>UELW01000334.1:18099640-20857468 GCA_900490495.1 Danionella dracula
GAGAGAAATCCCAGAGCCAATGAGACCGAGGATCTGCAGCGCCGTCTCATGTCCCGCTTCTCTCTACAGAGACACACGTTCAACAAAACTGACTAAAACTGGGAATTCACATTTTGGAATTTCTTTGATGTATATTTCAAATATAAAGTAAATTTGTTTCTTTAAATCCATTCAAAAAGTGAAACTTATAGAGGCTGATATATCTGACGTGTTATCTTATCAGTTATAAATTCTGATGGTTATAACTGACAGCTAATGAAACCCCCAAGTCAGTGTATCAGGAATTTTGTAAAAGGTTAAAAATTGAAGCGACCTGTCAGCACTCTAATCAGCGAGTTAACTCAAAACCCCTGTAAAAGCTTGTAAATGTTCTGTCGGTCAAGTTCCAGTGGTTACACAGCCAAGTTTTTATTCTCAATCTTAAACTATTCAGTTCAAATGGACTCAAACCCAAAGCTTCTCACCTGAACCTCATAGATTTGTAACAACAGGGCAAAGTTTGTTGTGTGGTTACAGTAACAGGAAGTGGAATTGTTCCAAGAGTAAATGACGGCGCAGCCTTTAGTTGACCATCCGCCTCCATCTGACCTGAAGAGTCAGGAACAGAGAAAACTCTTTTAAATCCTTCATTCAACAAGAGTATATGGAATATCAAAAAATGCTTCAAATGCTCACTTTAAATCGAAATCCCAGAAAGCACAGACCGGAACCAACTTCACAGAGCTGTTCTGAAGATCGGGGAAAAAAGCCTTTACAGGGAAAAAGTAAGACATTTTACCTCAATTATTTAGTGAGTTGCGATTCCTTTACCTACTATATAGTTTTAATACCACATACACAGCAAAATGCGTTACTCTATTTATTGAGTCTATTTGGTCCTTCTCTGAATATAGAGTTAAAATGTAAATATAGCAAGTCAAACCTTTTTTGTTACATTTTCAGAAAGAAACAGTAAAACATCTTGAGAGTTTTGTAAAGCAAAATACCAACATTTATCCCAAAGTTTCCAGTAAAAAATATCTGTTTTTTAGATATTTGTTTGTTGATATTGATGTTTTGTACTCTATCCAGAAAATACACTCTGAAAAGAGTTTGTTTTGCTCTGAGGATGTTGCTGTGTACATACAGCAATCACAAAAAACAGTGTTTAAAAACCCTTTGTGTTCATATATATTGTTATACATCTTATACATATTGTTAAAAATGTTACTTTAATTTCTTAGCTTCAGTAGATTTGATTGTACCCATTGATGCCATTTAGTCATGGTTGTATTCTGCTCATTCGAATACAAAAAATGAAAAATGATCTCCTCCTATGCTTTTTAAGGATTCAGACCATGTAGACAAACATTACTTTTCAAAAACGTGATTGATTTAACTGTTAACTTGAATAATGTTATAGGTCATATTAACATGATCTGAGGTTACATTAATACAGAAATACATTAAATCCATTTTAACCATTTAAACAGCTCAAAACCAATGCGTCATGCCGAGTTAAATCCTCAAGCTTCACTCGGCCACACATTAGCATATTTAATACATTATCACATTAACAGGGTTTTTTTCTTACCATTTATACTACAATTTGCACTTATAAATGTCCAAAAAGGTTTGTATTTATTACTAGTTAATCATAGACTGAACCCAAATCCTTAAATGATCTTATAGTATATGAAAACTTTAACCTGTTAAACCCATATTAAACATGTAAAGAAATAAGTTTTTCCGTAAGAAATAGTAAAATATCGAAATAAATGGTTGATAAAATTTTTTTGATGCAGCCAATAGAAATGTTCCATCTCAAGAAATAGAACGGAGATGAAAACCTGTAAAACATACAGGTTTTCATCTCCGTTCTGTTTCTTGAGATGTTTTTAAAACTGTTCGGGATAAAGTGATCAAGAGATGTAAAGAAGATCTCCTGCTGCCCTTTTTAGCTTCATGTGTGTTAAACAAGTTAAACAATTAGTAACATGGCAGCATCACTAAGCTATGTTTCACTTTTAACTTTAAGTGAGTCTTTTTAGGACACGCTTTTTAGGTCACACAGGCTGAATTTGAGTATTGTAAAGATCAGGGAACATTGAGAACCGATATAAAGTTATAAATAAGTCACAAAGTTAAATTTCCAGCTCTGTTAATTGAATTACTTAACTTTTGACCTGACAACCATGTGTGTAAGGTAATCTTTTGTATTATCGACTTCCCATACTGAAGGAAATACATAACCAGTCTCAAGAGTGAGATATGATTCTTGAAACTGTATTTTGTTCAGACGAAGCCTCCACACCTGCGTCTTATGCTGAAGAGTGTAGTGTATCGGGATGCTAATGGGACGCTCATCTACCAACACAGTGCTGGAGATCAGAGAAGATCCCAGGACTGTTCCCATATACCTGAAACACAGACATCAGATTTGTTGTTCAGAAGGAAAAATGTGATTAATGTTTGCAACAGCTTGAAACTCTTGCAGATTCTATGTAGACTTCTATGTATGTCTTTGCTTTGCTATACAGCTATTGGGCGGAATAAGCTGTACCTCTGAAATCCATCTGTGACTGTGGGAGAGAGGCCGAAGTTCTCCTCGCTCTCTGAAATGCACTTCACCGAGCTGTACCATGTGTTCAGCACGGTGACTTTTCTGAATTCTAATCACAAACGAAAAAACAAAACCAAAAAAAAGAACAAGATAAAAATCAAAGGTGCATGCAGCGATTAAAGAGCTCTTGCAACATCAGTACTGCTCCTCCTGACTAATTCATAGCACTTTAACCATGACTGCTCCTTATGAATCGTTCAGCCTAAAACTGATCACTTTTTCTGACATTTAGAAGAAACAAAATAGGAAAAATAGCCATACATATAGTTTAATAGCCACACATACAGAAAAAAAGTTTTACAGTCAAATGAAACTAAGATTGAGTAAAAATGACCTTTTATGGTTAAAATAATCTTGCCACACTCGTCAAAGCAAGTGAAAAATGCTTTTGCTATGAGTTGCGATGAGGTAGTTAGTATGGAATCTATTGAAGCTTTGCGATTTAACATCAAATATAAATGCTACTGGCTGAGTTTAGTGAGGATTATACTTTTAAATAAATGTAAAATAACAAACAAAAACCTAACTTACTGTTCCTAGGTGGCACTATGACAGACTATGTGTATTGCGCATGATTTTTGTTTCATTTTTAAATTTTTTTCAGATTTGGACTGTGATTAGAATGTTTGTGCCCAATCAGACTTTGTATGGCTGAGATATAATACCTTCATGTTTCACATTTTTATTTGAACCTCCACAGGCCCTTTATTGAAGCAAAAAAAGCTCCAAAATACGTTACGATACGATTCTAAACACCTTCTGTGATCAAGCCCTTATTATAATAAAATATTGTTCTAAATCACTCTTCCTTTACTCAACTAAATCTTTAAATTTTAAGTGTTATTTTTTATTTTAAAAACCCAGTAAAGCAATCTTCAAACTTTAAGATTAATATATTTTGGACTGGAAAAGTATGTGGATATACTAGGCTTTATTCAAAATGATTTCTATTAAAGCAGAAAAATCAGTGTCTCTTTACCATTGACTTGTAATTCTCTGAAGTCTACCGCAGGGACAGAGATGCAGTCCCAAGATCCTGCATCAGAGCCACAGAAATGAGAGAGCTCAGAGACTTCAGAGACCTCTGAGATCTCAGACAGGAGCTTCTGCTGGACCTGCAACTCTAAAAAACAAGAATAAAATTGTCTTGGAACACTCCACGCTTATTCATAGGCTCGTTTTAATAAGTAGCGTTAATATGTAGTGTTTAAAGGGCACCAGGTAGGAAAAGTCCACTTATGTAAGATCTTTGGACATAAAGCATTTAAAGTGTGAGCAGAACTGTAGTGAAACGTCACTTAACATCCTGAACAGAAGATTTCCATTTTGGAATTTGCTCGTTCATTCTCCGGTTGTGGCAAAAGCACTTTTAGCATAGCTTTTCATCAATTGTTGAATCACATTTGACCAGTAGCATTTTCACAGACTGGGAAGTATGAATTGACTGAGAAAACGTTGAAACCAAACTTCATTTTAGTTTTAATTTTAAATTTCCCAGAAAAAAAACTCTTTATAGTGTGTCAGAATTATGGTAGACCCCATATGGTAACTCCGTTAAAACAAGTGTCAGAATATGTGTGTGCATGTGTGTGCGCGCGTGTGTGTGTGAGAGACTGACTAATATTGTGGCTGTGAATCTTCACAACGTCTGTGTCATTTGTTAGAAGAGAGTTTAGGTTGATCATCATCCGATCGACACTCTGAACAACAGCCATCGGCCCCTTCACCACCTTTGAAAACACAAAAGACATTTTCAATCATGTTGATGGTGTGTCCAGGAAATCTATAATCTGTTGTGAATATGTTTACAACAGACATAATTAGTTTGGAGTGAAGGAGTGGTGCTCAAATTTGAACTCAAGAACCGGTCACACTAGCTTTTTAGAAGTCCTAAGACCATCGCATGGCAGTGCAGCAGCGAATACCCCCCAACTCCAGCCCCCTACCCCTCCCCCCACCCCCTTACCCCTAACCCTACCCCCCCCAAACACAAACCTCTAAATATAAATAATCTAAACTGCAACAGGGTTCACTCTAATCTTCTTCACATCAGCACGGAGTCGCCCTCACCTCCCAGATCCTGTGCCAGCTGCTGGGCTCCTCTTGGCTGATGAGTGAGTCTGCAATGCTGATGAAGCTCTGGCCTAGTTTCTGAGCCTCCGTTGGGCTCTGACTGGCATTGATGGGAATTTCAGCAGCGCGAGCGAGAACAAGGGCAAGAGATGCCATGTCTCGATCCTCCAGAGGCTCCACCTGATTCAGAATGACCTCCTCTGATACGCTCAGCACGTGAGAGAGCGAAAGCCAGCTCTGCTTATCCAGAGACTCTGAGAGAACATCCTCCGAGGACTGCGGATAAAAACACAAACATCACCCTTAAGAACATCACCCCTTTGCTGCATGTGTCTTTTTAAGTCAATAAAATACCTAGATATGTTTGCATTTAGATTTTTTTCTGTCAATTGACAGCATTCCGACTTATTAAATGACAAAAAATACTTTTTAACATTAACATTTATGCATTTAGCAGATGCTTTTGTCCAAAGCGACTAACAGACAATAGAGACTGAGAGACAATATGCAATTTTTTTTCATTCCATTAATTTAGAAACATTAATTACTTGAAATTACTCAAAAATGTCATTAAGCAAAGAAATTTATTTATCTCTAATTGGCTATTGCGTAACTACCAAGTTAAACTTGCTTTAATCTTTCTAGTTTGTTTGTTTTTTGTATTTCAGTAATAATTTTTTGTCATATTTTGTATTGCATTGTTAATAATGTTTTGGGTTTACTTGATTCCATTTATATACATTATAAACATTTGGAACTTTTTTTAACTTCTTTGACAGAACCTTCCTCCAAGCATTCTTTTAAGATTAAGAAAATATTTTTTAATTCTATAAAAGATGTTGACCACAACAATGTACCGTGTTGTACTGCTTGAGACTTTGCATGAAATGGCTTGGGTTTGACCTCATGGAGTCTCTCAGCTCCTGCAGCTTCACATAGTGCTCTGTAAATCACAAACCACCAAATTAAGGCTTATTAGATTTAAATGAACAACACACATTCTTAAGTATTTATTTGTACACTCGTTTTTTACACAAATGACCTTAAATGGCACCAAACCCTTAATCGTAGAGCTTAATGAAGACTGCCCATCGTTTGCAGCTTGAACAGATTCAGTTAGTCTAGAAGGCTTTCCTCAAGACAACTGATGCTCGAGCTCTCGGGCCTTAGTAATGAGAATGCAAAGAGACACAACGTTGCATCATAACTGCGTGAATACCAGTGTTGGGAAGTAACGTCGCGGCTTTTTGAAGTAACTAATACTCTAGCGCAAAACTTTTGAAATGAAATAACTATAGTACGGTTACTACTGTCTGTGTTATTCCGTTACTTTTCACATTAAATGCTGGACGCGTTGTACGTAAAGAAGAAAACGCTTCATGAGATTGGTGAATGGCACATTTAATGGTACAGAAGAAGAAAAAGAAAATGGTTTTTCGGATTGGTGAATGCCAACTCTCTCTTTATCTAAGCGTATCTCGTGTTGTTAAAATCTCTACCGTCGAGTCGACCGCATTTGAACAGCTTGTCAGCATGATAAAATGTCCTGGTGGAACACAAATGGAACATAAACTTTCTCAAAATACTTGGATAATGAATATTTTAAAATAGAAAATGAGCTAAAGATGACATAGGGGCTAGAGGGCAAATAACTTTCTTTATATTTCTTTATATTCTGAATATATTATTCAAGCTGTTTGACGTTATTTTTTTATATTTTCAGTTTCTGCTGGTCTGAATTAAATGCATTAACATTCATAATTATATAATGTGTTTGTCAGTTTATATTGACCATAATGCTTAGCATAAAGTGTAAAATAAATAATGTAACAAATAAATAAAGATAGTTAAGTTGATCAATAAAAGCATTATTACACATCCAGCGGTGAAATTAAATATTATTTGGGCATCAAAACATGTTCTTTAAAAGAAACTAATGAGTTAATTACTCATTACTTTGTAGAGTACGTAAAATGTAAAGTAATTGAGTTACTTTTTGAACTAAGTAACTAGTAACTGTAACTGATTATACAGTAGTGATTAGTAGTAATATGAAGACAACTTGTCTAACTGAAGAATCCTCACCTGACTAAAGCTATTCACAAACATTAACCAAACTCTTAATATGTACAACTTTATGATGATGTGAGCTGTGAATGAAGCTATAGGATACATGGGGTGTGTGGGTTATGTAAGCATCTCTTCTGCATACCATTACTGTTCAGATAATCTAGCTTGTAAACTAGCTTGAGCAGGCAGATATTTGCAAGCAGACTCCCCAAAGCACCCCCACATGTGCACCTTTGCTGCTCCTGCAGATGAAAGGGAAGGCGGAGTGGATGCAGTCTGTGGATGTGTAACGAGGCCCATCAACAATTTGGCTGCTGAAAACCTCACAGGCCGCTTCTGGCCTGTTGATTTTTCTGAAGGAACCTAATAAAAACAAGTGTTATACATGAAAAACACTCTTGTTTGTTGACAAACCCTATTAGTAGATCATCACCCGTTAAGGTGAAGATTGAGTTGAAGAGGGTAGCTTGACTCCATCATATCTCCATCATTGCGCGACTTACGTAACCGTTGGAATAAACATTAGCCAATCACTCAAAAAGAGTGCCAGAGCATATTTCACAGTTTGGTCAACTTTGATTGATTTGTCATCTATATTATTTTAGTCATACAACCAATTTTTACATCAACAATCATTTGTGGAGCCCTCTGAACTGGATTGAGAGAAAAGTTATGTGATCGAGTCAGCAGCCTGTGCGAGGATGGAGAAGGAAGGTGCGTCTTTGAGGAAAAGGAGAGCATGTTGTGTGTTACTGTCATTTCTTGTACCATTCCACATTAAAAGGAAACAAGGAGCTTCACATAACTTTTGCCAGTTTTAATTCGTTTTTCCCACTGCTCCCTCAACTTGAGCTCAGTGTAAGGCTTGTAGAGTTAGGGTGAGTTGTTGAAACTAATCATTTCTAGTGACTTATTTCACTCAGATAAACGTCACATTCAGTGAGTATTTATATGCGGAGCCAACTATGAGATGTTCATCGGCAGCTGGATGAAGATGATGAACACACAGTGGATGAAGAAATGATGAATAAACAACAATTATTGATCAATAAGTGTGATCAATAAGCCCTGATGTGCTTTTTAGTGCTAGTGAGCACTAAAAACAGTCCTGTAACGCTAACATTATGCTAAAGCTAAATAAAGTGTCTCTCTGATAGAAGTAGTAGATCAGAACAGCGTTCAGTTATTGCCTAATGTTTGTCTCAGATCTCTTTTAAATGTCAAAGATTTGATCACCAAACTGTCTATTCATGAGCTGAGTGCAGTTTACATGAATTTTACATTATATGACTCTTTTTCTCTGGCAGGAGCAATAAGTGATGAAACACACCATTAACCTCCATTTCATTTCGGTTATGTACTGCAGAGAAAACATTAATAATACCTTTAATATTTTAATGTTGTCCAAAGATAGTGGAATAAATAGCATAATCGATGTCAAATGTTAAGACATCACAGTCAAACTTCAGCAGTACTTTTTCTGCGTAGTCAAAACAAGATTGACTGACGAGAAAAATCTTTTTGCGCTTCCACTCATTTATTGTAGCTCAGATATTAATAATAACTTAAATATGTGTAAAAATAAATATAGGTAAGATCCATGGTATAAATGGAATATACAATAGCTAAGTGTACATTATTTAGTTTGAAACACTCCCTTTATTATACAATACATGTACAGTATTATATTATTTGCTGTATTATGTGCCCCCTCCCCTACAGGTCAATTCTTTGTTTTTTGCTTTGCGTCCTTAGATGTTTCTTTAACTATGCTTAGCACATCTGCTATTGTAAATACACTGAATATATTTTAATTTAGAGTTCAGTTGTTTATATTGATTAGGGTGAATTTTGCAAACCACTCCTCTACTACACCAGTCAACAGTGCATCCTGGAGTCTCATTTGATGTTAACTTAGGCAACGAGCTTCTGTAAATTGCACACCCAGTTTACTGTAAATACAGAGTTAGAGATGGACAGATGGGACATACCTGGACACTTGAACTCAGCCGTCACATTCTGCACAGTATGGTGGACAGTGAGATCCCATTCCTGCCACCTGAAGATCGCGCTGTGATTGGTCAGCTCTGAGCACGTAATCAACGCATTCACATCCTTCAGCTGTAGAAATTCACTCCAAATGTTCAGGTCAGTTAAGTTCCCAAAAAATGGCTCCGTGAATGTGCCGCCAAAAGTATCTTGGTCTTGGCCCATTATAAATATACCATCCCCATAGATATCCTTTGCCTTGTCCCGAAAATCCCCCTTCCCTGAATCCCTCATTTCTCCATCCACGTAAATCGCCCAAAGAGTGTCACTTGATCGCCATGTAACACAAACATGGTGCCAGTTGTCATCCGCTGGTAGCTCTGCTTTATATGGATGGTGTTGCCCTTGAATGAGAAGTGCCAGCCGGACAGTTCTTCTCCCTGAACCATGTTGGGACTCATCTATTTTCCCACGGAGCTGGAACTCATTGATTAACATTGGCGCTGCATAGGAAAAAACCGTGGAGACATTGTGGTGGAGTGCATCCCACTGTACACGCAAACACACACTCACTTCTGAAAGTGCTGGGAAAGACTTGTTCACTCGAGCAAAACCATCCTTAGACGTGAATGAAAAGGCTGGCAAGACCATTTCTGTAAAAGTTCAGATAGTAAGAGATAGTTCAGTCAAAACAAAAAGCGTTATCAATTGTAGATTAGATCATTTATTTAATCAATCTGAGCATGGCCGCACTGTAAAATTAATTAAGATCAATGTATGAGGAAAATCTAAGTAAAGCTAATAATTATCTACCTATTTCTGAGTGCATTTAATATGAAATATGAAGTAATTTAATCCAGTTTAATACCCATTATTAGTGCTACATAAAATTATAGTAAGCTTAAAATATTGAGTTCATTTAACATAACATTGCATTTTAGCTCATTACAGACTAAAATATATGTGCAATCAGTTTCCGATGTTTACAAAGGTAACTAAAAATGTTTTTAGTACTGCAGAGAAAAAACTCCACTAAACACGAATCGAAAACTCTGTTTACTCTAGGTTACTGTATAATAAATGAGAGAGTTGACAAAACTTTATACCAATATTTGGTCTCGAACCAAAAGTGTTTACCAAAAGTTAAATGTATTTGTCTGTAACGGCTGGATTTTCTGTGTGCCAATAGAAAAAAACCCAGCCTTAGGCATGGTGGGAGCATGGCAGTGTGAGGAACAGGGGTACACGAGTTGTTTTGTGGAACACAACAATTTGAAGTGATTCAAAGACATTGTTTACGATAAACACTGCCTTTTAAAAGTTATTAAGGGTTCAGTGATAGTCTAGAGAGGCCTCATATTTATTATAAATCATTTAAATGATGGTGCATGAAATGGCACCTTTAATGTACAGTAAAAACACAAGAATTTATTTAGTAACTGCTGCTAAACCTTTATTTTGTGCTTCATCAATTCTGCACGGAAACCACTATGCACACGATCATATATCATAATTTTCAATGCACAGAGACTGTGTCTTTTTATTGTTAGTTGTTAAGCAAGCAGAGACCTATGTTCCCTCCAATTTCTGTCAAGTATGCTAAAACGTTAAAAAATAAAATGTACTCAAATAAAAAACAACACAAAACAAAATGATCAGAACAGAATCTGTAAAATATCACAGACTGTATGAACTAACTGTCTACTTGGTAGAGGAGTGCAATCTGCGATACACGAAGTCATTTTTGTCCTCTTTGTCAGAAACGAAATGTGGAGAAAAAGACAAAATTAACAACACAAACGTTTTCATTTGCGTTATGTACTACAGAGCAAATATGACCAATAACTTTAATTTATTGTTTTAGCCCATGACAATAGCATAAACAGCTTAAGCCACATCAAATGTCTAGACTTCACAAACATATAAATACTGTATAATGTACGTAAACTATTGATTATCTCTTACATGTTTAACCTGACATTTTTGCTGAGTCTGTTTTGACTAATCCACACTAGGCCTTTGTGAAGCTGCTTCGAAGCAGCTGCTTAAAAAAACAGCTGTAAAAACATTTTGATTGATTGATTGCCTGATCGATTGATTGACTGGTTGCATGATTGATTGGCTCATGGCAAACACCCTCATTACAATGCAAAATTAGTTTTGAAAGACTCGGTTCTAATGGACAGATAAAATAATATTTACATGTATGCTTTCAATTACAAAGACAATATCAAACCCTCAAAAACCTGAATGAAAACATATTTAGTTCTTTACTTAACCCTTGTGTGGCCTTCGGCTCAAATTGACCCGTTTCTAATTTCTACAAGAATAAAAATGTTACAAGTGTATACTCTTTTCTAGTAGGGACTGGTTGCAATTTTTAATTGCTTTTAAAATGGGAATACCCCACAAAGATTAAAGTGCTTAAATAACATGATGAAGTGGACTAAATGACTAACATTAAAACATTTTTGATACATACTATGTCCAGGTAGATCATGAAGCGATGTTGGGTTTTGCTGCGTCTTGGATTCAAACCATACAGGGCTCTTGAGACCGGACTGAGTGAGCAGCTGAAGGCCTTGGTCTTCATCCTCTGTGACCCCTGACCTGAGCAGGACACCAGATTGACCGCGGCAATAATGCTGAGCCTGCTTAAAACTCAGAGGAGTGTCCACCAGCTGATACACACTGGTATCACTCTGGAATAAAAGATTGGAGCTTGGCAAACCTGCAACAGATGGCGAGAAGATACTTCATAATATTTATCTGCTGAATGAATTGATACTAAAATGTGCAGCTGAAGAATGCTTTCCTGACAAAAGAACCGAGTCTCACTGCTGAGCCACAAATTTCCTTGCCTGTGGTCAAAGTTAAGGGAAGTAGAAGTCACATACTCAACTCACATTCAATTGCTCATAGCTTTCACTAAATAACTACAGTAATGATCACGACAATAACAACCCTGCAATGTTTAGAGTCAAATCGTTCAATTGGTCATATGAGACAGCTTCTGTGTCCGGACCTGGCAGCAGTAAAAAAAACTCTGCTCATTTACTCCCATTAAAAGAACCTTTAAGAACTGAGTGGATAACTTTAATTTATGGAGGAATGCATCATCAGATTGACCAAAACATGTGTTTGTTCGCTTAGGCCATTTTGCTCCTGAGTGTTTTTTTTTTACCGAAGGTCAGAACAAAACAGGATTTGCAATGAAGTTGAGACTGAAACTTGAATCTGTGCCAACTCTAAGTGATCCAGCTCCAGAACAAGTAAGTGTATTATTTTAAAGTAAATAAATAAATATACAAGAAAATGATCTCACATTAACTTTTTGTCACCAATACTATTCAAAGATTGAGAAGGGGATCATGCTGCCATATTTTGTAGTGCAGTCGATCGATAAAAAAAAAAAATAAAGTAATTAATCACACTTTTTTATTAATCACACAACTTTTTTAATTAATCACAAAAAATCGCAATGACAAGACTGAAACTTAATGTAAATAATTCATGTAAATTGAAGACAAAGAAAATATTTAAATTCAAAGTATGATTGTTTATTGAATTAATTTGTTTAACTTGTAACACAGGTTTTGTCATTTAAACAACATAGCTGCCATAAACCATCAATATCCTCCAAAGTAACCTTTAATTCGACTTTGCAACGGCTGCCACACATAAGGCTTGTGTTAAAGATACGGAAGGTAAGAACTTTTTTGTACAAAGCAGTTTTTATGCCTAAACGTAGAGAATGGCACCTGGGCTTAAAGAAATGAGCGTGTTATTTCAAATAAACTTCTCCTAAGCTTACAAAGAACACAGCAGAGCGTCGGTGCGCGCGCTCACACCCCTACACTACATTAGATTAGTTACATGAGCAAAGTCCAGAAAAGTCACTTTCGAGAACTTTCCCTGAAAAGTTGTTGTTTGGTTCCATCCGGTAAAGGTTTGGATGTGCAATACATTTGGTTGTTTTGAAGGACTTTTCAACATTATTTGAAGAAAATTTTGAGGTGACCACACGAAATGGTAGTGGGCGTTTGTTTACATCCCAGCATGCACTGCGCCAAGACATCCGTTTCCAAGCTCTATGAAGAAAAATTGATATCTGGTGTCAATTTAAGCATGACCAAAACACTCCTGTACGTAAGCCATCTTTGTGAATAACTGCTCGTGTTAGTAATATAAATAGCAATCAGATTATTGAGCAATCGGATCCTTCTCCGTAAGTGCTAGGTAAGATCACCAATACTCTCACTTTCTCTCAGTGCATTTGAGCTATGAGACTCAAGCTCAAATTGGAGAAAACTGGGGCAAGCACTGGGTTTCATTCACCAAAATATATTTTGCTATTTTTTTCAGCAACTGTGTGTGTGTGCGTGCGGGGATGCGTGCGTGCGTGTGTGTATATTTATATATATGTCTGTGTTTAAATAAATATTTTGTTACAGGCTTTACGGTATATGTTATAAAACAGGGCTACATTCATATGTCAAATGATTTTTTTATTGTAAAAATCAGTATACACTAAAGATCATTTTTTTCTTTAAATGTGTTAGTTATATAGAAGAATGCAACAACAAAATTTGTTGGTTTGAATGATTCCTTTTATCTTTTTAAAGGGAATGACAAAAAACGGCAAATGACAAAAAGTTGATCTTAAATCTCACCCTTATGTACCATTTTCTGTTGTCTCTTATATAAAAAATAGTGACAGCAGTTACACCAGTTTGAAAAAAAGTAAAAGGTTATAGAGCTGCACAACACACTGGGCAAGCTGACTACAGTTACTATTACTTGAGCGAGGCCCAATTCTGGCAAAATAAGGTACTAAAAACAAAACATAGTAAATCTAAGGAAAGTGTATTTAGCATAGATATTCCACTACTTCTTAATATAGCTTTTGTTGATGATGACAACAACTTCAAATTTAGTGAAACTAAATAACAGTGATTTACGATATGCGTAGGGAGCCTGAAAGACAGCAATTAGTTAGTAATATCCTGTAGTTAGTAAACAGCCAGCCAATCGACTAATTTTCTGCCTTCGGAGACCATAAACAGCAGCTTCTTTGCTTCGAATCTTTGCTTCGAGAAAAAGCTTGCTGGAAGCAACACATGATTCCAACACATGATTGAATTCATGATTTCTAGCATTGATTCAGCAGAGAATTTACCAATTCTCGATTTTATCACGGTTTAAGAATGGAGCAAAAGTGATCAAATTACCAATCAGAAACAAAACATGTGATGCATCCCGGTGGCCAATCAGATGCAAGCTCACAGCTCAAGCGTTCTCAGAAACCAATGGCGATAAAGCTTGGGGACGCAGCGTCATACCTCCATCTATGATGGGAAAACGAGGCTTTATGAAGCTTTGAACCCTATTGAAGCACAGTTTCAAAAAAAGGTTCATTACGCTTTTTTTTTATTGCTTTCCTGGCTACTTGTTCCCAAGCGAAGGCGAATGGCCTGGTTGTCCTCCGTTACGATAAGTAGACATACAGTCCTGACATTGGTGAAAGTGCATTCCAGTAGACATGGGCGATAAAACGATAACAATATGTATCGCGATAGACACGTGATCGATATCAATAAAAAATGTGTGAGATAAAACGTGTTTGATAAGACGTTCGAAGTGCTGCTAAAACGTGCTGTGTACTTGTTGACAAACGTTCGACCAGACGACGATGAGAAATGTAAATGGATACAAGTTTGGGTTCCTAATGTGTGTACAAGAGCCTGTGAAAGCAAATCTGTTGAGACTGCAATTACGTATTTAGGGTGCTTGCACACACACACACGCGCGCGCACACACACACACACGCACTCGTGTAGCAGACCTCAGCTTGCTCTCAACCTCACACACACCGCTGCAGGAAGCACGCCACACTCAGGACTACAGATATAACTGTTTATTTTCCCTTCAAACAAAGCAGGGCAGGATCAGGTAAGTGAGATATGCAATATACATATTTTCTCATCGGCTTTCTGCAGAACACACGTGAAGAACACACGAATTAGTCTACACACTACACTCACACACAAAACTAAAGATAAATCCCTCTTATCATGAATAATATGATATATAAGCTTTTATGATATATAAGCTTTAAAACCAAGGACAACCCATATTTACCTCATGCTCTCTCCACACATGCGGTCGGATTGACGCACATGCGCACTAAAATGGAGTATTATCCCACTCGTGCCTCTCTAAGCTCGTTTAATTTAGTGCAAAGAATGCAAAACTGATTTAATAATTTTTATATCAACACTTAACTAATATTTAACCAATAAAAAACTAGTTTGGTAAACGTTAATTACAATAATGAAAAGAAAATTAAATTGCATATCTACTGGCTACACGCGTACGCATGTGCAGCACACACACACGCACACACACAAAACAGACAAGAGACTGAGAAAATAGTATTAACCTACTTGCAAGGTTCTGTCTATATGCAACTTGCTGTTCCAGTAGTTTGTGAGTATTGCGCACTTTCTAAACCGCTGCCGTGAATGGATCTCCGACCGTTCGGTTCAGCATGAGGGCCGAGCAGGACAGGAAGTAACATTATTCTCGTGGCAGCAAATATATTATGATATTATTATCCACACGTACTGCCGTTCCTAAGTGCCGCCCCAGTGATCGCGGTGTGTGTCACGTGCTGTAACGTGTTCATCCTCATCATCATACAAACTGCATGTTGCACGTTGGTAGCAACGGGACACTGTGTCACAGATTGGGAGCCGGTCTGCTGCTGCGTAAGGCACTGCAGCGAGGGGTGAAAACTGCCCAAAGCATCACAGGAACTCCACTCTCAGCCATTGAGGATATCCAGAAGAAACACTGTCTCCGTCGAGCACGCAGTATTCTGAAGGACTCCTCTCACCCTGCCCACAGTCTGTTTTCTCTCCTGGCCTCAGGCAGACGCTTCAGGTTCCCCCGGACTCGAACCAGCAGACCGAGGAACAGTTTCTTCCCTAGAGCTGTCTCCTTATTGAACTCTCCCCCACTGACTTTTCTCCCTTCCATCAGTGACTCCATCATCCATCATCCTCCCCTCTAATATTACTTGTTCATTTTGCACATACCCCATTGCACTACTCTGTACATAACTTTGTAGATCTGCAAATACCTGTTTATAATCATTAACAACCTGTACATTTTGCCCATATCTATTATACATATGTACATACATACTCATCGATGTAAATTCCTTATTCTGTTAATAACCTGTTTAGCATGTTCATAGCATATCCATCTGTAAATACACTTTATTCCCAAGTATATCCTGCAACTGCTGCTTATTGCACTTCTGGTTAAACCTAAACTGCATTTCGTTGCCTTGTACTTGTACATGTGTAATGAGAATAAAGATGAATCTAATCTAATCTACAAAAATCTAATCGCGTTAACTTTTTTAACGCGTTATGCATTTCAAATTAATCGAATGTGTTAATGAGTTAAATTTGACAGCACTAGTTTTTTAACTTTGTATTGTTATTATAATATCGCCCTCGCATGGTTTCACCCAATGTGTGTTATGAAAACACCATAAAGCTGAAAATGCCGAGAGGAGAGTGGTGAGAGATTTGAGAGAAATGGTCAAAACAGATCGGATGTGGTTTTGTTTACTGGATATGGTTTTGTTGAGGTTGAAAAAAACTTTACGAAACCAATCAGAATTATAAACTTACATTGTTGCAGGCTTTACATGTATAGTTTAAAGAAACAAATTAACTTGTGTTAAATTGCCATTTGAGGTCTCCTTTAATATAAACAATAATGGAGTTGCTACTAAATAAAGTCTGAAAACTCTTTTTTCCAATTTCTAACTGGAACTTAGAAATAAAAGCTGTATTTCATCATTCATGCTCAGTTTTTATGGAAAACAACTGATAGGGTGTGTGGGATTTGTTTAACCAATTTTCTTACCAGAAAGTGATTTTGCTGTCGTTAAGGTCCATGATGGAGTTGGTTCAGACCAAACCAATATCTTGAGAAACATGAAGAATACAAAAACATTGTTTGAAATCGATCAAAGCATCATTGGTGAATAACAACAAAAATGAAGGAAGATAATGGAAATAAAATGAATCATTACCATAGCTTGAGCCAAAATGACCCCAAACAGGATTGCAGACATTGTCAGCTCTGAAAAACAGACAAACTCATCATGTTTCAATTCCTGTTTTAAAAGTAGACGTTTGCTCTGTCCTTAGTTCCTTAATCGGTGTATTCTTCTAGTTTACTCTTTTAGTATATGTTAGAAAAAATATACAATTTGTGCAGCAAGTCAGTTGCAATAAAAAAGTTTCTTTTTTTTCAGAAAAGAAATGACATCAGTATATGTCCATAAAAAAGAGATTCATATGGGAATTCCTTGACAAAGATTAAGGTCTACACAGTAGTCTTTTTTTAAATAAGACCTTGAACTTTTCATTTGTTCAGAGCACAGCTGCCCAGATTCTGACCACAACTAGGAAGTCAGAGCACATTACACCAGTCCTTAGGTCACAATGCCTCCGGCAATAAGATTGGCTTTCAGGTCAAATTGACCCGGTTCTAATTTTACAAGAATAAAAATGTTACACGTGTATATTCTTTTCGAGTAGGGACTGGTTGCAATAATTCAAGATATGTTCTCTATACTGTTTGAATTTGTGATAAGTCATATATGTTAATGTGTTTTAACATTAAGTTATATTGGCTTACACACCAGGGTCTTATTTATCAAGCTTTTTTGCATTTATAAAATAATGGATATTAATTCCCGATTCTATGCATAAGGTGACTTACAGGCCATGACGAGAAACCATTTATCACCATCATGTCATTAAAAATGCTTCAAAAAGTTTTTCCATTTCTGAAGCATTAAATCATAGCTTTGTCCGTTTGTACTATTTCAGTAAAAATTCCACAAAAAATTGAGTACATGCGGCCCATACCGGTAAAGATTAAGTTCAATTTATAGTCAACTTTCAAGATTACGTATTAAATGCTGTCAAGCAACTACGTGTAGTCTAACGTCATCAAAATAATTAACACTAGTCATGCTCTGTCTGCGTAGGTACACTTTGTGTACTTCAATGCTGTATATATACTATTCGTTTTAATTACATTACAGTTTGTCAATAATTCAAATCCACTCAATTCAAATTCAAACAGTTTTAGCAGATTTCTATCTCCCTAAATGTTTACCAGCATTTTCTAAAACCTCAACCCCACTTTTTTCCAGCACAAGATTCTACAAAAAGTGATACACGATCTTGAGTTGTTGTCAAATTTTACATTTTGGCGGCAAAAATCTTGAAAAGTTTAAAATAATACATATTTTCTTTCACAAATGAACAACTGTTGGCTAAAATTAATCAGCACAACATGAAACGCTCAAACTGCTTTAGGAAACAAAAATGAACTGAAGTGAGGACCAAAATAAGGACATGCTGACTCACGAGTAACGAGGGCTGGTCTTCAGAAATACGGTTTTCCATTCATCTCGACATAATGTGATCTGTGGTCATAACAATCTCAATGATGATCGTTTAATATGCAATATCTGTTACGTAATCCATCAATGGTTTAAACTCAGATCCATTTTAGCCAGGCTCTTCTTCCTCTACTTATTCTTCATGCACTGTGAGTGAATGTTTGAGGTCATGCAGAACCCCTCACTGATGTCCAGCCCACCAGCCTCACCGTCATTTAGCACAAGCCTTTGTGATGCTAATCTCTGTCATTTATTAAAACAGACTTCTTGCGCAAGCAGTGTGAAAGCTGGCCACACTTCATCAAGAGCAGCAGGGTGCCCCAATGCCACAAGAACACCCTTATTCGTATCCAGGCCTCCAAATAATAGAATTACAATTTAATTTAGGTATTATCTTATTAACTTGCAACCAAGATGGTGGCATTGAAGCATGGTCAAAGTTTGATTTAAAAATTCTGATCAAAACAAATTATTCATCGAATGATTCTCAAATCATGATGATTAATTAAATGTAACATTTATGCATTTAGCAGATGCTTTTATCTACAGCAACTTATAATTGAGGGGAAAACACAAGATGTCTCAACTAATCTGTCAAACAAAGAAGTCCCATGAGAATAGGGATGTATGATTTTTTACTATTGATTTACAAGATGGTCATGTAAACAACAGTAGCTTCAATCAAAAGTTTGTGTATATAATGTGTGTATGCTTAACGGATTGGCCCAGTGATGCACAACACAACAAGGTACAAAAAAACGAATTAAATAATACATTTAAACAGAGGATCACTGCGCAAGGAAAACAAGTCACAACAAATATCAAAACAACATTTAATTAACACCATTTATTTTTATTCTCGGTAAAGCTGCTTTGTTTACGCGTGTGTGAGCCTGAGCTTCCAGCCACACAAGAGAAGCAGTGATCCCGGCATTGCAGTGTTGAGCAGAACACAGAGAGGCTGCTATTAGTATTCACTGTAAGCACAAGAAGGGAGAAATTTCCTCTGCCAGACTATCAGAGCACTGGAGCGCTTAAAAAACTTGAACTTCTTCCCATCATGTGTCCATTCCAATGGACCCCGCATTTTTCTGTTATTTACTGCTTTCCCTCAAATTTATTTTAATTTTTACGATAATTTTTTTTTTTTACCATTTTTCCCACTTATTATGTTTTTTTAACAGTAAAACCTAAGAGAAACTCATCCTGTTGTAATCTTAAGAAGAAAAATCCAAAAATGGCCAAATTTTCCTTAAACAAAACGTTTTTGATCATAAAGTGAATATAAAGTTATAAACTTTATATTTGAAAACAGCTATGTAAATTTACATAGCATTTGCATCTGATCTTTACTGAAATGGACCAAATAAAAAAAACTCAACTAAAGCATTTGATTTCATAATTAATAATAATTAACAACTTTTGGGTTTTATTTGAGACCTAGTAAATAATTCTGGTCTCAATATTTTAATTGACAGAACATCAAGTTTACAGATCCGTGTACATGTAAGGCCTAGTAGCGGTTGTACTTCCTGTGCCAGCTGAAGAAGTTCAACCTTCCACAGACACTGCTAACCCAGTTTTTCACTGCGGTCATCCAGTTTGTTCTCTACTCCTCTATCATTTAGCTCCGCCTCTAAAGCACAAGTCCGGAGACTTCAGAGGACTATTCATACGGCTGAGAAGATCATCGGTGCTCCCCTGCCCTCCCTCCAGGACCTGTACACCACCAGAGTGAGAAAGAGGGCTAACAAAATCATTCTAGACCCCACTCACCCCGGCCACCACCTTTTTGAGCTCTTGCCCTCTGGCCGCCGCTTCAGAGCCACTAACACCAGGACTGTACGGCACAAACAGAGCTTCTTTCCCCCAAACTATCCGTCTGCGGAACTCTCAACCCTTAGCTCCCCGCAATCTGTTACCTGCTCCTGGACTCTCGCTCATCTCATCACCTTACAGTTATCCCATTTTTTTTCTTTATTGACTTAAAGATCAAAGTTCTCTTTGTATCCAATCCTATTTTTGGGGGAAAACCTTATATTAGCCAAAGGCTAACATCTTTTGTGTTCAATAGAAGCAACAAGTGGACGAGTATAATAATTTTTAGTAACAGTGCTCAAGAGTCTGAGTCATTAATACCAACTACTTTTGGCTTTTAAACGACTTATCAGTAAAAATTTGAGATAAGATATTTTTGTCACATAAAAAGGATGCCTTAAATGTTGACCAAAAAAAGCAGTTACTACCTTTTTGCTTTGTAACCTTAGAAGACAAAGTATGAAGTGAAGCACATCTCAAATGAAAATGAATGTATGCTCTCTGTTTATAACATATGGCTGCAGAAAGTAACTAAGTAAGTACATTTTATTTAAAAAGCACATCAGTAGCACTGAACAAAAGTGCTGAGCATACAACAAGGCAAAATACACTGTTAAAACAACAGGGTAAACTAAAACCATAAATAATAAAAACTACAAAACAGTTTATAAACAACTTAAATTAAGATACATAAACAAATACTCAGCACCACACATTTAACCCTTGTGTGGCCTTTGGGTCAAATTGACCAGTTTTTAATTTTTACAAAAATAAAAACGTTATGTTCTTTTCTAGTAGGGACTGGTTGCAATTATTCAAGATATGTTCTCTATATTGTTTGAATTTGAGATATGTCATATATGTTAATGTATTATGTTAAAACATTTTTAATTGAAATTTAATTGAAATTGCTTTAAAAATGGGAAAACCCCACAAAGGTTAAAATGCCTGTGAATAAAAGCGAGTCTTCAGTCTAGGGCCTAGCAGCTCCAAATCAGAGGAACGGAGAACTCTCGAGGATTTTAGAGTGAGCAGCTGTGTGACGTATGAGGGAGCAAGAGCATTCAAGGCTTTAAAAGCAAATTAAATCATTTTAAATGTGTTTCTGTAACTCACCGGACACCAATTTAGTGCAGCTAAAATTGGTGTAATGTGATTGTGTTTTCTACCCCGGCTCGATAGCCAAGAGATCCAGGAATGTCAACAAGTTTGCCACTTTTTAATTACAATAAATTTAAATGACTTAATCCAGCATTTTTTAACACATTCAATTCAAGTACATACACAAACATATGGGTCGTGTACACAAATAATTATTCATACACCTGAAATGTGTGAATTTGAGATCTTCATAAATCTGAGATCTCCTTAAAAACAAATGACTAAATTGGGAAGCATTAGAGGGAAGCATTATACCTTTTAACATTAATTTTTAATCCATTTTGCACCCCACTACACTAGCACGCCACTTTTGATATCTTTTCAAATGCATTGCAGACAGCACCTTAATTAATCCTGTATGTTCAGTCTATGTTTAGTGCACTTTTTCTACCACAGCTTGCTTCCACCATGTTGAGAAGACCTCTCCTAGATGATAATAACTGGGTTTTTTGTCATAAACTATATGAATACTGAGATAAAGGGAAATAATGTTATTTGTTGCTCTGGGGTACGCAGCAGCACTCAAGATAGTTATACAATCATTTTCAAAACCAGCTTCTGTGTAATGCCCTGGTCATATTGTGAAAAAATCAGTATACTTGATTTGGATCACATACCACTATGAGAAATCTCACAAAAACTCATGAACGAAAGTCAATGCATCCTCAGGGATGTTTTGAAGAAGCCAACAGCACTAAAATATGGTAGAAGTCTCAAAAAGTCAAGCTTACATAGTAGGGCTACTTTAATACCCAAGTTTTGATGTAAGTATGATAAGATATTTTTTTTATATGTATTTTAATTTTGAGCCAAATGTCTTGTTACTTGTCGCTTGTTTACAAGGACTAGTTGAAGTGGAAAGTGTAAGGTGGAAATGAAGAAATTAAATTGCATCTAAGCTTTGTTTTCCTTCTCTTAGGTGTAGTGTGGACCCAGGTGTGAGATGTCTTATTCCAATCAATCAATCAATCAATCAATATGTGTTTATATAGCACTTTTTTAGCATCTGCTTCAAAACATCTTCTCAAAGGCCTAGTGTGAATTAAGAGTTATATAGGAATTCCTATTGGATAATTCTATAGGGTAGAAATAGAACTTTCATATAATGCTACCTTAGGGATTGTAAAGTAATGTTTATTAGTATGAGGAATATGTTGATTTATATTGACCAGCAATCTCTGACCTATTATGAAAGTCGAAAGTTTGTGGTGAAATAAAGTATCCAAGAAACTTGTACTCACTGGGGCAGGTGCTAATCACCTTCCCAGACTATTTGAACTGAAGGCCGATCTATGAACAGATTTCTGCACAGCTCCTAAGAAAAACAAAAACAGAACAAACAGTGGTTATAACAATGTAACAAAAACAACAAATAGGTTTAAACAGGTGATCAGCATCAGCTGCAGTATGTGTGATAAATGATTGGGAAAGCTTAGATGTGGTACATTGAACCACATTGTTTTTCACACAAGTACAAATGCACAAAGCATGTTTAGTAACGTATTTAATCACAGAACAAATGGGCCAAACTGCAACACTACTGCAGTTATTGCTGCTGATGCGCTCATCTCACAAAGAGCCCCAGTTTTGAACAGGAGCCGACTGAGCCTAAAATAAATGAGGAAGTTCTGAGAGGGAAACAGTTGTTGGTAAAGACTGGTGAGAGAATTTTCTTTTATAAAATAAGTTTTTATGTTTGTGTGACAATATTTCCTGGCTATTGAAGGGAAGAAACTGTCTCAGATCAGAGACATTATCTCTGATAATATTGATAAAATATTGATATCTGATAAAAGTATTATTTGTCAGCTTCTGATTGGTCAACGTAACTTCATTGTTGACATTACAGTGCTTTAGAAGCGTCTTCGTGTGGACAGAGTTCTTTTTGTAGCTATGCTCACATGGACACATTTTTTTTTTTTGTGAAATTCATGCTGAAGAAATCAAATCAGAAGAAAATATTGTTCTGACTATAAAGAAAAACATACTAAAGCTTCATCAAACATTATGATCCTGAGACAAAAGTTGAAAGAACATAAAGGTTACATGTGATTTCCCAATGTTGATTTAGCCCATCTTGGTTCAGCAGCATTCATGGATCTATGACAAACCTCGAGTCATCTTGTATGATTGCTCAGATTTAGTGACAGGGTTCAGAAATCAGCGTGTTAAAAATGTAAAAAGAATAAGGAATGTGAGCCTCTGGTTGTGCTTATAAAGGAGTTAGGAGGGGAGTGGGGGTACTTTTTTTATATCATTAAAAAGTCCAGCTTTTATATTTTCACTGCTAGCAATAGAGGTTTTTCCTTTGAAAAGCATTTGAGCGCTGAAAGAGGTGGGTTTACCAATTAAACAAAAACAATCTGGCAAACAAGTAGGAATTCATTTAAACTACTCGGTTGTGGCTAAAACAACTAAGCATGATAATAGTAACATCTTCCCGTAATCCACCCTCCCACACACACAGCTTTGGATCCAGCTGTCGCTTGATTCAGCTTTGACTCCCCTTGCATCCAGATTCAACAAAAGCGAACGGGCATTTATCTTCCTTTGCTCTACATTACACTAAAACTTACTGACAAGGCCTTTTCTCTCCTGCTCGTCCACCACAGAACTACATCCCCATGGCAACCTGGGCATTCTGTGAATGGCATCACAAGCACAAATAGTTTTCTGGACAAGAAACTAAGAAAGTGGTGTAAGCCTCTGGAAAGTGAGTGATGAGGAAAACTTCACAACCTCTACGGGAAAAGTGTTATTACGATTTGAGCAGTAAACATAAATCAGTTGGCAAACAAAAATTGTTCAGTGAATTGTACATCCCAATACCTCTTTTTGAACCTTCTTTGAAGAAAAAGCCCATTTTCAAAAATTGAAAATGGGGAATTTACAGGTATTAAAAATCATTCTGGATTTATTTTATAATTGCAAAATCAGTTCCATTGCCCAACCCAAATTTCCCAAAGTGAACATTCCCAAAATT
The DNA here is from genome assembly GCA_900490495.1 of Danionella dracula. Taxonomy (NCBI): domain Eukaryota; kingdom Metazoa; phylum Chordata; class Actinopteri; order Cypriniformes; family Danionidae; genus Danionella; species Danionella dracula. Next base: position 18,123,836 of record UELW01000334.1, read on the forward strand.
GGGTTTCAACTTTAGTTTCACCAGGCAAGTAAAATCTCTTACTAGTGTGTGGACGGTGACAGTTTGAGTGCTAGTTTACAGTGTAGAAACAAAATGAAGCCCATTATTCACAGATAAAACATCAGCAGCCAGAAAATCTTCATGGTCCTTCATATGACTAGAGTAGTTTCAGATAAATTGTAAGTGAAACTATGGCTAAATTAGAGCAGTGTGACATTTTTAATAAATAAAACCATTATCATTGAAATATGTTCTATATTCTCGAGTGCTAAAGACAAAGTTTTTGTCGTACTCAAGCATCGCTTTCAGACTCTTTTGTTCTACAGCTGTTTGTGGAGCTTTATCGGGCCTTAGCAGACCCACTTTATGAGCCGCTCTCCATAGAAACACTCTTTCAGCAACGTGGCCATAAATGAAACAAAGAGCAAACCTGGAGTGATGGGAAAATCCCCACACAGTGTTCTTGTGTGAGAGAGCCTTGAGTGTGAGGTGCAGTGTCCCGCATGACCCCAGATTCAGCCGTCACTCCACTGCTTCATGAAATTCATCTTGAGCCATTGACAACCTACAGACAACTTTCCTAAAGACAGCCAACTACGGCTAGTTCAATGGATGAGCTACATTATGGATCGACGTTTCTCATTTTATGTTGTAATGTTAATTCTTGCTCTAGGTGATTCATTTTTTTAAAGTGTAGAGGACACATGTTTTGTTGGGCTTTTGTTAGTCATTAATTTAGAATATACAAATAACTTTATCCAAAAAGCCAATCAATCAATATGTTTTTATGTAGCGCTTTTTTAGCAGTCACAAATCCTAGTTTAGGGTTGAAATAGAACTACATATAATTCTACCCTAGGAACTGTAAAGTAAAGTTTATTAGTATGAGCAAAATGTTAATTAGGCTGACCAGTAATTTCTGACTTTCCCTGTTTAAACAGATTTTTTTTTTTTGGCAGGAGTAATGAAAAAACGCCTTTGAAAACCAAAACATTAGTACAGTGATACCTCAAGATATGAAATGAATCTGTTCCGGGGGGGCCTTCGTATGCTGATTTTTTACATGTCGAAGCAAGTTTTACGTGTAAAATGCCTGATCCGTTCCAAGCCACACAGCAACAACACAAAAAATTGACATAGAACTGAAATCCATAGAAAAATCCATATAAAAATAAAGAAGGATTCTTTAATCCTCAAAAGTACACATTATACATCTAATAAATAATAATAAAACAATGAAAACAGAATAAATTAAATGAAAAATAATAACCCAGAGGAGCAAGTGCAGGAGAACGAATGGTTGCGGAGGAGAGCTGTGACCATAAAAATACGTTTTGCCAAGAAAGCAACATGAAAAAATTCACAAATTTAGGACACCAACTTGAAACTGAAAGTGTGCATGAAGAGAAGGAGAACTTTTCCAGGAAAACATCATTGAGCATCAGCAGACCAATAGGAGAGTAGGATACTACTCACGAACACACAGAATCAGATTGTCTGGCGAGCCGTTCGTCGATGGATCTTAAGTTTGTATGTTCTTTATGCTGGATAGGTGATTAGCACCTGCCTCAATCAGCGAGGCTCCCAGGGGCCTCACAGAGGGAACTCCTATTTACTCTACCTGATCCTCACTAGGACTTTGTGAAGCTGCTTTGAAAGCATCTGCAAAAAAGCACTTTATAAAAATGTATTGCTTGATTGATTGATCAGGGCTGGAACTGACCAATAGGAAAGCAGAACATTTGGTGGCGCATTGAATGCTGTCACGTGATGCCCAGTATTGTTTCCTCCCTAATTTCAAATGTTAAATAAGTATTTCTCATGCTCATTTTTCGTATGTTGAAATTTTTTCCGTATCATGAACAAAATATTCTTCGCGTGGCCTTTTGTATCTTCAATTTTCCGTAACGTGAAGCATTCGTATCTTGATGTACCACTGATTTGTATATCCGGTTCATGGCGCTCCCAATATTACTGAGTGTGGACCACATCAGAGTTTGTTTCTATCAGAATGACAAACAGAAATTTGAGGAGTAAAACAAAAACTATAGCAGCCCATTCCAAAATGAGCAGCAAACTCAAGATTAACTTGGAACCAACAAAATATGCGGCTTATTTGAAAGTAATGTACATTTTTCTGCTGTCTCAGCTGAATAATCAAAAAGAAAAAAATATTTTATTAATGTTTAATATTGTAAGAAATCCCCGAAGAGAAGAGTTTTTAGTTGCATTTTCAAACGTTCCTTGTACTTTACAGGTTCTTGGATGAGAGCCACTGTTTGCTGAAGGTCAGGGTTTGTCTGTGAGGCGATCAACAAATTCATCTGGTGTGAGAGAGATGGCCAGAGGAGGTTGAGGGGGAGAAGGGAGTTGTTCTGAAGAGCTGTTGGCTGTTCTTGGCATTTCCAATCTTGTCTTGATAGTACATTCTCTTAGCTTAGAACATTCTCTTAGTCGCTGATAGAAAACGTTATGAGTGAAGTAAGGTATGCTTACAGGACTGACTAGCTCTTAAACTTCACTCTGGTGATTTGAGGGTGGAGCATCTGACAGCCAGGAACTGGAAGGTATTGTTCTGGAATAGAGAGGTCAGGGTTTATTGAGGCATGTAGGGAATGTGGTGCACAAATGTAAGTTGCATCATGAATGTTTAGAGAAGAAAGGAGGTAGGAAGAGACAGCTAAACAAGATGTTTGAAAGGTCAAAGTGTTGTGGAGAGTGAGTTGGGATGAAGAAGTGTGTAGAGGTGTAACTGGGATGTGATGTGCGGAGCAGTTGTGTGTAAATGAGATCCTGATGATAATTTGTCTGTGATTGTGTCCTGATTATTTGTGTGTCATTGAGATGAGCCATGTCAAAAAAGGACACAAGTGATTGTATATCTGTAGCAGATGATATAATATTATTTGCAGTAATTCCTCCCCCTGCCTTTAGAGGCCACCACACTCCCCTCTGCCTTAGTTCTTCTTCATGGTTCTTTGTTAGTGCAATGTTTCTCACCTGTGCCCATGTACACCCCTGACTATTTAAGTGCTGCTTTGTCCTCTGCCTCTCACTTGGTTTTTTGTTTGGACACTGCTGTGCTGCTTTTTTTTTTCTAGTCCTCCTCGTTCTTCTACAAGTAAGGGAATGTTGGTTACATTTTGCTGTTGCTCTGCAGTTAGTGATGGGCAAACAGAAGCTTCGTGAAACTCTGAAGCTGATGAATCAAATGAGCTTTATTAGTTCGAGGCCTCAAAACAATCCGACACCTGGCCCCACAGCGACATTTAGCGGTCATTATTTGAAATAACACTGACCTTTCACGAAGCTCTGAGCTCTTCAGATCGTTTCTCAACAGTCTTGGATGAAACATCTCCATCCACAATGTTGTGTAATAATAACATCCACAATGTTGTGTATTGTGAAAATAAAAAAACAGATTTGTTTTAATGCTGTATGATGTTTTTTATTGTCAACACCAGGTTTTTTCAAGTCTCCAAAGAAATTTGATGAAAATTTAACTACTCTTTGTGAATGATTTTTGTCATAAAATATAAACAAATTAATCAAACAAGATCTCTCACTATAAATGTCAAGCACTTTATTAAAAAACAAACAGTATTTGAAATACACTCTATACTTATATTAAATATATAATTTCTTCAGCTTTAGACAAGCCAGCATAACTTTAACTTTATAAAGTTAATAGGACTGAAGCTCCTCATCAGTTGTTGATTCTCAGTTTAATAAGCTTATAAAGCTGTGACACGTCAACACATGTAAACATATTTTATTATCTTAATATTGCGACTTAAATAAAAAAATGTTAGCAAAAAATCTACGAGGTGATGATGCTTTATCTTCATCAGTGAAACGTTTTAAAACTTCCTTGGATCAGACAATTGACAGAGTAAAACAAATTCAACGCTCGGGTCCTGTGTTTCTGACCAATCAGACGAGGTTTCAGGAGGTTCGCAGGACGAAAACCTGGTAAAATGCGCCGAAGCTTCGATCATGTGACTCAAGTGATTCAAAACGTCTGAAGCTTCTTTAGGTCAAAATCACATGACTTGACGGTTTTGAACGAAGCTTCGGATCAATGCTCCGAATTGTCTAAGATTCGAGATCTCGGCACAGAGTCAAAACGCCAATCTCGCTACAGCCATCCCTATCTGCTGTTTTGTTTCTCCCCTCGTGGAGTTTTGTTTTCCTGTATAACTACTTCAGTTATTGTATTTAAAAGACTGAGATTAAGTATTGTTGAGTGTTTCATTTGGGTCCAATTCTAGTGCCCAAGTGGTGCATTACTTGTGACCGTTAATAAAAGTGAATATTGTTGAAGTTCCCAAACACAATCATCCTCTGGAAAAGAGGAGAGCAGGCATTCCAGCTCATTGTGAACTCCAGTTCAAAAGAGCATGTCTTACCAAAAGTTGTGATGGCCGATAATCATAAATTCAGGAAGTTGAGCACACCTCCTGAGAAGTGTGGTGGAGCATGAAGTGGTTGAAGAGGCGCACCAGAGTTGGGTTCATGTCTCAGTCAGGCCGATGATGTCCAGGGAAGACTGAAGAGCAAAAGCAGGAACGAAGTCTGCCTCGTTGACAGCAAATTGACAATTCCATAGGTCCAAAAAGAGAGTGCGTAGCTCATGGGATGCAGCAGGAAGTTAGCAAAGCTTGTTTGGGATGCTGTGCGTTCTATGAGTATGGATAAAGATATAGCAGGAAAACACAGCATAAATGGAATATAAGCGAGAGAAATGAGGTACTAGTGTATAGCCAGCTAAAAGGGAATGTTCACATAACATTCCTCACCTACACTCCACTAGTGTGTCGACAGTGACAGTTTGAGCGCTAGTTGACAGTGTAGAAACAAAATGTAGCCCATTTTTCACAGATAAAGGTTGTCTAAATGTTTTCTCATACCATTTCCAAAAGAACGCTACAGTAACATTCTATCAATGGTAAACTAAAAACGTTATCTAAACAACAGAACATTCCTAGAACGCTTTTTGAGAGTGATGAATGTTCTAAAACCGTTTTATTAACTTTGAGAGAACATTCACGGAAAGTAAAAAAAAAAAAACTGGACAAACTTAGCAGTAAATTTTCCAGAACATTCTTTCTTGTAACATACATTTTAAGTTGGGCAGGTTACTGTTTGTTGAATTAGTTGATTGGTGTTGCTCGGTCGAGTAGTCATCACCCCAGTAGGCTAAGGCCCCATCCACACGTACCTGATCGTTTTGTTTAAATTTTTTTTTTTCTTATCCCATTTACAAAAAAAACTGTCCACATGAGCACGAGTAGAAAAAAACTGCATCCACACAAAACCGGTAAAAATGCTCTAAAATGCTGCAATGAGTGCATCTATCCAATAGAGGGCAGCAAAATCTTCACCTGTTGAAGTTAAATCAACCAATCAGAAGCTTCTTTCAGCTCCGAGCCGAGAGACTCTTCAGAGTTCAGCGCTTCCTGTTAATGGCTGGGAAATACAGCTTACACAAATTTAAGAATAACATCTTTATAAACAGAAATTCTCTCAGCAGTCTTTACCAACAACTGTTTCACTCTAAACTTTCTCATTTATCTGAGGCTCAAACAGGTCTTTTTCCAAACTGGGGCTTTTTGGGTTTGAATGAGGTGAGTGCGTCTGTAGCAATAATTCACACATTGCTGTGGTTTGACGCGTCTGTTCTGTGATTAAACACGTTATTAAATATGTTTTGTGCTTGTGAGGTCCTGTACATTTCAGAAGATGCTTTAACACAAAGTGCAAGCCCTCACTCTGTACTCATTAGCCATATGGAGCTCTGAAGAAATGATGCTGCATCAGTTATAAAGCTCATATAACTAACGCTGCCTGAACCTGATTTTGTGCGGTTATTGTGTTAACATAGAAAGAATCAGTTCCAAAGAAAAAAAATTTTAGCAGGCGTTTTCAATTGAACTCTGTTACAGTGAAACACTTCTCCGGTTACGTGAGGCATTTACATAACAGCATTTTAAAAAGCGCAGTTACAAAATAACCGTGGACAGGGCCTGAGCACTTCTGCATGACTTTTCCACAACAGCAACACAGCAGTGCGTTTATAAACTTCTAATTATAGCTAAAACACAACAGTGGCGTAATCTCTTATTGCACTAAAGTTTCCTTGCACAAATCTCTATAGAAAGGACATCTATAAACTCTGCAAGGCTTTTGTTCATTTTTGTCTTTGTTAATTGCCTCCAGGACCTCTTTGTCACATGTCACGGATCAGACAGGTTGCAGTAGACTGCTGCTGCACAGAATTATTGCATCATAACAGATAACAAGGATACATGAAACTAAGAAAACAATGGGTGAAAACAAAGAACTGCGTAAAATTTACAGAACCTCAAGAAAACTTAAAAACATTCACAGTGGCCTTATGGTACAATACTCAGCTCACTACCACGATGCGGTAGCCCCACCTGGTGGGAGACTCTGGGATCAGTATTTGTGCTAGTTGGAACTTCTCTTGGGCAGTAACAAACTCTTCATTCATTTCCCAAGAAAATAAAAAGGCACCTTCCTGAATACTTATTGCCCTTTCAACTAGTTACCAAATCAAATCAGAAGTTAGAATTCCAGTAAGGTCTGTCAGAAAGTCTTTCATGGTTACAAGAAGTGATTAATTAAAAGTTAAGCGTGGCAGTAGGTTTATTGAGTTATATGTGAATTTGTGTCCGATTTTGACTTCAAATCCAAAACAAAAAGTCCACACAAAATCATAACACATGTTAAAAAACAATGTAATTACACACGATTAGAGTTCTGTCTGATTGAATTGAAAGGGCTATGGTATTTTGTGATAGGAAATGTTTGGTATGTTTCATCTTGTTAGTCCTCATCAAATTGTATGTTTTCAACAAGAGGGAGGGAGAGCCACCTGCCCGATTGTGTGCGTACATGCGTGTGTGTGTCTGTGTGTAAGGATGTTTTATGAGCTGGGGGAAGATTACAAATTGTTCTGAGGTGAAGAGGTTGGCATCATATTCCGAACTGCTCGAATAAATCAGAGTGTGTAAACTCAGACTCTGTCACTTAAGAGCTCTTTCCCTCTCACTCCCGCTTTATTTGGCTCCAGCTCCAGACTCACACTGTTAGTGTAAACTAAATTAACTTCTCTTCTTATTTTTCTAATTTTAGCTTAAATCATGATCAGCATTAATAGACAGTAGTGAGCAAAGCTATGCTAAAAAAGTTTCAGATTATTATTTTCAACCACTAAATCCAGGTTAATACATGGGTTTGTGATTTTAAGACCATTTTGAAGGGCTGTGTTTTATCAGCATGTTGTGATAGTTTACCTCTGTAAGTTTTCTGTATAGCTGACTGAAGAAATTATCACTCACCATTCCAAAATGGTTTCTGGCTCATCCATATTCTCCAATACTGCACATATTTCTCCAAGGTGTTTTTTTCAATGTTCCATTTGGGTTCCCAGATGCTCCAGGTTTCAGTGATGTTGCAGGAGCCAGGAATCAACTTAGATGATTATACAGGAATGAGAACAGACTAGGAATGAATGAAACAAATGTAGCTTAAATGCTGAACTAAAAACAAGGTGACAGGATTATTAACAGATGAAGTGGAAACTGGACTGTAGGGTTAATTTAGTTATCACAACACTGTTTAATTTATGCATTGCATCATAGTTTTTCTATAATTAGTTATATTAGTAAAATATAATTAGTCTATAATTAGAGTATTTGTCATAAGGCAGTTGTGGTTGAAGGCAGTTATGGTCCAGTGGGAGAGGAGATGGACTTATGATCAGAATGTCGCAGGTTTGATCCCCAGATCCACCGAGATGAAGGTGGTGTGAGCTATGAAACACTTGCTCTCCATCTTCAACAACCACAGCTGTGGTGCCCTCGAGCAAGCACCAGTTTCCTGTCTGCTCCCCGGGGCTGCAGCCATGGCCCCCACTGCTCCGGGTGTGTGTTCACGGTGTGTTTGTTCACTGCTGTGTGTGTGTACACTGGGATGGGTTACATGCAGAGCACAAATCCGGGTATGGGTCACTCCATATCTGGCCAACTGCTCACTTTCATTTTTGTAATATTAGTTTAACTGTACATGTTGTCACATTGTTTTGAGTTCTGGGTTACGTGTGTTATTTCTTTCAGTTGTTATGGACAAAGAGTAATAATGCCTTTAAATTATATATTTATGTCTATGTTCCATATTCCGAGTGGTTTGCATAATGACTATTTTTTGGCATTTCTTTCATTGCCTTCCAGGGGCACAATTAGTGCAGACACTCAGCAAAATTAAATAAACTGAATCGAGATGTCTGCTAACAGCATTCCTCTTACCAGCGCTCAATTTGCAGCACTCCCTAAATTTCCCTAATGGAGTTGGCCCTCAACTGTGGGGGGCAACAGACCTCACGGTGTGTATGCGGTAGAGGTTGCCTCTACTAGACAGTGGGCCAACCTCTGTTTGGAGACAGTCTTCCTTCTTGTCGGCTGTCCCCCAAACCATACAAAGCTGATCAGAACTGCTAAAGTCCCATATTCCATCAATATAGGACTTTGGTGCTCTGGCAGGGTAATCACAACCAGGAATTGGATCTGCCTCCACCTGGGGCAGAGTTTAGAGGCTCACTACCCGAGTTTTAAAGTGGATGGTAGGAAACTCCAGGCCTGTACTTCAGCACCATAAACTAAGTCACCAGGCCCAAATTCCAGTTACCAAGTTACCAGTTACCAGGTTACCAGTTACCAGGTTACCAGTTACCAGGTTTCAATGACAGAGCGTGCCTGCAGATCCCCTACCCAAAAAACCACTGCGACAGAGACAGGTATTTAAGCTCAAATGAATCGAGGTGATTCAAATGCACATCAGTTGTTCAGTTTAACAACCCAGGGACAGGAACGGCAGACAAGGACACCTTTGCTGGTAATTGGCAATTTGTGTGGCAGTGTACATTGGGTTTTCTCTAAAAGAATCTAAAACCTTGTATTTTTGACACACTGTCCCCCATCTGGTCATGGAGGCATCCGCACTCACTATGTCTTCAGCAAGGCCCAGGCATGCTCTAAAGAGAGACTTGCTCAATGTGTTCAGCTCGATTTCTAGAAAAGATATGCTCTTGGCCGGAGTTAATCAGCACTTTTCTCAGTTGACCCTAATCCCCAGACTGTTGAGGTGTGCTTGCACCCTGATATCTTGGCCGATCGGTTAGGACAGCGACTGAGCTATATTTCACCAGTCATCTAGGTGAACCAGGATCCGAACCCTTTCCCATCTGAAAGGTATTAATGCCCATCTCCTTGTGCAAAATCAACAACCCTGATTCTGGGTTGCTTGAGAGTAAACTGGATTGTATAGCCATGCCAGATGGTCTGTCTGTCAATCGGTAGCAAGTCTTACATGTCTTCAATAAGATCGGTAAAGTCTTTTCTGAAACACCTGAAAGGTGGCTATGGCTTCCAACCTGGGGAATTGCTTCATACCCCTGGCTTGAACGTCACAAGAGGAGTGAGGTAGGGGAGTCTGGCAGCCTCATGGAGAGAGGAGCCTTTCCAGTTTTAACCAGCTTCCAGTGGAAGAAGGGAATCAGGAGCAGGGGAGAATCATCATCTCTCATCGACCCTGGCGAACCACGCCTCTTGCCTGGAGGGATGAGGCCACCTCTAGTCTAATCTCTCCGGCAAGATGTTTTTTCTTCTTTTTGCTCTTCTCTGAAGAACAGAATCATCATTCATAATGAGCAACCTCTGCCAATACTATACTTTTTCTTGTAAGGCTTTAATACAAGTACAAATACGCTGTTCAATTAAGCAGATGTTGGCCGCAATCCATTTAAATTGACGTTCTTCCTTTCTCACACACACACTAACAACCTTTGATCCATACTAATGTCTTAGTATTGATTTGTAAACCCCCTCAGAAAACCAGCTAAGAGTATTCCATTGTTTGTGAACTAGCTAGCATTGAGATTGTATGTCTTAGGGAAATATATTTGTAATATTAAAAGCTTATTGTTTTCAGATTTAGAGATATGTATTGTTGATTTGGGTAAAGACAGGATTAAAGGTAGTTGTAAAAGGATAAAAAAAAATATTTTCTATGGATAGGAAAGGACACATTTACATTTTCTCTCCTTCAAATGTTAGGTTAAATTTGCTATTTTCAAAAAATTCAACACAAATTTAAGCTTTCCTACAGGTATCCTGCAGATGTTTCACATCAGAAGAAAAGTCATAAAGCAAGACAACTGAACACAGTTGTGTCTTTTACACTAGGGTGAGCCTTTTTATTATTATTATTTATTATTATTATTTTTTTTAACAGTGAGTAGCCTGGTAAATCTAACAACCAGCCATGGTTTATACAACTCACACATTCACTGAACATAGTAGAGACTTAGTGTGAAAAACACACTGTAATCTGCTTAAGATTTAGGACATTTTTGCAAAACTTATCTTCTGAAAGGTGTCTTCAAATCAGGATTTTTTTGTCTATTAAGATCCTTATACATCTACTCAACATTACCACACATTGTTATGATGTTACCATTGGAAAAATGATTATAAAAGCAGAAAAGCTATATTACTCTATTATTGTTAACAATGAGCAAGGCCCTATCAAGGCCAACTGAAGTCAGTGAAGGGTGAACTGAATGGTTTGAACAGACATTCCAGGCTTTGAGGATTGACCTGGTTCCTTAGTAATGCACTGACTTATAAACAACATTAAAGAAATTAGCAGCTAAATCATCACTAAGCTGTCAAAATACATTTGTCAATTTATTTATTTTATTTTAGATCTATTAATTGTAGTATTATCCCCCAAGACAAACGGTAAGGATGTGTTTTGATTTTTCTCTATTAAACAATATATTAAAAAATAAATTGTTACAAAATTGCTAAGGACTGTAAATGATCCATAAACATTATCCTCAATTTATCAAAAACCTAACTCTCAATATAAAATAAACTTTGCATTCTGATTGAATTCAGCCTGTTTAGCCTTAAAAGATAATGCCACAAGTTTGAGACATAGAGCAATTATGTTTATGTAATTTTTTTAAAGAAACTGATGAGTAGGCAAGCCAATTGCTGAGTCAGGATTTACTTTGTCACCTCAGGGAGCACTCTAATAGCACTTACACAACATAAGTCACTGGAGAGAATTCAACAAAACCAACCTAAGCTACTCTTAAAGGCCGCATCGTTTCCAGAGAACCAGTGGAAATGTACTCCAAAAGCAAACTATGGTGCCTTATGCTCAGCTCAGTCAAAGCCTAAATAATACATTCAACAGACCAGTAAGTAAGCAAAGCAAATGCTTGTGTGTGACAGGTATATCAAGAAAGACATTAAGAAAATAAAATACAGTTCTTCTTTAAAAACAAACACAACATCCTCTTTTTCACAATGAAAAATGTAGCAAAAAATGTGAAAATAAGAACTGAGGAGAGCACAAAATGTTTAAATTAAAGGCTGCTTATATTCAGGATTTGTACTATAATGTTTATTTTGAACTGTACTTAATGTGAAAAAACTTTGGCAGGTCTACTTCAACAGAAATCACCTGTTGTGTGATCTCCAGGCATGGTTCATTTGGTTACATTTGAATTGGGTTTTTGAAACCATGCTTTGAATCAAGATCTCTGCTTGACAGTCTGTCTGTCGTTGACCTTAAAAGTTGTGTGTGTGTGTGTGTGTGTGTGTGTATATATATATATATATATTTCCTAAGTGAGCGTAATTTCATACAACCTTTAACTAGCAATCATTAAAAATCACCGTTTAAAACATTCCAAGGAGTATGTTTCAATAGTGTGCCTCAGTCCCACCCTTTTTATGGGGCGGAAAGCTGGCGCAGTGGTGCAGTTGCTCGTTCTGTAACCGGAGGGTTGGAGGATCGGTCCCCGCTAGGCATTGCCCTATATGGATGTGTGTGTGTGTGTGTGTGTGTGTGTGTGTGTGTGTGTGTGTGTGTGTGTGTGTGAGACCGGTGGGCAGCAGGCCGTAGGCGTGGAATGGTAGCCATGTCCAGTCAGACTGCCCAGGGCAGCTGAGGGCTACTATTATTTTTTTACATTGGGGTGCAACTCAGCTGTGACTATTACAGCAGAGAGTATCTCACAAAAGCCTTTTACACCGTTCATTGGGGTCCATGTCAAAAGTGCTTTTTAAACCAAGGTGCACCTCAGTTGTGCCTGTTACATTGCTTTTCCATCACACAGCACTGTAAGGTACAGTTAATTTTCCCTTTTCTCTATAGTGTTTTCACGGCATAACATCAACCGGAAGTCAGTCATGTTGGAGATACTCTCTGGAGAAAATACCACTGAACGATCGATGAGCAGAATAAGGACTGTACCATTCATTACCAAAACCTTCTCTTTCACTGTCCCTGGCTGGTGGAATAAACTCCTGATCCAGTCAGGAAAGCAGCAACACTAACAGCTTTCAAAAAGCAACTGAAAACTCCTCTCTTCAGGGACCACCTACTATATATATACATACATATATATATATATATATATATATATATATATATATATATATATATATATATATATATATATATATATATATATATAAATAGTTTTATTTTCTTCTTTTCTTCCTGCTATAGTTTATTGATCAGTTGAAAAACTTCTATTATGAGAAGCTGAGATAGACTTTGACTGTGTAACAAATCATTTTGGACAAAAGCATCTGCCTTCCTTTCATTTAGAAAATTCTTAATCCAGTTAAACATATTTTCATTCAAACCATTTAAACCCATACTTCCACGTCATATCATAAGCTTTATCCTTGTCCAAAAACATCACAAACACTGAGTCCCTAATACTTTGTGATTTTCTCATTTCCTTTTTAAGTCTTGTGATTGAGTCCAATGTATTCTTACCATTTTTGAATCTCCACTTATGGTGCACCGATAATCCTCTCTTTTCTTATGTGTGTGGTAATGTATTTACTTTCATTATTTCTGTTGTTTTGCATAAAGTGAATGTCAACACAATTGGTCGGAGGTTCCTGGCTTTAAATTGACCTTTTTATTCACAGTTTATTACTTGTATGAATTTGAACTGTTAATAACAGCAAAAAAAACCCAAATAAAACAAAAATAAAAAGCTAGATAAATTAAATTATTTTATGTCTCCTTCTGATATCTTCTTCTTGTTGTTTTAATGCAGATGGCATCCTACATAAAGGGTCATTTCCGTTACCTGCTGTACTGGAGAGTGGAGCAGCGTTATCTGCTGCTTTATTTCTATGAGATGTACATATTAAACTATATACTTTCATTTTAGTTATATAAATGATTTTAGTGCTCTATACGTTTCTGTTTTCCCTGATAATGTTATTGTATAAATGTAATTTTATAAGTGTTTTTGGACATACATAAGACATGTTCAACTGACTGCTCAACTTGACAATTATCATTATTTCCTGTGGGATATATTCTCTTAAAGCTTGCATGTTAGTTTCTCCTTGTACTCCTACTCCTACTTCTCAAGCTATTCTGGTTCTTCATAACCCTGACCCAATCCATGCACATTTACTCACATGATGGGAAATCCAAAATCAGCTTAACATATTTGTCCTGGATTTGTGGTAGGATCACCAAGGCTTAGTCTTTACTTTACTTGTTACTTGTCTGAATGCAAAAATAAATACATAAATACTTTTTTAAAACAAATCCTTTCTGATTTGATCTATATTGTATATAATATCTGAAAATGTCAAGCATTAAACAAAACAGGTGAAAATATGAACTAATTATCATTTAAAACACCTAAATTATCATAACTCGTTGCAGATCTCTCTTGTACGATAGAAATCGATAATTATGCAGAAACAATGGGTGTGGTTCATCTTTGAACGCTTTCAATCCCAGCGTCATCAGTAGACCCTCTGCTTCTGTAAGAGGATCTGTGGTGTTTCCCCGAGGACTTCACCCATGTTCCAGCCAGCAGCAGTGAGCCAAACCCTCCCTCATACTGTGTCACACCTGCTCCATGGCGGAGAACCATTGATGCATTCCTCATCATGTAGCCACATCAGCTTTAAAAGCACAACTGCAGTTAAACCAAAGCTCTGTGTGCTTCTAATAAAACATTTTATATATACTATGTTAAAAATAAAAATCTAGGTTTCATTGATTTCTTAAGTGTTCAGATTTTGTTCCGCCATATCTGTTGTAAAGTGTGACGTTATTTCGGTTTAATGGTGGGTTGTGTTGTTATGCACGTCAAATATTTTCTTTCTTTTTTCTTCCTCAAGAGCTGCTTGTGCAGCGTGTAAAATCATCATTTGAGTGAAATTTGAATGACAGTAAAAATTTAACCAATCAGATTGCGAAATGATCTGCAACGATTGGACAGAATAGTACAATAGGGCGGGATTTTAAAAGCCAGCTAATAGGGTGCGAATGCTTACTAACGTGTGTCCGGCGGGGGATGGGAAGACTATTTAAATGGGGGGTGGCTCAGCGCGTAGTCAGTTGAAGAAAGAAGAAGGGTGGTGGCAGAACCTAAGAAATAAAAAGCTAGTCAAAATGAGGGAAATCGTGCATCTTCAAGCTGGACAATGCGGAAACCAGATTGGAGCTAAGGTTTGTTAGATTCTAATCTGTTTGTAATCATGTTTTTTATTTTAATCAAAGTTACACAATGAGATACTACCTTAAGCATATTCAATATATATGTGTTGGTTAAACACCACTGGTATTTTGGGTGGAATTCAATTATATGCAAAAAATCTTAATTCAGCCAATATTTCAGTTTTGTCCGTGACGTCACAACCAGATTAGTTATTATTTTAGGCAATTGGAATAAGTTATTAAAGGATGTTTGGCGAAGTCTGTGGTAAATGAGAGACGTTAGTGTTTATGAAAGTAGACCACGTTTTGCAGGATTCCCATGACGCTTGTGCTGTGTTGTTAAACACTTAACTCCGTTTGCTGCTCACGGGCCCGCGGGCGTGTGTCTGGACCTTCCCTTTGTCAGATTCGCTGCACTGCGACAAAACGGAAGTCTACGCCTAAGCGCTTCGGATAATGGAAGTAACTTTCTTTTTTCAGTTAAACTGACTAGATTGACTGCGTGTAATACGAAGGAAATGTCTAAATTAATTAAAATATATTTATATATTAGAGCGTTTTTCTTTCTGTCTGCGTTGAGCGCAAACGAGCCGGAAGTAGAATTCAGACAACCGGTTGTCATGGCGCGCGCGAATTTTGGGCGGGAGTCTTTTGAAGAACGCAGCTTATTTTCCATTGCCGTTAAATGTTGGTTCTCTAACGTATATGAATTCATAAAAAAAAATACTGCTTTGTTTAGCCCGTCTAAAGCTTTCATTTTGCGTTTTAGCGTGCAATTTATGTCCATTTCATTTAGGATAATTGTTTTGTAGAACACCTGGTTAAGATTTGATTGCATCATTAAAAGTTAATAAGTAATGTTATGTTGCATTTATTTAAAGTGTTTTTTGTTTTTTATAGTTCTGGGAGGTCATCAGTGATGAGCATGGTATTGACCCAACTGGCACTTACCATGGTGACAGTGACCTTCAGCTCGACAGAATCAATGTTTATTACAACGAGGCCTCAGGTGTGTTAACAACATTATACTAGAATACATTTTTAATTTAATTATTTGTTTTAGTATTTTGATTCATATCAAGCTGTGTTTACATTAAACTATAAATACGTTATTTTTTTCGCCCCTGCTTTAGCCTTTTGGGGAGGCAGGAATCATAAACACTGTTCTACATTGTGCATCTTTTCTTTTTTTTTTTTTTTAGGTGGCAAATATGTGCCCCGTGCGGTGCTGGTGGATCTGGAGCCTGGTACCATGGATTCTGTGAGATCTGGGCCTTTTGGTCAGGTTTTCAGACCAGATAACTTTGTTTTTGGTTAGTATTTCTTAACTTTCTTAAATTGACCAATTGATTTGTCTTAAAGCAGGTATGCCAAACTCAGTTCTTGGAGGGCTGCAGCCTCTGCTGGTTTTTGTTTCAAATTAGTGGCTTCGGGTGCATTCAGATAAGCTTGGTCTAGAAGTATGCAGGGTTGCGGCTCTCAGGAATTGATTTTGACGCTTGTCTTAACGTATTAAACAAGAAAAACGTATTTTTTATATAAACCTGTGGTTCCCAACCTGAGGTCCCTTAGAGGGGCATCAGATTTCACGAGGGAGCATGTGAGCAGATAAGTGGGGTAGAAAAATATTCGATTTTATTAGCATCAGAATTCTGAGGGCAAAAAGTCAAATTTCAGAGCACAAAAAGTTAATTTGCATGTTTGTGAGCTGTGTTTTGTGAAATGTTCTTGTGTAGGAAAACATTTTGAGCGAGCAAATCAATTGTATATGTCTACGGACGATCTTGTTTGCTCTCACAACAATACCCACGCTCACTCGAAACAAACCGTTACAAACGGCCAAAATTTCAGCCAATCAGATAGGTGTCTGGTTTACAGGCTAGCAGTCAGAATATAGATGAGCTTTAGAACTGCGAGATGCAATTTTGGAATTTCTGCAAAGTCAAAACTACTGGAAAACAGTCGGAGCAGCTGTCAGATGTGTTCTGGATTAAAATGGTATGTCTGTACTTGAATGTAAATGCAGAGCTATTGTAAAGCTTACATTCATGTTTATTAAAACATTCAGTGTTACACAGATTAAAATACAAACACAGCAGTTGCACACTTGGCTTTACAATTAATTGCGATTGCGTTCAGCTTGAACCTACAGTATATCACAAGTCTTCATGTTACTGTACTATTGTTGATTCACTTGTTCTGCTAATCATCTCAAACCTTTTTTGTATACATAGGTCAGAGTGGTGCTGGAAACAACTGGGCTAAAGGTCACTACACGGAGGGTGCTGAGTTGGTAGACTCTGTTCTAGATGTTGTGCGTAAAGAGGCAGAGAGCTGTGATTGCCTGCAAGGCTTCCAGCTAACACATTCCCTTGGCGGAGGTACAGGGTCTGGGATGGGCACACTCCTCATTAGCAAAATCCGCGAAGAGTACCCTGACCGCATCATGAATACCTTCAGCGTGGTTCCCTCACCCAAAGTCTCTGATACAGTTGTGGAGCCCTACAATGCCACTCTCTCAGTGCATCAGTTGGTGGAAAACACTGACGAAACCTACTGCATTGACAATGAAGCGCTCTACGACATCTGCTTCCGCACGCTCAAACTTACTACCCCTTCATATGGGGACCTCAACCACCTAGTTTCTGCCACAATGAGCGGAGTCACCACCTGCCTTCGCTTCCCTGGCCAACTTAATGCTGACCTTCGCAAACTCGCGGTGAACATGGTGCCCTTCCCTCGCCTCCACTTTTTCATGCCTGGCTTTGCCCCCCTCACTAGCAGAGGCAGCCAGCAGTATCGCTCCCTTACAGTTCCAGAGCTCACACAGCAAATGTTTGATGCTAAAAACATGATGGCTGCCTGCGACCCACGTCACGGGCGTTATCTCACTGTGGCAGCGATCTTCAGAGGGCGCATGTCCATGAAGGAAGTTGATGAGCAGATGCTGAATGTGCAGAACAAGAACAGCAGCTACTTTGTAGAATGGATCCCTAATAATGTCAAAACCGCCGTCTGCGACATTCCTCCCAGAGGGCTGAAAATGGCCGCCACCTTCATCGGTAACAGCACTGCCATTCAGGAGCTGTTCAAGAGAATTTCAGAGCAGTTCACTGCCATGTTCAGGCGTAAGGCTTTCCTGCATTGGTACACTGGAGAAGGTATGGATGAGATGGAGTTCACCGAGGCGGAGAGCAACATGAATGACCTGGTGTCTGAGTATCAGCAGTATCAGGATGCTACCGCTGAGGAGGAGGGAGAGTTTGAGGAGGAGGGAGAGGAAGACCTGGCGTAAGTCTCTTAATGGTAGATTTTTCTCCCAAAAATGAAATTGCACTCCCAGCTGATTCGCTCCTTCATCTGGTTTCAAGCCCCTGAGTTTTTGCAGGTTCTCACACAAAGCATGTTGATCGACCATGGCAGAGGAACATCATGATTCTGAGATGCTATCAGTGATTCCAACCCCTTTGCCAGCTCGAGGGGGAAACATTTAATAAATAAAATAAAACGCCTTTAAATTTCTGCATCTTTATTTATTTTATTATTGAGAAATAATTAAAATATAATGAAGTTTTTAACCACCATACTCCAAACAAATGAATCTTTGTTTATACATTGAAAAACAATTAATTTATTTAAAATCCATTATATTAATTAAACCACACCAACTCAAACCCTTTTCGGTTTTAACAGAATGAATGAGCTTCGAATGAGAATTCCAGGAGAAACTTATTTAAGTGCAACTCACATGTTAACCTTTCTTGGGTTTAATAAGCATGAAGTGGTGCAACACCATCACCTGCTCTGCTGCATGCATTCAGATGAAGCACTGATAGCACAAACTATTAAAACATTTGTGAGCGATGTTGGACATAAGAGGTGTCTTAGTGAAGAAGCGGAGAAATCCGGTTCTGTCAGTATGAGATACTCGCTCGTGTAACTGGTGCTGCCAAAGTATCGCCATACAGGTGAATGTACTCCTTTTTCACCAACCAAAATCCTCGAAGCCATTCTAATGACAGTTCACTCTTTCAGTTTATGCCAGAGTCCCACGGACAAAGTGATTGACAGGTTGTCATTTCTGTGTAACATTTTTATTTGCTATGTTTTTGTGATTGGTAAAACAGCAAAAACAAGGCTTCAGATAATTAATTCGTTATGAATGAATTTTACAATACAATAACCCCCATAGACAATGTTTCTCCCACACATTGCCCAACCCTAATAATGTAACTTTATAAGATTATGTTTGGCATTCCATTTCTTGAAGTTGTGTACTTTTGTTATCGCCAAGATTAAAAAAAAAAATATTTGCAAAGGTGTTAAGCTAGTGGTTGGAGTATTTTGCCAATTTCATTTTTGTGGGGAAGGTCTTCTT
Organism: Danionella dracula; assembly: GCA_900490495.1. Classification (NCBI taxonomy): domain Eukaryota; kingdom Metazoa; phylum Chordata; class Actinopteri; order Cypriniformes; family Danionidae; genus Danionella; species Danionella dracula. The sequence goes on from UELW01000334.1 coordinate 18,142,797, forward strand.
CTTGTCTGCAACTCTGTTTCTGGCTGTATCTTGTTGCTGATGTCCAAGGAGATACTGTTCCAAAGCTTCAACTGTGTCCATGTTATGTTTCATTAAAGAGCACTCTTCTGTTTCAAATGGGCTGTGCTTCGTTATTTTATTGCTTGTGAGCAAAAAATTTTCTTTCTTCGCTGTTGGATTCCTGTTAAACCAGTTGAGTCGCTTTGCATCAGACTTGTTTACACCCAAGTTCACATGGTTTTATTTTACAAGCCAGGAGAAATTATTTGTCATACATTCAAGAGTTGGTTTACAGTCAAACGTTTCAACATTAAGTTGTATTATTAATGTTGCAAGTTGCAACATTTTTTTTTCCTTTTAAAATCTATATGAAAAATGTTAGTTCAACATACAACTGTTATTGAAAAGTGCCATATAAATGTTATGCTACGTTCAGTTTGATTTTTTTTCTAAAATTCATTGTGTTGTTTAAAATTGATTTAACACACTAATCACAGATGATTTTTTTATTCCAGTCAACCAATAAACATTTGAACTCCTTTATTAAATATTCAATCAACCACTTAACAAAAAAATAAAGCCTTAGGGGGGAAACAAACTACATGTATTTGTTTACAGTGTTGAAGGCTATGCGTCTAAATAGAATGACTTGCATTATAAACATGCTACATGCAAAATTCTAAAGCAGAAGTCCTGCGTGTCCTGGTTTTTGCTGGCTGGTTGTCCTGAGGTTATAATTCGATGTCCTCAGGACAACATTTCTCCAGCCAATGGCGACCTGAGATGTGTTGCTGAAAGCTCTGAAGCTTTTTGAGGACATTTGCATCTTTGATCAAAATGTAAACACTAGAAGCGTATGTAGACGGGGGAAATGCGTTAATCGTTTAATAGAAAACTTGCTTTTATTGATATTGAATTACTTGATGAAAAACAGTCTCACTGATGAAGAAAAATTTGAACTAAATATTATAAAAATGAAATTGACCAAATCTATATTAATACCATGAAAGGAGCGTTTATTCGCTCACGAGCTAAATGGTTAGAAAAAGGGGGAAAAGACTTGTTATTTTTTTCTCTAGAAAAATGCAATCACAAAAGACATGATTTCTTCTCTTGACATTGAGGGTGTACTTACATCAGACCCAAAACTAATTTCAATTTATGTAGAATCCTTCTACTCTCAGTTATATAAAACTTTTTTCAAAATAGACAAAAGCTTAATTTTTAAAAATCTGTTAAATCATTTATCCCATCCATTTATCACAATTCATGGTCTTGTGTGATGGAAAATAAGAAATCCATTGGATGAAAGAAAGAAGTCAGCAGGTACCATCAGACCTTCAGTGGAGTTCTACCTTTGCTTCTGGGATGTGATTGAAGAGCTGTTGTTTGAGCTCTATAACAAATGTATTGAAGATAATGAGTTGTCAACTTCCATGATTACTGATTACTTTGCTTCCAAAACCTGATAAAAATCTTCTGAATATAGATAACTGGCGTCCTATAACACTATTAAATGTAGATTACAAATTGGTATCCCTTATTTTTGCAAATCGTTTAAAAAAGGGCCTAAACGAAATAATTAGTGAGTGTCAAACTGGTTTTATGGCTGGTAGGCATATAAGTTGGAATGTAAGGCTAATCTTGGATCTGCTGGATTATTCCAACCTGATTAACTCAAAAGCTTTACTTGTCTTTTTAGACTTCCATAAAGCTTTTGATACAATTGAGCATCAGTTTTTGTTTAGGGTGCTAAATGCTTTTGGATTTGGGGATAGGTCTGTTTCTGTTATTGAAATGTTCCATAGAGATATAAATAGTTCCATTCATTTGTATCCTAATACTTCTAAAAGGTATCTGTATCTGTAGAGGGGTGCAGGAAGGCTGCCCCATATCTCCCTTTTTCTTCCTTTTAGTTGTAGTGTCTTGCCTGTAAAATTCTAAATAATCAAACCATTCAAGGAATTACTATCTTTAACAAAGAAATTAAGTTATCCCAGCTGGCAGATGATACAGTCCTTTTTTTTTAACCAAGAAACAGTTACCTTTATTTTCCCAGTGATGGGTTGCGGCTGGAAGGGCATCCGCTGTGTAAAACATGTGCCAAAGAGTTGGCGGTTCATTCCGCTGTGGCGACCCCGAAAGGGAAGAAAGCCGACATGAAGATGAAGAGGTTACCTTGGATATAGGCAGCGGTGAAATGAGTTAGCGAAAGCCGCGAGAGGGATGCGTAATGTAAACCAGGGGAAATAAGGGCGGTGAGTGTAAAGAAGACAGGGGGGTACAACAGGCCAGGGAAAAACAGGAGGGAGGGGGGGAGAGAGATGAGCAGAGGGCGAGAGAGAGAGAGAGACAGAGAGAGAGACAGGACAGAGAGACAGGAGAGAGAGAGAGAGACAGAGGACCGAGACAGAAGAGACAGTAGAGAGAGAGAGAGTAGACAAGAGAGAGAGACACAGAGAGAGAGAGATGAGCGTAGATATATATATAGATATATATATTGTATATATATATATGGTATATATATATATATATATATATATATATATATATATATATATATATATATATATATATATATATATATATATAAAAACTACAGTTACATTTTCCCCCTAAATTAAATAAATCTAAAAGTTTGTTGAATAACTGGCTTCAAAACGATTTAACCATTATTTGGAGAGCCTTATTGACTAAAGTAGAAGGATTATCACTTATTTATCCAGTATTTTTTCTTTTTGTTTAATATTTTATTTGTACAAACATTAATGACAGTACCTAACACGGATCAGTTTGCAGCAGACGCACCACAAGTTAAGAAAGTCTGGAGTACGATTAACAAGAACGAAAGCTAAAATCATTTAACAGTTACGTTATATGATCGAACGCACGAGTGCACCTAAATAATTATTTAAACAATATATTTGCGGAATAAAGTCTCTCGGGTGATCGTAAAGAACAAAGATAATGTTCAGCACGTCCTGTAAAATTAGATTAAATGCAAGTTCACCAGTGCGTCAGCTGCAAACTGATCCGTGTTGTGTACTGCTAAACACTCTGTACAGTTATGTTAAAACATCAGATATTAATACTTTTAAACCCACTTGAAATATGTTACTCACCTGAAAACTGCTTTTTCTGCAGAGCCGTTATTTGACTGGCTACATTTGGACAGTCGACTCGAGCTGATGATGCCACGGTCTCTGATTGGCTGGAGAAATGTTGTCCTGAGGGCATCGTTCAGAATGATGACTTAAGAACAACCACCCAGCAAAATCAGGACGTGCACCTTGGTAGCCCTCAGCTGCCCTGGGGCAGTCTGACACCTGCCGCCTCCTGACCACCACCAGTCACACCCCACCAGTCTCTCACATCCATACTGGGCAATGTGGGTGAAGAGGCTTTCCAGGGCCACAACAGCAGAAAGGACCTGGCAGGTATTAAACCGCCAACCTTCCGGTTATAGGATGACCAACTCCACCACTGCGCCATCTTGCATATCAAATTCTTGTATGTAAAAAAACGAGGAAGACTTTTTCTTGTAAGAAGTAGTTTACTGAAACAAAGATTTTAATAGATTTTAAGTGTTCTCTGTGGTAATGCAATTTATGCGACATAGGGAAATCATTAGTAATTGTCTGGTAGAAAACATTCTATTACACCCTTGTGAATTTCAGCATGGCTTACTAAATCTTGTTCAAAAGGATTTCTAAACAGTTTGAAGTATGTGGAATACTTCCGTTTTGCCAATTCTTCCCAAATATAAACTTCAACTCTCAGAAGGCGTAATGAGCAGGATACAAGTTTATCCAATTTGAAGGAGGAAGTCTGGTACGTCGAAACAAATGCAGTTGTTCACCAGGGGGCACTTTTTGTTTAGGTCTTTCTCCATATGAAATAAACCAAGATGGCGGCGCTCAGTAGTAGCAGAGAGCAGCAGCAAACCTTCATCACCTGAACCTCCAGATTCTGCTTCTCCCCGAAGCGGCTGATGAAACCTGACTAAAAGAAACAGATTAGATTCAGATGTGTGTGTCAACTGTCATTCGTAACCTTTTTGTTTTTTAAATTTGAATAAAAATCTAATTTCATTAAAAACCAAAATAATTGTAGCTCAGAAGAGGGCACTTTGCGATAATATCGTAGTTGATCTATAGGTAATTACATCTGTGAAATAAAAGAATGAAACAACAGATGTAAAAAGCCGCTGTTTCTCTCTGAGCTCGTGCATGTATTTTAGTGTCAGACGCAGTGTATCTTCAATCCCTCGGCTCATTTCAGTCACTCACTAACGAAACATGCTGTAAATAAAGAAATCTGGGATTCTTTGGTGAGAAGGAGAAAGGGAGAGAAATAACATCCGATGATAAGAAAAAGTGAAGAAGTAACAGACAAATCAATCAGATTTTAGTTTCAGCCGGTCCAAGCGCTCGCTCACTAACAGCTGATGCAGATGGAGCCTGACTCAAATCTCAACTGTAGTTGCAACATAGTAGTTTCAGTTTTTCATAATTCTTTTATCTTCAACCTGATGATGAAGTTGTTCTTTTTATTTGTTGAAATATCTACTTTACTTTCCACTATTGTAATTTTAAAGAGTGTCAACGTAAAATAAGAAAGAAAAACTATTATAAAATAACACCAAAAATAAATTATGAATACAGCAGCAACTATAATATTTTATTTAAAAATCTGTTATTTTACCTTTACCTCAACATTACTTGCTCTTACATGCAGAAAAATAAATATCTCCAGAGCAGGAGTAATAAGTAAAAAAAGAGAGAAAAACAGCAAGAGAAAGGGATGTTTTAATAAAAAACTTGCACAGTAAATACAGCGCATCTATCCCGAGAGGAACCTGGGACAGAGCGTAGAACAGCCGGCACTGAGCGTTCTCTGGGTTGGCGAACAGGTATACCTATGCTATACAAAGCACTCCCAGATCTACTGGCAGGGGATGGAGTCGCCACTCTTCTGACAGGGGCTTCCACTAATACAGTATATCTGCTAAATGGTTCAACGTGCCAGGAGTATGAACTGCAACTAGGGACAGCCCCCAATGCTGACTCCAGAGGAAAGGTCAGCGAGCAAGAGCTGACAATGGGGTGAGCGTATCCTTCCTTGACGATTAATATACACCACCACTGCTGCGTCGTCAGTCCTGACCAACGCGTAATATCCCTGCAGCATTCTCCTGAAGTGCTTTACAGCTAGGGATACTGCCCACTTCTCGGTTCAACCCTGATATAGTGCTTCTGGCATACAGCACTCCACCTGGTCCATCAGTAGTTATTACTACGTGCCTGCCATGTTCTCCAGGAGGGCAACGGTACGGAGGAACCGAATTTCCTTCCAAAGCTGGAGATGGAGGCAGCAACGAGGTGTCACGTTCACCTTTAGTTGCCCCAACGCCATGCTCACAACAGAAGTCCAGGAGTTTCTGGATGTTATTCAGAGGAATGTTCTTGGACAGACTGTATATGCTGTCTTCAACAGGCTCAGGGCACGACCTCCAGGGAGGCCTGCTCTGGGCACATGTTCAACGAGTTTAGCTCCATACCCAGAAGGATATGTTCAGGTCGGGATTCAGACGGCTCCTTCTGGGTTGGTCCGAAGCCCCTAGCTGAGTTGACATAAGATCCTGTTTCTGTGACGAATGAACTACGACTTCGACTGGGGCAGTATCAGCCAGTCATAAAGTACACCAGGACTTCTCTTCCCGTATTACGAGACTAAGCCACTTCAATCACCTTGTGAAGGTGTGAGGGGACAGAGACAAGCCGAAGGGGAGGACGCAGTGCTGATACACTCGACCTTCGAAGCTAACCAAAGGGGTCTGTGCCGAGGCCTCTGTGGATGAGACAGAGGTTATAAGTCCTTGTTGAACCTGGACGGCTTGACTGCAAGTGCAGTCGACAGCCACGCCGGAAAGTGTGTATGAGCCAAGGGACATAATGGGAAGCTCCCACTAAGCATAACTATTGGCATCATAGGCCCTTCACCGATAGTTCCCAAGTGGGGCCGTGAACTAGCGGACTTAGTGGTGGGGTCCACATGGAGCCTATGTGGAGACCTACCTGGATGTTCAGGCTCAGCCTCAGAGCAGCAACCGGTTCCAGCCAAGGAGGTCTCACCTGCTGACTTCGACACGGAAGCTGGGAGCCATCCGGACTGCACTGCATCCCAGGGCTGCAATTCAAGCCTCCTGGCTGTGCACATAACCCAGTTGACTCGTAGTTGCTCTCGGTCCCGCCTGCTTCCTAATCATAGAGACCAGCGATGTAAGGTCAGCTATGGCGTCACCGAAGAGGACATCTGGGACCACAGATACGCTTCCGACGATAGCGGAAACGATTCGGATTGTGTGGGAGCATCTCAGCCTGGGTCAACCAAAGATGGCGGCTGTGGACTACTAACGTAGACATCGTGTGGCCAAGCGAGCTAGCCATTCTCAGGTCCTTTGTAAGACCTGGGCCACAACGCCCCACCTGCATATCTATCCTGGAGATTTCTGGTGAAAGGGATGGAACCACCTGCAACCCAATTTCTCTGGCAGCCTGAGTAAGCAACTCGGCCATCTCTTCCGCAGCACAATCTGCCGTCCTCTGCGGATATTAGCATACGCACCGAGGGAGTGGGAAGCAGATTTGATGGTTTTTATAGCCTAAATAATTATTATCATCTTATTCTACCATGTGTGTTAAATGTTAGCGACTGTGTTGCATGTGTGCCCTGTCATCTTCCTCTAAAAAGTTAAATTAAATGTTATTACTATAATCACATCGAAATGATTTGAATTGAGAACAGATTTAAATTGCAATTCAGGATTCATAGAAATGAATTGGATTCAGCACTCAGTTGAGCAATGTTCATTCATGGAAGATTCATTACTTTCATTACCCAGGAGTAAGCCATGCTTACAACTGAATCCTATGCAGCTGACACCACTCTGTATATCAGCCCCCTTACATTTTATATTTTAAGGTGTGTGTATAAACTGACCGCAAGCATATTTGAGTTTTCCTAGAATGATCTTCCTGCAGATCAAACTAATGAGCGTATAAATAATAAAACGAGCTTCATCACATACCCATCCTCCCCTGTCTCTAATTTCAGGGCAGATGACCCTCTCCACATAGCTGCCCACACACTCTTGGATCTGTGGTTTGATCTCCAGCATGCCCCTCTCTTGGCAGTGCAATGCCAGCTGACCAGCCAGAACAAACACAGAGAGGACCGCACTCCAGGCCAGATCCCGCCTCCTAGTGGGTGCAAAGTGCTCATCCAAGATAGCCGTGAGGGTGTTGCAGGCTGTGCTCTCTGTCACATCCTTAAAAACTCGAGGCCAGCGGCGGAAGAAGATGGGGAAGCGGAGGAGAAGTTCATCGCCAGCATGACGCAGTGCAGCTGTGGCACTTGATGGTGCACGAGGCAATGGAATTTCTGGTTTGGAGGTGACATAGTTAATATAGTCATATGCCATCAGATAGGCTTCTCGAATCAGAGGGTCAGGGCTGTTCAGTCCTTGACCAATCACAGTCTCATCTGAGAGCCCCATGACTTTAGAGACTGATCAATGCTGGCAGTCTGTGGACGTACAGTGTCTTCGATACTTTAGGATTAAATGTGGGATCACTTTCAATAGCATGGTTCATCTACTGATTGTCCTCCAGTTCCTGGAAAAGAAAATGAAACAATTTTTAGACCAAGGAGGTACCCAATTTCAAATTGATATCAACAATTGGTTTAAAGTAAATGCTTTCTTTTGTTTGTGAACAAAATGGCGTCATAATATATGCACATTATAAAGTTGATTACATGGGAGAAGTTTTTACAATTTTCTGCAACCGTGACAGGAGCAGGCTGGTTCTTGTAGTCTAGAATAGCATGGTGGTAGGTGGTAAGTGACAATTTTATGATTAATTTACTTAAATGTTGATTTTAAAGAAAAAAGTTGTATGATGTGTTAACTTGGACTTTCATATTTAAGGGTTGCTTTATTTAAACTGCATTCAAAACACCTTTATGGAAGCGGCTTTGCCAGAGTGAATGTGTTATATAGATCAGTGATATATCAGAGAAATGTTCTTAGATCTTTAAGCTGTAAAAAAAAATGGATACAATTACATTACATTATTTTTCACAACATTTATTAATTTATCAGACTAACACTTTATTTTATAACATAACAACTTTGAATGTTTGGTTGCTTCATCAAAAGTGGAACTCGAATCCTTATCCGTGGAGCGCCTGAGCTTCATATACATGCTGATAAAAATGTTCCATATGATTTACTTGAGAATCTGATAATTTTTTTTGCATGAACATTTTATGTAGTACCAACAAAACGTGCCTTTGTTGACTGAACAAGAAATTGCTTGTAAAGTAAGCATAGTTTTTGCTGTAGTCGAGTTTTGTTGTGTTAATTCTACATGACGTTATATATTGTAAACTTGTATTTTATGTTAAAGTTAGCAAAACGTTTATATATTGCACACATTTTAAGGTTTACTTATGAATTACGTATGTTTTCCAAATAAAAAGGCAGTGGTTCTGATTTGGGTCTAGATTCATTTTAATATCTAAAGTGGAATAGTAATAATAATCTAAGGAAAATGATTGGACATTCTGTTCAGACTGATTGTCATGGCACGATAAGCAACACACAATTCAATAATGGTAACCCCAAATTACCCACAATGTAACCTGTGCCTCAAAATCCCAATGGCATAAAATACCTACTTTGTGTTTATAAAACAAGCTTTCTGTTTGTTGTGTGTGTTTAAAGATGATTCATTAGGATTACATCTAAAATGTTTGTAAAAGGAAAAATGCAAAATGTCTAAACAAATTTGGAGTAATTCTGAACTAGACCATAACTTATCAATGTAACAATGGCTTGATAATATTACAGATTGTATTCCGTAATATTTACAAGCACTTTTTTCAGTTGCTGATAGAACATGGTTAATATAGTTATAACCGGTCATACTTTCTTGAGTAAGTAAATGTAAATATAGTAAAAAGTAAATGTAATTGAACCATGTTTTATAAGTAAATAAATTGTTATCAGCAGACTATCCCAGAATTCAATGCAAGTTTCAAAATTCAGAAGACCTGCATATCACAAAAATTGATTGATTGTGTCAATTGATTACCACACCTTTGTAATTCATAAAATCTTCTACCATATAAAAAACATTTTCTCTTAAGTTGGAACACAGGATGATTTTTTTAAATGAAACATAAAAACCTACATAAACAACTTTGACGAGAAAACTAATTCTGGTCCTATTCTTCCCTTTTGTTTTTAAATGTAAAGCATCATATTTTTATGTTCCTGTAAGTCCTGCATCTATATTCAGTTTCTGGTGATTTATAATTATTAGTTCACCCAGTGATCTTGTCTTTAGTTTTTTCAATATGATATTTTGTTATCCATGTTTAAACCTTTGTGCATGTCTCTCCCAATCACCTTATTTAGTGTTTCCTGTCCTTACACTTCCTTCTCTCATTGATCTGATTGATTTCACCTGCAGTTGGACTACTTTTCTTCTGAATTCATCTCCCTTGCTTCTAGTGTGTCTTGCCAATGCGCACTACTTTAAAGTCTACCAAGGGTTCTTTGTGGTCAGGTTCAGACAGAGAATTTAAAAAGACGAACGTTCTTGACTCTACTGATTTTTTTCTGATGAACTCCACCCTCTGTCATGGCTGATTTTGGTTTCCTTCAAATGAATACTCTAGGAAGCTTCTATTGGTGTGGCCGCGAACAGCCAAAATCTTCCCAACACCTCATCCCACTCAACTGCACTGTTTGTGCTGCAGCACCTGTCGTACTCGCTATGCCTTTTTCTGCACAGACACCATTTGTTCCAATGTTTTTGTCTTCCTTGGTTTATTTATTTAGTAACTGAAAGCTACAATTATGAGCGTATAACACTTTTACTGCGGCGTGGGTCTCGGTGGAAATCTGCTGTGCACAATTCTCCAGTTCTTAAGTCTTTACGCTGGCTGCCGGTCTCCTTCAGAATAGATTTTAAAGTTTTGCTGCTCGTAAGTCCAAACATAACTTAGCACCTAAACACCTAACAGAGAAGATCAGTGAATACACACCAAACAGAGAGCTGAGATCCCTCAGATCAGATAAATTAGATCTACCCCGGGTAAATTCCAAACAGGGTAAATCCTCCTTTAGTTACCATGCGACCCACAGATGAAGCAGCTTCCAGAGGAGATCAAGGGTGCAAACACTTTAGTCACGTTTAAATCCAGACTTTTTTTGACTTTGCACCAACATCTGAACTACTATTTTATCTCTGCACTTTACTATCTTAATCTATGTCTTAATTTTTCAGTTTTGACTCAATATAATTTTATGACTTTTTTATGCTTGATTTTATTAAATGTACTTTCTTTTTTATTCTTTGTTTCCAATGTAAATTACCCTGTGTACAAAATGTGCTATACAAATAAACTTGCCTTGCCTTGTGCCCAAGTTAAACAACAAATTGAAAGTAATGTAAACATGTACAATTTTCTGTGCATGTGAATTTACTTTTAATATCACCGATAGACCTGAAATGTTTCTTAATGTGCCTAATGCAAGAATCCACAACAGGACATTTAAATTAAACTTTCCAGTTGTGGACCTAAATGTGGCTTATTGATGTGTGTGCAAAGACTTTGTGTATAATACCAACCATTAACAAACGATATCCTTTCTTGATTTTGCTCATATCTCAGATGTTAATAATAACCCTATTTTTTTATTTTAGTTATTCATCGACTTTAACCCCTAACAATAGAAATGAGAGCAATCTAATATATTTGTGCCGCTCTTTGAAAATCAAGGACAAGAACTCTGTATGTGTATAGAATATGAATAAACTTTTCTGTCGATGACCCATTAAAAAACAAGTCATGCAACAACAAAAAAAAAAACACTAAACTAAATAACCCTAGAATTGTTGTCGAAAGTTGTTCCTCTTCATTGATAAAAACAACATAAAAAAAACACAAACTCACCTCAATGAAGGCCACTGACTCACCCTTCATGCACAGATAGAAATTGTGTCACAATAAAACCAAGAATAACAGCTGAAGGAAACAATGAACTTCAGAGCGTGTGAGAGCAGTCCCTCCATGAGGTTTGCATGTTGTGCGGTGGCTCAGACTATATTTACTCCTCTTGTCTGTAACAGATATAGGAGCTCATCTGGGTTTATGACAGCAGATCCCGTCCTGCATTACGATAGCTATAAATAATCATGGGAGGGATTTCTGACAGGGGGACCTAAACAGAAACTGTATTGCATTAAAACAAACTATAAATGAGCTAATAGTCTGACTTAGTAAAGTTTCAGAATCCTTATTAATAATTTAAGCTGATCCCAAAGCTGGTTTTTGGTGTTTCTAACTTTTTCCTTGTTGTTTAGTATTTTGCTATACTTTGTTATGCTCAATAACCGATGTTGAATAATTATTTTTAAAAACTATGTGAACCCTTTAGGTAGTGATGAGCTGGTTGAAGAGGGTTTTGCTGGTTATGCACAGATTTTAGAGAACAGAAGGTTTTTGTGAGCCCTTGAACATTCCGCTAGTGATTTCAGGGATTGAATCCATAAATAGGCAAGAACGGTTCATGAATGAATAAATTATAAAAAAAAATCTGTGGAAAAATATTTAAAAGGGATGTTTTATATATATTGTCTATCTGGTTTGGATATATTTGTCTTCGTTACACTTTATATTAAAATATATTTCCGAATCAGAAAGATCTTTATTGCCAAGTTGCATGTACACGCACGCCCACACAAGTCATTGTGGTACCACAACAGTACTGGTACAATTGTGGTACTATTTTTTTTTCTTTTGGAGAGAATCCGACTGTACTCTGTGGCATTGTGAAAATTATTTGTAACAATATAAACAATTACCTGTTGAAACCGCATAAAAAAAGTCCCATAAAATTTAAATGTAGCAGCCGCACACTAATCACTGATAACTCTATGTGCAGTATAAAATGTAATTTTATGTTTAGTTTTTTATGAAAAAACTGATTCTTTGACACATTATGAAATAGAAAGTTATTTGGGCTAGACTTGGGTTACATATAGCCGTGCAATTCTGGGGTATACTTACCCAATCAAATGAGTGCCAGTCCCACTTTAAAACACATTAAATACTGGTGCTATCGATTAGCTTACTGGCTAGGCAAGTAAGTGACAGCCCTTTAATCTGCTAAATGTTACACCACTGCCAACTATTTAATAACACAAAATTATATTTATTTTTTTAACAGATAACTTCAAACAGTTAACAAGTGTTGACTATCATTATGACCTTCTGTGTACTGTTCTTGTAACAATTATCACACAAATCAAGTCTATTTTTATTAGGTGATATACTAAAGAAATAGAGGTAACTGAGTGAAATTTGTATAGTTGCAGTCATTGCTGCAGTCTGCCAACAAGAGTCTTATCAGAAATCTTCAGTCAGTTATCCAGCACCCCACCCCCACAACCACCAAGCGCACACACACACACACACACACACACACACACGCACGCATGCACGCACACACAACAGAAGAGTTCAAGCACCCGTAGAAAGTTTTCCAGTGGTGTATGCAGGTTAAGCAGTTAGACTCCTGACTGAATGGTCAAGGACTCAACTGCAGTCAAAGTTAAGACATGTTCATCAAAAGAAAGATTATTGGGCCTTCCTGTCCGCCGTCTGCTCTGATTCCTGTTCAGAGCATGTTGAGAAAGTTATTCAAAGCTCTTTTTTCATCAAGTTAATAGTTTCATTGGTTGATTTGCTGGTGCTAGTGCTGAACCAACAGTTTTCCTTAATGTCCTTGGCTGGATCTCGACTCATACACTGATAAACTAGGTCATTATACACTGTTAAAATATGGGGATCTTTTTGGCGCTATTTAGAAGCGACCTTCAAAAGAACTAATTAGAACCAACCACATTTAGAGTCCAAAAACGACATGATCAACATATACATTTCTGGGGTTCTTTGGTTCGTTGTCATACTGCACTTTTCTATGCAAAGAACCAGTTGTTCTTAAAATGTTTGGTTTTAATACCACTTTATAGCCTTAGTATCTAGATACTTACTATTTAGATACTTAGCGTCACTTCTGGAGTACTAAATTACATAAAAAAACTGTTCCCCTATGGTAATAAGCCAAGGAAACAGATTTGGTGCTATAGTGCTGTTGTACAATAAACGCAGCTGAGATTGCTGTTTATTTCTTGTTATACCTTTGTGGGGTATTCTCATTTTAAAAGCAATTAAAAATCTAAATTTAACACATTAACATATATGACTTATCTCAAATTCAAACAATATAAAGAACATTTCTTGAATTATTGCAACCAGTCCCTACTAGAAAAGAATATACACGTGTAACATTTTTATTCGTGTAAAAATGACAAACGGGTGAATTTGACTCATCTTCATCAAAGAAGGAAACAGTTTTGTGCACCATCTCAGAGTGATCATATACATCATCCTCGTTAACCATAATATTTCCTGCAAGCATATCTGCATGGCATATCTATGTTATAATTGTTTAAAAATACAAAAACTTTGCAAACTTGCTTGGAGAAGCTTGCTGAAAGCTGATGAACAAAAAGAAAGCAAGCCAAAGATTAGATCGTGAAATGAGTGACGGTTTATCAAGATTTTCACAAATGCAGCTAGACAGACAGACCCAACAAACCACAGTTTGACTGTTAAGAAAGGTATAAGGGCAGCTGGGTTCCCTCCTCCCTCAACAAAACACACATTTGCAAATATCCTTAGATGTTTCTGGACTGTCAAAAAGAATTACATATTCTTCACCATTTGGTCATATTTTGATTACAAAAAAAAATAGACCTATGGCCATGTACATTAATTGTGGAAGCTTGCAGCATGTTTTCTGACATTTACAAATTTACATTTATGCATTTGGCAGACGCTTTTTCCCAAAACTACTTACAGTAAGGGAGAGACAATAAGCAATATAAGTCTATCTCAGCTTCTCATAATAGAAATTGTACCAACTGATCAATAAACTATAGCAACTATATCAATAAACTATAGCAGGAAAAAATAAAGTCTGAGTAATTCTGAGTAATTAAAAAACAACTACAAATGTTGATTTACTGATCTTCTCTGGTCTACATGATGTGAAGTTGTCAATCATTTATATGACTTAATCTTGATTACTCCCCAAAAAAGCACTAGCCAGGTTGTCCATCAGTTCCTCTCTTAACATAAAATAATGACCACAACTATTTCTTTATGCATTTAATTCTGAAATCACATCCCCAAAAACTGACCACAATTATATTTTGACTGTCACAACAAGTGATCTAATCTCTCTCATGTCCTTTCCACACATCAGAGCACATAGGGCAACAATTTCTTGTTGTTTCAGTAGTATTCGTTTTAGGTTTTCATGAGACTGGGGTGCTAAGTAGGCACCCAAACCAAAAACATCCACACATACACTATGGACAATTGTGCCTACCCAATTTACTTATATTGCATCTGCTTGTGGACTGGAGCCCCCTAAGTAAACCCACGTGATCACAGGGAGAACATGCAAACTCATGCGGAGAAATACCAACTGACCCAGCTGAGGATCGAACCAGCGACCTTCTTGCTGTGAGACGACTGTGCTACCCACTGCACCACTGTGACATGGACTAGACAGCAATCTTCAAGTTTTACTGAGATGTGTAAGATATACTGCATCTTTGAAGACCTCAAGAAAGTTTCAAGAACTTTCAGAGACATGACTACTTTAGTTATTTTAACCACAACAACAAAAACTGTACAGTGCAGTGGTTTTACAATATATTAATTTTATTTCTCACAGGCAAATAACAGAGGAGGACCCAAATGCAGTGAATACAAAGGTTTATTAACTAAAAACTACAGAAGCACCGTCTTCTGGGTGTCTGGAAAGAAACCCAAAACTGGAGCAACTAAAGGAGGGACGTGAACTGAGGAGGCAGATAGACTAAGAGTACGCTCAACCACACAAGCAGCAACATGACCTAATACGCCAGGAAAGAAAAGAGAAAGGAGTAGGAATTAAATAGTGTAGCAAATGAAGAGAACGAAGAGCAGTTGAGAGCAAAGGAAATGAAGAGAGTTATAGAATATTAAACTCTCTCTCTCGTAGAAATCACTTTGGAGGCAGGGTACAGAACAGCAGCACGACGGCAACTTTATTTTACACTTCTCGTTTAAACAAACACTGAAGTTATACTCTATTGAAAATGAAAAGAGCTACTCATAAAGTAAGGAAAGCCGGAAAAAGTCTCTGTGCACTCGAATTTATGTCCTCCCAAAGGACAGGCCCATCACTGCCCGGAGACTCCACCTAATCCACCAGTCACCTCTCTCTCAGGCAGACAAAACCGTTAACACACAATCAAGATCATACTGAAATAGATATTTACTACTCATAATCACTAATACCCATTATAATGACTTAAAATTTCTATTAGAATAGAGAGAGAAAACAAGTGTGACGGTTTATTTTTCCTGTTTGTTAATGTGTTATATCAGTGTGCTGTAGTTCTTAGGGTTTTCCATTTGGCACAATTTTCTAGGGTACATAATGTATCAGTTGAACAACATGATTTTACTGGTTCAAAATGTAAAAGGAGAAAATAAGGACATTTGAATCACCACAGTTCGATCTGCACTATTTGATACCTGTACAATACAGCAGTTACTGTTTGTAGTCCAGGAATTAGATCAAGCTAAATAATAATAGTTTAGTAACCTAAGGTGCTCCATTAGTGAAATAGTTTAGGTTAATAGTGAAATAATCTAAAAGTAATCATCAGATCAACAGTGATTCTTTGTGGAACATGTCTATTCCAGCTCCAGTGGGATGATAAAAGTCAGCCCTTCCAAACACAAGCCTTATAGTTCTAACCTAGAAAAGACGATGTTTCTTACCACAGATTATATGAGAGGGCCAAGAGGAGTTTAAATATGATAAAGACCTCAATATGTGCTTCCTCATTATAATTTTGTGGAAGATGGATCAAGGAGCTCTTTTACCCAGCAGGGACTTCACATTTGTCTCCCAATAGAAGTTTTCCATCTACGTTCTGCTGTCCCTGGTAAATACAAGTTTTAATTGGGTTAATATGAAAGTAAATTAAGATGAACAGAAAAAAAAACAATTTTGATGAATTAATGTCTGTACTAGGTGATATTAGAAGCAAACCCTTTTCAGGTTGCGCTCTGTATGTTTTTTTTTCACTCGTTAACATCAAACATTAATCCAACAATCTCTTTTCTTCCGTTACACCTACTTCTCATCTCCTTGACACCCAACCATCATCAAGTAACCCATTATAAAAGAACTACAGATCTCTACAGCCATTGTCATCTGTTGGCATCATACCCATGTGATTTCCAGACTGCTCCTGGAATGCTATTATCTTCTTCTTGAACAAACTTCTGCATACTTTACCTTGGCTTTACCCATAGAGTCTTCTCTAAAATTAAAAGATTTCTTTCTGAAGGTACCGGTTGACTTCCCAGATTCACATTTCTTTCTACTCTTCTTGTCAACTGATCCATTGATGATCGCTGATGCAGTTTTTATAGCAAGCCTCTTACTCATCATGTTAGCGTGTTTACCAAAACAAACTTGTCTGTTTATTCCTTAACGCTTCTGTTATTCTTCATTGAGGTGCTGCACATGGGAAGCGGTCTCCTCAGCCTCTATCAATATCACAAAGACTTCATCTACTCACCAGATCCCAGAGCAAGTCGCAGGTGGTGGGTTACATTTTTCACTGCTCCTAAACTTACATGTCTTCGCTTCCACCCTACAGGCGTAACACAGGGCAAGTCCTAGCCCAGTCCCAAGACAGGGCAAGTCCTAGCCCAGTCCCAAGACAGGGCAAGTCCTAGCCCAGTCCCAAGACAGGGCAAGTCCGGTGCTGCAATTATCTCTGGTCCAAAGATGAGCTGCCATGAGTCCATATCCAACAAACATTACGTGGAAATGACTGGTTTTGCAAGTTCAAATTTCACACCGTACAATCTTTGATTAACAGCAGTGCAAAATAAGAATCCAGCTATATGTCTCTGATGTCTTTTGTCAGTGAATTGCAAATCTCTACTACATATTATTTCAGAGTCTTAATTGGACTGTTTCTGAACATGGTAATTCTTTTCCGTAAGTAATGAACAAGCTGAGTAAGCGGACTAACCTTAGTGAGTAAGTCTCTGGTTGCCTAGGGGATGAGTGTCGGCTTCAAAAGAGTCACAGGAAGTTAGGGTTACACCCCTTCCTATTTTATAATAGGCAAACCCATTGGCCTTTTCCATAGTCTGGAGCTACTGGACCATGCTGAGGCGGGGCTCTCAATGTCGTCATTTGGCTTACGTCTCCATTCCCTATTTGGTGAACGTGGGTCATGAAAGTAACCATAATGTTATGATGATGATTTCATCACACAATTGTCATTGACTGAGAAGTGCAAGTCATAGCTTTTTTTCCATTCTTGTTTTTCAATCAATGCTGTTTTATTGGTGAATGCTTTTAATTTATGTTTTAAATATCAATATTACCAAACAAATGTTGATGTAAGTTTTTGCAAAATGCATATCAAATAATGTTTTTACGTTTAAGCAGGTGCGACAGTCTCATCTGGGTTGGTTGCTGCATAATAGGAGACGGCATTTGGGTGAGGGAGAGCACATTGTATCCCAATGTTGTATTTTATTTCCTCTTTCTCTCAATGAATGTGATCATATTAATGAATGTTCATATTAAAGTGATCTCACAACAGGGAAGAAACAATTTCAGTAAATATTTTTTATTTGAATACAAAAATAAATTTCAGATGTTACAAGAAAAATATTTATAGAATTAGATCTACAATTAACAATCTAATGCTTGGGCTACCCGATTGCTTCAGCACTTATTCAGATTTAAACACCAGTCATAAAGGGGTTGAAGGTGAATTCCCATCATGGGAAAGACAGAGAAATCTCAACAAAAGCTTGAAGAGAAGGATGATGTAAGAAAAACCTTGACTGTTCCAAAACACTTTTTTTTTAAACTGGCATATAATCACTCTCCAAAAAGTGAGTCTTAATTCAGACAAAAAAAAGTAAAAGTACACTTTGAGGTCAGTTGACAAAAGGGAAATAAAAAGTGGACACGTTTCATTTGATTACCATTACTGTGTGTATTCTTTTAAATGGAAACCCATTTCCAACAGCTTAAAAATATATAATGGCTTTAAAAAATTAACACTTGGGAAGTTGTAATTGAGATAAAAAGAAAGTGTCAGCCAGTCAAAATGTTGTCTTTATAAGTAAAAAAACTTTGTCTGTATATGCAAAAAAAACTTTGTATATACTAAAACTTAATTTTTTTCATCTCAAAATTGCAACTTTCAAAGTCAAATTTTCAACACATCTCAAAATGTCTGGTTTAGCTCCACCTCTAAAGCAGACTTCTGTAGACTTCAGAGGACTATTCATAAGGCTGAGAAGATCATCAGTGCTTCCCTACCCTCCCTCCAGGACCTGTACACCACCAGAGGGAGAAAGAGGGCTAACAACATCATTCTATACCCCACTCACCCCGGCCACCACCTTTTTGAGCTCTTGCCCTCTGGCCGCAGCTTCAGAGCCACTAACACCACGACTGTACGGCACAAACAGAGCTTCTTTCCCCAAACTATCTGTCTGCTGAACTTTTGACTCTTAGCTCCCTGCAATCTGTTACCTGCTCCTGGACTCTCACACATTTCATCTCTTTGCATTTTACACTTAAGCACACCACACTTTATAAACCTTTGTTCAACTGTTTACATTTTATCAATCCTTCAAAATACTCTACTTCACAGCCTTATATTAATTGCTTGTCGTTGTGTTGAACTGACTGTACTCATGTCATCTGTATTGTACTTATGTTGTTTGCACTGACGGCTCCACTGTACCACAGGAAATTCCTTATGCGTGCAGACGCGCACACACACACACACACCTATAAAGCTGATTCTGAAATTAATTCTATTTTAATTTGATTCACAAAAAATGTATA
The DNA here is from genome assembly GCA_900490495.1 of Danionella dracula. NCBI lineage: Eukaryota > Metazoa > Chordata > Actinopteri > Cypriniformes > Danionidae > Danionella > Danionella dracula. The sequence continues at coordinate 18,161,896 of UELW01000334.1, forward strand.
CAGATGAAAAGAGAGAAAAATGTTTGAGGCAGACATTTACATCCTTATTTTAAGAAAACATGACTTACATCTACCCGATAGTTCGTGCTCTTAACTGACGTGTTTTAGTTGTTTATCAGAAGTAAGCAGTAAATATTCTCTGTATTTTTGTTGTTGAATCAGACCTAGGTTTTAAGCGCAGTTTCATCTTGATTTTCAAAAGAACAGACGAGGCCTTGATTTTGAGGGTACATGCCAGTCAGGCAGGGACAGAGAAAGTCAGAGTCAGCGTACCATGAAGCTTGGGATACACATCTGAGCGTTTGCATCTGTCTCTCAGGCCTAAGCTCCCTTTAGTCCGGATCGAAAGCCGTAAGTGCATTGAAAAAGTATCTGGAGTGATAAGTGAAAGCTGTCAAAGAGAAGGCTCTCCGCAAACCTGTAAAACAAAATCAATCTGTTAAAATGCTTGTTTATAACAGTTTAGGAAGCAATTGATAGTGAGGTCAAATTAAGTTGATATTTCAGTCTAAAACAGAAAACTAAAAGTGTTATTGTCAGAAACACAAAACTACTGTCACAAACCCAGGCAAAATCATCAACACATTTCCCACTCATATACACTTCCTATCACCGAATGCTGAATATCAGCTGTTCTCCAGCTGATCCCCATCACCAGAGGGCGTGCAATAGGACTCTCATCCTCTACCCAGTCATCCGCTCTCGTCAGTTACGACCCGTCAGTCTCATCCAGTTTTAGTTTGTTTTTTAGTTTTAGTCAGACTCTCCTAGCCTGTCTTTTCCTTTGAGGTTACTTTTGGTTTCTTTATTATTTAAGCGTTTTGAAGAATAAATATTGTCCAAAATATGATAAAAAACTGAGCACCTCTACATAGTCTGATCTTACAACCGCTGCATCGGTATGTTTACGCCCTAAACAACTGATTCGAGCTATCGAGCTATCTGTCAACGCAATCGATCCACCGCATCCAAAGATTTGCGCTGTCCACATGTTTGGGAACTCGCTACAAACAATCGGCCGGCAACATGTGATTTACTAACAAAAAGGAGTATTACTTGGTTTGATGAAAGGCAGTGAAAGACGAGAGTCTGGGGCTGTTAGCGAATCGAGCTGACTGAACGGCCAGAGCATCACGCTGGTTGCAGTAAACACCAGATCTCTTGATCCACAAAAGGGGAACATAATCCAACACCGATGTGAAATCTTTCACCAGTTGCTTGTGTCTGAGAGTATGGCTCCAATGAGTGGACAGTACACGCCCACTTTGTGTGTGGGTCGTGGTCATGTGAACATCAGCGCGACCGCTGATTGGCATTTTAAAAAGAGTGTGGAGAGAGCAGAGTGTACACACATTATTTTACCAAAGTGGAGATTAAGGAAAAAAACATCTCAGTAAGATGTGAGCGCTGTCTATCTGTTGGAAGCTACTGTCGACGACATCAACAACTTTATTTTTTTCCAATAATACATCACTACTAGACTACTAGACACAGTTTTATTAAAAGATAATGTTATTTCAAATAATATTTGATTTAATAATAATAATATATATATATATATATATATATATATATATATATATATATTAATATTTTTCCGCATAAACTGTGAATAATTGTGTTTTAAATAATTTATTCATTTTTGTTATTTGGTATATATTTGAGAAGGAATTTTTTTAAGGGCCGTATGAAGTAGTTTTTTTTTCATGCGATGATATTGAAATATTTTCACTAATGAGTTACTTTTAACAGTAACTAATTACTACTATCTAATAAAGTAACTCAGTTACTTTTTGAGTAAAGTAAAGTAACTGTATCTTTAGTAAATAACACAACACTGGTTACAAGTAGGGTTGGGTATCATTTGGGGTTGTTTCGATACCGGTGCCAAATTGATACTTGTAAAACAATAACAGTGACTGAAGTGATACTTTACAAAAGCAACAAAATAATGGTGGGGGACTCGAGAATACATTTTTAACAAAGAAAAAATTTAATGCTTCAAATTGAAAAATATATTAAAAAGTAAAGTATACATGAATATACATGTAAAAAGAAAACACAACAATACAAAAGTCACCTAACTACAACCATTTAACCACTTCAAATTTTCCACCCAGATCTTTTGCAGAAATATTACCATTTGTAAGCATGAGTGTAAGATTTAAATTTTGTGATTAATATTACATTAGACCACTGTTGACTCCTTTTTGCGATTGGTATGACTGAGGCTGGAGCCATCCACACCGATAGCACGAACACGGTTCATCCCTGTTTCTAAGTTTACTCTGTGTGCCCTCAAACGTTTCATTAAATTTCATGTGATTCCTCCTTTGCATGTAACTGCTGTGAAACATTTGCAGCGCGTGTTGGATAAAAAAAACCTGATCTATAACAGTCAACTCACAGATCTCCAAGAAAAGTAAACGTCATAAATATGTGTGCTTATGCAGGCCTTGCTTCTTTTCCACCCCATTTCATCCATATATAGATAACGAAAAGCATATAACGAATAATCCTCTCCGTGAACTATATTGATTTTCTATTTTGAAGTATTTGATAATGGATGTGATTAAACAGTAATATTTTTAACCAGGGGCTATCTGAAGCCCATATTTTCAAGTGTTTTCATAACAATCCTGACATGGACCAACATCACGGGGTCAGTATAACCGTCTGTATAACAGTGGAAGTATAACCGTCTGTACAATTACGCTCATTGTTTCTACCTCAGATCACCGTAACAAAAAGCTGGTTGGGCTCAGTCTTGGAATTAAAACAAACTTTCAGTCAATCAGCAGGATCTTTTTAAATAGAGATAAAGTGCTATTGAAGCAGACATTTCTGAAGCATGACTGTTCAAACTTAGACAACCCTACAGTCCAGAAAATTTCGATTTCAACGTGTGTGCTGACCTTCTGATCCAGAAGGACAGCATTGCTTTGAAGGTGTGTGTTTAGAAGAGATCCGCCAGGACAATCCTGTTTGCAGAATAAAGAGCCGTTCACAAAATGAAAGCTGTCACCGGGCACCAGCTGATTCCTGCAGGTGGAACAGGAGAAGCACTGAGAGGGAAAAGGGGGGGCCATGTATTAGTAAATAGTTCTCTATTTCAAGTGACATAAAAAACACAAGTTAAGTTTTTAATTGATAAACAGCTAAATCTAGCAATCGTCAGTCTACTCACTCCGGCCTATTTAAACTCTGCGTTTAGAGCCTGGTTTATTTAAATAAGTCAATGAACATTTAGAATTTTCAGTCATTCACAATATGATAATCAGATACATCGATTTAAAGGTAAAAAGAGATATTCTCTTTACCAGTGGTTCTCAAACTGTGGTGCACGTACCATTAGCGGTTCTTGAAAAGCTCTTGGTGGTACAAAACACCTGGGACTGTAAAAAAAAACATCGGCTGCTCTCATTACTGTGGGCGTGGGTGTCAAACTAAAAATTATCTTTTGTAGGCGTCTGGCCCATTGGTAGATTTTTTTTGAAGGACACTGGACTTGTCCAATGAAATCACAGGCCCCTCCCTCCATTCTCTGTGTAAATCTGCTGTTTGACCCTCTGGAGTGGCGAGAATAAGTTTGATTGTGTTTGATAATGGAGCAATGCTGCTGCAGACCTGGGAGCACGCTTTGCCTCAGTCCAATCTCACATCAAGTTTTATTTTAAACAGGAGAAATTTCTACACAGGTAAATCATATACCGTTACGTTGAGGTTGTTTAAAAGTAAAGTTACTCAAGCACCTTCTGCCCTGTGCATCTGTCTCTTGCTACAGGGGGAAGATTTTCTCTTTAAAGTTAATCAAAGGTTGCCATTTATCTTTAATGTCTGCAGTTAGAATGAAGAAATATGTTGTGATTCAAGATTCGTTTTATCCCAAAACTAATTTTATAATTTCAAACCAGAAATTCACAATTTATATGAGATTTAAGCAATGAATACAGCACGAGTTGATGCTACACTCTGCTAATATAACACCAGCACTGATCTGAAGAAACCAAACATCTGAGATGAATATCTGACGGTCAGAGTTCAAACACAGCCTCACATTCATCATCTCTTATATTACAACTCTTGAAAGATCTCATGATTACATTGAGAACAACTGAAAGTAGAGCTAATGATGTTTACATGTCCCTAATTTACAGAGAGAGGCAGAGAGGAGGGAGGGAGAGAAGAGGAGGAAGAGAGAAAGAGAATAGAGAGTGGGAGGAGGGAGAGAGAAAAGGAGGGAGAGAGACAGAGAGAATTCATTTTCACTGCAAAAAATGAATTTTAAGCAAAGCTGAAAATGCTTAAAATTAGATTGAAAATCTTGATTTTCTTATTTTAGGAAGAATTTTCTAATTTAATCCTTCTTGGTATAGATTACTTTTCTTATTTTGAGAAAATAAAACTTATATTTTCTTGAGGAGAAAAAAATCTTATTCTGGTCATTTATTTTCTTGAATTAAGAAACTATGTGAAACAAGTTGCCGATTTTGCCACTGATCTTAAAACAAGAATCTTAAAACAAGAATTTTTAACTCAACATATTCTTATATCAAGAATGTTATTGATATTTTATTTTAAGAAATCAATATTAAACACTGGTTAAAAACATGCATCTTGAAACAAGAAAAAAAATCTTAAATCTAGTTCTAGTCTAGATCAAGTGAAGGTAAGAACATTTGATTTCTTGAAATAAGACTCAAATGTTTGTGAAAAAAAAAAGAAAAAGGATCTACACCGTAAATAAATCACCAATACCTTAATATTCCATCCAGTTGTGTTCTAACTTTGATGGAAGAGATCTGTACTTAAAAAAAGCAGTCTTGAAACAAGAAAAAAAATCTCAAATATAGATAAACTCTTCCTAGATCAAGCAAAAGATTCTGCTAATGGGGCGAGCAAATTTGTTGGCAAGAATTCTTAAAATTAGCAAAAACTTCTAGCTGGTACATAAGCTGTTGGATCTTAAAAAAACAAAAACTCTCAAAACAAGTCTTTAAGCTGTAAAAATGCATTGAAACTAGAATATTCTAACTTGTTTCTAGTCACTAGTGGTCTTAAAACTAGAATATTTTCTCTTTTGGTTTTATATAGCTTATCAGAACCAAAATAACTTGTCAGCACTGATAGCGTAGTGGTCAGAGCACTGACGTTCACAGCTGAAGTGACTGGTGACGGGGGTTCGAATCCAGCTCTGGTGCTTCGCCGATCTTCTCCCAAGAGCTCTACTAAATGTTCTTCCTCTCTACTATCAGAACTGTTCTATCTGAAAATGCATCAATAGACCTATATAATATATAATATAATAATTTAAAATTAAAATTGTAAGCTAGAATTTCTAGTTTTAAGAACCCATATTCTACTTTAAGAACACAAATTAAGCACAAACTTTCTTAATTTAAGGTCGTATGTACTTATTTTAATACTAAATTTTCTAAGTTAGTCTTAAATAAAAGAGAAAACATCCTAGTTTTAAGACGGATTGTCTAGCTTTAAGACCACTAGAGACTAGATACTAGATATTCTAGTTTCAGTGCAGTTTTACAACTTGTAAAGTCTTGTTTTGAGAGTTTTTGTCTATTTATCAGCTAGAATTTTTTTCTAATTTTAAGAAATCTTGCCAAGTCAAATTTGCTTACCCCATTGGCAGATTTTTTTGCTTGATATAGGAAGAGTTTAACTTTATTTGAGGTTTTTTTTTCTTGTTCCAAGAGTGCATTTTTTGCAGTGTTGTTATTAAACTTGCTACTTTTAAAATTTGTAATCATTATGTTCTTAATGTTCAGGCTGTATACTTCTGCTAAAATGAATATATTTTTTATTAACATTTAGCTCTTAATGAACTGTACTGAACTGTACAGGAGGGGCTGTACGCTGTGGCCATACTGTACTCGTGTGTTGCTCATTATGGTGGTACTTGGAGTGACATATAACATGAAAGCAAGAAGCAGCTTGTCTATTTTTCTTGAGTAGCTGCCCACACACATGAATACAGCTTGTTGCTGTGTAAAGCAGTTTCCCCTAGCATTCAATAACAGGGACATTGAGCCCTTCCTATCAGAGTGCTCTTTCTCCTTGTAGAATAGAACCCATGCATTCATGCTAGCAAAATGTCAATTAAAATGATATAATAAATGTTTAGTATATATAATAATAATTTTAACGATGGGAGATACATTTGATAAGTCACATGTAGAGTTTTTGGCTTAATAGATCTTTATTTCACTGAACACACTTTTCTGCTATCTTATCCATGAGTACTTTTATAGAGCTCCAGCCAATCAACAGCAGCTCCCTGCTTTTTCACAGCCAATTACTGTTTCAGTCTGAGCCTACTGTGCTCAGCTATGAAAACAAATTACGATGAAAGACTATTTGCTTCAGATTAATTTTTTTATCATATATTGTGACTTTCTCATGGTAAAAGGTTGATCGCTAAAAAGCTGATGATTTGAGTGTAATATGACAAACTTGGGTAAAAAATATTAGCATACAGCAAACACATCTTTAAATGTGTTTTATTTGTGAAATAATACTTTTTATAGCAAGAGTTATGTAGAAATGTTGTGCTCCAGACAATGCCATTCCTAAATCCTACCCAGTCATAATAAAATAATTTTACAACTCTTCCCAAATACACTACACTACAGGAGAGGAGGCAGCTCAAAACCTTTTTGACTTTTATGTTTAGAATTGAAATTTTCGCAATTTTGCTACAACCCTCCTGATCAATAAGTAATCTGTTCATGCAGTTTGTCACAACTCTTACCTTTAGGTGATAGACGTTTCCCTGCGCTCGCATGACCATCTCACTGGCAGGAATAGACTGAGCGCAAGCAGTGCATGCTCCTGTATGCCCGAACAGTCTGAAACACATCAAAACATACAACAGAACAAATAGTTGTTTTCATGACATTTTTTTTTATTTAGCTATGCATTGATTTACATTGAATGACAACATAATTGTTTTTCCAAGATCATCAAAACTAATGACAAGACAACTCCTGATTTGTGAGCAAGATTTCATGAAAATAGGCTATTTTGAACAACAAGTGGTTACATAACTCTTACAATAAAAATACCACCTTCATTTATATGCATCTTTTTGCAACTTCAACAATATGGAATTTTTCCTTTTTAATCTTTATTTTTATTCAGAGTTTAAGGATATTACATACATTACAGATATTGTTGGACTATTTCAAAGTGTGTAAAGTTATCTAGCAAGACATGTATTTAAACTGCATTCAAGGAGATGTAGGGGAATGGTCAGACATTTAGTGGTAAAAGTCAGCCGTGGACATCTGTGAGACTCCCTGACGAACAGAGGGGGCTCTAGTGAGCAACCATGAACTTGGCATACCCTGTGCATGCACCCACAACATGGACAGCAGTTGGAGATGAATCCAATGAATTCTTGAGTTCAGACTGCACCATAACGGGTATAACAGATAAAGCCACACAATGTGCAAAGAGAGACGAGGGAAACGCGTCCCCGTTACCAGAGATACCAGCTGATGAACAAACAACACACTTTATTCTACATTGGTTGAGTCCTGTTTCACTTAATGATGAACATGATCTTTTCGAATATAAAAGTGATTAATTTAAATTGATATTAAATTCTTTGCAATCACTGATGATTAAGATTTTCATTTAAAATGTTTTAATAATTTGAGAGTATAGACCACAAAGGAGACCTCTGGCCAAGTGTTAAACAACTAAATCCTTAGAACTTACATGGGCAGATTTGACTCACTTAACCTAACCTAACCTAACATTTTGAAGGTGTAAAGAGTTCATAGCGAACCAAAAAAAAAAAAAGAAGTTTATTTAGGTAGGTACAATTTAACACCTCAATAAATCCTTTCTGATCCCTATACTAACTTTGTGAACATAGTAAACTTTGCTATTTACTTTACGCGATCGCACTAGGTTGATTTTCAGGCTAGTCGCAGATGACTGAAACTCATCTAACCAATCACAACGCAGCTTCACATCACAAAACATCAGATTATTATTCAATTAGATTACAATTGTTAGGTTCGTTTTGAACACTAGGCACTGTTTACTAACAGTGGGACTTGCATTTACATGGATTGGAGTATTTTTTAACCCATCCCAGTGTACGCACACACACAGTAGTGAACAAAAACACCGTGAACACTCACCCGGAGCAGTGAGCAGCCACGGCTGCGGGGCCCGGGGAGCAGTCGGGACCCTGCTACCTTGCTCAAGGGAACCACAGCTATGGTTGTTGAAGGTGGGAGAGCAAGTTTTATCACTCACCAACTTCAACAATAAATAATGCAATCTAAATTGTAAATGACTTGGCCTTTTAGGGAAGCCTTGGAAGTTCTCGTGTCCCACAGATTTTCACACCTTAAAACATCAATAAAAGCACCATAAATTGTCCTCATCTCCATGTTCCCTAATGCCCTTATGAGAAGACAATAATGTGGATTTTAGTCTTTAAGCGTTTTCCATTTCCATCAGAAACTGTTGACGTAATGGTAATAAATTATTACAAAATCTCAGATGGTGGATGCCATTTTATGGTGTTTTAAATGGTTTTAAGAGAAAAAAATCAGTTTGATTCAAGTGTCAATAGACTCAAAATGTCTTTGTTTGACGAAGTCAAAGTGACTCAAAGTGTCAATACTTTGGAATCATTTCCAAATTATTTAAAAATGTGTTTAGATGAGGAAATGGAAGGACCAGTTGTGATTAATGATTACATTGACATTTTTGGGGTGGACTATCCCTTTAATTACAGAATGAAGTTCTTATCAACAAAACCAGATGATTCTGAAGTGCTCTGACCTGATATAGTCTCTTCTACAGAGGATCATTCCACTTTTACTGTAGCAGCTGGTGGCGATCTCACCCAGTGGAGCCTGACAGCAGGAGCATTTTAGGCAGTGTGTATGCCAGTATCGCTCCATGGAGAAGAGCAAGAAGCGGTCACAGATTAGTCGGCCACAGCCGGCACATGAGCGGGAGGCACACTCGCCCCCGGGGACCTGGCTGTTGACCATCACTGAGACAGAAGAGAACGGGGTGAAGACCAAGATTGATGATTTAATAGACTGTTATATGCAAAAGGTGCATTGTTGTGAGCCAATTATTATTTTTTTATTCTGCACAGCACAAATTTAAAAACAAATAGGGTAATTGGAATGATCAATTCCTAAGCCTCAATCAAGGATACAATAATTGTTAAGCAATATTACTAGAGAAACTAGATTTTAAAGTTTGATCGGCAAACTTTATGTTGGCTTGAAAAAGCAGATTTTGTGTGTAAACTTTGAAAATACTTAACAGCTTTTAGCTGTGAATTTTTTCATAACTTGGAAAAGCCTCATTAAACATTTTAAGAATCCGTGTGAGTCCTTGAAAAAAAAAAAAAAACAACCCCCATGTCTTAACAATCTTCCTGACCTGAGATATAGATATTTCAAAGTATTTGCCATGGTAATCAATATTATTGAGAAGGAGCGGTCAGTTGTGAACCGAAGATGCCACCCTTGTCAATATGAGTCAGATGAACTAACCCCCATGACTTAACTTTTTTCTTATAAGCTGAGTTAATGAACATTGAAAATGGTTGCCATGGTAACCAATAATGCTTACTGTCAAGTTGTCCTAGTTTTGCGAATCCCCAACTTGAAAAGACTTTCAGAACTTGTTAAACCAACTGGTCTTTACTGAAGTAGACTTCAGATATACACTATGGTTCATTGAAGCTGCTCGCTTGAAAATATGTTGATAAATTGAAGGTTTAGAAGCAACAAATATTTGGGTTTGGACATCTCTCCCCTCTCTTTCCGAACATGCTTGGCTGTCACCAATTATTTATAGAGAAGCATTTCAAATCTGATTGAGATATGTTGCTGTTTGGGCATACAGCTGTGTTTGGAACTCTGTGCCACAAATAAATGACTTTGGATCTTAGAAGAAACATTAAAATGTTATATATTCCATCATAGAAATATTATGTTGTAACTTCAAGAATGTATACCTTTTTTAAGGATAGTAGATTTGGCTACTTTTGGTTATATTTGGGCATGTTGGGCAAGTCATGAAGATGACATGGAGAAACAGAAAATGTTCGTGTGACTTGGACACATTCAGCGTCTCAAGTAGTTAGCTCAAAGAAAAGAAAAAGTATGACACGACATCATCATCAGTGAAAGTCATTGGTTAACCAAACATCACAGAGAAATTGTATTGGTCACCTGTTTTAAGCACCAAACACAGGTTCTAAAAGTTCTTTGATTCAAGAAATGAGTAATAAACTTTGAAAAGGTAAGATCCGACATAAACTGCATATAACTAATTTAATAATTCCCATTTTTTTGAGAGCCACCCCATACAGAAGAGATTATCCACAAATATGTCAAACATGTTAAACATATTTAAATATATATTTATATGCAATATATAAGAGTGCATTTTTTGCAGTGTTGTTATTAAACTTGCTACTTTTAAAATTTGTAATCATTATGTTCTTAATGTTCAGGCTGTATACTTCTGCTAAAATGAATATATTTTTTATTAGCATTTAGCTCTTAATGAACTGTACTGAACTGTACAGGAGGGGCTGTACGCTGTGGCCATACTGTACTCGTGTGTTGCTCATTATGGTGGTACTTGGAGTGACATATAACATGAAAGCAAGAAGCAGCTTGTCTATTTTTCTTGAGTAGCTGCCCACACACATGAATACAGCTTGTTGCTGTGTAAAGCAGTTTCCCCTAGCATTCAATAACAGGGACATTGAGCCCTTCCTATCAGAGTGCTCTTTCTCCTTGTAGAATAGAACCCATGCATTCATGCTAGCAAAATGTCAATTAAAATGATATAATAAATGTTTAGTATATATAATAATAATTTTAACGATGGGAGATACATTTGATAAGTCACATGTAGAGTTTTTGGCTTAATAGATCTTTATTTCACTGAACACACTTTTCTGCTATCTTATCCATGAGTACTTTTATAGAGCTCCAGCCAATCAACAGCAGCTCCCTGCTTTTTCACAGCCAAACACTGTTTCAGTCTGAGCCTACTGTGCTCAGCTATGAAAACAAATTACGATGAAAGACTATTTGCTTCAGATTAATTTTTTAAAGAAGAGATTATCCACAAATATGTCAAACATGTTAAACATATTTAAATATATATTTATATGCAATATATGTGAAAGATTTAAAAAAAAAATTAAATATGTATGACTTAATAATCTTGAGATCATGACATAACAACTTAATGATAACATAATAATTGCTGTTATAATAAGCAAATAACATAATAACTGTTGTCGTGATCATGAGCTAACCATCACATGATCGCGACATAACAACGGTTGGTTTTTTTTTATCATGAATTAATTATCTCTAATAAATTGTTTTTACCTACATCCTCTTGTGACTTCAGTACTTTCAGGCAGTACACATGCATATCACAATAATAAGCAAAGCTAAAAACGTAAAAAGATTCATGTGTTGTTTTACACATGTTCGTTGTCACGCTGTATTAAGCTATACATATATATTTATGTATTACATAAATAAATTATTTATACATAAAAAAATGTGTATATGTTGCAGGCCCCACCTCCGGAGACCCAGCAAACGGATTACTGTTCCTGTAAAACAGGATAATTGACACACACAACCACGGAGTCACGTCTGGTCTTTTGCAGCTCCTCTAGCGATCTGCACCTTTATTGTACAGCATCAGATAACAAATAACATTGCTTTAAATCAATTACAATAAACTGTCTATCCCTCACATTTTGTCACCTTAAAACCAATAGTATCAACCATATCATCACTCGTGTCCACAACATCAAAACCCAATCACACTGTCTTATCTTCTCGTTTTTTTCCCTTTTGAATTGCTCTCAAAATACCCAGAAATGATTTAAATCAGTATTATTTATAGATGTAACTATATATCTGTATATTAGTATGTACTAGTACTCTTAAACAATGTCAACTGAATTTGACGTTTTCTCTCTTGGAGGACATTTTAGAGAGAGAGAGAGAGAGAGAGAGAGAGAGAGAGAGAGAGCACCTGTACAGCAGCAGCCGTCTGTCTCTCTTCAGTGGGTGGTCACGTGACCTCTAAGCGCGCCAAACTTTCGGAATTTTTATATATTCTAGTTTATATTCTAGTAGTTATTTTGAATTATTGACAATTGTAATTTAATAAACCTGAATATTATATGCAATGAAAAAATATTTTGAATTTGAATTTCAGATTTTTTACAGATATTCAGTTTGTAAAAATACAGCTTGAAGTTTTCAAGAAGAAAATTTTCAAAACATCAAATTCAATATTTTAAAATTCAAACCGCAAAATTCAGGTTGTGAAATTCAGATCTAACAGAAAGTAGGTCAGGGGTCATCACAAGGGAAGAGTAGACGATCACAGAATCACAGAGCAATCGATGAACCTATACGAACATTGTAGTGTTTTGTCGATCATGCTAGTAAAATGCTATTAGCTTGCTAATCGTGCTAGTAAAGTGGTTGGTGATGAGTGCTAGTGATGTGGTTACACGGATGAGCCATAAACCTTTCTAGAAAAATTGCAGATTAGCCAAAATGCTGCATCGATGACCCCTGGCCTACTTTCTGTTAGATCTGAATTTCACAACCTGAATTTTGCTGTTTGAATTTTATAATATTGAATTTGATGTTTTGAAATTTTTCTTCTTGGAAACTTCAAGCTGTATTTTTACAAACGGAATATCTGTTAAAAATGTGAAGTTTGCAATATTCAAGTTACAAAATTCAAATTCATACTAAGAAATTCACATTCAAAGAAAGAAATTCAAATTAATTTTTTTTCATTACATGTATAATATTCAGGTTTATTAAATTACAATTGTCAATAATTCAAATCAACACAATTCAAATTCAGATTATTTTGGCAGTTCTCTAGCTCCATAGGACTCACCTCGAAGCTCCGGTGCAGAGTGCGGTGACTGTAGGACTGATGATGATGAATGTACAGCTCCAGTTCAACACCTCTGGTCTGGCTCAGACCGAATGGAGCGTGGACGCTGCACGCGCGTCGTTTCGTGTGATCAGTGAAACAAGCTAAAAACGGATGTAGCCAACCATCGCCTTCGTGGAAGTGCATCACTTCCTGATAACCATATATGGGTCCAAAGAGGCGGGGCATAGGCGTAGCACAGACGTCTGACTGGATGAATAATTACATTTTATCTATCTAAAAACAAACAATATAAAATATCATTCACCCTCCTCAAAGTGCTCATACAGGTCCCGTGGGTGTGGGGTTGCCCCTTGGCTCAGGCTCGTCTAACCGTCTTCTTATTTAGGAAAACATTTAAAGTTGCAGTTTAGCTGCTACACTATGTTTGTTTAGGATGAAAAGGATCTTAACGCTAATTGAAATCGGAGTGGCCAACAGACAAAATTCGTGTTTTTATCGCTTGCAAACATAAACAAAATGGCCAAACAGATATTATACCGCTTTTTTGTTCCCTGATATTTGGGAACGCTAAATGTAGCACTCCTACAATGCAGCTATAATATATCTGCTGGTCTGTAAATTGTCATGTGAAAAGGAAACTTAATGGAACTACAATTTACATTTCCATACAGACTTCGTTTAATACGCGTGTGGATCACATTGAAATGAAACACAGGCAAATAAAATAAGAAATGTATACAGACGAACTTGATACGTAAATTTCTTGACGCTTGTGTTCACGCTCCAATACAGCGGGGGCGCAAAACCAACTTTCATCCGATTTCTCAACCATATGTTATCAACGAAGAAGAAAAAGATAGTTCTAAACAAAGATGGCGGCGCTGAGTTTGTAGATGATTCCACACGTGGACAAAAAAAGTGGTAAAGAGTAAGAGTGTAATAGAATTTTTAACGTGAATTGTGTGTTTTCATTTATCAATAAATAGTTTGCCCTCGCAATCAGACGCTTTTATGCTATAGCGTGTTACTAATTTTAAATGCAAATTTTTTATTATGTAGTTTACTTTTTAAAATAATCACAATTCAATGTCATCGTTTTTTTGTTATAATAAAAGATTGTGTATTAACGTTTTTAACATGGATAAAAGCAAATAACTAAAAAACTAATTCTGGTAACTTGTTAGGCACTGGAATGTTTACGAATTGTAATAGAATGCACATACATCCATTGATTTGTTTGTATCTTCACTGTGTTCATATATATATATATATATATATATATATATATATATATATATATATATATACATACTCACACACACGATAATAGGATTTTAAGCATTAGGCAAAAATTTTATGTTTACCATTGTATTGGAATGCTTATAAATCCATTGTGTATAATTGTTTTTTTTAAACACAATTAAATGTGTTTTATTTTCTTCAGACAACGCTCAAGGAGGTGTCAGATGGAAATGGAACACACTGAGCAAAGCATCGATGTGGAATCCACAGGAAAAGAAGGAAAAAGTGCAGCAAGAGCACAGAAGCAGAGCAAACCTAGGTTCAGAGAGAAAACGCATAAGAAAAATGTTGCAGCGTCAGCACCAGGGGTGAGCTTGGTGATCGTGGTGTAGTCCATGATAGATCTTTATGGAATCAGAGGCATGGTAGCTTGTCAGGGTACAAACCACACAATCAAAGCTGTTTTTATTTCTTAAACTCAACTAGATTTAAGCAATATGAAAACATTTATCCGTATCACTATTTGTACTTTTTATTGACCTGGCCCTTTAAAGCCTTGAAAATCTCTGGAGTGTGGTCAGCCAAAAGTACAAATGCTAAGAGTGGTACTTATGATAGCATAACATTCCATAAATCCTGCTCGTTTAATTGCACGCCAAACCAGCGGTCCGCAAATGATGAAGGGGTTCTCACGTGGGCTGGACTGTAGAGCGCTGAATTTCTGCATATTATATTTGCCGATGGCGATTGAACGGAAAGTAAAAGTCTGCTTCAGTTCATGTGGAATCCTCCGAGTTGTTCACAGACTGCGAGCCTGTTTTTTCTGCCTTGAGTTCTGCGAGCAGTCTACCAGTTTACCAGTGAGTATAGTTTGATCAAAATTAAAATGAGAACATGGTGAGCTAAAAAAAAAAAAAGAAATTTGCACTTGAAAAACACAGACTCAAGTGTTAAGTTTTGCTTTATTTTGCCAGAGACAAAGCTAAGGCCAAATGTTCTCTCTCCTCTAATGCATCTCTTTCAAACTGTCCCTTTTTACACTCTCTTTTCTCTGTCTCCCCTCTATCCCCCTCTCTTTCTTTCATCACTATATCTCTCTCTATCTCTCTCCTTTCTCTGTCGCTCTTCTATCTCCTCTCTATTCCTCTCCCCTCTATCTCTTCTATATCTCCCCCTCCTTTTTTTCTTTGTTTCTCTCATCTTCTCTATATTTGTCTCTTATCTCTCCTGGCTACTCTATCTCTCTCCTCTCCTTTTCACCTATCTCCTCTGTCTCTTTATTTCTCTCTCGCACTCCCCATATCTCCTCCCTATCTCCCTTTCTCTCTTTATTTCTCTGAATACCGGTATTGTGTTGTGCTATGATATGGATTTTGCAGTACTGTAGATACCATTACATTTATAAATGTGATGAATTCAGCTTGATGTTTCGATTGCAATTTATTTAATGTTTAGACGAGGAGATGCGATGAGAGCGCTTATTCTGAGAGCAGAGGGGGAAGCTAGTCAGTTACAGAGATAGCATCAGCACTGCTCAGGAAAAACCCTGTCAGCCTGAATGAAATATGCTGCTGAAAGTTGCCAGGAATAGCAGAAAATTTTGCAAGATTTTTGCAGGATTATGTAAAAAAAAAAGTTGCTAAGCGGCAGTGAAAAAAGATGCTAACACTTGACGAGCAGTGCAGGTGCTGTCCGAGGCGTCCCCTCAGTACGTGCGCTCTCTCTTGAATCAAGACTCGGGTTATTGGTGAAAAAGTGTAAATAAAGACGTATAGTCTGTATTGCAAGTGTTCGGATCCAGTTCAAGTAAACTGAAAGAGCGAGAAATGAAGTACCAAACAACCTGGTTGGTAGGTAAAAACCGCGGGAGGGAAACATATTCAAAACATGACAGAGAAAGTGTGAAACTCTCCCATTTGCAGTTAAGTATAAACTTTTACTGAGGGTTCATCATGAAAAAGATCTCTCTGGCTTTAGGTTGCAGAGTTCACAACTAATCTACATGAGAACCCCTCAGAATTAATCACAGAGTGCAGTTTGAGGTGAAACATCAGCAAGAAACCTGGTAGAAATTAACACAAATATTTATCGTATTTAACAGTGGCAAAAACAGTTTTCAGTTCTCTTGTCTAATCTCACACTTTTAAATCAGGTTAAAATCCAAATTTTGCCTCTAATGTTATTAAGGTCTACTAAAATGTGATGCTCAATTTTTCTGCCAAATTGCGGAATAAGCAGGTAAATGAGATGGGGAGCCCAAACATTTGTCTTTTAGAGTGTTTTAGAGCTTACGGAATGCTTTCATAACACAGCAGATTTGGCTTTGCTGGTAGATTCTGTAAGAAATGTTCAAAAGAAAATGTCTGTAATTGTGGTGTTTTAAACGTGTTTAATTTTTCCTGCAGCGTCCGAAACGATATTGGGAGGAAGTAGACACCACAGAGCAAAGGAAAGAAGTAGACTCCAATGTAAAAGAAGGAAAGAGTACAGCAGAGCATAAGCAAAATAAACCCAGAGACCAAAAGACTACTCTGAAGAGCAATAAAGAACCTTCTTCTGTGTCAGGGGTGAGCATTGATGATTCCTTACACATTTCATTTATTCATTGACAAATAAACATCTTTTGTATTTTCAAAA
Organism: Danionella dracula; assembly: GCA_900490495.1. Classification (NCBI taxonomy): domain Eukaryota; kingdom Metazoa; phylum Chordata; class Actinopteri; order Cypriniformes; family Danionidae; genus Danionella; species Danionella dracula. The sequence goes on from UELW01000334.1 coordinate 18,178,747, forward strand.
CATCTAAAGTCACAACTTCAGATCAATCATAAACCGCTGAACATTTCACAACATTCTGCAGCAACTGTGAGGTTTTGACAGACTTCAAAACACAATTTTAGCTTTCTTACGTTTGTTTTCAATTGTGTGTTTTAGAATGTAATTGGTCTACTACCACTGTTCTTAACAAAATTACAAGTAATGAGGTCCTGCTTTTCTTATTTTAGAGTGACCATGACTGGAATGTTCTAAATGGTTAATCCGATGTGTTTCAAACAGCTGAACATTGTTTTAAGTAGAGAGCGCTCTGGGTTTTTGATTGGTTAAGACTCAGAAGGACATCGGAGCAAGGTTGATTGAGCAGTCTCAGGCTGAAAATGAACCATTTGTTATTGTTTTTAATGACACAGATCACTATCAGTTCATGCCAGAGTCTCGCGGACAAAGTGATTGACAGATGGTCATTTCTGTGTAACTTGTATTTATTTATGTTATGTTTTTGCTATTGATAAAACAAAGACCATGTAGGCAGGCTTCAAATAATTATTCATTATGAATTAATTGTACAATTAATAATTATTGTACGTAGCCAAATTGGTCGACATCACCCAAGCCTACTAGGTTGTTCATGGATCAGCAGTCACACAATATGGTGAGAGCAGCAATTAGCAGCATCTATCCCGCATCACATTTTCAGAAATGTCCAATCAAAACTTTAACATAGTTATCAAATATTCTTTACAAGTAATGAAATATAATAATGATACAATAATAAATGGTAAAAAAAAAATCTGTTTCACTCCAGAAAGAGGATCCTTTCCCAGGAGAGAAGCCGATTCCTGAAGCTAAACTCAAGAAGTTTAGGAGAGGAGAAAGTACAAAAGTGGTGAGTTGCAAAGTTTTTTTTTTTTACCCTTATTCTTTGATTGTTAATGTTGTGCTCCTGTTCCCACAAGGAAAAGAATATCCATTTTTAAATGTTGCATCTTGAGTTCCAGAACAGTGAATCATTGCGCATTACAAAATTGATCTCTCCAGATAGTTAGGTTAACTACACAAGCATTCCAAACGATCTACTTCCCACAACCCTTAGGATGAATATGTAGAACCAAATGGTTAATTGCTGACACGTACATTCTGAGACAGAGAAGTGTGTGCGTGTGAATGCTTTTGTAAGACACCAAAGTCAAGCATAGCATTTTTCTTTTTCAGCCAAAAGGAGTTAAACGACACCTGAGGGAAAGTTTGAAATCCTCCAAGTCCCTATCTGAACTGGCTCAGAAACAGGCTGCGAGATTTGACATACTGCTGCCAGAGGATGCTGGGTAATGCCACAAACCACAACACTATGTCTTTGTTCTTGATCCGGGTTTCCCATTTATTTCTTAGCTCTTGCAACGTTACTAACATTACAGAATGGGAGTCTCCCTGTATCTGCAGTCAGACGGTTATCTCTCTCCTCCTGTGTTTAGTTCATTGGTGCAAGACATAACTCGCTTGTGCATTTTATATATACAGCAATATAAAGTATTCCTGTCACTCCAATGCAACGCAAGCATTTGTGGCTGTGGGGTCAGGTCACTCATCTTATCAAAAGTGGATGAAGTGTGTAAGTAAATGAGCGGAGTTATTGCACCAGATCTTCTTTATTATGCAAGTCCTGCTCCCGGCCATCTCATTAACAGCTGACCACACCCCCTTTCTCTGGGATTCTCACAACTGAGGCCGAAAGGCACTGTGCTGATTCAGGGGTGATTTGATGCTTTGTCAACTAATTCTCTTGTGAACAAAAATATTTCGTTATTCTATATTTTTACATATTTTTAGAATGATAGAAACAGTTTAGTTGCTCTGTTGTTGATTATAAACTAAACGTTATTGTGAAGCTTTCTTAATACTTTTGTGTCTTTGTAATGTTATATGTTAAATAATTTAATATATATGTATTTGTTGTTAACAATAACAAAATGATTGTTTTAATACGAAGTAAACCATTCTTATTATTTTGAGCACAAGAACATTGATGCATTCACCTCTGGGGTTTTTTCTGTGTTTAAAAAGAGACCTTTCTATAACTATATGTGCTTAATTAACTACAGTAAATGTATGTGTTCCTCAAGATTGCACATAACTGTCCAAAGCTGTTGTCGTCCATAAATAGGACTTTGCATATGTTTACTGATGTTTTTCTGTCCTCAGTTTTTTAGAAGGAGACGATGGAGAAGACACATGCACCATTTCTCAGGACGACATTGCGGATGCTGTTGACATCACCTCTGGAGCAAAAGTGAGAAAGTGTTTTATTACTTGATTAACTCGAGTTTCTAAAGTATTCTTTGCCATTAAACTTGTTTTTGTCAAGGTAGACTTGGATCAATCAAAACCATTTTTCATTAAACATATGTCCACAAAAACATTTTTTTGTTTGTTTTGGTTGGGTTATTTCAACTAAAATGGGGAAAATTGTATTTCAGTCACTATTCACCAGAGATCATTTTTAAAGGATGGTATATGTAATACAGGTGTTTGGGCTTTTGTTGTGAAAATTTTAAGTCTTTAGCACAATAGAAAATTACTAAAATATTTACAGTTGGATCTGTTTATACTAGTTTAAAAGTCTATATATTTAGAATTTTCTTGAAGGTTATTTTGTAGTTTATCCTGAAATTGATAGATTATCATTAATCTAACTCTGTAGATACACTAAGACCTAAAAAAACTAAAGCTTATAAATATTTTATAACTACAATGAAACTCTACTGTGAAAATTGTCAATATCAGAGCCCCTGCTAAGTGCTGTACATTCTCATGTTTCTTCATTTCAGTTGGCAAACATTTATAAAAATGAAGTAATCGGTGTTAAGTAATTGAGTAATACTGATTCAGGGATTTTCAGGATGACTCATTGATTTTGAACTTGGCACTCTTGATATGACGCCTCTTCATTTAAATATGCTTGATGTGTTTTCATTCGCACTAATTGTTTGGAGCATGCAGTTATGGTAATGGTTTGATGGATGGAATATATAGTATCTAGAAAACTAAAGAGTAACTCCTAGACAAGGAGTTAAAATGTATTTTCAGACGAGAAAAGTAAAGTGTTATGTTGCTTTTTTCGATGTAAATAAAGTTGAACGGAATTGGGGTTACAACTACTAAAACACTTACTATACATTTTTAAAATCTGTATTGTTCATTTGATTGAAAAACATGTTCTTTCATCTTATTTTCAATCTTAAACTTTGAACATAGTAGAGCTGCTACTTTTCAAAAAAGGGCTCTATGGTGTTGAATATGTTTAATAGAGAGTGTGTTATTTTCTCTCTTATCAGTACTTCAACCTGGATCTCTCCCAGTTTGGGCCCTATCGTCTGGACTACAGCAAAACTGGAAGGTACGTAATAATAAGTTAAATAGTAATTCAAATTATTTTAGAATTTCAAGAAGAAATATTTTGCTTTTATAATTGCCATGAAAATTAATACCCAAGATACATGATTTATGAACACAGCAGCAAACAGCAATTTTATTACTCAAAACCAAATGTGAAAATCATACCTTAGAGTCAATGATGGTTTATGTGAGGAGAGAGAGAGAAAGGGAGAGAAAACGGACGTCCAAGAAGGAAGGAACCCAGTGCAGAAGAGAGCCCACTCGAGGTGCTTCTCTGGGTTCCCTCCAGTTCAAGTCCTGTCCCACATTTATCACTATCATTTCTCCTCCCCCGAACCCGGACCATCCCAAGCGCACGCACACGCGCACACACACATTAATCCTTTAGGAAACGTTACCTTCTATGTTACTGATATTTATGTTTTTCAGTTATTACTTATGACCATATCATTTTAGACTTTTGAAGGATTTTTTTGAATGCTCCTTTAAACACAATTTAAGATTCAACATTAAACAAACATTTAATACTATATATGTGTATATATATATATATGTATGTATGTATGTATGTGTATATATATATATATATGTGTGTATATATATGTATGTATATATATATATATATATATGTATGTGTGTATATATATATATATATATATATATATATATATATATATATATATATATATATATATATGGCTTAAATACATCTTGCAGTGAACAGGATTTTTTTTAGAATGTGAGATGTTTAAAATATTAATTACTGTACATTGGCATTAAATCCAAAGATTCAAGCAGTCATAATCAAAGAAACAGAGCAATGTCCAATCACAAAAATAGCAAAGAGCACAAAGTCACAAAGTGGTAGCTAGATGATAGTGTGGGGATTGGTTCCACGTGCTTGCAATCAGTGATGTGATGAACAGACACAAATACAAAAGTAAAGGGGTTTGTAACAGAGGTTGGAAACAAATTTGTTACCAAGACGAGGGCACTTTCTGATCACAAAATAAACTAAATATAGATTTAATTGCACATTTATATTTTCTCGTCTTCCTTGTCATGGTCACTGGCTGCCAGTGACATTCAGAATAGAGTTTCAGAAGAAAGTGCTGCTGCTCATCTAAAGTCACAAAACAGCTCTGCACCAAAATATATTACAGATGTTCTTACTGTATACAACGCAAACAGAGCTCTCGGATCATTCAGTTCTAATCAATTAGAACTTTACTCCAAACAAGGAGAGTCTGCTTTCAGTTACCATTCTGCCCGCAGCTGGAAGCAGCTTCCAGCAGAGATTAAATGAGCCAAACTTCTACATTTAAATCTAGACTAAATGTACATTTATTTAAATTTGCGTTTACCGACTGATTACCGCTGTCCGAACAGCCCTCCACGTATGAACATTTTTATGCTATGAATTTTGCTTTAATGTCTTAACCCTTGCTTTTATCTATGATCTGTTTTTATGCCTGTTTTATCTGATCTCTATTCTTCTGTGAAGCACTTTGAATTGCCAATGTGTACAAAAATGTGCTATACTAATAAAATTGCCTTGCCTTGTCAGAAAGAGGACACATTCTCATCTTGTGTTGAATTTTAATTTTTGCATTGGAGTATCCCTTTCAATTTAAGCCAAAATATATAAACCTATGTTAAATTAGTTTTGATCTCTACAACTGGTTTAGCTGAACATGGACTCTTTTTGTGTACCTCCCCAGGCATCTGTTACTGGGTGGAAGGAGAGGCCATGTGAGCTGTATCGACTGGCAGACCAAAAACTTGATGTGTGAGATCAACGTGATGGAAAAAGTCAACGACATCAAGTCAGTTCTCACGCAAACGTCTAGTGAAATCTCTTCAGATGGTCATTTACACAATGATTTTGGAAGGATGTAGGGAACAGAATGATGCGTGTTACATGGGAAAAAGGTTAGAACCCATGATAACTAATTAATAATGAACATGTTTTAGAATATTTGATATTAACTGCTCGCAGCAGAAGGGAAAGGAATGAATGAAAGCTGCTCAAATACAGTGCAAAAATGAATGTTTTTATAACTTTAGCCCATTCTTCCAATTAAGATATGTTGATATTCGTGTGTCATACAGCCAGTGTCCCCAATTATTTTGAAATTATTTGACAAATCAGAAAAAGGACCGAAGAGAGAGAAGATAAGAGAGACTACTTTTAATAAAAATGGCTGAAGTTTTTGATTTTTGGCTTCATGTTTCTGGTAGATCTTATTTTGTGTGTGCGATTTTCTAAGGCAGTTGAACCCTAAACTTTATTAAAGCTAAAATAGTTTCTTTTGAGGAGGAATTGGGAGAAGCAAATTAAAAGTCCCACCTTTTCATTCCATAAAATTTTTATTTTTGTTTTGCATAACAAAATTAATGTTAGACAGTTATTATGCTTAATTCATTTAGAGCCAGCCACATTGCAATAATATTTTTCCACCACCCCTAGCATCCACATATTTTTCTTAATTTATGACCAAAGATTCGTCTTAAGTAATTTTTTTCAAATAAAGCTTTAACCGTGCATGTTCTTTGTGAATTTTACCGAAGGTGGCTTCACACAGAGGCCATGTTCGCGGTGGCTCAGAAGAAGTGGCTCTACATCTACGACTCAAATGGAATTGAGCTGCACTGTGTTAAGAAGTTCAACGATGTCCTGCAAATGCAGTTTCTACCCTATCACTTCTTGCTCGTGACCGCTGTGAGTGAGCATGTACTTCTTTGATTGATTGATTGATTGATTGATTGATTGACCTTTTATTTGTCACTACACTGTTACATGCAGCGAAATTGGACCCTGTCGACCAAAATGTAAACAACACATTACAGGGGGAAGACAGGTCGGTGAGGTAGCAAAAAGAAATAAGAAATATACAACAGAATAGGTGGCTAAAAAAAAAACATGCCCCTCCCGCACTGTTCTTTAGTCAGAGCAGTGTGAGAGGGGAGAAAAAAGCCATAGCAACAAGCACATGCAACACATTTCACGAAGACAAAACATTGCAATTTTGGGAGATAGATACAGTCACAGCAGGCATAGACCGGAACTTAAGCAGCCATCAAAATAAATTGTTTTGACTCCAGCAACAGCCTGCCAAGGCTGTCCTGAAGGAACGGGGAGCCAAAAGAAGATTGAATTTGAATTTGGGTCGAGATCTATAAATTTCACAGACCTCTAATGTCAAGAATGTCCATCACTGGCCTCCATTTTGATAAGAATCTGATGCACGGCCACCAGCGTCTTCCGGTTCTCGTCCACTTTGAGGTATATACCCATTGTCTGATTGCTGATGGCTCTGCCAACTGCCGTTTCAAGCCAGCCGGTCAGCTTGGTGGGGTTTTGAGCTTCACTGACCGATTTTAACAATCGCTGATACGCCAGGGCTCCACATAATGCCATCAGCAGAAACCCTGTGATCAGAGCTCCAAATAAGTAAATATCCTCAATGTCCTCCAGGGACAGAGCGGCCAGGCACACGACGGGCCACTTCTCCCATCCGTCCATCGTGTAGCCAGCTGCAAACGTTCCCTCAGGACAGGAGGGTTCCCCCGAACCCGTGTTTCTCGTCGAGAAGAGGGTGTCAATTGCATTCAGAGACCAGCTGATCAGATCCATGGTTACTTGTTAGAGTTTAGGAAGCAGAACGAGGAGAGTCTCAGATTCTAGACGCTAGACAGAGAGCCAGCAGGAGAGATATGGGGAAGGTGAGGAGATAGATGCGACCGCCTTCGTCAAGAGCAGAAGAAGAATGAGAACTTTCATTCTTTTTCTGAAAAGGATTAATGGAACATAAAGTGAAATATTTAGAATGTGGCAAGAGAATGAACATAGAATTTAACAATGACCTTAACTGATAAGTTCTGCCATATGCTTCACTGGGGAGAACTGTGTTTTACTGTAGTGTGTTTTTAGTTCAGCAATAGAGTTACTTCATTTTACCATGGTGGTAACCAGAAACAACACTTTTTAAAGGATCATTAGACCCGTCTATTTCAGATCTCGACCGCCAGAGAAAATACTAGATGAAAGGATCAAATACAGCTGTGCATAGCAGGGTGGATTTATTGGCGGGTTACTAAATTGAGAATAGTAGAAAGAGAAAATTTCCACAACACCTGTCTAAGACTAAATTAAATATGATAAGTCAAAAATTATATAAAAATGTATGACTCTTAAACTACAGAATGAACACCCTTAAACACCTTTACAGGGTGTTCACACCAAGCCACAAACACGCGAGCAGAACGCTTCTCTCGCATCTATCTGACCGCTTTAAACCCGTTGTTCACTCACGTCATTTGCGTTAAGACGTCCGCTTTGTGAACGGCGTGATCTTGGCACAAGGCTGGCAATACCACTGAGCAAGAGAAAATATATTTGACCTGTATTACATTGTTCAACACCATATTCATTCATCTTCATGTCGGCTTTCTTCCCTTTCGGGGTCGCCACAGCGGAATGAACCACCAACTCTCTGGCATATGTTTTATTCAGCGGATGCCCTTCCAGCCGCAACCCATCACTGGGAAACCTTCACACACACATTCACTCTTTAACACTATGGGCAATTGTTCTTACTCAATTCACTTATACCGCATGTCTTTGGACTTGTGGGGAAACCGGAGCACCCGGAGAAAACCCACGTGATCATGAGGAGAACATGAGAACTCCACACAGAAATGCCAACCGACCCAGCAGAAGCTCGAACCAGCTACCTTCTTGCTGTGAGACGACCGTGCTACCCACTGCGCCACCGTGACGCTTTGTTCAACACCATATTTTTTTCTTAAAATTTTTATATTGTTTTACACTACTCTGAACTTATTTTTGTTTTATGCAGCATACGTAAACAGTGGACACACACACACGCACACACACACAAACAGACAAGAGACGAAGCTGTTCCATTAGTTTGTGAGAATTGAACGCACTGTGCTTTAAGTGCCCAACAATCTTTCATTTCAATTTCATAAAAGTGCGCTGAGACGCCTCAGTAGCTGTCATTGCTCACAGAAGCCCAGCGGCCCTCGTGAACGCAATGTGTGTCGCGTGCTTCATCGTCATTAAGTTGTATTCATACTTCGTTTAAAATATGTCAGCCACAACAGGAAACAGGAATAACAGAAATGCGTTTATTGCATTAATGTTTAACACATTATACATTTCGAATGAATCGCATGCTTTAACGCGTTAAAGTTTTTAAAGTGAAGGGATGAACCGTGTTCAACAGCTTACGGACAACATGTGGCCCTGTCGAAGTGAATTAGGGCTGGTTAAATCGATCCTTAGTTTTAATACTGACGTTGATATCAGAATCAGATCAATATTAGCCCACTAGCCCACCAATCCAGGTTCACATCAAGTAATATTTATGTACAACTAACAAAAGTTGAATAATACAATTGCACCATGTACATTTGGTATTTTTTAATTAAATATCTGTCAATCTATCAAAAAAAATTTAATATCTGTATTTAAAACGCTCATAATTAAAATTTTAACTATTAACTATATGCTCTGATATATAATGCCATATATTTCAGTTGTCAATATGATTTTGATTTATGTGTACTACTGAAATTATTTGTTGTTATTAACATTAATTAGTGAAAATCCCAGATTTTTGTGGTATCAGTATGAGTGACTCTGAGCCCGTAATTACTGGGTATCGGATCAGTCTCAGTTTCTGCAGATCGTCCGCCCTGAGCCCAGCTTCAGTTCCCTTCAGTCATACGATCACAAACCGGAGTCACTGATTATGATGGTGACAGCAGCAGCCTTTCCACTGGTTAACAGTAAACTAATGTAATGTTAATGGCAAATGGTCAAATGATGTCAAGCGCTTAATTTGTTTTTGTTTTGATGTAGTTGTGTTTTATATTTACTTATATATTTAATATATTGTAAAATTGTATTCAATAAAAATGTGTTCTTGAGTCATCCACCATAATTTTGCGGCTTTTGTAAGGTATCGGTTCAGGTACCGTTTTGGCACCGGTATCGTTTTATCAGTTTGACACCAGTATCGGAACAAACCTAAACGATACCCAACCATAGTTATGAATATCAAAATAATAATCGTTCAGTCTTCACTATCCTTTGTTATATGCTGTGCTTTTCTTTTGAATCTCAGAGTGCTACCGGGTTCCTCCAGTATCTGGACGTGTCTCTTGGGAAGGAGATTGCTGCCATCCCTACGAAAATGGGCCGGTTAGATGTGATGACCCAAAACCCCTATAATGCAATAATTCATCTAGGTCACGCAAACGGAACGGTCAGTCTGTGGTCCCCTAATGTGAGAGAGCCTCTGGTCAAGATGCTGTGCCACCATGGAGCTGTTCGGTCGCTGGCTATAGACAAAACTGGCACGTGAGTAACACAAACAACGGCAATCTTCCATATGGGAACACATTCAGGGACTTCACTGTCCAGGTTGATTAAAAAAGTAGATTTAACACCTTTTATCGTGTTTTACAGCGATTAAATAATATGAAAGGGAAAGTGTGACTTAAAATTAAGTGTATAGACTGCATTAGTGCTGAATTGAAATTCATATTTATGAGATAATTTAGTTTGGTATTGAGGGTTTGTTTAAAAAAATAACATTTATTGGATGTACTGCCTCATCACAAAAATTGAAGCTCACATGATGGTCTCACTCAGAATGGCTTATTTCAACTAGATGTGGCTTTTTGTCAAGTCTACATACTTTCTTGACTTCTCTCTCCTTCTCCCTCACCACTATGCTTCCACCACACCCCTTACTGCGTGATCAGTTTAGTGGACAAAACTTGTCGAAGCATCTGCAGGGAGCTTTTCTGTAAAAGGCTGAATTATTATTATTATTTTTTGATGGACGTACAAGTTGTGAATGCCCAAAGTCTGACCCAGATTTAAAATTTACCAAAAACTTGCAGAAATTAGCTAGACAACACAGAATATGTAAGCATTTTCATACATTTGTTTAACTCCAATTGCAGTGTTTTATACCCCCTTGAGTTTCACTCCTTGTTAGCTCCCCTCAATTGAAGCCTTCGATAAAATTATTTTAGGGATTCCTTAAACAAAAACTTAGAACGAGTTGTGTATATCCTCTTCTTATCAAATAAACTGTAACCAACTGTTGCATTGATAACTAAAGTAAAGAAATAGATATTTGCTGACCCTTCTTATTAGAATTTTGTCCACTCCTCAATAAACAATAAACTCTGGAGATGTGAAATGAGTTTGTTCCTTACAGGTATATGGTAACATCGGGCCTGGACCGGAAGCTGAAGGTGTATGACATGAGAGCTTTGAAACCCTTTCACTCCAGCTTCCTTCCTGCTGGCGCCTCTTGTCTCTCTCTGAGCCAGCGTGGGGTTCTGAGTGCCACCACTGGAGATATTGTTCAGGTAAGTTCAGACAGGGCTTCAAACCTAATTACGAGGGGTTTTTTTTGCCTGCTTTTGTTTTCAAATGAATTTTTTTTTCAAAATTAAACATATTTTTAACCACATTTTAGTGCGTTAGCTCAGTAACTTTTTGCTTATAATTTGAATCAACAAACTAAAAATGGTAGCAAATTGATTTGAAGATTAAAACAATACAAGAATGTGTAAAATATGAAAAATTGTGTGCTTTTTTGGCATCCATCTGGTTTTACTCAAGTATTTAAATGCATGAAAGAGCATGTGTGTTTCTCTTGTGGCTGCTGTTTTAGCCGCTGATTTCCTCCACCTTCCATCTAAGGTTCCAGAGGAAGATATGACATTTATTAGAAAATGCTGATTTTTATGCCAGCCTTAGTGATTTTTGGTAGTCTTATTTTGAAGAGATCCATCAGTAATCAAAACAATTCAAACTCTTCAGATAATCTCTGGATTGAGTTCTGGCTCTGTGATGGAGTTCTAAACTGACGACTGTAATGTTTGTATAATTGTAGAAATACCTGTGTGTTATTTCAGCTTAAGCAAAAATACTTGTAAAAGCACTCGAGACAATTGCAGAAAACTTTGTTAAAGTGCACGATAAGTGCTTTCGACAAAGGTTTAAAAATCAGCTTTACGTTACATAGGTTTTTTTTTTGACAATTCATTTTAATTTCGTCTTGTTGGTTTTAGTTGTAGACACATCCTTGCACTCCTGAGAGTTAAAGATTTTCTCCAGGCAAAAAAATGTGTCACTTAAATAGTCATATTTTTGCACAGTTTTAAACTAGGGCTGGGATTTTAACGCATTAATTAGATTAATTAATCACAGAAAAAAATAACGTGTTAATATTTTTAACGCAATTAACGCGCCCTGCCCCCTACAGATCTGTAACTACACATTGTAGAGCTGCAGCAAGCTAGTAACAAAACTAACAAGATGCCAAATGAAAAGGACGCAGAACTGCATGGTCTGCTTAAGGGTAATTTTAAATACAAAAGAGATGCTAGTGGAGCCATTGATAAAACAAGTGTCATTTGCGTTTTTTGTGACAAGGAATTTGCCTATCATCGAAGCAGTTCTAGTTCGAAGTACCACCTGAACTCGAAGCATGTTTTAGCGATAGTCACCTCACCCCCGGCTGCGACAGTCAGCAAGCTCCGCCAAACCACGCTGACTGATGCAAGTCACCGCAAATTAAGTAAGTCTACATCGCAATCATTAACAAATGCGATATCTAAATGGATTGCAATGGACTGTAGGCCTGTTAATGTTGTGGAAGACAAGGGGCTTGTGGATGCGTTTCGAATCGCTGCCTCCGACCCAACCTACACACTACTGTCAAGAGGCACAGTAGTTTTCTAGAATAAATCAGCTGTATGACAACGAAAAAATATCAAAACGGGACAGCTTAGCTCAAGCTAAACATGTGGCCTTAACCGGAGATCACTGAACGTCTAATCACAACTATCTAGGTGTTACTGCGCACGTCATTGATTGTAACTTTTATGATTGTGACTTTTCTCACTGGCTGGCACTGTTGTGCAGAATAAAGGGGCATCTTTAAACTCAGAAAATGTGAACAAGTTAGTTTGTCTTAGCAACTGGTTAAAAGAGAAATAAGAATTTAGATAAAAAAAGAATTTATGTAGCATAAGGGACAGGCTTATGTTCTATGTCATGTCCATCGCAATTTAGTTGATAGGCTTGTGTTCAGTAATAAACAAAATTATCATGGTCGTTGTGGTTTTAGACATTGGTTTATGTTCAGTAATAATTAAAACTGTCATTTGTAACCAATTGTGAAATTGTCATAAACTGTAACCTGGGTTCATAGGTTTGCGTTCAGTCATTGATAAAAATGTCATGACCATTGTAGTCTACGTTATACATTTGTTGTCAATAATAAATGGTAAAAAACAACAACTTCTTGTCAGTATGTATGTGCGATTAAATGCGATTAATTAGATTAATTATTCGCCATACCATGTAATTAATTAGATCAAAAATTTTAATCGCTTGACAGCAATAATTTAAACACTTTTATTAAAGAATTTTGCAATTTATTTTTTCATTCTGGGTTTCCCGTGATCCTTGAAATGATTGAAAGCCTACACCTCCAAGTTTTAAAGCGGGACCACTGTTTGCATCGGCTGCCTGTGACAGGCTTTCTGACACCTACTTATTTAAATTTAGTTATTTTTTCTGCATTTACTTCTGGGTTTTAAACTTAGCTCTTGGAAAACATCTGGTACATGACGAATTGTTTTTTAGGATTTAGGAAATTGTGCATACCCCTTTTAATTGAATACAATATTTGACAAATTAGTTCATATCGAATGATATCCCCCCCCCCCCACCACCACCAAGGTAATTTAAACTCATTGTTACAAAGTGAAAAAATGGGATCACATGCAAATAAGCCAAACTGGTTCAGGTGGATACAATTTCGATTTGTGATTCCATTGCTAGGGAAAGTTGAGCTGAGGTCAACTTCGACCTGCAATAATGCATCATGAGACATGAGTACAACCACTGGAGTCGAGGCTAGATATTATTTTTGAAGACATCATTGGTGATTGAACCCTGATTAGCATGAATCCTGATGACATTCTAGTTCCAATTCAATTCAATTTGTTTTTGAAAACATGCTTCCCGCTGGATATAGTTTTAAATGACTTCAGGGTCTCTCATAAGCTAGTGTGAACATCATGTAAGCATCAAGTTCATGTTAACATTTCAAAAACTAAATCTGGTCACGTAAGTCTTTGGCAGCTCAGAATGGACTTTGAAAGTGATTGAAAAGATTTTTAATTTGAGCTTTCTAAGAGTTGAAGGAGCCTTCAATCAAGGTTTTTTATTGATCATGATATCTGGTCATGGATCTGTAGGTGTATCAGAACGTTTGGGGTGATAGTCCTGTGTCTAAACCATACATGGCACATCGCGTTAGAGGGCAGGTCTGTGGAACTGCCTTCTGCCCCTTCGAGGATGTTCTGGGCATTGGACATGGCCAGGGCTTCACCAGCATGATTGTACCAGGTACGTCCCTCTCCCTTTCTCTTGCTCTCACACACACACACACACACACACACACGCACACACAGAGTGTGGGACTATTTTGTACACTGAGGTGACTGATTACCCATTCCTAATAAGGACATGCCAGGGATGAACACTACATTTTTCTTTCTTAAATTTTCACCACAGGTGCTGGTGAGCCCAACTTCGATGCTCTTGATTCTAACCCATTCCGAAGCACCAAACAACGTCAAGAATGGGAGGTCAAGGCTCTGCTGGAGAAACTGCAGCCAGAGCTGATCTGCCTGGACCCAACACTGCTGAGTAAAGTGGATCAGGCTGGATTCCAGACCAGGCACCAGGAGAGGGTGGAAGCTCTGGTGAGTTAGACACAGAAGAGATTTCTTGTTACACACTGAATTAAACAACTTCTATCAGGTAAACTTGACTTTTCAAACATTTCTAGCATGTTTCATTATTGTTCCCTAATCAAAGTTCAAGTTGTACATTGTTACTGAGGGAACTGTACTTTTAGTTGGTTTCGAAATGTACTCTTTTTCAGAGAACTGAACTTTCTCTGTTTCAGGGTTTTGATCCTCTAGCTCCACAGAAGTTTAAGCCGAGGAATAGGACGAAGGGACGAAGCTCTGCCGGAGCCGTGGAGAGAAGAAAGAAGAAAGTCGCTTACGAGGACCAGAGGGTAACTTTCACTAAACAGCTCAAGTTCATGTTTTATCATCTATTCCTCCACATGTAAAGTACATAGATAGGTAATTAAAGTGTATTTCTACTGGACTCCTGGTCCATATGAGCAACAGAACACCTTTTAAAATATTTAAGATATGGAAAAAGAGTAAACAAACAGAAAACATAAATGTATGAATAAAGGTGAATGCAGTTAAGCTAAGAAAAGAGGAAAGAGACCATTGAAGAACACTGATTTTAAAGTGTATGTAGTGTACATTAATGTAGAATATATTTATGGCCTACTGCAAGCAGAGATGTGATAAAGTGACTAAGTGGGTGAGGGTGGGCATCTGTGTTATGGTATTTAATTCTTTACACCTTCAAACTTTTTATTTATGAATTATTCTCGGCTTAGCTATGTAAGTTGAATCTGAGTATTAAACATTTCAATTGCTTCTGAGGACTTGGCATTTGTTCTCAAAATTTTGAAACACTTTCATTTTTATTGAATTTTTTTAAAATATATTGGCAGTAATTGCAATCAAGTACATTTCTTTTAATGAATCACTTTTTTTAATATAATACAAAATATAAAAAATATACTCAGCAAACGCAAAGTAAAGTTTGTTGTTGCCTCCCAAAGCACAAATCTGTGTTCATCTCTGGAATGCCAACTGACATAAAAAATCAGTTATAAACTTAGAACAGACATAAGTAAGAGGAAAATGGCAAATTCTCGAAGGTATACAAGACATTATAAAGTGTAACACAATTATTTTGAAATGACAAAAAAACACCATTGGTGTTGAATTAAAACAAGGAAATATAACTATTGTTCAGTTATTGTGGGCCTGTAATCTTGATCATGAGTTTCTGATCACATGTTCATGGTAATTTTTGTTATTCTGCAGGACTTCGTTCGACAGTCTTTGGAAGAGAAAACAAAGCTACAGAAAAATAAGAAAAAGAATGCTAGAGAGAGGAATGAGCTGAGTCAGAAGTCAGCACTGGATCGGTTTAAAAAGTGAACTTTTTAAATCAAACTTGGGAACTGTGAACATAGATATGTTCTAATTGTTTTTAAAGAAACTCCCCAAACGTTCTCTTCTGCTGTTGGTTTTGCTCTCAAAACGCTTCGGATCAAATGTAATTCTAGATAATATACATTTCTTTTTATTATTAAAAATGAAAATATGGATGGCATGACAACTTCAGCTGCATTTTTGTTTAAGAATAGCTTTTCCAAAGTGTGTCCAGTTTTTGTATTCCAACAGGATTTGTTGTGCTTGTGCCCCTGCCGAAAGTTTCTTCCAGGAGTCTGGTTCCTCGTACCCCGCCGACTATTGTACTGATCTGTCTAGCTTTCTTTCATTGTTACGTTACTGGTACAGAAGGGCCAATGTACATCCCCTTATATTAGCTTTCCTCTCTCTCTATAAAGTTTTTCTGGGGGACTCCCTCACTGAAACGCTATGATTATATGCCAGAGGTTCCAAAATCAGACTTTGCTTTGGTGAGTGCTGCCTACCGCACATTTCCTGGAATGGGATTGATGCACTTTTCTTCTCTGTTGAATTCAGGTAAGCATCATTAAAGATGGGCTACTCATGCAGATTTTACTCATTGCTCCGGGGCCTGAGCTTCGGACTATTGAAGTGCCCTGTGAGAACCTGGCTGTCGGCCAACACGGGACCCATTTGTTCCCATAGTAATTATTCCAATATAGGGACCGAAGATGTATGCCCCCTTGCCAAAACCTTGAAGAATTAAGTCTTTTTGCCATAAAAGGATGACTTCGGAATGTGTTTTCTTAAACGGGTGTATGCGGACGTAACGCTAAATTCAATAGTTAGTAATAGTACCTAGAGGATTCTATGGTAATAGTAAACACTCATTAGTTTGTAGGTAACCATAGTTACTGTTAGTTCTGCAGTAACTCCCTCTTAATAATGCGTTAGCTAAGGAAGAGAATTATAAAGCGTTACCAGAAAAGCTGCCTGTGTTGCGCAGATAAAAAGTAGGCCTCACTTGCACATTTGAAGCATTTAGATGTGCTGCTCACAGCCAACATTGGTGAAGTGACAAAATTATCAAGTAACAATGCAATTTGATTATGTAAAAAATTGTAAACATTTGATTAAAACTTCACATTAAGTTTTTCTACTGTGGAATAAAACTGGGTATATTTATTTCTGTCTAGAAGCTATATGCAATTTTATCCAAACAAACTTACATTTCAAATATTGAAAACTAAAAACATGTATCCGTACCTGCTAGTTTTGGAAAATAATTTTTTTTTTGTCCACAGTTTTACAATTTGTTATCAGCATACATACAAAGTAAATTAACTGAATTCACCATAACATTATCTGGGAGGGGGGAACCAATCTGCATCAAATAACCCAAGAGGACCTGAATCAGTGAGATCAGGTGTGTTGTGTAAAAGTTAATGTTCGTTTATAAAGGCTGTGGCACAGTTCTGGTCAAGTTTAATTTATTTCAAGACTTGTAACAACATCTAAACACTTGCAAGCAGCAGTGCTTATATTTGTGAAAGAAATTGAATTAGACAGCTGTTTTGTAATGTAATTTTATTCCTCAATAAATAATTGCAACAAGGTATAATTGTGCTGTTGTATATCATATAAAAGGCAGAGGCCACATATAGAAGTGTCAAGCATGACTATGCATTTGTCATGTTTCTTTACACAACTGTTGAAATGTATGGTTTTTCCCAGACAACGTATGACTGCCTCCACAATGCATATAAACACATTATTGTATCAGGGTTGTACAATACTTGTACACCTGGTTCTTGCTTTCACTGTGATTCAAACACATGAATCACTGGCATTATACTTTTCCATTGAAGCTTCAAAGATGCTGTCCATCAATATGGAGCACATCAATAAAACCTCTTAATTATCAGAGAAAATTAAGGTTTTCTCATTACAATACTTTCCTCCTGCAGTTGAATTTTAGCTAGTATTCATAAGCTCTTTATTCTTTGAGATGTGTTCCATATTTTCCTCCTTTTAGAGGACTCCTTTAAAATCTACTCTGTCAATGGCTGGCACTGGCTCAGGGCATTGGGATTGTGCATCCATGTGATTGGAAGGACTCCTAAAGTTCTCTTTTTTTGGTGCTTTCGTGAATCTTCCAGCAGATTAAGTGGTGAACTTCATGGTGTTTCAAACACTTAAAACCCATGTGCTCAATAAATTGCAAGTCATAAACTTTATCAGTGGTAAATGAATTGGAAGATAGCCATCATTGATAACAGCTAGCAGTCGTTAGGTGGTTTGCATGTCGGGCTGGGATCATTGGTATTGCTATATAAAATGTTAAGCAGGTTTTGCTGTCATTATTATTAGCCTTTAAAATGATAATTACAAATATGATGAGAGGGCGTTATCCCTAATGATGTTGCTAAAGGATGACACAAGAAATCAAATGCGTCTGCCCCTCCTGTCAAGACTTATGGATGCGCGCTCTGACCTGGGCAGGAATCAGCCACTTCTAAAAAATAATTTTAAAATTGTTTAGGGCGATTTGATTCTTCCACACATTGGTGTTGTCTCATGAACTTTCAGG
Organism: Danionella dracula; assembly: GCA_900490495.1. Lineage (NCBI taxonomy): Eukaryota > Metazoa > Chordata > Actinopteri > Cypriniformes > Danionidae > Danionella > Danionella dracula. The sequence goes on from UELW01000334.1 coordinate 18,196,853, forward strand.
TACTGTACATGAAGTTATTAGTGTTCAGTTCAAGAAAAGAATAATAATTTTTAAAAGGTAAGATGTATTGTATAAAAAATGAATGTGACTGACTGACCGCAAAGTTTTTGCTCAGATGAGCTTTTAGTCATACGCCTTGCAACTTGTTAAAACTAACCAACCAATCAGTGATTAACAGAGAGCCACATTTTTACAATGAAGTGAATTGTTTGGAACCCTCACCAAGATGGTATAAAGGAGAAGTACAAGTATAGAACCTGAGCGTGTGCTTTGCTGTCATGCTATGCAATCGAATCAAACAGAAACTGAAAAAGATAGCTTTTCTACAGTATTGTCCCCAATAGAGCCCTAACTTTACACACACCAAGTGATGCCCTATTTCCTAGCCACGAACAAGGCCCCCTTGACCTCATATCTGTCCAGTACTGCATTATTTCCTGTGGGTTGGTATGGTGCACGGACACCATTGTTTGGTAGCAGCATCGACTGTATGGCACGGCCGGTCCTCCAGAGAATAACGGAGAGTGAATTGGAGGGATTCTTGCAGTGTGAGCACAAATACCCATGAAAACATCCTCCGGGGGCAAGATTTTTGCCAAGCGAACAGTCAATGCAACCTGGGTGAGCTTGAGCAAAGCTGATTGGGAAAGAACGTACGCTGTCCCACTGCAATAATCTGGTAAAACCGCCCCAGTGAAGGTTGCCTCGGGTAGGAAGTGTCTACTGGCTGGATTTCGATCTGGTGGCACTTTCATGTGAACGCGACCCAAATATAGTTCACTTTCTTCATTTTTCAAGCTTAAATTGAGATATTGCAGTAAAGCACCAGGGTTAAACATGACATCATCATCTACTTTGGCAATGTAGTGCGCCTGTGGGCAAAAACGCTGCACCCAGGCCAACATGGAGATTGTTTTTAGAGTTAAATTGGAGTAGGAGTCTGTAAAGCCACTCTGGATTAGATCCCCGTGCTCTTTTGACTCCTTAATTAATTCTTTTCCTAAAACTTGATCCAACGGCTGCCCCACGACAAAGAGAGTCATGACCCGGTGCCCTCTGACCTGGATTTCCCCACCCCAGGTTTCCCGAATGGCGTGCCGAGCCTTTCTATTTCCAGGTGCAGTTGTGACTAAAATAAGAAGGTGAGGTTTGGCACGTTCACATACATGAATGCTTGGCATCAGTTGAAATATATTTGATCGAGGAGAAGGTATTAAGTGTGGAAGAGGCGATCCAAGAGCCCCATCCACTTTGCTCATCCCTAATGAAGTTACCCATGATTCAATGACGTCTATGAAGAGGAGAGCCAGCAGTGAGGCTGTGAAGACTATCAAGAGGAGGTAATGGGTGAATCTGAAATGACCTCCTCGCTTCCCGAGGTGACTCTTGCAGATCCTGAAGTGAGAGCCAGCCATTTTTATTGATATTCCATCTTGGTTTGTGTTACGATGACGGTGTTAAAAATGATCCAGCGATGAAATGGCCTCACACTTTTGTCAGGACTGTTTCAGAACCAACTGCAACATAAAAAAATAATTGGTATTAAGGAGAGATTATTCAACTGATTCTTATTTAGATAACATTTTCACTTAAAACACAAATCAATTGTGCCAAAATCAGCCTTTCATTCCTATGATTTCAAAACCAATAAACCTTGTGTATCTAAGGTATAATAACCTATGATCAGTACTTGCACAACTACTACTGTCAAGTTTGTAAGAACCTTTGCTCCTCTTTTGCTGTCTCTGAAAATGAAAAACTGTTGTGTGCACATTTGAACATTCCTGTGAGGTTTTGGATTTAAAATAGACGAAATGAGTCTACCATTGTTAGCAAATACACGACATTTTCATTCTGATACTTCTGATACCTGGGGTGCTTTTTAAAAAAGGTGTACATAGTATATGAATTATGTCTAGTAACATTATAAACTACTCCTTTAAATATCTAATCCACTTCAAATCATTAAATAACAAAAAAGAAAATAATGATAAAGTTTGGAAAAACGATTGTATTCTTCAACTTTTTCCAACACAAAGTATTTAATAAATAAATAATATTTAAAATAAATCTTATCTGCAGCCTATCATTAAACAAATGATGGAAATGACATCAAAGTTATTCAGGTGACATCATTCCTAATTAGCTAATCAGAATTTTTCAGAGAGCCCTTTAGCAGAAATAGAATAGAACTAATGCAGTATTTCAATTCAGTTGCAGCTTTTATATTAACTACACTCTACTAATCATTAAGCATCAGTAAATAGTTCATTAATAATTTCTGTTGTAAAGCATTGTTTTGTTTAAAAATATAATTTAAAGGCTTTATTCCTGGTTTATAAGCATCTGTGTAATATACTTAATAACATTAATTCCATGCTTTATTGAGGATCAAGTAATCACTAATAAATTAAACTTTTCACTTTTCATAAACCAGTTAGTTATTGTTTGTAAGGGATTCATGAAATCATTTAGAACATGTCATGATTATTAAACTATTTACATCTTATTCAGAGATATAGTAACTAAGTGGGTTAATAAATGATTTATTACCAAATAACCCTACTGTAACTCATGATGAGTATAAGTAGTTATAAAGCATTTACTAGCTGCTGGTTAACTGTTTTCGTGAGCTCTTCTAAAGTGAGGATTATTTAAGCCTTGTAAAACATTAACACATGAGACTAATAATATAACTAGCGGCTAGTAAGTGGTTTATAACTAGCTTAATTTTTCAAGAGTTATAGTCTAGAGGGGTCAAATATTTAATATTAATGATTAAAGTCTATAATGTGGCACTTTTAAGCTATTTACATTACAGCAATCAATAGCGTGTACTTTAGGCATACTGCATAACGCAAACAGGGAGAACCTGTTTAAAATATATAATAATGCAATAACATATAATAATGAATCGCAAAAATGCAGTTTAAAGACTTTATTGAGATGTTCTTTCAGCCCTGTCACTCTGACCTTTTTTCAAGGGCTAGTGCAAAAACAAATGACCTTTATTAAAATGCATTTCTTTTAGAGCAAAGAAAATTGAGGGAAACTGAAATGTTAATTCATTTCCAACTAAAAATGTATTCGGTAAGCCACGCATTGAAAGGAAAAATGAGCCCTCGATTAGAATAGCTGCGCAAACAGAAACACAATGATGCTCTTTTATTGAGCAGAACTGCAGTCTCATACGAGAGCAAACATCAATATGATCATATTACATAATCATCATTTACATCGCTGTTAAATCGTGTTATTAGCTACAGTAATCAGGTTTTAAACTCGTTTTCTTTTCGTCGTCTTTATCGTTTCCAACATTCAGCTTCAAGATGTCTTACCTTTTGACAATTGCTCTTTGTTTTCATATTTTGCCATGCTGTGTTTCAAGAATCCTTACGGAGGCAGATTTCTCCATAACGGTTCTCTGATGTTCTGGTGAAGGCAGAAAAATCCTCATCAAAACAACCGTACATTAAAAATCTCCTTTGCTCTTTTAATCTATGTTTTCTGTTGGAAAATGCTATTTTTCCAGTCTCATAATTCCGAATGGTGGATTTGGTGGATGTTATTTGGAGCAGAAATAATGCCAGCTGCCCTGTGTAGGACGCGCACGCACGCGCATTGCGAGTTTCACGCCACTAAAGATTCTCTTGTGGCCAACTCCATCAGTCTGGAGCAGCTGCAACCCGGAGCCGGGCGTTTTACGCCCCAGACACGCATGTGGACCCTGCAGTACCAGAACCGTCCAGTAGGGAGCAGGACAGTTCAACGGCCCGTGACGAAGTGTTCCACCAAATATATGATTAAATCTAACAACTGTCATATTTACATTACATGCATCATTTACAAATCTATTCATTTGTTGATTCATCAAATAGTACATTTATTATACACGCAGGTGGACAATGTCTACTTTCAGCTTAATCCACATGTATTAAAGCTTTTTAATTGGAAAGCTTATTAGAAAGCTATATTAACACCAGATTCAATATAACCAAAGCCTGGTTACCATACATTTCTTATAGATGGTATGGATGCTATTGTCCATTGTTATAGAGTTTCTGGTGTGTATGCAATATAAACATTATTCACTCACATGTACCAAGGTTATATTTATAGAAGAAAGGAGGACAATCAAAATTGATCAAAATTTTACTATGTAGGCTATATACAATCAGCTTTGTTAGTTTGGGTTTTTGTTTTGTTTTGTTGGCTGAGAAAATTGGCATTGAACAGGTCTATAAAATTTGGGCTTCTGTTAACAATATTTAAATATTTGTAAATATTTTATTTAATTATAACCTGTAAGGAACACCCATGGATTGAAAAATAAGAGTATTCAACTAAACATTAGAAAATAGTAGAAAAGTGTAGACTTACACTTTATATGTAAAACAAATAAAAATAAAATGAAACATAGAAATATATATATTAAATGTGTTTCATTTATTTAAATATTTCAATGTAATTAAACATTTGATTTTGACTGCTTTTAATATTTTTCCCATGTATTTTTAAAATATTCTTAAAGGTCACATATTATTCCCTTGTTATAGCACTTAAAATCAATATTATATTTGAGCCCTGCACTGTACTCGCGCTGCACTGTCAATAACTTTTAAAATGCAATATTGTTAGTAAAAAAACATCTTGGAATTTTTGGCCCAGAAAATTGCGCTGTTTACCCCAGTCCCTTCCATGGAAGAGCTTTCGGCACGCCCCCTACTGACCAGCGCTCTCTTACTAGGCCGAATCCTCAAAAGCAGATGCTCAAACATGTGTAATTGTTTAAAAATATATATATAATCAACTGACAACAGCGTGATGTAACAGCTCCTTATATGTGTGATCCAGATTCTGAGTCCACAGAATGAACCAGAAACTGCAGGAAAAAAAGGCTTCTCAGATAACAGTTACGCGTTAACAAGTTAAATCAGCCATGATTACTCTTACACTGTTTGATTTTTAATGTCAGCCTACTGTTTTATGAATTATTCATATTCATTTCACTTTGGAAAATGAAGGAAAATGCCAATTAAAGATCTTTACTTTTTGACATGCGAGCCTTACATAGCAGCGTGTAGTAACATCGTGTATCGTGCGTTCCACACGATTGTTGGATCCTGTAATGAGAGCATCCTGTGTGCATGTTTAGGGTTTGAGGGAAGATAAAATGCAGAGTCTCTTTATGTGTGTGCTGAAACCAGATTTTCTTATAGGGTTATAAAATTCAAGTAGTATACGCTCGGCTTCATGTGTGATTGCATTAATGTATTTAAGCCTAGCACAATTAAAAAAAACAGGTACTATGTGGACCTCCAAATCACTGAACACGGGAGAGTTGGAACAGCACCCGATGTAAGAATCATCGTCATAATCTTCCCAAACTTTTCTGTGTTGACAGACCAGGTAAATGTGAAGTGCTGCTCACAAAAAAAGTAATCTTTTCAAGTTCTCTCTGATGGCAGACACAAAATTGAGCAATTTCTGACGAATAAACTCATCCTTTGTATAATCCAAACAAAAGGTTAGGTTCTTGACATCTGTAAACGCACTTCTCTGGCGTTGTTTAACCAGCGCCGCTCTGCTGCTCTCACACTTTCGGGTCAAACTGCATTTCCCTTTCATCGTAAAGAGGGGCTGTACTAGCGATTACTATGATTGACAAGTGGGTGGGGCATGGTGGGTATAAGGAAAAGGGCGGGGATAAGGAAAGCGTAACGTTTTCAGCTCACAAAAGGAATAAAGGATTACTCAAACATGTGTGAACTAATACTACTTGAGTCAGGTTTTTGATGAGGGAGCAACTCAGGAATTACATTTTTGGTTTGACTTGGGATTTTTGTTTAACAAAGTGCACTTGTGAGGAATACAACATTGAAAAAGTTTAACATACCCTAACATGTTCTTTTGAATTATGTATAATTGCTCTTGCAAAAAAGAGATTTAAGGTAGCTTATACAAAAAAATAAAACAATAAAAAATATTACTCAATCGTCCCAAATGTATAAATAAACACAGGACAGTCTCCTGTACTCAAATATCGTTTCTGGTAAAGGCTGGAGCATTGTTAGCTATCGTTGACTGGAAAACCAGCTGGAGGGCGACAGACAGGGTGACGTCATCCACAGCAAGCTCCAGCCGCGCTCGTTCCCGCGCAACCGATCCGTGAACGCGCCTTGGGAGGAAGCAAAACTCACAAGGTGGCAAACGGGGTCACGAACTATGACCTTTCACCGGAGCAAAACAATAACAAACAATCCCCAATTAACCTGAAGACTAAAATGTAATATTCCTGGCCTTCTCTACATAAAAGGTGAGCGACCTTTTTTATTTCAGGGATGTGGCTCAAGGGTTGGTGACCCGCAGGCGTATTTTTGACGGAACTAACGTTAGTATAAACACATGCTTTGGTTTTTAAAAAGTCTTAGTTGTACCAATATTGAAATAACTCTGTAATTAATAATCGTTGTAGTCGTGTTCGACCAATGTTTTGTCCAGAAGCCATGTTTTTCTCTCTTCCTGAACGATAACGTTATTTTGTCATAAACGTAATTTAGTCAACTCGTTTGCTGTGGTTTATAAATGGGCTTTTATATTTGGTGTACCAGCTGATTAACATGAGAGCTAACATTTGAACTCGACCCTTTTACCTTTGCCACTCTTAGTGGGTGGATTTAAATAGCGGCGTTAAACAGTTTATTGTCATTTTTGTAATACCGCTTGAATTTTAGTTTCATTTCACCCTCGTGTTAGTGTCACATATCTTCTAAAATGTTTATTTTTACTGGGATTTAACAAAGGCTTCGTGTTTTATTTTCATGGCTTTGTGCCAAAGTCTCCATTTTGTTCCGTGTTTTGAACATGAACTTCCTGTTTATTACTCGTCAGAAGCGGAAGTTCTATTCATCATGATGTATTAAGAGTTTTCGTTAAAACACTAAATAATTCGATTTCCTTCATTTGACTTTATGAAAAATATGTATTCTTTCGTGAAAAAAATGATGAATATTTGAAAAACGTTCAAAGCCGATATGATCGTTTAGAACCACTTGAGTACTTTACATTAACCCAGGTTTATCTATAGTTTTTAGTAGATATTAATGGTCATTAACCTGCCTTCCAATTGTAAGTAAAGGAGATTTAAAAATAAGCCCCTAGTAAAATGAGTTATACTTATTATTTTCTGAGCATGCGCAGCCAAAGTAGTCATGCTCTACCTACAGATGTGGATATCCTTCAGGGATGGTTTGGGGGTTTTGTCACCTTTTTTGTGGTCAGGAGCCGCCCATGAGGCCATTTGACTGAATTAACAAACAACTAAAGGCCTCACAGTGGTGCAGGGGGTAGCACAGTCGTGACAGCTAGAAGGTCACTGTTTCGAGCCTCGGTTGGGTCAGCTGGCATTTCTGTGAAAATGTTTCATTTTTCCCTTGATCGTGTGTGTTTACTCCGGTGCTCCGGTTTCCCCACACAAATCCAAAGATATGCGGTGTAAGTGAATTGGGTAAAAACAATGGTACATAGTGAATGAGTGAGTGTTTCCCGGTGGGTTGCGGCTGGAAAGACATCCAGCATATGCCAGAAGAGATGGTGGTTCGATCATACACTTCAACATTGTCTCTTTAGAAAACAAAAATAAATGTGAAACTTTCTACTACTAGAAATCTGGATAAGTCTAACCAAGCAAACATGACTTCAGGATTCTTGAAGTGTTTCCTAATCTTTGTACCAAAGTCATCCGACATTTAGCTAGCGTTCTGCTAGCATGATGTCTGAGGCTGAGACTAGCTAGAGGCTGACTCCAGAAGTAAGGAGATTGAAGCCCATGCTAAAACTTCTCAAGTGTTTTTTTTTTATTCACATTTCTAGATTTGATATTCTTGACTAGGTACTACGTGTCTTTATGACACTTTATTATTCATCAACCATAATTTCCGGACTATAGAGTATACTTACATATAGGCAGCACCAACTAAATTTAGAAAGGAAACAATATGTGTATCTGCTTTTTGTTCTTTGCAGATGCAGATCTCAATCCATCAGATTGCTCCTCAGCAAAGCTGTCGATGTGAAGGCACTTACTCTGCTGATTTTGATCACTGATTTTCTTTCAGAGGTAAGATAAAACTGTTGCTCTATCAGAAGAGACGGGCATCAAAGTTTGTAGGTTTGATACACCCGACAGAAAATTAACTCCAAAGGGTTTGAGTTTTTCTGACATAAATAGAGCTTTTATAGTCGTTTTTTTTATTTTAAAAAAATTTTACGATTTACAAGCCAACATTTAAGACAAATTTTGATTCAGATTTTTGAGGTCCCGGTACTTGGACCAATTACCAGTTGGGACTGAAGGCTCAAGTGTTCTGTTTTGAAAACAGAGCTAAAGGATTTTCTTTGTGTGTGTGCACATGCACACTTGGCAATAAAGATCTTTCTGATTTCATTTTCAAATAGATTTTTCACACAGGTCTTATGGCTTGTCTAGCACTGGTATTTTAGGGGTGGTAGGCTAAAAAATTGACAACTTTGCTCTGTCATGGACTGGGAAAAAAGATACATGCTTTGTTTTTGAAATATTCTTCTCCGTTAAATTTGAAAGCTTGTATACACACACATTACCTTTCAATCATTTAAAAATCACACAAATTCTTATTCTTCAAATAAGCTTACGTTTATCACAAAATTAACTAATGAAGTAAAATAGTGAAATACTTCAAATATGTTTGATGAAAACATAAACAAGACCTGTCAATCATTAGTGCTAGTAACTGACACACAACAGGCTAAAGCTACAGAAACATTATGACAAAGTCCAGCATCAATCCATGGTAAAATGGATTGTCAATTCATGGTAAAATTAAGACAACACATTTTTTGTCCAATCCAAAGACATGTAGGCAACTCCTTATATGTTAATTTGGATAGTGCAATAGACAACTAAAAAAACTTGTCCATTTGTATTATTGAAAACAAGCATTGTGAATTTTGGGTGACATGGAGTGGGTAGGTACTAGGTAGTATATATACCTGTGGCTTGTGTTTAGAATGATAAATACAACTTTTCTTTCGTATCTTTCAGGCTTTGCTAAGATATTCAATGATGAGTGGATCACCTCAACAAATCCAGATCATCTCAACTGAGTCAGCTGTCACATCCCCGCAGAGAATACAGGTTCACTTACTTATTTACATATCATATTCATGGAGAAAATGGCTTTTACCAAAACTTTAGGCAGTGAATTGCAGACCTCAATAATAGAGACTAGGGCTGTTGAGTCCAAGGCAAGTTCAAGTCCAGGACAGTCTAGACCTAGTCAAGACCGAGACCAATGCTGTTCGAGTCCAAGTCAAGTCCGAGTCCAGTCTGAGTCAATTCTGAGTCCAAGTCCAAGTCCAAAACAGGCCTATATAAATCTGCAACACCCTTTCCCTCCTGAATCCTAATAGGAAATGACTAAACTGTTAATGCCTCCACCACAGACTAGTGTTATAATTGATCCCATGATACGAGTAATTCAATAAATTCAATTAAAAAAGTTACATCATACTGGATTATGTTTTTGATCTTAATAGCGTTAAGTGTTTATAATGTTTGTATGAAAAAATACTTGAGTATTTCATAGTAAATAATAAAATGTCATATTTAGTGTAATGTAGTGACATTTGAGGCAACTCCATAGCTAATAGAGCTTCTAATCTAGACAATCTAAACCAGCTAATTTGCAATTCATAATGTGCCATAGTCTGCTATTGCTATAATTTGCTAATGCTGTAACAGTGGATCTTTAGTCAGATAGCTCATCACTTTACTAAAGCATATCAAATACTAAAGTGCTGACAAATTGTTTACATGTTTGAATAATTTAAATGTAGAATCAAAATCTTCAAAGGTTTGAACATGAAAGTCTTTCAGACAAATGCTTTTTGAAAAATTTAATCATCCGTTTGTGATAAATATATTCAAAAAGTTATTATTAACTCATTATTGAAGAAATTTAGTGGGACTGAATCTGAATGGGCACAGAAGACTTTTGCTACCACTTTCTTGCATCAACTTATACCTTTAAACAGGGTATTGTTATAAGACATGAGTGATGAAAGCTATTATGTTCACGATATCGTTAGCTCCCAGGTTTATCTTAACCATTGACTGTATGATCTTAATGTACCTCTTGTTGTGGTGCCTCACGATGGAGTTTCAGATGATTCACAGATTGCTTTATATTTCTGCTTGCTTGCAGCACTGTCAAGAAATTCTTGATGATTTGTAGATTCAAATGTAGTTATGTCACTGTTTCACAGACTGTTATGAAATTTTGGGATATGTTTCACTTTGGGCTGCAGTCTGATTGGAGCCTAAGTTGACGTTAACAAATAAAGGTTGTTTGTGATTTCTTGGTTACAATGGGCAGAGACCAAAGCTTTTTTTGTTAAGTGAATTCAAATTCTTGAAATGCTACTCACACGTTATGTCTTAGATAACTGTTTTGTATTCATTTAAATTATGTAATATCCATAGATTCAGACACTCAATTTGATAATAAGCCCATGTCTCATTTATATTGCAGTAGAACCAAATTGAGGAGTTGTATAACAGGATTGTGTGGCTACACAATATGTACCACTAACATAGTTGGCTCTGCGCATGCTCATAACTTTACAGCACCTAGAAGAATATATTTACGGCAGTTTGATTTTTAATTTACTAAATGTTTTATTGTTAATCAGTAAATATATGAGTTTGGTGGATTTCTTGCTTTAAAAGACAATTAATTTAAAAATAAATTTACATATATGCAAAGCAGGGTTCCATCTTTCCAAGTGGAATAGCTATAGCCTCAAAGTGTTATCGAGTTTTCCAGAAGAACAACTGTCAAAGGCAGCTAAGCATCTCAGCTTAGATAAAGACAACCTACCCATCAAAAGAGCCCTTGGGTTACATAGGTATGTGGAGTCTGATGTCTTTTTGTTCAAGATGGCTGTGAGAGAAAGACCACAAACTTGAAGAGGTATCTTGTCAATTGTGAGCTCTATTTATGATCCATTGGGATTTCTCTCACCACTAATACTGCATTCTAAGTTGCTGTTACAGGAATTATGCCGGGGAAACATAGGATGGGATAGTGAATTACCCCAGGCTCTGATAAAACAGTGATCAGACATGCTGCAAGACCTCGACAGGATATCCATGGTGACAGTGGATAGATGTATTAAACCCAAAGATTTTGGGAGGCTAAAGAAAGCCCAATTACATCACTTTTCAGATGTCAGTGAAACTGATTATGGCACTGTCTCTTATCTAAGACTGGAAGATGAAGATCGAATGCTAGGACTTTCCTTCATGCTTGGCAAATCAAGAGTTTCTCCACTGAAGCAAGTAATCATTCCAAGACTTGAACTTGTAGCAGGTGTTCTTGCAGTAAGGATTGACATTATGACCAGGAAGGAACTTCAATTGGATCTAGATGCATCAGTTTTTTGGGCTGACAGACAGACTGTTTTGAAATATATTGCAAATGACTCCAAGAGGTTTCATGCATTTGTGGCAAACAGAGTCTGTAATCAGGGATTCACCAGCAACTTTGGAATGGAGACACATTGAAACAAACCTGAATTTTGCTGATGATGCCTCTAGAGGGATGTCCATTGACAAATTCCTGGAAGCCAACAGATGGACACAGGGTCCAGAGTTTCTGTTGGAAGCTCCAGAGGAGTGGCCAGTATCCTCTTTTGACACAGTCATGGTTGATGATTTTGAGGTGAAAAAGGATATAGTCTTAACTGCTGCCATTTGTTACAGCACAGATAGTGCTACCCATAAACTCTTGAACTACTCCTCTGACTGGAGGAAAGGGAAGAGAGCAGTGGCGTGGATCCTGAAGTTCAAAGACATTCTCTTGAACTGCAAGCACTGAAAAACCATTAACCACAATTATAAAATGATACAATTATATCTGTAGCTGAAGAAACCAGAGATAAAGAAGAAAGGAGAAGGCGAACACCTGATAATCTTTCACAAGCTGAATCCGCAATCATTTGGTTTTCTCAGTCTGAAACATTCAAACCGGAAATTTCATCCTTGCAAAATGGTACATCTGGAGTCAAGAGGTTTAGCAACATAGATCCTATTATGAGTGATGGTCTACTTTGAGTGGGTGAAAGACTCTTTAGAGGAGCCATGCCTGAAGAGACAAAACGTCCCATAATCTTGCGAAAACAACATATTTCAAAGCTCATTATAGAACATGCTCATAAACAGCTAGGCCATGCAGGAAGAAACCAGATGTTGTCTGCATTGCAGAAAAGGTTCTGAATCATCAATGGGAACTCTGCTTGTAGAAAGGTGATTTCTGAATGTGTTGTTTGTCTACAATTTCAAGGTAAAGTTAAAGAACAATATATGGCTGATAATCAGAGGATTGTGCCAGATTTGCCACCTTTTATCAACTCCTGTGTGGATTATTTTGGACCTATTGAGGTAAAACGAGGCCAGAGAGGTATGGCGTAATATTCACATGTATGTAAAGTCGAGCAGTCCATCTTGGAGTTGCCTACTCTCTAGACACAGATTCTTGCATAAATTGCATTTGCCGGTTTATGTGTCGTCGTGGGCAAACCATACATTTAAGATCGGACATTGGGACCAACTTTATTGGAGTGGAACGAGAGCTCACGACTGCTCTGAAATTACTGGATCATGATAAAATTCAACAGTCTTTGTCATCTGAAGGGACATTCAATACTCCTGCTGGATCATGTCATGGTGGTGTGTGGGAAAGGCTCATTCTCCTTGTGAAGAAAATACTGCATTCCAGACTCCAGCAACAATCTATGGATAATGAGGGCGTTCACATTTTTCTTTGTGAAGCTGAAGCTATTCTAAATGATCGTCCCATCACAAAGCTTTCTGATGACCCAAATGACCTGGAAGCACTTACACCTAATTACATCTTGCAGTTACGATCAAAACCACTTCTTCCACCAGGACAATTTGAAAAAGGAGATTCGTACATCAGGCGAAAATATCAAGTCCAATATCTATCAGATCTTTTTTGGAAGCAATGGATAAGAGAGTACCTTCCCTTGCTGCAGGAAAGACTAAAATGGTAGAAACAACACAGAAACTTTGCCGTTGGGGATGTAGTCATCATCATGGATCCAACCGCTCCACGTGGTTCTTGGTCCTTGGGAAAAATCACCAAGACATTTCCAGACAACAGAGGATTGGTTTGCTCTGTCCAGCTTAAGATGAAGACAGGAATGCTGGAGAGACCTGTGTCTAAAATCTGTATATTGATGGCGAACGCAAAGGACTAATTTCATTGAATATTGGCTCCTTTGATTTAAAAAAGGGATAATTGTAGTGACACACCAACAATTAGGGGACTGGTGTGTAGGAGCCACTATTGGGGGCAGGAGGGAGTCAACTAACATTTAACAGGTGTTCCAATCACGTTGTTTGCTGTGACTTGGTGGAGAGAACCTCTACAGTTTTTACCACACACACTCACGCACTCTCACACATTAAACTCAACAACCTGTAAATAACAAATCAACTGCAACCTATCAGCTTCTATTCAGACTCTTTTTGTGTGTAAGGAAAATGATAAGCCTGTTCCCTGCTTCTAGTATATATATATATATATATATATATATATATATATATATATATATATATATATATATATATATATATATATATATATATATATATATATAGTTCTTAATTTATAACTTATCTTAAAATTCTATTATTACACTTTTTCTCATTAAATAGGTGGCCACAGTTTGGGTGTAAAGTAACGAGCCTGCGATTGTCCAAATAAGTAATAAGAGGCATTGCATTAATTATATCATTATATTGTTTCTGAGTGCAGGTTAAATTAAATCGATCAGGTAACTAATCAAAACTCGAAATGTTACCCCAGTCATCCATTAAATGTTGAACAGACAAGATTCCTTTTTCTAACCATTCAGTAAAGCAAAATGCAAAAAGGGGATATGAATTTTGGGATATTCCAAATTGCAGTATTGTGTGGAGAAAGGGTATGTTTATATGTCAATTTAATATGCCAGTACTGGAGAATTGTTTTAGAAATGTAGATAATTTAGTTGGCAGCTTGTTAATTTTGAAATCGCATACTAAAAAAAGTGTTATGCCATCAAAATCCTGGAATATTTTGAAAGGAGATGACACCAAAACAATTGGAGTTGGTTAACAAAAGTCTGAAACCACTTGAGATTTAAAACACCATTCATAGTGTCATAGTAAATGTCATTCTGTCCACTTCATTGACTGTATATAACACGTCCACTTTTACTGATTATGGAGCGACCATAATTATGGCACTAAGACCGGAAGCATGTGAGTTTGTTGGTGGTACAGATTGTGAAGCCACGGGTGGGGAAGATTATATGGAGGTGGAAAGTTTGTACTTTAGGGTTATCCAACATGGCTAATGACTAGTTTTTTTTGTCATTGAGAAGCCAAAATCAGCAAAAGCTCAAATATTTCATGTACATTTAATATTTTTCAAATTCTTGAGTTACTCACCATTTCCAAAATCATCTGAACTGAGGTTTCTTGAGAGGCTCTTCATTATTAGCCGGAGTTGTTGAGAAATATTAACCCTGAGTTTAAAAAGAATAAAGATGCTTTACGGAGCGGAGCTAGTACCAGAAGAGCAGCCTAATCCAAACATAACAAACTTGGAACTATTCCCAAACAACTTTGAAACTGGTAAAACTGGAATACATAATGCTGTGTGGGTTTGACTGCATTTTCTACTACAACCCCACGTTTCCTCATATGAAAATATAATTATATTTAAAAAGCCTACATTCTAAAAATGACCAAATTACAAGAATGTGGGAAAATACACTTGCCTACCAAAGCTGTTTGATTGTGGGCACAGACAAAAAAAATCGCTATACAATTTTTAAGTAGTTAGTAAAATAGAATGTCTAGTCTTGCATCCTTAACACATAAATAGGATGCAAGTTGTGGTCTGGTGAATTGTGATCAGAATGTCGCAGGTTCGATCCCCAGATCCACCGAGTTGAAGGTTGTGTGAGTGATGAAACACATGCTCTCCATCTTCAACAACCACAGCTGTGGTGCCCTCGAGCAAGGCAGCAGTGTCCTTACTGTTCCCTGGGCACCACAGCCATGGTGTCCCACTGCTCCAGGTGAGTGTTCACAGTTTGCTTGTTTACTGCTGTGTGTACTCTGGGATGGGTTATATGCAAAGCACAAATTCCAGGTATGGGTCACTCCATATCTGGCCAACTGGTCACTTTCACTTTTTCACTTTACCATTTTACTCACCTTTCCACTTTCTTTTATTCTTTTCTTCAGATTGTGACTGAGCAGCAGACAGGGCAGAAGATCCAGATAGTGACAGCACTGGACTCTTCATTGCCCAAACAGCGCTTTATCCTGGCATCACCAGATGGCACCTCAGGGGGTAAAGTCCTGCTAGCATCACCTGAGGGCACCGGTGCCAAACAGCTGATTTTTGCCACCGCTGACAGCCTGGTGCCCGGGAGAATACAGGTATGAATACATGCTGAAGGCTTTTCTCTCGGATGATTTGAATCATAAATTCTTTTACAAATAATAGGAATTGTCTAATTGCTTTTGTTTGTTGCAATGTGAATTTGAGTATAATAAAAGGACTGTTCAACCTTCATTAAAAACTCCCATCGGTTGTCAGCACCTTTTTCAGGAAACAAAAAAATATACTAAGAGTTCACATGCAAAACAAAGTAATTTGACTGCTTTTCTTTTAAATGTAGATTTTTCATGCTGAAGTAGAAGTGTGCATTTCACTACAGTTAATTATCAACTTCTGAACTGACACTTTTCAAACATTTCAAATCCATCACAGTTTTAGAGCTCTCTTTTTTCTGAGAAAAAAACAACAACTGAGTGGTAAAATCGACTTCGAATAAGCTGTATTTAAATCCAGAATAACTGTGGTACATGTCCTAAATATATATTTTTAACAGAAGTAAATAAAGTGAAATTAACAGTTTGAGCTTGAAAGAAGCATAATAGATCTATTTCACTCTTTTTTTAACCGGAGATGTGTAGTTGAGAAGGATTCTGCCCAATGCTACAAGCCACTATAATGTAACTATCGGGGCTTGTAGAGGAAGGACCTAAATGCGAGGGGCTGAACTTAAAGTCTTTTATTAGAAATAGAACCAAAAACTGCTGTTCAATGGAATAGAAACAACTCACAAAGTCAGTTCGGATCTGCTCCCGAGAAGCATAGCGGGAGCCAAGAGTGGCTGCCCCGACGAGGGATGGAGAGCTCGCCGGCTCGTAGGTGGAGAGCTGGCACACCGAGGCGAACTGGGTCGAGTCAACAGTAGATCCTCACTGTAGATTAGGCAGAGAGGAGCAGAGTGATCCTGAAGGGAAGACCGGCAGACACGACGGCACACGACACGTAGGGTTTAAGAGACGATCAGCCAGCACGCTGTGATTTCAGATCAATAACTCACAAAGAGAGACAAGGGACGGGGTCCTTAAAACCCTGAGTAATGAGTGAATGAGAACAGCTGCGGCTGATGAGCACTTAACAGGAGCGAGAAAGAGACAGAGAAAGTAACTAACAGTAACTGAATGCTGTTTAATGGTTTTAAAATGTTTTAAGTTACTAAAAGATTGTAAAAGAGAGAAGATCTGATAGATCATCTGTGCATTGAATTATGTAAGAAGAATTCACTGAGCTCATGAGAAATTTACTAATTTCTAAAGTTCTCTTAAGAAAGACAAGAACTAGAAATGTCTACCTGTCTAGCTTAAAACTTAATGCATATTTGAGTCCAATCTAGAGGGATTTAGTTGCTTGCTGTTGAAACTTATTTATAAATTATTTTTTAGTAAGCTTAGGGATTACTAATAAGGTTGGCAACGAATCTCATAATTGATTTGTTGTGTTGCCTGACACAGAGACATTTGATTATTTAAAAAAACCTTTATTTAAACCAGGACCCCTCAAACACTCGGACTCTCGTGCACTGTTGCTACTTGCTAGCACCTAGCAGAGTTGGAGCCTCATAGACCAGACAGACCAAAAAAAGAGAGAAAAGTAAGTCTAAAAAGACTGAAAACATACATATACATTTCATTAACAATATTGTTCTGACCCTGTTGACAAAAAAATTTCACTTGTTTTTTTCTATGTAATACTCACTTAATTGTGAAATGTTTTTTTGTTCTCCAGCAAATAAGACAATCTCATATGCTATTTTATGCGTCTAATTAATATATCAATATTTTAAGAATTTTTTAATGAAAAAATGAGAATTTTTTTTGCAGTCCATATTATTAATTTTTTTACATTTAATTTTTTAAAGCCATCTTAAACTGTGTGAATGTGATGTATAAACACTTACTACAATTATGTTAATAATTTTATTTATATATTTTTATTAGTATAACAGCTCAAGGAGAAACATGCATGTGCACTTTATTAATATTTTCGTTCTGTTATTAAATAATAGGTTGTTTATTTTTAATCTGATTAATAAAAAAAATATTCGGCTTATCAATCCATAAATAATTATTAGTTGCAGCCCTATAATAAAGTATTTAAATATATAATGATTAATTTATAAACCGTGACCTTTTTGATCGAAGCTGAATCGACTCCTGAATCGAGCCCAATGTAATATGTTTCACAAACATATCCCTGGTCCCTGATACTCTACCTTTGTTGGTCCCTGGTATGCTGTGCCCTACTACATTTTTTTTATTTTTCTGGGTTAAGCTGGCTGTATTTATGCTGAAAATTCTGCTCAATCTTCTGTATTCTGTTAGTTTGTAACGGATGCAGTGTCAGTGGAGAGACTCTTGGGTAACGGAAGCGACATCGGCAGAGCTAATCCCATCGAATACTGCGTGGTGTGTGGAGATAAAGCCTCAGGTACAAACACACAGTCTCTGAATACTACCAGTACATATAAAACACGTGAGATTTTTGAACTTCAAGTGTTTCAAAAGAATCCATTCATGTCATGCTCAGGTGAAACAATTAGTTTAAAGGTGGTGAAAAAGTGTGTTTCATTCAAGAGAAATTGTGAATCTTATCTTTTACATAAATTTGCTTCTTAAACACACCAATCTCCACAAAGTTAACAAAAGTGACACGCTATAATTCATAAACAACTTCCTACACTGATTTCCTTGGCTTTTAAAATGATCACTTATAAATTTAGCTTTAGAGAATACGCATTCATGGGAAAGAGTGTCAGGTGACAATCTTTGTCAACATTCACAGAGTTTAATATTCATTTCCAAAGAAGCTGGCTGTTCACTGAGTGCTCTATCCAAACGTGCAAAGGATGCATCATATTTAATTAGTGGTGATTAACATGTTAATGCAGATTATATTTTTTGTTGAAATAATGTATAATTTTGGAGCAGTCGTTTACTCAGTTATTAACGCTCTTATGTAAGAGTGATTGGAAGTTTGATGATAACAAAATGGCCAGAAAGGTTGAAGGCCTCTAACTTCAGTGTTAGTGTGATTTTGCTGGAGCCAATATAATGGATTTCATCCATCCATTATCTTGTCGCTTGACGCTTTATAATGTTTAATGCATTATTCATTCACTCCACACACTCTGGTGGTGATAAACTACCTTGGGAGCCCTCAGCTCTGGGGCAGACTGACAGGATGTGGCTACCAATCAGAGTCTACAACCACCACCAAATATACTCCACCAGTTACACACACCCATACAGGGCATTACGGGTGAAGTGGCTTGCCCTGGGCACAATGGCAGAATGACCCTAGCGGGGATTGAACCGCCAACCATCTGGTTACAGGACACCCAACTCCACCACTGCACCATCTTTTTGCCCAAAGTTGGCTTTAGTTGGGCTCCTCGGCTTGGTTGCAGCTGTAAAAGAACAGTCTTTGTATTGTCTTTACAATTAATTTTGGCATGATAAGAATGCTAACTAATAGCTTGCCCAGCACACCACAAATGCTAACAAAGTACAGGTTATTTTTAACAATTTATCATATAAAAACAACAACATACACACATCCGTTGCTGCTGTAAAGGCACTATCTTTTCACTGATCGGTATTCCAATGTGGTGTGATGACAACAATAAAACAATTCATTAATTTATCTTTGTAGAATGAATCCCCTCATGTGCATGGATTCTCTTCCCATTGTACTCTCGGTTTCCTGTGCAGGGAGGCACTATGGAGCAGTGAGCTGTGAGGGCTGTAAGGGCTTCTTCAAGCGCAGTGTGCGGAAGAGTCTGACTTACAGCTGCAGAAGTGGGCAAGAGTGTGTTATTAACAAGCACCACCGAAACCGCTGCCAGTGCTGCCGCCTGCGCAAGTGCCTGGAGATGGGCATGAAGATGGAGTGTGAGTACATAGTGGATAGCATTGTCTGTTTGTCTTGACCACCAGAGGCAATAAAGATAAACTTAGCTGCTGACTTCATCGATCGTGATTTTTAATTAAGATTTAATAAAATGTATTTAAGGCATTTTTTTTTACCAAAAGTTAGGCTGCCAAATTTTGTACCTTTAAACCACATTATAGTATGATGAAACTGCAGGAAACCTCATATCATGGTATCACGCCAATTTTAAGATTTTTTTTTGTATCTATTGATGACAAACTTTTTAAATACGGTCATGACTGGTTATGAACATGGAAATTGGGTTTCAAATTTCAACATATCCGACATATTAAAATTGGACATGTTTTAGCACTGTATGATGGTCCCCAATTTAATGAGACCAATTTGATGTGATGACTACTAGCATCAGGATGTCAAATTGCATCAGCATGAATCAAACAACCTGAGGAAAAAAACATTTCTATTCAACATCCTTTTGAAAAGTTTAATACAAACATGATCGAAAGTACTGGTGAGGTGGGGGTAGGGGGTTTGAGTAAGAGAATAGTGTGGAAAGTGTGCAATTCAGACCGGGTATTACTATTGACTTGAATAGTGAGAGAAGAAGAAGAATAGTGAAGAAAAAAGATGCCTTCACAGCTTCGATGCTTGTCCTTGACCCCTAATGAATTTTTCCTGACCATCTGGAATGACACAGATCACATGACTTTGGAAAACCAATAAAAAACAAAAGACTTGAGTGCCTGATGAGTGAACCTTGACAAAAGGGCTTCTGATATAATTTTAGACAAAGATATGTGGGGGGTGATAGAACCTTGACATTAGTTTTTATGTGATAGAGAAGAATATGATTTTTTCTGTTCAGATCCGTTTTTATAGTCAAAATATACTTTAAGCAAAGATTAACATGTCTAATTTGAAAGTTATCAAAGAAGCCACCAAACCCTTTGTTTATTAAGGTTGGGTTTTATTATGCATGTTGGAAGGGGCGAAAAAAAAACTATCTTTTCTTTGAAGTATTTTACTTGTTCGTTTTAGCTGTTCAAAGTGAGCGAAAACCTATTGAACTTCATCGAGAAAAACCTGCCAACTGTGCAGCGTCCACAGAGAAAATCTACATCCGCAAAGACCTGCGCAGCCCCCTCATCGAAACACCCACCTTCATCTCTGAGAGAGATATCTCACGGTAAATTCTGACTATTAAAATCTTTGATAGCGTTTTTACATGTTGAATATGCATGAGATCAAATGAAATGCTTTCAAAAATGCTTGTTTTTGATAGGTAATATTTGCTTCACTAAACTAGAAGCAAGAAGTGAATAGAAACACTAAAAAGTGAATAAGAGAATGTTTTTGATTAAGATATGAAAAGCTCCTGTTCATTTTGTAAAAGCATTTTGAAAACCTCCAATGTATGTTTTTTAACATTTTTGTCATCATAAATACGACTAGTTTGAAACTATATTTGTTTCAAGAGTTGATAATAGTTTGCAAAAAAAGTATAATATGGTACGTTTGACCTTTTATCCCCTTTTTATATGCAGCTTCAGTCTGCACTTTTTATTGGGCTCATGAACTGAGAAACTAAAACAATGTTATTATTGGATACATATGAGTACATTTACATTTACATTTATGCATTTGGCAGACGCTTTTGTCCAAAGCGACTTACATTAGGGAGAGACAATATGCAATTTGTTACACCGTCAAAGTCTATCTCAACTTCTCACAATAGAAATTGTATCAACTGATCAAAAAACCAAATCAGTAGGGGAAGAAGGTAAAGACAGAAGAGGGAAAAAGAAGGTAGTAGTTTTTTTTTTTTTTATAGTAGGTGTTCTCTGAAGAGAAGAGTTTTCAGTTGCTTTTTGAAAGCTGTTAGTGTTGCTGCTTTCCTGACTGGATCAGGGAGTTTGTTCCACCAACCAGGGACAGTGAAAGAGAAGGTTCTGCTGAGAGATCTTCTGCCCTTGTGGGATGGAACCACAAGTCGCTGTTCCTTCTCTGAGCACAGGCTTCTGGAGGGCATGTAGGAGCGTATGAGCTCATGGAGGTAGACAGGGGCTGATCTGGAGATAGTTTTGTATGCCAGCATTAGCGATTTGAATTTAACCCGAGCTGCAATGGGGAGCCAATGAAGAGTGATGAAGAGGGGAGTAACATGAGCTCGTTTCGGTTCCTTGAAGATAAGGCGAGGTGCAGAGTTCTGGATCATCTGCAGAGGTTTGAGCGTATTTAATGGAAGTCCTGCTAGGAGAGCGTTGCAGTAGTCCAGACGTGAGAGGACCAGAGCCTGAACCAGGAGTTGAGTTGCATGCTCAGTTAAGAAGGGCCTGATCTTTCGAATGTTGTGCAGTGCAAATCTACACGCTCGAGTTGTCTTTGTGATGTGGTCTTTGAAGGACAGCTGTTCATCCAAAAGCACTCCAAGATTTCTGACTGTAGGAGAAGGGGTGACTGTAGAGGATTGCAGCTGGATGGTGAGGTCGTGATGCACAGAGGGATGAGCTGGGATTACCAAAAGTTCTGTCTTGGCCATGTTGAGCTGTAGGGGATGGTTCTTCATCCAAGTAGAGATGTCGTTCAGGCAGTCAGTTATGCGGGTAGTTACTGATTGGTCATCAGGGGGGAACGACAGATAGAGTTGAGTGTCGTCAGCGTAGCAGTGGTAGGAGAATCCGTGTCTGAGGATGATACATGTACATGTAGCTATAAAGCATCTAAAGGTTTAAGGTGTAATCCACCCCCTTTTCCCCTTTTTTATATTCGGTTGTGTGTTGGTCAAATGTTGTGGTGACATTTCCTTGGCTCAAATTATGACACTGTCCCAAACTTCCATAAACGGTGGCATTTGACAATTATATGATTTAATGACTTGGTTATTTAATGTACTTATTATGCTTTGATTCAAGAAAACTTAAGCTGACTTTTTCCAGAACAATTCTTTCATAACAGCATATATATATATATATATATATATATATATATATATATATATATATATATATATATATATATATATATATATATATATATATATATATATATATATATATATATATCAATGCATATTTTTATTGATTTATCTGATTGTCTTTATGTGTAGGCCTTGGAAAGTTCTACAAGGGGCAATGTGGGGTTTGGGCAATTAAATGTCTTAACAACATTGTTATTTAATATACTAATTATGCTTTGATTCATGAAAAACTATTACTTTCTCCAGAACAATGCTGTCACAGCAATATCAATGAGATTAGTCTTTTAACTTGATACAACTAAAAATAAACTCATTTCATGACCCTCTTTAAATTTTCAGATTACGTTAATTAGATCACTATCGATTGTGGCCTAGCATCAGAAGATTAAATGGATTTAACTTCATTTGGTTTCTCTTGCAGGTCCAGGCTGTTGGATTCTGGGATGCTTGTTAACATTCAACAGCCATTAATCCAAGCCGATGGCACCTTATTGTTAGCAACTGACAAAGTAAAAACTTTTATAATTTTTTTTAACATTTGTTTTATTACCAATGATGACAGAATATTTATTCCTGGGATCTAATTCAATTACAGTCTACTCCAAAAGTCACAAATTTTAAACTTAAAAAGGCTGTGTTATTTCTTTCAGATGGACTCAGAAGGACAGGGTGATTTGGGGACGCTGGCGAGTGTGGTTACGTCATTAGCAAACCTGAGCGAGTCTCTCAGCAATGGAGAAACGGTTGATGCTCCACTGGAGGAATCTCCTAGTGAAATCTCACGGTATGTTAATGATCCAGAGAACAAATTAACCTAATTAACTAAAATGAATCTAACATGGCAAGCTCCCATTAGCCAGAATATATTTTGAGTAAAATTTATTCAAAATTGACCAAACAAGACATGCAAATCTCAATCAGAAGAAAAGAAAGCGAAGAAGTGTTGAGCTACTGTCTATGGGAGGAATAAAGAGGGCTTTACTGAGTGGCAGACTTAAAGTGCATGTCCACTATTCAACAGAAAGACAATTGTGGAGATTTTGATCAAGTTCCTGGTATCAGGATTTATGCCTTAGCCACATTGAGACAGTTAGGGTCCACGAGCCACATAAAGGACTATTTTTCATCACAAGTGTATTAGATACACTTGATGTTTTAATTTTTTATGTTAAAAGTAGTGCTGTCAAAATTAATTCGTTAATGCGTACAATTCATTTAAAATGTATAGCACGTTAAAAATGTTTTTACACAATTAACGAGGTTTCAGTTTTTTTCTGTTTCCTGCTATGGCGGACAAGTTTTAAATAAAGTATGTATAAGACGCATACACTTTGTAAGACGATGAGAAGGCACAGAGAATGGACTTGTTACAGCACACGACACACGCCGTGCTCACGAGGACCGCTGGGCTTCTGTGAGCAACGACAGCTACTGAGTCATCTCAGCGCACTTTGTTGAAATTGCATTCATTCGGTCTAACTATATCTAAAACTGAGGAACTGCCATGCGACTAACCTTACTTCCATGTGAACACCTGTCCTGCACAGCCCACATACTGCACCGAAAAGTCAGGTTTTTAATTCACGGCCGCAGTTTAAAAAGTGTGCTAACTAAATGTTGGGCGAGATTGTTGGGCACTTAAAGCACAGTACATGCATGTGCGTGTGCATGTCCACTGTCAAGGTATGCTGCATAAAATAAAAATAAGTTCAGAGTAGTGTAAAATAATATTAAAAAGTTGAAGAAGAAATAAATATGTTGCTGAACAATGAAATGTAAATAAAATAAATTTTCTCCTCTCATTGGTATTGCCAGCCTTGTGCCACTTGCAAAATTATGGAGCGAACGAAGGACGATCAGCCCATAGTTAATTTCAAACATTATTTTACCTCAGACCTATCTAAAAGGAAAGGCAGCACTAATCTCACACGGCTGAAGATCACCATTGTAATTGTTCCAAGGTTTAAAGACCTTCCTTTTTCTTCCCAAAGATGAAGCACCGCTTAGCACCGCGCCGTTCTTGGAGCGGACGTCCTCACGCGAGTACACCCCGGGATTGAAAGCGGTCAGATAGGCACGGGAGATGCGTTCTGTCCGCATGTTTAGCACTTGGTCTGAACTCCCTCTTACACATGACCTTACGGTTGTGGCTGGGGGACTTGAGTCTCCATTCCATATTCAGGGAACATTTGTTACGAAAGTAACCATATGTTCCCCATCAGTCGGTCACTATGACTTATGTCGGTGACGACTATTGGAACACCTTGCCAAACGCCACAACCTAGGTCCTTCAGCATCGGCCGATGCCCAGGCAAGCCAGGCACATCAGTACTCCATCACCGAGCGGGGCCTCCTTCACCCCGGCCTTAAGTATAGACTTAATTTTAAATGGGCAATCGGACAATAAAATCTCTCATACTGACTCATATCAGAGGAAAGAGAGATCAATCCCAGAGCTGAAGGGAGACATGCAGAGGCCTTACTCGCCACCTAGAAGTTTGGATTTAGAACTTCTGGGAGTTTAATACACTAATGGTTCATTAAGGTACCTACGGAAAAATGTGCCTTGAAAAACTAAGGAAAGGTCTTTTTAGAGGGAAAATAGCATAAATGGAGCATAGCTAGAGCATAAGTTTTCGAGAGTTAACCTTGCGCTGAACTACTTCGCCCTCCTGTGCTCAGGGTCATAAATGATTCAGCTGGTAGTCCCTCATAGAGGGCACACACGTAGACAGTACATAGGAATTCAGAGCTTACTCTACTATGCCTGTTGGGGTAGGGCGAGAGGTGCCAAAAAGCTGGAGGGTAACTCCTGGGACATAAATAATGCACATATCACCAAGGAATGGCGCAGACCAAGCTGGACACCCCTTTGTAGAGTTCAGACCATAGTGCCACAACCTAGCATGGCTGAAGAGATGGATTCAGATCTCTGCCAGTGGAGTCCTCTTGCCAATGCCCAGGAGGCTGCGACAACCCTGAAGAGTGGGTTCTCAACTGCAGTGGGCAACGCACATCAGACACTGTGTATGCAATAGAGATGGCCTCCACTAGCAAGTGGGCCAATCTCTGTCTGGACACAGCCTTCCCTATTGTCTGCTGTCCTCCAAGCATACAAAGAGCTGATCAGAACTTCAAACGTTCCAGATCCTTCTACATAGATTCTCAGTGCTTAGACTGGGCAAATTGGGACAGGGATTGGTGCTGTCTCCTCTCTGGGCAAAGCTTGGAGGTTCACTATCTGAGTTTTTTTAAAGGAATGGTTGGAACTTTGGACACATTTTAGACCTGGGCTAGTAATAACATGAGTGACACCAGGCTCGAACTGTAAGCACCTTGATTGGTTAAACTTGACACCCTCCCAGGACAGCAGAACATCCAAGGAGGGAACTAAAGATGGCCTTGAGGGCTAAACCTTCTTGCCCATCTGAGGAATCTGACTGTAAACTTGAGTCGTCTCAGTGTGTTGCCTTCAACTGGAAATGACAGGCAGAATCGCTGTGATATAACCTTCAGGGAGACAGTCCTCGATCCAGACCCTCTTGGAGAAGGTTTAACACTAGTTCAACAGGGCAGTTGCTCGGTTCTAATTTGCAAGAGTGACACCAGTCGATGAACCTTCCCCACTTGCCGGCATAAAAAGCTCTGACCACGGACGTGGAATAACCGGCAGTTCTCTGCACCTAAGGTACCAGACATGAGGTCTGCCACGGGTGCTTGTATCCACATCCCTGGGAAAGAAGGTCTGGCCGCAGGGGACTGGCCAGTGAAGGACTGTCTTGAGGGAGCAGAGTTCTATGAACAAGGTCGATTAGGCCAATAAGGTGCCACCATTAGGACCTCTGCCTCGTCCTCCCTGGTCTAACACAGGAGGGGTGCAAGGAGGCTCACTGGGGAAAACGCATAAAAGCGGTTCTTCCTGGACCAGCAATGCACCAGCGCATTTATCCAGAGAGGAGCCTGGAACAGAGTGTAGAGCAGCCGGCACTGAGCATTCTCTGGGGTGGCGAACAGGTCTACCTCTGCTATACAAAGCACTCCTTGATCTGCTGGACTGCTAGGGGATGGAGTCGCCATTTTTCTGACCGGGGTGTCTACCGAGACAGTGTATCTGCCGAAAGGTTCAACCTTCCGGGAATTTGGACTGCGACTAGGGACAGCCCCCAGTGTTGCCTCCAGAGGAGCGGTCTGTGAGTGAGAGCTAACAATGGGGTGAGCATATCCTTCCTTGTTGATTGGCATACACCACTACCGCCGTATTGTCCGTCCTGACCTTTAGCAGCTTTACCGCTAGGGACACTGCCAAGCTCTAGGTGATTTATGCTCCAGGAAGCGTACTTGTAGGTCCAACCCTGGATTGTGGTCTGCGCCTGGCAGTCCTCCAAGGGGTTACATATGACCCTGTCTCTATGACAAATCAACTGAGACCTCGACTAGGCCAGTCTCAGCCAGTCATCCGGTAAACCAGGATTTTAACCCTTTCTTGTATAACGGGACTAAGCCACCTCAACACCTTTGAGAAGGTGTAAGGGGACAGAGACAAGCTGAGGGGAGGACGCAGTATCGATGCACTTAACCTTCAAGGCCAACCAAAGGGGTCTTTGCCAAGGGAGTATACTCACGTGAAGTACGTATCCTTCAGATCACTTGTGGTGAACCAATCCTCTGGATGAATTAAATGGACCATGCATCTGGAGACGTCATCCTGAGGAAGTCTCAGGAAGCAAGCCTTCTGAAGAGTCAGGTTGGGGATTGGACGCAACCCACCTGTGCGTTAAGGAACTAGAAAGTATGGGCTGTAACCTTCTTTCCATGTCGGCAGGAGGGATTGACTCGATGGCACCCTGCGTAAGGGGAATCGATCCTGTCCCTCAGGCCGGGGCCTCTGTGGGTGAGACAGACGACATAAGCCCCAGTTGAACCTGGGCAGCTTGACCGCAACTAGTGTATGAGCCAATGGACATAACGAGAAGTTCCCACCAACTTTCCTAACTTCACTAATGGTGCCATACATACTTCGCTGTTAGTTCCCAAGCGGTACCGCGAACTAGCGGACTCAGTGGTGGGGTCTGCAGGGAGCCTAGGTGGAGACCTACCTGGACATTCAGGCTCGAGCAGTATCCGGTTCCAGTCGAGGAGGTCTCACTCGAAACTGACTCTGACACGGAAGCTGGGAGCCATCCAAGCTGCATTGCTTTGCCCTATAATGTGTCTTTAAATTGAGAGTTGCATTAGGATCTGCAATGCAAGCCTCCTGGATGCGCACATAACCCAGGAAGTTAAATTTTGAATGAAACTGAGATCTGACCTGTGATCCCGCTGCCTTATGGTGGTGGCACCCCTTCCCTCAAAAGGGGGTGGGCCGGTGGCGAAGCCCGCAAGGCAGCTTGACTCCCTGGGCGGCCTGTCCTAGGGCCACTTTCAATGGGATCTCTTCCCCTGATGATGTTGGGGGGGCCCTGGACAGGACTGTTCCTCCTTCGACTCCTCATAGCCGCACATGGCCGATGTCCCCGACGTAAGGGCTGATGTAAAGTCTGATCGCTCAATCGCTGCCTCAGCATGTCAACGCCCAAGACAACCGAAACAATGATCGTGGCTATCCTTCAATGCGATCGATCCACTGCGTCCAACAGACTTGCACGGTCGCGACATGTACGCTACAAACAGTTGACCGGCAAAACAAGTGCTCTGCTAAAAAAAAGGAGTCTTACTTGTTGGGGGAAGGCAGTGAAAGACATGAAGTCTGGGGCATTCAGCAGTTCTAGCCTCTATATCCGGCCTGAAAAACATCGCTGTTTGCCGTCGACTTACCAGATCTCCAAATATTGCACACAAGGAACAATCCAACTCTCTCTGTGGTTGTCTCTCACTGAGTCGCTCGCATGTCGAGAGTAGGGTCCAGCAAAGACAGGAAGAGCATTTTTAAGCATGTAACCAGTTTTATGACAGATTTAGTCATGGATTTTTAGCAATTTAGTCATATCAGAGATTACATTGTAGACATATCAGAGATTGTGGCAAATATAATGCACCTCATAATATTGCTGTACATTTTAGTTTATAACATTCTGTGACTGTTCTTGAAGCCTCCCTAATGTTTGTGTGTTGTGCTTGTCCTACAGTGCCTTTGACGCTCTGGCTAAAGCTCTCAGTCCCAGTGAGATGCCAGAGAACCTCCGAGGTTTTTCAGAGCTGGACAGTGCAAGTGGAGGCAGTATTCAGGTGATCAGCAGGGACCAGATCTCGCCGCTCATCGAAGTAGAGGGGCCGCTGCTCACTGACACGCATGTCAGCTTCAAGGTGAGAGAACACACTTCGAAATGCATTTGAATGATCCTCAAGAACTTTTTTGTAAATAATTATTAAATTCAGTTTTACTGGATTTTACCCAACACAAACAGTGTAAAATAGAAAAAATAGCCTGTTTTTATTATGGGACTGAGTCAGATTCTTCTTTTGGATAATTCTTCTTCTTTGAAGCTGGTGTGCACTGAAAATGCAGTGTTAATGTATATAACTCCATGAAACCCTCATCCTCAATTAATAATTTTTTAGTTAGGTGTCCTAATTCTCTGTAGAGTTTCAACATTTTCCTAAGGCACTGGGTCTCTGTGAAGAGTACAAATTAAAAAAATTGTGGAATGCCTAATAGTTGATCTGTTTGGGGGTTTTTCTGTGCAGCTGACGATGCCGAGTCCAATTCCAGAGTATCTGAATGTACATTACATCTGTGAATCTGCCTCGCGACTGCTCTTTCTCTCCATGCACTGGGCAAGATCAATCCCAGCATTCCTTGCCCTTGGGTGAGACAGACTTACTGCTTTGTGGGTATTTACTACTGATTTCTTCTGGATTGTTCTTAAACGTTCAGAGCTAAGGTCATAGAGTGTGTCAAGTATGCAGGAGCTTAATATCCACAGGGCCCACTGGAGTCATGACTCCCCCAAACATCTAAAATAACCCCCCAATAAAATCACATGATTTCAATTAAGAAAAATTTAAATAATTAATCAATTTTGTTTAATTGTTTATTTGGCAGAAAAATATTTTCACGTTAAATCATCTGTTTTTGTAACCCCCCTCGTCTTTGTTAAATACTTAATATAACCAAACCCGCACTTCATTTACCAACTGTGATGTGTTTGTTAGAGTGATCGCCGCTGCTTAGCAAACATTGTCATCAGATATGAAAAAAAAAAACACGTTTTAACTTTTGGATTCCAACTGTTTGTGTTTTACCTCAGATGGAGGTAAATGTGTTGTTGGTTTAAACAAGCATGGAACGGGACAGCATTAAATTATTTTGTCTTTCTGTATTGAGTTGAATTTTTATTTCATTCTAAAAACATGCTCCAATTATAGTTTGAGGTGCTAGATCAATTATCAAAGAAAATGAAAACGAATCATGATTGTTTTTTCATATCTTTTTCCTGCTTTTTCAGTAAGAATCTAGAGGAGTTTATTTTTCAGAATTCAAAATTTAATTGGAGATTGGTAACTGTTTCTGAAATGGTTTCCTTTTAAATCTTGTTTTTGTGTGCGTGCTCTGTCTCTTCTTCTGTTTAGTCAGATACAAACACATTTGTCTCACTTCTAAAACTTGTTAACTGGTGGCTCATGTTGGTCCACAGAATGTTACTTTATAATAATGGGTTCATTTTATGAAGTACTTTTCTGAAGCTGAAAGACGCTTTACAATGTTTAGAGCTTTATTCATTCTCTCCACACTCACTCACTGGTGGTAAGCTACCTTGGCTGCCCTCAGCTTCCCTGGGGCAGTCTGACAGGACGTGGCTACCAATCAAAGCCTACGTCCTCCTGACCACCACCAGTCACACACATTCCATACACGGCAATGCGGGTAAAGTGGCTTGCCCTGGGAACAATGGCAGAATGGTCTTGGTGGGGAATGAACCATTTACCCTCCAGTTACTGGGTGACCAACTCCACCACTGCACCATCTTTCCACCCATCTTAAATTCAAGTTAAATCTTAAATTAAAGTTTAGTCTTGAATTTTGTTTTAAACTGGTTGGTCACTCAATGAAAAAAAAAATAGATATTGAAACGGTGATTCTGTCAAATTTTTAAACACTAAATGTGCAGCTCTATATTAGGCAAACACTGAATTAAATAGATATTAAAAACCTATATACATGTTCTGAGCCTAATCATGATGAACATTTCTCTGCGCAGATGTTCATCCTCCTCAGAGTCTGCACAAACATTCCAAACCACACCAATGCTCCTTCACATTTCCTGTTTACTTAGCTTGTTATTCAATGAAGGGCCCCGTCTTATCAATTTGGACCGAATTAGTGGATTTATGTTTTTATTTTTATTTTCCGATCATAAACTTTTACTTTCTGAAGAATAAATATAATCAAAGTACATAAAATGATGTATTTACATTGGTAAATATAACAGTCAGGGGTTATATAAAACACATGAATTAAAACATGTTAAACCTGCCTGTGTTTTGATATTTTACAGGAGATACTTTTTGTCTTGAGTAGGTTTTTTTGTTTTCAAACTGCTCTTTAGTTTGGCGCTGTCAAGGTTAGGATTGTAAGAGATGTAATTTTGTGTTCAGACAGGATGGTAACGTGGCTCTAGTTCGATCCTGTTGGAACGAGTTGTTCATTCTGGGATTATCTCAATGCTCTCAGATCATGAATCTCTCCACCATCCTCACAGCTATCGTCAATCACCTGCAGTCCAGCATCCAGGACGGTACGCTTACGGTCAAAACATCAAATAACAGCAATTAGAAATAGTCGAGATATTTATAGATTAGTTAACTAGTCATACTTATATATGGAGATATCCATCTTATAGGACCATTTTGAAACTTTACAGATATCTACAAGTCTATTTTTTATTTAAAGATGTCTATAACTATAATTACTGCTAGTCTCAAATTTTCGTGATGCTTAGTTTAATTATATTTATCACTTGTCACTATAAATGTATTTCTATCTTTCAATATATTTATATAGAGTCAGGTAAAATATTTAATGTTAAGATGACTTGCAAAATTTTCCTGCATGGTCAGCTCTATGCTTGGCTAACAGATACCCCCGCACATCTCACATTGATCTTAAATCCCTATATTAACACTTAAATATAGGGAGCATCATACAAGTTAGGGAGGGATCAGTATTTATACTCACGTTATGTGTTTTAATCCTTTAGTAGTTTACATCAGTATATAATCCTATAGCCATTAGTTTGCTATGCTACGTAGCTGTAACTAGGTGAGAAAATAAAGTTATGCTAACTTTACTTTATACATTCTTGGGTAAACTTTACTTTAGAGTAATAACCAAACTTAAGATCCATTGAAGAACAGCTCGCCAGACAACACCTGAAAACAACATAAAACAAACAAACAAAGACAAAACAGAAACTAACAAACAAAACAACGGTTAGAAAACTGTAATACAGACAACAAACAAGTGATCAGCATCACCTGCAGGATGAGAGATAAAGGATGGGGATAGGTACCAATTATTCAAATGCTAGATTGAATAGATACGTTTTTAATTTAGTTTAGAACTTTGTGAGCGTAGCTGACCTCCGGACACCATCCGGGAGTTTGTTCCAGACCTTCGGGGCTCTATATGAGAACCCTCTTCCCCCTCTGGTGGATTTACTAATAATCAGTATAATAAGTAGTCCTGCTTCTTGTGATCAAAGAGAGCGAGCTGGAATATATCGTAAGAGGAAACAGCTCAGGTAGAGCAGAGCCGAGCCATTCATCGCCTTAAAGGCAAGGAGCAGTATCTTAAAGTTGATGCGATATTGTACAGGAAGCCAATGAAGAGAGCACAAAACCGGTGTAATGTGATCATATTTCTTTGTTCTTGTGAGAACTCTAGCCGGAAGGGGCTAAGTTTGATCAGATGTCAGAACGTACTAGCTAAAAGATTTGCTTTCAAAAGGACTAGCTTCAGCGATTCTGAATGGACTCTTACTTATTAAACATAGTAACTTAATACACAAAGCACTTTTACATTTAAACTTTAACTGGGTTTTCCTCAAATGTAAATGTTTCATACAAAATGAGAGAATTTTAAAAGTTGTATCATAACCAAATATTTCATGCATTTTCTGTAGAACCTCAGAGCAAGTTCTCATGATTTATGAGCCACCATATTAAAACTTGTCATTGTGATGAAAATTAATGGCTGATCTTGTCTTGGTAGAAAAGCTATCAGGTGAAAGAATCAAGTTGGTGATGGAGCACATCTGGAAGCTGCAAGAGTTCTGCAACAGCATGGCCAAGCTGCAGATTGATTCCTACGAATACGCATATTTAAAAGCCATCGTCCTCTTCAGTCCAGGTACAACAGCTTCACACCAACCATCATATTCCAGAGTCAGAGCTTACTCCATCTGAACTACAGTCCTTGAAGAATTTTGTTTCTTCTCAAGATCATCCGGGCTTAAGCAGCTGCAACCAGATTGAAAAGTTCCAGGCAAAAGCACAGATGGAGCTGCAGGACTATGTCCAAAAAACCTACCCGGATGACACCTACAGGTCTGATTGCATTAAGTGATATGATTGTCCTATATGAATCAATCAATTAATCAAGTTTTTATATAGCGCTTCTTTAGCAGTTGCTTTCAAAGCAGCTTCACAAAGTCGAAGTGAGGATCAGGTAGAGTAAATAGGAGTTCCTCTGTGAGGCCCCTGGGAGCCTCGCTGACTGAGACAGGTGCTAATCACCTCCCCAGCATAAAGAATATACAAACTGAAGATCCATCGACGAACAGTTCGTCGGGCAGCACCTGAAAAATAAAAAAATAAAAACACAGAGAAAACAGAAACTAACTAACGAAAAACACTGGTTAGAAAAATGTAACAAACAACAAACAGGTGATCAGCAACACTGCAGGATGAGAGATAATAAATGGAGATAGGTTAGAGAGGAACATTGAACCACATTGTTTTTTCAACAGTTTGTATGTTTATGGGGCTCAGACACCATATCCATTTAGACAAATACCAAGATGAATTATTCGAATGCTAGATTAAACAGATATGTTTTGAACTCTGTGAGCATAGCTGAGCTCCGAACAACATCCGGGAGTTTGTTCCAGAGCTTCGGAGCTCTATATGAGAACGCTCCTCCCCCTCTGATTGATCCTGCTTCTTGGGATCGAAGAGAGCGAGCTGGAATATATTGTATCGGAATATATAGACTGCTCAGGTAGAGCAGAGCCGAGCCATTCAGCGCTTTAAAAGCAAGGAGCAGTATCCTAAAGTTGATGCAATATTGTACAGGAAGCCAATGAAGAGAGCACAAAACCGGTGTAATGTGATCATATTTCTTTGTTCTTGTGAGAACTCTAGCTGCTGCGTTCTGGACTAACTGTAATTTTTGTAGCGTGACGGCTGAGCAGCCGGCTAACAGAGCATTACAATAATCCATTCTGGAGGTCATGAAAGCATGCACTAATTTTTCTGCATCTACGATAGACAGCATGTTCCGCACTTTAGCAATATTCCTGAGGTGAAAGAAGGCAGTCTTAGTAACATAAGAGATATGGTTTTTAAACGTCAGTTCACTATCTATAATAATGCCAAGATTTTTAACTGTAGTGTAGAAATTAACAGTGTGTCCCCAGTTCCAGATTTAAAACTGAGAGATTCTGTAATTGCTTTTCAGAGCCAATAAGTAATATTTCTGTTTTATCAGGATTTAGCATAAAGAAATTTTCATTCATCCAATCATTGATATCAGCAACACATTCTGAGATCTTATTTAGCTTTAAAGGGTCGTTAGGTTTTGCTGAGATATAGAGCTGGGTGTTGTCTGCATAACAATGGAAACTAACCCCATGTCTTCTAATAATTTTGCCAAGGGGCAGCATGTATATTGAGAATAGGATGGGTCCCAGAACAGATCCTTCAGGAACTCCATACTCTACTGCTATTGTGTCTGATGAGTCTCTATTTATATGAACAAGCTGACTCCGGTCAGAGAGGTAAGAGTTAAACCATCTTAGAGCCTGGCCCTGGATGCCTGCATCGTTCTCTAGTCTCTCGAGGAGAATCCTGTGATCTATCGTATCGAAGGCTGCACTGAGATCTAGCAGAACTAGAAGAGAGATATTCCCTTGATCCTAATCAAGTAATAGATCGTTTGAGATTTTAACCAGCTCAGTCTCTGTGCTTTTATGCTCTCTGAATCCAGATTGAAGATCTTCATAAAAGCTGTTCTCCTGTAAGAAGGAGCTGAGCTGTGCTATTACAACTGTAACTAATGTTTTTGACAAGAACGGAAGGTTGGAGATATCCAGTCTATAGTTGGATAACTAAGTAGGATTCAATTGCGTTTTCTTTACAAGTGGTTTAATTACTACATTTTTAAGCTGTCTAGGAACGTAACCTAGTGAAAGAGATGAGTCTATAATATTTAGAAACGATTCTTGAGCTATTTGTAGCAATTATTTCAGTAATTTTGTTGGAACAGGATCGAGAGAGCATGTCGTTGATTTAGATGCTGTGATTATTTTCAGCAGTTCTTTTTTTTTTGCTGCGATTGAGGCAAAGGCGTAGAATTTGACTTAAGCTGCTTAGATTGAAAATTAGTTTTAGTGATTTTGCATCTAATATCTTTATTTGAGAAATAATTCATAAAATCATTGCTG
This sequence comes from Danionella dracula, assembly GCA_900490495.1. NCBI lineage: Eukaryota > Metazoa > Chordata > Actinopteri > Cypriniformes > Danionidae > Danionella > Danionella dracula. The sequence continues at coordinate 18,231,898 of UELW01000334.1, forward strand.
CTAAATTTTATAGCTGCATTTGAATCTGTTGATGTTTGTCTGTTTAGTAGATTAGCCATTGTTTCAAATAGAAATTGTTTTAAATAGCATGTGTTATTTTGATTTGTTGTTATTAGTTTGTGATATTTAGTTAATTTGTGTAGTTAGTTCTTGAATTTTTTAATGCTAGTCTATATTTAGTATTTAGACATGCTCTCTTTCCAGGCAATTTTGAATGCTTCCAATCAAGTTTTTTCCATTCATGCTCATAGTTTCTGGTTTGTCTTTTTAGCACCTTTGTATTATCATCAGACCACGACGTGGCCCGTCTATCTCTGACTTGTTTTAATTTAAGCAGGGCTAGAGTGTCTAGGGTGCTAGCGAGAATATTATTTATACCCTAGGTGATTTTTTTTCAAGTGTATTTTTATCTGTAGATAAAAGGTTTGTACACAAGAAAGCTGAGTAATGTCTGGTAGGTTTCTTATGAATGCTTATATTTCACCCTAGTCAGTAGCGTTCAATGCTATTGCTAATGCTTACAGTATGCATAGCACAAGATATAAGATAGTGGTCTGAGATGTCCTCACTTTGAGGCAATATAACAATGTTGCTGAGGTAAATGCCATGAGATAGAACCAAATCTAGAGTGTGGTTTAGACGGTGAGTTGCTCCGACTACATTTTGCTTAAACCCACAGGAATTTAGGAGGTCTGTAAAGGCAATAGCCAACGAGTCTTTTTTGGCACCGATATGGATGTTAAAGTCTCCAAAAATCAGTATTTTTTCCTGCTTCGACCAAAGGATGTGCAACAAAATCAGCAAATTCTTGAAGAAAGGTAGGATTGGGTTTTGGTGGCCTGTAGACAACAGCTAATGTTACAGAGAATGCATATCTTTGTTTTGATTCTGCCGGTGTAATAAGGAGAAGAAGTACTTTGAAAGATTTACATTTATGTTATTTCTTTTTGGTTGTTTTTAGGGTATTTCTATATGTTGTAGCAACACCCCCACCACGACCAGTTGAGCGCGGTTCATGATTGTAACGGTGATTTGTGGGTGTCGCTTCATTTAATCCAAAATAGTCGTTTTGAGTGAGCCAGGTTTCAGTTAAGCACTGTGTGTCAAGTTTAAGTTCTGAGATTAATTTTGGTGAATGAGATCTGATGTTTATGAGTCCAAATTTTAGAGAGCATGATTGCGAGTTGCATAATTTGTAGTGTAACTACATTATTTATACATGTATACAACTATTACTTTGTAAAAAAATGTTTTTTACTAAGATTTACTTAGGAAAATGACTGGAGTAACTAGCACTAAATGAAGTGTCTCTTCTGTTAACGATCCTGTTCCAGACTGGCTCGAACCCTGCTGAGATTACCAGCTTTACGATTGATGAGCTCTTGTATCACAGAGGAGCTTTTCTTCACTGGCTTGATCGGCAATGTGCCCATAGACAGCATCATACCTTACATCCTGAAAATGGAGACCTCGGACTATAACAGCCAAATCACAAGTCCTTCACCTTGACCATCATTTAGAACTAACAGCAACTCATCATACTGAAGCGACCAACAAGCTCTACCTCAAGAGAAGCAGCCTCTGTCAAGCTTTTCTGAGTGGCTCCCAGACACCAGGAATATTCTGCAAGGTATCAAATCTTATTTAGATATAAAATATCTCTATGTTTTCAGACAATTTGGCACTTGTGCCGTATCTTTTCAAATGGTACTTTAAAGGGACACATTTTGTACCTAAAAAGTACAAAAAAAAATCTTTATCAAGAATGGACATCTTTAGCAAGGAACATACAGAGGGTTTTCTGTGTTGACGCACAGGGGTGAAAATACAAGAATAGGAGATATTGCTGGCTGAAATATTTTGTAATGCATTTTTATCCCCTCAGATTAACACATAATACAATGTTAAAAGGATTTGGCTTAAAAACAAAACAAAAGAAACCTTCAATTCTCTTCTTTTTTAAAAAAATTAGCTTAGTAATAAACCTTAGAATGCAAAAACCCTGCACAAATGTTTCTTCTGTCATAGTATTTCATTAAAATGTTAAAGCGATGTGTAAAATAAATTTGTGCTGTGCAAAAATAATGCCTCAGAGAGAATATTAAAATTAAAACGACACAAGTGAAGTCACTGAAGGCTGAAAATAGAAAATACTATATAATACTAAAATAAGAATATGCTCAGAAATTCTGGACTCTATGTTTAAACCCAACAGAGGATATTTTGGTAAATTCTGAAATGTACTTCTGAAAGTTCAGTTAATCAGTAAAAAGACCCACTCACTCTTGCTTTTGAGTGTCAGGAACATCTCAGTGTCCGTGATGTCCGTGATGGATCAGATGAATAGCTGAAATTAGTGACGTCATAGGATTACACGCAATAAGACAAGCTTGAAGAACTGTCAATCATCTGCCTCTCAAGAAACCATGCCCTTAGTTATGCAGCACTTTAAGACTTGATTTATTTTAAAGTAACACATTTAAAAGTAATTCAACCCCTCAAAGTCTTCAAACCTAATAGAGCCAGGGCTTTTTCAGCTCCAAAGTTGGTCAGTTTTAAAATTGAAAATTGAAAGTTTTAAAACTTTCTCCCTTTTGGAACAGCCTCAAGCGGTCGCTCGAGAAACTGCTGTTCAGTCACTTCCATGCAAAACAACCATGTTTTGGGGCGTGGAAATGTCACACAACAACTGATCGACATGCAACAAGCCTTAGAAAAACTGAAGACAAGAAACAACACAAGGTTACAGGTTAAGGGGCACCCGACTAGTAAAATCTGATCTGCAGGGAATCCATCCAAATGCTGAGAAAACTCTTTCGAAACACTAAATGCCGTAAGCAATGCTGTATGTCTTTTAAGAACTCTAAGCTGTGAACTTTGCATACTTTTGTAAATACAGGTTTGGGTTAGTTGTTGCTTATAATCTCTCATTTTCAATACATGATAGATCTTTTTCATGAGTTTACAGCTGACCCAGCAGAATAACAGTTTACAGTTTCCCAGCAGAATAACACCATAAAGGCAACATTTGCTTCTCCTGGAAATTAAACAAATTAGATCACAGCTTGAACAATCTATACGTTTCAATATTTGCTCAGTGTTTTTCATTTCATTTTGAATTATTTGCAGATTTTTTTTGCTAAAGACGTCACATGCAAACCCTCTGTATGGAGCCGTGCAGCGATGATGACATTTTGAAGCTGAAACCCAGCGGTGTTTATTCATTTCTAATTTTATCTCACCAATGCAAGTGGTTTTGAATGGTTGCTTATTTATTTGTTTGCAGTACTAAAGCAGCCATCATAGAGTTCCAAAAACCTGTCACTTTTCTTATTTTTAAAGACTGTTTGAAAATGTCTGTTTGTGGGTAAAAACATTTGCATATGAAATAAGAAGTTAAATATATGCATGTTTTTACCTGTATAGCAACAAATTATGTCTTGTAGTTGAAAGGGGCTGGAAGAATCAATGAGTTTAAAGCCCATGCAACTCCTGGGTTTCAGTGAATGTGACATCATCGAGTTTTATTTTACAGAGAGATGCATCATGGGATTTTAAGTTCCATTTGCCTACACAAAGGCCTTTAAAAACACATTTAAGCAGGATTCTGGTGAAAATGAGTAAACCTTGATGAACATTACTGAAAATCCTAGTAGACCTTCTTGAATGTTTTAATTTCACAGGAAAAAGTTAGAATCATTTCATAATGCTGTTATTGTATATATAATACATTTCCTCACTTCTCTTTATATCTCTCAGTATCTTCTTCATCGCCCTGACAATAGGCCTCAATCTCCTTTTTCCCTATTTCTTTTTAGAGTCCAACTCTAACTCTTATTCTATCCATCATCAGCTCTTTGCTTGGTCTGAGAAATCACGAGCGTTTTAATTATATGAGATTTAGGAAATATCTGATATGTGTCTTTATGGCATTGTTAACATGAGATTGCTTGTGGACTTGTACTCATATTGTCCTTTGGAGACTTTTTTTTTGTTGCAAAAACATCACTTTGAGTGAATTCATTTACCCAATTTTAAAGCACTTATTATAGGAATCGTACTCTACCATGAGTTCCTCGTCCCCAAACTTTTCATCTTTTAAGATTTTTAGAGATTTGTGCCTCTCCCTTGATCGTAGTACAGGTAAAAAAAAAGAAGTGTTTTTCTTTATTAACAGTGTATGCTCGCTGGAGCTAGGGAGTGCCCTTCAATATTTATTTAATACATGAAGCACAAGAAGTGAATGCGCAATGGAACCTTAAATACTAATGGTGAAACAATCTGATAGGTTAACAACCCATGACAAGAGGATCAACACTTGTGTAGTTATGTCACCAGAGTCACGTTACATCAACAGTGCAAGTCAAATTTTGAAAGCAAAACAAGTAGTTAAAAAAATACACAACTACAAATCAAAAATCAAAATTCTAAACCAAGTGTGAGAACCAACAACTTCGTGCTGATTGGATGAGACTTCTGTCAAACTGCACAGTTTTCTGGCTCAAGGAGGACATAGCCAGTAAAGGAGAATGCACCATTCATGTCAAAGCACAGTTTAAGCATTGTACATGCGTTACTCTGTGGACGAAACGGCATGAGTGAGGAACTTATGGTAGATTTCTTTACTGGTTTTTCTGACACAAACATGATGACCCAGGGAGAACAGGTTTGGAATTAAGATCAAAGTGGAAACACAAGCTAATTATTATAAAATTGCTAGCCTAAGGTCGATCACTGTTTAATGTGGATTCACCACAAGTTTTAAAACGCTTTTAGGATTTTAAGATAAAACATTTTCAAAGTGAAATGTTAAAAGTGAAGCATCGTTAAATCTTCTGATTTATTGTACTTGTTTTCATCTGGTTTTAGACCCTTCTGCCTATCCTCAAAAATTACTGTATAGCTAAAAGCTCAATTTCTTTTTGTAGCAAACTTTGGATTATCTTTTTCTTTTCCTTGACATAAAAATATCAGGACCATCATTACAATTATGGGTGAAATAAGTTGTGGCATCCACAAAGCCCCTATGCAGCCCTCCAGGGAGATCAAATCTGTAAAACTAATTATTGTTATTAAAATAAAAATTTCTTTATTTAATAAGCCAAAAACCTGAGTCCAAAACCATCCAAGATGAGATTTGACCGGTTGTAAACCAAACTTTTCCATGAGTGTGTTTTAGGATGTGTAATATTTTGCTTGTAAATATTGTCTAGGTGTAAAGTTGTGGCTGTTTTCATCCATCTAGGAGACCATAAAATCTGTGCATGAAAAGCTTAAATTCTATACTGAAGTGGAGTTTCTATATTGTGGCTTGAGAAATGTATTATACATGTTTACAGTGTAACGAGGAACTGTCGATAAGCATTTTTATTTCTTGGAGTATTTGTTAAGCTGCAAGCTGTTTCTAAAATGCTTCGAAAGCATCTGTGCTTCCTGACAGAGCTGGAACCAGACTTGTGTTTCCATTTTGCAACTGTATTAAAGACAAAGTGGTGTACTATCTCATTGACTGTTGTGGTTAATATCAAGCTAGTCACTTACTATTTTATGCTAGCTTCATGTTAATCAAATGCAGAGTTAAACTATCAGGTTATTCTCTTGGTAAGTCATGCTCGTACCATGCTTATCACTTGCTATTTTATATTAATGATGACCTCTGGGTAATCACTTGCTTATTTTTTTGCTACCTTCAATTTAATCACATGCAGAATTTTACTAGCAGCTTTTAATAACTAGGTTGTTTTTGCTAGCATAATGAAAACCACTTACTAATTTATGCTAGCTTCATGCTAATCACAAATTTATACTAGCATCCTGATGTTCTCTTGGTGTTACAGAAGAGGATAAGTGCCACTGTAAAAAATAAAATGTCTCACAATTTTTTTCCTCACAATTCTGACTTTAATCTCAGAATTCAGATTTTTCTTTCTCAGAATTCTGACTTTAATCTCAGAAGTATGGGTGCCTTTTAGGACATTTTCCTTCGAGACGGCGTGACTGCTAAATTTGGCCAATTTAACTTTTTTGCATGGAAAAAGTGTGAATTTGGTCATGTTAAGTAAGCTAGAGGCTCGACTGCGCAGTCCGTGCCACATTATTTACGCTAGCATTACTCCGAGCTGATGAGGGGTAGCCTAGCCAAAGTTATTATTTTCAAACATTAACGTTATTTATTTAACGTTTTATTTTTGGATTTTTTTTGTTGTCAATGCTCCGAAAACAATGTCCACAATAGACAACCGCAAACCACGTGCATACATGGATAGCGTTAGTCTTTTGGTCAAAACTATGAATGAGATTTAGTTAACGTTGAACTCAAATTTCTATTATAAAGTTTATTAATATTTGTCTAAGTTATAAAATTGCATACAGATTGAAATGTTAAAATCTATTGTTTAGAAACTACCTTATGGTGTTTAAAATGCTTTTGGGTCTCATTGTATTTATTTTTTATGTTTTTTTTTTACTTTTTGTTGTTTTCCCACTAAATGCAAATCTCACTTTTTTCCCGTTTTTTGTCTATTTGTACAAATTAACAGTGATGTGATCAGACTGATTGATGATGAAACGATGAGCAACCATGCCAGACTTAATTAATTAATCAAGCTATAGTTCAAACTGTCTTTCAGCAATAAATAAATACTAACTCTTTTAGCACATAACAAGATAATTATAAGTATTTGCGCTTTGAAGAGGATTACTAGAAGATTAGGTCTATTCAGAAGAAAAAATCAGTCAGATCTTAATGAAGTTCTATCATTTGTGCTTCATGAGATGATGACCACTGGACAGATGCAAGGTTATCGTTGGCTCCATCCAACAGGGCTTTGTTGTGTCACAAGATACCATAAGTAGAATCATCAAAATAGTTGACCCAGAAGGTATGGAGCTGAGATCACCGCGTTTAAGACGACGTCAATATAGCTGCCGAGGTCCAAATCCCATTTGAAACATGGATGGCTATGACAAATTAAAACCATATGGCATCGCCATTAACGGATGAATAGATGGCTTCAGCCGCTATGTGCTATGGATGGAAGCATATACAACAAACAAAGATCAAAAATTAGTACCAAGCTACTGGTTTCCTGCATTGGAAGATGTACAAAGAAGATCCGTTTAGACCGGGCACTGAAAATGGTTGTGTGGAAGAGATTTAGTTGTTTTTGTGGAGAAATCACTCAGATACCTTAGCAGGGGAGAGAAGTTCCTCATCAGTCGGTCACTACGACTTATGTCGGTGACGACTATGGGAAGCTCCGCTAGGAGTGCTCTACTCTCTCCATACTATTTCAAAATGCCAATCAGTGAATTTGCTGATGGTCATGTGATCACGCCATCCCATGTAAACCGGACGCAAGCGGTGGATCGATCGCATTGATGGATAGCCACAATCATTGCCTCAGTTGTCTTGGAAGTAGAGATGCTGAGGCAGCGATTGAGGGATCAGACTGTGTGGATTGCACACTTCTGTCCAGCAGTGCACTTAAGGCGAGGTTGGAGTACTTTCAGTCCACCCCTGAAGGATTGCCAAGGGCTCAATCATTCCAGTTAAGCCTGTCGTTGGACCTGACTTCGAGGGCTTATGCTGCTGCGGGTCAAGCTGCCGCTGCCTTGCATGCTATGGCAGCCTTTCAGGTGTTCCAAGCCTAGGCCCTGAAAGATATGCAAGAGGGGAACCCAGGTCTTACAGAGGATCTGAGAGCGGCTAGCGACTTCACGCTCAAGGTGACGAAAGTTGCAGCTAGCTCGCTTGGCCACACGATGTCTACATTAGTAGTCCACAGCCGCCATCTTGGGTTGACCCAGGCTGAGATGCTTCCACATGATCGAAGCCATTTCCTCAATGCACCTGTGGTCCAAGATGGCCTCTTTGGCTTCACCGTAGATGACCTTACGTCGCTGATCTCTACGATCAGAAAGTAGGCGGAGGGTCTGGGAGTGTTCATGATGGTGCGTAGGAACAGACGTGGCAGATCACCACCGCCTGCTTGGCACCGGAAAAAACCTGATTGTCAGCCTCCAGGTCGAAGACTTAGACCAAGATCGGCTACGAGATTTCCCCCCAAACTCATAAGGGGAAGAGGTTCCATCGTAAGCTGCCCTAAGACAGGCTGCCCAGGGATTCCAGCTGCTTCCCCACCAGCCCGCCCCCACTTTGAGTAAGAAGGTGCCACCACCATCAGGCAGCGAACCCACAGGTCAGATCTCATATTTTCATTAAATATGAAACTCCCTGGCTTATGTGCGCAGCCAGGAGGCTTGAATTGCAGATCTGAATGCAGTTGTCATGTCAGAGGCACATTCTAGGGCGTGGCGTCTGATGCAGTGCAGTCCGGATGGCTCTCAGCTTCCGTGTCGGAGTCAGCCTCGAGTGGAACCTCCTTGGCTGGAATTCGATGCTGCTCCGAGGTCGGGCCTGAACACCCAGGTAGGTCTCCACCTAGGCTCCCTTCGGACCCCACCGCTATGTCTGCTAGTTCGCGGCCCCGTTATGGAAACAATTGGCGAGGTGCATATGATGCCATTAGTGGAGTTTCAGGAAGCTTTGGGGGAGCTTCCCTGTCGACAGAGAAAGAGGGTTTTACAGCCCCTTCTTTCTAGTTTCCTAACGCACAGGTGGGTTACGTCCAATCCTCGACCTGCGTCGTCTGAACGCTCATCTTCTAAGACTTCCGTTCAGGATGATATCCCTTAGACGCACGGTCCACTCAGTCCATCCAGGGGATTGGTTCGCCACAATAGATCTGAAGGATGCGTATTTTTCTCGTGAGTATACTCCCTCGGCACAGACCCTTTCTTCAGTTTGGCCTCAAAAGTCGAGTGTATCAGTACTGCATCCTCCCCTTCGGCTTGTCTCTGTTCCCTCGCACCTACAAAAAGGTGATCGAGGCGGCTTTAGTACCATTAATACAGGAAGGGGTTCGAATCCTGGCTTACTTGGACGACTGGCTGATACTGGCCCAGACGCGGTCCAAGTTGATTCACCACAGAGACAGAGTCTTATACCACCTTAGCCGTCTGGGGCTTCGGATCTACTCAGAAAAGAGCCATCTAACCCTTGGCCAGAGCATATGTTTTCTGGTTATGGCGCTAAACTCGTTGAACATGCGAGCACGCCTCTCTCTAGATCACGCCCTGAGCCTTCTGAAGGCAGCACGCAGAATCTGCACAACATTAGTGGTCCCTCTGAAGAACTTTTTGAGGCTCCTGGGGCATATGGCTTCTGCAACAGCGGTTATTCCGCTCGGCTTATTACATTTGAGCTTTGGCTCAAGTTTTGAGAATCAGAAAATATGAAGGTATCCATGCCTTTGAGTCTTACTTGTTTTACCTTATTATAATGTTTGACTGTTTAATAAAATTTTGATTAACACATTTTGTTGATCCTCGCTGTTTATCGTTTACGTGACAACAGTTTTAAGCTTTATTTAACTGAAAAAATGTTGATTTGATTACAAATTTATTTGCGATCATAATAACAGTAACAAATGGTTAAATTTTTTGTACAACCATAGTACATTATAAAAAAAAAAGCTGCATTTGTAAATCTGAAAAAAAAAAACTTAAAATACCCAATACACTTCAGTGCAATTTGAATAAAAGAGTCAACATATCTTCAGAGACCATTTGGATAGTTTAGTAAATTAAAGCATTAGGCTTCACTCACCTGAGCTGTAATACACGTATCAAAAGTTTGAAAGTCAGAAACACTTCATCTAGAACACACAAACACTTAGTTGTGATTTATGCAGTTAATCTGTAAACTTCCAAAGCACTCAAATCCAAAGTTTGCCCCTTAAAATAAAAATGAAACCATTTCATATGGTGAGGAGGATGAACTTCTGAATGCATTGTAACATCAACTCAGGACACATTTCCTAACTTTAGATAAGTAGTCAAACATTTTACAAAACACAACAACTGCACCGTTGCATTTTTTAAGAGGATTTGTGGTGCTATGACAAACTATACAAAATCCATTACCCAGACGTTGCTCTCAAGAATGGCATTAAATTCTGACCAAAAATCTGGAAATTTTTCATTGGTGACAGAAAAATGCAAGATCTTCCCACAAGTGTGTGCGATTGGCCTTGAGAACTCTGACATCTCTTGGAACTCCACTGAGATTCTGTCCATAACAAGTAGATCTGATCCAGTGCAGAAGCGACATAATTTCTGAAGTTTTTCTTCATCCAATTCTCTTTTTTTTTTTTTTTTATGACTTCCAACTTATTATTTTTTTCTGATTTAAATCTGGGGGGAATTTCAGAAGCTGGCAGACCTTCTTAGAGGTAGGTTGCAGATCAGAAAATAACTTAAGCAGCACCTCTGGAATTAGATGCAGCTGACCATCAATGACCTCCCTCCATGAGTCAATGACAAACAGTGTTTTTTTAATGAGCTCTTTGTGAGCAATATCATCAAGTATTCTGGGTAGTGTCCTAGCAGTGATTCTCACTCTCAGTGAGGAGGTTCAGAACTCGGTGGTGAATTCCTGGTGAGGGTTGCTCTGTCCCTGATCATATACTGGACGTATGGATTTCCCTTAATTTTGTAAATCTACTTTCAAAATGTTAGGGTTAGGGTTAGGGTTAGGGTTTTACTGTTGAAACTTTATCTGTTGTATTTCACACCTGTAGGGTAAAAATGTATTTGCTTCAATTTGTGTACAAGCATTTTGTTTCCAAGTCAAACATTAGATGTGGATGCAAACAGAGCATCTGAGAGAGTGAGCTGTGGCTTTAAGTTTGAGTGAAAAGGATCTTTATTAAAAATTATGTGTTATTCTACATTCATATGTCAAAAGTGTTTTTATTTTATGTTGTTAAAAATGGTTGCATCCCCAATACTTTTATTCTAAAACTAATAACTTACCTAAAGTATCTTACATCATGTGTACCAAATTTCTTTTGCCTACAACAAACTGGTTGCGCAATAGCTGCAAAAAAAATGCGTTAGGTGGCGCTATAGAGCCATTTTTTAAATCAGTTTTCGGACCAAAATTTTACTACATTTTTTCACTGGGTCTGAGGCGTGTGCAAAAATCTGGGACTTTACGTTAATGTTCAGGCCCTCAAAAGTCCATGCAATGACAGTAAAGAATAATAAGTAAATGAAAGAAAAAAAAAACTTTTTTTTTTTAAATATACTGGTGCTCGAGCCCTAATAATGGTTGATGGAGAAGGCTGAAGTCACATCCACCCTCAGCGATCTAGCCAATCACCTTTCACAGAGCTGAAGATAGTTTTGAAATACCCATTGACCATTTTGACTGGCTGGGCATGTGGACTTGTTATTTTCAACTAATCAGAAAATCTGTCAGAGAGGAATAATTTGATTTACCATCTCCTACCTGCAGACGTACTGTAAGGCCCCACTGGGAACACACAGTGACACCCCCAGTGCGAGACGGTATTCCTCTAACAGAGCTGAAGCACAAACTCTAACCCCTGAGAACACATCACACACCCCTCAGATGCAACTGTAAATGAGGCTTTTTGCAAAACTAATGGTTTTTGCTGAGCCATAAGTTGCCATCTTTCTGAAGAGTTTTTCACAAAACACATTCACACATTGAAATAAAACACCATTTTATACAGATTCCTAAAAAAGACATCACTCCTCTTTCCCTGATGGGAGCAGTGGAAAGGAGCGCAGGCTGGTGACGTCATGGAGAGGTCACTAAAGGTTATGAACTGGACATGTCAACTAGGATCATAAAACAATCATCCAAATTAGACAGAAACACCCTTCCACCCGCTCTCACTCTCTCTCTCTCTCTCTCTCGCTCTCTCACTCTCTCTATCTCACTCTCTCGCTCTCTTTCTCTCTCTCTCACTCTCTCTCTCTCTCCCTCTCTCTCTCTCTCTCTATCTCTCTCACTCTCACTCTCTCGCTCTCTTTCTCTCTCTCTCACTCTCTCTCTCTCACTCTCTCTATCACTCTCACTCTCTCGCTCTCTTTCTCTCTCGCTCTCACTCTCTCTCTCTCACTCTCACTCTCTCGCTCTCTCTCTCACTCTCTCTCTCTCTCTCTCTCTCTCACTCTCTCGCGCGCTCTCTCTCTCTCGCTCTCTCTCTCTCTCTCTCTCTCTCTCTCTCTCTCTCTCTCACACACACACTTTTATCTGGACTACAACAAAAAAAATTAAGTTGTATATAAAGTTGATTAAACAAAAAGCGCATCATTTTGGTGCTTTTACTGATTGAAATGGGGAATTTCTAACCCTCTGTAGATTTGTTTTTTAACTCGTTACAGAAGCGTTGTGTTTTACTAGTTACAATCCACATTTACCTATTACCATGTTAAACACAAAACCCAACAAAAATATTTTACAATTATTTGTTTTGGTTTCGAACAGTTTCCAAATAGTCCTGTATTTTCAAGGTTTGTTTAGCATTGCTAACAAAGCTTTTGTAGTATATTTAGAAATTTTGTTGGTATTGAATGAACATGAAAAGAAGGTGAAAGTACGTAAGATCTATCACACGGTGCAATTAGATTTCAAGTAATGAATTCTGAAAGTCGAACATGTAATGTTTCTCTTTTAATATTAGTTACAGTGTGTAATTTTTCTTCCAGTCCTCTAGGCGTCGCTGATGCCTTTTTAGTGGCGCATGCGCAGACATGTTTTGTGTTAGTTTGGTAGGGAAAGGACGCGAGTGAGAAAAGACAGCATGAGCACCTTTACATCACTCGAATGAATAAAATAAAGTAATACTTTTCGCCCAAATCATTTAATAATGCCTATGAAGGGAAAGTTTCCCATCCGGAGGACGCTGGAGTATCTGCAGAAAGGAGAAATTGTATTTAAGAAATCGGTGAAGATAATGACAGTCAATTATAATACACACGGAGTCCTGAGCGAAGGAGCAAGGTCAGAAAACATCAGCAACACTTCTGCCAGTTGATATTAATTTAGTCGATTAATAGATTTATTGGGCATTTATTTTAGCACTATAATCAAGTCTTTTTAAATGTACATTGCTACATTTTCTATAATGTGTCACCTGCTTCAGATATTTTGACATAGTGAAATATTTCAAGTAAGTGGTATTATAGTCTGTGTCAAAGGATAACTTTTATACTACTGACTTCTTCCACAAGGCGCGTCAATGACAAATGTCATTAATGTTACCCTTTAAAACATTTTGGATCTTATTTGAAAGGCCTGCGAGTTTATTGTCGAATTTAAACATGTATTTTTTGGGCATTATTGCTTCAATTCTGGAAAAACAGCTTATGATGTTGAAAAATGGACCTGTTGGAGGAATGTAAATTCGCAATGGTAAAGAACCCAAAACTGAGCCCTGGGGCATCCCTGGGGTTACTTTAATCAGGGGTTGAGGAACAGGATCTAGCTATTGTAGAAAAGAACAAACAGATTTAATTTACTTTTAGTGATTCTTGTCAATAAGGGGACAATGATTATATGCTGACAGATATCTGTGTTCTTCAGGGCATTTGTGTTCTTCAAGATTCCTCAGGTTCAGTACAGAAACCCCTGGGTTCAGATCATGATGTTCAAGAACATGACGCCCTCGTCCTTCCTGCGCTTTTACCTCGGTCAGTATACACTTGAGTTGAAAACGATCAAATATTTCCTTTATTTATTCATCTATATTCTCTGTTTGACTCTATTTTCATGTATGCACTCAGTAAGTTTAATTACTGTTTTAATTAATAAGCTGTTGGAAAGAAAACTCTTTGTAGGTGCAAAACCAACAAAATCCATATCTGGACTACAAGGAGGCAGTGCACAGAAACTCTGAAGACAACCTCTTTATGGAATTTGGTCAGAATATCTCAGGGTTGTTGATATAGCGGGGGAGCAAGTTAAATTAATTGGCATGTCATTTGAAAATGTTTTGCCGAATCAACTTGATTTGCATAACTCTTAGTCAGCATGATCTGGTTCAATTTTCATGAAGTTCGAAGTTAATAAAAGTCAGTTTTCAACTTTATTAAACATGGCAGACAGGAAGTTTAACCACATATAGACAAAAATGGGTATCTATGTTCTCAGCATGCTCCAGGGAAGAAGATTAGACCAACCATGGTGCTGTTGCAACAAAATTGTTTGAGTAGCGCCATGACTTGGGCATGCATGTCAGGATTCTGAACTTTAACTCAATGAAACTTTGCGTTCAGAAGGTCAAGCAATTTTTAAAGTTTTTTTAAGTGACTGAAAAAGTAAAGTTTGTCATGTCCTGATTCTGTTAGGTGAGCTAATTTATTAAGATTTCAGAACATTTTTGGGCATATGGCTATATAGTAGCTTAAATAGCTTAAATATCTCTGGACCACTACAGGTAAGTACATCGAGATGCCGCAGACAATATCTGATCATGCGTAGGATATCACGCATCAAATTTGGTCCTAAGATAATAAGTTTAATATTTAAACCACTAAATATAATCAGTTTGTAAAATTTAGTTTGCACAGAATAAAAAAAAATGAAATCAACTTGAGTACCATAACTTTTAGTCTGGAATGTCTACAGATGATCAAGTTTAAATTTTGTGAAGATTGGACAAACAGTCAAAGAGGATTTAAAAAAAAAAGGATGTTTTTCAGAATATTCAAAATGGTGGAAATCCTGGCCGAATGTGACCAACTAGCATGAGCCAAAGAAAACTGAGGGAAAATAAATGTCTCTATGACATAGAGTTGAAAAGTCAAGAGCACAAACATGAGGGAAAGTTTTAACAACTGGTGCTAGAGGGTTTTCTAAATTAGGTGTGTTTGTTGGCCAAAATCTGGTCTACAAGTGTCAAATTTCCGCAAGCGAAACTGAGACTTGTCGTTGACTTTACAAGTGAAGAAATACGATACAGTACCTGCTCAAGCAAATTGACCAATTCAACCAAAGTCAGCGTCATATTCAGACAGATTTCAATCTGTTGATGCAGTTTTTAGGGCATCAGCGTTCCTAGCAACAAGTAAATTAAGTGCCGTAGCGGAAAATGATGACCCATGAGCAAGTACTGTATGTGATTTTTCTGCTTGGCCGCTATTTGAGCTGTGATGCCAAGTACAGACTGGACAATTTTCAATGTGATCGTGTCTGGGTTAGTGTTCGCTGAAGACAATGGATGGACTTCAGAAGGTGTCACGCTGCATGAACATCTTTGTTTCAGCCAAAGCCCCTGTTCCATCAAAACACGACTAGAATCATGTGACTGCTATTATAAACAATATGGTAATGCTCAAGAAGTTTGCCATAGAAATTGCATGTGCACTGATTTGCATTGAAAAGTCACGAAGATTATGGATGAGGAATCTTGGTAATAATTTCATCTGAGTTGGTTTCACACTGTATGATTTTCCAACAGGTCCAGATATTTAGCTTGTCAGATATCTCGCGGCTGTCAGCGATTTACTTATTATTATTATTATTATTGCTGCATCCTTAACAGTTCCCAGATACACAGATTTACTTGTGATTTCATGGATTTGTCTGTGATTTCTTAAAACCTGCTGGAAAATCTAAATTTGGGGTTAAAATGGTGCACTCTGAACACTAGTTAGTGTATTTATTGCCGTTCATCTTGACTTTATGCACTAATTCCAGACCGTATCTCAGTATCTCCCTTTCCAACAGCAAATCATTCATACAATCTGAAAAGCTTCACTTCAGCTAGTGATATTTTATTCAAAATAAAATGTTGATGATGAAACGTGACCGTTTCTGATGCTCTTTTTACCTGTGTTTCCACTGCTTGGCTGTCAGATAATGGAGAGCAGGTGCTGGTGGATGTGGAAGGCAAAGATTACAAAGAAATCACTCAGCACATTCAGAAGATCCTCGGCAAGTCACAGTGAGTCCAGAAGCTACAACACCAAACCATTAGCACAATAGTAATAATCACAGTCTCAACTTCACTCCTTCATATCTCAGCTAATAACTGAGAATAACAAGCCAGGATGTAAGCGGAGATATCACTGCTAGCACCTACTACCTACATTTAACACGTGCTTACAGCCACTAGAGCCTGGTGTCAGAAATGAACAGGTTCTTATGGACAGTAATGTCAATAAAAAAATGTCAGTGTACCAGTGTATACGTTTTATTTTATATTTCTTTCAGTTATCACGATGTCATGTTGGTTTCTAAAAGAAAGTGAATGAGAAGGAAATAAAAAACGAATATCAACGAGACATTTGTATTTCATGCGGGCTCATTATATGGACACGTGTAGCTACTTTTGTTTTAGTATTGTTCCTTCATCAAAAACATGCCTCAAGCCATATCCGGATTGGTTCATGCATGTTTGTGTGATCCTGTCACTGACGACTGTACAGCAATCCCTCCACAGCACCCAGGACCCAGTGCTCACTGTACTCACCACATATCCTCCACACTCTTTCATTTTGTGCAAGTGTGTAACTTGTGAAATGAGTTTGTAGCAGAACCAGTTAGAAAAACGAAAGGATGAGCTGAATTTGATGACAGTGGAGTGTTTTAGAGTAGCAATTAATCATTATCCATGGTGTTTTTGGGTGGTCTCTTGGCCGTCTCCTCTCTTGCACATACTGACACATTACCGCAAAAGTAAAGGAACTATTATTTAGACTAAAACAGATATGTAGCTTGTTTTCTACCTTACACAGGTTAAATAGAGTCCTTGTTTGATTATTATTAGCGCTTATATCACAAGTTATTAAGCCAACCCTTTGAGTCTGCGACTAACTAAGCTAAGTAGCAGTTCAAATGAAAACTTTCTGATCTCACTGTTACTCCTTCATCACCATCTAAATTGCTTCACAAACAAACAAATTGTTTTATAGAGCAATATCAGTTTTTTTTTTGCCTCATTTGGAAAATATTGTTTTATAAGCCCTATTCTTGCCTCTTATCCTCATTTATCTAAGTGATGGGCAGCCCAGCTGTTAAATCATTCCCATCGTAGCTGTCTGCAGACCTCACTTTCTGTTACAAGAAAAATGGAAGACAAAGTTACACATAGCAAAAGGTAATAAAAATGATTTGAATTCTCTTCAGATTATGCTGAAGCTATCGTTTGGGGGTCCCTAGTGGTTTAGAGGCCCCATGCAGTTTCATTATTAGCATATCGCAAGAAACGGCTATGAGTTTATTAATAGCTTGGGTTTATGCTTTTTATATGAAGTTTACTTAAAATTGCCATATCACTTCCCTTGACCTCTCTAGACTATCACTGCACCCTTAATAACCTTCAAAAGCAATCTCCATATGAAACAATGTATTTGAATCTGCTCAAATGGTTGTACTCTGACAAACAAGCCATGTACCGCCTTCCTTCTGCTGTCATGCTTCCACCACGCCCCCTGCTGGGTTTCTCTTTCTGGCACACAGAAAATCCACCCGGTTCTGACAAATACATTCATCTTTTGAGGCAAAAACACTTTCTTTTGTCTCGTGACATCTGATTTGTTAGTGGACGGTGCAATGTTCATTGAGCCATTTTGAGCTCCCAAAAAAGAAAATAGGATTACGCAAACATGCCTGAACCATCCCTAGAGTTTTGATAGGATGTTTTTGATGAGGGAACAATACTAAAACATGTAAGAAATGTCTGAAACGTCAAGTTTATATACCTTTAAACAGTTAAATAATATCTACGAGGCGCTACTTGATCCCTTTCTTTGCTTATGCCTTGAGTGAGCCTTGCAACAAAGAAAATAGATGTTACAAAGTTGTAGACAATTTATACTAAATCACAATACAACTTGGCTAGAAAACATCTTATTTTGCTATATGTAAAACTGTTGAAAAGCAGTCACAATGGAACTGCATCAAAGCCTTTCGAATAGGATTTGTATCAGCATTATAGCATGTTTTTTTTTTTCTTTTGATGATGTCAGGGTGGTTCTGGAAGCGGAAGCTCTGGCCAAAATTGAGATGTTCAACCCTGCAAACTTTGGCCCAAAGAAGTACTTCCTGCGAGAGTGTATGAGTGAAGTGGAGGGGCAGGTTCCCCATCCAGGTCGGGTCCCACTTCCCAAAGAGATGACGGGCAAACACAGGGCCAAGATGGCCGCTATTGCAACTGACGAATAGAAAGACAGCACCAGAAAGAGACCTGGTAACAAGACGATCTGTTATAAAACACTGAAAGTCCTGGAGTGTTTAATCAAATGTTGAAATCGGTATGTTTTATATATTCAAAATAATAAAAAGTTGACATTTCATTCGACTTTAATCCTGAATGTGTGAAGTGAAATTTCAGTAAAAAAAAACATGCAAAAAAAAAATGTATTTATTTGTTAAAAATTGTCATTTTAGGGGATTGTTTTAGTCCTTTTCCAGAAACAGGGTGAAGCCAAGCATTGACAGTATGGTAAGCTGTTTCACATGTGATTTGACTAAACATAAAATTATTAATAGATGATTATATTTGTGGGTAATATGTGCATGTCAACCAACATTGGTGCCAGGGATTTTACAGCAGCCTTTTAATGGCCGTGCCATTTTACTGATATATAAATTTTGGAAGGCGTTCAATTCATCAAGCTCTTTTTGTTTTATTAGCTGTCTTTAATGTCTGAACTGTAGTTTGTCTTCTGACCATTAGAGGCTAACCCAGAAGTGGGCAGGTTCTCATTGATAACAATGTCAAAATTAGCCAACTCTACTGGTGTAATGCTACTCATTTGTTTAAGTATTAATATGAATTGTTCCATTTTTATTTTTGCATAATTAAGGGTCGGGGCTACTCCAGTGAGCGATGGAACCACGTTGTAGGAGCCATTTTTGGCAGCGTGGTGTGTATTTTAATCTGTCACCAGGTGGGGCAGTATTGAGCTATCATTTATTTGACAGTTGTCCCAATCACTTTTTTGGTGTGGCTTGGTGGAGAGAACATCCACAGTTTTTCTTTTACCACACAAATATATTCACATTGACAGAAAGACAATTATTCTCACACATTTACATTCTCATTGATCTGTAAAGAGCTAAAAACATTAAAATAAACAGTAAACATTTATAACTTTGTGTGCGTAAATCTTAAATTTACCTGCCAAGCCAACAAAAGGAGCAGGCTTGCTTTCCTGTCATTACAACTGGTAGACATGACTACTTTGCCATGAAATTCAATTTACTACTTGTGTGAGGGGCAGCACCACACCTTATGTATGTTGCATGGTCACAAACCATTTATGTTGCCAAAATGTTGGAATGTCTACTCTTTTACAATGAAAATGACAATTATAATGAGTTATTTTATTTGTTTAGTTAATGGAAAACATTTTTACTTTCATATATTTTGGCTGGCATGGACTGAGCATGTGCTAACTTCTAGCGTTGACAAAATGACTTGCTAGATGAAGCGACTTTTCAGACCCCTCTAGAGACTTTCTTTTTAATCTCTAGTCTAAGTTGAATCTATATTGTTAGGCCTCTTATCGAGGTGGTTCATTTCTGAACTGAGAAAATATTTAAGATTCACATGATGGGGTCTGGTGTCTGGATTCAAGTGTTACTCTTTATATTCCTAGCAACCCAGATTTTTCACTTTATTTATGTTGAAAAGCGTATTTTTGAAACGCTTTGCAGATTCGGTAGAAACGTCTAGCTCAAAAATGCAGACCGTCATTTTTTATTTTGAGTCATTTTTATTATTAGTGAATGTAGATTTGTTTTTGTTCAAACATGTTTACTTTTTAATCATATGTATGTAATTAATTAGAGCATAAAATATTATACAATAGTTTTGTGTTGTCATTGGAAAAAGGCATTTCACATTGTGTTTATACAAATTACATGACAATGTAATCTTTCGACTTGTGTAACTAAGGCTGCAGCCTGCTAACTCAAACCCTTCTGGTTGGATGCTACATTTATGTTGATGAATTGTATTCAAAAGTTCTTGCATTCATTCTTTTAAAATGCTCTAAACTTCAAATTATTAAACTTCACTATGAACATTACTGTTATATTTCAACAATTTTAATTCATGTTTTTCACAGTAAAGCAAATGTGTCAAATTTCAATGGATATTAAACAAGAGTGTTCACACTAGATTCATACGCCATAAAAACACTGTCTTTGCTGAACAGGAATCTTTCAGATACACAAACTCATTTATACACATCATCAAAGCTAGAAGCGTTCACCACACTAATAAACACTATTTGGAATTTATCAAAAGTGCTCACTATGTTTTTCCAAGTGTGTCAATCCATGAGAAACACATTGTAATCCTGCTTATTTAAGTGCAAACCTACCATATATACACATTAAACAACAAAACTGAGCTTATTAGTGTTCAGGGCTGTTTTGTTCTCGGCACCATACAGCTCAGAATTCGCTGGCATGCACCAAACATACAAGTGAGAATAAAAAAGGACTAAAGTTAATGAGGCTTTTGCGGCTACTAGATTGTGGTCACATGAACAGTCTCTGCTACTCTAGTGCTAAGCCCAATGAATACAGTTCATTACAAAACAACTCAAATTAGCTGAACGTACAAAATATCTTCATACTGGTTAACCCAGTGTTGCCAGATTGACTGTTACTTGGTTACAACTGAATTGATGAATGATTGATGATATTTCTTTCTCAAATGACATTTAAATAAGAAATAAAAAAATATGTGGATATTCCGCTTAGCCTGATCAGGTTCCGTTGAACCAGTGGTTTTATGGTGTCCTCCCAAATTCAATCCAAGTTCCCATCAGAGTACAAGACAACAAAAGGATGTATGCTGTTGATTAATAAGCAAAGTGAATTATTTTGTCATGAAAAAATCTGAATGGGCAACACAGACAAGAGCATTTTGGAGAGATGGAGATGGTGTCCAGGTTTCACCACCAGTCTTTTCATCAAATTATTTTTGTACGTTCATCATTTATTTAGATTCTCACTTGGCCTTTTTGTCTTTCCTTTTATCAAATTATGAAAACATATATAAAAAATGTGCAACATTCATGTGCTGTTGGTTGATTGGTAGTGCTTGAACTGTTTATAAGTCAGGTTTTAATTAAGCAGTAACCTCCTTTCCCTCTTGATGCATGAAAGGAACTGACTAAACTGCAGTTCCCAGAGCTGCCACTCGAGGCCGGCTCCAGAAAGGAGCAAGTTCTCATTCACTCCAGCGTTGGAGCTGAAAAACCGGCCAGCGTTGGAGCTGAAAAAAAAAACATGTTTCCATCCCTGGCTCCATTAGGTTTGTTAATTTAGAGAACTCGTTTTGACTTTCATGACCCCTCTGAGAGGGGTGAATTATTTTTACATTTGTTTGTTTAAGATATATACAATTTAAACCTTTAGCCAATCAGACGCCTTTATTAGGGTCATGTCCAGCCTCTGAGGATGTGTTTTCGCTATGGACATTTTGAGCTTCATTTAACTTAACCTATAGGTGACGTCATGAACACTGTCCAAGTTATATACAGTCAACGGTTTTAATGCATTGTGAAATTTTCCATATGATTTAGTCATTATCCTTACAAATACTGAAAACTAAATATCTGTTAGGTGACAGATTCTGGTTTTGAAACACGGCACTCCTACTCAATCTTGCTCTTCTGACTTAAGAAGCTGAATTTGACCATGTGTAATCTTTTAATACAAAGCAAGGTGTTTTACTAACTATGGTTATGAGGACAAAACTAAAATGATAGATGATTCTGATCTTATGTCACAGTTGTTATTTGGTTTACATCTGGATCATATCAACTTGATCTATAAATGTGAAATATTTATGTCTGATCTAGATTTCTTGCTTTGTTTTTCTAGAATAAAACTACTGGTCTATAATCAAATATAATTTTTAAAAAAAATTTATAGATACGTTGTATACTTTTAAAGTTTGATAAAAAATTTTAAACTTACAACTTGTAATGTCTGTGATTGCAAACAAGAGCTAGGTAATTCAATCCATCCAGGACCATTTAAACAAATGTTTAATATCCAGTAAAAACCTGTAACTTTCATTTTCACAGCCATCGAGGGCATATACGCTCGGCCTGCCACGTGTAAGAGATATACACTTGCCTTTGCCAGGCTGTAATGTTAGTTTTGTTACAGACTTTGTTTAAATAGTCTAAAGAACCATTACAGCTTCTGATAATTAAATATTTAGTGTTACACCAACAAGCCCCAGAGGCTCATCTAGCAGTGATCTCGTAGCTACACAGGCAGAGTGAGGAACAAGCGGAGTGAAACAATCACAAACAGAGGTAAGGACAGGCTAAAGACTATTGATAAAAGCAAAATCTCATCTGTTCACATGTATCCTTGAAGAGTTGAAAACATGATGACCGATGACATTGAATTGAAAGAGATGTGACCGTCTTCAGGTTAGCATAATTCATATTCCAGAACTCCCAGAAAGCAAGGCGGCTTCCGAAAGGCTAGATGAATGAAAGCATTTCTCTTTTTAACGGAAGTGTCATAAAAACACTAAGAAACATTACCAAACATTTTCAGACATTTAAGAGATGTTGAAACCAAGATTAGACGAATGCCTCTGAATGGATGCAAAAAAATATTAACTTGTTTTTCACAGGTGAAAGCCACCATTTCCCATTGTTTTGGGGCTTTCCCCCCTCACATGACTAATTGCGGAAGCTCTTGATTGGTTGGTGTGGCCATGAATATTCACCAAATATTTGAACTTCCAGGATTCTGATCATGAATTGCAAATTAAGCAAATCTTCCCTTTGCATTAACATGTAAATAACTCACAAACCACACAATTTCCGCTCTTGGTACAGTCATTAATACTGCAAGGATTTTTAAAAGCTTGTGTTAAATGTAGGTTTGTGCCCATCATCAAACCTTTTTAAATCATCACTTCTTCCCCTCACTGTAGTAGAGTTGTTTACTTGCATTAATTCTGCCTGTTTTTACATGCAAAAAATCTAAATTATTGATGCTTAAATCAGCCTATAAGTCTCCATGTAGATGCAACTATTGTTCAACCCTGCTGTATTTGTGTCTAATGCGCTCAGAAACCACGTCATTTTTGGTTGAAGTGGAGACTTTTTATTTCTTCCTCTTCTGCTCTTGTAGTGTTTTTTGCAGCTCTTTAAGATTCTCAGCCAGCAGCTGGACTTCGTCAGAACGACCGCTCTGTTTGGCATCAAAAATGTACGCTCGAATGTTATCAATCTGCTGGAGAAGTAGCTCTTCCTCGATGGCATCGTTAAACCTCATGTCATCGTCATCCTCTTCATCAAACGGATTGGTGGAGGCAGCAGGAATCTCCTCAGAATCATCTTTGAATGGGTTCCCTATGTCGTCCTCTTCAAATGGATTTCCAGCTTTATGAGAGTCCTCGATATCCTTCTCAAACGGGTTAAACTCTCTCTTTTCATCAGCAACACTTTGTGTTTCTTTGATGGTAGAGTCCTCCTCCTCTTCCTCAAATGGGTTTGAGGTGGCTCCGTTTTGTCCTGAATCCTCCTCACAGCTCCTCTCAGGCTGTATTTCTTTCGTGTGGAGAGTTTTAGTTTGGGTGAGCTCCAGCCGATGGATTTGACTCTCTTGAAGCTCCAGTTGCTCGGCGTGACGCTGCGAGAGTGCGATGGCTTTGTAGGTTTGCTGTGAATCAAACTCATCCTGAAGCTGATGCAGATTCTCCTCCAGCATGGACACCTCATCAGTACGGTTCGCAGAGCGAGCTTGACGCAGGAAAGATTCAATGTTGTGAATCTGCTGAAGAAGAGGGTCATCAAGCTCAGAGTCTGTGTCAGACTGAGGTAACCAACCACCTGCTTTAGTCATTCTGGCTTCTCCGTTCAGAGGGAGGGACACACGCGGACTCTCGCTCTCTAGGCGCCGCTTCTGAGCCTCCAAATTTGCCTGAGGCACAAATTAAAAGAGATGCTTTAGGTTTATTTTTAAAGAAAAAATATCATAATCTGGCCATGATTAGTCGCATGCTGCTCAACTACATTTCGCCTTTCATTCAGAAGACTACATAGCACAAGAAGAGCAAACATCACTAAATCTGTCTACATGTGGCAACTGAAATGTTTGATCATTTTATGTGATAACAGAAACCGTCTTGAACAGGAAGTGTTGCTATTGAGGAATTCATCTTTACAGGGCACCTATCAAAGACAAACAACTTTTGGAAGGTGTTAGGACATAAATGTGTGCACAAATTCGGTGTACACAACCATATTAGAATGGTTTCTTTTCATTGAGGCTTTTCTGAAAAACCTGTAAAGAAATAAACAGGATGCAAATAATGAGCTGTTTTCATCTGATTGCATTATTGCAACACAATGTGATTTCCCCACCACTGAATATCTATTGACAGTTGTACATTTGCTTACTATTAGTCAGTTTTGGTGTACAGGTATATCGTATTTGTCATGATCTGCTCAAATTAGTCGAAGGAGGAATAGAAGCAATGTGCCAAAAGAACTGACACCCATGCTCTGTTTAGGGATAATCATCTCAGCACAGAAGTCTTCATCATCTACCCACAGGTGAGTAGCAGAGCTTCTACATGAATGGTTGAGTTACGTTGCTGCTCCTCACTTATGTTGACACCTTACTATTTCTCATTTTATCATTGACAGAGCAGGTGGCATTTTTATCTCGTCCTCTTCTGGAACTAAACACGTGACACAGTCAGAGCATGTTTATCTACAACAAGCCCCTAAAACAGCATGAATCGTAGACGCACCCCACTGATTTAGCACCCTCATGTAGTGTTCAGATGTGGATGCATCATTCCTGAATGAATGCTAGAAATGCTCTGCTCACACAATTTCAGTAGACGATCTATGCTTGCCACCATTTTGCGTGAATAAAATCCTTTGAATAAAAGGATAAATCATCAATAACAAACCCCATTCAATTGCAAGTCAACCAAGACTGAATAAACGGCATGTTCGCGGAACTTATGGAATGTAAACAATACTTTTGTATACAGCAATTTTGTGCATCGTGTCATGTAACCAGGCACGTAAATAAATCACCATCTGACTACAGGTACAGACTCCCATCTAGAGCGAGTTTCTGCAGTTTTAGCTCATTCACAACACCACTCTGTTTTTATAGCTCACAGTTTTACTCTTGAATATTAACAGAAACATAGTTTCGAAACAATGCATAAACAATTGCATAAATTCAGCTTGCCTTTCCTTTTTCCAAGGAAAAAAAATCAAAAGATTTTTATTTTTCTTGTTGAAAAACATTAAAAGACTCAGGATACATGTAAATAGCTAAATAGATCAATTGTTCTAGGGTTTTGTGATTAGGGCTACAGCTAATGATTATTCCCATTGTCAATTAGTTAACGAAAATTATTTAAAGTATTAATTAAAGTACTTAAGTATTATGTACTCAAATTAAACCGAAAAAGCTCAATGCCTGATTTCAGGACTAAGCTTGATTAGATGGATCTACAGTATATAGTGGAGAATTTCCTTCACCTGTCTCTCTTGCTGAGTCCTTCTCTCCTGCTCTTCCCTTCTCTTCTCTTTCAGCTCCTCGTATCTCTCTTTTGTAGGTAGAGAAGTCAAGCCCAGGAGCTTCTCCTGCAGACGAAATAAACATGCAATATAGAGGAGAAATTGTGTTCGTGTGTCACAGTGTGCTTCTGAATGTTCCCCATGTTATTGGCGTTATTTCACAGCTGTAGTCTGCAACGTGAGTGGAATTTTTCTTCTTAAAGCAGATCTCTCTCTCAGTAAACATGACACGTAATGTTGTTATTCACCTTGTTCCTGTATCTGTACCTGAATACATCATGAAAGTAATTTCTGGATAATTTACTCTTGGTTTGCTCACAGCTCAAATCCTGGCCCTGTTCTGTTTTTTAGTGGCTTAAAAGTTCTATATCATGTAAACGAGTTTTCAAACATTTCTTTTACTATTGTTCACTCATCAAAAACCTGCCTCAAGTCATACATTTATTATAAATTATGTAAAAGGAAGAGCATAATATGGCACCTTTAATGTCTTCTAGGCAAGTATGCAAGTGTCTTGTGGTGACAGAGTGAAGTAAAAGGAAGCGTTCGTGATGGTTTAAGAATTGTAGAAATACATTTTAAGTTGAGCATTCATAGAACACCTACACAGGATGAAGAGGAATCAGGAAAACCCACATTTCATTATAGCTGGTGAGCAAAAGTTAAAAGATGCACACAGTTTGTGTGCACAAATGCCACTCCTAAAAACGTTTGCATCTGCTGGATACCCATTAAAAATAACTCCTGTGTGTAAACACCTACAAAATTGAGAATATTTCTGAACCAACATGTTTGTGATGAAAGAGTTTGAGGTTCACCTGAATAAAAAGTGTGGCGGTGTAGCGCACCATCCTCTGCAGCTGGAGAGCTTTGCAATGGGGCTGAACCTCCTCTTTTAGCCCCAGAGTCAGGATCTTCTTACTGACGAGAAACACAGACTCTCTCAAGCTTTAGATTACTCAAAAAAAGATAAAAGCATAGGCTTCCATAGCGTTACCATGATTTGTAAATACAAGTATTGGATCCTTTTGACATTTTTACACATTTTGATTTAATACATTCCATAATTGTAAATAAAAAAACTCTAATCAATTAATACAGGACAGCAAAAAAGCTCCATTGTTACTTTCTGGTTTAGTGGTGCAAGTGAAGCCAACAGGAAGTTCTCACCCTATGGTCTCTGTCATGGCACTGGGGGGCTATAACCCACATTTTATTGTAGGGATCATCATCCTTTGTATGAAACAATAAAATCCATCAGGATCCCAAACCTTATTTATCTTTCCCGCTGCAGAGACACTGTTAATATTAGCTTTCTTCATATGCACTCTAACAAGAATGAGTTTGTTGTTTTCATCACTGGCCAGTTGGTGGACATGCTCCAATTAGTTCATGCATCTACTATTGTAATGTGACTACTGTAATGTAATGTGGCCAGACTGCAAGCAGTGCAGAATGCTACAGCTTCCTTTTATAACCAAGTCCAAAGGAAGGCAACCTATCACACAAATTTTAGTTGGATCTCCCTGTTGAGTCCTAGGCTTAATATTAAGTAATTCATGAATCTTTAACAGGGGCTGAGCAGTAAATGCAGGGAAAAAAATACAAATTTGCATTCTTTAACTCAAATGCTCTAGCACACTACTAGTCAAAACTTTCACTCTGTTTGAGATAACTTTCTAACCATGTGTAGAAAAAACTACATTTTTGGCAGTACTAAAAAAAAACCTTTTCATGGCACAACTGTGGTCAAAAGATAGAACAATCTTTTGAGAAAGTTTGCAATGAGTTAACCTCACATAAAGTCTGTCCAGAAAGCTCTACAGAGATTGTACACTGTGAACATCGGCCAGCAACGCCGTCAGATTGATTGTGCATGGCTAATATCAGCCAGCAGACATGTCAGATAGGTAGTACGACTTTTTCCACTAACCTGTCATTGTGTTGTTGTTTTAGTACAGTCATAAGTGTTCTCTATTAGATAAGCAATCTATTAGTCTACCACAGAGTTTGAAGGACATTGTAGGTTTTTTGCAGTTAAATCCTTAAAGTTTGAAGTTGAGCCGTGCCGTTAGCGTCATTTTCTGAGTGATTTAGCCTGGTTTCAGTCTAGTGTGTGTGTGGGAAGAAGTCAGTAGTGATCGCTCAGTTGCTGTCGATAACCCATTACAAGGGGTGTGTAAAAGTAGTGTTTTGTTGCTGTCGCGGAAGCATTCGTCATCCTCTCCTGAAGACTTCTTGAGTAAAGACAATCTACTCTACCGGTGCGACTCCACTGAGCAACACCACAAAGTCGAAACACAGTAAGCTATATTATTGTATCTATTTCTCTTTAATTCTTTACTTTTGCCTTTGTTTTACCCTGCTACTTTTCTCCACACATCTGCTAACATGTGCTTTCAGTACATTCCCATCATCCTCTCAACTGCACACCCTTCACCCATCCTCGTAGAATGCACTGCAACTTTTCAAACCTTCGCTCACTTCCTTTCGCATCATCAGAACCATGCTCACTCTCTGTGGGACTTTGAAACTGTCAGTCTGCAGTCAACAAGGCAGACTTCATCCCTGCTTTTGCTCTTCAGTCTTCACTGAACATTGTTGGTCTGACAGAAGCATGGATCCGTCCAGAGGACACCGCAACGCCTGCAGCCTTCTCCAATAACTTTCGCCTCACCCACACGTCCCATGAGGTGGGACGAGGTACGATGAGGTGGAGGAGCTGGACTCCTCATCTCTCAGACCTTCAGATTCCCTACCTTCACATCTTTTAGTAATGCAGTTTCTCACTATATGCTGCCCACCTGGAGAACAGCTCACTTCATTTCTGGAGGAGCTTCATGGTCTGCTCTCCTCTTTTCCTAAGGATGATGTCAGCCCACTCAATGTGTTTGGAGACTTCAACATACATCTTCATAAACCATATACTACTGACTTCCACTCACTCATGTCCTCCTTTGACATGACTCTTGTCCCCACCACAGGCACACACAAATCAGGAAACCCCAGCCCTTTTTCACTGCAGATGACTTCAAAGATAAAACCCTCACCATCAGCAGACAGACGCACCATACTGCACGCAAGATATCTTCAATACCTTGCATGTCCTCATTATCTCCACTCACAGAAGATCAGGTGTCCAAACTCCTTCACTTAGTTTATCCAACCACCTGCCCCCTCGATCCCATCCCCTCTCACCTTCTACAAACCATCTCAACTACCATCACACCTGCCCTCACTCACGATCATCAACTCCTCAAACACCTTAAAGGTTGCCAGTCACCCCGCTTCTCAAGAAACCCACACTCAACACATCACAGCCATCTTTTTTTTAAGTAAAAAAAACTAATCACATTCTTAAACCTAACATTTTTCTCATTTCAATAAAAATTTTTCAACATCACCTGAAAGTTATTAAAATAAACTTAATTGGTCAAACAATTTGTAAACAATTTGCCATGAGACAACGAAACACTTGCTAGTTTGGTCCTACGCCGCTATTTGTTTGACCTTTTGAAGATAATGAAATGAAACTTGGTACATGAGACCATAATCATAACATATTGTTGGTGCAGTGCCCATTAATAGACTGGAGAAACACCTCATGGTCAATGGATCTATGTGATTTGCAGGAATATTTATTATTACCGTTATGTTCTCTAAATTCTTTTTAGGACTCAGGTAGCCAACTTCTCCATGTCAGTAATCCACCTCAAATCAAAACCTGCAAATGTTGTACCAATACACACAAACCAAAGTCATTTATGTTCTTGGGTCTCTCAGTACCTCCGTTGCCTTTTCTACACCTTCACAAATATTGGCCTACCTGAGAACATCAATGAGTTCGTAGTATTTCTGGATCTCTATTCGCAGGGCAGCAGTGCTCTCCAGACTGTAGCTTGTCTCTCCGGCACTGAACAATGAATAAAAAAATGTAACACTACTTGTCTGCTCTCTGACAAAGCAAAATTTTTCATAGCAGATAAGGTTTGCCTGAAAAAAGTTTTAATGTTTTGACCAAATTTTCGAAACACAGTTATTATGATACTGCATCATGCATTCAGAACTAGCAGAGCTTGAGAGCTTACTTGAGCGAGTCTGCCATGTGAGTGTATTCTGGTGCTTTTGCTTCCACCTTCTCCATACACGATCTTAACCTCTGCATGGAGAACACAAACAAAACCACGCCCTTATTCCAGTGTTTCCTTACCCTTCAAGAGGAGCCACTCTTGAAAAGAACCACCCCTCCTCTAGCCAATCTCCAAATAGATTTCAACAAAACTGCTTCAAAAGTTCATCTATATTTTTAAAATTGTGATACATGCTGAGATATTCTGTTTATTATACAAGTATATGCAAATTGTCATGTTTCAATAACAAGAACTAGAGTGGGTAGTGCAGAGAACTCGATCAGAGTCTTGATTCAGATGTTACATTCTAAAATAGAATTCAAATTCTATCTTTTTCCATATTCAAATTAATCTCTTTCCTGTAAAATTATGAAAAATTACAATTATTACATAAAATGTTTAGAATAGATAAAAAAAAACTCAAACCGTTTTTACAGTGCTACTAAATAAAATGTACTCTGATGTTTTAGCATAAACCCTTTTCATGGCAGCAACAGCAAACACCGCTAACACTGACTTATATGTAACATAAAAGCTGGAGGATTATTATTTTTATGTTTTTAAGCATTTCTGAAGGTTTTGTCAAACCTTGGCAATAATAACCATGTCTTATACAAAGTTAAATATTTAGGAGCATTTTCTCAAACTCTAGAAACACTAGTCACCATATATATATATATATATATATATTTTTTTTTTTTTTTTTTTTATTTATTTTTTTTTACATTTAGAAGCATTTCCTCAATCTCTAGCAACCCTATCAATCACTTTTATGTTTTGAGCATTTATGCACTTTTTTTTATCTCTGGCAATCCTTACAATCACATAAACATTTTTAAAATGTATGAGACTGTAGGAGTGTTCACAAGTGACTCTCAATCACTTTTATGTTTTTGAGTGTATATGTCTAAATGTCACATTTATGGTTTTGAGGATTTATGAAAAGTTCTCTCAAAACTCTGGCAACTCTTAAACATGACCCTGGCAAGCCAAATCCAGGGTCAAGAAAAAACACATGTCAAATGAGCTTTGTATGGACATCAGAAAAATAAGACCTGTGAAAACCCAGAACAGTGAATTTGACCTTTTAAGTTTTAGGCTTTCTAGACCCTGTGGAATTCATGTTTATGCATGTTTTTGTGCTTTTTCCCCAAGATGCATTTGCTTGATTATTAAAACAAGGCATTTTTGAGGTTTGTGAATTATGTGACTGCCATGACTTCTTGAATTTTTTGTTGTTATTTATGAACTGCCAGCCTTTTCTTATTAAGTCACTATAAAAAAGTAAATGGTTCTTAACACATAAATAGAACAGTGTATTCCAAAAATCTAATCTGTGTTGTACCTCATAAAGCTTGGCTATATCAGGAACGTGATCCTTCTCGTCCAGTTTCCTCTGGTGTCGCTCCAGCGCTTCCATGCAGTGTCTGCAGCAGCGGATTCGATCCTCGTCCTTCTCCTCCAAGACCGAGGCCACGGACGAGATGCTGCTGATGGAGCCACGGCGGGAGCTTTGCATGGGGAGCAGCGGAGGAGAAACACTGGAGCCTGGAGCCCACAGCGCCTCCCGGGTGCAACTGGTTAGCTTTGCTGCAAAAAAAGAAGAGTCATTCAGATAGACCAATAGTTTAACACGGCCATCTCTGTACTCACATGCCATTGGCAGCGGAACAAACTCCGTACACCTCCTGCACATGATGGATCCACAGAGCCTGCAGTGATGCCTTCGGTTTCGGATGTTAAATTTCCCTCCACAGTCAGGACAAAACGGGACATCCTGATCGTTCACCCATGGCACGACTGATTTCTCTAGTGCTGTGAAAAACATAGAGAACATCCTCAAAACCAGTCTCTGCCGACGTCAAGAGAGGGTCAGTTACATACCTCTGATCTGTGCAGCGTCCATGTTTGTTCTGTCGAAGGAGGTCAGCTTAGAAGAGAATTAGAAGGAAAAAAACTATTCTGTTTAACCAATTTGTTCGATATAGCTTTTCTAAATTAAACATCCTGGCTTAGCTGTTGTAAAACGTTACATATCTAAGGAGGAGAGTTTTTTTAGGTCGCTATTTGTGAAAACAGGCCATACAATTGTTAGCCAGCTAACTGGTTATTCGTATCATCAAATGGCACAACAACAAAAAAAAGTATAATGAACATTAAAAAAAAAAAACACAATAAAACCAAAGATAGAAAATGGACAAACTAAAAAAAACACAAAAACTGACATTTGATGAAACCAGAAGGTGTACAAGTGTTCAAGAGAAATCAAAAGCTCTGTAAATAAATTCACCTTTTCCAAGCGTATGATGCATTTGTTGAGTTCAATCACGTAATGGTCGATCCGAGCGGCTCTTTGTTTCTTAAAATAGTCCAAGTGGCTGCGCGTGGCTCCTGTTTTAAAAAGAATCAATGAATCATCTTTTATCTGTTTTCTAAACAGCATATATCCTGTTAGCAGTGACTCACAGAACAGAGAGGTGCTGTTGATGAGACAGAAATAGTCAGTTTCACACTAGACAAAATTTACATTTCATTTATAGAATTTTGAATTTAAAATCGTTTTTATTCAGATATTTGACGATGTCTAGATTATCACTGCGCCATAATAACAATGCTTTTGAACCCCCTAAAATGGTTGTGCTCTGCAAAATGTGCCATTTACCTTCTGTTCCTCCCCCTGCCATGCTTCGCCACGTCCCTGCTGACTAACCCTTAACTTGTCAAGACTTCCTTCCAATAAAATATTAGTGTTCAACATTGCTTTCCATTTTTAATATGCAGTATGATAATTACTCTGAAGAAAATGTCTATGCGTAAAAGTCATTCTATTCTTAATTTAAGTTTAGTCACTGAAAAAAAAAATGGTCAGAAACGCAGCTATTTTTAAAGCCAGCCTAGTTACCAGTCCTCTAATATTATGTTGGCACATGGAAATTTTTCATCTTTTTGAGTGCCAAAAACCCTTTTAACTAGGAACACACAAAAACAGACACGGTTCTGCTACAGTTATCCTTCAGTCAGCATGAACGTGTTTCATTGAGATGATCTGCATGGTCATCAAGCCAGTTTAGCTCCCAGAAAAAGGAAACAGTATTACCCAAACATGAACCAATCTGAATATGACCTGAGGAGTGTTTTTCATGAGGGAACAATAATAAAACCATGTCTGAAAAGTTATTATTTACATGATTCAGCACCTTTAAAGGAATCTGTTTGACCATGTGTTTTTTTGTTAACCTATATACAAGAAAGGGGGTGTTTAAAAAAAAACATTGTACAACTCAGTGGTTATACATGTATTTGTTTTCTTAAATTTAGCAGTTTAAGAGAGTGAAACAAGTGAAGAATGAGAAAACGACAATGGATGGAAGATAAAAGCATTCATTCAATTATTCAACCTTTACAACTGCTAAATAACAGATTTATTATGTTCAGACTGCAGCCCAGAGAGACTCAAATTGGATTTTTTTTGCTCATTGTTTTGTCCATGTTTACTTTCACTTTGATCAAATCCAATTTTTGCACTTGCACTAACTTCGAGCTGGATTGAATTCATACACAGGACAGAAACAAGCCTCATGTTGTGTGTAGTGTAAACTAGCACACAAATAAATCAGAATTCATGATAAAAAAAATGAAATGAAATTATGAACGAAGTACTTGCAGTCTGAACACAGCCTTAGTACGTACTGTTACATGCTCCATCACACCCTTGCCTGTTTCAGACAGCTTTGTACTATTCATAAAACAGAAGGCGTTCCCTTTTAGCTACACATACGATCCTTGCACTGAGCCTTAAGACATATATCTGTTCTGAAATAGCACAGCTCGCTTATTTCTGGTTTAAGTGCACACAAACTATTTTAGAACTTAGCTGTCAAGTATCCCAATTGAGGCAGGAAACTAGTTTATTTTACTTTACTTTAGTTTATTTTTTTTCTGCAGTTCTTCCTTACTAGTGTGTTTTGTAATTTCCCCCATTAAACAGGGTTCCCAAATGTCACAAAAAGACAGATAAAGTAAATTCATAATAACAAAAAAATTTTATGAACAAACTGGATTGCTTTTGTAAGTTACTCAACTTCACATTGTAATGTACATTTTCTAGAGATGCATTTTCTTCAAACACAAAATGTTTCATCTGTATTTTTCTCATTTAGCTGCAAAGCTGTCATGCAATAAAATATTGTTTTACTTTTATTTTTTTAAATTTTATTTCAGAAAAAACAACTGAGTAAAATAGGTGCTTAGTGATTTAATATCGACAGGTTTAATGATTTGAGGCCGGAGGAAATAAATTATATTAAGTTTGACATAATTTCCAGTACTTTCCATTACTCCACGAAGTGCCATTGGCCACGTGTTTTTGGTATTGTACCCATCAATGTTGAATCCCAACGATTGTACACTACATCTCTGAGAGTGGATACAATTATTAAATAAATACTGTGTATGAAACAGCTTAAGTATATAAATGTTTTTGCTCACCATGCACTTGTAGTCTTTTTTTTTTTTTTTTACAAAGTTTTAAAGAAGCTGTATTTTTTTAAAAGTAGTTTTTAATTTTGGTAGACATAATTCCAATACTATTTACATATAATAAAAAAAAAAAATACCCCTGGCTGGCCGCTCCAAAATTTCCCATATTTGGCAACAGACGATGACAATTTATTGTAATCATTTATTGTAAATAACAGTCATTCAGAAATGCAGTTATTAATCATTAAATACTACCTGATCCTTAATTTATCAGACTGCGACACCGAGGATCGCCACTTGAAAAACCAAGACCAGCACAAAAACAGTCAGTAACAGAGTCTCACCGAGCTCCTGCGGCTCCCACATGTACGGGTCGACTCCACCGTAGTAAAAGGACTCATAGCCAGAGTCAGTTCGCTCCTCTCCATCACGCTTCAGCAGCTTGTCTTTGGCTTTCTTTGCTTTCTGAACCAAACCTGGGAGACAACATGAAAACATTTCTATATTGTGAAAAGGAGAGGGAGGTTGACAATTTTCCTGAAAATTATTGACTTCAAGAAAGTGTTGACCCCAATCTCCTCCATCACCGTGACTGACACCCCCATTAGCTCTGTGGAGTCATCCAATAATGAAAATCCACCCTAAATGATCTTGCTCAGTATGAGAACAACAGCACGTTTAGATTTCACATCCAAACCTGGTGGCTGATGGTGTTTTATGTTGTAGTTATACTAGGCAATCAAAGTCTTGGTGGTCCTGAGTCTGGAAAAAGAAACCTTACGTCAACTACAAGTAACTACTTTTATCAAGGAGTGAATAATCCCGGTAAAGGGAACACTTTGGTCTATTCATAACAAAAGCGATCTATCTATTTAACAGTATATTGGTCTGTGTCACCAAGGCAAAAAAAAAAGACTACCATAGTTCTCCATAGTGTTAGAAAGAGATCTTCTTTTCAGGTTTATCTCAGGCGATGATGGTCGCATCATAGTGATTAAAGTGTGCTACAGCTTTAAAGGAGGGATAATCACGTTTGGGCTCATTTCAAAGGAGCTGGTCTTAAGGTCTCCCCACACCTAGACCAATCAAAATTGGCTCTCCCATTTGGATGGCTTCTCTGCTGCAGCGGGCCTTTTCGCCAGTTTCACACCTCTGCAGTTTATATAATGTTGAAGCTCTTCGCCCGTCAGAAACAGTGAAAATTACTCATTAGTAATAACTCTTCTAGGGGACTGAATTGTTTTCTTTGAAAATCATAAGAAACAGGTTGGCAAATATGTTTACTTAGATTATTGTGTTTAGCTCAGTGGATTAAGTAGCAGTGTAAATAACCTAGAGTTATGTTAGTAGTTTATAGTTATGTTTTTACTAACAATTTTACATATTCATTTTAATTTAAGAGTTATTTTACCTGACTTAATTGGTCAGACTTTTATTCTGAAATTGCGTGAGTCGGATCAGGAACTTTGTTTTTACCTCAAGGAGTTTAGAACTTAGGACATTTTATTTCATAATTTGTGAATTATTTCAAGGTTTCAATATGTTTTAGTCATCATTTTATGGTTTTGTTTCTGTTTTCTTTAGCTCTTATGGTGTTGTAATAAAATGGTGTCTTGTGATAATTTCAATGTGGACAATAAATGCAGCATCAGTTGATTGAGCAAATACTTTTTATTGGAACAATCGAGCAGTAGACTTTCGAGCAGGTAGATCAGATTTTTTTTCTATATAAATGATATAAAGGAATCAACGAAGCACCAAAATGAACGAAACGTCTGATTACTACTCATGTGACAACAACCAAACACCCAGCCAACTGTGTTGAACAACTCCTGACGTTTAGACACCAGCAAGATGAGCTTCTTATGTTCATATTCACCTGTTTTGCGATTTCTTCGCGATGATCTTCATCGTGCTTTCCTGTTGTGTGGTTGATGGAAGAATGTGTTTTGAGCGCCAGCCAGCTGCTCTTTTACGCCCCACCAGAATCAAGCTCTGCTTTTCAAAGCAGGTTGTGTTTGTCACTAATTTCACAGTTCTTCACCTCCATACTAAGCTTTAAAACTGTGTAATGCAAACCTGAGGATTGATTATTGCTTACATTGTGTACTTTTAAGTAGCTCTTTAATGTCTCAATCTGTAAATAAAGCTATGTTCAGATTGTAGGTCTTTAATGCTAAATTACACATTTTTTATGACTGTTTAGTGCTCATTCACATTACACGTTCAATGAGGTGTTAGTGTGGCTTAATTTAGGTGTGATTTTTGTATCAGATTCAGGACGACGTATGAAAGCGGCCTGGGTTGGATTTTAAAAATCAGAATTGAGCTGTTCAGACTGTCCTAAAAATATCAGATAGAGGTCACATTTGGGCAAACAAATCGTTTAGGTCACTTTGGATACATTCTGAACATAGCCTGTGTCTCCATCTATTTTTGTATTCTGCAATCCTACAGATGTTAAATAGATCTGTATTTATGCTCAGAAAAAAAAAATAAACACCACAGTGACTAAATACGATTCTGGGGTATCCTCAGAATGCACTCTCATGTTGTTTAACATGAGAGTGCAGAATTAGGTACAAAATTTAAACCATTTCGTACTTTTTAGCTGGCCAGTGACGTGCCGCGTGTCCCCAGCGTGCTCCTCCTCGTAGTGCTCCTGCAGTTGATAGAAGGACTGAAGGTCTTTCAGGCAGAGGGGGCACAGGAAGCCCTCCTTCACTGCTGCTGAATCCTCCAGAGAAGGAGACGCCATCCCGGACAGATACACAGGAATGAATCTGAGGCACTACGCTGCATCTCTCCTCAAACTCCAAAAGCCCACCATCCCTCTAGCAGAGTCACACAAAAAAAGAAATCAAGTATGTTAGCAGCCTGCCACAAACCGCTCAAACGCATTTAACAAATAGTTGTTTTTAATCACGCAAACAATTACTATTGTACATCAATACATGGAACATTTCGGTACCATTGGGCTGTTACACGTTTGTTAAAGCTGGGCCAAAGACCACAGTTAATGCTGAATTCTGATTTCTGGCAAAAGAACAGTCTGAGTGCTCAGTTCTGATTGGATGGTGAACGTTCTTTAAGTGGCTTTCCTTTATTGTTCATATATCATTTACAATCACAAAACTAAAATAAAGTTCCTGTTAAGAAAATAAAAAATATCGTTAAAAAAATCAGCGGTTGGTTGAACTGACATCAGATAATAAGCATCATCAGCAACTTAGCGATATTTAACGTTATAGTCTGTTATTTACTGAAAGTCAAAGGTTTCCCCTTTTCTACTTTATATATGTAATACAGTTTCTGAATTATATATAACAGAAAAGAACAAGAGATATGTAGTCTAATTAAACCTCAATTTGTCTCTTAACAGTAATTAAACAAAGTAATTACACACTGTGTCCTCGAACATAAATATGTCTTGTTTTGTAAAAGGCCTCGATGTTAGCACAATGACAAAAGACAAAAAACGTCAATCTACCTCTTTCTTGTGCCACAGACTTTCAGCTTATATATGACAGTTGCAGACACGTTTCGTGTTAAAATAAGATTAGAATTTTCAGTAAAGCTTAGATCACGCCAATGATCGTGTGACTCGGTTTACAAGGCGTGACCACAGGAGGAAGTTTACGTCACTCACTGTACCGTGTCAAAATAAAAGTTTTTTTCTGCGCGTTTACTACAGCTGAAAACTATAACTGACGTTTCAAACATTTTCAGTTTTCTCATACATAGATTGATTGACTTTCTTTTTACACTCTTTATTTTTACAAATAGCTCGTTCATTTTTAAGAATTTCATAGAGAAGATCTTCTCTGAAATGTAAACAGACCACATGTTAATAAAATAATGGGGCATGTAAGTATAAAAACTTAAGTTAGATCAAAAAGGTGACAGATGGGTTCATAAACAAATTACAAAGCCCACATTTTATTTCCCCTTCAGTCTTAAATGTTTTTAGCAATTCATGTTCTGGGTAAATATACTTAACTATTAAAATTTAATTATATTTGGATATATTTATTTTCTCCTTGATATCATAAAGGCTCCCCCACGTAATGTCTTGGTTAATTGAATTTCAGAAAGCGTTGACCGCGGGAATATTAATTGATATACTCATTTGTCTAAGGTATCTGTTACTTCTTATTAAGAATATTTACCCCATATTCTTAGATTTTTTTTAAATTGATCTTTAAAGCCGGTGTTTTAACCACACAATTTTCAGAAGAAACTCAGAAAGAAAGCGCCACACCAAACAAAACTTTCAATCTCGCTACTTTTACTCTTAAGGAGCATAAGAACAGTACAGTTGTGGCACCTGAGAGCAGTTACACAGGAGTGATATCAGTGTACTTGACGTAGCAGTGGCAAACCATGCAGAGTCAGACCACACTGCAAATCCTGAAGGCCAGCTGCAAGCCTTCTTTAGAAAAAAGACTGTTCTTGGGAGCCAGACTGATATTTTCATAGCATTAAGACCAAGTAATGAATTGAACAAACCTTGTGTTAAGTCACTCAATCGCCAAAATATTTATTCGCCAAATTTTATTTCAATATCTGTGTTATCATGGCTTCAACTCAGTTCAAACTGCTTCACAATATCAAAAAAAAATCCAAGCATTTAAAAGGCTTTTCTTTAAGTATGAAGCATTTACCTGTAGTCACTCTCAAAACCATTAACACCCCGATGCCGTCCCTAACCTGTTTGAGATATTTTGGGTATAATCCTGAGGGAACCTGCTCCATTGACTCATTTCATGTATTAAAACAGCATTTAAAACAACATAATAGTTCTCCATCTGAGCATCAAGGGATAAATATAAACTACCAGGATAATTTGCAACACTTTCAAATCTCAAATATATATTGCTTATATTTTTATATTTTTTGTAAGTCACATTTTTACATTTACATTAACAGTAAAACACATATGGGAGGCTGTGTTGAGACACATGTGAGTGTTCCTTTAACATTTAAAGAATTCAGATAAGGTTTTTTGACATGGAAAGGTACATTAATCGCAGAGTGAATATTCAATCAAAATATACACAAGATAACTGATGTGGTTTGAATAATAAAGATTGACCCTCTCTAGCTAAGCTTTATGGTGTTCCCCCATTCCCAAGACCCATTGATATCAATAAGAGATAAACTCAATAGGTTTCCATATGCAAATGAAGGCTTCTGAAAGACTGATCACTTAATCAAGTCACTACAGCAGCCACCTCTGGGTTTTCCCAGTTGATTTAAATTCTAATCAGTAGGAATTCAGAATATTCTGACTGCATTGCTCTGGAGCTGAGAGAAGCACTCTGTATTGGGAGAGTAATTTGAAGAGCAGAGAAGATGATTCACAATCTCCATCACTGAAACTGTACACACAAACCTAACAAAACAAATTGTCTGGACTTCCTGGGTTCAGTTTTCTGGTCTCTGTTGGCTGAGTGAATATTTGAATATTTGATCTATGCTATTTAGCATATATGCTAAAATAAGAATGTTTTTGTTCTTCACTTTTGTAGATAAATTCAATTGTGATAACCCTTTATTTTGCACAATCCTTACTTGATAATCCATATGGATCATTGTTTTTATTGATGAAAGCTTATTAACATTTTCACAATGTGAAATAAAGCCTTAATACATTAAATAAATTTAAATACACAATTTCTAATAATTAAAGGGTTAAATTATCTTATATATATATATATATATATATATATATATATATATATATATATATATATATATATATATATATATATATATATATATATATATATATATATATATATATATATATATAGGTGACTAAATCTTCTAAATCTTGATGGCTCCCAAAAACAATACTGTTAAGAACCCTAAGCTTACATTTACATTTACAAGTTACAAATGTAAAAATGAACTTTTGTTTTTAAATCTGTCTAGGGCACTGCACCGTCGTATATCTGATATCTAGGGGACCCTGGGGAGGACTCTGGAATTCGTTGCCACTCGAACTCACAGTTCAAGAAACACATTTCTTTTTCGATGAACCTTTTACTGATGTTTGATGAGGTGGGGGCTGAGTGAATATGTGCTCTCTGTGTTCTCTAAGGCAGCGGTCCCCAACCCCCGGCCTCGGACATCAGGCCATGTCCCTCTTGTCCCTCTTCTCGATCACGTGATAGATTACTGCTGAAACGAAACGCAGGAGCTCGCAAAATGAGTAAAAAATAAACGACTTAGACCGAGGAATGCCAGAACCTTAAAAAAGCTACATTTAACCGACAATATCAAGAGTTCTACTCAAGATATGGATTTATCTCGAGAGCAGATTCCCACGCAGCAACCCTCTCTGTATTTTATGCAACAACCGGCTCTCGAATGAGGCAATGTAGCCCTCAAAACTCTTGTTAGTAGCAAACTGATAGAGTGGATTCATTTTTATTATGTTTTAAAAAGCACAGTTTACATGCAGGTCGTATTATATTATTTTATCGTATTTATCCTCCACACTTTAAAGGCCAGTCCTTGAAAATATTGTCTGACATTAAACTGGTCCATGTCACAAAAAAGCCTGGGGAGCGACTCTAAGGAGCCACATTTACCTAAATGTGTTTCTCCTGAAAAGATTAAAAGATATATTACTTTGAGTCAATTTTGTCTTCAAACTTTTTTTCAAATTTCCTCAACGCATCACTCTGATACAACATAGACTGAAGGTAATTTTAAAAATTCCGTTAACAGCCACCGAGAATGAGAAAAT
Source organism: Danionella dracula (assembly GCA_900490495.1). NCBI lineage: Eukaryota > Metazoa > Chordata > Actinopteri > Cypriniformes > Danionidae > Danionella > Danionella dracula. The sequence goes on from UELW01000334.1 coordinate 18,272,686, forward strand.
ACTGATTCAGTAATTAACTCAACACAAATTGAGCCAACAAAAAAAAACTGTAAACAAACATTTTCATTAGTTTTTACAGTGTGGCTACTTCAGGGTAACCCTATTCCATTCCAATGGACACCACATCTCTTCTATTATTGTTTGTGGGAAATTTCACACCAAATTAAATAAAGATTTAACTAATTAAATAGTTTTGTGTTCATGTGTTAATATTTTAGCATTGTGTTATCCACATCCAGTTTTTTTTATAAAATAACAAATGACAGTAATTGTATTAATTCTTGAATTTGTATCAGACCTATAAAACAATGCAGTTTTGAAAGGGTTAAATAGCCTTCTAATAAACTAAAATGAGTTTTAGTGTTTGAAAACAAGCTGGTGGAGCTGTTTAGATTCTAAATAGAACCCTCTAAAATAGGAATTCAAGAAGAAATGGCTTTAAATCGTCTATTTCAAATCTCTCAATACTTACAATAACATTAAAACATTTTGGCTACAGTTGGGAAAACTCTAAAGAATTGTTTTTACAAAGAGACACAATTTGTTCTGAAGTAAATCTGAGAAAGTCAATAGTGAAAAGTGAAAAAGCGCAGCTTTATGCTTTTGTGACCAATGTTGGAATTATTTACTCATATTTGCACATTTGCACATATTCCAGCATGGTCTTGTGCTCATCTGTGGAAATGTGATGTTTCCTCACTTTACAGATGTTGGAGTGCAAATCAATACGTTTCTGTGCCATACCAAGTTTCATAGCTTTCACCAAATCCTTTTTCTCTTCACTGAAAGTCAATTAAGCTTGGCCCTAGAACCACTATCTTACTTTGTGTTTCTAATGATTCTCAGCGGCCCTTTGTCTTGCATGAACTGGTCATCTCTCAGGATCTGAGTTAAGTGTGAATGGCAAACCCTAAGCATGGGCATCTCATTATGTCTATGATAATGTGGTAGTCTGAGTTAATGGCTCCGCTGATTAGATCAGTGCTTGTGATACTCCAGCGTCTGGGTGAGAATCTGTGCGTGTGACTTCATTTGCATTATTGTTTGAATGTTTCCTTTCAGAGCTTTGTCTTGATCTCTAAGCTCTGTCTCCTAGGACGTACTTAAGATGGAGTAAAAACGTCTTCAGTAACACTCCTGTGCTGCTCCAGTGGTAAGCACATCTTGGACACAGCTCACCTTGCTTTCCTTGGAAACAATATTCAAGAGGACTTTGTTGTGAGCGCACTTCAAAACAACAATGGAGCACATTGAACAAATGTTGTGCTTTATTCTTGGTTTGTGGTTGTTCATAACTATGAAGAATAAGGCTTTATTTGACAGGAGGCTGATGGCAGGAGATCGAAATGCTGTCCAAAGGCACAGAAGAGCTTTGGAACTTTCACGCCAGTTGACCAGAGATGCTCGGTTTGTTGAACTGCGAATGAGGGTAAGAAGCATTAAAACAATATTTGAATGTACTCTTTGTGTTTCTGCTGTGAATCCCTGGCTGCCTGTTAATAATATTAACAAAACTGTTCTTTCACAGATTTTTCACATTCTGCAAACTCGCCTCAATGGGTCATTTGGTTGGACACCTAACCGATCTTCTGAGTGGTGGGATTTAGTTGTTCCCAGTTTCACCAACAGTCAGTGGCTGGAGAACTTCAGGATGTCCGAAGGCACGTTTCTGTACTTATGCAATATAATGAATCTAGCGATGGAGAGACGGAACACAAATTTCCGCACAAGTGTGAAGAAGAGGATAGCCATTGCTCTTTGGAAGCTTGCCACCGGGGCTGATTTCAGAAGTGTTGGACAACGTTTTGGAGTAGGCATAACAACAGTGTTCCGGTGCCTTAAGGATTTCTGTGCTGTAGCAGAGATGCTGTTGAAACCAGAACAAATTCCATACCCAGATCCAGAAAAGTTCAAACAACTGGCAACCGACATGGAGGAATTGTGGGGGCTACCACACTGTATTGGTGCTATTCATGATTCTCACATTCCTGTGTTAGCACCACCGGAAAATTACTGGGATTACTTAAATAGCCAAGGCTGGCACTCCATCATTTTTCAAGGAGTTGTAGATGCCAAGGGACTTTTCTGGAACGTTTTCGCTGGACTACCAGGAAGTCTAAATGTTGCACAGGTTTTGAGACTGTCCTCTTTGTGGGAACTTTGTGGGAACAGACAAACATACGTGGGAAATATGGATATGATGAGCTCTGAACACTACATCCTTGGAGACGCGGAATATCCTTTGCAGAATTGGCTTTTAAAGCCAGTCTTTGACAATGGGAGACTCACAGAGGAACAGCACGTGTTCAACGGGAAGGTATCAAGAGCACGTGTAGTTGTTGACAAAGCTTTCGGTAGATTAAAAGGAAGATGGAGCTGTCTTTTGAGGAGAAATGACTGTGAAGTTGAACTTGTGAAATCTATGGTGCTGACATGCTGTGCTCTTCATAACCTTTGTGAGAATCAGGAAGAGCCCTATTTTGAGAATGCTTGAGATTTACTCCCACTGAAAGGGGATTTATGAGTTATATGGGACAATGATTTGTATAATCAAGTGGGATTTCAATAAATGTTGCAACCTTTTTAAACATTTCATGTCTGTTTTGTGTTTGATGATGCCATTCTGACTCGTATTATCTATATTGCTCTCCAAATTATATTGTTCTCCAACCATGGGCACCCATGGGCATATTTGGAGGAAGATGGGGTGACTGAAAAATGGAATTCATGAGTTCTCACTTTTAGGTTAGCCAAGATTGGCACATTAGATAAGTAAACTATGTATGTCCTGAGAGGTTCTAGAGATGTAAGATGAGAGCAGAGCTCTGAGGCTACCAGACTCTGTGGTACCAGGAACTGGTTTATATATTGTTTTAGTCATCAGTGAATAGAAGTCATTACCTGTTAATATGCTATGCTAATTGGTTAGTCTTATTGAACTCTGGATGTGAACAGGATAATGAGATTACTCGTTACATTGACTGTATTTAAAATGGTCGTTCCCATAGTTTTTAACAGAAAGCAAATGAGGAGAGTTTGCTAAATCAGTCATGTCTTCCTTGACTAGGTGTCACAACTGGAGAGTCGAAAATAGGCAAAAAGACCAAATTTCTCAAATCAGAAAGTACGAGGAGGATATTTCAGTGTTAGTGGCTGTTGGAAGCTGTTGGCAATTGAAATCAACCCAATTCTGTGACCTGTCTCAAGAGGTCAGTTGAGGATTTACAACTTCAGTCACTTCCTATTACATGCCCAAATTGAGCTTTTCTCATGTCTCAATGCTCAGTTGGAATGTTTTTAATAGTTTTGATTTAATAAATGCTAAAATATTTTTTTTAAGTTATACAGAAAATATGTACTTTGAGTATTAAAGTTTGTTAGCTCTTGATTAACAAGATTCATACTGTGCATACACGGACATACCTACAAATAAGTTTTGTTCTTTTGTCACGTTATAACAAGATTTTAATGAAATTCTTTTAAAAAAATCTGATGAAAGGTCAGGTTAGACCTGTGAAAATGGCATTTTTCAAGGGAAAGAACCATATTAACAACAGATAACTGTCCATAATATAATGCATTGCCATTAAACTACAATAACACAGTTTCACTAGTCTACCCTAACTTCTCATCTGACTGTTTACAAACACAACACTTGGTTATACAACAGCCCTATCACAAAAACAAATATGGAATTTAAGATATAAAATGTCCACGCTCAAAGACATTACTATACGAGGGCAGGTTAACTAATTTCTAGTCAGCGTACAGTAAATGAGCCAGTCTCAGATTATCTTAATGGTTTTAAATAAACTTATTTCTACTAATCTCACAAAATAAAAGACGAGGCAGTGAGATTAGGGTACCCTGCTCCAATGTTTCTCCTTGGTAAATGTTTTTGTAGTTAATTCTATCATTATTAGAAATTTGGATTTTCCATCTGAGAATGGCTTATTTTTGGTCTTTATTCGTTGGAGTAAAAAACTGGATGCATGAACCACAATTTTATTAAACTACATGGGAAAGTGTTATTCACATCCGAGGTCCCTCTTAATATTACTAAAGTTATCTCCAAATGCAAGAAAACAAGTTTCAAATAAAGGCTGGCTAACCATTGCAATATAATAAAATCTTCTGAGACTGCTTGGTTACTTGCACACTGACAGGGATTCGATTAATCTGCCTTCTTTAGTAATGTGACTGAGTGATCTCAAACAGATATATCGTATTTTTTGATTTGGTGGATCATAAATTATGAGAAATAAACCTCAGCGAAGTAGCCCTGTTCTTTATTATGCAAAATGTAATATAATCCAAAGAAAGGAATAAAAAAGATCCCCCATAGAGTTGTCATGAAGGTCAAAATTAGTAATTTGAAACAAAAAATGAAGGATCAGACATTATTTGTTTTTTTTCAATGTGTGACGATGGAGGTATAATCGGCCCCAAAAAACAGAGGTGCGTGTGTGTGTGTGCGTTTACAGCAAGAGAAATCCTTACAATGATAAGAACGAAACACACGACAAAAGTATTTCATTTACCTTTTATTTAAAATGACCCAAAGAGTTTGTATTGTTTCTGCCACCTGATCAACTCCTTTGCGAGTTGATCGGCACTTTACCTGGGCGTGTCAAAGGGGGCGGGGCCCTTTTATGATGAAGGATGTTGCATCAAACCATTATGTTTGGTTTAGCTTTGGTAGTAATTTAATTGTCTTTATATGTGTTTTATTTCATTATGATTTGAATTAATTTAAAGTATTTATGCTAAATGTTTTAACATAGATATTGTTCAATTAAACATTAGTTAATGCATTAAGAGATAATGAGTCATTGAGAACAAAGTGTTTCATTCATGACTTCACTGACGAACAATACATGAGTTAATGTGTTAACTAAACTGGCCACGTCATCATGATTTATCCTTTATTGCATACAATCATTATAGTTTCAACATCCACAACAAACATCTTTATAATTTCATTTGAACTAAACAGTACTTTAAATGATCACAAATGATATATGGATATAAGAATGCATAATCCAGGTAAACAAAGAGCATGGGACAATAAGAAACTTTTTCTGATGACACTACTGGTGGTGGAATTGTAGACTTGGTCTGTAGACCTGGATTCAATAAAGAACCTTTGGAAGAGCCGCTACGTTTCCATCTAGTGCTCAGGAGATGATTAATGCCCTCATCAGATCTGTGGAGATCTATCAGGAGAATCTCCATTGTCTAATCAGGAGCAGGTAAAGGTATTAAGTGCAAAAAGCCACATACATTGAATTAGGTTAACTTAATAATTCTCAATCCAATCTTCCATATTTATATTCACAAACCTACTTTTTTTGATCAATTAAGATCTTCAACTGAAAGATTTCAATAAATCTAAAATGTGCTGTTTAACAGATGCCCATAATTTTTGCGCCATGTTCTCTTGGAGACTAAACAATTTTATCATTTTGAATTATTGTAATCAAAGCTCTGTTCGAAACTTAAGGCTGGTTTTTGACATCTTCTGCTTGTAAAGCTCATCAAAGTGTTCGCTCTGAGCCACAGTGAAAAGGTTCTTCCAGTCGCCCACTTTACCTTCAGGAAACACCAAGAATGAACAGAACAATTACATGTCTCACCATTCAACTCAAATGAAAGAAATGTTTAAATTCACCTGTTTTTCTCTACAAACCTTTTCTCATAAACGGTGATATCTTGAAGTCCATGAAGGGAATTGCTTGGTAGTTTGTCATGTGGTTCTTCTTCATGGCATCAAACTGAACCCCTCTGGTTATTTTCTGCCTCTCAGAGTCGGACGTTGATAAACCCAGGAATAAACACAAACGCTCCAGCTCTCGCCCAGTGTCCTGAAACACAAAATCAGAGAAAAAGGAAATCCTGCAGCATGTTTATTGACAGTGGCAGAGGCAGCAATTACTTGTACTTGAAAAAACATAAAAGACTTTATTTGACACTCAGTTCTTAAAGATTTATTTGATTGGACCATATGAGCAGAGTTATGTACTTTATAATCCAAAACATCATAGACCTTTGAAGCCAGGTCTACTCATGAGCAAGATGGAGGTCGATTATGTGTACAACTGGTTGCAAAAGGGTGGAATTTATGGTAATTAATGGAAGGGCCTTACACTGTTTGACTTCATTTACTGTGAGTTTCACAAACGAGCTCATTCTCAGAGGGTTTAACGTTTACATTTACATTTATGCATTTGGCAGACACTTTTTTCCAAAGCAACTTACATTAGAGGAGAGACAATACGCAATTTGTTACACAGTCAAAGTCTATCTCAGCTTGCTCATATTGGAAGCTGTATCAACTGATCAATAAACCAAAGCAGGAAGAGGAGAAAAAAGTTTTTCATTTTTATTAATTTTTATAGTAGGTACTCCCTGAAGAAAGTTTTTAGTTGCTTTTTGAAAGCTGTTAGTGTTCCTGCTTTCCTGACTGGATCAGGGAGTTTGTTCCACCAGCTAGGGACAGAGAGAGAGAAGCTTCTGCTAAGAAATTTTCTGCCTTTGTGGGACGGAACCAAGAGTCACTGTTCCTTTTTGAGGAATCCAAGTAGAGATGCCGTTCAGAGAGTCATTCAGGGAGTTATGCAGGCAGTTAAGGATTGGTAAGGATTGGGGGGAACAACAGATAGAGTTGAGTGTCATCAGCGTAGAAAAGGTGTGAGAATCTGTGTCTGTGGATGATAGAGCCCAGGGAGGTGGTGTAGATGGAGAAGAGAAGAGGACTAAGGACTGAACCCTGGGGAACCTCATCCCTCCACCCGACACTGAAAGATGCCAGTGCCAGTGATACGTATTGCAGAGAGAGTAGAGAGAAGGATCTGATGGTTGACTGCGTCAAACGCCACAGAGAGGTCCAGTAGGATGAGGATGGATGATCTGTAGTTAGCCCTGGTATCTCACAGTATTTCCTTCACAGACAACAAAGCAGAAGAAAGTCGATTGAAGACGACCCGCTCAATGCGTTTGGCAGTGTAGGGCAGCAGAGAGACAGGTCTGTAATTGTCCACCATTGATGTGTTGAGTGTAGGTTTCTTGAGAAGTAGGGTGACTTTGGCCACCTTTATGGTGTTAGGGAAAATGATAGTAATTGAGGAGTTGATGGTGAGTAAGGGCAGGTGTGATGGTAGGTGAGACGGTTTGTAGAAGGTGAGAGAGGATGGCTCGAGGGGGCAGGTGGTTGGATGCGCTGAGTGAAGGAGTTTAGACACCCGATCTTCTGTGAGTGGAGTGAATGAAGACATCCAAGGTGTTAAGGGTTGTGGATGAATTTGGGTGCAGGGTGTTGCAAACTGGTGAGGGTGAAGGTTTTGTCTGTGAAGTTATCAATGAAGCCATCTGCAGTGAGGGAGGTCGCTGGGGGGGTTGGGAGTGAGTTTAAACTCCTGAAGAGCTTTCGGTGGTCCTTGGCATGTTCAATCTTGTCGTGGTAGTATGTTGTCTTAGAGTCTTATACCTTACCTGAGAAAGTTGAGCAGTTGCAGTTTGGTACGCTTCGAGGTCTGCATGCTCTTTGATTAAAGCATTTATTGTGATTAAAATAAACCTTTTAGATGGATTTTTATCGTTTTAGCTAGAATTTGTGCACAGATCAATGAGACAAATTTCTGTCCAAACAACTGGAAAGTTTTTTTTATGACCTCCCCTGAGTTAACAGCAAGTGTTTGACAGCATATGGCTGACTTAGTTTCTTGCTTATAGCAAGAAGATACAGGCTTCATTGCAAGAATCTTGATATAATTACTGTTGAAGTTCAACAGGAAAATTGTGTAAAAGCTCAAAAACAAACTAAAATGAAACAAAGATTTATTGTACTTCACAAAGTCAACATCCCTCTTATTTTGTGAGAAGTAGTGTAGAACAGATACCGGCAAGCTTCGGTTGGAATTTTTAAATTAAAGAAAAACAATGTAACTTTTTTTGCGTACATGTGTTAAGTGATTTGTTTGTGACCGTTATTTGACTGAGATCATTTTCACTCAAACTGATATTTCAGAAAAGCTGAACAAAGTAACTGTTGAGGAAAGACAACTTCATAATCCTGCATGTAGTCCTACATTTGACCATTCAAATCAAATGTTACTACTTCAGTAAAGCTTTAGTTAGATACTTTTGTATACAACATGGTTTTACACAAAAAAAGTTAAACTCACTTGAGGAAAAGTCTTCACAGAATACTTGCATGGAGAAACTTGGCAAGTTGATGAGTTTTAATCGCTTTAACAATATTATTAAAAATCAAACTATTAATCATATTGAAATGTTGAATACCAACCATAAAAGATTTCTGCATTCCTTTGTTATTGTATGACAGCTAGTAAATGCTGGACTACTCACCTCAACCAAATCTTCATAGAACAAGTAGAGAAGGTTGGAATAACTTTGTTTTTTCTCCCACCAGCCAGTGACGTGGTCGAACCAAGAGCCAAACACATCTGTTAAGTAGATTTATACACACTTTCATATGCAGTAATTCCTCCCCTGCCTTTAGAGACCACCTCACTCCCCTCTGCCTTATGTTGGTGACAACTATAGAAAACTCCACTAGGGGCTCTCCATACTTTTTCAAAATGCCAATCAGTGAACGCGCTGATGGTTACGTGATCACGCCGTCCCGCATAAGCATGACGCTCTCCCTGTTTTTTTGCTGGTAGCCTACTCTCGACATACAAGCGACTCAGTGAAAGACACCACAGAAACAGTTGGATTATCACCTTGTGTGTGGATTTTTGGAGATCTGGTAAGTCGACCAGCAAGGTATTTTGGCTGGATCCAGAAGGTTGGAACCGCTGCACGCCCCAGACTTCAGCTCTTTCACTGCCTTCAACCAACAAGTAAGACTCCTTTTTTCTTAGTAGTTTTCTTAGTAGTGCTGGCAACACTTGTTTTGCCGGTCGACTGTTTGTAGCATGTTTCAAACATGTCGCGACATGTCGCATAGTCTGTTGGATGCAGTGGATCGATTGCATTGACATTGAAGGATAGCCACGATCATTGCCTCATTTGTCTTGGGTGTAGACATGCTGAGGCAGCGGTTGAGGGATCAGACTGTGTGAATTGCACACTTCTGTCCGGCTTAAGGTGAGGTTGGCGTACTTTCAGTCCATCACCAGAGATTTTGTAGCTCCCGCCCATAACGGTCGACGAGTGCATGTCACTGGCGCCCAGAGAAGTCGAGCAGGGTCCCCCAGTGTGTCCGCTATCCGCTAGAGTAAAATATCGGATGATGTACTGCTTGCATCTTCTGAGGACTCCTGTGCACCTGATGATGCGATCTCCACTGCTGCATCGGAGAGAGACTGCACATTTCCCGAAGGAGACGGTACATCACTCTCCACCTCTGGGGTGACAGCATATTGTGCTGTGGAAGAGATGGCCGAGTTGCTTACCCGGGCTGCCAGAGAAAATGGGTTGGAGGTGGCTCCGCCCCTGGCACCTGAGATCTCCAGGCTAGATGGTGGTTTGTGGGGTCACGCCGGGAAAATACCCCGCAGTCGCCTCCTTTCTTGTTCTTCCCGGAAGTGCAACGGGAATTGATCCAAACTTGGAAGGCGCCTCTTAAAGCGAGATTGGTCTGTCTCCCTTGGCAGCGCGGTAACGAGGGTGTACGAAGTGATTGCCCAGGTAGAGCAGGCGCTGGCGGTGCACTTATGCCCGGGTAACCCTGCCGCCTGGCGTGAACAGCCGAGGTCTCCGTCCCGCCAGCTAAGCCATTGGACCTGACTTCAAGGGTTTACGCTGCTGCGTGTCAGGTGTTCCAAGCCAAGGCCATGAAAGATAAGCAGGAGGGGAGTTGTGGCCCAGGTCTTACAGAGGATCTGTCAGCAGGTTCCCCTGCTGGTTGACTTTCTGACCCAGGGATGTGGGCACAAGCACCCGCACCCAGACCTCTGGAATCTCCATGTCTGGCACATCATGCCGCAGAGGACCCCTGAGTAATGCCACGCTCTGTTGTTCAAACACTGTGTCTTGCCAGAGCTCCCACTACTAGGGCCTGTTATGCGAGCAATTGGCGACGGTTTGTCGACTGGTGTCACTTTCGCCAAGTAGACCCGAGTAGCTGCCCTGTTGAACTCGTGCAAACGAGTTAATGGTCAGATTCCTCAGAGAGGCCAGAAGGGTTAGACCCTCTAGGCCGTCCTTAGTTCCCTCCTGGGACTTTTCCATTGTCCTTAGAGGACTTCAAGGTCCTCCATTTGAGCCGCTTGAATCAGGAGAGCTTAAATTTCTGTCAATTAAGACAGCGTTAGCCTCGATTAAGAGCATGGGGCATCTGCAGGCACTCACTGTCAACGAGACCTGCTTAAATTTTGGTCCTGGTGATACTCAAGTTTTTCTTAAACCCAGGCCTGGATATATGCCCAAGATTCCTACCATCCCCTTCAAAACTCAGATAGTGAACCTCCAAGCTCTGCCCGGAGAGGAGGCAGCACCAGCCCCTGGTCCCAATTGCCCTGTTCGAGCACTCAGGATCTATGTGGAAAGGACCCGGAACCTTAGAAGTTCTGATCAGCTCTTTCTATGCTTTGGAGGACAGCAGACGATAGGGAAGGCTGTCTCCAAACAGAGGTTGGCCCACTGGCTAGTGTCTGATGTCCGTTGCCTCTTGCAGTTGAGAGCCCACTCTATCAGGGATGAGGCGGCCTCATGAGCGCTGGCAAGAGTTACCCTGCTGGCAGAGATCTACAAGGGTGCGTGTTGGTCGACACCCAAAACCTTCACCAGGTACTATAACCTGAGCAATGAATCAGTCTCTTCAAGCCATGCTAAGTGGTGGTAGCATTGTCTGACATGTTCAAAGTGGTGTCCAGCTTGGGTTGTGCCATTCTTAGTGATAAATGCGCTATTTTTTGCTCCCGGAGTTAACCTCCAGCTTTTTGGCCCCAACAGGCATAGTAGAGTAAGCGGAAAACTCTTGAAAACTATTGCTCTAGCTAGTTCCATCTATGCCATCTTGCCTCTGAAAGACCTTTCTCCAGTGGTTCAAGGCGCATTTCCATAGGTCCCTCAATGAAACCTTACATGTATTAAGCTGCCGGAAATTCCAAGTCCAGGTTTGAGGTGGCTAGTACAGCCTCCGCATGCCTCCCTTCAGCTCTGAAAATGATGCTCCCTCCTCTGGTATGAAAAGGTATGAGAGAAAATTGCCCATTAAAAAATAAGTCTATAATTAAGGCCAGGGCGGAGGAGGGCCTGCTCGGTGCCGAACTACTGATGTGCCAGGCTTGCCAGGCCGTCGGCCGATGTAAAAGGACCTAGGTTGTGGCGTTTTGCAGGGTGTTCCCATAGTCGTCATTGACATAAGTCATAGTGACCGACTGATGGGGAACGTAATGGTTACTTTCGTAACCCCTGTTTCCCGAATAGGGTAAAGAGACTTATGTTCCCCAGCCAAAACCGTAAGGTCGTGAGTAAGTCTGGTTGCCTAGGGGGTGAGTACGGCTCCAGCTTCACCACAGTAAGAGCGTCATGCTTGCGTCCAGTTTAAACGGGACGGCGTGATCACGTGACCATCAGCACATTCGCTGATTGGCATTTTGAAATAGTATGGAGAGAGTAGACCGCGCCTAGTGAAGCTTCCCATAGTTATTACAGACATAAGTCTCCATTCCCTATTCGGGGAACGGGGGTTACAAAAGTAATCATTACATTCTTCTTCATGGTTCTTTGTTAGTGTAATGTTTCTCACCTGTGCCCAATTACACCCCTGACTATTTAAGTGCTGCTGTGTTCCTCTGCCTCTCACTTTGGTTTTTTGTTTGAACACTGCTGTGCTGCCTTGTATTTGCTAGTCATCTTTGCTCTTCTACAAGTAAGGGTATGTAAGTTACAGTTTGCTGGTTCTCAGCTGTTTCTCCCCTCATGGAGTTCTGTTGTCCTGTGGATCTACTTTAGTTTTGGTATTTAAAATACCTCATTCTGAGGAGAAGTGTTGTTGTTATTAGTGCTTTTTTTAAGGAAAGACTTCATTGAATCGAGCTCTGTTTGGAGAGTGTTTCATTTGGGTCCAATTCTAAATGATCAGTATTGGCTGCTAGAAGTGCTACGGTGACACAAAACTCCTCACTTTTCGTATTAAATTCTTGTTTCTCTTTATTCTGTTTAAGCTTTTTCTAAGAGATAATAAGAACTTGTCTGTGTTTCGTCTTCTTCTTTACTGGGGACACCCCACCCACAGTCAGCTGATCTAAAACTACTCTATCACATGCATACTGGAAGTTGCTTGGTTTGCGAGGGATTTAAATGTTAAGTTAATGGAAAGACATAATTTTGAATTTATGCAGAAAAACTAAAGCAGGTATAGCAGGAGTGATTGAAAGTCAAATTTTGCACCTGTTCAAAGACATTGTAACCAATCAGGAGCTTCCTAGAGATGGCACTTGAGGGATAGCTGGAAATCAGCAATGGTGGACGGTAGAGTTTGCCTGTGGGAATTTCTTTTCTCCATTCAGGAGAGCCAGTTTTCCAAAAATCAGTCAGCTGCAGAGGATTGCTGTATATCTGTACATTATCACATAAATTCGACTTGTTCTTTTATAGTGAAGAAAAGTGAGTTTAAGTGAATATTAGCTCTATTTGATAAGCACATTATTTGTATGGTGCATGTGTATGGAAGTGTCTAATATCATTCTAGGCCTGTAGGCTGACCCGGGCAGGACAGCCTGCCTATTAATTTTAATAATTAGCATTTATTATGACCATTTTTATTTACATTCTTCTAGTCTTTTTGCATTGGTTACACTTTTTTCATAGGAAGGGTCCGAGGCCCCCACTATTGAATGGTAAAGGAAACATTGGAGTTGATGTCCACACACAATGTGTGGATCGTGACTTTTTGTGTGCAGTGGAACTCTCAAGCATTTTCAACCTGCAGCATTTTTTTTCCTGTTTTGTTTGAAAACGCTTTTTAAAAAGGCCTATAGTTAAATAATTTTGTATTTTGCTCATTTGTCAATTGACAAAATTCCCCCAAGACACACACAAACACACAAGACAAGGACTCAGTGAAAGGTGAACCAGTCCTGCAAATACATGTATTGTATTGATTATAATATATCTAATCGGAACCATAAAAAACATTTAAAAGATAAACACATTCGTGTTACACTATTTGGGAAAATCACAACATAAAACTTTAAAAGCATTCATCTTTTCTTAACTGGGGGTAATAACAAAACTGTCCTTTCGAAGTTTTTGCTTTACATTTTAGATCTCTTTAGATTTGTGAACTGTATTTTCAATAAATTTTTTAAAGTCTTAAGTGTTTTATAAAAGACCAATGGATTTTTAGCCAGTATATAAATGGTAGTATGAATGTCATACTTTAATGTTTTACATCTAGTTTCAACAGAAAACATAGTTTGAATAATTGTCCCTGTAATTAAAAGATGTGCTGTACATACTTTTTCCTTCCAAGAAATTCCCAAGAAAGCTTTCCCAGTCTCCTGGCTCAGGCTGCACCATGTTCATACGGTCAAAGTGAAAATAGGATACAGCATTGTCTTTTGCATTGCGTGCTACATACACAACCTGGAAAAGCAGATAAACACAATTATCCTAGCAATTAATTAGGGGATATTACTCTATTAGTTTATAGAGGTTCTGCACTCTTCTAGTCTAACAACCAAAGACTAGAATTAGGCTAGTGAAGAGGTGGTAAAAAAAAAAGGTTGTGGCTAAAAATAGGCATGTTTATTTATAATTATTATACATAAATAATAATAAAACTTAAATTAGTTTTAAGTGGATTGTTTTAAGGACTGTAAAGGGATACCTCACAAGCGGCCATGGGTTAGAAGAAACATTAGGAAAAAGCTACAATGCAGGCCACCTCTGATTTTGTTAGATTGATCAACATGTATACGTTTGGTAATAATCAAGAACAATCTGGCTGTATTTACCTTGGAGTTTTGGTGCCAGAAGGACTCAGGTAGCAGATGTACTGGAAGATGAGTTTTGATGAGCCGAGGAGAAGTGGTAAGCTTATTTGCCATCGCTGTCCCTGAAAGTTAACAAACACAGAGCCCCCTCACACACAATATGAAACTCTTTTAGCACTTAAGGAAGTACGCTACCTGGTTGTCCCAGCTTAAGTCCTGGTATGTTCCTTCAGATTAAAAGGCTGTAGCCACCAGGTAGAAAGAGTTTGCAATGAGGTGGTATCATTCGATTTCAAATCTACAGTTTAGGGATAGCTTGAAACAGCTTGCACACATTGATGCCAGTTACTAGCATTGGCTTCCAGACCAACTAGAACTTGATTTTGGTCATCAGCTATGTTTCGATCTTTAGTGTATTTTACAGATGCGGTTACGGAATTCTTCTAAGGTTGCTTTCATACAACGAATAACCCCCCCACCTCTGCAAGGTCTGAAGAATGGTCACACGGGTCCACAATCTGTTTCAGAGCACGCTTGCCCTAAAAACTGGGTGAAGGCAACCATTCAGTTCTTGGGACCTGATCCAGAAATCTGCTGTCGCATGTGTTATGTAAATACTTTCAACAGACTGAGAGTTACAGTGTGAACACAAACCTGCAGAGGAAACTGTGGGGGACAGAATGCTGAAATAATTTGCAGGGTGAACACACTCGTGTTCTCGCGATCAGGTCCCAGGAACGAAAAAGATTGCTTTCACATTTGCCAAAAACAGCTGTTCCCAAGACCATTCTGTGCCCATGAAAAGAATGCGCAAGCTATAGTTAAGTGTTAGAAATCTGTCCAACCAGTAATTATAAATGGAAATTTTAAGTGACGTAACACTAGCATCAGTAACAACGTGTTCACATTTTCTTCCTAATCCTGCGCATATTTGTGCGCAAATTGTTAAATGAGCCCTTAATTTGAGACGAGTATTCAAAGACAGACAAAATCCCTAAGCATTTCCTGACACGTATTTACATGAACAATAAAGGTTCTCCGCGGAAGGAACAGCTTATCTTTGTGAGCTTCTTCTTGCATACAAAATGTGACAAAAAGTTCTACTGTTCTGCGCTGCTTCAGACCTTAATTTTTATGACAGTCCTCTGTGTTTGTAGACTAATAGACTGGATAGATTGGAGATATAATTTATTGGACTGAGTATACCTAAAACTTAGCATCAAGTTAAGGAAATATTTACACCTTCAAAAACTTTACATAAATATTAAGTTGTGGAAACCATGGATATAAAACTAAGGATTGTCAGGCTTGCTGCCCCATTCTGCTCTAAGGCACTTTATTCAATGAGGTTTTGCTGCTTTTTGGAAAAACTTCTTTGTGGGCTTTCCCCTGCAGAATATAACAGTAAATTCAGTACCAGGTAAGGCCACCACACACCTCTGCATATAGTTAGGGAAAAATGACACATGTGGACAAGTACTCACACATCTGCCCATCGGAACAGTGAAAAAAAAAAGATCAGTTCTGACATGTCACCCTGGTTTGTTGCAGTATGTGATCTGGCTCTTTTGATCAAATGTTCAAAGTACTTTCAAGACATAAAAGAGCAACTGGGTGGCGCTTGATACACATTCGAATAGACTCACAATAGGAAATAGAGAAGAAGTTGTTTATGGAAGAAAATATATGGTGAAAAGCTTGTCATGTTGGTTTTCCGAGGGTTCAGAGTTGTTTGACAAATCCCATAAAGACTACAAAAACAAGGACAAAAGGGAGGAAATATAGCATGGCATTGCCTTGGAATGGGAGCTGCCAAAGAGCGTTATTGCATCCCTGCAGAGAAAACAGTGTGAAATTTATGGTTGGACACGTTCGCATAGGTGTGTGTTGACCTTGAATCTGATAATTATTTTGTATTTCAACCCCTGTTCATCCGCAGATGTGATGGTTTCTCTGTGCATGACTGTTGTGGCATTACAACTATAAATGCTGATAAATTAATTCATAAATCTTCCCTGAAATGTTTGAGCAGCACCTACTGATTAGGAGGTAGATGGACCCACTCCTAAACCATGGTGTGATTGCATTGCTCCAGAAATTAAACCTTCAATGACCATATTTGGGTGTGTTTTTGCCAATCAAACTCCATAGTCGCCACATAAATACTTTTCTTTTTTACTATGTGTGTGCATAAATGACAAAAGAGTGACATTGGACCTGTGCCGAACCCTTGAAAGCAGGATTCAAGGAAAGGGACCCTCTCAAAGATGGGTTGTGAATGCAGTAGCTCATCTGAGCCAAAATACAGAAGATCCAAGATATGAGAAACCCATGTGGTTCCTAAAAACAAATAGAAATGAAGAAAATGAATTCCAATGAAGACTTCATTCATTTTCAAGTAACCCAGTATCCTTTAAAATCCTTACTCAGTCCTCTGTCACTTTCTGTTAGCATGCCCACAGTATGCTGATAACTCTTAATAAACGTGTTTCTGTGTATTTACATGAAAATCAGTAAGCAGGGTCCTCTCAAAATCTGCACCTATCCAGGGTGACACAATCCAGGGTTTAATAAGGCTATCTCAAATGCAGAGACAGCAGATGAATAAACTGAAGGACCCATGCACACTCAAAAGAAAAGAGTACGATAAAAAGCACATAAACAAAAGGGTTTCACCTAAACTATCAAGCGCACTGATCAACAAATGACTACAAAGTAGAAGAGAGTCAGTAACACCTGGTTAAACAATGATTAAAGGAAATGTGACTGTCCTGGTTCTACTCGATCTGAGCGCTGCCTTCACAAAATCCTTCTCGATAGACGAGAAAACTTAGTTGGTCTTACAGGAACTGTGATAAAATGGTTCAGATCATACTTAGAAGGAAGAGGTTTCTACTCTATGTGCAGAGTTATTAGGCAAGTTATATTTTTGAGGATTCATTTTATCATTGAGCAACTACTATATTCTCAATCAACTCAAAAGACACATAAATATCGAAGCTGAATATTTTTGGAAGTTGGAGTGGGGCTTTTTTAGTTTGGACTATCTTAGGAGAATATCTGTGTGTGCAGGTAACTATTGCTGTACAGAATTATTAGGCAAATTAATAAAAACCAAATATATACCCATTTCGATTATTTACTTTTGCCAGGCAAACCAATATACAATCTCAAAATGTACAAATACACATTTCTGACATTCAAAAACAAAACAAAAACCAATCAGTGACCCATATAGCCACCTTTCTTTGCAAGGACACTCAAAAGTCTGCCATCCATGGATTCTGTCAGTGTTTTGATCTGTTCACTATCAACATTGCGTGCAGCAGCAACCACAGCCTCCCAGACACTGTTCAGAGAGGTGTACTGGTTTCCCTCCTTGTAAATCTCACATTTGATGTTGGACCACAGGTTCTCTATGGGGTTCAGATCAGGTGAACAAGGAGGCCATGCCATTAGTTTTTTATCTTTTAGACCTTTACTGGTCAGCCACGCTGTGGAGTATTTGGAGGCATGTGATGGAGCATTGTCCTCCATGAAAATTATGTTTTTCTTGAAAGATGCCGACTTCGTCTTGTACCACTGCTTGAAGAAGGTGTCTTCCAGGAACTGGCAGGAGGACTGGAGGTGAGCTTGACTCCATCCTCAACCCGAAAAGGTCCCGAAAGCTCATCTTTGATGATAGCAGCCCATACCAGTACTCCACCTCCACCTTGCTTGCGCCTGAGTCGGAGTGGGGCTTTCTGCCCTTTACTGATCCAGCCACGAGCCCATCCATCTGGCCCTCAAGACTCACTCTCATTTCATCAGACCATAAAACCCTGGAAAAATCTGTCTTGAGATATTTCTTGGCCCAGTCTTGATGTTTCAGCTTGTGTCTCTTGTTCAGTGGTGGTCGTTTTTCAGCCTTCCTTACCTTGGCCATGTCCCTGAGTATTGCACACCTTGTGCTTTTTGACACTCCAGTGATGTTGCAGCTCTGAAATATGGCTGAACTGGTGGCAAATGGCATCTTGGCAGCTTCATGCTTGATTTTCCTGAGTTTTTTAGAAGTTGCTTAGCGCCTTCTTCTTTCAACGTGCTTCTTGCGACCCTGTTGGCTATTTGCCATGAAACGCTTGATTGTTCTATGATCCCGCTTCAAAACCATGGCAATTTAAAGGCTGCTGCATCCCTCTGCACAGATGGAACCAGGTTCCAGAGGAGATCAAGGGTGCCAACACTTTAGTCACATTTAAATCCAGGCTAAAGACTCACCTGTTTGGTTGTGCTTTTGTCGACTGAGCACCAACGTCTGAACAACTATTTTACCTCTGCACTTCACATCTTAATCTTTGTATTAATAAATATTTTCAATTTTCAGTTTTTAGTCAATTTGATTTTATATGACTTTTTTTATGCTTGATTTTATTAAACATACTTTCTTTTTGTTCTTTTTTTACATTGTAAAGCACTTTGAATTACCCTGTGTACGAAATGTGCTTTACAAATAAACTTGCCTTGCCTCGCCTTAAATAAAGACTATAAAAAGTCAAGATGCAAGACTAGAAAAAATCTTATCATAAATCAATGAACCAGATTTCAATAAAGAAAACCTGTTCATGTTGATACAGAGTGTGCAGAAAACTTCAAACATAAAAGATTATAATGAGGAGGTAGGATCAAATGAAGGAACAGACCGCTAAAGACATAATGGGAATAATGAGAAAGCAGGAGGAAGACACAGACAAGACAGTAAGCCATGTGCTTCAAACATGGGAGATGCATGAAGAAAGCTAGCGGTTATAATTGCATTGTATGCATGTCTTTAATAACTATAAATTAACTTTAAAATCTTTTTATACACACAGTTCGATCTCTTTTAAGCAAAAAATATTTACGTAGAAAAAATTCTATAAAAGTGAAACATTTTAACAGAAATTTCTGTTAAATTAATAAATGTTTAAAAAAAATTTAATTTCCCATTTTAAAATTACTGCAATGCTCATGTAAAATAGAGAATAAACTGGAAACAGTCTTGGTATTTTGTACCAATACTTTGTGCAGTGTAGCAAATATTTGAATTAAAATTATTACTATTCTATGTATTATTATTCTTACCAATTTCTATCATTTTATTATTAATCTGCTATATTGTATATTATATACTATATTGTATAATATATGTAACTATATTACCATGTATGAGTATTGACCCCATTTAGGGCTCATGTGGGGCCCTCTGCATCCATATGCATTGGTTTAATCAATAATACAGTTCTTATAAGCTTTTCTCTGTGACTCAATGATCATAAACTTTCCATCAGTGATACTCTCACCTGCTTTTGGGTATGTGGCAATGACGATATCATCAGGTCTGGCTTGGAAGTTTTTCACATTTTCCCAGTTGTCTGTGAAATATCGAGTCATAGAAACTCCCTCGAAATCAAACAACTCTGGTCGCCCTAAGAGATTGAGCTAAAAAAAGAAGAGCATCACAATAAGTAAACGAAATACAATAATAAGAGTTTTACATTCTCAAAGGGCTTAAACAGAACAAAAAAATGAAACTATATGACAAATGCTTTACTAACAGGAAACAGAGGCGTTGAATGACTAAAAATTGGGAATGCCTCAAGTGGACCTAGCTGAGCTCCACGCACCTTGAAAAAGCCAATTTCACAGAGAATGTTCATACCACTCCACATATAAGAGTAAGATGTTACTAATTTTATTTCTGTGATGCTTTGGAGTTGGAACCCACTACTCTATGGTACGTAATCCAGAGACTTAATCACCAGACCTCAAGGTTGTGGAAAGGGCAATATGTCTCCTTCTTCTATTCAGGACTCAAGCTCAATGTTGTGTCAAAAGGACATGCGTCCTTTCCTATTTAAGAAATTTGGGTTACAAAAGTGAGAACATCACTTTGATGTATGTCAAATAACTCTACTATGGGGACAGCTATTGAAAATGCCACAACTGAGATCATTCTACGCACGGGCTCTATGCAAAGTCAAGGCCCTCCAATGTTCCAGGCTCCAAGACCTAATTAGGTCTTCTTTGGTGGCACTTAGTTCCTAAACAAGCATGAAGAAATTTCCCTCCTTTACTCAGGAGATGTGAAAAATAGTCTGGGACCAAGTCTCAAGTATATTATCATGTGGGCGAACCAACCAGCAAGCCTCTTGCCACCTCCATTTGGAATTCCTGACAATAACAGGAACCAGAACTGGTAAGTTCCCTTCAAACCCCCTTACTGAGGGGGAAGAGAGTATGGGTGAGGAATTTATTGAAACAGGACCACAGATGCTGTTCTTCATCTGAATAGAAGCTGTTGCAGGGTGTGAAGGTAAGCAGTGGGACTACAGACAGTTTTGTGAGCAAGTATTAGTGATTGGAACCTAATATGAGCAGTGATAAAGAGCCAGGGAAGAGGGGAGTAACATGGGCTTACTTTGGTTCCTTTATGAACAGATGAGGTGCAGAGTTCTGTATCATCCACAGAAGTCTGGGCACAACATCAGTGCGGTTGGTTACAGAAGAATCATAGGCGCATTGACAAATAGTTTTTGGGATAGCAGTCATAGGAGAATCCAGGTTTGTGGATGATACGATCCAGGCAAGTGCTGTCGGTTGAAAAGAGAAGCGCACCGAGAACTGGACTTTTAGGAACCCCAATGAGCAGTTCAGTTTATAAATGTTTATAAACCCAACACTGAAAGTCCTGACCTTAAGTCAAGTGCAGAGCCCGTGATGCTCATTGCTGAGAGAGTGTCGAGAAGAATCTGGTGGCTTATTGCCTTAAAGTTTACTTGCCTAGATCTCAGCACTTTGCTCAAGTAACCAAGAATAAAAGACAACCTACTGCAGCTTTCCTGTATCCTTCAGCTGCCACAGTGTTGAAGGGAGAGAAGCTAGTAGCCCTCAAGGAGATGGTTGCTTATAGAGAAAACGGAGTGGGTGGTGATAGAGGAGCTTACTCTTAGATAGCTGTTGCACCGTTGGATAAAATGGAGTGTAGAGGTTGACATTCAGTGGCTTCAGGTTTTCTGTGCTCGGTTGCCATAGAATATTCACACAAAGCAAAACATGAAGAGAACAGAGGTGGGTAGTAACTCATTACATTTATTTAGTTACATTTACTTGAGTACCTTTTTAGGGTAACTATAACTTTTTGAGTACTTTTACTCAAGTACATTTTTATGGTGAAATATCTGTACTTTTAGTTAGTTATATCTGAGTTACATATTAGTTACAGTTTAGTTAAATCTTAGCTGCATTTCTTAGTCCATTGCTAATAAATGAGGTTAATCATATGATTTGCATACGTTCGGCACATCAATAATGTCAGATCACCACGCTAAAAGTCCACATGTCAAAAGTTTTTTTAGTCTCTAAATGCTAAGTTTTTTTAAATGCTAAGAAAAACAGCTTCATGATATAGTTCATGCTTTTTTTTTTGAAGGTGAAGGACATCAAGGCATCCATAAACTCCAGCTCCGAAATAATGAAAAACATGTAGCAGTATGTGAGGACGTCAGTGTTTGAATCATATCAGGGTTAATGTCACTATGGTTTGTACTAGTTAAACTGTCAATGCCCTCCACATCCCAATGATTTCCCAGCATTAATTGTAAAAATAAGTTTTGTGTTAAATTTTTTGTTTGTTGTGGTCATTATGTACTTAAAACTATATTTCATAAAAGCAGAATAAAGATACTTTTGAGGAGAGAACTAGATATTCTTCTACTAGTTTGATGACCAGCGTGTTTTGCTTTGTATCACTCTTATCAGAAGTAACTAGTTACTAACTACTTGAGAACATTTTTGCCAAGACACTTGTTTACTCTTACACAAGTAAATAATTTGGTAGTTACTTTTACTCTTACTTGAATAAATATTTTCTTAAGTAAGTTTTGGCTATACTCTACCCACCTCTGGAAGAGAATAAGCAACAACTTCCATTAATATTAGTGGTTATATGCAAATTCTCTGCACAAATGAGGCCCTTTCAAGGTGCACAGAATTCAACTCTTCCACTCCAGATGCTCCAATAGACAAGTTATTCACCATATGTTAAAGGGACTGACTGACTTGGAAAGGCAGCTTTCCAAAGCCCAGAAACAGTTGTAAACATTTAAAAATAGCAAAAAAAAAAAAAATGTTATATTCGATTTCAATAAAAACAAGTGTTTTCCACTATATAGATATGTGATAGATTATCTGTAACCACAATCTTATATTTTATTTTACATTAACATACAGTAATTTTACATTTAAAAACAAAATGTAAAAATCTGTAAAAACAACAACGAATTCTCTAAATCCAAGTGTAGGCATTTTTGAAGCGAATAGAAAAGCATATATAATATATCATGATAATTTGTGGGTTTATGGGTACAGTAACTCTCTACCACACTGTGTTGAATATTAAAAGAGGAAATCCTGCAATTAATGCAAAAAAGGCCATCATGCATTTAATGGTCCGATGCATTTAGAATGTGGTTTGTATTATCCTCTCAATTTGAAAGTCTACAGAATAAACTTAGCTAATAAACTACTTCACTTACTGAGGATATGTCAGGGAACTCCATTGGGAAGAGCTGTTTCGGTTAGGTTTACAGAAGAATAATTTCTCCTCTTGACACTCTTCGGTTTCTATGCTGATTATCTTGCTCCTTCAAGTACAAACTGTGTTTCTGTTCACTGCTGGAATTGTAATTCTACCCACAATCTTTCCCCTCCCATTGCTGTGTGCTCCTCTCTCAGCCCTTTGTACATGTTACATAAGTTTACACACTTCTCACGTGTCTTTAGGGTTCAGATGAATATACGACACTGTTTATAGTCAATTTATCTGCTAAGTCTGAAAAAAGTTTAATAAGAAGTTCCTGTTTTAAATCTTCTGTCAAGTTTGTTTGACTAAATTTGTGTTTTCAAGAACAAGCATAAACCTTGTTAGGTAACAGGCTTTGTTGTACTCAGACATGCAATAAGCTCCATATGATTTTTCTGGTTTGAGATCAGCTTGAATACAATTTCTAAAGTCAGATTTGCCGATCAATTTGATAATCTCTGAGCAAGTTTATTCTTCATCAAACTTGTAAACATTTTATTTTAGGCTTACACATTGATTGAAATAAACTTAGTTACATTTTTGAGAAAAAAAAGAATATTAAAAAGTTACTTCAATATACTGGGCTGCTGATTTTGAAGTGAGTTACCAACCTTAATTTTCAATCATTTATAACTGAAATAGGAGTTAAACAGTTGATTAGGTTTGATGACTGATTCTCGAGAAATTCCTCTTTTAGACACTGGGCAGTCAACAAAACAAAAACATAGGACCACAGATACAGTAAGAGATATCCAATTTGAGGATAGATGCCGTTAAAAATAATGAGTCAGCAGTTTTCTCATGGGTTATGTACACATTGGAATTTCTAAACAATATTCAAAAGTGACAAGATGTTCCCAAGGTGTTTTTTAATAAAATGTAACGACAGACCAAAATAATGAAGTTTTCCTAAGTTTTCTCCTCTCGATGTGGAGCATCAGCGTCTCTACTCCAAGATTTTCATGAGTGGCGGAGCTCCTCATCCTAAGAGATCACCCATCACCCTGCGGGGGAAACTCCTTTTTGCCACTTGTATCCAAGATCTTATTCTTTTGGTCATGCGCTTATGGACATAGGTGAAAGTATGAATGTAGATTAAGCAGTAAATGGAGAGCTTAACCTTTAGTATAACACTAAACAACACTAAACAATCCACTCACCAACCCATCCTACTAGGAAAGCCATCCATGAAAACAAAAGACAAGACTTCAACTAACGTTGCTCTTTTCTACTATGAGTTTTCTACTCATTGTACCACTGACAAGTTGCTTAGCATTGATATTTGAAGTGTAGTAAAAGAAGTGGAAAATACTGAGCGAGACTTATTTAGAGTAGAGAATAGAAACTGAAGCCTCTTAATTGCACCCTTTTTTAATTGTAGCTATGTCTCCTGTTGTATTATATTTCCTTATTTTATATGCTACCTCTCGACGACATGGCTTCCCATGTGATGTGATGTCTGTATCTTGGTCAGAGGGGTCCAATTTCACTGCATGTAACAGTGTAGTGACAACTAAAGCTATTCTTTAATTCGGTCATTCAAACGGGAATACAGAATGGCCGCTATTGCATAATCATCCAATCAGATTGCTAGAACTCAGGTGATGCTGATCTCTAGTTCAGGTGAGTGGAGCTAGTCGTATCATTGGATGACACTGGTGGATCTCTTTCTTTAGTCAGACATTAGAAAATCCTTTTGTAAATTAACCTAATTAAAGTGTGAATACCCTAAATATAGACCTAAATATAAAGACATACAGTGACAAGAACATTAACTTTATTTGTGTACAGTTGTAACACATGAGGAGCAGAGGCCTCCCTAAAAACTGGAAATCCCATATTTACAACAAGGTTCTAAAGTCAACAAATAACAAACCGCTTGCATTTTATTCTTTCCTGTGCATACAAACAATAAATGCTGATTGTCTCGACAATGCCAATACTCTTCTTAAAAATTTTAACAAAGAGCCAGCGTTAGGATTACCTCTGAAAAAAGAGCAAAGAAAGAGAAGATGATAATACAGACTGCTAGAAACTCATGATTAAGATCGTAATTTTTCATTTCTGGAGTAAACATTTATCCAATACACAATGTTATCAAGATTTATACTTTTACTCATACTTTGAGTTTCTTTCTTGTGGATGTTTTGAACGAAGTTTAATGAATTGACTTTGGAACTACAATAGTCAAAAGTAAAACTATGTTTAAGTACTCTATGTTCATCAACAGCTTTTCAAACATCATAAGACATCAAATAACAAAGAAAGTAAAATTCAGAAAAAGATGAATGGATAAATTCATCTTAAATTCATTAGCTAGATCGTTATTAAACCATAAAAAGCACTCACTTAAAAATCAATTCAATGTTCAGGAACAAAACATGCTTAATGGCTCAGTCACCTACCCTATATGTTTCAGAATCAGAGACTTTTATTCTTTTAGTTTGTTTTTAAAATTCCTTACTTAGAGCTGACGATGGGCATGTTGTGTATTCAACAAACAGAAATGACTGCAATAATTAACTGACACATGCGTCCTCATAATGAACAGTTTTTAAAAAACTAGTTCCACCCAAACTTTTGAACAGATATTTGCCCACGTTATTTCATGGAAAAACGCAATAATTATATAACTGGCAATATAAGTGTAAGAATAATAAGGAATTCTCATTTTATACTCTGTATTCTTGTGAAACTCTGTGTGCTGAGTGTGACTAGATTATCCTGTGTTTTAAGTTTCTGTGCCACATTCCACCTTCTTATCTCTTGCACACCATTTGCTCTAGGGGGGTTTGGGTGGTGGCCGAAACTGTTAACAGCGTGCTTGTATGTCCAGTTTATCCCTCCCTTTTGAGATTATATAAGGGGACTAAAAACTTTGTGTTTCCAGAAGTCTTTGTTTGAATATACTCAAACAGCTTCTCCGAAGGCTACGGGGATCCGATGGTGATGTTGCTCAAATAAAAGAAATCCTACAATGAGTTTTAATAATGTATGTTGTAATTGGAAATTGTTGGAGATTGTGATTTTTGTCTTGTCTAAGTGATCTGTTTCTTTGCTTCATTTGGCTCACCTGCTCCTAGTTATCCTGGCAGTTATTTAAAGCACGCTTAGCTTAGGCTCAGTTTGAGTTATTGTTTTATGCTATGCTGTACGAAGCACTTTAAACAGCTAAATGGCAGAAAGAGGCTACTTAGTTGAGGTATATACATACAATAGCTTATCGATTTCACAATATTTAGCACTACCAGGCAGCTCGCTCACGTTTATAATTTTTAAAATTTGTTTAAAAATTTCACTATAATTAGTTAATTAAACGATTAGATTGGCTTCTAAATTATCATACTTTATAGGAATTTAAAAAAATGTATATGCCCCTTTGTTTATACTTGAGCCCCTGCCCTTCGAAAGGTATCTGCATGGCCCTGATTCATTGTGTCTGTCTTTGAACTACACTCTAACTAAATGGTGCAACATTGCAGCAAATAAGTTTCTTTCGTTCATAATCAGAGGGGAACAATTTTTGGAGTCATGCCGCTTCAGCCTCCAAAGATTTTTTTTAAACCAACAACATTCAGAGCAACTGATCTTTTCACAGAAAAAGCACCGGATTGGTTGCTATTTAGCGACAATTTCTGGAGTGTGAAGTCCGAAATATGCAGGGTTCCATTATAACAAAGTAATTATGCTTTAAATTAATTTTCTCAACTTAATCAAGCCTACCCTTTCTTTGCTGTCTTTCCCTTCTATAATTCTGCTTTTTTTTACTTTGGAGAGATTTTGCCTTTTTTAGTTTTTCTGTAGCCCACTCACAGACTAGATTTATTATATAGAACACGATAACAAAAGCAGCACCTCCCTTTATGAGTTATTATCTATAATGAAGTTACTGGTTGCTAGTAAGTTTATTTAATGGTGACGATGGTGGTAAAAAGAAATTATGCTTAAATTATTTAGTTTTTTTTTTTTAGAAATTTTAGAGTTGCATCGACATTCACTGTTTGTTTACAATATGATATGGACACATTGTTATTGTTTTTTGTGATCGTTTTTCACTAATCATCATTTTTGGGATTACCATCAGGGAGAGTAATATTGAAAATTTACACATACATGGGAACGGAAGAGTTTATAAGCAACGTTGTCAATGATGAAATCAATCGCAAAAAACTATGGAAAAATTTTCATTGCTAAAAATGTTTTAATTTTAGTCAGGCTTAACCTGCATGTTTTAGCGCGCACCTTTTCTCTCCGTGTGTGTGTGTGCGGGTGTGTGTGCTCAGTTTTTTTATCCTCAAACAAAAGTGAAATGTTTACTTTATTTTATTTCATTTAGAGTAGGCTTATATAACAAGCTAGTGATCACTGGTAAGTTTCTCTCAAACTTTTCCTTATTGACTGAACTGGGGATAATTATGCTTTCTGATCTTAGAAGAAACATTACAATCCCATTATATGGTAGTTCAATTTCTACACTGTACAATCAACTAGAAATTCATATTTAACTCTCGGTGAAGCTGCTTTGAAGCAACTGCTAAAAAACATTTTGGTTGATTGATAGACAACCTTTAACTTCAATCTGATTCTTTGTACATAACATCTTCAGTTTTTCTTGATCATTTATATCACTTTCTCCTTCATACAGAAGGATCATTCACTTCTTTATTTACAACATATTTTAAAAGTGGCTTCAATGAGTGGCCAGACACGTATGGGGCATTAACACACACCTGTATTTGACTAAAATATTAAAATATTGATATTAGTCACAGAATTTCTTCATAACTTAACATTTTCATGTTATACAAAAAAAGCTATAAATACCACTATATGGTCAGAGCAGAGTCACCCATGCACCAGGAACTCTCCAGGTCCTCCCACCCCTGCTTTCACTTACTACAATAACTGACAACATTTTTTGTACAGTTTTTAAAAATAAATTATAAATTGTACATTAAATGGATTTTGTAGATTGACTGCTTCTGTATGGTGCTGAGCATCTGCTTGAACAAAACAATTTCTTTGCCCAAACCCCTTCAAGAAAAAACAGCACCTTTGGCGTAACTTTTGTTAGTGGTGGTGTTAGGTTTGAGATCAGGGTTGGGGTAGATTTGTTTTGCTCAAGAAGAAAGCATCTCACATCCTGTCTACTGCCTACTCTGTCTTTCTAGAATAAGGATGAGCAGGGTTAATGAGTACAGATACTGATTTACATGGTGTATGCCACCCAGTAGATGACGTTGACCACGGCGAAGGTAAAGGGGAAGACAGCACGAGCGTAGATGTCAATGGTGTCCGCGTCGATGGCTTTGCACTTGCAACATTTCTTCTCTTGACTGTTTTCTCTTTTTTCACGACGTGATGGTGCTCCTCGAACTTCAGACTCCTCAGGGGCTTCTCCCTCTCTTCCAGATGTTTCCGGGCCTCGATTGGTTCTGTGAGATCGGTTGGAGATTAGGAGACCTTGGTTCACTCCAGCCACTGATAGGGAGAATAGAACCATCGCCTGCTTTCCATTCTTCACCATCGACTGCAAACGAGACAAACAAAGAGTGACAAATAAGTGCAAAAACTGTAGAGTTAAAGGTTATATTTAATCCAGTTCAATCTTATAATAGTTCATCTTAAATGGATAATCCTACATGGCCAAGTTGAGGTCAGCCTATGTTGGTTTTACATGTCACACATTGAAACAAAAATTTGGTACCATTGCTGGGGTTATAACAAGAACTTGTATTATTTAAGATTGTAATCCTGTAAATCTATGCCTTGCATCCTTTTCTCCTCTGCATTAAGGTGCGCCAAGATCTCACGCACACATGCACCATAATAGGTTAGCACAATCGAGCAAACACAATCTATTTATAGTGCACTTTTTTGCAGATGCTTCATATAAGCTTCACAAACTAGAATCTTAATGTGGAGTAACAAATTAGAATTCGATAGATACATTGATTTAATTAATTATTATTGAGTTATTTCATATGTATTAATTATATTTTAATAAAACAATGATATGCAAATTCTGACCATATATGTTATGTTATATTTAGATTTTTATCACAGAGAAGCTATTCTTTTGGTTATTAAAATTAAAAAGCTGCTTTAAAGACATTTCACACACTATAATTTAAAGAGGTTGAACTTGAAACAATGATATTTGCTTTTATAAAGAGTATGTGTGGATGATGAATACACCTGAAAATGTATTTGTGCAATATATGTATCTCCAAGATGTTCATCTCAGCCCAGAAATCTTCATCATCAAACCACAGATGAGCAGCAGAGCTTCTACATGTATGGTTGAATTACATTGATGCTCCTCTCACTCGTGTTTCGACTCCTATATCTCATTATAACACCGATAGAGTAGGCAGCAACAGAAAGAGTGACATCACAGCAAATTTACATTTTCAGCAACAGCCTGAATCATTGATGCCCATAACTCATGAATATAATGAATCTGAATCTATTTTATTTATCTTGGTATGTTCAGGAGAGTCAGAAGATCATCATTCTTTATATTCCAATAATACTGGCCCTTTTAGAAAAATCTATGATGCACAGTTACACACATAACAATGTAAAACGATCATACCTCCGTGTTCTTGTTGGACTTGACTTTAGCTTTCTCCTTCTTGCTGTAGTCAGCGTTATAGTGAGCGAAGGCATATTCGATCAGAGCGGCAAACACAAACACGTAGCAGATCCAGAAATAAACATCCAGAGCTTTAATGGCTGAAGCACGAGGCAGAGAAGAACGTGCGCTGACCATCAGTGTGGTCATCGTCAGAACTGTAGTGATTCCTGAACATTTGAGACACAGAAACAGTGACACAAACGTTACAACAAAGGCAACACATAATACTGTAATCTGTCTAATTCTTGTTGTTGATACTGTTTCTTTTTTACATTTGTGTTCAACCAATATCTGGATTTGTTGGACTTCAGAAGCTTCAGGACAAGTGGTGGGTCAACACAATGTGTTTGAAATGCAGATTGAATCAATCTGAATTAATTATCTGAATTAATTTATCTTGTGCTGTAATGACGTTGGGTAGTTTGATCACAAGGACAGAAGTGACAAGGCCCTGCCAGCGAATTATCTTTGGATAATTATATTTGGGTAGTTTGATCACAAGGGCATAGGTGAACTGGATTTCAGGGTATACACCCCCCCACACACACCTACACAGGTGGCAGTCTGTAAAAAGTAGTAGTAGACATATTATTTGTTGATCGCAACTCACACGCAAACACTTCAGAAAAAATAACTTACAAACACTAGACGAGAGAAGAGCAAACGACAAGGTGGCAGGGAGTGGCGTACTATGAAGCAGGCAGACTGACTAAACTGTGAGGAATATAAAGCAGACACAATCAAACAATAATGAGGGGAAAACAGGGGAAGCAACTGAACTCTATTGAGCAGGCTGACCCAGGGCAGGTGTTGATAACCGTGTGCTCCAAACAAAGGCAAAATAAGACTATACAATGTACAATGTTAAGACAAAGTAAAAAGTACAAATAAGGAAAACCAAAAAGACAAAACAGTGGAACAGAAGTGACAAGGCCCTGCCAGCAAATTATCTTTGGAATGTAACTCTCAAGATAAATGAGGGACCTTTGTATGTGCAGACCTATTAGACTACAACAGCAAACATTATGTAACTAACATGTGTGTTGTGAAGAATGAAAGCCAAACCTAAAGAGACTCTGGCTGGCACAGCAGCCTGGCTGATCCAGAAGGAGACCCAGGACATGGCCACCAGCAGGATGGATGGCATGTAAGACTGAATGATATACACACCTCGGTTCCTTCTCAGCTGGAAACGTAAGCTGAGACGCGGAAATCTTCCAGCTGCAAAACAAGGCAACAGCTGGCTTGAGAACATGTGTTATAACGAAGCGACTAATTATTGATGATGCGCTATTGTATAAGTGTACACAGCAAAATCAAAATGAACTCCATGTATTGTAGAGTGTAGTTGATCCTTTTCTGGATAGAGTATAAAAACACTCATATTGAGATAAAATATCTAAAGAAACAGTCAATTATTTTTTGTTTATGTTCAAAATGTTCAATTTACAGAGACAGATTAGAGTAACTTTAACTCTCCAGATTTTACTGTGTAGTGGATGTAAGACACTTAAATGTAAAAGTTGTAATGACAGTTTAGTTTTACACTTTCTGTCCATATAAGGCTTTCTCATATGTCTTCATTTTGAATACCATTTAATACTCTTTCACATTCTTATAAGTGCTACCAAAACCCACAAACAACAGACATCTCTAAAGGTCTTCATGACCAGCTAAAATAAAGTTATCACTTGTCAGAAAAAAATTATTCCCACCTTAATGTACTTTTATGGATAGTGAGGTTTAAATTGAAAAACTATATATTTTACCCATCTTGGCTCTACCAAGTAACAAGTAGAAGGGCCATAAGAATAAAATCACATCATGTCGAAAAGGCAGACCTTTAAAGCAGCCCAGTTTCTAGAAATAAACATAAATTTTTTCCTTATTTGAAATTATTGTTCAGAATACTTCAGTTTCTATTTCCAAAATGAGGGACATCATTTTTAAATGTTTAATTTCTGCTGACTCAAGCAGTTACATAAGGGGCTTTGTTTTGTCAACATGTGGAGCAACAAAATGTAATGGCTACTCTCGTAACCCCCGTTCCCCGAATAGGGAACTGAGATTTATGTAGGTGAAGACTATGGGAAGCTCTGCTAGGAGCGCTCTATTCTCCATACTGTTCTACTGATTTCAAAATGCCAATCAGTGAACGCGCTGATGGTCACGTGATCACGCCGTACCGCATAAACCGAACGTGAGCGTGTCACTCTTCCTGTTGTGACGCTGGAGTCGTACTCACCCCCTAGGCAACCAGTCTTACTCACGACCTTACGGTTGTGGCTGGGGGACATAAATCTCCGTTCCCTATTCGGGGAACAGGGGTTACGAAAGTAACCATTACGTTCCCCATCAGTCGATCACTACGACTTATGTCGGTGACGACTATGGGAACACCCTGCAAAACGCCACAACCTAGGTCCTTTTACATCGGCCGACGGCCTGGCAAGCCTGGAACATCAGGAGTTCGGTATCGAGCGGGCCCTCCTCCACCCTGGCTTTAAGTATAGATTTAATTTTTAATGGGCAATCAGCAATTTTCTCTCATACCGACATACCAGAGGAAGGAGCATCAATCCCAGAGCTGAAAGGAGATGCGCTGAAGTCGTAGTCGCCATCTCGAAGGTTGGTGTCATTGAGGGACCTATGGAAAAATGTGCCTTGAACCACTATGGAAAGGTCTTTTTAGAGGGAAGATAGCATAGATGGAACTAGCTAGAGCAATAGTTTTTGAGAGTTAGCCTTTCGGGGAACTGCTCGGCCCTTCCATGGTCTGGGTCATAAAAGATTCAGCTGGTAGTCCCTCATAAAGGGCACACACGTGGAGAGAACGTAGGAATACTCCACTCACTCTACTACGTCTGTTGAGGCGAGAGGAGCCAAAAAACTGGAGGTTATCTCCAGGGGCAAATAATAGCGCACGTTTCACTAAGAATGGTGCAACCCAAGCTGGACACCCCTTCGTTCATCTCAGACAATGCAACCACCACTTAGCATGGCTGAAGAGACGAATTCAATGCTCAGGTTATTGTACCTGGCAAAGATGTTGGGTGTCGACCAACCCACGGCGGAGTACCTCTTGTCAGTGCCCAGGAGGCCGCGACACACCTAATAGAGTGTGCTCTCAACTGCAGGGGGCAAGGGACATCAGACGCTGTGTATGCGGCAGAGATGGCCTCAGTGGGCCAACCTCTGTTTGGAGACAGCCTTCCCTATCGTCTGCTGTAGGAATCTGGCAATCACCCATCAGCGAAGTCGGCCATCTCGTCTGCAGCACAATCTGCCGTCACCCCAGAGGGGGAGAGCGATGTACAGTCTCCTTCGGGAGATGCGCCGTCTCTCCAATGCAGCAGTGGAGATCGCATCCTCAGGCGCACAGGAGTCCTCAGAATATGCAAGCTGCGCATCATCCGATAACTCAATGTGGTGGATAGCGGACGCACAATCCACACAGTCTGATCCCTCAACCGCTGCCTCAACATGTGTACGCCCAAGACAACCAAGGCAAGGATTGTGGCTCTCAATCAATGCCATCGATTCACAGACCATCCAACAGACTTGCACGGTCACGACATGTTTGGAACGCGCTACAAACAGTCGACCGGCAAAACAAGTAACTGAAGTCTGGGGCGTGTAACAGTTTCAGCCTTCTGGATCTGTCCGAAAAACCTCGGTAGTTGTCTTCGACTCACCAGATCTCCAATAATCCACACAAGGTAATCCATCAGTTTTTTGTGGTGTATTTCACAGAGTTGGTCGCGTGGAAAAACAGTAAGCTTGTGTCCGGTTTATGCAAGAAGGCGTGATCACGTGACCAACAGCGCGTTGGCTAATTGACATTTTGAAAACAGTATAGAGAGAGTACAGTGCCCTTAGCGGAGCTTCCCATAGTCGTCACCGACATAAGTCGTAGTGACCAACTCATGGGGAACAATCCCTTGGGTGATTCAAAGTTCTACATGAAAAATTATGTCATTTTGCCCTTCTTTTGTGCAATGGAACATGTCATAGTTATTAAAACACGAAACATTTTATTTTCTATCATTCATATCAGAAAGAGAAAACTAAGTATGGCCTGGGATGTTTATGGTGTACCATATGATAAAAGAAATGGTATAACATGAGTCATTAACACTTCAGAATCCAAGGGAGGGGACAGGTTTTTTTTTAAACCTTCTAAAAATATAATAAGCTATTAAAGAAGGGTGAAGCAAAAAAAAAAACAAGTTAATAAACAAAATTACAAATCGAAAAACAAAATTGCATTTCAGCAAACACTCAAGCAAATCAGAAAAAAGTAACTCATAAAACACAACAAATTCGAAAACAATTTAACAATTTAGAAAACACAACATTTCAACTAAAACAGCCAAAGGATTTCTGTCAATGATGGTGAGCGCTCAAACAAGCAGTCCTTGATGTATTATAACTGAGATGGAATTATTTTCCCTCATGAACTTTGGAAAGGTATCATATTGTGCTGTATTATCATGATTCAAACTTTCCCTGTCACTTCTTCAGTAGTTTGATTGACAGAAGGACTCACCAAATCAGCAAATGGAACGGGGTTAAATCAACTCATACATTTCTAAATGGGACTCCTTGTTATTTAAGCATCTCATCTAGAAGACAATCTATTCGATTAGAAAAAGACTCACCAGATTTAAAGTTCATCATCTCTGTGACGAATCGATAGTCAGTGATGGTGAACTGGGAAAGCTCCAGCTTGTCCAGACCATGGATGAGTTTCTGACTCTCAGACCAGTGATACACTATGTCCTCTGATGAGTATCCATCTGAAAAAAACAAGAGGGAGAGTTTAGAGCCTGCCTTCAGCTGAAGAAACATCCAGCTAGCCGCTCTGGATGCCCATCATACTTGATTTGCCTAAAGACTATGTTTGAGTGAGTGCACAACACTAGAATCCTTTTTGCAAAAGCGCATAAATGGTATGATCTAACACCGACATTATATAGTTTGAGACATCATACCAGAGTAATGTAGATTTTGTATTAAATACTGTGAATTGTTTTGAAATAACATTTAACTTTGTTTATAATTACAGGTACAGTATCATGTAAATGGGACTGACATTTCACTCGTGTTTTAGTATTGCACTCAGATTGGTTTGTGCATGTTTGTGTAATCCTTTTTCCTTTTTTAGGAGCTCAAAATGGCTTGATGGCCATGGTGACACCCACTAACCAATCAGATGAACTGTTAAAGCAGCTTATCTCAATTAAGAGCACACATTCTGACTGACCCGAAAGTGAACAGTAGTACAACCGCAACAATGAACAATGAAAAGAAAGACAGTTTTTGGATGTCCTGGACCAAAAGTGTTTTTTGGCTTAAGAAAAGATGAATATATTGTTTGGAAATGGGTGGATGTTCTGTGTGCCAACAAAGGTGGGAGGAACATGACCTATATGCCTCATTTTGAGGTGATTCAGAGACCTTGTTTATGATAAATACTGACGTTTATTAAGGGAGCAGCAATAGGGGGGTCCAATATTTATTAAAAATGATTCAAAGGAGCATTATATAGCACCTTTAATGCTGAAAAGCATTCAAAAGTTACGCAGCTTTAATCAGACTTACAGCTTTCCAGGTCCAGCATGCACTCCTGCTCATCCATGGGGTATTTAGTCAGGTCCATGTCACATGCTACTGTAGATGTAATTCTGAAAAAGAAAAATAGTTTGAAACCATCTTAACAAAATTAATTAACTATTTATAACATTATATTAACGATTAACACCCTGTATTAACAAATATTGAAAACTTAAGTAAACAAACATTTTATAGCAACCATATTAGCTATAATTTGATTGGCGGAAACTAAATAAGAAAATCCAGTAAATTTATTTGTAATAATGATAATGATAATAATAATAAAAATAATAACTTTCTTCCCAAACACTGAACAGAGCAGCACATAAAAAATATACACAAATGACATCGGGTCAAGTTGCATCACAATGAGCCGAGGAATATGAGCGAAACATAGAGTTCAGACGGTATTAGAGCGAAGTTATATGCAAGTTTGGACTAGTGGTTATTGTAAAACTATAAGTGCTTTACTGTTTGTCCCCTAATAATTCATGCATTCATCTTCATGTCGGCTTTCTTCCCTTTCGGGGTCGCCACAGCGGAATGAACCACCAACTCTCTGGCTTATGTTTTACGCGGCGGACGCCCTTCCAGCCGTACCCCTAATAACATAGTTTAAAAATTCATTTATATGTGTTTGTTTTGGCAGGGTTTGAAATTTTAAACAAATTGGGTGCACAAGGAAAATTAACACTACTTCAACATGAATAAAAAGGATTTGGAAGGTGTGAATGCAATAAATTATCCACTTGCTTTTTTGTATACAAAATTTGCCATCAACAAACCGCTGCTTTCTGAGTAGCTCCTGATTAGTTGGAAAGCATAATATCTAAAGCATTTTAACACAAATTCTGCATTAATTACAGTCACTGAGTGTGACACATATTGTCTACTCTTTTTTTCTTTTTACAGATTCTAGATCATGTCTTCCCATTGACTTAACATGTAAACCTCTGCAAACCAAGCAAACCTGTTCTTGGTGTGAGCATACAGTAAGACACTGACAATGTAAAACAAAACAGACAATCCACTTAAAAAAACCTTATCCCCTCGCACCGGCTACTGTACAGCACGACACCATCAGGCTGCAGCCGAATGAGCTTGTTCTCCACAGTCACATCGTGGAACCAGGCAGATTTAGCATTGACGATGAAGGTGTCCGGCAGCCAGAGTTTATCCACAAATCGACTGTCCAGACCTAGAGTTTTATTGGTGTGATTGTAAGACAACCGGTCATCTCGCCAACTCTGCCGCAGAAACACTGTCATGGTATACTCCTGTTTACATGGAAACACAATCGTTCTGTTACGAATTGCTTTCTTTAAAGTGCTTTGAAATAATGTTGACACAAATTGTGACAGGAAATAAAAGTACTGAGTCTTTTACTCTGTTGTAGCTTATGTATGTTATGTAATGTAATGTAAGTTTCAAGGTAAAGCACATTACTAAATGTTTTTCATTGCTCAAGAGCATAGATATCATCTACATTTACACTTTCAGACTTTGGTGGTTCAGGAACAAACTGGTAAAAAACTAATGTATCTATTCGCTATATAGATATTTCTATTATTAATATGCTTGGACGTCGAGCTCTGTGAACAGTCAGCCTATTTTGCAATATCCTTTTTTTAATGCTCTAATTTAATTTGCCTGTGTCTTTGCGTTCCTGACCTGTTCGCCCAGGCAGAGTGAATTATAGACGTAGTGAATCTCATTTCCACTGGATAGCACCAGGGAGCCACTGAAAAGTCTCCGTGACCACTTGGTGGCACTACACCATAATACAGCGACATTTTCTTTATTTTCATGACTATGAAAATTGAAAATGGTATATTCACACTGAAGGCATCAAAACTATGAATAACATGTGTGGAATTGTATACATAACAAAAAAAGTGTGAAACAGCTGAAAATATGTCATTCTAGCTTCTTCAAAGTAGCCACCTTTTGCTTTGATTACGCTTTGCACACTTTTGCTGTTCTCTTAATAATCTTCGAGAGGTGGTCTCCTGAAAGTCTTCACTTCACAGGTGAGCCCTTTCAGGTTTAATAAGTGGGATTGCTTGCTTATAAATGGGGTAGGGACCATCAGTGGTGTTGTGCAGAAGTCAGGTGGATACACAGGTGATAGTTAAAATTTGTATTATGACAAGAAAAAACAAGCTAAGTAGTGAAAAACAAGTGGCCATCATTACTTTAATTATTGGAGTGAACGGATGATCAGCCTATAGTTAAATTCATACATGATTTTACTCTTCCTACGTTCTGTCCACGTGTGTGCCCTCTATGAGGGACTACCGGCTGAATCTTTTTTTACCCTGGGCACTGGAGGGCCAAACAGTTCCCCGAAAGGCTAACTCTCGAAAACTATTGCTCCAGCTGGTTTCATCTATGCTATCTTCCCTCTAAAAAGACCTTTCCTTAGTGGTTCAAGGCACATTTTTCCATAGGTCCCTCAATGACACCAGCCTTCGAGATGGCGACTACGACCTCCGCGCTTCTCCCTTCAGCTCTGAGATTGATGCTCCTTCCTCTGGTATGAGTCGGTATGAGAAAATTATTGCCCGATTGGCCAACAAAAATTAAGTCTATACTTAAGGCCAGGGTGGAGAAGGGCCTGCTCGGTGCCGTACCACTGATGTGCCTGGCTTGTCTAGCCATGGGCCGATGCGGAAGGACCTAGGTTGTGACGTTTAGCAGGGTGTTCCCATAGTCGTCACCGACATAAGTCGTAGTGACCAACTGATGGGGAACATATGGTTACTTTCGTAACGCCCGTTCCCCAAATAGGGACCGGAGACTTATGTCCCCCAGCCACAACCGTAAGGTCGTGAGTAAGTCTGGTTGCATAAGGGGTGAGTACAGCTCCAGCGTCACACCTGGAAGAGCGTCATGCTTCCGTCCAGTTTATGCCTTAAGCGTGTTCGGTGATTGACATTTTGAAATAGTA
This sequence comes from Danionella dracula, assembly GCA_900490495.1. Classification (NCBI taxonomy): domain Eukaryota; kingdom Metazoa; phylum Chordata; class Actinopteri; order Cypriniformes; family Danionidae; genus Danionella; species Danionella dracula. Next base: position 18,310,401 of record UELW01000334.1, read on the forward strand.
TGGAGAAAGTAGAGTGCTCCAGCGGAGCTTCCCATAGTTGTCACCGAAATAAGTCTCCATTTCCTATTCGGGTAATGGGGGTTACGAAGTAACCATTACATTTTCATTAGTTGTCAGTTACAATAATCATAAATTAAAAGATATAATCTCTTCAAATATATCAGTCTGAGTCTAATGAAAGAGTATAATAAAAAGTGTCACCTTTTAACAGATAATTACTGAAAATGTAAATCAACTTTTTCTAGATTTTCTAAGTATACAACCACAACCTGTATAATGCTTGAATTTTTTAACTAGTGTAAAACTACCCCCAAAAAATAAACTTAACGTATTATATAGGAGTTTTTGCATTATAGGTGACCTGAGAGGAACTCTCCCAATAAAACCTCAAACTACAAAAGAGAAAATTAGAAGATAGACGGACTCCAGCAGACTTTCAGATTTATTGTTGATGAGCATTTAAAGAAAAACAACACGGATTCCGGAGTCCGGACTAATTCTGCTTAATTTACAGCAATAAAAGGTGAAGGTGTTCCTTTGGGTTATCAGCTTGTACAACATGTGAAGGGTGTACGTTCAACAAATGATGTTCAAAGATATTTAATTCAATGGCATGTATATAGACTTTCTTGTATACTAGTGCTGCTATGAACAGAGCTTCAATAACTTTGAGATAGGATTGCTCTTGAGTCATGTTGAAACATTTTAGAAACAATACTTAATTAAAAGTGAATTAAATGAAACATGTCAGATAATCTAATTGCCAAGATATTCCGCAGCTATTTACCATGTTTGCCTCTGAGATGTGATCGATGCTGGCTACTTCAATGGCCATGGCAACATTCACAGGAGGTCCTGAAAATAAAGAGAAGGAAGTCATCTCAGAAGAAAAAGGGAGCCGAGAGTGTGTTGAAAGACCATGAGCATGCACTTTTGCCTTATCTTTCCTAGCCAAAAGCGATGATGGTTTCTTCACACTGTTGCCACTGTGGATGTGTTTGAATGAAGTTTGGTAAATATTTAAACTGTTAAACTATCAAACTGTAAAACAATGCTATAAAACTACAAGGACATGTTGCTTGTTGTGGATGCACAGGACTGAATTGGATCAATTGAAAGTTAATAATTTGGCTAGATGGAATAAATATCTCCACTAGATGGAGATATTTAATAACACATTTCAGGTGTGATTCTTGTGACAAAAATAGGACTCATTTACTCTAAGAATAAACTGTGGAAACTCGGTCATACATATTGGCAGGAAAACCTTGCTTTCAAGTGGAATCGAGAGGAATTGAGGTGTTAGTGAAACTAAAATGATTAAATTTACTAATGGTTTTATGTAGTGGAATTCAGCGTTAAAATTCATCCCCAAAATAAAAAATGCTTTAATTTTTTAATTAATCTCACACATTAAACTCCCAAACCCCCCTTTTTCATAAATGTATCTGTAATAATTTTAAAGTACAAACTATATATATTTTTTTGTAGAAAACACAGCTAAATGCTTTTGATCCTGTTAAAGATAGGAATAACACATCAAACTTATATTGAACTGAAAACAAACGAATAAACCTGTGTAACATAGGCAATGAGTTACAAAACTGTTTTAGTGGAAATGTGCCTCTCTCTGCATTTGGCGGAGTACATTGCACCAGGAAGGAGAGAGAAAAGCATCATCTTTGCTGTGGCTCACCTTAGATTTTTCATGCAAAAAAAAGATTTTAACAGCACTGGACATCAGGAAAAATTTTTAAAACACACTGAACACATCTGAGTGTCATTTCTGAGTGTCATGTTTCTTCAGAGTTTCTAAAACTGCCGAAATTGGCAGCAAGATATGTTTACATTATATCATTTATCAATATTTAAATTATCAATAGATTAGATAATATAGATTATGAAGAACTTCAAGTGTGGAGTTTGGATTTTATCACTCACATAATAAAACAATGGGGTGCATTCTCTTAACCTCTTATCTCCAACATCAGAGGGCCTACAGCCCCCCACATCTCTTGCTGGTTTAATCATGTTTAATAAAGTTTGAAATAAGTTCCACAACTCTGACTGATGTTCTCTGATTCGAACTCCTGGTAAAGTCACACCTCTCTGGAAAGAGTTGGTCTGAAGAAGCTTCCAAAGGTAGATAGCAGACAGAAATCAAAGAAGAAGAGAAAACAAAGAGCTCTACAGCTATCAAATCATGTAATAAAAGGAGTTCTACTTTAATACCTTTCTTCTAAAATGATCGATTCCAATCTAAAGTGTAGATAATAACTCCTTACTCTTGGTTCATATTTCATGTATGTTGGTTGAATCTAATGTATTGTCTCTTTACTACACAACAATGATAATAAATGTTTAACCCTTTTTCAGTCATTCTTCTTTTACTGAAACACTTTTAAGGGTTAATAAGAATACTAATCAAGTGTGAGTAAAATTAAAGGTCATTGACTGGGTTAAAACTTAATATTATAATTAATAATAAACATTTTAATTTCTTCTTTTAAGAATAATGGTAAAGATAAAACCTTTATGAATAAATGATGGAGTCCGATATACAAATAAATGTGAATTAGTAAAAACACGTGAGCCTTCAGTCCCGACTGGTATCTATTTTTGGGCCAAGTACCATAACCCTTATTAACTTAAACTTAAAATAAAGTATTAACTTTTGTGCTAACCCCCTGTGTGTTGTCTTTCTTATTTTAGCTGTTACTTAAAAACTGAATGATCATATTTAAATTTTTGAGTTTGGTGGTACCACATTAATTTTGATCCTGATTCACTTTGAATGCAAACTTAAATATGTTATTTATTTCACTAATTGTATGTCATATATTATACTATCCATATAATATCAAGGGTTTTTTTCTTGTTGGGATCCCCTATAATTAGTCTTGTAGGGACTTCTGATTATTTCATTGTAGTTATAAAATAAATGTGTAAGCAACATAGATACTCAAGCTGTTTTGATCATAACATTTTAGGAGAGTTTGTAGAAGAAAAGTGATCCCAAATGCTAAAGATCTGAGGATTCATTAGCACACTCACCTCCAATTCCTGGGCGGAAATTTCGAGCATAACCTTTCATTAGCTCATCCAGATTTGGCAACCAGGATATCTCAATATCTGTGCCCACATAGTCCCCAATGTCACTCAGCATGGCCCTGAAGACACAAAACATCAGCACTCTTGTAATGTCAATTCTAACACCATTCTTTAAAAAACAACACTAACGTTTACATATCTATTATTTGGACAGCATTTCAAAACAACATTCTATTAAAAGTTATTTCTATTGGGATCCAGGAAATAAGGGTTGCAATAGGCAGCAGCAGAAATAAGACATCCTAAATAATCAGGAATAATAGAGGTGGCCTCTACGACTATGTGTGTGTGACAGAACAAGTAAGTTAGATCAGAGGGAACTGAACCAAAAACTAAAAATTATTAAAGACTCTTTTTGAGAAACAGGGATTTTGAATGGGTCCAGAAATTCATCATAAGTTAGAAGAAAGCCATGGCTGTGAAATTACTGATTGAGTTAAAGGATGTTACTTTTAGACCAATTTTGGGGGAAACAGACAAAAAATGCTGTCCAATTTCTATTCGAACAGGACATACTTCATTGTATCATTATATATAAGAATAACCTAATATGTGCCATTTTTGGGGGGAATAGTTTATGTTTGCCTGATCAGTACCTTATTAGAGATAAAACAACAGGGATTTCATTCAAGTTAATGAATAGATTTCATCTCTATAAAAAGGTCCTTACCAAATTCAGTAGCTCTATAGACATTTACATTTACATTTATGCATTTGGCAGACGTTTTTGTCCAAAGCGACTTACATTAGGGAATTTAGGCATGCCCTCTTCACTTTGTGATCCTTCAGTTTAAAAAAACTAAATTCATTTATTCTGGAATTCCTCCATCACCCTCAATTTTTTCAGAAAGTCATTAACTTGTACGTTGTAAAAGTGCACCAGGCTAAGCATTTTCGAACAGCTTGTGATCAAACATGGCAAACAATTTGATCACAAAGCTATCTGAGCCACGCATTGAGATATTAAGGCCAAACTTGGTATTTGACGTCTTAACCTTAAAACAGGGTTGTTAGTAGAATTTTAGTGATGCGGTCGAAACATCTAACTAAAAGTATTTTTTTAGTAGTGTAATTGCTGATGTGCTATCCAGTGACATGGACCTCCAGATCACCAGGTTCTGGGTTTGAATCCCAGGAGAACCAGGGTCTGTTTCTGAAGGTTTCTGCTACGTTGAAAACATGAAACATTTTTAATGAATTTTTAATGAAATGGAATGTATTTGATGATTGCATTTTAACTGGAAGTGGATTTGTTCATGATTTACCTGATTAATGAATTGACATAATTGTTTGTTTTGAAGTTTGTCCGGAAATCATTATTTATCATTATTTCTGATGTATCGTTTCTGATACCTGGAGTGACATCGCACAGATAGTTGTATTGTTCATTGTTTGTATCCGGATGCAGTTATCTGGAGCTAAAAGTTCAGATTAGTGAAGAAGGCTTTTGTTATATTCAGATATTCTGATCAATAAGTGCTCTGTATGTATTATTCTGCAACTCTTAAGTTCTCATAATTCCTATTTGGACCGCTCTTGATCGTCGAAGGCTTATAAAAATTGAGAGCTTTGGAAAGCGACAGAATTCAGAACCTTAAGATATGAACAAATAACCAGAAGAGGCACATTTTAAGAATCATTATGTCCTCCTAAAGTAACTTATAAGTAATAATTTACCGAAGAAACTAATATAACGAGAGAAGGAGAAAATAACATAACCATAAATTATTAATTTTAATGGAGTCAGACTTAAAGGTTTTATTGGTTTTATCCAAATTAGCGCGTTCGTGTGTATTTCTTTGTTCTCGCTACGTCTATCCAGCAGAGAGCAGCAGCATGTAAAGCCACCTTTGATTCCGTCTTTGGGCAAAGGAATGACGCCTTACAATCAACACATAAATGTTATGTAGTAAATATGTTATATATTTTTTTGTACACTGTGTATTTCCATACAATTGTTGAATTTCAGCATATGATTTTTCTCTATGTACATTATCTACATTTTCTCTATGTTCATATCTTCTCTCTTTTACCAGTCTGATGTAAATGATAAACTTTTAATTGCATAATGTTTCAATTAAAAGTGTGTGAATAATGGAATTAAAGATGAAGAGGTTACTAACCACTCTATGAAAGAGTGGGAGAAGTATTTGCAAACTTGTTAGAAATAAATATTTGAAACATATATTTATGTCAGATAGAAACAGGCTTTAAATCCTTTTAAAAGTGCTTTAAAAAAACTGGCATGGTGAAAGCTAAATAAATATAGCATCCAAATAATCAACGTAACAGTAAAAATATGGTGTTTCAAATATTTACAAGGCAGTTACCTCCTTGATAGGGTCAACAAACCCCTACTCTTGATGAAATACCTCAGAGGAGTAGTTGCAGAAAATCTGATTAAAATGTTTATTTTATAAACAGATATTTTTATAATTACACAGAAAATCTATTAATTTAATTGACATTTCTGCATTACTGTTTTAACTTTACTTTTTAATTTTCAGGTTATTCCTGACATGAATACAATGTCTCAGACTCCCATCAATCAAGCAAGTTTACTAACTCAACACAGAAACTTTTTAATTGGAAAGATGTCATTTGTTTAAACAGAATATATCTCTTGTTCTTGTTCTTGCTCTTTACAAGCTTTACCTTCAATAACCAACAGATAAAGAAGATAAACATAGCTGGCAGGTGTTCAGGAAATAATGGCACCATTTCAACACTCCAAAATAGCCTCTCTTTAGTAAAGAGGGATAAAATGACTCACAGTATTTACACAACTCAAAGAAGTAAAGGCCAAATGGCTGAAACCATAGCTGGTAAAGGACTAGTAATGCATCAGTGAGGACATCAGCGGTGGGGAAAGAATAGAGGATCAAACTGGTTCCCTTAAAGGATGCCTTCATCTATCTTTTAAACTGGACAACAAAAACAATCCACACTTCAATCAAAATAAAAAAGCAATCTAGAACAAATTTACTTAAAGGTGCCATATTATTCCCCTCTTAAATAATTAAAAATAACTATTTAAGACGGTGTATTCTTCAAGCGGTAGGATTTATCGTAAACAATGTCTTTGCAAATCCAGAACATCCAAATAGACTCTTTCCCCCTCGTTGTTTATCGATGCAGCTCTACTGCAGTTACACAGTCGGTCTGTATGTTCTTCATTGAGATGAGCTCCATTATCTGATTGGTTAATGGGCAGCGCTATGCCAATGGGTGTCTCTATGTTCATCGAGACGTTTTGAGCTCCCAGAAACAGAAAACAGGATTACACAAGCACGTATGAATATCTGAATGGGATTTGAGACATGTGCTTGATGAGGGAACAAAACGATGACGTGCAAAAATTTCTGAAAAGTCGAGTTTTCATCATACGTCACATTTTATTTACTTTGAGGTAAAATAAGTTTAAAAAATGCTTTTGTAGAATTTTGCTTTAATTGACATAAATTATTGACTCATATTAAATTATGAGTGAACAATAATGGGTTTTCAGGTTAAAAATTATGAAAAAACTATATAAAATAAGACCTCTATAGGAAATCATTAAAGAGAAAAATAAAGTACACAATGTACGATTTGTGTACATGATTAGTTCATTACTATTTGGTGGGTACTTCAGGGGGGACATCATCACTTACTAATCATTATTTAATCATCTCCAGTGGCTTTCCATTGCTTAACATGTTTCATTCAAAATGCTTCTCCTTACTTTGAAATCTGTTTGAAATGGTTTAGCCCCTCCCTATCTCTCATTATGATTGTTTCCTATGATTGTTTTATTGTGATCTTTATGTTTGCTATTCTGTATGTTTAACGTGGCTCATACTCTGTAACGTGTCCCTGAGATCTGGAAATTATACTTATTATTAATATTATTATTACCTCCAATGCTAAAAGCCAGTGTGACCAGTGATTAAGTGTCAATTAATGCATTAGTTAACAATCAGAAATTATTAATTAATTGAGGAAGTCGATGATCTACAGCATTGTACTGCTTTAAGACTTCATAATTAATACATTTGTTGCCCCATCTCTAACTCAATACAAATGAATGTTTATTAATGCATTAACTGATATGATTAATGTCATCTTATTATAAAATGTTTGCTGTAACATAGATACTTTTTGTGTATGATCCTACTACTGTTCTGCTAAAAATGGGCAACACTGTGACCTTCTTCTTGACTAAATTATGCTAATTTATGCAACACATTCAAGGTCATTAAACTTTAGAGGGATTCAAAAATCAGCGATTGGTTGCGGCTGGAAGGGCATCCGCCACATAAAACATATGCCAGAGAGTTGGCGGTTCATTCCGCTGTGGCGACCTCGAAAGGGAAGAAAGCCGACATGAAGATGGATGGATGGATGGGATTCAAAAATTAACCAAAGCCCCAAACTAAATTTGTTCTAAAGGTGTGATAGTTGCAGAGATTATTTTTTCATTGTAGATGGGTCTTTGCTATGTTAAATATAGTTTTAAAAAATCGGTGCTGAAGTGTGTTGTCAAGGCAACAACTTGAGATGTTTGAGGACTTCTTGCAGATGTATTGAAACAAATGTATAAATACAGAAACAAATTTGCATGCTGAGTTACAGAAAAATCTCAACACAACTGTACACGTGTTATTGCTAAGAGATAACCCTATAAAATCCTATCTAAATGTTTTTCTTCACAAATACAAAACTGATTGAGAACGAGCCACACAGAAGATGGACGCTCTTACTGTAGTTCAAATTCTTCTTATCCATAAAGACCAAGGTGCGTGGGCTGATTTTAACAGGCAAGAGTAACATCGGCTGGTATTTGATGTAGAATAACGCATAACACTGTTGCACTGATGTTGTAATGAGCGTTTTAAAACAACTGTTTAACGGATCGCCCTCACCTGCTCGTTCTGTCACCTCCGATGAGGAGAAGCCACAGGAGCTGCATCATAAAACTCCTCGCATCCATTTTTCTACCTTAAGTGAAATATCCCAGAGACTGACGCAGCCCTATTTATCATAAACTCTCATGAGGGTTGCCGAAAAAGCTAATTGATTGTCCATATTTTAGTCTTAGTTTTTTTTCGGAACGAAGAGAAAACAGTTAACGCATCCCTCTGAAAATCTGAACGACTGCGAGCTCTCCTCGTGCGAATTATTCAGATGAATCGATTCGTCTTATGAACCGCTCAATCGGAGAAACGATTCGCTAGTGAGTCATTAATCCGTCTTTAATATGTTCAAGCAATGGCTGAACTGCACTGTAAAAATACAACTAATTAAAGTTCGTTGACACGTTCTTTTTCCTAAAGATGTTATTTATTTATTTATTTATTTATTTATATGAGTTTACATTCTCATTGGCTTTTGTTTACTGGATTGTTAAAAGTGTGTTCAGTAAATTGGTGAGTCTGAGTAATGTGGTACGTTGTTTTAAAAATGTTTGTTGAGTAAATTTTGGGAAGAAATAAATTGACTCAAAGTAAAAATTTTGTGGAACTTTTCACCATCAAGGACTTTTTTATAGTTTCTTACTGAAGCTCATTACTTTCACCAAAGAAAATGATGATATTTTATGACTAATTCATACAAATTCAAATAAATAAAGAAATTTTTTTTTTTGTAATTTCATATTTGTCACAAAAAGTAATTGGCAAAGGTAACCAGATAAACTACACTGGATAATTATTAAACCTTTTCTTTTTATAACAATGCATGTACTGCAAATAATTGTAAATAAAAGATGTTTCATAAACATCAACATATTTTTGCATTTACATACAGAGATTTACAAGTGTAGAAGAATAGAAATTTCAAAAATGTTCTGCTAATGTTTGCAAATTAGCATTCTATAGAGATTAATACAATCACACATTGATACAATCACAGATTAAATCACTTCTACAACAATACAAAAAGAAATAATATTTCTACAAAAATAACCTCTTAAGTAAACTTAATTTTTTAAATGTCTTTTTTTACATAGCCCTATGTGCGAAAAGAAATACTACAAAGATATACAGCTGAAATGTATCAAATTGTATGCAAAATATTTTTTAATAAAAAAACAGCTGTTTCCAAAAAACTGGTTAAAAGTAAAGGTTATTTTATAGGCTATTTTATAGGACTCTTAACAAACACCAAATTAAACTCGTAAGTAAATATATGCTAGTTGTGACAATAATTTTACCCAAGTCGTCGAAAACAAATTACAAAACCTGAAAATAAGGTATCTTTAATGATCCAAAATGCTGCTTGAAAGAAACAGTTCACCAAATGTACTGTTCAAACGAATCGGTTCACTCTGAATGAATTTCCATCAAAGGGCCGATCTGCGCTATTCGTTCACGTGAGATGAAATCCCTCGCGTGTGGAGGATGCAGAACACAATGCCCTTATGTAACATCAGCCCTGCTTTACTCTCATCTTCCTCAACGCGGGATGTCAGCGAACGATTCAAATGATCTTGCGTTTTCACAAACTGCGGATCTGCCTGTGTCACGCTGCGCAGTTATTCGAGCAGCGTCTGTGACTGTAACGGGGGGGGGTTCTTTTGCTTAAAACACGTTTAATACCTGTATTTGTAAAACCTTCATCAGTTTTGAAACTGGACCATTCATTCACCATACTAAAAATTCCCAATTACCCCAAAATATAATTTCGTCTGCTTAATGAAATTATAGCAAACGTACCCCTTTAATTTTTCATTTTTTTTTATTTCAAATGGAGCAAGGCCATGTAACACAACGTTTTAGCTCTAATTTCCCCAAATGCATGTTCAGTAAAAGTGTCTAACATAACACACATTTTGATTACTTATTTGTATTTTTTCTGACACATTTTCAATGCATTGTGACCCTTAAACGTTCCTCTGTATTTGAAGTTTAGTGTGTTACAGCAGCAGTAGTGGACATGAGTTTATATGACATGATGTAATGTGGTGTATATCTGAGTGTGATTACATAATGTTTTGTTCTAGGAAATTGCTTGGGCTTCACTAATGTGAAGGCTAACATTTAGTCATTTTCAATAAACTATATATAAATTTAAAACTAGGAAATAAAATGTGTTTTAACTATATCTTTTTTTCTGTGAAGTCTGCAAAAATGCATCTCTAGAGAACAGGTAAGAAGTCATGCAACAAAGATGCCAAACAGGTTGGAGAAAATTTATACATAAATGTATATATATATATATATATATATATATATATATATATATATATATATATATATATATATATATATATTCATTGTTTTCAACATCCACATGTATATCTGTGGTTTCTCATCAGTCGGTCACTACGGCTTATGTCAGTGACAACTATTGGAACCTCCGCTATGAGCGCTCTACTCTCTCCATTCTATTTCGAAATGCCAATCAGCGAATGCACTGATGGTCACGTGATAACGTTGCTCTGCATAAAGTGGACGCAAACATGGCGCTCTTCCTGTTATTTTGCTGGAGCCTACTCTCAACATGGCGAGCGACTCAGTGAAAAACAACGACAGAGATTACAGCGGCTCACAAGGATCTGGTGAGTCAACGACAACAAGCGAGGTTTTTCGGACGGCTCTAGAGGCTGGAACCGCTGCATGCCCCAGACTTCTGCTCTTTCACTGCTACCTACCACCAACAAGTAAGACTCCTTTTTTCTAGTAGAGCACTTGTTTTGCCGGTCGACTGTTTGTAGCGTGTTCCAAACATGTCGCGACCGTGCAAGTCTGTTGGATGCGGTGGATCGATTGCATTGAGGGACAGCCAATATCATTGCCTCGGTTGTCTTGGGCGTAGACATGCTGAGTCAGCGATTGAGGGATCAGACTGTGTGGATTGCAACGTTCTGTCCGGCAGTACACTTAAGGCGAGGTTGGCGTTCTAGGTCCTCAATCCTCCCCTGATCGTCAGCCCCCATGTCGAAGACGTCGACCAAGAGCGGCTACAAGGAGTCGACAGAGGAGCAGTCCTGTCCAGGGCCCCCCAGGTAGGTCTCCACCTAGGCTCCCTTCGGACCCCAATGCTAAGTCTGCTAGTTCGCGGCCCTGCTATGGAAACTATCGGCAAAGTGCGTATGACGCCATTAGTGGAGCTTCAGGAGCCTGGTGGGAGCTTCCCAATATTTCTCAGTTAACAGGGCCTGTTTTTGCACTTTCTAGTTTCCAAACGCACAGGTGGGCTGCGTCCAATCCTCGACTTGCACTGTCTGAACGCTCATCTTGAGACTTCCATTCAGGATGATATCTCTCAAATGGACGGTCCACTCAGTCTGTCCAGAGGATTGGTTCGCCACAATAGTTCTGAAGAATGTGTATTTTCATGAGAGTATACTCCCTTGATACAGGCCCTTTCTTCGGTATGGCCTCGAAGGTTGAGTAGGGTCCTCCCCTACGGCTTGTCTTTGTCCCCTCGCACCTTCACAAAGGTGATCGAGGCAGCTTTAGTACCGTTAATACGGGAAGGGGTTCGAATCGAGTTGATTCGCCACAGAGACAGGGTCTTATGCCACCTTAGCCGTCTGGGGCTTTGGATCAACTCAGAAAAGAGCCATCTAACCCTAGGCCAGAGCATGTGTTTTCTGGTTATGGAGCTAAACATGCAGGCACGCCTCTCTCTAGAGCGCGCACTGAGCCTTCTGAAGTCAGCACGCAGAGTCTGCACAAGATAAGTTGTCCCTCTGAAGAACTTCCAGAGGCTCCTTGTGCATATGGCTTCCGCGGCAGCGATTATTCCACTCGGTTTATTACATATGAGACCACTCCAGCTTTGGCTCAAGTTTCGACTTCCGTCACGAGCATGGCCTCCTGGGCGACTGAAGGTGAATGTGACACCTTGTTGCTGCCTCTACCTGTACCTTTGGAAAGATGTTCAGTCCCTCCGTGCCAGTGTCCCCCTGGGGGGACCTGCCAGGTGCATTACAGTAACCACTGGTTCATTAAAGACCGGCTGGGGTGCTGTATGCCGGAAGCACAAAATCTCAGGGTTTTGGACCGAGAAACACGCTTCCTGGAGCAAAAATCGCCTAGAGCTATGTGCAGTGTTCCTAGCAGTAAAGCATTTCAGGAGAATGCTGCAGGGGCATAACGTGTTGGTCCTACCATCCCCTTCAAAACTCAGGTAGTGGTGATTTCAGAAGTTTGTGGAGAATATCTAGCCTCAGCAGAATTGGTCAGGGAGATACGTTCATGAGGGCATAGAGTCACAAGAACCAGGTGCTTGTGGATCAATATTCCTTGATCTGAGGCAGGGTGCAAGAAAGGACAAGCATACCTTCTTTTCCTCCTGGGCCAGCTGTGTGCTGGGCCATCTATCACAGAGGGAAACATGTCTAGCTGTGCCTTCCATAAATGCTCCCGAATCAGGTGTTGGAGTTGCCACTCTTCAGTATGGAGTTGGCACACTACAATAGCTGAGGTTCCTTGGGGGTAGACTCTCAGAAGATGCAAGGTCAAGCAATGTTCCACTTAAGAATTCTTCACTTTTTATGCTATTTGATCTTCCAATGCCCAAAATAAAAGTCAAACAAGAAGCAGATGCACCTCTGAAGGCATAAAGTCAGTTCCTGCTCAAAGTTCCTCATGATACCTTGCAGGCTACTTCATGAAGATGCTATTGTTAATCTTAATGTGTAATATTAATCCATTTTTCCTTGATGCAAGATCCAGCAAAGAGAAGTAGAGTTTTTTGGCTACAGAGGGGGTTGTACCAACGGAACAGTATGAAGAAAAAAAATATTAATCTTTCCTCCACCTGTCCTATAGGGCCTGTGTTTTGAGGACTTCTTGCCAGACTGCTGCCAGTATCTTGGGGAACAGGTTTTCTCCACTGAAGCCTCTACCTTGCGTGAGGTAGTCAGTTGCTGCTCACAGTTCCTCATGCTCCCTTGCAGTCTACTTCCCTTGTGCATTTTTTTCCTTTTCATTGCCTTTTGTTTGCTGTTTTTGTATTATATTTAGATATTTTATTTCAAACGTTTTGACTGGTTATAAGCTAATACAATACTTACAATTTTCTCAAATGTGGAATGCATTGTTTTTATGTTAATGTTAATTAAAAAAATCGAAAAAAACAGGCTTTGATCAAATGTGCCTGCAATTCGATCGTGATATTGTTAATGTTAATCTTAATATGTAATGTTATACTTTCGTTCTCACCAGTTTTCCTAGTTTTTACCAGTCGTGACTACACTTCCCATAAATCCACGCGAGCCCGTTGGCATGGAAACACCAACAACGAAACATTAGTAGCCAGTTTCTTTGACAGACGGGATTGTTGCGCTGTGTCCAGATAGCGTAAGATATATCTCCTCACTTTTGCCTTTTTATTGTAATTAACACGTATATTGACTCATTAATGTAAATGAGCGGAAATCTAATCAGCGAACTAGCAGGTAAACTTGTGCTAGTCAAATGTGTTGCTAAAAGTTGACGTAACGTTAATGTAAATAAGGGTTGAAATAGAACGTTTTGTTTTAGAAAATACGTTTCTGGCCATGTTTTTATATAATCACGGATTTTTGCTCTCAAAATATTAAAGAACCATAACGTTATAAATTGTTAAAAGGTCACTTTTTTAGGCAAATAACAATTATTTTAAAGGTGTTAAAAAGTCGTTTTGTTAACAAAATTTTTTACTTTTGAGACTGCCCCTATCATTGAAACAATATATAATACAAATTATAATAATACAATACAATATAATAAAAAAGTTTAAAAATAGATTCAATTATTGTTTTATTTATGTAATGCAATATTAGCCACAATTCTCATAAGAGAAGGGTAGTGGCAGAACCCAAACGCACGATAGACAGAAGTTCACTCAGTCTCTTTATTAATAAATAGAATAGAAGATAACAAAATAGCCAGCGAGAGGGAAAACCTCTAATAACTAAAGTAAGCAGAAAAGTATAAGATTAAAAACTAAAATGGAATAAAGACTTCAACAGAATCAGAATCAGCTTTATTACCATGTGTGTGAACACACACAAGGAATTTCCATTAGTACAATGCAGCTGTCAGTGCAAACATCATAAGAACAATACAAACCACATAAGTATAATAAAGTGCAACACAACAAGCAATTAACATAAGGCTATGAGGTAGATTGAAGGCTTGATGAAATGTAAACAGTTGAAAAAAGTCAATAAAGTGTGGTGTGTCTAAGTGCAAAAAGTAAGGAGATGAAATGTGCGAGAGTCCAGGAGCAGGTAACAAATTGCAGGGAGCTAAGAATTCAGCAGACGGATAGTTTGGGGAAAGAAGCTCTTTTTGTGCCGTACAGTCGTGGTGTTAGTGCCTCTGAAGCGGCGGCCAGAGGGCAAGAGCTCAAAAAGTTAGTGGCCGGGGTGATTGGGGTCCAGAATGATTCTGTTAGCCCTCTTTCTCACTCTGGTGGTGTACAGGTGCAAAACAAGACAATGATGGAGGAGTAGAGAACAAACTGGATGACCACAGAGTAAAACTGGGTTAGCGGTGTCTGTGGAAGGTTGAACTTCTTCAGCTGGCGCAGGAAGTACAGTCTCTGCTGAGCCTTCTTCACAATGGAATCAATGTGTGTGCTCCACTTCGGGTCCAGAGAGATGATGGTTCCCAGGAACTTGAATGACTCCACTGGTGTCACAGTGCTGTTCATTATGGTAAGGGGAGGGTGTGCTGGGGGGCTTATCCTGAAGTCCACTACCATCTCCACTGTTTTGAGGGTGATGAGCTCAAGGTTGTTTAGACTGCACCAAAGAGCCAACTGCTCCACTTCAATCAGACACAGGTGGAAATCAATCAAGACTTTGAACAAGACAAGAGCGTGTCTACAAACTGCAAAGAAATAAAAAGAAGCTAAACTCTATAATGAAAGAAAACAGGAAGACTTGACAAGAATAAAAAGCTAAAGGGGTAAACCAAAACACAACCCTGACAGTAAAGGATGTTGCAACTCTATCCTTAAATATTCACGATCACAATGTAAATTCAATCATTAGATATCTATGACTGCACGGGATCATCTCAAATATTAAAATAGGATGAAAGGTTAAATCTTTTTTGTCCACCATTTAAAAAAGTTATTTTCATATTATGATTTCAGATAATAGTTGGATATATGAAATATATGGATTGACTTGGTAAAATGATTAAATATGAATTGCAGTGACTTAGTTTTTTGTTTTTTTTGTTACAGTTTGTGTGAATAAATGGATTTTAGAACGAATCCCAATCAGCCATCTTCATCTGAACTTGTGCCTCAATCAGACGGTAAAGCTGTTTTTGATTTGTGATAAGCTACATTTAGAGTTTACTAGTGCTTTTTGGCGATGAAAGTACAATGCGTTTCAATTGTGTTTTAATACTCTAGAGTCAGGACAATACGGGGTGATGAATTGTTTATTTATAGTGTAGTAATCCTCACATTCTTTTCCAATCAGATGGCGATTCATTGGAGGAGGTTTTCAAGCTTGAGGAAGATTTCTCCATTTGGAATAAAGACTTCGATAACTCTGATAGGCAAGCTTTTAATGCCACTTAATGGATAACACCCACAACTCTCTCCCACCTAAAGAAAATGTAATAGCATCCATCTGATGTGGGACTGTGTTTAATCATTGGTTCTTTTCTTCTTACAGGGAGGCGAGTGACTGTGATACAGGTTCTGGTTCTGGCCTGGAGGAGCGTGGGAGTGAGAAGATTCAGAGGTTCAAGCTTCAGAACACTCTGAGTCAGCTCGACATGTTTTATCAACAGAAGAAGCTCAATGTTCTTAAGGCAAGGTCAGTGTCTACATGTACCAACCGATTGTCTGAAATCCATCATTTAGAATCTCTTAATTGACTGTAAAAGCCTATGTTTAGTTTATGTACATCACATTTACTGGCATGCATTTAGTAGACACTTTTATCCAGAATGACATCCAATAGAGGGAGAGACAATATGCAGTTTATTTCAAATGTCTAACTCAAAGTAGTTCACATAGCTGATCTCCTGATCCAAGAAGTGCTCTGAGAAAAGGAACAATCCGAAGAAGATAGACTTTTAAACTTTTGTTTAATTAGTTTAATAAAGAGTTTTTAGTTTCTTTCTGAAAGTTGTTAGTGTTTCTGCATTCTGAGATTTTCTTTTTTTGCTTTTTATTCTTTCTTAGATTTATATGGGATTCTTCAAAATCTTGAATATATTTTTTGTTAATCAAGTTGAGTAACTAAAATTAACTTAAGAGTGTGGATTTATGGTTCGGGAATCATGAGTTAGATCTAGACGAATCATCCCTTGCAATAAAGGAAGCAAAAAGAACTCTCAAATGATCGTCTCCTCGTCTGAAGTTTGTGCTCACTACAGTGTGCATTTAAATCTTGTGTTTACACATGCCCAGCACGTTAGCTGATGCTACTGATGTTCATCATGGCCCTGTTCCTGTTCTTTAGTAAAACCAACAAATTGTTGATGAAATCATTTGCCAACTTTGCCAAGCGCACCAATTTGAATAGCTCTCCAAATATTGAATAGGGATTCCAGATTGTTTTATTAATAGTCATCTATATTTCTTACTACCTTCTTTCTAAAATGGATACACCACAGTTAACCAGTTTTATTTATTCAGTAGTATCTTTGATGAGCCACAGTTTGGTATTCATAAAGATTTTGCAAAATATAATTTTCAGAAATTATGTCATGCAAAATACACCGTGGTGCAGGAGCTGCTACATCTTAATCAGAAGGCCATCCTGTTTGAAGATTTGTATATTCTGTTGCATGTTTATTGCTCTTTATTTGCTTAAATTGTAAAACGTGTTAATTGTGTAGCAGAGGTAATTATCTACTTTCAGTTGGAATAGATGACTTAGTGGTAAGTTTAGTGATATTTTGTTGCACAACTTTCACTGTAACATCCACAAAACTGATGTAGGAAGGCTATTCACACTCAAATGAATAAAATCTTTGCTTTCTTGCTGGGTTCTCTAAACGCATATGTCATGGTGTCAACACGTGCAGTGGAGAAGCTGCTCAGTGGGTGGATTGAGCTGTTCAGAGCTGTAAAGCTGCAACAAATCTATTCTCTGTTGAGAATCCCTAGTGTACAGATCCCATTTAGCTAGCAGCATAAAGGTACATTAAATGGAATTTAATCATTTCAAACCACTTACACGATGGGAAAATTCTCAAGCAGATGTGTGTATTGTTTAAAATAAAAACTCTGGACTCTAGCTGCTCAACATCATTATTAGTGAGTGTAATAGCATATCATCTATTGAGGCAGTCATTAGCTGATGACACATGCACATATTCACTTCTCAAACACACATGGTTCCTCTAGTTTTGGATATGACATTATTAGAGATTATTTTCATGCCTTGAAGATTGAAATCAATAGTGTTAAGAAGAATATTTAGATCATGCCTCTGAATAAGTATCTTTTGGTAACAGGGTAAAAAATAACAGGGCGAAACAAAATAAATCGTTTTAACCTCCATTGTGAATGAATGTGTTATACAAATAAAACTGCCTTGACTTGCATTGCCTTAGCTCAAATGAACTTGCCGTGTATCTAAATTAACTACAGTTTAAAAATACATCCTTTTGAGTTAGTTGAAGCTCAAAAATATTTACTCAAGTCAGGGTTAAAGTAACCACAAATTACTTACATGAGTATAAGTAAAAAGTATTGAATGAAAAATGTGCTCAAGTAGTACACACACATCACAGAACCTTACCTTTTCAAAAAAGCCAACCAAAAAGTTTATTTTACAATAAACGTTTTATCTGTATCTGCTCGAGTCATACACATGCTACTAATTGTTAAGTAATATTAAAAAAAGATGTTAAATTTGCATTTAAATTGAACTTTCTGGATTTTTTGCATATACTTCTAGTAACGTACACATGCTAGCATGAGTTAAAACAACCGCTAGCAATAGCTACACAATGAAGAGAAAATTTTAATTATTATTTAAATCATGCAACAAAATACAACTTGCTACAATATGTCATAAAGCTGATCCCACTCGTTTTAATAGAAGCAGCTGAAGTGGTTTATTTGTAGTGTTGTGTTTCCGCTAGATCTTAATTTGTATTGCACAACTTGCACATATTGTGGTTCTTCTCTGGGACATTTGAACCCTCGACTTTATTAAACTAAAATGAGACAATACAGTTTATTTGAATGAGCAAGATGTTTGAATCTCACGGTGAATCATATCCTAGTTCATTTGTGCTTCTGCCAAATGACAAAATACTACACTTTAAAAGTCCCCAGTTTTTCAATCCGTCAAGTTTTTTTGACACATTTCAATTACTGATGCTTAACTTTTAAAATATAGATTCAAAACCTGCCACATCTTGATTGAATAATTAATTTTTCCCCTCCCCCTGTAGAGTGGATGTAGCATGGTGATTTTGAACGTTTTCTCTTGCTTATCAGAGAAAAGTGTTTGTTTTTCTAGCTTGGTATGTCTTCTGTGGCTAACTGTTTTTCGTCTCATTCTCACGTGCTGATTGATGCTTTTGCAGCTTTATTCAGTGTCAATGGGCGTTACTATTTAATCTGCGGCCTAAGATTCTCAGAAACTCTCTCATCACTGGTTTATCAAGAGTCTCCTGAAGTCATATGTTCACATACGTGTCACATACGCTTTCGAACTTTGTCTGGTTTCTGAGTTATTTTAGGGTTTTTGTCAAAGACTCAATTTAACCATGTCTGCTCAGTTCACAATCTGCATCTACTGTTTGAGACACTAATGCTCTAGTTTGAGTTGTTGAGGGGTTATGTGAGTTTTTGGACTGTTTTGTCTATTTAGACATCAATCCCTGTTTACAACAATCCTTTCACTTTTGAACAACTTTACTGGCTGCATTCCATTTCTCTCACTTGGCCCTAACCCTTAGCCCTTCCTCTTTCTCTTGACACTAAAAGAGGCACTCAATGTAAATGTGCAAAATAAAGGTAGTGCTAAGGGGTAGAAATGGAATGTAGCCACTGTTATTTTCAAGTGCATAAGTCAAATCTGTTTTGGTCCGTAAATGTCTGTCACAGTCTTTTCCACCATTGTGTGTTTTTTTGTTTAGCTTATTTGCGTTTGCTTCGACTGAACATTTTACATGATCTAGTTTTAGTTTTTGGAGCACATGGCTATCACACCTTGCCCTGTAGTTCTTGTTAGCATTAAGTTGCTTCACCTGTTTATGCCTTATTATCCCTTGATTATGTTTTATATTCTTCACAGTTTAGTCAGTTGGTTACTGGTTCATTGAATGTCACATATTTCCACAATGTCTTTTGCTGATAAACCCGTGATTATTTGTATTTTATCAGTTGTAAAGTTTTTAATTACAGTTTAAATTACCAATACACAGGTTCTCCCATTAAGGATCATTTGATTTCTTGATTATTTTTTAAATAAAGCTCTTTAAATTAAATGACTGGTCTGCACCTATGCTCTGCTTTTCTACACAGACCACAATCTGATACAGGCTTACCTACATGTTGTACTATAACTATCTAGTCTGTATTCTGACTGAAAATTGCACCAGTTTGAACCAATAATATCGCATTACAGGTGTCTTGAGAGAACTCAAATGCTAGTAATGGTTCATCATCATGCTGGCCATCAATTTACAGTACATTCCATGTGTGTTTTCTCAAAGGGAGGAACTGAAAGCATCTCATCTTCGCATGGCTGAGCTTGAAGAATCACGAGATAAGATTGAAGTAGAGATCAAGAGACAAGCTAGGTAAAACCAAGCTCCACTGAAACCTTTTGACAATTAAAGAGAACACAAACAACAATTACTTGTTTAATAAAAATACACATAAGTAGTCCGGCACCGAGCGGATCCTCTGTACTCGCCACCTTGAAGGCTGGACTTAGAACCCCGGAAAAATGTGCCTTGAACCATTAGGGAAAGGTCTTTTTAGAGAGACAATAGCATAGATGGAACTAGCTAGAGCAATAGTTTTCGAGAGTTAGCCCTTCGGGGGACTGCTCAGCCCTCCCGTGCCCGGGGTCATAAAAGATTCACCTGGTAGTCCCTCATAGAGGGCACACACGTGGACAGATCTTAGTAATACTCCACACATATCACTAAAAATGGTGCAACTCAAGCTGGACACCCCTTCGTACGTCTCAGACTGTGCTACCACCACCTAGCACGGCTGAAGAGATGGACTCAACGCTCAGGTTATAATACCTGGCGAAGGTGTTGGGTGTCGACAAACCTACAGCCTTGCAGATCTCTGCCAGTGGAGTATCTTTTGTCAGCGCCCAGGAGGCTGCAAATCCCCTGATAGAGTGGGCTCTGAACTGCAGGGGGCAAGGGACATTGGACGCTGTGTATGCGGCAGAGATTGCCTCCACTAGCCAGTGGGCCAACCTATTTTTGGAGATAGCCTTCCCTATCGTCTGCTGTCCTCCATAGCATACAAAGAGCTGATCAGAACTTCTAAACCTCCGGGTCCTTCTACGTAGATCCTCATTGCTCAAACTGGGCAGTTGATTCAAGGGGCTGGTGCTGCCTCCTACCTGAGTTTTCACTATCTGAGTTTTGAAGGGGACGGTAGGAACCTTGGGCACATATCTAAGCTAGGGCTTAAATGTAACATGAGTATCACCATGTTGAACTTTAAGCAGGTGTCGTCGACTTAGAGTGCCAGCAGATCCCCCACTCTCTTAATCGAGGATAATGCAACCAGGAGCGCTGTTTTAATTGACAGGTATTTAAGCTCTACTGGTTCAAGTGGCTCGAATGGAGTACCTTGAAGTCCTCTAAAATCAATGGAAAGGTCCCAGGAGGGAACTAAGGATGACCTAGAGGGTCTAACCATTCTGGCCCCTCTGAGGAATCTGACCGTTAACTCGTCTCGTCCCAACGTGTTGCCTTAGACCGGAAAGTGATAGTCAGAAATCGCGGAGATGTAAACCTTCAGGGTGGATGGAGACAGTCCTCGATCCAGACCCTCTTGAAGGAAGGTTAGCATGAGATCAACGGGGCAGCTGCTCGGGTCTGCTTGTCGAGAGTGACCACAGAGTGTAGCATTAACCGGGGGTCCTCCACTGCTTGATGAGCCAGACATGGAGATTCCAGAGGTCTGGGCGTGGGTGCGATTTATGCTCCAGGAAGCTTGTTTCCTGTTCCCTATTCAGGGAACGGGGGTTACGAAAGTAACCATTAAGTTTCATCTATTTGAAAAATAAGGAACTAAAGACATCTATTAGAACTACTATTTTGTGTTTTTCTCTCATTTTTATTTAATTTACTAATAAAATTATTCCAAGCCTTGTGTTTTTTATTGTAGATTTCTATCTGAACACATCTTGTTAATCTGTTTTTAATTTAAAAGAACAGAAGTTATTTTAATTATAACCTAATGCTATATAATAATTCGTTTAAATAAGGAAAACATGTAAATAATCAAGCATGATACGATCAAAACGAGAGCTTAAAAAATATAAATTAATAGTCACTTGAGTGTCCCTCTTTTTTTCTTCCTTGTTTGTGTCACCTTCTTAATGACATCACAGAGCAGTGGTGGATGCATCTTCAGCATACATTTGTAAAGACACCCACACCAAAGTTTCCAGTTTATGTTTAGTAAACAGGTTCTCTCATTGAGGATCCTTGAATTT
The DNA here is from genome assembly GCA_900490495.1 of Danionella dracula. Taxonomy (NCBI): domain Eukaryota; kingdom Metazoa; phylum Chordata; class Actinopteri; order Cypriniformes; family Danionidae; genus Danionella; species Danionella dracula. Next base: position 18,332,116 of record UELW01000334.1, read on the forward strand.
TTTGTGTATTTATTAAATAGCGCTCTTTAAGCTGAGTGCCTGTTCTGTACCTCTGTTCTGCTTCTCTACACACACCACAACCTGACGCAGGCTTACCTGCGTATTGGTCCTAGTCTGTATTCTGACAGAAAATAGCACCAGTTTGAACCAGTGATATAGAGAATTCAAAAGGAACTCAAACCCTAGTTATAGTTCAAGATACTGGCCATCAACTTAATGTACATACCATGTGTGTTTTCTCAAAGGGAGGAACTGAAAGTGTTCCATCTTCCCATGGATGAGCTTGAAGAATCCCAAGATAAGATTGAAGTGGAGATGGAGAGACGAGCTGACAATAGGTAAAGCTAAGCTTCACTGAAGCCTTATGAAGGATAGATACAAAGCAGACAACAATGACACATATACCTAAGAGATTATTTTTTGTATGAGCCTTTAAGCCCCTCCAAGTGTCCACACGTACACAGGTATTTGAAAAATTGAGGTTTTAAACACAAAAATTGGTAACAAAAAAAAACCCCTGTCAGCATGAAAGTGCTTTTTGAGATGCTTTAAAGAGTATGCCTGTTACTTGGAGTGCAGTAGACTCTTAACCCTGCAGTTATATAGACCAATCAGAAGCTTCCAAACTAGTTTAATGAATCTCATCACAGTGTCTTTCCTATAGTTAATGGCCAAAACAGCTCACACAAATATAGAAATGTCCTTGATGAATGAAAATTCAATCTTTACCAACATTTATTTTGCTTTCTAAAATTCACCCTTTCATTGAGGCTCTACCCAGTTTTGCCACAAAACAGATGTTTAAATCTGTGTCAAGTGAACAAAATGAAAATACCACATTCAGCTGCATGTTGCTGCAGTTTAGCACATCTGTTCTGTGATTAAATATGTTAATTGTGCTCTTGTACAAGTCAAAGGCCATGCTTTAATCCCTCGCTCCATCCACTATTAGCCAAGGGTCTTGTCAAGAACAAACCCCTCCTCTAATGCCAAAAACTCTGGTTCCCCTTCAGTCTGTCACTTCAACGTGTCAAATTACCAACTATGGGAATGCGATGAAATGGACCTGTCATCTACATGCACTCTATAAAGGAAGCTTTCACTGTGGCTGAAAGAATTTGCATACAACCAGTATAAAAGTATGCAGCTTGCACTTCCTGTTATGCTTTGGAGCCGATCACTCCTGCTGTCAACAATATTCAATAAATCCAGTGTCCAATAAATGATGCTGTTTAAGTTATATATGAAGACTTGTTTGTTTCTTAGATCATTAAAGTTTCTGATTATATTCTTGTGTGCAGCATGGCTCTGTTTCGGTTGCATTCTCAGCTCAAGTGCATTTGTGCAGAACTGCAGGCTGAAGAAGACCTAGGAGCTCATTTACAGATGGTCCTAAAAGAGCATGAGTAAGTTTCAGAGCTATTTTTAGTCCCACTACAGTTGCATAAGCAAGATGAGATTTAAAAAACATGTATGTATATGATAACGTAGACATAGCGTGATGTCAATGATCTAAACAGAAAACAAATGCGGCTCAGAGTTTGGGTAAATCTGCCTTTTCATCCTTTACTAGCAGAGAATCAAAAGTGGGGAAAAGATTTGATTTGGTTGAACGGAAATGATGAGATTGAACCCTCAGCACTGGGGAGCGGCTCTCACTTGAGTAGCCCTGCCCAAATTACTAGAACTGTAAATCTTAATATAACTTAAAAAATGTAGTAATTCAACAAAGAGTTACTTGGAGGTCAATCAGAGACATCACAAATCATAATAGAGCCAGGGGTTTATTTATTTAGTTGCAAAGTTTTAACATTGCTGTCACAGTCTGGTGTTTGCTCACTTCTGGAGTCAGCCCCGAGCCCCTGAACTACAGTTCTAGAGAAAAAGCCGGAGGTTGCCCTTCAGTATATTCAGAATGAATTCCAAACCGGAATGCAAACTTTTTCTATGTGTCTGCAAGTTAGAGCTGCAACAACTAATCAATGATATAGAATTTGACAATTTTTGATTAAACAGTTAGTGTTTTTGTTCAAAACAGCCATATTTTAGAAGAATGTGTACGAGCAAACAGAAAGCGTTTTATCAGAGTTCTCAGCAAACATTTGTAGGTTATTAATAATTGTTCAAACAGCAGATATCCTGGGGTTGGGAGCGATATCTTCCAAGATCACATAAAACATCTTGCAACTACCACACTGCTCATGTAATGTTTTTTGTTTACTTTATGTTTGACTAATAAGTTTTGTTTATGTAAGCTATTAGTTGTATGCTGTCTTGTTTTTGAGGCTGGAGTTGTGTCAAGTGGAGGTTGAACTGGGTCAGTTCCTGAAACTGCGTGAAGATCTAGAACGAGAGGAAAAAAGGCTCAAAACCCAGGATGAGAAGAAAAAGAAGCTCAGACTCCAAAGAGAGCAGAGGGTCATCAGAGCAAGCAGACAGAAAAAGCAAAAGGACCACAAGTACTGCGCTCCTCTCCTCTACACCTGCCACTGAAATTATTGTTTTAATCCTATATTCAATATTTCATTCACAGACTCTTCCACTGTTATTCTTAAACCAATTCATTTTATATGGAGAATTTGTTTTGTAATTGGAAAGAAATGAATTAAAAGAAAAAAATTCATTAAAAAAACTATGTAAGTTAAGTTTTGCATTTAAAAATTAGGGAAAGTTTTTGTCAAGGTTCATATCTCTTATATTTGAAGGTCCAGAATTGTAAAATAACTACCTGTCAGCCACTCACAAACTTCAATCAGGTGCTAATACTCTAACAGAAAAGCCTTCTCTCTTGCAGGGTTCTCAAGGTCTGGTCGCAGCTTAAAATAAGACATTGAGTTGAGAAGCCCTACTCATAGAAAAATTCACATTGTGTTGAGAAAGCTTAAAGTGTGAGTGTTTAAATATAATTGAAAACTTGAAAGTGTACACATGAATAATTTTACTTTTTTCATAAGGTTGACTGTTTCATATAAGTACGAACTTTTAATTCAAGTTAATAATAAAATAAAGTGTTGTTAATCTTACCTGAATTAATTAATGTAAATTTTCACAAATTAGATAATTTAGGTCTTGCTTTGTCAGGCGGCATCATTGTTTTCCGCAAATTAACAAACACCTCACTAATAAACCCTTTAGTTTCTTTTTTTTCTTGTTCATAACTCTATCAAGAACTGTAGAAACAAACACATAAGCTCTGAGAATTGGTTTGTGATGTGAAATCCCATCCCATTGATTATCTTGTGCATAACTATGGATTTATCTGTGCTTTATCTGAGCTTACATTTACTTTGAATTGTTGATTTATGACCTTAAAGTACTGTTTTTAACAACCAATTAAATATGCCATTGTTCAGGAGTGCCTTAAGATTTAAATCCCAACATGTCAAAATGGCATAATGATAAATTTAGATCATGACACTTTGTGAGTTTATTTAATAACTTTACTATTTGGTTGACTTTTATAAAGTAATTTTTTTGGCTAGCCATGTTTTTTAAATAAATGTAATGAAATGTGTAATTGTATATTTTGCAGAGATTGTGAGAAGGCTATTCAAGAGCAGCTGCATCTTCAGAAGAAACAACAGGACCAGGCACTTGCTTGTCAACTGAAAGCAGCAGTTTTTCTCAAACAGACTCTAATGAGGTCACACTCACACCTTCACCCTCATAATTGTAGTAATTTTGCCTCATCAAGTGAGTCATTGTTAAACAAGGGCACTGTTTGCATCTGACACTAGCTTTTTAAACCAGCAGAAGAAAGTTTTTGCATACAAGGCATTGTGGAACCTTCTTGAGGGCTGGCATACATGCTGTAGCTGTTGTGCTTTGTTCACATCAACAAGCAAAAAAGAGGGAATGGCAGATCTTTTAGACGTTAAGTCAATGAGAAGACACCATGACACAGGAAAGGCAGAGTATGGGTGGCAGATATTGATTTCCTGCAGCTAGCTACAAGCTTTCTTTTGGTGCCTCTCGTGAGAGAGGCAGACAAAGCACTTTTGGCAGAAAAACTGTTTACATTTGGCTTCCCTCAACCAATAAGCTCGCACTAGACAACTGACATGTTGTTCAACAGAAAAACTTTGTCATATTGTAGAGACACCTGGTGCTTAATGGCAACAAACATGCCTACAAACATACGACTCAAATGGATCTTGCTCTGAGGAGACTCAGGTCAAAGATAATCTGGTGAGTTTTCAGTTTTCTGTCCACATTGGGAATGTAATGACACTGCATTATTTTAGCTGCTAAGCTAGCACTGTAGCATCGAGGAGCTGCTTTACATTTGTAGTGAAAGTGTGCTGAAAGAAGGGGAAAATATTGAGGGGAACTTATTAGAAGGAGAAGAGAACACAGACTGAAGCCCCTCCTCCAAGTATCTGCCTATTTTGATGTGCAATCTGGGCAGTTTTTGTTTTGCTTTTTAGTGAGAAAAAAGGACTTTTAGCTTTTAAACAAATACTTCTCTTTGGTCAGACACCAACCAAATGAGCTACTCAACATTTACATTATCTATTTTTCTTTGACACATTTTCTCTTCTTCTGCTCTTTGTCTCATCAACTAAAGTCTAACCAATCAGTATTTTCAGTTTAATATGTAAAGGGGAGTACAGTTAAGGACAGTATACTATTAGGGTGTCTGCGGTCCTTAAAAAAAATCTTAAATTCAACATTACTGACATATTACCTTTCACTTGTCATTTACATTTATACATTTGGAGGACACTTTTGTCCAAAGCGACTTACAGTAGGGGAGAGACAATATGTAATTTGTTACACAGTAACTCAGGTCGCTCGTAGCAGAAGTTCTATCAGCTGATCGATCAATCAACTATAGCAGGAGGGAAATAAAAGGGGAAATATTGTTTTTTAATAATTTTTAAGATTGTAAGTGTTCTTTGAGAATGTGATAGTTACCCATGCTGTGTGTGAAAACTTAACACCATTTTCTTAATCATTGCATGTGAAAATATTCTAACAATACATATAATCTGTCTGTGGTCCCGTTAGACTGTCAGTCAAATGTGGCCCAATTTTTTTTCATACTCTAAGTGACTCTGATTAGATCGGATCTCTGAAAAAAAAACCTTTATGCATTGACATATGAATTGAGGCCTGAATCTGATCTCAAAATATAAGCAAATAACTCAATAATGAGACTGTGAGTGGAAACCAACAAATCTGATTTTCTGGTGAGTCATGAACTCTGCATCAATAAACCGTGACACTTTTGTGTTGTACAGCGGTTTAATCATGTCACATGGGTATTGCGTGTAAAGCGCGACTGCAGCTACAGAACATGGATATTCCACTTGGCACTACAACAACAATGTGCATGTTTTTACACTGCATGTAAACTCAGTTGATCATGATTTAATTAATGTAATGGTGAAAAAAATTGGATTTAGACATCAAATCGGATATGCGCATCATCGTCTGCAGTGCAAACAAGACTTATATTGCCATTATTTATTTTTGCTGCTTTTTCTTAAAGAATATTACATGTATTAAATGGTAGAATCACTCATTGTAAACACTTAAAAGCAGCTGAAGATGCTTCTTGGGTCATCGGGATGTTTGTTATAGTTGGACATGTGAACATGTTTGGGTCCAAGAGAAAACTCTTCCTACATGAACACAGTGGATTGTGGGTAATAGCAGCCGCTTGAGCATCCATTGAGCTGCACTTTTTTCTCTGAAAACGTATACAACCTGGCTTCGTTTAAGATATTTTTTTTATTTATACTATGGTTTGGGACACACTTATTCTCATTTCACACCATTAAAATTATAGTTAGTGCACCAATTGGGGCACACAAAAACTCTTAAAATATTAATTGTTTTGTTAGTGCTGCTCTTCTTTATTTACTTCAACATTGTAAATAGGCTTTCTTCTTGAGCTCCTTTTAGTGTGTCAGACAAAGACCAGAATTTGGTTTAAAACAAATTATTTTCATTGGTAAGTTGTAAAATGGAATTGTAAACCTTGTCTGTAAACCTTGAATGTTTAAGCCCAGCCCAAATTGTATATTTTTAAATAAAGCATCCTTAAGTCCCAAAATGTGTCCAAAAACACTCTCCAAAAAACACTCCAAAAAAGTCTCTCAAACTGTTACTTTCATTGAACCACAATGAGCAGCTCTCACACCTTTTTCTACCCTGTAACAGTTGCCACGAGGATAGTTCTTAGTAAACAAATCCACAACAGTTATGATAGAGTGGGGAGTATAGACAAATCAGTCTATTCAGGATTTTCTCCTTTGAACATTGTTACTGTTGTTTGTGCATTACAGGATGAAACTGAAGGAAGCTGAGGCAGACAAGAGGAAGACAGAGCTGTTGGAGAAGAGGCAGACAGCAATGATGGGTCTCAAAGCAACATATGCTCACAATCAGGTAGCAGCAAGCTACTGAGAGTTGGCGTGTGCATGTTTTTATTAGTATGGAGTTTTTTGTGTGAATCCAGTATGTTTTAAATGGAGCCTTCTGTAGTTTAGTATTAGTTTACTTAAGACAAACAAATTTGACTTTAGTTCCACTGTATCAATTTTTTTTTTTTATGAACCGAACAGAACATATTTTTTAAACATATTTATTACTGCTATCTATAGATTTTTAGTTGTCTTGAAAAGGAAATTGAAAATGTTTGGAACCACTAGTGGTGGGAAGTTGGTAATGTACTACTCCATATCTTCATTTTATAGATATTTTGATATTTTTTGGGGTTCATTTAGGAGATGATGCATGCAATAAAGCAGCGTCTGAGAGCTGAGGAACAGAAACAGAGAGAACATAAGCTGAACCTGAAAGAGTCCCTGGAGCTCAGAGGATTGAACAGCACTGAACACATCCACCTCCTGAAACACCATGAGACACTCCGCAAGTCAACTGCGTAAGAATCTCTTTTACAGCTTATTGATCCTCAGTGATTAAATGCAGATGCTTCAATTGCAATTTCAGAGGTTTAAACAACTAATTTCATAACACAGCAAGTACCACTACAAACTTTATCAGTACTAAATTGTTTTGAGAAAAAGGAAAGTGCACGTTACGGAAATTTGGTGAGAACGGCATCAGACATCCCTTAAGCATCCCTAAACATTAAGTATTTTCCACCTACTCATATTTGTGACAAATTCTAAGTTGGGCTTGATAATGCAAAAACGTCAACAAAAAGAGGTCAGCTTGGGTGAGATTTGAAATTTTTTTTTAACTTGAGGCTATTCATACTGTCAAGACAATATCTGATACAGGTCAGATAAAGGCAAAAATTTTGGATATGTGTCCGTTTGGGCAGAATTCTTAAGATAGAGCCTTATTTGTATGTGATGGTGATTATCAATCAGCTAGCTGCAGCTCTTTGTCTCATTTGTAGAATAATAATCAGCTTTATTGTCGTGTGTGTGTGCGTGCGTGTGCGTGTGTGTGTGTGTATACACAAACAGGGAATTTTCTGTGGTACAATGGAGCAGTCAGTGCAGCAGCATAAGTACAATAAGTACAACATATAAGGAAAGTGCAACACGATTACCAAAATAATAAAAAATTAACATAAGGCTATGAGGTAGAATATTGTGAAGGACTGATTATATGTAAACAGTTGAACAAAAAGTCTACAAAGTTTAGTGTACTTAAGTGCAAAATGCAAGGTGATGAAATGTGCAAGAGTTCAGGTGCAGGTAACAGATGGCGGTGAGCTAAAAGTTAAGAGTTAAGCAGTCTTAGGGGAAAGATAGGGGAAGATAGCTTGGGGAAAGAAGCTCTGTTTGTGCTGTGCAGTCCTGGTGTTCTGGAGCTCTGAAGCAGCGGCCAGACGGCAAGAGCTCAAAAAAGTGGTGGACGGGGTGAGTGAGGTCCAAATTGATTTTGCTTGCCCTCTTTCTCACTCTGGTACACCGGAGCAAAACCAGACGATGATGGAGGAGCAGAGAACAGACTTGATGACCTCTGAGTAGAACTTGGTTATCAGTGTCTTTGAGAGGTTGAACTTCTTCAGCTAGTACAGGAAATAAAGCCTTCTTCACAATGAAGTCGATGTGTGCTCCACTTCAGGTCCAGAGAACTCTGACTGCACTGGTGCCACAGTGTTGTTCATTATGGTAAGGGGAGGGTGTGCGGGGAGGTTTCTCCTGAAGTCCACAACCCTCTCCACTGTTTTGAGGGTGTTGAGCTTCAGGTTGTTTAGACTTCACCAAAAAGCAAGCTGCTCCACTTCCTGTCTGTATGCAGACTCCTTGCCATCCTGCATAAGACCAATGATAGTGGTGTCATCAGCAAACTTGAGGAGCTTTACAGAGAAGTCAGATAAGGTGTAGTCGTTGGTATAGAGGGAGAAGAGTAGTGGAGAAAGAACACACCTCTGAAGGGCGCCAATGCTGATGGTATGGTGCATGTTGTGAATTCCCCCATCCTCACAAACTTTTGTCTGCCTGTCAGAAAGCTTGTGATCCACTGACAGGTAGAGTCAAGGACGGAGAGATTGCTTCATAAAAGTGATTGGATGTCTGTGTTAAATGCTGAGCTGATGTCGACAAACAGGATCCTCACTTAAGTCCCTTGCTTATCTGGGATGTTGCAGGATGTAGTGCAGCCCCATGTTGACCGCATCCTCCACAGACCGGTTAGATTGGTAGGCAAGCTGCAGGACGTCCAGTGATGTTCTTCAGATGGCCCAGCACCGGTCTTTCAAAGGACTTCATGACCACAGATGTCAGGGCCACTGGTCTGTAGTCATTGAGTCCTATGATTTTAGGCTTCTTGGGGATGGGGATGATGGATAGAGTGTTTGAAGCATGCTGGGACTTTACACAGCTCTAGTGATCTGTTGAATATCAGAGTGAAGATGGAAATCAGTTGGTCAGCACAGGTTCTGAGGTATATTGTTGAGACCCCATCTGGACCTGGTGAGATTCTTCTCTTCTGCTTCCTGAAGAGCTGACAAACATCATCCTCGCTGATCTATAGAGCAGGAGTGGAAGAAAGGTGTTTGCTGAAGGTGTTTGTGGAGGTGTTATCTGCTGGTCAGGGAGACAATCAGAGGGTGTCTCGAATCTGCAGTAAAACCAAGTTCTGATTGCCCATTGTTAGCTTTTCAGAGTATGTTCTCTTGGCAGCTCTGATCTCCTTGTTCAATGTATTTCTGGCCTGTTTGTACAAAGTGCGGTATCCATTTGTCAGGAGAATAACAGAGGATCCAATTGCAGTGAGAAAACCTTTTATTAACTAAAAACTACAGAAGCACCGTCTTCTGGGTTTCTGGAAAGAAAGAGCTAAAACTGGAACAACTAAATGAGGAGAGCAAATACAAGAAGCAACATGAATTAATTTGCCAGTAAAGAAAATGAAAAGATGAATGAGGAGCAGCTGAGAGCCAGAGAAAATGAGAGTGGAAACAGGGGTGACACCACTTCTCTAGGCAGCTCCCTTGGCTTTACAAAGCTGTTTGAGTTTTCCAGAGAACCATGGTTTGTTGTTGTTATATGTCAAGTAAGTCTTGGTGGGAATGCACATCTCTTCACAGAAACGGACATATGATGAGACAGAATGAGTGCGCTCGTTCAGGTTTGTGACAGGGATTTCAAAAACACTCCAATCCGTGCATTCAAAGGAGGCTACAAAAACCTGCTCTGTTTCAGTGGTCCAACTTATAACAGTTTTCACAACAGGTGTAGCAGCTTTGAGCTTTGGCCTGTAAGATGGGATGGGATACCCCAGACATTGATCAGAAAATCCCAAGGCAGCTCTGGGGACAGCGTGATATGCATCTCTTAATGTGCTGTAACAATGGCCCAAAATATTCCCTCTCTTGTGGGAATGCTGCTTGAATTTTGGTAGATCTATTCTCAAATTAGATTAGTTGAAGTCCCCAAGAATAACAAAGACAGAGTTCGGGTGCTGCTGCTAAGCGCTAGTGATCTCATGAACCAGCTGTTGTAGATCTTTGCTCACACTGACGAGGATCTATGAGGAAAACGTGTGGGGTGAGTGGAAGGGCTTACAGACAAAAAAAGCTCTTCCAGATCAGAACAGCAGATCTTCTTCATCACAGTTACATCAGTACACCACCTCACATTGACGTAGAAACATGTTCTTCCACCCTGAGATTTTGCATTTGCGCATGAGTTGCGGTCCACTCTGAACTGTTTGAATCCAGGCAGGTTGAGAGCGGAGCGTTTCCTATCCATTGAGCCAGGTCTCAGTGAAACACAGCACAGCAGAGGTTGAAAAGTCTTTGTTCCTCCAGCTACTCAGATGAATTTCGTCCATTTTATTCGGCCAAGAGTGTAGATTCGACAGATGTATGCTGGCCAGCAATGTTCGATGGTCGCGATTGTGGAGCTTCACAATCTTGTATGCATTCAGTTTTTTTAAATACGACGTACAATAAGTACGCGATAAAAAAATCTACACTCTTTTTTTTTTGGAACGTTTGTTCTTCATTGAGATGAGCTGCATTAGCAATTAATCTGATTGGCTAGTGGGTGGTACTATGGCCATCTAGTCATTTTAGCTCCCTGAAATAGAAAATAGTATTACACAACATTGCATCAACTAATTTGAATATAACTAAAGGCACAATGATGAGGGAACAAAACCAAATGTCCAAAGAAATGTTTACATGATACAGCACCTTTAAATGCATGCATTAAGCTAAAATCATGTAGGATTGGTTTCAGACAGAGGGCCAACTTTAAGAAACTCCTGGGAATGAGAAATCATGCATGTATAAAATGTAACTCTTCCTTTTTTTCACTAGGGAATTTGAGGAGAGACGGAGAGTGAGGCAAATGGAGATTGTTGCTAAATTGCTGTTGGAAAATAATGTGAAGGAAAGGAGTGGATCAACTGCTGTCCTTCGCAAGCACAGTAAAACACCTGAGAAGCTCTTTCAGAGGCTGAGCTTCTCTGAACACACACATCAAGAGGTACTGCTATCTGCTTTTAACATAGATGTTAAAAGTTATGTAAGCTTGTGAATGTTTTTCCACACTGTGTTTGCTGGAAGCATTATGTGAGCTTAGCTAAAAAGGTTGATCTAAATTTAATCTGTAACCAAGGGTTTGCATAATCTAAATCAAGTACATCATCAGAAAACTCACATTTAATTTTTATGAATCAAATCCCTGATTCCTTGATCATTTTAGTTTTCCTTATATTTATATACTCTTGATACAGTTTTTTCTTCAGACATTTACATTTCTGTGTCTTGTCTTTTCGTATTATGTGAAACATTTATTTATTGTTGTTTAATTCAGGAAAACTCAATATCAAGCCCCAAAGAGACTAGAATGACATCAAGTAGTACCAGCCTCAATGATCTCACTTCCTGTGCAAACCTGGAGGAGGGGATTTCGGGGGAGTGGGCCTTAGAAGAGAAAGAACATGAAGAAGGAAACATGAGCCTGGCCCAGCCTGAGTTCTCTGGTCTTTGGGAACACCTCGATTACATGGTGATAGTTTAATAATATATAGAAGAGTTCAAAACTTAAAGGGAAATTCCATCAAATTTAGTCTGTCATTATTTCCTCTCCTCATGTTATTCATCAGAGTTTTTTCAGCCTACCTCTATTTAAGTAGATTAAATGTTGACGTGACTTTGTCAACGCTCTGTTTTTGTTTAAGATTTGATTCGGTAAAACTGTTATTAACTAGATAATATTGGTCATATATTATTAATATGTTTGATAATTATGAATATCTGTCTCCATAGGCCAGACTAGATAAGAAAGATTACTTTGAACTGTCTGACTCCCCTGTGAAGACCACCACAGCCAAAAATTTACTTTCCAAAGCAGAAAAGAAGGCTGCAAATAGGAAAGAGACAAAAGGAGTCCCGTTCATCAGCAAACCAGAAATTGTTGTTTTTAAGGTACTGTTACCAGACATTTTAAGTTTTGTTGAATGATGTTTGTCCATTTTATCACTTTCCTCATGTTACTGGTGCGTCAAAGCAATTTGATGAAGAAGAGGCATAATGTAGATTAACATAATGAACGTTAAATTTTTTAGAGAAGAAAATGACAAATGCAAAAGAGAAGAAACATCTGTTCCCCATCAGTCAGTCACTATGACTTATGTCGGTGACAACTATGGGAAGCTCCACTAGGAGCATTCTACTCTATCCATACTTTTTCAAAATGCAAATCAGCTGATGGTCACGTGATTGTGCGGTCTTGCATAAAGTGTGACGCTCTTCCTGTTTTTTTGCTAGAGCCTACTCTCGACACACGAGTGAGTAAAACTCCTTTTTTTAGTAGAGCACTTGTTTACCGGTCGACTGTTTGTAGCGCGTTCCAAACATGTTGTGACCGTGCAAGTCTGTTGGAAGCAGTGGATCAATCACATTGAAGGATAGCCACAATCATAGCCTCAGTTGTCTTGGGCGTAGACATGCTGAGGCAGCGATTGAGGGATCAGACTGTGTTGATTGCACAGTTCTGTCCGACAGCGCACTTAAGGCGAAGTTGGTTTATTTTTAGGCCACCACTGAAGGCTTTCTAGTTCCTGCCCGCTAGGGTCAATGAGTGTATGTCTCCGGCGTCCAGAGGAGTCGAACAGGATCGCACGCACCGACCGCACACGCTTCCTGCTCCCCCAGTGCGTCTGCTGTCCACTACAGTGAGTTATCGGATGATCCGCTGCTTGCATCTTCTGAGGACTCCTGTGCTGCATCGTAGAGAGTCAGTGTACATTGCTCTCCTCCTCTGGGATGACGGCAGATTGTGCTGCGGAGGAGATGCTCAAGATGCACTTGGGCTGCCAGAGAAATTGGTTTGCAGGTAGCTCCGCTTCTTGCACCCGAGATCTCCAGGCTGGAGGCATAGTTTGTGGGGTTGCACCGTAGCTGCCTCCTATCCCATTTTTTTCCCGGAAGTGCATGGGGAACTGATCCAAATTTGAAAGGGAGCTCTTAAAGCAAGGTTGGTAAGTCAGATGATGTGAGGATGGCTAGTGACTTCGCGCTCAAGGTGACGAAAGTTGCAGCTACCTCGCTTGGCCACACAATGTCTACGTTAGTAGTCCACAGGATCATTGGTTGATCCAGGCTGAGATGCTCCCACAAGATTGGAAGCGTTTCCTCATGGTTCCGGATGGCCTCTTCGGCATCGCCGTAGATGACCTTACGTCATGGATCTCTACGATCAGGAAACAGGCGGAGGGTCTGGGGAAATTCATGACGCCGAGTAGGAAGAGACATGGCAGCTCCCTCTTCGGCATCGCCGTAGATGACCTTACGTCATGGATCTCTACGATTAGGAAACAGGCGGAGGGTCTGGGGAAATTCATCACGCCGAGTAGGAAGAGACATGGCAGCTCCCCTTCTAAGTCTGTGCCCCCACTGCCTCCTCGACGCCGGAGAAAACCTCCTCAGTCATCTCCTGATTATCAGCCCCCACGTCAGAGACATCGACCAAGAACGGCTACAAGGAGTCGATGGAGGAGCAGTCCTGTCCAGGGACCCTCTCAACATCACCAGTGGAAGAGGTTCCAGTTTGCTGCCAAGCCGGTTCTTATGACTTCTGTCTCACCCACAGAGGCCCTGGTCCTGCGCAAGTAGATTGATTCCCTTCTACGCAAAGGTGCAATCGAGCCGATCCTAGTCGAGCCAATAGGGAAAGAGGGTTTTTACAACCCATACTTTCTAGTTTCCAAACGCACAGGCAGGTTGCGTCCAATCTTCTACCTGCGTCGTCTGAACGCTCATCTTCTGAGACTTTAATTCAGGATGATAGCCCTCAGACGCGCGGCCCACTCTGTTCGTCCAGGGGATTGATTCGCCACAATAGATCTGAAGGATGCGTATTTTCATGTGAGTATACTCCGTCGGCACAGACCCCTTCTTCATTTTGGTCTCAAAGGTCGAGTTTACCAGTACTGCGTCCTCCCCTTCAGCTGGAGAATGCTGCAGGACATCACGTGTTGTTCTGAATGGATAACACGGCGGCGGTGACGTAAATCAATTGACAAGGAGGGATACGTTCCCCTTACTTTTTCGGCACTCTCTCGCAAACTGCTCCTCTGGGGTCAGCATTGGGGTCTGTTCCTAGTTGCAGTCTATATCCCCGGCAGGTGGAACCAGACAGCAGATGCACTGTCTTGGTGGAAACCTCTGTCAGGAGAATGGCGACCCCATCCTCTGGCAGTCCAGCAGATCTGGAAATGCTTTGTTATAGCATAAGTAGACCAGTTCGTCACCCCAGAGAATGCTCAGAGCCAGCTGTTCTACAATGTCTGGCATATCAAGCCGCAGAGGGCACCCGGTTAATGCCACGCTCTGTGGGTCAAACAATGTGTCTTGTTAGAGCTCCCTCTACTAGGGTCTGTTATGCCAGTAAGTGGGGTTGGTTCGTCAACTGGTGTCACTCTCGCCAATTAGATCCGAGCAACTGCCCGGTTGAACTCTTGCTAAACTTCTTTCAAGGTCTTTCGAGGACTGTCTCCGTCCACCCTGAAGGTTTACATTGCCGCGATTTCTGCCTATCATCTTCCGGTTGAAGGCAACATGTTAGGATGACACAAGTTAACGGTCAGATTCCCCAGAGGGGCCAGAAGGGTTAGACCCTCTAGGTCGTCCTTAGTTCCCTCCTGGGACCTTTCCATTGTCCTTAGAGGACTTCAAGGTTTTCTAGTCGAGCCGCTTGAATCAGTAGAGCTTGAATTTCTGTCAATTAATATAGAACTCTTGGTCGCGTTAGCCTCGATTAAGATAGTGGGGGATCTTCAGGCACTCTCTGTCGACGAGACCTGCTTTTAAATTTCGGACCTGGTGATACTCATGTTACTCTTAAGCCCAGGCCTAGATATGTGCCCAAAGTTCTGACCATCCCCTTGAAAACTCAGGTAGTGATCCTCGAAGCTCTGCACCAGCCCTATGACCCAATTGCCCAGTTCGAGAGCTGAGGATCTACGTAAAAGGACCCGGAAACTGAGAAATTCTGATCAGCTCTTTGTATGCTTTGGAGCACAGCAGACAATAAGGAACACTGTCTACAAACAGAGGTTGGCCCAATGGCTAGTGGAGGCTATCTCTACCGCATACACAGCGTCTGATGTCCCTTGCCCCCTTCAGTTGAGAGCCCACTCTATTAGGGATTTCGCGGCCTCCTGGGCGCTGGCAAAGATCTGCAAGGCTACGAGGTGGTCGACACCAAACACCTTCGCCAGGTACTATAATCTGAGTGTTGAATCTGTCTCTTCAGCCGTGCAGCATGATCTGAACTGTACGGAGGGGTGTCCAGCTTGGGTTGCGCCATTCTTAGTGATACATGCGCTATTTTTTGCTCCTCGAGATAACCTTCAGCTTTTTGGCTCCTCTTGCCCAAACAGGTGTAGTAAAGTAAGGGGAGTATTCTTATGTTCTGTCCATGTCTGTGCCCTCTATGAGAGACTACCAGCTGAATCTTTTAAGACCCCGGGCACGGGAGGGCCAACCAGTTCCCCGAAAGGCTAACTCACGAAAACTATTGCTCTAGCTAGTTACATCTATGCTATCTTCCCCCTAAAAAGACCTTTCCTTAGTAGTTCAAGGCACATTTTTCGTAGGTCCCTCAATGAAACCTTATGTTTATTAAACTGCCGGAATTTCTAAGTTCAGCCTTCGAAGTGGCGAGTACGGCCTCCGCGCCTCTCCCTTCAGCTCTGGTAATGATGACCCTCCATTGGTATGAGTCAGTATGAGAGAATTATTGCCCATTAAATCTATTAAATGAGGGTGGAGAAGGGCCCGCTCGGTGCCAGACTACTGATGTTACAGACTACTGCTTGCCTGGCCATCGGCCGATGCGGAAGGACCTAGGTTGTGGTGTTTTGCAGGGTGTTTCCATAGTCGTCACCGACATAAGTCGTAGTGAACGACCGATGGGGAACATAATAGTCACTTTCGTAACCTCTGTTCCCCGAATAGGGAATGGAGACTTATGTCCCCCAGCCACAACTGTAAGGTAGTGGCTAAGTCTGGTTGCCTAGAGGGTGAGTATGCCTCCAGCTTCACAACAGGAAGAGCGTCACACTTGTGTCTGCTTTATGCATGACAGCAAGATCACGTGACCCTTAGTGCATTTGCTGATTGGCATTTTGAAAAAGTATGAGGAAAGTAAAGCGCTCCTTCCCCAACAAAAGTCTCTGTCCCCTGTGCGGGGAACGGGGGTTACAAAAGTAGCCATTATGATTTTCACTAGAAAATGCAAGCTGATAGTCTAGTTTTCATTCAAACCTGCTAAAAGTGGCTAGAGAGGACATAAAGAGATTGAAGAATTGATTGATGATAATCATTTGCTATCCAAAAACACATGACGGACAGATGTGAAATGAAATAGACCTTCTTTTCTGAGTTCTCACTTTTAGTATTCAATCCATTGCATTAAAATACAATCACTAATTTAGTTTTATTTAAACATAGTTGGTTCCTATTTTTTATGTTGGTTATATTTAATATTTTATGTAAAATAGTTATTTCTTGCAGCGTGTGTAATCATTGATGGTATAACGTATGGTTGATTAAATAGTCAATTTTATTAATAATTATTTAAAGTTTAGAAGTGCCCTTTTTCACATTTGAGTCCCTGCCCCTGAAAAAGTCTCTGAAAGTCTCTGCAGGCCAGCACAGACGCACCAAAAACCACAAAATAAACAAAAAATCTCACCCTGGCCAATAGTCCATATCAAACCATAGCAAAGAACTCCCCTGTCTGTGGCTCATGTCTGGAATCAATTCTTGGTTAAGTCACATACTGTAAAGAACATAACCAACCATAGTCTCAGCCTCAAACATCACGCCCATGGAACGTTGGTTACATGTCTGATGAATTTGATAGATTTTTATATCAGCACTTAAAGAATGCTGAAGTCATGATCTGATTGGTTTAATTTAATTGGATTTCTGGGAGAAGGCAGTGTTGCTTTTATTTTTGTTATGCTGGGAAAGTTCAGCCGATCAATCGGGACAAAGAGCTATCATGTTGTCATGATGGTGAGAAGGAAGACCCAAATGCAGAGTGAGTTGTCTTGGTATTTATTAAAGTAAAACTTTACACAGCAGCGAGGAAAAAAACTGGAAATAAATAGAAGCAGGTGGACAGACTTCTGCACTCCACAAAAGAACTCAGGAACAGAGGTCAGGGGATTGAGAGGTACAGCGACTTGGCTAAAGTTACAAATTAAATGCCCATAAAAGTTGGCAAATCCGAGAAATCGTTGTAGGGCCATTCGTAAATCCGGAACCGGACACTCTTGTCAACATTTAATTGAGAATTGACCATTCTAAAAGAGAGACATTTAGTTAGCTCCAGGATACATAATAGAAGAGAGCTCTAGAGCTCTCTATATCAAAGGCCATTTCAGAAACACCTTTCAGTGTTCAGTCTTTGAACACTTCTTCAGACCAGTCTCCTCCCAGAGAGGAGTGACCTAACCAGGAATACGAAGCAGAGAGCATCAGTCAAAGCTGTTGGGAGTTTTAGAGATTTAAAGTATACATGATTGACTCTTTCAGAGAAAAGGTGTGGCTCATCGAGAGACAAAGCTGGTGAGATTTAGTTGTGAAAGAAGGTTTCCAGGCTAGTCCCATTGGCCTTTGATACTCAAGTACACTCATATGGAGATTGAGTAAACACAGTGTGGGACATATTACTCTGACAGCCAGAACGGGTTTGTAGCTCTATGTTTTGTCATTCAATTTTGCTTGTTTGCCCGATATGCAAGTGAAAAGTGTGCAGTTCTTGTTGGTTCCTGTGTCTAATGCAATCAACTAGGTTTTCTTGAGCAGACCACACTACAGTTAAATTTAGTTTCTTACAACTTCCTGGTAGGGTCTTAACCAATGGAAGCTGGCAGACCTTCCTTGGCTATACAAGACTAGAATACACATGCCAAAAAAATTTGCCACTGTGGTGATGTAAGCATAACCAGTTAAGATTTACATTTTTGTGCTATAAACCAAACAAATTTTCAAAACTGTGTTAACAGGATTATGAAGTGGGGAGGATCTACAAGAAGAAAGTTTCCCTTAAAAACATCACATGCAGTACTAATACCTGTAAACTACTGGGGGTTTCAGAGAACCTCAGAGAGTGTGTGACCGTGAGGTGAGTTGTGTCTCAGTTCCAGACCAATATTTTACAGAGTTGCTGGGACGTTAGTGAACCTGTTAGCTATTTTTCATTTATGTCACAGTCTGTCTGAATACTCGATTCAGATTGGCTTCCTCGTGTTGTATAATTCTCGATATACACACACGTAGACTTGGTCAGCTTTATCACTATTTATTAGGGATGCACCAAATATTCGGCCACCAAAAATTTGGCCCAAAAGTGTGAAACTGTGGTGACGCACGTGCTTGTCGAAAGCAATGGTTCTAGCAAGACGTGAGTACGCGGTTGCAATGCCTCTTTGACCAGAAGTGAGTCTTGGCTGCAAATAGCGCAGTTCACAAGTTCCCCGCGACATTCACTGCACACCTCTTAATTGAGAACATTCTCTCTTATTGCCCCCTTTGAGCAGCTCCTCTGGTGCATCTGTAGCAGACTTTATTCCTTTAATCGCAGCACTAAAGCGTCTCTTAAGCAAAGAGGTTGAGACAGACCTCAGAGTGCAAGCAATGAAAAGTACACAGAGAAAAGAACCTGCAGAGAGACGGAGGGGGAGAAGGCCTGCACTTTACTATTGAAACGTAAGCCTGAGTGCGTTGAAGTTGAAAATTGAAGTTTGAATTTTATTTTGTTTTTACAAATTTAGAAATATTTTGTTGTGTTTAGGCCAAGAATTTTCAAATATTTTCCAAGATTTCGGTGAATCCTTACTATATATATATATCTTTGCATGACTTCTATAATCATAGCAATAAAGCACTAGACAAGAGAGAGGCGAGCACGCTAGAGACTACAGTTTCCAGATTTGCTCAACTTGGATTGTTTTAGCGACTGCATTAATTAGGTTGTATGGTCAATTCTTCACCAATCGTCATTTGAGGAGCTCTGCTTGACTAAAACCAAGAGCCGTTCGATTCAGCTGCTGGCGCGAATACTGATGAAAGCTAAAGGGAATGGAGTGATACCCTTTTTCTTGTATAATTCCACATTAAAAGGAAACAAGGAGCTTCACATTTGCCTTTGCTTGTTTTCATGCATGCAGTTACATTGAAGAGATAGTGGTGAAGTTACTTTGACTGTGATCATTTTAAAGGTGTTGTCGTATTATACACTTTCACAGTGGATTTAGAAATCATAAATACACTACAATTACGACAAAAAATGTGAATGAGCCACCATGATGTGCTTTTTTGGTAGTTGTCGATCAATCAATCGATCAATCAATCAATCAATCAATCAATCTGTCTTTATATAGAGCTTTTTCATTTTTAAATACACTTTAAATACACGGATACAACTTCTGCTCCGTGTCAGGCCATTTGATCGACAATTACGACAAAAAAATGTGAATGAGCCACCATGATGTGCTTTTTTGGTAGTTGTCGATCAATCAATCGATCAATCAATCAATCAATCAATCTGTCTTTATATAGAGCTTTTTCATTTTTAAATACACTTTAAATACACAGATACAACTTCTGCTCTGTGTCAGGCCATTCTTTGTCTCCATGTCGTGTAAAAAGGATGTCGTAATGTGGTTTCCCAAAAGACGCAGTAAGGTGAGGTTCTCTCTCAAAAGTGCAATGTCCAAAGTCCAGGTTAGAGAACAAAATGTCAGGGAGACAGCAACATGTCCTTCCTCTTCCCTTCATGTCGCCTTTCTTTGGAGCACTGAAACCAGGTCCTTAAATGTGGGTGGTTTCCCAGCATACCAATCAGGGCTAAACCACAGGTAAGCCTACACATTACATATTCTTAAAATAGCTTGTAATATACAACAGAATATACAACAGAGCTCAAACATATCATAATATGTACAGAGAGAGCACACATATTCATCAAATACATTTTTTAAGAATAACACAACTGCAAAATTGTGTCTCATTTTGAAGCTTAAAATATGCTTCTCCCCTTCTCTCTTTCGGGATGGAACATTCCATCCTCATCAGGATTCCATTAGGATGGAGCACCTCAAAACAGCAAGGGACTTCTGCTGCACAATTCACCAATAAAGATGTATAAACTTTTGTTCAGTGGGTGCAGTTTGTTGAATTCATGGGGGAAAAGTAGAAAAGGGGACAATGAGCCTTTGGATGAATAGTTCATGCTGAGGCTTTGTATAATTATCCTTTGTAAAAAAAAAAATATTGTGGTGTTTGATGGTGGAGACCCAAGAATAATGCTTCAAGAAAAACTTCACATTTCCGTTGAGAATGAGTAGGGTTCTTAACAAAGCATGCAGCTTTACGTTTTAGAAGTAAAATAGGCTTAATTCAGATATTTGCACCTTCATGAAACATAAAGTAAAAAAAAACCCTTCACCTCATGCTAGGTTTAGATATAAATAGCTAAAAGAAATGGGAAGTGATGGTAAATCTGGTATACTGGCATTTAGATTTGTATTTGTATATTTATTTGTCTAGATTGTTTGCTTCCATTGATTGATTTTATTTGCCCTTTTTGTAGATTTGTGCCTCCAGGGCCCATATCTGGAGGCATGACATGTGAACTCGAGGCGTTGTTTACACCCTTGGTAAGATTTGTATACACTTTACATAAAATGTTTGAATTCATTTACATACTTTTTGTATTGTTTGTCTACATTCAATATCTGTCAGTCAATTCCTAAAGAGACCATGGGAATACTGGATTGTCAGCTTTCTGATTCGAAAGTTAGCACACAACTGGAGTACAGGTCTGAAAGGGTACCCTCCAAAAAAGAGTCCAAATTTAATTTTCCAGGGATGTTCCTTTAAGGTTGAAAACTCATGCCGAAACAGGAATTGAGATGGCGTCTCAGGTGTTTTTGCATGTTTTAAAAAAGGTTAAATAAATCACTTTCTGAATGTTCAATTGATGTGCAAAAGTGTATTTAAAAAAACAGTATACAGTAACATTTAATGACCAAAGCATCCACAAAACACCACACATTGTCATTGTGAAAAACCATCAAGTTGACGTTGGTTGAAATTCACTTGAACAGTTACACCAAAAGCAACTCAAAGCAAGTTTAGTAGAACAATTGTTTTATTAGAAAACACTTGGAACATTTAAGAATCAACAGTAACTCAGATGAAGAGAACATGTTGTGGAAATTCCAACAGCATCTATGGCAAGAGAAAATTGTATTTTAATGGACAAATATTGTATACAAGGGGGATTCTGGTGTGGGGGGATTTTTAGGAGCTTAGTCACTGGCTTCATAATGAACAGTAGGAATGAAATGTCACTTAAAAGGTAGTAAAATTAAAAACATTTTTTCTTCCTACAAAAAGATGATCCTACTGTAGAACTTACCATAGTCAAAAAGTTAAAGAGCCCAATAAATGATGATACATTTGTTTAAAGTGGTTGTCCAAATTATTCATATATTTACCATAACATTACCATATATAACCAAATAGAACTCAGAAAAACCTAGTAATAAATGATGTTGTATTATAGTATACAGACATGTTTATTCTCTGTGAGGTCATATTGTCTATGAGGTAAAGGATACCTAGTATGAAAATGCAACCTTTGAAAGGTGTTTGGAAATAAATGTGAGCATGAAATATGTGAACACACTCATCTTAGTTCATCAAATGTTTTTGTACATAAAAAATAAATAAAAATAAAAAACCGGGAGCCATCTTACAACACTGCATGTTACATCCCGAATCACTCTCCCCCACCAGGCCCTCCTTCAACTAATGACCAAACAATATAAATTACATTCTCAAAAAAGAGATCTAAATGGAAGTATCAAACAGCTGTTCAACTAGGTTTGTAAAAATATCCACATTTATAAAAGTGTTAGAGTGTTTGAGAAACTTAATTGATTGACCCATATGATTGATATTACATCATGTTAAAGGCCAGAATGGGTGACTGAGGGAATAACAATTTTTAACCAATTATTTAGTTACCTAAAAGCCTAAAAGTTACCTATTTGACCTAAAAGCTATTTTGTTGTCACATGTACTCAACGAATATCTCTTATTTTGGAGAATTTGTCAATCTTGCTCTTTATTGAGGCAGATAAGATCAAAATTTCCCATTTCTATTGAAAGAGTTTCTCTTGCTTTCCTCACACTTTCTCCATCTCAAGACCACGCCCCATCTATTACAATTGAAGCTAATTATATTATCCCATTCCAAATATTTTCTAGTGGTTGGTGGTTTTATTATCTAAAAATTCAAAAAGATGTTTTGCAACATTTTACACCCCTGTTTTATTTTATTTTTAACATATTGTTAACAAAAAATGTGTCATCTCAAGTTCAGAATCTTCTGTTTTAGCTGGAGGTGGATTTGGATGGAGCTATTAACTTTCAGTCTTCTGCTGAGTCTTTTCTTGTGCCGATTAGGTGCTTCAAGAAAAAATGTGAGGTAAGTCATGTCTAGTAATTTTGTGTCACATTTCACCACTTTGCTTTTTGCACTTTAGCTCAAAACCACACTTTATATAATTTTGCTCAATATTTTGCATATAATAACTCTTTTCACAATATCTACCTCATTGTCTCATGGTAATTGTTAGTTGTTCATTTGTGTTGCACTTTACTTCTTAAATTAAATTGTGCTTAAGTTGTATGTATTGTCCTTATGTTGGTTGCACTGACTGCTTCACACACTTAGCATTAAAGCTGATTCAGATTCTGATTAAAACCCTTTTATCACATTATTCAAAACTGAGAAAAATGCTTTATGGTTTGACATGTAAAAGCAACATTGAAATAGTTTTTTTCTAGAATTCATTGTTAGGATACATTCAAACTCAGGTAGGAGTGATGATAACCGGTGGACACACGTGGACAGAACGTAGGAATACTCCGCTTACTCTTCTACGGCTGTTGGGGTGAGAGGAGCCAAAAAGCTGGAGGTTATCTCCAGTGGCAGAAATAGCGCATGTATCACCGAGAATGGCACAACCCAAGCTGGACACTCCTCGTAACCCCCTTCCCGGAATAGGTAATGGAGACTTATGTCGATGACAACTATGGGAACTCCTCTAGGAGCGCTCTACTCTCTCCATACTCTTTTTTAAGCACCAATCAGTGGCCGTGCTGATGGTCAAGAGACGACATGAGTAAGCTCTCGAAGTCAGGTCCAACGACTGCTAAGCTGGCAACATGGGGCCTCGGCTTATCATACCAAACGCCGTGGTTACCCGGGCATAATCCACCGCCAGAGCCTGCTCTACCTGGGGAACCGTGTTGTACCCCTTAGCTACCGTGCCATCAAGGTGTATCATCCTAACAAGACCCCATAACCCATGTAGTACAGACAATCAGAAAACAATTAGTAAAACAGTTAAAACAGATACAATCATTTGAATTAAAATGACTTAACATATAAGTAAATAGTAGCCTAGTGTAAACAGAGCGCACAAGGGATGAAAACTCCACGTGAATGCACACACATCTGATTTATATAAGGCAGATTGTGTCACGATGGCGCAGTGGGTACCATAGTCGTCTCACAGCAAGAAGGTCACTTGTTCCCGCCTCAGCTGGGTCAGTTTGTGTGGAGCCTGTGTGGAGTTTTATGTGGATTTACTTAGGGTGCTCCAGTTTACCCACCAAGGGAATGCAATATAAGTGAATTGAGAATAAGGGAATGCAATATAAGTGATTAAAACATGCATTATAAGTTACTTTTGTAAGCACAATTGGCCATAGTGAGTGAGTATGAGTGTGTGTGAATGTTTCCCAGCGATGGAAGGGCATCTGCTGCATAAAACATATACCAGAAGAGTTGGCGGTTCATTCTGCTGTGGTGACCCCTGGAAAGGGACAAAGCCAACGAGAAGATGGATGTCTGCAAATGTGCATATGAATGTTTGATACATCTGATATTGTCAGATTTTTTTGTTGTGCACAACTTTCTGACGTTTCTATGACTTCTGAGAAAGTTGTTGTCAGGATTCTATGCACTTGTTTTTAAATGAGACAAAAAGTGCATTTCAACCAATAAAAATTGTTATGTTTGATGTAAAAAAGGTCATAAATATATCTGTTTAGCTTGAAATCAATGAATGGCACAAAGCGTAAAAAAAATTCAGTTCATGACTCATTTGTTTCATCAAATTGTTCAAGGGACTCTATCAGGGGACTGATTGTGAGTGAATGTGTTCTTAAAGAAAAAAGTGAATTTTTTTAAATATCAACTTACTGAACATATGAAAATATTTTCTGATATTTTGAGGTGGTCGTGGATGAGAGTCATGTGGACTTTGGGTCTCATGTGATTGGTCAGACAGTGTCCCGCATGATCACGTTGACGAACAGAGGAGGACTGGGCACCTGTTACACTCTGGTTCCTGTGTCTAGCAACACCCTTCAGCAAACCTCTCAGGTAAGCTTGTGTCTTTCTGTCTCGTTCATCCACAGATCACAATAACAAAGATTTGAATTCACGTATGAGAAATGAAACACCTCCTCTGACCATTTTTAAAACTTCTGAGAAGAAGTGACATCTTCATTTAGTGTAATTTGAGACCATCCCATCCTCAGTTGTACCAAAGAAGTTCACCGTTGCACATCAGGCAGAGCTGTCAGTGCGCTGCAAGTCAAATAACTCATTAATATCAAATTCTATACTCTTAATCAGACCTCTCTAAAATGAAAAAGTATCGCAGGGATTATGTGAAGTCAGACACTGTCAGCCAAATAAACCAATAATGGTATTACACTAAAAAAATAAACAGATGACATATGTTCACTCAACTTGTCACATTTACAAATACTTCAGTCAGTCACTCAAAAATTAGTTTCCAGACCTTTTCAAACTAATACATATTGTGTTTTTAACTCAGTTCTTCACATATTGCACATTTATAGTCTACATTTCAAAGGTGGGGAATATCTATGTGTTTGTAAAATATGTTTTTGTAGCAAGCATACAAAACAAGATTGCCTGCATTTTATTTTTATCACAAGGATTGTGATAAAATTGTGATTGGGGCAGATGTGCTCTGGTGGATAAGGTGATTGATTTGTGACCGGAAGGTTGCTGGTTTGATCCACTGATCCACCGAGTTGAAGGTGGTGCTCTCCCACCTTCAACAAACACAGCTGTGGTGCCCTCGAGCAAGGCACCAGTTTCCCCAACCGCTCCCCGGGCGCCGCAGCCATGGCCCCCACTGCTCCGGGTGAGTGCTCACGGTGTGTTTGTTCACTGCTGTGCGTGTGTGTACTCTGGGATGGGTTACATGCAGAGCACAAATTCCGGGTATGGGTCACTCCAGATCTGGCCAACTGCTCACTTTCACTTCCAGGATCATTGCCTGCCCAAAATACATGCAAGGATTCGGTTCCAGAAATATTAAATACACATCAGAAAGAAAGTGTGAGAATGTTAAGGAGAAATTTCTCAAGACATTTTTGTTCAAATTTTGATTTAGATTAGGTGCGATTCTAAGATCTAAGTTTAGGGGTGCACCGCCCCTAAAGAAAAATACACTTCGTTAAACTTGTTATAAATGTAACTTGTTAGACACTTTTGTGTCAGATTAACGATTTGGCGTATTTTGTATTTTTAGGGTAAAAGTGTTACATTAATACATTTAATATATTTTCAGTATATATATAGATATATATATATAGAGGGCACGAATCATCTGGTTGGAGAGGTGGGAATGGTCTCTATCTTCCGCTTTATTGGCTGACTCAGCTGCCAGTCCCCAGCAGTCTCTTAAAATCTGTATCTGCACAGGGACAAAATGAACCGAACTGTTTCTGCTCCTCTTAAAACTTTTACATGAAAACTAAATTTATAAAGAGAAAGTTTAGTTTTTTGGATAATGTAAGTGGAAAATGTTCTGTAATACACACTGCAAAAAATGAATTTTAAGCAAAGCTGAAAATGCTTAAAATTTGATTGAAAATCTTGATTTTCTTATTTTAGGAAGAATTTTCTTATTACAACCTTTTGGGTATAGATTACTTTGCTTATTTTGAGAAAATAACACTTGAATTTTCTTGAGGAGAAAAAAATCTTATTCTGGTCATTTATTTTCTTGAATTAAGAAACTATGTAAAACAAGTTGCCGATTTTGCCACTGATCTTAATCAAGAATCTTAAAACAAGAATTTTTGACTCAACATATTCTTATTTCAAGAATGTTACTGATATTTAATTTTAAGAAATCAATATTAAATACTGGTTAAAAGCATGCATCTTGGAACAAGAAAAAAATCTTAAATCTAGCTCTAGTCTAGATCAAGTAAAGGTAAGAACATTTCTTGAAATAAGATTTAAATGTTTGTGAAAAAAAATAAGAAAAAGGATCTACACCGTAAATAAATCATCAATACCCCAAACCTTAAAACCTCATCCAGTTGTGTTCTAACTTTGATGGAAGAGATCTGTACTTCAAAAAAGCACTCTTGAAACAAGAAAAAAAACCTCAAATATAGATGAACTCTTCCTAGATCAAGCAAAAGATTCTGCTAATGGGGCGAGCAACTTTCAGTTGGTCAGAATTCTTAAAATTAGCAAAAACTTCTAGCTGGTAACATAAGCTGTTGGATCTTAAGAAAATACAAAAACTCTCAAAACAAGTCTTTCCAAGCTGTAAAAATGCATTGAAACTAGAATATTCCAACTTGTATCTAGTCACTAGTGGTCTTAAAACTAGACCTTTAGTTTTATATAGCTTATCAGAAACGAAATAAGTTGTCAGCACTGATAGCGTAGCGGTCAGAGCACTGACATGTGGAGCTGAAGCCTCTGGTAACAGGGTTCGCATCCAGCCTTGGTCCTTCACTGATCTTCTCCCCTGATCTCTACTAAATGTTCTTTCTCTCTCCTATCTTAACTGTCCTATCTAAAAATGCATCAATAGGCCTAAATAGTATATAATATAATTATTTAAAATTAAAATTGTAAGCTAGAATTTCTAAATTTAAGAACCCATATTCTACTTTAAGAACTAAAATTAAGCACAAACTTTCTTAATTTAAGGTCGTATATACTTATTTTAATACTAAATTTTCTAAGTTAGTCTTAAATAAAAGAGAAAACATCCTAGTTTTAAGACAGATCGTCTAGTTTTAAGACCACTTCGAGACTAGATACAAGTTGAAATATAGTGCAGTTTTACAGCTTTTAAAGTCTTGTTTTGAGAGTGTTTGTCTATTTATCAGCTAGACTTTTTTTTCTCATTTTAAGAAATCTTGCCAAGTCAAATTTGCTTACCCCATTGGCAGATTTTTTGCTTGATATAGGAAGAGTTTATTTGAGTTTTTTTTTTTCTTGTTCCAAGAGTGCATTTTTTGCAGTGCACATTGTTTAAAAATATATACATATTTTTATTTCTGGATTGAATACAAATTGTGTTAATTTCAAATTAAAAAAATATATAATATCTTCTGTTAAATAGATTTATTTGTAATTTAACCAGGTAATTTCCCAATAAATGAGTAAGAGTGAGTAAATAGACTATATTCAAACTGTAAATATTTCTCTTTTAGGTTTTTGGTCAAAGGCATATTGAGTTGCCCAGTCTTGATGCCACAGAAAGCACTGGAAGTGCTTATATGGTTGAAAACAAACCAGGTAACACATTCTTCTTCTTCTGGGCAACACAACTTATTGTAAACATTAAATTTTATGTAATGTACATTAAACATGTAAACATTTCGAACAAAGTTCCCCAAACTTTATTTGTGTGTAGCTTAACAATAAACATTCAAAATGCTTCCTTTTCCTTGTCAAAAATGGAATTAAATCTTATTTGTGCATGAATATGAATTTGCAAGGATGTGTTTCAGTCACTTTTAATGGTGGATTGATTTGTCTGTAGACTCTCTAGGCACCACTGAGGAGGTTTTCTTGGGTGACCCAGAATCAGTGAATACTGATTTGGAACAGACCAACTTTGAGCCCCCTGAGATAAGCATTGGGACAGAGGTATGTTATTTCCACACTGCCATAAACCAGTCATTGTTGATAAAGGAGTACATGTACACTGTAAAAAAAAAGTTTGTTGACTCAATTTTTTTCTAAAGGCATAATTCAGTGAAATGAAATATTTTTAGTTGGCTCAATTTTTCTTGACCGAATTAATACTTTCTAATTGAGTTCACATTTTAAGTTCAAAAAGTACATTCATTTGGTTGTGTCAAGCTTTGTCAGAGTGATGTGTTGAGTCAATTACGAAATATGAAGTACATACAATATAGATTAATGTTCCTTCCACCAGTCATGTGCCTTGATAAAGATCACATAACTGATAAAAAAGCAGCCAGTAGCATCAAATACAATGATGCACAACAACAACTGAACACAACAATATTAATCCACGCTATTGTCATAAAGACACCTTATAAATAAATAGAACTATCAAACGGGAGAAAATTTAGTGATGCAGTGTTCATCACTGGCAATGGAACAGGTTAAATTGGGGACTCTTGTTTTAAAATTTTCACATTGTTTTTTTTTTGTGACCATATGGAAATCACATTTCTTCACAGGCCCTTGCAGGTGAACTTGCTCCATTTTCGAATGTCAAATTGCCCATCTACTTCACACCATCTATACCTGGAGAGGCAAAACTGGACTTTCAGATCAATTTCTCACAAGCTTTGGTTCAGCCGGTTAGTTAAAAGCAACCCCTCTTTTACATTTCTCATGTTAATTGTGTCTTCAAAGAACAACATTGTGGATACCTTTTAACATTGTCATGGAAATTAATACTCAAGAGACATGATTTATGAACACAATCGCAAACAGCAATTTATTACTTACTCCAAACATGAATTAAGCTCATACCTTGATATCATTGAAGTATGTGATCACATTGCAAGCATCATTGAGGGAGTAAGGGAGAGACGAGAGAGAGAAAGAATAGAGAGAAGAGAGAGAAGGAAAGAGGAGAGGAGAGAGAGGAAAATGAGCAGCCCTTCTCTGAGGAGAGCCGGGAGCGAGAGACTAAAAACGCGCCTCCCTTGAGATTCATTTCAGTATAAATCCCACCCCTCTACGTCACTTCCTGTTTCCTCCCAAATAAACATAAGCGCATGCAAACTCAATCTTATTGCATAATTAATTACAATGATTAAATACTCCATAACATTATCTACATAGAAAAGAAAAAGCATGTTTTTAGAGTAGTCCTTAAAAAGTCAAAATGTTGTAAATTATTGTGTGTTTTATTTTTCATTTATTGTGAATGCTCAGATATTGGTTTCAGTTTGCGGGGTGGCAGAGGGTGTTCCTGTATGGGTGACCGTGCCAAATATTGACCTGAAAATCTGCATGTATGATCGCCTTTATCAGGACACCATCCAGGTGAAAAGCAGGTACAACATTGCCATTTAACTTTTGTATCAGTACATTTTGTTTGTTTGTCAATATAGTTTCAATATAACACAACAAATCGAACAAATAAATAGTTACATTCGTGTCACCTTCAAGTTTGTGGCACTCACTTTTCATTTGAAGTGCATGTCTTCAATTTTTGGGGGTTATGTGACACTCTTTCCCCCATTTTTTCATGTGACTTTCTTAAAGGATGTAGAACTCAAAGCCCACCAGGGGGAGATCCCTCTGTGCAGTGCTGGGGATAAGGCAATGCAGTCGAATGTTAACGGGACCTGATTTTCCCTGGGTTTTCAGCTCTACTCTGGTTTATTTGCTGCTCTGCTTTGCAGTGTGAGATCACTAGCGAGTTTTTTTGTCTAACTTGTGACTAGCAAGGCTGTACAATATAGCTCCTCTCACAAATGGAACACTCTGGACTTGTGGACTTCACTTGAATCCACACTTTGATGATGTCACGAAGACAATATCCTAAGATTCCTCAAATCAAGCCCTGAAGGGTATGCTGAGATCGTATTTTGGGACAGACTTGCCAGAGGAAGCATGAAAAGCTCTGCTGGTGTTCACACTACAGCTATGATTTCATCTGAATAACACATTACCTGCTTTTAATTCACCATGGTTTAATTCAGACAGAAAAATCTGTTTAGGACTAAACAATCCCATTTTGTCAAATGTTCTACTGTTCAAATAGTAAAAAAAAATCTATTGCAAGGTTTACGAATCCCTTCAATTTGGTCATTCGCAAAGATTTCTGAGTTATAGGATGTGTGAAGAAAGTATGAAGCCCGCACTGATGTTGGCTTTGCTGAAGACCATATTAAGGGTGCATAAGAGTCACCGACGAGCACTGATTTTAGAGCGTAAAATTGCCAGTTGGGGCACCCTACAGACTTGAGCATATTCGCAAGTATATATTTTTCAAACACACATACCAGTTTGCAGGGGTCCTGGTCCATTTCCTATGCTTGGGGCATATGACACCCATAGTTGGTGTGAGGCTGCTTGGACTACTCCAGCACTAACTTTTCTATGTTACAAAGTTTGTCATACCGTTTTACTGACAATAGGGTTTCTGTTTCCTGCACCAGTCCCCAACCGTGTTGCCACTTATGTCACTTTAGGTTCAAAGGAGTGTTCGTAGCTGTGGACCATTTTCATCTCACTTTTTGAGTGGAGTCCATCTGACTCACTTTTCCCATGGGAGAACACTGCCATTGCTGCCTTCTAGATTTCCCTGATGTAATTACTCTAGGAAGCTTCATGGTTAGTTTGTGCGAACCTAAACAGTCAAACAAGTTGCAAAATGTGTACTTTGTTGACAAACATCCTACTCCTATTTGCTCCATATTTTCAGGAAGAAATCCATATCCTCTCTAGCCATTGGCTTAACATGTAAATCACTAGCTTACCTTACAAATTCAAGTCTTGGGCTGAACACTCTGTCAAAGCCATGCATATCCCAGAGGTGACCAACCGAGTCTTTTTGAAAATTCCCCTGATGGCCTAACATCAAAAAATATCTTCTGTTCTGGGACTCTGAGCCTCCAGCACACTTCATCATTGGTAAAATGGGTCATCTATTCTAGTTCCTCATAGATAACATGAGAAGAGAATATTTCACAATCTTGCTGATGCAGATTTTTATGAGTGGTACCCATAGATATCTTGTCATGATTGGTTTTATTGTAGTCCATTTTTGGTTGTGCCCCAATTAATTTTTTCCCATTGGAGTACATCATTATTCATTATAAGTAAAAGACTATAAAAGATCATTCTTGAGCTTTATTTTATGTGTGTGTGTGTGTGTGTTTGGTTTTTCTACAAAGAAAATAAATACACATTAATTATTTACAGTGAACAATCTCACACTGTGAGATGTATGTATACAGATTTATCATTTTTCTCTATAAAATTGTAATAATAATTCAAAATACACAAATACACTGATTTGCCCACATTTAAACGAAAACAATCAAAGTAACTCAGAACTCAATTAACAAAAATGAAACTGCCAATCAATCTTTTGACTAATAAAAATGACCGTGCCTTTTTAACAATCAGTCAGTGCTGACTATTAAAATAAATGAAAATCAATCCATAGAGAGAACCCTGTCTCCTATTCTGGAGTTAAAAATTTTAGCCAAGCTTTGCGTAGACCTTTAAAAGCAGACCTATGTGATTGGAATGAAATCACATTTACATTTATCACATTTACATATTTACAAATCAGTGAAAAAAAACTTTATTCTTCATTAGAAATTGAAGTACTCCACAAAATGATTTAGCTTCAAAAAGCCTTTTGCATTTTGTGAATGTATCATAAATATTTCGTTTTTTTACTGTTTTGTAGTGCTGTTGTTTTTATAGCTTATGTTTTTAGTTTACCCTGTCGTTTTACTATGTTTTTTGCCTCGTTTTATGTTCAGCACTTTGGTTTAGCTTTCTGATTGTAAATGTGCTCTATAAATAACATTTACTTACTTATTTACTTTATTACTGTATTTAAGTAACATCAAAAATGATAAAGGCTACACATAGATATTGAACAATGTTTATACTTAAAAATTCTTATACTATTTAATTACTTGGTTAACTTATTGCTTTGTATGCACTTATACATTTCCACCAGATTGCACATGTTCTTTTTCCAATGGGTCTCTGAGAATGAGAGTGAGAAACTCATGTTTGATTGGTCACCAGTATGTGTCAATCATGATGTCCATGCTTCCATTTGTGGTTGTTTTGAATACTTTTGCTTTCTCTCTGCAGAAACACACATAAGAGTACTCGGAAATCATGCTCAGATGTGTTCTTTATGTTCTGAGCAGTCCTACCGGTGGTTACGTCCTGTTAAAACAAAGAAAAACATCCCAATTACTGTGTGTGAGAAATCTGAAGTGTGACGTGAGAGCTGTGTGAGACTCGAGAACCCTAAAGAAAACAGAAAATGATTTCAAACTAGTTCAACACAACTTATGAATGGAGAATTGAAAAATGAGTCCAAAAAAAACTGAGTGTTCCTTTAAGCCAGTGTTTCTCAAATATTTTCTGTTGTACCCCCCCCCCCCCCCCCCCCCCCCACCCGCCAGGAAAAAAAAAAAAAACATCTTGCACCCCCCCACACACACACAACTATAAATAGTATTATTTGTCTTTCAATTTGTTATAAGTACCCCTATTCATAACACAGTATCATTTTTAACGTATAAGAGAAAATGGAATGAAATATGGACCAGCAACAAACAACAAAGAATAGCTTTATTAACTGTGGCAGAAAAGATTTAAGGTGCATCTGAAATGTAAAAAAAACATTAAATCCTTAATAAAACTATAAACATTGTTTGACTGATCATGATTGCTGGCAATATTCGGATGTTTTCGCTAAATAAAATTAAAGCGGCTTTTCTGCATGATTGGGGTGTAATGTCTTTAAGTGACGCCCTAATTCATTTGGCTTCATGCTGTCCGCTGCCAACATTTTTAGACTCAGTAACCACACCTGTCTCTTCTCGTCTCACACGGTAGTCACTGTGAAGCGCTACATACACGTCATATTTCCTCGTCTTAGCTTTCGCGAGACTTTCTTTTGTCTCTTTATCTTCTTCCCTCTCCGCCTGTCTTCTACACTTCGCCCCCTAATGTAGCCACTGCCCCCTAATGTAGTGGAGTTGTATTGCACTTTATTCTAGAACAGTAAAAAAAAATTTTAAAATAAAAAAGCATGTTCCCCGAGGTCAAATGCTTCCCCCGTTGACAGATAGCTTTAAAAGACACCAAACGGGTACTTATCACCACCTTATACAGGCTTCCAAAGAACACTACAGGGTTTACCGATGATTTCACTGAACTGCTCTCAGCCATCTCTTCGGAGTTTGACTCTTTTATCATCGCTGGTTATTTGAATGTTCACATGGACAAGCCCGATAATAATGCTGCCAAAGAACTCAACAATATTTTAAACAACTTCGACGTGACTCAACACGTTCAGGGTGTCACACATTGTCACGGTCACACACTGGAATTAGTAAGGGCTTAAATATTTTATCCACCATTGTGCAAGATGTTGCTCTGTCTGATCACTTCTGTGTTTTTGTTGATGCGTCAATCTCCCACAACAAAATAGCTAAATCAATTTCTGTTAGAAAGAGACACATAGATTTAATCACAGCTAGGTAAGACTTTTTCTCAAACTTAATTAATAACAAACTCAACAATACGCGAACTCTCTTTGCAACAGTAGAGAGGTTAACCAACCCACCAAACCAGATTCCAAATGAGCTTCTGTCTGAGGATAAATGCAATGAGTTTGCTTCATTTTTCATCAATAAAATCATTAACATCAGAAAAGGCATTAGTGCTTCCCCCTGCAGGGCTGGGGATAGACATCCTCAACCTCCACTCTCAATGTTCACCTTCAATCTAATCGATAGCAAAACTTTAATAGAGACGGTTCAGAGCCTTAGAACATCAACATGCGGTCTTGACACTCTCGTCAGAGCCTCAGAACATCAACATGCAGTCTTGACACTCTATAACTTCTAAGAGGTCCTTTTATAGACTCTTAAGAACCATTTTTAAAAAGTCTTTTGGTAAACACCTCCTTGTGCTCCGGCTTTTTCCCCAAATCCCTTAAAACCGTAGTGGTAAAGCCACTACTGAAAAAGACAAACTTAGACAATACTGTACTGAGAATCTACAGGCCCATCTCAAATCTCCCTTTTATTAGTAAAATGATGGAAAAGATTGTGGCAAAATAACTGATTAAATTCCGGACCCTAAATGAACACATGGATTGTTATCAGTTGGGTTTCAAAACTCATCACAGCACAGAGACAGCTCTACTGAAGATAGTCAATGACATCCGGTTAAACACCGATTCAGGAAAAATAACTATCCTGGTTCTACTCGATCTGAGCGCTGCCTTCGACACAGTTGACCACAAAATCATTCTCGATAGATTAGAAAACTATGTTGGTCATTCAGGAACTGTGATAAAATGGTTCAGATCATACTTAGAAGGAAGAGGTTTCTATGTAAACATA
This sequence comes from Danionella dracula, assembly GCA_900490495.1. Lineage (NCBI taxonomy): Eukaryota > Metazoa > Chordata > Actinopteri > Cypriniformes > Danionidae > Danionella > Danionella dracula. Next base: position 18,366,554 of record UELW01000334.1, read on the forward strand.
GATTACATGTCGAAGTGGACTGCAGTTTCTTATGGAGTCCCTCAAGGTTCAATCATTGGTCCTTTACTATTTAACCTGTACATGCTTCCGCTGGGCCAAACTATGAGAAGGAACGTCTAAGGTTACGTAGGTAACCAAGGTTCCCTGAGGGAACGAGACGCTGCGTCCAACGCTATGGGGAAACGCTTGCTGCGTTTCCGGCTCTGAATTATATGTAAAATCTCGTCCAATGGACAGGTGTGACGTCATCCGAGTGCGACGTCGCACCCGTCGTGCGCAGTATAAAGGAGCCTACGATGGAGACGGCCACCAGCTTTGAAGCACAGTAAGCGCCGTCAGGCCGTGGCGAAGTGGCCTGGGGACGCAGCGTCTCGTTCCCTCAGGGAACCTTGGTTACCTACGTAACCTTAGACGTTCCCTTTCAGGAACTCGAGCTGCGTCCAACGCTATGGGGAACGAGTGTCTAAACACGCCAATTCGCCCCGGACTGACAGTGTCTTCAGCCCGGAGAATCATCCAGATCCAATACAGGACCGGAGCAACATCAAAGAGCGTGGACCATCCCGCAGCGCTACCAATCCTGGAAGAATACCAGATGACAAGGCCCTAGTCGCCACTCCTCTTGTGGAATGTGCCCTGTCCCCAAGGGGGCCAGAAAGCTAGAGGCTTACACCTAAGTATAGGTGATAACATTTTTCCACAGTCCATCTGCTCACTGACTGCGTATTAGCAGGAGAGTCCGCCTGTGTGGACCATAGCCCACAGGCTGGTCTGAGCTCCACTGAGCCATGCGACAGACCTAACAGCCCCATGCCCACACTGGGCAGATACTAATAAGGACCTAGACAGGGGACTCACCTGGAGGAGGAAGAATGCCTGGAACCTAATAGGACACGGGGCGATGTAAGGCACCTGCGAGACATAGCTCGGCTTAGGGTGCAGGAAGACTTCAGAAAGTCTTTTGCGTGTAATCTCCCTTCCTATTAAGGGAAGCATGGCGCTTAGAAAAGCTGTCATAAGTGACAGGAAGACGCAAGTACACGTCGCCCAGAGTCTCACAGAGGCCTCTTAGGACCCCCAAGATGATGGCCAGGTCCCATATGGACACTCTTGTACAGATCAGGGGCCTCAGCCACCTGGTACCGCGAAGACAACGAGATGTAATGAGTGGGGGGGGGGGGGCCCACTGCCCCTACCCTAAAGAACTCTAGCACCGATCTTGACCGGGCAGAGCTAATTTAAAGTGTGGGAACACCCCAACACTGTGACAGTCGTTGTCTCGCGTCAGACCTCCTCGTAGATGGAGCCCTGGAGTGGAGAATGGTCACAATGACCTCGGCCTGGAGGCCGAACGCTAGAGCTGGACCCCCACCGGGGCTATAGATACAGCGCAATTCTGGACGGGGATGAACCACCGTCCCATATTATCTCTCCAGGACTCCGGGAAGCAATGACGGCCCTGATAAGCACGGGATACAAGTAGACCCGAAGCCCTGGTCACCGAGAGCCTGGGTGAGCGCAGGTGCAATATACGCTCCCTGAAGCACCGAGGGTGGCAGGGTTAGCGGAAAGTGGTGAAGGGTCGCCGGGAGACGACAGCCTTCCAAGAAGTGCGCCGCTCTATGAAACCGGAAACCCCCCCCGGCCGTCAGCTTCCGGGAAGCAGTGCTACTGGGGTGATGGTTCCTGATAAAGCACGGGATTCAAGAAGACCCGAAGCCCTGGTCACCGAGAGCCTGGGTGAGCGCAGGGGCAATATACGCTCCCTGAAGCACCGAGGGTGGCAGGGTAGCGGAATAGTGGCTAGGGGTCACCGAGAAACGCCAGCCTTACATGAAGTGCGACGCTTTAAGAAGCCGGAGACCCCCCCAGCCGTCAGGAGCACTTAACCACAGCCTGTTCATAGGAATGATGGTCCTCAGACTTATCATTCTCTGGCTGGGGCTTCCCCAGATGTCGGTCCCAGGTGCGACACAGCAACTGCCTCCAATTCAACCGGCCCGGGATGTAAGATGCTCTAAGGGAGCAGAGCTTGTACGGGCCTACAGGGAGAAGCGTAGGCCCCCCCTGTCGGTTGATGTTGACCACCACGGACATATTGTCTGAGCTTCCGTAGAAGCACTGATGGCCTCTGATGTCTGGCAGGAAGTGCAAAATGCACAAAAAAACAGCCAGCAACTCCAGGCAATTAAAGTGCCAAGGAGATGGGACCAATCCTACCGACCATGGGTAGAGCGGTTCCCGAGCACCGCCGACCCTCCACCCGTGCGAGGACACCTCCGTGGTTATAGTTACTCGACGGCACGGTGACCTCCACGGGCCCTGGGACAGGAACACAGGGTCCCTCCAACGAGAACGGCACGGGGGCCTTAGTCTCGTGGTTCTAATAAGCCAGAGCAGGGAGCCCTGGGGAGAGAACCCTGCACTCCCCAGCCACCACTGAAGGGGCCTCATGGAGCTGACAAACGGAAGAATAGTCGCCGCTGGCCCCAAGAGGCAAGGCAGTTATTCAAACTGCAGCCGACAGTGAGTGACCTAGCCTCGCTCTCTTGGTCCCCTTCTAGGATCGCAGAGATCCTGGCCTGTTTAGACAGGCACACCCGCATGTGGTGGAATCCCATACCCCACATACTTACCTGTTTGGGTTGGGGAAAACCCACTCTTGCGGGGAATCTTGGAGAAGGTCCTGCGAGAGCGAAAGGCTGACAGAAAGCCTTCGGTACTGGTAAGTCATTGACGGCTCCTGATAAAGCACGGGATTCAAGAAAACCCGAAGCCCTGGTCACCGAGAGCCTGGGTGGTCGCAGGGGCAAGTCCACGCTCCCTGAAGCACCAAGGGTGGCAGGGTAGCGGAATAGCGGCGAGGGGTCTCTGAGACACGACAGCCTTCCATGAAGTGCGTCGCTCGATGAAGCCGGAGATCCCCTGGCCGTCAGGAGCACTTACCGAAGAACTTCCTGTGAGAAGGACAAATAGGGACTTGAAAGTATTCTGTAACTAACCAGTCACTGTACTTGATCTGCGCCACGATCTGCTTTAAGGTAAACAACTTGAATGGCAACCTCATGATGCGACTGTTCAAGCGCCTCAGATCGAGAATGGGGCGCAGGTCCCCGTCCTTCTACGGAACCAGGAAGTATTCTGAAACCCTGATTCTGTCCTACACAGGCACCACCTCAATGGCCCCTTGCGCAGCAGGGTGCAAACTTCCTGGTCCATGACCAGAACTTGCGAGATAACAACAGTAGGCAAAACCCCAACAACACGGGGCCACCGTTTCATGACCCGCAAGACCCACTGGGAGAGGCCTGGAAGGCTGAAGAAGCCCCCATGAAGCGACTCAGGGGAACCTACCTCGTGAGGTCGGCTTCTGGTCACTGGTGGGTAACGACTCCTGATACAGGCACGGGATTCGATGGAAGACCGGAAGCCCTGGTCACCGAGAGCCTGGGTGAGTACAGGGGCGCAAAGTACACGCTCCCTGAAGCACGAAGAGTGGCAGGGTTAGCAGAATACATGTTGAGGGGTCACCGAGAGACAACAGCTTTCCATGAAGCGCATCTCGAAGTTGTAGACCCCCCAGCCCGTCAGGAGTGCTTAGCCGCCGCCCGTTTATTGAAATGATGGTCCTCAGACCACATTTCCCTGGGCTGGGGCTTGTGTCGCCACCCCTCGGGAGGCAGCGACATTCCGCTTCTGGGCCTCTGTACCCAGAAGCAGCAGCATTAGGAGTTTGCTCCCACCCAGCAGAACTCCAAGTAAGCTCTCCCCACCAAGGCCGAGTTGGCCCAGGGAGCACGTGTGATTCGAGCCTGGTGGCCAAAACCGGCGCTCCGCCTCAGCAGGAGCGGCAGCCTGGCCACCGAGGAGAGCACTTTTCTCGAAAAATGCTCTCCGCGAGCGGAATGTGCGCAACGCATGCGTTCACATTGTTCACAGCCGATTCCCTCAAGAGCCGGCTGGGCTTGATCCGCTCGCAAGCGCCGCATGAAGCGCGTGCCGGTGGTCAAAGCGGGCGCTCCGCCTCAGCAGGAGCGGCAGCCTGGCCATATGGGCACAGAGGAGAGCACTTTCCTCGAAAAATGCTCTCCGGGAGCGGAGTGCTCACAGCTAACTCCCTCGAGAGCCAGCTGGCCAACATCCGCCCCCAAGCGCCACATAGAGCGCGGCGACCAAAGCGGGCGCTCCGCCTCAGCAGGAGCGGCAGCCTGGCCACCGAGGAGAGCACTTTTCTCGAAAAATGCTCTCCGCGAGCGGAATGTGCGCAACGCATGCGTTCACATTGTTCACAGCCGATTCCCTCAAGAGCCGGCTGGGCTTGATCCGCTCGCAAGCGCCGCATGGAGCGCGTGCCGGTGGCCAAAGCGGGCGCTCCGCCTCAGCAGGAGCGACAGCCCGACCACCGGGGGCGGAGAGAGAGTGCAATTCATGCGTTCTCTAAGCTCACCGAGCTTGATCCGCTCCCAGGCGCCATAAGGAGCGCGTGCGAGTCGAAGCCGGTGACCCAAACGGGCGCTCTGCCTCGGCAAGAGCGGCTATTCTCCACTCCCAAGCACGCCAAATACAGCTCGTAAGCTTTCAGCAACAAGTTCAAGAAATAGTTGTCCACACTTTTGGAACAAGAAGACATATAAAGAGCGCTTACTGAATGCAGAAAAGCTGGTGGCCGTCTCCATCGTAGGCTCCTTTATACTGCGCACGACGGGTGCGACGTCGCACTCGGATGACGTCACACCTGTCCATTGGACGAGATTTTACATATAATTCAGAGCCGGAAACGCAGCAAGCGTTTCCCCATAGCGTTGGACGCAGCTCGAGTTCCTGAAAGGGAACCAGATATCATACCATAGTTATGCTGATGACACACAAATTTATCTAGCTATCTCCCCAAATGACTACAACCCCATAAACTCTCTCTGCCAAAGTCTTGATGACATTAAAAACTGGATGCAAAACTACTTTCTTCAATTAAACAAGGACAAAACTGAAGTCATTACATTCGGAAGCAAAAGCGAGGTGGTTAAGGTTAACACTTATCTCAATGCCAAGGGCCTAATAACTACAAATCAGGTCAGGAATCTTGGAGTGATTCTGGACTCTGATCTTAGTTTCGATAGCTACGTCAAAGCAATGACTAAATCAGCTTATTACCATCTTAGAAATTGTGATAGAAATTTCAATTCATTACATTGGGTATAAGCATTAATGAGGGTTTTTACTATAATTTCATCTTTCATATTAAATGTGTGTTTAAGTATTGCCTCCTTGTGAGGGAGGTGACTGGTGGATCTGGCGTAGTCTCCGGGCAGTGATGGGCCCGTCCCTGGGGAGGGCATAAATTAGGGTGCACGGAGACTTTCCCTCCTCTTTCCTGGCCTTTTTCCTTCATTTCTGGTTCTTTCAGCTTTAATAGGGCATGATTCCAGTGTTTGTTTAATTGAGAAATGCAAAATAAAGTTGCCGTTCGTGCTGCTGTTCTATACCCTGCCTCCGCAGTGATTTCTATGAAAGAGAGTTTTTTATATTTCCATTACAAAACATTGCAAGAAACAGATGATTTGTTTCCAGACAAGACTTAGAGAAACTGATTAATGCTTTCATCTCCAGCAGGCTGGACTACTGTAACGCTCTTCTCACCGCTCTTCCCAAAAACACCATTAAACAGCTCCAGCTCGTTCAGAATGCAGCGGCTCGAATTCTAACCAAAACTAGAAAGTCAGAACACATTTCTGCACTGACTGCCGGTCTCCTTCAGAATAGATTTTAAAGTTCTGCTGCTCGTATATAAGTCCAAACATAACTTGTCACCTAAACACCTAACAGAGAAGATCAGTGAATACACACCAAACAGAGAGCTGAGATCCCACAGATCTAATAAATTAGATCTACCCCGGGTGAATTCCAAACAGGGTAAATCCTCCTTTAGTTACCATGCACCCAACAGATGGAACCAACTTCCAGAGGAGATCAAGGGTGTCAACACTTTAGTCACGTTTAAATCCAGGCTAAAGACTCACCTGTTTAGTTGTGCTTTTGTCGACTGAGCACCAACGTCTGAACAACTATTTTACCTCTGCACTTCACTATCTTAATGTGTTTGAATTGATGACTTTTATCCTTGATTTTACTAAATGTTCTTTCTTTTTATTCTTTGTTTCCAATGTAAAGCAGTTTGAATTACGCTGTGTACGAAATGTGCTATGCAAATAAACTTGACGTGCCTTGCCTTGTTCTTGCTGGGCATGTGGTTGAGGATATCATTTAAGGCTCTACTGTTGTTTTAATGTTTCAGGGCCAGCACTGCTCTCAGATTGATCTTCGATGTGTGTAAAGAGATGAGGAAGCACTTGTCTGTCTCACCCAGAACAGGATTCATCCAGGCCCGGTCAAGCTTCTGTGCCCAGCTGCGATTCATGCCCAGGTATCAGCTCATGTCCACATTCAGATGGACCTTTCTTTTTCAAAGTTTATATTTCGAAAGATGCTGAATTCCTGCAGCCACAGTGGTAAGGTAAATAAGTTTACATTAGGTATAAATTCTACATTTTTCAATATTCAACCCTGTATATGTTCAAAAACAGAAATTGTTATCCAATTTGGGAAATTATATTCAAGTGAGATTTGAGAATTTTTTTTATTATATCAGTGTATTTTATAAAATAATAGTATACATTTGTTTACTCGACCCTAAAATAAAAGGAAATGTACTTATAAAGGAGTAAAAAGACATTTTATTTTGCACAATATAGAATTGCTTTCACTGCGAACCCTTCAACCGTGTAAAAATCTCTGGAGAGAAGCATGACAGTGGTTTGAAGGGGCTGAATTTGAATGAGGTTGCTTGGATATTTTTAAACTCATAACTATGCAGTCCTTTCCTGTGAGAGGTATATATTTTTGCCACATTTTTCATCTGATTTAGTGGCATGTTGACATCAAAGCTGTTGTGAGGTCAGATGAAGTGTCATTGCATGCTAGATGGTAATGCTCCATTGCAGTGGAAGTGAAACAACATTAATCTGCTTTATGCGGCTTACAACGACATACACTTTAATGTCTCATCTGTTTATCTCTCCCTCTGTGTCCATTGCACATTCACTTACAGTCTGAACCTTCTCCCTCTTTAAGTCTGAATTTTACATCACAATAGGGCTAATAAACATGTGCAAATCTTTCTTATACTCTAAACACATCAAACTGAAACTACTGTTAAATGCACAGATACATTTCCGTAGTGAGTCTCATGCTTCCTGATGCTAAAGCCCCATTGTTTTTTTTTACTTTTGTCCAACAACCTGTTCTGCCAAAATGAGTGATTCTTTTAATATTTTATTATACGTTATTCACAGACAATGGAGTTTAATAACTCTTTTTTGGCACGTTAAATTGTATGCAACAATGCAATGAATATTCCAAAAATATCTAAAAAGCGTAACAAATACTGAAAACAAAAAATCTATTTTTACTATAGATTGGATTTTAAAATGAAAATAAGATAAAAATGTCTTTAGGTTCATAATTTTAATTGTATTTATAGAGGTTATTTTTAAATGGGCTTAACCAATACAAATAAATATTAGAAATATTTTATATATGTGTCAGTTAATAATTTTTCATACTATTTTATTCACCATACTTTTTAAAAGGAGGGTCAAAAGATAAACACGATGTACCCAGAGAATATGATTTATAATTTTTTTTTTTTATAATAATTTATGTTTTTTTTTCTCCCAGTGTGAAAATCCCTTTATAGTTTGGGACCAGATGTCACTGGTGCTTTTCTATGCAGTGAAAAGTGATTAAATCTGGGAAGTCCTCTTCGTTGTTGCTCAGAATAATCCATCAAACTTACTGAAGGCTTGATTTTAGAGCTTTATGATGCTTCAGTGTTTGTATTTGTTATCCGATATTAACTGTTTCCATGATTGTACAGGCTTACTTTAAAATTTAAAAAACATTGTTTGGCTATATTCTATAAACAATGTGACCTTAATATGTTTACTCTCATTACATGAATAGTTTGTGATAAACTTTAAAGGGATACTCCAATCATTCATCCTTTACCCTGATTTGATTCTAGACCCTTTATGACTTCATTTAACATAGCTTCCTTAAAGATAAGATGACGAGACAACAATGTGGATTTAAGTCTACATTAAAAAAAATAAAATAAACTTTTCTTTGTGATTTGAAAGTGTTCCCATTTTTGGATTAATTTTGTATTAAAAACTTATTTGCAGATGGAGACATTTGAAAGTGTTTTAAATGCTGTTTTGAGATAATGGAGCTGTCACTGGATTATATCCAGTATATCTCAAAATTAGTTTGGAAAGAAATCATTTCTGGAATCACATCAGGGTAAGTGATAAAGGACTACATTTTCATTGTTAGGGTGGAGACATTTTAGGGGATAAATTAGGTGATGTTTACAATAAATGGAATTTTTTTATAGTGGATCAGAAGCTTTTGCGTTGATCAAGAAAAAAAACTTTTCTAGAGAGGTCTGTAACTACACTGTTATTAATAATGAAGGTTACATTTTTCCCTAGTCGATAACGTTAAGCACTACTGGGGACATTACTAGCACCTGCCTCAGTCAGCAAGGCTCCCTGAGACCTCACTTATGGAATTCTTATTTACCCTACCTGATCCAGGCTAGGACTTTGTGAAGCTGCTTTGAAAGCAACTGCTAAAAAAAGCGCTATATAAAATATATTTATTGTTTAATTGATTGATTAAAGTTCCCAGCGATGGGTTGCGGCTGCGAAGGGCATCCGCTGCATAAAACAAAAGGCCAGAGAGTTGGCGGTTCATTCCGCTGTGGCGACCCCGAAAGGGAATAAAGCCGACATGAAGATGAATGAATGAATGATTGATTAAAGTTACTGTATCAAACATAAATTCAGCTATGCGCCGGATTTACACTGGCTCTGTGTTGATGAGATCTGTCTGTTGGTGATTGGTCTCATCTACATCATAGGAGAGCATCTATGGAGCGTGCAGCTTTTTTGCTTCCACACAGCCCAGTTTTTCAGTCGTGTGTCGACGGAGTGACCAACAATGTGTAAAGTGCATTTCTTGATACATTTCTCGATTAAACACGTATATGGAGTTATTAACATACTTTATGATTATGATTAATTTAGACTATAATTTTCCATTCATTACTTATTATAGCATATCATGAGCATTGTTGATATAAAAGCCTTTGGGACCTAAAATAAAATATTTTTGCACATAAAAAATGTTTAATGCAGTTGTTAACGTTACATTGTTAAACAAAAAATCAGCATAGAAACATTTAGATCCCTTTTGATATGCAATGTTCTCAACAGAGTATGGATATAATTAAAAACACTGAAATGAACAGTAAACTAATCAATGTCCATACATCTGCTCTAACTTTATGTAAAGTTAACTTCATGTTTACTCATGTTCTCATTAACAGATAAAAACACGAATAGCTTACTTCATTACCGACAGCCTCAACCGCTCAATCCCAAGTTTATAATTATGAGAAAAATGTTGTTTTAAACTTACCAGTAATCTTTGACTTATTATACAAAACCGATTTAAACTGATTTTGTGGTGAAATAAAGCAAACAAGACATTTATTTTATATCTATGTGGGGGGGAAAAGTACCCGGAGCACTCACATGCAGAGAAAAGAACTTTTCCAGTGAAGATCATGGGAATTAGCTACATCATGAGTGATAAATGATGAGGATAGGTTAGATAGGTGCCTTGAACATCCCAAACACCAAACCCGTTCCACCCAGACACCAAACTGGTTTAGACATATACCAGGAGAGAGTTGTTCAAATGCTAAATGAAACAAACATGTTTTTAATTTAGTTTTGAGCTCTGCGAGCTTAGCTCTGGAGTTTGTTCCAGAGCTTTGGAGCTCTATATGAGAACCCTCTTCCCCCTCTGGTGGATTTACTAATAATCGGAATGATAAGTAGTCCTGCTTCTTGTGATCGAAGAGAGCGAGCTGGAATATATCGTGAGAGGAGACTGCTCAGGTAGAGCAGAGCCGAGCCATTATGGGACTTAAAGGCTAGAAGCAGTATCTTATACTTGATGCGATATTTTACAGGAAGCCAAAAGCCAATCTTTGTTCTTGTGAGAACTCTAGCTGCTGCGTTCTGGACTAACTGTAATTTATGTGCTAAGCAGCCGGCTAACAGAGCATTACAATAATCCATTCTGGAAGTTATGAAAGCATGGACTCATTTTTCTACTTCTACAATAGACAACATGTTCTGTCCTTTAGCAATATTCCTGAATTGAAAGAAACATAGGAAATATGATTTGATTTACTGTATAGAGAGATGTGAGCTGATTGGAGGGTCCCTTGTAAATGTTTGCAGAGGAATGCAATGACTAGAACTGATTAACAGAACTGAAAACAGAAGGCAGATATTGACACAAGGATGTAGAACCATCATTTTCTGAAAGCAACATTCAAGCCAAAGCAAAAAGATTAATAAAAAAACATTTTCATACACAAACTCCAATGCCTTGTTACATGTCCTTGTTACACTACAGTTGTAATTATTCATATATGTGATATACTCATTGATCATTTGTATTTAAATATGTTGATTATTGATTATCCTCACAGAGCATCCTGACATTGATCTTAATACATTTCTGATGGACTAAATGGCCTATTTTGAGAGTCCTGGCAAGGGCACCCTCACATTGCACAATGATGTGTGTCGTGGTTATGAAGGGTGAAGTCAGCGCTGTTTGGCTCTTCTCCAGTGCACTGCTGAGGTTGGTCGCTGATATCAGCGGTGACACACAATCGGGACTCAACCAGTTATATAAAGCTACTAGCCTTTCTTTTCAAGTTGCACTGGCATCTATAGAGTGTGAAGTATTTTTTAGAAGAATTAAAGTAACAAATAAAGGTACAAACTACTTTGTTGAATTTAAAAGTGATTTCATTTCATGAAAAGCATTTTTTTCAGACCTGTATTATAAAAACAGTATATATACATATGAGCAGTGTTAATAAATGTCCACAGTGTAGGTGTGATGTTTATAAACCGTGCCACTAGTTTTCCTGTTTTATCTGAGCATCTGTACTGTCCCTGTATGTGTTTGCTTTCAGCTTACGTCTTGCTATAAATAGGCTTCAGAGCAGAGTGTGTCAGGATGGTACATCCGGAGCAGCCAATCAAATTACACGACAGATGGGCCGATGATGGCATCCCATGAAGCTCTTCCCGAGCACTGAGCCAAACCTGAGAGATGCCATTAACCCAACACTATTAACAAAGCATTAAATACACTGCTGCAGCTTGAAGCATTCGCAGTTAAACACACTTACGACATACATAAAAAATACATTGAAATGTTGATATGGTTAAAAATTACTGGTCCTTTTGTAAAAAGATGTTTCAGTGGCATGTATTAACATGTAATAATTAATTACTTAACTACTTACATGAGTATGTGCATGTTATTTTGAAAATGTAATACTTGATTACTAATTACTCCTCTTTAAAGTAATCAAGTTACTGTTTTGATTAGTTTATTTTCAAAAAAAAATTGTTTTGTTACTAGTCACCTCTCTCCACCCAAAGAACAATTATTAAAAATAAAGAAAAAAAACAATAGCTTTTTAGATAACTCAATCATTAACTTTATGGGAATATAGTTCAACAATACAAGTCAGCCTCATTTTGAGTTTAAAAAGATTTTTTTTTACATAAAAGTGTAATAAAGCATCACTCGGGTTGGGATCCATGTGCAGGCTTTTATTAGCAACGTAATCCAAAAACAGGCGGTTAGTCAGGGCAGGCAGCAAACAGGCAGTAACGGAGATCAGCGAGAGTAGTCCAATGGGCAGGCGGCTAGGATAGTAAGCGAAGAACAGGCAGGGTCACAACAGACAGGCATACAAACAGGGTAAACGCTCGGAATTGCAGTAGAAATACAAACAAGACTTCGCGATGAACAACGGGAATCAGTCTGTTTAAATAGTCCTTGATAATGTTCTTCAGCTGGGTGTGTAATCAAGATGCCCCTGGGGTGTATGGGGAATGTAGTCTGGTGTAGATGGAGGAGCAGGAGTTAGTGCAATGGAGGTGCCCTCTGGTGGTCAGAGGAGGGAGTGACGAGGTTAGCCTCTGTGACAAAAAGTTTATTATTCAACACAACATAAAAAATTAAATAAAACTCTTTTTAACACAGTTGTTGGCACTTGGTGATTCTGGCAAGAAAATCTTCATTTGTTTAGCTGAAGGGCATCCACACACGTAGGATTTAATTGTGACTATGCTGTGTTTTAGCAAATTTGATGTTTAGTTTTTCACCCCATTGAAAATGTGTCCATTCCACCTACATAGCTAATAATAATACATATGACACTGAACAATGTTGTTCTTTCCTCTAAAAGCAATATACTCAAAATAATGATGGTAGATCCATGTATTAAACATTTATTTTTCATTCGCCATGGCGTGTTTGGTTTTTAGCGCTTTCAGTCAGAGTATTTTCTTTCAAATTATGTCCATCATTTCACTTTCAGTGAAAAGGATATTTGTTTCTATTATTCTCAATAAAACCTAGATTATCAATGCTTTCTTTCAGCAACACTAACTCAGCATTAAAATGAGTTACTTGTAATTTTAACTATGGTCCAAGTATGTTAAATATTTTAGCTACTGTCCATTTACAGACCCCATTAATGCTGGGGACTGCTCTTCTATGTTGTTTAAAGAAAATTCCTTTGCTTAAAGATGTTTCTCTATCATTGAATGGAACACAGATACACACAAAAGGTGAAATAAGCACTTTGTGTTTGAGACATTATGCTTTCGTAAACTCAGATTGTGCTGGAGCCAAGGAAAAGATTCAACAATTTATTCTTCACCTGAGACACACATTAACAAACACAAACGATAGAGCAGAGGGAGATGAAGGAGATACAAGACTGAACATGGAGTACGAAACAACCAGAAATTTACAGCTCTAACCAAATGGTTATAATAACAACGGATGGACAGGGTTTGCTTGGATATCGAGATTTATATGTGTGCTGGATGTGATTGCTAGCACAAAATAAAATAAACACTAACAAGTTTGAAGAGTGAAAACTAAAAGGGAGTGAACCAGTTCAGTCAAGTCATTTAGAAATTACAGACATAATGCCATTTTCTTGAACTTAAGTGCATTATAATGGGTGCATTTGTTTAAGCTTTAATGTGTTAGACATTAAATGTTCAAGCCTAATTTTACCTTGTGACAACTTTAAACAAAAAGTGTGTCTGTATGCATTGTCAATATAGCCTTATTAATTTAGTGAGGAACTCAGGATCAGAAACATTATAATTATATTGTGCTTTTTTTAACCATTTAGATTTTTTTATGTTTTCAAGCCCTGATTGTAATCATGTGAAATGGCACATGGAAACAAATAACTGAATATGCAAGTGTGGCACTCTTCCTGTTTGTGAAGCTGTAGTCGTACTCACCCCCTAGGCAACCAGAAATACTCACAACCTTATGGTTGTGGCTGAAGAACATAAGTCTCCATTCCCTATTCAGTGAACGGGGGTTACAAAATAGGGAAATATGGTAGGTGCCAGCTATGGGAACACCCTGCAAAACACCCCAACCTAGGTCCTTCTGCATCGGCCGACATCCAGGCAAGCCTGGCACATCAGTTGTCCGCATCGAGCGGGCCCTCCTCCGTCCTGACCTTAAGTATACACTTAATTTTTAATGGGAAGTCAGGTAATAAATTCTCTCATACCAGAGGAGGGAGCATCAATTCCAGAGCTGAAGGGAGATGCACAGAGGCTGTACTTACCACCTCGAAGGCTGGACGTAGAACATCCAGCAGTTAATACACATATAGTTTCATTGAAGGACCTCTGGAGAATTGTGCCTTGAACCACTGGGGAAATGTCTTTCAGAGGGAAGTTAACATAGATGAAACTAGCTAGAGCAATAGTTTTTGAGAATTAGACTTATGGGTAACTGATCAGCCCTCCTGTGCCCATGTTCATTAAAGATTTACCCCAGTTGGGGCAAGAGGAGCCAAGAAGCTGGAGGGTAACTCCAGGGCAAAAATACTGCACATATCACCAAGGAATGGTGCAGGCCAAGCTGGACACAGTGCAGTTCAGACCGCACTGCCACCACCTATCATGGCTGAAGAGATGGATTTAATGTTGAGGTATAGTACCAGGTGAAGATGTTGAGTGTTGACCAACTCACAACCTTTTAGATCGCTGCCAGCGGAGACCTCTTGCCAATGCCTAGGAGGCCGTGACAACCCTGATAAAGTGGGCTCTCAACTACAGGGGGCAAGGGACATTGGACATTGAGATGGCCTCCACTAGCAAATGGCCTAACCTCTATTTGGAGACAGGTCCCAGATACTTCTACATAGATCCTCATTGCCTGGACTGGGCAATTGGGACCAGGGGTTGGTGCTGCCTCCTCCCCGGCAGAGCTTTGAGGTTCACTATCTGAGTTTTTAAAGGGGATGGTAGGAACCTTGGGCACAAATCAGACCTGGGCTAATAACAACATGAGTGGCACCATGCCCAAACTGTAAGCAGGTCTCGTCCATGGAGATTGCCTGCAGATTGCCCACTCTCTAATCGAGGCTAATGTGATCAGGAGCATTGTTTAGTTGACAGAACTTAAGCTCCACTGAGTCAAGCTGAGATCTGACCTGTGGGTCTGATGCCCACATGGCAGCTGGACTCTCTGGGTGGCCATCTTCAACCACAGGTACGTTGAGGAAATGTTTCAGATTCACTTCGGACTGGGTCAAGTGACCATCAGCACGGCCGCTGATTGGCATTTTAGAGTGTGGAGAGAGTAAAGCACTTCTAGCAGAGTTCCCTTATTTGTCACCGACATAACTCATAGTGATCAATTGATGGGGAACACAAAACACGCCATTAGCTCCAACAAGTGGCACAGGTTTAAGTCAAAGGTTTAAGTCAAAAAACCTAATCACAGCAATTTCTTACAATTTGTAGAAAAGTAACACAATGACCTACTGTGTTTGGATAAAAACATCACATAAGCTCTCTTTGTTATCCTAAGATGCAGCAACTGCATAGGTGTGTATAGGCCTTTAAAAACCCAATGTTAAAATTTTTCTTTGTTGTCCGAAATTTATTGCATTAACCTTTTTCAGCATTATTTCCTTTTTTTTGGAAACCATTTTCTGTGACTTTAAATGCATGTTTGTTTTTTGACAGGAAAAGTTTGCATGCAGATACCAAAACCTTCTTCAACAAGGACACAGGGGTACTGGAGGTTCCTCTGACTATTCAAGTCATGGATCAGGTTCAAACTTCTCTTCTCTTCTCTTCTCTTCTCTTCTAATATTATAGTATTGAAGTATATATATTATATGGCTATTGTAAATCCTGTCTTGAAGTAATATTGTATGCAATTTTAGAATTTGCAGTTTAGCAAAATCCAACTAATAGAAACAAAACCTACCAAACAATAAACATAAACAGCTAATCTGATATTGATGTTTATCAGTATATCCTTTTGCAAGAGTCTTTTTTTATGCCAGCACTTATGTGAATGTCAGTGTATGAGTAGAGCCAGTGAAGCTTCTGCTGAAACTCCGGGTGGGAATGTTTCTGAAGATTGAAAAAAGACCAAATGTTTAGATAAACACAGTTCAGATGCCCCCAAAGTCAGACTAGTTTTCAGATAAAACAATGCCCAAAATGACCAGAAAACACCAGGATTATCCAAAATAAACACCGGATAATATCTCAGATGACACAGAAGCCAAATGCCCAGATTAAAAACTAACCACATATCCAGATGAAACACTAGCCAAAACCCAAATTAAACACCATATAGATCTCCAGATTGAACACCTGTTTAATTCTCAGATGGAACCGCAGCCAAATGTTCAGAGGAAAATCTAGCAAGACATCCAGATGAAACACTTGCTACATGTCCAAATAAAACACCTGTTAAATGTTCAGATGAAACACCAACTAAATGTTCAGATGAAACACCTGTCAAATGCTCAGATTAAACACCAACTAAATGTTCAGATGAAACACCTGTCAAATGTTCAGATGAAATATCAACTAAATGTTCAGGTGAAACACCAACAAAATGTCCAGATGAAACACCAACAAAATGTCCAGATGAAACACCTGTCAAATGTTCAGATGAAACACCAACAAAATGTCCAGATGAAACACCTGTCAAATGTTCAGATGAAACACCAACTAAATGTTCAGATGAAACACCAACTAAATGTTCAGATGAAACAACAACTAAATGTTCAGATGAAACACCTGTTAAATGTTAGGATGAAACAACAACTAAATGTTGAGATGAAACACCAACAAAATGTTCAGATGAAACACCTGTCAAATGTTCAGATGAAACACCAACTAAATGTTCAGATGAAACACCAACAACATTTTCAGATGAAACACCAACTAAATGTTCAGATGAAACAGCAACTAAATGTTCAGATGAAACACCAACTAAATGTTCAGATGAAACACCAACAAAATGTTCAGATGAAACACCTGTCAAATGTTCAAATGAAACACCAACTAAATGTTGAGATGAAACACCAACAAAATGTTCAGATGAAACACCTGTCAAATGTTCAAATGAAACACCAACTAAATGTTCAGAAGAAACACCAACTAAATGTTCAGAAGAAACACCAACAACATTTTCAGATGAAACACCTTCAAATGTTCAGATGAAACAGCAACTAAATGTTCAGATGAAACACCAACTAAATGTTGAGATGAAACACCAACAAAATGTTCAGATGAAACACCTGTCAAATGAAACACCAACTAAATGTTGAGATGAAACACCAACAAAATGTTCAGATGAAACACCTGTCAAATGTTCAAATGAAACACCAACTAAATGTTCAGAAGAAACACCTGTCAAATGTTGAGATGAAACACCAACTAAATGTTCAGATGAAACACCTGTCAAATGTTCAAATGAAACACCAACTAAATGTTCAGATGAAACACCAACTAAATGTTCAGATGAAACACCTGTTAAATGTTAAGATGAAACACCTGTCAAATGTTCAGATGAAACACCAACAAAATGTCCAGATGAAACACCTGTCAAATGTTGAGATGAAACACCAACTAAATGTCCAGATGAAACACCAACTAAATGTTCAGATGAAACTCCAACTAAATGATCAGATGAAACACCAACTAAATGTTCAGATGAAACACCAACTAAATGTTCAGATGAAACACCTGTTAAATGTTAAGATGAAACAACAACTAAATGTTGAGATGAAACACCAACAAAATGTTCAGATGAAACACCTGTCAAATGTTCAGATAAAACACCAACTAAATGTTCAGATGAAACACCAACAACATTTTCAGATGAAACACCTTCAAATGTTCAGATGAAACAGCAACTAAATGTTCAGATGAAACACCAACTAAATGTTCAGATGAAACACCAACAAAATGTTCAGATGAAACACCTGTCAAATGTTCAAATGAAACACCAACTAAATGTTGAGATGAAACACCAACAAAATGTTCAGATGAAACACCTGTCAAATGTTCAAATGAAACACCAACTAAATGTTCAGAAGAAACACCAACTAAATGTTCAGAAGAAACACCAACTAAATGTTCAGAAGAAACACCAACAACATTTTCAGATGAAACACCTTCAAATGTTCAGAAGAAACACCAACTAAATGTTCAGAAGAAACACCAACAACATTTTCAGATGAAACACCTTCAAATGTTCAAATGAAACACCAACTAAATGTTCAGAAGAAACACCAACTAAATGTTCAGATGAAACACCAACAAAATGTCCAGATGAAACACCTGTCAAATGTTCAGATGAAACACCAACTAAATGTCCAGATGAAACACCAACTAAATGTTCAGATGAAACACCAACTAAATGTCCAGATGAAACACCAACTAAATGTTCAGATGAAACACCAACTAAATGTTCAGATGAAACACCAACTAAATGTTCAGATGAAACACCTGTTAAATGTTAAGATGAAACAACAACTAAATGTTCAGATGAAACACCAACAACATTTTCAGATGAAACACCTTCAAATGTTCAGATGAAACAGCAACTAAATGTTCAGATGAAACACCAACTAAATGTTCAGATGAAACACCAACTAAATGTTCAGATGAAACACCAACGAAATGTTCAGATGAAACACCAACTAAATGTTCAGATGAAACACCTGTCAAATGTTCAGATGAAACACCAACAAAATGTCCAGATGAAACACCTGTCAAATGTTCAGATGAAACACCAACTAAATGTTCAGATGAAACACCAACTAAATGTTCAGATGAAACACCAACTAAATGTTCAGATGAAACACCAACTAAATGTTCAGATGAAACACCAACAAAATGTTCAGATGAAACACCTATCAAATGTTCAAATGAAACACCAACTAAATGTTCAGAAGAAACACCAACTAAATGTTCAGAAGAAACACCTGTCAAATGTTGAGATGAAACACCAACTAAATGTTCAGATGAAACACCTGTCAAATGTTCAGATGAAACACCAACTAAATGTTCAGATGAAACACCTGTCAAATGTTCAGATGAAACACCAACAAAATGTCCAGATGAAACACCAACTAAATGTTCAGATGAAACACCAACTAAATGTTCAGATGAAACACCTGTTAAATGTTAAGATGAAACAACAACTAAATGTTGAGATGAAACACCAACAAAATGTTTAGATGAAACACCTGTCAAATGTTCAGATAAAACACCAACTAAATGTTCAGATGAAACACCAACTAAATGTTCAGATGAAACACCTGTCAAATGTTCAAATGAAACACCAACTAAATGTTCAGAAGAAACACCAACTAAATGTTCAGAAGAAACACCAACAACATTTTCAGATGAAACACCTTCAAATGTTCAGATGAAACAGCAACTAAATGTTCAGATGAAACACCAACTAAATGTTGAGATGAAACACCAACAAAATGTTCAGATGAAACACCTGTCAAATGTTCAGATGAAACACCAACAAAATGTTCAGATGAAACACCTGTCAAATGTTCAGATGAAACACCAACTAAATGTTCAGATGAAACACCAACTAAATGTTCAGATGAAACACCAACTAAATGTTCAGATGAAACACCTGTTAAATGCTCAGATGAAACACCAACTAAATGTTCAGATGAAACACCTGTCAAATGTTCAGATGAAACACCAACAAAATGTCCAGATGAAACACCTGTCAAATGTTCAGATGAAACACCAACTAAATGTTCAGATGAAACACCTGTCAAATGTTCAGATGAAACACCAACTAAATGTTCAGATGAAACACCAACTAAATGTTCAGATGAAACACCAACTAAATGTTCAGATGAAACACCTGTTAAATGTTAAGATGAAACAACAACTAAATGTTGAGATGAAACACCAACAAAATGTTCAGATGAAACACCTGTCAAATGTTCAGATGAAACACCTTCAAATGTTCAGATGAAACAGCAACTAAATGTTCAGATGAAACACCAACAACATTTTCAGATGAAACACCAACTAATTGTTGAGATGAAACACCAACAAAATGTTCAGATGAAACACCTGTCAAATGTTCAAATGAAACACCAACTAAATGTTGAAATGAAACACCAACAAAATGTTCAGAAGAAACACCTGTCAAATGTTGAGATGAAACACCAACTAAATGTTCAGATGAAACACCTGTCAAATGTTCCAATGAAACACCAACTAAATGTTCAGAAGAAACACCAACTAAATGTTCAGATGAAACACCAACAAAATGTCCAGATGAAACACCTGTCAAATGTTCAGATGAAACACCAACTAAATGTTCAGATGAAACACCAACTAAATGTTCAGATGAAACACCAACTAAATGTCCAGATGAAACACCAACTAAATGTTCAGATGAAACACCAACTAAATGTCCAGATGAAACACCAACTAAATGTTCAGATGAAACACCAACTAAATGTTCAGATGAAACACCTGTTAAATGTTAAGATGAAACAACAACTAAATGTTGAGATGAAACACCAACAAAATGTTCAGATGAAACACCTGTCAAATGTTCAGATAAAACACCAACTAAATGTTCAGATGAAACACCAACAACCTTTTTTAGATGAAACACCTTCAAATGTTCAGATGAAACAGCAACTAAATGTTCAGATGAAACACCAACTAAATGTTGAGATGAAACACCAACTAAATGTTCAGATAAAACGCCAACTAAATGTTCAGATGAAACACCAACAACAATTTCAGATGAAACACCTTCAAATGTTCAGATGAAACAGCAACTAAATGTTCAGATGAAACACCAACTAAATGTTGAGATGAAACACCAACAAAATGTTCAGATGAAACACCTGTCAAATGTTCAGATGAAACACCAACAAAATGTTCAGATGAAACACCTGTCAAATGTTCAGATGAAACACCAACTAAATGTCCAGATGAAACACCAACTAAATGTTCAGATGAAACACCAACTAAATGTTCCAGATGAAACACCTGTTAAATGCTCAGATGAAACACCAACTAAATGTTCAGATGAAACACCTATCAAATGTTCAGATGAAACACCAACTAAATGTTCAGATGAAACACCAACTAAATGTTCAGATGAAACACCAACAAAATGTCCAGATGAAACACCAACTAAATGTTCAGATGAAACACCTGTCAAATGTTCAGATGAAACACCAATTCCAGATGAAACACCTGTCAATGTTCCAGATGAAACACATGTCAAATGTTCAGATGAAACACCAACTAAATGTTCAGATGAAACACCAACTAAATGTTCAGATGAAACACCTGTTAAATGTTAGGATGAAACACCAACTAAATGTTCAGATGAAACACCTGTTAAATGTTAAGATGAAACAACAACTAAATGTTGAGATGAAACACCAACAAAATGTTCAGATGAAACACCTGTCAAATGTTCAGATAAAACACCAACTAAATGTTCAGATGAAACACCTTCAAATGTTCAGATGAAACAGCAACTAAATGTTCAGATGAAACACCAACAAAATGTTCAGATGAAACACCTGTCAAATTTTCAAATGAAACACCAACTAAATGTTGAGATGAAACACGAACAAAATGTTCAGATGAAACACCTATCAACTGTTCAAATGAAACACCAACTAAATGTTCAGAAGAAACACCAACTAAATGTTCAGAAGAAACACCTGTCAAATGTTGAGATGAAACACCAACTAAATGTTCAGATGAAACACCTGTCAAATGTTTAGATGAAACACCAACTAAATGTTCAGATGAAACACCTGTCAAATGTTCAGATGAAACACCAACTAAATGTTCAGATGAAACACCTGTCAAATGTTCAGATGAAACACCAACAAAATGTCCAGATGAAACACCTGTCAAATGTTCAGATGAAACACCAACTAAATGTTCAGATGAAACACCAACTAAATGTTCAGATGAAACACCAACTAAATGTTCAGATGAAACACCAACAAAATGTTCAGATGAAACACCTGTCAAATTTTCAAATGAAACACCAACTTAATGTTGAGGTGAAACACTAACAAAATGTTTAGATGAAACACCTATCAAATGTTCAAATGAAACACCAACTAAATGTTCAGAAGAAACACCAACTAAATGTTCAGAAGAAACACCTGTCAAATGTTGAGATGAAACACCAACTAAATGTTCAGATGAAACACCTGTCAAATGTTCAGATGAAACACCAACTAAATGTTCAGAATAAACACCTGTCAAATGTTCAGATGAAACACCAACAAAATGTCCAGATGAAACACCAACTAAATGTTCAGATGAAACACCAACTAAATGTTCAGATGAAACACCTGTTAAATGTTAAGATGAAACAACAACTAAATGTTGAGATGAAACACCAACAAAATGTTCAGATGAAACACCTGTCAAATGTTCAGATAAAACACCAACTAAATGTTCAGATGAAACACCAACAACATTTTCAGATGAAACACCTTCAAATGTTCAGATGAAACAGCAACTAAATGTTCAGATGAAACACCAACTAAATGTTGAGATGAAACACCAACTAAATGTTCAGATGAAACACCAACGAAATGTTCAGATGAAACACCAACTAAATGTTCAGATGAAACACCTGTCAAATGTTCAGATGAAACACCTGTCAAATGTTCAGATGAAACACCAACTAAATGTTCAGATGAAACACCTGTCAAATGTTCAGATGAAACACCAACTAAATGTCCAGATGAAACACCAACTAAATGTTCAGATGAAACACCAACTAAATGTTCAGATGAAACACCAACTAAATGTTCAGATGAAACACCAACTAAATGTTCAGATGAAACACCTGTTAAATGTTAAGATGAAACAACAACTAAATGTTGAGATAAACACCAACAAAATGTTCAGATGAAACACCTGTCAAATGTTCAGATAAAACACCAACTAAATGTTCAGATGAAACACCAACAACATTTTCAGATGAAACACCTTCAAATGTTCAGATGAAACAGCAACTAAATGTTCAGATGAAACACCAACTAAATGTTCAGATGAAACACCAACAAAATGTTCAGATGAAACACCTGTCAAATGTTCAAATGAAACACCAACTAAATGTTGAGATGAAACACCTGTCAAATGTTCAAATGAAACACCAACTAAATGTTCAGAAGAAACACCAACTAAATGTTCAGAAGAAACACCAACAACATTTTCAGATGAAACACCTACAAATGTTCAGATGAAACATCAACTAAATGTTTAGATGAAACACCAACTAAATGTTGAGATGAAACACCAACAAAATGTTCAGATGAAACACCTGTCAAATGTTCAAATGAAACACCAACTAAATGTTGAGATGAAACACCAACAAAATGTTCAGATGAAACACCTGTCAAATGTTCAAATGAAACACCAACTAAATGTTCAGAAGAAACACCTGTCAAATGTTGAGATGAAACACCAACTAAATGTTCAGATGAAACACCAACTAAATGTTCAGAAGAAACACCTGTCAAATGTTGAGATGAAACACCAACTAAATGTTCAAATGAAACACCAACTAAATGTTCAGAAGAAACACCAACTAAATGTTCAGATGAAACACCAACAAAATGTCCAGATGAAACACCTGTCAAATGTTCAGATGAAACACCAACTAAATGTCCAGATGAAACACCAACTAAATGTTCAGATGAAACACCAACTAAATGTCCAGATGAAACACCAACTAAATGTTCAGATGAAACACCAACTAAATGTTCAGATGAAACAGCTGTTAAATGTTAAGATGAAACAACAACTAAATGTTGAGATGAAACACCAACAAAATGTTCAGATGAAACACCTGTCAAATGTTCAGATAAAACACCAACTAAATGTTCAGATGAAACACCAACAACATTTTCAGATGAAACACCTTCAAATGTTCAGATGAAACACCAACGAAATGTTCAGATGAAACACCAACTAAATGTTCAGATGAAACACCTGTCAAATGTTCAGATGAAACACCAACAAAATGTCCAGATGAAACACCTGTCAAATGTTCAGATGAAACACCAACTAAATGTCCAGATGAAACACCAACTAAATGTTCAGATGAAACACCAACTAAATGTTCAGATGAAACACCAACTAAATGTTCAGATGAAACACCAACAAAATGTTCAGATGAAACACCTATCAAATGTTCAAATGAAACACCAACTAAATGTTCAGAAGAAACACCAACTAAATGTTCAGAAGAAACACCTGTCAAATGTTGAGATGAAACACCAACTAAATGTTCAGATGAAACACCTGTCAAATGTTCAGATGAAACACCAACAAAATGTCCAGATGAAACACCAACTAAATGTTCAGATGAAACACCAACTAAATGTTCAGATGAAACACCTGTTAAATGTTAAGATGAAACAACAACTAAATGTTGAGATGAAACACCAACAAAATGTTCAGATGAAACACCTGTCAAATGTTCAGATAAAACACCAACTAAATGTTCAGATGAAACACCAACAACATTTTCAGATGAAACACCTTCAAATGTTCAGATGAAACAGCAACTAAATGTTCAGATGAAACACCAACTAAATGTTCAGATGAAACACCAACAAAATGTTCAGATGAAACACCAACTAAATGTTCAGATGAAACACCTGTCAAATGTTCAGATGAAACACCAACAAAATGTTCAGATGAAACACCTGTCAAATGTTCAGATGAAACACCAACTAAATGTCCAGATGAAACACCAACTAAATGTTCAGATGAAACACCAATTAAATGTTCAGATGAAACACCAACTAAATGTTCAGATGAAACACCTTTTAAATGTTAAGATGCAACAACAACTAAATGTTGAGATGAAACACCAACAAAATGTTCAGATGAAACACCTGTCAAATGTTCAGATAAAACACCAACTAAATGTTCAGATGAAACACCAACAACATTTTCAGATGAAACACCTTCAAATGTTCAGATGAAACAGCAACTAAATGTTCAGATGAAACACCAACAAAATGTTCAGATGAAACACCTGTCAAATGTTCAAATGAAACACCAACTAAATGTTGAGATGAAACACCAACAAAATGTTCAGATGAAACACCTGTCAAATGTTCAAATGAAACACCAACTAAATGTTCAGAAGAAACACCTGTCAAATGTTCAAATGAAACACCAACTAAATGTTCAGAAGAAACACCAACTAAATGTTCAGTTGAAACACCAACAAAATGTCCAGATGAAACACCTGTCAAATGTTCAGATGAAACACCAACTAAATGTTCAGATGAAACACCAACTAAATGTTCAGATGAAACACCTGTCAAATGTTTAGATAAAACACCAACTAAATGTTCAGATGAAACACCAACAACATTTTCAGATGAAACACCTTCAAATGTTCAGATGAAACAGCAACTAAATGTTCAGATGAAACACCAACTGAATGTTGAGATGAAACACCAACAAAATGTTCAGATGAAACACCTGTCAAATGCTCAAATGAAACACCAACTAAATGTTGAGATGAAACACCAACAAAATGTTCAGAAGAAACACCAACAACACTTTCAGATGAAACACCTACAAATGTTCAGAAGAAACACCAACTAAATGTTCAGAAGAAACACCAACAAAATGTTCAGAAGAAACACCAACAACATTTTCAGATGAAACACCTACAAATGTTCAAATGAAACACCAACTAAATGTTCAGAAGAAACACCAACAAAATGTTCAGAAGAAACACCAACAACATTTTCAGATGAAACACCAACTAAATGTTCAGAAGAAACACCAACTAAATGTTCAGAAGAAACACCTGTCAAATGTTGAGATGAAACACCAACTAAATGTTCAGATGAACACCAGTCAAATGTTCAGATGAAGACACCAACTAAATGTTGAGATGAAACCCAACTAAATGTTCAGATGAAACACCAACTAAATGTTCAGATGAAACACCTGTCAAATGTTCAGATGAAACACCAACTAAATGTTCAGATGAAACACCAACTAAATGTTCAGATGAAACACCAACTAAATGTTCAGATGATGAAACATCAGTCTAATGCATCACCAAACATCAGTCTAATTTGCTCACCAAATTCAATTTCATTGATAAAATCAAATAATTTACATGATTAATGTGTGTTAGTATTCTTACAGAAAGTGATTAATCCTATACCTAAAGATTCATGCAGTTTAGTTGACAAAATCAATTATGCAAAGTACTTAGTTATAATGATTATAAACAAAAGTCAAAGTAGGTTAGTATTGTTTATACTAAAGTTCTGTATCAAACCCTTTTTTAAATAATTGAACCCAAAAATGCTATTGTGACATTAAAACAAGTGTGTTATATACTGAGATTTGGAGGGATTTATTGGGATAACGCTGTGCTTCTGTGTGTGCTCAGGTGAAACCAGTATTGTACTCACTCCATGCTGTGATCACCAGTTCTGCACTAAGATTTGACCAAACTGACGTGGACTTTGGTCACTGTTCAATTTATGAGTCTACTCACACGTCTGTGTTTCTCACAAACTGCTCACTGTTACCTCAGGAATTTGGATTTGTCAACATTCCTAAGGTAAAACAAGACCTGTTGCTGGAGTGCAGATTTTTGACACACTACCTGTCTGCCCCTCGATCTGCTTGTGCACATTGCTTATTATGTACTTACTATTGAATATGTGCACTCATAATAATCATACATAATGAACTAAATATTTCATTATATCTTTAGGTTTGAATTGAAATGAATCAAATGTTCTCAATATTATTGCCTTAATTTTATCAGCTTTTGAATCACAGATTTGTTTTGAATGACGCATTTGCTTTTTTAATTATATATGAAACATGTAAAAAAATAACAATACAGTATTAAGTTTTTGTAATACTACAAGGTTTGTATTGGTTATTTTAAAAGTACATTTAACAAAATAAGTAATTGACAAAATAAGTAATTGACCTTAAATGGTTGAAGCTAAGCGTAGTGGTTTGCTCCAATAAAATAAATCAAGTTGGCGAAACGTTAGTTTAAGAGTTATTACATTAGTTGGTGCTAACACACTATTCAACGATTGATTGAGTATCTAGTTTTACATTTAGTTCAGCATAATTTATATTTTACTCAGAAATTAACTAATGCTTAATTATGGACTCTTAAAAAGTGAAAATACATTTTGAAAATATAACTGCTTTTGAAAAAGCATACTTTTCCTGATTTAAATTAAATTTCTTTCTGTTTAGTTCATGGACGTCCAGCCAAATGATGGTTTTGGCACTTTGCTGCCATCACAGACTCTAGAGATTTTCCTTATGTTCAGTCCTTCTAAAGCTGGTGAGCACAGGTTTGAGCTCATCTGCAAAACCAACATCAACAGGTCAGTGAAGAAGAGATGCTTCAGGAGAAATCAAGGATAGTTTACACGCGCTGTTCACCGAAAACAAAAATCTTTCATGTAGTTCTGTCATTTTGGTCTAAACCTGATAGTTCCTTTTGTTCAAGGCAAATCTAAATATTTTAAAGAATGTTGTAAACCAGCAGCTGAGAAAATCTAAGGCTACTGGTTTCTTACCGTAGATAAAGATGTTTTTTTTAAGATATAAAGGAAAAGGGTTGACTAGCAATTTTTATTTAATTTAGACGTCTTAGAGCTATAACCAAATGTGTTGCTTTAAATTGCTCTAGACAAACAAAATTCAACCTTAATATTTCATAGTAATATAATTTAAAGATAATTTATTTAAAACCGTTTAAAGAGTGGTTGGGATTATAATTTTTTGTGTAGACCTGGAAATGAAGCAAGCAACTGATAATTATTATTATTTGATTGTTAGTTTGCAACCATGTTTTATACAAATCTCAAAAAGGAAGATACAAACACATACTGAAAGAAAAGATGACAAATCTGTACCGCAAAAAGAACACTGATTAAAGTACCCCTATTATTTATTTACTATGATTTTGAAATCGTTATTTTGCGGTTAAAGGAGTCTCTCCAACAACAAGTTGAAATGCTGTTGTTGTTAAATAATGTACTCTTGATATTACCAGAGTTGGCCACAATTCCCAGAAAATAAGTTTTCTTACTTGTTTGTACTATAATAATAATAATAATCAGAATAATAAACTTTATTTTATAAAGTGCTTTTAAAGAGCTGAGCGGCTCATGGAGTGGCTGTATAATTTGTGTCCCAATTGTAATAATCACAGGATTGCGTGACATATACTGTTTAAAAATATGTTTAAGGACAAGAAATCAAGAAAAAGTGTTAAAAGGAAAAACTATTATAACAGAAAAAGGAAAAACTATTATAACAGAGTCAAATCAGCACAAAATACATCAACACATGTCCTGTTATAAACAGTGGCTTGCAAAAGTATTCATACCCCTTGAACTTTTATACATTTTTTGACATTATGACAACAAAGGTAAAAAATATTTTATTGGAAAGTTTTGTGAAATACCAACACAAACAGCATACAATTGCAAAATAGAAAGACAATTATACACAACTTCAATTTTTAGTTACAAATAGAAAACTGAAAAATGCAGTGTGCAAAATTATTCCGCCTCTCTGAGTCAATACTTTGTGGAACCCCCTTTTGCTGCAAGTCTTTACGGGTACGCCTCTACCAGCTTAGCACATCTATAGACAGAAATCTTTTCCCATTCTTCCTTGCAAAACAATTGAATCTGAGTCAGATTAGACAGAGAGCGTTTGTGACCAGCAGATTCTTGCTTGCTGCAGATTCTTGATTGGATTTAGGTCAGGACTTTGACTGGGCCATTCCAACACATGAATATGTTTCATTTTAAACCACTCCATTTTAGCCTTGGCTTTATGTTTAGGATCGTTGTCCTGTTGGAAGGTGAATCTCGGCCCCAAGCTCAAGTGTTTTGCAGACTCCAAAAGGATTTCTTCCAAGATTGCCCTGTATTTGGCTCCATCCATCTTCCCATCAACTCTGACCAGCTTCCCTGTACCTGCAGAAGAGAAGCAGCCACAAAGCATGATGTTGCCACCACCGTTTTTGACCGTGGGTATGGTGTGTTCAGAGTGATGTGCAATGTTCGGTTTCCGCTACACATAGCGTTTTGAATTTAAGCCAAAAAGATACGTTTTGTTTTCATTTGACCAGAGCACCTCCTTCCACACATTGGCCTGGTCACTCACATGTCTTCTGGCAAACTGTAAACAGGACTTCTTGTGGTTTTGTTTTGACAGTGGCTTTCTTCTTGCCACTCTTGCATTAAGCCCAGATTTGTGAAGTACACAACTGATTGTTGTCCTATGGACAGACTCTCCCACCTGAGCTGCAGATCTCAGCAGTTCATCCAGAGTCACCATGAACATCTGGGTTGCACCTCTGATCATTGCTCTCCTTGTTTGTAGTTTAGGGGGACGCCCATATCTTGGTAGGCTTGCAGTTGTGCCATACTTTTTCCATTTGCGGATGATGAATTGAACAGTGGTCCGTGAGATGTTCAAAGCTTCGGAAATCTTTTTATAGCCTAACCCTGCTTAAAATTTCTCCACAACTTTGTCCCTGACCTGTCTGGTGTGTTCTTTGGACTTCATGATGCAGTTTGCTCTACAATAGTATCTTAAGAAACCACAGAGACTGTCACAGAATAGCTGTAGTTGTACTTATATTAAATTACACACAACTGAATTCTTTTTAGTCAAAAGGCACACATTAGATCAGTAAGCAATCATTAGACAGCTCCTGAAGGCTCCTTTGATGCCTTCAGAGAAAAGAGGGCTGGATACTTTTGCACACTGTTTTTTTTTTTCAGTTTTCTATTCACATAACATTCCAATAAAATATGTTTATGTTTGTGGTCATAATGTGAGAAAATGTGGAAAAGTTCAAGGGGTGTGAATACCTTTGCAAGCCACTGTGTAGAATGTTGCAAAAGATGAACACTAATTTTACAACTATTTGTTTAAATAAACTGAGTCAATTCTTTCTTTTTAAAGACAATAAATAATTACACAAAGCACTTTCACATTTAAACCTCTAACTGGATGTTCCTAAAACTTAAAGATGTGGTCTCAGAGGTCACTTTCCTTTCAACTCAAAAATAGCACTCAATAATGTTGGGTTTATGTCATTCAAAGCCTTGAACTGAATCTCATCTATTCTTTCTTATTTTGACCAAAATCTGAATCTTTGAAGACAGGATTTTGATATTAAGTATGACAGACAAAAACCAAGCAATCTGTATATTTGTGAGCTTAAAAATCTCTTACCTCATTGCATTGTTTTTTCAATCTTTACTCACCAAATGTTTGACACTTATTGAAATTGCCGTGATTATTCTATTTTAATTGTTTGCTAAGCAATTGAAAGAAATCTTTGTTGAAGTTCAGTTAAATGGTAGCAAGATAGCAGTTTAGATCCTTGAAGTCTGCGTTTGCCGCAGCCTTTGGAACACCAACCTTTTTTTGTAGATAGATTCATTATTCCATGTAGATTGATTAAGAACCACATAGTTATTATTCCACACAGGGTGTAAAATCTAATCTATCTTGAAATAAAGAAGAACTTACTGGTGAAAGTTTAACTGAGATAAAAATTGCCTGGGGCATGATAAACCAAATAGGTTTTCTATTTTTAAGGAATAAAAAGCCCCTTGAGCTTCAAACAACCAATTATTACAACCATACTATTGACACTTGTTTCGTCAAATACATTTAAATTGAACACTATACATTATAAGGAGGATTTATGCAGCTCTATAGAGTACCACCCCTTCTCATAGTGCTGATTGCTGAGTATTCGGAATGTTGCAGGCTCATGTCTCGACTGTTCAGAACACTCGAGCCTTGGATTTTTTTGCACCTGCTCGCATGCATACTTAAATCACAATCACAGTGATGCACTGAGAGTCTGATGCGTGCAAAACAACGTCAATGAAAGCAAAGCTATGCTCTCGGGAACCTTTTCTAGATAAAACAACCTAGGAAAAGTTGGTTATTGTATTAGCTATTTTTTTTTTGGTACAGATATATGAGTATATTCAGCACGTCTGAAGAAATGTATTTTACATTTGTCTTGGAGAATGTCTTGTGTATGTTTTAACAAGTTGCATACAAGCAAAAGTCAAGTGTTTAATGTTTTTTGCTACTCTCCTTTTAGGTATATTTTAACATTCTTGAAGTATACTGCTTTGATTTTTGTATTTGTGCACTTTCATTTGAAATCCTTTCATGTACATAGTCAATGTTTGTCTCAATGCATTTCTATAGGAGATTTGATCTGAACTCCCTCTATCTTAAATTACATTTTTATAGAGAGAGGAAAACCTTATTTACAGAATCATATTTACATTCAGTATCTCTGCAGTTTATGTGCTGACTTCCATGAAAGAGAGCACAGCCGCTTCTTGTTGTCCAGTTAAGAGCAGTCAGGGATTATGGAGCGGCACAATGGTTCTATCTAGTGGCAAACTATCAAAGTGGACAAACAATGCCACATGCTTTATTCACCATTGTAGAGATGTTAAAACTACTTCTTTTCTGCTTTTAATTCCATCCCATGATGAGAAAATTTACTTTTTATTTGTTAATTTAAAGAACTGGAGTTACAAAGCATGTTTTTAATATTTCAATCTTCCTGTGTGATATTTCTCTGATGCAATGCCATCTCCCCAATGCTGCTGATATATAAATAAATATTTTCATTCCTTTTTAGAGAATTCCTTCTGAGTTGTCGAGCACTGGCTGTTCAGCCTCCTCTGAAGCTCTCGAGGAGCTTTGTGGAAATTGGTGCAACTGCGCTGGGTGACCGCCGGTCTGCTCTAGTTTATCTTGAGAATCAACAGAAGTCATCATCATCATTAGGGAATCTTGAGGCTGAGGGACGATTCTTTTGTTTCTGTGTTCAAGACAACTCGGAAATCTCCATCAGTCCTTCTTCAGGACATCTACTGCCTGGCCAGGTAAAATTCATACTTTACTTAGTAGATTTTTAAGCAGGAAACCAGTAAATGCAGCTTCCTAATCAGGGCCAAGTACACACAAACACAACACACACACGCACACGCACACACACACACACACACGCTCACGCACGCACGCACACACACACACACACGTGCACCAAGAGGGGACCCATGTTAATGCTCACTTTTAAAAAAAAATTACACACAACATTTTCTTTTATGCGTCTTTTGGGAAAAGATCTTTCTATCTATCTAACAGGGGGCTTCCATAAAAAGTAGCTAATATCTAATAAATGTTGAATGTGTTTTATTTATAAATTAAGTTAATTATTTAAGGTGAAATAATGTTACATGAAATTATAGTAAGCTTACTTTATAAAGTTCATGTAATGTGAGATCGATTTCATATGTTTGTCATTATTTTCTTTTGTGTTCAGACAGACACAAACAAAATATGCCTATTTTTATGTAAAATAAAAATGCTCATAAACGTTCAACTTTGTAAAAGGCATGGTTAGCGTTGCCAGAGGTTGAAAAAAACCCTTTGTGGATGCTAAAAAAAAGTGATGGTTAGGGTTTCAATGTATTTGAACAAAATTGTTAAAAAAAGTTAATTAAGCAAAAAAAGTTTAGTATGTGTTTTTGATGTAATGAAATATGTCTTACATTTGACCTTATTAAACCGGCAGAAACCCTGCTAATGATCATTTCCAGAGTGTACAAGCCAAGACTTTTTAAACTGCAATAGCTACTGAGCTGCTCGAGTTTAGACATTCCATTATATTTCTGTTTTTGTTTGCTGATGATTTTTGTCTGATTTTTAACTATGAATCACTGTTTTTTGTCTCCAGCGCTGCCTCATCCAAATCACATTTAGTCCAACGTTGAGTGATACCTCCACCAGAGAAGAGGTTCAGCATCAGAGGCAGAGACAGGACTCCGATACTGAGAGCAAAGTACACACCGGCAGTCACAACTCACACACTCAGAGCATCAAGAACACTCGCAGTGATCTGTACACTCCAGACAATCTCAGTAACTTCAGCTCTGTGTGTGTTTTTAGGACAGGATTGAGTGTGGAGTGGAGAAAGTAAAGAGCAGAGCCCTTTACTCTGGAATTACCCTCGACTGTGCTAACTCTTCGCATCACCAGTCCAAGTATACTGAGTATATTCCTTTGCACATTCTTATAACACTTCACACTAGTACCGAGGCAGAACATCTCAATTCAAGATACTGTTAATGTCAAAAAAATACACAATTGTTTAAATTCTTGCACACAGTATATTTCTAGAATAGTCTGCCAAACAAAAAGAAATGTTGGGGAGGACAATTTTATACACAGTGTGAAAATACGGGTCTGGGAAGAAATATGGCGAGATGCAGGATTTGTCCAAAAAAAGCATCACACATTTTGATTTCATGTTTAAAGACTAAAACAGCTTGAATGTGTCAGTTGATTTTGTTGTTTTTTTATTATTATTATTTCATTATTGGGCAAAATGAGAGGCAGCAGCACTAACCACTTTTCTCCTGTGATGACCCAAGCCCAAAATGGTCATTTTTTAACCTTCCTCTTGTTTTAGGGTCAGTATTGGCACATTATAAAATTTTGAATGCATAAAAGAATCACATACATGTGTTTATTGCATCAATCCTTTTGTCAGGAAACTCTACAAAATAAAACAAAATAAAATCTTTTCACTTAGTAAAAAGATGCTCTTGTTGAAATTTTGATCTTTGTGTTTTCAGTATCGTTTTCAACCCAGCTATAGTCAGTGAGTAAACAGACAGTGCACTTATGATTTTAGTTTTAAATGTAAATGTAACTCAGTATGTGGAATGTTAAATTATAGACACAGCCTTATAAAAAGCATGACATTATAAACAGTTTTATAAAATGCACAATTTCCTTCCCATAGGAAAGAAAGCAAAATTTTAATATATGAGTGAAATTATATTTATAATATTTATATGATATGATAAAAATATTTTTAACTAATAGAAATATAAATATATAAACATTGTAAAAAAAAATATATATAAGAAGCCAAAAATAAATATTTAATTATATTTTAACATATCAATTGTAAATCTCAGTTTTACTACTTAGTTGAACATATTTAAATATATGGAGATTTAAATATATGGATTCAATGGAGAGTTTATGTCTCCAAATTGGCCTGGGAACGTCTCAGTATCCCCCCGGTAGAGCTGGAGGAAGTGTCCTCTGAGAGGTCTGGGCATCTTTGCTTAGACTGCTGCCCCCGTGACCCGGCCCCGGATAAGTGGACAAAGATGGATGAATGGATGAATGGCAGTGTAATTTATTATTAGCGGTAATAATTTAAATCATCTTAAAAAATATGCACCAACCTTATGACTGGTGCCACTTGAACTCATGATAGCGGTCTGTTATTGGCTGGTGTAGCACTTTCATCCAAAGCACAACTAAAAACAAGTTACAGCTGGAATGTTGCAAGCTTCTATATGTTTGTAGGGAGTAAAAACTGTTGATAATTTGTTGAGCATTCATTTATTCCGTTTATTTTTCAGCCTTTCAGAGTACATGTCAGAGAAGGCATCTCTGCTCCACTCGTTGCCAGAGAGTCGTGTTCGGCACATCATTCCCTGCTTCAGCTCTTCTGGGGAAACACACAAGTAAAGCATCCATTCCTTTGGTTTTGCTGCTCTAAAAGAAAGGGAAAATGCATATTTGGTCAAATTTATATTCAACGAGAATCACCAGCAATGAAGAATTTTAAAACCGGCTCAACTTAAGGCCAGTTTTTAAAATATTACCTGTTCCTCATTCAGTGAATTTTTAAAAAAGCCCTGCATGTTGTAATTTAAGGGAAATACATTTTTTAAATCCTCTTATATTATTTGCAAACGTAAAATATCTAATACGACTGTACGTTGTATGAAAATTAGATATTTCTTGTGTCAAAGAATGTCTCCACTCTAGACTGCCATCCAGCAGGTGGGCTATAACGTAACTAAGTGTTATTGTTATGTCTCGTGTAACAAGGGATGAGAGGTGGCATGCATGGAAGCTGATTGGAGATAAAAATCGGCAAAAAAAGGATTATTAAAAAACTAAAAATACAATTCACTAACAGTGTATTTGCAAAAAGCGTCACGGTCGTCTCACAGCAAGAAGGTCGCTGGTTCGAGCCTCGGCTGGGTCGGTTGGCATTTCTGTGTGGAGTTTGCATGTTCTCCTCGTGATCATGTGGGTTTTCTCCGGGTGCTCCGGTTTCCCCACAAGTCCAAAGACATGCTGTATAAGTGAATTGAGTAAGAACAATTGTCCATAGTGTTAAAGTGTGAATGTGTGTGTGAATGTTTCCCAGCGATGGGTTGCAGCTGGAAGGGCATCTGCCGTGTAAAACATGTGCCAGAGGAGTTGGCGGTTCATTCCGCTGTGGCGACCCCGAAAGGGAAGAAAGCCAACATGAAGATGAAGGAATGTATTTGCAAAGCATGAAGTTAATAATAATTTCCAAAATGTAATACCTGGATATAGATAAACGGATGGCTGCCCATTGAGAAATCACATATCCAAGCCTCAAATAAGCAGAGAAGAGATGCCAGATTCATTGCTAGGGTCTTTAAAGGGGTCATGAACTGGGTTTTTACTTAGTACCTTTCAAACAGATCCAATTATGACTATGTTGGGATATAAAAAAAATGTCCAAAAATATCACATTTCATGGAGTACTTTTCTCATCCTAGGGTAGGTTCACATAAATTAGTGCTCAGTTAGTGCGCATCACAGCCACCCGAACCCTAGTATGCATTAATTAACGAGACCAAAACTACTACAAAGATCCATCTTGGTTTGATATTAGCTCTAGTGCAGCTGGAGTGCTATATAAATGCAACATGGATCAAAGCACATAGCGCATACAAAATATTAGGAGGTCCATAAACTGTAAAGAATGTTTAACAGGAACTTTGAGCATTAACTCTGGTAGCTCTGGTGAGGAAAATAGGAAATGTTCCTTGTATAAGGAGTTGGATCAAACTTTGCCTCCAAAGAGTCGCAGTGCTCATTACTCTCAGCCATTTGTAAACAAAATGTATTTACTTTTGCAAGTAGCTGTTTTAACAGATGAAACCAGGTGCTGTTAAGAACATTTCTGAGAGCCTAAAGTAAGTAGAGTTGAGGGAAAATAATGCTGCTTGTAAATGCACTTGATAAGCATGCCCACAACGGGAGATAACATCGAAATGAGGCATAAGATTGCATTTGTTCAAAGTGCAGTCATGACTCTGGTAAGATGGCCGACCCATTTACGTATTACTGCAGGGGGCCATGGAGCTTCTAGGTTGCTTATATGTCTATGAACAATATCAATGGAAAATTACTTCACAAAGACTTTTAAGTTTATTTAGGTACACTGAAAGACTACATAAGTATATTCTAACCCCACCATAACTAAATATATTGGAGAAAAATGTGTAACTGATCTGACTGGATGTGTTTTTTGGGCTACTACTTACAGCGCTCACACCATGCTATTTCTTCTTTTGGTGAGTGTGCAGTCCAGTCTTTTCTCTCTGAGCTGAAATCATTTCTCCTTGCTCCTTTAAAGCTAAATATCAACTGAAACTCTCTGAACTTGTAATCTTGCTGAGTATAACAGCACCCAGCCAATGAATCTCTGCTGTTATTTTTGTTGTATGGGAGCAAATGTAATGGCTCAACTCTGGCCCATACTTTCATACTACAATTAATTTCAGTACAAATATGGAGTCTTGATACCAGAAAAATAGGTCTTGTCTGGCTTAAGTATCCGCCGTAGCTTGGGCCAGATATCAAATAAATAAAACTGTACTTTGATCAATGTGTTTAAAATAATTATTTAAAAAATGTAAATGTATTTTAAATACCACTCAAATTCTCACTTATTAGTACCAATAGTTGATGCCTGGGCCAAGCACTCCACATGATTTGTTGCTCAAGTCTTCTGTTCCACACTAAAGACAGCACCACCTATGCCAGACTTGGATCAAGCTTGGCCCACATAATGTATTCTGTTGCCAGACAATATCCAGATGTGCCAAACAAATGGCAAACTTGTCTCATTTTTGGATTATTAGGCAGCTCTCAGAACTCGAGACTTCCTCTACAGGTAAGCGTTCACATCATGTAAGCATTTATGTATCCCAGAACCTCTTCTGTAATATTTTTCAACGTTTTAAACACTAAACCAGCAAATTAATTTGGTGTTTAGTTTCTGGGTAAAAGTTTGAAAATTGTTGACAATCATGCATTCTCTATCTTTGGGAGTTTACCAGTTTGACAAGAGGTAAAACTTGTCATCTTTACTGTTGATTATCATTTCATACCATCAATCGTTTAGGTTGGCCTGTGAAATAGTTTAGTTTCTGGCTTTGGAGTGTAAAAGCATATTTTAGTGTGCTGTGTACGTGTGTGAGACCTTTGTGCATTTATCTTAGCACCCCTGGATTCTACCATCTTTCGGTTGTATGTAGGTTTTTCCTGGGAAACTTTATTTCTGAAACTTTCTAGTAATTGTAACATTTGATCAAGTCAAAACAATCAGATTTTCTCAGTCCATGGCCCTTTAAAAAAAAACTATGGAGTCTGAAAAGTTGGCAATACTGAGCAGACATTAAAACAGGAAGCAAGCTGAAAATTTTACCTCAATTAATTGTTAAATCGATGACTTGACCTTGGCCTAAAGTAGGTTTTGCTATTACTAACTACAAAAATGGATTGTACCTTTCCTGTTGTTTTGTAGCATTGTGTATTGTATGTGAAAAGTGTTTAAATGGTGTACTGTGTTGTTCAGTGAGACTGAGACAGTTTATCTGGATCTGCGCTGTTGTGCTGTTAGTCCATCTCTACTCCTTGTCTCTGAGAAAGGAGGAAACATTGTTAACTTCAACCTCACTGCAGTTGGTAAACACAAGCACAATAAAAACAGTGTTGCCTCACTGTTAGGTTTGATGTCATTATTTTATTGTTTGGTTTTCTGTCTCTAACAGGGCAGAAGGTACTGAAGAAGGTGAAACTCCTGAACATCTCCTCAGAGACACTACAGGTATCTCGTTCCAACCGAAAGTGGTTTTCCCTTTAATACCTTCCGTTTGGTGTTTTATTCACTGTAAGGTTTACAATGGTGTGCTTAGTTTGCTAAAATGTTTCAGTTGAGTTTCTTTCCTTCAATTTAAAAAAATACCACATTAATCTCACTCTTTGGTTTCTAGCCCGGTTACTTGTTTAGTCTTTTGACTACTGAATTTTTGGAAGTATAGCATTTTGGACAGGCATGCCGATGGCAGTTTGTGTAAGTGGGTGAACAATGTTGATTTGTGATTCTCAGCTAAGCTCTTCGGTGCTAGATGTCAATGGTCCCTTCATGCTGCTAAATGCTTTGAGAGCCATTGGGCCTGGAGAAACACACACTCTGATGCTCGCCTTTACTCCAATGCATGAAAAAAAGGTACCATTCACCATAGTTTAAGTGAAATTCTTCAATGAGACCGTTCAGAAGTTGAATGCTGATTTAAGTGTTATTGGGGAAGAAAATGCTGTGATCAGATTCTGAAAGGCTGATGGACTTTCTTTGGATGAAGACTGAAGAATAATTATTATTCATGATACTGATTCACAAATTGTCAGAAAGTATGTTTAAATGTTTAAATCAATGTTTTGTAATACTCCGAAGAATAATAGCACAGTACAAATACTAAGCTCTGACAGAGCTGTCCTATTGCAGGTTGTAAAAGCATAAAGAATAAATGTAATTATTGTAAATTAAAATTCAGTCACAAATCACCAGTTCCCCATCAGTCGGTCACTACGACTTTTGTTGGTGATGACTATGAGAAGCTCATAGGTCACGTGATCACCCTGTCTCGCATAAACCGGACACAAGCGTGACGCTCTTCCTGTTTTTTTTTTTTTTGCTGGAGCCTACTCTCAACACGCGAGTGACTCAGTGAAAACACCACAGAGATAGAGTTTATTACCTTGTGTGTGGATTATTGGAGATCTGGTGAGTCGATGGCAACCAGCAAGGTTTTTAGGCCGGATCCATAAGGCTGAACCACTGCACGCCCCAGACTTCAGCTCTTTCACTGCCTTCCACCAACTAATAAGACTCCTTTTTTCTTAGTAGAGCACTTGTTTGCCGGTTTGTAGCATGTTCCAAACATGGCGCGACTGTGCAAGTCTGTTGGACGCGGTGGATCGATTGCTTTGCACGATCCATGCCTCGGTTGTCTTGGGCGTAGACATGCTGAG
The DNA here is from genome assembly GCA_900490495.1 of Danionella dracula. Classification (NCBI taxonomy): domain Eukaryota; kingdom Metazoa; phylum Chordata; class Actinopteri; order Cypriniformes; family Danionidae; genus Danionella; species Danionella dracula. The sequence continues at coordinate 18,405,376 of UELW01000334.1, forward strand.
GCAGCAGTTGAGGGATCAGACACTGTGAATTGCACTCTTCTATCTGGCTGCACACTTAAGGCATGGGTGGAGTACTTTCAGTCCACCACTAGAGGCTTTGTAGCTCCCGCTCGTAAGAGTCAAGAGTGCATGTCTCCGGCGCCCAGAGGAGTCGAGCAGGGTCGCGCGCTTCCCGCTCCCCTGGTGCGTACGCTATCTGGCACCCGAGATCTCCAGACTGGACGTGTGGTTTGTGGGATCATGCCGGGATGATAACCCGCAGCCTCCTCCTATCCCGATCTTCCCGGAAGTGCATCGGGAACTAACCCGAACTTGGAAGGCACCTCTTAAAGCAAGGTTGGTCAGTCTACACCCTCTCACTCCCCTTGACGGCAGGGTAGCTAGGGGGTACGAAGCGATTCCCCAGGTAGAACAGGCGCTGGCGGTGCACTTATGCCCGGGTAACCCCAGCATGAACAGCTGAGGCCTCCATCCTGCCAGCTAAGCCTGTCGTTGGACCTGACTTCGAGGGCTTACGCTGCTGCGGGTCAAGCTGCTGGTCAAGGTGTTCCAAGCCAAGGCCCTGAAAGATATTCAGGAGGGGAGTTGTGGCCCAAGTCTTACAGAGGATTTGAGGGTGGCTACCGACCTCGTGCTCAAGGGGACAAAAGATAGCTCGCTTGGCCACACGATGTCTACATTAGTAGTCCACAGCCGCAATCTTTGGTTGACCCAGGCTGAGACGCTCCCTCAAAATCGGAGGCGTTTCCTCAACGTACCTGTGGTCCCAGATGGCCTCTTTGGCGTTGCCGTAGATGACCTTACGTCACTGATCTCTGCGATCAGGAACCAGGTGGAGGGTCTGGGAGAATTCATGACGCCACATAGGAAGAGACATGGCAGATCCAAGAGGAGCTACAAGGAGTCGACGGAGTAGCAGTCCTAACCAGCGGCCCCCCAACATCACCAGGAGAAGAGGTTCCATCGTAAGCAGCCCTAGGACAGGCCGCCTAGGGAGTCCAGCTGCTGCGTGGGCTTCGCCACCAGCCCCCCCACCCCCCTATTGGAGGGAGTAGGTACCACCACCATCAGGCAGCGGACCCACAGGTCAGATCTCAGTTTTTCATTACATATGCAAAACTTGAACTCCCTGGGTTATATGTGCAGCCAGAAGACTTGCATTGCAAATTGCATATCCGAATGCAGTTCTCATGTCAGAGGCACATTCTAGGGCCCCTCTGCTAAGTCGGCTGGTTTGCGGCCCTGCTATGGAAACAATCGGCAAAGTGCGTATGACGCCATTAGTGGAGCTTCAGGAACCCTGGTCGGAGCTTCCCAATATTTCCTCTTGGCTCGTACGCACTATCCGGCATGGCTATCGACTGCAGTTTGCTGCCAAGCTGCCTAGTTTCAAAGGGGTTCTAATGACGTCTGTCTCAGCCACAGAGGCCCGGTCCTGTGTGAGGAGATCGATTCTCTTCTATGCAAAAGTGCAATCGAGCTGGTCCCTCCTGCCGAAAGGGAAAGAGGGTTTTACAGCCTATACTTTCTAGTTTCCTTCTAGTAGACACAAGTTAACGGTCAGATTTTTCAGATGGGCCAGAAGGCCCTCTAGGCCGTCCTTAGTTCCGTCCTGGGACCTTTTCATTGTCCTTAGAGGACTTCAAGGTTCTCCATTTCAGTCACTTGAATCAGTAGAGCTTAAATTTATGTCAATTACGACAGTGCTCCTGGTTGCGTTATGCTCAATTATGAGGGCGGAGGATCTGCAGGCACTCTCTGTAGATGACACCTGCTTAAATTTCAAACCTGGTGATATTTATGTTATTCTTAAGCCCTAGCCTGGATATGTGCCCAAGGCTCCTACCATCCCCTTCAAAACTCAGGTAATGAACCTCCAAGCTCTGCCCGGAGAGGAGGCAGCACCAGCCCCTGGTCCCAATTGCCCAGTTTGAGCACAGAGGATCTATATAGAAAGAACTTATAAGTTCTGATCAGCTCTTTGTATGCATTGGAGGACAGCAGACGATAAAGAAGGCTGTCTCCAAACAGATGTTGGCCCACTGGCTAGTGGAGGCCATCTCTACTGCATACACAGCATCTGATGTCCCTTGCCCCCTGCAGTTGAGAGCCCACTCCATCAGGGCCTCCTGGGCACTAGCAAGAGTTACTCCGCTGGCAGAGATCTGCAAGGCTGCGGGTTGGTCGACACCCAACACCTTCACCAGGTACTATAATCTGAACATTGATTCCATCTCTTCAGCCGTGCTTGGTGGTAGCATTGTCTGAGATGTACGAAGGGGTGTACAGCTTGGTTTGCACCATTCTTAGAGATACGTGTGCTATTTTTGCCCCTGGACATAACCTCCAGCTTTTTGGCTCCTACATTCTCTCCATGTGTGTGCCCTCTATGAGGAACTACCGGCTGAATCTTTTAAAACCCCGGGCACGGGAGGGCCGAGCAGTTCCCCAAAAGGCTAACTCTCGAAAACTATTGCTCTAGCTAGTTCCATCTATGCCATTTTCCCTCTGAAAGACCTTTCCCCAGTGGTTCAAGCCGCATTTCCGTAGGTCCCTCAATGAAACCTTACGTGTATTAAACTGGAGGAAGTTCTAAGTCCAGCCCTCGAGGTGGTGAGTATGGCCTCCGTGCGTCTCCGTTCAGCTCTTGGATGGATGCTCCTTCCTCTGGTATGAATCGGTATGAGAGAGATTTGCTGATTACCCATAAAAAATGAAGTCTATACTTAAGGCCAGGGTGGAAGAGGGCCCACTCCTAGCAGAGTTTCCCTTAGTCTTCACCGACATAAGTCTCCGTTCCCTATTCAGGAAACCTAAGAAATCTGACTGAAAAACTTTTATAAGGCCTTTGCAAACTCGAAAATTTTGCCCATTAATATAAACATCAATAACTTGAATTTCAACCAAATTTGTGAAAAAATTTGTAAAATTCTAGTAGTCCTTGTCAATTGTTATTTTTGGTTCAACGCAGATAACAACAACATATATTTACAAAAATCACCTAAACTTATTTTCTAATGTTTAATGTTTAACATTTTTAATATTAATGTTTAACTGACAAATTGTTTTACATAAAACTAATTACAGAAATTACCAATTATAATTTTAACATGAATAAATACAACAGAAAACCAAACAAAAGAAAATAAAATAAAAAGTTTATTTCCCAATCACAATTAAATCAAATAAACCAAATTACCAATTAAAAAAATAAAATAACTTGTGATTTAAATACATGTAAACACAATAAATAAATCAAATATTGCGTTTCTTAAAAAAATGCATCAACAACATAAAATCCATTCAATTCAATTTAAATACTCAAAATATCAATATCAAACATTACACTAATTGGTTCTTAACTTTGGAAGGCTGCCATTCTGTGAAAACCCTTTATTTTAAAAGTTGCTCTTGTGTATGATTGGTTCACTGAGAGAGAATGGTGAGAGATCAGACATTGTGGTGTAAAGCAAAAGTCTTGAGGGTTTGGTTACGGAAATAAACTCATAAACAGATTCAATAAACAGTGGGGCACACATCAGTCTTGACACCCAGGACCAGTCTCTTGGCTCCATGCATTGTCATCCAAACGTTTGAGTCATGGTGTGAGGTCACTCTCGGCTCTGTTCCAAAAGTATAGCTCGTTTATTTAATTTGCATGACCATGTCAGAGACATCCCAGAAGCATCTGGTTCAATCTGTGCTTTCTGCCTGATATGCATCTGAAAAGGTGGCCGTCTCTGATGGTTCCTGCGTTCAAAACAAATGGCCAGACCTTCTCAAGCAGATCCCACAGAGGCTTAATTCAGTTTCTACAGTTCTACAGTGGGATGCTCAAGCATAGTTTTAAACCCTTTTGGGATGAAGAACAATTGATAGCTGGTGGCAATTTAAAAATTATTAAGAAGCACTTAGCAAACCAAGTCAGAGTACTAATCAGGAACTATTGTATGTAAAAATTGAGAAATTAACATATTTTTGGTAACCATCTATGCTTTTCTCATTTTGGCTACTACTTAAAGATTTAGTGACATTGTGTTATTTTCAAGAATATGTTGTTGATATTGGTCTAATTGTATGGGAAATGTGATTCTTTTACTTAAAAAGTCTCTATTTTTAATTATAATCACATTCAATCTCCTCATTTTATAGCTCGGATTTATTCCAGAAATGAGCTGAGATTTTCATTCTGCGAACTTCGTAACCACTCCCCCGTTAATCACCTATTGGTTATTGATTTGCATTTTCATGACATGTATCCAAAGTTACTGTCTGACGTTCAACATAGATGCAAGAGATATTAGAGGGATTAATTATGAGCAAATTCAACACAGGAACACAGAGCTAGCATCATTGATAGACGCTTTAATGGCGTTTGGAGGGAACACTATTATACGACCGTACCTCTATGAGCCAGAGTCATACAGATGTTTGGTTTCTGTACACCCTGAAACTGAGCATCTTCTTTTAATCAGTGTTGCTATCTTAGATAACAGAATTCAAGTGTGCTGCTCGCTCCGTCTTTCGCTCTGTTTGATTCGCCCGCGTTTGTTTCCGGATTTCACGAGAGAAGCCGCTGCTTTGTGGAGAGTGCATCACTTCCGGGGGAGGGAAATCAGCCCCTTCATGTCTGTGACGTTACAATGCGACGCCGTCAATGGTGCAAATAAAACCTGATTTTTTAAAGAAAACATTTTTTTATCCAATCTACCCCAATAAATCACTTCAAAAGCCACAAAAAGGCTCATTATGACATGAGCTTTTTAAAGAGTATAATTCTGTGTTGTGCTTGAAGGTTGTACTTTGAAAATGAAGTTATTTATAGGGTCTATAAATTAAATTAGATTAGTGTTTCACTGATAAATTCTATCTTACATATTTTTGAGCTATTGTTTTGATTTTATTCCCATCATAAATGGCTCTGCTATGATTAAACGAATCCAAGCCGCAAGTTTCAAGAAACATAGAAATTGAGCTTTTTCTGCTTCCAGTGATCTTGGAAGGCTTTACATGTCATGTCGACTCTGGCCAATCAATGACAATGATGTTGGTTCCAGTTTTGATTTAGTTTATCGAACCTTTTTGATACAGGTACCAAAATCTGTGTTGTTTCTAAAGCCCCGACACAATGGAAAAGTGCAAACAACTTCTCTGACAGAACCGTTTTGCATCCTGCAGTGGCAATCCCCATAAAAATTCTATTAGAACCAACCAGATTTAGAACCAAAGACAAACAACATTTAAAGTCTAAAGAACCACATAGATATGTATGTGAACTACCTTTTTTTGAGGTTTCATATAGCATTTCTCTGTATAAAAATGTTGTTAAATATGGATGGCTTTAAATAGCGCTTTTGCAGCTCGCTACTAAATAAGACCTTTAAAGACTGGTGCTGAATGGCATAAAGAAGTTCTTCTATGATTACCAGCCTAACAAACAGATTTGGTGAAATTTTGTGCATAATAGAAACTAGTTCAGGAGGAGGCTCTGCAACCACTCTTTGAAACAATCAAGATGTGTTTACTCATCAGTACTATGAGACGCTGGAGGTCTGCTGTAATCAGATGGCCCTGATGCTGCCGCTGGTTGGAGAAGCTATCAAACCCATCATCAGCTGCTCAAACGATGGACTCATCAACTTCGACTTTATTCCTAAAAATGAAAGCTCCTCTCAAGTCATCATGGTACTGTATCATATTCAAGACAATTTATTATGTTCATAACCTTATTTATGGTATAATTGTAGTATTTTATTTATCCAGCGTATTAACCAATGCCTTTCATTTATTTTGAAAAATGTCCTTGCAGGAATTTCTTAGCATAACTGTAAGAGATCATGAAGTTTTGTTTTGAGATATTGCTTTATCCAAGGCAGTAGGGGTCAGCCTTCCTTGTATTGTTTTTTTGTTGTTTATTTATGTGTTTGTATTTATTTCATATGCATATTTGATGTGCACATGGCCCCTGCTGACCAACGGCTGTCTTTTTTAGTAATCTAGTATTTTGAGATGATTAGACAAAGAAACCTCCAAACTCATAAACATTTTGCATACTTATTATACAGTACTGTATGTACAAAAGTTTAGGCCATCAAAACATTTCAGTCTTGATGGTGCAGTCTGGTTTGAAGTCAGTGTCTATGTTTATCCAGTAGAACATCTTTGTGTCTTGTTGCTGTGCTCAATCTCGCCATGGCAGGAACTGTCTTCTCAGCTTCACACTGGAAGCAGAGTTTGGCCTCATCTAAACTATGTGTATAGGATGAAAGAGCTTTCAAAGAGACAAAAATGAAATATATGTTTAAGCTGGGGTGATGTTAGTCAATAGAACAGAAAAACTGTTTAAATTTGAAAAATTGATTATCTGTAATGTTATCTTAAGTTAGTAGTCATTTGTTCAAGCGCTTCTTTTTTGCATGTCCTTATTTCATGTCATCATGACAGATAAAGATCGCATGATCTGGCAACCTGATATATGCTTAAACAATTGGAGAACTGGAGAAAGGAAATTTAACAAAACATGTCAAAAAAACTAAATTTAACCCCAAACAAGTACTGTTCATTTTTAAACAGAAATATTATCTTTACAACAATACTTCAGTTTTAGCAACATGAGTACTTGAACTGAACACATTTTCCTAATATAGTTCAGAATACTTCAACAAGCTGGAGTCTAAAATTTCTTGCAGGACCATAGGTTCTCCCCTCTCTTGCCAGTGCCATACACTAGGCTTGGTTTACCCACACTCCTTGGAAGTGATGAGTATGTCCTAGTGTGTGTAGCCAGTGAAGATGCTTTCTGGTTGAGAGAAATCTCTCTGAAAATGAGTGGTGTAAGCTTGTCAAGAGAGGACGCTTCCAAACTCCCCTAATATACTACACTAAAGTGTGTGTGTGTGTGTGTGTGTGTGTGTGTGTGTGTGTGTGTGTGCGTGCGTGTGTGCGTGTGTGTGTGTGCGTGTGCACGTGTGTGCGTGTGTGCTTTCAGCTCAAGAACGAGTCGCCAATGGAGGTGAGCTTCATTCTTCTTCTGGAGAGCCAGTGTTTCTCCAGACAGAGACTCTCAAGTACTCGTGTGGGTGAGTTACACTGCTACAATACACTGCTATACAAATCTGACCACAGTGATAAATAACTACTCATACTAACTTCTAACATGTTTAAAAACATTTTTTTACATTAGAATCCAATTATCTAAAAGAGATACAAATAATGTGCAACCTCTCATCCTGTTTAGCTTTAAGACCTTGGTTCCATCTTCAGAAGGGTTGCGGAACTGCTAGCAGAATCATGTTTAACATGTGTAATGTTCACTACTAGTTTAACACGAGATTACATGCTGCATCACAACAGGTGACTCAAAAAGTAACGTGACATCACTAAGCCTTCCCACAAGAACTTGTTACTCTTCAATAACAGCTGATGGTTAAAAAAACATTAATGTTCTCAAATTTGAAACTTGTATTAGTTCTTGAAGTGATCTAACATTAAGAAAATTGTCAATCTGAAGTAAGCAGTAACTTTTTCAAGTTTTACGGTTTAATTATGTCACAGTTGGCATACATCCTATTAACGGTCTCATTAACGGTTCTTTCAAAAACAAGTTCTCCTGGAGCTTATTTAAAATAGTCCACACTTTCTTTTCTAATTGAAAAAAACACAACTGTATGTGAAAGTGTTTATTTCAGTAAGAAACTTTGGGACCTTACTGTAAACTAAACTAAAGTACCTCACTCAATTTACCACATTTGAGTGTATGTACCACAATGTACCACAACACTAATTTCATGAACAATAAAGTGATTTTGTTCATGAAATTACATTGACCAGGATTGATTTTTTTTACATCTCAAAGGCATATTTCCCACATCCCACTGAAGCAGTCTCATCTTATCATATTTTAAATATGAAACAGTGTTTATGAAGAATTTCAACAATCTTATACCTTTGAGGTCATCATTATTTTAGAGTTCTAAAATATCTTTGAAATACAAGTACATTTTTTTGTAAATGAATGCTTTGATTTTTTTATGTGTCCATCTTATCTGCTTGTTTTTATTCAGGTGAGCAGAACTTGAGTGGGAGAAGTGTTTTTGCTGTATGTCCATCAGGTGGCGTCATTGCTCCCTCAGGATCCACTGAGATCACGGCGAGCTTCCACCCAGATCACCCGAGTCTCCAATACAGAGACCTGCTCCGAGTGAAACTCGCTCACTCAGTAAGGGACACATAAGCATAATAAAAATTGGTTTGACATTTAGAGAGTACTCACATAGGAAGGTTTGTGCATGTGGCAGGAACAAAGGGTATGTGAGATGGAGCTGCGAGGTGCTTCCTGTCGCTTCAATGTGTTTGTGTTGGGTGGAGATCCAGTGGAGGTTTCTTCTCAATCTCTCATTCCTGATCACATATTCGCACTTGGATACAAACCACAACCTGGTACAAGTATTACCAAAATACTTTTGTGTGTTTGTTTTTTTTATTTTATATATATATAAAGTCACATTGACAGTTCTTTACACAGTACTGATAGAGCCCAAACTTACAGAATCAAAACTTACACCACTCATGTTCATCTACTTGTCTCTTATCTTGTACATCTCGATTGGAATTCTGGATAAAAAGTTGTTTATAACAGCTGTACAGATTTCAAAACAGTTCAAATCAACTTAATATCTCGGGGAGAGTTAGGAGAATGAGCTTAACTTCATCATCTTATATGTGTTTTTATTGTTGCTTGGGGTTGCCAGAGATTGAGAAAATGCTTCAAATAATAATAAAAAAAAAGGTAAAATTGATGATGAGGTTCACCATCGCCCGAGGATCTGCATAAACGTGCATAAACTAAAAAGTCAGGTTTAGGGTTGCCACAGTTGCTTGTGAACACTTATAATTGCTCAACATCTGAAAAGGGATTGTTAGGGTTGCCAGATATTGAGAAAATGCTCCTAAATGTAAAAAAGACCCTGCTTCTGAACCCTGATGTGCTTTTTTTGTTGGTGTTTTTAAACAATCACATCTATAGAAATCAAGAGTCTGTTGGTGATGTTCCAGAGTGAATATCAAGAGGGGAAAGCAGTCTCAGCCACACGCAAAATCCATGTGGGCTGTGTTCACAGCTCGAAAATCTCCTCCAAGAAAGTGAGTAAATCCCAAATCAGATTCTAATCACTGCAGTACACATGGTAGTGTTTACTTTAGGTTTACCTAGGTATGGTGGGGCTTTGTGTTTAGAATAAATTTGTTTGTGTAATGTTACGTCCTGTAACATGATTTTTCCTGTATTTTGGTTTGTATTTATTTCTGTTTGTTTCATGTGTATTTTTTTGTTTACACACTATATATATATATATATATATATTTGTGTATGCTGTTACTCACTCTCTCCACATTGAACACCATATTTCCAAGCGCTCTGGACGCCAGCTGTATGGCTGCAAATCCGTGCCATTATTTGACTGCACCTGAGAGAAAAACACTCTGTCGAGAGCGAGGGGAGGGAGCAACGTGCTCGCTTTCTCTCAAATCTCCCTCTCTTGCTCTATGGTGGTATATCCGTGCCATTATTCAAACGTGTATTTTTGACAATATTGCGTTTGCGGTTTGTTTTTAATCAAATTTTAATGTCACGCAAGTGATTATCAGAAATACCCGCTCGAATAATGGCACAGAATTGCTGCTATACTTGCAGTTGTTTTTTTACACGCGGGGATCTGTTTTTGCTTGTGCAAATTTTAATATCGCGTGCACATGACTATCAAAAATACACGGTCGCGTAATGGCACAGAATTGCCGCTATACCTGAGGACCCGCACGCTTCAAAATAAGGAGCAGACCCAAACGAACTCATGCACTTGGCATTACGCACATTCGGTGTGAGGAGATCGTTTACAAGCTCGTGAAACCGCTTGTCCAAACTTGGTGACAGCCAGTCTTTGTATCTTGGCTGTAAAACTTGCGCTGCAAACTTGTTGCGGTATTTATCTCTAAATATTTAGTGATCACTTCCAATTTTCATTTACTTGTGAACCTTATCTGGTTTTAACCCTTATTTTTATTTCTTTTTATTTCGTAGAGCTTCTGGTAACCCTTAAAGCCCTTGGCATTTGTAATTTTTAATAACCTGAATTGTAATTTACCATTGTTAATTTTTTTAGACACCCTTGCTGAAATGTGTTGGTTTAGTTTCTTTGTCGATAATAAAGTTGTTAACTTTTTGTTCATTAAAAAAACTCTTTAGAATATGTTTAACTTAAAGTGGAGTTGAATTAATTAAGTGATGTTTCCCTTACATAAGTAGAGAAAATGTATTCTATTTATAAAAACTGGTAGTTATGATTCACCTCAAACTTAGTTCACCACCAGTCGACTAGTCACTGTTCTCTGTATGGTTGCTATACTGTATGGAGTAGTACGCTTCCTTAAAACCTGACCTATATACGACTAACACACACCGTCTCCCAACAATATATTTATCAACATCTCTATACAACTCCTATGCTATTAATGATTACTTTTTAAAAGCAATTTAGTATACCAGTTTTAATGCTATTATTTTTACATTTAATTGTTAACTTTGTGGCAAGTGGTTTTCAAAATAATCTTTTATTCCTGTGCCTAAATATTGTTGGCATTTCAATTGCGTTCTACAGATATTGATGGATCATTGAGTTAAAAGTAGTAGAAATGTAATTTTAGGGGCAGAAATGTAGTAAATCTGCAGATTGAGATTTGTTGTGCTGTTTTCTTGGATTGATGTTCACTAAATCTTTCCTTTGCATGTCACTCTTAGAGTATGTGTGGAGTGATTGCCATGTTATTTAATAAGGCTAATTAATCAGTTAACAATAGTTCAAGAGGGGTTATTAGGAGAACCTGCTCTGCCTAAACAAACGCAATCCTAAACAAGTTGTTCGATACATTCAATATAACTGGCAAGTCTATGTGTCTAGTATATTCTGTTACAAATTGTCCTTGATTTATTATGCTATAGAATATTTTTACTCTCATCATGCAAATAGATGGATGATCAGACTGGGTTCAGGAAGCTGCTGCAGATGACAGTTCAGTGGAGTTCCATACCTTGCTGATAATTTTAGTGTGAATTGATTTCACACTGTATGACTCTGGGTGGCTGACAGGTCCAGTTATTTAGTATGTCTCACTGAGATCGCATGACTTGAGGTATTTGTCTGTGATTTCTAACAATTGGGGCTAAATCATGCAGTCGATGAGACGATAATGTGGATTTAAGTTTTTATTTTGTTAATTTTTTAGTTTAAAATCAGAATCACCTTTATTGCCGTGCGTGTGTGTGCGCGTGTGTGTGTGTGTACGCGCATGTGTGCACAAAGGAGTTTGTTACAAAGGAGCAGTCAGTGCAAGCGACATAAGTACAGTATAATAAGTAAAGTGCAGCATGACTAACTACACAATTAACATAAGGCTATGATGTAGAATATTGTAAAGGACTGATTATATGTAAGCAATTGAAATATATAAAGTGTGGTGTACGTACGTGCAAAAATGCAAGGTGACAAAATGTGCGAGAGTCCAGGTGCAGATAACAGAGTGGGATGGTGGGGAGCTAAGAGCTCAGTAGTCTGATAGGTTGGGGAAAGAAGCTCTGTTTGTGCCATTAGTTACTGGCATACCAAGCTTTCCATAACCCACCACCTACCTACCTCTCAGAACTTACTATTGAAACATCTATTTGTTCACTCTGTGCTGCTGTATCTCTGTCTCTGTAAAATGTAGTCTTCTCTGGCTAGAAATAAAGTGGAGATGTCCGATACAGTTACATGTAAATTCACATTTTAATATGATATTAACTATTTAATACTATATATAAAACTATATTCATTGTCCAATTTAGCTTTATTTTTTTTCAACTACCATGATGGTAGAAATGAACAGACAAAGGTTTGGACATTAGCGGAACTTTAGATTAGAATACTGGTCACAGAAGGAATTAAATTTTTAAAGTTTAATGGTTTAGTTATTCCGAAAGAGTTAGCAAGCCATAAATAACACACGACTGAAAATGACTTTTTGTAGCTTTAGCCTATGCTGACAAGTCTGGTCCTGTCTTGTTCCCTGACCCATGCCAAAAAGATTGAAACCACAACTTTCATATTCCATCTTTCTTTCTGTGAACCACCCTTAATTAAGCCTAAAGCCTACTTTTTCGAACTTATACTTGGGGGTGTGTCTATTTTCCATGAAATTTTCAACGATTTCTTATGGTTTGAAGAAATATAAAATGATTGAAATAAGCTAATGTGTGTCTGTGGCACAGTTCTTTAGATTCTTTCCAATGGAGCAGTCACAGGATAATATTCAGTCCAGGATTGTATCCAAAATATCTTAAAATGTGTTCAGAAGAGGAAGGAAGCTTTAAAGGTTAAGTGATTAATGACTACATTTTAATTTTAAAGGTGGAGTACCCCATTTATGCAAATTAAGCCACTGGGAATTTAAAACTTTGAAAAATTTTAATATTCTGTCACTGGTATTGAGATTTTACAGAATAACTAACATCCTCTGAAAACCCCTTTATAAAGTAATTTAATGAAAGAAAAACATTTCACATTCAATGAAGCAAGAAATTATTTGCAGTCTGTCAAATTTCCTAAATTAATAATTGCTTGGCTTCATCAGTTGCTAAGTGAAATTGTACATATTTCAATCAATCAATCAAGTTTTTATACAGCACGTTTTTAGAAGTATGGATCTGGTAGCGTAACCAGGAGCTCCCTCTGTGAGGCCCCTGGAAGCCTCGCTGACTGAGGCAGGTACTAGTCACCTCCCCAGCATAAAGAATATACAAACTTAAGATCCATCGATGAAAAGTTTGTTGGACAGCACTTGAAAAAACAAAACAAACAAAGACAAAACAGAAAATAACAAACGAAAAACAATGGTTAGAAAACTGTAACACAGACAACAAACATCAGCATCAGCTGCAGGAGGAGAGATACATGAAGAGGATAGGTTAGAGAGGAACATTGAACCACATTGTTTTTTCAAACAGTTTGTATGTATATGGTGCTCAGACACCAGATCTGTTTAGACAAATACCAAGAGATAATTATTCAAATGCTAGATTAAACAAATATGTTTTTAATTTAGTTTTGAAATCTGTGAGCGTAGCTGATCTGCGGACAACATCCGGTAGTTTATTCCAGAGCTTCGGGGCTCTATATGAGAACGCTCTTCCACCTCTTGTGGATTTACTAACCTTTGGTACAATCAATAGTCCTGCTTCTTGTGATCGGAGAGAGCGAGCTGGAATATATCATGATAGGAGACCGCTCAGGTAGGCCGGGGCCAAGCCATTCAGTGCCTTAAAGGCAAGGAGCAGAATCTTGTAGTCAATGCGATATTGTACAGGAAGCCAATGAAGAGAGCACAAAACCGGTGTAACGTGATCATATTTCTTTGTTCTTGTGTGAACTCTAGCTGCTGCGTTCTGGACTAACTGTAATTTTTGTAGCTTGATGGCTGAGCAGCCGGCTAACAGAGCGTTACAATAATCCATTCTGGAGGTCATGAAAGCATGCACTAATTTTTCTGCATCTACGATAGACAGCATGTTCCGTACTTTAGCAATATTCCTGAGGTGAAAGAAGGCAGTCTTAGTAACATAAGAGATATGGTTCTTAAACGTCAGTTCACTATCTATGATAACATCAAGATTTTTAACTGTGGTGGAAAAATTAACGGCATGTCCCCCAACTCTATATTTAAAACTGAGAGATTCTGTAATTGCTTTTTAGAGCTAACAAGTAATAATTCTGTTTTATCAGGATTTAGCATAAGGAAATCTTGATTCATCCAATCATTGATATCAGCGACACATTCCGAGATCTTATTTTTATCAAGAACCCTAGCACCGGGGAAGCAGTGCGTATGTGCTTTGTTCGTACCGACAGTCGCTTGGACGTGTTGAACGACTGAACTACCAATCACCAGAGTGTTCATCTCAGGATCACTGAGAACTGTGAACCGGTGCTGGGTGCGGATCAGGAGCTGTTTGTTAGCTTTTAGCCTGTCATATTACATATCCTGTACATATTGTTTGATGAAAATAAAAATTTCTTTACATTTTGGTTGATTTAAATAACGTAAATACCTGCAGATAACCTTGATGGGAGTGATGTCAGTTTTATCTCAGCTGTCAGTCACCATCAGATCTCCGAAGCCCACCTTAAAACTTGTGTCCAACCTGATGAGGAGTATAACTCTGTTTCTGTTCAATCGCTCTTTCAGCCAGTTGAGTTTCTCTGGGAGAATCTCTCACCTGTTGAGCAGCAGGGCTTCAGAGTTTCACCGATGCAAGGAAATGTGGAGGCTGGACACCGCCACCTCATCACCATTAGCTGGATACCTCCGAATGGCCTCTCGGTGAGTGAACCCATGAACATTTTCTACCATCATGTGCGCATTTCCGGCCAACGTTTCAAAACTTGAAAAGGGTTTTTAGATTGTGATACTGTGAATAAATGACAAAGATTATTGGAAAATAAATATCTTCCTTGCTTTTCATGTAGAGTTAAAGAAGGATTCAAGGTAATTGTGTTTTTGTGTTTGTTTGGTCCTGCAGCCAAATACTGTGGTTCAAGCACATGCTCGGTTGACAATGAAAGGAGAAGAGACTGAGGTTCACCACATCAACCTGATGGGCCATGCAAAGCAAAACTAAACCTGGACATTAAACTTAAATATGCTTCAGTCAGCTGAGATCTGTTAAGTCTTTCCTTTAAGCAAGAAGAACCTGTCTTTTCTCTCTGTGTCTGGAATGTACTGCTTGCTACGTCTTTCTGTAAGCATCTTAAACTCTGCTCAGGGTTATTCAATAAATTAGAGACTTTATGCAGCAACAGCTCTCAGGACAGCGTTGTATTACATTCTGTATGCGTGACTTAAATACTGCCCGAGTTTATTGTAGGAGCACAAGCACATTCATTTACAAAAATATTATAAACGATATAAATGGTATAAAAATGTAGGTCAATTAGTTATAGTGCACATTTAATGCATACATTTTTTTTCTTTTGTAAAAAACTTTTGTGAATTGTAATAAAGGGTATGTACAAAAACAGTTGTAGCACAAAATATTAATAAATTGTAACACAATTTTCAAGTACAAAACTATTGTTTCAAGTACAAATTTAATTTTCCGCATTTGTGAATTCAGTCATGTGCGTTTGTCATTCTGGTTCTGCAGATGCACCTCCTCCAGAACACACACCTTGTTTTTGCACTGTTTTACTTAATAAATGATGTGTTTATTAAACTATAATAAACAAATCATTGATTAAGTAAAACAGTGCAAAAACAAGGTGTGTGTTCTGGAGGAGGTGCATCTGCAGAACCAGAATGACAAATAGACTAGTTATTATAGAAGAGAGAGTTCTTTTACACACTTTGTATTTGACAAACTTTATATATATATATATATATATATATATATTTATTTATTTATTTATATATACACATATATATTCTGTTTGCTTTAAATTTATCTAAGCTCAACTTATCTGGATTTACAGAGTAATTTCCTACATCTTTGAAATAGTTTCTTAAGTGTTATGAACTGAAAAACTAAACAAGAATATCAATGATACATTTCTCTTTTTGGGAAAAAAAGCCTTACTGTATTCCTTAAATAAAAGAAAAGTCTTTATTAACGCGTATACACAATGAGATAAAATTTTGTTTCTTTACTAGATCTACTTAAACTTGTTACAAACAGTATATATTAAAGAATGTTGGAAACTCGTGGCTGTTCATCTAAAAGTTAAGTTTATCCTGGTGCTGACCTGTTGTTCCTGTGTGTCAGTGTGACACACTCCAGTTTCCACTGGATGACCAATAGGACTGCAGATTTCACAGAGAGGCGTACAGTCAGCATTTATTTGAGATTACACCCAATCAGATTACTGCTATAAACAGCACAGTTATTAGCAGATTACCCACAAAATAATCCATTCTCATCGCTGTCTGCTAGAATGTATTTCTTTTCATCTAAACCTTTATTATAGTGAGATAGCACACTCACAAATTTAAATCGATCTTTACTTACACGTCTTTATTTAATTTATCTACTTGAGTCTGGTCCATCATCCTGGTTTCCACTATTAAATAAAATCACAACAAGTAATAATAAATCCTTGCATATTTGGAAGGTCCCTTATGGAGGAAATGAGAAATAAAAAGCTTTCTAACAAGAACCTTCTGATTACCCACAGTGCAATACAAACTTTGGAAATAAATAGCTTTCTAACAAAAACTTTGATTACCAGCAAAGCATTGCAATCTTGTGAAACTTCCAACATTTGAATTTAGTTAAACTTAAGAGAGCTATTTTTAATCACTTAAAACAGAAACATTGCTCAACTCACTTCAGAAAAATTACATTTCACAAACGTATAAATATCAAACAAGTTCTAAATAATCTACAATGTGAATTAATTTACACATTGTGTAACATTTTAAGTTTATAGAAATTGAATTGATTGACTGACTGAACTGCTATTCACCGACCTGGCTCCCTGTTGACCTGGCTCCCATTGACACAAATGATAAAAATACTCACATTTACAACTAAAAACATGTTTCCACCACTGGCTCCATTTGGTAAATATAGATGTAAATGGGGACTATAACGCATTCATAATAGTTGTATCAGGATTTGAAGTTTTGCATTGTTGTTGTTGGGACTACTCAAGTAAGCGCTGGTGACCAGCACTGAGGTTTTCTTCTCGTCATTTCTGATCAACCAAATATTGTCTAGTTGCCCATATATGACTCTGTGGTAGGGATGATCACTGATTACCCAGACCTCGATACTTACCTAGAAACTCGCATTCTGATAAAAACCAACGGGTGACATCACGCTCTGTAGGTTCATGATATATATGGGGCCAATTGGTAGGTTTGGCTCCTCAGCATCACAGAAAGGGCCTATTTCTAACATACATGTGAGTGGGTGTGGCTTGCAGATTCACTTCAAGTGTGATTATTCCTCTCAAAATCAGATTTTCAACATTATATTATTATATTGTATATTTTGTGTATTATTATTATACTGTTTTCTAAAAAAACATAGATTAAAAATAAAAAAATAATAATTCTGTCCAGTGGCGTCACGGTGGCGCAGTGGGTAGCACGGTCGTCTCACAGCAAGAAGGTCGCTGGTTCGAGCTTCTGCTGGGTCGGTTGGCATTTCTGTGTGGAGTTCTCATGTTCTCCTCATGATCGTGTGGGTTTTCTCCGGGTGCTCCGGTTTCCCCACAAGTCCAAAGACATGCGGTATAAGTGAATTGAGTAAGAACAATTGCCCATAGTGTTAAAGAGTGAATGTGTGTGTGAATGTTTCCCAGCGATGGGTTGTGGCTGGAAGGGCATCCGCTCCGTAAAACATATGCCAGAGAGTTGGTGGTTCATTCCGCTGTGTCGACCCCGAAAGGGAAGAAAGCCGACATGAAGATGAATAATTCTGTCCATAGTAGGATCAAATACCAAAAAGACCTCAAAAAACACTCTGGGAGAATAAGACACTGAGCTAAACCATGTCTGAGGTTTATCAACAAAACCACCAATTATTCATCAAAAACGTGTGCTTTGTAGTAAATTCTTAAATTTCAGTAAAAAAAGTTTTGTTTAGGTTGAGAGGCCTTGTGTTAATTCATCTCTATTTAGAATCAGATGAAATAGCCTTGGCACAGAGTCAATTTAAAACTAGATTTTACTGTGACCCAATTAACAGTAACATAACATACTTCTAGTAATTCCAGCCTGGGTCAACCAAAGAAGGCGGCTGTGCCTTCTCCCCTCCTGCATTACTTTCAGGGCCTTGGCTTGGAACACCTAAAAGGCTGCCATGGGATGCAGGGCAGCACCAGCTTGACCCACAGCAGCGTAAGCCCTTGACGCTAGGCGGCAGGGTTACCAGGGTGTAAGTGCATCTCCAGTGCCTGCTCTACCTGGGGAATAGTTTCGTACCCCCTAGCTACCGCGCAATCAAGGGGAGCGAGAGAGGGAAGACTGACCAAGTGCCTTCAAATTTTGGGTCAGTTTCCGATGCATTTCCTGGAAGAACAGGATTGAAGGTGGCTGCAGGGATTCATCCCGGCGCGACCCCACAAACCACGCTTCCAGCCTGGAGATCTCGGGTGCAAGAGGTGGGGCCATCTGCAACCCAATTACTCTGGCAACTCGGGTAAGCAACTCTGTCATCTCCTCCGCAGCACAATCTGCGTTCACCCGAGAAAGTACAGTCTCCTTCGGGAGATGCGCCATCTCTCTCTGATACAGCAGTGGAGATCACATCATCAGACGCACAGGAGTCCTCAGCAGATGCAAGCAGCGCATCATCTGATAACACACTGTGACGGATAACAGATGCACCGGGGGAGCGACCCTGCTCGACTCCTCTGGGCGCCGGAAGCATGCACTCGTCGACCCTTACGGGCGGGAGCTGCAAACCCTCCAGTGGTGGCCTGAAAGTATGGCAACCTCGCCTTAAGTGCGCTGCCACACAGTTTGATCCCTCAATCGCTGCCTCAGCATGTCTACACCCAAGACAACTGAGGCTATGATCGTGGCTATCCATCAATGCGATCGATCCACTGCATCCAACAGACTTGTACGGTCACGACATGTCTGGAACACGCTACAAACAGTTGACCGGCAAACAAGTGCTCTACTAAAAAAAGTAGTCTTACTTGTTGGTGGAAGGCAAAGAAAGAGCTGAAGTCTGGGATATGCAGCAGTTCCCGCCTCTGGATCCTGCCGAAAAACCTCGCCTCACCAGATCTCCAAATAATCCAACTGTTCCCTGTGATCATCTCTCACTGAGTCGATTGCATGTCGAGAGCTTTATGCTGGACAATGTGATCACGTGACCATCAGCGTGCTCGCTGATTGGCATTTTGAAATTGTGTGGAGAGAGTAGAGCATTCGCAACCAATGCCTAATTTATGCAAGTGTGCACAGACGGGGTTAGAGTGGTTTCAAGTCATCAAGTTTGTTTTATGTTTAAGCAGATTATTATGTTGTAAATTATATTGCCAACCTATAATTATTAACCATTTTGGTGGATGTCAAACTCTCAAAAATGCTGGAAAGGGATTTTTCATCAAATGCACCTTTTTAAGAGGAGTTAAATCAGGATTTTAATCAGGCGTGGTCAAGGCAGCTCTTGGTCTGTCAGCTACAATGTGGACTGGAGGGAAAACATATAACTTTCTATATACTTAAAATTCCAAACAGGATAACTTTTTTTTTATAAAACTTTATTTTTCAATGCCAAAATAAGGTATCCCTTGACTTTCTTCTATCTTGAGATAAGCAACTTTTTCACTGATGATCTAGTGCTTTGGTCTGCAAAAATTACTGGCCAACTGAGATGTACATTAATGTTGTCAAAAGTGTTCCCGGGCTAACAAAAGTTCCTAGTTTCCCTCAAAATTTTGTGAAAACTAGCTGCTGATTCATTGCGGAATGCTACTACAGACATTAGTTTTGTTTATTGTAATCATCCTTCCCCACAACTCAAATTATATGCTTACACTCAAAAAATTGTTGACCTAACATACAATTCCTAAGCGAAAAATTCCACAAATGTTTTATCTATTTTTTAATGTATTTTTCTTCCCAAAAGTGAGTCAACGAACATTTTTTTATTGACTCAACACATAACTCTGACACAGCTTAACAATTTACTGAGCATACTTATTTTTAGTTTAGTCAATTTGTGAACTCAATTAGAAAATATATAAATTCAGTCAACAATTCTTCAACAAAACATTTTAACAACTAAAAATACTGATTTGAACTAGTCACACTTTTAGAAAACAATTGAGTCAGTTGTTTTTTTACAGGGCACAACGAACACAAAATTAAAAACTGTGACTGAGAGTGAATGGCTGATTCAAACTCAAGAACAAGATCTATAATTTGTTAGAGCTAAAATATACGCTCTTTGAACACTTACTGTAAGATAAAACCAATGTTGATGTCTTGTACCAGGTATCATATCACTTTATACAGTACCACTTAGACAACACGGTAATGGAGGGAGCTCCAAATTTTGCTTGAGGATAAAGAAGGCGAACATGGAAAGATAATAAACCATGTTTCCTCCAGTGAAGCTGAGTGTGCAATGTAGAATTTGTGTGCTTGTTTGTGATACTTCAAGGTTCAAATCTTCAGAGAGTTTGTCGTTGTGGAAGTGATCTTCATCATCATTAAAGCTGCTGTTGTGCAGATTCATAAAAGCCCCTTGAGGGGTGAAGGAAAAACTGCAATATTATTTTTTTTAGTGTTCTAAGACTGGTACATGGTGATTTGGCACTGCTTTGGTAATTCTCTTGGTTGCCACATCCACAATAACAATATATTTTGAAGAATGTTGCTTGTACATTTGTGTTGAAATTTTCAGTTGAGTCTCCATAAAACCTCTGCGTTTGATGCGAGAGGGCCCAGCGGAGCCAGAGTGTGATGGATCAAGCTTTATTGTGTTCCTGGTCTCTAAGAAACTGCTCTACCTCGGGACAAGGTCTGTGTGTTTGTGTGTCTGCAGGGAGTGAGCTCTGATAATTAGCTGAGGGTTGGAGAGACTCCGATGATCCCCTGATTATTCTTCTGTCTTTTTTACCTTGCACCCATTGCCTGCAATTTGTATGATGTGTGGCTTGTGTGGAGCCGGAGAGATTTGGAGTGTTTGTGAGTGTTCAAGTGAAAACAAGTGTGTGAGTCTTGTATTTTGTTGGGTGATGTAAAACCATACTTATTCTTCATTCTACTTTTATTTGAATGTTATTGATTGTTCCATTCTATTTTGTACCTGGTTCACTTTATAAAAGCAGGGAGTCACTTTTTAAATTCTGCAATTGTTTTGATTTTATAAAAAATGCACAGATATTTTACAGAAAATACAAGAATTGAAAGTGTGCGCGGGGGTGGGGGGGTGTTGGGTTTAAGAAGACACGTTAATCTTCCTTAAATATATTCACACGCATATCTGCTACATTGTGCTATATTATATCTGTTTCAATAGTTTAAATTCTATTCTTTTTACAGTTGCAGGTTGCAAACAAAGTCTATAAATGGTTTATTCTGGCATTTGCATTTCTTAAAAGCGTAGTTACGTGTATTCAAACCCATCGTTTGTACTTGGTCTTGTTATGAATGGAGCAAGGTACCAGGAGCGTCGGTGAGAGGAGAAAACCGGACGATTCATTGGGCCAAAAGTCCTGGAGAGCCATTAACATATAACCATCCATCAGTGTTAGAGTGAAATTAATTGACCATGATAACCAAATTAACTGAAAATGTCAAATTAATTTTAGATTAATTAAAAGTATTTTTAAGGTTTGATTGTAGCCTATTAAATTATTAAGTTTAAGAAAGGGGTTATTAACCTTTTATGGACAACATGGGTTGGTGGGGTTTGGAAAAGCATGGGGCTCAAATCTAGTGTCTTCCATGGGCCCAAAGTTGCTAGCAGCACCCCGGCAAAGTGTTATTGACTTTAAAATGTTTTTAGTTAGTTAGTTAGTTCAAATGGGACACTGACTCTCAAAAATGTCATATGCTCAGGCTCTTTCCCATTTGAACTTCCTCCTTTAGTCTCTTGCATAAGTCTTTTTAAATTCTCTTTGGTCTCACTTAGTCTTGCATATTAAAAAAAAATAGGACAAAAAACACACAGTAGCAGTTTCAAGCTGGAACATGCATGATTCATTTGGGTTTTGACCTTGCCTTCAAGAGTCAGCCTCTTTTCTCTTCCCCCAATGTGTAACAGGAAGTGACTGAGTTGAAGTATCTGAACTGGCCACTGGAGCAGAAGTGAGCAGATTCTCATTCACTCCAATGTTAAAACTTACTAACTTTGGAGCTAAAAAAACATATTTCCACCCCTTGCTCCATTAGGTTTGCTGAATCAGAATGGGGGTTTGTTTTGACCTTCATGAACACCTTGAGGTGGGGAATTCTTTTGTTTAAGAAAAATTAAACCTTAAAAAATCTGCATAATTAAGGGCACGGTTGCTTTGTTGGCAAATAATTGACATTTCTTTGGCTCGTCTAATCGAGTGTGATCCTTTAATGGCATCTGATGAACTTGCTATGTTCATGATTGATGGGAAGTTATGCATTTTGACAGCTGGCTCCACCCACTCTGAGAACTCTACTTTCTTGTGTACCTCCACGAGAATGTTGTTGGGTCACAACAGTCACCCTTTGCAAAACAGTTTTGTGTCCATTTGAAGTTGTGTCTCTTTCAAACTGACATCTTTAGTCCACAATCAAAAATCAAAGTCTTGATACTTTCAACAAAAGCAATTTGAAGTTCTTATTGAATGATCTGTAACAAAGATGCTTGTGTGAGCCATTGTATGTACTCATGCCATGCTGAATCGAACATTTGATTCAAAGAAGCTTTCACTCCTGTGTCATGGATGAGAGAATGAAATAATAATAATGTCTTCAATTTATTTAATGCTTTTTTATACACTCAAAGATGCTTTACAATTATCAGATTATTATTCATTCACTCCACATGGCAAGCTACCTTGGTAGCCCTCAGCTGCCCTGACCACCATCAAACACACCGCACCGGTCACTCTCATCCACCAAACACACCCACCAAACACACCCCACCAGTCATTCACATCCACCAAACAGTCTCCACTAGTCACACACATCCACCAAACACACCCCACCAGTCACACACATCCACCAAACGCACCCCACCAGTCACTCACATCCACCAAACACACCCCACCAGTCACTCACATCCACCAAACACACCCCACCAGTTACTCACATCCACCAAACACACCCCACCAGTCACTCACATCCACCAAACACACCCCACCAGTCACACTCATCCACCAAACACACCCCACCAGTCACACTCATCCACCAAACACACCCCACCAGTCACTCACATCCACCAAACACACCCCACCAGTCACACTTATCCACCAAACACACCCCACCAGTCACACACATCCACCAAACACACTCCACCAGTCACTCACATCTACCAAACAAACCCCACCAGTTACTCACATCCACCAAACACCCCCCACCAGTCACTCACATCCACCACACACCCCACCAGTCACACTCATGCACCAAACACACCCCACCAGTCACTCACATCCACCAAACACACCCCACCAGTCACACTTATCCACCAAACACACCCCACCAGTCACACTCATGCACCAAACACACTCCACCAGTCACTCACATCCACCAATCAAACCCCACCAGTTACTCACATCCACCAAACACCCCCCACCAGTCACTCACATCCACCAAACACACCCCACCAGTCACACTCATCCACCAAACACACCCCACCAGTCACACACAAATGAGGCTCTGCGTTTCAGTAAATGAGCCATTACAAACCGGTGAGTTAAAAATAGGCAAACAGACTATTTGATGAGAATCCTTTAACAGTTCAGTTAACCTAAGTTCATCTTTAGTATTAAACGCACACACTGATACACTTGCATGATGAATTATGAATTTAGAAAGGAATGTTTCAAAAACATGGCTTTACCAATGTTGAAATGTTTGTATGAATAGCTGAACAGCTTGGAATTGCTCTTAACATTAATAAACATAGCATTACTTGGTAAACACACAAATTAAACAACTTAATTCAAGTAGCCTCTCACATATTAAAGCCATATTAAATATTCTTCACTAAAAACACCCTTAAAGTTAGCCTTTTTTCTTTTCTGCATACTAATTTTAGATAAAATTCCTGTGTTTATGTCCATTGCATTGATACAATGTGTTAGATCGGGCATTTGTACATGTTAGAATTTCAACTTTTATCCCAAAAAGGGTGGGTATATATTTATAAAGACTTTTTTTATTATCTCAAAATGTACACTTTCGTATGACTTATTAAGCAATTCTTAAAACCTGGCCGAAATGGTCTTCCGTACTATGATGCCACTTTACATCTGTGATTGTGTAACCTGTGAAATCTCTAATATATCCAGTCTTTTAGTCATTTCCAATTGTGGAAAACACTTTAAAACCACAACATATGTTGTTACGTTGTTTAAGAGACATATTTAGCAAGAAACCTACTAATTTGACGCCTCAATATTTACCGCCAAAAGCTTCAAACCATTTGCGCGGTGACGCAGGCGCAGCGTGGGGTTTCCCAGCCCCGAAAGCAGGGTCACCGCGCCCATCTCTGCTGTCTGATGGCCGGAGCGAGCAACTGATTACCCAGCCGAACCGACGCAGAAGCAGCACGAGACACCGCGAGCACAGAGTGTAGTGCGGGAGACGATTGTCGACAGCTATCCGCGTGAAATTTGAGTTAACCGGGCCGGAGTCAGCTCGTTTGCGGCGGCTGGGGGTTCGGGGAGTGCCGCTCTCCGGTAACGGACGGACGGACGGACGGACGGACGGACTGTCTGCGGGCCGGGCAGCGGTGGATTTCAGTTTACAGTCAATGATAGAGACCTTCAAACTGCCTGAACACCAAACAGGTCAGTGTTTAAACGCTTTATTGTCGGCTAACTGTTTCGGGGTACAGTTAGGTGGGGGTCGCAGCTGCACTCACGTACACAAACATACACTACCTACGCACACGTAATAGCTGTGCTTAAATACAACACTTCCTTCGACAGTTTTGCACCTAGAACGAGCATTAGTGTCATATCCAGGGTATGTTGGTGGATCGGTGTGCCTTTACTTCCTCAAATCACAGTCATGTGGCGGAGAGGTGCCGTTCGGTGCCTGGCGGATTAATATTCATGGTGATCGGTATCGAACACTATCAGGTGATTCCTGCCCTCCGTAACGCTTGAGTTGGCCTGCCATAGCTTTTACTGGCGAGGTTACTCCTTGAACCAACGATACAGGTCTAATGTGGATGCTTGTAATAGTTTGGCCTTATTGACGAATAAAAACCCTGGTTCTTGTGGATGAAACGCTCAGGTTGTGGCGGAAATCAGCGATTTCACAGTGATGGTGATTTTGCACTGCAAAGATGGAGCAGTCCAACTATGTTAACGTTAGTTGCCTCCCTTATTCCATTTAATCACAAACTGTCTCCGGGTCTGTGTTACATTAAACCTCACTAGTATCCCAACTGGAGTTATTTCATCCTCCTGTAATTCGATGTGTTATTGACGTCTTTCTGTGTTTAATGTGCCTCTGTTCGTGCGCCTTTGATTGGCTTCTACCGTAAGCCTGTGCCTTTTAACCCCCTTAACCGGGACTTAATGGGATTTTGTAGATCTCTTAAATGTGTTCTCTTGGAGGAAATGTGAATGAGGAAGAGCCCCTTCTGAGTGTTTCATCAGAGATCGCAATCGTGTGTGCAAAAGCAGTGTGTGTTTGAAGCGCATCCGCTGAGACATGTCAGCAGTGTGCTCATGTGCTGTGTTTTCACGGCCTACAGCTGCTGCAGCCAACAAGATGGCGACTGATGAAGACACAGCCCTGCCTCACACGGTCTCACCCATCACGCATGCTCTCACGCTGTTCTGAACATGTCAAATATGCCTCAATTCTTCCACTTTATTCAGGCCTTGCTTACAGCGCAGTTGTTTGAGAAAAGCTGATTTGTTATTTGGGACTGTAAATATATGAACTGTAACATGTTTGGTGGGCGTGTTTTGGACTAACCATTTGGAGAAAAGAGGAAAAAAAACATCAAGATTATACAGTGTCCAGATTGCAGTTCATGATAAAGGTTCATGTTGAAATATCAACTCTCAGGATTACAGATAAAATTGTGTTTAATCTTGTTAGTAAAACTTCATCTGAAAAGTCAATAAATAACCAGTAATATAGAACTTTTAAGTTAGACTGAAGTCAGCATTTTGCAGACACATTTCTTCCCCACGCATGACCTTCCTGTCAAAAAAATCCTACAAATGGGCTTGAGTCGTGCACTCGCTGTATACTCCAAATAAAAATACTAAATGCATTAAAGCTTTGACCTGTTGGAATTGATTTCTATAAATTACTAAAGGTAGAGTCTCTCGAATTTAGCTATTTCCGGTCAATGGCACGCTAGCTAAATGTTAGATGAGTTTTGTACAGAAAGTCGGAAACACTTAAAGAATCCCAAAGTCGTGGTTTGATTGGTTAAACTTGCCTGGATTTGGAGTAGTAGCAAGTGTCACATTTATTTTCTTTCCATTCAAAAACAGCATAAAGACGTATGATGGAGAACATCAAATATCCATTGTGACACGTCGACGTGTCTGTGTGATCTCTGAGTTGTGTTTTGCAGAGCCAACATTAACCTGAAGATGAGGAAAAGCATGTAGATCTTTGTTTCTTATTCCGGGACATGTTTGTGTCAGAGGTAATTAAAGAAACCACTTATGTTAGGGCACCTCTAGTGGCTAGCGTTACATTAAAAATAAGAATCGTTTGATCAGCATCAGATTTTATTAAGTCAAAGTATTTCCAAGCAATTGACATGGCTCCTGTTTTCAGAAGAAGCCCTGCGGTGTTTAGCCAATTGTTTTTCCACTGCTCTCTAATTCAGCCACCTGCGCTTGTTTAGTACTCCCGGGAAATTATTCCCCTCTGACACATTGACCACTGCCCCTCTGGTTTGTGGATGCGCACGCACCAGTAAATGAAAAATGTATATAATTTAAAATCAAGAAACCGACATTTTGTATGAAACAGTATACTGCCCAAACCTAGTAGCAATGTTTTGCATACTATGTAATATATGTAGAGCATTGGTGTATTAAGTGAGTTTCTCAAATGTACCATACATTGTCCCCTCATAAGTCTTGCCTGAGCAGTTCTAGCTTTGTGATTCCAACTCTATTTGTTTTTTTCAAAGTGTTTCTTCGATTTGGATATGAATTATTATGTCAGAGGCTGGTCTTAACTGCCTGTGCTTTGAGTGTTTTGAGAGTTGTAACGAGTAATTATTTGAATGAAAACTGAACTGAAGCAAACACCTGAAAAGTGTTCTGTGCTTTGTTCTTCACCTTGTGTTGGTAGGAGAACCCTGCTCAGCATATGAGGAAACTGAACATCCCAAACGCTGTAAAAGTCCCCTGTTTTGCTGGATTCCTATCTCTAAAGGAAGATATCTTCAGTTCCTGTATTGCAAGTTTGTAACTTGCTTTCAAGAGACAAGTCCTGCTTCTGCACTCTACATCCATGTTGTTTGGCAGCTCTTTAAAGGAACATTATAACAGCACATCTTTCTAATGGAATATTAGAATCCTTTAATATATTAGAAACATAAGTCTTATGTTTGTGCTATGAGGTTTGCTACAATGTTTTGACTAAAAATTAGTTATCAGTATTTTCATCCAATTAAAATAGTAATTATAGTAGTTAATATAGTAGTTAATTATAACTGCAATGCCAATCTAAGCTTTTGTGCACAGAAACATTTATGATTTCCTGGTGACAAATCTGTGCTTAAAACATTAATGTCATCATTAAACACATGAAGATTAACATGTGTAAATCTTAGGCATATTTATTGCTTTATTGTAATGCGTTTGCCCCTCTGTGATCTCTTTTGATCCCTCGTGATGTTTAGAGCTGTAGCTCTGAATAGGATTAAATTGCTCCGTCTGTAGATGGCAGCTTTGGGGATTATGGTTTTGGTCAGTGATAGTGCTGATTTGACTCATGTCTGTTTTATCCAGCTGCCTCACAGTTGAAATGCCCTCACAGCAGATCTTATCATCTTTAAGCCTTCAGCTCAGTTCACTCTTTACGGCATGCTTGGCTCTCTTTGTTTTTATGCGTAATTTGTTTATCGGGGGTTGTGGCGCACAAGTAGAATTTTTTGGGGGTATTTATTGACAGTTACTTTCTAATAACTTTAGTTTGACAGAAAATATAACACCTGTCTTTCTTCAAAAATTTAATGTTCATAAAATAAGAAGTGAAACAACTGATCTAAAACTCCTAACTTAGATGGTCTTAATTCTTAAAAAATGTTGCAATCAAAGTGTTAAAAACAGTAGATGATTATATCCACTAGGAGTGGGCGCTATACCGGTATTGTGTTGTGCCATTATAAGGATTTTGCTATACCGTGGACACAGTCACACATTCATAAACTTCAGCTTGATTTTTTGCTTGCACACGCTAAATTTATTTGATGTTTAGATGAGGAGAGGCAGGAGCTGATGTGACGTGATGCGAACTTGTGCGCTGAGAGGAGAGAGGGAAGCTAGTCAGGTCACTTACAGAGATTGAATCAGCGCAGCTCTGAAAAGCTTGTCAGCCAGATTGAACAAAATTGTTAAAAGTTGCCAGGAACAGCAGAAAACATTGTTAGATTTGTCACCATTCACTGGGTTATAAAAAAAGTCGCTAGGCGGTCTGAAAAGCCGCCAAACTCAGCGACAAAGTCGCTAAGTTGGCAACGATTGATGGGTGGTGAGGACGGCTGCCCGGGGTGCCAATTCAGAGAGGATTCTCCCTCAGCACTCTTTCTTGTTGTTGAATCAAGACTTTGATTTATAGCATTAGACATGTACCAAAATTAGCACATGTAAATGTGATATTCATACGGGCGATAATAAAAATCGCGCAAGCAAAAAAATATAAACCACAAGTTTTTTTTCCCACGTAAATGTAAATACACTAGGGTTTAAATTGGCATTGGTGTTTTTACTTATTTGTTTAATAATAGGAACTAGTTACAAGATAATGAAGCTGTTAAAAATAATCATACATACATACATACTCAAAATGAATTATACAAACTGTGTACCTTTTATAAACAAGGCATTCAAAACCTTTTTTGTTTTTCACTCGACGTACGAGCTTGGAACAAAAACAAGTTTAAATGGTTTCTGGACAGAAATAATTCTGCACTTCCTGGCCTTCAGCGTGAAGTGGAGTAACAGCATTACTCGCTGTGCTGAACACGCGTTCAGATCGAGCACAACACTTAGCACAAATATTTACAATGTTGGACATGACCGGAATATCCTTAGATGCGGCGCCAGAACCGGAATCCTCCGGCTCTTCTCATGCGTGCGGGACCGGGTGACTTGCCATTTCAGCAACCGGTTTAACGTGAGTTTCTGTGGTGCTTAGCTCTGGTGGTTTCATGTGATTTCCTCAGTATCTTGGGTCAAACAAGGCTGCTTTGGGCATCATACTCACGGTGGTGTTCTTAATATTTGCCTTCGATCAGCTCTACTCACCACACCTCTTCAGATGTGTCTCGTGGCTCTCCTCTTTCATTTGGTCTAGAGCT
Organism: Danionella dracula; assembly: GCA_900490495.1. NCBI lineage: Eukaryota > Metazoa > Chordata > Actinopteri > Cypriniformes > Danionidae > Danionella > Danionella dracula. Next base: position 18,434,639 of record UELW01000334.1, read on the forward strand.
AAAGTATTGCCATGTAGGTGAATGTACTCCTTGTTTACTAACTAAAATCCATTATAATGACACAGATCACAATCAGTTCATGCCAGAGTCCTGCAGACAAAGTGATTGACAGGCGGTAGTTTCTGTGTAATTTATACTTGCACAGAATTATTAGTCCTCCACCTTTAATTAGGTAAAATGAAAAGCAGGCATTGAACTTCTAAGCAAATCTCGTAACCAACTAACTGTGGGCCATTAAACTCGTATGAAGCATATGATCTAATTGTACCTTTAGCAGAAATATTAACGTTTTAGTTTTCTTGGGAGAGTTTCTATTAAAGGGTGAGGAACACTATTCAGAAAAGTCTCAGAACATAACAAAAATATAATTTAAAGGCAGGAAATGAGTTTCAAATAAAATGTTATCAAAATTTTAATCTTCCTCTCTTTTCAAACCAGTTATACCCAAACCAGTTTATAGTGGGTAGTTTTTAATAATAATTCACATGGTCATCCCGTCAAATAATTTTTTTCTCGTCTCATTTCCTTGTAGTTGGTTTGAATACAGCTCTTTTTCCTGCTTTGAATAAGGTAAGTTGACTCCCAGAGAACTGCTATGTTGTAGTCTTACAGTTTTTGCTTTTGCATGAGCGAACACAATTTGCATGTTTGCTCTCTCTTAACATTGCTGGTGTTGAGCTGAATGACAGCAATGTGGCTGAACCTGATAGAAGAGTTTTTGATGGATTTACATTTAATTTAATTAAGTTTTTGTCCAAAAGACTTCTGCTATTCAGTCAAAGTCTAGCTCAGTTTGCTCCATAAAGAACCTGTATCAACTGGTCGATAAACCATAGCACTGTTCTTCAGTTTTTGTTTTTGTTTTTACATTTATCGGACAACAAAAATATGGAAATGCATGTGATGTTTTATTATTCAGCTTTTTCTGATAATAAGATGGAAGGGTGCCTATTATACAGAGAATCTTAAACAGTTTCATGAACTGGATTGAAACCTAAATGACTTCTGTTCAGATTGGTTGCCTGCTAAACTGTTGTGGGCGGGGACAGAATATATCCCAGGGAGCTTTCTGCATGCTACATGAAAGTGAAAGCGTTTTGAATGAGCTATGTGGGCAGGATCCTGATAGCTTTTTAAATTACTCTCTGAAAACAAAAAGTTTTTGCTTCCTAGTAATTGCTGAAGTTTTTTTTTTATTGCTGAAGTTCAAACTGCTACGTTTCTTAGACACAATTGTAGCTTAATGTACCTGTTTTTAAAGTGCCCCATTGTGATTTTGAAAGGTTGCTTATTTGACTTTGGAGGTCTCAGGCAACAGGTCAAAGAACAAAATAAAGTTTTCCATATTTGGTTGCGGTTTTGATCTGGCCGGACCAAGAAATGACAACCTGGTGGTGTTAAATGACTTTATCAAGAAAATGGAATTCAAGCTTCGTAATGTTTAGCTGTGTGTGTTTTGAAGAACTTCAGCATAAAATTGTTCTAATGGCATTGGTTGCAAGGTGCTGTAAATGGCTGGACTGGAAAATTACTGTGCCCTTATGAGCAAAAACAAGGAAATTAAGTGGTCGTCTGTCATGTGACCTTCCTACTTTAAAAAGTGCACTTTCTCAATTGGCAATTTAATGTTTGAGTGAAACTGGAGATGTTGTTGTTAAAAGATATAATTTTACAAGAATAAACAAGAAAGATATAAGAAGAAACAAGTGTCGAATCAAGCACTCTTAAGATCAGCGCTGACTCATTTGACTTCTTTTCCCACTCTGTTCAAGCTGCTTTACTCAAAATATTTTAGATGCTCCTTCTCTACTGTTAAAAAAAATTATGAATTTTTTCACTTAAACTAATCATGGCTACCCCTGTGCCTGCTGATCACGTCTGAACCAGTGAGGTTGAAATTAGACTTGCTATTGAAAAAAGCAGAAAATGTTTCTATACCTCACCCCAACAAGCTGTTACTAAAAAACCTGTTTTCAACCTTAAATTTGAAAGTTGAATATGTAAGTTTTTGTAAAATCTTGATGCAAATCTGTGCCAGACTGGATCTGTTTGGAAAATAGTATGTGAAGGACATTGAAGAACATGTTTTAATGGAATTCTATCTTCTGACTTCTACTGAAATAGCATACTTCTGACTTAAATGCACATATAAACAGCAATGAGTGATTGGTAAAACTATTTTGAGCTTGACCTATGTGGAAGGTGTTTTTTTGTTTTGCAATAGATTTTAGTTCAGTTTCTTATGTCTGTGAGCTTTTTTGGAATCTCTTTGAGTGGTGGAAAATAGGAATTAATCTTGATTTGTCTTTGGCCATTGTTGGTCCATACCCAATAATTGATGATTGAAATGTTAAAAAAAACCCTAGATTTGATGGTATAAAAGGGAGAACTATTAATTTGTAGCATTTTGTAATTTACCAGAAGCACAAAAATGCTAGGATATGGAGGATATGTCGCACGGCTTGATTCAACTTTGCTGCTGGAACAAACCGCCAGCCTCATTTTCAGCCCTACCGATTTGTTTTTAGTTTAGAAACACACAAAACAAAAGCAGGATTGTATTTAGCTTATGATCTTGAAGAAAAAAAATTGCATGATGAGGCTTAATGGTACATTTCAAAAAGCTCTAAATTGCATATTTAAGATTTAATTATGTTTATTCATCCAAGTTAACACTTTAAAGTTAATCAGCTTAAAAGTGGTGAACAACCAAAGAAGAGCTGGTAATGTAGAGTTATGCTCATGAGATTTTAGCTAATTAAGTGACTTAATACTAGAGAAACTTCAGTTAGTGCTTTTCTTTGGGTTAATTGTGAAAATGTGTAATTTTCGTAAAAAAAGTAATCGCCCACTTTGGACAAAGAAATTGCACCATATAAATGGACCTCCTACAAATGAAAAAAAAATCATAAGTTTAATTGAGATTTCAGATTTGGCTGTAATATTTTATTGTACTTGTACTGGGCAAGAATGGTCTAACAGAGGGTTTGTGATTTGCTCTTGTGTACATCTGAAGGGATTGAATTAAGTTAAAAAGTAGGCTTTTAAGAAGGTGCCTTAGGCCCCCTCACCATCTTCTTCTTTCTAAATTGTCCTTTTCCCTCCATGGATAAGCTACATCTTCTGCTGTTGTAGTGCGACTTGAGTGCTGTTAAATGCTGCAGGCGCTCACTGTCAAATGCACGCTCTCTGTAGCATAGGCTTATTCAGTGCATGCATTTATGCATAGAACCCCCTCTGTAGTCTGAAGTGACGGTGGGGAGGGAGAAGAGACTGCATATGTATTCAGTGACCTGTGGCAGGTAGAAGTCTTGGAGGTAGAATTTCCCTAATTAATTTTCTAATTGAATAGAAGAACATTAAGAAAAACATTATATTAACCTACACTAATTTTGACTTTTTGCACATTACATTTTTGTGCCCTGTCGCAAACCCTCATATTTGGCCAAACGATGGTTGTTGGCGAAAAACAAGTCTTGCTAAAGCTAGCAGTCAACCAATGAAAGTTGTTTGTTTTGATTTTGGGAACAAAAAGACCAGTTTGTACAAATGTGAAGAAGAAACTGACTTTGGACACTTGTAAGCTTGTGTTGCATGTGTCTGACAATTAAGAGGTGTTCGACAAAGCCCACAAAGATTATAAAATGTTTGTCATTTTTATGATGACCTACCTTTGTAGCCCTCAGCTGCCCTGGGGCAGAATGTGGCTGCCATTTTGTGCCTACAGCCTCCTACCCACCACCAAACACACCTCACCAGTCACACACATCTATACAGGTCCATGTGAGTGAAGTGGCTTGCCCAGGGCCACAATGACAGAATGGACATGAGGGAAATCAAACCACCAACCCCCTGGGTCTTTCATTCACTAAGCTAGACTCTCATTCACTATAAAGAATGAATAATTTGAACTATTTATGTACATCATACAACCAGAAAAAAATTATCCGATCTTTAGTTGGGACAAAGACCCAAAAATAGATCATAATGAAACAATCTGGGTCAATGAACTTGTTTATTTGTGTCTTCAGATGATCAACAGTCTATACCACAAACACTAACAATTCACTGTCCAAAAGCATGCAAGTTGCAATTCATCTTGTACTGGCGTTAGTTTTCCAGATGAAGATGGGTTTTTGCAACCGAAGGTCGTGCTTTTGAGCGCTAAACAGGAAACTGACAGTTTGTGAACAGGTTTTGCCTCAACGCATCTTTTAACAACCCATGATATTCTCAAAACAGCTTCTTTTTATGTACTCGTGTTGGTAAGTCTGTGTTCTTCTGAATTGCAGTTCTACTCCAAACCTCTCCCAAGGGACAGAGCTCTTCACGCAATCTCTAAGGGAGCGAGGTTCTTGAAGCGTTGAGACAAGGTTCTAAAACCAAGTTGAAGCGAGCTAATGTGGTCTTTATTCTGATTGGAAAGAAAAGCTTGATGCAACATTCTGTTGGTCGCTGAATCCTCTGTCCCCACAAAGATCTGATCAGTCAGATTCCCCCACTGCATGCGTGTTACACTGCAACAGCGCGACACGAACACTACTGCTAGCTCCGTTAACTTTAGCTCATAGCGCCAAACACAACTCTCCTGAAACAGTTACTGTAAGTATTTCTTAAGAGAAACTTAGTTTCGTATCATTTTGAATGGGCAAACGAGGTGCTGCAGACCTTCCTTTCTTTGGCTGAGAAGAGTTAGAGGGCATAGAACGAGCCGATGAACTGTCTGCGCGCATGGATGAGTGCCGGGCAATGAACCGCTAATGAATCGCCGCTGGAGAAGAGGATTTTAACTCTGGATTCCTGACTGTTTTAGGAAATCTGGTGAAGTTTAATTCCTAACTTAATGCAGTTATACAAGTCTGTTAACATCTTTTTTTAATAAACTACATACCCCTTCCTCGAACTATTTTGTTAATGCCAAATTTGTTACATATTTAATGCACCAATTCTGGGTATAAACATTATTTGTTACTTCTGCCAAATATCAAGGTTAATTGTCATATTTTACAATAGAAGTATTTGCTTGGAAAAAACAATCATTGCTTGCATATGTAACAGGTAGGTGTACAATTTAAGACTTTGTGTTACACAAATGTTTTCATACATGTATGAAATGCAATTATTAAAGAATGTAATTCTTGTGGCCATTAAACCAAATAGTCGATATTTCTCATCTCTGTGCTCCTCTTCACCTTAGGAGATCAAATGTATGTATACCCCTCTCTGACACGTGCAGGTCAAGCAGAGCACATGTTGGCACCACCGATTCAACCCGCCACAACCATTTAATTTTCAAGGCAGCAGCATCTGCCTTGTAAATGAGTAAAAACAGTCTTATAACACACATTTTGGTCTCCGGTGTAAACACTGGTTGCGGTTTTTCTGACCTCACTGAGCAGAAGTGAAATGGCTTGAGGAGTGACATGTTTTGCTTGATGTGTCTAAAACAAGCCTGTTCAGATATTTGACGGTAACTCTGTGAAAAAAGGAGAGACGTTTTGAGCCGAGATGAGCTATTATGAGTTGAGATTAATCCAGTGGAAGTTGGCAGCTGTTGGCTTGTCTGAGTTCACTCTAAATCAACTATTGATCAAAATTCTAGTCATTCATACTTGTTAAGCAGCTGGATCCACCCAAAATGCATTTATACAAAATTAGGGAAGATTCTTTTTTTTTGTACTTTCCTTTTTTTTTTTTTTAAACCACTGGTCAAATGCAGACTGGCCCACCAGCCTGTTTGTCTTTACTAGACTGCTTTCCTGAAACATTCAGTACAGTTCAATGTACTCTGTACAGATGAATGAGCGCTCTGGCTGAAGTTTTCCAGTGAATTTCAAAAAGCAAATCTTTTTGTTAGATAGCCATACTAGAGTAGTTTACAAAAAGCTATTGATTGTGGGGTCCCGTAATGTGATAAGACTGGAACCTATTTCTTGTTCAAGTCTATAGCTTCTCAAGTTAAGTTTCACTTCAGTAAAATTCAGAAGGGAAAGTACAATCATAATCACTCAACTCTTGGTGTGTGTCTCTTTGTTTTAGCTTTAAGGCTCACCCCACCCTCCATTTCCTGTTTGTAACACATGCTCTCAGCTGACTATTCGGGTCATGTGATGCAGCTGCTGTGCCACATACAAGAATGTCAATTCTTCTGCTTCAGATGCCTGACCGCTGTAGCTAGCGCTGTGTGGAGGAATACCTAATATGTTATACGAATACCTAATGGTTAATAAGCACAATATTACAATGAAAACTTGCTTTGGAATTCAGAGTATGACTTAATGACAGCAGAGTAAAGAAATGGATCCAGGTTGCCACACCTAGTTCTATGAATGTAAAGCATTCTATTATGACTCGATAAAAATCTCAAAGTATATTTTAAATCTCAAATCTTAACCTGCACCACTGTTAAATGTTTCTGCCTCTGCTGTTGAACTCTGAGTCCTCAGAGTAGATGGGAATATGACAGGCAAGGTGTGTGTGTGCAGTGGTGACTATCACGGATCCTCAGAGCGAGCTGCGTGACGCAACATGATAAAAATAGAAATGTGCTCCAGTTATCACAGAGCTGCCTACTCTGAGCATTTATAAAACCAGCTTACAGGCCAAACTGGAGAGAAATCTGCTTCATTCACAATGTAAACCTAATTTGCATTTGTGACTTGTTAAGCAAGGAGAGCAGGTGCCACAATCACCAAGATTCCAAATTCATCTTAGTAACTTTGATTGGAAGTAAGGTTGTAGCTATCGAATATTTTAGTATTCGGGTATTCTATGGAAAATTAACCTATTAACAAGTGTAAACTAAGTTATTATTGATAACCTAAGAGCAATAAAAGTGGAACAATGAAGCTGACTGTTTTTCCAGTCTCTACACCTTGCTTTGACTACGCGGACAAAAGTAGAATGGACGTTTAATATTGTGATGTCATAATGTTTGGTGTGGATAATGCGGTCACATTATTTTTATGAACATTGCAACATAAATATTCATAATTTCTTTAGTATGTTAGACAGCATTTAACCTTGATGCTACTTCTATCTGGCGACACCCTTGCATAGAAGGCACTTACTGTAAAATGAAAGCTAACAAAGTCAAACTATTACTTCACAACAATCTTTTCAATGTAGCGTTAAGGAATATTAACAGTGTTAAAGGTGAAAATAAAATGCTCTGCGTTTCCTGAATGATCGAGCCACCGTCATCTTTCTTCAGAATTGAAAGTTTCTCAGTGTCAGTCCTGCGGAGCTCCACAAATGACGATTGGTGTAGAAATAGCTATGCAACTTAAATAATATGGTCACTATAAGAATTCAATCCGTGAACGATTGCTGAATCAGCCAGTCAGAATCCAGTATTCAGACAGGCCTGGGGATAAAAGGAATTAATAGAGGTTTTGAGGCTCGACTAATTTTGTAATCAAGTTATTTGAGTAACTCGAGGAGTCATTTCAACCCTATTTGGAAGGTTGTCATAAACTTACTTTTAAAGACAAGAAGTTTTTGGGGTTCTAACGTGTGAAAAAGAAAAACCTTTTGGGTTGGGTTATTTATTTTTTAGAAGATGTTCAATTGTTCTTAAGGAGACCCATTATGAAAACTCAATCTTTGGAAGATGTTTAGACATGAAAGTGTGCTTGAACTTTGCGAACACGCTTGTATTGGTGGTTTAAATTCATTGTAAATTAAATTAAAGAGTTAATAATGTGTCATGTTTATTTATAGCTCATTATACACTCTCATAAAATCCAGGATCATAAGTTTGAATCAAATAAATGGCAAATAAATTATTTCCTGTGCTGAAGACATTTTTTTTGTTGCTGCTTGAATCAACACCGTTGTTTTTAAGATGGGAACAGGTAGCGATTGATTTACTGGCATCATTGTAGGATCTTGGTTAAACACATCCATGTCTGATTCACCTTTATTATGTAAAATAAACATTCTTATGATATATGACATTCACTATACTGCTGTTGAGGAACACACCCCATTTAAACAGCATGAGTCAAACACAAAATCAGAAAAACATTTCTAATGTGTATTTTTTTTACAGAAACTGAACTTGGCTAGTTCATGATGCTTATACAATTAATACCACATGTTAAAAGGCTAACATAAGCAACAACAATAAAAACATCTGTCCTCTTCTGATTTGTCTTTTCAGCAGCCTGAACTACAGCAGTCAGAGATCGTCTAAAGTTTTACATTCAAAATGTTAGTTTCTCATCTAGCTTTGCAGAAAATCTTAATATAGGATCAACTAAATACCCCTAAAGCAAATGGATTTATGTCTGTTTTTAATGGTAAACATGGTATGTTTTGACTACGACATTGGGTTAGATAAAGGGAAACATGAATTGAAGTCGTTACGAGTCTACCCTGACTCTGGGCAGCTGTTTGGTGCTGAAGAAGAAAGGAATGACTGTTGATTGGCTACAGCTCTATTTTATAGTACACCTGATTGGTTCCGCACAGAAATAAGAAAGCAGGAAAAATGTGTTAAGTGAAATATAGATCAACAAATTTTTATTAGACTCTCCAAATAATTATTCAATAAATTTTTTAGAAGGCATTTTTATTTACATTATTTTTGTCTAATTGCATAACTATACTTCAAAGGGGATGTGCGCTCTGATATCAAACAGTAAACGAAAACAATTTATATGGGTATTTTTTGTATTTAGTTTTTGAGATGCCCATTAAAAATTAATTTTTAAGCATAGAATATGATTTCTCCTTCCTAATTAAGAGGAAATTGAAGAAAAACTAAATAAATACTTTAGTACAGGTGGTCATTGAACGGTAGAACCTATTGGGGACTAAACTTTGCTAATCGTACAAAATGTAGCAGGCGATGCTCATTGTTGATGAGACAGGAAAGGAGTTAAGTTGCTCTTGTGTGTGTTGGGCAGCTGTTCTTAAGGGAGGGGGTCCTAAATTATTAAAGCCCAGCAGCAGATCCAGGGCAGCGAGTAAAAGATGCAGAGCCCTGCCCTACTCATCCTAAGACGTATCTCAAAGCGCACATATCAATCATTCTGCTATTTAGAGATAAAAAAAACCATTTTTGTATCGCTATTATAAACCTGTTCTTTCCCATGAATCTCCCTCACAAAGAATATTGATCTGTGCTGGACAGAATTTTTTTAAGAGTAATTGAAAAAGGGTGAATTTTTGTAGTTTTGACTGAAACACTCCTAAATGATTGTGTTTTTAATGTGAAGGTGAGGCTGTGTCTAGGCTGACCCTGTATTAGGAATATTATCCTGACACTTTATGAGCTGGATTATGTGTGGTTTAAATGTGAAGCTGACCAATCAGGAGCTGCTGATCAGTTGAGGCGTTGATCCAGAGTAGATCTGTCCAGAAGCTTTTTGGCCTCTGGAGACACCGGTGCTGTGTCTGGGAATACAGGATCTAGGTAAGACTCGACTTTCATTTACAGTTACAAGCTGCATCAAGGAATGGGATGCTAAGAGCTTAAAGACGAGCTTTAGCTTTGTATTGTCGATTTGTTTTTAACATATAATCAATAAATAGATAATGATTTTCTTAAGGTGTTGTTAAGAAATATGCTACAATACTTGCACACTGCATATCGTGTAACAATCCATTCTTAAAAACAGCTAGATATCAGGAACTAATTCCCTTTTGAATACCTCGACTTGACAAAATATGACAAGACTTGGCAAGACATTTGTCTGCAAAGCAATAACAAAAGTTTGAGTAAGACTTTTTATAAGAATTTATAGCAAGAATAATAGCTCTGTGGCTATATTCTTTAAAACAGCATTGATGTCTATTTTAACCTTTTGTTTGGTTTAATACTTGTCTTACTTTTAGGTTCACCTGACATTGATTTAGTTTTCATTGATTTTTGCAGATGAACATAAATTTGTCAGATTCGTTGGATATCAATCTAATGTGAGAACTAAGATACGATTAAGAGCTGCAAAAAGACAATAATAAGAGATTTCTCATACGTGTCTCACAGATGCGAAGTCCTTAAATGTCCTAAGTCCTTGTGTCCTATCTTTGTAATGGATGAGAACATGTTTTCATTGTATGGACATTTTGTCATGGTTTAGTTTGTGGAAAAAGTTTTAAAAAAGCAAGTTTAATTTTTTTTTGTGAATTCAAGATATTTTGAGTATTAATTGAAGAAGTTTGGGGTCTAAATCACAGATTTGGACTTGTCTTTTATTCTGGTGTGGTTCAGAAGATTTGCCACAGTTTTGGCTTTGAAAGGAAGGCCAGTGAAAGTGTTGGCTCTAGATTTGTGTCAGCAGGAAAGTTCATCAGCAGATTTGGCGTTAACCGGATTTGCTCAGACGAGCTGAATCAACAGGGTTCCTGGATTACGCCAGTGACATTGAGAGGGACTGGAGGTGTGTCTCTCTGAGCTCATGACCTACCCTAATTATTAAAAGTCTAGTGTTGGATTGAGATGCAGAAATCACATCATGATTTTGGTTTTCGGCATCTCTAGGTTTTTCAGAGGGTCGTGAGTAATGATTACCTAATTATCTATTGAGTGGGCATTGATTTATCTCTAAGGGCCTGGTGGAGTCTGGTAGAATTCTGTAGATTGTAGCGTTTGGGGATGAATACTAATATTATACTTAGTGGTCGAAATCAGAAAAAATTGGGTGTATGTTCAAGATCAAATTGTTAAAGCTCATCATTTACATTTATAATCTTTCCACAAATTTACATAGAGTTTAACAGAAATTTTGTACAGAAATCGCAAAAAAAAAATCTTACAGACCCAGACCTGCTTAGCTGTTTTTTGTAATAACTTTGAATGCACTAAGAAACTAAGGGAGGGCTCTCGCACCTTTGGTGCTTTTTTGATGTGCAAACATGTTGTGTGTGAAAAAAACCTTGATGAGGAGAGTTTGCGTAAACTTCTTTCAAGCGGGCCATCTTTAAATCTGTGTAAAAGTACTTGGTATCAGAAAGGGTACTTAAAAACTTGTTTTCTCTGTGACTGTGATGGCATATTTTTGACAGGGGTTCAAGAACATATCCATATATAATTTTTTATCATGATGGTGTTTCTGTCAGACATGAAATCAGGTGGATGGGTTTCAGTCGGTCTCTGGGAATATCTTTAGCTGGAATGCCCATTATCTTTTGAATTGTGGAACAGTTCATTAGTACTCGTTTTGGCCTTTTGTAGTATAGAAGGACAAACCTCAGTCAGCAGTGGACAATGGAACTGCTGAGGACGCAGTGGAGCACTTCAGCAATAGCTCAGGATTGTTTATAGGGCAAAACATTAAAAAGCTAAATTAGGTCTTTGACATGGTGAAAGGTGTTAAGATGTTAAACTTGTTAACAATGAACTACAACTTTAATCTTTCAAACTAAAGTTACAGTTTTTATGTTGCATGATAACGAATTTAGCTGCTACCACTCATAAATGCACTACTCAATCGTTACCATTTTAAGCAGGATGGCATAAGCTCTGTGGTCTAATCTTTGAGGTATGTAAAGAGCTGTCTGTGTGTGGTTGTGTTGTGCAGCCATGGATGGACGTGCAGTGATGCTGAGCTTTGGTACAGGCTGCACATCTCTGTTACTAAGCAACGGCTCCACAGATTGGCTAGGATACAAGTGGAGAGAGAGGGAGAGGGAGATTTGCCTGCAACCCTCTCATTATCACTGTAAACGTCTTCTCCCAGCGTGTCCAGTGGTAGCATGGCTCTAACTATAGCCCTGTCTGATCTCAGCTGCGAGAGTGTTTGTGTTCAAGCTTGGATCGATGTAGGTTGAGCCACAGGTTGGATGATTTGGGTTCAAAACACTGATTGGGCACTTAATACTAGTCCTTCAAAATGGGGTTATTCGGAAAGGATATTGTGGAATTTATAGAATTTTTTTGATCCAGTTGCAGAAACATTTATGATGTTTGTAAGGAAGTTTTTGTATTTTCATGCATGGTCATTAACCCTTTCTGATTATCCTTTAATTTCCGTGAAGCACAAGTGTATATTTGATATTGAGTATCTTTGGATTCGTACTATTTTGATGAACAAATGGTAGTAATGGATGCCTTCACACCTGGCTTGTTAAATTGCTTGTTAAAAAGCTTACAGATACTTGGAACCAATCCTAGATCTTTTTTATTAACTTGGGTTCATAAAGGTCACTTCACACTTATGCAAACATAAATCCTACATGGGCTTCTCTATACAGGGCTTTCACACCTCTATGCAATGATTCCTTGGATTACGCTCAGGGTTACTACAGTCAAAGTTAAAGACAATAATATGCCACTTTGTTTCCTCTCATTTGTGTTTTTGTAATCTTTTTTTTTTTTAAGTTTTTGAACAACTTTCGGAGCAGCTGAGTTTTTAACTATCTATTCTTTTCCGAACCTCCATTCTCTTCCATATACAACTTCTGTTCTATTTCCTGTCGCTAGTTGACAGAGGTGTGTATGGAGCAGCACCCAGTGAATCTTTTATGTCTCTGAACACAAGATCAAAGTGCCAATTATCATTACAGCTATCTGACTGCCAGATAATTTTGATGCTTGCTCTGCTCCACCATGACTAATCACAGAGCTTGCACTCTGCAAAGCCTTGACCGTTTCACAGATGTGCGATAGAGATCACTTTTTATAGTTTCCCAGGCCACCTCTGCAACTATTCACAGGATTCCAGTAACAGTCCCAGGAGCAAGTGTGCTCAGAGACAGAATATCATATTTAGTTTGTTGCTTTCGAATTCATTCAATGAAGGCATTTCATTTTCTGGATCAATATATTTAAGTGTCCTTTTGGAGTGTTCTTTATTGTTTAAAAACGGTGTAGAAATGATTAAGATATGATTATGCAGTGTTTTTTGAAGTGTATATTTTTGTGTGTTTCAGATCAGAGCGTGCAGTTGCAAGTGGACGGAGTCAAGCTTATTGTCTAGCAGAAGAAAATGAGTGAACTCGACCAGTTACGCCAGGAGGCTGAGCAGCTGAAAAACCAGATCAGGGTTAGTCACATGCATACAGTACCATTCACTGCTTTATGTTTCATTGTAACGTTGACACGCTCCATTCAAAGCGATCCTGAAAGGTTGGAAGCTTGCAATGTCAAGTCCTCTGTTGCTCGACTGCTAAACACGCATCATTTTTTACTATTCATGGCCAAAAACAACTATTATAAAGAGCTATTGTATAATCACCCAAATGTAACGCCAAACAATAAACATTTACTTGATTTTAAATTATCCACAAACTGATGATGATGATGATGATGAATGCAAAAAGATAATTTTATTAATTATTGAAATAAGATGTAATGTTGAATTGTGAATGTTATTAGTTTAGGGAGAAAACCTACAATAAAATTTACTGTTCATACCTATAAATAAAAATATTTAAAGCCTTTTTTTATGTTTACATTTATTTTATGGGAAATTTATATTATTTAAGTGAGCAAATTGTTGCATAACCTTTCACACATTCATGAAAAGATGAATCCACCTTAGTGATGTTTCTGATGTCTTGGTTGCATTTAAATGCTCATTAAAAACAGCAGAGAGCTCTTTAATTTCTGTAACATAAAAGTCCTTAAGCAGCAACTGCTGATGGGATGATACAACAATGTGTTATATTGTGCATGCATGCTCAAAACACTGCCTTCCTGCTGCTTACTGCAGGCAGATAAACATTAATTGGAAAACCCATAAACTTTATTAAATGTCTGAGATTTGTTTTATTGTTCAAATGTATTTAACAGCACATGCAGTCTTGGTCTAGTTGGTACTTTGCTGCTGTTTACTACAGCAGAAAGAAAAATGAAATTTGATTTGATTGGTTCATTTGCTTGTTTGCTGAGACCAAGATGCACATACTCGCAGGTTTCCTAGACGCTTGTTGTTTACTCCAGTCAACAAAAGCATGACTACAGTTTTCTGTCGACTCGGGTTAAACGCATGAATGCTTTTTTGAGTAAAAAAATGCATAATCGAAAAAATTCATGAAAATGTACTATAAACTACATCTCCCATCATTCATTCTGAGCTTTCCTTAAAATGGCAGTTCACTGGTAACCAAATTCCTGCAGGAAGTAGTTGTCCTTTTAGTCGTGGCTGCTTTACATCTCTAGTGTGTTTAAGTGGAAACAGAAAAAGGCAAATTTCAGCGAAATAGCTGTTAAATAGACCTTTATAAATATAGCAAATATATCTTTGCATACTTGGTAAAAAAAAAAGTATAGTTTATTTTAGGGCTGAAACGATTCCTCGGGTTACTCGAGTAACGCAAAATCCTCCACCTCTATTTATTCCTTTTATGCTGTGGTCTGTCTGAATACTGCATTCAGATTGACTGGGAGGTGTTAACTGAGGTTTGTTTTTACTCCATGCATCCTTGCTAATCACAACCAGCCGTTCTTCATGGTGACTGTTCACTCAATGCAAGCGCATTGCACAGAGTCGTTTAACTTGGATTCTTTTAGAGACTGTATTTTTACATCACCGTTTATAAAGCTACCCTGGAGAGGAGAGGAGGGACACGGTACTTCTCGGAGAAATAATTCTTCTGATCAGCATGTGCAGTATGAAGCATGCTGTTTTTGAGGTATACTGATAATAATAATGGGGAACATCAAGGTTTTTGCTAAACGTCCATTTCTACTGAGTCACAGACAGTTTTAAAAAGGCCTCCTAATGAATGGTAAGGGACACACTGCAAATATATGTTCAGAATTTCTTTTAGGTCAAAACCTTACATAGCCAAGAGCCATCACTGAAACCTCTTCTCTTCTGCTCTTTTCTTAATGGAGTGCATTAGTGTCGCCCACTTTTCCAGCAGCTCTCCTTGCGGAAATAATTTTCCCCAAAGGGATTGAGAAATCAGTTTAAGTATTTTATGACATGAAAGAAGAAATCCCATCAGCTTTGAGAAGAAATTTGCTTTAGGTAAGAAAACATTATTGTTGGTGACTTTATATTCTTTATAAAACCAAAAATCGTAATCTTTATAAAACTAAACCAATCAATGTAAATAGATTTAAAATATGACAACCCTAATTTTCGGGGTTTGAACTAGGGAGTGATGGTATAGCTGGGAGCCATTGCCGGTCAGCTGTTATTGCAGTCTGCTTTGAAAAACTGATATTCTGGTGATGCTGTAAATTACTGTAATTAATATGTACCATATTGTTTCTGTGGACAGATTTTTTTTTCTGTAGAGAGAAATAAATAAAGATTTTTCTAATAGGTGTTAATTTTTTTCCATAGCGCACCCAGTGCACTGACAAAGTAACTAATTATGTAAAGTCCGTTAATTTGAGAGCAGAATTTCCATAAAAAATGTGTTTAGTCCAAACTAAAATAAAATACATCTTTGTAATTTAATCTTAATTAGTTAAGCAAACTGGATTTAATCAAATCTGCCCTAAAAACATAATTATTTTTTATGATTTTTTTGTTTGTTTGTCACACACTTTAATCATGGGATTAATTTAATTGAGAAGATAAATTATTTAGTATAGTTATAACATATATGACATGACACTCTTGTTGATGATTTAATATAGACAGTCAATGAAGTCCAACCTACAGCTATGTGTAATATTGCGCAAAACAAACTCATCCCCTAAATCAGCACACAGCTAAGAACACAATTGAACAAAAAAAATTGTTCTAAACCGTTTAAACAAATTTAACAGCACATTTTCTGCACAGTG
The DNA here is from genome assembly GCA_900490495.1 of Danionella dracula. Lineage (NCBI taxonomy): Eukaryota > Metazoa > Chordata > Actinopteri > Cypriniformes > Danionidae > Danionella > Danionella dracula. The sequence goes on from UELW01000334.1 coordinate 18,450,333, forward strand.
AGGACTTCACTAAACTCTCGTCCAATCAGGACTCTAAGCTAGTCATCACAATAATACAGGTCCAAGTTCAAGAGAAATCTCTCACCTGCACAACAGATGAGCAGGAAAATGGGGAAGCTAATGTTAATTTTATGGTAGTTAGCGAAGTTCCTGGGCTAATTAAAAATTAGGGGAAGCGACCGTGCACATACTCTGTGGATTGTGAATAATTTTTTGAGTGTGTCTGCAAGTAACCTAATCATGTGCACTAATGCGAATGGAGTGTATCATGCACTTGCTTGTAAACAAAGTATGAGAGAGAGAAACACGGCTAATTAGCACGCCACTTGCAGTGAAAAGTTAAAATATTTGGGTTTCAACAGTGTCAAGACGGTGAGGCTATGAGCAGAGGATGTGGACGGAGCTGCTCTCCCTCTTTTCATCTTTATCCCTCACAAACTCTGTTTTAAAGAGTCTATTAGAAGCAGATGCAGTGAATCACAGCTGTAAAAATAGAGTAACTTGTGACCAAGCTATTTTTCTCTAAAGAAGAACTTTACACTGTTTTTGAAATACTTTGACTTATACCTTAATACTAGCTTAAATTTATAAAATTATTTCAATGAAAAAGGTTCTTCTTTTCAGATTGTTGATGGTTTTAGTTGTTTTTTTGTTTTTTTAGTTTTAGTTGTTTTTATTTTTTTAAATCTCCAATTTCACATTAAAAGTCACTTGTAAAGTCAAAAGTTTGTGTTAAAAACGATTTTAACAGCAATAATTTGATTGCACTCAAGGTTGGCCTTAAACCAATAAAGCAGCAATGCATAGACCATAGTCAAAGAAGAACAAACAGTTAACAAGGTTAAATGTTATACAGAGTAACTGAATGTTAAGAGAATTAATCTTCAAGAGGGAATTGTTAGAACACGGATTAAAAGTAACTAAATAATTTAAATGTCAATAAAAAAATTGCTTTCTGCATTGGTGAGTTTGCGTGGTGCTAATTTTTGATTGATTTTAACTGGCTACAAATGTGGCTTAACATAAAATATCCATCTTGTTTGTTTCCATAAGAAATTAGCTTTTAAAAAATCTGAAATTAAGTCTTCATGAAAAATATTGGTCCATCTTTAACCCTTTTTATTTAGCTATTGTAGAAGGATAAATGTAAAAAAATAGGGTGCAGATTTTAATCTGTTGCTTTTCTTCTCAAGGATGCACGGAAAGCCTGTGCTGATGCCACCCTCTCTCAGGTACCCAAACGTTTCCTTACCTTAATTTTCACATTACTCTAAATCTCAAAGCCTTTATTATTAAACTTTTTTTCTGCTCCCTTTTTTTTGCAAGATCACAGCCAATATTGATCCTGTGGGCAGGATCCAGATGCGCACCAGACGGACGCTGAGGGGGCACTTGGCCAAAATCTATGCCATGCACTGGGGCACAGACTCAAGGTGACATTTGATTCACACATCTGCCTCTTGTGACCCAAGTCAGGCTATTTTTATAGTCCTAAAAATGTGTTTTGATCTATGATTACGTCTTCACTAGAATATCGAGGAAACTTTGTGATGGTTTAAATCATGTTCAGAAAGGTTAATGCAGGTTCTCTTATCGTTTCCAGGCTTCTTGTTAGTGCTTCCCAAGATGGGAAACTCATCATCTGGGACAGCTATACTACAAACAAGGTAAATGGGGAAGAGTGCTGCTTTTTCCAAACCAGAACAAACCAGAAACACTTAATATTACATAATATACACTTGTTAATAGATTTAGCATCAAGAAAACAAACTTATGAAATTAACTCAGCAAGCACTTCACTATTATTCTTCCGATTGATTCAACCCTATAGCGCCACCACTGAAGTCTTACATTAAAATTTATTTTTTTTAATAGATGTGTAAAAAAGTTATATTCTGATAATACGAATCCTGATCTTTTTCAACGTTTATTGTATATTAAAGTCAATGATTATAGACGAGTTAGACGAGTTCTATCAGGATAATATGTTGTAATCATTTTGTCCAGCCCTAGTGTCTGGTTCAACCAGATGTTTGGGAGGAAAAGCATTATCCACCATTAAAAGGAAAGCCTTAGATTGACTTGATGTGTTGTAGGTGCATGCCATCCCTTTGCGCTCTTCATGGGTGATGACCTGTGCATACGCTCCGTCTGGAAACTATGTGGCCTGTGGAGGTCTCGACAATATCTGCTCCATCTACAACCTGAAGACACGCGAGGGGAATGTCCGTGTCAGCCGTGAGCTCGCTGGACACACAGGTCAGTGCTGGAGGGGGGATCGGCTAGCCTCCGCTTAGATGCAGTGTAAAAGTATGGTGGATGCGCCGCCGCCTTCTGCCTTTGCACAGAAGTGATTTACAGGAGAAGAGTGGTTGCATGGTGTTTTGGAATCTCGCTCTCATTATTCTCAAATAGAGGTAAATGCAACTTGACAGAATTAGCAACAATGTAATGGCTTGGTTTTGACTTCCTGAACAAAAGCCAGTTTTCCTGGCCCCTTTTCTTTGATCTCGGAGGTGGGTTAGTACAGATTGATGCAGAACGGCTTCAGAGCATAAATAAGTATTTGAGGAAGATTTATGATAGTTGACCACAGTAATTCCCTTCTCTCAGGACCCTTTTTAGATTTCCTCAAACCTGTTGTAGTGGTGTGAGTCTATGTATGTATCACTACTTAAAATATTACACTGTTATAAATTCTAAATTAAAATCTAAAATAACAGTTATCGACTGTATAAATCTTAAGAAGATTTTAAGTGATCGCTCTCCTAATTGTGATCAATGTATTTTCAAAATTACTTAAATGCATTGAATGGTTTTGTTGGTTAGTGTAGATTATTTAGATTTAAAGGAAAGGAAAGCATTAAAGGGATGAACTCACTGCTTTACAATATTTTTGTAGAGCTATTTTCATTCATTTGTTACCATTAACTACTATTCTTGAGCTTTTCACTGGTGAATATGAATGAAGCGTATTTTAAGTGTTACAAACTTGTTGTACATCATATAACGACGGAGCAATTATAATAGCGCTTGTGAGTGAGTATGTGTGTTCTGATGCTCGCCTCATGTTCTTCACACAGGTTATCTGTCCTGCTGCCGCTTCCTGGATGACAATCAGATAGTGACCAGCTCTGGCGACACCACCTGGTGAGTGAGTGAACTGGCACATGTTACCTGAAACGCCCAGTAGTAGAGGATGCTAAAGCTCATATTCCTCAGTACAAAGATAAATGGGAAACGATTATTTGTTCTGCTTTAATATTTAATTCTGTGCGATGATTCTGCAAAATGTTTTTCTCCTGAAAATGTTAGTGAATAAGTTTTTCAGTTAGTCCATTTCAGCTACTTTTTAGTAATTAAATGTTAAAGTATCAATGATTCAGTTTTTAGGTGCTTTCCCAACCCTTGCAGTTAAAGGGTTCATAGTAAAGTGTGAACACGTAAAATATCCAATGGTTTAAAAAATGTATCTCTGCCAATATCATAGTCATAATTTTAATCGTTATTCATTGAACGGCCATTATAATACTGAAAGGTCGATGGTTTGGATTTGGGAGGTCAAAAAACACTTCCGTTCTCTTATCATTTCCCAAAGTCTTCACATAACTAAAGCAAATTGAGATGCACCAATGCCACTTTTTTTCTTAATTAGTATGTGTACTCATTTCTCACAGATACCGATACCAGTACTTAATTAAAACTCTATTTAAATTTTCAGGTAACAGCTTTAGTCATATAATAAAAAAAAACAAGGGACTAGTTTGTAATTAAGAACATTTATTTACAATGAAAAGTATGTTGTATGCAACATATTACAGAATAAATCATTATAAAAAATTAATGGCTTAACTCTTAATTCTTATAAATTAAGCCTGACTGGTGTGCGAGCTGTGGAATGGTTTCACATGTAATATGGCTCAGTTAGGTTATGGTCAGGTTAATTAGCGACACGGGGCTAACACTGCTTTTCCAAATATCCGTGGTGAAACTAAACGCATAGTAGGTTTGCAGCAGGATGTGGATAATCGTTTTTATGGAGTCGTGTAGTTTAGGCAGCTCCATGTCAGTCATGTAGTGGCAGCTTGGGACATCATATCTGGGCTCCGGAACATGGTAGAGACTCTGGAACCCCACATTTAACAGCTCAGAGAGCAGCTGTTCTTTCAATGCAATGTACTCGATAATTGCCCGTGTTATTTTCACAGTGCGCGGATTGACTCTGGACATTTTCTCTCGTCTTTGCTATAGCGTGGGTGGTTTAGAAGTGTGGGTAAACTTTTTGTACATATTGTCGAGGTGGGTTTTAAGGTGCTTGATTAAATTACTTGTGTTAAATGCGTTACCTTTTGAGCCTCCTCTGGGCAAATTTGCTGAGCACAACTGTCAGTCTGCCATTGATTTGTCGTCTTCATTCACTTTGAAATAGTTCCACACGGCTGTGATTAACCCTTTACGCGTCGCTCTAACCTAGACATTTCTCAGACTGTTGTATCGGTCCCAGGTTTCGGGGTCTTTTAACGAGTACGAGTACTTCAGAAAATGCGGTATCAAGCCTGATACCGGTAAGGGTGCATCCCTAAAAGCAACAAAGATTAAAAGAGTGACTCACTTGAGTCCACAGATGAGAAAGTGAGGCTCGCTTGAGTCGTTGAATCTAGAGCAGGAAACCAATTTCATGGTGTGCACACACAACTAGACACACCAGTTGTTTTTGTAACAACGCTCAAAAAAAGAATACTTTGAATGCCAGTTTGATTCACTGTAAAAAAAAAAACCAACTAACTAAAGTTTGTTGACTAACTTTTATTTTTCTAAAAGCGTAATTCGCTCAATAAATCATTTATAGTTGGTTGTTTTGTATGTCACAGTGATGCGTTGAATCAATTAAAAAATGTTTTTTAGACTTTAGACTGTTTCATGTTGAATGCAATAACAAGACACAGAGCACTTTCAGATTTGATACTTATACTTAATGTTCCTTAAACTCAAAGCAGTGTTGCATACCAACATTAAAGATCTGTTTTTATTTTTTTTAAGTAATTTTTTTAAGTAATAATTTTGTGATCTCTTTAAGTAAATATTTATATGAGAGCTGGAATTGCCCCTTACAAAATAAAAAGTGCATAATTGTTGGTTTTAAGCTGCTGCTGTATAGTTGTATAGATTAATGAGCTTTTACTCAAGACATGGCAAGCAATGAAAGAGGAAGCTTGGTTTGAGATGGTAGCTGGAGCCTGTTGTTCGAGTAATCATAAAAACTGTCCTGTTTAAATTTGCTAAAATATGTAAACCAGCATGTGTTGTTTATATATTTGAACAAGACTCTTGGCAATCATCAACAATTTGCCCATGCTAAGCATGACTCATTCTTAAAGTCTGCTTTATTTGATTTTCAATAAACATATATTTTTGTATTTCCTGAGTATTCTTTATATGATTTTGTACTTCAAATTTGGCGTAAATGGCAGGACTAGCACACGCACAGGGAAATTTATTTACTCATGAAAAACAATCCTTGATCTGTTTTTCAACCTTCAGGGGTGGAAACAACTCCTCACATTGTTATAATATAGGCCACATAAGCTGAATCATTTTGTTAAATACATGCTCTTATGTTAATAAAAAGAACCATACAAATATTTTGTGCTCAGATCAGTTATTTAGCACATTTATCATAAATCCTTTCAGTATATTTGAAATGACTATAGTAGTCAATCTGAAGGCTGAATGAGGGAGCTGACACAAATGGTAAGGTAGCTTCTGGTTCCAAAATGTTATATTATGAATATCAAACGTGTTAAAACTCAGGCATTCAGGCATTAAAACTGCAATGTGTTTGTATATTATGATGGAAGGTTTTTTTCTTGTCTCTCTCTCTATCAGTGCCCTGTGGGACATTGAGACAGGTCAGCAGACGACCACATTCGCCGGTCACACCGGTGATGTCATGTCTCTCTCTCTGGCGCCGGACACTCGTCTCTTTGTGTCCGGTGCATGCGACGCTTCTGCAAAACTCTGGGACGTGAGAGAAGGAATGTGCAGACAGACCTTCACTGGCCACGAGTCTGACATCAACGCTATCTGTGTACGCATCACTCAGACACCCCCCCCCCCCCCCCCAAAAAAATTTTTTGAACATAACGTTAAAATACACGAAAATACAATGTTTGTTTTGTCTCCTCAGTTCTTCCCAAACGGAAATGCGTTTGCAACGGGCTCAGACGACGCCACCTGCAGGCTGTTTGACCTGCGCGCAGATCAAGAGCTGATGGTTTACTCTCATGATAACATCATCTGTGGCATCACCTCGGTGGCCTTCTCCAAGAGCGGACGGCTGCTGCTCGCTGGATATGACGACTTTAACTGCAATGTCTGGGACGCACTCAAAGCCGACCGTGCAGGTCAGGGGTTTATGTTCCCCCCTCTCTGTGACTAGTTGGACTCAATCATTTGTTCAGCGATTATTTGATTCATTCTGAGGAAAGCTAAACTGAAGCCTGATTTATACTTCTGCGTCAGCTCGATGAATTGCTCTATGCGGAAGCACCACATGCACCCTTATGTAAACAAAGTATTTATAGTTGTGCGCTCTGTCTGCGCTGCCTATGCTCTGATCATTACTGGTTTGATAAGAAAGCCAACTGGTAGCAAACCTAAACACAACACAGAAACTAACAAAAGACAGGTTTGATTTACCTTGTACCATAAATTGTTTCAAAAAAACATCGCTGCAGCTGTAAGAGCGCTCTCTCTAAACTGATTAATATCACAGCGTACGCATGATGAAGGGTCAGCCCCAGGTCTGCGTCAGTAGACAGACGATGCAGAGGGCAATTCGTCAAGTTGGTGCAGAAGTATAAATCGCGCGTTAGCAGGAAAGCTAGGAATTTGAGGCTAAAAATACATTACAGAGCATCTGTCTTCTTTCAACATTAAAAACATTAACATCTCAAGTTTTTTAAAACTCCAAATCAACGTATTTTTTCATCCACTCCATCTAGCAGCAGACTGTATGTCCTTATCGCTCATTCTATGTTTTGGAATGCTTTTATTTATTTTTTTTATCCGATTTATCAATTAATCAAGTAATTTTATTATTAATCGAATAATAAAAAAATTAGTTTTCAGCCCTAATTAGTTGTGAGCGATGTAATTTTTCCAGATGTTTGCGCTGTCTTACCTCCTCCAACAGGTTCACCCTCCAAAAAAACTTTTCTTTTATAAAATTGACCAAATTTCACAGTTTTTGAGGCAAAGAAGATTGCCGTAGTACTATAAAAATTTACTTTATTAATCAAGGAAGATGGGTGTGTGTTTCAGGTGTTCTGGCTGGGCACGATAACCGCGTGAGCTGTTTGGGCGTCACTGACGATGGCATGGCTGTGGCCACTGGATCCTGGGACAGTTTCCTCAAGATCTGGAACTAAAGCGCTCGGGTGAGAACTGCAGCCATACACGTGATGGAAGAAGCTTTACAAATAGATAGTCTAATGTTAAAATCACAAACTACGTTTGATGAAAGTGAAATAATTAGTTGACCGTTACAACGAACATTTGAGGCAGTCATAAACCGATTAACTACATAGTCATACTCAAGGCACCACAGACTCACAATCTGTGTTCACACCAAAAAGCAGATAAACTGATAAACTGAGGACCCTGCAGAGACGCTTAAAATCTTGGTCATCTGCTCTCAAATAACTCTCCAGACAAGGCAGCAAAACAGGTGGTCCAAAACTCTCATTATCTTCTCTTTACAAATATGCAGTTACTCATCACCGCCACAATGCTTGCTATTCAGACAAAGCTAACAGAATGTCAGTTTATATAGCCCAATGTAGAAAACTCAAACCTCACCATATTCTTCTCGCAACACCAGCTTGAGTCTTGCATTGTAAAAGACTTATTTGCTGTCATACAGCACTTGGTGTAGACACACTGAGACTTAGTTATTCCTCTTCTCTGTCTACGGACGTCGTGTCAGTAGTTCAGAGCAAGCTGATGGGTTTAGATCTCTGCTAAAAGGTTCTTATCTTCTGAATTCTCTTATCCGCCAGTGGAAATCAATATCTGTTCCGCCGCTCCTGCTTTTCCCGTATACTCATTGACTTAATATGTAAAACATTGGCTTATTGGTGTGAACACTGCTTAATTGAATTTTTGCATGAGCAATGCAAAGATAAAGAAACAGAAACCATTTTCACTTTCTCTTTCCTCTCCTTTTCTCCTCTCTTTTTCTTTCTCCTTGACCTACCCTCCCCTTCTTTTTCTATTCTCTTTTTCCTCCTTATGTGTTTTTTTTCTCTCTCCTCTCTCTTTCTCCTCTCTTTTTCTTCTGCTATCTTGTGTTCTCTCCTTTCTTTTTTCTCCCTCTCTTTCTCTCTTTTCACCTCATTGCCTCTCTTTCTACTCTCTTTCTTCGATGATTTTTTTCTCTTACTCCCCATCCCTCCTTCTCTCTTTCTCTTTTTGCCCCTCTCTTTCTCTCTCTGTATCTTCCTCCTTTCCTTCTCTTTTTCTTTCCTCAGATGCATCCGGAAGCTCGACTGGAAGACCATTCCTGAATGATAAAAGTTTGATTTTTATTCTCCTTCTCAAACACAACAGAACTGACCCCGACATCTGTAAACCCATCTCTAAAGAGCAAGCATTTTTTCCCTCCAGAAACCCAAACGAGCACAACGCTAGATTGATGATAGTTGATGAGCGGATTGAGCTGATATTTGTGCATTTTTCGGGGACCATTTTCTGATGACTCGCATTCCACTCCTAATCAAACGCACGAGCTAGAAGCTTTATGAGCCTCCTCTGTCTCCTTTATTCCAGGGATAAGACATTTTTGGGATCAAATTTGCTAAACGAAAACTTCATTGACGTCACGTCAACAGTTCCACTCGCTGCTATCTAGCCTGTGTGTTCAATACCCCCTCGGAAATTTGATTAGATTTGTATTTACATTGGCTTGGTTTACAAGGTTGAGACCATCTCTGTTTTAACCACACATCTTCCTCTCATGCTTGTTTGGAGAAATGTAGATTCATCTTGAAGCGATAGATCAGGTCAGATGTTAAGGTTTATGTCATGTCTTTGGTTCATCCTCGGGACATGCCTCTGTCATTTTAAAGCAGGGAAAGAATGTGAAGTTGGTTCATGAAATTACAAGAAGACTTTCTGCAGAAAAAAAGCGTCTGTTTACCAAATGCAAGGAATGGCTCTTTGTGTAGCACTCCACAGTACGCTTGGCCAAAGTAAAGCCAATGCTCGAGTCTCACGGACCGAATCTTTCCCTGCTTTTCTGAAGGGTGACGTGTTCAGAGGAAGAACGAAAGACTGCAGAGGATGGAGGTTCCATCGGTTGAGTGCGCAGTCACTTTGATGCGTTTCTATTTTTCTTGGGCGCATTTGGAAGGATCATTCTTGTTTTTGTTTTAATGGGTTGGACAGAGGTGCCCGTTCTGTGTTTGGAAACCAGTTACTACTCTGTGAATGACATGTTGTACAAATCAATGTTTGAAAATACTGATGAGAAACTTTTTAAGTTAAAAAATGAAACAAAAAAAGACTTTTCGGTTGTCTGCCATGGGTGGGAAACTTGTAGATTCGCATGCTGTAGAATTGCTTAAGAGGTGCATATGGAAATAAGTCCTGGATGTTTTTTTCTTTGTTTTAAACCAATAACCTTCTTGATGGCTCACAGTATTTATTTCCGTTGATCTCCTTTCTTCTTTTGTTTGCTACTCTGTGCTTACACCAGTTTAGTGGAACTTTGCCAGCTATGCACTGAATCCCAAGAGCAGATGAGCGCCGAGTCGATCCGTCCCAGGAGAGTTAGTGAACAGGCTCCGGTAAAACCAGAACAAAGAAATCTCTCTTTGTAGCAAAAGGAAACCTTTCCGGTGCACAAGCACTGCTAGAGCTTTTATATCAAACTGGGGTTTTGTTTTTTACTATGAAAGAAATCAAAAAGCAACGCAGGTGAATTTTTCTGTTGTTCCTCTTGAGGTTAATCAAGGAATGGTATCTTTTCTTAGCTGTAGTGCCATTTTTTTCCATCCTTAATTCTTTGCTTGAAAATGAAGACAAATCGCTGTTGTTCGTTAGGCTTGGAGTTGGCAGGAAAATACAGATTAAAAACTAAACCTGAACTAAATTTGCTTTTCTTCCTCTCTTCCCATTTTTGTGTCTTTCTCTATTTCTCTTCAAACGAATAACTCTGCATTCCCCTCTTTCCCCTTGTTCATCTTTTGTATTTAATTTTAAAGTCAGTGTACAACAGAAAGCTGGATGCAAGATAGAAACTATATTAAAATACTGTACTGTTATTTAAGATGTAATAAAAGCAGTTTGAGATGACCTCTGGATGTCTTGTCTACTTTTTCACTCATGGGTTCTGTCTAGGTCAGAAGTTTTTCTTTTTTTTTTGTTTCGTAAGATCGCCATTTTTTGTGCCAGAATAGAACTGATTCAACCTAGTTTTTAACTTCTGTTATTCTATACTCTATTTCTCCCCACTTACTCTATTCCTTTTCCCTTATTCCCCAGTCTCTATCTCTCTCATTCTCCCTCCTCTCTCCTCTCTTTCTCATCTCTCACTCATTCTCCCGTCCCACCTCTATCTCCCCTTCTTTTTTCTCTCTTCTACTCCTCGCTATTATTTTCCTCTTTCTATGTTGGTCCTTCTTTCTCTTTCTCCTCTTTCACTCTTCATACAAATAACTCTGAATCTCCATCTTTCCCCTCATTAAAATACTGTACTTTTATTTAAGATGTAATAAATGCAGTTTAAGATGACCTCTGGATGTGTGTATTTTTTCATTCATAGTTTGTCTGTAGAGCAAATGTTTAAATTGCTTCTATTCTGGCAGCAAACAGGCGATGCTACAAAATCGGGGGGGGGGAGGAGGGGAATTTATATATATATATATTTAGTTTTTTTTACCTGATTGATGTCTATCTTCACTGCTATGGTGTGAAATGAAGATTGTGACCCATTAAAATCAGAGGTTAATAACTTGCGTAAAAGCTTACTTAAATTAGGGGGACTGGCTGTTAAACCATATTGTTTGCACTGAGCTCTGGTGGAGCAGACTTGACTAATGCTCGTCTGTGAACTTGAGGTGAAAAGTGTGTGGTTGGTTTCTCTCTTTAACCCAGGGGTGTCCAAATCCGGTCCTAGAGGGCCGGAGCGCTGCACAATTTTGGTTCAACCATCATGAAACACCTGTGGCACTAATTAGGGTCCTCTGATTGGCTGAAGCTAGAGTAGAATGCACTACAGCAGGGTCACAACTAAAATGTGCAGGGCTGCTGTCCTCCAGGACCAGGTTTGGGCAACCCTGCGTAACTCGTTCACGTGCACATACAGCAGTGAGCACACCTGAAGCAGTGGCTCTTTGGTTTCGGTGAAGGGTCTGGAAGCTATCTATATCCATGCAGCACAGCTCTGGATGGAATGATTGGGTAAAATTATAATTTAAAAACTAAATGTTCAAGGTTCCCTCCACTCAAAATCATGTTTCTTTTTTTATGTCACTTTAAATATAAAATAAAATAATAAAGTATGATATAACGGTGAATCCATGCTTCATTCTGCTCAAATGCTTTACAATCTAAACAACCTCAGAAGTTAAACTAATAACATCTAAACTGGTAATGTATGGTCTTAATAAGCTGAATGATAAATTGTGGTGTATGTAATTATTTTTTACAAAATTTCTGTAATCTTTGTTTTGAGTAACGCCAATATGCCTTTATTTTCTACACGGAATTGTGCACGTGTCATGAGCATACTGCAGGTGGCGCTGTTGTCAAACAATCCCGAGAGTACCCCAACATAGCATTTTTATTTGATTAAATGTTAAAAATACCGTTTACATTCTGCATACTGTTGTACAAATTGTACCAATTATTTGCTAATTAAAAGGTAAATTGAAATTACATACATTTGTTCGGATACCTAATATGATAACGAAATACCGAATACGTGTGCTATATATACACATTAGGTGTTTCACATAATTAAAGCTTACTTCTATCTAAATTTTGGAGATGTAGTTTAATATATGTGAACATTTATTCGCAATGTTTTATAAGTAGTTTTTTTTTTTAGTTTTATTATATATCAGCCTGTTCCCAACACAAGTTCTCCACGTCACGCGCATCTTGCCGGTTCTCAATGCTTCCGGGATCCAAATTGCCACACCACATTGAATCATGGGATTACGAGTTCTTTGCCCAATCGAATAGTTGACACTGCGTTAAAGTTAACTGCTCTACCCATAAACCCCTTCTCCTATTCCAAAGTAACCTCCCTCGTCTGTTTTGGATCCTTATTTTTTGATTCGGAATTTGTGTTGTTGAATCTTATAGCAGTTCTTTTTTCTGCCAATGACATGGCTCATCAAGTTAAATCTTTTAAAATCCCTGTTAATGAATTGAAATGTGCTGTCTATAAATGTGTGGGGAAACTAATTATATATACAAAGTTTTATGCTTGTAGATCTTAATCTAAACTGGCATAAAATGTTTATAATGCTAATATTTTTAATACAATTAAATATTTCAACTAATTAAAATTCGCTTAAATAATACTTTTAAACATTAAACGAATCCTTTTAAACATTTTTTTAGAATTTTCCCTAAATAAATGACAGTGGCATGATCTAAGAATGAGTAGTTTAGACAGAGAGAGCATTAATCCATGTTCTGATATAATCATGGTGCAGAACATTGGTAAATGTACTGGAAACAGCAGACAATTATACACAAAACATACACACTGCGGTTGTATTTGGAATTAAAACTATTTAAATGTGCATCAAGACAATAGAGTAAAGTCGTTTAACTATTTTGGCTGGTGATAATTTCTAGTTAGTAGAGACGTATGCACTGTATGAACCTCTCTTTAGACCTGAACTGAATTGAATCGACTCATTCATATATACCTCAAAATCACTGAGCCGAGGCTTCTAGGAATCGATTCCTAGCCCATCCTCTTGAAGATTGTGCTTCTCCCGCTCCCGTGTTATTGAGGGGGAGAGGAGCGGAGAAGACCGGTTCCTCGGTAACAGAATCATGAATAAGCTCCTCTACCCCCGGAAAACTGAATAAAACAAGCTACCATCCTCCTATGTGTTGGAATACAGGCGGGAAAGGGGCGCTAAAATGGCACAGCATCTCGGGAACAGCAGTCTGTGAAGACCGAGCGTCCGTCAAAGATGAGCGCGGAGGAACACCGCGCCTGGTGCCGGTCGGAGGTCGAGCGTTTAGCTCGGGAGCTCTCCGAGACCACCGAGGAGAAAATCCAGGCGGCTGAGTACGGGCTTGCGGTGCTGGAGGAGAAGCAGCGGCTCCAGAACCGATACGACGAGCTCGAGGCAGAGCACGACACCGTCCGCCAGGAGCTGGAGCTCCTCCGCGAGGTAACATAAACACCGACACTTATTCGTTCGTTTGAAATTATAATATGTACGTCTGAAAATATACAGCTTGACTTGATTGAAAATAGTTTAATCATCCAAATGTATTTAGCTAATGCGTTTAAATGCGCTAATGCTAAAAACTATGATGATAAAATGAATATAATAAAATATATTTAACCAAAATATTTCAACCAAGGTATTGTAGGTGTGAAAAGAAGTACAATTATGCTAGTAAATGTTGGCTGGCGTTGATGACATGGTAAAGGACGCCATTGCGGTGGAGCTGAAATGATGGAGATAGCAAGGGGCAGTTGACCCACATCCACACGCACACACACCTTGTTCCACTGCCCTGAGGATTTCTAGTGAGTGATGATGATGGTGATAAATGTTTTAATTTCAATGTTTGTTTTATGATCACTTATGTCAATGATCAGCCCAAACTTGTTCAGTCGTGGGAGGTAACCCAATCAAATTCACACAGAGAATAAATACAATTAAACTCCCTCAGTCATATCTGATTTTTAGTTGGTATGGATCACATATGCAGTGCTGATGGTGCTGGAGGCGAGTACTATTGGTGGCACTTTACATTTTTCTCCATTCTGAATGAAGCGGAGATGTTGTTTGCCTCTGGTCTCATGGGGTTGCTCTGAAATCACTCTGAAATGAATGAAAACTACCAGACAGCTGAAGCATTCCTTTAAGCTGTGAGTTTCAAATGAAGGTTAGCGGAGTCTACATTTCCATATATATTTTGTATAACTTGCAGTGTGTGTGTGGTTGCAGTAGATTTTGAATTTGTGCGGGAGTGTTTGTCTCCTCCTCCACAGCTCTGTGAGTTTATCAAGAGGAATGATGGGAATGCAGAAGTTTCCACAGAGCTGAGAGGAACATAAAAACTCCTCTGTGTCGTGTCCTACTAGCCTAACCAGAGCGTGAGAATGCAGCGTCACAGCTTTGAGCTGTGGGTGTTGGTCATAAATTTGGTTTTCCAAATCTGAAAAGCGAGAATGAACACTGGTTCGCTGATTCATTATTAAAACCTCTAACTAATTTATTTTTGAATGCGTTTGTGTAATTAACTAATAAACAACAACATTAAAATTGGTTTTGCAATTAGGAAATCTAGTGAGTAACTTCATGCAATCCAAACACTTCCAATTAACCAACAATATATGCACTTTTTAATTAATCAGCATTTCTAAATAACTCGATGGCTGTAAAAGAGTATTATTTCACAAATAAACACCATTAATCCATTATGTTTTGGGAGTGCTGATATTATAAAGGGCTCATGTCATGGTGAGCCTTTTGTGGCTTTTATAGTGATTTATAAGAATAGATTGAATTAAAAATCGAACCATGGACGTTCCCAAACCAAAAACTTTGTTTCCCTTAAAATCAGGTTTTATTTGCACCATTGACGGCGTCGCATTGTAACGTCACAGACATGAAGGGGCTGATTTCCCTCCCCCGGAAGTGATGCACTCTCCACAAAGCAGCGGCTTCTCTCGTGAAATCCAGAAACAAACGCGGGCGAATCAAACAGAGCGAAAGACGGAGCGAGCAGCACACTTGAATTCTGTTATCTAAGATAGCAACACTGATTAAAAGAAGATGCTCAGTTTCAGGGTGTACAGAAACCAAACATCTGTATGACTCTGGCTCATAGAGGTACGGTCGTATAATAGTGTTCCCTCCAAACGCCATTAAAGCGTCTATCAATGATGCTAGCTCTGTGTTCCTGTGTTGAATTTGCTCATAATTAATCCCTCTAATATCTCTTGCATCTATGTTGAACGTCAGACAGTAACTTTGGATACATGTCATGAAAATGCAAATCAATAACCAATAGGTGATTAACGGGGGAATGTGATTATAATTAAAAATAGAGACTTTATAAGTAAAAGAATCACATCTCCCATACAATTAGACCAATGTCAACAACATATTATTGAAAATAACACAATGTCACTGAACCTTTAACACGTCTATGGGATTTCACATTCAAATCACTAGCATCTCACTAGGGCTCATTTATGATGAGAATCTCAATATATTATATAAATATTCTTTTTATTCACAACTTAAATAAAAAAACTTTGTCTTCATAGTTTAACACAGTAAGGTTAGACTAAAGCAACAATAGATAGATAAAAAAAGTAAGAGAGTAAGGCTAGGCTGTATACCATTTCATACTGAATACCGGAGATTTTGTTTAAATTAAGTACATTTTTCATATGTCCCAATACGCGTACGCATGCGTGTGTGTGTGTGTGCGTGCAGACAAAGCATCGAGAACAATTAGTGGTGGAACGTTGCTTTGCGGGACATTGTTAGAGAGAGTATTGTTTTGCAGTGGTGCAAAACCATCAGATGCCGCTGCTTTAGCAAACGGTGAAAACACAGTCTATTATTTTAGAAAATGTCAGGCACAGAAGAGCATCTTCCGAAAAGAGGAGCCATGTTGGTTGTGTGCAAATACTTTGGCTTAAAAAAATTTTATCAAACAACAATCATGTGTTATTGTTGTCGGGTTAAAGTTGGTAATGTTAACCGCTGGGGGCAACACAAGCAATCTGCTTCACCACCTCCACCACAAACATGTCCTGAAATATGAAATGAAGATCTGCATGCTTTTCCATGTTTATAGGTTAATATTGGCACTGCAACTCAAATTTCATTCAGATGTCACTCAGACATGCTTACAAAAGCCGAAAAGCAAACAACTTCAATGTAAAGTTCTTTTATATTTTAAATACGTGAACTCTACATGGTTAGACTACATGGATAATATTATCGCTTCACAAAGCAAGTTTCACATCATCTCTAATTAGGTTCAGAAGGTAAAGAATTAGGTAAAGAAAGTTCAGTGTATAATAAAGTTTTCACTTTGCAGTTACAGGAGGCACACTGTAGTCAGCTTAAATTTCTTCTCTCATTGCAAAACTTACATAATAAAGTGTATTTTAACTGCAACAGTCCTGCATTCTGATTTCTTCAGCTCATTACAATCATGAGTGTCACTGTCAACTCTGTGAGAACAGCGCATTTTGTGAGAGCAGTCAAACCTGAGTTAACACTAGCTGCTCATTCTAAAATAAAGCAGTAAAAGATCATATTTTCTGTGGGTGAGAAATCGGAGCCGCAGTCACAGGATGGTTTTACTCCCTACTTACACACAGAGAGCAAGCAATGTCTTTTGGTGAACTCAAAGGAAAAGAAAGAATATTTAAATGTTAACAGGTTTGTAGCTTGATGCATACAATTATAATTAGGTCTACATTATTTATTTATTGAGGTTAAATCTTGAGTTATTAAGCCAGGACATATGACTCCTTTAATCTTTTTAATCTTAATTTTTTTCCAAAGCCAGTCACCATTTCTTCTGAAATTGAATTATCCGGAGCTAAAGAAAATGATAAAAGATTTTTGTTTGATCAGCGTCAGACAAGTTTAAGACAAAATTATCACTGCCCCAATGTAGCCTCATGCGCTTTTTTGGTACTACTGCAAAAACAATCCATTCTCAAACAATGTTCTGCAGCACAACGCAATGTTCCCCCACTCAGGGTTCTCGATGCTTTGTACACACGCGCACACACACACACACTGTATTGTGGTATGTGATATGAAAAATGTGTATCTGAAAAAAAAAAAATAAAGGTCTGTATTTTTAGTGAAAAGATACAGCGCCCAGCCCTAACTTCTATAAGTAAATTGAAAACCAGTGGTCTCAAGTAGTTTATGATGTATCGTGGCATTATAGTTGATATTGGTGATGAAAACTCCTGGACATGTAGTGCAAAACATATAAGACACTTTATTTTCTACTCTAAAAGCCACTACTATGCTGTAACCCTGTGGAGTATAATACTAAGCAGCTAATGTTTAAGTTTTTCAGGAATAACAGCTATCTTGGGGCGCTCACTCAAAAAAAACTAGAGGACGAGAGGTAATACTTGCAGCTTGTAACTTGAGAGACTTGCTTACCAGATCTAATTAAACATAATTTCGAAGCAAAAAGGCTTAATGGTGTATGTATAGTCATCTAATTAAAACACTTAAGTTTCACCTTTTAACCAAATTAGAGAAACAAATGCATTTCTGTGGCTAAGCTATATTTTGGGAGCTAGCAGGAGAACAGGGAATTCTGTGGAATTTCTCTTGCTTTAGGTAGATTGCTTTTGCTGTAGATTTAAGCTTTTTTAAGTGCCTCCAGGTTAGTATGTTATCAATGGTCTGATCAAATCTGTTGATCGGTTTCAGGTCTAAACGTTCCTGAAACTACATGACTCTAGTGATTCATTCAGGTTAGTCAAGAAGCTGTGCGTGGGCCAGCTGCTGCTGAGGACTGAAATCACTGGCTTTGACCTACATTTCAATCTGAGTCAGCCATTGAGTGATTTACCAGAACAGAACAGCAGAGTTATTTCTTATGCATGGTTACAGATTCTTAACACGTGAAGATGTGCTAGCTCTCCTTTTAAGCTGCTGGATTCCTTTGTTAATATTAGATTTTTCAAAAGTGTGGGACTTGCAGTTATGTTTTAAAAGTATTTTTACATTGGAAAAAAAAAGTTTCTATTTTTTCAATAGTTTAAAAAGTTAAGCTTCCAAATCAAAGTAGTTGTTTTGGTTCAAACTCACTAACTGTAGATCAGTTAATTCTGAAATTAAACAAATACTTTATTGGATAATGATAACAGAAATAGTAGAATCACAATTATAATTTGAATTACCAACACATGATTTCATTTGATTTTTCCCAGTGATGGGTTGCGGCTGGAAGGGCATCCGCTGTGTAAAACATATGCCAGAGAGTTGGCAGTTCATTCCGCTGTCCCGAAAGGGAAGAAAGCCGACATGAAGATTCATTCATTCATCTTCATGTTGGCTTTCTTCCCTTTCGGGGTCGCCACAGCGGAATGAAACCGCCAACTCACTGACATATGTTTTACGCAGCGGATGCCCTTCCCTGCCGCAACCCATCGCTGGGAAACATTCACACACAGTCATTCACACTTTAACACTATGGCCAATCGTTCTTATTCAATTCACTTATACCGCATGTCTTTGTTCTTGTGGGGAAACCGGAGCACCCGGAGAAAACCCACGCGATCACGAGGAGAACATGCAAACTCCACACAGAAATGCCACCTGCCCCAGCCGAGGCTCGAACCAGTGACCTTCTTGCTGTGAGACGACCGTGTTACCCACTGCGCCACCGTGATGCCGACATGAAGATGAATGAATGATTTCATTTCCATATCATGCCCATGTTAAATAATTTATAGTAAATGTTTGGGCCATCTAGACTATCAACACACTCTTAAAAATCTGCTGAATGGCAGGATTTATGGAAAACAATGATTTCGAATCACCTCAAATGGTTGTGCTCCATAAAGCCATTGACTGTAAATAACATGGACAGAGTGTTCATGCCGTCACCCATAGGGTTCTGGCAAAGCCAAATGAAGCTCGAGTGAGCGTAGCCCGTACTCAAATATAATGTGATTCAAAAAGTTGGAATTGTCTATTGTAATAAAGATTGAAATTAATTATATTCGAGAAAAAAAAATACACCGTACTATACACATCTCTAAAGTGACATCACAACTTTTTTCCCAGATGGGAGGGGTGGAAAGGAGTATGGCTGCTGGGGTCATGGAGAGGTCACTAAAGGTTGTGAACTGGACATGTCAACTAGGGTCATAAAACAATCATCCAATCTTGACACAAACACTCTTCAACCCCCTGCAGATATATAATCAGTGAATGTTGTACTCACCTTGTGGTCTGCTACAATTTCACTATTCCAACCAAATCACTCACATAGATTTGCAATAATGGGCCATGTACAAGGGGTTTAGGCGCAAGTAAATGGATTGATGGGATGTTAATGGCTGTCTTCCATGAAAACAGTCTTTCTTCAGTGTGGGTTTCTGAGCAAACAGCTGTACAAGTGTATGACTGTTTAAAAATAGACAACTAAAGTTTGTTCAGGCATGACTTCACTAGTTTTGCAGTGTACAGTAGTAAACAGATTTAAGTTTTAGCTTTTTGGCAGAGTCAGTCCCTTTTCAGGGTTTTATGATTTATTGTTATTTATGACAATCCTATTAAATATATACTGTTTGATATAACTGGTTGTCCTACAAGCGGAGGGTTGGAGGTTCGGTCTCCACCAGGTTCATTCTGCCTTTGTGGCCTTGAGCAAGCCCCTTCACCAGCATTGGCCTGTATGGGTGTGTGTGACTGGTGGGGTGTGTCAGGAGGCTATACACATGAATTACAGCCACATCCTATCAGACTGCCCCTTGGCAAGACACTCATAGGTGCTTTACAAATCAGAGCATTATTCATTCACATCACATTTACACTCTGGTGGTGATAATCTACCTTGGTAGCCCTCAACTGCTCTAGGGCAGTCTGACAGAACGTGGCTGCCATTCTGCGCCTACGGCCTCCTGAACGCCACCAAACACCACCACCAGTCACACTCTTCCATACTGGGCAATGTGGGTGAAGTGGCTTGCCCAGAGCCACAACGGCAGAATGGCCCTAGCGGGGATCGAACCACCAACCTTTGACTGAACTTCTCTTGTTCACAAAACCCCCAGGCTATTGGTGGACGGAGCAAGGGGTTGTGTTGCTCCAAACCATGACGACAAACTGCAATATTATGGAGCTGAATGACGCTCATCTCAAACAGCACAGGTTTTAAACAAAACCAGGTAGAATATCAAAAAAATGGTTGAATTTAGTTCAAATAGTTGTTGATAAAGACTAGTGAGAGAATTTCCATTTTTCAAAGACTATTAACAAAAAGGATTATAAAGAAGGCTGCAACGGTTATTGGACTTTCTTGATTATTATATGGAATTTGTCAACAATGAATTACGTTGTCCTCTAGTCAGCATGGCATTATATATGGGTATCAAAGTTAAAAATATATATATAAAAAAGACATTTCAGCACAATGGAGTCTAGAACAGTTTCAGAAACAGGGAGAAGAGCTTCTCATCTCTCTGGAGAGAGTTCATTTGAAAGGTCTGTTTTAGCTTCTCAGGCACACTGACTGTAACCAAATGCTTTTAAAGAGAGACTGTGCTTTTTACTGGATTTACTCACCTTCATTAAAAAAAAACTTTGTATGCTACCATTTTTTAAGAACATTTGTTAAGTACATTCCAATAACAATAAAATAATTGTCTACTAATTAAAATGTTTATGTACATTTTGTAAAAAAAAACTAAATGAAATCATGCATGAGGTGAGGGGAGAGAATGACATTTTTTTATATTTATACAAGCAAGTTTCATGTACGATCACAAAATAATGCATAATAATACAAACAACTGCATTTCAAACTGAAAAAGCCGTATAAATGTATTTTGTTCACAGTACATGGAATTCAACACATTAACCATTTATCAGATTAATCAAAATAATAATTAGCTGACTCGTTGGCAATGGGAATAATCTTTAGTTGCATCACAAATAAAGAATCTAATTTGGAATCTTCTTGTTTACCTAATATAACAGCATCATCTGCCTATTGCATTGGTGTACACTTTACAAGCATTTATGGTTTTGCTAAAAAATTCTTTTTTAGTTAGAAATACTAAATTCTTTAACAAGTGAACATGGCTTCAATGTTCTTCATGAGTTGCTGAAGAACTTTGTGTCTCAGGACTGAGGTCAGTAATTTGTGGCAATGTTTTTATATTGACTGTTCTGCAGAGCCCTTATCACCAAGTTGTTCTTTAAATAGCGACTCACTGGAAAAACTGGAAGCACTTCCTGCCTGCTTTGACTGGTTTTAAACAATAGGCTTTAGGAAAAAGATTTTTCCTGAGCTGACCTTTAAAGTAAACAGTTCAGTGTCTGTATTCATGGATTAAAATTTATTAGTTCATGAGCCACTCTACAACCTTCTTTTAAAACCTTAGAAGGATGGATCACTCTCAAGAGACGCACTATTCTTACATCAAAGACACAAAGGCTCATATTTCATCTTAAAATTATTTTAAAAAGTACATTCATTCAAGCTAGTTTAGTGAGTTGTGTTATTATGTAAATTTTTGCAACACTTATAAAAGATTAATTACTGTTTAATTCTTAATATAATAAATTATTTAATCACTGTTCTAAATAACATATTTTTGTAAGAAAAGCTAAAACAATATTAATTATAAAAACTGGAGTAGAAATGTCTTCTATAAATAAAATGTACTTTCTGTACTCACTAAATTTACCAACTATATGACCACAACATCATTTGAGATTATTTCAAGCATGAAATCATTATAGTTAGGGCTGGGAATTTAACGCATTAATTAATCACAGAAAAAATAACATGTTAATATTTAACGCAATTAACGTGCTCAGGTCTCAGGAGTACTTTGCTCATGGCTGGACTGACGTGGAGAGAGAAGCTCCACTCACTGCTTGTGTTTGTTTGAGTTTATATGTTAACATTTTATTTGCACAATTCTTAGATCATTCACATGTATCATTGTATTTATTAATTAAAAGCCTATCAACAATCTCACAATGTTAAATGGTGCATTAATGCATGAAATAAATGTAAATATGGATTGTAAATATTTAAAGAGTTTAAATAACTTATTAAAAGATATTTTTAATCAAATAAATTTTACAATCTACATTGACTAAAACCTTTTACCTTTTGTGTCTAAAACTAGACTAAAATTTTTTTTGTATTTTTGCTGACTAAAATATGACAAATCCAGCCCCTGAGATAACTTCTGCCACTTTTTCTTTTCCTTGTATCTTCTCTCTGCTCTCTATGTTTTGTAATCAATGAATTGGATTAACTGTTGCAGCCCTATGGGTTATGGTTTATACTGGTGCTGTATACCGAATGTTCAATTATCGCTTATGCTTTTACTTGCTCGGTCTGATAGTTCGATGCATTTTTTTGGCACTTCAAAGTTCAATGAAGTAGAACATTTTATTGGCATGCCAGCAGACAATAAATATAAACTTGCACATCCATTCATGTGAATAGAATTGTTCCAGCTGTATGTCCATTTAATAACACTTCAGGCAGGTACAGCAAAGTTTTTAGGCAGCATTAGTGTTGAAAATGTAGTGAATAACTTCATCGTGATAAAAGTGGGCGGGATTTGTAGTAGCTCAAGATTTAGGGGTTACCCCAGGCATTGTTACAGTTCCAAACATTTAATCCTGTGTCTTTTAATGATATCGTTGTGTTTCTTCCCTTTTCAGGCATTTGGCCAGGCTCACACAAATCATCGTAAGGTGGCTGCAGATGGCGAGAGTCGCGAGGAGTCACTCATCCAGGAGTCTGCATGTAAAGAAGCATATTATGAGCAGCGCATGCAGGAACTGCAGGGAGAGCTGAGGCAGACACGAAACATCATGACCAACGTCCAGTCAGAGAACGAGCATCTGGCAACCATTACCCAAGAGCTCAAAGAGGTCGGTGCAGTCCAGAAAGGTGGATTAATCTTACAGTATTCATAAGGCTACTTTATATTTTTTACAAAAAGTTAAACATTGTTTTTTTTTTATATAATTTTGATTGCAACAAAACCCCCACAACAGATTAACATTCTCTTTAAAAGATATTGGTAGTACCAAACGTACCATTGATCAAGGTAATCTGTAGTCTAATCAAGTTTTCTGCATATATTAATCAAATCTTTTATTTTCCCTCGAAAGTGATTTATGCTCAACAACGCATTCACTTCCCCCCACCAAAGGATTAACAGTGACTTTAAGGAATAATTCAAATGTTGATATTAATAAATTCCTGGTGAAGAGGACAGATGGGGAGATTCAAGGGAGGATTTGGGTAGAGAAATATGGTGCTTTGGTTTGGAGGGATTAATGATCCGAAGGTAAAATCAAATGTGTTCACACAAGAGGGGTTGAGGCGAGCGGCAGATGGAGAAAATGACAGAGAGAGCAGCACAGATGGAGAGATAAACTGGAGGAAACAGGTCAAAGGACTCAAGTTTAGATGCAATACTCTGGTGTTCAAAAGTTTGCCATCTAAATTAATTGTTTTCAAGTGTTCAAATGTGCCAAAATTTATGATTGATAAAAGATCACATTTTGATTTTAAGCTTTCAATATGTCTTCTTTGTTTCTTATGCTCCTCAGAACAGTCAAGTAGTGGATCTGCAGAGATCTCATCTGAGGGAGGAGATTAAGGAGTTGAAAATCCGAGAGTCTCGACTGCTGCAGGACTACACTGAGCTGGAGGAGGAGAACATCAGCCTCCAGAAACATGTTTCTTTGCTCAAGCAGAGCCAGGTAACAACACACGCACACACACACGCACGCACACACTAGCATTAATACACAAAACACAATGACACTAAACAGCATTAAGCTGATCAGTTTGTTTCGACTGTCACATATTTTTGACGGCTGTCCCACCCAATGATGTACCTGGTGCAGGTATGTTTATGGTATGTCTCAGTTGTAACGGCTGAGATTAGGTTCTAAAAGTGGGCAGTGATGAGATAATGGGATTTTTATCTCTTTTTGGAATGAACGGCATGACGTGACATCATGTTGATGGCTGATTGGTCAGTTGTTTACCTTACTTATTTAAGTCTGCCTCAAGTGCTTATAAGATAGTAGCTTGTATATCTGCATCAGACCAAATGGGAACCTGTGCAACAAAACCCAGGACTGATCTCTGAGGAAACCCATAATGAGGAGGAGAGCTTACAATATTAGAGCTAGAGTTGTGTGGGTGTAAACAACCTAAATATCTGTATACATCTGGCAGGTTGAGTTTGAGGGTCTAAAGCATGAGATTCGACGTCTGGAGGAGGGCTCTCAGTTTTTGAACAGTCAGCTGGAGGAGGCCATTCGTCTAAAAGAGATTGCAGAGAGACAGCTGGGAGAGGCATTGGAGACCATCAAGACTGAGAGAGAACAGAAGGTGAGAAATTATCTTCATTCTGCAAAGCTTTGGAATATATTCATCGTCATCCAAATTGAGATACACTTGTCTGTAATTTAAAATGCTAGTTACACTCATCCACAGGTGCACTTTAACAACCATGAAGTAAAAGAAAATTCTCAGATCTTTACACTTTTCAACTGTAAAATATTGTTGGATATGGACAATCTGGTCAAAGTTCAGAGCATGCCGAGTACTTAAAATGATGGAAAAAGCCAGAAATTAGGGTATTGCGGGTTTAGATGTTTCATTCAGAATTGGGATGCAACAGATCTAGAATAAGAATGAATCAAAAGCAAAATGATTGGCACTAAATTTAATTTTGGGTGGTTTGATGATTTATCCTTCCTATGAATTAAGGACACCTGTTAAGCTTCCCATATAACAAGAAAACCTGTAAGAAATCCTGTTTTGCCAAGACCAGCACCAAGATCAGACACAGTCGAGCCCGAGATCAGACAGCTGAGATGTGACTGAGATCGGAGATTTTCAAGAATGTGATCGGAAACTGTCAAGGCTGAAATCAGAGACAGACTAGACAGAGCTCAGAGACAGCCCAGACAAAACAGAGTTGGTAGTTCAGAGAATGTTGAGACCCGAGTCGGCGAGATTAAAACTACAGTCAGAGGAATTTTTTTTTACCTTGTTTACTGAGATATGTAATTTCGTCTTGAAAAAGTATAATAAAGATGTGATCATGAATGTAGATCAAATTTAAAGATAATATGTATGAAGGACACAAGAATGCACTTTAATTTTGAACAAAATTTGCTTTCATTTGTTCTGAACTATTAAAAAAGGAGGAAAGTCATCATATAGCGTCTATTTATGGATCTTAGTCATTTCTTCAGGAACAATTGCTTCGAGCATCCATGCTGTTGCTTAGCAATAAGCCATAGCCCACTCAGGAGACCCTTGCAACTATATTTTGTCTCAGGGCCCTGACAGCCACCCACAGAACCAAAGCATTTCTAAATGTGTTATACTAACTTCAGTTCCCACCTTTCAAAGATTATTCAACCTATTCGAGCTGATCCAATTGAAACGTGTTTTTATCCATTTTGTATGCTAATATGTTAGAAAGTCTTATCCAGAATTGAAAATTAGGCAGCTTTGTGTAAGCCACGATAGAGTTTTTCACAGTGATCTGTGATGAGAGCGCTCATGTTGTCTCAGTAGTTGACTTTGCTCACAGAAGCCCAGCGGTCCCTGTGAGGGAGGTTTGTGTCGCATGCTGTCACGTGTCTATCCTCTGTGCCTTCTCATCATCATAGAAACCACGTTAATTGCATCCATTTTTTTAATACTCACTTAACTAGAGTTAAGGGAGAAGTCCATTAAATACTAGAAATATCAACATCAAACTACATCATTACACTGATTGGTTCTTTGATTTTGGAAGGCTGTCTCTGTGAAAACCCTTTATTAAAAAACAGGCTGTTGTGTATGCTATATATATATATATATATATATATATATATATATATATATATATAGGCTTGTGGGTTTGGTTAATTAAATAGACTCTGATGCAGATTCAGTACTCAGTACTCTTCAATTGAAGTGCTAGCCATGTTGGAAAGCACCTGAGCAGAAAGGCCAGTCTGGCATCATGATTTGCACTACTGAACTGCTAGTATGGAGTGTAGATGTATTAGCAACCATCTACACTGTGAATCTGTTAGAAGAGCCGCTACAACTGCAAGGGGGATTCTTAATGAGGTGGGAAAAATAATCCACAAAACGTAGTATTTACTAACCACACTTTGTTGAGTAAAATTAGCCCTTGGAAGAGGCGTGCTAAATCTTAAAGGGGTGTGAATATATGGAATGATTATCATGTCAAATGTTTTATGTGGAATTTTAAGGAATTGGCCAAAAATAAATAAATGACATTGAAAGTGATTTTTTTATGTATATTTTTAATTATTATTAATATGACATAATATATTTAGAAAAAAATTGACTATAAAGAAATTGAACAACCATGTTCAATTACTCCCGGTGTTCTTTGATTTAGGTTAAAAACCTTCTGTTTTCATTTTCTTTCTATGTTAAGATGCCTAGACTTCTCGGCTGTAAGGTTCTCAAAATGTAAATGTTTGGGCCTTTCTCTGCTCAGCTTCAAAGAAGAAACTTGATGGATTTACTCACACAAACATGTTATCAGCAGTGAGTTCTTTCCCTTATCTCGTTCGGCACGCATTTCAAAAGACAGGTCCTGTTACTTCAAAAGACCATTGTCCTTTTCGAAGCGGTCACTGGGAAAACACATTTTAACTGGCAATACCAATCACACGTTCTGTTAGAAATCAGACCCATCAGAAAATTTATATTGCAAAATTTGTAATAGAAACATTTTGTTCAATCGACAGAACGCGTCTTCTGCGATTCACCTACCTCCTTGCCCTTATTTTTCCAAGCAAGGTCCTATGTTTTGACGTATCTAATATTACAACATCCAGTCATTCAGTTCTGGGTGGCTACATGATTGGTTGTAGCGGATGCGGAGTAAAAAATTTTCAAATTGCTCTCTTCAATCACTCTGCAGCTGGTTACAACGTCGCGCTTTCACATTGACTTTACATATAAATCATGCCCTCTCCCCACATTATCCGAGTGAAGGCAATGTTAGACACGAGATTAACTGCAGTCCTTGTGTTTGCCTTGATCCAGGCTGCCTTGAGAAAGGAGCTGTCCCAGTTCATGAGCATGGGGGACTCCATGTACCATGTTCCACTGAGCATCTCACTAGATGGGTTGAAGTTTGGACAGGACTCTTCGCTCGAGCCAAACAATGATGACCCGCTCACCAACAGCTTTGAAAAAATAATCACTGAAAATATAGAATGCATCAATGAAAAATTTAGCGAATGTGAAAATGGTGGGATGGTACGAGGGAAGAATGGCCAGCGCATACAGCCCTCAGCCAGCCTGGTGGACAACCTTCTAAATGAACTACACCTCTCAGAGATCCAGAAGCTCAAACAGCAGCTGCTGACGGTGAGGTCTACTGTTCTCTTTTATTCTAATGTTTTTATTTTCTCTTGTTTTGGGAAAGGTTCCCACACTAGAGGGCCATCAGTCTTTAAGTAAATACTTACAAAAGCATTGCAAAGTGTATAATGATCAATGAAGAGATGGTATTTTTTTATGGTTTTATGGTCCTCTACAAAAACTGTTAGAGCCACAATCTGAGAATATGTTTACATAGAGAAGGAGTCCTATATTTAGCTTTTCTCTGCCACATAAGTAGAGCCACTCTACTGTACTTCTCATTAAGGTACATCGATGGCCTTGTGTACTAGAATGAAACAGAACAGGTGAAGACCAAAAACAAACTTAAAATCTAATGAATCCTGCAACAGACACAAGTAATTATTGTTGTTGTTTTTTTACTTTTAAATCATCCCTTATGGGTGCTGCTGCTTTTATCTACTGTCTGCAAATGATTTCTGCAATGATCAATAGGTCATGAGGGATAAGTGAAGATCTGTTCACTGTAATGGGTTCAAGAGTCAGCTCTATCTGGAGTTCAAATATAAATCAAATATGCATGCATCCTTCTCCTGGTGATTCTGTCAACATAAGAAATGACATCATCATCTGGGGACTACTACTATATTGGGTGTATGTGTCCATACAAACATGCAGGCTTGAGAAGAGGTGTGAAAAGTTAAAGTTATAGGTCACGCAGATGGCTGAGCTCAGAGCTCATGCGTCTCAGATGGAGGCGGTGCATTCAACTCAACATCCACTAATAGGCTTTCAGCACTCCAGCTGTCAGCCAATTAAACACAGAGCTGACCTCTGAATAACAGGGCAGCTCCAAAATCAATAGGTGTGTTGTAGAATATACATAAATGCAATGATCAGAAGAATGAAAAAGAATCCAAACAATAGTATATAATTCAGTCAAACACAAGACTTGAAGAGCAGTTACCTTAAAAAATTAGTTTAAAAAATAAAAGACTCAACTGTGAATTAGCGTGAAGATCTGATGCAACATAAAATTGAACTGTAATTAACTTCAACTGTTCTCAAAGGAAGGAATCATTATTTAATTTTTCCACCATGTTCAGTACTCTGTAAAGGTACTTTTTTATTAACTGTTTACAACAGTTGTCTCAAACTCAATTCCTGGAGGGCCGCAGACCCTGCAGGTTTT
Organism: Danionella dracula; assembly: GCA_900490495.1. Lineage (NCBI taxonomy): Eukaryota > Metazoa > Chordata > Actinopteri > Cypriniformes > Danionidae > Danionella > Danionella dracula. Next base: position 18,478,900 of record UELW01000334.1, read on the forward strand.
TGTTTTAAGTGACACACCAGTAGCTTCAACCAAACTCAGAGGAGCTTAATTAGTGGATTGAGGTGTGTTCAGTTAAAGTTGGAGCAAAACTATGCAGGGCTGTGGTCCTCCAGGAATTGAGTTTGAGACCTTTGGTTTAGAATGTTCCATGAAGCAAGCCAAAGCAAAATGAAAAGGCAAATAAATTTGTGACGTGACATCCTATTGATCGCTGATTGGTCAATTTCTGAGTTCACTGACGTAGCAGACAAATTACACGGCGCTCTACTGCTTTCGTCAATTTTTTTGCTTTCATCCATCTTAACCTGTAAAGTTTGGGTCTATACTCGTTTTCCTCTACTCAGCGACTGAAACAGAAAAATAAGAAGAACTCCCGACCTGATGTAAGTTACTATGTACCATTTTGATCGGGTCCAGGACCTAAACTTCATTTTTTTATAACACATCCATGAAGAGTTCTCTACAAGCCTAAAACAAAGCAATAACTTGCTTTAACAGATCACAGTAGTAGATAAAGAGAAATCGAAGCTTTTTTGAAAGATTTGTGATGATAACAGGGAGTTGAGCGATCAAATTTCTTTACAGACTGTAATGCTGGCAATCACAGAGCAAACTGTATTTGATTGAACCTTTCCCCTCGCCGAGTTGCACTTGGAGCAAGAGAAGCTGTTCACCCCTCAACTCCTATCAGAACAATGAGCTGATAGGAGGAATTTGAGGCCTTTCAGATTGGGAACGTCTATAATCTTCAGTTTCCGACCATGTCCGCTCCCCCTACTAAATTCGCCACAATTTTATGTACACACGCTATTTTTGCAATCAGTTTCAGAAACGCTTACGTACAAACATCAACGGAAACAGGTAGTGTGGAAAAATATACGATTGTCTGTACATAGTAACGTTGGTTACCTCAAAGTTTTTGTGCGTCCTGTCGGGCTGAGAGACTGGATGCTCTCGTATGCCAAATTTCGATCAAACATTGGATTTCTTCTTTCCTCCACAAACATCCTTTTCCAGCCATATTGGTCTGTGTATAAACAGCTAATTTGCTGAGCACAGACAACTTCCTCTTTTGATCCACATGTCCCACCCATATCTCCGCTAGACTGTGTAAACCCTTTCAGAGACTACCTCTGGAAGCACTTTCGGAAACTGTTCATGGAAACAAAATAATTGCTTACACACAAGCTACAATGAACCAAGTGCTTTTGGAAACAGAATACAGATGCCAGTCTGAAAGGCTCCTAAAGGTCTCTACAAACCAGAGCAGCAGATGCAAGCAGGAGATGCACTGCAGTGGATTTTTCATGTAAGTACATGAGCGTAATGTGAGGTTACGCACCAGCTGGAAAAAAGGCAGTGCGTCAATGCATCTGTTGCCAAAGAACTGCTGCGAATCTTTTTTTTTTTTCATGCAGTACGTCAAAACACGTGATTGATTCCACTGATCACTTGACCGAAGGTACCTGACTCAACACTTTGATGGCGCTTACAGGCCACAATACCTTCATTAGGTGAACCCAGAGAGAAAAAAAGAAAAGAAGAAATGTGCGTCTTTGTTTATAATTAAAGCAATCTTTCGCTCACAGACAGAGAAAACATCTGAAACACACAGCTCACCTTTCTGTGATAAATGAACGTTATTTTCACTGAATGATTCTTTAACAGCAATTGCTGTCATCCGATCTCTGAAAGTCTTGTGCATACATCAGGGGATGGAACTTTTTGCACCGTGTGAGATTAGAATGTCTACAGGAAAAATTATCCTTTATTTGTTACATAAATGAATGAATAAATAAAAAAGAAATGAACGTACAAGTTAGCTCTTCTTCTTTTATATAAACAAACCTCACTTTGCGTTAGATGCAGCTGCACCACCGTGTGGCCTGAGTTTGCTTGCATTTTACCAAAGCGCCATCTAGTGTTCAGGAGAAGGTCTGTGCACTCATTTTGACCTCAGGAGCAGACAACCAGGCAGATGAGGTAGATCTTCTGTATGCAGCAAAACTCAGTGCATCTTCTGCTCAGGTGTGTGGAGACCTTAAGTAGTTCTCTTCTTCAGCTGAAGCATTTCTTGCATGTGTGTGTTGCTCCTCTAGGTGGAGCGAGAGAAGGTCTCGCTGCTCTCTTCTCTGCAGGACTCTCAAAAGCAGCTGGAACAAGCTTGTGGGGCAGCGTCACGTCATCAGGAGGAACTGGGACGCCTCAGTGAAAGTCTGGAGGTCATGAGAAAGCTGCAAGCCAGTAAAGAACGAAGATCAGCCCTGGATGAGGAGAAAGAGAGGGACAGTCATGAGCCCACAGAGGACTATGAGGTGGACATCCACGGTCCTGAGATTCTGCTCTGCAAGTATAAGGTACAGAGAGAGGGGTTTCAGTGAAAGGGGTTATGCCTGTGGTTTTAAACCCCTAATGTCTTTCTGCAGGTCGCTGTCTCGGAGGCAAGCCAACTGAAGGAGGAGCTCAAAACTCTGAGAGCTGAGCACTCAGCCTGTGAGTCTCAGTATCAGGAGGCACGGGCTCAACTGGAGAGCCAGGTTGCTTCATTAAATTCCCAATTCACCTCTTTGGAACACAGCAGCCGTTCTGACCATGAGCAGCTAGCTCGACTAGAAAAAGAGCTACGACAGGCTAGCGAAGCAGCAGGGGAATCCCAGGGTAGCCTCAACATCGCTCAGGACGAGCTAGCCACCTTTAGTGAGGAGCTAGCAAATCTGTATCATCACGTCTGCATGTGCAACAATGAAACACCCAATCGAATCATGCTGGATTTTTACCGTGAGGGGAAAGCTAGTGTTAATGGATGGTGCAGCCCTGATGCTCGTCACTCCCCCATCTTGCTAACCCGTGGGCTGTTCCCGAGCGATGGAGCTTCGTCTCCGGTTTCCTCTCCAGTGGCAGATTCAAGAAAAGAGCCCATGAACATCTATAACCTAATAGCCATCATCCGGGATCAAATTCGACACCTGCAGCTAGCAGTGGACCGAGCCACTGATGTTTCACGTCAGAGGGTGGCTAATCTGGAGCTGGGCGCTGGTGGAGAGCGTGATTCAGAAAGCAGCCTGGGGGAAATTCTTAAACTAAAATCGCTGCTCAGTACTAAGAGGGAGCAGATCGCTACTCTCAGGACAGTGCTCAAAGCTAACAAACAGGTACAACTCAATCTGGTCAGACTGGCTTCTTGATTAGTTTGCTGATAAAGAAAATAAATCTTACTAAACACAGGAAGGGATAAAAGTATTTGATCTTAGGCTTATTTTCAACATTCAGCGACTGACAGAAAAATGACCTATAATACATTTTAATTAATAAAATGCGCTAAACGCTTAGTAGATCTATATATCACTGAACACACTCTTCCTGCTTTTCTATCCCTGTGTGGGGATAGAAGCTATATATTTTGAATGTAAAACACCATAGGCTTAATATTAAAAATATTAGCATACAGCAAACATATGATTAGAAGTGTTTATTTATTACTTTACAGCCATTAAGTTACATAGAAATGCAAATGTATATAGTGTTGGTTGATTGGGATTTTCAGGCAGCCTTCTTTCTCATTAAAAGGATACATCCATCAATCAGTTAGTGTATTATAAATAACATTGTTAAATTGAAAATAAACAGTTTTTTTTCCCAATAATTTGGTATAAAAAGTTCAACTTGAGTGATTTATTAAATTAGTGATTTATTATCACTGCACACAAAGTGAAACATTTCAAGCATTTTTTTTCTTCAGTTTTAATGGTTAAAGCATTAAATTAAATATAGAACCCTACACACACTATTTCACAAACTTATCACTTCACTTATCACGTCACTTATTCACAAGAATTGAAGTGAATACTATTTAGAATAAGCATGAGCAGGCCTTGGCGAGGTTAAAAACCATTTCTTCCAATAGTGTGTGTCTGTTCGTGTTTCAGACGGCAGAAGTGGCTCTGGCAAACCTGAAGAGTAAATATGAAAACGAAAAAGCCATGGTGACTGAAACCATGATGAAGCTCCGCAACGAACTTAAAGCCCTGAAAGAGGACGCCGCCACCTTCTCTTCTCTCAGAGCCATGTTTGCAACTCGGTAGGTGACCTGCACACTTACACAGACTATTAAACTAGCTTTTGTCATAGAGGTGAGATTTTCTTGGTATTTGTGTACATTTAGTTGTTTTATAGAAATAGTTCATTCAGTTATTTACGATTATGAATACTTAAAACTTTCTTTAAACAAAGCCACTAAGATGGAAAAATGATATTTTCTTTCATTCTAGTTAAGCACAAACATTACTCATTATTCACCAAAGATCACAATTAAACAATTAGTTCCTCATATTTTTGTATTTCAGTATTGTACATGTCCGTATTTAATGTTAAACCAGCAGGTCATTACTAAATGCTGATGGAAAGAGTTGTGGGGAGAACAGTGTCAGTGAGGATGTGGGTGGTAAATCCAGTGTCTTAGTTGCAGAAATGAGTCACAGTAAGTCTAGCCCTAATTCTTCCCCAAATGCACTGTAATCCATGACTCCATATGGTCCAGAATCACGTAAAGCACATCAAGGATGGATTTCTGCTTCCTAGACTCAAGAGCATTTGTTTATGTCTGTAGAGAGACCATTTATCCTGTTACACTTTGGCTAGGGGGAGAGTGTGTTATGATTGAAATCTCGTGGTTTTAAGAGATTTATTTTGACATACTTTGTTTTTGTTTTGTACTTATGCAAGTACAAGCAAGTGTGCATATCCAACAGACAGGCCATCCAAAGCTGGGGCAATGATTTCAGTTGCATTATCTTCATGGAATATTTAAGTATGAATTGGTCAATGAATTGAATGAAGTAACTATTACAAATCAAAGCGAGAATGACAATCCAATCTTGATATGTTGAGGTAGAAGAAAATGATGGGAGAATTCAAGTTTTTGGGAAGTTGTGATTCTTGATTGGTAAGGCTTAAATACTTTGATCTTCCTCTTTTATTCTTCTGGTCTCGCAGTGTTTATGTTTATGGAAAGAACACTGGGGAAACTGTTCTTTCAGGATCTATGTGTCCTTCAGAATCTGCTCTCTGCTGCTAGAGCCCCTTCCACACTCTCTTTCTTCCCACAGCTTTTGTATTGTTCATCTATTAATATGCTGATGAGCCAGTCAGACAAAACAGAACTCTCTTTCCCACACTTTCAGATAATTCTCTTTGCACCCCGCACTCATGAAAAGACAAAAAAATTGTGTTTTTGGTTAAATGTAATACAATACGTGTTAGATATCTGTTTAGTAGCAGTGTTTTAGAGTGATGCTTTCTTTTCGTTCTAGAAAAAAAATCCCAGATTCAAGAAGTAGTTCTTCTGTTAAGTACAGGCTGCAAAAGAAAACATGTAAATTGAAGATATTCAGGTCAATCTAATGTTTGTTGAATTGCTCTAGTAATGCAGATTTGTGTTTCTTCTCACTCCTGCATAATAAACCCTGGGTCTCTTTTGGCTCTGTCTCGTTCTCAGGGCAGATGCTCCCGTGTGTTTTGCCATTTTAAATTCACCCCCTGTGCTCAGAACGAGGGTTCCCAGGGGCCCTGCAGCACTAATGAAGCAGTACTGATCTGCTTTGAGAGGCACCAGGCCTCTGTGAGAAACACTGATCCTAATCTGACCTCGAGTTAAACTCAGACACACCCGTTCTTCTGTTAGGGGCTAAACTCAGACATATGGCTTCCTCTTTTCAGCCCTGGGTTTGAGGCTTCAGAGGAGAGAAACTGGGGGCAGCTTTACAAACAAACAGGTCTCGAAACAGGCTTGAGCTTGTCATCGGAGGCAATGTTATTTACGGAAACAGAAAGCTCTCATATGAGTAAATCACTATCGTTTGGCCCATTTTCTCCAAAACAAAATGTGCTATGCTTATTCCTAAGAGTTCTCATTGCAATCACGGCTTTATGGGGCCAGTTTGTTTTTATTGAAAATATTGAAAGTTTCCACTTCATGAGAGCAAAAACATATTTTTCTAGAGGATGCTATGTATTCACTCTTACAATCTGTCATGAAGTAAGAAAAGACAACTATTATGATAACGTTAACATAAATCTAAGCATGAGCGGTGTGAACACACTCCTGTTAGAGTTGTTACTGTAGGGGTCCTGGTGCTTGATTCCAAGTGGGCCTGAAGGCTCATGTGTTCTGTCTTGAAACGATGCTAAAGGATTTTTAAATATTTATATAAATTTGCATATATCGGACTAATATAATAATTGATTTATAAAGGTTTTATCTTTGCCATTATTATTGATCTTAACCAAGGAAATTAGAATGTTAATTATTTAAATTTAAATAATGATATTGTGTTTTAATTGGTGACCTGTAATTTTACTTACACTTGATGTTAATATTGTTATTAACCCTTAAAAGTGTTTCATTAAAAGAAAAATAGCTGAAAATAGTTCCAACATTTTTTTACCATTGATTTAAAGTAAACAAGTAGTATATTGGAATCAATGAACATACAGCTTATGAAATATGAACCAAGAGTGAAAAGATATTGTCTACACTTATTTTGGAGTGGATCATTCTAACACAAAGGCATTAAAGTTTAACTGCATGATAAAGATCTGGAGCGCTTCCCTTTATGGGCCAATTCAGAGATGAAAAGGGCCATGAGCGCTGGCTATTCTCAGCCTTTGAACACCTCTTTAGACCATTATATAGGAATGATCAATCTACGAATGTCAATCAGAGAGCATCAGTCAAATCTGTTGAGACTATTCGAGATGTAAGGCGTACGTGATTGACTCTGAGAGAAAAAGAAAGAAAAAACAATCTTCAGTTATCTTATTGGCTCTTGGCAGAAAGCAGAGTACTCCCGGCATGTGTGTTCGAAAACTTCCAGAACACCAAGCTAACAGCAAACGATGAGGTATGACTGTTCTTATTGACGTGGTGGATGGTTTGACTGTAATATTATAATAGAAATGTCTAATGTGTCTTTCGCCATGACGGTGGGCACTATTAAAACAACTTTCAAACATGGTTTTATCATTTTTCAGCAAAACATCATCTTAGCTTGTTGTCGTCTTCGAAATAACGTTACTCCTTTTCTTGCAGCTGCAACAAAAAAAATGCACCAATTGCAGCTAAATTAAGCAGTAGATTAAAAAATCACTTGCTATTCAGTTAAAGGGATGCAAATACACGTAAATTGAGTTAGTTTACCGAGGGTACAGCCCAGGGGAAAAGGTAGGCATACAGAGTATACATGCGTATAGCCGTGACTGCACCACTGAAAAAGACTTTATATCCACTTTTCTATGTAATTTATGAGCTCTTGTCTAGACTATAATCTCTGTACCACCCCTGACTTTTTACAATTATTTGTACTTAAAAAAAAAAGTAGTAAGTCTGGATCTTGTCAGTCCGGATTCAGTCAGCTGCAGCAAATCTTCAAAACATTGACAAATGAAAATATACCTGTTTTAAAAGAGCCATGTTTATTACCCTCAAAGTGTGTGTCTAAAAGGTGTCATGGCTCTAATCAGGGTTTAAAAAAGTTCCGTTTACCAACTTGCTTGCATGGCTTGTTCGCCATGCTAAACCCATCGCGGTGGTTGTTTCCCCTCTTCTTACACTGATAAAAGATCAAAAGAAGAGGCTGAGAAATGAAGAGTTTGTGCTGGTCAGCTCGGTGTGCTCAATGACTCAGATTGGAGCCTCAAGTTTTGGCTGCAGAACCCCAAATGCAGACGAATGCTTAGCTTCATCTATGTACAGAGTCAACCTCGTTGTCATTGTTGTCGATGAGGTGCATGATACAAATAAATGTAAGTTAAAGTAAAACATGGTGAGAATGAATTACTCATTCAGCTTTTTTTGTAATGTCTAACAACCCAGGGAAAAGTAGTATGGAGTATACGTGTGTATAGCCTCAACTACACAGTTGAGGGAAAATGATGAGCACTTTAAAAGAGAAAAAAAAATTCAGAGGGGTAATGGGTGAATACTTGAAGCTATCCCATCTCTTCAAGCACAAGCCACTCATTTCCTGTGGTGAAGAAGCTGAACACACTCTTGCCTGCTTCTGCAGCTTGTGAGCACGTTTCTAGTTGTGCTGGGCACCTGTTCACCTCAAAGCGTGCAAGACTGTAAAGTACAAAGCTCATTGTTAAATTGAACCAAACTTTTAAAAAATTACCCTTGTATTTTTGATGCCTATGCTAAACTGTGGTTGCTTCATATTATTTGGGGACTTGTCTGGACTATTCATAACAGTACTATCAGATTTTAAAGTAATTTGCGAAGTTTTGCAACCTTATTTTAAATTAGAAATTAGTTTTGTTACATTTTAAGAAGATTCTATAGAGTTGTTAACTGATTACAAGCTCATTATTCAATGCCTTCTATTGGCAATAAAAATGTTTTGGGAAAAAATGTCTTTATACTTAGAAACACTTTAAGAATGTCGCTCTCATTTACTGTATATTTTTATTTATAGCATATAAGGTTAATTTTGCAGTGCAATACTCACTACTCATGAGTACTTTTCAGAAGGGCTACTTTTTATTCATACTCTGAGTAATACTTCATATCATTATGACTCCCAGAACTGATGTCTCTTTTGTTATCTAAATATCTGAGCCGAGCTATGAAGTTATTCTTGACTCTTCCAAAAGGACAGCTTGTTTATTTAATTTGTATAACCATGTCAGGAACATCTGGCCCAATCACTTGAAAAGGTGGGAGTCCTGGTGCTTCCTGTGTTTAGTGCAGATAGCTAGGTCTTCTTGAACAGTTTAAAATAAGGCATAATTCAGTTTCTTACATTATAATTCATAGCTTTTGTAAAATAAAATTTTTCAAGCTGGTCGTTTGTAGATGTGTGAGCGTTTGTGACATAAAATCCCTGCTCACCAATGTTGATTGACATGCAGTATAACCGTGCCCCTCTCACCAGTTTCATTGGACAATTTGTGTAATGGCTTTAGTCACATAAAGTGATCTCCCTGGAAAGGCTGCACTACTGCTCTATTTCAGAATGTATTTACCAACAGAAGACCCTTCATCATTACCAGTAAGAAAAAAACTCCAGATTTGGCTTGGATAAATCATATCTATGTTTCTATAAGAAATGCTTACATCACAATGACTGAGCAATCAGGTTCTATAAGGCTTCTGGTTTTCTCAGATACTTTTAGGTTTACTGTGAAAAATGCCAATTTGGACATTAAGCTGTCTGGAATCAGAATTCACAACTTTAATTCCTCTACTAACTACTAGAGACTGACTCCAGAGGTGAGCAGACAGAGGAATTTTTGACACCCTGGTTAACACTGGCCAGTTTTACAAAAGAACTCCAAGAGGTTTTTTGAATCATAGATGCATCAATGTATTTGCTCGAGTCTTACTAAGACCTAAAGAGGCATAATAAAAGTTGGGGGCCCTTAGGGGGCGATATAGACTATATATATTCTCACTGCCAAAATCCTCAATTATAGTTCTCCAATAGGGACAAAGAACCAAGAAGAAGGAAATCAGTGACCATATAATTTTTGAACCTTCAACGCTCTCTAAAAACATTTAGGGTGATGTCACTTGTATATGTCTTGTGTTTTCTTACTTGCTGTGGATCAAATTAACCAAATAAAGTGAAATACAACATACCCTTTTGTTCCACTCAGAGCTTCTCCTCCATTTTAGTGTAAAGGTACATAAATAACTGTATCTGAAGACATACTTTTATTTTAATTTTAATCTCTATAGAAAACAAATTTTGCATCTGATGTCAACCAAAACTGTAGGTGAAATGTAGGTGAAACTGTGTGAACAGACCCAAGAGATCATTTGTCAGTCACATGTTCATGTTGGCAAGTAATTAGGTGTTTCCTGGTAATTATTGCACAGTTAATGTTTGTGTTTTGCCTGTCTTAACATGTTCAGTGTCTGGAAGCATAGAAGAGGCTATTTTTGATCCTGTTTAGTCTTGTTTCATGTTTTACTCTATTAACTGTCCATTGAACTTCATAACCCACAGTGATGAGAATGTCATTTCTAAAAAAAAAAAAGTCATGCGGTTCTGTCGGTTACTCACTCAAACATGCAATGGGCGTGTTTCCAGTTAATTGTTAAAACAGTAAATAAAACTATATGCAAATATTTGACATTAGTTTTGATCATAATGATAGTTTTAAAACATACTAAATTAGATTTGTATTAAAAATTTACCTAGTAAACCAGAACATGTATATTGTCTTGTATCTATATTTTTATACAATTTAGAATATCTAAAGTAGCCTTTTCTTTGGGAAACTAGGCGTGTCCTTTGGCATCTTCAATACTGTAGGGTAACTACTCCGCAGATGTTTGTCCCAACCTCTTGTCTAAACATGCAGTCAAGAGGACTTTTATTTATGACTCTCAGGTGTTTCAAGACTGAAGCTAAACTGAAGGAGGCTCTATCCGTACAGAACGGAAGTTACATAACTCCTCCATTAAGCTATTAAACCATCCAATATCCTTTCTCTAAATTAAAGTAAATTAACCATAAGTCCTCATGTGTTTTTCTCAGCTGTGATGAGTATGTGTCTCAGCTTGAGGAGATGCAGCGTCAGCTAGCTGCTGCTGAGGATGAGAAGAAAACCCTAAACTCCCTCCTTCGAATGGCCATCCAGCAGAAACTAGCGCTAACACAGCGTCTGGAGGATCTGGAGTTCGACAGTGAGCAGACCAGGCGCACCGGAGTATCAGGACGCACAAGGACCGGATCCAACAGGCCCAAAAACAGCCAGACTGGCCCAGTTCAGACCAGCTGCAGTGGACGAACAGAGCCCAACGGCCTGATGGGAACACCAGTGGTCTTCTGCAGTGAGAAGTACAAGATCTACTGCGACTGATGCTAGCTAGCTATCATATCCTTTCTTCTCTCCACTAGGCTGAATATTCATTGCTTAATGTGGTTTTCTGCTGCTAGCTAGACTAACACAATGTGCTGTGTTTTTGTGATGAGCTAGCTGAAAACAGAGGCATGTGTGTTTCCGCAGGAAGAATTATAAGATCTGCGTTTTTGAGTAAAGATTTCTTGGCGTATTCATATGATGCTAATTATGCTCAATGGGGGCTGAAGCAATCTATGCTAATGTGCTGAGATACGTTGAATATCTTTTTGCTGTATTCTTACAGCCGTGTCTGTAGACAAGGCCTATGTTGACTTAAGCAAGCTAAGCTAGTATTTAAACAAGATCTAGGGTGATTGAAGCTAGCTAAGCTAACACAGCTAGCTTGTCTAAACATTACTATTTCTGAAGTAGTTAAGACAAGGTTTACTTCAGATGAAGCTAGCTAGGCTCATTCTTGTGACCCTAATCTAGAACTAAGAGCTAGCTAGTAAGTAACTAAGTAGCTAGCTAGGCTAGTTCATATGATAACCTAGCTAAATGGTGACTGACTCTTAGTTAAACTAATTTGTGCTCTCTTGCTTATGCTTGCTAATTCATATAAAGTGTATAGGGCTTTAGAGACTGCTAATAGTGCTCTCATAGCCAGGTGCATGTTTTAGAGTTAGCAAAAAGCAGAATCGTGGACCCAGAGTTGGAATGTACCAAAGCTAATTTTCTAAGCTTAACCAGAGACCCTGAAATTGTCCTGAAAGCAGGGGTACAATTTCAGATAAGGCTAAGCTAAACTCTTGATATTACTTGCTAATTCATATAACTATCACTGTTAGCGTTCTGCTGTGTGCATGTTGGAGAAAGTAAAGGACAGGATCATATCTAAAAATAATTCATAAATGTGAAATAAAACGCTTGTCCGCACAAAGTTTAGGCTAGCATGTGCTCATGCTTGCTTATTGTTAAATCCATATGATCTCTATAGGAATGCTAACTTTTTAGCATTAGCCAAGCGGTAGTCTCTCAGTCTCTTTTTATGAATTTAAATAATTTCATAACCAGATAGTTGAACTTGAGGTCTCTTATCTAAACACAGAACTGTGTGGATTTAGTAAGGATGGACCAAAGTTAATGTTTCTGACTAGACAAAATATCAGTATGTACATAAAGCTAGCATAAAGTTTGGCCAACATGTGCTCACTTTTTCATAATTATGTTTTTAGAGTCGAAAAAAAGGTGAATCTTGTGCAGATGTTTCTTAAAATAATTTTTTGGGAGTTTAGCCAAATACCAGAATATTGACATTCTGAAGAAAAAAAAAACTGCAAAAAGTTAGCTCACTAAAACAGTAAAAAAAAGCTGATTTTGTTATTTTCTTACTCTTAGCTCGTGCTTCTGCTAGCGTCACTGAATCAACTAGCATAATTTCATCATGGTTAAGAGATAAAGAGAACAGATCATAGGCTTCAGTAATTGTAAAAGATTATCCACAAGTTCTTCTGGTCACCAGCCCGTCCAATCAGGTAAATCCTTGTTTACATATAAACGGATCTAAGTTGATAATTTGCAAAACTTCAAGCTCCTGAGACTGCAAACTGCTCCGAGTTGTACCATTCCTGTTTAACTCGCAATGTAATAATAAACCAAAAGAGGTTGTTTGAGGGAGACTAACATGATGCGTCTTCAGTAAAAGCCAATTAATTTAAGTTTGCTTTTAGGGATTTTTTAAACATTGAGTACCGTTGAGCAGTGGCCCCTGGGCCATGGACTGGTCTGTGCATCATTTGCTACCAGGTCGCCAAAAAATGTATGAATTATTTCTGAACGTTTTAATTAGAAAAATCTGTTATTTTGAAAATTACAGGATGTTCCTAGTTACATCTCTGTTAAAAGCAGAGAAATTATTTTTTTCCTATGATAATTGCTGGGAAAAAAATGACTCTGTCTGAGCTGCATTGCTCCAGGCTCATTTGAAAGCCCCTTAAGAGCTTTATAAGCCAACCAATAAGCTCTAGGCGATTCCCTTTAATTTTTTATTAATATTTAGTTGGTCGGTGCTAAAATGGGGAGAGGGGGCAAGGCTCAGCAAGAAACGCACCCTGGAATGAAATAGTATTTTATTATATTAATTTACCTTTTTGCAATTTGTATGTTTTTATAAATTAAAAAATAAAATACTTCCTGAGCTTCGAGCCACACTGCTGCAAGAAAGCCGACCAAGAAAGCTCTAGCCCTTTCGCTCCATTTTTTACTTTTTGGTTGTGACCACTGCTCTAGACGAGCAACATTTTCATATTTGGGTGAATGCCTTACTCGGAAAAGTTTTTCATTGACCCAAAATGTTTGTAGCTGCAATATCTTGTTCAAAACAAACAAACCGGAAAACCAGTCTCATTTCATTTGAATTTAAAAACAAAACATTCAGGAAAGAATTCAGGAAAAACATTTTATTTGTGAAGCGTTAATATTGACCTTCTTTTTATATTTTTTCTGTCTGTTTTTTTTTCTATGAAGTGGTTTTGTTTAAACCTTAAACAAAACCATTTTCCATTCCATAATTTCCCATTTGGAGCTTTTCCTCTATGCTTGTAAACTGCTTCGTATTTGAATAATTGCAAAAGTTACATTCAGTATTTGAGGCGTTTCTGGCATCTGAAAGAGTTGATGTGATATATACTACTGTTGTTATTAGTTATTATCGTAATCATTATTGATATCTGCTCGTCGCTTTATCTCACTTGATCAGGATCTACTGAAATCTTTTGATGTGCACAAAACGTTCAGTCTATTTATGAAAAGTATTTTGTCTAAGAACAGTGGAAAGTGAATAAAAATATTGATAATCCGATACAAAAACCAGCAAATCGAGTGGATTTTAAAAGTGAGTTTAAGATCCGCTTTTATTAAGCTTTGCTGATATCTTTTTATAGAATTACAATATTAATGTTAGTGGTTTCATTTCTTTCTAGTCTAATGCAAAATAATTAAGTTAACAAGTTAACGAAACCAGCAATTTAGGGATTGTTTGCAAAAAAAATGCAAATGAGCTAATTTTATGTATGGTTTTGAATTGAGTTTAAAGAATTGAACCCATATTAATGGTTTTAATGTGGAGTAGACGTAATCAAAACTGTTACGTGTTAACACTGGGTTATTTTTTACGAGTTTATTTTAACATTGTTTACGATGAATCCAGTTATTTTTCTGAAATATTCGAATTAAAGATGTCTTGCTTTGGAACCTGTATTTTCCTACCTAGACAAGCGTGGAAGTTACATGCTATGTCTGCTATCCTCAGTTTCAAGACTAAAAGGAACAGATAAAATCAAAAAAGTTTGAAGCCGTGAGAATCAGGTTAATTTAAAAAATTTTTTTATTACTTCGCACAAGCTTCGAAGGATCACTGACCTATTGCATTCTGCACAAATTAATCAATAATTCCACATTGGAATGATTTCTTTCTCTCTCTTCTATTGTGCCAAGTTTGGGCACGACGCCTGAGCTTTCTCCTCTCCTCAACCCTCACTTCAGTTTTATTTATGATCTTCATTCTGACCATTGGTGCCTTTTTATTTCTGTCGAGAGAGAATCAGTTCTTGGTTTAGCTCATGTTGTAACTCTTGAAATCTTCACTCAATCCACCGGATCAAAATTTGTTTGATCGTTTCAGCAAAAAAAGAAGTAGTAATTCGTTCATGCTCCTTTATGACTGAAACTGGAGATGTGTTGTATTTAACTTGCGTTTGAGTCTAAGCTTGAGGTTCACGTGCAGCATCCTTTTCACACCAAGAACTGAAGATGTGCTTTGTGAGGGTTTTCATGTTACAGGTAGTCAATGCGAAGACACAATTCTGTGACATGAATAATGTCTTTTAGCAGCGCAGACACCAACACCAGCAGCACTTCACACAAGCTCTAATGTAAATTTCCAAGATATTTGCAGCCCAGTCAACCAATCAGGAGTTCTTGGGATAGACCAGAAGGGTAAAAAACCTAAAAACAGCGAACAGGTCATAGTTGATTCCTCCTGCAGAAAAAGCAACTGAGTCGAGGTTTTCTACTGATATTTCTACACTGTAAAAAGCTACTCTGTAAAACAACGGAGAAAGTACTGCCTGAAAGTTACCAGGATATTTTCGGTACTTTCTCAAATATATTTATAAATCATTCATACACAAAAAAGTATCAGTATTTTATAAGTTTAATATCAAAACGACAGATAATCTAGAGCACATGGCTACCACACTTTCTTTTTTTCTTTAATTCTTTTTTTTTTAAGCTGTGATGACTCACAGCAGGGCCATTTCAATTTACATTGCCACACTTTCATTAGTATTTTGTTTAAGAAGTAAAAAAGAAAAGGCTTTAATAGAGGGACAAAAGATGTTTCTGTCTAAATTGAATTTCTCTTTAAAAGACAAGTCATTTTAAGCATATTTCAAAAGTAAATAAGCATTCTGATTAACTGTAAGAGACAATAACAAAAACCCATGCATTGTGACACCTGTTCAGTCAACAGGCTATCTCAGGATGCAAAAATACAGATAAAACTGGGTTGATACTGTAAAATTCTATCTTAAAATCATTTGAATATCAGTCGATCTTGATATTTGTTTTATTCCTTAAACAATTCTGATCATTTTCCCTGATTAGATTCTGTTTGACAATGTATTAGGAATAAAAGAGAATTTTAACTTAGTCGAGTTGTGTGTGTATATATATATATATATATATATATATATATATATATATATATATATATATATATATATATATATATATATATATATATATATATGTATGTGTGTGTGTATACGAGTTGTATATATATTCATTAATATGAAAAAGACGTATGACAGTGTCTTGATATTTTTTCCAGATTCCCATCTATGGAAAATAACAGGCAAACTCTATCAATCAGGAGCCTTAATTGAATCGCAAGTCTAATTTTGAGTATCATTAGGGTCCTGACCTGACACTTCTATAATACATAAAGTAAAAGATCCAGGTTCATTTATTTTATTGAAATAATCAACAATATTCTCTTAGTGATGTACTTTCAACTAATCAAGTCTGAAATCACGTGATTGGATCGGGACAACCCTTAGTTTTACAGATTTGTTTTACAGTGTCGATTTTCCTCTGCGTTCTTGGTGTGAAAAGCGCTCGAGCCTGCCCTGATATCTGCATTCAGCAGCAATACCAGGATTCAGTCAAGAGGTGGCAGCAGAGCAGAGGAAGCTCTTACTGCAGCAATAACATGAACAGACTGCATTCATCCCCTCCTCAAGACTGCATTTATAGAGACTTATTAGTAGTCAGATTGTGCTGAATTCCTCGGGTCAGTGATCCTTTCATAAATTCAGGGGGTTTTCATTACATTGACATTTCACCAAAAACTACTTGGCACTGTATCTTCTTTGAAAGAAACCGAAGATATTTGATGTGTAATATGAGAGTTTCCCATCCCTCCGTTACTTCTGTCTGCCATTTCCAAGCTCTGGAGCGGTGATGCCTTCAGCGGTTCAGTGTTAATGTTGGGGAACTTTAAGCACCAGGAAAATCTTTCTGCGGGTTTCTGGAGGATGAAGAAATACTGAGAGCAATGGCTTTCTAAAGCTTGTGTAAATGTCAGTACAAGTGTAGAAACACATAGGAATTAAGAACAGAATTGTAATTTTGGGCGAAATTTTGCTTTAAAATAGGGGTTTCAAAATCAAATCCTGGAGGACTGCTGGTTTTGTTCCAACCCTGTTCCTAGGGAACGTTCAGACTGCTGGACTTAAAAATCAGATTTCATTAAAACATCTGAATTGAGCCTTTTTGTGCGTTTGTTCACATTACAAATAACAGGCACCTGCCATCGGTCTTTGATGTGAACTAAATGTGGCTACAATGTATGCGCAGAACAGGAAACTACATCCCCCAGAATGCACTGCTAACAGTGAAGAAACACTGAAGCGCCTGTTCTCGGGGAAACTTGAGGCTTTGTGTGCATAATCATCAGATTAGAGCTAACTTTATTATTAAACGATGAAAAGAACTAATATTATGGTAAACTCCTAGAAGGCGGAGTTAAACGTTATAGGAATACAGTGTATAGGAATACAGTCTTTTCCAGTGACTTGTATCTGTGAAAAACTGTTTAGGTTGGGATAGCAGGGCAAGAAATCAGATATGTGAGGACCACATAAGATCTCGACCCAGAAGGATTTGAAAAACAAAGCCAAAATTGAGCTGTTCAGACTGCCCTGAAATGATCAGCTAGAGATCACATATAGACAAAAAATGGTTTGGGCAGCAGTCTGAACGTAGCCTAAAGCCTCATTCACATCAAAAGCGACTACCAGCGACTCGGTGACATGATTCCATTACTTTCATGGAATCATGTCATGATCGAGAGAAGCGTTTTCACGTGATTCTTAGAGGGAAGACTTACTTATCACATACATCAGATTACTAGTCACCCAATCATTATTAAGCGACATGACAGTGTAGCGCCCCCCAGTGACCGCTCCGTCATTCGCTGGCGATGGGTAGCGATCTAATTGCTTGTGATGTGAACGAGGCTTTCGGGATCCTCCAGGAACTGAGTTTGACACCTCTGGTTTAGACAGTGAAAAGCCAGAAGTGAGGATGGTTTGCTTAAAAAGTGGGACACGAAACCATGCGTGATGAGGTAGAACTCTGTGATCTTGATAGTACTTGTTTCTTCTTTGTTTCAGTTTTGGTTACATTTTTATCATGGTGTTAGAGCATTACAATTTCAGGAAACAGAAAACGTGTTGCATCAACAAGCAAAGCTGCCATTTTGTTTGTGGAGGCGTAAATTATTAAAGTAGGCTTGGCAAGGGTGGAGGAATTCAAACGAAGTGCAATTATAATCCACAGATGAGTGGAAAAGAGGTTTTCTGTTTGCTGGAAGTGATGGGGTTGTGATATTCAAACGTATTATTCTGGACTCTTATTGTGTATTTGCTCTGAGGAGCTTTGTTTGAATCAATGATGTTTGTTTGTATTTGTTCCGACTTTTATACCGCGTGTGATTATGATGCCATATGCATGTTTCCGTCAGCTGTAAGGATTTAACACAAAGTTCCAAACTCCACGACTCGAGTGG
The DNA here is from genome assembly GCA_900490495.1 of Danionella dracula. Lineage (NCBI taxonomy): Eukaryota > Metazoa > Chordata > Actinopteri > Cypriniformes > Danionidae > Danionella > Danionella dracula. The sequence goes on from UELW01000334.1 coordinate 18,496,880, forward strand.
AAAACGACCGAATGAGAACTTGTTGGAGTTGACCTAAAGCAGTATTTGCTCAAGGATTAACATGTGTAGAAGTGACTGCACTCAGTTACTACAAAATAAAAGTCACTTAAAATGTGTCCTGTCTTGATTGACTGCTTTTTTTATCTTGTTGGGGTTTTTTTATGCTTCCATTTCTGTCGTTTACAGGGATTGAAAGAGTAAAAAACTCCCCATCTTTGATTCAAATCTCTGTATTCTACTGAGCATGATGGTGTACATTGTATGATACTTAAAAGAAGGATGTTAGTAAAGTAATATTACTTTCATATTTATATTTGGACACAGACTACTCTTTTTTTTTTGAAGCCAGCATTATAGCTCTCTTGCATCACATTTATGTATTATGGAAATATTTTCATTATCATAGGTTTTTAAAGGACTCCCCTGGATTATATCAATTATGTTTAAACTTATTTATCCAAAATCTGCAAAGCCTACATACACAATATAAAACAAGTCTTGTGCATAATTCAGAATAGCATTTATACAATTTTACAGTTAATTTGAAACCTATTTTTCAAAATTGTGTTAGATTTTCATTGATTTTATTATGTTTTGAATACAATAGTTTTAAACATAAAATAAATAAAGGGCTAATTCCAAAACCCAACAAGGAGTGGAAACATTTTTTTCAGCTCCAAAGTTGTTCAGTTTTAACACAGGAGTAAATGAGAACCTGCTCACTTCTGGAGTCAGCCTCAAGTGGCTGCTCGATGACCTACAGTTCACTTTCTGTTACTCGAGAGGGAAAGCAGGTTACGGCTCCCCTACTGCTGGGCAATAGGAAGTGACTGACCTGTAGTTCCTCGCCCGGCCACAAGTGGGTAGGGGTGAAATGTGAGCAAGTTTTTCATTCACTCCAATGTTAAAACTGACCAACTTTGGAGCTGAAAAAAACATGGTTTTTAATGATGTAATCTGTGCTACGTCTATGTCCTGCCTCGCTGGACCATGTTTTGGTTACCAGGAAGCACACTTTGAATGTTTTTTTTCTTGTTTAAAATAATGGTTTCAATTTTTAAAAAGAGATATCTATACAATAAATATTTTTTTACATATGTGTCATCTCTCCCAAAAATATCAAGGTGTGTTTAAGTACTGAACTTGACAGTTGCTTATGCTCTGTTCCACATGACTACTCATCTCCAGCCAGCTCATTTTAAACCAAAGGTCTCAAACTCAATTACTGGAGGACCACAGCCCTGCATAGTTCTGCTCCAACTGAACACACCTCAATCCACTAATTAAGCTCCTCTGAGTTTGGTTGAAGCTACTGGTGTGTCTCTTAAAAGAGGGCTGGAGAAAAAAAACCTCTCTCTGTCTATATGTTTTTTTTTAATATATGACAACCCGGCCCAAAATTGTGTGTCGGCCCACCGGCCATAGCCAGTCATCGAAAATGTGTCCACAGAGGTGGGACATATCTCTCTCTCGCTCGCTCTCTCTCTCCCTCCCTCCTTATTTTAATTTATTTAACAATGTGTAGACATTTAAAGTTCATCACTATCCTGTAACACAATGTGAACAAAGCCTTCAATTATTGTACGTAAATTACGCATGAACATACAAGCAATTTTATTGGATATGTTTTTAATTCCCAATCAACTGCAAAAGCATTTGACATGAAAAATGAGCAAAACAAAAGGTTGCGGAAAAAACATCAAACTGTACAAAACTAGTTTAAGGAAAAACACAACACATTTATACAATCACTTAAAAAAAACAATCAGAGCACCAACTACAACAAAAAACATCTCGGCCTTGAAAGCCATTTATGTAAAGTTTATAATTTCTCTGTAAACAAAGAGCACTTGAAATTAAAAAAACATATGTAAACAATATAATGCTCACTTTAATTTCACAAGCTTTTTATAAATATATCAATACATGGCTCTTCACCAAACCGTGAGCATGTGTCTGCATTACTCTTCCACACAAACAAAACATGTTAGTGAAAACCATTAGAGTGCACATCCATCATCTCACAATGCTTCTGAAGCCCAATACAGGCACTAGGTTGAGTTCCAGCCTCATTCATCGTTAGATGGGAGCTATTATTTTTCTAGACATTTATCCACACTTAAAAATATCCATATTCTTTCATTTAAAGACATTTGTATTCAGTTCTGATATTTGAAATACCGTGTTGCTGCCAGCACTTGGTTAGAAGCCGTGGAGCCCCCATTAAAACTATGGATCCACTCATACGTCTGCAGCTGCTTTGGCTGAAACCATGGCGATAACATCTGTGTTTAAAGCATGAATAATGTGGAATCCATCAGGAGGTTTGGAGCATCAGGAGTACTTGAGCATCAGGAGGTTTGGAGCATCAGGAGTACTTGAGCATCAGGAGGCCTGGAGCATCAGGAGGCCTGGAGCATCAGGAGGCCTGGAGCATCAGGAGGCCTGGAGCATCAGGAGGACTGGAGCATCAGGAGGCCTGGAGCATCAGGAGGCCTGGAGCATCAGGAGGACTGGAGCATCAGGAGGCCTGGAGCATCAGGAGGACTGGAGCATCAGGAGGCCTGGAGCATCAGGAGGACTGGAGCATCAGGAGGCCTGGAGCATCAGGAGGCCTGGAGCATCAGGAGGCCTGGAGCATCAGGAGGCCTGGAGCATCAGGAGGCCTGGAGCATCAGGAGTACTTGAGCATCAGGAGGCCTGGAGCATCAGGAGTACTTGAGCATCAGGAGGCCTGGAGCATCAGGAGGCCTGGAGCATCAGGAGGCCTGGAGCATCAGGAGGCCTGGAGCATCAGGAGGCCTGGAGCATCAGGAGGACTGGAGCATCAGGAGGACTGGAGCATCAGGAGGCCTGGAGCATCAGGAGCGCAGCAGTGTGTCGTCGGGGCTTCCGATTGAATGCTGGTTCTGCTGAGTGATCTTCTGTTCATAACTTGATGGTGTGGATCTCTTCTGACAGGCTCTGCATATAGGCCTCGTGGATTGTGTCGAGAAAATGAGCATCATTCTAACGGGGAAAAAAAGGCTTATTGCATGGTTGCATGTAAACGCGAAAGCAGTTTAACAGTTGCAATTAATTCAAGGATACGAGTACATTTATGGGAGCAGGAAAAACCTTGATGAGATGCAGGAGTGTTTCTCTTAGCTGTGAGCGGCTGTAGAGGGTGGAGTTCAGGTCTGTAGTGGATCCAGGGAGCGTTTTTTGAGCCTCTGAGGTTTTATTCACAGAGTTTTGGAAAACACTTGGAGACAGCAGCATTGTAGGCTCCGACCCCTTGAGCACAGGGCCCTGCGCAGAACAATATAGCATAACTAGCGATTACAGTCATCTAGATGGGAGTGGAGAACAATAAACATGAAAAACAGTTCTCAATAAAGTGAAATGAAAGTAAAAAATGATTTCCTATTTAGATACACTAGGTAGGCTGATAAAAATGCTCAAAGGTGACTTGAATGTCACCATAAGCACCTGCTACTTATCGAAGACAGTCAGATTCATGATTCGCAATAGAAGGACACGCTTGGAAGGCATTCAAGCTTTCAGGCTTGTCTTCATGACCACTGGATCAATAGACGATTACAGCCACTATATCAAATGTTTTTTTTTATAAATAAGGAAATATTTATTGTTCCATTATCCGTCAATCTGTCAAAAATCAAATACAAACATATATATATATATATATATATATATATATATACATACATATATACACACACACACACATATATATATATATATACACACACACACACACATATATATATATATAAACATATATACATATATATATATATATATATATATATACACATACATACATACATACATATATATATATATATATATTTATATATATATATATAATGACATACTAATTAATACTATAATTTAAAAGTTTTTAAATCCATATTACCTTTAAGTTACTGACAAAAAGTCAATATTTACTCCAAAAATAAGTGTTACATACTTAACGCAAAAACGCACTTAGGACCAAAGAACCAAAGATTTCTAAAGTTCCATGTCACACTTTTCTATCTAAAGAACCGGTTGTTCTAAATATGGTTGGTTCTTAAAAGCACTGAAGGTCAGCTCTAAATATTATTATTATTATTATTATTATTACAATCGTTTTTCAGAGTGTGGTATTATATTACACACAAAACATTTATCATGTAATAGTATGTGGTGCAGCATAATGATTGTGGTGGTATGATCCACTTTTTTATAAAAAATATATAGTTTATTTACATAATTAAAAAAATAATAAATTATTAAATAGTGGGTGACCAAAAGAAATGTTTGTTACTTTGTCTACTCACTCCCATCCTCTGTTGTATTTCTTTTCCAAGTTTATGTCTTTTTTTTAAGGTGTTAGTGCAATTTTTTTTACATAGAGTTTTCCTTCTCCTCATACTTTGAATTGAAAATAATGTAACCATCTTGCAAATGCAACTGAAATGCTTTCAAAAATGCTTTCAAAAGGCAACTGAAAACTCTTCTCTTCAGGGAACACCTACTGTTAAAAAAAACTTTCTTTTTTCCTCCTCTGTCTTTATCTTCTTCCTCTACTTCCTCACTGCTTAGGTTTATTGATCAGTTGATACAATTTCTATTATGAGAAGCTTAGATAGACTTTGACGGTGTAACAGATCTCATATTGTCTCTCCCTTAATGTAAGTCGCTTTGGACAAAAGCATCTGCTAAATGACAAAATTTAAATTCATAAATGTAAATGTTCCTTCCTCTGCTCACATAAAACAGAGTAGACTTAGTTTTTTCTTGTTTTTTTACAAGTGTTCTTGAACAGATTTAAACTATTTACCTAAATTGTATTGGTTATTCTTTGCTTGCATTGCTTTTAATTAGAGGAATACATTCAGATAGACAATGAATGTGATAAAAAGAGGGAGCAGGAGACATTCCACTGAGAGAAGTGTTAGGATAAACTCCAGCCAACGTCTAACTTGTCTAAAGTGAATGTTTTGAAAGACAGTGCATGTCTTTCCTCCTTTTTTATTTTTTGACGTTACCACTAAAAACCTCTTTGCAGTACAGTTCTAGTATGGTTGAAGACTGTATTACTTTGATGATCTGCAAAACCACATTCATTATAAGTGGTCCTGGGAAAACCCTCTACTGGGAACCACTGCCTCACAAAATGTCAAATCTAGCAATTATTTGTCTACTATTATATGAGCGGTAAACGAGATTCACAAAAGTAATCTTACTGGAATGTGGCTGACCAAGCCTGGCGACGGCATCAAAGCATTCTGTGAAAGAGAAAAAAGTGATCAGAAATACGTTTGAGATTTTTTGGTTGAAATCTCAAGGTTTGAACAGTCCTGCCATGCAGAGAGTAAAATCGTTGAGCCCTGCAGACTCGACCATCAAATATATAAATATTAGATAAATACACTAAACAAACGCAATTCATAAGGCAGGCTTAATTTTAAATTTTCATGGTTGGCGTGAGGTTCTTAAACATAAAGGACAAAAACAAGAAAGGTATTAAATAAAAAATGTTTTTTTTGCCATAACATAAAATGTTCCCAGGGGTATTTTGTTTACCTGCTTACTTAAGAGCCCTAACCCAACATGACCTCGAGATGATTTAATGTTTAAAAAAAAAATAGCCACTTATATATTTAAGCTTTTTATATCTAGCTCAATTTATTAACAGCCAACAAAGGCAAAAGGCATAAGGCATTCACTTGAAAGTTAAATAAAATAGTAATTTAACCCCCAATATTACTTTCTCTATTACTTTCTCAGCGAATCACATGATCGCACACGGCCGAGCCCAAGCAGATTCCATGCACAATTACATAAATGAAGCCCAAACTCGACCGATTTGTCACGTCCCGGCAGGTCTGGGTTAGGTTCGGCCAAAAGTCTTCTGCTCTGAATCTATTCAAGAATTTGTTGTTGGGTTGGAACTTCAATTTCCCGAAACATTTGGAATGTAAGCCCCCCCCAGACCTTCCCCTTTCATGATTCACTGTCGAAAGCTGGTCTTCTGCCCGGTGTTCTTTTCTACACACCTGTACTTTATCGTCTTCAGTTTTGAGCTTATTTTTCTAAAACTTCACTGTGCAAAGATAAATTCAGTAAAAATTCTAAAAAAACAACCCATCTGTAAGAGTCTTGCTTTGATACTTTTCTGAATGTGAAGAGTCTAAAGTAAATATACAAGCATCAACAAAAAAAGTCATTACCTCTCTCTGGCAGCTTTCGTATGTTTTTAAAATAAAAGAGTAGAAAACCCACCACAAACAGATCAGTTGTTTTGCTGGTTGTGGTTTTCCCAGTGAAAGGTCCTGGTTTTTTGTCTCCAGACTCTACGAAGCTCTGAGGTGTGACCAGCGTGCCAGCACTGAACCCGGGCATAGGGAGCGGTATCCCATGAGCCTCTGAGACAGGCGTCCCCAGAACCTCCTGGTGATGAATGGCAGGACTGATGAACACCGGAGGAAACGGAGCCTTCGATGATCCATTAACCTGGAGAGTGATTCTCTCTTCTGCGGGGGTGTTCTTACAAACCAAAACTGAAACCAACAAAAAAACATCAAGCCCCGTTATTTCTGCAACAAAGCTTCCATTAAACAACTAAACATGTGCACCTTTTCTACAGCTTGGGTCAGCGCTGCAAAGAACTCTTAAGAATGTTTTGATGACATCTATTGGATGTCTGAGAACAATATTTACCAGAGATGAACAGCACAGTGCAGCAAAGAGCAGACACTAACGATAATTAAAAACTGAGACATTGTTTTCTTAGGTTCACTCAATGCTGCTGGCTTTAATGCAGTGGTGGCCCAGTTAAAAGCAGCTCCTCCCACTACAATTCATTTGGTACAGAGTGTCTGGAACTGAGCCATTGAGCTTCGCTTTCTCCAGTAAGACTTTTACCAGGTCAATCAGCAAACACCGGTATTGCTGCCTCTGAATTAATATTATAAAAAAACACAAGTATTTGGAATGAAACGGTATGCCGCTCATTACTAGTTTATGGGTTATTTAACAATGGAAAGCCATTCAGTGGACTGTGCCATTAGCCACTTTACAACATGAGACATTATCTTACTAATATGAAAAACTTAGAGGTTACAACGTGTATTATGTACTCATATATTTTACATTTAAAACGAGTCTATTTTATTAAACATTGCAATCAAAAATCTTAACAAATAATAACCTTGTACAGCTGTTTTTAATCATATGCGATGGCGTTTCTCTTCTTAGCCTGTAGGAGTCACTAAAGAACCACCATAAAACTTACACGAAAGAAAACTGTATATAATCGTACTGCCTTTTATACGTGGAGAATTGCAGGAATCCACATCAATTTCTGATCAGGGGAGTCAGGTACCAGAGAGTCCAGATGCAGGAAACAGGTAACAGAGGAGTTAAGAGTTCAGCAGACGATAGCTCGAGGAAAGAAGCTCTGTTTGTGCCGTACAGTCCTGGTGTTAGTGGCTCTGGAGCGGCGGCCAGAGGGCAAGAGCTCAAAAAGGTGGTGGCCGGGGTGAGTGGGGTCTAGAATGATTTTGTTAGCCCTCTTTCTCAGGCCTCTGTTGATACATGAGGACCACCTTGATCTCTGCATGCAACACTGTCTCTAAGAAATCACAATCTGCACCTTTAACAATGAAACCTAATTATTGGAACAGTCAGATAATATTTATATTGCTTTCTTCATGAAAGATTTTTAAACGTTTTTTTGGTGCAGTGAAAACTATTGTTTCCATGCCTAATTCTAATGAACTTGTCTATGCGTGTTCAAGAAGAGCTTAAAATCTTCAGAACGGATGCTGATCCTGAGTGAATGGCAAGCAGATCCTCTTTTGATATAAAATGAGGGTAAATCTCCTCACCTGGCTGATGAGTGTGTTCAATTGCTGCTCCTTCGCTTCTGGGTCTTCCTGGAGCAGTGGACGATGGAGAGTCTGAAGGGAGCGAGGATTCTTCTCTTGCTCGAGAGGCACCAAAAAGCTCTTCCACTGTAATCTGTTTGTGTGTTGTCTGACCAGAAGAGACAAGATGTGATGACGCATCAGAATTCATACAAAACATTGACAAGTTGATGCTTGTTTTTCAGGTACTTTTATATGTTAAAAAAAGTTGTTTTGAAGAAAATCACATTTTAGCCGGCCATTTTCTGTCACATTCTGGTTTGGACGGGGCAGGTAGTTTCGATTCTGGGAAAGTCATCACTGGTCTCTGAATGGCGAACAGTTTTGTATATTCGTTTGCATCTCTTTTTTTTAAGTCATATAAAATTCACATCACGCAAGTTTATAGAATCACTTTAGCAAAGACACATGAACTCCTTTTTCACTTCTCATATCAACAAGACATACAATTTTTTCTAAAGTCTGTAAAGTTGGTCGTTTTTAACATGGGTTTTAATGAAAATCTGCGAGGCATTACAAGTCCAGTAACTTCCTATTGCGCACCGAGAGGGGAAGAGGCCGCTTGATGATGACGCAACAAACATAAAGGGTTAAAAACAAAGCAGAAGACTTTCTAATGTATCAAATATGACACTTGCTCTGGACTTGATTAAAAAACTGCAGCTTTCTACACAGCCTGAAGCCTGGACACAAGTGACTTCATGATACCACAATACATCGATGTTTGTATTGAGTTAAGAAATGCAAAGATCTGTCAAGGAAACTCTAATAATGTTTATAAATATAAAAGGCTGTAAATAGTGTCTTTTTCATGTAATCCAGCATTACTTCCAGGGAGGAAGAGAGAGCTGAGAATGAGAGAATGAGATGAGAGTTCTGATCTTAAAAGGCTCATACCATGGTGAGCCTTTTTGTGGCATTTATAATTTATAGTTGATTAAATCAAGTAAATTTGATCGTAATTAATCCCTCTAATATCTCTTGCATCTATGTTGAACGTCAGACAGAAAATGCAAATCACTAACCAATTTACGAAGTTTGCAGAATGAAAATCTCAGCTCATTTCTGGAATAAATCCGAGCTATAAAATGAGGAGATTGAATGTGATTATAATTAAAAATAGAGACTTTATAAGGAAAAGAATTACATCTCCCATACAATTAGACCAATGTCAACAACGTGTTATTGAAAATAACACAATGTCACTGAACCTTTAAAACAGTCAACAAAATTGATTTGATAAACTAGCTGATAAACCTTATGAGAATATCGAATGGGTTTGGAGAGAATATGTTTTAAAGCTACTTATTACTTCACTTTCAATTCAATAAGCACAATCCACATGCCAAATGTGAGAGATTTTGTAGTTGATTCATTCAAAATAATTTACAGATACAAACTTAAAAGAAAAATTAAACTAAACGTAATATTAAACGTATATTGTATCCCTAGCTGTCAAAACTGTGCTTGTCATGAAAACTAATGAAATACTGGTTGGAAAATGTTTATGCCTTTAAAACTGCATTGGTTATTGAAACACCCTTTACCACCCTTACTGGCCGCAACGAAGTATTGCACCTCTAAAATTTCTCTGAGGAATTCAGATTTAGAGTTGTCATATAGATCAATTCAAGCAATCTCAATGAAAAACCTGGTGCGTTGCTGTAAATGAGACCCTGCTCAGTTCTGGAGTCAGTCTCTAGTGTTCAGAAGAGGAACTGCAGTTCAGTCACTTACTATTGAGAGTAAAAGCCAGAGGTGACTCCTCAGCCTTTAACTGCTTTCTTTCAGATGATGTACTTCATGGTCAGATTCTATATATATGATACACAGTTTTAACCTCTTAAACTGTAGAAAGCTAATAGAAACACATAAGGTACTAGCATTTGGATATGTTTCAGATTATAATATTTTCTCCAGAGGAAAAAATAACAGAAACTCAAACACAGTTACAGAGAATTAATTAAAGGTGGCATTTTTGTGGCAGAAACAATAAGATCAATTTTTACTTCCCTGCTGGGGTGAAAAGAGAACAAAAGTGTTGTTCTCAAGTAAAAGTACTGCTACTTAAGTGAAAATGCACTCATGTACCAGTAAATGAAAAAAGGAGCTCATGAAAAAGTACACGGAGTCATCTCTGCTATCTGTCTGTTTTAAAGATACGTATTGCTGTTTTATGCTAATGTTTTTTGGCTAAGGGTCTGAAGGGCATGAAGGGTCTGAAGGGCATGAAGGGTCTGAAGGGCATGAAGGGTCTGAAGGGCATGAAGGGTCTGAAGGGCATGAAGGGTCTGAAGGGCATGAAGGGTCTGAAGGGCATGAAGGGTCTGAAGGGCATGAAGGGTCTGAAGGGCATGAAGGGTGTGAAGGGCATGAAGGGTCTGAAGGGCATGAAGGGTGTGAAGGGCATGAAGGGTGTGGCAGGAGGAGAGTTCAGACCTGCACACCAGGCAGCATGCTCAAACAATACCAAGCTTTTCACATTAACCATTCATAACAACACCGAAGATACAAAGAAAATCTTCCATTAAAAAAAGATTTCAGTAAGCTCATGTGTTCAATCCGGTGGTTGTAGTTCCATTATGTAATGAGGTATCACAAGTTAAATTTGAATTCAGCTCAATTTTAATTGGAGCGGAATCTGAAAGCGCATGCATAGACAGGAACTTCTGGTTGTTCAAGTGAAAGGGTATTTTTCATAGCGTGACCGGTCCTCGAATTAGTGATTTGTCCACTCTTTGTGGGAGATGATATTTAAAATTGCCTATATTTAAATTGGTTTTTGTTTGTAATTTTCCTTTTTAAGGGCTTAATCATTTTATATGCTATTTGTATAATCGAGTAATGGAAGTCTTTAGTAGAATGAGTCTGAAGTACTTTACCTCAAAGAAAATCTACTCGAGTAATAGTAGAAGTACACCTTTTAAACACTTTCAAAAGTAAAAGTGCACAAAAAAGGTAGTCAACACAATGAGTGCACGTAAATGTTAGCCTATTTTCAGAATTCTGAACAAGTTTTAAATAATTACAGTTAGACGTGCACACCTTTACATAATAAATCTGAAAAACAAAATATTTTTTCAGATCTTCACCAACAAAAAAAATAGTTAAAACTTTCTGTAATCTGTCTGAATCATGTCTTGAATTGGATTTATTTCAGGGCAAAAAATGCACAAAATTGAAAACATTTTGTTTTCAAATACTATTACATTTCTTATTCAAATAAAAGCAAAATTGTATTCATGGTTCAATCTATGTGGGCATGTAATTCTTTAAATTCACAAGAAAAACTGTGAAGACGATCTAAAAATTACTCCAGAGCTGAAGAGGTCAAATATCCTCCCTTTCCAAAAATCCAAAGTGAGGCTTTGAAGTCAATCTCAGTTTATTTATGAGAACAAACCCTCTGTTACTGATCTTTTTTTAAAAACTGCATGTCACAGGAAGAAGTTATTGAGAACTCATGAGATTACCCGCTGATACTCGTCTTTGGCTCTGCAGAGGAGCTCCAAGATTCCTGCATTTCCTTTCTGAACACAGTTACTGCTCACACTGTTGGTCCTTCTGTCAGGAGACACACTCAAGGTTTCCTGCTTCACAATTCTGCACACAGAGAAACAGCGCAAGACAACGAGAATGAGGAAGTGAAAACCCTTTACCTTCCTCCCTCCCCTCTCTCTCCCTTTGCCCCTCCCCCTCCCCTTTCATCCCCTCCCCCTCCTTACTTTGGTAAAGTTTCTTTTGCCTAAATCACTAGTGCTTGCCGCATCATCTGGACTTGATGGAACCATATGGTTTCAGTCCAAGTCGCAAACAAAAAAAACTAAAGGACGTTTTGTTTGATACATTAAACCTAAAAATTTCAGCAGAATCAGGTAGATCGTACACTAAACTAAAGACTCGGAGTACACATACAAAAAAAGTCTACTTTTTACAGTGTTAGGAAAAACAGCATGTTAAAGAAAGAGAAAAAGAGTAGTATTTGTACTCACTGCAGCATGAGCTGAGCAATCCGCTGACAGTCAGCCTTGTCATAAAACCAGATACTGTAGATGTCCACTGACACACAGAAAAGCACAAACAGTGTCAGTATTAAAACGTCATTAAACAGAGCGTCCTCCCGTGGCACAATGCTTTAATACTTATCAGATCAAACTGAAACTAACACAGAGAAGACTGTGTACGCTCTGTTCAGCAAAGCAACAGCCCAGTAAAACATCTTACATGCAGCTCCACATCAGAAGGGTTTTGCTCAGTCTCAATAATATTAAAAACCGATTTACATTTAAACCTGACTCCATATCATATTACTATTTATAAGAGTAGTTTAACTGTACTGGACTGTTTTTTTTTCTATTAATTTGATCATGTTCTTTGTTCTTCAGAATTTAACCGATTTAAAATGTTTTTATCACTTCTCCGTATTTTAATCCCTATTTGATGTGTTTTGACCATATTTTCAGCAATCATTCTCAAAATAGGAGTTTATTAATCCTCACTAATTCTTCATTGTTAAATTTAAAACTTTTTCTCCAACTATTTGATACACCGTTTTATCTTTGTTGAACTTCCTTTGGTGTATTTTATACACATTTAACCCTGTTTTCTATTTCATTTTTTTCTTTGAATTCGACAGCAATTTATCAGAGCTGAAACGTTTGGTCTGGAACAGCAGAACCCACACGCCAAAGTATTTTTTGATATTAAAGACCTTTGTCAGTTTTAATTAAACTGACTCCCTCCATTTTAAACATCTTGAATCGCTGTGAAACTACTTTAACCAGCATTTAGCTACATTTACAAATATTTTAATAGATATTAAAAGATCTTAGTTTTATTTTTAAATCCTTCCTTTAATGCATCTATGATGTGCTGTCTATTCACAATCCATGTATATTTTTATTAGTTGATTATTAAAAAGTATTTTTGCTGTTGTATTATTTATTATTGTATTGTATTGTATTGTATTATTATTATTAGGGCCATGTGTTGGCAAGGACCTCACAAGATAATACATCTCATGATATATGGCTAACACTACAATACATCATGCTATATTGGGATACGATAAATATTGTGATATATTGCAATTGTTTGTTATAGTATATGTGTCACATTATATTGACAACTTGATAAAGTCAGCAAACAAACTTAAATTCAATGTATTTTCCATTCGTTCAACTTCATTATAACTGCAGTGTTATTAAAAAGAGAATTCACTGAAATGTATTAATTGGATATTGTTATTAAACAATTAAATAAAATGTATATGCCACTGAAGTAACATGAATGAAATAAACAGTTTATAAAGACACTTTTATATTTTCCACCATGCTCACTCGCGCTACCGTACTGCTTAGCGTTTTGTTGATGGTGAGTTAGCGACATCTACTGGAGCGGAGGAGGAGGTTGTTTGGCACAACTTGTATCAATACTTGAGATTGGACTATCGATACACTATCATAAAATAAATTTTTGTGATAGATCTATCGTCATTTTTGCACAGCACTAATTATTATGGTTTCATTTTCAAGGTTTTTATTGTAATTTCTCAAGAACATCTTAGAGCTGGAGGATTTCCAGTATAAAGTGTATTTATTTAGACAGCTCTCACCTCAGTTAACCCCAGTTTAATGATTGCAAAAGAAAAAAAACTTTAGCAGGCAATATGTTCTCTTAAAAACAAACTTTTTAATCATTTAGAAGAGTTTAAATTTCAAATATATTCATTTTAAGGTCTGTGACAGGATAGCACTTTCGCTCCTGTGTTTTACTCACAGTTGCCGTTCCTGTAAAGTAGAAAGGGATCCTGGAGCTGAAACTCTAGGTCTTTATTGATTGGCTCCACAAGATTTTCTGTACTCAGTCGGTTCATAATTGTGAAGCCATGATGAGGCGATGCAGATCTGCAAAGAATTTTATTTTAAAAGAAAATTGAGATCGAAAAATATGAAGGACGGCAAAAAATCCAGGCAAAGACACAATAAATACAAACTAAAAATACACTGTTGCTAAAAAGCTGAGAAAACTCAATGAAAAAGAATTGAGCAAATGTAATATATTCTCAACACTAGACAGTCAATGCTCACCTAGCATAAATGAACATCGTTCCTTCCACTTCATTCTTCTCCTGAAGTCAATAAGAAAATTTGCTTTAAACTTAGCATCAGGTTACATCAGCTCAGGCAACACAAATTCACTGATTTAATTTAAAGGTGCATAACAATAAACACCCTTTATCTCAATTGGGTTCTTAATGAATATCAAGTTTAGCACCTCTTGACGAATACATTTTCTTAAATTGTGCATTTCCTCAATACTTGGTAACATAGTAACGATTTAGTAAAAAATAATGTGAACGTTAAAACATTAACCTACTTGATTAGCAATTGTGTATAAGTTAGGTGCGTTTTTTTATTTTTTTGAAGGACACTGGGCTTGTCCAATGAAATCACAGGCTCAAAGGAGAACGCTCGTTAGTTCCCTGTGCCTCTCACATCCACTTTCATTTTAAACAGGACAAATCTCAGCTAAAACACTACATTTCTGTTGGCACTATTTTGGAGCAGGTAAAACATATACTTTGAGGTTGTTTAAAAGTGAAGCTACTCATGCGCATTCTCCCCCTCCTGTCATGATAGCAGGAAGATGTTCATTAATTATCATTTGTTGATTAGTTCAAGTTAATCAAAAGTTAGCTTAAAATTGTATTTATTACTAATGTCTGGAGCTGGACTAAAGAAAGATATTATGGTTCATAGATAGGGCTGCAACAACTAAACGATTAATACGATAATAATCGATGTTGAAATTCGTTGTCAACGAATGGCGTTATCGATTAAATGGTCTGATTGCTTGACGTTTTGGAGGTGTGTAACACCAAGACTCACAGATCAAACATAGAAACACAGCCGCCTGCGCAATGGAGTAAGAGTCGTCTTCAGGAAAAACGTGCGCCTAAAATCTTCCAAACTGTTCAATCATTTCTCATTAAACGCTCCCTAGAAGCTTGTGAGCTGCATGCTATGCTGGCCGAGCTTTCATGGGATGGAAGCACAACAGTGATGCACAAGCACCTTAAACGAAAACACGTTGGTATTTTGGATGCCAAAACATCAGTTGGGTAAGTAAAAACTATCGCTTCATCGTGTAATATCTGTATTGTTTAAGTGCGTTAGTTTAAACAGTTTGTTAACTGTCGGGACAGTCGCTCTAGATCTATGGGCTACTTGCACAACTACTTCTGCGTTCTGTCACTTCCTTCTGGTTTTAGCAAAGGCAATAGCTGCAGCTTTGTTGATCACTCGCTTGATAAGGTATAACGCTGATAATAAACGTATGAGATCTCTTAGTGATCTGTGTAACATAGCCATCGAGCTACAAAGCTGTGTGTGAGCAGAAATAATCCTATTTCAGAGATCTCTAAAAACTATTATTTCTTCTCAAACAGATTTGTAGCTTGTTGACTATGTTACACAGATAACAAAGAGCTTTCACACCAATTTTTGGAAATTCCTGCAGAGAGCAAGTGTAAACAAAGCCATGGACTTTGCCTTAACCAGAAGGTTGGACTGAACGCAGAAGTTGTGACTGCAGCTCCTTAACTTCAGTAGTTCACCTGTAACTCACTAGCGTTACTCATGAGAAATAGTGATTAGTTAAATGGTCCTACTTTAAATTAAATTTATTCATTTCTTTATTTAGTTTTACAGTTCAAGAACAAACTTTGTTTTTCTTTTAAGGTTTAGAATTTCAGAATTAAATATCATTCAACTCTCTTTGTGGTTTATGCATTTTTTTTAAGTTTGCTTCTATACATAAATAATATCCTGATTTATGGTTTTCTATAGCTATAAGTAAAACATCAAATAAAAAATGCATTTTGTTTATCGAAAAAAATTATAGGCCAGCTAATCTATTATCAAAATAATCGTTAGTTGCAACCCTAGTTCAAGATGATTTTAATCACAAAATTATCTGAAAAATTCATAATTTAAATTAGATTTAAACAATAATTAATGTTAGAGCACGAGTTTATGCTACGCTCTGATAATATAACAGCACTGCTGATCTAAAGAAAACAAACAAGATAGGTCAGAGTTCGTTTAAACACAGCCTCACATTCATCATCTCTCATAATGCCGTTGCTTAATGTTACTGTACTCGTGTATTTTAATGTTGCTTAGCCACTGGTTTAGGTAATTCCCTTTCCACTAAAATACACTATCCAATGTAAAGGTAGTTATTTTTTATGTATCTCAACAGATTTTTCTAGTTGTCGAAAGTTGCATCTAGCGATAAGGTTGATCACACAAGCGTCATCACAACGAAGCATCGTCACAAAAAAGATGCTGAGCAGTTGACGTTGCCATTAGTAACTGCAGGCTATTATTAGTTTGTTAATTAAAAGCGCAATTCATCTCACCCATTCGTTGACTTTGGAGTTAAATGTGTAAAGTGCGACCTGTCCTGTAACATCCAAAATTTTAACGATGTAAGGGTCGTGTTGCTGAAGTGCCGCAAGGCTCATTTGTTTTCCCGTTTTACTCACGCTTTCCACCATCTTCAAGCGCATTTCAACGAAAACACATGGCGGAAGTTATTCAATGACGGACATTTCCGGTGGTGTTCCCATATACAATGAATGCCTACGCTGGAGGAGTTCAAGATGGCGCCTTGAGAAGATGAAGCTTTAAGAGCTCTGACCAAATGTTTACCATTTATGCCAACCAGCTTTCAAAAATAAGAATTAGTTAATAGTTATTGAACCAGAAATTGTTACTTAAACGTGTCCATTGCAATCTGACAAACGGAAAGAGTGAGTAGAATCAGAACCAGTCGACGTAAACATGGAAGACCGCAACTATTTCGACGCTGGCGCGAGCGTGACAGAGTGCTATGCACCCTCATCTCCAGACACTCCCGATAAGCCCCTAAAGAAGGAAGGTAAAGCTTCCAGCTCTGACACCGCCATTATATCCACTCTTTCCTCCTTTATCAACAGAAGTTCAGACGTATTAGAGGGAAGTTTAAAATCTCAAAATGATGACCAAATATATGGAGTTAAGAGGTAAACATTTGAATTTGAACGACTCATCGGATGCGCGTGTTTCAGAGCTAGAGCGTTACTCTCGCAGAGTGAACTTAAGACTGTTTGGAGTGCCTGAAACACCCAGAGAGCATATTAAAGCTGAAGTCATTCGCAGAGGCACTGCAGTCTACCCCGAGTTGAAGAACAAGTTTCCCGAGGCTGTTGACGTCGCGCATCGGTTCGGAAGAAAAGCGCAAACACTAAACCACCCGCCACCATCATGCGGTTCAGCTAACGGGAGAACCGAACGCGGTGTGGAGAGCTGCCAAGAAGTCCGATTTCTCATAATGAACAGAGACCCACACTTCGCTTGATCGAGAGAAACGAAAGAGACTGGCCGAAAGCGAGGCTGTGGAAATCAGTGTGAGTCTGGTGCAAGGTGCATGAGGGTCCCCCGTTACAAGCTCAACATTACTGTTGCTATTAACATCTGGTTCCAAGTAGTTTTATTTTATAATGGTCAGCTAGGTTCTCTTCAACTTAAGTTTTCTAACTTTAATCAACTTTGACTTTTGTCTCTGTTGTTTTTACGTGTTCGTACGCTGTTCGTTTTTTAACGTGTTTATCGTTCATTTGGCTTAATGCCAAGGGACTAAGAAATAATGTCAAGCGCAAAATACAACAACACAAAACTGACTTTTGCTATTTTCAAGAAACGCATTCTTCTCCAGATGATGTCAAATTTTGGAAGTCCGTGTGGGGACGTGACATGTGGATGTCTCATGTTGCAGTGCGGTCAGCAGGTGTCGCCATTTAAAAAAAAAAAGTTTGCTGGTGATATTCTTCCCAATAGACATTTTCTTTTGATTGTAGTTTCACTTAATCAGGCCATTTCAATTTGAATAAACATATATGGGTACAACTCATCTAAGGGAAACACAAACTTAATTGATCTTACCTGTGACATTATTTGTGCTGGTTAAATAAAGACCCAGCTGCATCTCATCCTTGGTGGGATTTCAATATAACGTTTAAATAATGACTTGGATAGGTTTCCCTCTCGAGTTACTTTGACAAATTCAATTATGAGCAACTTCATGCTTCATTTTAATGTTGTTGGTTTTTGGAGAGAAGTAAACCCACAGCAGAGGCTCTTCACGTGGAGCAGCAAGGACCGGTCTAAACAATCTCGAATAGATTATTGGCTCATCTCTCAAAGTCTAGCAAATAGCTGTAAATCAGTCACCATCCATGCCACTCCGCTCACTGACCGTACTGCTATCTCTCTTCTTGTCTGTCTTTCTGCAGTCTCGAACCCTAGCTCATCTCCCTCATACTGGAAGTTAAATAGTTCTCTACTCGCATTTGAAGAGGTTAGAATGACTATAAAATTATTAATAGAGCAGCACTTAAATAAAGCCTTAGCACTGCATTCATACTGTTGCCAAGGGGAGCTTTTAAAGTTTGAAGTTGGAAAGTATCTC
This sequence comes from Danionella dracula, assembly GCA_900490495.1. Classification (NCBI taxonomy): domain Eukaryota; kingdom Metazoa; phylum Chordata; class Actinopteri; order Cypriniformes; family Danionidae; genus Danionella; species Danionella dracula. The sequence continues at coordinate 18,515,314 of UELW01000334.1, forward strand.
AGGAAATGTGGAAGTGATTTAGCTAAACGCAAGCGAGCTAAAGAAAATGATGTTATTTCTAAGATTACTATGCTTTCTTTTAAACTCCTAAAGCAGGTAACAGATTCTGAGAAGCTTGAGTATGCAGCCCTCTGATCTGAATGAGATGGAATGAATACATTCAGAGCAGAGGGCGCGTATACCAGATCAAGACAAAAATGGGTGGAGGAAGGAAAATTAATACTGCATATTTTTTTTCAGGTTAGAAAAGAGCCGCTCGGCTTCCTCACAAATTGACTAAACATTGGTGGAAGGATTACTACTAATCCGCAAGAAATTTCCCTTTAAAATAAAAATATTCAGAGTTTGCAGCCCAAACTTTTCTTAAATCAGTTAAAAATTGCAAAATGATCTCAAGATGACCAAATTCTTTCAAATGGTCTCAAATGGAGTTAAAGAACTTGCAAATAATAAATCACCAGGAACCGATGGACTCGCTGCCGAGTTCTATAAACAGTTCTCATAAGAGTTAGGCCCTTTTTTACTTAAAAGATTTAAAGAAAGTTTAGAGAATGAGACTACTTCCAACTCTAATTCAGTTTGATTACTTTATTTCCCAAATAAGCCCAAAACAGATTTACTTTCAATTGACAATTGGCGCCCAGTGTCTTTGCTAAAAAATGATTAAAAAAATCTTTGCAACTGTTTGTTAAAAGGCTTACATTTGTTATAGATGTGACACAATCTGGCTTTTTAACTATAAGACACATTGTGAACTCTATAAGACAAATTCTTGATTTATTCGATTATTCAGACGTAGTTCAGGAGGAGAGCCTCATTTTGTTTTTGGATTTTTATAAAGCCTTTGAATCTTTGGAACATCATCTTATTTTAAAATCTTTAAATAAAATTGGTTTTGGGGACATCTGTCAAGTTGGTAAAACCCTTTATAATATTGGTAATGCATCAATTAAAAAAAAAAAAAAAATGGAACTTGACAGAGGTTTGGTCTATCCGGAGGTGTAAGACAAGGGTGCCCCATTCTTCTTTCTTTTTAGTGTGCAGCTTCTGTCACGATCCTATCAGAGCAGCAACAAGGTGTCCTTGTAGCTGATCGTGAAATACACGTCAGCCAACTGTCTGACCATATACTCCTCTCTTTTTACCAGATGCCTCCCAGTTTCCAATATTTTCTTACTAATCTGTTAATCTTTAGGAAATTCAATATTCATAGACGTAAAGTCATAGTGATTAAAAACTGAACATTTAAAAACATTGATTAAAACAAAGATTAAGATGTGAAGTGCAGAGTTAAAATAGTTGTTTGGACGTTGGTGCTCAGTCGACAAAAGCACAACTAAACAGGAGAGTCTTTAACCTGGATTTAAACGTGACTAAAGTGTTGGCACCCTTGATCTCCTCTGGAAGCTGGTTCCTCTGTGGGCCGCATAGTAACTAAAGGAGTTTGAAATTCACCCGGGGTAGATTTTATTCTGAGGGATCTCAGCTCTCTGTTTGGTGTGTATTCACTGATCATGTCTGTTAGGTATTTAGGTGCTAAGTTATGTTTGGACTTATATTCAACCAACAAAACTTTAAAATCTATTCTGAAGGAGACCGGCAGTCAGTGCAGACACTTAAGAACTGGAGAAATGTGTTCTGACTGTCTAGTTTTGGTTAGAATTCGAGCCGCTGCATTCTGAACGAGCTGGAGCTGTTTAATGGTGTTTTTGGGAAGAGCGGTGAGAAGAGTGTTACAGTAGTCCAGCCTGCTGGAGATGAAAGCATTAATCAGTTTCTCTAAATCTTGTCTGGAAAAAAAGCATCTGATTCTTGCAATGTTTCTAAGATGGCAATAAGCGGATTTCATCATTGCTTTGACGTAGCTGTTGATCAGAGTCCAGAATCACTCCAAGATTCCTGACCTGATTTGTAGTTGTTAGGCCCTTGGCATTGAGATACGTGTTAACCTTAACAACATCGCTTTTGCTTCCGAATGTAATGACTTAAGTTTTGTCCTTGTTTAATTGAAGAAAGTTGTTTTGCATCCAGTTTTTAATCTCATCAAGACTTTGGCAGATAGAGTTTATGGGGTTGTAGTCATTTGGGGAGATAGCTAGATAAATTTGTATAACATCATCATAACTATGGTATGATATCTGGTTCCTTCTCATAATTTAGCTCAGTGGAAGCATGAACAGGTTAAATAGTAAAAGGAGCAATGATTGAACCTTGAGGGACTCCACAAGACACTTCGACATGTAATCACCTATGTTTACATAGAAACCTTTTCCTTCTAAGTATGATCTGAACCATTTTATCACAGTTCCTGAAAGACCGACATAGTTTTCTAGTCTATCTAGAAGAACTTAGGAGAAAAGTTGAACAATCTGTCTAAAGTATTAGCCATTAGATCAATGCATGTACTTCACATATTCAACATGTTTGTTTAGAATTGGTATCTATACTGGCCTGACCATGCTTTAAACCTGTAAATGTTAACACATGTTGTATTATACTATGTTGGATTGTACTGTCCTGCACTGTTTTTGTTTGTATTTTTTGTAAAATTTGTGACGTCTTTGCAGTCTTTGTAACATAATTAAATAAATTTTTTTTAAAAATCCATGCTTATGCTTGCGTTGAAAGGATGCAAACAGTGCAAATCACATTCTACTGTTGAAATAAAAAGCACAATACTTCGTAGTAAAGAGCTAAGAAATTTAAAAGGTGTTCCTATAAATTGTTAAGGCATATACTAAGTATTTGTTTATCCCACGCCTGTTTTTAGCCTGATGAAATAAGCAGAATTTGCATAATGATTTTTTAAATTATTCAATAACTTACCTTGTTGTATTCATTAATCATAAACATCTAAATAACAAAGAAAGTTGTAAATTCTAATATGGACACAAACTTCATTTGTGTATAACAAGTTGTTACTTTAATAGAGAAAACTTGCCTGTTTTTTCTCTCTCTCAAATTAAATGGTTTGTTTGTAGTATTGAAGTGAGATGCTGCGTGCTGTTGAGAGAAGCTCGGTGTGTGGGGCTGGAGCGGAGGATTATAATGGATTATCAGCTTCACTCAGGTAATCCAGCAGACTCTCTCCTTCAGGTCCTCTCAGCTTGCAGCGAATGTTGGGGTAATGAGCAGAAACCCTGGTGCTGTCAGCAGATGCTTCTAGATCCAGCAGAAAACACTCAGACATGAATGGCGTTCAGACTAGGAATCACAGGTAAGAGCCCCATCTAGATCTAGAATCTTCTACAATTCCTCTTCTTTCACACTCCGTTTAAATACTTACCCCTATTGAGATAAATAGAATATAACTTATTTTGTAAATTATTGTAAAACAGTTCATACAGCTTTGATTAATGTTTTTTTGTAATTTATTTCATTTTGTGAAATATAACAAGTCTCGTAGGTACATAGTCTTATATGCTTCTCACTAAATACTCTTATACATTTGAAAATCCCTTTCTGTTTATCTTGTTTCTAAGAATGTTGTAGATATTGCTGTACATTTGTGTAGATTTGTTTATGTTCAGTAGATGACAGCACAATTTTTGAAATTTTAACACTTTAAGCAAGTGCTTGCATGCAAATGTAAATGCTGTTTATCATCATTTTTAAGTGAACGATTCTTTCATCTGTGAGACGAGGGTGACAGCGAGAATCCAGGTTTCTGAATTTCTGAATGCAAGTCTTTTGATGGTTGTGTGAAGTCTGATAACCAGACAACAATATTCCTTTAACATTCCTTAACTCGATCCCACCAATCACCAAGAGTGCTTGTTCTCATGGATTCTTTCTTCAAAATTACCAGAGATTAGCATACGTATACTCCTAGAACATTCATAAACATCGAGCAATAATAACTAGTATTGTTTTGAGTGTTTAGTGAAAAATAGTTCTTCGGATGTTTTGATAAGCAATACAAGAACAAGTGAAGTATGATGCAAAATCAACTTTTTGAAGGTGTTTTACTCGTGTGTTAACAGATATCATTCATTGTTGGAAACTAACAAATTAATTTCGTTAACCCAATTAATGCTGATATGTTGTTAGCGCTTCCTGTGGCGCGTAAAGGTCAGCTATAGTGGAGCAGAGGCAGCAGGGGTCCTCAGGGCCCTTTTAAAACGCGCTGATCACTCAGTGACTTTGGGCCAAAATACATACAAAATAATAACATATTTCATAAACATTCAATGGCCAGAATATAAGTTCAGCAGAATCCACTGTGTTTCTGTTTTCCAGACAGCTTTGCACGAGGCAGTGTATAAATATGTTTGTAATGCTCTTGATGACTTCAGGCTGCGTGTGGAGATCTTGGGAATGAACTGTATGCGTTCACTTTCAAACAAAGATGTATTCCCAAACGTAAAATGATTCGTCATTATTAAAAGTGGTTATATACACATTTGTTAAAGGCTATTATGGGATGTAGGCTGGTATTGCTCTATATTTTGAAATACATCTTTTTTGGATGGATTTGAAATTAGATTAATACAAATATAAATGCAATACGAAGAAATACTTAGATTAAATAACATTTTGAATTGTAAAATGATCGTGATCAACAGGCGACACAAGGAGAATCACTAAATATCTGGCAACATATCTTTCTTAAAGACATAGTGAGCCAATCGCGAAAATCTGGTTGTGTTGGCAAAAGTTTGTGACGTTGTTTTTGAAGTTAAAGATTTAAAAGCTTCAGGATCAGATCTGTTTTAGTAGGTCAGGGGGTCAAGAATTTTACGCTCCCGTTTTTGTTGATTAGTAACGAAAGACACCGTTTCGTGCGTAACGCTAACGCTGTTAGTAATCTTTTAACGACATCTCTTTTCATTTACATACTTTTATTAGTTGGTTACTGTCTAAAACGTGACTACACGCGACTCGGTCGTGTTTAACATAAACATTGTATTTCCGCTCCAGTACGCAGAACGTCTCAATCTGGCGCCCTTCAGTGTCGCTCTCGCTCTCAGCCTCAGCATCAGCATCAGAACTCATCAGACATGGCAGACGCAGGGATGCGATCATACAATCACACCAGCTGGAATATTACATAATACAAGCGAGCTTTCAATGTGTACAAGCGGATGGACGGCCAAGAGGAACCGACGGAAGGTAAAACCAAAATAAAAGCGAGGAAGGGTGTTTTTATCTGCGCCAAACGCCGAATTTTAAACGTGTAAAAGTTGAGAGGATCGCGCATCATGTTAACTGTTTAAAAACTACGTTACATTTTAAATACTTAAACAAACTGGTTCGAATTTACAGTTCTAAATACATATCTGGTATTTGTTGGATATGTCTAATACTAACCGGATATAATGTTGAGTGAGGTTTTGGTGAAGTTGTAAAAGTTGGTTTAAGCAGTTAAAATCCGGAGTGTATCAGGGTAGTGTTTTGAGATATTTGATGCCAGTGAAGTTGCAATCAGTGCTAATCTGTTTTTCAAGAGTTCTTTGGTTCTGTTATCAGTAGGCAGGAAATTCTACCCAAGCTTTATTCCTGAAGAAAACACAAGTCATCTTCTATTATAAATAGATTTATATGATTGAACTTAAGACTGGTTCGACAATCTTGTGTCTGCCAGCCTGTTTGCACAATGGCTTGATCTCAACAGATTTTTTGAGGGTTCTGGACCCTTTTTCTGAACCATTCCACGCTTTAGTTCTGTGCAAACTAAGATATGGAAAAAGAGACCTTCAAGATAAGTTCTTAATTCTGAAGCATTTTAAAGGTAAATCGTGTGAGTGTTAACACTGAGATTTTGAAAATGTTATAGTTAAACGAGATAATCTAATGATTATATTTCCTCATTGAGTAAAAAATGTCCAGGTTAAAATTATGCTGCATAAATGATGCTGTTTAGTGTTTTTAGTGTATTTTTAATAAAATAGTTGGTCCTGCATAGATAAAATTTAAGGTTAAATTAATACATTTAGAGCCTTATATAATTCTAAAAGTTTTAAAAGCAGAGAATGCTTAATTATTTTTAGCCGTGCAGGTGGATATTACCTGATGACATTTCCTGTTTGGTAGGTTGAGTGGGAGACGGTTGAGTGAGTGGGAACGCTCGCTTTCTTTGGACTGTTTTTTTTTTGTTATACCTTTGATCTTTAAGACATTAACGCGTAATGAAATTCATTCCCACCTCTTAGACGCTTAGTGATTATTTAGTTTGGTTTTAAGAAAAATAGTTCTCATAATGAGGTTTGAGTTTAATTGTTTATTGTATTATTCACTCATTTATTCTTGACCAAATTTGCCCTCCCCTTGAGCATCCCTGTATTCTAATGAGCTGCATTCCTCTGATTGGCTCCTGTTCACCATTAGCGGGTGTGTGCTGAGCGCTCTGGCACAGACTGGCAGCCGTGGAGTCCTCCGGGTGGATGCTGCTCACTGCAACACTATCAGTCTCTAAAAAACAATATACACCATTTCATTATTTACTTTTATAAATGAAGTTAAACACAATTTAGCGTGTTGTTCCTCAGAGACCTTTATGTTCAACAAATTAAGCAACTGTGAAGTCAAATTATATGAGAGTTAGGCTATAGAAAAATGTAACAATGTGGCAGAGTAATATTATACTTTTAACAAATATACCTTATAAAAAGAGCTTTCAGAGTCAGAGAAGAAAAGATGATTGAATATATCATCTTTAGATTTTAATAGGGTGCTTTGGCTTTAATAATGATTTACTCTTTTCGGGAACGTTTTACATGTTTGAGGAGACAATTTAAAAAGAAGGGGTCCTCTGGTTTCTAGGATGATTTAAATGATCAAATTCCTGCTGAAAAACCCATCTGTTTGGTGTCCTAACGAGCATATGAACATAAGATGCAGCAGAGTTTGTTACTAAGGTGAGCGAATCGTCTTCGTTTGTCCTTTTATTGGAAGACTCAGCTGCCAGTCCCTAGCAGTCTCTTAAGCAGGACAAAACCAGCGTAAATGAGATTAAACTGATCAAAATAGGCAAACAGAGAGAATAACGTCAACCCTGTTCTTCTCAGCTAAAAAAAACAAATGTATAATGAGATGGTTTAGTTTTATGGTTGCTAAAATGAAGTTTAAGAAGAAAAAGTACCTAAACCTGCCCCTCTTAGTAGGTAGCCTAATTTATTTTTTCTTTCCTTTTTGATGCAATGACTAGTTTCAGTATTCAACGTCACGTCCAAAACAACAGCTATACAGCTGATGAGTTTGGTTAGTTTTTATGGCAGAAGAAGAATCCTGAAGACAAGATTTTGTTTAATTACCTTTATTCAGATTTATGGTAGAATCAAGTGTTGCGATTTACATTTTGTTTTAGGTGCTTATTGGTATTGATGCCCAATTGTATTTCCATTACGTTCCATGTGTTGCCTGTTGGTCAATTTTTGAAGCGAGATTTCCACACCTGGAAAGATGATGCTATGTGAAGTGAAAGGGGATTGGTTGTTTGACACGTCAAAGGACTTCCTGCTAAAGTGTTAGCCCAAGATCTGGCTACGCAAGACTGTGGAATGACCAAAACCCTTGAATATGACATCATCCATGCGCTTGAATATGACATCATCCATGCGCTTGAATGTGACGTCATCCATGATGAGAAATAGCTGCACAGAGCATCAGTTACAATCTTAAAAAGCTGATTTGAAAATTTTGTACCTGCTAGTAGGGTCTCTACTTTGTGTATCATGTGTGGCTAGCTAAGTTCTCTGTTTAATCTCCTGAAAGAATAGAGCGGTGGTTCTCAAACTTTTTTCACCAAGGACCACCCAAGAAAACATTTTTCACTCCAAGTACCACCATAATGAGCAACATTAAAATATAAGACTCCAGTATTGCCACAGTGTGTAGGCCCTCCTGTTCATCTATAGTTAAATACAGTTCAAATAAGAGGCAATATTATTGATAATAAAATATTTATTAATTTTAGCAGCAGTAGAGAGCCTGGACTTAATTAGCTCTGCTTTCAGGTGTTCTCAATTTAATCTTTCAAGAGTTTTAATATTTCTATGAGAGATAATGAATGTGAGGCTGTGTTTATATGAACTCTGACCTATCTTGTTTTTTTTATTTTTTTTTAGATCAGCACTTGTGCTGTCATCGTTGTGTAAATCTCATATATATTAGGAATTTTGAGGTTAAAACCAGACAATTTTGGGATAAAACTCTTCTTGAACCATAACATAGAAAATCAAACTATTTTAGGAACCAGAAGAGATCAAATATTAACCAGATGTCGAATTGGGCACTCAAGATTAACTTAAATTAAAAGTGAGGCAATGCCTTTTTGTAGTCATTGCAAATGTATTTTATCTATTAAACACATCTTTATAAAATCTCAATTTTATAATTCCCTGAGGAGAAGGTACCTAACTGGACAAGATCTGAAAGAAATCCATGCTAACTCAAAAGGGCTAGAATTGTTTTTACTAAGGACAGACTGGGATTTGTATCTTTTAAACGAGTTTTAATAATCCTATGAGCTTTTAAATTGAAATATTAACAAAATTTTAAAACAGGGGTAGCGATGAAATGGCCATGTTGTCGGCGGGGCTTTAAAAAGAAAAGAACGATAGAAAGAAATATAACATCTTTCTTTAGGTTAATTTTAAAGACAGTATCTTCCTGCTGTGACAGAGGGGAAGAATGTGCATCAGTAGCATCACTTTTAAACAACCTCAAAGTAACGTTATATGTTTTACTTGCCGAGGAATGGAGCCAACCGACTTGGAAATGTAGTATTTTAAATGCATTTAAACCAATTTCTTCTGTTTAAAAAAAAACTGGATGTGAGATTTGTGAGTCAAAGAACTTTAAGCCAGCCAACAATTTTATGTTGCTAGAATGTTCTGGCAACTTTACCTATAACTTTGCATTAACATTTTTTTAATGTTCTTGGAATGTTCAAGGTTATTAAAATCTTTTCTAGAACACCCTATCAACTTCTGTGTAAATAACAATATAATGTTCTGAGAACATTATTTTGAAACATTCTCAGAACACATTAGTTTGTCCAGTTTTTTATGGTTTAGCAACGTTCTGTGAATGTTGTTTAGATAATGTTTTTAGTTTAACATCAGAATGTTAGTAGCACATTCTTTTGGCTAACGTTATGAGCAAACTTTTAGACAACCTTTAAATAACGTTAGCAAATGTTACGAGAACATTCCCTGTTAGCTGGGAAAGCACACCAGGGGCTGTTGCAGCATTGCTCTGTTAATAAACACGATCAAACTCATTATCGTTACTCCGGTGGGTCGAACGCAGATTTATGAACAAAAGCTGTAGGGAAGGCACTGTGATTTCCTCCAAAAAAATCAACCAATGGTCCACGATTAATGTCTTAGATGCCTACGACAGATCATTTATTGTTTGACACCCACACACACAGTAATGACCACCGCCAAGGCCGTGTACCACCAACAGTTGTCCAAGTACCACTAGTGGTATGCATACCACAGTGTGAGAACCACTGGAATCGAGGCTCTCTTACAGGAGAAGGACTCAAAGGTCCTAACGCTAGACTTAATTAAAAAGAAGTTAAAACATGTTTTTGGTTTAAATAGTTCAGTTTTTTTTGTTGCCGCATGTAGAGGATCTTTAAGAACTAACCATCCTGTAATTTCCAGGCGGTGGGCATCGAGGCAGTGTCTGCAGCAACGCTCCGGGGCTCCCCCAGTCAGCTTCTCTATCCTGGCAGGCCACCATCGAAGCCGCCCGATGCCAGTCACAAGACACAGGCGCTGTGACTGTGTCAGGCGCTGTCAGGGCCAGCGCACAGGCACAGAGAAAGAGGCATCAGTATGCCAAGAGCAAGAAGCAGGGCAGCGGCTCCAGCAATCGACCAGCACGAGCCCTTTTCTGCCTGACGCTCAACAATCCGCTGCGCAGGGCTGCCATCAGCCTGGTTGAGTGGAAGTATCCTTCAGCTCTGAAATACACTGGAACACATTGTATGCTAAAACACAGCCATTAGTTCCTAGATCATTTTCTTCATATATATATATATATAGATATATATATATTTTTTTTTAAGGGTGATAATGTTTCACGTCTTAAATCAAGTGTATTTTCTGATTGAGGTTACCATTTCAAACTATAAATCTGCTAAGGATCTGATATCAAATTTAAAGACAAAGTTGTTAAACTGTATTAATACATATATGATATTATCCCTGTAAGACACACCACCCAATAATGCAATACATCGATCATTAGGTTTTTTTTAAATAATGCATTATATAATAATATTAATAATAATTTGTTAATAATCCATTTACATAAATTAATTCATTGTGAAAATAAATTTAGTTATCTGTCTCTTTGTATAAATTCCATAATATTTCTCATTATAGTACTATCAATAATCACGAGAACTTTAAAGAGATGAATAAGATGCTGTGTTTATATGAACTCAAACCTACATTCAGATATTCGTCTCAGATTCTTCATCGTCGAGTGTTTATATGTAGTCAGCTGTCACATTATTAGTGAGAGTTGCATACAATTGTGTTGTTAAAGGCATCAAACTTAGTTCCATTTGTAAGTTCTCCATATGTTGTGAAGTGTAAAATTCCTTTACCTTGCTTGTTTTAGGCCATTTGATATCTTCATCCTGCTGTCAATTTTTGCTAACTGTGTGGCCTTAGCTGTGTACATCCCATTCCCCGAGGATGACTCCAACTCCACCAATCATGATTTGGTAAGTGTTGATATAAATTCTGTAGTGGCTAGTGGTGTTTGGGCTTGTCTGTGGCGCAGCCTTCACCCTTGGGCTATAGTTATGGTTAGACTGCAGGTCTTAATGCTCAATTCAGAATGTTTTGATGAAGTCAAAGTTTTGATTTCTTTGTTTGCTCGTTTACATTACACACAGTATGAGACTTGTATTCATCCTGTGTATGAACACAATTCTGTTCGTTTTGAGGCAGGAAAAGGGTATTGATCAAAGCGAAAGTAAACATAGACGAGAATGTGATACGAGACGATTGTATGGGTTTATTTCTACCATATCAAAAAGAAAAAAAAGAAGAAATATTTATTAGTTCTATGACTTCACTTTCCTTCCACTAACTGCTTCCAGCTCCTTCCTCAGCTATGATTGATGTCAAACTTCTCACCAACGGCCAGAAATGGGATGAATTTGTCCAAAAAGGAACTGTCAATGTAAAAAGAAAAAGATATAATTTTTCTACTGTATCAACTTAAAAAAAAACCATCAAATGATGATAACTGTAAAGAGAAAGACAACAAGAGAAGAGTGAGAAGGTTCTTTCCATCTCTTGAACTATGAGATATCATAAGACTTCAGAATAAATTGGAATGGTAGAATTAGTAAATATTGCCATGGAATTAGCTGCTTTCGAGAAGATTCCAGCAAGTTTTCAAGTTCCATTTTCCCAGTCCCAGTGTTTTGAGTACCTCTGTTGCACTTAACGTTAATTTTCTCTCATGTGCCCCTAACATATACATATACACTTACCAGTCACGTTTAACAGGTACACCTGTTCTAATTAGTCAAAATAACCAAAGTGAACCTTGAAACTCCTGTCTTCCTAGAACAGGAAAGGGGATACGATTCGCACAGGCTGAATAATAGAAGATTGAAAAAACGTTGCCTGTACTGATTTGATTTCTGCTGCGACAAACAGATAGTAGGTTTAGAATTTGGCGTCTTCTTCAAAGCATGGGTCTATCCTGCCTTGTATCAATGGTTTAGGCTGCTGCTGCTGCTGGTGCTGGTGCTGGTGGTGGTGGTGGTGGTGGTGGTGGTGGTGGTGGTGGTGTAATGGTGTGGGGGATATTATCTTGGCAAACTTTGAGCCAGTTACTACCAATTGAACATCAGCTAAATGGCACAGCCTACCTGAGTGTTGTTACTGACATCCATTCTTAAACACCACAATGAGTAGTGTTCAAATAGCCTCTACTGTGAGTTTAAATGTTTAAATGTACTTATATAATTCAAAGCGACTTATCAATATATAATATATATTAAGCACTAAACATTGACAAATATATAGAAGACTGTCAAACAAAACTTCTGTATGAAACAGTACATTCACAATGTAGGTGAAGAAAGACAAGTGGGAGAACGATCTTTTGATTGGCTTTATCAATGTAAACTATCAATTGCCAATGCCACCATAATGACAGCCCTCTTCCAACAACACGTACACAATAGCAGGGAGTGTGTGAGTCAACATGCTTCAGTTGCTTCTAGAAACCACCACTGTACCTCGAGTCTTGTGTGGAGTTAGTTCTTGCTTTCCTTCACCTTGTTTGTGATGCCAGATGAACAGTGAACTGTTTGTCTCTTATGTGAAATAATGATTAGATTCTGCATTGTGAATGATTGTATTGTTTTGTTATTGTCCACAAATGCACATGCATTATAATCAACCAAATTTTCACATCAAGACAGCAGATACGAGTAGCAACTAATGTTGAATAACTGGCTGTTAAATGAGTCTACTTCTAGATCTTTATGCCTATCAGAGTGATACCTTAAATGTGACGCATTTAATGATTAATATATGTGTACAAACATTTATTCATTTATGCATTTAGCAGATGCTTTTGTTCACAGCAACTTACAGTAGGGGAGAGACAAAATGCAATTTGTTACACAGTCAAAGTCAATCTCGGGTAAAGGTTGTTTCAGCTGATTAATTAAACATAGCAAGAAGGAAATAAAGAGAAAATGTGAACAGCAGGGGTGTTTCTTTGCACTGAGAATATTGGGCGACCGCTATAGGGAGTCTCTATAAAAGCAACATAGGGGATCCCACACAAAGAAAACGTGTGATTTCTATGCTTTCCTGAGCCTTGTGGAAACTTTTAATTATAGCAGAGTAATAGCTTAAATAAATGTCAAATATGATACATCAGTCAAATAAATGCTAAATCAAAGTTTGTTTATTGATTAAAGAAAAAGCTAAAGCCCTGAATTCCCAGACCAGACTTTACCACTGTTGAACAGTATGTGGGGGAAAAAAATATATATTATTAAAATATAAACAGTTGTGTTCTGTAACCAAATGAATTTTTATGCGAGAATGACCAACTGATCAATTTTAAACATAAAGACTATAAACTGAAAAAAAGTAATGGTAACTTGAGAAAGCTTTAAACAATTGGGAAAAGTTTGAAGCCGTGTGGAAATAGCCCGTTTCAACTAGCAGGGTTGCCAGGTCTGAACGACAATGTCCTGTCCAAACTCAATGTGAACACAATATCATTTCACTGTGATGTTTGGTTAATCAACGACTGGCGCTGATTCAAGATGCCATATTTGACAGATTCTCTGAATTAACTGATTGCGACGCTGCCTGGACGGCTACGTGACACTCATTTTTTACTTTTCTCCATTTAATCACCATAATTTTTATATATTCTTAGTAAATTTGTAATGTAGTATGTTTTGTAGCAAAAACAAATTGATGAATAGTAACCACTCTAAGGTCTGAACAACTTTGAAATGTTGACTTTTCAAACCACTTTCTTCCTCTATTCTGATTCTCAGTTTGAACTCTATCCCGTCGCCTTCACTGAACTACACCAAATAGACCACACCAAGTTCACAAAACACATTCATTCAGGATTCGTTATAAGAACAATTCATTATGAACACTAGTAAAAGGGTGTCACACGAAGAAGTAATTAAATAATGCACAATGACTTCTCGCCCTCTCTCTCCTCACTTAGTCATGCGTATGCATCTAATTGATTTTTTTCAGCCTACAAACCCAAATCCACATATACAAGTGTCCTCTCACAAAGAGAGAGAGTGAGAGAGAAAGAGAAAGAAAGAAAAGCATTATTTGTAAATATTTCATTTTAATTTATATTTACAGTATTTCTTTAAGCCAGTCTCTAGACATTTTTGGAAGGAGATGAAAGTCTGTGTTGCTCAGCGAGAGCTCCAAAACCTGACGGATCGAGAGAAGTTCTTTCTGGAGAAGCGTGCAATAGTCCCTCCTGCAGTGTGTGCAAACCTGGTCAGCAGCTGAAGGAACTCTGTAACTGTTAATAAAAATACATTTTTTTTACTCAAGTGATCAAGTACTTTTTTCACCCAGTAATTTACAAATAAGTTGTTAAAAAACTGTGATTTGTAAAATGTTTATTTTTAGATTCTGTCTATAGACTGCTAGATGAAGTAAGAGACATTGCTATTGTGATCAAGTAGTTATTGACCTCACGGTATTAAGTACCTAAAACTATTTTTGTTTACGCATGTTAATTATTTAATGTATAGTTAAAGTACTTGATGCAATAAAGTAACAGTTAATATTATTACTAGGTTTTAAATATAAACTAATAAAATAAGTAAAATTAAGGTTGATTAAAAATTGTGTTTTTCAAGAAAATTTTACTTGCATAAAATTTTGAAATCTACACATGACCTTTTTAACATATTTTTCAGCAATATTTTTACCCTTTTTGTTGCTAAATTACTTTTTGAAAGCTGTTTTGACAAAAATTGCTTGTACAGTGAGTGGGCATTCACCTTAAAGGGGTTTCAACACATCAATTACAGCAAGCTATTAGTTGGTACATTAAGTAAACTTAAAAACCACTGTTTTACAACCAATTTGTTAATGACATGACAAGGTGACTCCCCAACAAACCACTAACAATTTTTATTCAAAGCAATAAAGCAAAAAAGTTAATTTTTTATTATCCCAAAACACTAGATTCTCAAACTAAAAGAGGAAAATTCTATATTGACTCGAAATGTGACTTGATGCATTAAAAATGAACAAATGTGATGTTAAAAGGGCATAGTAGCTACTCATTAAGTGGGAAAAGGTGTAGTTGCCTAGAGTCTAGTAATTTCCTTACCCACACGAAAATAACCTACATAAACATATATATTTTTTGATATAGGTTTTTAATAGATCTGACACATACAGTATAACATTTCCTGTATTATGTGTACATAACTGTTTAGCGGTGCATGCACGTATATACAGTCTTCTTTTTCTTCTTTCGGCTGTTCCCGGTTTAGGGGTCGCCACAGCAAATCATATGTTTCCACCTAACTCTGGCCTCAGTATCCTCTACTCTTGCACCAATTACCTTCATGTCCTCCTTCAGCACACCCATATAACTTGTCTTTGGCCTTCCTCTTGCCCTCTTGCCTGGCAGCTCCATCTCCAACATCCTTCTACCAATATAACTACTATCCCTTCTCTGCACATGTCCAAACCATCTCAATCTGGCTTCTCTGACTTTTTCTCCAAAACAACCAACCTGAGCTGTTCCTCTGATGTGCTCGTTCCTAATCTTGTCCATCCTTGTCACTCCTAAACTGAACCTCAACATCCTCATCTCTGCTACGTCCATCTCTGCCTCGTGTCTCTTCCTCACTGCTACAGTCTCTAACCCATACATCATAGCTGGTCTCACTACTGTTCTGTACACCTTTCCTTTGATTCTTGCTGACACTCTTCTGTCACACAACACCCCTGACACTTTTCTCCACCCACTCCAACCTGCCTGCACTCGCCTCTTCACCTCTTTTCCACACTCCCCGTCGCACTGGACTGTTGACCCCAAATACCTAAACTCCTCCACCTTCTTGACCTCAGCCCCCTGTAACCTCACTGTTCTACTTCCCTCCCTCTCGTTCAGACACATGTATTCTGTCTTACTGCGCCTGACTTTCATTCCTCTTCTTTCTAGAGCAGACCTCCAACTTTCCAGGTGTCCCTCCACCTGCTCTCTACTCTCACTACAGATTACAATGTCATCTGCAAACATCATTGTCCATGGAGATTCCTGTCTGACCTCATCTGTCAACCTGTCCATCACCATAGCAAACAAGAAGGGACTCAAAGCCGATCCTTGATGTAGCCCCACCTCCACCTTGAACTCCTCCGTCTGTCCTACAGCGCATCTCACTGTTGTCATACTCCTCTCATACATATCCTGAACTACTCTGACGTACTTCTCTGCCACTCCTGACATCCTCATACAGGACCATAGCTCCTCTCTCGGCACCCTGTCATACGCTTTCTCTAAGTCCACAAAGACGCAGTGCAGCTCCTTCTGACCATCTCTGTACCTCTCCATTAGCATTCTCAGAGCAAAAATTGCATCAGTAGTGCTCTTCCTGGGCATGAAGCCATACTGCTGCTCGCAAATATCCACTTCCCTTCTTAGCCTAGCTTCCACTACTCTTTCCCAGAGTTTTATTGTGTGGCTCATCAACTTTATACCTCTGTAGTTGTTACAACTCTGCACATAACCCTTGTTCTTAAAGATTGGCACTAGGACACTTCTCCTCCATTCCTCAGGCATCTTCTCACTCTCTAGAATCCTGTTGAATAACCTAGATAGGAACTCCACAACTGTCTCTCCTAGACACTTCCACACCTCCACAGGGATGTCATCTGGACCAACAGCCTTTCCATTCTTCATTCTCCTCAGAGCCTTCCTCACCTCATCCTTTCTAATCTTTTCAACTTCCTGCTCTACAATGTTCACCTCTTCCCCCCTTCTTTCC
Source organism: Danionella dracula (assembly GCA_900490495.1). Taxonomy (NCBI): domain Eukaryota; kingdom Metazoa; phylum Chordata; class Actinopteri; order Cypriniformes; family Danionidae; genus Danionella; species Danionella dracula. The sequence goes on from UELW01000334.1 coordinate 18,531,812, forward strand.
CTCTCATTCTCCTCATTCAGCTTACTCAGCTTACTCTTTCCCTCTCATTTCCCTCTCATTCAGCTTACAGCCTACTTGTGGAGTAAACCCCACTCACTACATTCAACAACACCCCTTCAATCTCTAACTTCAAACTGATCACCCTGTCAGACACTCTTTTCACCTCTAAAACATTCCTCACAAACTCCTCCTTCAGGATCACTCCTACCCCATTTCTCTTCCTATCCTCACCATAGTAAAACAGTTTGTATCCCCCTCCAATACTACGTGCTTTGCTACCCTTCCACCTGGTCTCCTGCACACACAGAATATCTACCTTCCTTCTCTCCATCATGTCCGCCAGCTCTCTACCTTTCCTGGTCATTGTACCAACATTGAGAGTCTCTATTCTCAGACCTATACTCTTGCCTTTCCTCTTCTCTCTCTGCCTACGAATCCTTCTCCCTCCTCTCCTTCTATGCACGTATATACAGTACATATGAAAATATGCACGTATAAGTCTATTTATATATTAGTGAAATTGTTCACTGCTGCTAGACAACATTAATAAAAGTCCAAAATGTAGAAATTTAAAAAATTTTATTTACTTAAGAACAATCAAGTAGTACAAGAAAAAAACATTGTACAAGAACACAAATAGTACAAAAAACTGAACTGGAATATGCTTAATAAAAATAAAATAAAAAAGACAAACCATTTTATATACACATTTCCTTATTTTCAACTATCTTCACACAACAAAGAAATGACTTATAAATGTTTAAGGAAACCGTGACATCATAGCTCCTCACACAAATGAGGCATGAAGCTCAGACCTGCCTTTTGTTTCATTCCAAAAGGGATAGCTTGAGAGACACTCATTTAAAGATTTTTCTAACAGCAACACTTCTTGGGGAAAGAAAAAAACCCTTTTGAGAATGAATGCAGATTTTGGCCACACGTGTATGGATTGAAGATTAAAGTGTGGTGAGATAGAGGGACTGGTCGCTAAGGGTGCTGTGTCAAACAACTTTGAGCCCTAAATTTTTATTTTTGCTTCATCCCTGTCACATGTTTAACTAAAAATGTACTAATTATTAAAATGGTTAAAAAAATATCTCAGGTTTACCTTTAACAAAATTGGTTGTGGGAAGTGAAGTGGCATACATGCTGGCACAGCACTTAGAACCCAGGTAGGAGGGTTTTTTGCTTAATTCTTGGCAAAGAGAGTTTCTCAGACAAAATCTGCATTTTCTCTAGCTGTCACATAGTGGAAAACATGTAGGTTGATGGCTAAAATAGAGTACTGTAACTATGCGAGTGTTAAGATTTACTGCCAACCAACTAGCATTCCTTCATTTTGATGATTTGAGTTGGTGTTTGCATCAGTGAGCTCCCGTGACACTAAGCGGCCATCAGAAGACGAAAGATGAAATGTTATTTAGAGTGATGATTTACCCAGCTCATTGATTTTAGTGCAGTTAGCGTGAAGCAAATGTGGCGAGTGCTTGAATGAGTGTGTAAGTGTCTGTCCGCGTGGGTGGGTGTGCGAGTCCTGGCCATCTGTAAGGCTTGTAAAAGCGGATCACTGCAGGATTATTTCTTCACATTCTCTTCTCTCAGCGAACTAGACTTCTGGTTGTGCGTCTGCATTTCAATGAAACATTCTTCGGTTCATCAGCTCAACATCTTAAAATTCTGCAAAAAAAAAAGAGTTGCATAGTAGTGCCATTTCACAGTTTTACATTTCAAATTTTGCTGACAGGAATAGTATCATTTTAACAGATGGTCAAAGTCTACTACAGAGTCATGCAAAATATTCTTGTCAAGAAAAATCATTGATATCTTTATCATAAGCAGTAAATGTAAGTTTACTTTTAAAGTAATAAAGAGTTAAATTAAATTATTTTACTTTGCATGTAATAAAAATATATAATAAATCCGTTTCACTTGCAATCAGCGACATAAATCATTCAACTTTTTCAGGCTTTTACGACTTATAAAAATGCATATGTATTATTTAAATATTGTATCTTTTAATTGACTTTCGGTTTCAACTTTCCCCACAAAAATGATCTGTTCCAGTTGAAAGTGTGGTCTGCTTTTCTTTTAAATTAAAATGTAAGGGGAAGGGTATAGGGTTATTTTCTTGAAAAAGAATGTAAGGGTTGATTTTTCTTTCTATTTTCCAGTTATAACAAAGTGTCAAAATATTGACAAAACTTTTTAAATCATGAAGAAATGTTATCACATTAAAATAACAAAACATGTATCCATTAATTCTTCAGATTTTATTACATTGTTGACTGTTTGCCACTCACCAGTCTATTGCAGGACTACTTTAACTCTTGTTGATCTGTGATGAACTCGATTTAGTTTCTGCAGGGTAACTTGGAATAAATTCACACAAAGCATGAGAACACCGCTTAGACAGGCCCCTGCTGGGATTGAACTGGCAACCATCTGGCACAAAGGCAGCTGATCCTGACCTTATTTATTTATTAATGTACATCAAATAAATAACAGAATTTCCGCATTAGTATTCTAGCTGCAGCTAGAATTTTTGTCATTTCTTTTACTGATGAATTTGAGATAAATTCATTTCTTTTAATTGTGTAATATTTTCATGTTATAGTTCACAAAAAAAATTATGATCCATCTGTTGAGGATACGTATTTGCATTTTATATAATTGTGTTAACAACTATGTTCTTTTTGTTACTATAGCTGTAAACACCACCAAAATCATTTCTCTTTTAGTTTTTTTTTATTATTAGGCAGCACAGATTTGTCCTAGCTAATAAATATTCATGACACTATTTAGCAAATTCTGAAATCACCCCATCTTCACAGTTTCAAAGTGTTAGTCGCTGATGCTGTGAATGTGAAAGATTTTGTTCTAAAACACATTGCAAAAAACATTCAGTTGATTCAACTATTAAGCTGATTAGAGTGTGCCTCCGGGTGTTTTCAATATTCAACCTCTTCACAATATTCAAATTTCAGTTATTATCATCAAAATTAAAGAAAACACTTCAAGTAGATCCGTCTTTGTGCAATGAAGGTAGACAAGCATACATTGCGCTTGTTTGGACATATGAGTAGGATGGAAATTCAGAGAGTTCCAAAGAGATCACAGAAGTCAAGATGTGAGGTCAGGCCACGAGGGAGGCCAAGGCAGTTCTGACTCCTTAAAACCTGAAAGCGGAACAGACCCAAGGTATGCAAGGTCTTTACTCACTGACAGAAACGTTAGTGTTCCTTTTTGCATCCGCAAAACAGAGAGGTAGCCAAGGTACTGAGATAAGTAAGTATATATATATATATATATATATATATATATATATATATATATATATATATATATATACATAAAATATCATTTATTTTATAATATACATATCATATGTATATATAAAATACACAAGTTTACTTTTCAGTTTGGCTTGTCATTTTGAGTCCCACAGTTGGGACAATGGACTAGGTATTTATATTTTCTGTGGGGTAATGTTCCAAATATGGAGATAGTGTTATACTTATTATTCTCTAGGAATTATATTAATCTAATTGATTTCTTTACGATACAAAACCTCTGATGTTAGTTTCTCTATTTAACGTTGCTTATTGTTGAATTGTTCATCAGGATTACCCTGTTATGTTTTTGTCTCAAAGCACTTTAGTTTGAATTTAATTTGAAGTGTTCTACTGTTTACAAAACAGAACAACAAAATAAAATCCGAAAAATCGTTCTTAATAACAGACATTAAACTGAGTCTAAAACTCAGGTTGCCCCTAAAATCCACAAACTGAAGAGTGTCACGCTTACATCTGCTTTGTGTGTGGGGAGTGGTCATGTGGTCACCTAATCGTGGCTGCTGATTGGCATTTTAAAAAGAGTGTGGAGAGGAACCAGAGTTCCTGTAGTCGGCACCAGTGGGAACTGTGTTTGATGAAAGGGTTAATTAATTAATTGCAATTAAAGTTGAAACCATTTCTCTCTCTCTCTCTCTCTCTGTCTCTCTCTCCCTCCACCCATCAGGAGACAGTGGAATACATGTTCTTGATCATCTTTACAGTGGAAACCTTCCTAAAGATTGTGGCCTATGGTCTGGTGATGCACCAGAACTCTTATGTCAGAAATGGCTGGAACATGCTTGACTTTCTCATCGTCGTTGTTGGGTAAATAATCACAGACATGCACTCTGTCATGTCTATCTTTTGAAACCAAAACAGAAGTGAATGAAACGTTGGGGTTTATTTTGTGACTGGCCACTTAATTCTGGTGCCAATAGCATATCTGATGGACTCGCCATTTGAAAATGCAGAACACAGATAAACAGAAAGTGAATTGGTAGACAGTGTGGTTTAGAATAAAATATCATTAAAGTTTTGTGGGTGTGGTATTTCAAAAGTAGTTTTTTTCTTGCTGTTTCCAGAGTGTGCAAGCAGAGTAAAAATGGAAAACAGGAGATTTACAGTTTATATATAGCCTCATAATATAATTTTTAGCTTCAATGCTTTAGTTTGCTGCAATTTAAGGGTTAAAATAGAGCGGGTTTTTAATTTTAGTTCTTAATTTAGGAGCAATGGGGAATTTAAGGGGAAAAGTGTGAGTCTGGAAGATTTTGAGAATATTATTGTTAAATGTTCTAAAAATCTAAGCATTTTTCTCTAATACTTGTTTTCCTTACTCTGTAATAAGGAGAACAATTGCCTGTCCTGAAGCTTCAAAATCAACTTTTTTTGTGATTTTTTTTCTGATAAAATTCTTAGAAATTTCTGTGTAAAACTGCGTGTTTTACATATTACATTTGGATTTTAAAAGTACAAAAAGGAGTTTGTAAAAATTTTTTCCTCAAGCATGACCTCCTGAGAAACTGTTTCAGTTAAATGTCTAAATCTAGAGCATTATAGTTAAAAAAAGATATTGCTAAAAGAGTTCAATTAATGTGTTTTACTTTAGTTTTCAAGAACTTTGATTGTGTTTTGAAGAGATCTTATCATCTTTTTTGGCCTGTTTACACCCGTCCTCACACAGAAGAGTGCTCGTCACGCCCCTACTGACCAGCTCTCTCATGTTAGTCCGGATCCAGCAAAAACAAACACAACGAGCGGCGCTTTAAACACGTGTTAATGTTTTAAAACATTAAATTCAACAAACAACGCCTATGCATCATGTAACTGCACCTTAAATGTGTGAACCAAATTCTGACTCGAAATTTGAGTTCACAGAATGAACCAGAAACCGGAGGAGGAAAAAAATTCAGCTAATGTTACTTGTTACAAGGTAAATCAGACAGGGCCTACTCTCAAACTGTATGATTGTTAATGTCAGCGTACTGATTTATGACGTATTTGTCTTATTATAGTTGTACTTGTGACAAATGCAGTACATGTACATTTATCCAATTGGCAGACGTTTTTGTCCAAAGCGGCTTACAGTAAGGGAGAGACAATATGCCATCTGTTACACAGTCAAATTCTATCTCAACTTGCTCATAATAGAAGTTGGATTCGCTGATCAATAAACTATAGCAGGATGAAAATAAAGACAGAGGATATATATACCTTTGGAATCTCCATGTCTGGCACATCATGCCATGAAGGTTCCCCGGGTAATATCACGCTCTGTGGTTCAAACACAGTGTCTTGCTAGAACTTCCTCTACTAGGGCTGTTATGCCGGCAAATGGGGTCTGTTCGTCAACTGGTGGCATTCTCGCCAAGTAGACCAAAGTAGCTGCCCTGCTGAACTCTTGCTAACGAGGCTCTTGCTAATCGAGGCTAACATGATCAGGAGAGCTGTCTTAATTGACAGAAATTTAAGCTCGAATGGATGACCTTGAAGTTCTCTGAGAACAATGGAAAGGTCCCAGAAGGGAACTAAGGATGGCCTAGAGAGTCTAACCCTTCTGGCCCCTCTGAGGAATCTTACCATTAACTTGCCTTCAACCGGAAAGTGATAGGCAGAAATCGCGGCGATGTAAACCTTCAGGGTGGATAGAGAAAGTCCATGATCCAGACCCTCTTGAAGGAGGACCCTTCAAGAGGGTCTGGATCATGGACTTTCTCTATCCACCCTGAAGGTTTACATCGCCGCGATTTCTGCCTATCACTTTCCGTCAAGAGGGTCTGGATCATGGACTTTCTCTATCCACCCTGAAGGTTTACATCGCCGCGATTTCTGCCTATCACTTTCCGGTTGAAGGCAAGTTAATGGTAAGATTCCTCAGAGGGGCCAGAAGGGTTAGACTCTCTAGGCCATCCTTAGTTCCCTTCTGGGACCTTTCCATTGTTCTCAGAGAACTTCAAGGTCATCCATTCGAGCTTAAATTTCTGTCAATTAAGACAGCTCTCCTGATCATGTTAGCCTCGATCAAGAGGGTGGGGGATCTGCAGGCACTCTCTGTCTTTGAGACCTGCTTACAGTTCGGACCTGGTGGTGCTCTTGTTATTCTTAAGCCCAGGCCTGGATATGTGCCCAAGGTTCCTACCATCCCCTTCAAAACTCAGATAGTGAACCTCCAAGCTCTGCCCGGAGAGGAGGCAGCATCAGCCCCTGGTCCCAATTGCGCAGTTCGAGCACTGAGGATCTATGCAGAAAGGACCCAGAACCTTATAAGTTCTGATCAGCTCTTTGTATGCTTTGGTGGACAGCAGACGATAGGGAAGGCTGTCTCCAAACAGAGGTTGGCTAGTGGAGGCCATCTCTACCGCATACACAGCATCTAATGTCCGTTGCTCCCTTCAGTTGAGAGCCCACTCTATCCGGGGTGTCGCAGCATCCTGGGCGTTGGCAAGGGGGACTCCGCTGGCAGATATCTGCAAGGCTGCGGGTTGGTCGACACCCAACACTTTCGCCAGGTACTATAACCTGAGCGTTTAATCTGTCTCTTCAGTCGTGCTAAGTGGTGGTAACATTGTCTGAGATGTAGGAAGGCATGTCCAGCTTGGGTTGCGCCATTCTTAGTGATACGTGCGCTATTATTTGCCACTGCTTGGAGCTTTTTAACTCCTCTCGCCCCAACAGGCTTAGTAGAGTACACGGAGTATTTCTACGTTCTGTTCCCCGAAATGCTAACTCTCGAAAACTATTGCTCTAGCGAGTTCCGTCTATGCCATTTTCCCTCTGAAAGACTTTCCCCAGTGGTTCAAGGCGCATTTCCATAGGTCCCTCAATGACACCTTACGTGTATTAAACTGCCACAAGTTCTAAGTCCAGCCTTCGAGGTAACTTCTGCTCTGGCATTGATGCACCCTCCTCTGGTATGAGAGAGAATTGCAATGGTTTGCAAACAGATAGGTTCAAGAATTTACAAAAGTAGCTAGCAAATATTTTACTGTATTTACAATGCAAAGAGCATCCAGTTAATTCTTTAGGTGCATAAAACATAAACATCGTTACAAAGTTGTTTTTCTTTGAGATTAAACAAATCAAATACCCCCATTGCGTTTTACATTTGCTTTTGTATTTAACAGTAAACCATTGATTGGAGTAGACATTTACGGATTAAACATTTCTTCAGACCTGTCGGGTGAAAAACATTTCTCCAATTTGGAACAGAGATTAACACAAACATAAAGTATTTTTTACATCAAAATTTTAATCAGTAAGTGGATTTTTAAGTGGGCTATTGATACAAAATTTACACCAGATGTAGCCATCAAACGAGATATTGAATCAGAACATTTAAGTATACAGGTTGAGTCATGATAAATAAAGTGAAATGGCACAGGGAGTAAGTACTGAACACATGAAGATAACAAAGTGCTAAATGGCATAGAAAGCCAGGAGATCACCTGAAATCTGTCAGCTTTGAGAGAGAAACACTGCCTTAAATCAGTACTAATTGATATTAGCTGCTTTAGTCCTAATTGATGGCGTATAAAGGCTTCTCATTACCCAGGGTACACACAGGAAAAACCTTTGTGATCTTATTGTTGAAAAGCATTTAATGGTAAAGGTTATAGGCACATTTCCAGAATGCTGAATGTTCCTGTGAGCACTGTGGGGGACATTATCCGGAAATGGAAAAGGCATCAGTTCACCATAAACCGGTCACGATCAGGTGCTCCACATAAGATCCCTGTCCGAGGAGTCCAAAGAATAATTAGGAGAGTTCTCCAAGAGCCAAGAACCACTCCGGCAGATCTTCAGGAAGACCTTGCATTACTGTTGTTTCAAAGAGAATCCTAAGCAATGCACTGAACCGCCATGGCATCCATGCACGCTCATCACGCAAGACTCCATTGCTGAAGAAAAAGCATGTTGAAGCTCGGTTAAAGCTTGCAAAACAACATTTGGGCAAGCCTGTGGTTTAATGGGAGACTATAGTATGATGAGATGAAAGCTAAATTTAACTTTTTGCCAGTCATTCTACACACCATGTTTGCAATGCAGACGACTGCTCTCTCCATACAAGAGGCCTCTACGAGCTGTAATCATCAACAAAGTCTATTCTACAAAGTATTAAATAAAGTGTGCTAAATACTTATTCCCTGTGCTATTTCACTTTATTTATCATGACTCAACCTGTATATTTTGTATGAATAAAAAATTTAGTTTGATGGCTACATCTGGTGTAAATTTTGTGTCAATAGCCCACTTAGAAATCCCCTCACTGATAAAAATGTGGATGTGTCAAATACTTATTTCCCCAACTGTACATTATTTACACTGTTGTAAATACTGTTGTATGAGCTAAAGAACGACAACTATGCAAAGGTTTCAAGGTGGCCGTCTTTCTCTCTCTCTCTCTACTCTGTCAGTCTCTTCAGTGTGACGCTGGAGCTGATCACTAAGAACCGGGAGCTCAGTGGTCAGTCAGGAGGGAAGCCAGGAGGATTTGATGTCAAAGCTTTGCGCGCCTTCAGAGTCCTAAGACCCCTGCGCCTTGTCTCCGGAGTGCCAAGTACATATGCACACATTAAAAATCATGCTCATGTAACTGTGTCTGTGAGTCTCACAGCCGCCCTTGCATCTCAGTGTGAGGGAATGTGTATAAAAAGGGGTGCAAGTCTGAAAATCTATTTTGAAAACCTCCCAATAGGATCCCTTTTTCCTAATCTCTACTAGTTTAAAAACTCCCATGTGTTCTTAAACCACATTCCATTGGGTAACAGGATTTGAGGGTCATAAAAGACTAGCTACATTCCCTAAACTACACTAAAAGCAAATTTATTTGAGCTCTTTTGGTCAAGTGTTATAACGATAATGTCATAATTTTTTTCAATGGCAGAACCTTAATATAAGGAAACAAGATGATGCTGTATATTTTCTTCTGTGTAGGTCTTCAGGTTGTGTTGAACTCCATTATCAAGGCGATGGTTCCTCTTCTTCACATCGCTTTGCTTGTTCTCTTCGTCATTATCATCTACGCAATCATCGGCCTTGAACTCTTCATTGGGAAGATGCATGCCACATGCTTCCTTGCCGGAACCAGTGAGTCTCACACACACACCCAACCTAACCCTAAAGCGAGATTTGTAAAAATTCCAACAGTTTATGATTTAAACTTTATCAACAGGCCAAATACAATACAGAGTTTATGTGTTGCTCAAAGTATATAGTTGTTGTATATACCTGTTGCTTGTTTATTATTATTATTTAAGTCAACTTTATTTTTATAGAACATTTTTTATAGAATAGTGGCAAAGCTACCCCAAAGTGCAGCACAACATGTCCAAGATTAATAAAACACTTAAAATATGTATTTAAAACACATATATAAAACATGTAGTTTAGTAATGGATTTATTAAATTTGGGTGCTTTTTGAATTGTTTCCACCTCGTTCTGTATGAAGAACAGGTATTTTTTTCAGTACCCGTTGTGATGAGGTTCTGTAAAGGAAGCTGAGTTAAGCCGAAACAAAGTGACGTGGCATTCTGTTGAGCGCTGATTTGCCAGAACAGTCACAACAGTGCTACACATGCATAACTGCTTTGCAAACTCATAAAGACAAAAACCACGGCCTCAGGTTTCCTCTTATTTAACAGAAAACCTTCAGACTACCAACTCTAGGTTTTCACTCTGGTCAAAGACTTTGCTGCCCCTTTAGGGAGATAGACTTGTGTAATAGAAATTTTAAGTCATTATAATGGGTATTGGTAAAATATCTATTTTGATATTTTAATATGATAGTGAATGTGTGTAAACAGTCTTAGCCTGAGAGGGAGGTGACTGGTGGAGTGGGTGGAGTCTCCGTGCAGCGATGGGCCTGTCCCCTAGGGAAAGCATAAATTTGCGTGCGAGGAGACTCTTCGCTCTCTTTCCTGGCTTTCTTCCTTCTCGACTTTACGAGTAGCTTTCCGTAGTTTTCCTTTAGAGCATCATTTTAGTGTTTGTTAAACAAGAAGTACAAAATAAAGTTTGCCGCTGTTGCTGCTGTTCTGTACCCTGCCTCCGGAGGGATTTTCTACAAGAGAGAGGTTTTTAATATTTTACAACATTTGTGAATCACATACAGAGTATTATAAAGTCTAATGATGCTCTATTGTGGTTGTTTGCATATTTTAAAAATAAGGGGCCCCAAAATGAAGCCTTGAGGAACCCCAAAGATAAATGGAGTAACAGAGAAAGCTTTAACTTTGTATCCATAAAAAAGACTCTTGAGGTTCAATGTAGCCATTGAAATACAATCACGTTGATGCCGGTATGCTGCTCTTAACATCAGAATGTATAGAATCAAAAGCTGTAGTCAAATATAAAAGAATGCAAACCCACCAGCCAGCAGGGCATGGTTTAAAACCTTTAGAAAAGCTGTTTCTGTGCTATCGTGGTTTTGTAAAGCCCTCTCATTGTATCAGAGATGCACCGATGTCAACCAGTGAGATTGGTAACTCACCAGAGATCTGCTTCACCTGAGGTTTTTTCAATCCCATAAGATGATTATCTAATAGCAGCTATATTGGACTCCTTATAAGACAACAATTCTCTGAACTCATCGTTGTGAAAAAAGGTTGAAACTACCTTGAGAGGGACCTGCGAGATGGGAATATAAGTATCAAAAATAACCTTAAACATCGATGAAAACAGTGATGAAGTCTTTCATAGTCCCAAGGGAATTCAGTAGAAATGCAATTGATTCGGCCCAAGATCCATAAACAAAGACAAAAACCCTCTACAAATAAATACACTTTTACGATACATTCCACAATAATAACACAAACTAAACAGGTTATATTAACATTTGACAATAACAACTGATATGTTCCTTAAATTACTGTCTGAGGAAACTTGAGCAGTAGCTGTTAACAACATGTTGAGCACTAAGCATCCTGCCTGCGGTGATGTCCTGTTCGACACCTCCTACTCCACACTGCATCGTTTGTTTGAAGAGGACATGACCTTGAGTGTTGTTTCGTGCATGCTTCAAACCAAATGACCAATTTGAATGAGGCCTCGATACGTCATGTGTCGAGCATTGAGAGCACAATTTGAGCAGCTATTTCTTCATTAAAAAATATTCAATAATAAATATAACACTCTCTATATTGCTGTTATTTATTTTTGTGCTTCTTCTTTAAAAGTGAATCTTATTACAGGGAGAGCTCAGTTGTTTGTGTCCAAGAGAAAACTCCCTCTGCCGGGGCCAGTGGATTATGGGTAATATCAGCCTGTCGAGCGTTCATCGATCTGCCCTTCAGAATCTAACTGGAAAAAGTACACATCCGGCCACCGCTAGATGCTTTTTTAATGCATACTACATAAATATAAATTTAAAATCACACTAATTCTCATTTTGCACCCATAAAAGTGTGGATAGTGCACTGATTGGGACACAAGGTGCCTGCTTTTATGGTCCCTACAGGACCTTGGGGTAAATACTAACATTTGCTATCGAAACAGTGTCCATACCACGAAAACATAAAATAACTATAAACAACAAATTGCTTAACACCAATAATCTGATCAATATAAAATTAGACTACAAATTATACAACTCGCAAACGTACTCTCTAAAATTTGGTCTCCTAAACATTAGATCTCTTACACCAAAAGCTGTAATCATAAATGAATTAATCTCAGAACTGTACCTTGACATACTATGCCTAACTGAAACATGGCTCTCTCCAAACGATTATTTTGAATTGAATGAAGCGACACCCAAAAATTACCGTTACAATCATGAACCGCGCTAAACTGGTCGTGGTGGGGGTGTTGTCACAATATATAGAAATACCCTAAACACAACCAAAAAGACAGAACATAAATTTAAATCCTTCGAAGTACTTGTGCTCCATATTACACCGGCAGAATCAAAACAAAGATGTGCATTCTCTGTAACATTAGCTGTTGTCTATAGGCCACCAAAACACAATTCTAGCTTTCTTCAAGAATTCGCTGATCTTTTGGTCGAAGCAGATAAAATACAGATTTTTGGAGACTTTAACATCCATATCGATGACTAAAAAGACTCGTTGGGTATTGCCTTTACAGACCTCCTAAATTCCTGTGGGTTTAAGCAAAATGTGGTCAGCGCAACTCACCGTCTAAACCACACTCTAGATTGTGTTCTATCTCATGGCATTGACCTCAGTGACATTGTTATATCGCCTCAAAGTGAGGACATCTCAGACCACTATCTTGTATCTTGTGCTATGCATACTATAAACATTAGCAGTAGCATTCAACGCTACCAACTAGGGAGAAATATAAACCAAAATACTAAAGAAGCATTTATAAGAAACCTACCAGATATTACTCAACTTTCTAGTGTACCTGCAGATGAAAATGAACTTGAAACAATCACCTACAGTTTGAATAATATTCTCGCTAGCACCCTAGACACTGTAGCCCCGCTTAAATTAAAACAAGTCAGAGATAGACAGACCACTCTGTGGTCTGATGATAATACAAAGGTGCTAAAAAGACAAACCAGAAACTATGAGTGTAAATGGAAAAAAACTAGATTGGAAGTATTCAAAATTGCCTAGAAAGAGAGCATGTCTAAATATAGACTAGCACTAAAAACTACAAGAACTAACTACTATCACAAGTTAATAGAAACAAATCAAAATAACCCACGCCTCTTATTTGAAACAATGGCTAATTTACTAAACAGTCAAACATCGACAGATTCAAATGCAGCTATAAAATTTAGCAGCAAGGATTTTATGAATTATTTCTCAAATGAAATTACCTCTATTAGATGCAAAATTACTAAAACTCATATTCAATCAAAGCAGTTTAACTCAAATCCTATACCTTTGACTCACTTGCTGCAGAATTTTTCAAATATTGACCTGAAAGAACTGCTAAACATAATCACAGCATCTAAATCAACAACATGCTCTCTAGATCCTGTACCAACAAAATTACTGAAAGAATTGCTACAAATAGCTCAAGAACCATTTCTAAATATTATAAACTAATCTCTATCACTAGGTTACGTTCCCAAACAGCTAAAACATGCAGTAATTAAACCACTAATCAAGAAAACGCACCTGGATCCTACTGAGTTATCCAACTATAGGCCAATCTCTAACCTTCCGTTCTTGTCAAAAATATTAGAGAAAGTTGTTATTGCACAGCTCAGCTCCTTCTTACAAAAGAGCAACTGTTATGAAGATCTTCAACCTGGATTCAGAGCGCATCACAGCGAATCAAATCTCAAACGATCTATTACTTAAATGGGATCAAGGGAATATCTCTCTTCTAGTTCTGCTAGATCTCAGTGCAGCCTTCGATACGATAGATCACAGGATTCTCCTCGAGAGACTAGAGAACGATGCAGGCACCCAGGGCCAGGCTCTAAGATTTGTTCATGTAAGTTTGTTCATGTAAATGGAGACTCATCAGACACAATAGCAGTAGAGTATGGAGTTTCTGTAGGATCCGTTTTGGGACCCATCCTATTCTCAATATACATGCTGCCCTCTGGCAAAATTATTAGAAGACATGGGGTTAGTTTCCATTGCTATGCAGACGACACCCAGCTCTATATCTCAGCAAAACCTAACGACTCTTTAAAGCTAAATAAGATCTCAGAATGTGTTGCTGATATCAATGATTGGATGAATGAAAATTTCCTTATGCTGACTCCTGATAAAACAGAAATATTACTTGTTGGCTCTAAAAAGCAATTACAGAATCTCTCAGTTTTACATATAGATCTGGGGGGACACACTGTTAATTTTTCCACTACAGTCAAAAATCTTGGAATTATTATAGATAGTGAACTGACGTTTAAGAACCATATCTCTTATGTTACTAAGACTGCTTTCTTTCACCTCAGGAATATTGACTAAGTGCGGAACATGCTGTCTATCGTAGATGCAGAAAAATTAGTGCATGCTTTCATGACCTCTAGAATGGATTATTGTAACGCTCTGTTAGCCGGATGTTCGGTCACCACGCTACAAAAATTACAGTTAGTCCAGAATGCAGCAGCTAGAGTTCTCTCAAGAACAAAGAAATATGACCACATTACACCGGTTTTGTGCTCTCTTCATTGGCTTCCTGTACAATATCGCATTGACTACAAGATTCTGCTCCTTGCCTTTAAGGCACTGAATTGCTTGGCTCCGGCCTACCTGAGCGGTCTCCTATCATGATATATTCCAGCTCGCTCTCTCCGATCACAAGAAGCAGGACTATTGATTGTACCGAAGGTTAGTAAATCCACAAGAGGTGGAAGAGCGTTCTCATATAGAGCCCCGAAGCTCTGGAACAAACTCCCGGATGTTGTCCGCAGCTCAGCTACGCTCACAGATTTCAAAACTAAATTAAAAACATATCTGTTTAATCTGGCATTACAATAATTATCTCTTGGAATTTGTCTAAACAGATATGGTGTCTGAGAACTATATACATACAAACATTCATTTATCTCTCCTCCTGCAGCTGATGCTGATCAGTTGTTTGTTGTCTGTGTTACAGTTTACTAACCGTTTTCTCCATTTGTTAGTTCCTGTTTTGTCTTTGTTTGTTTTGTTTTTTTTTTTTTTCAGGTCCTGTGCGGCGAACCGTTCATCGATGGATTTTAAGTTTGTATATTCTTTATGCTGGGGAGGTGATTAGCACCTGCCTCAGTCAGCGAGAGTCCCCTCACAGAGGAACTCCTATTTACTCTACCTGATCCTCACGAGGACTTTGTGAAGCTGCTTTGAAAGCAATTGCAAAGAAAGCGCTGTATAAAAACTGATTGATTGATTGATTGATTAACTAGATCACAGAAAATGTCCTGTAGCAGGAAACTTTTACATACTTACCCCCCTTACACTGTCGGCTGGTGAAAATCCCTGAGAGTTTGGGGGGGTTTCAATTAGCATGTTTGAATTTTACATAGTTGTCGAAAGTTTTGAAATATTTGTAGACAGTACACTGCCATCTAAAGTGCTCTGGATGAAAACAATAAAAACCTGTTTAAAGGTATTCGTGGACAATTCATCCAGATATTCTTCTTTAAAAACATTACAACTTATTTAGTCTAAATCTTTCAAATGTTTGCTTGTACTTTGAAGTAAAATGACTGGACATCAATTATGTTAATTAGGGCTTTTTTCTCTGTGTGTTCCCTTTCGATCTTCTTACACACTCCCTAAAAACAGGGTCATTAGCAGAAGAGGAACCAGCTCCCTGTTCTCTTTCGGGTCACGGTCGTCGCTGTCCCCTTAATGGAACAGTTTGTAGAGACGGCTGGCAAGGCCCTAATAATGGCATCACCAACTTTGACAACTTCCTGTTTGCCATGTTGACGGTCTTCCAGTGCATAACCATGGAGGGATGGACAGATGTGCTTTACTGGGTGAGTCACATAACTTCCAGTGCTTCTTGTAGATGTGTGATGTACGGTTGCAACCAAAAGTTACGAATAGCTCTTGATAAGCTAAAAGGAATCACTCCTGTTTAGAATTAACTAATAAAAGCACTAGCTCTTTCTTACGTTTCAGAGATTTTAAAATTATCTACAAAACTTGGCGTTCATGTAATCAATTCCGTTTGAAGGTTCTCTGTTGAAAGAGCAGGCAGTGATCGTAGCTTTGCAGTAACTGATCCGAAGCTCTAGAACTCTCGGCTTCAGGAGCTTCCAATAGTCTCGAGCCTTACACTGTTTAAAAAGAAACTTGAGATCCGCTTTTCAGAGGTGCTCTGTGTTTAACACTGTTTTCTATGTATTTTGTTTTTATTATTAGGGCTTGAAGCACACAAGTGCACTCTAGCCATGCCCCTTTTACAGCAAACTTTAAAGCCCTCTGGAGGCCTTAAAAAAAGTAATTACCTTTTAATTCACAACTTATAGGATGTTATGTAACCAGCAAACACTACACTTGTAACAAATACACACCTTGGAAACCCATTTAACTTTGAAAATGGCCTAGACACACCTCAGAAGACCACTCCCCCATCAGTGATGAGCTTCAAAGATGACCGCGTTAATGGACAGTGTCTGGCTGAGACTGATAAAGTCCCAAATTCAAAAGACAAAATATCCTCTTTAATTACGCTTTTAACTTTTTGTTTCACAATAAAACTGTAAAATGTAATTTCCTCTTTTAAGCTCTAAAATAACCATACAAAGTTCTATAAAAATAGCCTACACAACGCTTCAGCATAAGACTTAGCTTTGATTATATATTACGCAAAGACAACACAATAGTAATCTTTAAAAGTGTTTAATGTTTAAAGGTTAACTCACAAATCACATTTAAAATATTAAAACAAATACAATATACAATAATAACAATCAATTGTGTTTTGTTGCACTCCTCCACTCATTCTGTTTATTCTACATTCATGGCAACCTATAATAATTAGCAGTGGTAACAAATGCTATAATAATCCCCACGTGAGGTCGAATGTTGATTCTGAACAAACACTTCTGCCTTGAAGATGCTTCTGAATTAAACTGTTAAAGTTTGTGTTACTGAGCACCAGGGTGTGCGGTGATGGCTTCGAGCCCTAATCACTGCTTGCAGCTATATTTATCATTACTTTTTATGTTTTTTTGTAGTTATGTGTATTTTGTTCATAATGTTTATTTCACCTGTTTTTAAGTTGTTTAATTTTTGTAAATCACTTTGTTCAAATGTTTTTAAGTGCTATGTAAATATTGTAAATAATCTATTTAGTAGTTTTCCTAAACTGGTGATGGCATTTTTGCAGTTACGCATGGTTTAATGAATTTTATTAGACCACGAGATTTGAACACAAACAACCAACTTTCATTGGTCCACTTCGAGTATTCGACTGGAGAAGAACAAAGACCACTTGGCAGGGTCAATCTTTTTTCTGCTCATTCTCATCGATCAGTCAAATTATTTTATGTTTGAACTCATGTTTGTAGATTTAGTTTATTTACGAAACCAAATCACATACAAAGCTTCAAACCTTAAATTTACCACAGAAACTCAGTAATGCATCATCAATGAATGATATTAATTCTTCTCTATGTTTCAGATGAACGACGCCATGGGTCTTGAGCTGCCCTGGATTTATTTCGTCAGTTTGGTCATCTTCGGATCCTTCTTTGTTCTCAATCTGGTTTTGGGAGTTCTTAGTGGGTAAGTAATTTTACCAAAATTTCACTGTTTCAACCATGGTTTGAATGGAACTAATTATCTGTGTATAAGCAGTGAAGAATGGACTTCACATTTTAAAGTGAAAACAACTGTTTATTCTTTTTGTGGGTCAAAGGGTGGCACGCCACTGCCGTGGATTAATTTAAGGGAGTTTGAAACTAATGTAAATTTTTATGGGATGACTGTCCCACTGAAGCAAGAATAGTTCAATCCACGGCGTCGTTAATAGGTGCCCTTGGCCCTACTATACATTAGTGACTTGAGAAGTTAACTCTGTTTACCATATTTGTAAATACCACACTTTTTTGGATTTTCATGTCAGTGAGTTCTCAAAGGAGCGTGAGAAGGCCAAAGCTCGAGGAGATTTCCAGAAGCTCAGGGAGAAGCAGCAGCTGGAGGAGGATCTGAAGGGATATTTGGACTGGATCACTCAGGCTGAAGACATTGAACCCGATCAGAATGAAACACAAGAAGATCTTCTGGAGGCAAAATCCAACCGTATGTACCAACAATGAATACATAGCTGTTTGCTGTTTAAAACCAATGTTGTTGTTTTTTTTACATTTCATTTAAAAGTAACATCAAATGCCAATTTAACAAGTTAATTAGATTTTATGGTAAATATTTAAGGTCAATCTAAGTATATTTTTCTGAATGGTTTTGTAAAAAAAAGCTGTTTTCACCTGAATGAAATGACTCCTTTCACCTGGGCTCTCTCTGCACACTGGTGTGTTAAGCTGTGTGTCATGTTTTTATAACCCAAGTTCAGTGGAAACATGCACGAGCAATATAATAATTATAATAATAATACTAATAATACAAAGTAAAAATAAGCATTGTGTTTTTCTTCATGAGGAATGTGCAACAGCTTGATCTTGTGTAAGAGTTTTAAAATATTATTGGTGCCAAAATGTTATTGCAAATCCTGCTTTGTACTGACCAACTTTCAAAAACACACTACTGACTACTGAGTTAAGCGACTTGAATGGATGACCTTGACATCCTCTCAGAACAACAGAAGGTCCCAGGAGGGAGCTAAGGAAGGCCTAAATTGTCAACCCATTCTGGAATCTGACCATTAACTCGTGTCGTCACAGCTTATTACCTTTAACTGGAAGTGACAGGCAGAATCGCGGTGATGTAAACCTTCAGGGTGAATGGTGACAGTCCTCGATCCAAACTCTCTTGGTGAAGGTTTAACACGGGTTCAATGGGGCAGCTTCTCGGATCTACTTGGCGAGAGTGACACCAGTCTGAACCGACCCCACTTGCCGGCATAACAAGCTCTGCCAAGACATAGTTTTTGGACCATGGCATAACCGGAGGTTCTCTGCACTTAAGGTGCCAGACATAGCGTTCCAGAGGTCTGGGCATGGGTGCTTGTGTCCACATGCCTGGAACAGAAGGATCGACCAGAGGTAGACTGGCCAGGGAGGGCTTGTCACAAGGGAGCAGAACAATGAACGAAAGTCTATGAACGAAGGTCGATTAAGCCAATAAGTTGCAACCATTAGGACCTCTTTATCATCCTGGTGCGACCCCATAACCCACACGTACAGCCTGGAGCCACTCGTAACCCAACCCCTCCAACAGCCCGGTTAAGCAACTCAGCCATCTCCTTCACAGCACAACTTGCTGTCCCCCAGAGGGGGAAAGCAATGTACTGTCTTCTTCAGGAGATGCACCAGGTGTCTCCGATGCAGCAGTGGAGATCGCATTATCAAAAGCAAAGGAGTCCTTAGAAGATGCCAGCACCACATGTTCCAATAATTCTGTGGTGTATAGTAAACACACTAGCGGAGCGGGAAGCACGAGGGATTGCAACCGTGCATGCAGCCCAGCTACGAGGCTCTGAACGCCAGAGATGCTGAAAGGTGTTTTAAAACTAGTATGGAGAGAGTAGAGCGCTCCTAGCGGAGTTCCCCTAGTTGTCAGTGACATAGATCGGAGTGACCGACTGATGGGGAACTTTAATTTACTTTATAAATTTTCACTGAAACCATGAAAATAACCAGTTTCCTTACGTACATAGGTTTTGTGACCCTTTAAGCTACGTACATCAGTCATTATGTAGCGGCATGTTTAACTGTAGGAAGTTTATTAATGTTGTGTAAATGTTTAGGGAATGTTGTGAAAGGTAAAGAGAACCTTGACTTTCAACTGGGTTGTGAGAGCTGTGCTTTTTTTTTTTCCAGCCAGTATCCCAACCAGTGAAACTGAGTCTTTAAACACTGAGAATCCAGGAGAGGATGAGCGGATCCTGTGTGGAGCTTTACGGTGAGCTTATTTCTTTATTTACATGCATCCTTTTTTCTGATATTGTGGACATTACTTGATGCAAGAATACACGCACTCACGCATACACACGCACGCACACACACGCATACACGGGCACACGTGTACAACATGGTTCACCAGGGAAAAGTTAACGTTACTGCAATAGTGATTTCTACTGATTTCTACTTCTTTGCTGTTTGTTTCTGGTATCTTTGCTTGCTGTACTGTCTGTACTGTTTAGGTGTGCTGAATTGAGCTCTATTATCTGACTCATGGCTTTTCTTTTAAAATATGGCAGACCTTAATGGGCTTATATTTATTTTTTTCAGTCAGATCTTGTCAAAGTCGAAGTTCAGGTCAGTCTTTTGGCGTGTCTGTATGCGTTTTTCTTTCTGTCTTTGCCATCTCTTTCATTTGCATGTTAAGTGTTTGTGGTGTGCAATGTATGTTTGTTTTTTAAATTAAATAAATGCATTTATACATTCAGAAATATTTTTTCTTTGCATGCATGGATGCAGTTGGGAAAAAATCTCTTCATAATAATTTTCTTATTCTAAGTTTGTTTAATGCTTTTAATATTTTGTATATGAAAATATGCTGAAAATATATGCTATAGCTTGTTGCCCTTAACTCTTGTATGCTTTTTTGGTCAGTGTGACCCATTTTCAGCTTTCATAAAATGAAAAATTATACAAACAAAACTGAAATTAAACTGTTCTTGGCTCATTTTCTGTGATAAGCATCTATCAGAACTACTTTTAATTACCCCACACTCTATCGCTCCTAAACATTTATATTATATTCAAGGTGTTCGGCTCTACTGGCAGGTTGAAGTGTGAAAATAGTAGACTCTTTACCTTTATTCTGTCTTCTCACACAAACATAAATCACACTTAACAATAACATTTTACATTTTTATTTTTTATACTACATATAACTGTATGATTGTGGGAATTAAAAGCTCCAAAATGCTATGGGTCTAGCCCAGAGGGCTTCTCAAACGATTGATGGAGGGCCACAGCACTGCATAGTTTTGCTCCAACCTTAACTAAACACCCCTTGATTAACTAAAAACCACCGATTGAGCTCCTGAGTTTGGTTGAAGCTACAGGTGTGTCTCCTGAAACAGGGTTGGAACAAAAACCTGCAGGGTCTGCGACCCTCCAGGAATTGAGCTTGAGAGTTCTTGTCTAGCGAACCACTAAACTTGTCAAAGTCACAACAATGAGAACACCACACTAAATATGAAGAAATAAGGTAAAAAAAAAATTAATTATGTTTCATGTTTATTAAAAATATTTTAAGTATTTTAACATAAAATTGGTGCATTAAATTCCCCAAAGCCAAATAAGCTTATTACCGTCTTAGAAACATTGCAAGAATCAGATGCTTCCAGACAAGATTTAGAGAAACTGATTCATGCTTTCATCTCCAGCAGGCTGGACTACTGTAACACTCTTCTCACTGCTCTTCCCAAAAACTGCCGGTCTTCTTCAGAATAGATTTTAAAGTTCTGCTGCTCGTATATATACCTAAACTCCTTACAGACATTATCAGTGAATACACACCAAACAGAGAGCTGAGATCCCTCAGATCAAATAAATTAGATCTACTCCGGGTAAAACAGGGAAAATACTCCTTTAGTTACCATGCAGCCCACAGATGGAACCAGCTTCCAGAGGAGATCAAGGGTGCCAACACTTTAGTTACGTTTAAATCCAGACTAAAGACTCACCTGTTTAGTTGCGCTTTTGTCGACTGAGCACCAACGTCCAACAACTATTTTACCTCTGTACTTCACATCTTAATCTGTTTCAATCAATGTTTTTACATTTTCAGTTTTTAATCACTTTGATTTTATGTGCTTGATTTTATTAAATGTGCTTGATTTTATTCTTTGTTTCAAATTTAAAGCACTTTGAATTACCCTGTGTACGAAATGTGCTATACAAATCAACTTGCCTTGCCTTGCCTTGCCTCGCCAAAAGTCAATGGCTCCACCAGACCCGCAAATACTGCTCAACAGTATGTAAGACCAATTTTGCTTGACTTTTTGACTTTTTTTACATTTTCTCACTTCTGCATCCATGAATGTTTCACTTAGCACAATCTAATATCAGTGAGTGAACAATACACAATCTTTACTTCACCTCAGAGAAAAATGTATTTGATTTCTATTTCAGAAATACAATCAAAATTATGTGTTTAAATCTTATTTTTAAAGCCTCACAAATCCAGAGTTTCTCAATTTCTGCCACATATTGCAAAGAGCTCTAAACATAAGTTTATTTCTCTAATCTGTGAAACAGAAGATAACATATGGAATCAGAATGTGGAACATAACAAGGAATGATTTTTGCGCTCTATCTCTCTTTCTTCCTGTACACTCAGCCGCTGGCGATGCTGGAACAGGTTTTGTCGCAGGAAGTGCAGAGCCATGGTAAAATCAACAGTGTTCTATTGGCTGGTAATCCTGCTGGTGTTCCTCAACACTCTCACTATATCATCTGAGCACTATGAGCAGCCAGAATGGCTAACTAAAGTGCAGGGTAAGAAAACACTTACAAAACATTCTCCAACACATGAGGGGAAGACACAGAATAGATACTACACTTATAATATGCAACTTTAGTTCATAAATCAGATTCTGACTCCTCTATTCATTTAATATGAGTATTAAGATTTTATCTTTTTTTGACTCAATGCCTTCCAGCATTGCAGGCCTTGAGATGTGTATCTAATCAAACTGGGAACGAGAACTAGAATTTATTTATGTGTGTTTGTCTGTCTGTCTTCAGATGTGGCTAATAAACTCTTGCTGGCGCTCTTCACCTGTGAGATGCTGATGAAGCTCTACAGTCTGGGCTTGCAGTCATACCTGGTGTCTCTTTTCAATCGCTTCGACTGTTTTGTGGTGTGTGGAGGCATTGCGGAGCTAATCCTAGTGGAATTGGAGATCATGTCTCCCCTTGGTATATCTGTACTGCGCTGTGTACGGCTACTAAGGATCTTCAAAGTTACTCGGTGAGAAAAAAGGACATGACATGGTACAGTTTGCCTTGACTGAGCTTTTTGACTGATGTTCCAGGTGAACTGTATTGTTATAAACGTAGAGACACTGATCCAGAAAAGGAACAAGCCCATCGGATTCAAATGAATTCACTTATACTCAATGCAGTTCAATTCAGTTCATTGGTAATTTCAATAGCCCCATTCCACTACATTACTCTCAACCAAGGTGTCGTATAGTATAAAAATCCTGAAGCACAAACATGAAGCAGAATTATAAAACAGAAGATACAGCTACTACTGTAGCTTCGTAAAGTATCTTTTTTTGCATCAACACACTGTTTGATTGCTACGTCTTTCGTTTTTATTTAAAATTAAGCAGTGGGTCAGATTTGATTTCTGTCAATTTGTTGTTGAGTCCTGGGTAAGGGTGGATACCTGGTCTGGTGTTGACTCCTGAGCTAGAGTAGTTTTCAGGTCTGGTGTTTGGTTTGGTCTTGGATTTCTGAGATTAAATTCTGGTCTGTTGTGACCTGGACTAGAGTTGATTTCAGGTATGATTTTTAGTCCTGAGCAAGAGTCAAGGGATTTCTGGGACAGAGTAGATTTTGCACAGATTTTTGGTCTGACAAAGAGTCCTGAATCATAGTTAAGTTCTGGTCTGATGTTAATGCTTTGCCTGTTGTGTTTATTTTTCTTCGGGGCATAGTGGTTTCCTTAAGTAGAGCTGGGTTTTAGGGCATCTTTTAACAAACCTAATTTCACAAGTTCATTGTGCTTATAATTGTCTACTATTGAAAGGGTGAGAGGTGAACAATAGAGAAGCGGACTAGGCGAGCTGTCTGAGGGAGGAATCCGGAACCAGGAGAGGAACCTGGGCCTGGAGAAAGCTCCCAGTGGTGAAGGGGTGGAAGGAGGGATTGCTTGCACAACGTTGATGTTATCCAGTAGGGTCTTATATACTATAATATGGATAAATGGGACCATATGATTAGAATATCAGCCAAGCTCCTCCCAAACTTATGTTAATTGATGATTAATTCTTTGGGAACAGGCAGACTGTATGGAGCTCCAGATGATCTCTAAATTGTGGACTTCACATTATTGTTTTTTTTTTTTGCAGTCATTGGGCATCTCTCAGTAACCTGGTTGCATCTCTGCTGAACTCAATGAAGTCAATTGCATCTCTGTTGCTGCTGCTTTTCCTCTTCATCATCATTTTCAGTTTGCTGGGGATGCAGCTATTTGGAGGAAAGTTCAATTTCGATGAGACGCTCACCAAAAGGAGCACCTTTGACAATTTTCCACAAGCCCTGCTCACTGTATTTCAGGTGTGTTTGAGGAGTGTTTTTCAGCAAATCAGAGTCAGAATTCTTTTTTTATCTCTCTCATTTAACTTGTCAAACCTCAGGCAAGGAAAGCTGTCTTCAACGTAAAAGATGTGCAGAAACAGCATTTTTGTTACTTGTTATCTATGCTAGTCTGTCTATGCAAGGGTATAAATTTCTACTTTTAAAAGTAATAACTGAAAAAATAACTGAGGATGAATGACTCTGTAGGTGATTAAGCACTATTAGGATTAGAAATTGAACTGTCAAGCGGAATTTAACCTCACATGTATAGTTTGATTATTGTGTTGTTAAATGAGTCTGTTTTTGCATTTCTTTTTATGTATTAGATCCTGACAGGTGAGGACTGGAATACAGTGATGTATGATGGGATCATGGCGTACGGTGGCCCATCTTCCTCGGGCATGCTGGTCTCTATATATTTCATCATCCTCTTCATCTGCGGAAACTGTATCTTTCTCTGGGTTATGAGATTTAAATTTTGTTACTCCAATCTTTTGAGTGTAATTTTTGCAATTTTACTCAACAGACGTGTTATCTTTTACACTGAAATATTTAGGTGCACCAGTATTACTTTTGTAAAGACAAAGAATTTGTCATAGAAACAAATGCTTTCAGTGCACTAACATTGCCATAACTGTTTAAATGTGAATCGTTATTTACAAGTTGTTGATATTTAAGAAGCTGGTCCATAAAACTTGGAACTGCACCATCCTTTAAAAATTAAGATTCACAAAGTCAACACTGAACATACCTAGATTGAAGAAGCTTTCCTTAGTAAAATGTCATGAAAACAACAAATGGTTACAAATAAAACTGAACCATTGATTCGTCTCTTGGCAAAGAAAACAAAGCTGCAAAAACCTCACAAATGAAAACACAGTTTCTAGACATGATGCGGTCTTTACTCACAACAGCAAGGTACTGAATTGTTTGGAAAAGGATTATGGATTCTCAGCATGAATGAATGGGGTGGGAGAAGGTTGTAAGGACTGATGAAAGAGTGCGCAAGCTAAAAGATTTACAGTTTTATTTGAAAACTACAGTAGTGTGTTTTTCAAACCTAAAGCTATGTTTTACTTCACATGAGAGGTCATTTTCAAGAACTCGTCTTAGCGGCTCTTTGCTATTGATGTGCAAATCGTTGCATAACTTGGGGAGAGCCTCTTGAACAAGCTTCCAAAGTCAGTTTGCAACTGCACCATGCTGTCTTCATTTAAAACCAACCTTAAAACCTTTTTTTAAGAAGGCATATAGTTTAGACTTTTTCCAGTTGTCACTCTGATGCAGTGACATTATCTGTATGTGTTTATTCATCTTTTTACTCTTAATGTGTTGCTGTATCATGTCCATTTTTTGTGTTGTTTTTTATTAACTATTGTATCTGTATGTTACTCCTTGTTTTATGCTGCTGTGTATGGTGACCTTATTTAATTTTTATTAAGATACATTTAATATAGGTTAAATAAAAATAACAAAATCCATACATCATCCATATGTGTGCGTGAGCAATCTAGAGTACCCAGTACGGGGAAGACTCAAACTCAACTATGAAAGGAGCTCCAGAAAGGACCAGTGAAGACCAGAATCCTTCTCACTGAGAAGTCGTTGAATTAGCCATATCTCCAGAAGGCTACTCAGTGACATGAATGGTGTCCAAGAGTTCATTTAAAAATTGCCTGGTCAAAAATTGCCTGGTCAATTAGTTTCAACAAGAGTAATTTATCTTTGCATTAAATTGTTTCTATCTAAAGCTTCACTGACCTCAAATACTTAGTTCCTTCACTAGGATTCAGACATTTTACTGAATGTCTTCTTGGCCATTGCAGTGGACAATCTGGCTGATGCTGAAAGTCTGAACTCAGCTCAGAAAGAGGAAGAGATGAAGAACAAGAGGAAGAAGAGCAGGTGACCAGAAATGTTTGACCTATATTGCAGATTTTACACTACTTTCTTTTTTTCCTACAAAATGAACACTTTCTATTCTTGTTATTATTTTTTATGATTTGTTTATATTACAAGTTGTTATGTTATATTTTGCTAACCCTTCTTCGTATTATTTTAAACTATCTATGAAGAAACAGTTGTGAGTGGTGTTATTGTTTAATTACGAAGCACTAATTAGTGATAACTTCATATTAACTTTCATTAATATTTTAATTATAGCTGTTTTTTCTACCGCCTAGACCTGCCTGCAGAAGTATTAATGGCTTGAATCACTCCAAACCTCCAAACCACTCCTAAATATTTCACTCGTACAGATAGAGTTTTTAACGGCATTATTATGTAAGAAAATGTTTAAGTCTAAGTCTAACACAGTAACACAAGTGTTTTCTACAGGAGTTTGAGCATTCATCAAAGAGATGGAGATGACACAGGTTTAAAGGTGGGTGTTTATTCAAATTTAGTTCTCGACGTGTATGAATACCTTTCAAAAATGACATTTTTATATTTTGTTGGTCATGTTATGTCGAATAACTCGACTATGAGAATGCATCTGAATGGACCAATATCCCTCTAGCTATCTAAAAAGGTTAATTTGAATGCTTCCATTGTGAAAAGTGCTGCAGCACATAAATGCCAGAAGAACGCCGTTTTACCTCTGAGCTTCTATCACCAGCTATCAGAAACTCCTGCACTGAATAGAAAGTGTGGTACTGCCAGCCCCAGTAAAAGCACTCTCTGAACACCCTGCAGGATCTCCCTTGCTGCCTTTCACAATTCTGTCTGTTGCATTAAAAGAACACAGTAGTCATATTTATCAAGATAATGACACTTGAGTGTGCTTCTTTAGAGCACATTTCATTTCTCACTTTGGAACTAACCAAAGAGCTGTACAATCAACAATACAATGGAATTACAAAGAGATTTAAAAAGCCCTGGTATAAAGATACATCTTTCACCAGGTTTGAAACAAAATTCACAGGAATTTTAGAACCCAGTTCTTAGTTGTGGCTCTGGTTCTCCAATTAGAGACCATTCTTTCATCCTTTACAAAGGTAATCAAGGTGACTAGGTGATCTAGAACGCACACAAATCCTGGCCTATCTCAATGACTGGCTTAATGGACTCTGTCTTGAGTTATGGGTCAAATGAGAGAAGAGTTTGTTGTCCTACACAGAACACTTCTTTCTTGGTTTAAAGCTGGACTCTTTGAGCATGTGTGCACATCTGTCAGAAGATGTCTTCACACCATGCACACTTCTCATGTGGTCTCTCTAAAGAGTACCTTGGTGTAAAACTCTTACCTCGAATGCCTCTGCAAACGCCTGGGGTACAGTTGGCCAAGGCAAGAAGGTGGCAGGATCCTGGGCACCCATTGGCACATAATTTCCAAAGAGCTGAGAGCAGGGATCTAGCAATTACCCCTGCATGCATCATTTGCTGTGTTGTATTAGGCAGCGCATCGATGATGTGCATGTCAACATCCATGGTTCTCTTTCTCTCGCCGCCTGCTCTTATGACGTTAGCAGGTGATATCGCTGGGTATCAGTTGAAACCTTTTGGTCTCAGTAAAATCTTTGACAGGATAAATGACACCATCCTCTGATAGTCCTGCAGATTTGAAGGCAATTCAAACCCCTGTTTTACACTCTTTGAGTGGCTTTTTTCTAAAAATAAATAAATTAATTAAAAAAAGTGATAACACGCTGACACAAATTTTGGGCGAGATCAAAGAGAATGATGAGGGATTTCATACAATTGCACAGTTTTGGCTCAATCAGAAGTGCTTCCAGGACCGAGGGACCCTTGCTCTTTGTGCACCCCTGCTTTGTTTTGTGTGTAATGTTTCTTGCTGCTTTTGAAAGTTTTGTGCTTTTATCAGTTTTGCTCTGTTTTTGTCCGATGTCATATTACCTTGGTTTTTTTATTGTGCCATTTGTGTTTTGGTTTGAATGATACATTGTCTTATTTTCTTGTGTTTGTATTGTTTTTTTGTGTTTGTATTTGGTTTGTGTGGTTGTTTAATGGGGTTTTGGCTTGTCTCATCTCATCACATGTCCTTGTGTCTATCAGGTTTTGAGCTTTGGTTGTTTGTTCGGTTTGGCTGTTTGGACCTTTTTTGTATCACTTGTCTCCTTTTACTGGCTGTTTTATTGTCTCATCTTATGTCATTTTCTTGTGTCGTTTTTTACGTTTTGTGCTTGTAATCTCATTTTAATGTCTAGTTTTCTTTTGTTGCTCATGCCATCTCCTGCCCTGTTTTGTTTTGTTCAGTCCTGTCTCATACCATCTCATTCTCTTGTGTTGCTTGTCATGTTTATTTGTCATTTGTTTATTTTTGTTCTGCCTGGTCAAATTTCCTTAAGTGGCGCATAATGTTTTTTGTTTTAGTTTGTTTTGTTGTTGGTTTTTCCTTGTCTTGTCTTGTACCATGTGTAGTGCTTTGTATGTTTCCTTTTATTCAATGTGTTTGCATTGCTTTGCCGCATTACATTCTACCATATTTTGATGTTATGGTTTCAGGCATCAGTGGATCAGGAGGATCAGACACAGGATCTGAGGGACTCCACAGGTAAAAGAATAATCAGTGACTTTTATTGATTGTACATCAGTATTGATCGCATTAGCTTAAACATCAATCACGTATTAATAACTCTGAGTTGATAAGTACAGCACTGCATGTTTTCAGTAAAGGACTAAAGACAAAGTATATTATTTCTGGGAGCCAAACACAGTCAACCTTCTCACCAGTACAGTCTTATTTATATTTTGATAGCTCCACCTCCATTCATATATCTGTAACCTTGTTACCCAGGTAAATATATATCAATATTCATTTAAAAAATGTGATGGCAAGTTATTTGGCCTCCTATAAGTTAGGAAACAGATCCAAAAGCACAGAGACATACTGAACATATTTCACACAACACCTGTAGAAAGGAACTCATCATGGACGAGTGAAAGAAGTTTGGAGCTCTACTGGAGCTTCTGTCTGCTCTCAAAGGGGTATTAAGATATCAAAGTTTTTGCAAAAATAAATATTGAGCAGGAACATTTCATGCAGGAAAATAACAGACACTCTAAAAATGTAGATAATCGATGAATTACACAATCATTGTGCATTTTGGAACAGCTCAATTGCAGATAGAACCTTCTTTAAAAATAATAAGGTTCTATCTGAAGATCATTTGTCAAAGATTCAGAGAAAAATAATGATCAAATCATTTTTACATTTATTTCAATCAAATATAGTGATAAATTGTCTGAAAACTTACAATTTCCTGCCTTCTATTCTATCATGTTTAAGAGTAGACATTATTGTTTTTGTTAGTAATTTTTAAATTCAGGAGTTATTTAAGACACACTGTCATATGTATAAACAAGCAAAAAAGAGAAGCAGGTAAAAGTAGCAATTTGTTTAATATAGCAAAAAAACATTACATAAACATTTACATTTTTATTCACTACTAGAAAAGACAATCATATACAAATAATATCATATTGTACATAAATTTCGTTTTGTAAAAGTTAGATCATTATTGTTTATTAAGCTAAAGTTAACAAGGTTAGTCCTGATGTCTAACGGGGAATATAACTACTAGTATAAGCTCTAAAAACCAAGTGAAGAATTTAACAACTTGTCTGGAATTTGTCCAGAGGTACTCAATGAAGGAATAGATTTTGAGGTCTCTTAAACTTGTGACATTGAGCCATTTAGGAAACATCAAGTCAGCAAAAAAGAGAGCTGCTGATTGGCTATTCAGTCATAATCTTCTGATTCCCGGTTTGAGTTAGAATTCGCAGATAGAACCTTTTTTTTTTAAAGAAAAAGTCACCACCTCTAATGAACTTTACACATAATTTAATTAAGATTTTTTTAAAGTATACTTGAATAACTTCATGTTGAACAAAATGTCAGGTAGAACTTAATAATTTAAAATAGAGGATGTGTTACTGCTTTAATCCAGGGTTCAATATGTTTTTGGGGGCATTGTGTGTTGTATAATGAATGATTTATTTTTGTTTCAAATGGAAAACAAAACTGAATATGATACATAATAGTTACCGTTTTGTCTTTGGTGTTTATCTTGACTAATCCACTTGTCGACATACCCAGCCATTAATCACAGTGAAAAGTATTTACTCACCAACCATTTAAATTATGAAAAAGTGTTGATTGTTGTTCCTAAGTGTGCTTCTGAGCATAACAGTGTGAGTGGGTTTACATAGATGAGGATGAAGAGGAAGAGCCTGCGCTGGCATTAGGACAGAGGACACACAGACTCTCAGAGCTCAACCTCCGAGAAAAAACGCCTCCTATACCAGAGGGAAGTGCTTTCTTCATCCTCAGCAGCTCTAATCCGTACGCCACAAACACAAATGTAGCCGCTGGTGGGGATGGTCCTGCATGTCTGTTCATGCATGTGTTGTGTGCATGCTTGCGTGCATGTTTAGGATCCGTGTGGCGTGCCATCAGCTCATCAATCACCAGATCTTCACAGGGCTCATCCTCATCTTCATCATGCTCAGTTCCGTCTCGCTGGCCGCTGAGGACCCCATTCGAAACTTCTCCGCCCGGAACATTGTAAGAACCAACAGACCACACCACATCTTCAGCTGGTAAACCAAACTGTATGCAGTGACAGTGATGTTGCAGACCCAGTTAAAAAAAAAAAGAAGCAAAATCCCACTAAATGCTTCTAGCTGAGCAATGTGAGAAGGCAGAGGAGGCTACCTTTTGTGGATATTTTATGGTAAACAAACACATTCGCAATATAAACCAAGAAAACACAAACTTTCTCCCAATGTTACCTTTTGGCTCCCTTTTGTTTAAAAAAACATTTTTTTTATATGTCCCAGAGAACCTTCCCTTGTTTTTTTTGTACTTTTTTTATCTTTGCAACCGTAAACATACTTTTATAAAAACAATAAACGCGTGACGACAAAGAGTGATCGTCAAGGAAAAGAAAATAATTGTCAACCGAGTAAAAATTTGGACACATGTAAGCGATCTAATTTCAAACATGGAAACATTTTTTTATGTTTTATGAATTAACTTACTGAATAAATGTTTTTAATGTATCAAATAAAGAATAATTTTTATTTCAAGATATGGAATGGTAAGTGATTAATTATAGGGTTAATGACGTAAATAAGTTAAATTTAAAGGTTAATGCAAGTTCAGAACAAAACACATTTGAAGAAGGGCCAAAGCACGGAAGAGAGGTCCTAACTGTTCTCCTAACAGAAATCATTTTAAAAATCCATAGAGAAAACAAAGAGAACGTTCCAAAAACTATACAGTTTCTATAGAGCGGATTGTATTTAAAGACGCCTTGAACTGTTGCTTTTAACATTGCACTGTTTTTTAATATTAACAGTCCAATACTATGTGGTTACTATAGTGATATTTAGTGTAAAACATTGTTGAATACCATATAACTCAACATATCTTTTCTTATAATAAATAGAACTTGTGATTTCTCGCTGCAGGTTCTGGGATATTTTGATTATGCCTTCACTGCCATTTTTACTGTGGAAATCTTACTGAAGGTAAAGAAATCATTCTGTATGCCTTTCATCAGACAGTTATTACAAGAACTCAAATATATTCCATGTGAGATTTCTGTTTTAGCACAGTAGCTACTTAATCTTTCAGAAGGTTGACTAGATGGGAAAATGAGTTATGTTTCTGCTGCACAGATGACGGCATTCGGAGCCTTCCTCCACAGAGGTGCTTTCTGCAGGAATTACTTTAACCTGCTGGATCTGCTGGTGGTCGGAGTCTCACTAATTTCCTTTGGCATTCAGTATGTATAAAAACACTATACACATTATAAAGCACATCTTTCTTTTTTTACTGAAAGAAAAACTAAAGGCCTTTCCTGGGATTAGCTTGTAAGTCATTTTTGTCATGTAATTTACATGTAAGTTTTCTTGTATAATTTTAAGATGCCCAAAAATTGTATTATCATGGAAAGTTCATTTACTAAATGAATGAATTAATTATTAAATTAAGTCATTCATTCTTTTTGGTTTAACTTGTATGTTGCATAAAATCACTACATACAAAGTGAATCTTTTCAAGCCTTTATTTGCTTCAGTTTTAATGATTAAGGATTTAAGATATTTAAGAGGATTTAAGAAATCTAAACATCCTTGTTGTAGGCTCTTATCTAGTCAGGTAATAACTTTAAAACACGTTCAGGTTTCCTCTGCCTTATAACAGTATCAGTTTGGCTTAGTGGGCCTCAGACTCATGGGAGTGGAGTAAACGTCTTTAAACGTTCAAAAAGAGTTGGAAAAGGTACAGAAGAGGAGCGTAGCTTTGAGGAAGATTTTTGAGCAAGGTTGATACAGAAAGCTGAGAAAGCTTCACAAAGAGAGGACTGGGGCAGCAAGAACTACCACATACAGACTTCTGCATGAGCTACAGCTGTAGAATTCCATGAGTCCAGAAACACCTGAAGCACAAACCGTGTCGGAAGCATCGGTGATGGGCTGAGCAGAAAAGCACTTTTTATGTCATTTGGAAGTCAAGGTCCTACATAGTGTCAGAAAATAAAAAATTTGTACTGTATTTTTAAAGCATTTTTATTGTTGTTTTTACGGTGGACATTTACACTTATGTTGCAATAAAAACTTTAAATTGCAGGGTTTGTGTTGTGCGTCTAACACTGAGTGATCTTAGAACAGAGTTTAAGCTGAACTTTGTATCATGCCAGCAGTTTTTTCGGATATATTTCTGGAAACAGGCCACTGTAGGTTTCATTTTGTTCCATTGGGAAGGGAGTTGAAGTAGATGATTGAAATACTAGTTTGTACTATCAAAAAAGTTTTAGTATTAATTTATTAGTTTATTGTTCATGTTTAATCAACAAGTTCTTTTATTTTTTAATTCTAGCCTTTTGTACAAAGCCATTGACTCAAAGAAAGAGAACATGGGGCCTATTTACAACTATAGTGGTTCATGACCGTCTTTGCAGTTTAGAACAGGGAAATTTACAGGTTTATGTCTTAATAACCACTGCAAGAACTACTGTAAAAACTGCCTACTGTGGTTGCCAGAACTTTTCCATCAAAATTATAGTGGCTCCATTATTATTTTACGTTATTTCACCCATTGTACAGTATATTTTATGGATTACACTTTATTTACTGTTTTTTAATCTTGTGTGTCTTCAGATCATCTGCCATCTCAGTGGTGAAAATTCTGAGGATTCTGCGAGTGCTTCGGCCACTAAGAGCAATAAATCGGGCCAAAGGACTTAAAGTATATTTTATATGCTATATTTTGTATAATAAATATTTATTTAAAAATTTGTTTTTTTTTAAAGTTCGCTCCAGGTCATCCAAGTTTTATTGGGCATGTCTCTGATGCCCTTTCCCTGCATCAGAGCACATAGGGCAATAATTTGTTGTTGTTTCAGTAGTGTTTAGGTTAGGTTTATGTTTTTACGAGGGTGTCTAACCCGGCCTCAAACCAGAAACATCCAGACATTTATAAACTATGGACAATTGTGTTTACCCAATGTACTTATATTGCACGTGCAAACGGCACACAGAAATGGCAACTGGCTCGAACTAGTGACCTTCTTGCTGTAAGATGACCGTGCTACCCACTGCCCCACTGTGATGTCCTTATTTGCATGTGCTGGTCATAATTACTTCAAATATCTCCTTCTGTGCCTAATGAACGAATATAATATACAAGTTTGTATTTTGAACAAAATTCACATGATTTTGAGATCAGCTCCTCTACATTTTTTCTAAATTTTTAAAACAAATGGACTGACTTTAAAAATAGTTTATATTTATTTGTGATTGATAATGAAAATAATTCTTGTTTATGATGTGATTTTCTAAATAACGACAACCCTTGTGTTTTTGTGTGTGTACTGCAGCATGTGGTTCAGTGTGTGTTTGTAGCCATCAGGACCATCGGGAACATCATGATCGTCACCACACTCCTTCAGTTCATGTTTGCCTGCATCGGCGTGCAGCTCTTTAAGGTCAACTCAATATATAACCCTTCAAAATGATGTTGTGCTGTTTAAGGAGATGTTTCTACGCTGTTTGCCGTCCAGCCTTCCAGAGCTAACAGAAAGGAAAATCAGAGTTTTGTTAGAAACTGCAGATTTTTGTTTATTCCAGCTTTAGTGATCTGCTTTTCCTGAAGAAAACTGACATTCACTAGTCAAACTCTTCAAAGAATCTCCAGGTTGAGGTCCAGAATTCATGAGTTATAAACAGTATATAATATCGCTGATATTTGGCCTCTGTAGGAGGAATGGTCATTCCAGGCCTGTTAAGGATGCGTTGACCCTCATGTAACAGATTTTCCAGACTTAAAATAGCATATTAAATAAACATCATCAAATGTCTCCATCTGCTATCGAGGAGCAAAAACATTTTTCGATCGCAAAAGAAGCTAAATAAAGACAAATCCACATTATTCTCTTCTCTCAGATTTACGTCTCAGGTTTCAAAGAAAACATTTCTGTTTGTGTGTGTTCTACAGGGAAAGTTTTACCGCTGTAGTGATGAAGCAAAGACAAGTCCAAGGGATTGCAAGTAAGGGGACGCTATGTGTAGTTTCCTGTTTGAATATTGTGTTGCACTCAGAATGATTTGTGCTTTTTCTTGTCACAATCGCGCTGATGCTCTGATTCAGTTAATTTTCTAAGACAGCAAGGGGACTTGAGCATCCCCTAAAATTTCACAAAATAACTTGATAAATGTGACATTAAACTCAACATTTGCACTTGCCCCATGGTAATGCAATGAACAAAATCCCTTCATTATATTAAACCTATATGAAAGCATTTTTGTGGTTTTGTGTGTGTGCCTTCAGGGGGGCATACATCGTGTACAGTCTGGGGGAGATTTCGCCTCCTCAGCTGAAAGAGAGAATCTGGTTCAACAGTGACTTCAACTTTGATAACGTTCTAATGGCGATGATGGCACTCTTCACAGTCTCCACTTTTGAAGGATGGCCAGCGTAAGATATTTTGGTTCATACTAACACTTTCACGTGTGTTTTAAAGACATCTGCACAAATCATGTGTCGTCATAAAGAATTATTTTAGCCATGGTGCATTTTCGAACTGAAGTAGAAGTTTTCCATATTCTTATATATAAAATATCTCAATTGTCTCAGCCTTATCGCCTCCCACTTTATGAGGTCTGAGCTTTGTTAGTATCAGGATGGAAACAATCATGGAAAAGGCAGGCTGCTGTGCCTATGCTCATTAAACATTTCAGGATGTTGCTTCAACAAGAAGAAACATCCTTGATGTAACCTTGGGATTCTCGTTTACCCACTCCTAATAGTCACTGAATGCTAAAGTGCACCTAACTCACACGTTGCATGGACGATTGAAGAAGAAAAGAGGAAAGCTCTCCCATCATCAGTCTTGGTCGCCGAAATATGAGATTGTCTGTAAATAATAACGTTGGTTACCTCAAAGTTTTTGTGCGTCCTGTCGGGCTGAGAGACTGGATGCTCTCGTCTGCCAAATTTTGATCAAACATTGAATTTCCTCGGTCCTCCACAAACATCCTTTTCCAGCCATGTTGATCTGTGTAAAAACTGCGAATGATTTTACGTCACGTCACGCGCAGACAACTTCCTCTTTTGATCCACATATCTCGCTAAACTGTGTGAACCGTTTCAGAGACTACCTCAGAAAGCGCTTTTTAGGAAACGGTTCATGGAAACAAAAGAATTGCTCACGCTATAATGAACCGTTATCAGAGCCAAGTGTGTTTGAAAATGGAATGTAGATGCCAGTCTGAAAGGCCCCTCACAACAGTGTGCACCTCACTCGCACCTCTTACACTAAGGTGCATTTCACTTGTGCGTCTAACACTGAGTGATCTTAGAACAGAGTTTAAGCTGAACTTTGTATCATGCCAGCAGTTTTTTTGGATATATTTCTGGAAACAGGCCACTGTAGGTTTCATTTTGTTCCATTGGGAAGGGGTTTGTACTATCAAAAAAGTTTTAGTATTAATTTATTAGTTTATTGTTCATGTTTAATCAACAAGTTCTTTTCTTTTTGAATTCTAGCCTTTTGTACAAAGCCATTGACTCAAACAAAGAGAACATGGGCCCTATTTACAACTATCGCGTGGAGATCTCCATCTTCTTCATCATCTACATTATTATTATCGCTTTCTTCATGATGAACATCTTTGTGGGTTTTGTCATCGTCACTTTTCAAGAGCAAGGAGAGAAAGAGTACAAGAACTGTGAGCTGGACAAGAACCAGGTTTGAAAGTCCCAATTCTGTAATTTCATACCATCAGTCTTATCGAGTGCGAGCGTGATATTGTTTTAATCTGAGTATGTATAGTTCTAGACCAGGGGTCTCAAATTGGCAGAGGTGCTAGTCAAATTCTGCCCATACCTGATATCTTTCCAGGCTTTGATGGATTTCAGTGAAGTGGTTTGTGGAAAGAAAGATATTTTATCAAACATTTGATTTATATTTCAAGATAAGCAAATTTTCGTATATATTGTATCAACCTGTTAAGCAAAGATATATCCACTGCCAGAACACGATCCTTTCATTCTGTGTCATTTTTCACACACATTGTTAGGCCCTGTCTGCTCTCTCCCTCCCGGTTCCTCATTAGAGTACAACGCAGCCTGTTGCTGTTA
Source organism: Danionella dracula (assembly GCA_900490495.1). Classification (NCBI taxonomy): domain Eukaryota; kingdom Metazoa; phylum Chordata; class Actinopteri; order Cypriniformes; family Danionidae; genus Danionella; species Danionella dracula. The sequence goes on from UELW01000334.1 coordinate 18,568,558, forward strand.
ACTAGTCACCTTATTTAAACCCCTGATTCCTTTTCGTTTCCTTGTGAGTTCGATGTTCTATCTCTCCCTGGCTGCTTCACTTATTCCCTGTTCTAGTTAGCCTGGATGTGTCTTTAAACTCACCTCAGGGTTCAGAGAAAGAATCCTGAGGGTTTTTTTGGTAAGGCAAATTAGCAAGTTAAGAATTAGCCATGCTATGAAAAATAAAATACAAATTTTGTCGAGTTGCATTTTAATAAAGTTACTTCTTATAAATGGAAATAAAGAGCATGGAATTCCAGGTGGAGCTGGGAAAAGTTTGGCACCACCCTTTTCTTCTGTAAATAACTTCTGCACATGAGAAGTTATCTGTCTGTCTGACATGGACCACTCGCCGCAGCATCAACCGGCCCATTTGCAAGGATACGCGTCAAATCGTCCATATTTTTTACAGTCACTGGTTTGAGACCTCTGAGCTAAACAATATGTAATTGTGGTTTTAATCTTGATTATGTCTGCGAAACACGGATCATATTTTGACTGAAAATATTTGTTATTTTGTATCGGCAGTCTGATCCTTTGTCTGACCTGTCAGTCTGAGTCTGATTACAAAATCTAATATTGAGGTTGTATGTGTGTTTACAGCGCCAGTGTGTAGAATATGCCTTAAAAGCTCGGCCACTCAGGCGATACATCCCCAAAAATCCCTATCAGTACAAGTTCTGGTTTGTGGTGAACTCAACAGGGTTCGAATACATCATGTTTGTGCTAATCATACTCAACACACTCTGTCTGGCTGTGCAGGTGAGATACTTACAGGGGAGCACATTTTAAAAAGGGAATTTTCTAGTCATTTTTGGGGGGCTGAGAGAGCCAACTTGCTGTTTTAGCTTTTAAGCATATTATTATTAATATTCTCATTAAAAATGTATCTTTTGTTAGATGCTTGAAGCTACTGACTTCAAACTGTTCCGACTGGTCTGACTGGAGTTGCTATATCTCCTCATACTGATTCCACTAAAAGATGGGAATGCTGGGAGGTTCCTTATTAACTTAACAAGGGGTCAAGCTTTATCAAGCAGTAGCTCAAACTGATCATCTCATAGAAAATTCTAATCCACAACTCGTAAAGAACATATCAGTCTGTGCAACATCATGCTGAGCAAGGTGCAAAGTATTTGACCCCTGGGCTCAGGAGGGGTTCAAATGTCACTATTAACTTGCAATTGAAAATGAAAGGAAATTGGTCCTACGTTATTTTAAAAACACAGCAAGCAAGAGATACAGGGGGCATAGCAACCACTTTCAAAGATTTATATCTTTGTTTTGGAAAATAGTTAAGACACAAGGGTTTGTTTATATAACTTATATTGACAAGGGGAACATAATATGATGTCACTGATCCCCCATAGCAACCAGACTGTTTACCCTAATGGTCATCTTCTCAGAACTCTATCTCTTGCTAATTCCAGCTGGCTAAAGCTTCATTAGACTTACTATTATTATTATTATTATATAACTGTTTTAACTAACTTGTTTTTTTGTTGTGTTTTTTCATTTTTTAAAGCATCATGGTCAGTCTCGACTCTTTAACTATGCAATGGACATTTTAAACATGGTGTTTACAGGGGTCTTCGCAGTGGAAATGGTTCTCAAGCTGATAGCCTTCAAACCAAAGGTATGGGTCATTTCAGTCTAAAGCAAAGTTAATACTTCTGCAAACATAAACATACAGACTACATCATCAGCTATTATTAGCTTTTCTATGATTGTGGCTTACGCTGAGACAAAAAGCTTTACATTTCATGATATTTAAGTCATCTAAAATATGCATTTCAAAGAGCTTACTATGAAGAGTGGTGTTGAAACTGAAAAATCAGCTCTCTGGAGGCTTTCTTCCTCAAGTAAATTACACCAGGAAACAAAAAACTGAGTGCACAGCTTTCACTGCCAACCATCACAATTTTAGATCAGAATCTTTCAAATTGTGAGCGTTTAAGCAGCTTCAGAACACATCTCTTAATCGTTCTTTCAAAGACTAGGACATGGTGTCCATTATGTAACATTGTTATGTTTTTAACGCTGAAGAAAACCTTTGCTGATACTCTCTTTCAGGAGATGGAGTTCCCAAGCTAGGGTTTCCTTATATTGTGGAAAACTCTAGCCATACCATAGATATGTTAGAGATTGTTGGGTTCTTATTATGCAGATATAGGTTCTGAGTGTATCATTTAATTTTTACAAAATAAAAGTAATTGGTGCACAAATGGAGAAACTTTATATTTATATTTGCAATAGTGAGTTCGAATCATCAAAAAAAACAAGACAATCAACAGAAAACCAGCAGGGAGCAGATAAAAAAATGTAAAACAACCTCCAACAAATCAATAATAGAAACTAGTGATGTTACAAGATGTACCAAGGCTTCAAAACTTAAACAACTAATGAGGGGCTACCTTCAGACTGTAGTCCAAAATGAAAAAAAAAAAATTCAAGTTGAGCATTAAGACCTGCAGTCTGAATATATGATGTGGTCAAATTCTGGGATTTCCTTGACAAGCTTAGACCTACTGTACTCTACACTATTACAACATTAACCCATCCACTGGTTGCAGAGATATAAGCTGTGCTGGAGTATGTTATGATTTTATGACGACCCTGTTTATCCTTAAACCCCTTGATCCCAAGCCTTGTGATGTTAAACCCATCTGCTTTCCTGTTACCCCCACCCCACACCACCCCCCCTTACCCCTCAGGGATACTGTGTGGATTCCTGGAATAGGTTCGATGCCCTGGTGGTGATGGGCAGCATTGTAGACATCATTCTGAGTCAGGTAGATCCCCTTAACTGTCTGTGTTCAAACCCCTGCTGACTTACCCTGCTGCCTCTGTGTGTGTGTATAATCATGATTTCCATACTACTGGGAGTGTACGCTTTTGAAAGGGTTTAAGCAAAGCTGCACTGTGAGGGAAATAAGTACATGAAACCCTGTCATTTCTATCAGACAAAGAAATATTCAAACATTTCATTCAGAAACTCGGTCATAATTCCTCTATCAAAGAAAGTCAGCAATCTTTAAAAAACAATATTTTGTAATGCAACGAATATAATGAAATTAGTTATGCTCTTTTTTGGCTGTTTGACAAAGATAAGTAAACAAAGAAATTTTTGTTTACTACTATTAAAAAGCAATATGTTCCCCTGCTTTATGGAACTCTACCATAGCTATCTGTTGTTTGTTTACCAGATAGTGTCATAAACCGCCAGTTTAAAAGGGCCAATAGCTCTGAAGCGCCACCATGTGGCGTTCCTTTGCTCCTGGCACCATCAAACAGCAAGGAGCATCATTACATCTGTATTTTCACTTCATCTGGGTGAACGGCCCCCAGCTGTTTAGGAATGCAAAGACACCAGCAAATATAATTTGTCCCAATGTGGCCAGACCTTAAGTCTTTTCTCTGTTCATCAGTCAAGGTCATCAGTTTGTATCTCTGGCTGTTTCCGGAGCGAGCAGCCGCTTGAAGTTCTCGTTCACTCCAATGTTAAAACTGAACAACTTTGGAGCTGAAAAAACCAAACATGTTTCCACCTCTGGCTCCATTAGCTTTGTTGATTCAGATCGCTAGTTTTGATCTTCATGAACACTCTGAGGGGGGTGAATTATTTTTATATTTGTTTGTTTAAGATATATGAAAATTAAACTTTCATCCAATCAGACCTCTTCATTACGCCATATCCTGCCTTTGAACAAACACTCCGTTCATGTTATATACAGTCAATGACTTTTCAGATTAGTCTAGTTTGCGACTATTAGTACAAAATTAGAGCAGTCTTGAAATTAGTATGATCATTTAATTTGCAAAGTGCTAGTTAGTTAATTACTCAGTTAATGAATAGAATAAAATACATGTACAATTTTGTGTCTACATTTGTAATATACATATGCAAAGTTCAAAATCTATGTTATGTACAATATACAGCAGAACCAGATTGTGGTTGTAACTTTGAGGTTTTTCTATGTTGGGCTGCTGCATCATAACTGTGATGTTTCTTGATATTTCTTGTCTTTTTCTGTCGCTCCCTCGTCCACCATCTCTGTTCATCTGTGTTTTTACTCACCCTCTCTTTGCAGCACTATTTTGCCGATGCATGGAACACGTTTGATGCTTTGATTGTTGTCGGTAGCATCGTTGATATTGCAATCACAGAAATCAATGTAAGTGAAGATGTTTGCACTCTTTGTTGAAGCTCTCTCTGTTATCAAGCCATTCTTTGGAAATTCATATCATAAAAAAAGATTCAGACGTTGTGTGGCAACCACTCATTCAGTAGTTAAGCTTCATCAAATTTCTACAGGGGTAATGACCAAGAACAGCTCAAAGCTTCAGGGGGCCCTAAGAGGAATGTTATGCCCTCTCTAAAACTGTAGAGGGAAACTGAACTCTCTCTCTCCCTTCTCTCTCACCTTTCTCTCTATTCCTTCCCTCTCTCTTGCTACTTTCTCTCTCCCTCCCTCCTTTCTCCCTCACCCTCTATTTTTCTTCTTTCTCTCTCTTTCTCTTCTATGTCTCTCTCCCCTTTTCTCTATATCTACTTTCTCTCCATTATTTCTCGCTCTTCCTTCTCTCTCTCTTTCTTTCTACTTTCTCTCTACCTCCCTCTTTCTCTCTCTCTCACTCGCTCTCCGTCCCCTCTATTTTTTCTTTCTCTACCTTTCTCTTCTATCTCTGTCTCCGCTTTTCTCATTCTCCCTCTTCTCTTTTTGTCCTTTCTCTCTCTCTCTCTCTCTCTCTCTCTCTCTCTCCTCTCTTCCTTTCTCTGATGATTCAAGACTGTGTTATTGGTTCAAATGTGTAATATAAAGACATAGAGCGTGTTGCAAGTGGGAGTGATGGGGCAGGGTTACAGCACACTATACATAACAGCTATACATGGGTACAATATTGGGGAAAAACATTAGAACAGCATGTGGTGCAATCCATGGGTCATGAGAGGACACAGGTTCATGAGGAGAAAAAGAGACTCTGTGAATGAATGTCGCTTAATGTCATTTAATCATTGCATGTACTCAGTTCACTACATACTTTCCTTTAAACCGTAAAGTGTTTGAGGTTCATTGTGTGTGGCTTTTTTTAAGTGTTCATGGGAGCCTCGGGAGCTGATGAATATCACTAAAGTCAGGGGTAAGACCTCAGATTACTGTGTATTGAGAAGACCACTTTTAAAATCAATGAAATGACCTGAGCATTTTTTGTGCATGAAAGTGCATGACACACTCAGCATGAGTCAAAGATCTGCAGTCAAGCATACAGAAAGTTTGAAAATTACAACAAACCCACAATCAGAACACACTTCTTCATGTGTGACACATCGACTTAGATTGGTGCAACTAGAGTATTTTTTGTTAACTCCTGACTGTCCCGTAGCTGAATCGAAAGATTTGGGTGACACACTGAGCAGCACAACAGAAGCTGTTTGTTATCTGGTATGAGATATGTCCAGACTTCTGGTGTATCTCCAGAAATTCAAGGAAAACACTGAATCTGTCTTCTTGAGCTTGAAAGAACCCCTGTTTTGGCTCTGGAAATGTTCTGATGTGGAAGCAGAAGTGATTGCAATTTATTTACAGTGGTGGAGAAAAACAGCTCCCTTCATTCTGATTTCTTTTTTTTCTTTTTTTTTTTTATATAGTTTACCGACTGTCTTTTTTCATATTCTTTAGCCAGTTTAACATAACATAGCGCATTAACCAATCACATGAACCTATAATGATGTTCCTCTCAATGAAGAATGTATGCGCTGACTGACTCTGGAAGTTGCAAAAAAGTTAAGCAAAAAAAGCTTTAGTGTACTTGCAGAGTTCTATTGACTCACTCTACCAAGCAAGTCCATTCTACGAATGTCATCACATTCGCAGGATGGATTCACAGGTAGGGTGACTCAATAGAATACTGGCAAATGCTCATCTCAGTGTAGATGTAAGACATGAAGGGAATGCACACATTCTAAAAAGTGCAGCTTTACTCTAATCAATCCACAGAATATTTTCCCAATGAACTGTGGATCCGCTAAAATGTTTTATTGCAACACTGATGAGCTTTCAAGTTTTAGATGAACAGTGAGTTCTGTCTTAGGACCATGAGAAGCTTTTTCACCTAAGGCAGAAGAGGTTTGCAGCTCAATAGTATCTTTTTGATGAAAAAAGCCCTATTTAAGTGATTTCCTGGTTGTCAACAGGAATGATAGAAATCAGACATTGAGTTCTGCTAGAGAAATGAAAGGTGCCAGTCATTTAAATAGTTTATAATAAATATTTGGCCTTTCTAGGCAGTCACCACATAGATTTTAAAGCTGCTTTTGCTTTTTTTTTGCTGCTCGTATTTAAGTCCAAACATAACTTAACACCTAAAAACCTAACAGACACGATCAGTGAATACACACCAGAGAGCTGAGATCCCTCAGATCAGATAAATTAGATGGAACCAGCTTCCAGAGGAGATCAAGGGTGCCAACACTTTAGTCACATTTAAATCCAGGCTAAAGACTCTCCTGTTTAGTTGCGCTATTGTCGACTGAGCACCAACGTCTGAACAACTATTTTACCTCTGCACTTCACTACCTTAATCTATGTCATAATTTTCGGTTTTTAAATCACTATGATTTTATATGGGTTTTTATGCTTGATTTTATTAAATGTACTTTCTTTTTTTTACTGTTTGTTTCCAATGTAAAGCACTTTAAATTACCCTGTTTACGTAATGTGCTATACAAATAACTTTGCCTTGCCTTAGTGAGTGGTCCTATGGCTATCAAGTTGTTTTGCGCTTCCACAAAATTAAGTAGTATTACACAAACATGCACGAGCCAATCTGATTATGACTTTAGGCATGTTTTATGAGACAACAATACTAAAACATGCACACATAAAAATCAACTCGTGCGATAGACCTCAGGCAAGTTAGGTTTTCACAGAGGGACATTTATATGACGAATTTGTGTCCCTTAATTAAACCATTATTTAAAAACTGCATTTGTGTTTATTGCCTCTGAGTTGTTAACATTTGTTTAGTAATCAGAAACATAAACAACAGAAATGCAAAAAAATATATACATTTGGAAGGATGTGAACACTTTAACGTAGCAAAGTAATGTTGATTTTGTATGCTCTACTTTTTGTCAAAAGTAAACAAAAAAATGTAACTCGCTCAGACTGATTCAAAGATGGCTTTCCTGGCTCTTCTTAAGCTTCGAGATTAGCATGTCAATGGAAAGGTTTAAACCTCTCAAATTTGACATTTTCTTTTGATTTCAGAGCATGAGAAAAGACTCAAAAGTGAATGTTTTTCTTTTCTGACCTCAAGTGTTTTTCTCAGAACACAGAGGACAGCGCGAGGATCTCTATCACTTTCTTTCGCTTGTTTCGCGTGATGCGCTTGGTCAAGCTCTTGAGTCGAGGGGAAGGCATACGGACACTCCTCTGGACCTTCATCAAGTCTTTCCAGGTACGCTATAATAATATAAGGCCTATAATAAATATTGCTCCAGCATACTAGATTTATAAAAACACAACTATATGATTAAGTTGTTTACATGGACTGTCGATTTAGTTGTACAGTGTTATTACCTTTAAATTCAAATCTAGTTGTGATTTTTTACTTTGTTTAATGGTCAAATTTGACCATTTATTAGTTTATAACATAAAAGATGCAGCATGTGATTTTTCGAAGACACTTAGATCAACCGCACATCAACGCTATTTTATTAGATGCTTCTGATTGGCTACACGTTTTTTTGCTTCTGAAAGTGACCCAGCATGACGAACATAATTTTTTTAGCCTACTGGTCAGTCATTGAATTGCAGTTGCAGTAACTTCCATAATTGTGACCTGAGGGAGAGGGAAGTAGAAGGGTGCTGGTTGGTTTTAAATGATCTTATTAAAAGTGTGTGTGATGGTTACAAATGTGCACCTTTAATGTTAGTTAAGTTAACTTAAAACCAATCCAAGTATCACCTTCATGGTTCAGGGGTAGCTTGCACAAAAACCTGTTTAGTTTATGCTTTTACACTGGATTTGTAACACAATAAAGTGGAAATACCAGATTAGCTGCCGAATATCTCTGTTAATTGTTTAAAAACCTTTTTAATAAATTGAGTTAGTGTTTTGAGTAAGTAATTGGAACAAAGATTGTCATTATGGTGATCAGGGCCAAAATTCATAGTTAACCCAGAGCTGGAAAATAGCTGAAGTAAATTGGGAATGCTATACTGCTGTTTGAGTGAAACCACTTCCTGTCTCTCAGGCGCTTCCATACGTGGCTCTGCTCATCGCAATGCTCTTCTTCATCTACGCTGTCATTGGGATGCAGGTATTAACAGTTTCATCTCTGTAATCAGGTTAGATTAAATGATTGATTGTTTTATTAATACAAATCTTTATTTGATTGTTTTTTTTCTTACTGAAATATGATATTTTATATGAAATGCGTATGTAAAATAACCATTGTTTTAGGTGTTTGGGAAGATTGCCATGGTGGATGGAACAAGTATTAATCGCAATAATAACTTTCAGACGTTTCCTCAAGCTGTGCTCTTGCTCTTTAGGTGAGTTTGTAACAATCATGAACTTGATGTGATGCTAGCGTCTTTTCAGAAAGCAAGTAAAACCATTGATCATTAAGACCATGCTGCTCTACTGGTTCAGGCTAAAGTTTTTTTGTGGCAAGAATGCATAATTATCAATTTTGTGGTTCAGAAGTAATGCACATTAATAGAAGATTATTTTTGGCTAAGCCGTGTCCTTGTTTAATTGCTGAGCCGCTGAAGTCTAAAAAGCAAAACTAGAAAATGTTTATGTTTAGACAATAATATTGATTGGGAGCTTGGGTTGCTTTAGTTTACACTTTGCCCTTTTTGTAGCCGAAAGCTACATACATTCTCTGAGCAGAAGTACACCAAAAGAGGACTACTGTATTCAAGAAAGTGGTGTTTTTTTTATAGGCGCTGCAATCAGACAGAGTCCAAACACTCAATAATTCGTACACTTGTATGTTGGCTCATCCATATTTAAGTTCCTAAATAACGTTGAACAACTGGAGTCTCATTTATTGATTAAACTATGCTTAGTTTATTCCTGGCATTTTTAATCACTAGTTACAAACTAGTATATGGTCTGAAGTATATTCAATAGAAATTGTAATATAAAAGATTAAGCGGATGATCCAATATTGATGTCTTTTTAAATTTTGAATGGCATACTTGTTTGAAATCTATATTTACCTTCAGGTGTGCAACGGGTGAAGCCTGGCAACAGATAATGTTGGCTTGTTTGCCTGGTAAACTCTGTGATCCAGAATCAGATTATCATCCAGGAGAAGAGAAATCTTGCGGCAGTGGCTTCGCCATCCTTTACTTCATCAGTTTCTACATGCTCTGCGCTTTTCTGGTGACAGATACTCACACACATGCAAAGAGATCTTTTTTTATTAGCCTTGTGAAAATCTTTTAAACATATTAATACTTTAATAATAGTTAAACACAAGTAGTTTTTTCGATCCATCAATCTGTTTGTCAGCATCTCCATCCGATAGATAATATTTGTCAGGTAGTCTCTTAGTCAATCTGCCATCCAATGTCAGTTATTTTGCCAGTATTATTCATCACATTCAAACCATCCTTCACGTGCTTGTCAGCCCTATACGCAGTCTACTTTAGTAAATCAATCTTGTTCTTTAGTCAGTTAGATCTAAGGCAAGAATGCAGTCAGTCAGTTTGTCTTTCTGTTAGTAATTTCATACCTCAGTTATTCAATTACTCAATCAATCACTCACAGACCCAACATCAGTCAATTGCTCAGTAAATCATTCTACCTGTCAATCCACCTGTCTGGGTGTCAGTTTATTCTCTGTCTGTTAATCCATCGATCCACCAGTAAGTTGATCAGTTAGTCGCTCTGTCCATCGATCACCAGTCAGTTGATCAGTTAGTCGCTCTGTCCATTGATCACCAGTCAGTTGATCAGTTAGTCACTCTGTCCATCGATCCACCAGTCAGTTAATCAGTTAGTCCCTCTGTCCATCGATCACCAGTCAGTTGATCAGTTAGTCACTCTGTCCATCGATCCACCAGTCAGTTAATCAGTTAGTCCCTCTGTCCATCGATCACCAGTTAGTTGATCAGTTAGTCGCTCTGTCCATCGATTCACTAGTCAGTTGATCAGTTAGTCCCTCTGTCCATCGATCACCAGTAAGTTGATCAGTTAGTTCCTCTGTCCATCGATCACCAGTCAGTTGATCAGTTAGTCCCTCTGTCCATCGATCACCAGTAAGTTGATCAGTTAGTCGCTCTGTCCATCGATCACCAGTCAGTTGATCAGTTAGTCGCTCTGTCCATTGATCACCAGTCAGTTGATCAGTTAGTCACTCTGTCCATCGATCCACCAGTCAGTTAATCAGTTAGTCCCTCTGTCCATCGATCACCAGTCAGTTGATCAGTTAGTCACTCTGTCCATCGATCCACCAGTCAGTTAATCAGTTAGTCCCTCTGTCCATCGATCACCAGTTAGTTGATCAGTTAGTCGCTCTGTCCATCGATTCACTAGTCAGTTGATCAGTTAGTCCCTCTGTCCATCGATCACCAGTCAGTTGATCAGTTGGTCGCTCTGTCCATCGATCACCAGTCAGTTGATCCGTTAGTCGCTCTGTCCATCGATCACCAGTCAGTTGATCAGTTAGTCAATCACCAGTCAGTTGATCAGTTAGTCCCTCTGTCCATCGATCCACCAGTCAGTTGATCAGTTAGTCCCTCTATCCATCGATTCCCTAGTCAGTTGATCAGTTAGTCACTCTGTCCATCGATCCACCAGTCAGTTGATCAGTTAGTTCCTCTGTCCATCGATCACCAGTCAGTTGATCAGTTAGTCGCTCTGTCCATCGATAACCAGTCAGTTGATCAGTTAGTCGCTCTGTCCATCGATCACCAGTCAGTTGATCAGTTAGTCACTCTGTCCATCGATCCACCAGTCAGTTGATCAGTTAGTTCCTCTGTCCATCGATCACCAGTCAGTTGATCAGTTAGTCGCTCTGTCCATCGATAACCAGTCAGTTGATCAGTTAGTCACTCTGTCCATCGATCCACCAGTCAGTTGATCAGTTGATCAGTTAGTCACTCTGTCCATCGATCCACCAGTCAGTTGATCAGTTAGTTCCTCTGTCCATCGATCACCAGTCAGTTGATCAGTTAGTCGCTCTGTCCATCGATAACCAGTCAGTTGATCAGTTAGTCGCTCTGTCCATCGATCACCAGTCAGTTGATCAGTTAGTCACTCTGTCCATCGATCCACCAGTCAGTTGATCAGTTAGTTCCTCTGTCCATCGATCACCAGTCAGTTGATCAGTTAGTCGCTCTGTCCATCGATAACCAGTCAGTTGATCAGTTAGTCACTCTGTCCATCGATCCACCAGTCAGTTGATCAGTTAGTCGATCACCAGTCAGTTGATCAGTTAGTCCCTCTGTCCATCGATCTACCAGTCAGTTGATCAGTTAGTCCCTCTGTCCATCGATTCACTAGTCAGTTGATCAGTTAGTCGCTCTGTCCATCGATCACCAGTCAGTTGATCAGTTAGTCACTCTGTCCATCGATCACCAGTCAGTTGATCAGTTAGTCACTCTGTCCATCGATCACCAGTCAGTTGATCAGTTAGTCGCTCTGTCCATCGATCACCAGTCAGTTAATCAGTTATTCTCTCTGTCCATCGATCACCAATCAGTTAGTCCCTCTGTCCATCGATCACCAGTCAGTTAATCAGTTATTCTCTCTGTCCATCGATCACCAGTCAGTTAATCAGTTATTCTCTCTGTCCATCGATCACCAGTCAGTTGATCAGTTAGTCGCTCTGTCCATCGATCCACCAGTCAGTTGATCAGTTAGTCACTCTGCCTGTTAATCCATGTTAGTTGGTCAGTTAGCCTGTCAATCCATTAGTATGTGAGGCTTTTGTTAGATTGTTTTCATATATATTTTTACAGGTTTTTTTCTCTCGTTCTTCTCAGATCATAAATTTGTTTGTGGCAGTCATCATGGACAATTTTGATTACCTGACACGTGATTGGTCAATTCTCGGCCCTCATCATTTGGACGAATTCAAGAGAATCTGGTCGGAGTATGATCCAGAGGCCAAGTATTCACTCACAACTATTCATCTCTTTATTATGTTTGTGCGTGCGTGTGTGTGTGTGTGACTTGTATCAAAACTTGTTTATGTATTGTTCTACTCACTTCAATATCTTTGTGCATACAGCATGTTTTTAATGTTTGGGTTATGTGTTTAATAGGGGTCGTATCAAACACCTTGACGTGGTAACATTGTTACGCAGGATTCAGCCACCTTTGGGCTTTGGCAAACTCTGTCCTCATAGAGTGGCCTGCAAGGTATAGCGCAAACACATAAATACACAAGGAATTTTTAAATGAAATGTGCATTTTGACATATTAAAAAGGGAGAATGTTCCAATGTGAAAACAGGGCAGTTTAATTTTTAGTTTAAAGATGTCTGCACTCCTGAAAGAATAGAGAGGGAAACTCAGACACTTACACTGGAACTTCCTATGAGGGTTGTTTGGCATATATTCAGTTTCCAAAGCACCATTGTACCAAAGCAATGATATTTTTAATTTGTGGTCAACTGGGTTACTGTTTCTCTCCATCGTCTAATAACTTGAGAGAACCCAGTCCCACTCATTCTGAAGTGTCCATAAAATCTGTGAACAAAAAAAGACTAATGTTCTATCCCATCCAAACACTATACACTGCACCCTTAAAGTAGATAGCACAAACATATTATGACCCTTTTAAATCATTTATAATAAATGGCTTCTCTAGACTGTCAACCTTAATAACTTTCTAAATGCAGTTTTTATCATAAACAATGTGTTTTAACCACCTCAAATGGTTGTTCTCCACCCAAATGAGTCGTGTACTCTATGTTCCTCCACTGGCATGCTTCTGCCACACCCCCTGCTGGGTTGTACTTGTTGGCACACAGAATGTCAGTGCTTTCTTGTGTAGAAGGAAGAAAGAAAACTGAAACAAAAAAAATAAATTAGTAATTTAAGTAATTGCAATCAATTACATTTATTTTAGTTAATTTTATTTTAAATATATTACAAAACATAATAATCATCATAAGGCAAAATAGTACTCATCCATCGTGGATAAAAATTGGTTGGTTTCTCAAAGCAAAAGTCTTTTCATCGTGTTTCCTTGCTCGGTTATCCATCATCGCTGTCTTCTGGCTCTGGAGACGCGGTCCGCTGGCACGTCTGTCTGCTCAATGCATGTCGTCATCTTTTATACCCGTTATAATGCGTTCCAATCTCGACAGTTCATTGGCTCACTTTTCATGCGTTCTCGGCATGTCCAGCTCGTGTCCAAATCATGTCATGTTCATAATAACACGCACTACCTCTTTTGCCCACCAAGCAGGCTCACAGATGCACAAAGTTTACTTTTGGCCTACTTACTTCACCTTTAACCTAGATCTGCTCTATACATGCAGAATGCAGCTCAAGAATAGCTCTCTTGCAAGAACATCCTCAATTAGTACCGTAATTTATATAATGTCTTTAAATTAGGCATGAGAATGAAGTTATAAAAGCAAATGGCAAATTCTTGAAGTTATACAACAAGCTATAGAAAATAACATAATTTTACTATACTTTTCTGTAATATATTTTATTTAGAGGTTGGTGGCCATGAACATGCCTCTGAACAGTGATGGAACAGTGATGTTCAACGCTACACTCTTTGCTCTAGTCAGAACGGCTCTGAAAATCAAGACTGAAGGTGAAAATCAGAGGTTCTCAGGCCTGTAACAGGGGTGCTTGTAAAAGTGTGTCAGAGTGTAAACAAGAGTGGGTGTTACAGGGAATCTGGAACAAGCAAACGAAGAGCTACGAGTGGTGATCAAGAAGATCTGGAGGAAGACCAGCATGAAGCTTCTGGATCAAGTGGTACCCCCTGCTGGAGGTGTCTCTCACTAAACACATCTCACCGCTGTACAAAAATTCACTTTGTAATATGTGCAATGTCAAGCTCCCGTTCAAATACGCATATAACTAGTTTGGTATTTATATGTTTTTGAAACAAAAGAGTTTAAGTACTTTAGAGAAGAGAACTCAAAACAAATGATATAGCATTTAAAATAATTTCAAGGTGCCATATGATGCTTTTTAGATAAATATTTGACACCTCTAAGCCTGGTTCTCTGGTGGTACTTAAAGCCAGTTGCTGTCATTACTGTGGGATTGGATGTCAACAAAAAATTATTGGCCGTGGACATCTGATAGATTAATCGTGACCCACTGGTTGATTTTTTTTCAAGGACACTGGGCTAGTCCAATGAAAGGTCACGATAATGAGCTTGATCGTGTTTAATAACAGAGCAATGCTGCTGCTGCTCCTCCTGCTGCAGCCCCGTGAGCGCGTTTGCACTCTGTTCCTCAGTCCAATCTCTAGTTGAGTTTCCTTTTAAACAAAAGAAATTGAAAATTAAATATACAGTTAAAATACAAAATTTTTAACTCTGTTGGTACTAATCTTGAGCAGGTAAATCATACAACGTTACTTTGATTGATTAATTGAGTGAAGCTACTCACGCACATTCTCCCCCTCTGTGTGGTGGGGCACGCCTGTTATCACAACAGGAAAATGTTCTCTCAAAGAGGTTCATTAAAAGTTACCTTAAATCTTTATCGTTAATGTCGTAGAATGTAGAAAGATGTTTTATCCCAAAACTGTCTGGTTTTAACCAAGAAAATCACTATTTAAATTATATTTACGCAATAGTTCCAGCATGAGTTAAGCTACGCTCTAATAATATACAGTAACAGCGAGTATCTGAAGGTATGTCAGCGTTCATATAAACACTTTATTTCTCATAATATTAAAACTTGAAATATATTAATATAAAAACTTGAGATTATATTGAGAGCACTTAAAAGCAGAGGAAATCAGAGAAAGAGAATAAAAAAGTAGATATTTTGCTATCAAACTTGATACTTTTAGACATTTTAATCATTACGTTTTTTAATGTTCAGGCTGATTACTGCTGCTAAAATTAATAAATATTTTTATTAGCAATAATTTATCATCTTATTTGAACTGTACTGAACTGTAGCTGAACAGGAAAGCCTATACACCGTGGCTATAATGGAGGCCTGTATTTTATTGTTTCTCATTATGGTGGTACTCGGAGTGGCACATTTTTTTCTAAGGTGGCACTTGTTGAAAAAAGTTTGAGAGCTGGTGTGTCAAGCCTACCAATGGTCCTTTGGGAAGGCTGTCATGCACCTTTGAAATGTTCTAGTCTCGTGTCAAGGCTTTGCAAGCTCTGTGATTGGTCGAGGTGGAGCAGTGCAAGTACTTTCACTCTCTTTCTTGGCTTGCACTCGGTGTTAACACATTGATGAGTTAAACTTTGGTGATAAAGTAAATAACATTGCTTTGTTATCTGTGTTGTGGCTAGCTACTACTTAACATTTTTACCCCGCCATGTTGGAAAGTTCATCAGCTACAAGATAGGTTTTCTACTGCAGCAGATATATTCGTGGAGTTCAATTTATATGGTATATGATGAAGTAAATAAAACAGGTCTTTTTTTATTACCTGTGTTGTGTTTTGGTTAGCTAGTACTTAGCATTTTTATCATGCCAATATTGGTCAGAGCATAGACAGGGCGCCATGGAATGAAGAACAATAGATGCTTTTGTTGACAAATGGGTGCATGCGAAGCCTTCAGTTTGTAAGCTGGACTATGGACAGAGGTGGAATTAACACAAATTTAGACACCCTTGTTGACTTCCTTAACATTAACTGTAGCCACACAACTTCCAAAGCAGACATATTGCTAGCTGCCTGTTTGAAAATAGAAAAAAAATATTGGAGAACCTCTCAAGTAATAAAAGTAGTCTGTGAACATTGCAGTCAGTCAAGTCTGTTTGAAGCCAAATTACAGGAGCAAGAGATGCGGGGGTTAGACTGCATAACAACTTTTTTGAATGAAAGAATGCATTTTTTATCATCATTGATAAATGGAAACTTTGTTTGGAGTAGACTTTTCATAAACAACTCCAAGGAATCATATCAACTTGTCTGAAATTAACATTTCATGTCCCCTTTAAGAATAAGTAAATCTGCAAAAACACACATTTATGCACATACATACACACACAATGGGGTTGGGACTGAGTTGTTCTTTATGTTAATACTTTGTTTGTGTGTGTTCAGATGATGAAATCACTGTTGGAAAGTTCTACGCCACTTTCCTGATCCAGGACTACTTCAGGAAGTTTAGGAAGCGTAAAGAACAGGGGCTTGTGGGACCTCGCACACAGTTCAACAGCACCAGCGCTCTACAGGTCACACTGATTAAAACAATTGATTTCATCACCTGCAATCTAGCTTCATTGCTAATTTCATTGAATTTGATCTCATTGTTAATTTTTTAATAGATTGTCAGTTTGTGAAAATGCCTCAATAGATGTTATAGTGTATAATTTATTAATTGTAGCATATTAGAGTATGCTGAAATACTCCCTCACAATGTAGTATATCATCAATCTGTATTGCTAAAAGAACTATTACAAATATCCATTCTTGGTGCTTATAAATGTTTTGTTACTCTTACAGTAGAAAGAAGAGTCACTTAACATTTGTTCCTTTGATTAATTCTGATACCAACTACCTCATCTTTGGAATACTCAAAGTTAATGTAATTTTCACTTTATCGATTACAGTTCACAAGGAAGAGTTAACACCAATTGTATCTATTCATAGTCAATTCATGAACAGATCATCAGAAAAGATCATGATCTTGCATCAATGAATGAGCCATTTTTCATTTTTGTGTTTTATAAATACAAATGGAATGATTTCAATTCTCTGATGGGTGCTTTGGCTGGCAGGCTGGACTGCGCACGCTCCATGACATAGGCCCTGAGATCTGCCGAGCCATCTCGTGTGATCTCCAAGAGGAAGGTCTGGTACACTTGAATCTCAACCATGAGGAGGAGATGTTCACGGTAAAAAAAACAAGCACTGCTGATCTTTTAAAAGTTCCTCAGTTATAAAATAACTAGTGCTGTCAATTAATTAAAAATGAACTAATTGATATCATGGTTCTCCAAATATTTTACATTAAATGTATTTTAAATATTGATGTGTCAATATCTAAAAAGAAATCACATGAAACATATCAATTTTGACAAAGCTAACAATAAACTAAATCACAAGTTTGCTATTAATATAATTGCCTAGTATCGCAAGACTGGACCAAGCAGTTGGAGAATGTGATGTTAAATGAAGTGAAAGTGACCAGTTGGCCAGATATGAACCTTCCCATACCCGAGAATGTAACCCATTCCAGTGTACACACACAGCAGTGAACAAATACATCGTGAACTCACACTTGGAGCAGTGAGAGCCATAGCTGTGGCATCAGAGAAGCAGTTGGAAACTGGTGAATAGTTCAGTTGTGGTTGTTGAAGGTATGAGACCAAGTGTTTCATCACTCACACCAACTTCCACTTTAGGGATCGAACCAGTGATCACTTATCCACAAGACCACAGCTGCAACTTTAAGCGTACTAGGCGAGCCAAGAGTATGGGACCAGGAAGAGACCTGGGCCAAAGTCTACAGCTTCCATCCAAGTCTACAGCACAAACTAAAATAAGAACGATTTTGTTATTTGTTTATTCTTTTTGTTACACGCTTGTCACTATAGGGTATATGCGTAACATACTTCCACATTGGGCTAAAAAGAGTCGACCATCTCTAGCTGCGCTCACTTTGAAAACGACATTGTGCTGTTTTACAGCTTTTTTGTTTGTTTGTTTGTTTGTTGTTGTTTCACTTAGTTTGTGCACAGTTTGTTGTCATTATCCTCCAAACAATCAGCAGTAACTATCAACAGTAAAAAAAAATCTACAGAGACCAGCTGTGAATAGCGGGAATGGGAAATAAGCAGCTCTGTTTAGCAGTTTGGTAACATCACATATCATATATCCTATTAAATAACAATATTCTAATCATTTCCCACCAAATGATAGAGCTTGGCTGTCTGCAAACAAAATGTAGGATATGATATTTGAAAATAGTTTGTAGAATGTTCATTCATTCATTCATTCATCTTCATGTCGGCTTTCTTCCCTTTCGGGGTCGCCACAGCGGAATGAACCGCCAACTCTCTGGCATATATTTTATGCAGCGGATCCCCTTCCAGCCGCAACCCATCGCTGGGAAACATTCACACACACATTCACACTTTAACACTATGGGCAATTGTTCTTACTCAATTCACTTATACCGCATGTCTTTGAACTTGTGGGGAAACCGGAGCACCCGGAGTAAACCCACGCGATCACGAGGAGAACATGCAAACTCCACACAGAAATGCCAACCGACGCAGCCAAGGCTCGAACCAGCAACCTTCTTGCTGTGAGACGACCGTGCTACCCACTGCGCCACCGTGGCGCTCGTTTGTAGAATGTTTTTAATGAAAATTATATCTTCAATATTTTGACCTTGACCTTTGCAACTTTAAACAAGGCAGACTAAATTCCTTGGATGTTAACTATGTAGGCACATTTATTAAGTGTACAATCTTTAAAACAAACAGCACAGACAATCAGTAAATAATCAATAAAACTGTAAACACAGATAGACCAATTAAATGAGAAGGTTATATACACTCACCTAAAGGATTATTAGAAACTCCTGCGCAATTTCTCATTAATGCAATTATCTAATCAACCAATCACATGTCAGTTGCTTCAATGCATTTAGGGATGTGGTCCTGGTCAAGACAATGAACTCCAAACTGAATGTCAGAATGGGAAAGAAAAGTGATTTAAGCAATTTTGAGCGTGGCGTGTTTGTTGGTGCCAGACGGGCCGCTCTGAGTATTTCACAATCTGCTTAGTTATTGGGATTTTCAAGCACCACCCTTTCTAGGGTTTACAAAAGAATGGTGTGAAAAGGGAAAAACATCCAGTATGTGGCAGTCCAGTGGGCAAAAATGCCTTGTTGATACTAGAGGTCAGAGGAGAATGGGCTGACTGATGGGGAAACTGAAGTGCCACACAGCAGTCTTCAGCTCAACCCTCAATTCTATTGCACCTATCCAACTGTGGCAAAAGACTCATTATACCACACAGTTGTTAGAATCTGGCTCTGAAAAAAAATTCAGTTTTATCCCCATTAATTAAAAAAAAATTGATGGTCATTTCTGAAGGGGTCTTTAAATCGAGCTTTGAGGGACTCAACAAATAAGTGGTGTGGATGAAGATGAAGAATGCCCAAAGTGATTTATATTTAAAACACCATTATTTATTTCATTTCAAGAATTATTTTATTTCATTATTAAAATAACCAAAAGCTCACTTAATAATCATAATGTGTGATATTTTTTTAACCAAGTCATTAGTTTGTTTTGTCTGTTTTTATTTTTCAGAGAAATTGTTTCATCCTGGGGAATCATGTGTCTATGGATCCATACAGCAGAGTTACTCAGCGTCCTCTGCAGCTGCCACTCACCCTGGGTTTTTCAAGCAATAATCAGCTTCATAGAAACCCAATAAACACTAGCATCAGCCATTCTATAGCCACCCCTCCTGCTTTGATCAATGGCTGGCACAGCAGTAATGGACTCTGTTCTCTCAGCGACAGCCTCGAGGGAAGGTCCGATGGAGACATGTACGCAGACAGGTCAGAACACATAATCTTCTAAATGTACACTTGCTTCACCCTTAATGAAAAAAAAATGACCATGAGTTCACCTGGACGTAATATCCTAATTATCACAAGAGGTTTTCCTGTAGCAGGGCTTTTATTCTACAAGGTGGGAAATTAAAGCAGTTACAGCCCAAAATCTTAGAATTTTGAGGAAAAGTCTATTTATTTCAAGTGGCACTTGTATTTTATATTGGTTCTCTACACAATAAGTGAAAGATCTCAAGCTTTGAAATTGTCTGGCTTAGTAGCTCTCATAATAATGGAGAAGACTTGGCTGACTTGGCTCTTCATTGTCCATCACTTCAGAAGATCATCATTGACACCCTCTACTAGAAGGGAAAGTCTCAAAAGGCAATTTCAGAAGATGCTCACAGAGCATAGACATTTATTAACAGAGTGTTTAGAGGATGGGAAAAGGGGTTGGAAAAGGTGCACTGGGAGACGGATGAGCTCAGACATTAAAAGATTTTCAAGCAAGCATGATTCAGAAATCTGAGAGTGTTTCACGAAGAGTGGGCTGAGGCTATACTCAATCCTTTCCTCTTGCCTCATCTGGTCAGATAATCATAGAATCCACTGATGATTCCCAGTTTACGCCTAAAAACCAATGTAAATATGGTTTACATTGTGGTTAGGTCTCAATTTTTTAATATTCAAAATGTAGTAAACATTGTATATTTAAACCTTATTCTGATGTTGTGCAGCATGGTTTTTTCCTCTGCTGGCTATCCAACCATCCATATAGAGACCTCCAGTGCTGAGTTGATGAGTGACGAGGACCGTACATCAACAGAGTTTTACAGTGGAGATGAGTTTCAGGACATGATCCTGGACACACACAGGTATCTGCTCTGCTACAGAATATAGTTTGTTTCCTCACATTTTGAGCTCTTTCAAACCCCCTGTGATACAATGACCCCATTTTTAATGTATTTAATTGATGTTGAAAAGAAATAGACCTGACTCTCAAGGCCCCCACGCGCCAATGGGTATTAACAGTGCAAATGTATGCATGTGTACGTGACTTGAGCCAAAAATATTGTGCGTGGACACAAGCTCACGCATCTAGCGAAAAATAAGTGCGAGTGAAAAAAGATCTGCTCTGCCTTGTCATCCTGGTTTGTTGGACTACGGGATCTTCCAGTCAACTATCAAAAATTGGCTGATCACGTGTGGATGACCAATGAGAATTTTGATCACATGTTCAGAGTAACAAGACATAAAAGAGCAGCTGGGTGGTGTTCGATACACACTCTCATGGTGACTCAACAGGAAATAGTAAAGAAGAAGTAGCTTATAGAAGAGAAAATGTATATTGAAAAGCCCATCATGCGGCTGTCCGGCAATCATGCGCACAAGGGTTATAAAAACACAAACAAAAGGGAGAAAGTATGGCGTGGCATTGCTGTGGAATTGGGAGTCGATAGTAAGTTTAATTTCTTGGAGTTTGTTGAACATTTAGCACCACACAAATGCAAAGAGAATGACTGCATTAATGTGTTTATCTTGCTTAAAAGCACCCTGCAGAGAAGCCAGTGCGGAATAATATTTGCATAGGTCTGTACTAACCTTTAAGGCCCATGGGCGGCGTGCCATGGATCTTTCATTTTAAGTACAAGAGCTTACACTCCAGCTGGAAAAAAATGCAGTGTCAGTTTTTTTAGGTTTTTTTTATTTGTTGTTTTCGATCTCTGAGAGGATAAAGTCTCTCATCCATTACTTCGCTCTATACCAGAGGAGCAAGAACTTTATCTACAGGTGAAATTGTTGTTTTTGTTACATTTAGGAACTAACTCTTAATAATAATAATGTCAAAGCTAAAAAAAAGCACATTCAAGTTTGCATTTATTTCTCTGTCCTCCCGCTTTCACTCTAGCTTCAAGGAGAAAAGTTCTCTCTTCTGTCTTATCTCCTTTTAACACCTCTGATAAAATCATGCAGCGCAGAAAATGCAATGCAGCAGAGCTTTTGTTGTCACCTATATAGATTTAACTGTACCTAGGTAAGGTTAAAGTGTGTACTGTGTATGTGACAGAGGCAGATGCAATACAGGGTTAACATTTCTACACCATAAGATGACTGATGTAAACAATCATGATCATGAGAAAACACGCTTAACTTGCTTCTCTATGTGGTGCCAGGCAGTTGTCTAACAAAGGCCGGCATCGGACCAGTTCCACAAATTTCTGAATAACTTATTTTACTATGCCACTGTTTGCTGACGTCGTATCTGATGGATGTGCTCATGTCTCCTCCTGCACCTTCTCTCCATGGGTTTTCCACAACCTCGATCAGTTTCATTTCTTGTGTGTGCTGCTTTATTAACGAAACCCAGATATCACATTCGGAGTTGGAAATGTTTACATTCCCCCACATAACTGATGCACAAAGTATTAATAAACATGGATGTTCAGTCCATGACATCACCTATAGGTTTCTGATGTTATTCAGTTATTTAGGTTTTATTGTTTAGAGTTAAATAATGTCTGTAAAACTGTCTACAAGTTTTGTCACATGTTTTTGACTGTTTTGACATTCTGTCGTAGAAATGATTTCAATTGAAACTAAGTGTATTGAGTAGAAGTTGGAGATTATTAACGTAGTGGGTTTTGTTTGGCTATTCAGACCACATCGCCCAATCAGAGACCTTGTAGGCTTCGTCTGCTGCATTGGAAAGTTTGTGTTGAGATGTTTGTGTCAATATACAGTCAATCTATTTTTGAACAATCGATGGTTAAGCCTCACTCAGGGATCAGCTTGGTGTAAATGCTGAGAATGCCCTGCGGATTATGCAGCAACACTAAGGTTACGTTGATGGTGTTTCAAAAAAATGAACTTGTTATTAAAAAAAACTAATTGCATACGTTAAGACATTAAGTATGACTAGTTTAAACATGCCTTCTAATTAAGAAAATGTCATTAAAGCAAAAATGCTCAAGAAAAGTATCATTTCCCCCTAAAGCTGCATCAGTTGGAGCCCTGACTCTGTTTCTCTTTCCTCTTGGGGTGAATGGACATAAACAAATCTGGGAGCCTCTGTGTGATTGTTAACTTTCAATCCTCTGTGCTTCTCTCCCCAGGTTCATCAATGATGGAGTTTCTGTCTCACAGCGAGTGGGTGAAAGCTTCAGTAAAGACGATGATGAAGACAATGAAGATGAGCAGCTCATCTCCCAGCAGTCTCGGCACTCACCAAAAACACTCTTTCCCCCCAAAGGTCAGGTATTATTTAGAAATGTTTCAATGTTGTTATGGTACTATTTTAATGTTGTACATCTGGTTTTGGTTCATTTATTGTGCATTTAAAAGAGTTATTTCTCCTCACAGCATCGCACAGGTCTTCTTTTAACTTGGAGTTTCTTCGCAAACAGAGCCGTCACTTTGAGAATCAACAGAATCAGGTGAATACATTACCACATCAAATCTGGTACTTTGCTCCATAATCATAGGGAACCTTTTTGGTGCCATGTAGCACCAGAATCCAAAGCTCTTATTTAGAATCAATCTTCAAAAGTTGTTTTTAGAAACTACCGTTTTTAGAGCCGATGGCAAAATATATTTAAAGACTATATAGGGAGGTATATGTTGCTGCTCTGTTGGGAATTATTCTATTGTTTTATATATATATATATATATATATATATATATATATATATATATATATGTATATATATTATAGCATTATCTCCATGTACAGAAGCAGTTATTCTAAATGTGGTTAGTTCTAAATAGAGAATTGAAGAAGACATTTGAAGAAATAAACCAATTTCCCTGTGATTATAAGCCAAGAAATCAATGTGATATCTTTAGAAGCCAATCCAAAAACAATGTTGTTTAGTATTTGCCCACATTGATACATTTTCAAACCTATTATTTACGTAAAAAACTATTAAAAGATGCTGTGCCTCTTGATATCAGCATCATGGTTATCTGTTGTCATATTAGTTAACCACCAATGTTATGCCAATTTTATACTCAAAAACAGAAAAGCAGGAATGGCAGATGTTTTTGTGTAATGTAAATGACAATTTGTGAGTCCCAGGAAAAGCAAATATTGATTTGTTGCAACAGCGACCAGGCTTTCTTGCAGTCGTGGGAGAAGCAGAGAATTAGGGTTCTCAGATCTGATTGACAGATTCCAGCCCAAACTCGACGTAAAACCTGCCCACCTCAATAAAATCAGCTCAAATCTCAGCAGAGTAAAACACATAATGCAGTGACTTTTATCAGGAACTCTAAAGCATAACAGAAATAAAATAACTTAGTCATCTGTAACAGCTGCCATTGTTACTAATTTGTAATTATTTTAATATTACGAGTCAGCAGGTGGGCGATTTCATCCAACAGAACTCTGATTGGCTCTGAGCTTCTCAGCTGAGGTCAGATAGGTGGCGCAATATATCTATTTTTAAAACAATAAAATAATTGAGAATAAAATGTTCACTTCCTTTTATTAAATGACTAGTTTTTCTTTCAAGAAAAATATTTATAATACATTTTTACAACTAAGTTATAACTTATGTGGGTTACACATCCTTACAACAGTCACGAATCTATCTGAATAAAAGATGCAAAGTTACATGCATGAACATATCTCAACAGGAAAAGCACGAGCGCCCATAAATCATCACACATTTGTTCGAGCGATTGGTGGGCATGAACAAGAGTTCAGCTCTGCTATAACGGATTGTTTTTTTGCAAGACAACAACCAATGAAAGCTAGTTGTTTGAGAATGTGAATGAGACATGAAAGACCAGCGTGATTCTTTCCAACTCTGGCGGGGAACAGGTCCTGGAGGGAGGGTAGGGGAGCGCCGATGATCTTCTCAGCAGTATGAATAGTCCTCTGAAGACTTTGGACGTCTGTTTTAGAGGTGTGATTTTAGACTCTTGTTCATTTAAAAGAATAATTCATTTGAATGACTCATTTGTATCGCTCATATCGAGAAAAAATCTGATGTTACAAAAGAACCAAAAATAGAACAAAATACCCTAATCTAAGTAAATAAATATGCTTACCGGTGTCTTCTGATTATTATCAATGTAATATGCACACACCAAAGAAAACTATTCCCTTTGTGAAAAGAATCATATTTATTGTTTTCATGAATGGCAAATCATTACACATGAATGCCAACTAATGGCAAGGAGCATCACTGCATCAACTTTTAACACAAGCATGCGAAATGCACCCCGCAGAGAAGATATTCGAGGATTGGTGAGAATGTCAGTTCAGATAGATGTCGACAGCGTAGATGGCTTCTTTCTGGGCGACACATTGTTTGATTGCAACTCTGCTTAAAGACGAAGGAAATGCTTGCGGGATTGATGGCAACATTTTTGTTTTATAGAGCTTGAAACTGTATTATCATTTCCTGTTGTATGCCATTGCAGTGTAATCATAAAAAATGGGCTATTGTAAAGTTCCATTCTGCTCCAGCTCATCATAAGTTACCTATACCAAGTTTTTATGACTTTCCAACAGAGGAGTGAATACAGAAAATGTCCCTTATGAGACCAATGCATTTTATTGGCCACCACACATTTAGCTCATGTAACTGCATAGAAATCCCATGCAAAGTGTTCAGTAGCGTTTATTCATGAATCGTAGGTGCGGAAAACTGTAAAAATGTGTGAAAACAGCAAAATGTGTGAAAAACAGCCAAATGTGTGTGTCACAATCTGTTCAAGATATCGTTCAATATATAATATATCTAATATCTCAATTTATTTTAAAAAGAACTTAACTTGGCCTATATAGGGCACTTGTAAGATTTGTATTAAAATAATATATCCAATATCTAATAATAGGTCTAACTAAATTAAATAGCTAGCATTTCGGCATGTTTCAAAATGTCAAATTTAAAATATTTTAAGACCTTTTCCAGGCAATTGAGAATCAATTTAAGACCTATATATGGCAAAATTGTAAGATGATTGTCGTTTTTTAAAAACCCTTTAAAGTAGTCTTATGTCTCACACGTTTTAAAGGAGATAGCAGGATTGTACGACCTAACACTCCCAGTATAATCACTTATTATACGTATTTGGTGACATTTGTTGACAATACCAGAGGGACCTGCACCAATAACAGAAAGCTGATTGGATGTTGGTCTCATTTGTAGTCGTAACACATAGATTTAAATTGGAATGAGTAAAATAAAGAAGAACACTACAGAGTTACTGAAACAACGTCAAAAACAGAATCCTAGTGAGATTCATATGGACATCAGAAAGTAAATAAGACCTAAAACAGCAAATTTGAGAGTTTTAAAGTCTAAAATCCTCCTTTTTAGAGTTTAGGCTTTTTAAGACCTTGCAGAAGCCCTGGATAGATTAGTTAGAGTGTTTACAAAATGTGGTGCACAGTGTCTATAACTCTCATTTTATCAACAAAGGGAGTGGAGTGTTTTTAGAATTCTTGTTCATTTCATTGCACAGATGAAGTCTATAGCTGCCCAGGACTGCACTCAAACCAGACTATCGCCAACTTGCTCCCTGCGTTCATGGGCTACACCTCCTGCTACCCCTCCTCCATACATGCCTCTAATCCAGGCCCCACCCACCACCAGCAGCACGCCACGATCAGGCCACAAGGGATTTTGGTGCCCGCAACTAACCTCTGATTGGTCGTCACTCAAGGTCCAGACCCTTACATCCGGTCAAAAACTAGAGCAGAGGAGCAGCGCACAAAGTCTGGTTGAGGCGGTGAGTCTGTCAGTTTTTATTGAGTTAATCGGCAGGAAGTTTATGTTATTAAAACATTTTTACTGTAGGTGATGATTTCTGGTGGTCTGGGTAGACTGGCAAAGGATCCCAAGTTTGTGAATGTGACAAAGCACGAGCTTGCGGACGCATGTGAGATGAGCATCGAGGAGATGGAGAGTGCTGCTAGTAACTTACTGAATGTAACACTCGGCACCAGTCGAGAAAAAGATTCAAGTTTACAAAGCTTCAGCGAGGAGGAGACGGACAGCGTCTCCAAGAGAGAAGAGGATCTCAGCGATGAAATCTTCTATGTCTCTGCTTTATAGAAGGCTTCACTAAAACTATAGCCTATATAGCTATGTTTTTCAATTCTGTCCAATCTCAGCAAGGCTTACGGTTGAAGCTAGGAGGAGATATGGTGGCTAGATGGTGTTCTGTGTTAATAATGCTTATTACCAATCGTCTGCTCATCGAGTCAAACGAAATCGTTTAAAGCCATCATTTTGACTTCCTTAAACAAATGCTCAAAACACTTGTTTTTTTTAACAAATGTTTTTTAGTTAGACGTCGTTTCCTAAAATCCTTTGAACAACAACAAACTTAGCTGTAAACATTAGATTTTATACATTTTTCAATTTACATACACGGAATGTGTTTTTGGAGTCAAAATACAATTGTTTGCTCTTAAGTTGGCAGACTATAATTAAAGAAAGTCATCACTTTACAAAACGTCTCTGCCTCGCTTGTTATTTTCTAGTCCTTGTCTAGCATCATATGGAAGATGTTGCTCTGTGAAAACACCAGAAGTATTTAAAAACAAGTTTTTGAACATGTTTTGGTCATTCAGAACTACAGCCTATGGTAAACATATCCACTCCGATGCTGCTTGCAGTGAACTGAGCTCTCTATTGTACAAGAGAAATTACAAAAACATCTACCGCAAGATTGTTTACAAAAAACATCTACTCCAAGACCCATGTTTGTTTGTTTATTTCGTTTCTTAGAAATGCTGTGAGCATGATGTGACGTGAGGATACGTAATGAAATTTAATTATGGAAAAATGGAGTGACTTGTTCCTCTAAAAACAGGGATGAACAACAAATACCAATATCAGAAAGTCTCAAAAGGAAAATAAGATGTTCTTACTCTTTTACATCCCATGCAATCTAGTGGATTTGTATATGAGTACTTGGCAGTTTAATGAGAAAAACTGCCGCCTTGAGACCTTAAAGGTTATCAGTGGTTATGTTTTTTAATCGAGTATTTATGCGTTTCTGCTCTGCATAGAGATGATCTGCATTAATGGTTCATCTGGTGCTATGCTCATTGAGCCAATAAAAGAATATAGGATTACACAAATATGCCTAAACCAATCAGAATATGACTTGAGGTATGTTTTGAATGTCTGAAATGTCAAGTTTATGTAGATATATTGGTGAAAAAGCAGATATGATAATTTAGCTACCATTATTATGAATGTTCAGCAAAATTGAAGATACTTCGTGGGAAGTGATATTGAGATATACGGTAGCATGGGAAATAAGATGCAACAGGAGAAATAGCTAAAAAAAAATAGCTAAAAAAAAAGTACCCTTTAAAGACTGTACTTCAAGAAGGACAGTGTGAGATGAGTGAAGAAAAAAGCCAGAGCAACAAGCACATCAACCAAGAGGCAACGTCCTGCTCTCCCTGCCCCTGAGCAGAACTGAACTGAGTGGTTGTCAAGTTAGCAGGTTGTCATTCACTCAAATGTTAAAACTGCCCAACTTTGGAAACATGTTTCCACCCCTGGTGCTCTAATGTTTTTGTTTGTTTGTTTCAGATCGCTAGTTTTGGCCTTCATGAACACTGAGGAGGTGAATTTTTTTTAAATAAGATTGTTGAAGATATATTCATTTTAAACATTTAGCTAATCAATGTCTCCGCTACGCTCATACCCTGCCTCTCTGGACCTATTTTTGGTCATTGGGAAATGATGCAATTGCATTATGGGCTACGGCCATTATTTAGCTTTCACTGTTGCCAACTCGTCAGTAAGAAAAGCCGCTATAGACTGGCCCAAAAGTGACTAGATGACATCATCGCCTAGATTGCATAACTGACATGTGACGTACATTCCCCACCTCCAAATGGGTTTTGTCAACGCAAACATAAAAGTATTGCAGGTACATGTCATTAAATTAACACATATGGCACTGTAAAACAAACATATAATGCTAGATAAAATTAAATAATATTGTAAACAATAAGAATAGAAGGACATTTTGCTGTTGCTAGATTTCCTTTTTCATTTCACGCTTTGTGTCAAGAAATTAATATCGAAGTATTTTTTAAGTTGTTTTACAGTGTCAAAACGTTGGGTCACTTTGTATTATATGTGATTCAGATGGATGTGTGAGTGTGTGGAAAACCTCACACAGGCTTTTATTCTCGTGGACTTTAAAGCCTTTAAACAGCATACGAAGAACCTTATGTCTGTGTACTGTCAGTTTCCTCTACCGTTATTTTTAACTGCCAAGTCATTATGTGCATGTGCACAACATGAACCGTGTCATTTTCCATCATTCTTAAAACCACGCCCGTTATTTTCCCCTACCATTTCTCGACGGGATAATTGACAGGGGAGCAGGCCCAGGGTGGGGGCAAAGACAGTGAGTGACAGAAAGACACAGCACAGACATTGCATCCATCTAAAGAGCGCATCTGCTAGAATGGAAAAAGGAAACATAAAGAAGTTGCTAGATTTGTCAATAGTCGCTAGAGTACAAAAAAAGTCCCTGATGGTCTGAAAAGTCGCTAAATCTAGCAACAAACACTGTCGGGACGCTTCTAATTTAACCAGCACTGCTGTATGATTGTATGGTAGTGGAAATGCACAAGCCAATTGCATGCGAGCTAAGGATACCTCGTGATACCACTAAGCCCATCAAGTCTTATAAACATTGCAAAGCTACAGCGCAGACAGATGAGAAATGAAGCGGCAAGTTTCACATTAAAAGAAATGGTAAAAAAAGAAAACAAAGATAGCCATACTTGAAACTGAAACACAGGTGATTGCGAAACATGTGAGAAAGACGGAAAAAGAGAGAGAAACCGACGAGTGAGGCAGAGAAAAAGAGAAACAGACAGAGAAAGCCTGAGAAACAGACAGAAAAAAAGACAATCATGACTAACAGAGAAAAACTTAACAAATGGCAGCGCTGCAAAAAAGAAAGATGGACAGCAAAAACAGAGCATTTAATCCGGAATGGAGAGGTTCATTTATGTTTAGACTTCCCACTGGGAGCACTAAACCAGTGTGTCTCATATGTTCAGAAACTGTGGCTCTTATTAAAAGTGCCTATGTGAAGGGCCATTATGAGGTGTAGGCCTAGCTGTGGATGAGTCTGACAATGCTCAGCTGTTAGTGTATGTAAGGTTTTTCAACCCAGACCAGAATGCATTCTCTGAAGACTTGTTAGGTGTCACTCTCCTTCAGAACAGTACGAGAGGAGAAGATATTTACATTTACATTTTTCATTAGTCTGCCTTTGTGTATCCCTGTCAGATGAGCATGCTGAGGTGATGAATACAAAAATGAAAATAACCAATTTTCTCAGGTCATCCTCTTCCTACCAGCATCGCACGCTTAAGGAATTCCTCAAAGAAGTTGATGTTGATGATCTTTTGCTGCACAACATCATAAGATGGCTCAGCAAAGGTCGAGTTGTTGAAAAGAGTGTTGTTGTCAAGCTTTTGTTCAATCAGGAGGGAAGCAGCATTTTTTCTGGCACAGGTAGCAAGTCAGAAAGCTTTTTAGAAAATGAGAAACACATGGATAACATGGCATTTTTAGTTGATATTACTTCACATCTGAATGAACTGAATATAAGGCTACAGGGAAAGGACAATTCGGTTTGTGAACTGATGACGGCTGTCTGCTCCTTTCAAAAAAAACTTGAGATGTTCAATGAAGATTTGCAGACAGACTGTGCACACTTCCCAACAGTACAGAAACAGGTTCAGGGAAAGACAAATGTGTTGTCATTTGTTGAATTTATTGATAAACAGATTGTAAACTTTAGCAATCGTTTGGGCAGCTTCTGGTTTGAACAGTATCTCACCATGTTAATCCAGACCCATTTCTTCTCAGAGATGTCAGGGGGTTCTCCAAGGAAGTCACACAGCACTTTAAATGGACAAATGTTGGGTATCTCCAGATGCAATTGGTTGATCTCCAAACAGATGTGGCCCTGAAAGAGCAGTTTGTAAGCACTGACCCTTCCACTTTCTGGCTTCAAGTGGTCCCCGAGAGAGCTTTCCCAGGTTTGAGGAAAGTAGCCCTACACATCTTGGCAATGTTTGGCTCCACATACTACTGCGAGGTAGCGTTCTCAACAATGAATATAATCAAAACTTAATTTCGTTCCAGACTCACAAATGAGCACCTTCAGATGTGTATGAGGATTGCTCTGACTCCATTCAAGCCCAGGTTTAAAATCTTGCCAAGCTCAATTTTCTCACAGAGCAAAAAAGTGCGAAAGTGGCATTTAAAAGGGAAACAAAATCATATTCTAAATCTGTTCAGCTGTTAGGATGTGTTTGTCGCAGTGTAGATTTAGAGATTAAGAGAGCCTTGAGGCGTTGGGGAGTCAGCAATGAAGAGAAGAAAAAAATTGCAAATCTCCTTTTTTTATTAAAGAAAAGAACCTGTTGAGTGTATATACAAGCAAATGTTGAAAAAGAAAAAATTATACAAAACTTCGAATCAAGAGTTTTGACAACTTTGCTTTAACAGCACTTTCATCAATCACAGCTCTGCAATGAGCCCTCCTCACTCTCCTGAGGTCTGGGCCACAATGAGTTAAATATTTCCCTCCAAACATAATTGGGCAAAACCATTAAAACCTCCGTAGGGGTGATATTAATAAAAAAATTGCTGAAAAGGTAAATATGCATAACTTGAAATAAGTGAACAATAACTATGTTAAACCATTTAACATAAATACTTTAAATTAATTCAAATAATATTGAAATAAAACACATATAAAGACAATTAAATTACTACCAAAGCTAAACCGAACATAATGGTTTGATGCCATAATGAGAAGTTTATAGAAAATAGTATTGCGTCCAAAACTTCTCCTGATGGTAGATAAATTATATTAAGTGTAAAATTAGATAATCCATTTTTCTTCATATGTAATCCTTATGGTTTCAATTCCCACTCTGCAAATAACTTTTTATTTGATCCTATTTTTTTCTATATTAAATGATCTGAATAAAACAGGCCTAAACCACAAATTAATAGTTGCTGGTGACTTTAATGAATTCCCTGATGGGCTTCTGGATAGGTTTCCAAAGAAAATACAACACGGGTCTCAAAAATGTAAAATAATTTATTCTTTAGGTAAAAAATAATCTTAAATGTATTCATGGCATTATTTCAGTGGTAAACTTGAGGATACTTGGAGTAATTCTTCTAATTCTTTCAAATCTACAATTGACCTAATCTTAATTTCACAGATCACCTTTTAATTCCTGGCAATCCCAGAACCCGGTGGTGTTAAGTTATGTGTTAAGTAAGGGATGCTGTCAAGCTGAAAAAGGAGTCCTATCAGGCCTGGTTGGCTTCTGGGACTTCGGACACAGCTGACCTGTACCGGCAGGCCAAGCATGTAGCAGCCAATGCTGTGTTAGAGGCAAAAACTCGGACCTGGGAGGAGTTCGGGGAGGCCATGGAGGAAGACTATCGGTCGTCCTCAAAGAAATTCTGGCAAACTGTCCGGCACCTCAGTAGGGGGAAGCAGTGCCCCATCAACACGGTTTACAAGGGAGGTGAAGAGCTGTTGATCTCGACCAGGGATGTGGTCGGGCGGTGGAAGGAGTACTTTGAAAGATCTCCTCAACTACCGGTGGATCACACTCCTCAGCCTCCCCGGGAAAGTCTATGCCAGGGTACTGGCATAGGCTCTAAGATGGTTTAACTCGTACCTCTCTGACTGGAGTCAGTTTGTTCATGTAAATGGAGACTCATCGGACACAATAGCAGTAGAGTATGGAGTTCTTCAAGGATCCGTTTTGGGACCCATCCTATTCTCAATATACATGCTGCCCTCTGGCAAAATTATTAGAAGACATGGGGTTATTTTCCATTGCTATGCAGACGACACCCAGCTCTATATCTCAGCAAAACCTAACGACCCTTTAAAGCTAAATAAGATCTCAGAATGTGTTGCTGATATCAATGATTGGATGAATGAAAATTTCCGAATGCTAAATCCTGATAAAACAGAAATATTACTTATTGGCTCTAAAAAGCAATTACAGAATCTCTGCTTTACATATGGAACTGGGGGGACACACTGTTAATTTTTCCACTACAGTTAAAAATCTTGGAATTATTATAGATAGTGAACTGACGTTTAAGAACCATATCTCATGTTACTAAGACTGCTTTCTTTCACCTCAGGATTATTGCTAAAGTGCGGAACATGCTGTCTATCGTAGATGCAAAAAAAATGAGTGCATGCTTTCATGACCTCCAGAATGGATTATTGTAACGCTCTGTTAGCCAGCTGTTCGGTCGCCACGCTACAAAAATTACAGTTAGTCCAGAACGCAGCAGCTAGAGTTCTCACAAGAACAAAGAAATATGATCACATTACACCGGTTTTATGCTCTCTTCATTGGCTTCCTGTACAATATCCCATTGACTCCAAGATTCTGCTTGCCTTTAAGGTGCTGAATGGCCTGGCTCCGGCCTACCTGAGCAGTGGTTAACTCCGTATTGGATAATGATGACATCTTCATAAAGAAGCTTTTGGCCCAAATGTTTTTAATTAGAAGAATGGAAATTGTGTCTGCAAATTGAAACTCCATCCATCCATCTTCATGTCGGCTTTATTCCCTTTCGGGGTCACCACAGCGGAATGAACCGCCAACTCTCTGGCATATGTTTTACGCAGTGGATGCCCTTCCCTGCCGCAACCCATCGCTGGGAAACATTCACACACACATTCACACTTTAACACTATGGGAAATTGTTCTTATTCAATTCACTTATTCCGCATGTCTTTGGACTTGTGGGGAAACCGGAGCACCCGGAGAAAACCCACGCGATCACGTGGAGAACATGCAAACTCCACACAGAAATGCCAACCGACCCAGCCAAGCCTAGAACCAGCGACCTTCTTGCTGTGAGACGACCGTGCTACCCACTGCACCACCAGGACGCCAAATTGAAACTCTTCAAATTTAAATATAGATCTTTAGCAATTAATTGAAGTAAAGCTATAAAAGAAAGCTGGAGAACAGATGGAGTTAGGTCTGCTGATGAAAATTGATAACCTTTTAAAATTATCACTTCTCACTACGCTCTGCATTCCACTTAAAAAAGCTGAGCTCCAAACTGAGAAAGGAGAAAAAAATTAGCTTTGCAAGATCTTGATCTAAATGTACAGAGAAAAGAGAAAGACAGTCTACTTTTTTGCTCTAGAAATTTTTTTTTTTAAATAAATCTTTATCAGCTTTGCACATCAATTACCATTTATGTACAGACCCAAAATTGAGTTTGTTGGCTCATTTTTGGAACGTTTGTGTCAATCCAAGTTTAATTTGGAGAAAAGTAATTTGTTCATGACATTAGACATTGTATTAAAGTGTTTGACAACAACTACACAATTATTTGTGATTCAGAGATTAAAATAGAAGAATTACAGTATGCTCTAGTCATACGAAAAAGAATAAGGCTTGAGAGATATTTCTAATGTCTGTTGGTTTCTATGTTAACGGCTCACCAGACACTCCTGCCCAAGATGGCAAGCGTTTTACGTGCATAACAGGCCGCGCTCTACGTGTGAATACCTATGGGTATTTTCACTGCGCAGAACCGGAAGTGTTCGCAACATCCGGATAAACATAGGTGACGATGGTTTATGTGTCAAACGGTAAGTGAAAAAACATCATTTTTTTCGGATTACGATAAACAACAATGATAAATACATAAATGATACTTTCTATACCTAAGGGATACTTTATCCAGCGGCATGCTTAACGTTATATGCTTTTGTAACTGGACGTTAACGTTAATTTGACGTCAAACGGTCACTGTTAACTTAACGTTGAATTTCTAGAAACGTAACTGTGTTACGATTTAATATTTGTGCAGTATTTAATTTGCGAGTGTGTAATGTCAACGTTAGTTAAACAACATCAAATGTTACATAAGTAATACAAATACGCGATACCTCGTTATTTTGAATGTCACGTGAGACTGCCAAAAATGTAGGATTAACTTATTTCTTTGTGAACTATTTTCCATTTATATTCATTTTTTATATGGCGAATATCGCTTTCGGAAAGGTTTTAATTTGCACAATGACGTGAGGAAAATCAGTGGAAACCTGGTTATGTGGGTTCCAAAACGTCACACCCAGTCCCTACTTGTGCCTTATCTGAAATTTAAAAGAAATCCTCAAATTTGGCAAGAAGCTGCTCAATGTGGAGCAGCAAAGGATGAGAAATTGAGGGGAGGTGTTCTGGGTTTTCCTCTGGATGCACAATAGGAGCTGATGGATGCAACGGTTGCTTCCGAACTGAAGTAGTATTGACCCATGGTACTACTCACCCTCACTTTGGTCCTTCTGCAGTAATGGTTGCGGGCTTGGTACCCAGTTGGATATAGCAATTTATTATATTAGTAATTTTTTTTACTAAAACGACTTAGTAGCTTATTACCTAAATTCCACAGATCAAAAATAATTCTCATTTGTTTATTGAAACTGAGGTATTGAGTCAGAAATAGCAAAATTAAAGCCTGCTCCTAGCTTTACTGAAGTCCGCTGGGCCCTCATTGATTGGTAGATTTATAGAAGATAAGTAAATGCGTACAAAAATGAAAAATACTACAATAAGAGCTGTCAAATATTACATTACAGAGGGATGTCAGACTCAGTTACTGAAGGGCAGGAGCCCTTCTTCAAGAGAAACACGAGTAGAAGTCAAGCAAAGAGGAGGTTTATTACTGGAAACGGTGTTCAGTTAAGGTTGGTCTTCCTAAACGCAGCAGGGTTTTGGCTTGGGAGCTGGGTTTGAAGCTCCCCCCTCCTATGTACTCCACACATGTGCGTATTAATAATATACAGTAAATATACATTAATCTGTTTATTAAATGTATATTTAATTGTATTTATTAATATTAAGGTAAATTAAATTTTAATGATTACATTATGATTAAGCATTATGATCAATATAAACTGACAAACACATTATATAATTATGAATGTTAATATTTTTAATTCAGACCAGCAGAAACTGAAAATATAAAAAAAAAACACAAAACAGCCTGAATAATATATCCTAATGTCATCTTTAGTTCATTTTCTATTGTAAAATATTTGTTATCCAAGTATTTTGAGAAAGTTTATTTTCCATTTGTGTTCCACCAGGACATGTTAACACACTGACAAGCTGGTTGAATGCGGGCGACTCAACAGTAGAGACAGGCTTCACGTTATCAACAACATACTGTTCGCTGGCTCTGTTTAGCGCCCCCTGGCTATTATTGTCACTAAAAGTGTTGTTTGGGTGCAGGGTCTTCACTCGCGTCACTTGTGGTGTGCTTCTAGCTTCGTTGACGCATGTATTTTCGGAAGGTGCGAGTTTGTCGCTGTTGACAGAACCTTGAACTTTGAGACACAGCGATGACACGGTTGCATTTCAATGAAATGTTTTTATCTTTACTTTAAACTAATGCAACATAATAAGCGTGTTTCCACTCAGAAAAACTGGTTTTGCTCTTGTGAGATGATAGCGGTACGCTCACAAAAATAGAGGTGGCATTCACCAATCCGAAAATGCATTTTCTTTTTCTTCTTCTGTACTTTGAGTGCCAATCACCAGTCTCATGAAGTGTTTTCTTCTTCTTTATGTAGATCGGGGCTAGGGTTGGGTATCGTTTGGGTTTATCTCGATACCGGCACCAAATGGTGCCTGAACCTATACCTTACAAAAACCACAAAATGATGGTGGATGACTTAAGAATAAATTTTTATTTAACAAAATTGAACAATATAATAAAAAATTTAATTATGTATATATAAATATATAAGTAATTAGAAAAAACAACTACAACAAAACAAAAACAAATTAACGTGTGTGGGTGTGTGTGTGTGTGTGGGTGTGTGGGTGTGTGGGTGGGTGGGTGGGTGGTGTGTGGGTGTGGCGTGCGTGTGTGTGTGTGGGTGGGTGGGTGCGTGTATATATGAGGGTATTGTTGCGAGAGCTCCCACGCAACAACTCTGACCCCAGGTTGGGAACCACTGATCTAGAATAGCTAATCCTCACCTCTGTTTAGTTAGCAATACATGTTGGTATTATATGCTGATTTTAAAAGAATTTACAAAAACATTTTGCGCAGCACAACAGTTCAAACTGCAAAAACCAGTGTCTAATCTATGAAATCACAAAGGGAGTCTTGAATCAGTCAAACTTTATTAAAAAAGTCATTTTTGTAAAATCCGCTATCCCTTACTTTTGGTCTTATCTTGTATGTTTTAAGTTAAAAAAAAAACTTGTATAGACAGATATCAATTTCTGTTTTATACAAAAGTTTTCATTTTGTTTTAATTTTGACAATTTAGTCTTTTTAATATATGTGTTTAATAGAAAAACGATTACCACTAAATAATCTTACATTTTTTGCATGTCTTTTATCTGAACAAGGAATGAAGATTTTTTTTAAATGTATTTATAAAAAATAGATAATAATTCAAATTCTTTTTAGCTAAAAAAAGTTTGTTTTCTGATACTAG
Organism: Danionella dracula; assembly: GCA_900490495.1. Lineage (NCBI taxonomy): Eukaryota > Metazoa > Chordata > Actinopteri > Cypriniformes > Danionidae > Danionella > Danionella dracula. The sequence continues at coordinate 18,605,828 of UELW01000334.1, forward strand.
TTGTTCCAAGTGGAAAAAAGCTAATGGCAAAACCTTTATAAAACGTCCATATACACCAGTTTATGGGGAAAAAATTACTTGACAGACTTGATTAGAACAGACTTGACACACATTAAGAACAAGCATGATCATCGCTGATATTTAAAACACTGGTATTTTCAGTGAGATCCAGAAATTCTGCATATATTTTTAAACAATCTCAAGTCTGTTCATTGTTCATTATGTGCTTTGCTACTTTTCCTGTTGATTTAGAATGAATTTTGTTCTGATTTCATCTGATGTCCTTGTGTGGTCAGGTCAGGTCCTGGACAACCGGTCTCGATGGCGTTTGTCCTTCCTCAGCGACTTTTTCTGGGGTGTCGTCGAGTTCGTTGGCTTGTTGTGAGTTCACTTTGGAATCGAAGATCATCTTTTTCGAAAGTCAAATAAGCTTTAGTTTTCTTGATTTTGGAAGTCTTGAATGCGATTTTTCAGTACTGGTTATTTTAAAGATTTGGTTTTAAATAAAAAGTAAAGAGTGCTACGTTTTGTTTTTGTTTCCTGTGTGATTTCTGGACAGCTTCCAGACTATAGTTCAGCCTGATCTCTCTAAATATGGACAGAATGGCTCTTCATCTCGCTTCAGTGATGGCAGAGGGTGAGCACTCAAATCTACTAAAAGTCCCAGAGATTGTTTATAGCTTTTACATTGATGACTGATTTCATTACATGAAAATAATGGTTCTTGAGAACCAGAGGGTTTAGCCTGTAAACATTTGGATGAAACTAGTATAAGATGTTTAGAAACACGATTCACTTCTGCTTCAGTATTCCGCTAACATTTAGAAGCACTGGAACCACATAATCTGACTATGCAGTAAAGCTTGGCCATTTCAAATTCTATTATGACTGATGAACGAATATTTTAATTTTTTTGTGCTTATAGTTTTCTATAGTAAATATTCTCACATATTACAAGTGGGGGAGTGTTGAATTAAGGGTGCTTTTCTTCATTTTAAAATATTTGAAGGAAATTCACACTATCTATTATCTAAGGTAGTATGAAGAAATGTAGCATATGGTCAATTAAATAACACCCCAATGCTATTATATTCAATGAAACTGATGTGTTCTTGCAAATTGCAAGGTGTAGTCTGCTTCAAATCTTCTTTGCTGGGTGCTTGTAGGTTGCTTTTTCAGGGTTTCTGTAGAGTCCTAGAATGTATAAGCCCAAATTTTAGGCCTTAAAAAGTCTTAAATATTTTTTTCGCAGATCATATTTTTCTGATGTTCATGTGAAGCTCATCTGTTTTTTTGTTGTTGCCTTGGGGTTGCCAGAGATCGAGAAAATGCTTTTAAATGCTAAAAAAAAAACAAAGATGGTTAGGTTTGTCTGAGAAAATCTTCATAAATGCTCAAAAAGACAAAAGTTGTTTTTAGGGTTTCAAACAATGTATTTGAAGCATACTGTTAATTATTCTAAAACGTTTTTTGATGTGTTTTCGATGTTATGATTTATGTTTAAAAAAAGTCATACGGTTGACATTAGAACCCAAAGAAACCCTTTTTTTTTTAGTTATGCACTGTTCATATTCAGTAACATATTCAGTAACGCTCTAAGTGTTGGTTACCTTCGGGCATCAAAACCGTTTCTCTACAGCATCTACTTCTGACTTCATTCATTTCACCATCTTTCTTACTGAACCTAAAATGTGTCCAAATGACGAAGAGAGCATTTTTCTTTGACGAAGGGATCAATGTCGATTTCAATTATTGTTCAAGGAATAGCCCACCCCTACGACGAAGCACAGTCATATAATTTACTAGGTTTCATTGGTTGTCAGTTCTACTCATTAAAATTAAAAGAAGTAAACACTTCAATGATATCAGTCTATGTGTAATTAATGATTTTTATACAGGTTCTACTTGGAATTACTGAAAAAAAATATTATTTTCATTTTGTTCAAATTGAAAGACTGGTGTTTTTGGCCTGTGAGATTTGGCTACTCTCACTTTAAATAGAGTACAATATAAACTTTAACATGAAAATGCTAACTAATTACCATATTGGGTCTCATTTCAACTTAAATTAAATGTTACAGTAAATGTTTTTCACATTGTTTTATAACATGGCTTAATGGTTGTTTAATTTAACCAAATGGCGTTTAATAAGTACATTACGATGCAAACAGTTGTGGAGTGAAGTAAATATAGTGACAGTGATAAAAAAAGACAATGTTTATGTCAGACCATGCCCGGTAGGCAAATCTCACATTTTATATGTTCTTTATCATTTCTTCACTTGTGTCCTAGGGATGAATTGTGTTTAGTGATTATATGCTTTAGCTTCATATTTTCTTCTCCATAGCCCTCCTGGGTTTCCAAGCCGGAGACGTGTGGGCAGAATAAACCATGGGGCTGGGCCCACACCTCCACCCACCATGGGTGGAGGAGGAGGATGAGGACGGTGAGGCACAATTCTATTTTTTAAATGCTACATATACACATATTTAAACACATGCAGTATATTGGTTCAGCCATCCATATAATGGTAGTCATGATCACAGATTTAAAAATTCACGCACCTCGTCATGCAGACTGTTTTTATAACAGTGAAAAAAAAAACAGGTTGCTCTCTGGAGCTCAGTGAATTCCAGCGTAGAGCTATGATAGGATGCCATCTGTGCAACAAATGCAGTCATGAAATTCCTTGCTCCTAAATAATCCATTGCCAGGTGGGTTACAATCAAATTGAAAATGTTTTTGGGAATAACAACCAGTAGGCCATGTAAACTGATGGAGAGGGGTCAATGAATGATGAGGCACATGGTGAGAAGAGGTCGCCAACTTTCAGCAGAGTCAATCACTACAGACCTCCAAACTTCATGTGGTTTTCAGGTTAGCTCAAGAACAGTGTGCAGAGAGCTTCATGGAATGAGTTTCCATAGCCTAACCGCTGAACTCAAGCCATACATCAACAGGTGCAATGCGAAGCCCACCACTGAACTCTAGAGCAGTGTAGATGTGTTTGGGTTTATTGGTTTCTTGTTTGACTGCATTGTGCCTAAGAGAAAAGTGTGTTGAAGGTGTGTCACAAGCTTCGTTCAACTAAAGAAACCCAGAATAGTCCAACATTTTGGACAGTTCCATGCATCAACTTTGTGAGAACAGTTTGAAACTGGGCTCCTCCTCTTCCAACATAGCTGTGCAACAGTGCACACAGCAGGCTCCATAAAGATATTTAGGACAAAGTTCAGAACCTTCTCTCTCACTGTCCCTGGCTGGTGGAACTCCCTGATTCAGTCAGGTAAGCAGCAACACTAGCATCTTTAAAAAAGCAACTGAAAACTCTTCTCCAAAGAACACCTACTAGAAAAAAAAATCACCTTTTCCCTCCTCTGTCTTTATTTCCTTCCTGCTATAGTTTATTGTTCAGTTGATACAATTTTTATTATGAGAAGCTGAGATAGACTTTGACTGTAACACATTGCATATTGTCTCTCCCCTACTGTAAGTCACTTTGGACAAAAGCATCTGCCAAATGCATAAATGTAAATGTAAATTTGACTGGCCTCATCTCAGTAGAACAGCTTTGGGATGAACTAGAGCAGAAACTGTAAGCCAGGTCTTCTCGTCCAGCATCAGTCATCCCACAAATGCGCTTCCATGTTTCATCAGTCTGTTAGGAATTTTCAGTAGGACATTGGGTTAGAATGGCCAGACATGTGTGCTGTTGTTCTCCAAGTAGTGATGGGAAGTTTTGTTCATTTTGGTGATTTGTTCTTTTGACTTTTGTTCATTTAAAATAATTAATTATTTGAACAATTAATTGATATCATTCATCTGGTAAAAAAATCTGATCTATTTGCCAACTATTATGACAAAGACCCAAAAATAGAGCAAAATACACTAATCTGAGTAAATGAGCTTGCTCACGTGTGTCTTCTGATTATTCATTCATTCATTCATCTTCATGTCGGCTTTCTTCCCTTTTGGGGTCGCCACAGCGGAATGAACCGCCAACTCTGGCATATGTTTTACGCGGCGGATGCCCTTCCAGCCGCAACCCACCGCTGGGAAAGTCTTCTGATTATTAGCAGTGTAATCCACATTCAAGGGCAGAGCAGGGAGCGTCACAGCATGAACATTAAACAGTAGAGATTGGAAGCTTGATGGAGAGCCTCACCATTTGTACATCTCATAACCGCATCAAACAAGAAAAACATTTATCGACTGAAGATAAGATTAAACTGAAACAAGTTTATTCACACTGAACGTTTACAAAGGGATGTTAATTGTTAGCACAGCGTCATCTTTTATATTTTTTCTGCAAAACCAGTCTTCGTGCTACCAAATCTCTCTGCGATAGAAGATGTTTTTTTTACTTGCTCCTTCACAGAATACTGACAGTTGATCACTACTGCAACAGGTAGAACTGAGGGGGTGCTCGCATATAAATTTGGACGCTCCTTTCTTTGTGGCATTACAAATGTATGGAATGTTATTTCGTTTGTTGACCCATTATTGGGAATTCCCATCATTTAGATGTAAACGGTTCAGAAACAATGCACACACAAAAAGTTTGGCACTGAACTTATCAACCATAGATAGTGAAGTGAAGTGAAGACAAACTGCTGTTATGCCTGGAGAGCACCTTAAATTTGATAATACATTTTATTTAAGGTGCCTCTCAGGGTACTCAAGGACATTGTACAGAAAGTAGAAGCAACAGTGCAGAAAAGCAACAAACGTAGGCAGAAAAAAACACAAATTCAACAGATTACAAAGAACAGGTTTAACGCTACCAAATCCAACATAGACATCAAAGGAAGGGTATTTATTTTGTCGCCTAAGTCTGACTGCTGCATCAATTGTTTAAATGGAGTGCAAGCCAAGAGAGAGAGTGAAAGCTCTTGCTCTGCTCCAGCTTGACTGATCATGGAGATTGTGCATTTCAGAGAAGCAAGACTAGCTTTGCAGCGGGTCTGTGCAGGATTATGTGAATGCGTAGCCAGTAGGCTTGGTGCTTAGCTATAGATCGACCTTAAGAATGTCAAAGACAGGATGGTTTCCAAAAGGTGGCTATGGTGGATGAAGAAAACCTTTTCACTGGCTCTGCCTTACACTTAGTGCATTACACATAGTGTATTAGTATTTTATTTATTATTTAATCATTAATATAACTCTTATGTAAGTGTTGGAAGTGATTGTTGAAACACCATTTGCATTATCTTACTTTCCAAACCTTTTGCTGGAAAAGGAGCATTGTTGTGTTTAGGAGTATCTTGTCCAGTTGTGTTATTTGCATTCTTCTACTGTTTTATATTGGTCAATTTTCCATTACCCCTTATTACCAAGTATGAACTTTTTCAATACGATAGAATTCTGTTCTCCCATAATAGTAGAAATTACTTACTGGAGATATCAAAACCATACTTCACTGTAGACATAAAAATAAATAGTATTTCTTTTTTTTAACGGTCTGTTCCTGTTTGAATGCAGGTAAACGCCTGCTCGCTGAAGCAGGCGCTGAGGACTGTAAGCTGCTGCTTTAAATCTGAACGCTGCAGGTTTGAGTCCAAACAGCTGCGTTACAGATGGACAACAGTGACACATGGGCCTCTTCCTTTGACTGCTGCTGCTTTCATGGAGCTTCTTGACGTTACTCTGGGAATTCCTCTTAAGAGGGGCCAGAGCGACTGATCATTGCAGTCACACACACACGCACACACACACACACACACACGCACACAAACATCTACTAAACTTACAGATGAACATACAGATGCTCACTGCATAACATCTGTTTTTCTTCTTCCTCAAAGAATTGTTTTAGATTTATTATTGCGTCAATAAAATAATGTATGCTAACTTGGGTCTTTCGTTTTATCATGACAGAGTAGGTCTAAATGCATAAAATGTTTGAAGGTGAGGGGGAAGAAGGGGTTATTTCTCAAGTTAAGATCAATTTGGTGTTTCTGTAAGTAAATATTTAACATAATGATTTTTTTGTTTTACTTGTCGATTGAAGTTTTTGTCCAATTTATTTTAAACGTAACTCTAAATTTTGGGTCAATGGTTCTGGGTTAGTTTACATTGCATTCAGAGATGTGTTGTAAATATGTGTCATAATAAATCACTTGTAGGTCCAGCTCCTTTGGGCTCCTCAGGCTGAACAAATTTGGCTATTATTTTATCAAAGTTCTGGTTTTAACTAACAGGTGATATACAGTTTTTAAGTCACCACTTTGATTAAACATTTTTCATTTAAGATTGATTTTGCAGCTCCTACATTTGACGAATAAAAGTTTGTCGGATTAAAGAGAAAATAACTACTAATTGATTCATTTTCGGTTTGTGAAATGAACAAAAGCATGTGATCTCACAAGTTTAAGACAAAACAATTACAATTTAATTTGAACATAAGACTAACTTTGGAATAAAGTGAGTCATGGGTTTGTTCTGATTATGCTTGTTGAAGGTAATGTGTTCCAGGTTATATATAGGATTAGGCTGTGCAAATGTTTTTTAATTGTTTTAGATCCCTTTAATATAAAAAAGAAGTTATCACAATAAATATATAGGTTCACAGAATTATTACTCTCTGTAAAAGAAAATGTATTTTTACACTTTCCAGCCCTGAAAATGATTTAAACCATAAATGTTTTAGACCAAAACCTACATTGAGTTAAAGACGTCAGTAAAATTTCTTTTGCGTATCATTATAGTTTCAAATATTTGGATATTATAAAAATAAATGTAAGGGGTTTGTTATAAAAAAAAAAAAAGCTGCATAACATATTTATTGGAAAGTTCGAACATTGTCTGATTTTATCTCTGCAGTTTTTGTAAAAATGTTAAACTGGTAAAAACAGTCTCCTACAAAAAAAACAGAAGCAATAGTGCATGTTTTAATACAATATAAATCATGTGCAAGGGAAAGACAAAAACTGAATAGATCAATTAAAGACAAATGAGAAACGGTAGAAATTATATTAAGCAACGCACGTACGTACGTACACAGTTATCTTTAAATTTCTTAAAGACATAAAAATAAACAAAAGAATCACTTAAAGAAGGTAATTAGTATTACAGCTAAAAACATTCCTTCGTTCCTTTCTGTATCCAAATTACAGATCCAACAAAAGTAAGGATACAAACTGCCAAAAAAACAACAGAAGAAGAATATTACGGATGAAAGCGTCGCCTGACCAGTAGATGGCGAAAAAATCACACTCTTCAAATATTTTGATGAAAAAAAATGATGCGTCTGAACACCAGCAGGTGGCGGTAATGCACCGCTTATGTGACAAACTGCCATGACACAACGTAAGACGAAGAAGAAGAAAAAGAAGATGCGGGTGCAGCAGACTCCACTCATGTCGACTAAATAGCTATTACTGAATCATAATAATGACTCAAACAGACCGAGAATTAGAAAATGGAAAAGATAGAGAGAAGGAACGAGAAAAAGAGCAGCGCGGGGTTAAGAGACCCATTATGCCCGCTGCTGTACCCGAGGCTAGCCAAGAGGTAACTTTAACTTTGAGTTCTAAGTTTAAAATGAAATACATTAACTTTACCCTTTATCGTTAAGTAACAAAACACTACGGACACTTGTCCTTGCAGTTCAATTACAATTGTTAACAATGTTGTAATTGTATATGACAATTTTCGTTTGCACATTACAGTTTATTTGAATTATTATAAATCAAGCGCATATATGTAGTTCTTTACACTACTAATGCAGTTTAAATTGTGTAATACCGTTTTTATATGACCCTCATTTTGTAGAGACATGACTGCTTTTTTACTCAGAAATGTACTAGAAATGTAAATGTTATTTGGAGTAAAATGGACATGCTCAACCAATGAAATGTTGCTAGAATTTTAGTAGACATGTTTAAACTGCTGATAGCTCAAAACATCTCTGTATTTGTCATTTCAGGCAATTCAAGCAAACTTCACAATTGTGATTCACCCGGGCTCGAGAACACTCCGCATTGGTCGAGCTACAGACACCTCACCATTGGCTGTTCCTCACGTCATCGCGCGGAGACATAAGAAACACGGCCAGGCTCGCTACGAGGACCAAAGTCTTCTGAGAGAGGGGCTGAATGCAAGTTAACTCTACTCGAGAGCATCATTAACAGACGTGTTCTAGACTTGTGATACATTTTTAATAAAACAAATAGGAAACACTCTAAAGGGGGGAAACAGAAATGGTTCAATTTTAACATTTTTATTTGCTCAAGGTCTGTGGACCAAAGGTAAACTCCAAATGATTACAGTTCAACACTATATCTACTCAGTCTAACTGGTTTGGAATCTACTTAAAAGCTTGTGTTGAGACAGCACAGTCGATGAAGTTTTTACTCAAACTCTGGTGCTAATGAAAACATCCTGGGTATCCAGATATCAGAGGATATTTCCTTTCGGGAGGGTGTTTAATCTTAAACTGGCTGGCACCATCAGCCACTGACTGGCAGCGTGACCAGTTCTGCCGTTGATGGCTCCTCTGTGTCTACAAGCATCTGTGTTTTTTAATTTTGAGTTTGTATCTAAATTATGGCTTCATCATTTTGCTCAAGTGAAATTCCAATCACCCATAACTACGCTGTAATGTTCTTTAAAACGTTACTAACACCCCCTTCTTTAATAATTGCACAGGTACTTGTGCTAATCATGGTTTACACTTTCTATTACACTCTCATATAATGTCATTTAACTTTCTTTTTTATTATAAATACACATATTTATGTGTATTTATACCACATAAATACATATATGTACATATGTACATATATTATACATATGCCAGTTTGTTCATAATGTTAATGTTTACTTGCTTTAAGTAAGTAAAACATGCTCTTTATTGTAATTACCTTGTCTGCTTCAAAAATTGCTGTTCTCATTTACTTCTTATGAATGTGGTTGCTGCCTTTAAAGGCAGCTATTGATAAGTATGCTTGTCTACTTATACATATTATTTTATTCACCTGTAGTCTTTCAGACTTTTTTAGGCTTTAATTTCACAAGCGCTTTTCTATGTACAGGTTGCATTACTTTAGCTGCCAATGTCAGGTCACGTGACCCATCATTTGATCAGACTGACCGGTGTGGGATTTAGCACAGGCTCATATAATGAGCTTTTGGTCCATTGTATAATTGAGTTTTGAGTCGCAGACTGGGAGAACTAGTGTGTGACTGAGTTCCTCTTATGTTTGGTAGGGGGCAGAGAGCAATGAGCAGAGACAGAATGGGATGAAGATGGTGGATCAGGTCATCTGGTCCAAGAAAATGTCCAACGGTGTGAGGAGGACACCAGTGTCTGCTGAGCAGGTCTGGTGGGAAACGCGTTCATGAGCGTCTATAGTGTTTGTAGCAGGGGTTAAAAAAGTACTTAAATTAAATTACTATTACTTCGGTGAAAATTTACTCCAGTGCAATTAAAGTTTCCCATTTAAAATCTACTCAAGTAAAAGTAATAAATAGCTCATTGACTTTAAGAAATAAAACGATACCTCGAGATAATATGTTAATTAGTTTTGGGGTGGCCTTCGTATGCTGATTTAAAAAAACTATTTGTATGTCAAAGCAAGTTGTCTAATCCTTTCCAAGCCACACAGAAACAACACTAAAAATAACTCTGGACCAGAGAAAAATGAAGCAGGATTCTACAATGCTTAAAATTACACCTTATAAATCTAATAAATAAGGAAAAAAAACGAATAAAATATATGAAAAATGATAATCCTTACCTTTTGAGTGAGTTGATGTTGCGAATTGTTGTAGGAGGAGGTGTTGGAAAACAGATAGTAGCAGAGAGCCATGACCATAAAATATGCTTTGCAAAAAAAGCAACACGAAAATATTCACGAATTTAGGACAACAACACAAATAAGCGTGTACGAAGTATCTTAAATTTTCCATAACGTGAATCATTCGTATCTCGGGGAACCTACAAAATATTTTGAAGTAGTGCAAAATACACCTCAATATATTTCACATCAATCATGATGTGAATATAAGTTTGGGGGAAAATTCTCTGAAATTGATTTGATTAGCGATGTTCATATTTTTGCCTCTTATGTTGTGAAATCAAAGAAAATGTTTATTTATTTTATTTTATTTTTTTAAATTAACTGTGAGTAAATGTGTTGAGCTTTACTGTTTGGTACTAGACTTCAACAATGGTTACTTCCAGACGTTTTACTCTAAAGGTTTACTCTAGATGTTTTCAGTTTGATAAAATATTTAAAATTGTTTTATTGTTAAGTCAGACATGACTTTTCTAAGAGAAGATTGGGGGAGGAAGATAAGATAGATTCTTTATTGTGGTTGATGTCTGAAAAAATAGCATTTTTTAGAAGTTATTATAAACATAGCTATTGCTGAAAATATAACTGGTGCACACGCTGTTCCTGAAATTGAACTAGCCTCCTAAACACAGAGGGTGAAAGCATTTCTCTCATTGCGGAGCCTTACTGATAACTTTGTATTTGCAGATTACATTTAATGCAATTCTTTCATTGGATTGTTTATACAGCTTTTCTATTAAAGTCAATTTTAAATCTCAGTATATATCTTAAAATGTAGAAGAACTCCCAAAAACAACAAAATTACAGCAATTATCGTAAAGAGAGCTCTTTGGTTCATGTATATCAGGAGTCACCTACACAGTGCCTGCCGGCCTGTTCTAAAAATAGCGCCACTTACCAGTGACCTGCCTCTAATTTAATTTGATCGCTATTCTTGTTTAAATCACACTTGTTTGTAAACCTGACATGAGAATCCATTAAACAATTACAAAAATGTATTAATATAAATTAACTATGATGTAGTATAGTATATTAACCCTACCAAATTGGTCATTGGTGTATTACAGAGAAGCAGTGTGATTGATTTGATTGATTGATTGTTTGTTTGTTTGTAGGCAAGACTATACAACAGACAGGTTCGTCCTGCTGTTCTAGACTCTAACTCTAGAGTCAGCTGGACAAACACTAGTCACCAGCCCGAGCATCTGGTGGGGGAAGAGGTGAGAGCAAACACTGCGCTGCACAGCAGGCTAAAGATGTTAAAGATGACTCGAAATCATGGGGTGCAGATGTTGATATTTGAGAACCCCAAAGCAAACATTCCTCTAGAAATAATTAGCTTTGCAAGACTAATTTGCAAAAAAAATTAAAACCTCAGAATCTAAAACAAGTTTGACTCATTCACTAATTACTAATTAACTGTATAGAGTTTAAAAATTTTCCGGTTTAAGCTATAACCAGCGAAATTTTAACATTCTCTTTTCAAAAACATATCAATTGTGTCAAACATGCCCCTATTACTTTCAAGCTGTTTACATGCATTTTTAACATCATAGATGGGTAATTTTGCCAGCAGATCCAAGTTGGTTGTGCACACCATGTTTTTTTTCTTGTTGCCACTGCTTTTTTTTGCAGAGTTTGAGAAAACGCTCAGACACTCATAAATGCTCGAAATCTTAAATGTAATCAGAGATTAGAGAAATACTCTTAAATGTTCAAAACATAAAAATAATGTTTAGGGTTGTCTAAGTTTGAAAAAAAAAAAAAAACTGTCCATAAGTGCTTAAAAACATAAGTGATGGTTAAGGTTTCAAGCAATGCAAAAACGGTCTTCAAACATATATTTTACTTCATCAAACCTGCAGTATACTTCAGGTTGCATTGCATACTTCAATGCAAGTTTCTCTTCCGGTGTCTCCATAGGTTAAAAAAAAGAAGTCAGTCAACAAGTTAAACTAATCAGAAGCAAGAGTTTTGTGAAGCCCAGCTTCAGATTGTTTGATTGTGTCATGTAGTAGAACAACAGGAAGGATAAAATTGCGGCAGTTTAATATATGAGCTGGAATAGGGTTAGTGCTTTATCTCGCGTAACTCTGGAGCTCATGTAAAAACAGAGAAAACAGACCAGCGCATGGGACCTGGAAGTACAGTTAGAAATAGCTTATAGAAACTAGCTATTGAGCTCAACCTCTCTATATCATATATATCATCGAGAAAATGTGTATCATGATAATTATAAATTTCGAAATATTCAAAAAAAGCCCTACTTTCAGTACATGTATGGACCAGAGAGATTTAAGAGTACATTGACTAACCCCAAAAGCTCTTTCAGGACGATGCTGTTAATTTCATCAATTTGTTTTGAGTTCTCCAAAATTAAAATAAGATTACGAAAACGTGGATTAAGACTCTAAATATAACTAAATGCATGTCTCTGATGAAGGAACATTACCACAACATGGTAAAAGCTCTTAAAAGTTGATTTTGCATGAATAATTATAGAGTAAATGTCCCACATGTATCTTGACCTGCCTAAACAAAGGCTGTCTCTGTTGCTCAGGCGCTGTATGTGAAGCCTTCGGAGTGTTACAGTGTGCACTGGCCCATCTGCAGGGGTCGTCTGAACATACACAGTGGTCCGGGCGGATCTCTGACTGCTGTCCTCACACACATCGAGCACATCTGGTCTCACACCATCCACAAGCTCCTGCAGATCTCTCTGAAGGACCTGAAGGTAAAGCAGGTCTCTTTTCTTTTGGTCATGTTTTCAGAAATATGGAGAGTTTGCATTTTATTTGGATCAAATCAGACAAAGTGTTTTGCATGTAAAGAGAGTTGAAAGTTATTTGAACGGCTACTTTAAACTTTACAAAGTAAGTGTCCGACAAAGAATATTTGTTCTGAATCGAAAGTAGAACAGATAGTAGTGTATAGAAGTGGTTTTGAACCGGGGGTCCGCACCCGTTAGGGGGCCACTAGAGTTCACAAGGAGGGTGCGAAGCTGGCAAGTGTAAGAAACGGAGTGCTCGTGCGCTTTCTAGAACTGCAAGATGCAATTCTAGAATTTCTGCAAAGTCAGCGTCATTTTAACTTTGCAGAAATTCTAAAATTGCATCATCTTCATAAACATCTTCAAACACATGGTTCACAAAAGAGTGCTATTAGTTTACACAAAAAATTTAATAATTTGTTCAGATAAATTGTTAATTTTTTTATGTGTTACCTTTTGTTACTGTTAGTAACATTATGGTAAAAAAATCTACTCTTATTTTACTAATAAATATATTGTAATAAATACACATTACAATTGTTAACTTTATATTTTGAATTTGATAAATGGTTGTTCGTTTTTAATAATGTTATAATGGGTAAAAACAAAATTGTTAAATAGTTTAGGTCTGTTTTTATTGCATTGTGTGTTTTTGTATTGTAAGATATTGCTTGGTGCTAATTTAAAACAAAATGCTTTAAAAGTGTTCAAAGTATTAGTTTTGTTGGCTGGGGGGGTGCCAGCCAAAATCTTGCTTAGGGCAGCAACTTGGTAAGGGCCCGCTCTGCTAAAGAGAATATGTCTTGAACTTTGAGAGTACTCCAAACTATCTCTTAACTAAATATACCTGTGTAACTGCCAGTTTCTGGAGCAGAGCCGTCGAGGAAATGGATTGAGGATAGGGCATGGAGGAAGAGTGCATCAAGGGTTACATTTCATCTTGAGAATTAGAAAGCTAAAACTGAACTGAAAGTCTGTGAAAATGAACCACTGTAAAGCAGTCATCTTTTCCTGCTTGCTCCTAAACAGTTTTTTTGTGTGTTTTCTTTAAGACTTAAACACAGTTGTGTGCACAGCAAGTTATTTCATAGTTGAGGCACCTGCGTTTTTAACCATTTCCCTCGTTCCACAAAATTTTGACAGTGAATTAATGAACCGTTTGGCTTGAGCGATTCAATTAAAAAAGTCTCTAGCTAATGGAAAAATTTTCACTCTTCAGCTTCATCAGCCAATCAGAGTCATACATTCATCGGGTGCATGTTTGTCCAGTATTACAGATGCATCCTCCTGATTCCAGACATCTATAACAGGCAACACGTGAAAGAGATCGTCAACATGCTCCTTTTAAAAATGGATTTCTCAGGTATGCCATGAACAGGTTTGTTTTTACATTTTTGAGGTGATTTGATCATCTTAAATATGATACTTTTTCATGCAAAACTCGCGCAATGCCAAAAGTCGAGAAAAGCTTTCAGAGGGCATAAAAGCCGGTGGCCTGACCTTAAAAATGTTGTGGAAGACGGGGTGAACGTCTATCCCTTGTACAGATCCAAACGAGATCCACAAAAAGCACTTGCAAAAAGAATATTGAAGATTTCATAGCTGGGCAATCATGGTGTTTCAGATTTATGAGATGTAAAAATCTGTCCATTCGGGCACGGACCAATCTCTGTCAACAAATTATTTGCAGGCATTTAAAGCTGCACTACAGGTTGATTGGGAGATGTAGATGACAAGTGGTGAGCAGTATTTCACAAAAACCAGCCGCATGCAAAAAGCATCCTTTTCTAATGTCTGTCAGTGGATCCTAACAGCATGAAGTGCTGTGAAAGAGTCTACCATCACCAACGGGTTCCGAAAGTTCAAGACCGCTATGTGAAGAGAGTGACACACTGTCAGAGCTAATCTCACCGGAGCATGACAGTGACACGGAGATCGAGACAGAGGTGACGAAGCGCTTCTGAGGCTGTTCAACTCCGACACTGAAGAAGACTACTTCATGGGTTTCAGTGAAGATGATTAAAGTGACTTGTGGTTTCAAACACAAGTGAAATGAAGGCACCGATAAGTAATTACTGCTTCATTTCTCTTGGTTCTGCTCCGATTTAACCAGCAAAGTTGCTACCATGTTAAATGGCGCTGTTTGGAAAGAATCTGTTCAGGTACATACATGTACATTTTCAGTACAAAACCATTCCTGTACACATTGTACATTCTGTACATTCAACATAGATATCTGTGAATTACAGCTCGGTGAAATTTTTTTTTTCCTTTCAAAGAATAGAGTGGATGTGGCTTATATACATCTGCGCTCTATGGTTCAGAAAATACAGTAAATTAAAAATAAATTAAATTACTCTTAATAATCCAGTTGTAATGCCAACATGTCTCTCCATAAATGCTTTAAAACAACAAAATCAGTACAACACACTGATTTAGGTAAAACTCGTTATGGTGGGGTCTGGTCTGAATTGTCCTAGAAGACAAACTGGCAGCCAATCATCTGGCACTATCAAACTAGGGACAATTAGCTATTAGTGATGGGATGTATTTATTTGAGTGTTTTCAAATTTTAACATTGGCTCCACAAAATAGCGTTCCGCACCTTAATTCGACCTGCTCTGTGGTTTGCTCAGCGGTGGTGGTGCACCAGGAGTCGGTTTGTGCTACATTTGGCAGTGGGCTCAGCAGCGCCTGTGTGGTGGATGTTGGCGATCAGAAAACAAGCGTGTGCTGTGTTGAAGATGGCATCTCCCACCGAAACTCCAGGTACCTGAAAACAACACGTTTCTTTCTGTAACGACTGTCAGGTGTTGAGGACAAAACTCCCTGGCTTTACAGCCAGATAATCATCTTTTTATAGTTTTATTTAGGGGTGGGCTGCTAACGCGCAAGACTGTTATCGGACGATGAAAAACATCACTGTTAATCTCAAAGTTGGGTTGGAAGCTGGGTCTATACGGGTCAGCTTTTTTTGGCGAGGATGTATACAAAGTCTCTGTGCCGTTGAGTAGGCCAACTGTGACGTTACCCTATCAAACCTGATCCGCTAACATGAATTCAGCTATGTGTGGGATTTACACTGGCTCCGTGTCCAGAAGCTCTTTTGTTTTCACACAGCCCAAGTTTTCAGCTCGTGCGTCAACAATGTGTAAAGTGCAATTATTTATACATTTCTTGATTAAACAGGAATATGGCTTTGTTGAAAGCTCTAACATACTTAATAATTTTTTTGATATATGTAAACTGTTGTATTTTATATATGTATTTTCCATTCATTACTTTGTATAGCATATCGTGTTGTTGATTTAAAGCTTGATGGGACACTTAAAATAAAATATTTTTGCCCTTAAAAAAGTAAATACAATTGCTCATGTTATTGTAAAAAAATCAGCATATAAAAATGTAGATCCCTTTATGCAATTTCTCAATAGAGTGTGGATATAATAAAAAAAACTTAATTGAATGGTATATTTATCAATATTAATTTGAATGTCTTTGAATTACCTCATATTTTTGGCCCAGCAAATTGTGCTGTTTACACCCATCTTTCCCACAGACATACTTTCGGCAAAACCAAACACAACTAGCGATGCTTAAAACTGGTGTTATTGTTTTAAAACATTACATTTGACAGGCAGCGGCTATGCAGGATGTAACAGCACTGTATATGTGTGAACCTGAGTGAGACAGAGTTTAAGTCCACAGAATGAAAAAGAAACCTGATGGAAAAGGTTCTTCAGCAACATGTTTATAGGTAAATCAGACAGCCTTACTATACACTGTATGATTTCTAACGTAGGCATACTGTTTTATGAATTATTTATTTTGTTGTAGGTGTACTTTTGTAAAATGCCAATACAAGATCTAGTTGCGATCTTTACTTTTTGATGTGCAAGCTTTGCACAATAGCGTATAATGTTAGTAACATCCCTGTAGTGTGGCAGGTTTAGGATTTTAGGGAAGATAAAATGCCATCTCTTGTGTGCTGAAACGAGATTTCCTTATAGGGTTGTAAAAGTCATGTAGGGTGCGCTCGGCTTGATCTATTAAGAGTTAAAATGGCATATTTCAGTAATGTATTTAAGCCTAGCACAAGTTAAAAAAAAAACTTACTGAGTGGCCCTCCAAATCGATGAACACGGGAGAGTTGGAAAAGCACCAGGTCACAGAGCGAGCCTTGTCATAAATCCTTTATCAAACTTGTTGATGAACAATGCTCACAAGCGAAGGTGAACTTTCCAAGTTTTCTCTGATGGCAGACACAAAATCGAGCCATTTCTGACTAATAAACTCATTCTTTGGTAATCCAAATAAAACTTTAGGCTCCCGACATTCGAAAACACACTTCTCTGGCATTGTTTCTGCAGCTGCTGTTGGATATTGTCTGTTGCTTGCCAGACTTCCGGGTCAAACCACATTTTCTGTTCATTGTACTGTACTAATTATATCATATGACAAGTGGGTAGGACTTTGACAGCGAAACGGAAAACGGAAACTTTTTCCACTCAGAAAAAGGAATAACGTATTACTCAAACATTCATGAACTAACATGAATACTACTTGAGGCATGTTTTTGATGAGGGAACAACACTTCAAGATACCAGAAATGTCAGAAAAGTCACTGTTACATAGAAATGTCTTGTTCTTGTAGAGTTTTTGTTGTTGTGTGCATGTGGTTGTTCTATCCGTTTTCGGATCCAGGCTCCACCAACTCATTCTCACCAGCGCTCCAGTCTCTCTCTTGTCCGTTGAGCAGGATGTCAGTCACAATTGCACCTGACGTCATCACAACACCACCCAATCAGAATTCTCCAAAACTGGCTCATTTGAATAAAAGTCTCCACACACCATCATCGACTGGCCGTAATATTTGTTTTGCAAAGAAAATTTTAAACCATTCAAGGTAGTGGAGAAACTAAGAGAGAATTCAGCATAACGAATTGCTAAACAGAGGTTTAGAAAGACAAACTGAGCTAATTTTGTGACCACATACAACACAGCGGGGTCTTGATCAGAGCTAGTCGATTATGGTGTGTGGAGACTTTGTGCACTGATCCACAGATTCGCTTTTACCAGCTCAATATCTCAAGTTATAAGCACTGATAATAAACATATGAGAGCTATTTGTGATCTGTGTAACATAACCATCGAGCTACAAAGCTGTGTGAGCAGAAATAATCCTATTTCAGAGATTGCCGAAATATCATTTTAAGCACCTCCTCAGTCGTCTCCTATAGCGGCAAATCCTTTAGTGCCTTAAATGGAGCATGTATTTTTATTAATCAAGATATTATCAAAAATAATCAAAGTAATGGTTAGTTGCAGCCCTAATATGAACACAATGTGCATTTTCTTCTTTCAGTTGAAGTATACATACCGATGTAGCCTTTATGCGGCTATGCTACAGTTATATTTGTGCTGTGTGCATAAGAAATGTTATGCTAAATTAGCAAACTGCTTTTTAGTAAATTAGCAAACATGTATCCAAAATAACTTTACATGTGGTTATCTAGTACCAGAACAATTTTTTACTGCAGTACTCCTATTGAAGGAGATTCTTAGTGTTTTTAACTCATGATTAACTTGTTTTGTATACAGGTTGTGTCTAGCATACGGTGGGTCAGACGTGACGCGGTGTTTCTTTTGGCTGATGCAGAGAGCTGGTTTCCCCTACAGAGACTGTCAGCTTACTAACAGACTGGACTGTGTGCTGCTGCAGCAGCTTAAAGAGTCCTTCTGTCACCTAGATCAGGTCAGTGTTGAGTTTTTATTCTAATTCTGTCATCAGCGTCACACTATGTACAAAATGAAGTGAAGGGATTATTTTTAAATGGAAATCATTTTGGAGATTCATCTGATAATTTTTACTCAACTAACTGAAATTAAAACAAAAAATGATATTATAGTTTAAGCTGAAATCGTTGCAATATAAGTTGATTTTCTTTTTAACTGGGAAAAGTTTTGTTTTAATGCCAAATGTTGTGATACCAATATCGATCACAGAATGAATGTGTCTCAATATGAATGTTTTGCTCTGGTTTGCTCCAGCATTTCCTCATTGTCAGGATCACCAGGAAAAATAAGTCGTACACTTGTTGAACGTGATCATAGAAAAGACAGAATCGAATGTCTGAGCTAATTAATCTTTACTCAACATTTATGAATAATACATTTGACAGAATTCTGGATCTCCATTTGCTTCACCATGACCTTTCATGCAGAGAAGAAAGTCCTGTCTCGTAACCTAGCATTTTGACACTGTTTCCACAATGCACTGCTGTCGCACATACGCATCTTCATCATCCAGTATGGTGATGCAACGTGTCGTTTCTTCTCTTGTAATGGTGGATCTACTTTTCTTGTCTGTACACAAAGGAAACTGTTCGCAGTCCAAAACCTAATTCACAGTTCAACCTATAGAATAAAAATAATCAACTAATAATATAAAATAACTATTATTGAATTAATAAATGAACGACGGTGTAATATTTAAATGAACCCATCACACTATAGTAATTGTTAGGCTCCCTTGTGAAGTAGGCTCTGAGCAGTAGCATGTGCACAGAGAACTAGTTGGAAGGGGAGAAAAAAATGGATGTGAAGCATATTTACAAGTTTATTAAAAACATAATTGGGGTTAAATAATCAATGATAGAAAATTAAACAAGCTGGTGTTATTTATTAACCCATCTTCATACTGAACGTACAGGCTGTACACTTTTATGTTGCATTGCAAACCTTCACCAATAAAGCTTAAGCATGATTAATAGATGAAATCCATACTATGTATGTGTTGTCACTTGCCATACAGCTTGTATGATAGTGTCGATCTGTCTTGTGGGAGAGCACATACCATGGTCGATAGTATTTTTTTGGGTGCAATGCTAGTTACAAACTTAGATATTTTCTTATTTAAATTTATGTTTTAATAATTACCTTTTTTGCCGGAGTGATCCAGCTGCTAAATGCTGAACAGGGAGCAGGGAAATTGTCTTATGGCCTGATTTGTATACTCACTGACGTCTTATTAATTTTATTCCTCATCTATTTATTTCTTTATTTTTTTAAGTTATTTGGTGCTAAGTTAAATTTGCAATACACAAACATGCCTCATACTCGCCTCACTTGCTGGACTCTATTGGACTGTGATTACTGCTTACTATGAATAAGCTACTAATTGCAACTAAAACTGGCCTTTGGGACTAATAAAGGGACTTGAAGGACATGTTAAAATGTCAAAAAAAAAATAAGGTTTGAGAAAATGTGTTTACTTTGCATGTATGGATCTTCTTCTCGTGGTTTACACATTCTACTGTGAGATCTGATCCCGAGGCTTGTTTGTGCAGGATATTTCAGGGCTGCAGGATCACGAGTTTCGCACACGTTTCCCAGAATCCCCAGTTTTGCTGTATCAGTTACGACTGGGAGATGAGAAGCTACAGGTAAAGATCAGATGACAATAGATGCTTTTAGTTTTTTAACATTGTTTCAAGTGAAATCTGCATACTCAAAGCATTTATTTATTATTAAGTGTGGAATGGCTTTTGCTGCTTTTATTGTCTTTGTTGGTTTCAGTAATGGAGAGACTCCATGTTTCCTTTGGGTTTGCTTGGCTCACCATGGTTCTTGACTGTGAGAATTTAGCTTGGCATCGTACCGGATTTAATTTACTGTCTTATTTATGAACTCGAACCTGATCTGAGATTTTATTTTTTCTATATTAAATCTATAATTTATATGTATTGTAGCTCAATGTATTAATAACTAATGAAGCCAAAAGGTATAGACCACTAGAAAGTTCAATAAAATAGTAATTTAACCCAACCCAAATCATCAGCTTCTATTGCATCAAGTAGAGGGGGGTTTAGTACAAATAAACGAATCATTTGTGAATCACGACCAAAATATCTTCAGCTCTACTGAATGGTGTTCTGTATGCTCCATTTTAAAACTCAAACAAAATACTTTGAGTCTAGTTTCCAAAACTTCCTTCTGACCAGCTCAGCGATTGACCAATCAGCAATCAACAGGATATCTTTGTACAGAAGTCTGTACAAATCTGTAACTGGTACTGAACATGGTGGTAAAGCCCCCAAAACCAGACAGAGTCTAGGTGAACAGCTTGATATAAAAGCGGTATTGGAGCCAGTGGTGACTTGTTAACTTATTTATATAAATGGCTATTTTTGCGAAAACAAAATGTAATTTTAAAAGCTTCTAAATAAAATTGTCAGTGCTGTTTTGTGTTTCCTAGGCTCCCATGACACTCTTTTACCCTGCAGCCTTTGGGATTGTGGGTCAGAAAATGACCAAATTATTGCATCGATCTGAAGGAGACCCTGAGGATCCTCATGACGAGCACTTTCTGCTCAGCACACAGAGCAAACAAGACCAGGCACGTATAGCATCATTATTTACTGTTCTCTAAATATTAAAGCAGGGATGAAATTAAAGAAATAAAAAATGACTTAAACCAGCACAGGAGTTCTTATTGTTCTGTTTTTAACAATGTTTTTGTGGCGATAATTGAGCAGTCCATAGCAGCTATGAAAACGGTCAAATCCTCCCGGTTCACACTACTCCAGTTAAAACACTCTACACCTGGATGAGTTTGTGTTAGTTATGTTGTAGATTTTCACAATCTCAGCTGTTTGTGATGGCTTTAGCAATCACGTTTACATTCAAGCACAGCTCTGAGAAATTCCAGTCAGCTTCTATCTGTTCTGTGCTTGCTGTACATCCTCAGACATCACGGGAAAATGTAAAATGCTCTCCCTCATATTCCACCTTTTTTTGCTCTGATTTATCATTGTGTTTCTTTACCTTCTCGAGTCGTTCACACACTGAGTAGCGAGGACATGGTGTTTACCTCAATATTGGGCAGAGTTACGAAAGCGCTAAAATCCTTGCCTGTTTTTATTCCTTTTTAAATCTGTTTTTATTTACACCAACAGTATGAACAAGATATCTGAATGCATGCGTTTTTACTCTTCGATCAAATCTGAGTCACCACACCAATATCTGGGTCACATTTGATTGGCAGAGTAAATGTGGATTGAGATGAATGTGTAGTTACCTTCTCTCTTTCAACACTAACAGTCATCTAAAGCTATGGCAGAGCGCCGATCGTTCCCTAAAGGCTCCGGGTACGAGGGAGAATCCAGCATGGGTGAGGGGTCGGAGAAGGGTCAGGATCTGGATTTGGGACCCAGTCAGTCGGAGTGCCTCGTGTCCGGAGTAGATGCAGAAGAAAATGTTTTATTGTCCCGAAGAACAGTCGTTAACCAGTTTGAGGGGAAAGCTCTAGGCATCGACAAGGCCATTCTACACAGCATTGACTCCTGCGGTAAGTAACAATGATAAACGTTATTACCATTAGAACCCTCTCCCTAATGGCTTAGAGCAGAGATCACCAATTGCAGTCCTGGAGGTGCGAAGTCCTGTGAATTTTAGTTGCAGCTCATGCATATTAGCTTTAGACAGGCCAAGAGAACCTTTATTATTTTCATAATGGTTGAACCAAAAATGCGCAGAACTCCGATTCTCCAGGACCATATTTGGTGATCGGGTTTTGTGGTTTACACAAACACCAACATTTTATTTGTTTTTGTTTTTTACTTGTATTTTCTCAAAGCCATGATCACAAACAGGTAGGTAGAAAGTCTGCTCATGGCATTCCTGGAGATTTCTCTTTCAGAAGATGCAGACTAGAGGTTCTTGTAACAGTTCATTCTCCCACCAACATTTGCTCTTCATTATCTGAAGATTAAGGTGGAACATAATCAGCGTTCAAGTTGGGTCCCCATGTTGTGTAATCCTGGTTAGGCTTGGATTCCTTTGAATTAAAGGAAGGCAAGTTTCATAAACAGCACAAGATTTTGCTTGGACCTCTTTGTCACTTATGGATAGAATACAAACGGCATCCTTAATAGAAGCCCATGTTTGTGGATCTCTTGTTATAACACACATTTCAGGATTTTCCACCTGAAACAAACAACTATTTTATATCTATATTTTTAAAGGAGAAAATGTATAACTATTGTTTTGTAGAAAGTAAGTCCGGGTTCTTTTTTTCACATTTTTACAGCTTTTTTGTAACAGGATTACTCTGTCTGGCTCTGGAATTTTGTAAAATGCCATCTATTGGATTTTATTTCGGGAGGAGTGTCATATATAATTGGCCGATATGTCCAAACTGTTTCAATTTGTCTACTCTCTAGCATGTAACCAAACTAAGCTCAGGACAGCTCGCCCAGTATGCTTTTTCACACTCGCCAATCCTGCTTGCGATACTCGGCTAACTCGATGTAATTCTACTTGGCTCTCCAGTTTCCACAGACTGTCAGAGTTCATCTTGACATTCACTTTTTTACAGCAAACTTTTTGCTGGTCCATCAGGACTAGTTCGCTTTTAGATTCACACATCCGCAGCAACTATGTTTTCGTCAACCATGACTTATGAAAAAAAGGTTCTTTGACAAAATTGTTTATGACTATACCGAGACATTGACAAGACATGCGTGAATTTTCATTAACGAAAATAAGAGTGAACCAAATGTTAATGAGTGGACGGTTACACCTTCAAGGTGATTCATGGCTGTCATCTGTCGTTAAAATTATAAAGTGTGCACTGTTGCTTGTCGTCCTGGTCTGGTCCACCTGACACGCTGCGCACACATTGAGCGAAGCACGAGGCTTCTGCTGTATTTCATGCTATTTTCTTCATGCTTTCAAATATGTAAGTACATGTTTTACTCCATCACTCAAATTTCGTTCATCACACTTTAGGTCATCATAAAAAAAAATAAAGCCACTGTTATCAAATTAAGAATGTTTTTGTTCTTGCCTTGTTTTTGTAAGAAGTAAGAAGATGAATTCCATTGTAATAACACTTTATTAAGCATAATCCGTAGTTGATCGTATCATTGTATTTATTAATACCTATCAACAATCTCACAATGTGAATTGGAGCATTAATTCATTCAATAAAATTAAAAATGCACTTTATAATATTGAATGAATTAAAATTAACATATTAAGATAAAAGAAATAATCAAATGCTTATGAATCTACATAGACTAAAACTAGACTAAAACCTTTTATTTTATTTATGACTAAACTAGACCAAAATATTTGTATTTTTGTCGAAATGTGACTATTACTGTTACATTTTCAATTGACTAAACTGTGAAAAACTAAAACTAAAATAATTTTTGTCTAAAAGTTTAGGACTTACACTTAGTTGGCTGCCAAAAACAAGAGTGATTCGCAGACGATCATCATTCTGTGCTGTTAGCTTAAATCAGTTAAACACATCTTTATTTAATAACGGTCTCTTCTGAACTAATACAGAAAAAAAGGCATTAAACATATATATGCAATAGATTTTTGACTAAAAAGATTTGCATGTTTTAGCAATATTATGCTGTTTATTTTTCTGTATTTTGCCTTAGCTTTTTTATTGTCTTTTATTTCTTTTATTGTGTATTCAGTAATGGCGTTCTTCACTCTGATTTATTTTAAATAAAAGGTGAAAAATAAAAAAAATGCAAAGATTAAATTTTGTGCTGTCAATCGATTAAAAGATATTTGTTTATTAATTGCAATTACAAGATTGAAACTTTTTTGAATCTGTAAATGTAAAATGAAAATAATTCATGTAAACTGAAGACAAAGAAACTATTTAAATGCAAAATTTGATTGTTTATTGAACTTTTTGTTTTGTCTTGTAACACAGATTTGTCATGTAAACAACATGCAATAAACCATCAAAATCTTCCGAATTAATTTAGCTTTTATTCTTCATGAACTGGCTGTTCATTTGTGGCCTCTTTAGACCAGGAGTGGGCAAACTACAGTCCGTCTGCAGCAATGGCAAAGAAAAGAAAGGTCAGCAGCAAGTGTCTGGTGTTTAAGAAAGACTGGACGACTTAATGCTATTTTACTGAAGTCCGGTCCGAGGCTGTATGTCTTATTTGCCAAGAAAACGTTGTGGTTATAAAAGATTACATTAGCCGTCATTTTTCCACCAAGCATGCGAATTACAGCAATCTTTCATCACAAGAACGTACGGACAGGATGGTAGCTAGCTTTCAGGCTCAGCAAAACACCTTTATTCCAGCAACTTCCATCCAACAAGCAAACGAAGACAAGTTATTTACTGACAGTTAAACTCACCAGCAAGACTTTCTCCGAAGGGAAGTTTCTTAAAGAGTGCATGGTAGAGAGAGCAAGTATTTTATGCTCTGAGAGAAAATAAAAATAAGTTCACAGTAGTGTAAAGCAATATTAAAACGTTGAAGAAGAAATAAATATGTTGTTGAATAATTTAATATAAATAAAATAAATTTTCTCCTGCTCAGTGTTATTGCCAGAAATTATGGAGTGAACAGAGGATGATCAGCCTATAGTTAAATTCAAACAGGATTTAACCTCAGATGATCTAAAAGGGAAGATTGCACTAATCTCACACGACTGAAGATTACTACTGCAATTGTTCCAAGGTTTACATTACATTTACATTTATGCATTTGGCAGATGCTTTTGTTCAAAGTGACTTACAGTAGGGGAGAGACAATATGCAATCTGTTACACAGTCCAAGTCTATCTCAGCTTCTCATAATAGAAAATATATCATCTGATCAATAAACTATAGCAGGAAGAAAAAGAAGACAGAGAAGGAAAAAAAGAAGTTTCTTCGCAAAGATGAAAGGAATGAGGCTTCACTAAGCGAGCTGTTAATGGCAGAGAGTCCTGGAAAAAAAGAGTCTAAAGAGAGCAGAAGCTAACAGCCACTAAAGAAGGGAAGCAAAAAGTTAATTTTGAGGATATTGATGGTTTATTTCATTATTATCAACACCACTAATATATATATATATTTATTTATATATATATATATATATATATATATATATATATATATATATATATATATATATATATATATATATCCTACAAGGTTCTGTCCATATACAACTGATGTTCCATTAGTTCGTGAGTGTTGGATGTGGTTTAGGTAATCTCGCTGCAGTGAATGGATCCCCGACCGTTCAATGCAGTACGAGGGCCGTGCAGGACAGGTGTTCACATGGAAGTAATGTTAGTCTCGTGGCAGAAAATATATTACGAGTATTGATTTTCCATTTTCTTGCCACATCGAGACAATGATCCGCATATGCCTCCGCGTACTGCCGTTCCACAGTTTTAGACACAGTTATTCATACTTCGTTTAACACGTCAGGCACAATAGGATACAGACAAAACTGCAACCGCGTACATTTTTTTAAAATGTGTTATACATTTCAAATTAATCGCATTCGTTAACGCGTTAACTTTGACAACACTAATTAAATTACTAAAAATATGTTTGATTAATATTTAAAAATAATAAACATTTTGCCACTAATCATTATAAAAATAGAATAGCATAAATAATTGCAGATTTGTTTAAAAAAATTGTAGCTAATTAATTATTTTCAATAGTTATTTTTGTGATTAATTCCAATAATATTTTAAGGCTCAGTGTTTCTATTAGCCGTTTTGGTAGATAGCCGTACATGTGTTTTTTTAGCGGTTTAAACGTGAAACCATATATTTTAGTAACTTGAGAGTTTTATGTGAAGATTCCCTGAGAATTTGATTGAAGACAATGTACCTCCATAAACTTGAGTTTGAGATCTCTGGTTGAAAGGGATCATACTCCAAATATTTATTTTTAAATATGAATTGAATAAAGCTTACTTCAGTTTGTCCCTGTGTAGCTGACTGAAAGCTGCTGAAAGCATTGAGTGTCTTAATGTGTTTGACTCCCTGAACAGTGTCGGATGAGACGAAGAGAAAGATGTACAGCTGTGTTCTGGTCGTTGGTGGGGGAATGCAGTTTCATGGAACTCAGCAGTTTCTGCAGCATCGGATCCTAAACAAGATGCCACCATCGTTCCGCTGCATGGTGGAGAACGTGGAGGTCATCATTCGACCCAAGGTGATCCAGGAGATTTTGTACCAGCTTCAGATGCTCACTTCTCATGAGCTGATTTCTACAAAACTTTTTTTTCACCATAAATTTTAGAGTACATTTTTTGTAGTTTTGTTAGGCAAACCATTTTGCAGTCTGGCTCTTTAAATGGCACTAGCAATCATTTTACTTGTTATTTTACAGTATTATTCAGAACACCATTTATTCACAAATATTACTAATAATAGTACTTCTCAATCATGCTTTTGGGAAAAAAAACTATATCCGTCCATGCAAAAAGGCTGAAACGCTCTTAAAACTCTGTACGTCAATCCAGTAGTTGGCGATTTACTGTTAATCCTACCGTTATATCAGCCATTCAGAAGCTTCCAAACCAGTTTCACATTTGACTTATCACAGGCTCTCTTTTTCCTTCAATGCCTGTCAGTCTTTACCAACTATTTCACTCTCCAAACTCCCGTTTAGCCATGGCTCAGTCCCATCTCGTCCATATTCTGTGCTGTTTGCATCTGTGTTGAGTGAGGAAGAATAAACAACAGTGACATTAAACCGCTGCCCTAAGTGAGTGTAGACGCACTTAGAAAAAAACGAAAACAAATTTTTTTTTCTAAATAGCCGAGTAAGTGTGGACAGGGCATAGACCACTGCTAAATGATCCTCTGTAATTGTTGTGATCACTTTTTTTGTTTTTCCTAATTGCAGTCTTGATCAACATCATGACCTCTGCTTGATGCTGCTTTCTTCTCAGTGCTGGTTTTGTGTGGCTTTCTGGTCCATACACATAGTCTTTAATTTGGTTAAATAAACCTAGTTTTCTGATGTGAAGCTCATCTGATTTCTGTATTTGCTATTGCCTTTGTCATGGTTATAGTTGCCAGAGTTTGAGAAAACTCTTGTAAATACAAACAAACTGCGCTTAAAAGTGATTGGAAAGGTGTCCTGATATTGGGCATCAAACTAATACATGTCAAAATATGTAAATGTGATTGTAAGGGTTACCTAAAGATTACATAAAATGTGTAAATGCTCAAAAGTATAAATGTTGATGGTTAGGGTAGCCAGAGTTGTAGAAAAACGTCCTAAATACTCAAAAGCATAAAAGTAATGGTTAGGGTTTCAAATTAAGTATTTTAAGAATTTTGTTTATTATGCAAAAAAAAGTCGTGTAATTTGATTCTTAACAGCCTTAAAAAGTCTTACATTTTATCTTAAGAATCCTGCAGAAAACCTGTTCCTTTGTAAAAAAAAAAAAACAAAAAAAAACAACTAAGAATGTATTGCCATTTTCAAGCTCTCAGAGGAACCCTGTATAAGCAACTTGTTTTCCTCCAATTATGTCTCAGTGCTGGTTTTGTGTGGCTTTCTATTGTGACTGCACTGTGTTAAATCATTGTGTATTTCCAGGCATCATTATTTTTAAACTTAAATGTCATTCAGAAATCAAGCATATATTACATAATAAAAACACAGCATATATCGATGATCATGTGGTGTCCCCCGTTCGCGCTCAGGACCAGGATGCTGCGGTGGTGGTGTGGAAGGGCGGGTCTCTTCTGGCGTGTCTGGACTCCACTCAGGAGCTGTGGATCCATCGCAGAGACTGGCAGCGATTCGGTGTTCGGATGCTCCGTGAGAGAGCTGCTTTTGTCTGGTGAAGCTCGTTTTAGAATCATTTGAACATTGTAGTTTATTTCCTAGATGCCTTTAGTGATGTCTTTTTACTTTTATTTTTGTGATTGTTAATATTTTAAATAGGTATTTGATCATCATATTCTCTTTTGAGCTTGTACTGTCTAAATCATAAAGGATTTGTGCTGACCGATTTTTGCTCATTTTTCTTACTTTGGTCACTCTGGGTTTTATAATGAAGTTTGAATTGCGTTCTACACCTGGAATGTAAAATAGATTTCATTTACATAGTAATGGCTTTATCATAAAAAGAAACTCCAAACTTCCTCCAACCTCCAAACTTTTTAGCCTTTTAGATGAGTGTTTGGTGGAAAATTCTTGTTTTTTATATCAGTCTGAGTGACCTTTCCATAAATGTTGGAGGAATGGCATTTCTAACTGTTTAAATGAGGAGATGATGTGTTTGCTGAAGAGTTCAGAGTCCAACTAAAGCAAACAAATGTAGAGTGTGCCCCAAATGCAGATAAAGGAACTCCAAATACTGACAGGTAAAGCAACAGGAAGAGTTACGAATATCATTTTTCAGCCTGTAGAAATAAAAGATATTAAAAGACCCCTTCTACTACTAAGTTTATTAATTTACCTATCTTTTTCAGTTAAATAGTAGATTAAAATTACTATTATATCAACTCCCCTCACTTTTCTAAGAGCAATAAGCTAGTTATTGTGCATCCCTGAATTGTTTCATATTTCCTCACATCACACACCTTTATGAATTAAGGTTCACTTGCTTGTTTCTCTCCAGCGGCTCTTTCACTAGCGTCACACCTCTGCTGTTTAATGTTGACGCAGTGACAATCAGCCACACGGAGGCGCTAAACAAATGTTTACTTCTGACACTTACTTTTAAACACAGGAAGAAGAAAGCAGGTCATTGTCAGATAGTGGAGAGGGGTGAATATATTTCAACTCTAGCAGCTCCAGCTCCTCTGCTGACCAAGCTTGCTCTCTTCTTCTGCCTTTCTTCTTCTTCTCAATGTTGTTGCTCATGCAGCTTCCTGTCATGATATTCATTCAAGTTTTTGTATTGAGCTCCACCCAGTTGCTCTATAATGTCCCAACTTTGAAAATTTGATAAAAAGAGCCAACTTTAATTGTACCAATGAAAATATTTTACTGGCGAATAATAAAAGACTTTCTCTTTGTAAGAGGTCCAAAACTTAGGTGTATGGTGATCTCTATTCATTTAGAAGACATTTTCATTCTAACTTGCTTACAATAGAGCAATGTGGAAAACCTTATGATGCACAAAGTTTCTCCAGTTCTATGACAAAAATCACAATGCTAGCTTAGTGGCTAAAGCTAACGAAGTTTCATTACATTCCCAATGCAGGTAGAAGACTTAACTCACCAGATTCTCCTCCTCTTCACTGACTTTCCTCTGAGTAAGATCTGTTGGAGTCTTGTGTTTGTAAAAGGGTTGTGTGCTGAGATACAGCAGCAGGTGTCCATACACATAGTCTTTAATTTGGTTAAATAAACCTAGTTTTCTGATGTGAAGCTCATCTGATTTCTGTATTTGCTATTGCCTTCGTCATGGTTATAGTTGCCAGAGTTTGAGAAAACTCTTGTAAATACAAACAAACTGCTCTTAAAAGTGATTGGAAAGGTGTCCTGATATTGGGCATCAAACTAATACATGTCAAAATATGTAAATGTGATTGTAAGGGTTACCTAAAGATTACATAAAATGTGTAAATGCTCAAAAGTATAAATGTTGATGGTTAGGGTAGCCAGAGTTGTAGAAAAACGTCCTAAATACTCAAAAGCATAAAAGTAATGGTTAGAGTTTCAAATTAAGTATTTTAAGAATTTTGTTTATTATGCAAAAAAAAGTCATGTAATTTGATTCTTAACAGCCTTAAAAAGTCTTACATTTTATCTTAAGAATCCTGCAGAAAACCTGTTCCTTTGTAAAAAAAAAAACAAAACAAAAAAAAAACAACTAAGAATGTATTGCCATTTTCAAGCTCTCAGAGGAACCCTGTATAAGCAACTTGTTTTCCTCCAATTATGTTTTAAAGTCCACAAGAAAATGTGATGTTAATTATTTTATGAAATTTCAAATGAAGTCAGCTTTCATTGTTTAGAACTTTACTAAACAAACATTGTTGTGCATCACAACAATAAAACAAAAGACCATGTGAAGTATACCAAGAGCAAAAAGAATAAGGACATTAAAAAAAGTTCATAATAACATATACAACTAACAGGATAGAATTTAAACCTAAAAGCTATCAGAAACATCAACTTAAACTAACATTGTGATATAGCTGGGTGACCCAGTGTTACTCGTGGGGTAAAAATCTTTAAAGGGAAGTTCAGACCCATCAAGGCATCCCTTCCTGTAATTTAGTGGCAGATAAACAGTGTAGCAGTGAAAACAGTTTCCTCAAGCGACAAGGCCCATTTTTAGGCCTTAAAGGGGTCCTATTGAGTTTCATAGTCTCCACAGCGCAAGAAATATGCAAGACATATCACACTAGGAATGGATTATCGGGCAGACCATCCCCTGCTGGCTACTAGAAAATCTCAACTTACTTGCTTTTTTTTCCACTGGTGAAAAAGAAAGCTGGCAACCACAAGCGATGATATGCCTCACCCATGATTTGATGTTACCTTACTTTACAGCTATTCAACTATAGTGAGATTTTTTAGCGGGAGCCTCTCTGCTCTTTGTCTCAGGATTCTAATCTTCTGAATTAATTTCTCCTGCTCTTGGGGCAGAAAAAAACTTTGGAATCCCCTGAATTCAGGCGGAATGCTGCTGTGGTTCTTCCCCCAATTCAGATGAACTATCCAGAACTTTTCTCTACTCTTCTGGTCTTGAGTCGCATTATTAAACAGATTTAAACCTAGAGCATAGATGTTTCCGGCTGAAGCTGAAACAGTGGGTTCCATCAGGTTAGAAACTGTTGGTTTGAGATCAGCTGCAGGGAGAAAAATAAGAAATTTTATTTATGTGCATTCCTGTTTATTCAAGGGAAGCGTATTAAGCATAATTGTCAGTTTTGTAATTCAGTTGCATGATGGGAACAATATATTGCATCCAGTATGTATTGCTGTAAATTCCATTAAGTTGTATGTTTCTGGACGCAAGAAGATGTTCATGAAAGAGAATGAAGAGTGAAAAGCTTATCATGTAGGTGTCAGAGTGTCTAAAATAGTCCCATAAAGATTACAAAAAAAAACAAGGATCAATGGTGAGTTTTATAGTCTTGAACTTTGGCATGTCAATGTAGTCCCCCTGAGCGCCATCCAAGGGCATGGAGCATCATTCCCTCAACAGAGGTGTGAAGGCCTTTTGCAGAGGACCCAGTGTGGCCAGTTTTGCTTTTGAATATATTTATTTGAAGTTTTACACGTTTTGATGGACAACATAGCCTGTGAATAAACACCGATTGCTCTTATCCCTATCCACTTTCTTCTTTATTTTTTCTGCCTGCATGTGGCCATCGCCAAGTGTTATAACATTGCAATCTCCCTCACATTTCTGAATGGGTTTTGTTTCACAATCCTCTCCAGATCCCTCTTGTTTCTACACTACCTCATCTTTTCCTTCCCTTTCTTTTAATGTGCTAGGACACAGAGCTCTGCCCCTTTAGCGCTGAGCTATTGTATCTTGCCCTCATTGTTCAGGTTGTTTTTAGGAGACTGTTAAGTCAGTCTTCCCCGTGGTTGTGTAGCCGGAAGAACCAGACTGAGAGTCCCACTATAGGCTTTCGCAGGTGTTTTCAGTTAATAGACTTTATGGATGACTAATTCCGCGTTCCGTGTCAGTTGTTCATCAACTACCAGCTCCGTTGTTTTTTTTTTTTTCATTCACTTAAACAGATCCGATAGAAATGTTGATTTTCTTAATTAAATGTTACACTTGTATTCTTATCTTGAGGGAAAATATGGATCGTTCTGAGATTGAATTTGTTTGTTTTTTTAATAGTTGTAAGTTACAATAATCCAAGTACATCCGTATATCTGTAATGATTAAATATAGCATACATATTTCACTTTATTGAAAGAAATTACTTAAATCAGATTTTTAATGATTTTCAAATTATTTGACCAGCACCTGTACAGTGAAAATAATCGAGAGTTGTGATGGCTGCCTTTAAATTCTGAACCAGATACTATTGGCAAAAACATGATGACCACCAACTTGCCAAATAACAATTTTTAGGGGTTCATGATGGCACTGCATCTCACCTGTGCTCTCTGGAGGGTGTGTGAGGATCAGGACTCTGTTGGCGAGATGCATTTGTGTGTTAATCCAGCGAACCATCCCTAGCTTGGCCAGACTCCTGCCGTCCCATACGTCAATCAACACACAGACATGCTCCTGCAGAGCTTCCGCCAGCAGCAACACTGTTCGCTGAAACACACTGTCTACTGGTGGATACAGGAGAAGCACATGCAAACGCACAGTCTTCTCGAGGGCCTGTGTTCTGCGCCTGAGACGAGCTGAAAATACAAAGAAAAACAGGTGTAATTGGATATGTTAAAACGTCTCCCTAAAGATGCCCCTTTGAAATCATTTATTATAAATATTTGACTTCTTTAGACTATCAGTGCACCCTTATGAACCTTCCATATTCAGTATTTATCGTAAACAATGTTTTTGAATCTCCTCAGATTGTTGGGTGCTTTAAAAATTTACCATTTACCTGCGTTCCTAACATTTTTTTTAGGGTTCTGCCACCCTTCTGAGCAAACCTCACCTGTCTGTCAGAATTTGGTAAAACATCAACGTTGATCGCTTCTTTACATTTCTTTAATTTTTTTTAATAAGGCATTGCTGCAGGACTGCAATGTCTTACGAATCAGATGAATCAGTGAGGCGTGTAAATAATGAGAGTTGCTATAATTATTGAGCAGTTCTGAGCTCCCAGAAAAGGAATATACGATTATAAAAACATGCATGAACCAATCTGAATATGTGTTTTTGAGGAAGTTTTTCTGGAGGACTGCCAAAAAAAAAAAGAAAACATGATGGACAACTTATATATATACTTCCCGGGGTTTCCTGCTGGTAAAATAGACGCCTGTACTTAGTACACAGTCAACATATCCTCTGTTTTTAAGAGACAATAAATAGCAGATTTTCTCTCAACTCAGCCGTGTTGCCTTGAGAAAAAGCCTACTGGAAGCTCCTCCACCAGCACTCATCCACTGATTCATTTTTTATTTATTTCAATGTACGTTTGAATTCGTAACTTGTAGCATTTAATCAGCAAGGATTTGCACGGATACCAATTCCTGGTGTGAATATGGGATTATTGCTTTCATTTTTAGTGGGATGCAGCCACTGTATGCAGTAGCTGCATGCAACAGCTGCATAGGTGTGTAAAGGTCTGTAATCCACACTTTCACTCTGTACAATGAATCTACACAAGGAGCTTTTTAACTTACACATGATGCATCCAATGAAAATCAGGAAAAGCAGAGCCAGCACACATCCAAAATAAATGAGCACAACAGATCTTGAAACTGCACACCCAAAGAAAGAAGCACATAAATCACTTTCAAATGTAATTGTTTGAACAAACAAACTGAACGATGGGACACTTACTTGTGCAGTCCACTTTATGCTGAACAGAGTAACTCTTTGCACCATGACACTTTACAAATTTAGGCTCTATCTATTCAACACAATAAATGAGTGTTAATGCAAGTCTCCTGACCAGCGAAATCTTCAAATGCACAAGGAATACAGAAATAAAGGTGCTCAATTAGTTAGGATGTTGTATCAGTAGAATGCCTGCTTTTGATTTGTAGGTGGTGAGAATTCTAATAAAGGGATCATCTGATTTGGTGGAATTGTTCAGTTGGATTGACTGGTAGGTAAGCCTTTTCATGTTTTTTTTTTATTTGGATTACAATCATTAAGGATGGAACAAACAATTTTAATTAGAGGAGGACCATTCTAAGGTTTGAAAGCTTCATTGTGATTGACCGATGAGCATTCTTTAGATGGATGCATTTTTAAAGGCTGATTATCACCTGTCTTTCTGCAAGTGTTCTTTTAAACAAACCACACATGCATCAGGTTTGGTGATAAAAAATGATTCATAACTTAATAACTATATTTGCCCTGGTTATTGAACCAGATCGCTGGTTTGAGCCTCGGCTTGATCAGATGGCATTGGAGTTCGCATGCTAGTGTTCTCGCGTCCACGTGGGTTTTCTCCGGGTGCTCCGGTTTCCCTCACAAGTCCAACGACATGTGGTACAGGGGAATTTGGGAAGCTACGAGTGTGTGTGGATGTATCTCAGTGATGGGTTGCAGCTAGAAGGGCATCTGCTGCGTAAAACATCATTCCGCTGTGGCAACCCCAGGTAAAGAGTGTTACGTATTCCGGTTTGTAATGAGTTATTTTTGTTTTGTTTTATCGTAATTACATTAACATTAAATCTGATTGGCCTGGGCTGTGGCAACATCATCAACTGGCGTCCAAGGGATGGCGTGTATAATCTGCGGCTGTGTTTACATCTGGCAACTACAGCCTCGGCAGCAACAGCATTGCGCTCCATCTCGATGTTCTTCGTGTTCCCCGGACTCCAAAGCCCATGGTCCCTGCAACCAGTAATGCGGGAGGGGTGTGGTGAGTGTCCGGACAGACACTAATCCGATGCACTTAAAGGGTGATTCAGCTTCCTTTTTTGTTATCTGAAAATACAGTTCTCCTCACGTAACAATTTTTTGAGTCTCACTCTTCTGTTCCAGGGATTTGTTACCTTGTGTTGAAAGATCCCCCTAACACATGAAGTACACTCGGGGGTTGTCAGGTATTTCAATTATGTATTGGTTCACTAGTTTAGAACGGGAGTGCCATTCTTTGTTACATTTAGGGTAGGAAGTTAGTTTTATTATTAATAGTTAGGTTATATTGTGTTTTGATTAACTTTGGTTAACTTTTCTATTTAATAATCTATTTTCGGTCTACTGGTTGATTTCACCAAGTTAAATTTCAGATACTAGTTTCATTGGTTTTGTGTAATATAGTTTTCCGTCATCACTTGTTCCATTTGCTTCCACTCCATTCAAGGAAAACTTTGAAGATTGTGTTAAATTAAATGTTTCGGCTTTTTCTTTTTTACCATATATTATGTATATTACGTAATAAGGGACTAAGCTGAAATTAAAATGTATGAGTGAATAACTATATTTAAATGCATTATTTTAATAATTTAGTTCATTTTGAATAATATCATTTAAAAAATGTGAAACACTCCACCAATATGTAAACATAAAAAAGGTTATAGCATTTGGGAGCAGTAAAAAATATTGTGGGAAAAAAGTTTAGCATAGTGACAAAGTTTCAGTAAAGATTGCACAGCCACAGTCAGTTGTCTTACAGTGGTCTGTTTTCATACTCACGGATACCGTAACCTCTTCACATAGCCCTATGTGCTCCAATTCAACTCTACATTTCTCCGCTGAGCAGTCCTGGGGAAAATAAAAGTAGAAATATATTAAATAGTGCCTCGTTCTTGGCCCCCAGAGAGTTTTTTTAAGAGATATTTTGGACCATTTCAATTCTCACTGGTGTTCCAAACATCCTCAAAGGGGGGACTACACTGTGCAAATGGAAGTGGAGGGTTCATGGCTAAAGCTAATCATGGTGCAAACAAATGTCTGCCCCTTGGAGAAGTGCCTAGAGATATATTTAATAATTCAACGACATGTTTAAGACAGATATTGTTTTGTGTGTTTTGTAGTTAGACATGACTGACACGGTTAACATTACTGATTCTCTTTTGTTCGCGACTATGGAGTATTATGTCACAAACAGGTTGGGTTAGCTGTCCCACATAAATAAAACAGGATAAACCCTATTTCTGAGCAGAGGAGGCTTGCCAAATATAATCTTTCTTTGCAACAGACGTTTCTTAAACACTCTAGAATAATGTTAGCTTGTGTGATTAAACCTTGTACTCTCTAAAGCTGTATTTAAATATAAAAAATTGTGTTCTATGTTGAAAAGAGAAACACATTACATTAATACAGACATTTAGGGGGTTTACTTAAGAAGGAAATTTGTACCTTTTTTTCCCTCTGCAGTTTTCTGTATGGATATTCTGCTCATCAGTACAATGTGATATTCATCAGCTCCAGAGATCGGACTGAAGATAACAGTGACTTTATCATCTTTATAAACTGCAGCAATGTCAGATTTCCACTCGAGTGTAGCTTTAGGATTTATTTACACAAAAAGAAAAATTGATTGTTAACCACAAAAAGATCTAAACCTTAACATACATACATTTTCCAGCCCCTTAATTAGGAACACCTGTTCAATTTCTTAGGATAAATAAAGCGCTTATAAGCCAATCAAGCTTTCTGATTGGCAGCAGTCAAATACATTAGAGAATTTGATTGGACTTATGTAAAGACAGGGCTGGACTGGTAATCTGGCATACGGGGCAAATGCCCGGTGGGCCGACATATTTGGGGCTGGCCGAAATATTATGAATGTTTATTAATTTTTTATTTTTTTGGCCAACGACCAGCCCATAAAGCAGGGACAGCGGCCCATTGGTTCATTTTCCATACAGAGACTGGGCTGGCCAAATTATCTCTTAAAATATTTTTGGATTATTTTAATTATTAAGTCATCTCCCTCTCTGTCCTTATGTATCGTCGAGTTCAGTTTGAGTTTGCAGTGGAGGAGAGAGACAGGGAGGAACAGGCTGTACATTACTTGCTCTAAGAGGTCCTTGAGCATCTGAAAGTGGACTCAAGTCTGTGCATTGGAAATGCAACAGATGGAGCTTCAAATATGCGAGGGCATATGCTGCACTGCACTTCTCTGCACTGCTGGCATCACAGTCCCAACCCCCTATATATTTATATTATTATATTATTATGCTTTGTTCATGTTCATATGTGAAACTGTATGCACATGACATTATAGTTTGTGAAAAATAATGTGTTAAAAAAACCCAACAAAGTCATAATAAAAATTTTGTTTGTTGAAATGCATGATTGTTGAAACAATTTCGTTGGATATGATTGCAGAGGGCTTGATCTTCTATGAATGTAGACCTCAATGTGTTTAGAGGAACTGGACTGCTTTCATCTATTGGGATTCAACTTGGGAATTTGGAAACTTGTAAAATCTAGAAATACAGACAGATCCCTAAAGGAACACATTCAACCCGAGAGTATACAAACTGATGCTAAAACTGGGCAGTGACTTATGCATCTATAAATTGTATTTTGCTGAGGATATAAGAGAATTGTGCTATTCAAAGAAGCTCACCTGTTTCAGTAGATTTGATATAGTTATCGCCTGTCCCTGGCTGTGGTGTTGGAAGATTGAAGGCAGTAACATCATATTTTGTTAAAGGACAAACATCTTGCACGGTGTAATTGAACACCAACTGTGAATAAAGCAAGCATATTTTGATGCATCAGACCCAACAGTCCCACTGCAATCAATTATGGTAAACAAACTAGAAAGATAATATAACAGTTTATGTTGTACATCAGGGGTATCCAAAGTCGGTCCTGGACAAATTTTAGTTGCAACCCTAGCAAGCATACTATTCTGGCTTCAAAAATCAAAGAGGGCCTTATTTATTGTGATCAGGCATGTTATTTGTTGTACCTCAACCATTGGTTTATTCTCTCAAAATATGCATATATGAGTTTCACCCCTCTATTTGTACTCAAATGGGATGTTTTATTGGCTACCTGTTACATTGGAGACAACTTTTCCTGTTCACTGCAAATCATAAAACATCAAAATACTAAGTTTGGTTGCCAACAGCATTTGAGGATGCACTATATGTTCTACAACGTTTGAAAAATAACAGTGAACTTTGTAAAAGCTGTATGCATGGTCCCACATTTGTTGTTTTTGTTTTTTTGTTTTTTTTTTGCAAATTGTTAGGTATAGATCCACACAAATTTTACTATATGAGGCTACACTTCAAACATCCTTAATAGAATAGAAGATTGTTGTACTCATACCTGCTTTACCCCGGTCAGTTTGTTTTGCTTGACAATGAATGAAGGTTTATATTCACATCTGTAGTTTGACTCATCAATCATGATCCATGTGCCATTGAGGCTATGAAGGCTGCCTGAAAACACAGTGATAGACATTTTCACTGTTACAACTCTAATGTGCTATTGCTTTTCTGACAAATATTTCTGATTACAACTTCTCTGCCACACCTTTTATAAAACCCACTAAATTAAGTGGCAGAAATACTGATCAAATGCTCTCCTTAAGAAGGACGTTATGGAACTATTTGACATACTTGAACGACTCAAAATACAGTGTTTCATAAGTGGTCTGCTTCCGGTAAATGGCACAAATATGTTCTCTCGGTTGCTTGGGCTCAACACATGGCTAGAACACGCTTGTTTGTCAAGAGGTTTCCAGTATATTGATAATTTTAATGTGTTCTGAAATCAGCCAGATTTTATCACATCAGATGGGAGGCAGCTGAACAGATCTGGAGCAAGAATGCTCATGGAGAATACACTTTTCTCCCTCCGCTATCAGTCTGAAAGACACAAGAGCCATCAAAATAACTGTGGAAACACACCACCAATGCCTTTGTCACCCACTCTGCAGACTAGACATGATGAGGATCAACATTTGGATAACATGCAAAGCCACCAGGACATCTCAGGGCCCACGCCACCACCGAATGAGGATAGCCACACCATCTCAAAGACTACACCACCACCGAATGAGGACGAGGATAACCCCCTGGACAACAACCGGAGTCAACAGAAGAACTCCCTGGAGGACACATCAACAATATCCACATCTTCAGGATCCCCCCATCTCAGTTTCCACGCGCAGCTTGAAAGTCTCTGCAGGAACCAAGCTGTCCCACTCGTTTACGGCAAGCCCCCGACCATATCCCAAAAAAGGTGAGCACCTCCCCCTCCTAT
This sequence comes from Danionella dracula, assembly GCA_900490495.1. Lineage (NCBI taxonomy): Eukaryota > Metazoa > Chordata > Actinopteri > Cypriniformes > Danionidae > Danionella > Danionella dracula. The sequence goes on from UELW01000334.1 coordinate 18,644,977, forward strand.
AGCAGATAGAGTTCTGCGCTCAAACCGCCTGGGTCAAAATCACCCCCAAGCCACCCTTAGTCCACCAAACCAGCAGTGAGATAAACAGGACATTCTGCCTCAAGACGGCAACCTTGAGAAAGGTTTTCAGAACAGGCAGATGTCCTCAGCCCCTTTAGCTCTTACTTTATTAGCGATACAGATAAGGCCTGCTAGAAATAGACAAAACAAGTGGTGCAAAAGGTCTGCTAGAAATCAGAAATAAAACAGACCAAACCTGATTAAAATAAACTGTAAGCCAGAGACCATTATATCTGAACCCACAGAAAATGGTAAAAATTGCACTTCTAAACATCAGGTCACTTAGAAACAAGGCACACCTTATAAACTATTTTATTTTAACACATAGCTTAGATTTTATGTTGCTAACTGAAACATGGCTAGATGATAGTGATGGCTAGATAGTTTCTAACCAAAACTAGAAAGTCAGAACACATTTCTCCAGTTCTTAAGTCTCTACACTGGCTGCCGGTCTCCTTCAGAATAGATTTTAAAGTTTTGCTGCTCGTATATAAGTCCAAACATAACTTAGCACTTAAACACCTAACAGACATGATCAGTGAATACACACCAAACAGAGAGCTGAGATCCCTCGGTTCTAATAAATTAGATCTACCCCGGGTAAATTTCAAACAGGGTAAATACTCCTTTACTTACCATGCGACCCACAGATGAAACCAAGGGTGAGATCAAGGGTGCCAACACTTTAGTCATGTTTAAATCCAGGTTAAAGACTCACCTGTTTAGTTGTGCTTTTGTCGACTGAGCACCATCGTCTTTGCAAATCGGCCTTGCAGATTTCTGCCCCGACATTCCCGATAGAGTAGGCTCTCAACTGCAGGGGGCACGGGACGTCATATGCTGTGTATGCGGTAGAGATGGCAGGGTCCCAGGATGGAACCCAGGGGCTTAGAGGGTAACCCTTCTGGCCCCTCTGAGGAATCTGATCATTAACTTGCGTCATCCCAGTCAGTTGCCTTCAACTGGAAGGTGCGATGTAAACCTTCATGGTGGATGGAGACAGTCCTCGATCCAACTCTCTTAAAGGAAGGCAAGCAGGTCTACCGCCGCTATACCAAAGCATTCTCAGATCTGCTGGACTGACAGGGGATGGAGTCGCAATTCTCCAGACCAGAGTTTTCACCAAGACAGAGCATCTGCTGTGCAGTTCAACCTGGCGGGAATATAGACTACAACTAGTGGCAGACCACAGTGGTGACTCAAGAGGAGCAGTCTGCAAACGAGAGCTGACAAACAGAGTAAGCGTATCCTTTCTTGTCGTTTGACATATGCCGCCATGTTGTCTTTCCTGACCAACACATGATGACCCTGCAGCATTCTCCTAGCCTGTGGCCACCCTCTGTTTGGAGACAGCCTTTTCTATCGACTGCTGTCCTCCAAAGCATACAAAGAACCGATCAGAACTTCTAAGGTTCCAGGTCCTTTCTACATAGATCCTCAGTGCTCGAACTGGTCAATTGTGACCAGGGGCTGATGCTGCCTCCTCTCCGGGCAGAGCTTGGAGGTTCATTACCTGAGTTTTGAACAGAATGGTAGGAACCTTGGGCGCATATCCTCTAAGCAGGTCTCGTCATAGGAGAGTGCAGATCCCCCACCCTCTTAATCGAGGTAAACGCGTCTAAGATCACCATCTTAATTAACAGAAATTAAGCCCTACTGAGCCAAGAGGCTAGAATGGATGACCTTGATGTCCTATCAGGACAATAGAAAGATTCCAGGAGGGAACTAAGAACGGTTTAGAGGGCAACCCTTCTGGCCCCTCTGAGGAATCTGACCATTAACTTGTGTTGTCCCAGTCTGTTGCCTTCAACTGGAAGGTGCGATGTAAACCTTCAGGGTGGATGGAGACAGTCCTTGATCCAACTCTTTTGAAGGAAGGTTAGCAGGTCTACCACCGCTATACCAAAGCATTCTCAGATCTGCTGGACTGACAGGGGATGGAATTTGCAGCATGTCCCTGCAGCATCCCTGTCGTGATGTCCCTGCAGCATTCTCCTGTACTGCTCTACTGCTAGGAGCACTGTTCACAGCTCTAGGTGATTTATGCTCTAGGAAGCGTGCCTCTTGGTCCATAACCCTGAGATTTTGTGCTTCCTGCATACAGCACCCCACATGGTCTTTGAAGCATCGGTAATCATGTGCCTGGCAGGAGCTCTAGGGCAACATCCTGGTATGATTTCATAGACCAAAATGTTACATTTTAACATGCTCTCTCTCTCTCTCTGTATATAGGTGTGTCACACCTGTTTTCTCTCTCCTCATTTCCCTTGCTCTCAGCTGCTCCTCGTTTTCTTGATTAGCTTCACTATTTATTTCCTCCTTCCTTCCCTTATCTTTACTGGTGTATTAGTTAATGTTGCTGCTCAAGTTTTCAGTCGACCTGCTCTCTCAGTTATCTTCTCCTTTTGATTAGTCCAGTTTAAGTTATTTCCAGACACCCAGAAGATGGTGCTTCTGTAGTTTTTATTTAATAAACTTTTGTACTGACTGCATTTGGGTCCTACTTCGTTATTTGCCTGACAAGGTGTGAGTGTGCGTGGGTGTGTGCGTGTGTGTGGGTGTGCGTTGATGTGTGAGGCACACTAAAATCTTTGCAGTCTTTTATAAAATAATGATCATGAACTAGATTGGAAGGGTAAATATATACAATGAAATGTAAGAGGTGACAGTCATGTACAAGTTCAGTGAGCAATAACCCAAACTCAAACTAAGACATCTTATCTGGACCATCTTGTTCTCAGTTCTTTCAAATTCTCAGCAATTTCTGACAGGAAATCAGACGTTATCTGGAAAACACTGAGCAACATTTCCTGTGAATGTAATCTATCATCAGAGGACTTTGTTTGGTTAAATTTGGCTATAAAAGCAATTATAATATAGACCATTACAATCTAGTTCACTGGAACTAAAAGCGTATCTGTTAGAGGAACATGAAGGTCATATTTTATTTAAATACATTTGAAACTAAACCCAGCTCTTCATGAGAAACCAATGTAATGCTAAAAAACAAAACCAAACTACCAAACGAACAAAGATGAACATATCCTTAAAGACTGTACGGATTTTCTTGCTCACTGCTTTTCACATACATTTAAACACAAATATACATTTTCAAACCCAGACAGTATCTTCCTGCTGTACACTATTTACTGTATACTGCTTTTCTGATTACGAAAGTAAAAGTGAAATGTAGATCTCACTGTCAACATTGATGGTCCACTGTATGATGAGGGAGCTGTGAGACTGACTCAGGTGGGCTGTCAGGTGGTACACAGGGGAAGGGTTTGAGTTGGACTGGTCAAACCATTCTGATGGCAGATGATTGTCTGAGAAAGACACAAGAAGATTGGTTAGAGAGAAGGAGGAAGAGTGCGGTAAAGCATGGTGAACGAGGAGACAGAAAAAGGATACATTAAAGTCAAAAGAAGGAAATTGAGTTTTCCAGGGCCTCTGTTGGTAAAATGTAGCACTGGTAACTAAGGATGCGGGTTTGATTCTCAGGGAAAGCAATTGATTAAAGGTTTAATTAAGTTGCATTTTATAACAGTGTCCAAAAAATGTATACATGTAAAAGAAAAGATAGAATGAATAAATCATGAACCACACTTTATGCAGAGTGTGTAGAGCACCAAATGCTCATGGGGACGCTAGCAAGGAGCTTGTGAAAAAAATATCTCAATAAATATTTGATAGAACAATCGCTTCACTTGTCAGACATTTCTTGCATGTTTTAGTATTTTTTCCTCATAAAAAAACATGCCTCTAGTCATATTCAGATTGGTTCGCACATCTTTGTGCTATCCTGTTTTCTTTTTCTGGGACCTCAAAACGACTTGAGGTCGATAGCCACACCCATTAGCCATAGCGCTGCTCACTAACACAGCTCACCTCAATAAAGAACGCAGAAACTGACTGACATGGAAGGTATCTTTTTAGATGGTCCTGTTCCAAAAGTTGCCTTATCAAAATTACAAATATTATTCTTAAATGGAAGGATTTTCTGTGTGCGAACAGAAAAATCCCAGCAGTGGGCGTGGCAGAAGCATGGCAGTGGGATGAAAAGGAGGAACACGGCTTGTTTGAGTGGAGCACAACCAAAATTTAAAAGACATAGTTAACAATAAATACTGACTTTATATGATATGGCACCTTTAATGGATTAATGTGCACTATTAACTGTATATGTAACAAAATTATTTGTAAGGCATATTAATTTGTGTAAGAATTACAAAAGCAACATAGAACAATAATTTCCTTAATGCCCTCTCCTTCTCCTCCTGGTGCCCCCTCACGCACCTCCCAGTGGTCAGTTCGATTAAGACTACATTTTAATTGGACAGAAACCCATTTGGAAATCCCATTAAAAAAGCAACAAGAATCTGGTGCAGAAATAAAGAAGAGAAAGCAAGACGAAGCGCATGCATCATTTAGTGTGTTACATAGTAATAAAAAAGTACATTTAGATGCATTACATGCTGATGCTCATGTTACCATGGTTTTGTAATGATACATCCTAGCCATGTTCAGACAATGTTAAACAAGATTTCCAAAAGAATAAAGTTGCAAATAATTGATTTTAGTTAGATAGGTTTTCTTTTTTTTCATTTTAAACAGTGGATAAGACTAGCACCTCCTTTCTCAGGTTGTTAGCTGGCTGGTTAAGATTATCTCGAGGGTTTCTACTAGATGTGCAGTCAACTATCATTACCCTATACTAGCCAAGTATACTTAGTATACTGATACTACATTGTTACAGCACAGTAAGAGATGCATATCACGCTGTCCCCAGAGCTGTCTTGGGATTTTCTGATCAATGTCTGGGGTATCCCGTCCCATCTTACAGGCCAAAGCTCAAAGCTGCTACACCTGTTGTGAGAACTGGTAAAAGATGGACCACTGAAGCAGAGTGGGATTTAGAAGCCTGCTTCGACTGCACAAATTGAATGTACAGATTGGTTTTGAGTTTGTTTGTTTTTTTTTAAATGCTGCCTCAGAGCTGGAGAGCTCACTGAGTCTGTAACATCCTACATCAGTTTCTGTGAAGAGATGTGCATCCCCAGCCGGACTTGTGTGACATATAGCAGCGACAAACCATGGTTCTCTGGAAAACTCAAACAGCTTTGTCAAGCCAAGAGTGATGTCTACAGAAGTGGAGACAGCAATTTGTGCAAACAGGCCAGAAATCCTTAGAACTCCTTCCGATTGTCTCCCTGAGCAGCCATTAACACCTCCAGCACACATCTGCAAGAACACCTTCAGCACACCATTCTCCCACTCCTGCTCTACAGATTAGTAAAGGGGATGTTTTTCAACTCTTCAGGAAGCAGAAGAGGAGATCACCAGGTCCTGATGGGGTCTCACCAACCTGCCTCAGAACCTGTGCTGACAAACTGGCTCCCATCTTTTCTTTGATCTTCAACAAGTCTCTGCATGCTTCAAACGCTCCACCATCACCCCCATCCCCAAGAAGCCCAAACTCTCAGGTCTCAATGACTACAGATCAGGGACTCTGACATGGGACATTTGAAAGATTGTCGCTGGAACACCTAAAGAACATCACTGGAACCCCTGCAGTTTTCCTGCCAATCTAAGCAATCTGTGGAGGATGCAGTCAACATGGAGATGCACTACTTTCTGCAACATCCGGATAAGCCAGAACTTTTGTGAGGATCCTGTTTGTGGACTTCAGCTCAGTGTTTAACATCATCCTCCAATCCCTTCTAGAAAACAAATTCTCCCAGCTCTCTGTCCCTGACTCTACCTGTCATGGATCACAAGCTTTCTGACAGAAAGACAACAACTTATGAGGACTTGTACTGGCACCCCTAGGGATGTGTTCTCTCTCTCCACTTCTCTTCTCCCTCTAAACCAACGACTGCGCCTCATGAGAAGATCATCGGCGCTCCCCTGCCCTCCCTCCAGGACCTGTACCCCACCAGAGTGAGAAAGAGGGCTAACAAAATCATTCTATACCCCACTCACCCCGGCCACTAACTTTTTGAGCTCTTGCCCTTGGGCTGCCGCTTCAGAGCCACTAACACCAGGACTGTACGACACAAACAGAGCTTCTTTCCCCAAACTGTCTGTCTGCTGAACTCTTAACTCTTAGCTCCCTGCAATCTGTTACCTGCTCCTTGACTCTCGCTCATCTCTTCACCTTACATTTTGCACTTAAGTACACTACACTTTCTAGACTTTTTGTTCAATTGTTTAAATTTCATCAGTCCTTCACAACATTCTACCTCATAGCCTCATTTTAATTGTTTTTGTTAGTCGTATTGCACTTTACCTATTCTACTGTGTTTTTGTTGCTGCACAGACTGCTCCATTGTACCAAAGAAAATTTCTTGTGTGCACGCGTACACACGCACACACATGCGCACGCGTACACACATACACACACACTTGGCAAAAAAGCTGATGCTGATTCTGAGAATATCTATAAGATACACTTTCCTGGTTTGAGCGTTTGTTTTGAAAAATAAAGTAAATCACTCTAAAATTCCTTGGTGTGCTACCACAAAGCATTTGTGCTCAGGGCACCCAAATGGCTAGCAATGGCACTGTCAAAAAAAGATAAACAAGTAACTGAGGTAAGGCTAAGTGCAAGCGAAGGAAATTAATATCTTTGACACTCACCATCCTGCTGACAAACGGCTACCTGATGATATCAAAACAACCAACATTTACATGTGTACACAATACATTAAAAAATTAAGAATTAGATTATTTAATACATACTCTTTTAGAATGCTTTTTGATATATTTGGTGATAATTTATAGCATTCTGTGCTATATGTTAATAAACATACAAGAGCTCTTTGTTATCTGTGTAATATTGTCAACAAGCTACAAAGGTGTTTGAGCAGAAATAATGATTTTTGTTTTTGAGATTGCAGAAATGGGTTTTTGACAACAATACTGTTCTGTGTGAAAACAACGAAGAAGCAGTTGTGTAAGTAACCCATACTTTAGAGGAGAATTCTCTCATACCTCAAATATAGACAGCATTTCACTTCCACAGTCAATTTTACAGTGAGCAAAATTATGTTGATCAATCTCAAAATAGAATGTTTGTAATCCACATGACTTAAACTAAAATTAATGTTTTCAATTACATTTATGCATTTGGCAGACACTTTTGTCCAAAGCGACTTGCAGTAATGGAGAGACAATATGCAATTTGTTACCCAGTCAAATTCTATCTCCGCTTACTACATTTATCTGGTTAGTCTACAATAATTAAATTGTAACGTGTTACACACATTGGTTAATCCTAATTTCATATATTTTCTGTTGTGTATTTTAAATTAAATGATATGTTTTGCTATGTTTAGAACTACATATTCACTGTATCATCTTGTTCTGTTTAAAGCAATACATTATTTAACTTACTATGTTGAGAGCTTCATCACCTGAAACAGACAAGAGGATTAATAAAACCGAAGTCAAAATGTAGAGCTGAGGATCCATCTTCAGAGGAGAAATATACCGAATAGAAGATTCCTCTCTCTCTCTCTCTTAGCTCGCAGAGAGTAGAAAGAAAGAGAGCATACAGGGAGTAGGAGGCGGGATGCAGAGCCGAGAGTAAAAGAGACAAGACCGCGCAACCAGCAAGGAGACGAGCGAGCACACAAGCAAGAAAGACCGAGAGTAGGAGAGAGCGCGATGAGCTCGAGAGAAAAAGAAAGAAGCAAGACACGAGAGAGAGAGAAAGAGAGAGAGAGCGAGAAAAGGAGAAAGAAGAAAAGAAGAGAGCGGAGAGGCGAAAGTATAAGAAGAGGAGAGATGAGAGAAAAGGAAGAAGAAAGAGAGAGAGAGAGAAAAAACGCAGCAACGCGAGAGAGAAAAGAGAGAGACAGAGAAAAGCGAGAGAGAGAGAGAAGAGAGATAAAAGAAAGAAAGAAAAGAAGAAAGCCGACGAGAGAGAGAAAGAGAAACGAAAGCACGAGAGGGAGAGAAAGGAGGAGAGAGAGAAAAAGGAAAAGGAGAGAGAGAAAGTAAGCAAAAGAAAGGGGCAAAATAAGGAGAGAGGAGAGAAAGAGAGAAAGAAAAAATGGTGAGAGAAAGGAGCGAGAGAGAGAAGAGAAAAAGAGAGGCAGTAAGAGCGGAATGTTATAGAGAGCTGAGGCGATAAATTGTACACGAGAGAGTAGACGCGAGACGACAGACAGATGGGCGGCGAGCGATCGCGCACTGAGGAGCCCGCCCGAGACGCGCAGAGACGCATCGAGATGCACCCGCGCCTAGGCCACGCGGCGCGCGGGGCGCGCACGCCCGAGCCACGCCTCGAGTCGGCCCCCGGGCGGAGCGCGAAGGCTCGCGCGCGCGGCGCGCGCAAAAGCGCGCGCGAGAGCGAGACACCGCGCCCCGCGCGGCGCGCGCGGGAGGCAAGCCCGCAGGCGCAGACGGAGGAGAGCGGAGCGCGAAAAAGACGCACGGCGCGCCGAGACAAGAGCGCGAGGAAGAGAAAGTGCGCCCCGGAGAGAGCGCGCGGGAGCGGGCGAGTCAAGAGCGCAGAGAGTACGTCGCGCGAGAACGACGCTCGGAGCGCGAGCGCTGCGCAAAAGAGCGCATACACGCGCGATGCGGCGCGACGAGCGCATATAAGAGCGCCGCGCGAGCAAACGCGCGCGCGCGCCCGCGAGAGCGAGAGAAAAAGAGGCGAGACGTAGTAGAGAGCGAACATGAGCTCGCACCGTCGCCAGCTATGCAGAAGAGAGCGCGAAGGGCTCTATAGTTTGGCGATCACTCCACTCGCCGCGCTGGATCGCGAGAGCGCGCGGTAGAGCGAGTAGAGCGAGAGGGCAGAGAAGAGAGAGGCGAGCGACCGCGACCACGCGAGCGGACGCCCGCGATCCCGGGCGAGAAACGCGAGCGAGCGAGCGCTACGAGCCAGGGGACGACGACGACGAGAGCGAGGCGCGAGAAATACGAGCGCAAAGAAAACAAGAGACGAGAGCAGGTACGGAAAAAGAGAGCGGAGCGAGAGAAAAAGGAGAAAAGAGAGATGGAGACGAGCGAGAGAGAGCTCTCTCTCTCCTAAACTCTCTTCTCTCTTTCTCCTTCTCAATCTCGTCTATATCTCTCTTTCTCTTGTCTCTCTCTCTCTCTCTCTCTGTCTCTCACCCTCCTCTCTCTATGGTATCTGTATCCTCATCTCTATATCGGAAGATTGCGTCATATCGGTCTCTACTATACACACCTCTATCTCTATCCATTCTCACTGTCTCTCCTTTATCACTCCTCTTTCCCTCTCTCCCTCTCCCTGTACCTCTCACTCTCTCTCTCTCTCTCTCTCTCTTCTCGCTCCGTCTCTCTACTCTCTCTCTCTCTCTCTCCACTCTTCTCTCTTCTCTCGTCTCTGCACTGTCTCTCTCATCTCTTCTCTGTCTCTGCTCTCTCTCTGTCTCTCTCTCTCTCTGTCTCTCTCCTTCCTCTATGTCTCTCTCTCTCTCTGTCTCTCTCTCTCTGTCTCTCTCTCTCTCTCTCTCTCTCTCTCTCTCTCTCTCTCTCTCTCTCTCTCTCTCTCTCTCTCTCTCTCTCCACGCAATCGCGGAGCTCTGTGTTCAGGGGGCGTGGCCTCAACACAACGGATTCAGTCAGCTGGGACTCCTGAGAGATCGATCTCATAAAGAGAGAGAGAGAGTTATTTGGTAAGTTTACAGACCTAACGCCTTTCAAATGCGTAGAGGCTATTTCTAGGTTTTAACTAAAATGTTGCTTACTTGTGGTCACTGTGCATCCCTAACTTTGTTGTTTGTTCGAAAAAGTGCTCACAAAGGACGTGGCTTCGTATCGTGTGGGACTGCAGACTATTTGGGGCGTAAAATGCACACACTAACCAACCAATCCATAACACACGTTTACAAACTCACTGAAAACGAAGCCACGTGTTTTACCTGTGACTGTGCGAATCACGCGTTTTAATCTCGACATCACATTTTGCAGAACTCTCTTGGAATTTGTAATTTGTTATTCGGATCAATATTGAACTCTTGGAAGGAGGTATGGGGTTATTGCAGTAGCAATATTATCGTACGCTTACATGGAGATTTGTGTCATTGCAGCTACATCTTTTTGATGTAGAAAAACTTAACATTTATAGCAAAAATGAACCTAAAATGCTAAAGGGATACTCCACTCCCCCAAAAACTGGTCATTAAAGCACGTCATGTCATAAAAACAATGAAGTATGTTGCATAAACAACATATTATATAATTATTAACAATATATTATATCTTTAAGACATGATGTCATATAAACAAATTATTATATTACAAAAAAGCATAATTATATCATTATGTCAGACATAAAGTTAAAAAAAAACATGTATGTTGCTATAGTTCGCCATAGTAGGTCACTATGTGATGTTTAGTAGTTTCAGCTATTTCAAAGTCATATGTTTGTGGTTCTGCTTCCAATCGTGCAGTTAGCCAACTGGACAACAGATATGTTTTTTAATGTTCTTCAGAAATGTGTAGGGCTGCAACAATTATTCGATGTTGTTGATTATTGTCGACAGTAGAATACATCGACAACGAATTGCGAATTACTAGCCAGCATGCACACTTTAAATGGGATAAAACTCAAACCTGAATATTTCAAGCAAACGCGGCTCTATTAGAGTTACAGAAGCAGGGAGAAAAGCTTCCCATCAGAGTTAATGAATGCTGTTCATTATCATAAACAGTTCATTTGAAGGCTGCATCAAACGAACAAGCCTCCGCAGTAAAATAATGCACTTTCATTAACACATGAAGTACAAAAACTCATGTGGCTGCTCCCTTTGAGCAGTCAATATGAGCAGGACAATTTTACTAGTTCTAAAAAAAAAGACGTCATATAGATGTGATATGAACGTCTATTTAAGGTTAATTGTTTAGTGGGCTGGCTTCTATGTTATCAGGGGCAGTACTGGTAAGATAACATGGAAAAGGAATGGCTTGACCCTAACGCACGAGAGCTTCAGAGAGACTATGCTTTGACCTGAAAAATCCACTTCATTCGGCTCATTTTCAAAACAGTAGCTGAGCACAAGATCTGACTCATTTCGATGCTGTCAAATAGAGACGGTGTCTATTTATTGGCTGCACTTGCTTTCGTTCAAAACTACAAATTATGTTGACCACTGATTTTGTAAAAGAATGTCAAAATACAATCTTATGTCAATAAATTGATTGGCTACTAATTAAAATATTTCACAATTTTATTCATTTCTAACCTACAAATATTTTTCTGCATGAGAGGGAGAGAAAGAGAGAATTGAAACAAGTCCTAAAGTAAAAATATTTATACAAGCAAATTTTTTGTCCAGTCACAAAATATTGCATAATAATATAAACAGTAGCATTTCCAACTGTGAAAAATATATTATAAATATGTTGTGTTCCCTGTAAAAGGAATTCAACATGTTTTTCAGATTAGTCGATTATAATCAAAATTAAAGCTGCAAGCAGCGATGGGAGGGCTTTCGCAACTTCTGCGCTTTCAACCCCACAAACAATCCGTAGGGCTACACTCCACCACCACTCTGTGTTTTAAAAAATCTTTAGTCCTAGAACCGTCTCCTTTTACTAACTTTGAAAAAAAGAAGAAGAAAAGACTAAGCGGCGCTATGCATTATTGTATGCATTGTAGCATGAATGTGTTAACACTTGGACTGTTATGAGAATCTGATCATTTGGGACCGATCGGATAATGTATGGCTGAGCTTTACCAACTTACTATTTCAAATCCAAATTTGCACATTTCCTGAGCTCCATGGCCAGCCCATAGCTGTATTTAAAAAAGCTTCGCAATTTAACTTTAAGGATTATTCTGACAGAGTTTAAAAATGAATGTGTAAAATCCCTAGGAGTAGCTTGTTAAAGAATGAAGCCTATATTTTTGCTAAAAGTGTACACTATAAACAGTGACCTGTCCAGTTAGGAAACATGACTTAACAGACTTTTTTGTAGGTCTTGGTGTCCTACACGTTTTTTTGTGTGTGTACGTTATACACTGCCCGAAATAGAGGCGTAAAACTACAAAAACATGTTGTTATTGCTCTCCGTTAGGTGGAGAGGAGTTTTTAAAATATAACAGTTAGCTCAAGTGGTAAATTTAATACTGGAAGTGGCAAATTATCAGACTTCCTGTCGATTTTGGAAACACAATGTATAGTACATTGTTTTTGTCTTAGTCTCATACATAAGAGTATTAAATTTCATTCTTGCATGGCAAACTAATAGTGAGGCAGCAGCTAAAATGTATTAGTTGGCACTAAACCGACTGTTGCCGGTGGCCACGCCCTTTATCGAAGCCAAAAAGCTTTGGAATGTAACATTGGACATTATACTGGCTGAGTTTATAAATGAACAGGTAAAATCTTTAGGAGGAGTTTGTTAAAGTATGAGTTTATATTTATAAAATAACCGGTTTCCTGTCCATTTTAGAAACTTGACTTAATAGACTTTTTTTGTAGGATTTTTAGGTCCTACACAAGCGTGACACATTTTAAGTGTATGTATTACACTGCCTGTGAAAATTGGCCTTTCGCCAGCCGCCACAACCACATACTTTTTGAAAAAGTAAAAAAAAAACCTTCGCAATTTGCTATATACCTTATGATGATGCTGATGGAGTTTGGAGATGTTTAGATTAAATCTGTGGAAGGAGTTTGTCAAAGTATAGAACAAGCAAAAACACCCATTTTAAAGGAAATAACCGACTTCCTGTCGATTTTGGAAATATTTGGTTTATATTAGTAAAAAGTGTTCCATGGTACTTTAGACATGTGTACCAAGTTTCATTCGGCTACGACAAACTGGCGATATAGAGCCACTTTTATTAAAAAAAAATTTTTTAGATCCAAATTTTTTTTACCGGGTCTGAAGGGGTGTGCAGAAATCTGGGACTTTTCATTAATGTTCAGGCTCTCAAAAGTCCCTGCAAGGACAGAAAAGAAGCCCTAATAATTGACTAATCGACAATGGGAATAATTGTTAGTTGCAACGGTAGACTTGCTGGGTTTCAGATCAATATTACCTAACAACAGATGAACCACATATTGACTGGCAATACAGCCTGAATACACTTATTTCATGTTGCTGCCATTTTAACAATGAAAACATTGTTAAAGGGTTTGTCACAGTGTGTGAGCTCGTGCTTGACCAATAAAAGCTGTCTCTATTGCTCACGTGTTTACAGTACGGAGGAGAATGGATAAGGAAAAACTCATGTTGGTGACAAGAGTTGTTTGGTACAGCCCATAAAAACTACACAAACACTGAAAATAGAGGAAATATGATATGGTGTGTTATTGTTTTGAACTTTAGCCTGTTGCTGTGGTCCCCCTGAGAGCCATACAAGGGCAAGGAGCGCCATGGCAACAGCAGAGGTGTGAAAGTACCCTGCAGAGAAGGCAGTACAGAATTTAGGTTCTCATACATTCACATAGATATGTGGTGACCTTAAAAGGTGTCTTTTTGAAGATTATTGGAAATGCTCTGTATTGTATTTCAAGACATCTCTCTTTATGTTTGCGTTCTACAGGTTTCGGATTATCCTCTAGCAGCCCTGATTCTCAATCCTCTTCATCATGTCTTGTTTTACTTCCACCTCATTCCTCACCTTCCTCTCTCGCACCGCTCCCATCCGTCTCCTCAGTACCACAGTAAACCTGGCCACTCCCTCTTACAGCTACATAGTCATCGGAGCAGGATCAGCAGGATGTGTTCTTGCCAATCGTCTCACTGAAAATCTCTCCGAATCTGTGCTTCTCCTGGAGGCGGGGCCGAAAGACAAGGTTCTGGGCAGCACCCGTCTCTCCTGGCAGATCCACATGCCAGCTGCTCTCACCTACAACCTCTGCCATGACAAGTACGTCTGAATTACAAACACTAGGCTCTGTTTCTGAATATTGGAGTACACTATTGAGAATAGGCTGTAAATGGGAACAATTACACTTCTTCTTGGTGTATTGTATAATTAATTCATAACAATCTAATTATTTGAAGCCTCCCCGATAGGTCTTTGTTTTACCAATAACAAAAACATAAAATAAATAAATGTAAGTTACACAGAAATTACCTCCTGTCAATCAATTTGTCTGTAGGACTCTGGCATGAACTGACAGAGGGATCTGTGTCAGAATAATGGCGTCGAGGATTTTGGTTGTGGAAAAAGGAGTACATTCACTATATATCTGGCAATACTTTAGCTCTAGACCAAATGAAAGAGGCCAGCCACGAGACACGTCTGAAGATGTGTGTGGTGAGTAGAGCTGATAGAAGGCAAATATCAATATCAATAGCAAATATCAATCACCGTGGGGATGAGACCCAAAGCAGCCTTGCTTGACCCAAGATACAGACGGGATCACATGAAACCACCCGAGCTATAGACCTAAGCACCACAAAAACTAGTTGCTAAAATGGTGAGTCCATCCCCGGCACCGTTAACGGCACAATGAGAGAAGAGCTGGAGGATCTGGAGGGAGCAGTTTATGGGTAAATAAACGTCTCTCAGTATGGCACAGAACCTCTTCCCTTAGTTCTCTGTGTCTGTGAGGCTTCAAAGTCTCTGCGTATGTTGAAATTAAACCATTATCCACATAGACGTGCTGCACCAGAGATATTCAGAGTCTAACCCCTCCCCTTACTTAAGCACGTCTCAGCTTAACAATTACTTCTAAAATAAGTTTAATTAAAATCATTACGTTTACTTTACTCTCTCATTGAATCAATTCTTTTCTGCAAGATTCCCATGATGCAATTCTGCACTCTGGTGTCTACATTCAAGTATTCTTCTCTCTGTTCCTTCTTTCAAGTAAACCAGGTTAACACACCAAAAAAATTCACGCAAACAAAAATGTGTATATCTGTTTTTACGTAGACGTGTCTAACACAAATTCTAAAGGGTTTCCAATTTATATGTCCTCCCATATTTTTTATTAATATGGAAGAGTTTTGTTTATGTTTTAACAACATTTATTAACATTTTTAAATGCGTTAATGCTTAAAGGAGCCTTAAACCGTATATTTTCAGTCATTGAACGCTTGTACTGTGAGCATTTCCATTTGAAATGCTTTCAAAACTGATAAGCATGTTCAAAAGGAGTTTCAATTAATAGTTTTTTTAATACTGTAATTGCATATGAATATTTTTAATGAATCACAATGGAAAATCTATTTTATTTAAATATATTTTGTGGGTATATCAAATTACATTTGCGCAATACATTATTTTAATTACATAATTATAGAAGGACATTTATTGTTTTAATTAATGCATTAGTTAAATCTTTTAAACTATAATTTGCGTCACACTCTTTAAAATAGTCACATTTTAAATACATTTATTGTCATTTTATTACTTATACATTTTTACCATTTTTAATAAATATTAAACCAGACAAAAAAATGTAGCCTGCAGTAGGGTTGGGCGATGTTGCCGAATTGGGTTTCGGCGATGTCTATTGTCTAGTTTTGGTTGGTAAAAAAGGAGGATGTTCACCTATCTAGAAATACTTTAGCTCTATACTGAATGAAAGAGGACAACCACGAGACGCATCTGAATTGGTTTGAAGAGTTGAAGCAAGTAATTCTAAAGCAGATCGAAGGAAATTTTCAATAACTCCACCATGAGTATGAGACCCAAAGCTGCCTTGCTTGACCCAAAATACAGAGGAAATCACATGAAAGCACCACAAAAACTCATATTAAACTGGTTACTGAAATGTCGATTCAGAACTGGCCTTGCGCGAGTTAGCCACCCGGCCCGCGAAAGAATAGTTGAAGGATCGCCGATGCCAACTCAACATCGCGATGTCTATCTACCATCAGCGATGGGCGATGGCATTGTCTATCGACCCAACCCTAGCCTGAAGCCTCAAGATATGCTAAGCAGCAGGTACCAGTAAATGCAATAGATGATAGATTTAATAATAATTTACAACAAAGCATAAACCAACGTTTCTACGGTAATTCTTTACTTAACTACTAACACATTATTGGAAAAGCTCCTAAGACTTTCATCCAATCTCTCTCTTTCTCTCCTATCCACAGGTACAACTGGTACTACCACACCGTCCCGCAGTCTCACATGAACAACCGAGTGATGTATTGGCCCCGTGGGCGTGTTTGGGGGGGTTCTTCCTCTCTCAATGCCATGGTATACATCCGGGGCCATGCCGAGGACTATAACCGTTGGCACCAGGAGGGGGCTGAGGGATGGGACTATGAGCATTGCCTGCCATATTTCCGGAAAGCACAAAAGCACGAATTGGGCGCAAACAGGTATAGAGGAGATGAGGGGCCACTGTGTGTGAGTCGGGGGAGGACCAATCATCCTCTGCACCAGGCATTTATTCAGGCTGGGCAGGAGGCCGGGTATCCTTTCACTGATGATATGAACGGGTTTCAGCAGGAGGGTGTGGGATGGATGGACATGACCATACACAAGGGTAAATAACCTCATTTTTTTAGCATTTAAGGGGTCATGAAACCCGAGAATACTTATACGCTTTCCAAACACCAATGCATTTCCTGCTTTAGTATTGACCTTTAGATTTCAGCTTTCAGATAAGAGATGAGAGAAGAGCTTCTCTTTTCAAGGCTAGATGTGCGGCATGGAACTGAGAAAAGAATGGAAATAGAAGGACATTTTGTTTTTATTTTTATTCATTCAGGGTTTTTTGATTACATGTAAATTAGTGCTTGGACAGGAATAGCCACGCAGAGCACTATTGTAGGATTTTTTTTTATTATTAGAAAAGGGGCAGGAGTGCACAGATGCGCCATTAAGACACAGAGGTAAATACTCAATTCTAACAATCCCCTCTTCGATGCTCTTCTTCTTTTGAAAGCAGCTGGACTGTTTCTTCAAAAATGTTCATCATGTGTCTTCTTATACCAAGCGGCAACCTTCTCCTTTCCCTCTCGATGCATAATAAGAAGTGACTGAACTGCAGTTTCTCGAGCGGCTGACTCCAGAAGTGAACAGGTTCTCATTCACTCCAGTGTTAAAACGGACCAACTTTGGAGTTGAAAAAAACAAGCTTTTACCCCTGGCTCCATTAGTTTTGCTGATTCAGATTGCTAGTTTTGGCATTCATGAACATTCTGAGGGTGTTGAATTATGTTTTAATGTGTTTAAGGTATGCCACGGATTGCAACTTCAGCCCATCAGACATCTTCTCTACAGCCATGTCCCGCCTCTGTATACATATTTATTTACTGGCTACTCCCACTCTGAGCCTCTTTTAACTTTGCCAGAAACCTATGGGTGACACTACGTCCATGTTATATACAGTGGCACAAGCAGCCCCCGTCTCTCAGATAAGCACAAACGTGCTAACTTCACTTCTACGGGGAGTGCAGAATTATTAGGCAAGTTGTATTTCTGAGGATTAATTTTATTATGGAACAACAACCATGTTCTCAATTAACCCAAAAAATTCATTAATATCAAAGCTGAATATTTTTGGAAGTAGTTTTTAGTTTGTTTTTAGTTGTAGCTATTTTAGGAAGATATCTGTGTGTGCAGCTGACTATTACTGTGCATAATTATTAGGCAACTTAACAAAAAACAAATATATACCCATTGCAATTATTTATTTTCACAAGTGAAACCAATATAACATCTCAACATTCACAAATATACATTTCTGACATTCAAAAACCAATCAGTGACCAATATAGCCACCTTTCTTTGCAAGGACACTCAAAAGTCTGCCATCCATGGATTCTGTCAGTGTTTTGATCTGTTCACTATCAACATTGCGTGCAGCAGCAACCACAGCCTCCCAGACACTGTTTAGAGAGGAGTACTGGTTTCCCTCCTTGTAGATCTCACATTTGATGATGGACCACAGGTTCTCTATGGGGTTCAGATCAGATGAACAAGGAGGCCATGCCATTAGTTTTTCTTCTTTTAGACCCTTTCTTGCCAGCCACGCTGTGGAGTACTTGGACGTGTGTGATGGAGCATTGTCCTCCATGAAAATCATGTTTTTCTTGAAGGATGCAGACTTCTTCCTGTACCACTGCTTGAAGAAGGTGTCTTCCAGAAACTGGCAGTAGGACTGGGAGTTGAGCTTGACTCCATCCTCAAGACGAAAAGGCATCTTTATTGATACCAGCCCAAATCAGTACTCCACCTCCACCTTGCTGGCGTCTGAGTCGGACTGGAGTTCTCTGCTCTTTACCGATCCAGCCACGAGCCCATCCATCTGGCCCTCAAGACTCACTCTCATTTCATCAGTCCATAAAACCTTAGAAAAATCTGTCTTCAGATATTTCTTGGCCCAGTCTTGACGTTTCAGCTTGTGTGTCTTGTTCAGTGGTGGTCGTTTTTCAGCCTTTCTTACCTTGGCCATGTCTCTGAGTATTGCACAATCTGTGCTTTTTGACACTCCAGTGATGTTGCAGCTCTGAAATATGGCAAAACTGGTGGCAAGTGGCATCTTGGCAACTGCACGCTTGACTTTTCTCAGTTCATGGGCAGTGATTTTGCACTTTGGTTTTTCCACACGCTTCTTGCGACCCTGTTGACTATTTTCAATGAAACGCTTGATTGTTCGACGATCACGCTTCAGAAGCTTGGCAATTTTAAGAGTGCTGCATCCCTCTGCAAGATATCTCACTATTTTTGACTTTTTGGAACCTGTCAAGTCCTTCTTTTGACCCATTTTGCCAAAGGAAAGGAAGTTGCCTAATAATTATGCACACCTGATATGGGGTGTTGATGTCATTAGACCACACCCCTTCTCATTACAGAGATGCACATCTCCTAATTTGCTTAATTGGTAGTAAGCTTTCGAGCCTATACAGCTTGGCGTAAGACAACATGCATAATGAGGATGATGTGGTCAAAATACTCATTTGCCTAATAATTCTGCACACAGTGTATTGCCTGTGTTTAATAACATACACCAGCTCAAAAATGCATCCCATATGCTACAGAGCAAGCGCACCAATATTATACATAGGCTGAACCAACCACTAATACAGACCCAGCGAAAAGTGGAGACTAGTCAAAGGACTCACCAAACTGATTTAAAGGGTCTTTCAAACAGTAACAAATATGGGAATAAAGTTGACAATATATTAAATGTAGATTTAGATCCCACGGTTGTCGCTTGAATATTAGTGGTGGGCGAAATGGCTCATAAATAATATCACAATATTAAAAAGTTTGGTGATAATGATATGAACTGATATTTTGGATAGCAAAAGTTTTCATACTAATTTTTTTTTTTTCAATTTCAAGAACATACAATTGTACACA
The DNA here is from genome assembly GCA_900490495.1 of Danionella dracula. NCBI lineage: Eukaryota > Metazoa > Chordata > Actinopteri > Cypriniformes > Danionidae > Danionella > Danionella dracula. Next base: position 18,664,310 of record UELW01000334.1, read on the forward strand.
ATAAGTGTCATAGCTTAATTAGTATAAAACAAACACTTTGCACCTTAATATATAGAACGGAACAGAATTCCCTTCAATTGTTTAGTTAAATATCAAATTATTATCTTCACATAAAAAAAAAAAAAATATATATATATATATATATATATATATATATATATATATACTTTTTTTTACCTTGTAAGTAATGGGAAAATGATTTTATTGTTTTTGCAAAAAAAAAATACTATTTTGTCTTTTTACTTTAAAATGGCATGTTCAATTCAGTACATTGCTTGCAGTTATTTGGTGTTTAATGTTGTAAAATACTTATATACATTTAAATACAATCTCCTAAGTTATAATTACTCAGTGTCCACCAACTGATCCAATCCCACCATCAAATGAACAGCATTAAAAACTTAGTTCTCACAATCAGCAGAAGTTTAATCAACCAATCGACCACTAGGTTCGAAAAATGACTTTTAAAAAATGGCTCTATAGTGCCACCTAACACGTTTTTGTAGCTGTTGCGCAACCAGTTTGTTGTAGCAAAATGAAATTTTGTACACATGTGTGAAGTACCAAGCTGCAACTTTTACTAATATTGTTCAATTGCTTGTTCAATACTTTGACGAACTCCTCCCACAGATTACATCTACAAACTTCTTCAGTATCATCATAAGGCATACAGCATGTTAAATTGTGAAGCTTTTTTGGGCTTTTTTTTATAAAGTAAGTCGTGGGTATATGGCTGGCGAATTTCCACTTTTCAGTTTGAAACAGGAAATCATTATTGCTCAGCCATACAATGTCTGATCTGGCTCAAACGCATCTCCATCCATCCATTTTCTTGTCGGCTTTTTCCCTTTCGGATTTGTCACAGCCAACTCTTCTGGCGTATGTTTTATTCGGCTTGCTACCCATTGCGTCACCGTGACGCCTCAAACGTAGCTCATTCTGTTCATAGACCAATTCTGAACAAGTTCATATGACAACAAACACTATAAGTCATAGGGCAACATAGTGGCGAGCAATTACAACATCTTTTTTGTAGTTTTACACCTCTATTTCAGGTAGTACACAAAAAAAGTCTACTGGGCTGTGTTTCCAAACTGGACAGGGAACCGGTTTTAAGACACTTTCAGCAAAAAATATAGGCTTCAGTCTTTAAAAAACTCCATGTTTCCACGTTCATTTTTAAACTCTTTTTAAAGTACTTTAATAATCGTAAAGGATATCCATTGTTAACTTGCGAAATGTTTTGGATACAGCTAAGGGGGTGGCCATGGAGTCCAAGGAATGTGCAAATTTTGATTTTGGAACAGTAAGAATGTAAAGCTCAGCCATACAGTGCTGTGAAAAAGTATTTCAGTGAACCACTGTCAGAGCTATTAAACACAAATGGAGAAAAATGGGAACAGTAGCAAACCTTATTAGGAGTGGTCAACCAACTAAGATTTCTCCAAGAGTGGGATGACAGCTCATTCAGGATGTCACAGAAGAACCTAGAAGCACATTCAAAGAAATACAGGGCTCCCTACCCTCAGTTAAGGTCAGTGTTCACGACTCCACCATAAGAAAAATACTGGCCCACTACTTTCAATAAGAACATGTCTCACATTTGCCAAAAAGCGTCTTGATGATCCTCAAGACTTTTGGAGAAACATTCTCTGGACTGACGAGTCTAAAATGGAACTTTTTGGAAGGTGTGCAGCCCATTACATCTGGCGTAAAAATGGCACAGCATTTTGAAAAAAAGATACTAACCGTGAATCATGATGGTGGCAACATGGAGTGATGGTCTGGGCCTGCTTTGCTGCCTCAGGACCAGGACAACTTCCTGTGATTTAAGGAAAAATGAATTCTACTGTTCATCAGAAGATCCTGAAGGAGAGCGTCCGGCCATCAGTTCATGCCCTCAAACTCAAGCGCTCTTGTGTCATGCAACAGGGCAATGATCCAAAACACACCAGCAAGTCCACCTCTAAATGGCTCAAAGAAAATAAAATTAAAGTTTCAGAGTGGCCAAGTCAAAGTCCGGATTTAAATCCGATTGAGATGCTGTGATGTGACCTTAAACGGGCAAAAAACCCTCCAATATGGCGAATTCTGCAAAGAAGAGTGGGCCAAAATTCTTCCCCAGCCGTATGAAAGACTCATCACCAATTATCGCAAATGTTTGATTACAGTTATTGCTGCCAAAGATGGGCAATATTTTTTCACACAGGGTCAGATAGGTTTGGATTTGTTTTGTGCCCCAAAAAATTAAATCGTCAATGTTGTCTTTCCTTGGGTTTGTGTCTGTGTGATATTAAGTTTGTTTTGATGATCTGTAAACTTTTTGAGCGATAAAGAATTACATTGTCCGATAGGTCCAATATTATCAAATTCTCATGACAGTTCAAGTGTTCGCACATTCGTAACACATTCGTATTTCAATGCACACGTTAAGTCATAGCTCCACCTAGCTTTTCATTGTAAATTTGTAAAAGGAGACTGTTCTAGCGGTTGGTCTAGGATCACAGAGTTTTTTAAACACAGAGAGGTCTTGGTGTGTAGCCCTACGGATTGGCTGCAAGGGGGAAATCGCCGAAGGTGTGAGAGCCCTCCCATCACAACTTGCAGCTTTAATTTATTTTGTGTCTTGTAAGCTTCGTGTACCTCATTAATACTGCACATACCATAGATTTTTGAAAGAAACTGCCTTTCTATGCAAGACTTGTTCTCTCTCCCTCCTCTGCGTGTTTTGACTGTAGGTTTTCGTAGCTCAGTTTTAAGGCTTTTTAATGGTCAATGTCAGACAATTACAAAATAAATTCCGTTTGGAACCAACAACAGAGCTTCAAAAGAAAATAATTAGCTCTGTCTTTAAAAAAACAGAATACCTATGTACTCTTTTTTTTTTCGCTCATATATTTTTTTCATTTTCTCTTAGGTAAACGCTGGAGCACAGCGAGTGCCTACCTGCGTCCAGCGCTCTCTAGATTGAATCTGAAGACTGAGGTGCGGTGTATGGTGACACGTCTGCTGTTCGATGGAACAAGAGCTCGAGGAGTTGAGTACAAACAAAATGGACAGATCAAACAGGTAAATCTGCAACAGTCTTTCAACAGCAGTTGTGGTCTGGTGGATAAGGACATGGACTTGTGATCGCAAGGTCGCAGACTCAAACCCCAGATCCACCGAGTTGAGTTGGTCTTCAACAAACACAGCTGTGGCGCCCTCAAACACGGCACCAGTTTCCCCAACCGCTCCCCGGGTGCTGAGCCTTGGCTGCCCACTGCTCCGGGTGTGTGTTCACGGTGTGTTTGTTCACTGCTGTGTGTGTACACTTGGATGGGTTACATGCAGAGCACAAATTCTGAGTATGGGTAACTCCATATCTGGCCAACTGCTCACTTTCACTTTTACTTGTTTATACCATAGGGGTCTCGTTTAAAAAGAAGTGCACAGGAAAAATTCAGCAAATCTGTCAAAACCTGCATGCAATCTTTCTTCATAAATCAGTTGTGTGCACACTCATGTGAGTCTGGGTTTACGCCCCTTGCACACCTCATTTACACCATAAATATTCAATTCAAATGAGTGAATGAATTACATTTGTTCATAGCTGATCCAAATATTTTAAAACAAATTTACAGTCACAGCAAAAAGAAAAGGAAGTGTTGAATCTGCTGATGTGTTAAGAGGAGGTCTTAAAAAGGTCTACTGATATCTCTAAAAGAAGAACTCCTCTGTGCTGACTGTTGAAACATGAGCTTTATTTAAAAACCAAAGTATTTTGAGCTCTTAAACTTTGAGTGTCGCTTTAATGTTGCTTCAGTCTTTAAATTTCAAAATGTCAGGCACTTTTTAATTCCTTACTTTACCCTCACTTTACGAATATACTTCAATGTTTTATATGTACAATATATTTACCACATCCATTAAACTCAGTTTTTTTGTTACGTTTTAAACGTTCTTTTAGATTATGGAGTTAAAGATATGCCAAAACAATCTGAGTTTAATTTGTGTTGGTTGACAATTGTATTTTAATAAACCTGAGTATTATATGCCATTCAAACTTGTTTGAACGAGAATTTCTTGAACTTTTTCAAATTCAAAATTGATTTTTAATGCTGTTCTGTGATCACAACTGTTCTTTGATCATCTACTCTTCCCTGTTGATGACTCATGATCTGCTTTCTGCCAGATCGGAATGTTGTGTTTTGATTTTTAAAATGTTGAACTTGATGTTTCAAGTGTAAATGTTGGATGGTTTAAAACATTTTTTAATTACATATTATTATCAGGTTTATTTAAATACAATTGTCAATAATTCAAATCAACAACACGCAATCTCAAACTCCAAAGTAGTTTAGGTTTTTTGCTTTCGATTATATGTCAGGACTGAGTGTAAGATAAAGTGAGTGTTCTTCAGGTCTTTGCAGATAAAGAGGTGATTCTCAGCGGCGGGGCGATCAACTCTCCACAGCTCCTCCTGTTGTCAGGAGTGGGGAACGCAGATGACCTTCGCAAACTCGACATTCCTGTTGTTCAGCATCTACCAGGTCACAACATGTTACATTTACAAGTATAAATGGTACACAACTTAATCTGAAGGGTAGGCCTGTCATGATAACACATTGCAAAAATATTGTAATATGTTACTTGAAATAATAATGCAAATTAGTATTTTAAATGTGTATGTATACCAGATAAGCTTATCCAAAGCATATATTGCTACATTGAAGACTCATTTGATCACTTTATGCTTTCACTGATTCAACAATTTACCATTTGCTTGCAGCATGCTTACTAACTGCGAGTTTGGTTTCACTGTTAGAAGAACATGCACATATTTTACTTTGCTGAATCTCTTTTATGTCAGCTTCAAAGCAACCATTTTTATAAACACTGATTTAACACTGGTATAAACATTGTTACGATATACTAGTAAAGGGAAAGGAAGCTATAACATTTTTTAAAAGTATTCTTCAACTCCTTTTGTATTGAAAAGTGGAACATGTTCATATTCAAATGAAATGAAAATAAATCACCACTAACAAAAGATGAATTTATTAACTGTTACACAATAAGTGATATGAGTAGGTTGATTAAATATCTGCCAAAAATAAAAACACTAAAATATTTTAACAGAGAGAGAACAATGAAAATTGCCAAATCTTAACACAACTAAATACATAAAGAAATAAACAGTACAACCTAACTTAACTTGACTATCTATAATTTAACTAAACAAAAACATGCCACTTGCACTAGATAAACTAGTAAACTAAATTGGCTGAAGCGTCCTCCAGTGTTGGGGACATGACCTTCTACACTAAATGTCTCATCAAGAGCAGTCAGGTAGTGTTTGGGACATTAACACACACGTCTGAAAATAAAGTACAAAAGAGAGAATCGACTCGTAAGAGAAGTACAGCAGCCACAATATAAACGCACCGGTCTTCAGAACAAGTTAGAAACTGCATTCACTCGGCTAGATTCCTGTGAGCAAATCCTCTCAGCCACATTAAGCTGCAGAGACCTCACACTATCAAAGAGAAGGAGTGATGGAAAACCGACAATCCCTGTGTGACTTTTAAAATTTGACAAACAGGCCGGGTCAGCACAAGATATGATACATACAAAAAACTGCATTTGTTAACAGTCCATATCAAATATAAACAGAAAAAAAAGCATTAAACAATGAGATAGAATGAGAATAGTGTTGTGTATCACCCAGTTTAGCCAGAGCATCGAAGTCTGGTTGAAATTCTGTTGTGGCAATTGTCAGAACAGATCTGAGGTGTTCATCACTCGTCTGGGATCTGTGGGGTGCTTTGTTGGTGTTCATCTCAATAAAAGCCTGTTCACACACATGTGTAGAGCCAAACAACTCCAGCATCCTCTGTGCCATCTTCAGAATGTTTGGAAATTTGGCAGCACTATTTGAAGCATAAAACGAATCCAGTTTCTGGGAGCTGAACTTATCCTCTAACACCATGTCACATTGGAGTTCAATCTGTTCCAACTGCAACTCCAGTGACTCCGTTTCCGGGTTTTGTGAGAAGTGGCATGACACCAGCTGAAGTGAAATCACAAAACTGAAAGAAATCCTCAGCAGCTGCTGTTTTTTTCTGGCGGGGTTTCCCTGCCGCACCAGAGACACTGTTGGCATAACTTAAGTACATCATCAATCATCAGCTGAACTAGTTCAAACGTAACCTAATCAAAGCAAAATCTAAAATCTATCTTTGTAACACAGTTTGTAACAATGTATTCTTTTAGAATTGATTATGTAAATACAATTAATCCTATATACACATGAAAACACAGCATATTTAAATACATTTTGGGATGCAAGACAGTAAAAGTGAAATCCCAAGTGAGCAAGTGAGTAATCTAGTGAAGTGATGTGGCTCTCTCTTTCTCTATCTCTCTTCAGGTGTTGGAAGCAATCTGCAGGATCACCTGGAGCTCTACATCCAACATCGCTGCACTCAACCAATCACTCTCTATGGAGCCCAGAAACCACTCAACATGCTGTCCATTGGAGTCGAGTGGATGCTCCGTACAACTGGTAGGGTCACACACTCTCTATGTTACACAAACTCACACTTAAATACAGGATCACACAGATGAAATAACCTTGAGTAATGCTTGCTTTTCATAGAGGGTTTGATTTAGGGCCAGTGCTAGACCGTGTGAACCGTTTCAGAGAAGCACTTTCAGAAACGGTTCATGGAAACAAAAGAATTGCTTACATGCACGCTACAATGAATCGTTACCAGAGCCAAGTGTTTTTGGAAGTGGAATACAGATGCCAGCCTGAAAGGTCCTTTAGTGGACCTAAGACATAAATGCTCTTTTAGAATGTTTTTAAAGGATGGAATTATTCTACTGCAGGTTACGGAGCTACAGCTCATCTAGAGAGTGGGGGCTTCATCCGCAGTCGACCTGATGTCCCTCATCCTGACATTCAGTTCCACTTCCTGCCATCACAGGTCATCGATCACGGTCGCGTCAAATCCAAGATGGAAGCCTTCCAGGTATGTTTTGTCTGAGTGTAGTATTTTTTTCATGGCAAAAAATCTTTTAAATTTAAAACATAGCTTTAAGTGTCTGAACCTTGTCAGTTCTACACCACATTTCAGAAATCTTTTTAGTTCATCTGTTATTTTTTCTAAAGTACTAATGAGAATTCTATAACCTACCATCACCAGTGTTTACCATTTAATTGAATCTGTGAATAAGGTGTCAGTGAATAAAGTTATGACAAACAATGTAAATACACAAAATATCTTCATTAATTTGTTTAATTGAAAAGCAAGCAATAGACAATTACTGCAATCTCCTTTTTTGTTATTTCTCTAATATATTTCACTGATTAATATAGTCTTAAATTCTACATTCATGCAAAAACTGGGATTCAAATTGAACAATTTTTACCCTTTTGTCTGCTCTGCTCCCTCAACTTTCAACCCAAAGTGACACAATTGCAAATTTAAGCAAGTTCCTTTGTATAGCACATTTTACACACATTGCCCATTCAAAGTGCTTTAAAGAAGCATACACATTGTGAAGATTAAATTTTCAAAGATGTAATCCTTAGGATACTAATGTGCATTATGAAATAAATGAAGTGAGAATCAGGTTGTGATGTTTGCTTGTGCACTGTACCCTCAGGTTCACGTAGGGCCCATGCGGAGCACGAGCGTTGGCTGGCTCAAGCTGAAGAGCAGAGATCCGCTAGATCACCCCATCATCCAGCCAAACTACCTCTCCACTGGTGAGACGTCCCTCCCTAACACGCTTTCACCTCAACTCTGGAAAAATGCATCAGGGTGTACTCAATGAAAGGGCCAGTAGTGTATAATGGTCCAATGCCATGAAGTTAAAACGATAAAAATCTAATGCAGTAAATGGGGGAAATACATCAGCAGATCGACCAAAACTTGTATACTAAAGCTGGTTTGCTCCACACTGTTTTTTGATCAGGCGTCAGAACAAGGCAGGATTTGCAATGAAGCTGAGACTGAAGTTTGGACTTCAGCAGTAACACGTTATTAATATCGCATTACAAAGGCATCACTATTAATACTCCAATGCAGAACTTTTTAAATAAACTAACTCAGTTACCTTTACTATCTGCTGCATTAGTGCATTACTGTGTGTTATTATTCCTATTTCCTCCCGTTGCCATTTGTTGAATGCCACACGAAGAAGAAAGCTCATTCAGTGATTGGTGTACATCACCGGTTATCGACGGAGAAGTAAAGGTGTCGTGTGATTGGGGGTTGTAACTTGCCTGAGGCTGTGTTAAACGAGCGTGATCGGGGAGAATCAAGGTGAGAGAAAAACCATTGTCTGTACATAACATGCTCAACGTAAATCAGTAAAAAGTGGGCGTAGCAAGTTTTCGCTAGCATGGGACTACATCACTTCCCGGTTATAAAGAATGGGTCACGAAAGTCAAGACATGGATGTAGTGAAGACATCTGATTTACGTAAACAAAGTAAATTAAAAATAATTCAGCCCCCTCAGAGTATTCATGAAGGTCTAAACTAATTGCAGCACCAGGAATGGAAACATGTTTTTTTCATCACCAAAGTTGTTGAGTTTTAATATTGGAGTGAATGACAACCTGCTCACTTCTGACCCCACCTCCCCTTGCATCCGGTCGAGGTACTACAGTTCAGTCACTTCCTATTGCACAGGAGCAGGGAGAGCGGGAAGTAGATCCTTGATAAAAACTAGTTTTTTAAATGTGGAAATACACACATTATTTAACAGAAGTGGAGATTAAGGAGCTCCGGTTTCCCCACAAGTCCAAAGACATGCGGAATAAGTGAATTGAATAAGAACAATTGTCCATAGTGTTAACGTGTGAATGAGTGTGTGTGAATGTTTCCCAGCGATGGGTTGCGGCAGGGAAGGGCATCCGCTGCATAAAACATATGCCAGAGAGTTGGCGGTTCATTCCGCTGTGGCGACCCCGAAAGGGAAGAAAGCCGACATGAAAATGGATGGATGGAGATTAAGGAGAAAACCATCTCAGTAAGATGCGAGCTCTGTCTATCTGCTCGAAACTACTGTCAACGACAACAAACAACTATTTATTTCCTCTAATAATACATACTACTAGATTTATGATTGATATAAAATGCACCATTTTATTGTAAAATAATGTTATTTCAAATAATATTTTATTTAATAATAATAATATTTTCCACATAAACTGTGAATAATTATCGTTTTAAATCATGTATTAATTGTTTTTATTTGGTATATATTTGAGAAGTAACAATATTATGTTATTTGGTTTCTTTTGTGTTATTTATTTTATAAATTTTCAATTTGTGCTTGTCTGACATGTATTATCATTTAAAAGTTTTTTTTGTTTTAACTCAGTTTTGTGTGCATATTGACAATAATGCTTGGTATTAAGTCAGAATGCAAATAAATAAAAAACAGTTAAACTAATCACCAAAGTAGTATTTTCCATGCGGCACTGATATTAAAATTTTTTTTTAAGTAACAAACTAGTTACTTTTAACAAAAACTCATTACTTTTTTAACACTAGCAACTAATAAAGTAAAGTATTTTAAATGACCATACATATCTAAACAAATGTCATAATAGCAATCCTAAAAGTGTGAGATCATTTGAGAATTCTGCTGAAGTGCATTTCTCATGAAAAACACAGATTGCATATTTTTACTTTGTATTATTATTGTATCACTCTCGCATGCTTCCACTGAACTTTACAAACAGCTAAACTCGCCTCTGTGCAGAGAGGGGTGTGGTGAGGTGAGCGGAGTCAGTGCCCTATGCAGCTCGTTTTTACCACAAAAACTTTTGTTGAGGTAAAACTTGTGTTACAAAACTAATCTAAGAACAGGTAGCCGGACAAGATTTAAAAACCTAGCAGCTGCATTCCGTACACACTGTAATCTGAATAACAGAGATTAGTTGATGCAGAATACAGAACATCGCAATGATCATTTTGTTAGCTGACTTGAGCATGAACGAGAAAAGGCCTTCCTCAGCATACGAGGTAGAATATCAGAGCCTCTGACTACACTATTGAGCTGATACTCAAATTTAGGTTTGTCAATCATGACCCCAAACTTTCTGACAATTGATTTCCTGGGAAATGGAATTGCTATGACATTGTTAATGTTCATGTAGAGGAAGTTTTCTGCAAGCCAACATTTTTGGTTATACATTCTATTATGACTAATGTGGAACCAGATGTCAGCTTATTTTCTGCGGCTATACGTACATATACTCTGTTTGCCTACCTTTTCCGCTGAGCTGTTTGAGTATTACGACTTACGAGTATACCCTCGGTAAACTCACTTGTTTTGCTGATTAGACTTCTTCAATTACGTGCATTTGCATCCCCTTTAACTGACTAGGAAGTGTTTTTAACTTGCTACTTAATTTGCTGCAATTTTTAAACCAAGCTAACAGTAAACGATGAGGCAGAGACATAAATCAACACTGATCTTTTGACGAGGCTTCTGGCAATATTGTAATAGTAATGTCTAATATGTCATTCCCCATCGCGGTGGGCACTATTAAAACAACTTTCAAACACTGTGTTATAATTTACCTGAAGTTAAAATTGTGTATTTCATTCATGTTTTTAGCCTAGCACAAGTAAAAAAAAAAAACTCCAAATATATGAACATGGGACAGTTGGAAAAGCACCAGCCTCGTCCTAAATAAATAAAAAAATCCTGCTCAAAAATAAAAGTGATCTTTCCAAGTTTCTCTGATGGGCAAAAAATCAAGCAATTTCTAAAAAAAGAGCTCATTCTTTGGTGATCCGAGCAAATTGACGTCCGAAAATGCACTTTTCTGGAATTGTTTACCAGCGCGGATCTGCTGCTCTCACACTCACACTGAGTTTCTTGCTCATCGTATAGAGAGGAGCTGTACTAGTGATTCGTATGACTGACAGGGATAATTTGATGTACTTCTGCACTTTTGATAGCTTTTTTCCCTCATGCCTTACGAGTAACCACACCAATTTTTAGCTGGATTGGAAATTTTCTGTAGAAGTGCAAAGTGATGTTTTTGTTTTTTTTAAAAGTGGTGTGTACATTTTGGCGAAAACCTACCAAGACTTTTGTTCTTGTATAGAGCTGATGCATATGTGTACCGATTTTCATGACTCTTGGTCGAAATGGCATTAGCATCACATTTTTTCCAGGGGCGCATCAGGCACAATTTTCATTCTATGATTAAAGCATCTATGAAATTTACATCCGAAAATGCACTTTTCTGGAATTGTTTACCAGCGCGGATCTGCTGCTCTCACACTCACACTGTGTTTCTTGCTCATCGTATAGAGAGGAGCTGTACTAGTGATTCGTATGACTGACAGGGATAATGTAAAAGGCCGGTGTGAAGGAAAATTAGCCATTTTCAGCTCACAAAAAGGAATAAAGGATTGCTCAAACATGCATGAGCTAATCTGAATATTACTTCAGGCATGTTTTTGAAGAGAGAATAAACACTTCAAGATGGCATGAATGTCAGAAAATTCATGTTACCATCACATGGCACCTGTAACTTTAACGTTAGCTAGTTTGCGTGTGGTGTTGGAGCTGAACAACAGAATACACCAGCACCCCAGGACTGAGTTTGGGTACCACTGGAGTATCCAATAAGTAAAAGAAATACACAAGTGACACATCTAAATCTTATTTTTTATTAAATAAATTAATTGATTGCTATTTAATAAAAAAAAAATTTGGCCACTTTTATATCAAATTTAGGTTGGGTAAGTTAAGGAGGAAATTAGTACACCATCTTCTTTTTTTAGGACTACACCACTGATCTTCTAGTCAAGTGAATGATGAAGAGTTCAAACACTGACCAATTATTAGTCCAGGTTCCGAAACAAGGAAATGTCTATGGTGTTTTCATACATTTAACAGCTTTGTTTTTTTGTAAATTAAACATAGAGTTCAAGTACAGTATGATTTAAGATTTTCAAATGATAAACAGAGGTCTGGTATTATTATGTTTACATTCATGAATAACAAATTTGGCAAATTGAATAAGTTAATTTAATTAAAGCTGCAAGCAGCGATAGGCAGACCCTCACAAGCTCAAATTCAACATGTGATGAACTGAGCTTTTGATAACTTTAGGTTCCTAATGCCTTAAGAGCCCCCAGACCAATTTTCAGCTTGATCTGTAAATTTTCCTAGGAGTTTGTTAAAATGTGAGTTGAGCTTTTTCACATTCAAGGGGGCGCTGCAGAGCTGTCGGCAAAGGTGCAGTTGTGGTGATAGTATTTGATTACTCTAATTATTGCACGACCTTCGGGCAAATTTTGGTTGGCTGTAGAGTAAATTTTCATTCATGGTGTTGCATGTTATCTGTTCAGTGTGAAAGGCTCATCATGCTTGATCGTTTTTGTGACGATTGGAAAAATTTTACTGGAGATATAGCCATAAATGTGTACATTTTTTTTGTGATTTTCAAAGTGTGAAACTCGTGGTGGCGCCACACCAAGCCCATTTGACAAACTTCTACACTTTTGATAAAATTTTTGTCCCTGATGCCTTATGAATAATCAGCTCAATTTTTATCAGAATCGGACAATTTTTCTAGGAGGAGTTCGCAAAAGTAAAAGGTGATGTTTTTTTTGTTTGTTTTTTTTTTCAAAATGGCGGACTACCCACCGAGATGAACTTTTAAGTTTTTGATAACTTTCGGTCCCAAGTGCCTTAAGAGTTATCAGACCAAAATTCAGCTTGATATGTACATTTGCCAAGGAGGAGTTAAGCTTTTTTGCATTCAAAGGGGTGCTGCAGAGCTGTTGTCCATGGTACATTTTCAGTGACTGTGTTAGATTATTATTCTTTTTGAACATGACTTTCAAACTAAATTTGGTGCGCTTTCTAACATGTTCAATGGGCCAAAACAGCTAAAAAGAAGACTTTGGTCACATTTAAGGGGGTGCTGTAGAGCCAATTTTAGAGCGCTGTCACAGTGATGCAAATACTTTTGTTCCGCCTGACAAGCCTAATCATGCCTGGCTGTTTTTGTTGAAATTTGATTAGCTTGAACGGAGATACACTCCAAGATATGTACATTTTTGCACATTTTTAAACGGTGAACTTTGTTGGGCTCCATACCAACACCATTTGATGTACTTCTGCACTTTTGATAGCTTTTTTCCCCTCATGCCTTACGAGTAACCACACCAATTTTTAGCTGGATTGGAAATTTTCCGTAGAAGTGCAAAGTGGTGTGTACATTTTGGCGAAAACCTACCAAGACTTTTGTTCTTGTATAGAGGGGATGCATATGTGTACCGATTTTAATGACTCTTGGTCGAAATGGCATTAGCATCACATTTTTTCCAGGGGCGCATCAGGCACAATTTTCATTCTATGATTAAAGCAACCGTGTAAGATTGCCATGTTTATCAAGGATGACCTTTGGGCAAAATGTGGTGGGCTTTCTGACTGATAATGATCGTTGTCATACGACTGTTTTCAGACTTGGACTATGATGAGAATGAGATAAGTTTGAGCTGGATCGGATATTCAATGCCCGAGTTAAAACAACTTCCTGTTTCAAATAGAAATTTGGACCACATACTTTATGATAGCCAAAAAAGCTTCTTAATTTAACAAGCTGCGTTGGTCAAAAAAAAGTTTTTAGAAAAATCTAATTTTTCTTAGTAACGTCTTCTTTCTCTGTCTACGTGCACTAAATTGCTTTTTCCTCTCCCAGACATTGATGTGCAGGAGTTCCGACAATGCGTCCGTCTGACCAGAGAAATCTTCTCCCAGAAAGCCTTCGATCCTTTCCGAGGGCCCGAGGAGCTGCCGGGGGCCTCTGTGCATTCAGATGCAGATCTGGATGCGTTTGTGCGACAGCGGGCGGATAGTGCCTACCACCCCTCCTGTACATGTTCAATGGGACGATCTGGTGATGCTGGGGCGGTAGTGGACCCCCAATTGAAAGTATATGGAGTGGAGGGGCTGCGTGTAGTGGATGCCTCTGTCATGCCCAGTATGGTGAGTGGGAACCTGAACGCGCCCACTATAATGATCGCAGAGAAGGCAGCTGACACTATTAAGGGCCTTCCATCACTGCATGACCCTGGAGTTTCCTTTTACCAACCACCAACCCTTCAGACTCAGAGGCAGACCCCTTCAAACCTAAGATCTGAGGTTCATCAACAGAGATTCTGAAACTATCGTTCCTTCAAACTGCTTTTTAAAGTCAGCATTGACTTGATCATCTCCAACTCTGGAAACCATGGGATTTTTTACAAAATTGAGTTAAAAAAATGTGTTTTAAATATGAGGAAATTGCATACTGTTCTAATGTTTATAACAGGATTCCAACAAAGAATCATAAATTAATATTTAAATAAAAGTATTACAGCATAATTATTCTATGCTTAAATAAAAAGGAATACATATATGTATATATATATATATATATATATATATATATATATATATATATATATATATATATATATATATATATATATATATATATATATATATATTTATGTATTTAATTATTGTATGTAATGTAATTAATATTTGTATGAATTAAATATTATTATTTAATAATTTTATATTCAATCATATATTATGTATCAGACACCCGTCAAGTCTCCTTAATCTCACTTGAAATTTTTGACTTCAATCTTTAAATTTGTTCAGAGTTTATTGACGTGACAAACAGTGATCATTTCATTTAAGAAATGTATTTTGGCTTTTAAATGTTGTTTTTATGTGGCTGTGTTGACTTTAGTCAACATTTTTGTTTTAAAATATGCTCTAAAATGTTTTAATCAACTTAAAGATGACAATGAGAAATACTTGTCAATACATAGTTGATAGATATAAATACATCAATGATTTATTTAAATAGAAAACTTTCGTGAAACACTTTTGTGATTTCAAAATTTGATTACTCCAAAACATTAACATAAAATCAGTAGTTTGAGGAGCTGTTGTGCCACAAAATCAGATTTAAAAAATGTATATAAATGTTTTCGAATGTTTTTCAAATTTGTGAATTTCAAAATTCAGTTTCTCCAAAAATATACCAAATTTATTTATAAAAAAAGAATACCAACTAGTTCATGAAATCAGTTTCAGTTTGTTGAGGATTTAGTTTGAATGTAGACAGAAACAACATTGCGGGAATATTTTGAAAACTTGATGAAAAAGTGTTGGTGTTGAACTTTCATTCTTAGAAATGTGTAGGAGTTTCAATTTTAATGTTCAGCTGCTGTTTTTGCCTTTACGTATTTGCAATCTTGAATTTAACATTTCAGCTGCTTAGTAAACAGTGTGGACTCTAGTTTTAATCTCATCTAGGAAAGTGAGATTTCACACAAGTATTATTGTCCAATGGATTGTTTTAAGCCTTTAACTAAAAGACACCTTGAAACACTACCACAGACTGTGTGAGCTTAATGAATGAATGACATCAATGTTGAAGCCTAGTTACGTGTGTTTCAGATGCTCTTTTAAAGTGTGAGTTTTGTGTCCTTTGAAGCTCTCTATGAAGTTCTCTCCCCTGAGCATCTCTAAACAACTGCTGAACATCAGCTGAACGCCTCCCAAATTCAATTCTATCAACCCCCATTTTGTCACTTCAGGCAAAATGCTATTCCATGATAGCAGTTCAAGGACAATTTATCTACTTTTCTACATTTGTTTTCCAGCCACCCAAGGAGTTAATTTTCTAAAATACTTACTGATCAACAAAAGATGCCATATGAACTTAGAAAAAGGAGTTTATCCCAACTCTCTCCACATACTCTTTAAAAGGGCAATCAGCATACAAGCTGATGTCATGTGATCGTGTCTTCGCTTATAAAGCAAATGTGAACGTGCCACAACTTCCTGTTTATTCGCTGGAGCCATCCTCTCAAACACTTGAGCGCCTGTGTGGAACATAAAAGCATCAGTGTGGGATTATTTCCCCCTTTGTGAATTAAGAGTATGCTGATGAATACAGCAACCAGCATGGTTCTCCAGCTGTACCAGAGTGCCTGGTCCACTGTAAAACTCTGGATTCTTGTCTTCCACTGCCTTCCATTAACAAGTAATACTCCTTTGTGTTAGAAGAGCAGTTTTTTGCCGGTTTGTAACATGTTTCCCCGGGTAGAGCAGGCTCTTGCGGTGTATGTATGCTCGGGTAATACTGCCGCCTGGCATGGACAGCTTAGACCCCGATCTTGCCAGGTAAACTTTTGGACTTGACTTCGAGAGCTTGCGCTACTGTATGCCATGGCAGCTTTTCGGGTGTTCCAAGCCAAGCCCCTGAAAGATATGCAGGAGGGAAGTTGTGGCCCAGGTCTTACGGAGAATCGATCGGAAACATTTCCTCAACACACCTGTGGTCCCAGGTCGCCACCTGCCCTGTTTTCGAGCACCAATCTCGCTCTTGATTTCACACAGGTGACTCCAGCTATCCCCTAATTCCCCCCCCCCCCCCCCCCGTACTGGAGTAAGGAACGCTGTATGATTTGATAAACTGTCTTTGTATCCTATTGTCTCCAGTGTTCATTTCTGTCTTTCCACTATTGTTACACCCTGACCCTAGCTGCCATCACCATTTTGGGGCCGTAACAAAGTCTGGGATCTATGTACTAACTTTGGTTGCCAAAGTTTTGGTTAAGTGCATTTGTGTGGTCCTAGAATTTTTTTTGTCAATTTGTTTGTGGTGCTTCAGGTGAAGACGAGCGTACTTGATAATTCTGGTGGAGTACTATGAATTACAAGCTTAGCACCATTTTTTTTTAAGGTTAATGTTTATTTTGGTGATTTTTGTTAAAACCTGTGCGCTAACTTTTTTCATGAAAGGAACATTTTGGTTAAGCACTTAGTTTAGGTTTGAGCAACATTGTTGATGTGTGTTATTTGCGTTTATTTGTGTGGTGTACTAAATTAGTTTTAACATACTTTAAATCTAATTGGGAAGTTTTTTTTAGAAGGTTGATTTTAAGGGAAGGGGAGTGTTTCGGCCCTCACAGTTTTACAGTGTTGTCTATTTTGTCCGGCACCTGTTCGTGCTCACACATATGCACGCTTCTGATTTTCTAACTTTGATTCGCCCGTCCGGACCCCGATCACCATCCAGGAGGGGGACCACCTAAGCTTTGCGAATCAGCTAGAGTCAAAAAGGAGCGCTTTGATAGCAGTTAGAGAGCGAGGGCTCTGTGGAGTCTTTGGCTCTATTGATGGGAAGTTCAGCTCTTTTTAAAGATTCGGCTCTTTTGGCTCGGCTCCCTTAAAAGAGCCGGCTCTTACGGATCCAAAATGGCTCTTTATTTAGCATTACTCAGAGCTTCAATTTTAGCCCAATTTATCAATTGTGCACGTTTTATGTATTGTAAGCAACTTTTTTATACCTTATTTTTTATTTAAAGAAATACATTTAACATTTTGATAAAACTTTAATTGAATGCCACCACAGCAAACAAATTACATAATTTAAATCAGTGTCTAGTGTCACCTCAGAAAAAAGAAATCGTCAAAAAACATTGAAAAACACGAGAGAAGTATAACCTCAGTGTATCATCCTTCCTATTAGGCAAGGCAAGGCAAGTTTATTTGTATAGCACATTTCGTACATGGGGTGGTTCAAAGCAGTTTTCATTTGAAACAAGGAATAAAAAGAAAGTACATTTAATAAAATCAATCACAAAAACAAGTCATTTAAAATCATAATGATTAAAAACTGAACATTAAGACAGTGAAGTACAGAGGTAAAATAGTTGTTCAGACGTTGGTGCTCAGTCGACAAAAGCACAACTAAACAGATGAGTCTTTAGCCTGGTTTTAAATGTGACTAAAGTGTTGGCGCTCTTGATCTCTTCTAGAAGTTGGTTCCATCTGTTGGCTTCATGGGAACTAAGAGTATTTACCCTGTAAGGAATTAACCCGGGGTAGATCTAGTTTATTTGACCGGAGGCAGCTAGTGCAGACTTCAGAACTGGAGAAATGTGTTCTGACTTTCTAGTTTTGGTTAGAATTCGAGCCGCTGCATTCGGAAGGAGCTGCATGGAGCAGTTTAAGTTTTTAGGAAGAGCGGTGAGAAGAGCGTTACAGTAGTCCAGCCTGCTAGAGATGAATGCATGAATCATTGTCAATGGAAAAAACACAAAAATAAATACACACCTGAGACAGAACTGAAATACTTTTTGTTCACGAGGGTAGAAACAGCGCTTTTACACGAAGCTATCTGTCTCTCAGCATTCAGCTGTTTTCATTGATCTCTCCCTAGTGCTCTCTCATTTCTTCAAGCTTTCAAGAGAGATAAGGAATGCACTTCTGTAAGCAACTGGGCTGCTTTTACTGCATGCAGGGACTGCACTCATCATCTGCCTGCGTGTCTGCAATGAGTGCACAGGCTTTCTCCTGAACACTAGATGACGCTTTGGTAAACTGCAAATGAACTCGGGTCACAGGGTGGTGCAGCTGCTTTAAACGCTGTGTAAGGACTCACGTCCTCCGTGCCGCCAGGGGGCGCTTCTCCCATGCATCACTCTATATAAATACTGTTCTTTCAATGCTCTGTGTTCAGTCCTGAACTTTCCAGCCTTATTGCTCTGACGCCAGTGGATCTGTGTAAGCACAAGTCTGATTCTATTTTTGCAGGTTTATTTTAAGACCCACTCGTCTGATTTATTTTGTGCCCCAAGTCTTTTGTACTTTTTATATTTTTTGTTACTCAAGTTGTAAGAGGCTCAACACCTTTTGTGTTGTTGTTTTTTGTAATTGCAAGTAAAGAATTTTTAGTTTTAACCTGTGAACTCCTCGTTGTCTTCCTCCTATGCATTTGGGCTTACTGAAGCAAGGTTGCTCACTCTGTAACGCCAGTTACACCAGAGGCCTGGGTTCGATCTCTGCTCATGCTGGATCATTACACTCTATGTGTGATGTTCGTTAATATAAAAGAGGAAGAGCAAACATGTCTATAAAAATGACCCCAAACCATTCGCTCTATAATTTTTTTTCTGAGATGTGTTTTTCTGTGTGCCTGGTGTTGGATAATGCACATGTAGCCGATAAGCACTTAGGGTGCAATGGATACAATATCTCTCTGTGTATCAGCTTAAATTATAAAGTACACAACAACAGGCCAGATCACCAGGTTCGCTACGGGAGGGCAAAATGAAGCAAACACAAGAACCAGACAGACCAGGAGAATGACTTTTAACCAAAAGAAAGTTTTTACTTTCAAAATGTTTGAATAAATGGGATCATGAAATGTAAAAACAACCGAATAATTAAATAAAATGTATAAACAAACAAGAAAAGTTTTTTTCTCTTTGGGAATTCAAATGTCTATTCTTATTTGGTTAAACTTGTACCCAAAAACAACCCACTTGTAACAATCAGGATGTGAAACAAAAATCAAAGAAACAGCACAATGTAGAAACAATGTAGAACGATGTAGAACAATGTAGACAACTCACAACAATCCCATGTGTGTATTCAGTTCTCAGTCTATAAGCAGTGGGTGTTAAAAAAAAGTCCTTGAAGTCCGAACGATGAATCTCACGAATGGAAAAAAATATCTTTTAGTGGTGTAGTAGTACGATTCTCTGTCACGCAATGTTCAATAAGGCATAGTAGTTGAGTTAACAACTCGGTGATGGGGTAAATGATGAGAAATACCACACAATGGACGCACTCCGCAGGTAACCGCAATTAAGGCACAGATCACGTTGATGTAGAGCAGAATTTCTCTTTGTCTCTGCCTACAGGTCTGGGTGGCTCGCCATCACAGGATCACAGCAATTTCAAGTCCAAAATAAAACCTGACCTGTTACACAACAGGATCACAAATATCACAGCTTAAATTGAATTCAACATTAACTACAAGTGGATATAAAATACAACTGGAGTGCCTTTGACACTTAATGTGCAAATACGACATTCATGTGTGTTAAATGCAGTGCTAGTTAGCCTTTTAGCACCTAACAGCATTTCTTTAGTGCATAGAAAATTCAAAATACTCTCTGAACTGTAATATATGTAAACTCTCATTTAAAACAACACTTCAGCATATTAATAAAATATAAAACACTCAATTCAACAGAATTACATCATTTGGCTGTAAACTCACCAAATCCGGGTGATTTCAACACAGAAATGCTAACCGCATGGAACTCTACAGTGCCCACAATCCACAGTCATCCACTCAAAAGTCATCAATCATCGCACTAAAAATGACCCAATAACATTTATACAGGGACTTAGACATCATATAACACATTATTTATGCATATTAAGAAAAAGATGATCGTTATATTTGCCTTTTAATCTCTTTTGTTGACACTCGCGATCTGCAGCGTCTCCTCTCTCTCTCTCTATGTGTCTCGTCTGAATGACATCATACACAGCGCCCACTATATAGCCAAAGATTACGCTTTTCTTTTAGTTCAAATATAATTATTTTAACTTCCACTCTTAAAAATAACTTTGTTTAAAGTATTATTTAAATAATTTAATATCATTTAGTAAAAATAAATTAATTATAATTTGGGTTTTATTTACCTTAACCAGCTCAATATTGATCTGTGTTACACCCTCCCCGCTTAAATATATGCAAGTCCCTTTGCATTGTTTTTACTTAAAGTCTAGGGTTTAGAATGTCTAGGTAATCTGGGTTGTTCTGCAAGAGATTCAACAAAGGCTGTGTTCAAACCCTGAAGCAAGGATTGAATGATGGATATCATTGGGTTTCCCATTTCTGGGTAAGTCAGTCGTTTTGACTTCTGCTTAACTCTTTTAGACTTTCTCAGTTGACTTTCACTTTCGTCTTGGTCTGTTTCTCCCTCAGGTTCGTCAGATTCTGTTAACTCTGATCTATGTCTTCGCTGCAAGGCATCAGGTATGGTTTCTTCCTCTTGCATGCTTTCTCTTACAGGTTCTGCGGTACCAGATAGAGGATCGATCTCAGGTAAGTATTGTGAATCAGGTAAGTCCTTGGTATTTAGCGTGCATTCTGTTCCAGGTGGATCTCTTTTTCCTGACACACTTCCTGCATTTGTATGGTCCAGATCAGTGTTGGGAACAGGCATCGGGTCAGGTAAGGTTTGGTTTGTGGATTCAGAATTCAAGGGAGTCTCTGTGTAGCTCTTTATAATATTGTACTCTCGGGTAAACCTGTCAGAAGTAATGACTGGCACATCAAAGGTTTGGTGTAGGAAATCATCCTCATCAGAGCTCAGATGTTCAGAGTTCTCTGGGCATTCCTTGTCTTCTAGACCTCGACTTTGTCTGGTTACTCGTTTCTTTTGAGGTTCCACTACATCAGGTTCATCATCAAGTGGAGATAAAAACCCACAAGGTAACAATAAATCTCTGTGCAGGGTTCGCAGGGGGCCTTCTTGTTTTTTCAGGTCTCACTGTATAGACCGGTAGCTCACCTGCACGACTCACAACGACATGTATCACAGGGTCCCACCTGTCAGCCAGTTTATGTTTTCCGCGTATCCTCACATTTCTGATTAACACACGGTCACCTTCTTCAAGAGTTACCTCAGTTACTCTGCGGTCAACCGGACTTTATTTCTCTGAGCAGTTTTTTGCTGCATTCTTCTGAGCTAACTTATAGCTCTCTTGAAGATGGGATTTTAGTGACTGAACATATTGTGAGTGGGATCTGGGGCCATCATGGTTCACTGAGGTGTTGAAAATCAAATCTACTGGCAGTCTTGGCTGGCGTCCGAACATAAGTTCATATGGTGTGTAGCCAGTTGTTTCGTGCTTTGTGCAGTTATAAGCGTGCACAAGTGGCTTTACAAAATCTTTCCAATGAGTCTTATCTTGAGTTTTTAAGGTTCCCAGCATTCCTAACAGAGTCCGATTAAAACGCTCAACTGGATTCCCTCTTGGGTGATACGGTGTAGTTCTGATCTTTTTAATACCTAAAATCTCACAAAGTTCTCTGATTGTCTTGGACTCAAAGTCAGGTCCTTGGTCGCTGTGAAGCTTTTCAGGCATGCCGTAATGAACTAAGAAGTTTTCCCACAAGCTTTTCGCAACTGTTCTGGCTTTCTGGTTTGGTGTGGGGACTGCAACTGCATACTTGGTGAAGAAATCTGTTATTACTAGGATGTCTTTGGTGTTGCTACGGTCGGGTTCGAGGGACAAGAAATCCATGCACACCAATTCGAGTGGGCGGGTGACTTCGATGTTCACTAGGGGTGCTGCTCTTTCTGGCAAGGTCTTTCTACATACACAGCGACTGCATGTTTTGACTTTATTCTCCACATCAGTAGCCATCCTGGGCCAATAGAATCGTGATCGGATGAGATCAAGAGTCCGTTCTATTCCCATATGACCCATGTTGTCATGCAGGCTTTCCATGGCTACAGCTCTCCAATCAGGTGGAAGAACAAGTTGGTACGTAATGGAATCTCCAAGAGTTCTTTTTCGGTAGAGAACACCATTTCTCAGTTCAAGTCTCTTCCACTCTCTCAGCAGGAAGGGAAGATCTGGTAGCTCGTGTCTTAGTGCAGGTAGGACTGCGTTTCCTGTTTCCATTTGAATTATAATTTCTTGAAGGGCTGGATCATTTCTTTGTTTTTCTCTCAACTCTTGCTCCGACATTGAGAAATCAACTGAAGATCCTCCCATGTTCTCATACTCCTCAGGAATTGCTTCTGGGCACATAGAGATTGATTCAATGAGAGTGAGGCAGTTGCTGGCATCGGCTTGATATAAAAGCCTATTACAGACTGCTTGAACTACATCAGCAGAAACCAGGGTGGACTTTGCGACTTCAGGTGAGTGTGACAATGTGAACTGGCGTATGCGGTCTTGCTCTTTTTGGGATGGTAAGTCATTAACTAGATCACCATGGGGTCGTCTGGAGAGTGCATCTGCATCAAGATTGCTTTTTCCAGGGCGATACTGGAGGGTAAAGTCGAAAGTTGACAAAGCAGACAACCACCTATAGCTGGTTGCATCCAACTTTGCTGAAGTCAAGATGTATGTCAGGGGGTTGCTGTCTGTAATAACTTTAAAACTGCATCCATAAAGGTAATCACAAAACTTTTCGGTAACTGCCCACTTCAGGGCAAGGAATTCCAGCTTGTGGGCAGGATACCGGGCTTCGCTCCGTGACAAACCTCTACTGGCATATGCAATTACCCGTGACACTCCGTCTTGCTCTTGATAGAGTGCGGCGCCTAGTCCAGTGGTACTCGCATCTGTATGCAGCACATATGGCAATGAAGGATCTGCAAATCCTAAAACTGGTGCCTCAGTAAGTTTCTCAATTAGACCCTCAAATGATTGCTGGCAGTCAGTCGTCCACCGCCCTCCAAAAGGCTCTTTAGGATCAAGGTAGGTCTTCTCTTTACTTCTTCCTTTACAACTCTTTCGAAGAGGGGGATATCCTGCTGTTAGCTCATTCAGTGATTTTACGATCTTTGCATAATCTTTAATGAACCGTCTATAATATCCAGAGAAACCCAGAAATGAACGCAGCTCTTTCAAGTTTCTTGGATTTGGCCAGGTCTTAATGGCTTCTATCTTTTGAGGATCCGTTTCCACACCCTTTTCTGAGACGATGTGACCGAGATATTTTACTGACTTTTGGAAAAACTTGCACTTTTCCAAAGAAAGCTTTAGTCCATAGTCTTTCAATCGTCCCAGAACATGGAGAAGACGTTGTTCATGTTCTTCTAGAGTATCTGAGAAGACAATTAAATCGTCCAAGAACACCAGGACTTCCGAAAGGTTGAGGTCACCCATGCACTTCTCCATCAGCCTTTGGAATGTGCTGGGAGCATTAGTTATGCCCTGAGGCATCCTGTTAAACTCCCAAAAGCCTAACGGGCACACAAAAGCAGTCTTGGGTTTGTCTTTCTCCTCTAGTTCAATTTGATAGTATCCAGATTTAAGATCAAGCACTGAGAACCATTTTGAGCCTCGAAGTGCAGAAAAGGTTTCTTCCAAGTTGGGCAAGGCATAGGCGTCTTTGATGGTCTGCATATTCAACTTGCGGTAATCAATGCAAAGTCTTACGTCACCATTCTTCTTTCTTACCACAACAATAGGAGAAGAGAAAGATGATTCAGACTCACGAATTATACCAGCCTCCAGAAGTTCTTCGAGATGTTGACGGACAGCCTCGATATCGTTGGGATGGATAGGCCTTGCTCTGTGTTTGAAGGGTGTTTCATCGTGTAGTTTGATTTCATGTTTCACTTTTTCTGTTCTCCCAACATCCATGTCGTGTTGTGCAAAGACTTCGGGGATAGCACGCAGTTTCTGGGCGACCCTCTTTTTCCACTCCTCTGACAGACTAGAGTCACCGAAATCAAAGCAGAGATCGTCAGCTGATTTCACATTAACATTTGGCTGAGAGCCATCAAATTTCACGGCTTTGTGTGACATTACTTTCTGTAGGGCATGCATATCTGCTATAACACTCTTGCCAGGGATGATGATGTCGTGCTCAGTCTCATTTCTCAACACCACAGGAACTTTTCGTGCTGGATGTTGAGGCAAGTTAAGTAGACAGCTGGCAACTAGCAGACCTCCAGGGAAAGGAGAACATGACGGGGGCTCCATCACAGCCCATTTTTCTGCCACTTGGCCTCGTACATTCACTACTCCTTCAAGAACAACACTCTGGCCCGCTGGAACAATGGCAGGGGTAACATCTGGAAGCCTGACTATTCCAATACTGCTGTTAACTTTTTGCTGACGTCTGTGTTCAATAACCCTAATCACTGCTCTGTACCTCAATGGAATGGCCTGAGGAACAGAACCATCAGCTGCAAGGTATTTGTCGTATACAAGATCTAAGGTGTTTGTGCCAATTAGCACCTTAGGCTGAGCAGTACCACCAGTTTCCGGTACCACAAGAGCCAGAGTGGACACCTCAACAGCAGATCCAAGGAACTCTTTTGGAAACAGGACTCTTACTTCAATGTACCCAAGGTAAGGTACTGTTTGACCATTCGCAGCTTCTATTTCTAACAGGTCCTCCAAGGATATGATGGGTAAGTTTGAAAGGGTTTTCTCATAGAAAGACTGGGAAAGGGTGGTTACTTGAGATCCGGTGTCAAGCAAACATGGACATGGGTTTCCTTCAATGTTCACTTCAGCAGTACACTTCATGCCAATTAAACCTCTAGGTAGACCACTTGAATGGTAGTTTTTAGGACATTTTAAACTGCTACTGTTTTTTGAACTTTTGAGACTTGTTTGGCAAGCTGCAGCCCTCGTACGTCTCACTACCAGGGCTGGGCGGCGTTTAAAGTTTCAGAAGTACTTGGTCCATATTGATTGTCCCATGCAGCTTGACGCTCCTTTAACTGTTTCCTTTTCTCTGTCACTAGAGACGGGTTTGGTACGTTCTCACAATTTGATGCCACATGTCCATCCTCACCGCACTGAAAGCAATAGCCTGGCTTTGGTCTGTAATTTGGCTTTTGACTGGCTGGAGATCGATTTTCTCTGGGGAACTGCACATCATGTTGCTTTGCTCTGTTTAAACTGCTCCTTGACTCTGGGCTCTTTTGTACTTTAAGCCTCGTCATCTGACTCTGAAGCTCTGAGACTTGTTGTTTGAGCTCACGGACAGGGTCGGCTTGTGGCGACACGGTTGGTTCTGTTTGTTTACTCTTTTAGTAAGCTGGTTTTGGAGCTTGGAAATTTGTTTCTTCAACTCAGCAACCTCAGTTCCTTCTGCTACTTCATGTTGATCAAGGGTGTTAGCAGACACAATGTGGGAACCAACCCTTTGTTTCTGTGTTCCTAAGTGCTGTCTCATTCGGCTTTCTTTGGCAAAGTGCTTGTTCTCCTCACTGCGCAGCCGCAAGAGTAACTCCGGAAATGAGGGTGGATTGTTCCCTTTGTGCTCAAGCTGAAGATTTGCTATAAGTGGATTGTCCCAACAACCACGACAGAATTGTTTTAGAAGTTGTCGATCGGCCTCATCAGTGACAATACCATCTCTTTTTATCACCTTAAGAAGGTTTGTGTGCAGTCGTTGCAAATACAAGGAAGGCTTTTCACCTGCATTCTGCAGTGTATTAAGAAACTTGGCAAAGAGATCGTCGCCGTCTTCTACTGTGTCAAAAGCTGAATCCAAGATCTCTAGATAAGCAGATGGTAAGGCTTTTACACCTAGCCGTTTGATGATTTCTGATGCTGGTGGCAGCAGGCTGTCCAAGATCTTTCTGGATCGGTGTAAATCAGACAGTGAAGGATCTTGAAGAATTAAATCAACACTGTTCCGCCAAGTGTCGTAGTCAACTTCGCCACTGGGGCGGGGAATTTTGCCAGAGAACATTCTTAGCCTAAAAGGTGTATTAGAAGATAAAGCTCCATCACTTCTGACAATGTGCTCTACAACCATTCTTTGCACTTCAGGTGGGTTTATATGTTCAGACTCAAGTGTGGGTGAAAGTTTTTCTGGAAACACTCTGCGTGCTGTATCTGCAGTTTGTCTTTCTGAATACTCAGTTTGCTTGGGGGATTGACGAACGTCAGAACAAGAATCAGATGGCTCAAGACCGTTTGATGTAGAAAGATTGTCAGCAACAGAAGGAGCAGTGGAGAGAAGCTGCTCTCTCAGGAGGTCGTTGAAAGTCCTGCCACTGAGCTGTGCTATCCTCTTTAGTTCTGCAAAGTAGTGAGATGTGGCATGTTCGGTTACTGTCGCTAAGTAGATACTTGACAGGAGTCGGATGTGGTAAGTGATGTTGTTTGGACTCTTGAAAGTGTGGGGGAGTAAGGGTTTGAGAGAATCAAGAGCAGAACAACTCTCATACTCTACAATGACATCTCTATGGTATGGTGAATTTGGATCATCTATGCTAAGATGTCTACAAATATGACCATGCTCCTTTAAGAAATCAGTTAAGTCTTCATCAAATTCTGTATTTGTTAATCCTCTAATTATCACTGACTTTTCGATTTGGATGTTCTCAAGCTCAACTATTTCCATGTTGCCTCTTTTTGCACCACTTCAAATTCAAGTTATTCTCCTGTGTCTTTAAGGGTTCTTGACGAAGAAAAACATGTATTTAATTTGATTACGATGCCCTCCTGGCTGGCTCGCCACTTGCTGTAGCCGATAAGCACTTAGGGTGCAATGGATACAATATCTCTCTGTGTATCAGCTTAAATTATAAAGTACACAACAACAGGCCAGATCACCAGGTTCGCTACGGGAGGGCAAAATGAAGCAAACACAAGAACCAGACAGACCAGGAGAATGACTTTTAACCAAAAGAAAGTTTTTACTTTCAAAATGTTTGAATAAATGGGATCATGAAATGTAAAAACAACCGAATAATTAAATAAAATGTATAAACAAACAAGAAAAGTTTTTTTCTCTTTGGGAATTCAAATGTCTATTCTTATTTGGTTAAACTTGTACCCAAAAACAACCCACTTGTAACAATCAGGATGTGAAACAAAAATCAAAGAAACAGCACAATGTAGAAACAATGTAGAACGATGTAGAACAATGTAGACAACTCACAACAATCCCATGTGTGTATTCAGTTCTCAGTCTATAAGCAGTGGGTGTTAAAAAAAAGTCCTTGAAGTCCGAACGATGAATCTCACGAATGGAAAAAAATATCTTTTAGTGGTGTAGTAGTACGATTCTCTGTCACGCAATGTTCAATAAGGCATAGTAGTTGAGTTAACAACTCGGTGATGGGGTAAATGATGAGAAATACCACACAATGGACGCACTCCGCAGGTAACCGCAATTAAGGCACAGATCACGTTGATGTAGAGCAGAATTTCTCTTTGTCTCTGCCTACAGGTCTGGGTGGCTCGCCATCACAGGATCACAGCAATTTCAAGTCCAAAATAAAACCTGACCTGTTACACAACAGGATCACAAATATCACAGCTTAAATTGAATTCAACATTAACTACAAGTGGATATAAAATACAACTGGAGTGCCTTTGACACTTAATGTGCAAATACGACATTCATGTGTGTTAAATGCAGTGCTAGTTAGCCTTTTAGCACCTAACAGCATTTCTTTAGTGCATAGAAAATTCAAAATACTCTCTGAACTGTAATATATGTAAACTCTCATTTAAAACAACACTTCAGCATATTAATAAAATATAAAACACTCAATTCAACAGAATTACATCATTTGGCTGTAAACTCACCAAATCCGGGTGATTTCAACACAGAAATGCTAACCGCATGGAACTCTACAGTGCCCACAATCCACAGTCATCCACTCAAAAGTCATCAATCATCGCACTAAAAATGACCCAATAACATTTATACAGGGACTTAGACATCATATAACACATTATTTATGCATATTAAGAAAAAGATGATCGTTAAATTTGCCTTTTAATCTCTTTTGTTGACACTCGCGATCTGCAGCGTCTCCTCTCTCTCTCTCTATGTGTCTCGTCTGAATGACATCATACACAGCGCCCACTATATAGCCAAAGATTACGCTTTTCTTTTAGTTCAAATATAATTATTTTAACTTCCACTCTTAAAAATAACTTTGTTTAAAGTATTATTTAAATAATTTAATATCATTTAGTAAAAATAAATTAATTATAATTTGGGTTTTATTTACCTTAACCAGCTCAATATTGATCTGTGTTACACACAAGTGGACAAAGAACTCAAAACAAACTTCAATGCATAGTTATTTTTTTATTAATTCCTTTATGTAACAAATAAAGCAACTCCTGTAGGAATTCTGTTCTCATGGTGTGCAAAAAGCTCCAGCTCCTGATATATAGATGGCACGAGGCTCCCGTCAGAGATCCGATGACAGCACTTTCACTTTTTTAAGCACTTGTTTGCTGAAAATAACATTCCCTTTTTTATTTATTGAAACACAAAAACCCAATGGTGAGCTGTGTGTTTCAGTTGGAAAGTCTGCTACATGCGGTGAGCAACGGAGATAATTCAGGGCTTTTAAAATGTTCTGCATTGAAATATAGAGCAGCATTAACAGAATGTTCAGGGATTCTTCATTTTTTAAGCATGATCTCAGATTCACTCCTCACTGGTTTGTGACACAAAACTGTCTCTGATCGAGGGGTACAATCATTACATCACATTACATCACGGGAGATTTTATGTTCCTTCACCGCTGCAGTAACAATTAAGCCTGCGCACAGCGCATCCGCGTTGCTTTTAAAGCACTAATTTAGTGAAAATATGAATGCAAAAAAGCTTACCTCACAATTTAACAAACTCTTCCTAGGAAAATTTCCATATTGAGCTGAAATTTTGTCTGGTAACTCTTAAGGCATTAGGAACCAAAAGTTCGTCACATGGTCTTGCTGTGGCACCTTCACAAACTTAACTTTTTTGAAATGTGATGGGCTAAATGGATTTCTTATTGTAGCACTCACATACTTTATCCAAAAAGCGTTTAAAAATTATGGAATTACGAGCATGTCATTCTGACCAAATTGCTATGCTTAAGTGACAATACATTTCAAGCGCCATGAAAGAAATTAAGCGTAATCATCTTGTGATTCTGAACAGATTGATAGACTAAAGTTATGCTTGTAATCTTATAACACACACTCTTGTAACATTTAAAGCTTTGTATTGTTCGGTACTGTCATACTATGATGCGAGCGTCAGGGGGTTCCCTGATAGTATAAGCCAAAGGTCAGAAATATTCTCTCGGGATAAGTTTATTGACAGGCACCATGCACCAAAACATCGACAACCGCTACGGTGAAAAGAAAAACAGGAAACCAAACATTTACTAGATAGCAAAAAATCAAAAAGAAAAACTCGATCATTGAGTGCTCAGAAGTTCCTCTGGCTTTGGATAGCCAGGAATCAGTCTCTCTGCAGTGTGTAGCGGGCGGGGGCTTCACACTCTGCCCGGAATCTGCACTGCAACCCTGGCGACTCTGATCCAGGCAGCTTTGATCAACTGTCTGTAAAGAACCCACGATCATCCTTTCCTCTGCATCTACTCAACTCGCAGGCTACTCTGGGCCACTCCCCTTTTTCTCTGCTGGCCGAGAGCACCTTAAATATGCTCCTCCTCTCTCTACCCTAATTGGGAAGGACCATTCACAGGGGTCGTCGGTGTGTAACTATCTCGCTGTGGGCAGAGTAATGAGTCTCTGGAGATGGGGCATGGAAGAACATCATCACAGGGACTTTGTAAAGTGCCTTTTCACCTTGTTTCGAGCTCTTGACAACAAGTGAAAACACTTGAAAGGCCAGGAGACGGTGCATTTGCTCCAGCTCCAATGCTCCATTGCTCGAATCTAATTCTAATTCGTATCTTGATGTTTAATATCTGCTGATTCCAAACTTTCTGCAGGTCTCTTTTACAAAAACACATGAATGTATATTTTTACTGCAGAATTGATTCAAAGCTAAACCACAAAATATCTTTATCTATATAATATTCGTGACGTGCAGTCTTCGGCCAATAGCGGTGCAAAATGGGAATTCAGATGACGTTGCTGATGTCTTCTGTCGGTGAATCCCACGTCTCTGCTGCTTGTCTTTCCACGTCTTTCTTGGACCATTTTTTAACATAGGACATTTTCGGTTTACACCAGATCTGAACGTGGACCACACGTCCAAATCACTTCTTTACTGCAAATCCTCCTAAATGATTAGACAAACAACTCAAAATAGTTTAGAAATATATTTATATTACAAAACTCCTGTAAAATATATTGAACAACACTCAATGATTCGAGGGAAAATGATCCTCCACTTGTTTCCAGGTGTTTGTGGCACACATGACCTGCTGGGAAAGAGAAAATAATAATTTTAATGAAATAATACTTCATAATTACGTTAAATATGAATGTGCTAATGTCTCATAAAAAGAGAGAATGACTAATTTGGATTAAAAGGAAGTTTATATGATGACGAGTTAATATTAGCCTTTAGCGGCTAACTGCACATAATTTCCTTCACGGCTCTACAAACGCACTCTATACTTTTACAAAAACACCAAACCCCTCCCCAAGTGTTAATATATTAATATACAAGTACACGGTGGCAGCAAACTCTAAAGATGGTTGCCGCGAGACTGGCGTTTCAACACTGTCGAGATCTCAAACTTCAGACGATTCGGAACCACTGTTGCCAACTCCTCAGTATGAAAAGTCATTATAGGCTGGCCCAAAAGTCGCTAGATGATGTCATAACCTAATTTGCATAATACAAAAAAAAGTCACTAAAAGTCGACAGGAACCGCCGAAAATGTCGCTATATTAGTCGCTAGTTTGTAGGATCCCCCAAAAAAGTCGCTAGACGGTCTGATAAGTCGCTAAATCTAGCAACAAAGTCGCTAAGTTGACAACACTGTTCGGAACCTTGATCCGAAGCTTCATTCAAAACCTTCAAGTGATGTGATTTTAAGCTAAAGAAGCTTTAGGCGTTTTGAAACACTTGAGTCACGTGACTTCAGCCAAAGACGTTTCAAACGTTTCTAAACACTTGAGTCACGTTATTGAAGCTTCGGCACATTTTACCAGGTTTTTGTCCCAATGCGCCTCCTGAAACCTTGTCTGATTGGTCAGAAACACGATATCCAAGCGTTGAACTTGATTTATTTAATCAATTGTCTGAACCAAGCATCATAAAGCTGTAAAAACTTTTCGCTAATGAAGATTAAGCATTGTTACTTATTTATTTATTATAAATCATTACTTATTATCATTACTAATCATTACGGTGCTTAACTGACAATCAGCATCTGTTGAGGAGTTTCTTCCATCCTATTCACTTTATAAAGTTTAAACTTTAATATAATATATAAGTATAGCGTGTCTTTCAAATACTGTTTGATTTTTAGTAATGCTCTTGACATTTTTAGTGAGAGATCTTGTTTTTGTTTAAATTTGATGACAAAATCATCTACTGTTTGGAAACATGAAACAACCTGGTGTAGACTATAAAAGACATCACACAGCGTTAAAACAAATCTGTATTTTTATTTTCACATATACAAAACATTGTGGATGGAGATGTTTCATCCAAGATTGTACCGAAATGATCTGAAGTGGCCAGAGTTTTCATGAAAGTTATTTCATATCGTGGTGGGGCCAGTGCAAGATTGTCTCAAAGCCTTGAACCAATACGACTCATTTGATTGGTCAGCTTCAGAGTTTCACAAAGCTTCGGTTTGCCCATCACTAGCAAACTCACCAGATTATGAAGACTGCTTATGCAAAGGATTCTAAAATCTCACGCTGTGAAAGTTCTCACTTGTCACTTATTTACTAACAGATATAATTCAAGCTTAGATTTTAAATGATAAAATAGTAAACAAAGGATCATTTGAGATAATCATCAATTAATGATTTAAATCAATGCAAAACAAACATACCTTATTCACAAAAACAAAAGTACATGTTTTAATTAGATTCTATTGTATTAGATGAGTGCATGTTTAAAATCTCATAAACTATAAAACAACAGCTATTTATACAGCCCTAGACATGCATATAATTTAAAGTATTTTAAATACATTTTCTGAAGCAATTTTTGTTGTTGCTGCTGCGTCTGTTGATTTGAACTCCCGTGAACCGGCTGGTTCCGACCGGATCTGGCTGTGCTCTCTACGTTGAAGCCAGACAAACATTTGTTAGGATGTACCATTATCATAAAACATAATGTAACATCAATACACAGAGCCCCAGACACATGCAGGCATAAACATTTAAATTTGTTTTTTAAAGTGTGGGGCATCAATCCAGGACTCTTTTTGGGCGTGAGCTCCAAAAAGCATACCAAACTACCAAAAGTGTCAGAAAATTTTTTATTATTTTTTGGCAGTCTTCATTTTCAGATTAAATAAAACTTTTAAAATCTTGAAAATATCTGTTATTATTATGTTAACGGCTCAGAACAGTGTGTAATGACAAGAAAAGTAAAAATAACAGATTTGAATTTTCATCAAGTTTCTCTTTATAAACAATTATAAACGTAGAGCAACAAGACGTTTGAGATTACAAAAATGAATATCTAATTATTTTACATATTTTACATTTTACACAGTTTTGTTTGAATAGGGCTTTCAGTGTTCGTTTCACAAGGGGTTTTTACAAATGTACAGGCATTTTTTGTACCCCTAATGCCTCTGCAACAGACATCATCTCCAACCCTCAGGAGGATTCCCCTTCATCAGAGGAAGCTCTGTGAATATAAAGACAGATTAGATAAGATTTGTCTAAAAAACTTGTGAAAAATTAGCAAAAGATAAAATAAAGCTATATGATTAGATAAAACAAAAATTATGAATGAAGCAATATGTTGTTGAATTCATGAGAATGAGCAGTAATAAAGAAAAATATGTAATAAAGTCAATGAGAAAAATTACACTACATAATGGAAAACAATATTGTTATAAAGCTGTGAATAAAAACTGTATTACTTACTGTGGTTAAGATGGTGACACAGCCCCTGCCTGCTGCTGTCCATCATCTTCCACAAGTGTCCCAGAGGCTGTCCTTCTCACCATCTTTGAACAAAAACGTATGAAAAAAGCAACTTTGATGTCAAGATCGTCTTAACATCTTTCTCCACTATATACAAATGTTTTGGCACTGAAACCTAATACCAAGTGTGCCAACAAATGGTGGAAGAAAACGTGGAACATAAGAAGAAAATATGCACTTTGCCATGAATGTGGCAGAATCACAGACGCAAACGCAGTGTAAAAAATAGTACAATCTAACACAAATAAACCCATAACTACGATGAAAACAATGCATATGCTATTATATACAATACAAATATACTCAAAACTCAGAACAACAAGCTTGATGACAACCAATCAGGCTTCAAGAATGGACACTCAACAAAGACATCATTGTTGTCTGTGACTGAAGCACTGCGAGATGCCAGGGCTAACCACAGATCATCTGTCCTCATTCTACTAGACCTCTCTGCAGCTTTTGACACAGTCAACCATCAGATCCTTCTCTCCACTCTCTCTGTGATGGGCATCACAGGAACTGTACTCGATTGGCTTGAGTCCTATCTCACTGGTAAAGCTTTCAGTGACGGGAGAAGGGGAGAGGTCTCCAACGCTCATAGACCAGGGTTCCCCAGAGTTCAGTCCCCTTCTCTTCTCCCTCTACACCACCTCCCTGGGACCTATCACAGACAAGGATTCTCGTACCACTGCTATGCTGAAACAAACCAAAACAAAAACAAAAAAGGCAACATTGGAAAGTGTGGGGCAGCATACCTTGCTCCGAGGTAAGATCTCTTCGTTCCTGGTGGCTTGAGACAAATCATTACCTATTTACTGTCGTTTCCCTGATGACCAATCAGTAACTACCCGCATAACTGACTGCCTGAACGACATCTCTACTTGGATGAAGAACCATCACCTACAGCTCAACATGTCCAAAGCAGAACTTCTGGTAGTTCCGGCCAATCCCTCTGTGCATCACAACCTCACCATCCAGCTGCAATCCTCTACAGTCACCCCTTCTCCTACAGTCAGGAATCTTGGAGTGATTTTGGATGAACAGCTGTCCCTCAAAGACCACAGCACAAAGACAACTCGAGCGTGTAGATTTGCACTGCACAACATTCGAAAGATCAGGCCCTTCTTAACTGAGCAGCAAATCAACTCCTGGTTCAGGCTCTGATCCTCACACGTCTGGACTACTTGGACTACTAGGGTTGTTCTAGCAGGACTTTCAGCAAACACGCTCAAACTTCTGCAGATGATCCAGAACTCTGCAGCTCGTCTTATCTTCAAGGAACTGAAACGACCTAATGTTACTCCCCTCTTCATCACTCTTCATTGGCGCTAACGCTGGCATCCAAATCAGCTCCTGTCTACCTCCATGAGCTCATACGCTCCTACATGTCCTCCAGAAGCCTGTGCTCAGAGAAGGAACAGCGACTCATGGTTCTGTCCCACAAAGGCAGAAGATCTCTCAGCAGAATCTTCTCTTTCACTGTCCCTGGCTGCTGGATTAAACTCTCTGATCCAGTCAGGAAAGCAGCAACCTAACAGCTTTCATAAAGCAACTTAAAACTTGTCTCTTTATGGAAAACCTACAATAAAAAAAATATTTTTTTCTTCCTCTGTCATTTTCATCCTGCTATAGTTTATTGATCAGCTGATACAATTTCTATTATGAGCGAGCTGAGATAGACTTTGACTGTGTAACAAATAGCATATTGTCTCTCCCTTGCTGTAAGCGTCTGCCAAATGCATAAATGTAATTGTAAATACTAATAAAAACATTGAGAACCTATCTAAGTAAATAACATGAAAGGTAAGCTCTGTGATTTTAAACTAATCACGTCTTTAGATCAATTTTTGTTTCACGGTTGTGTTTTTTTTTTATTAATATCTAAAAAAGTATATTATAGTGTCAAAAAGTTGGATTACTTTGTATTATATGTAATGAAGATGGATGTTGTGTGAGAGAGGAAAACCTCAAACAGGCATAGGCTACTATTCTTGTGCAAATATGTAAACAAAACAATTTATAGTAGAGTGGAGAATAGTTTATCAGTCAGACCATTACCATAAGGTAAAAAGGTATCTGAACCTTAGGCTCTAGGACAATTAATTGGAATCTATCTAAAATAATAATAATTATCTATCTATCTATCTATCTATCTATCTATCTATCTATCTATCTATCTATCTATCTATCTATCTATCTATCTATCTATCTATCTATCTATCTATCTATCTATCTATCTATCTATCTATCTATCAATCAGCTTAGGGAAGTGTGAAGACATTGGAATGTCATGTTTTGTCAAGGGAGACATTATGAAATGTCACTGACCCTTCCATAATACCATATTGGTTATTATGGCAACCATTTTCAGTGTTCTATATCTCATTTTAGGAAAAGAGTTAAAGCATGGGGTTGGTTTATATGACTCATTTTGACATGGGGAACATTATAGGATGTGTAATCATAAATGTAATCATTATAATTAATATCAGTAATATAGATAGAAATGTTTCCTATAAGATTGAGTTTTTGTATAGGCGTGTGTGTGCTCGGGATAGTCAAAAGCAGAAACGTAAATGACATGGAAGGGCGGGACTTGTACTGAAATGAATCCAAGAAGCCTCCTCAAATGTGTTCTCTTCCGTGCTCTATCTCTCTCTCTCTCTCTCTTTCTCTCCCTCTCTCTCTCTTTCCACAGCGCCTGCAGTATGCTTGCATAAACGTTCATTGGCTCTAAGGTATGATTTGTCATGTTTGGGTTTGAGTAATAAAAATGCTGTTGCTGCTGTGTTCATAAATCATGTCTCTTGAGTATTAATTTCGATAACAGATCACTGACTCTTCCATAGCAACCATGTACAATGTTCTATTTCTCGGATATGGAAAAGGGTTAAGACATGGGGGTTGGTTTATTTGACTCATATCGACAAGGGAAAAATCATAAGATGTCTGACTCCTCCATAGCAACCATATTGGTTACCATGGCAACCATTTTTAATGTTTTATATCTCAGTTTAGGAAAAGGGTTAAGACTTAGGGGTTGGTTTATGTTACTTATTTTGAAAAGAGGGACGTTATAAGATGTAACTGACTCCTCCATAGCAACCTTACTGATCACCATGGCAACCATTTTTAAAGCTCTATATCTCAGCTTAAGAACGGTGTTAAGACATGGAGGTTAGTTTATTTTCCTTGTTCTGACTCATTCTTTAAAAGTTTGACGAAGCTTTTCCAAGATGGAAAAAAGTTCTACATTTTAAGTTGTTTCAATTTTGAAAAATCTTTTTAGACTGAAACTTTAAACCGCTTTAAGCTGTGAACTTTTTCAAACTTGGTAAAGCTTCATCAAACTTTTAAAGATCAGCTTTCTCAAGCCAACATAAAGTTTGAGTTGAGATATAATATTACATTTATTATTTGAACATTCCATTTTTACAGTTATTGTGTGTGTATAGTATAAATACAGTTTCTGCTAGATGCTAGAACAAGCATGTCTTGTTGAAGTTAACGCTGCCCTCTTAAACATGGTGAGACGGGGACTGACCTCCCATGTGCAGG
This sequence comes from Danionella dracula, assembly GCA_900490495.1. Taxonomy (NCBI): domain Eukaryota; kingdom Metazoa; phylum Chordata; class Actinopteri; order Cypriniformes; family Danionidae; genus Danionella; species Danionella dracula. The sequence goes on from UELW01000334.1 coordinate 18,701,319, forward strand.
AGTTAAACAGCTTTCAAATGCAAGTAACAAATTTGAAAAATCAGAGGGCTTTCAATTTCCTAGTAAAATGGCCTCATCTTCTGCATGGGGGCGCTACTGCATTTAATGTTTGCTAATTATTCATTATATTACTACATGTAATAGGCTGGTTTAGATTGGGTTGATCCCTAAAAGTGACTAAGAAGAACGGAACTGCAGAAAAACTTTCTCCACAAACCCAAAAGCAGTACCTCGTGAAAGTGTAAGGATCACTGCCATCTAATTCAATTCTTTTTTGTTCTTCCATAGGTTATGGATTGGGTTTGTTTGTTTTCAGAACACATTTTTCACAATTGGATATTAAAAAGGTACAACTTCAATCCTATAAAAAATTGTAATGAAACAAAAACGACAGAAATGCAAGGTCTTATGTAGCCTATGTTTACGTGCAGTTTACACTTTAAAATATGACGAATTGTTTTCTTAAAACAATTTAAAATCCTTGTATATATCTCCAACTTGCAACTACATTTCCCCAATATCTTGAAAAACCAAAACGCACCCTCAAGTCTCGCGATACTATTGCACCTACATTGCGTCCTATCGCGAGATAATTTTCAGCTGCCTGGCCAGCACCAAAACTGTCAGTGAGAATAGAGGGTTGAGATTTTTAACCACATCGACGACTTCTGTCTATAAATGGTTGCGAATATCTTCTCCTGCGGCTTTGACTGTCTTTCTTGACGCTGAGGCGAAATACAGCGGGGTTCTCGTCTAAACTGAACAGGGCAGGGGGATTCGAAGTAACAGAAGCGTAACGTTCCTGGCACACAGTGAGCAAATGGCGTTGAAAAGAATTCAAAAGGTAAGTTTTTAATGGTTGGAACGTTAGCTTTAACTTTTAACAATGGACCAAGCAATCGTTTCTAGTCCTGTTACAAATGTAACTTGGTCGTTTGTCTCATTTGGCCCTATCTGGTCAAGACAAAGACGGGTGGCCAATGGTGGATGCCAATCACGCTGGTAACATTGACGATCTTTTAACGTCTACCTTGCCGTTCTATATTTCTTGTGTAACGTTTAACTATTAAAACCACTGTGCCTTCCCTGTTCCTTGTTTTTCAAATTGGACGATCGACTGCGTTATTCAGTATGGGGGTCATCATTAGACATAATTTGGTAAAGTATAATGGAGGCGTTTTGTGCAGTTATGAGGCATATGAGTACATAGGAGTTTTTAAGTTGCTACAATTTGTGTTGCAATTATTTATTGTGTACCAGACAGCTTCGGCACTTGGGTGCTCGGGGACAACTGCTTTGAGTTGCCAAATAATGAACCCCGATGTCAGTGTGTCCATATATGGCTGCACAATCAGGGCACTGGGGCAGAGGGGTATTTTCAGAGCGGCAGATAGAGTGGCGACACCGTCAGATCTCTCCGCCAGGAGGTCACGTGGTACATTGAGTCATCAGCCGTTCCAAGCCAGTCCTCGCTGTATTCCTTTAATTGGGTAGTTCTAGTAAAATAAATGCACACGTAAACCTAGTACTTCTTACATAATTATTTTAGTTTATTTCTTTGACAATAAGGGCAACCGCAGTAAAGTTTCACGTGACGTCACCATTCAGAGATTTCAGATTCAGAGTTATGGCTTTAATTAATGCCAATGAATTTAATTGCGAGTAAAAGGAAGAATGGTAAACTATTGCTGTCTTTTTCAGCTGTAAAATTAGGTCAGATATAGAAAAGCAAACCAAGGACTATAATCTGGCCAAAGTTTAGGAAACCGCTCATACCTTCGCTTGTAGTTTTAAATTATGCTTACAGTAGTCTTCCAGGCAAAAATGAGAACTGCATGTGTTCACGTACCATGTTAGTTTAATATGAGAAATGTTTGTCAAGGCAATATTTTTTTTTACACAACACCAATATCACAGGCAATAGCTGTGACTAAAGAAAATGCAAATACGTTTTCATATTATCGCTAAACAAGCTTATATGCAGACTACAGAAAGCTTTAACATCAGTAATCTATATGTTCTTTTCTTTGGTATCTATGTTTTTACCTTACAGTGTGCAAATGTGTGTGACCCCTTTTAAATGTCTTTTGGTAGATAAATTGCTCAAAAGTTGTCTCCAGATGGGTTGTACATCCAGATTTTCGTCAGATTAATCAGGGTTTGTTGCGTTTTCACACGATGACTTTCCGCCTGCTCGCCGCAGGTTACAACAGAATAAACTGAATGGTTTACTTTTGCTACTGTTTCAATTGTCATAATGAATCAAATATAGAAAAACCAGCTGGCAACAGTACTACAATTTTTCCAAAGTTCCAAAGAAATTTGGAAAGCGTAGTAAAAGCACAAAGAAAAAGGGAAGAAATACAGAGTTATAGGCACGATGTTTTTTCATGTCGTAGGTACAACATGTCTCTGGCTATTATCTCAATATTACAATTATTATGAGATAATTTTTTTATATGATAATTTTTATTTGTTTATTTTTTTACTTATTTTGTTTTTGTTTATGTGAGTTGTAGTTTTAAAAACATACTTAGCACTTTGGTTCAATTGAGGGCTTCAAACATTCAAACATTCACTATACAGTGGTGATATAAGAGCGAATTTCAAGTTTTAATGGAAACTTTGTAAATGAATCTTTGTTTAGTTTTTCTCTGTTATTTATTTCCCTCAGGAACTAACAGACCTACAGAGAGATCCACCAGCACAGTGCTCAGCAGGTCCAGTTGGAGAGGACTGTGAGTTTCTGAAACTGGTTCCACCAAAGTGCAAGACTTATTGATAGCCATATTATTAGTAACAAGTAGCCTGCTTAATTATATGCACCGTTTGTAATCAATTTCACTGTATAAATACTAATTTCGACTTGCTAAAAAACATTCTTTTGATTTGATAGTTTTTGTTTTGTTTTGCAGTGTTTCACTGGCAAGCTACTATAATGGGGCCGGTGAGTAAATGTGTTATTCTTTTATTATTGTTTAAACTAGGACTTGCTTAGCCATAGGTGATTTGTTTTTACTACCTTGAAGTGAATGATGTATAACCTTTACTAAGTATTATTTTAGCATTATTTGAAGTTTAGTTTTTAAATCGTGGTCAAGAAAAAACAGACATACTTTTAGTTGAATTTTTTATTGTAAATATAACATACTGTAGCAACCGTGCAGGTATCCTTGGAGTAGAAGCTAATTCACTTTTTAGCAATTATCCGTCAAACCCAATTGTAGAGTCGTCATAGTTCTTATAAGAACTATCCCAAGAAGCACGGCTATTGAAGCAAGAAGTTGTTCAACCTTTTATTAAACAGGCACGTACCTAAATAGCTGCCAACATTGCCCCAGCCACACTAAACAAAAAGTAACTCTCGTAAATGGTGTCCCAAATATGTCCCCCAAAAGAAGTTATGCACAAAACACTTGATTTTACGTCGAGGACCAAATTAAAACACTTATTTGGCTTTAAACATGCTCAAATCGCTCCCTGAATGCACCGGGGCTTAAGTGCCGCACAGGGTTGCCACAACTTTCACACCGATTTCAGTTGCAGATTTAAAAGACAAAAGTGTAAAAGTGCAAATATAAGTGGAAACTGTAGAAATAAGGGAACAAATATGGATTGGAATTAATCCTTACATGTTTTACAAATGTAAGGTTTGTGTGTAAAATCTAAGTTAATTGTAAAAACATTCTTTGACACAGTCACATTTTCAAGTACATAAATATATTTCATGTTGTTTTACATGTTTGTTAATTCAATTGTCAGTCTGCTTCTGCTACTGCACCTTTTCCACTACACACACACATCCACACGCACACACTAATGACTAATGTTCCCGATTTTGCATTTGTCGGTCATATTTTGCAGACGCACGCTGATGTTTATGGACCAGATATTTTTTTGCTGTGGTTTTCTACCATCCAATAACTGAAATGTCACACACATTACTCGAATTGTTAATTTCTTTTACTGCGATTTGATTAGATGGAGAACACTGAGTAAGTGTTACTTAGGACATTGTATTTACATTTACAAATATATTTTAATAACAATTAATGACAGAAACTTTTAGTAATATACCGAATTAAACATGGCATTTTTGAGTAAAAACACAAAATAGGATTTATTTGTAAAACATATTTAAAAATAGTTTCCATTATGGTTGGGTCAATAGACCCTGATGCCACTGTCCATCGCCGATGACCGATAAACAATACTGAGTCGGCATCGGCAACCCTCCGTTCCCCCACCGCCCCCCTCATTTTTACTTATTTTTTATTATTAGGAAATAGTTACAAGACAATTAATTTGTTAACAATAACCATACACGTTTCGTGGAGCACTATCACATCAGCGCAAGTATTTATGAGCAATGTTGGAAATGAGGAGAATATCCTTATGGCATGGTGGCACTAGAACCGTATTTCTCCGGCTCTTCTCTCACTCTCGCAGGGTCAGGTGACGAACTTGTCATTTCAGCAACCGGTTTAACGTGAGTTTCTGTGGTGCTTAGCTCTGGTGGTTTCATGTGATTTCCTCGGTATCTTGGGTCAAACAAGGCTGCTTTGGGCATCATACTCACGGTGGTGTTCTTAATATTTGCCTTCGATCAGCTCTACTCACCACACCTCTTCAGATGTGTCTCGTGGCTCTCCTCTTTCATTTGGTCTAGAGCTAAAGTATTGGTTCAAATTATTAATTTGTTATAAATTAATTATACAATACAACAATGCCCACTTCATTTGATAGTATAAAGTATCCAATTCACTTATTTTATGTTGCATGAAATAATACAGCTTGGGAGCGGCACGTAATTGGCACACATTATTCGTTGTTCATGAGTTACAGTCCTGAATTATTTCAGCATTTTCTTCTGGTATTGTAGCAATTTGACATCAGACTTAAAAGAATCTACTTTTCGTTCTGGGCAAAAAACACAACCTCCTTAGAAATGAAGTACAGAAACAAGCTCCTACCAGTTCATAATTAGAATCCCAAAAATGTAAAACCCAAAATGTTGTGTGCGAAACAATGTGCACAATTCAAACAGCCACCATTGAGTGAGCGAAAGCAAGGCGCAGGTTTGAACAAAATGGGTAGCAGCGGTAAACAACCTTGACATGGACAACCAACTTGTGTTTTCCATAATTGATGTTTAAAATTGGGCTTAAAATGTTTGTCGAATACCATGAGCATATAGAAAAGTTAAAGTAAACATCACTACATCACCAACATTAAAGGTAATGATAAATATTTTACATTGACAGTCAGACCATGAAAACGCAGCCTACATCAAGCAAAAAATTCCATCTGTTTCTGTTGTTTTTCTTTTTTTTTCTCACTCTACTTGTGAGTTTGTTCCCACCAGAGCCTCTGTTGTTCTCAAAATAACTATGAAATCGGTATTACGTTCTCTGGTCAAATTTAGTTCTTAATTAAAATCTTCACATTTTTAAGTCTTTAAAGCAAAATGATTATAGTAACAACAGGAATTAAAAGCTTTCCAGATAACTGCTCTCATTTAAAAAAAACACTCACTAGACGGTTTTGTAACAAATAAAAGTTGTAAACCCTTGACATTTGTTCTTATTGCTCTTTTGGTTGTAGTCCCCCCGCCCCCAGATTACTAGGTGTGTTATTGGAGGGTACTAAATGGAATTGGTTTGTTGTTTTCAGAATGATAGTCCGTATCAAGGAGGAGTATTCTTTCTCACAATTCATTTCCCCACAGATTACCCATTCAAACCACCAAAGGTCAGTTGTTTTGTGACATTTTATGCTTGGAGACCATATTATGGTGATTTTGAATAGTTATTATACTGCAGTAAAACCATCTTATTCCAACTTTCAGGTTGCATTTACAACAAAAATCTACCACCCCAACATCAACAGTAATGGTAGTATCTGTCTAGACATCCTGCGATCGCAGTGGTCGCCTGCGCTCACTGTATCTAAAGGTACGTTTTACAAACAATACAGAACTTCTAGTTCATTTACATTTTAAATGTCTTCCCCTCTTAAATGATGTTTTAAGATTCATTTAATTTTTTTCTTTATCTAATTTGATTTTCTTATTGGAATTTTGGTACATATATAAATAGTGGCCTTTCATAAAAAAGCTATCTAATTTCGACTAAAATTATTGTGCTTATTATTTACTGTGTAGTTACGCACATGTGTGGTTATAAACCAGAATTGCAGTGGGGATGCATGGTTTGTGATGTCTTACAATAATCATAATAATAATAAACTTTATTTTATAAAGTGCCTTTAAAGCTGGCTTCCCGAAGCGCTGTGCAGAGAACAACAGTAAAACAGTACAAAAAAGGATATTAAGCAGCAGAGATAAAATGAAGAAAAACAAGACAAAAAAACAAAATAGTTAGTCAAACAAAGAAATTAAAGTCCAGGGCTATTTAAAGGCAATATAAAGTATAAAATGTCACCGATGGCAGATAGAGGACGCGATGTTGAGTGATTGAGAGACACTGGCGATCCTCCAGCTCTTCTCTCACTCGCGCAGAGCAGAGGGTGAGGGACTCGACATTTCAGCAACTAGTTTTTGTGTCACTTAGGTCTATAGCTCGGGTGGCTTCATGTGATCCCGTCTGTATCTTGGGTCAAGCAAGGCTGCTTTGCGTCTCATCCTCACTGTGGCGTTATTGATATTTGCCCTCGATCTTCTCCAAGATAAGTATCTATATAGAAGTATTGCAAGATAGGGGATAGTTCTCCTTTTTACCAACTAAAATCCTCGAAGCCATTATAATGATACAGTTCACTCTATCAGTTCATGCCAGAGTCCCACGGGCAAAGTGATTGACTGGTGCTCGTTTCTGTGTAACATGTATTTATTTATGTTATATTTTTGTTATTGGTAAGAAAAAGACCATGCATGCAGGCTTCAAATAATTACTTTGTTATGAGTTAATTATACAATTCAACAATCTCCGTAGCATAAGAGATGATATCATCATCCATTGGTGTGGTTTCTTATTAGACACACTGGTCAACATCACCCAACCCTACAACATGCTCCAGAATTTTGGTAGATGGCAGATTTTAGAGATGGGTCTAGCACACAAGTGCTTGCTTTCATGCCTGAGACGTTCTTACAAAATTAAAATCCTGTATTCCACAAGGAGGTCCTTCCATGCACAATAATAAACGTTTAGACCTGACGCCATTTGTGCTCTATTTTTCTGCAAAAAGTCTTAAAAGTGTGCAGAGTATCAGAGTACCAAGGAGCAGGTCAAACAATATTGATAGGACAAGTGGTTAGAAGAGCATATAAATTCAAATTACTCACAAAAGCACTGTTTAAGTTGGAAACAGTGTCGTCTAAAGTAGCGGAGTCTACATTGTTAAAAGCTGAGAGCACTGAATTTGCAAAAGCAATTGGGTTGATGGTCTTCCACCTCCTTAATGTCACCGAACGAGCAGCAGACACATTGGCCTGAAAGAGTTCAACGTCAAATAAAACAGAGCGTGATCAATGACAATCCAATGAGATGTGAAGGTGCAATTACTGAGCACAAGGTCCAGGGTGAGGCTTTTCACATGAGTCGGCCCAGTGACAAGCTGAGTTACAGCTTATACAGTCCAACAGTGAGAGAAATTCTTTGACAGCCATACAATCAGTCTGGTCAACATGAATATTACTATCAATTATTATGACAATAAAGAATTATTACAACGAATTATTATGACAATTCGTTGGTATTTCAAATTCAGCATTGTCAGAAGATCTGCAAATTGAGACATAAAAACAGCATTTGTGTTTGGTTTAGGGGCTTGCAGACTGTTACAATGGCGGTAGAAATATGAGCAGACATTGAAAAGTAGTACTTTGGGATGGGAACGGGCCGCAAGTTGAGCTGCGTGTTAAAAACGCTATAATGCCCCCGCCCCCTCCTGTCAACCTTGGCAGGTTTGTGCTATGTTTCAGTTAAGAGAAATAAGTCCAATTGCAACAAATTACAACAACTCGTCATTTAGATTATATTTTACAAAAACAACTGAATGTATTTAAACTACTCTATCATGAGTGTGTTCTCACATGGTTTATGCACACTTTGTCTAAACATCTTCTAAAAGTTGTGTGTTCATAATAGGTGTCCATTAACAGGCTTGCGTGTGCACTTCATAGATGACAGCTTTTAAGCAAATTATCCTTAGAAACATTCCAGGGCTTGATAACTAGGGATAGGTCAGCTGAAGGCCACTGATGCAGAGTATGTTTGTTATCTGTGGTGACAAGCAGATTTATGCTATTTCTAATCATTTTTTGTCCAACTCTAACATTGTGTACCACAAACTACTTTACAGTTTACAATGTAGTACATTCTATTCAGGGAGCCGTTTTCTTGACTTGAACCAATTTCTTTGAAGTGCAGTTTATTTTGTATAGGATGCAGCCCTGATATTTAGCATTGAATACTGTTTTTAAAGTGTTTTTTTGCTCCTCTAGTCCTGTTGTCCATCTGCTCGCTGTTATGTGACCCAAACCCAGATGACCCTTTGGTACCAGAGATCGCTCACACTTATAAAGCAGACAGAGAAAAGTGAGTGACCACACTACAAGCCATTCATCTTGACACTGGTTGAACTACACTTAAAATCAGACCTTGTGTTTATTATGTGAGTGTTGATTGTATTTCACAGTGTGCATGTACTGCACTCAATTTTCTTTACATTTTACTACTTTCGCTTTCTTTCTAAACTTTGGAAAATTTTGAACTGGAATATTTGACTGATATTGAAAATATTTTTATAAGTACATTTTGAATGAAAAAATGAAACAGTTTATATTAGTTGTGTTTTGTAATGTATTTTGTCATTACATGATCATTAAACATGACATCAAAGATAAAAAAATGACAGGCTTGCTTTAGGCATATACATTTGATGTTGTAGAGGAACAAAGTCAAGATATAAATGTTGTTTTTAAAGAAACGTGTTTAATCGATTGAACACTTTTTGGCAGCCAATGGAATTGAAGTAGTGTTTTTGGAGTTGGCTCTTTGTAGACGCTTCCTTAGCCGTCTCCTTTCCTCTGCTTGTGCTTTGACGCCAATACATGAATACATCCTCTGCTTGACTGAATGACATGGGAGGTTGTACTGCGTGACATGTGAGTTTGCGGGTTAAAAGATTTGCTATCCACTAGGATTCGTGAGTCTATTGTTTGCTCATTATTTTTATATAGATATTTTTATATAGATATAAATATTAGATAAATAGATATAAATATTTTTATATAGAAAGCACTTTCAGTTTTATAACTCCAGCAGGGTGTTCCTCAATTAAAAAGCTATGTTTCACACCACATGAGAACTCATTTTTAAAACTTAGAACATTTGGCTACATCTCAGTTCATGAAAATGTCATTAGCCACAGGTGATATAAGGCAGAATTTATTCTAATCCCCAAAAGAAGTGAACACCCTTCCAACTAGCCACTCTGGGTCTGTTTGTTGCTCACTCTTGAAAATCCCAGATAAATCCCAGAGTTAATGCGGCTTCCATAAAAAGAGGCAGAAAAATGGAAATGGTTTAGATTAAAAATTGTATTAAAAAAAAAGTCATCTAGGGTTGTGTTGCACTTTTTTTTTTTTTTTGCTGAACCACGAATGTCTTACGTTTTGCAACATTGTTCTTGAACTTTTTTTTTTGCCACTTCATTATAGCCAATGATTCTTCTAAAAAAATTGTCTATGCAATCATATGCTAAACAGCCAAATGTATTGATTTCAAAAACCAAAGCAAATCTGTCCGGTTGATAAGGAACTCCACAGTATGCATACAAAATCATTTGAATTTTAGTGCAACCTTTCTTTTCTTTTAGGTACAACAGACTAGCAAGAGAATGGACGCAAAAGTATGCCATGTGAGCGGGTGGTTGCTTCTAAAGCGCTATAGAACTGCAAACAGACAGAGAAACAGTTCTTTTCCTTTGGACAAGAGGAGTAAAAATGAGCCAGTGTTGTAGAGAGGAGCAAAAGAAAAAACTACAGACACTTGAATGGAAGGCAGAAGGCCGAGGTGTTGAGGCCAGTCTGTTCTCATGTGCCGTTCTAAGCCTGGAGGAAGACCAGGAAAACTGGACAAACCTCAAGACCCCGGAGGCTGCTGAGGTCTTTGCACACTAAGGCTGAAATTATGTGCAGTATTTTTTTAAATGTCCATCCCTGTGAAAAGGAGTCATGCACTTATGTGTGATGTGTATTGGTTTGGTACAAAATGTAATTAAAAAGTTAAACTGCTTTGTCAAACAAGGAGTTCTTCAATAAGAAAACCTAACTATTCAATTCTAGCCTGGAGGTCTGCTATTTTTTTATCAACACATAGCTTTCTATAAGCTTCAGGGTCATCACTAGGCACTCTGTTGGTTGTTGGTTGAACCTATTGATGCTTGGATTGGAATTGTGAGGCAGTGAATGAAGAGGAGCTGGTGTTGAACATGGAGAGGCTTGGTTGTTAACGTGTACGGTATTAGCAATCAAAACTTATCATGTGAGGCTTTGCATGTGGTTTTGTCTGTAGATGGTTAAAGTATTGATGCAAAGTGAGGTCATATTTATTTTTTAATATGTAAGAAATTGATCTTAGTGTGCACAGACCTATGGGTGTGTAGTTAGTAGTCATTTTTTCAGTGTTACAGTTGCCATTTTTACTGTTTTTCTGAATTATCGCCTCAGCTGGAAAGATAGCAGTGCTTATTCATTTCAACAGTTTTATAAATTCCAAACCTTCAGAAGAAGCTAAATCTAAAAAAAAAAAAAGACTTTTTTTTTTTTTGTTTTTTAATCTTATTTCCACAAATATGCCAATTTTTGTTTGGGCATTAAACACTATGAATGTGATGAGCAAATGCGAGTTGATTTTGCGTAACAAAAATGAAATGATGAATTTAACTTTGTGCTATGAATAGAACAATCTTGTCTCCTAAGCTGATCTGTTATCTTTATCACCTCATACATATGAACTTGAATGTTGTCTTATTGGAAAATTCACCCAAAAATATTTTCTTTTCCTTTGCCAAAATGTGGTGTACAGGAGGACTTGGATACATGTATTGAAGGTACCATATCATGCCCCTTTTAAATCTTGTATAATACATATTTGACCTCTTTAGACTATCACTGCACCCTTAATAACCTTCAAAAGGCAGCATTTATGGTAAACAATTTATTTTAATCACCTCAAATAATTGTGCTTTGCAAACTGAGTTGCATTAGTGCTTCGTCTGTTTGGTTGGTGGCCGTGGCTAAAGTCTTTTTTGATCTCCAAGAAAATGAAAACAGGATTACACAAAGAATCATGAACCAGTCTGAATATACCTTGAGGCTTGATTTTGATGAGAACAATACAAAAACATGCAAGAAAAAGTCTGAAAAGCTGAGTTTAATTGAGATTTAGTTAGTTAACCGGCTAAGCTATATTAGCTTTTTAATAATGAAAACAGAGATGAGAAAGTAAAGGAAATGAATAAAGGAAATGTTAAGATTGATTTTGGCATGAAGTTAAAGTTATCACTAAAACATTAACCTTGCATACCAATGTTTTAACAATTGCATAAAGGCTGATAAAACGTCATGATGGATAGATATTTTTGCTGCTAATTTTGTTGCTAATTGGTTCTCTCTTATTGGTTGACACTAGAGTAGCATGCATACTAAAGCAAGATGGCTACTAATATGTGAAGGGTTTCGACTCTCCAGGATTGGATTTTGGGAACCTTGGGTTATATTCTTCTGATATATCTAGCAGATCAGGAGTGTTCTAATTATAATAAACTATTTTCCAGGTGCTCAGAAAATTTTTTCAGCATTATTCATTATCTCCATGTCCACACACTGCTGGTGATTAGCTACCTTGGGGCATTCTGACAAGACGTGGCTGTCATTTCAGTGCCTACGGCCTCCTGCCCACCACCAAACACCCCCCACCAGCCACACTCATCCATACAGGCCAATGCGGGTGAAGTGGCTTGTCCAGGGCAACAGCGACAGAATGGACCTGGTGGGGATCAAATCGTCAACCTTCGGTTACAGGACGACCAACTCCACTTGACGCCGTTGATACCTGACTGTCTACTTTTTGTGAAGCTTTTGAATGTGAAGCTATTTGTGAACTAGCGAATGTTTGTTTTTCTTGCAAACCTTTTCCTTTGCTGTTCCAACTGTACTTACTGCTGTTAAATTACGCTCAAAGTTGTCATTAAATCATTTCTATACTGCACTCTGCAGCTGTTCATCAGCTATTCATTATTTCCGACAATTCTGAGCGCAAAAAGTCCAGAGAGTACAAAACGTTTTGAGAACAGAAAAGTTAGTTTGCACGTCTGTTCTGAACAAAATGTTCTTGTGTATAAACATTTATTTTGCGCAAGTATAAATTAAAAGATGCTCTTGTTTTCTCTCACAACAATACCCTTATACTCACACTTGCTCACAACAAACAGTAACATAGTTACAAACTGCCACCATTTCAACCAGGCTGAGAGGAGTTTGGGTTACAGGTCAGCCAATCAGAAAATAGAAGACTCTTGTCTGGTTGGAACAGTTTGTCCAAATCCTGGAGGGCTGGAGCCCTAAATATTTTTGGTTTAATCATCAATCATGAAACACGAATTAAAAACACTAATAAATCTCTGATTGTCTGAAGCTAGCATAGTATGCATACTAGAGAAGTGCAGGGTTACAGTACCGGTTTTGGGGAACCGTGTCAAAAAATTTGGATATTGTGATAAAGTTTATTGTTTTCTGTAATGTACTGATAAACATTAGAGTTTCTTATGTTTCACATTCATTACACACAACTGAAGTAGCTCAAGCCTTTTATTGTTTTAATATTGATGATTTTGGCATACAGCTCATGAAAACCCAAAATTCAAAAATTTCAGTCGACCAATAATAGAAAAGTGTTTTAATACAAAAAAAGTCAACCTTCAAATAATTATGTTCAGTTATGCACTCAATACTTGGTCAGGAATCCTTTTGCAGAAATAATTGCTTCAATGTGGCGTGGCATGGAGGCAATCAGCCTGTGGCACTGCTGAGGTGTGATGGAGGTGTTGGGTATTGCGTCTCTCAACTTTCTCTTCACAATATTCCACAAATTCTCTCTGGGGTTCAGGTCAGGAGAGTTGGCAGGCTAAGTGAGCACCGCAATATCATGGTCAGTAAACCACTTACCAGTGGTTTTGGCACTGTGAGCAGGTGCCAGGTCGTGCTGAAAAATGAAATCTTCATCTCCATAAAGCTTTACAGCAGATGGAAGCATGAAGTGCTCCAAAATCTCCTGATAGCTAGCTGCATTGACCCTGCCCTTGATAAAACACAGTGGCCCAACACCAGCAGCTGAGATGGAACCCCAGACCATCACTGACTGTGGGTACTTGACTCTGGACTTCAGGCATTTTGGCATTTCCCTCTCCCCCGTTTTTCTCCAGACTCTGGCACCTTGATTTCCGAATGACATGAAAAATCTGCTTTCATCTAAAAAAAAAAAAAAAAGTACTTTTCACCACTGAGCAACAGTCCAGTGCTGCTTCTCTGTAGCCCAGATCAGGCGCTTCTGCCGTTGTTGCTTGATCTGGGGAATGTGGCGTCTGTAGCCCATTTCCTGCACACTCCTGTACACGGTGGCTTCTGGATGTTTCTATTCCAGGCTCAGTCCACTGCTTCTGCAGGTCCCCCAATGTCTGGAATCTGTCCTTCTCCACAATCTTTCTGAGAGTCCGGTCTTGATACAGCACTCAGATTTCAGAAAGGCTGTTCCCAGTGTCTTACCCTTTTGCTCGAGGGTGTCAATGAAGGCCCTCTGGACAGCAGTCAGGGCGGCAGTCTTACCCATGATTACGGTTTTGAGTAATGACTCAGGCTGGGAGTTTTTAAAAGCCTCAGGAGTCTTTTGCAGGTTTTTAAGAGTTAATTAGTTGATTCAGATGATTAGGTTAATAGCTTGTTTAGAGAACCTTTGAGATAGGAAGTTTGGGTTTTCATGAGCTGTATTCCAAAAATCATCAATATTAAAACAATAAAAGGCTTGAACTACTTCAGTTGTGTGTAATAAATCTGAAATAAATGAAAGTCTAATGTTTATCAGTACATTACAGAAAATAATGAACTTTATCACAATAGGTATAATAATACAGTCAATGGTGTAATCATTGTAATACATCTAATGTAATACATACAGTTTAAGATAGGATGATGATTTCATAGACCTTAAAAATATACATTATATCTCACAAAATTTATATTAAATACAGTGTTAAAGTCCATAAAATGTAAAGTACGTGAAGAGTTTGAAAATGGGTTTATTAAAGTTTAATAATAGAACTCTTAACAATGCAGTATAGACAAATATTTTTTTTTATTTAATAAAAAGTATGTTGTCCTACAAATCAGGTGAAAGTTTTTGATAGTAAACGAATATTGCAACCATTGATAACGTTGTAATAGAGCTGTGAGGTCTGTAGCATCGGTAAGTAGTTAAATAAATAAAACACACTAAACGGCCAATAAACATAAAAGTTGGTAGTGTTTCCAACGACAGTAGTGGAGTAGAACATGAAAGATAATTACGATTTAAAATGCACTTTTATTCAGTCAAAAATGCATAAAAACAACAACTATGAATGAGGATTGAAAGATAAGGTGTGCAAAACGCTCAGCAAATTTCTGTACTTATTTTAATGCTCGATGCAATCTCATTTAAAACTTACGGAGAGCAATGGCGCTAAGGGCTCGTTTGGAACTATTGAGGCCTCTGTGAACCACGTGACTGCATGGCGGCGACATCAACCACAGACCTCACTCTGTTATCTACGCTCTGTTTGCGCCTAACACCTATTGGATAAATTACAGCACTAGAGTATGCAACACGCGCCCGTTAACGATTCCGTACCAATCAGAAATCTGTGTGAACTCATTAAGAGTGTGTAATATTCATGAGCTATGAGTCGTCATAGCGTTGAGAGCGTCGTGCTTGTGTGCCGCTCTTCCTGTCTGAAGAGCCGAGAAATAGTCGTCTTTCACCGGTTTCGCCCCAGCGTCTGTCCTCGCCCAGCAGACGTCCAGCATCGGGTATAATATCATAATCATTATGTCTGTGAACCTGAGCAAAAATGGGCCTGCCCTCTCCACAGCCTATAACGAGGTTGTAGGTGACAAGTCGGAAACTAACTGGTGAGTTTGTATGGCGAGCGGAATGGGCCACTAACGCGCTCATCTCAAACGCGTTTAATATTAAAACGGCGCCGCAAACGGCGTTTTAAACCGCTTTTGCGCCGCAAAAAACGCCGTTTGCAGTTCAAACGCCGTAAAAAACGCGCGAAAATCCGCCCAAAACGCCGTTTTTAACGGCGTTTCTGTTGTTGTAAAAAACGCCGTTTTAGACGGCGTTTGTCCTCCATAAAACGCCGTTCACAACGCCGTTTTGGGTGCACGAAAACGCCGTTTTAAACGGCGTTTTCTTGTCTGCATAATGAGCTCCTCCCCCTCATTTCCAAAACGAGTAAGGCCACCCCTACCAGTGACGAACAGAGCCAGACCAGACTAATTCACAACAGAGCGGTTTAATGGGGATGGCTTAACTCGAGTACACGAATGAACTTTTGCTACATCTACACACCCAGTAAAGTTATAGATTAGTTTTAATGTTGATCACAGGTTAACAGATGCAAGAGATTGTTTTTTATATATAAATAAGTATACTCATACGTTGCTAAGTACGAAAACGAATGTTTTAAGCTGTACTGATGCTAAAACCATGCCTTGCATCAAGCAGCAATGCATTGACTTATCAGGCTATCTTTGAAAATCTATCAAAAACGAGTTATAGAAACTTTTAAACTTGTTTGTTTTAAATAAGGATTATGAATACATTTACGTTTCAACAGGGCATTGAGTGGGAAATGCCACAATGTGACTTGTTGCACCTCATAGAACTAAACATTAGTGGTCGCTAAAGTTTGGGTTATATTAAATCAGTTAATAAATGCTCAATAAATTAGATTAAAAAGAAGTAAAACTGTGTGGGATTATTTGCACTATCAAAAATAACTCCAAAACACACTTTAATAATTTGAACAATAAATAACATTTTATTCATTTCAGAGAGAGAGAGAGAGAGAGAGAAGGATTCTGGTATTAGCTTGTGAAGGTAGACAGGAGAAAGATGTGTGAGAAATCCATTATTTGAACTCTTGATGGGGAGCCAGTGAAGAGTGACGAAGAGGGGAGGAACATGAGCTCTCTTCAGTTCCTCGAAGAGAAGATGAGTTGCAGAGCTCTGGATCGTCTGCAAGAGGTTTGAGCTGGAAGTCCTGCTAGGAGAGCCTTGCAGTAGTCCAGACGTGAGAGGAGCAGAGTCTGAACCAGGAGTTGAGTTGCGTGCTCCATTAAGAAGGGCCAATTTTCTGATGTGTAGTGCAAACCTACACGCTCAAGTTGTCTTGGCGATGAGGTCTTCGAAGGACAACTGCTTGTCCAGAATCACTCTGACTATTAACTAAAGGACAAGGGGTGATTGTTGAGGATTCCAGCTGAAGGAGGGGTTTTTGTTTGACGGTGTCAACATTTTTGCTCTGTTGGCACCAGTCTAAATATCACACAGAGAAGATAGATTAAACCGCATCCACCAACCTCACCCCACCAGTCACACACATCCACCAAACACACCCCACCAGTCACACGCATCCACCAAACACACCCCACCAGTCACACACATCCACCAAACACACCCCACCAGTCACACCCCACCAGTCCCACTCATCCACCAAACACACCCCACCAGTCACACACATCCACCAAACACACCCCACCAGTCACACCCCACCAGTCACACGCATCCACCAAACACACCCCACCAGTCCCACTCATCCACCAAACACACCCCACCAGTCACACGCATCCACCAAACACACCCCACCAGTCCCACTCATCCACCAAACACACCCCACCAGTCACACTCATCCACCAAACACACCCCACCAGTCACACCCAGGGCAAGTGGGTGAATTGGCTTGGCCAGGGCCAAAACGGCAGAATGGACCTAACAAGGATCGAACCGCCAACCCTCGGGTCCCACGATGACCAACTCCACCACTGCGCCACCTAATTCACAAATCAAATGCAACAAACATTTATTCTTTTGATAAACATAAAATGTATCTTTTTGAAGATAAGGTGCTTTTCAGCTTGAGATGCAGACATCATATTATGTTCTTTGGTTTGTTGTATAACTTCAAGAATTTGCAATCCTCCTTCCTTTAATAACTTCATTCTCATGCCTAATTTAAAGACATTACATGATTTACGGTACTAAATGAGGATGTCTTGTAAGAGAGCTATCTCTGAGCTGTATTCTGCATGCGTAGAGCAGATCTAGGTTAAAGGTGAAGTAAGTAGGCCAAAAGTTAACTCTGTGCATCTGTGAGCCTGCCTGGTGGGCAAATGAGGTAGTGTGTGTTATCATGAACACTACATGATTTGCACACGAGCTGGACATGCCAAGAACGCATGAAAGACGAGCCAATTAACGGTCGAGATCGGAATGCATCATAACGGGTATAAAAGATGAAGACATGTACTGAGCGGACGGACTTGCTAGCGAAGCGGCGGCATCCCCAGAGGCAGGAGACACCTGATGATGGACGACCGAATGATGAAAAAACTTTTAAGACAATGAAAAGACCTTTGCTTTGAGAAACCAACCAACCAATTTTTATCCACGATGGATGAGTACTATTTTACTTTATGATGCTTATTATGTTTTGTAATATATTTAAAAAGCGATTAATTAAAAGAAATGTAATTAATTGCAATTACTGACTATCGAGTTTTTGATTTAAAATTAATTTTTAATCTTTGATGAAAGATTTTTAATGTAAAAGCTTAAGAGAAAGAACTGACCACAAAGGAGTCTTCTGACCAAGCTCTAAGCGTTTAAAACTTAGAATTTAGGGCAGATTCTACTTACTTAACCTAACCTGAGAATACTAAATAAAATGGTTGAAGGTGTAAAAGATTAAAGGATTAATTGAACACCATAAAACAGGTTAATCAACTGTCCACTTTGAGGAACGTAATACTGATCCTTTGGAACAAAAAAATTGAGTCAATCTGTTTGTTGTGCCAAAATGAGTATATTCACTAGGGTAGCACTGATACAAAATTTTAAGTACAACTACTTTTTTTTCCAGGTACTCGTCTATACAGATACTGATAATAATGCCTGTTTTTTGGAGAAGTCTATTTACGCCTTGTCAAAGATTCCATCTGTAAACCACAAAGTTCGACATCTGCACCCTCATGGCAGGATCTTGAGATCCTGGAATCAGTGAACAAGGCCTTCAGCCCACTCTAGGACTTCACAGATGCCCTGCCGGGTGAACGTGTTGTTAGCATATCTTGTGTAAATCCTACTCTGCATTTTCCGCACACCTCAGTGCAGTGCTGGCTAAAGAGGAAGAGGACACTAACCTGACAAAAACCAGAACCAGACAAGGTTGACGTGCTTGTTTTTTTTTTGGCAAATAACCTCTCAATTTTGTAAACACACTGTTTTAGAGACAGAATTTTAATGTACCAGTTGGTCATTTAAAACAACAAATGTTACAGTTTTATCATGAAACCACACTAATATATCCAGCTTTCTTTTCACAAGAAGTAAACAATGCATACTGCAAGTTACATCCTGCTCAAATCTATATATATATTTATTTTATAATATAAAGTTTTAAAATAACTTGTTGTTGTCAGATTACATCACGTGAAAGAAACTGGTACGTAGTGTCCTGTTCTGAACAAAGGCTAGAAAAGTAGCTGCCAGTAAAGACATGGTCTTTTTAAGAGCCTTTGCTTTCTGAGCAGCTTCCTGGTGTTTAGCTCAAGGTTTATAACGGATTACTGCAAGATAAATTTGACAGAAAAGCCCAAAAGTGACCCTGATCTTAAACTCAATTCTCCAGATTGATCACATCGGAGCAAGATGATTAGTAGAGCAGAGATTTACAGTTTTGGGGCTCTCTGCTGTGAGCAGATTTCAGACTGGGAATGTCTCGTCTATTCTGTTTTCAACAATGTTTTTGTTATTCTGTGATCTGTGACGTGTCGATGATAAACTAACGTTACTGCCTTTTTTAACTTGAAGGTTAGAAACCTTTTAGTGTTTTTGATGTGCACAGGAGTTTTTTATTTATTTATTATTAACTCATTGATTGTGCTGTACAGTACAGTTCATGTTTTAGTTACAGTTATAATAAGCTCTCAATCAGAGAGCTCTCCGCCGCAGTCTGCTGCTTTGTGATTTGTCTGCGTCAATGAATAGTTAAGACACATCTTAACTATAGATAGATCTTTCGAACAAGTTTAAATACAGTAGATGATCAAGCGTCACTCAGGGATCAATGCGATGTTAAGTGCTGAAACGCTGAGTGAAGTTCGTGCCGTCTCTTTCCCTACTACAGGCTTATGATACATTTGCAATAATTTTTGTATGATATTATATTTAACTCCATTTAACACTTCTGTGGATGACCTCACAAAGTATTGGTCTGTGATATCGGCATGTCTTTATGAGTGCTCGAGCTTGGTATCGGTGCGTCCCTAAAATTCACAAAGTCCTCTGTTTGCCACTAGCAACTAAAAACATAATCCGGATGTTTAAAATGTTTCTGTGAATTTACATGATATGGAAAACCAACCGGCATAAACTGACCTTAAAAGCTTTCACTTTTATGAGTAAGTTGTACTTATATGTAATACTTAAAATGTTTTTTAATAAAAAACATTGGAGCTCTTTTCTTTTTACACCAAAATATAAGAATAGGAAAACAACTTTGTGAAGGAAATCATACTGACTTATATATCGTTTCTTGGTGGAGGGATCAGGATGATTTGGAAACCAGGCAATGCTTCTATGGGCATACAGTTCTCTAATGTGTCCAGGCGAGCATGTGCTGTAGAAATGACAAAGAAATATTGAATTTAAGCGAAGTTTGTTAAATGTACACAGACACTCTTTTAAATCTCTTGAGGATGTAATGGAACGTTGGTCATTGTTTGTTCTGTGTGACAATGAAAGTCAGCTAGTCTTCGGGTTACCTGAGTTTTTCAGTCATAGCTGCAGTATGAATCTTTATCATCTTTATTCAAGTTCTCTCTTTCAAGCTTTTGGTTTTACCATTCTCCCTGATGATTGTGTCTCCCCCCATCAGGTTTAGTCTGCAGGTTTTTCTGGATAAGCTACAAAGAGTCATAGGAAACAATAAGTTATAAATGTTCATTTTTTAAAGGGGCTCATTCTGTAACCTGACTGCGGTATCACATTTTTTTTATCATATTCAGATCAAATTGTCTTGGTGTAACCGTTTGTCAGATTAACTTACATTTCGAAATCCTTTTAAATTGAACGTACTTGTTATCAAAAACACAGTGTTCCACATGTGAAATGTGCAAGACATAATACAAGTTTGGCTTGTTTTCTTACTAAAATGTGATTATTGGGTCATTTAACGGCGGCGACATTTGTAGTCATCATAAAATTACAAGCGTTAGCATTGGCTACCTCTCGTGAGGTGGTAAATAAATAAAAAAAATTACACTGACATAGCACAGCCCACGATCAGTCTTACCGTGCAGTTTAACAACAACTCGAAACAGTGTCTTACCTCACTCGATGCACGGAGAGAATATTCCAAAACTAACATTTTTCAACAAATCACTCATCACGACACTTGCCTTAAACTTATTTGGTTGTTTTATGGAAGTTTGCAACCAACCCTCGTCTTCAAGCAGGCTTGCTGCTTTGTGTTATTAAATGTTTGACGTTAGCATCAGGCTAACTAGCGGAACAACCGAGCCAGGTGACTCATCACAGACCACGAGGCATATCCCTACGCCAGCCACGGAGACAAAATCTAGTTCCTACACACCGGTTTGAAAGTAGCAAAACTCTGTTTTTCAAAAATTATCTGTTTACATATGCCTCCCGCGCATCTAATTTAAAATAAACTTCTCTGACAGATTTAACACACTTTACAGTCGGACGGAAATTCAACATTTGACAAACGCTAACCTTACAAGAACGAAAACGAGTTTCCGTTCACAAGTTGTAAAATTATATCTTTATAAAATGCGCATCCATGATGAATTTATAACAATCCTGACAGAAATATTAGTTAGCAACTCCTCAACACATTCCACATAACATGGTATTTTCCTTACAATGGTTTAACTAAAACAACGAAAACACATCTACATACCTTATTCTCAGCCAGGCAAAATGGCGGGTAACGTTACACCTTCTGTCTCTTGCTTGTTGGGAGGTGGGTGGAGTCATGATTTTTCGTACTTTTTAAAATTTATTTATGTATATATATATATTTTATATGTATTTTTTTAATGTGTGTTTTTTATGGTGATTATACTGTGTACAACAACAAGTATGCCTGTATGTTCTTCAGTGTTCTTCTGAAAAACTGTGTGTGATTTTTTGTGAAGCTGAAGGGTAACGTGAAAAAAATACAAAGTACCTTCAAATAGTTTAAACATTTCAATTAGTTAAAAAATTCATTGGAATTAAAGTATTCGAGGCTCGTGAGAAAAGTTGCGAATGCAATCTCTCGCTGCAGCTGTGCACCTGGGTGGAGAGAGAGCTAACTGTTTCTATGAGGAGTAAGTTGTGTGCTTTGCAGTTATTGGGCCATTCAACACAACCAGAGTCAAAATGGCTGCAATTGCTTACTTTTGGTCCATGTTTTGATCCAAAATATCTAAACAGTGTTCCGATGAGGAACAAAGCTATTGTTGGTGTAACCGGTGGATCTGCGTTGTGTTTGCTTTTTTTGTTCATTAAAAGTGAACCAGTCAGTCATCAGATGATCTTCACCTCAGTTTATTCCTGACAGTAAGGAAACAGAAAAACACAGCAAACGGCCCCATCAATATCTCCTCTCGGTTTTCTCTATTCATACAAAAAATACACAGAGATCGCTATATAGATGGCTACATTACTCAAAGAAAATCAAAATACGTTGGAGCTCAGTAAACACCTACCTCTTGCAAAGATGGCCATTGCTAAAAGGGCAGAGGAGGCGGGAAAACGGGAATTTCCCCAAAACGAAAAGTATGCCCTTAAAGGGGAAGGCACCCACTCCAACAACCCAACAGAACCTCAAGCATTTTCAGTGTAATTCTATATCCACATTATTCATATATTTTATACCTGTTACATTGGTTTCGGGATAGGTGATTACTGATTAATCTTACTGCTAAATCTTTGCTGGAGTAACCTGTACAAAACTGAACCTCTAAATCTACATATCTTATTCTGCTGCTTCACGCATATAAAAGACATATCATATCTATATGGTCTTTCATACAGATGTTATCACCTGCTTGACATCCATTGATGAATCATTACATTTGCACAATCAATATGATATTCAATATTCTCCATTTGGTCCGTTTTGTGTTTGTTAGTCACTATTATCTTGGATATTATCCACTATTAACTATAATATATTGCAACAAAAGGAAACATGTCAACCTAAACCTATAACATGTATATTATTCTGCTGTAGCTAGAAGAGTTTCAAAAACATGTATGAAGGGTGCCATGTTATCCTGCCCTGAGAGCTGTATTTATTTAATTCTTCTTCTTCTTCTTCTTTCGGCTGTTCCCAGTTTAGGGGTCGCCACAGCAAATCATCTGTTTCCACCTAACTCTGGCCTCAGTATCCTCTACTCTTGCACCAATTACCTTCATGTCCTCCTTCAGCACACCCATATAACTTGTCTTTGGCCTTCCTCTTGCCCTCTTGCCTGGCAGCTCCATCTCCAACATCCTTCTACCAATATAACTACTATCCCTTCTCTGCACATGTCCAAACCATCTCAATCTGGCTTCTCTGACTTTGTCTCCAAAACAACCAACCTGAGCTTTTCCTCTGATGTGCTCGTTCCTAATCTAAGTCCATCCTCGTCACTCCTAAACTGAACCTCAACATCCTCATCTCTGCTACTTCCATCTCTGCCTCGTGTCTCTTCCTCACTGCTACAGTCTCTAACCCATAAATCATAGCTGCTCTCACTACTGTTCTGTACACCTTTCCTTTGATTTTCATTGTGTGGCTCATCAACTTTATACCTCTGTAGTTGTTACAACTCTGCACATCACCCTTGTTCTTAAAGATTGGCACTAGGACACTTCTCCTCCATTCCTCAGGATTCTTCTCACTCTCTAGAATCCTGTTGAATAACCTAGATAGGAACTCCAATGCTGTCTCTCCTAGACACTTCCACACCTCCACAGGGATGTCATCTGGACCAACAGCCTTTCCACTCTTCATTCTCCTCAGAGCCTTCCTCACCTCATCCTTTCTAATCTTTTCAACTTCCTGCTCTACAATGTTCACCTCTTCCCCCCTTCTTTCCCTCTCGTTCTCCTCATTCATCAACTCCTCAAAATACTCCTTCCATCTTCTCTGCACACTCTCCTCACTCGTTAGAACCCTTCCATCTCTATCTTTAATCACCCTTATCTGTTGCACATCCTTCCCAGCTCTGTCTCTCTTTCTCGCTAATCTGTACAATTCCTTCTCACCTTCCCTCGTGTCTAACCTGGCATACAACTCATCATATGCCTTCTGTTTGGCCTTTGCCACCTCCCTCTTCACCCTGCGCTGTGATTCCTTGTAGTCCTGTCTACTTTCTTCAGTCCTTTCGATGTCCCACTTCTTTTTAGCTAGCCTCTTCCTCTGGATGATGTCCTGTACTTCCTCATTCCACCACCATGTTTCCTTATCTTCTTTCCTTCTTCCTGCTGACACACCTAGCACCTTCCTACCTGTCTCCCTGATCACTTCTGCTGTAGTTTCCCAGTCCTCTGGAAGCTCTTCCTGGCCACCCAAAGCCTGTCTCAGCTTCTGTCTGAATTCCTCACAACCGTCTTCCTTTTTCAACTTCCACCACTTGGTCTTCTTTTCCATCTTTCCTCCCCTCTTCTTCCTGACTACCAGAAACATCCTACACATCACCATCCGATGCTGTCTGGCTACACTCTCTCCTACCACTACTTTGCAGTCAGTGATCTCTCTCAGATTGGCTCATCTACTTAGGATGTAGTCCACCTGCGTACTCCTACCACCACTCTTGTAGGTAACTCTATGTTCCTCCCTCTTCTGGAAATAAGTGTTAACTACAGCCATTTCCATCCTCTTGGCAAAGTCCACCACCATCTGTCCTTCTGAATTCCTTTCCTTAACACCAAACCTGCCCATCACTTCCTCATCACCTCTGTTGCCTTCGCCCACATGACCGTTGAAGTCTGCTCCCACCACTACTCTCTCCCCTCTGGGAATACTCTCCATCACCTCATCTAACTCACTCCAGAATCTCTCCTTTTCTTCCAGCTTGCAGCCTACTTGTGGAGCATAACCACTCACTACATTCAACATCACCCCTTCAATCTCTAACTTCAAACTGATCACCCTGTCAGACACTCTTTTCACCTCTAAAACATTCCTCACAAACTCCTCCTTCAGGATCACTCCTACCCCATTTCTCTTCCTATCCTCACCATAGTAAAACAGTTTGTATCCCCATCCGATACTAATGAAATAATCTAAGCGTAAAACAAACAATTAAAATTATTTGTATTATTCCATAAAAGTATTAAAACCATATATTATTAAATGTAACCAAATGTCAAAATGCCAAACATTTGACAAAAAAAACGTTCTGCTGATTGATTAGTTCATTAAGGTAATGCAGTAGAAATAATTAACAACAACATCTTTTGACCAAAATCATATGGACCATCACTCATTTGCTGAGCTTTAGAAACTCTTACTGTTTATTTTGATGAAGTACAAGAAGCCACAACATGGCATTGCAGTGTTAAAAATGTATTTAAAAACATTCTCTTACATCTATTATACTGTGATCGACATTACAGCTCATTTATAACTTTACTAGGTGTGTGGATGTTGCTAAAGTTTTTGGTGGAGTTTGGCCATCCGCATTACAACTGTCGAGATGAAGGGGCGGAGCTCATTATGCAGACAAGCAAAACGCCGTTTAAAACGGCGTCTTCGAGAACTCAAAACGGCGTAATAAACGGCGTTTTTGATAACAACAAAAACGCCGTTAAAAACAGCGTTTAGCTCGAATTGTCGCATGTTTTTTACGGCGTTTAAACTGCAAACGGGTTGTTGCGATGCAAAAGCTGTTTAAAACGCCGTCTAATACGCCGTTTTTGTAGTAATCCAAAACGCCGTCTAATACGCCGTTTTTGTAGGAATCCAAAACGCCGTCTAATACGCCGTTTTTGTAGCAATCCAAAACGCCGTCTAATACGCCGTTTTTGTAGTAATCCAAAACGCCGTCTAATACGCCGTTTTTGTAGCAATCCAAAACGCCGTCTAATACGCCGTTTTTGTAGCAATCCAAAACGCCGTCTAATACGCCGTTTTTGTAGCAATCCAAAACGCCGTCTAATACGCCGTTTTTGTAGGAATCCAAAACGCCGTCTAATACGCCGTTTTTGTAGCAATCCAAAACGCCGTCTAATACGCCGTTTTTGTAGGAATCCAAAACGCCGTCTAATACGCCGTTTTTGTAGGAATCCAAAACGCCGTCTAATACGCCATTTTTGTAGCAATCCAAAACGCCGTCTAATACGCCGTTTTTGTAGCAATCCAAAACGCCGTCTAATACGCCGTTTTTGTAGGAATCCAAAACGCCGTCTAATACGCCGTTTTTGTAGGAATCCAAAACGCCGTCTAATACGCCATTTTTGTAGCAATCCAAAACGCCGTCTAATACGCCGTTTTTGTAGCAATCCAAAACGCCGTCTAATACGCCGTTTTTGTAGGAATCCAAAACGCCGTCTAATACGCCGTTTTTGTAGGAATCCAAAACGCCGTCTAATACGCCGTTTTTGTAGCAATCCAAAACGCCGTCTAATACGCCGTTTTTGTAGGAATCCAAAACGCCGTTTAATACGCCGTTTTGCTTGTCTGCATAATTAGCCCATACCCCCCCCCCGACATCTCGACATCTCGACAGTTTTAATGCGGATGGCCAAACTCAAGTACATTGCAGTGCAATAAATTCAAGAGTATGTGTTTTAATTAAATAATTAGACAATATAAGAAAATGTTAAAAAAATCGATAGTTTGGCATTTTTGGACTGGGAATTTGCAGGACTTTTGGTTACTTTTAATAAAATATGGTTTTAATAATTTTATGGAATAATAAAAATAACTTTAATTGTTTGTTTTACACTTAGATAACTTCACCCTAGTCCATCTATTTGTAAGTGAATAGAAATATTTTAATCGTCAAAGTTAAATATTCAATAATTTTCAATAACTTAGATAAACAGAACTGAAATAGGCAGTGATTACTTTCTCATTTGATGATAATACTATGTACAACAGTGCGAAGTTTACTTATTGGTATGTGTCTGATAAAAACTCATGGACATTGGACTTATATTTAAGTCTTTATTGCTTCAGTCAGCAAACTTTCAAACTCAATGATAAAAAGTAAGAGAGTGGAACAATACATACAGAAGATTTTGATATTCCACATGGCTTGTTGGGAATAATGAAATAAATGTTAAAACATTCCTCAAAGTGGACAGTGTTAATTAACCAAAGAACATAATATGATGCCTGCATCACAAGCTGAAAAGCACCTCATCTTCAAAAATATACTTTTTATGTTTATCAAAAGAATAAATGCCTTTGTTATAGAATAAATGTTGCCTTTGATTTGTGAATTAGGTGGCGCAGTGGTGGAGTTGTTCGCCGTTCGATCCCTGTTAGGTCCATTCTGCCGTTTTGGCCCTGGGCAATCCACTTCACCCACTTTGCACTGTATGGATGAGTGTGACTGGTGGGGTGTGTTTGGTGGATGTGTGTGACTGGTGGGGTGTGTTTGGTGGATGGGAGTGACTGGTGGGGTGTGTTTGGTGGATGAGAGTGACTGGTGGAGTGTGTTTGGTGGATGTGAGTGACTGGTGGGGTGTGTTTGGTGGATGTTAGTGACTGGTGGGGTGTGTTTGGTGGATGTGTGTGACTGGTGGGGTGTGTTTGGTGGATGTGTGTGACTGGTGGGGTGTGTTTGGTGGATGAGAGTGACTGGTGGGGTGTGTTTGGTGGATGTGAGTGACTGGTGGGGTGTGTTTGGTGGATGTGTGTGACTGGTGGGGTGTGTGACTGGTGGGGTGTGTTTGGTGGATGTGAGTGACTGGTGGGGTGTGTTTGGTGGATGTGAGTGACAGGTGGGGTGTGTTTGGTGGATGTGTGTGACTGGTGAGGTGTGTTTGGTGGATGTTATTGACAGGTGGAGTGTGTTTGGTGGATGTGTGTGACTGGTGAGGTGTGTTTGGTGGATGTTATTGACAGGTGGAGTGTGTTTGGTGGATGTGTGTGACTGGTGGGGTGAGGTTGGTGGATGTGGTTTAATCTATCTTCTCTGTGTGCTATTTAGACTGGTGCCAACAGAGCAAAAAATGTTGAAACCGTCAAACAAAACCCCTCCTTCAGCTGGAATCCTCAACAATCACCCCTTGTCCTTTAGTTAATAGTCAGAGTGATTCTGGACAAGCAGTTGTCCTTCGAAGACCTCATCGCCAAGACGACTTGAGCGTGTAGGTTTGCACTACACAACATCAGAAAATTGGCCTAGAAGATCCAGAGCTCTGCAACTCATCTTCTCTTCGAGGAACTGAAGAGAGCTCATGTTCCTTCCCTCTTTGTCACTCTTCACTGGCTCCCCATCAAAAAAGTTCCAATAATTGATGGTTTCTCACACATCTTTCTCCTGTCTACCTTCACAAGCGAATACCAGAAGCTCAAGTCAGAAGCCCCCCCCCCCCTCTCTCTCTCTCTCTCTCTCTCTCTAATAAAACGTTATTTATTGTTCAAATTATTAAAGTGTGTTTTGGAGTTACTTTTAATTGTGGCATTATGGCATTTCCCACTCAATGCCCTGTTGAAACGTAAATGTATTCATAATCCTTATTTAAAACAAACAAGTTTAAAAGATTCTATAACTCGTTTTTGATAGATTTTCAAAGATAGCCTGATAAGTCAATGCATTGCTGCTTGATGCAAGGCATGGTTTTAGCATCAGTACAGCTTAAAACATTCGTTTTCGTACTTAGCAACGTATGAGTATACTTATTTATATATATAAAACAATCTCTTGCATCTGTTAAACTGTGATCAACATTAAAACTAATCTATAACTTTACTGGGTGTGTAGATGTAGCAAAAGTTCATTCGTGTACTCGAGTTAAGCCATCCCCATTAAACCGCTCTGTTGTGAATTAGTCTGGTCTGGCTCTGTTCGTCACTGATTGGGATGGGCTTACTCGTTTTGGAAATGAGGGGGAGGAGCTCATTATGCAGACAAGAAAACGCCGTTTAAAACGGCGTTTTCGTGCACCCAAAACGGCGTTGTGAACGGCGTTTTATGGAGGACAAACGCCGTCTAAAACGGCGTTTTTTACAACAACAGAAACGCCGTTAAAAACGGCGTTTTGGGCGGATTTTCGCGCGTTTTTTACGGCGTTTGAACTGCAAACGGCGTTTTTTGCGGCGCAAAAGCGGTTTAAAACGCCGTTTGCGGCGCCGTTTTAATATTAAACGCGTTTGAGATGAGCGCGTTAGTGGCCCATTCCGCTCGCCATACTTTTCAACCCGCGCACGCGCGCGACTGAACCCGAGAGCAAAACGCTCTGTCTCGAGCGAGGGGAGGGGCTTACGTGCTCGCTCGCGCTCAAATCTCCCTCCCTTGCTCGCTCTCCATCTGAACCTGCGCGCGCACACGCGCTCGCGCGAGCAGCATTTTTGTCCAAGATGGGGCCGGACCCTCATTTCCCGGAAGTCAGCTGTGATTGGACGCCTGTCTGTCAGTCAGTTCTGTCCAGTTAACGCTCAGAGTCAAGTCTCCCCAACAAAGACATTAACCTACTTATAAAAGTGACTCTTTAATCAAAAAACAACGACAAGCCAAAGACATTTACAAACATTACAACAAAAAGAATAAAGATGACTACAAGAACAATATAAATCTGACTGAATATTACTCCAACAGCTTAAAGAATAAAAATAAAATAATCTAAGTTGCTTTTGTTTTTAAATTATAAAATCTAATCAATAAATTGTTTTAATCCTGTCTCAACAAGAGTTGTTAGTTGTGTACATATCTGGAATATGGATGTATAAATAAATACGTTTTATTAATGTCAAATTAGACCACTGTTAAAGTTAACGTTATATGTCATGTTTCTGTCTTTAACATGTTTTTAAGCCTTTGTGAGTTCTCAATCAAATAGTAATTAATTTGTACTGTTTTGACAAAACTAGTCCTGCGTTATTACATTTTTTGAGTTTCTAGAGTCTAATGCAAATATATAATTTCAGATTAAATTAAAATCCTGGTTTTGATTAATTAATTTGTTGAGTTTGGGGTTTGGATTACTGCATTATTTTGATAACTTATTTCTACAAGCAACTGTATTTTTAATCCTGATTTGACTAAACTTAATCAAAGTTATTGTTACAAGCAGGTATAATTTTTTTTAAATTCAGATTCTACTACTATTTAAATTAATATTAATTTTAAAGTAGCAAAATATAGTTCATTTACTTTAAATTCTGACTGTACAAATTTAACCTGTAGCATCAGGTTTAGTGCAATATGTTGAGTACTACCCAGCTACCATTTTTTGGTTGAAAAGAGGTTTAATAAATGTTTATTCATAGCCTAGACTTCTAGGCTAAATTTTGCCAGTCAGTGAAAGTTTAAATGACATTTAACTGTAGACCAAATATAACCTAGACATCATGAAGACCTCTAACAAACAACTGCATATACAAGTTTAAAGAACATAAAATCTGTTTAGGATACATGATATTCAAAGTAACATTACAATTTAAAGTTGACATATTTATCATAATAAGCTAACGTAACACATTAAATAAAATGTAATTAATTTTCATTTTAGTTAAATAGGATTGGAAATGTAACACACACTTGTGCCTATGCAATTACACAAAGGTAAAAGCAATTAAAAATAATAAGACATTTCAGACACATAAATGCAGTTAAAAAAAAGACACCTTTATTAAAAAAAAACCTTTATTTAAATGCTGGAATTTTAACCACTGTGCAGCTGCTCTCTGTGCTACATGAAGAGATTTCTGACTGCTTTCCTGAGATCAGCTTCCACTGGGAAACTAGTCATTGCAGATCTGCGAAGTAGAGAGGAAAAAGCGTTAGAGAAAACACTATCATTATATTAACATGCAATGTATTCCATGTACATCAGGGCTGGAGAGCATTATACTGCATTTCTTCTTAAAAAATAAAACATTTACCTGAATGTTAAAGTTTTAAATTACGGCTGTGTTTAAGTATTAAGTCTCGTCTCGTCTCGTCTTCTCCCACTTATCCGGGGCCAGGTCGCGGGGGCAGCAGTCTAAGCAGGGATGCCCAGACTTCCCTCTCCACAGACACTTCTTCCAGCTCCCCGGGAGGGATCCCTAGGCGTTCCCAGGCCAGCTGGGAGACATAGTCCCTCCAGCGCGTCCTGGGTCTTCCCCGGGGCCTCCTCCCAGTGGGACATGCCCGGAACACCTCCCCTGGGAGGCATCCAGGAGGCATCCGGAACAGATGCCCAAGCCACCTCAGCTGACTCCTTCCTCAGCTGAGGGAGCTTCTGACTCTATCTCTAAGGGAGCGCCCAGCCACCTGACGGAGGAAGCTCATTTCGGCCGCTTGTATCCGGGATCTTGTACTTTTGGTTATGACCCAGAGCTCATAAGCTCATGAGCTCGTGAGAGTAGGGACGTAGATCGACCGGTAAATCGAGAGCTTCGCCTTTTGGCTCAGCTCCCTTTCACCACAATAGACCGATACAGCGACCGCATCACTGCAGATGCTGCACCGATCCGCCTGTCGATCTCGCGCACCATCCTCCCCTCACTCGTGAACAGGACCCCGAGATACTTGAACTCCTCCAGCTGAGGCAGGAGCACTCCACTGACCTGGAGAGCGCAAGTCACCTTTTTCCGGTCGAGAACCATGGCCTCAGACTTGGAGGTGCTGATCTTCATCCCAGCTGCTTCACACTCGGCTGCAAACCGCCCCAACTCACGGTGCAGGTCTAGGCCTGAAGAAGCCAACAGGACAACATCATCCGCAAACAGCATATATGAATGACATCCTTGATGTCACGAGGGCGGGACACTGCACGCATATCATTATGAGGGCTTCCACAACTAACCATTTAGGAGATTGCAGTTGCACTAAGTGGGATTCTTCCAATTCTCATTGTTCTTTAAGCCTATTGTGTATGTGATAACATGCTGTCGGCGTGGTGATCCACTATAAAGGCAAAAATTATATCTTAATTGTCAGCGTCTTTGTAAAGACTTTCCCATCTTCCAAGAGCATTATAATATGTTTAGCCTAGATGTTGAAATAACTTATTTTTCTTGCTGGGTAATCTCTATTTGCAAAAGCAGCAGTCAGAACTCAAAATAATGCCCTAAAACTAACATAACAGGTTTTCAGAATTTAAATTAAATGAACTATATTTTGCTACTTTAAAATTAATATTAATTTAAATAGTAGTACAATCTGAATTAAAAAAAAAATAATACCTGCTTGTAAAAATAACTTTGATTGAGTTTAGTCAAATCAGGATTAAAAATACAGTTGCATGCAGAAATAAGTTATCAAAATAATGCAGTAATCCAAACCCCAAACTCAACAAATTAATGAATCAAAACCAGGATTTAAATCAAATCTGAAATTATACATTTGCATTAGACTCTAGAAACTCAAAAATGTGATAATGCAGGCCTAGTTTTGTCAAAACCGTAAAATTGAATTACTATTTAATTGGGAACTCACAAAAACTTAAAAACATGTTAAAGACGGAAACATGACATAAAACATCAACTTTAACAGTGGTCTAATTTGACATTAACGAAGCATATTTATTTATACATCCATATTCCAGATATGTACACAACTAACAACTCTTGTTGAGACAGGATTAAAACAATTTATTGATTAGATTTTATCATTTAAAAACAAAAGGAACTTAGATTGATTTAATTTTATTCTTTAAGCTGTTGGAGTAATATTTAGTCAGATTTATATTGTTCTTGTATTCATCTTTATTGTTTTTGTTGTAATGTTTGTAAAAGTCTTTGGCTTGTCGTTGTTGTTTGATTAAAAAGTCACTTTTATAAGTAGGTTAATGTCTTTGTTGGGGAGACTTCACTCTGAGCGTTAACTGGACAGAACTGACTGACAGACAGGCGTCTAATCACAGCTGACTTCCGGGAA
This sequence comes from Danionella dracula, assembly GCA_900490495.1. Classification (NCBI taxonomy): domain Eukaryota; kingdom Metazoa; phylum Chordata; class Actinopteri; order Cypriniformes; family Danionidae; genus Danionella; species Danionella dracula. The sequence goes on from UELW01000334.1 coordinate 18,733,708, forward strand.
ATGAGGGTCCCGCCCCATCTTGGACAAAAATGTTGCTCGCGCGAGCGCGTGTGCGCGCGCAGGTTCAGATTGAGAGCGAGCAAGGGAGGGAGATTTGAGCGCGAGCGAGCACGTAAGCCCCTCTCCTCGCTCGAGACAGAGTGTTTTGCTCTCGGGTTCAGTCGCGCGCATGCGCGGGTTGAAAAAAAAAGCTTGCGGTTTGTTTCTCTACGCGCGCGGATCTGTAAAGGCTCGCGTAAATTTTAATATTATGCGCGCGTGATTATCAAATACACGCGCTCGATTAACGGCACGGTTTTGCCGCCATACAAGTATCTTCCATAGACTTGAAATTTGTGAATCTATGACTTGAGTGCTTTAGGAGCTCTAGGGTGAGAACATAAAGAAAAAGAATTTGTACTTTGGCCGTACTCTGCTTGTGATCTTGAGAACATGTTAGCTGAGTACCTGGCGGAGAAAAATAGTAGCATAAAGTCAGTATTTTATTGTTTTGCCAATAAAATAATATTTGTTGCATTATTTGGAAAACTTTTGTCTTGCTTCTTGCAAAGCAGTTATATTTTAAAAGCTAAATATGAATGTGCTTTAAACATATGCATAATGAACAATATTTTTTCTCTATCTGTTGGTATTTTATACACTTCAGCAGTTTAAGTAGATTCAAGTGAATACTCATCTTTATTTCTTTGTATAGCACAGCTACAGGGAGGTTGGAATCTTGTTACTGTATCTGGCAGTGGGAGTATCAGTGTTCTCCGGGATGGCCTACACTGCTGAGAATGAGGAAGATGTTGGTCTGGACACAATCCCAGCCTGTTGGTGGTGGGGGACGGTCAGCATGACAACAGTGGGATATGGAGATGTAGTTCCAGTAACAGTTGCTGGAAAGTTGGCGGCAACTGGCTGTATTTTGGGTGGCACACTAGTTGTGGCACTACCCATAACCATTATTTTCAACAAATTTTCCCATTTTTACCGTAAACAAAAAGCACTTGAGGCCTCAGTGAGAAATAACAATAACAAAAGGCATGTGGTGAGACAATACAGAACCACTGGAAACAGTAACCTTGACGCAAACGATCATTGTTTAGAATATGAAGAGATGAATGAAGATATAAAAACTGAGTCAGGAGTTGACAATTATTGCTTTGAAGATCAACCATTGGCTTTTATGGTTTGACGTGTACACAAACTCTAAACATAAAAGTTGAAGTTGTTTCTATTCTACTATTTACAAATATATTTATCTCGATATACTTATAGATCTGAGCGATTTGTATCATTGAGTGAAAGTTAGAGTGAGTCATTTTAGCTTATCAGAATGAATACTGTAATGTTTATATTAAATAATCTGTTAGCTCTTCGATAATACTCCTGCAAGGCCTTTGTTGACACAAAAACCTTTGAATGGCATGAAATTGAGAACTGCGTTCCAGAGTAACAATTGAGCACATTTAACCATCTCCTTTTGTAACCAAATAATGGCCACTTTATTAGAATGCTGCTAACTAAGTACTTTAGAGTACTCTTCCTTAATTATAACCACAAGACTATACTAACTATAGATACAATCTAGGACGTTAATCTATTCTGTATTTAGTGCCGTTTTTACTGTATTTACTGCTGTTAACTATCCTAAAGTGTTGAACTTGTTAAATTCACACATAACTAACAAGAGAAATCCAATGCTGTGTTTATCCTTTTTGTGCTCCTCTAATGACTTGCACACACAAACACACACGCACGCACGCGCACGCACACACACACACACACACACACACACACACACACGCCCACCCATCAAAATACATGTTTATATTCTCACGTATATTTACTTAAAGCAGTTGGTGTGAAACTCTAGTTCCCCATCAGTAGGGACCCTACGACTTATGTCGGAGACGACTATAGGAAGCTAGGGACGCACTACTCATTTCACACTGTTACAAAATCCCAATATGTGAACACGCTGATGATCACGCGTTCCACATTAACCGGACGCGAGCGTGTCACTCTTCCTGTTTTTTCTCTGGAGCCGTACTCTAACACACTAGCGACTCGTGAAAGACGCCACAAAAACAGTTGGATTATACCTTGTGTGGACTTTGGAGATCTGGTGATTCAAATGGCAACCAGCGAGGTTTTTCGGCCGGCTAGAAGGTTAAAACCACTCCACGCCGCAGACTCTAGTTATTTCACCGCCTTCCACTGCCAAGTAAGACTCCTTTTTCATAGTAGAGCACTTGTTTTGCCGGTCGACTGTTTGTAGCGTGTTCCAAACATGTCGCGACCATGCAAGTCTGTTGGATGCAGTGGATCGATCGCATTGCTGGATAGCCAGGATCATTGCATCAGTTGTCTTGGGCGTAGACACGCTGAGGCAGCGGTTGAGGGATCAGAATGTGTGGATTGCACACTTCTGTCTAACAGCACACTTAAGGTGAGGTTGGAGTACTTTCAGTCCACCACCGGAGGCTTTGTAGCTCGCGGCTGTAAGGTTCAACTAGTGCATGTCTCAGGCGCCCAGTGGAGTCGAGCAGGGTCGCGCGCTTCCCACTCCCCTGGTGCATCCGCTATCCGCCACAGTGAGTTATCGAATGATGCGCTGCTTGCATCTTCTGAGGACTCCTGTGCGCCTGATGATGCGATCTCTGCTGCTGCATTGGAGAGAGATGGCACATCTCCTGAAGAAGACGGTACATCGCTCTCCCCCTCTGTAATGACGGCAGATTGTGCTGCAGAGGAGATGGCCGAATTGCTTACACGGGCTGCCAGAGAAATTGGGTTGAAGGTGGTTCCGCCCCTGGCACCTGAGATCTCCAGGCTGGACTCGTGGTTTGTGGGGTCGTGCCGGGATGATACCCCACAGCCCCCTCCTATCCCGTTCTTCCCCGGAAGTGCATCGTGAACTGACCCAATCTTGGAAGGCACCTCTGAAAGCGAGGTTGGTCAGTCTCCCCCCTCTCGTTCCCCTTGACGGCGCGGTAGCTAGGTGGTACAAAGCGATTCCCCAGGTAGAGCAGTCGCTGGCGGTGCACTTATGCCCAGGTAACCCTGCCGCCTGGCGTGAAAAGCTGAGGCCTCCATCCCGCCAGCTAAGCCTTTCGTTGGACCTGACTTCGAGGGCTTATGCTGCGGCGGGTCAAGCTTCTGTTGCCCTGCATGCCATGGCTGCCTTTCAGGTGTTCCAAGCTAAGGCTCTGAAAGAGATGCAGGAGGTAAGTTGTGGCCCAGGTCTTACAGAGGATCTGAGGGCGGCTACCGATTTTGCGCTCAAGGCGACAAAAGATGCAGCTAATTCGCTCGGCCACACGATGTCTACGTTAGTAGTCCACAGCTGCAATCTTTGGTTGACCCAGGCTGACATGCTCCCTCAAGACCGGGAGAAGGGTCTGGGAGAATTCATGACAGGCGGAGAGAGAGACGTGGCAGGTCCCCTTCTAAGTCGGCGCCCCCACCGCCTGGTTGACGCAGGAGAAACCCTCCTCAGTCCTCCCCTGATCGTCAGCCCCCATGTCGAAGACGTCGACCAAAAGCGGCTGCGAGGAGTCGACGGAGGAGCAGTCCTGTCCAGGGGCCTCTACATCATCAGGGGAATAGGGTCCATCGAAACGGCCCTAGGACAGGCCGCCCAGGGAATCCAGCTGCTGCGCTGGCCTCGCCTCCAGCCTTGGAGGGAGGGGGTGCCACCACCATCAAGTAGCGGACCCACAGGTCAGATCTCAGTTTTTCATTAAATATGTGAAACTTGAACTCCCTGGGTTATGTGCGCAGCCAAGAGGCTTGCATTGCATATCCGAATGCAGTTCTCATCTCAAAGACATATTCAAGGGTGTGGCATCTGATGGAGTGCAGTCCGAATGGCTCTCAGCTTCCGTGTCAGAGTCAGCCTCGAGTGGGACCTCCTCGCCTGGAACCGGATGCTGCTCCGAGGTCGAGCCTGGATGCCCAGGTAGGTCTCCACCTAGGCTCCCTTCGGACCCCACCGCTAAGTCCGCTAGTTCGTGGCCCCGCTATGGAAACTATCAGCGAAGTGCGTATGATGCCATAAGTGGAGTTTCAGGAAGCCTGGTGGGAGCTTCCCAATATTTCCCCTTGGCTCGTATGCAATATTCGGCACAGCTATCGACTGCAGTTTGCTGCCAAGGTGCCCAGGTTCAACGGGGTTCCAATGACCCCTGTCTCAGACCACAGAGGCCCTGGTCCTGCGCGAGAAGATTGATTACCTTCTACGCAAAAGTGCAATCGAGCCGGTCCCTCCTGTCAACAGAGAAATAGGGTTTTACAGCCCATACTTTCAAGTTTCCAAGCGCACAGGCTTATTGCGTCCAATCCTCGATCTGCGTCATCTGAATGCTCATCTTCTGAGACTTCCGTTCAGGATGATATCCCTCAGACGCACGGTCCACTCAGTTCGTCCAGGGGATTGGTTCGCCACAATAGATCTGAAGGATGCATATTTTCACGTGAGTATACTCCCTCGGCACAGACCCTTTCTTCGGTTTGGCCTCGAAGGTCGAGTGTATCAGGACTAAGTCCTCCCCTTCCGCTTGTCTCTGTCCCCTCGTACCTTCACATAGGTGATCGAGGCAGCTTTAGTACCATTAATATGGGAAGGGTTTCAATTCCTGGCTTATTTGGATGACTGGCTGATACTGGCCCAGACGTGGTCCCAGTTGATTCGCCACAGAGACAGGGTCTTATGCCACCTCAGTCATCTGGGGCTTCGGATCAACTCAGAAAAGAGCCGTCTAACCCCTGCCCAGAGCATATCTTTTCTGGGAATGGATCTAAACTCATTGAACATCCAAGCACGCCTCTCTCTAGAGCGCGCCCTGAGTCTGTTGAAGGCAGAATGCAGAGTCTCCACAAGATTAGTGGTCCCTCTGAAGAACTTCCAGAGGCTCTTGGGGCATATGGCTTCCGCAGCAGTGGTTATTCCACTCGGCTTACTACCTATGAGACCTCTCCAGCTTTGGCTCATGTTCCGAGTCGCGAACATGGCTTCCAGGGCGACTGAAGGTGAACGTGACACCTCGTTGCTGCCTCCACCTGCGTCTTTGGAAAGATGTTCGGTTCCTCCGTGCCAGTGCCCCTCTGGGAGGATCTGCCAGGCGCGTAGTAGTAACTACCGACACTTCAAGGACTGGGTGGGGTGCTGTATGCTGGAAGCACAAAGTCTCAAGGTTTTGGACCGAGAAACACGCTTCCTGGAGCATAAATCGCTTAGAGCTATGTGCAGTGTTCCTAGCAGTGAAGCACTTCAGGAGAATGCTGTAGGGACATCACGCATTGGTCAGGACGGACACCACAGCGGCGGTGGCGTATATCAATCGACAAGGAGGAATACGCTCACCCCGTTTGTCGGCTCTCGCCCGCAGACTGCTCCTCTGGAGTCAGCATTGGGGTCTGTCCCTAGTTGTAGTCCATATCCCCGGCAGGTTGAATCAGACAGTGGATGCACTGTCTCGGTGGAAACCCCGGTCAGGAGAATGGTGACTCCATCCCCTGGCAGTCCAGCAGATCTGGGAACGCTTTGGTATAGCGGAGGTAGATCTGTTCCCCACCCCAGAGAATGCTCAGTGCCGGTTGATCTACGCTCTGTCCCAGGCTCCTCTCGGGATAGATGCGCTGGCACATTGCTGGCCCAGGAAGAAACACCTTTATGCGTTTCCCCCAGTGAGCCTCCTTGCAACCCACCTGTGCAAGATCAGGGAGGACGAGGCAGAGATCCTAGTGGTAGCACCTTATTGGCCCAACCGACCTTGGTTCATAGAACTCTGCTCCCTCCCTGGCCAGTTCCTCTGCGGTCAGACTTTCTGACCCAGGAATGTGGGCACAAGCATCCGCGTCCAGACCTCTGGAATCTCCACGTCTGGCACATCATGCCACGGAGGACCCCCGGGTAATGCCACAGTCTGTGGTTCAAACTCTGTGTCTTGCCAGAGCTCCCTCTACTAGGGCCTGTTATGCCGGCCAGTGAGGTTGGTTCGTCGACTGGTGTCACTCTCGCCAAGTAGAGCCGGGTAGCTGCCCCGTTGAACTCGTGTTAACCTTCGTGCAAGAGGGTCTGGATCGAGGACTGTCTCCGTCCACCCTGAAGGTTTACATCGCCATAATTTCTGCCTATCACCTTCTAGTTGAAAGCAAATCGTTGGGACGACACGAGTTAACGGTCAGATTCCTCAGAGGGGCCAGAAGGGTTAGACCCTCTAGGCCGTCCATAGTTCCCTCCTGGGACCTTTCCATTGCCATTAGAGGACTTCAATGTTCTCCATTCGAGCTGCTGGAATCAGTAGAGCTTAAATTTCTGTTCCTGGTCGCGTTAGCCTCGATTAAGAAGGTGGAGGATCTGCAGGCACTCTCTGTCTATGAGACCTGCTTAAAGTTCGGACCTGGTGATACTCATGTTATTCTGAAGACCAGGCCTGGATATGTGCCCAAGGTTCCTACCATCCCCTTTAAAACTCAAGTAGTGAACCTCCAAGCTCTGCCCGGAGAGCCCCTGGTCCCAATTGCCCAGTTTGATCTATGTAAAAAGGACCCGGAACCTTAGAAGTTCTGATTATCTCTTTGTATGCTTTGGAGGACAGCAGACGATAGGGAAGGCTGTCTCCAAACAGACGTTGGCTCACTGGCTAGTGGAGGCCATCTCTACCGCATACACAGCGTCCGATGTCCCTTGTCCCCTGCAGTTGAGGGCCAACTCTATCAGGGGTGTCGCAGCCTCCTGGGAATTGGCAAGGGGGATTGGCAAGGGCTGGCAGATATCTACAAGGCTGTGGGTTGGTCGACACCCAACACCTTCGCCAGGTACTATAACCTGAGCGTTGAATTCGTCTCTTAACCCATGCTAAGTGGTGGTAGCATTGTCTGAGATGTATGAAGGGGTGTCCAGCTTGGGTTGCGCCATTCTTAGTGATAAGCACGCTATTTGTTCCCCTGGAGATTACCTCCAGCTTTTTGGCTCCTCTCGCCCCAACAGGCGTAGTAGAGTAAGCGGAGTATTCCTACGTTTTGTCCATATGTGTGCCCTCTATGGGGGACTACCGGCACGGGAGGGCCGAGCAGTTTTGCCCAAAAGGCAAACTCTCGAAAACTATTGCTCTAGCTAGTTCCATCTATGCTATCTTCCCTCTGAAAGACCTTTCCCCAGTGGTTCAAGGCGTATTTCCGTAGGTCCCTCAATGAAACCTTGCGTGTATTAAACTGCCGGAAGTTCTAAGTCCAGCCTTCGAGGTGGCGAGTACGGCCTCCGCGTGTCTCCCTTCAGCTGGGGGATCGATGCTCCCTCCTCTGGTATGAGTCAGTGTGAGATTGCCGATTGTCCATTAAAAAAATCTATGCTTAAGGCCAGGGCGGAGGAGGGCCCGCTCGGTGCCGGACTACTGACGTACCCGGCGTGCCTTGCCGTCAGTCAATGCGGTAGGACCTAGGTTGTGGTGTTTTGCAGGGTGTTCCTATAGTCGTCACCGACATAACTCGTAGTGACCAACTGATGGGGAATGTAATGGTTACTTTCGTAACCCCCGTTCCCCGAATAGGGAACGGAGACTTATGTCCCCCAGCCACAACCGTAAGGTCGTGAGTAAGCCTGGTTGCCTAGGGGGTGAGTCACAAAAGGAAGAATGACACACTTGCATCCGGTTTATGCGGAACAGCGTGATCACTTGACCATCAGTGTGTTCGCTAATTGGCATTTTGTAACAGGCATGAGTAGTGCAACCCTAGTGGAGCTTCCCATAGCCGTCGCGACATAAGTCTCTGTTCCCTATTCGGGGAATGGGGGTTACTAAAGTAAACATTACGTTTCAAGTTACTGTCCATGTTTTTGAACATTATGTTTGTGAACACCACGAAGCATTCAGTGAATGGTTATGCTTGAGCTGTTTTGAAAACTTGCAGCTGTGAAGATTAAGTTGTACAACTTGAAGGCAGTATTTTTGTAAATCCTTACCTTATGCCTTAGTTTTGATACTTTAACATTTTTTTTAATGGGGTTTTTTCATCTCAGAAAAATGTTTATTTTAACCCAGAATGTTTGGAACTTAAATGTAATGTTAGTTGTCATGTTTTATGTTGTATGTCTCTGTTTGCTCTAACTCACTGAAGCAAATTCTTTGTTATGTGAAAACCTCTTTATTCCATGACAATTAAACAGATACTGAAAAGATTTTGACTCAAGTTCATTGAAATTGTTCACGGCTCTAGAAAAGTCAGTAAAACAATGGGTAGTAACTGAATGTTTATTTTTTTTAAAGGAAATATTTTTGTATCCATTGCATACTATGTTTTGTAAAAAAACAAAAACAAATAAATTAAGTTGTTTAGTTTAGGATATCTGTTTTATTTTCTCTTGCATATTAAAAATTGCTGTTGTTATGGAAATATTAATACTCATGAGACATGATTTAGGAACAAAATCGCAAACAGCAATTTATTACTTATTCCAAGTATTAATTAAACTCATACCTTGATATCAATGAAGCATGTGATCACATTGCAAGCATCATGGAGAGAGAAAGTAGAAGAGAAAGAAAGAAAAGGATACAAGGAAGAGGCGAGCAGCACCCGTTCGCCTACCAGCAGGGCCGAAAGCGAGAGAAAGGGGACCGGTAACCCCTTGAGATTCCCTTCAGTATAAATCCAGCCGCTCTACATCACTTCCTGTTCAATCCCAAGTAAACATAAGCACATACAAACTCAACCTTATTGGGTAATTAATTACAATGATTAAATATTCTGTAACACTGTTTAATTTTTCTAAAAAGTTTTTATCTGATTATGCATTTAAATCAATAAAATTTACAGTAGAATATTCAAATACTAAAATAATTGATAGCTACAGGTCTAGTTACAAGCACTACTAAAAGAAAGTTAAGTTCCAGAGACTGAACTGATGAAGGTGCCATAATCCGGAAGCTGTGGTCAGTACTCTCCAGCTAAAGGAATTGCTGCTTTGGAATCAATATACTCCAGAATCCGCTGAAAGAATTTTAGAGGGACCATGGAACATTTTATAGATGTGCGGGCATGCTCAATGAGTTTAGGTCTAGGCTTGGAATAGTAATTCTCATGACCTCAACTCTATTTTAGGTTGACCTAAAACGCTTTCTTGTCGTTTCTTCCTGGGCCAACAATGCACCAGATAACCTCTGGCTGGGGGTTAGATAGCTCTTTTCTGAGTTGATCTTGAGCCCCAGACGGCTGAGGTGACAGGACCTTGTCTCTGTGATGCATCAACTGGATTTGACTGGGCCCAAGGCATGGATGCAGTAATGATACACTCTACCACTGAGGCCTAACCGAAGAAAGGATCTGTGCCGGGAAAGTATGCATCTTTCAGATTTACTTTGGCGAACTAATACCCTGAACGGACTGAGTGGGCTGTGTTTCTGAGAGAGATCATCATGATGGGAAGATGAGAAGACGAACAATCAGAAGACACAGGTTAAGGATTGGACAAAACCCGCTGTGCATTTGGAAATTAGAATGTAGAGGTGATGTCTGAAACGAGTCTAGGTGGAGACCTACCCATGTTCAGACTCGACCTCGGAGTGGCATCTGGTTTCAGTTGGGGAGGTCTCACTCGAGGTTGATTCCAAGTCAAAAGCTGAGAGTCCCTGGGCTTCACTGCGTCAAATGCCTTCACTACCATGCCATCGGGCATTATTCTAAAACAACCCAACAAACCGTTATCAAAGTAACAATACTTTTGCTCACACTTTATGGTGGTGTAAATAACTAAATGAAGAGTAAAGTAGTGATTGGTGTGATCATTATAATGCTTTGCCATAAAACCATACAGTTGAATTAGTCAGGTTAGTAAGTTAACAAGTTAATGTTAATATTTTTTGAGGAATATTAATAGAAAGATTTAAAGCCTTGTATAAGCGTTATAATGAAGGCAACACATGCTATATGTATCTATATTATCTGATCAGCTGGTCTCTGAATGCAATTGACACCATCTTCTTGACGAGAAGCTCGGATTCGGGGGGAAACCACCTGTCCTGAGGGAACATTTGCAGCTGGCTACACGATGGACGGATGGGAGAAGTGGCGCGTCGTGTGCCTGGCCACCCTCTCTCTGGAGGACATTGAGGATATCTACTTATTTGGAGCTCTGATCACAGGGTTTCTGCTGATGGGATTATGTGGAGCCCTGGGGTCAAGCTCAAAATCCCACCAAGCTGACAGGATGGCATGAAACGGCAGTTGGCAGAGCCGTCAGTAATCAGACAATGGGTATATACCTAAAAGTAAACGAGAACCGGAGGAAGCGTGCAGCCGTGCATCAGATTTTGACCAAAATGGAGGCCAGTGATGGACATTATGGACATTAGAGGTCTGTAAAATTGATAGATCTCGACCCAAATTCAAATTCAATCTTCTTTCGGCTCCCCATTCCTCCAGGACAGACTTGGCTGGGATGCTGCAGGAGTCAAAGCAACTCCTCCCAGAGAAGGAGATAACGAAAAGCTCTGAACTCCCCAAGCTCTGAACTGCCTTCTGTGCTTTCTCCCCAGTCTGAACGGGAGGAGTCCGTTGATGCGCTGTTTGGATAGCTGCAAGGTCCGGACGTCATCTGCTTGTGACCGAATCTATCGCCTACGATGTTATGTGTATGTGAATATGTGTTGAATTTGCTTGTTGCTATGGCTTTTTTCTCCCCTAATCTCACGCTGCTCTGACTGAAGTACAGAGTGAGAAGGGCATGTTTTTTCACCCATCTTCCTGTTTGTGTATCTTCTGCTGCCTCACTGACCTGTCTTGCCCCCTGTAATGTGTTGTCTACATCTTGGTCAAAGGGGTCCAATTTCGCTGCATGTAACAGTGTAGTGACAAATAAAAGTCAATCAATTAGTCTACTATAAAAATGACTAAGTTGGCTACAAATACATAATGAACCTTTATGATTAAATGTTTATTTTCCCTGCAGTGCATCCTGTAGAGAATGACGCACCACGTGACTACTCTGTTGTACGATGCCGCCTCAAGTTTAACCTCATTACAATATTAACAAATTAAGTTTCATTCCTAAGATGAAAACAAAGAAATGCAATAAAGAAATCTGAAATTTTTGATGTCATTTTTATTTTGAGGATTCCAAAAAACAACATCAAAATGTAACATCATAATAACAGCCCCTTTGTTATTAAATACGTGAATGCCTTCTCTGGAAATGTCTTTCCTCGTTACTCTTGTTATTTGATAACTTCTAGCTACAGAGCAAACATTCAGGCGTTCCTTCCGCATTCGCAATCATTGCAACGAAATGTTGAATACTCTTTTCTCCTCAGTTATTTTTCTCTTTGGGGTCCAGGGCACATCACACAGCCGCCAGTGTATCCCGCTCCCTACTGGTAGAAATGTGTGTCGCAGGCTATGATACAAATCTTCGCTGACAGAATTTTTAAATTAAAAATTTACGTTAAGATTGTTTGTTGTCCTATAGAAACCATATTAAAACAAAAACTTGTTTTTACCTCCCCTCTTTTTCCGTTTTCAAACATTTTTGAAAAAGTTCAAGGGAGCCACTAGGGCAGCGCTAAAGAGCCGCATGTGCTCCAGAGCAGCGGGTAGAATGCCTAGTAGAATGTATGTGGCTACCATTTCAGCTTACCATTTTCTTACTGATGGAGTTTTTGTAGGAAAGCACCCTTTAGTTGTCCTCTTACTCATGGAGCTAAGCGGTTGAGGGCATTCATTAAATTTACAATTCAATCTTGGAACTTGACTGTATGTCTTGATAATGTGCTTGAGAATCTGGACCCCTTTCGAACCACTAGATTCAGCACCTGTCAGGCTTCTGGGCCTTAAAATTTTTATTTTTTATTTTTTATGGGCTCTATTACTCTGAAGAGAAATTGGGATTTACAGACTCTGTCAGTCTTGCTTTGAATCCTGAATCCTCACCCAAATTCTCCACATCCAGTTGTCTCGAAGTCTTCAGCGTCGATTAGTCAGAATTTTTTATATAGTGAACATAATATATTTATATTGTACTTTTCGCAGTTAAAATGCAAGTTTCTATCACTATCCATTATTTTATGCTTGTGTATGAACATTTGCTAATATAAATATAACACAATGGTCAGCATTATGATCTATTTCTGTGATACAAATGGATTCAAAGATACAAATAGTCATGAAACATAAACCTATCAAAAAGAAATGTGTAATTTAAACTTTGTTTTTAAATTTTTAATGAGTATGAATTAATGATGAAGCCCTGCTTTCAGTAGAGGACAAAATAGCTATGAAACATCATTTCGTCTCCATGATGCATCAGACGATGCCTGGATATAATGCACTCTTAACCGGAATGGCTTAAAATATTTGATTTATATTTATTTAACTGGAATTTATTTATTTATAGAGTGAATTATAGATATAGATCTATTCATCTATATGTTGAGCATAACATAGAGTTTATAGCTTATTATTCAAGGACATTTTGTAACAGAATAAACACATACTTGCTAACACATACTTTTTCTATAGATATTGAACCGAAACAAAGTACTCTTAAAATTATTTATTTATTTCCAACTCTCTTTGAAGAACATAAAATCCTTACACATTACAAATTCTTTTCTCCCTAGTCATTTTACCATCTATCATCTACTTTTCAGTTTTTTTTCTGTTCGATATCAAAAGAACGTATCTGTAATGTATACAGAAAACGTCTTCCTCACTACCCTTACTGATTCTGGTCTGGCTCATGTGACCTTGTGTTATTTTGTCAGTGATTCTTGTAAAGTCATGCACTGTGAAAACTTTAGATGCCAATCTATCATGCAGTATACACGGTGGCGACTGCATGTGGCTGAACTGTTCCTGATGACCCAGGGTGCATGCTTGATGCATACTTTGAGTGGTGGGGAAATTTGAAAACTCAGATCATAATGACTATTAGTGAAATGTGCAGATACTCTATTGGTGAGATGCTCAGAAATTTCCATTGGGAAAGATCTCTCATATCTTGTCCTCGGATCAAATATCTACAGTCAGGTCATTGAGACAGTTGTGAGAGAACACTCATTCATCATACCCAAGTAACAGACGAGAGTAAATTTAGTTTTCAAATAGGGTTTCTTCTTACCCAGGGAACATACGGATCAGACTGGAGGCATTTAAGCTTATAATGCTATTATACTTCTTAGGTTTCTTAGCCATCTCAACTCAATGCATCTTTAATGCACTTAACATGCACTCAAAGTATGCTACTCAAATCTAACACAAAGTTATAAAGTAGTGATGTGCTACAAATAAAACTGCTTTTTAAGCCGTCAATGAAAGACAAGCACTGGCTCTCTGATGTGGGTACCAGTACACTCAGTCTTTGATCATAGTCAAGATAAATCGTTAGAAGACATTGAGTCTATTGAAATTATTGGGGTGGGGTTCCTATAGAGCCACTGAGTTTAGTTTCTATAGAGTTTAACAATCATTCCTAATAATAAACAAGCATTTTATTTGCAGTGCCATTCTTTACAATGTACAGTTTTTCACAACCAACACTTTTAGTGTGAGGCTTTAAGAGAAGAAACTGAACTGAAAATTTATATGGAATTTGTATACGAAAGCATCTCATGAGCAGTGGGAAGTAAACTATAATATTGTGTTTATAAATCACCAAGATACTATTTTAGATCATCAGATTACTTTTTGTTTTAATTTAATGACTATTGATTTTTCAGACAGGAGACTTTTAGTGACTTCTCTCAAGTTACAGACTTTTTCTCTCTGTTTGAGGCCGTTTTCCTCATTGTCTGGGAAAACTGGGGGTTATGGAGAATTTGATATAATTTCAAGCTCTTTTTATGGGGCAGCAGGTGTTTGCTATCTGTACTCAAAGCTTTACATTACAAAATAGAGAGTAATTTAAAGGCATAAGTAAAACATATTCTGTAGAAACTCATCTTAATTCTTCGCAAATCAATTGAATCAGGAAGTTGAAGGGTCCTTCAGCCTCACACTGAGAGCAGTGAAGAGCGGTAAACTTGCACTTAAAAAGCAACAGCTCAGATTCCTGCAGTTAGCTGCAGGTTTAGTATCAGATTACCCAGCTCAATATCTTTATTTGAACTAATCTGTAATTCAATCTAAGTATTTAATAGTTCAGAAAACAATATAATTAATATGAAGATGATATGTGATTCTGAATTTAACTTGATGACACCGATTTACTATTTAACTTTATTGGATAAATTAGATGTATTAATCTATAACATCTGCAAAAAACCCTTAAATGAGTATAGTGGTTAAAAATATCACAAGTACATCCACTTCAAATTCTATTGCATAGAATAGATAAAAATCCATCGCCTTTGTAGAAATCCATTTTTTGTATTTAGATGTTTGTTACATTACAGTGGTACCTCAAGATATGAAATTAGTCTGTTCTGGAGACTCAAAGTTTTCGTATGTCAAAGGCAGTTTTACATGCAAAATACCTAATCCATTCCAAACCACACAGAAACAGTAGTCATTGAAAATAACATAGAAAACCACAGAAAAATAAACTTGGATTCTTCAAACATCAAAGTACATGTTACACATCTAATAAATAGTAACAAAACAAACATGAAAACAGAATAAAATAAATGAAAAATAATAACCCTTACCTTTCGAGTGAGACTATGCGACAAAGTTTTAGAGGAGTTAGTTGTGGAAGAGAAGAGATAGTAGCGGAGGATAGGCATGACTATAAAAATACGCTTTGCCAAAAAGCAAAACGAAGATATTCACGAATTTAAGGCACCACACAAAACCGAAAGCTTGCATGAAGAGAGGGAGAGATTTTCAAGACATCAAGGGGCATCAGGCGACCAATAGGAGAGCTTAACATTTGGTGACGTGTTGAATGTGGTCACGTGATACCCAGTGTTGGTTTCCTCCCAAAGTTCTAATGGCAAAAATATGTATTTTTCATGCACATATCTCGAGGTACCACTGTATTCAGGGTCTGTTATTCGAGTCGCTGTCTAGCCCCCAATATGGGCCTAATTTCACCACCAGTGTGTGAATGTGGAATGAATGAATAATGTTCTAAATTTTGTAAAGCATCTTTGAGCACTGGAAAAGCGCTATATAAATTGATGGCAATATTATTATTATGACTTATTATTATTACTGTGGAAGAAGCTGGTTGATGAGTTACTGTTGTTTACTGTCAGGCAAATAACGGAGGAGAACCCAAATGCAGTGGGTACAAAAGTTGATTAACTAAAAACTACAGAAGCACCGTCCTCTGGGTGTCTAGAAAGAACTTAAACTGGAATAACCAAAAAGGAGAAGATAACTAAGAAAGCAGGTAGACTGAACACTCAAGCAGCAACATGAAATAATACACCAGTAAAGAAAAGGGAGGAGGAAATAAATAGTGTAGCTAATGAAGAGAACGAGGAGCAGCTGAGAGCCAGGGAAATGAGGAGAGGAGAAAACAGGTGTGACAGGACCCCCCTCAAGGATGCCACCTGGTGACTAAGTAGAGCACGAGGGGTGATTGTGGTAAAAGTCATCGATGAGGGTTTGATCGAGGATGTCCCTCCCAATCCACCAGAAACTGGTGACCTGACATCCAGCATGTGACATCCAGAAGACATTTAACCTTGAAGGTAGAGTCTGTGGAAGATGGATTGGGGAGGGGAGGGGAGAGTGAGATGAGGGGGAAAGAAAAGATGAAACGGGCAAGGTGAGAGGGGAGACTAAGACGTACAGCAGAGGGGTTAAGAACCTTGGAGATGGAATATCGAATAAATCAAGGTTCAACCACCTCGCTCTCCTGGGTGGCAAAGAGCAGAGGCTGGTAACCGAGGCACACTTTAAACGGAGAGACTCCCGTAGCGGCGGAGGGGACTAAGTTGTGAGCATATTCTGCCCAGGGGAGCTGATCTACCCACGAAGTAGGGCAGCTCCTGGTAAAGCAGCGGAGCATGCGACCTAAATCTTGATCTCTCCGCCTGACCGTTACTCTGGGGATGGAACCCAGAGGAAAGCCAGAGGCACCAATTATACGACAGAACTCCCTCCAGACCTAAGAGGTAAACTGGGTACCTCGGTCCAAAACGATGTCAAGAGGGAGTCCGTGTATGTGAAAAATGTGGCAAAAGACCAGTTCTCCAAGGCAGAGGGAGAGCTGATAGGAGAGCAGTGAACAGATTTGGAAAACCGGTCCACCACAGTGAGAATGATGCATAACCATACCCCTTAGTGATAGGGAGACTGGTGACAAAATTGATTGCCACGTGAGACCAGGGACAACTGGGGATGGAGAGGGGGCGGAGAAGACCAGAGGAGGGTGTCGAGCTAGATTTAGACTGTGCACAGACAGTCCACAAGTCCATCTAGCCACAGGGGTTTCAAGCCAGTGACTTCTATGCCGGTCCCAAGCCCGGATAAATAGAGAGGTGTTGCGTCAGGAAGGGCATCCGGCGTAAAACATGCCAAAACCAAATATGCAAGTCATCAATTCGATTTCCATACCGGATCGGTCGAGGCCCGGGTTAACAACAACCACCACCGGTGCTGTTGACCTACAGGGTGCCGGTGGAAATTGAACTACTGTTGGTCAAAGAAGGAGAGGAGGGAGAAGGATTCGTAGGCAGAGAGAGAAGAGGAAAGGCAAGATAGGTCTGAGAATTGGGACACTCAACGTTGGTACAATGACCGGGAAAGGTAGAGAGCTGGCGGACATGATGGAGAGAAGGACGGTAGATATTCTGTGTGTGCAGGAAACCAGGTGGAAGGGTAGCAAAGCGCGTAGTATTGGAGGGGGATACGAACTGTTTTACTATGGTGAGGATAGGAAGAGAAATGGGTAGGAGGGATCCTGAAGGAGGAGTTTGTCAGGAATGTTTTAGAGGTGAAAAGAGTGTCTGACAGAGTGATCAGTTTGAAGTTAGAGATTGAAGGGGTGATGTTGAATGTAGTGAGTGGTTATGCTCCACAAGTAGGCTGTAAGCTGGAAGAAAAGAGAGATCTGGAGTGAGTTAGATGAGGTGATAAGAGTACTTGCCAGAGGGGAGAGAGTAGTGGTGGGAGCAGACTTCAACGTCATGTGGGCTGAGGGCAACAGAGGTGATGAGGAAGTGATGGGCAAGGTTTGGTGTTAAGGAAAGGAACCCAGAAGGACAGATGGTGGTGACTTTGCCAAGAGGATGGAAATGGCTGTAGTTAACACTCATTTCCAGAAGAGGGAGGAACATAGAGTTACCTACAAGAGTGGTGGTAGGAGTACGCAGGTGGACTACATCCTAGTAGACGAGCCAATCTGAGAGAGATCACTGACTGCAAAGTAGTGGTTAGGAAGAGAGTGTAGCCCAGACAGCATCGGATGGTGATGTGTAGGATGTTTCTGGTGGTCAGGAAGAAGAGGGGAGGAAAGATGGAAAAGAAGACCAAGTGGTGGAAGTTGAAAAAGGAAGACGGTTGTGAGGAATTCAGACAGAAGCTGAGACAGGCTTTGGGTGGTCAGAAGAGCTTCCAGAGGACTGGGAAACTACAGCAGAAGTGATCAGGGAGACAGGTAGGAAGGTGCTAGGTGTGTCAGCAGGAAGAAGGAAAGAAGATAAGGAAACATGGTGGTGGAATGAGGAAGTACAGGACATCATCCAGAGGAAGAGGCTAGTGTTGGACTTTTCAGGCATCCATTGCATGTTCAAAATGACCAAGAGACAGATTGCCAACTGATCTAGTTTTAATGAAGACTTCAGCAGAGGAATCAACAGTGGTTACAACGCGCTGGAGAAGATCTCAAAAATCATCTTCTGAAGTTACATTCAAAGTTCCTTTCCTTTTGTACCCAAATTGTATACTTTTCTCATTGCGTCAGCCAGGAGCTGGTTTCCATGTCCCTTTCTCAAGGTGAGACGGTGGGAAGCAGGCGTGAGAAGGCCGGCCCGGCTTCAGATAAGGTTTTGCTGGAATTTGTTGCTGGAACAGATCATCTCTCCCCTTATTCAGACACACAGCCTCCTACAAATCCTCTCTAATTCAACTCATCAGTTTTTAGCAGTTTTATCTCAATAAAGAATAAGAAAGTTAATTAATAAAATAAGTACTTAATAATATAAAAAGATAGAATAAACTATAAATCCCACACTAGCTAAAAAGAAGTGGGACATTGAAAGCACTGAAGAAAGTAGGCAGGACTACAAGGAATCACAGCTCAGGGTGAAGAGGGAGGTGGCAAAGGCCAAACAGAAGGCATATGATGAGTTGTATGCCAGGTTAGACACAAGGGAAGGTGAGAAGGAATTGTACAGATTAGCGAGACAGAGAGACAGCGATGGGAAGGATGTGCAACAGATAAGGGTGATTAAAGATAGAGATTGAAGGGTTCTAACGAGTGAGGAGAGTCTGCAGAGAAGATGGAAGGAGTATTTTGAGGAGTTGATGAATGAGGAGAATGAGAGGGAAAGAAGGGGGGAAGAGGTGAACATTGTAGAGCAGGAAGTTGAAAAGATTAGAAAGGATGAGGTGAGGAAGGCTCTGAGGAGAATGAAGAGTGGAAAGGCTGTTGGTCCAGATGACATCTCTGTGGAGGTGTGGAAGTGTCTAGGAGAGACAGCAGTGGAGTTCCTATCTAGGTTATTCAACAGGATTCTAGAGAGTGAGAAGATGCCTGAGGAATGGAGGAGAAGTGTCCTAGTGCCAATCTTTAAGAACAAGGGTGATGTGCAGAGTTGTAACAACTACAAAGGTATAAAGTTGATGAACCACACAATGAAACTCTGGGAAAGAGTAGTGGAAGCTAGGCTAAGAAGGGAAGTGGATATTTGCGAGCAGCTGTATGGCTTCATGCCCAGGAAGAGCACTACTGATGCAATTTTTGCTCTGAGAATGCTAATGGAGAAGTACAGAGATGGTCAGAAGGAGCTGCACTGCGTGTTTGTGGACTTAGAGAAAGCGTATGACAGGGTGCCGAGAGAGGAGCTATGGTCCTGTATGAGGATGTCAGGAGTGGCAGAGAAGTACGTCAGAGTAGTTCAGGATATGTATGAGAGAAGTATGACAACAGTGAGATGTGCTGCAGGTCAGACAGAGGAGTTCAAGGTGGAGGTGGGGCTACATCAAGGATCGGCTTTGAGTCCCTTCTTGTTTGCTATGGTGATGGACAAATTGACAGATGAGGTCAGACAGGAATCTCCATGGACAATGATGTTTGCAGATGACATTGTAATCTGTAGTGAGAGTAGAGAGCAGGTGGAGGGACACCTGGAAAGTTGGAGGTCTGCTCTAGAAAGAAGAGGAATGAAAGTCAGTCGTAGTAAGACAGAATACATGTGTTTGAATGAGAGGGAGGGAAGTAGAACAGTGAGGTTACAGGGGGCTGAGGTCAAGAAGGTGGAGGAGTTTAGGTATTTGGGGTCAACAGTGCAGTGCGACGGGGAGTGTGGAAAAGAGGTGAAGAGGCAAGTGCAGGCAGGTTGGAGTGGGTGGAGAAAAGTGTCAGGGGTGTTGTGTGACAGAAGAGTGTCAGCAAGAATCAAAGGAAAGGTGTACAGAACAGTAGTGAGACCAGCTATGATGTATGGGTTAGAGACTGTAGCAGTGAGGAAGAGACACGAGGCAGAGATGGAAGTAGCAGAGATGAGGATGTTGAGGTTCAGTTTAGGAGTGACAAGGATGGACAAGATTAGGAACGAGCACATCAGAGGAACAGCTCAGGTTGGTTGTTTTGGAGCCAAAGTCAGAGAAGCCAGATTGAGATGGTTTGGACATGTGCAGAGAAGGGATAGTAGTTATATTGGTAGAAGGATGTTGGAGATGGAGCTGCCAGGCAAGAGGGCAAGAGGAAGGCTGTACTCAGCCTGTCCATGTGGGTTAAGTACAAGGATGAATCCCCTCCTATTACAAGCTTGGCACCAGAATGAGCAGATAGAGCAGTGATGAAAGTGTGGAAAAAAGAGGGGTCGTCAATATTAGGTCCATAAATACTAGCAATGCAGTATTCTATGTTAGATATTATTATGTTAGTTATAATAAATCTTCCTTCAGGATCTGTAGTAGTATTATTATGGGTAAAGGTGACGTTCTTACTAATAAATATGGCGACCCCTCTTTGTTTGGAATTGTAACAGGCTGAGTACACATAGGGAAACTGTGGTGAGTAAACTGTATTATCAAATAAATTGGGGAGATGGGTTTCCTGTAACAATACAATATCTGCCTTCATTTTATTTAGATGGTTAAAAAATGTAATTCTCTTCTCTTTCTTTTTAATGCCACGCACATTCCAGGTGACAAACCTCAGTGGCAGTGATGTCATAGTTAGCTGAGTGACAGCTTTGTGTTAGTAAATCTTATGTTAGTCTGAGCACTCATGCCAATACATGCAGCTGCTGATGAATGCATGATCAGAATCGCGCGTGTGCTTGTAAGTTGTGGTAGGTTAGTTATGAAATAGCTGTCTATCTGCTTCTGAATGTAGTCTAAACTATAAAATAGTGGGGTTAACAGGTAGGAAAGAAGAAAAAAAAAGTGTATGGGTGTTAGTGGTTGAGGTAGAAGCCCCAGAAGTGCAAAAGAAAATATAAAAAGTGAAGTAAAAAGAGAGAGAACAGAGATGGAAGTGAACAACCTGTGAATACATTTTTAACATTAAAGACATTGACAGATCTTACTGATCTGAGTACGCCGGTGTGTAAACATAGAGGTGTAAGTGCTATAATAATATTAAATTCTGACCACCTGTAATCAGTAGACCCACGGGGTGGATTCCTGGTCGCGATATAGTTGACCGTTCACATATAATTTGTCCACGCTGATGACACGCTCTGCAGTCCTCGTTGAGAAATCGCTTTCTCAGAGGAAAGAGCCGCTTTCTTCGGGCCAGGATCTCTGGAGGAAACTGGTCATTCATGCTGAAATGCGTTCCTTTTAGCTCACGTCCGCGGCTCTTCAAAGTTTCCTTTTGCTTGAAATCGGCAAACTTCGCTATGATTGCCCGCAGTCGATGGGCGTCCGGTCTTTTCCCTCCCAGGCGGTGCGCGCGGTGGATCCGAATGTTCTCCACGATTCCTTCCTCGAGCTTCAGGTTGTTCCTCATAAAGGCTTGGAGCGTTGCTTCTATATTTTCATTTGTATGCTCCGGGATCCCCAAGAAAACCAAGTTGTCTCTCATACTGCGTGCCTTGATGTCCAAAACACTTTCTGGATTTGTTTATTTTCCGCAGTTAAGCGAACGACGTCCTCAGAGAGAGATTTTACGTTGCCTCTGAGCGACTCGCTCTATTTGGTGAGAGGAACCACCTGTTTGTGGCAGAACTCGAGTGAGTCCCGAAGCGCTGAAAACTCGCGGTGCTAACTTCGACCAGAGCCAGATGCGCATCGAAGCTCGCAAGTCGCTGCTCGATTGACTCCAGTATGTCCCTGAAACCTCCGTCAGCATGGTCTTCATCTGGGGAATCGGATGGACGCGATCGTTTGTCAGCTGGAGTGCTAACTGGAGTGCTTGACGGAGTGGCTTCTGTAGACTCGGGACTAGCTTTCTTCTTGGATTTTCCCATCGCTACAAACTATTAATTAAAGAGTGAATGCAAATGTCTCCCTGCCTGTCATCTCAGTTGTGGTTTTAAAAAATAAATTACTGTAATTTTATACTTTTAATAATTGTTTGCATAATAATATTTTACTATTCTTTTTTTGTCATTAAGTAAATGTCCCTTGTACAGTTTTAGTTCTAAGAAAAGCAGTTGACCTATTATTGATGACTTTTTTCTGAGGAGGAATTCCTGTACTCTCCAGCAAGCCACCGCTATTACAGATTCAATTCTGAACATGATAGTTAAAGACATGAGACCTCTTTCGATGGTGGATGGAGAAGGCTTTCGTGAAATGGTTTCTGCATTCAATCCTGGATATATCCTTCCATCAAGAACCTACTTTACAAGTTTAATGGAGCAAAAATATGAAAAACCTGTCAAAAGGTAAACACCTAATGCAAAATTGCAAATGCATGTTTTATGAGCTATGGTAACACTTTTCAACAAGGTTCAATAGTTAATACTGATTAACTACATTAGTTAACATGAACTAATAATGAACTGTACTTCTACAGCATTTATTAATCTTTATTTTAATCTTAATTTCAATATTTACCAATACATTTGTTAACATTAATTAATGCACTGTGAACTATGATAACAAAAATATACTGTTACAAATGTACTGCTCATTGCTAGTTCAGGTTAGTTAATGCATTAGTTTAAAATCTTGATCTAGATTTCAAACTAAACAGACTAGAGATGACTAAACAGTTTAACCACTAAGAGAGTTAAAATAAAAATTTCAACTAAAATATTCTGATGTTTGTTTTATAGGTTAAGGAAACTATTCAGGAAGGAAGAAGCTTCATTGCACTGACCACTGACATCTGGACTAGCCTTGCAACAGAATAATACCTTGGTGTCAAATGTCACTTTATCACTGAGGACTGGGAAATGAAGGGTCTAACTCTTGCAACCATGCCTCTTGAAAGACATACTGGGGCCAACATCGCAACATGGCTGCAAGAGGTTGTCACAAAATTCAACATATCTGTAGACCACATTAAAGCAGTCGTTCAGGACAATGGATCAAATGTTGTGGCTGCAGTGAAATTGCTGTCAGAAAAACATAATTGGGTCTCTGTCCGCTGTACTGGACACACTTCAGCTTGTTGTTAACAATTCCATTAAAGAGACCAGTATCAGCAAAGCTTTGGGAGCTGCAAGGACCTAGGTTGAACATTTTAGGAGAAGTGAACTGGCCCATACTAAGCTGAAAGAAAAGCAGCATCAGATGAATACACCGGAGCATAAGCTGATACAAGATGTCAGTACCCGGTGGAATAGCAACTACTTTATGCCGGAGAGACTCCTGGAGCAACGCTGGCCCATTATTGCTACTATTTCTGATCCTGAAGTGACACCAAGGGGCAAACATTACTTTGATTTGAAGCCTGATCAGTGGTCATTGCTTGAAGAACTGACCAAGGGCTTGCAGCCTTTTCAATGTGCCACTGAGTCTCTGAGTAGTAAAGAGTATGCAACACTGTCATGCCTTCCTCAGCTTGCAAAAGGGCTACAAAGGTCTGTGCAACAGTCCCTTAGCTTTGAAACAACACCTGGTAAAGCATTTTTAGCCAAAGCTTCTAAAGATTTAATAGAGAGGTGGGGGGATATCAGCACTTTCTTCAAGGAGAAGGACAACACAGTTCTTCTGTCAGCAGCCCTAGATCCAAGATTTCGAAAGCTCAAGTTTATGCCCACTAAACAGAGGATAGAGGTTCAAAGCACTGTCGAAGTCCTTCCTATTAAAGTAGGAAAATAGTCCTGGAAACCTACAGAAGGAGGACAGCATCAGGGTGTCATTGTTCCAAAGAGAGAACAAGAATCAGTGCTAGAAAACCTCCTTCAGTCTCAGTGAAGAGGAGGAGTCACAAGAGGACCAAATTAGTTGGCTCAAAGTTCATTAAAACAACTATTTCAAAAGCTGAAGTGATTTCATTTTATTTATTAGTTAGAATATTTGTAACTCATTGTTTTAACTCATTGAAAAAGCAGAATAATCGCTCAAAGCCTACTGATTAATCATTGAAATAATTGACGACTAATCGATTAATCGTTCTAATAATCGATAGATTAATCGATTACCAAAATAATCATTTGTTGCAGCCCTACACCTGATATAGGGTGTTGATGTCATTAGACCACACCCCTTCTCATTACAGAGATACACATCACCTAATATGCTTCATTGGTAGTAGGCTTTCGAGCCTATACAGCTTGGAGTAAGACAACATGCATAATGAGGATGATGTGGTCAAAATACTCATTTTAATAATAATTCTGCACACAGTGTAGCGTGAATGCTGGTAAGCTAGATGTCTGATAGAACAGAGTTGTTTACTAGGAAGAAATCTAGTCGTGACTGTGAGTGTTGAACCGATGAATGAGTGGTGTATTCCCTTAAGGTAGGATAAAAAAAGAGTGGTGAATAAACTGTTATCAAAGAAATTGGGGAGATGGGCTTCCTATAACAATACAATATCTGCCTTCATTTTATTTCTATGGTTAAAAAAATTAATTCTCTTCTCTTTCTTATTAATGCCACGCACATTCCAGGTGACAAACCTCAGTGATGTCATAGTTAGCTGAGTGACAGCTTTGTGTTAGTAAATCTTATGTTAGTCTGAGCACTCATGCCAATACATGCAGCTGCTGATGAATGCATGATCAGAACCGCGCGTGTGCTTGTAAGTTGTGGTAGGTTAGTTATGAAATAGCTGTCTATCTGCTTCTGAATGTAGTCTAAACTATAAAATAGTGGGGTTAACAGGTAGGAAAAAAAAAGTGCAAGGGTGTAAGTGGTTCAGGTCGAAGCCCTAAAAGTGCAAAAGAAAATATAAATAGTGAAGTAAAAAGAAAGAGAACAGAGATAGAATTGAAGACATTGACAGATATTTCCTGTGAGACACAGTACGCCGGTGTGTAAACATAGAGGTGTAAGTGCTATAATAATATTAAATTCTGACCACCTGTAATCAGTAGAGCCACGGGGTGGATTCCCGGTCACGATAGAGTTGACCGTTCACATATAATTTGTCCACGCTGATGACTGAGCTGCTTTCTTCGGGCCAGGATCTTTGGAGGAAACTGGTCATTCATGCTGAAATGTGTTCCTTTCAGCTCACTTCAAAATTTCCTTTTGCTTGAAATCGGCAAACTTCGCTAAGATTGGGTGTGGTCGCTGGGCGTCCGGTCTTTTTCTCCCAGGCGGTGCACGCGGTGGATCCGAATGTTCCCCACGATTCCTTCCTCAAGCTTCAGGCTGTTCCTCATAAAGGCTTGGAGCGTTGCTTCTACATTTTCAGTTGTCTGCTCCGGGATCCCCAAGAAAACCAGGTTGTCTCTCATACTGCGTGCCTTGATGTCCAAAACGCTTTCCTGGATTTGTTTATTTTCAGCAGTCAAGCTCACGACGTCTTCAGAGAGCGTTACCTCTGAGCGACTCGTTCTCTTTGGTGAGAGAAACCACCTGTTTGTGGCAGAACTCGAGTGCATCCGGAAGCGCTGAAAACTCGCAGTGCTAACTTCGACCAGAGCCAAATGCGCAATGAAGCTCGCCAGTTTTTACTCAATTGACTCCAGTATGTCCCTGAATCCTCCGTCAGCATGGTCTTCAGCTGGGGATTCGAGTGGACGCGATCGTTTGTTAGCTGGAGTGCTTGACGGAGTGGCTTCTGTAGACTCAGGACTAGCTTTCTTCTTGGATTTTCCCATCGCTATCTTGTCAAAAAACTCGTTGATAAAATTCTCCAAGTGATCCAGAATGTCGAGGTAAGTGAATCCAATTTCACAAGTTGTATAGTTGATGTAATTACACAACCTCTTGCTAGTTATTGGTCATAAAGTTGAATACGTTTTGTTTAGAATTTAGCTGTGTACGGCCCGCATTGAGATTCGGCACTCTGCTGCTTTGTCTTCCATTTCTCGCAGGAAGTCCATCCCCTTAGAACCTTCAGGACTGAATTCCCCTTCAGGAAAACTGTCATTGTTGAGTGTGTGGTATGCTACAAGTTAATCCGTAAAGTGTTTAGTTTCCTATGTTTGTATGAACAATGATCTGCCCAAACACTCCATTTGTACATACGTTGAAATAAATACACTCACAGAGTCATTTTAGCACAACATTTAATAGAAGATTCATTGCATTTACTTACCATTGTTACTTTCAGAACCAAACCTGTTCAGTTCAAAACCTGGTCCTTTTATACTTTGCCAATACCATGCCATGCTGTTCCGCCATCTTGGATGATGACATCATCAGGATCACCATTAACTTTTTTCATAAATTTTTTTATTTTGCAATTTTTTGTCTGAATGGTGTTGGGAAAAAGTTTATTTTGAGTTTGTTAGTGCTTTAATGTTTTATTCATTTTTGTGATGGTACCCATAGCTGTCATTATCTTCACCATCTGAAATGGTATGATCCATGGGATATATACAGCTTGGAATATATATGGGCTCCCAGGCTTCCATTTGGGGTGGGTTGTTGTAGGAGAAGGATGTGTGCGGCACAACTGCAAAAGTGTATGCCTGTATATATTGTAAATAATGTTGTGTCTATTTTTTTTTTGTTACCTGTTTTTCCTGGATGTTTACTGAGATTATTGCTCCTGAGCACCAATAAAATCTTTTTTTTTTCACAACTGCAAAGTTTTGTCACTCCAGCCTCCTACCGTCAGGCTAACCGCTAACAGCACCTCTTACTGTAAGGAAGGAGGTTGGTCAGTCTGCCCTCTCTTGCTCCCCTTGATGGTTTGAAAGCTTGGGGTACGACGCAATTTCCCAGGCAGAGCAGGCTCTGGTGGTGCATTATGCCAAGGCAATCCTTTCACTTGGCATGATAAGCCGAGGCCTCCATCTCGCTAGCTAAGCTGTCATTGGACTTGACTTCGAGAGCTTAAGCAAGTTGCTGCGGTTCAAGCTGCAGCTGCTCTGGATGCCATGGCAACCTTTCAGGTATTCCAAGCCTAGGCCTGAAAGGTATGCATGAGGGAAGTTGTCACCCAGGTCTTGTGGATAACCTGAGAGCTGCTATGGGCTTTTGCCCTTATTGCAGTAAAAAGTGAAGCAAGCTCATTGGCACCACATTGTCTACATTGGTAATCCACAGCTGTAATCTTGGTTGACTGAGGCTGAAGTGTTGTCACACGATCGGAAACATTTCCTCAACATACCTGTGGTCCCAGAAGGCCTCTTCAGCGTTGCAGGTGTAGAGTCTGTGAGAACTCATGAAGCAGCATAGGTGGAGATGTTGCAGGTCCCTTTCTAAGTCGGCTTCCCCACCACCTCCTCGATGCCGGAAAAACCTCCTCAGTCATCCTAGAATCATCATCCAGGGAGGCGGCCTCCAACATTTTCAGGGGAAGTGGTCAGAGCCAGGAGACATGTATTGCAGATTCGAATGCAGTTCTCGTTCCAGAGACACGTTCAAGGGAATGGGGTCCAATGCAGTGCAGCCTGGATGGCTCCCAGATTCCGTGTCGAAGTCAGCCTCAAGTGGGACCTCCTTGGCTGGAACTGGATGCTGCTCCAATGTTGAGTCTGAATGTCCGGGTAGGTCACCACCTAGGCTCCCTTAGGACCCCACCACTAAGTCCACTAGTATGCTTGGGAACTATTGGCAAAGTACATATGTAGCTATTAGTGAATTTCAGGAAGCCTGGTGGGAGCTTCCCCTTATGTTCCCTTGGCTCATAAACAGTATACGGCACGGCTATCGACTGCCGTTTGCTGTCAAGCCACCCAGGTTCAATGGGGGTCTAATGACCCCTATCTCACCCACAGAGGCCCCAGGCCTGCGCGAGGAGATTGATTTGCTTTGTACAGGGTGCAGTCTAGCCAGTTCCTCCCGCCGATATGGAAAGAGGGTTTACAGCCCCTACTTTATGGTTTCCCAATGCACAGGCGGGTTGCTTGCCTTCTGAGACTTATTCAGGATGATGTATTCAAACGCATAGTCCATTCAGTTCGTCCAGAGGATTGGTTCGCCACCAGTGATCGAAGATATATTATATACTGGGATATATTCCTCTTAATTTGCTTTTAAAAATCTATCTTTTATATTTTACTTCCTTATCCCAGACCTTACCATCAATATTTGTAAAAGTTGTTCACTCTCTGCTGCATTGAAGAGCTGCCTGCCCTGCAGTGGCGCAAGTGT
This sequence comes from Danionella dracula, assembly GCA_900490495.1. Taxonomy (NCBI): domain Eukaryota; kingdom Metazoa; phylum Chordata; class Actinopteri; order Cypriniformes; family Danionidae; genus Danionella; species Danionella dracula. The sequence continues at coordinate 18,761,428 of UELW01000334.1, forward strand.
ACTGTGAATTATGTGAGTTGCACATGCATTGGTGATTCCAATTTTTTTGATATCTTAATTTTAAATATTTAGATACCTCAATATTTTTAACAAATAAATATTGCATTTGAATATACAATTTGAATTAAAAGGGAATATTTTATTCTGATCAGGATCATAACCTGGAAACTTTTTATCTGATTGTTTTTGCCTGGCAGCCTCCAGGGACAAATTATGTCCTGTAAACCACACTCATTAGCTTACCCTTAGGTAATAGGTACGATATCGATTAAATTTACTTGTTGCTCTCTTGGACAGCCATGTATCTTTTAAAGCAAATAATTAAATATGTACTGTTTTGGTTTTTATCATTTATTGATAACCCTCTCATAATATCTGAGATCAGAATAACACACAAATCATTTTCAATCACCCCACCCCACAAAAATAGGTAAATCAATCCTCTCAAAACTGGATAGAAAAGATAGTAAATTGTAACAAGGGAATTGTAAACAATGTGCATCACTGGTCTTCTGGGAACAATTATTGTAATTACAGGTCACAAACAAAAACATCTCCATATTTTTCAAGTTAATGCAAATGAACACCTTGATGAATGAGTTACAATGGAGGTGTATTTAGAGTTGAATACTTCAGAATTCTTTGCACATCATGCTGTATTCTCAGTCCATTTATCTGTAGTGTTTAACAAAGCAGAATCATAGCTTCAGCCTGAGGAAGAAGAGAGACGAGGATGCTGCCAGGTGTCAGATCTGCCTCTCTTCATATCCGTTTCTTTTGGCCTTGCACCAGTCCTCACAAAAAGTGGAATAGCTCAAAGGCAATGCTGGGAAACCCCTAGGTGATACTTTTTTGATCACATGATTAAAATGGCTTAATGTCAAGAATTGTACTCATTATCATACAATTTTATGAGATTAAACACCTTGGCTTCCCTCAAAACATACAAAAAATAGTTATGTCCACAATTTGGCAGCAGCTATCTGCAGTTCCTTGGATTTACCAGAGAAACACTTACTCTTTTAATATGGGAGATGGCAGAAACAAACTTTTTGGGCCTGAGTAAAATGCAGCATGCAGGGCTTTTTCTCCAGACAGATGAGTCATAAAATAATCAAGAGAACATCTTGGCCTTAATATGAATTCAATTAAGACTCACATGCAGTTGACTTATCAGAAATGAAAAAGCAAATCTCAGAAGAGAAACAATGCATAAAACCAAAAGACTGATTGAAAAATGCAGTAATTTTTAACTTCTGAAAGAAATTAGAGATGATGAGGACCTTCAGAACTATCATCATAGCATTCATTTTTAAAGGGGTCATGAACTTAAATCATCTTTACAGATAAGAGCTAATGTGATTTTGTTATTTTCTTAAATGATGTACACTGTAAAAATATAGTACCAATGCATTTCAGTTTTAGGAATTAGTCCACTTTCATTATTTTCAGGGTTTTATCTGTGTTTGTGTGAATCTGATACATTTTATTCATGCCTTAAATTAAATTTAAAGAGTTGCTATTATGGATGTTGTAAATGACCTCTCATGTGGTGTGAAACATAGCTTTAAGTTTAAGGAACTCCCAGTTAAAGTTTTAAATTTGAAAGTGATTTGTGTATTAAGTTATTGCCTTTAATAATAAAGAGCTGACTCAAGAGTCTCTGAAACAAGTTCTAGTTGAAATCAAATCTTTTAGCCTCATACATCAGTCCGTACAACAACCACTTTATTCATTCATGCCGAGAAACCAAGCTTCTTCACCAAGCATCGAACCGTGGATTAGAGTTGCAATATGCTGAAAATAAGTGCTAGAGCTTCTATTACCCACCAGTACATTAATGCGCCATGCCTTCGCCTTGTTTCCTCCATTTTCAAATTCTAAATTACGAAATTCTACATGGATACAATGATGGATTGGCTAAATTATTTTTATTTAAGGTTCCCAGTTTATCTGGACGAACTTCTTCCTCCAACGAACAACTTGCAAGTAACATAAAGAGTAATATTTTTTTCTGGTAATTGACAAATGCATGTCAAGTTATTCAAGCGTTTGTTTGTTAGTTTACCCAAGAGCTGTGTGTTAATCTATCTAACAAATGTAAAAAGCATGTATAACTGTATTTGCTCAATGAGTTACAGCTACATAATCTGACAGCATTACTTATAATGTCTATGGGTACTTGGGGAACAAGAGTTACGGAAGTAACCATGGGAACAACCTAAGCGCCACAACCCCATCTCTGCTTAATCTAGCACCCCTGCAGGGGCGAGAGGAACAAAAAGCTGGAGAAAGACTGGAGGAAAGAAATACAATAAAGCAGTTAATGACCCCTTTAAAAAAATGTACCATAATGAAGCAGATACATTTTTGACTCTGCACAGAAGAGAACTGAAAAATCCATTAGTTCATAATGTACATTTGCTGCCTTGAGTACTTCCGGTGATGGCATTTATCTTCACATTCTTGTATATGTTCTCAACCACGTTCTTTTACCCAATTGTACAAAAAAACAACATTAATATTAAAATCCTTTATTTCAATATTAAAGGAGACCTCAGATGCACAAAATAAACACAAGCTAATGTGTTTCTTTAGGATAAATATAGAAAACTTGTAACAATCGAAGTTTATATTTTTTGCAAAAAATAAAAATTTTACCTCAACAAAACCGCTGATTTGGGCACCGTGCCAAATAATGCAGTGAGTGTAAAATAATAATAACAATAATAATAAAATAAAGTGATGGTGGCGCAGTGGGTAGCACGGTGGTCTCACAGCAAGAAGGTCGCTAGTTCGAGTCTCGGCTGGGTCAGTTGGTATCTCTGTGTGGAGTTTGCATGTTCTCCTCGTGATCGCGTGGGTTTACTCCGGGTGCTCCGGTTTCCCCACAAGTCCAAAGACATGTGATACAGGTGATTGTTTTGTAAACCAATTGTCTATAATGTATGAATGTGTGTGTGGATGTTTCCAAGGGGGTTGCGGCTGTAAGGGCATCCGATGCGTAAAACATATGGCAGATGAGTAAGCGGTTCATTCCTTTACCTTAACTGAAAAATACTTTACAGCATTTGACATCAATTGTTTTGAGTTTCACTCAGGCTTGTTATCAGAAGGTATAAAACTTGTGTTGTGATTAAAATAAAATCTTTAAGCAGATTTGTTTTGGGAGGGAAGCCACATGTCTGTCCAAATATCTGAGGTCTCCTTTAAGATAGGATTGGCTCCATATTTGTCTTTCTATAAGAGATCAATGGTCTTGTTGCAGCTTGATGAACTTGTTTTTAAAGTAAAGCATTGACTGAGATCTCCAGATTTCTTAGTGTATTACTATACCTTGAGAACGAGTTACAAAAATCACAGAACTTCAGTGAGCAACTACCTTTGTGCTGATGTGTCTTCTTTGACTTCAAGGTAATGTTATAAACAGTAGTATTGGGAATGTGCTCTCTTGAAGTGTGTTAGAGAGCAGAGAAAAAACCTGGACTGAGTTTCACAGGGACGGAGAAGAAAAGGGCAAAGAAGATGCTGTCTTGTCACGGAAACCGCTGGATACCATACCGAGGGTCCATGGCATCTCTGATCTCAATCTAAAACCAAAAAGAAAGTGGTAGAAACAAATAAGACTCTAGTGTCCAGAACTGTGTAGAGTCTAAAGGTGCTGCAAGTGATTTTTTTAAATGAAATCTATTTAGCCTTTCTGAATTGATTTATTACAGCTTAGCATAGATTTGGTCAGACCAGTAGTGTTTAAAAAAGTTTCCTTTTTTCAATCCTTTCCTAAAAAATAAAGTTTTAATAGTTCCAGGGCTGGAGACAGCAATTGTAGGATGGTTACTAGCTAGATTAAGGTCTAATTTCAACTTAACATTAATATCTCTATGATTTCAAAGAACATTTAATTTCATATTACACTAAACCCTTTTGCTAATTTACCAGTAGAAAAGAATAGTTCCTAGCAACATTGTACCATTTTCAGTTGGTGTTATCACACAATGAAAGATAAATTATACACTAGTGCAATCGTCAGAATCGGAAAACAGTGGAATGTACACCAAAACTATAAAACAATGCTCCCCATCACAGGTAGAGAATGTGTCAATTTACAAAACAGTGCTTTATATTTTGACTTAAAAGTAAGGACTTGATGTGTGTACATATAAAAAAGTAAGGACATATAAAGGACCTGACCATGAACTTAATGGCAGGTTTATTTTAAAGTGATAGAAAAATTTAATTGCACAATTTCTTAAACATGTTTGATGGAAAGGTGAGATGCTGTGGAGATTTTGCTCACAGTTGTCCAAGGGAAGAGAGAGTTTGTGTGTTTGCTCAGACGCATAAAAAATGAGAGGGAAGAAAAAGCATTGGACACTTACAAAAGATATGCGTGTAGTGTCATGATCTGCCAAGTACCTGGTTTATAGATCCTTGTCCCTTGCCCCTGAGCACCGCTGCCCTGCTCTACCGGTGCCAACGGAGCGCCACTGCCCAGCTCTGCCAGCACCACCCGAGCACCACAATTGTTCTGCCAGCGCCACCCGAGCGCCACTGCCCTGCTCTGCCAGCGCCACCCGAGCACCGCTGCCCTGCTCTGGCGGCGCCACCCAACCGCCTCTGCCCTGCGGGTGCCACCCGAGCGCCGATGCCCTGCTCTGCCCAGCTATGTATCCTACAGGTCCTGTCTTGTTTGTGAAGTTGATGTTGAATGGTGTCTGTTATATGGTGCTGGCAACCATCCAGTTGTCTGCTTCTCTGCCAGAACCATGCCGGCTGTCAGATCTTCTATGGAAAGCTCCGCTAGGGGCACACTACTCATTCCACACTGTTTCAAAATGCAAATCTGCGAACGCGCTGATTGTCACGTGATCACGCCATCCCGCATAAACCGGACGCGAGCATGATACTTTTCCTGTTTTTTTTTTCTGGAGCCTACTCTGACACGCAAGTGCCTAAGTGAAAGACACCACAAAACAGTTTGGATTACCTTGTGTGGATTTTGCGGATCTGGTGATTTAACAGCAACCAGCTATGTTTTTCGGACGGCCGGAAGTTTGAAACCGCTGCAACGCCCCGGACTCCAGTACTTTCACCGCCTTCCACCAACAAACTTCCACAGCACTTGTTTTGCCGGTCGACTGTTTGTAGCTTGTTCCAAACATGTTGCGTCCATCCACTGTTGGATGCAGTGGATTGATTGCATTGACGGATAATCACGATCATTGCCTCAGTTGTTTTGGGCGTAGACATGCTGAGGCAGCGGTTGAGGGATCATTATGTGTGGATTGCACAGTTCTGTCTGGCAGCGCACTTAGGCTGAGGTTAGAGTACTTTCAGTCCACCAACGGAGGCTTTGTAGCTCGCGCCCATAAGGGTCAACGAGTGCATGTCTCTGGCGCCCAGTGGAGTAGAGCAGAGCCGCTCCACCGTTGCGTCCGCTATCTGCCACAGTAAGTTATCGGATGATGCGCTGCTTGCATCTTCTGAGGACTCCTGTTCGCCTGATGATGCGATCTCCACTGTTACATCGGAGAGAGACGGCGAATCTCCCGAAGGAGATGGTACATAGCTCTCACCCTCTGGGGTGACGGCAGATTGTGCTGCAGAAGAGATGGCCGGGTTTTTTACCAGGGCTGCCAGAGAAATTGGGTTGCAGGTGGCCCTGCCCCTGACACCCAAGATCTCCAGGCTGGACGTATGGTGCCATGGCAGCCTTTCAGGTGTTCTAAGCCAAGGCCCTGAAAGAGATGCTGGAAGGGAAGTTGTGGTCCACATCCGACTGAGAATTAATGTAGCGATACAAGGGAAGACTGTCCGAAATAGTGAAGGCCATCTCTATCGCCCACACAGTGTAAGGGTGCTGGCAGGAGGATCTTCACTGAAAGACTACTACAAGGCTGATTTTGCGAGTTATTACAAATATTACATACATATTACAGATATATTGACCAGATATTACAATCCACCCAGCTTGAAATATGACTTTTTGGCTCCCTTGCCCAAACAGTCATTGTAGACTAAGTGGAGTTGTCTTTTGTGTCCACGTGTGAGCTTTCCCAGGAGGGAAAACTGGTTTTTGTACCCAAGATGTTACATCATCTCTCGTGTTCACATTCAATATACTCTGGTTACACAAGTAACTATTGCGTTTTCTGTAATCACTCAGCCACTCTATTAAAGTCTAGCCACTTTGTGTAGAAATTTCTAAACTTTTTGCTTTTAATTGCCAATCAATAACCGCTGACAGGTCCGTGCAGATCAACAACGAAAAGCGAATCTCCATGCTCCACATGAGGATCTTTTGCTGACATGCAAGAAAGTGCTGATTTTTTATAATGCACCACTTGAAGGCGCTCTTCACACACACACTCACTCTCTCAACGAGCGTCCTAGATGAAGCAGTGCAGAAGAAGAGCCAGGAGAAGAAAGGAAAACCCAGGAAGGCTTTTTATTCAACTCTTTTCTCATTGTTCCATTGGTTATTGTATTACTTTTTTTCTACACTTTGCCTGTTAATATACATGTATGTTGATTTCCAATTATATTCTAGAATTTGTACAGTTTTATGTGCAATCACACTTGTGACTGTTATTATAAGCTTGCACATTGTGTGTCTACAAAATATTTTGTTATTTCAATAAATATAATTAAGTTAGTTATGGTAATGTCTTTGTTTGTCTGTTTGACAAAGATAGGTAAACATTATCTGTTTACTACTAATAAAATGCAACATGTATTCCAGAGTTGGAGAAGTTTGAAACAATTTGTATAACAAAAAATATCACCTCACATTAAGTGCAGCAGTGGAAACATTTCACTCTGTATCTATAATCAATTGGGTCACATCTTGTTGTAAGACAGTTGATGGTGCAATTGATTGAATATAATTGTCACATCATAAGCGTTATTTAAATTAAATAGATTATTTTTCTAACTGTACTAGAACAATGCAAAAAGTTGCATGTTAAAATGCAAGGAAATGGTAAATTGAGTAGTTTATGTAGAGATGCGGAACAGGAACGAAAACTGTTGGTAGATCCATTCAAACAGAATGCAGATGACCGTTTATATGAGGTGAAACAGTTCATACAGTTTACAGGTACAACCCTCAGATGATGAGCAGCAGCTCATAGAAGACCAGAGATAGTAGAATTCACAGAGAAGTTATTTGTCAAAATTACTTTAATTGCAATTGTGTGTGTGAACTGCACCCTCATTTCTCATTTCTGAGAAAAGCAACGACTGATTTAACCATATAACTTTGTAGATAATAATAATTAGCTTCATATCTCAAAGGGCCTTTAGCTCTGATACATCACCCTGTTGTTGGAGGCTGCTCCCTGGCACCATAACACAGCAAGGAGTGCCATTGCATCTCTCTTACCAGCGAGTGTAATTCGCCCCAAAGTGGCCAGACCTTTAGGTTCAAATGAAAGAATGAGGTCCAGCTTTAAATTAGGTGTCTGATTAGGAAGTTGTGTAACTTGATATTGTAAAAAAAATGGAAAATTCTATTTTGTTTCAGCTCAAGGACCATGTAAATTTAGTCATGTAAATAAAGGAACCAATCACAGTGCAATGGAATTTGAAAATGAGATTGCTGCATTTGTACAAAAGAGCAAAAGAAATGCTGTTGGGAGCTAGTGAAAATATGCATATTAGCACTTTGTGATTTTAAGATACTACCGCTTAGGGTTGCAGCTATCTATCCATTTGATAATTGAATAGGATAAGCTATGTACTATTTTCCTCTCCTGATATTTTACTTTACAGAGAGGTAAAAGTTATATTGAATTTATTAACAGATGCATTGCAAGCTTCTATACTATTTATAACCCTATCTCTTGAAAAACACTGATCAAGATTTCTTTTTATTTGTATTATTAAAAAACAAAAGAAATAAAGGCTGTCCAACCTAAAATTCCCTGCACGTTAATTCGAGACTCCAAAATGCATACTGTCTGCATAAGCTCGTCTGCCTCTTTCCCTACACTGCTAAACTCATAGAACAGGCCACCTGTCAATTTACCGTCTTCATTCCTGACACAGAACAATAAGCTGGATGACAGCCAATCAGGCTTCAAGAATGGACACTAAACAGAGATTTTCCCATTGCAGCTCATGTTAAGTTCAAATCACTGATTCTGGCAACCATTTCCAGATCAGCCCTGGTCTACCTCCGAAGCTCATACAGCCATTCCTGCCCTTCAGAAGCTTATGCTTAGAGAAGGAACAATCATCTTGTGGTTCTGTCCCAGAAAGGCAGAAAATAACTCTTCAGAACCTTCTCTTTCACTGTCCCTGGCTGGTGGAACAAACTCCAGTCAGGAGAGCAGCAACACTAACAGCTTTCAAAAAGCAATACAACTCTTCTCTTCACGGAACACTTACAATCTTAAATAAAAAGTATTTTGTAGTTTTATTTCCTTCCTTATATGATTGATTGATCAGCTGATACCACTTCTGTTCTAATCTACCAGAGTTAGACATTTGTTACGCCCCTGGCTGTTTTTGCCGTAATGTTCATCAATTGTATGTCACTCGCCCGCCCCTGGTTCCACAGGTGACTCCAGCTGTTCCCTGATTTGCCCATCCGAACGCCAGCCACCATCTTGGAGGGGAATTGCTATCACCTCCTTTGGATTTTATTTTACCTAGTCTTTGAGCCTGGAGCGTGTATTTGTTTTATAGGTAATTTTAATTGCTTTATTTTAATTGTGTTTATGTAAGTAAATCATTGGGTGTGACTGCCTTTGTGCCTTAATACTTGTTGATACAAGGCTGGTATATCCCAAATTCAGGTTTTCTTTGGAAGCTTAAAGGTAAACTGGGCCCACCTTTGTGCTTGACAATACAGACCATTTCTTTAAATCCAAAGACAAGACTCTTTAATGAGTACTTTCTAGGCCAACGCAACTCATCTGAATGTGATAGGACAAGGCAGATCAGAATGTTACGATTGCATGCTCAGTTTGGAGGGATGAAAATAAACAAAGTGGTAAGGTGAAGAGAAAGTGTAAATATGAAAAGGATAGTTCTCAATGACAACAGAATAAATCTATTAGGGAAAGGGAAACACCACAAAATGACAAAACCACGACACATTCACAGATTTGCACAAACACACAGCAGCAAAGAAACTCACCCTGGAAACCACCAAATCTGCGAAGATAGAGTTAAAAAAAATCACAATTTAGTATGCTTTGTGGGGGAGAGTGTTGTGAAAAGTCTTTAAGCTATTTCTCATGTATCTCACTTATACAGGCATCAAATGAAGAACTCCAAAATCCACTGCAAAATTTACATTTATGAAAACGTGTTGCATTAGAAATTGAAATAGAGGAAAACTACATGAAATGTTTGTAAGTGTTTTTAACAGAAACACTGTCTGTTATTTGTCTTTCTTTTTCACTTTGTCTGTTGTCAAATTGCAAAAAGTGTTATAGAAATACAGTTTTACTTTTTTTGTCATCACCATTTTAATATTTCTACAATTTATTATTCTAAATCAGCAACTGAAAAGCCAACTTAATACTTTGTAGTATCTCTACTGTTGTAAAGGAAGCTAATGAGTGAGGTTTCAAAAACTTGAACTTGGCCTGTTCAGGGAAAAAAAACTTTAAATACGTATAAAATCAATCCAGTCTATACATAATGTTTCTGTTTTTGAGTAAATGTAACAAAGTCTACTTCTCCCTGTTGCCCAGCCTTGGTGCTGGAGATTTACTAAAATGGTTCCATTAGTTTTGTACTTTTCAGCAATGAAGACGAGTGTAATCAGAAAAATAAAGATGTGAGCCTAGATGGTTTGAACACTGACACTAACACTAACACTTAAGGTAAGAGTCTTCTAAATGAACAGAATGTTAGTAAAATCACATCACGCAGACAAATTAATCCTCAACCATTCTTTATTTGGTTTAATTGAATTCTTCTTTATTATTTTTTGAGTTTTGGCTTGTGGTTCTTCAGTAAATATCTGGTGAGGACACGATCCATCCCCTTATCTCATCATAAGTGAGCCAATCCATCCATCCATCCATCCATCCATCCATCCATCTTCGTGTTGGCTAAGTCACATTAATTTCAGGGTCACTACAGCAGAATGATCCACCAACTCATCTAGCAAATGTTTTATGCAGCAGATACCCTTTAAATCGACATGTTTTATCACTCTGTATATTTTCATGTGTAAGTTTTACGGTGACTTTTGTTAATGTACTTCCAGTAAACATTTGGGCATGTATTGCTCGTTTTCTCAGTAATGCGAGAATTGCAAAATTATTTCTAATATTTTTACAATTAAAAAAATATTTGAAAGATGTATAATCATGTGTAATCCAAATCAATTATGAATTAAAATTGATACACAACACACATACTTCTTCTCCACAAAAAAATATTCTTTTTAAATAACAACCTTTATTTGGCCGAATGAGTGTTCATTCAAAATCACACAAACTGTAAAACAACAGCTATTTATGCAAACCCCATGCATAAAAAAGACTGCACATTAAATACATTTTCTGAAATGCTTGGTTTAATTGAAATAAACATTTGCATGATTAGTTTTTTAACTTTGGACCATCGATTCAGGACTCTTCAAATTCAATGATTCAATGTGCACTCCAAAACATGCTTGGACCAAATTTAGACTTGCATCGACTTTCCTGTTTCGACAAGATCTGGACAGGCTCTCCAAACCAATGTAATAAATTTGTTTAGATCACATAGATCACAGCCAGCCAAGTACTTGTTGTAGTGCATAGTTTGATAAGGCAATCAAGAAATCAGCTAAAAAACAGAGTACAAAACCTTTGGTCAGTAACACTTTCTCATTTAATACTATGGCATTACCGCCATCTGCTGGCGTAAGGGGTAAACTTAATTCCTGTTATTCCCTCTTATACTTAGCTTGGGATACTTAGCCTTGTGATGCTTTCATTGGGAAAAAAGTTAACCTGAATGTAATTCTGAAGCTTGAGCCTCTCTGGGGACAACAGAAATGGAAGTCATCAGGGCAGAGGCCAAATGTAAGTTTCAACCTTTGTTGATTAACAGTTTGCAGATGGAACTTAATTGGCAATATTAAAATTGGTTGAATATTGTAGATTTAAGACCAATTTTCCGTCACACTCAGTGAGTTATGGTGTTAAGCCACCTGGTTGGAATTGTTTTGGGCTGAACGAAGTCTGAAGACTACCTCCTCAACTGTCTGAAGACAGTTTCATCCCTCCATGAACAGACAAAAAGCAAGCATTATTTTAGTATCTAAAGTTAGTTGTTAAAATACACTCTTTTTAGCAGAATTTGTTCTACTACTGTTGCAGAACAGAGAGAAAATCTTCCTGGAGTTATTTAAGTTAATGAGTGCCATTTAATTAAATATTAAGAATTAAATATTCTAAAAGGTAGTCAATTGGAGGGTCCGTTTTAGTTTGTCAGATGAGCTCACAATACGAGCGAGTTCTTGCTGTCTTCTTTGTGGCTAGCAGAAGTAGTTTTTACATGCTTCCAGTTGTTTAGATAATTTTATGCTGGAGACAGAATAGCATGGTTGCGCCCAGCTAACAGAAGAGAGCCTCAGAGACTACACTACAAAAAAAATCCACTTTGCTCACATCAAATACAACAGCGCAGCTGAGCACAAGGTCCAGCTAATTTTCATGCTTTTCTGTTTACTCTAGTATAAACCTTGACATTTACACAGTCACAAGCTCAGAAATGCCTTTTGTAAACAAATGCTCTTAAAGAGAGTGTTTATTTGCTGGCTGCAATTGCCTTCATCCAAAATCACATAACGTCAGACATAATTAAATAAAAGGGTAGTTTGGTTACCCTTAGTTTGGTTCACTGTAAGTAAAAAAAAATTGACATATCTTTTAACTGAAATATCATTCACCGACATTCGCAAATAAAAATATTTGCAATAATTCTTTAGCATCTTTATAGGCATTCATTCATTCATCTTCATGTCGGCTTTCTTCCCTTTCGGGGTCACCACAGCGGAATGAACCGCCAACTCTCTGGAATATGTTTTATGCAGCGGATGCCCTTCCAGCCGCAACCCATCGCTGGGAAACATTCACACACACATTCACACTTTAACACTATGGGCAATCGTTCTTATTCAATTCACTTATACCGCATGTCTTTGTTCTTGTGGGGAAACCGGAGCACCCGGAGAAAACCCACAAGATCACGGGTGAGAACATACAAACTCCACACAGAGATACCAACTGACCCAGCCGAGGCTCGAACCAGCGACCTTCTTGCTGTGAGACGACCATGCTACCCACTGGGCCACCGTGACCCTAGACAATTATTATTAAATGTCAGTTAAGCCCTAATTGATAATGCAAGAAAACAAGAAGCGTTGGCTTAATTCTGCCCAGTGTGTTGGAGTCGTGGAAAGCCCCAGCTCTATAGCCTTAGCTGCCTTCCACTAAAGAGTTTCTTCTTGATTTTCAATAAAGATTATTTATTAGAACATTTTCTTTTTCTGTCACATTAAAGACGTGTATACCCAGAAAATGTCTCAGCTCTGCAGGCCACGACCAATGCCTAGAATGTTTAGTGGTTGGGGGTTCAGACCGTGTTGATTGCACTGCAGAAGGAGGGTCTGCGTGATCTTATGATGCACTAATAGCCAAGACAGAAATGCCTATATGCATTTCCCCCTATGAGGATCTGGTTTGCAGAACTCTATTCCATTGTGACAGTCGTTCCCTGGCCAATCCCCCCTTTGGACAGATCTTCTGACCCAGGGCATAAGCGGCGGACCCCTGGTTAATGCCACCTTGATTTAAAAAAACAAATTTCATGTGTGTCTGCTGACTGTGTTTGTATTTCTATTTTAATTTCTTGGAGCAGTCTCCCAGAGATCCGTAAATTGGCTACATCACCTTCCCACGTCACCACACTCATTCGTCTTCAGCCAGTCCAGACAGACCAGAAAAGCTTCCCAGCTCATCATTTCAAGGAGCGCTCTGTATGGAGCAGAGTCGGAGAGCGTTCCAAGGGCTGACAAGCATTTCTGTGCCAAGATCAGTGGTGAAGTGTTTTGGCTGAGTGTTCACCCAGGTGTATTGTCTGTGTAGTTAGTGTGTCTCACATACACTGGTAACTTACTAGTGCTGTTAAACACACTAGTGAGGGAGCCTGTTCCTCCTGGGGAATCGCATAACCCCTCACTATAAGAGAGCTAGAGAGGGGAGACTGACTAACCTCGAGTGAGAGGTGCCTTCCAGTATCTAGCCAGCATCCTGATGAACATCCTGGAAAAACAAGATTGGGGTGGCTGCGGGGCATCAACCTGGGGGGACCCCCCAAACCATGTGTCAAGTTTGGAGATCTCAGGCCTGAGGGGCACAGCCAACTCTAACCAATCTCTTCAGCTGCCTGGGTAAACAATTCAGCCATCTCCTCCAGCATCAACCGCTGTCACCCCAGAGGGGGAGAGAGCTGTGATGTATCCTTCACGAGATGCACCCATCTCTCAGATGTAGCGACGGAGATTGCAACATCAAGCCCACATGAGTCTTTGGATGATGTAAGCAGTTCATCGTCCGTCATCTCACTGGATTAGACAGCGACTAGGCCCGATGCTCAATACCCAGTCCGACTCCTACGATTGCCAGAGACTCGCACTCGCCAGCTCTTTTGAGCAGTAGTCACGACGTTTCTGATGGCAGAATAAAAGAAAGCCAGGCTCAATCTAAGTGCGTTGCCTGACAGAAAAGTGCAATCTACACAATCGGAACCTTCGACTCCGCTGCATGTCTATGTCCCAGACATTTGAGACGATAGTCTTGGCTGTCCGTTAATTTGATCAATCACTCACATCCAGAGGATCTGCATGGTCGAGACATAACAGGACTTTTAAACAATTGTATATATATATATATATATATATATATATATATATATATATATATATATATATATAAATTATTTAATATATGTGTTAGACAATGTTAAGGCCTAAGTATGAAACAACAAAAACATAAACATATACACAGTTTACATTTGATCAAATTGGGGTTTTTTTTCTTAATACTCAACAGCCAGCAATCCCAAAAAAGCATCACTACCTGATAATATGCAAATGTATCTAGCTATCTCCCTGTAACCCCATAAACTCTCTCTGCAAATGTCTTGATGAGAATTTCAGATTGGGAACATCCATTACCGACAGCGTTCGCTCCCCTCCTCAATCCCCCACAGTTTTATCTACACACGCTATTTTTCCGTTTTGGAGATGCTTATGTACATATACATATGTGACCGGAAACACGTAGCGTGGACGGTGGAAGAAGAAAAGACGAAAGCTCTCGCTTAGCAGAGATACACACAGACTCTGTAACGCTAAGTTGTTTTGTTTCAAATGCTGTTTTTAATGTATTCGGTAATAATAAATGTTATAACATTAAGGTAATTGGTTACTGGAGATGTGTTTGGAACTCCTCCTTGCATATTTATCTTAAGATTAGTGCTGAGGAAGATGCACACTGTCATGAAGAGCTATGGTAGAGGAAGCAAAACAGGATGTAGTTTGATTAAAGTGCTTGATTGTTCTTGCTTCCAGTCTCTTCTGGAGGGCACTATATATCTGTTATAGTAAACATGATACCTTCACTAATAGTCTACAATTCAAAAGTAATTTAAAATAAACAAAACTGTACAATTGGCTATGAATGTAGTAGCTCACCTTTATTTTCAGCCTTGATCTCCTCGTGCAGAAAGTCGTTCTGCCGATTTCCGAGTACGAAGGCCAGAAAGGAAAGAATAAGAGCATCGAGTATGCCAATGATAGCTAGTATGTAGGCCCAGCGGACAGAACAGTTCCCCAGGGTGTACTTTCCCGTCTCCTCTCCACACATGTCCCTGATGACTTCTGCATCCCAGCCATTTGGAAAGATTAGGCAGCCCAGGACAAGGCACACCGCTAGAGAGAAAGAGGGTGACATTTCATTACTACCAGCTCATTTTGTTTTGTTTGATTTGAAATAAATAAAGTTAGCAAAAAATGGTTCATTTATTCACATGACAAAGTATTGAATCGAATGTAAAAAATAAAAAATGCACATTAATAGCTACTATAATTAATTATGTATTTTTGCAATGTCTATTTGCAATATATTTTGAAATATCTATCAAAGTCTTTTTGATTATTCTGACAAAATATTGAAGAATAGAAAATAAAATAAAAAATGAAATAATTAAATCTTCTCTTTCTTTCATTTCCTGCTATGGTTGATTGATCAGCTGATACACCATCTATGAGTGAACAGAGATAGGAGCAAATATTGTACTTATGATATTTAGTTGAATTTTATTTGATTTATTTGTTTCAGTGTTTTTTTTTTAATTTTCATGTTTTGTCAAAACGTTTTTGTTTGTTTTGGCTAAACTTGCATTCGTGTTACAGTCTCAAAAAAAATTGCATCGAGGTTGAAGGAAACACCTCGTGCGCCGTTGGGAAGTGGGGGTTCTCCTTTGGTCATGGCTGGACCGGCGTGGAGAGAGAGGCTTCACTCGCTGCTTGTGTTTATGTTCGTTTGAGAATGGTAAGTAATATTTTCTGATCTCCAGGGTCGCAGAGGCAGCAGAACAAATCTCGTGACATATATTTCCTCGTAGAAAATTGTCACACTACTTTAGTGGTGTGCACAAGGTTTGCTCAAGGTACTCATTTTCTAGTTCATGTATAGTTTAGTTTAGCGCTTCTCTAGAAGCTTTATATTTATTTATATTTATATTAATGAAATGTAGATTTAATTCATTAAATTAATTTCAATTTTTAAAATCGAAAACCTTTTATTTTTTTGGTGAGTTAAACTAGACTAAAATCTTTTTGATTTTTGTCGACTAAAACATGACTAAAACTAATGATATTTGCATAAACAAACAAACCAAAAAAAAACTAAACCTCAAGTGGCTGCCAAAAACAACACTGCTGTGTGTGACAAACCTAATCAATGCCTGTGCTATCGTTGTTTGTAAGTAAATCAGTTTGTCATATTCTTATATTTGTTTAAGTGTTTTTGTTTATTCAACTGTCATCAATTTTCCATTGTCAGCTTGTCTATAGGATTTCATTACGATCTGGAAGAACTGGAAAACCTTAGTCAAAAATAGTTTGTGCTCTTGGAGTTATTAGGTCCAGTCTGACATTTAGTGAAAATGAGGTGACCAGTTGGCCAAAGATAGAGTATACATTTAGGTCAAAATTGAGTCATTGAAATATTCAGATTATTTGATATCCTGTTTACATTATGTGATATATTTTGCATTGACAATTTTACATGTTTTACTTTTTATTTAAAATAGCATTTTACATTTGGTTCTTGAAATGCAAAAACGTTTAAGCTCAATATCTCAACACCCATCTGAATGCAAACAGAGCCTTACTATTCCAAGTGACAAAATGTAAATCTAAAACATATAGGGACTAGACATGAATGCAAACATGCTGAGAGATATTCACCATCAGTACACATTAACAAACCCTACTAACCACACTAACTCATCAGCTTATATGAAAAGACACTATAACCTCAAAAGGAGGTCAAAGAGGAGGAGGTAAGTCAAAGAAACGCTAGCTAATCACCATCAAATTCACTTTTTAACATCATAGTGTTTCATTTAGACAAAGTCTGTCAACTCAACTTTAACTCCACCCCATAGTCTCTAATTTAAAGGTTTCCTGGTGGACCAATGCAATAATTTAGCCCTTAGATATCCAAATAGCTTATTCATAAATAGAAAATGAATTTGTCTTTGTTGTTCTTAAACCATAGTATAAATCAGAGGCATGGGTGAAAATGGGCATAAATCACTAATGAGCATCAGGAATGCCTGCTCAGAAAATTAAGCATGTACTGCTGAGAAAGCCAGTGTCACCACTTACAATTTGTTTTCTTTAGAATACAAATATTGTGGGAAAACTCCATCTTACATGGTCAGAAAGCATAGATGCTAGGTCATGAGACCAGGACTTATCTCAGCATGTTTCATGGGGGCACAAAGGATATTTTGACATGGGCAGTTTGAAAAAAAGAGTAATGTTAAAACATGATTCACAAATTTTGTAGCAAAAGAAAAACTGGCTCTGGAAATCTCTCCTGTCTTTTTAATTCATGATTCATGGAGCCCAGCTCTCCAGAAGGGTCCAAGAAAATCAGAAACGTATTAATCTTATTAACTTATTATCCTAGAACAAATGTTTCCTGTGAAGTCTGATTCAGGGCAGGAGCTAAACCATGGTGGATGCGCGATGAGAGGGTGGATGGGCCGTCCTCTTCTGAATTCAACTGTTTTAAGGATGTTGAGCTTTAAGTTTTTCTGACTGCGACCGAGAGCAAGCTTTTCCACCTTCTGTCTGTATGTCCATGCGTGTCTGCAGCATAACCAATATTTTTGAAAATGTATGCCCAATTTTTTCTGCGGATTTTGGAGGAGTTATAAAAGAATGTTATTGCAGCTATATTTGCTTATGGCTAATAGGGACAGAGATAGGGATTGCGCTGTGCTTCTCTGTGTTAAAGCATTCTCTGTTGAGGATGCTTTAGTAAGTTAAGTCAATGAGAAGTTACAATCAGACGGGAGACAGACTAGAGCCTGCTATGTTGTGATGCCGGAGAAAGCAGTTTTGTGGCGCAACGTTACTGGAAAAGGTGAGAATTTTAAAGGTGAAAAAAACAGCTTACTCATAACTAGTGATGTGTTGCCCAGAGGGAAGAAAGCAATTTAAAATCACAGTGTGTGGACTGAGCTGCATGACTATGTATGAAAACATGGAATGAGACATATTCGAAGGAGAGGAAAACGGAGACGGAGCTTCTCCATGCACCCCCATGTTTTTCTTCACAGTCTGGAATGATTTTTGAGAGCAGATGAAAGCTGGAGTTGTGGCAGTCACTTTAGATCGGTACTAGCAGTTTGTCTTTTTTCTGCTTTTCTTAACAAAACGTAAGACTGTGGTCACGCATTTTGCTGCTTGCAGTTCTATAGTTATTCTGGATTTTTTAGAAAACTCGTAAAAATTAAGCAAATGCAGTGTTTGGCCCACATGAGACTTTAATGATTTAGAGAGTAATGAGGTAACAATGTGGTACAAAACCTATTGCTTGATGTTAGTTCAAAATGGAAAAGCTATACTTCAATATTTGAGTCAGGAATTTCGTTTCACAGCATGAGGGAATGATTTGAACTGACACAAGAGCGTTATGGCTAAAAGATCGAACCAACTTGTTTAAACTCTGTGTTTACTCAGATTCATCCAACAACTCAAAGTACTTTCACATATCAAATTCTAACCACATGAAATGACATTTTCAAAAATCCATAATAGTGCCTCTTTAAGATGAGCTCATTTCAAAATCAGCTTTTTATACATCACTCTGTCAATTTTGTGAGTGATGGATGATTGTGTCTTGTAGGGTGTGTTTAATGTATGAGTGTGACTAGTGGAGTGTGTTTGGTGGATGAGAGTGACTGGTGGATAAGTTTGACTGGTGGAATGTGTTTGGTGGATTAGTGTGACTGGTGGGGGGGTGTTTGGTGGATGTGAGTGACTGGTGGGGTGTGTTTGGTGGATGAGAGTGACTGGTGGGGTTTGTTTGGTGTATGAGAGTGACTAGTATGATTTGTTTGGTGGATGTGTGTGACTGGTGGGGTGTGTTTGGTGGATGTGAGTGAGTAGTGGGGTGTGTTTGGTGGATGTGGGTGACTGGAGGACTGTTTTTGGTGGATGGGAGTGACTGGTGGGGTGTGTTTAGTGGATGAGTGTGATTGGTGGAATGTGTTTGGTGGATTAGTGTGACTGGTGGGGTGTGCTTGGTGGATGAGAGTGACTGGTGGGGTGTGTTTGGTGGATGAGTGTGACTGGTGGGCTTGTTTGGTGAATATGAGTGACTGGTGGGGTATGTTTGGGGGATGAGTGTGACTGGTGGGGTGTGTTTGGTGGATGAGAGTGACTGGTGGAGTGTGTTTGGTGGATGAGTGTGTCTGGTGGGGTGTGTTTGGTGGATGGGTGTGACTGGTGGGGCGAGTTTGGTGGATGAGTGTGACTGGTGGAGTGTGTTTGGTGGATAAGAGTGACTGGTGGGGTGTGTTTGGTGGATGAGTGTGACTGGTGGAGTGTGTTTGGTTGACGCGAGAGAGTTGTGGGGTCTGTTTGGTGGATGTGCGTGACTGGTGGGGTGTGTTTGGTGGATGAGTGTGACTGGAGGAGTGTGTTAGGTGGAGGAGAGTGACTGGTATGATTTGTTTGGTAAATGAAAGTGACTGGTGGAGTGTGATTGGTGGATAAGAGTGTGTTGTGGGGTGTGTTTGGTGGATGTGCGTGACTGGTGGCGTGTGTTTGGTGGAAGCGAGTGAGTTGTGGGGTGTGTTTGATGGATGTGGGTGACTGGTGGGTTGTGTTTGGTGGATGAGTGTGACTGGAGGACATTGTTTGGTGGATGAGTGTGACTAGAAGAGTGTGTTTGGTGGATGAGTGTGACTAGAAAAGTGTGTTTGGGGGATGAGTGTGACTGGTGGAGTGTGTTTGGTGGATGTAAGTGACTGGTGGGGTGTGTTTGGGTGGATGTGAGTGACTGGTGGGGTGTGTTTGGTGGATGTGAGTGACTGGTGGGGTGTGTTTGGTGGATGTGAGTGACTGGTGGGGTGTGTTTGGTGGATGAGTGTGACTGGTGGGGTGTGTTTGGTGGATGAATGTGACTGGTGGAGTGTTTTTGGTGTATGTGAGTGACTGGTGGGGTGTGTTTGGTGGATGAGTGTGACTGGTGGGGTGTGTTTGGTGGATGAGTGTGACTGATGGAGTGTTTTTGTTGTATGTGAGTAAATGGTGGGCTGTGTTTGGTGGATGTGAGTGACTGGTGGGGTGTGTTTGTTGGATGTGAGGGACTGGTGGGGTGTGATTGGTGGATGTGTGTGACTGGTGGGGTGTGTTTGGTAGATGAGTGTTACTGGTGTGGTGTGTTTGGTGTATGTGAGTGACTGGTAGGGTGTGTTTGGTGGATGTGAGTGACTGGTGGGGTGTTTGGTGGATGAGTGTGACTGGTGGGGTGTGTTTGGTGGATGAATGTGACTGGTGGAGTGTTTTTGGTGTATGTGAGTGACTGGTGGGGTGTGTTTGGTGGATGAGTGTGACTGGTGGGGTGTGTTTGGTGGATGAGTGTGACTGATGGAGTGTTTTTGTTGTATGTGAGTAAATGGTGGGCTGTGTTTGGTGGATGTGAGTGACTGGTGGGGTGTGTTTTGGTGGATGTGAGGGACTGGTGGGGTGTGTTTGGTGGATGTGTGTGACTGGTGGGGTGTGTTTGGTAGATGAGTGTTACTGGTGTGGTGTGTTTGGTGTATGTGAGTGATTGGTGGGGTGTGTTTGGGGGATGAGTGTGACTGGTGGGGTGTGTTTGGTGGATGTGAGTGACTGATGGGGTGTGTTTGGTTGATGAGTGTGACTGGTGGGGTGTGTTTGGTGGATGAGTGTGACTGGTGGGGTGTGTTTGGTGGATGAGAGTGACTGGTGGGGTGTGTTTGGTGGATGAGTGTGACTGGTGGAGTGTGTTTGGTGGATGCGAGTGTGTTGTGGGGTGTGTTTGGTGTATGTGCGTGACTGGTGGGGTGTGTTTGGTGGATGAGTGTGACTAGAAGAGTGTGTTTAGTGGATGAGTTTGACTAGAGGAGTGTGTTTGGTGGACACGATTGAGTTGTGGGGTGTGTTTGGTGGATGTGCATGATTGGTGGGGTGTGTTTGGTGGATGAGTGTGACTGGTGGGGTGTGTTTGGTGGATGAGACTGACTCGTGGGGTGTGTTTGGTGGATATGTGTGACTTGTGGAGTGTGTTTGGTGGATGAGAGTGACTGGTGGAGTGTGTTTAGTGGATGAGTGTGACTGGTGGATAAATGTGACTGGTGGGGTGTGTTTGGTGGATGAGTGTGACTGGTGGAGTGTGTTTGGTTGACGCGAGAGAGTTGTGGGGTCTGTTTGGTGGATGTGCGTGACTGGTGGGGTGTGTCTGGTGGATGAGTGTGACTGGAGGAGTGTGTTAGGTGGAGGAGAGTGACTGGTATGATTTGTTTGGTAAATGAAAGTGACTGGTGGAGTGTGATTGGTGGATAAGAGTGTGTTGTGGGGTGTGTTTGGTAGATGTGCGTGACTGGTGGCGTGTGTTTGGTGGAAGCGAGTGAGTTGTGGGGTGTGTTTGATGGATGTGGGTGACTGGTGGGTTGTGTTTGGTGGATGAGTGTGACTGGAGGACATTGTTTGGTGGATGAGTGTGACTAGAAGAGTGTGTTTGGTGGATGAGTGTGACTAGAGGAGTGTGTTTGGTGGATGAGTGTGACTGGTGGAGTGTGTTTGGTGGATGTGAGTGACTGGTGGGGTGTGTTTGGTGGATGTGAGTGACTGGTGGGGTGTGTTTGGTGGATGTGAGTGACTGGTAGGGTGTGTTTGGTGGATGTGAGTGACTGGTGGGGTGTTTGGTGGATGAGTGTGACTGGTGGGGTGTGTTTGGTGGATGAATGTGACTGGTGGAGTGTTTTTGGTGTATGTGAGTGACTGGTGGGGTGTGTTTGGTGGATGAGTGTGACTGGTGGGGTGTGTTTGGTGGATGAGTGTGACTGATGGAGTGTTTTTGTTGTATGTGAGTAAATGGTGGGCTGTGTTTGGTGGATGTGAGTGACTGGTGGGGTGTGTTTGTTGGATGTGAGGGACTGGTGGGGTGTGATTGGTGGATGTGTGTGACTGGTGGGGTGTGTTTGGTAGATGAGTGTTACTGGTGTGGTGTGTTTGGTGTATGTGAGTGACTGGTAGGGTGTGTTTGGTGGATGTGAGTGACTGGTGGGGTGTGTTGTGTGGATGAGTGTGACTGGTGGGTGTGTGTTTGGTGGATGAATGTGACTGGTGGAGTGTTTTTGGTGTATGTGAGTGACGGGTGGGGTGTGTTTGGTGGATGAGTGTGACTGGTGGGGGAGTGTGTTTGGTGGATGAGTGTGACTGATGGAGTGTTTTGTTGTTATGTGGTAGTAAATGGTGGGCTGTGTTTGGTGGATGTTGAGTGACTGGTTGGGGTGTGTTTGTTGGATGTGAGGGACTGGTGGGTGTGATTGGTGGATGTGGTTGACTGGTGGGGTGTGTTGGTAGATGAGTGTTACTGGTGTGGTGGTGTTTTGGTGTAGTGAGTGATTGGTGGGGTGTGTTTGGGGGAATGAGTGTGACTGGTGGGGTGTGTTTGGTGGATGTGAGTGACTGATGGGTGTGTGTTTGGTTGATGAGTGTGACTGGTGGGGTGTGTTTGGTGGATGAGTGTGACTGGTGGGGTGTGTTTGGTGGATGAGAGTGACTGGTGAGGTGTGTTTGGTGGATGAGTGTGACTGGTGGGAGTGTGTTTGGTGGATGCGAGTGTGTTGTGGGGTGTGTTTGGTGTATGTGCGTGACTGGTGGGTGGTGTTTGGTGGATGAGTGTGATTAGAAAGAGTGTGTTTAGTGGATGAGTTTGACTAGAGGAGTGTGTTTGGTGGACGCGATTGAGTTTGTGGGGTGTGTTTGGTGGATGTGCATGATTGGTGGGGTGTGTTTGGTGGATGAGTGTGACTGGTGGGGTGTGTTTGGTGGATGAGACTGACTCGTGGGGTGTGTTTGGTGGATATGCGTGACTTGTGGAGTGTGTTTGGTGGATGAGAGTGACTGGTGGAGTGTGTTTAGTGGATGAGTGTGACTGGTGGATAAATGTGACTGGTGGGGTGTGTTTGGTGGATGAGAGTGACTGGTGGAATGTGTTTGGTGGATGAGAGTGACTGGTGGGGTGTGTTTAATGGATGATTGTGACGGGTAGAATGTGTTTTGTGGATTAGTGTGACTGGTGGGGTGTGTTTTTTGGATGAGAGTCACTGGTGGGGTGTGTATGGTGGATGAGTGTGACTGGTGGGGTGTGTTTGGTGAATATGAGTGACTGGTGGGGTGTTTTTGGGGGATAAGTGTGACTGGTTGGGTGTGTTTGGTGGATGTGAGTGACTGATGGGGTGTGTTTGGTTGATGAGTGTGACTGGTGTGTTGTGTTTGGTGGATGAGTGTGACTGGTGGAGTGTGTTTGGTGGATGTGAGTGACTGGTGGGATGTGTTTGGTGGATGTGAGTGACTGGTGGGGTGTGTTTGGTGGATGAGTGTGACTGATGGGGTGTGTTTGGTGGATGAGTGTGACTGGTGGGGTGTGTTTGGTGGATGTGAGTGACTGTTGGGGTGTGTTTGGTGGATGTGAGGGACTGGTGGGGTGTGTTTGGTGGATGAGTGTGACTGGTGGGGTGTGTTTGTTGGATGAGTTTGACTGGCTGAGTGTAACTGGTGGGGTGTGTTTGGTGGATGTGAGTGACTGGTAGGGGTGTTTTTAATGTATGAGTGTGACTGGTGGGGTGTGTTTGGTGGATGTGAGTGACTGGTGGGGTGTGTTTGGTGGATATGAGTGACTGGTGGTTTGTGTTTAGTGAATGTGTGTGTCTGGCGGGGTGTGTTTGGTGTATGCGAGTGACTGGTGGCGTGTGTTTTGGTGGATGAGTGTGACTGGTGGGGTGTGTTTGGTGGATGAGTGTGACTCTGGTGGGGTGTGTTTGGTGGATGAGTGTGACTGGTGGAGTATGACTGGTGGAGTGTGTTTGGTGGATGTGAGTGACTGGTGGGGTGTGTTTGGTGGATGAGTTGACTGTGGGGGTGACGTTGGGGATGAGTTTGACTGTGGGGTTGTGTTTGGTGGATGTGAGTGACTGGTGGGGTGGTGTTTGGTGGATGTGTGTGACTGGTGGGGTGTGTTTGGTGGATGAGTGTGACTGGTTGGGGTGTGTTTGGTGGATGAGTGTGACTGGTGGGGTGTGTTTTGTGGGAGTGAGTGACTGGTGGGGTGTGTTTGGTGGATGAGTGTGACTGGTGGGGTGTGTTTTGTGGGAGTGAGTGACTGGTGGGGTGTGTTTGGTGGATGAGCAGGGGGCCGTAAGAGCAGAATGGCAGCCACATTCTTTCAGACCGCTTAAAGCAGCCGAGGACTAGCTTATCACCACCAGAGTGTGAATGAATAATGCTCTAAACATTTTAAAGTGTCTTTAATGATCACCATTTAATTTGTTAAAAATATTTAATATTAATAAATTTCTAGCTGAAAGAGTTTCATAACAAGTTAGAAGGACATGTAAACAAGAAGCAAGTAAAACTAATAAAATTCTCAACCTTGTAGTTTAAAATATTTTAGCACATTTTGTACACTCTTCCCTGGCTGACATAAATAAGCAATTTTCTTTAGTTTCGACATGAATGGATAAAATGAATTGATACAATCTGGGGTTTAGGTGCAGCAGTTCCATGATGAGGTACAGTTGTTTGGAGCAAATAAAAAGACTTGTAGTAAATGTTTTATAAGCTTCAGGTCGCTCTTGGGAACTACTGCAGATAAAGCCTTGACAGATGTAATAAATTAATTTTAATCTATTCTTTTAACGAATCTCTCTGGTCAATGTGCGCGTGTTTGGAGAAGCAAAGGAGCAACTTTTTTCCCCAGGGGGCCTTATATTTTTCCAGCGGTGCCCCTGGTGGCAACCGTTGGTAGGGCTCCCCACCTTTTGTTGAGTGCCTAAGGCAGTCGACTACATTTGAAACCGGTGAAAATTCTGTGACACACTCAAAGGAGCACACATCAGCTCTATTCCTCCTGGGACACGAGCATCAGTTCAAATTACGGGAGGAAAACACCAGACTCTTACCGTTTACTCAAGCCCGCGAGCGCACACGCACACACACTCACCGCAGAGCAGCTGCATCCAGGCGCAGGTCTTGTAGACTGTGGCGCTGTTACAGAAGAAGAAGAGCGCCATGCAGACGATGCAGCTCAAGATGAGCACCATGGACAGCAGCACGAAGAACGAGGCCGCCTTGAACGCTCCTGAAGGGATGGAGCTGAAGTCCGAGAACGTGCCTTGGCACACCAGCTCCCGGTTAGAGTTCCCGTCGCCCACGCAGTAATGGAAAAGCCCAAAGTAGCCCGCGTGGGGCGTGCTGACGCTGTCCCCGATCCAGTACGGCTGAATGAAGACTACCACATTGATGGTGGCGAAGCAGATGGTGAAAATAGCCCACAGAACCCCAATGGCACGGGAATTGCGCATATAGTTATCATGGTAAATCTTGGAGGCTTCTTGTGACGGTAGCATTTTTATTCCCCTCAAATAGCCAGCTTTCCCCTCCTCAGATCGCTTTCTCCGTGTAATCGTACACTTGTCCGTCTACCACAGTGTCCCCTCAGAAAAGCGCGTCCGCCAGCAGATGAACACGGGTCTCTCTGGAGTCCAGATCAGGGATTTAATGCAGATGTGATTGTCAGATTCAAGTGGTCTAGAACTAACATCAGAATAGATCAATGAAGAAATACATTATTTACGAGAACGTTGCTTGGATGGTGCACACGGTAGATAAAAGCACCCGGGTCTGATCACGTCCTTCTATGTTCTCTTTGAGGTCTGAGTTCGCATCCCTAATCATCGCGTTCGTCTCCTGAAATCGCGTCATTTCTTGATGAGCCGGGACATGATCTTGTATCCGGTACCCGGTTCATCGGCTGTAAAGCTGTCAGGATTTCCGTGATTAATCTTCCGCAGACTAAAATCCAGCAAATTCATTCAAACGATAACATCAAAGATAGTCCCTGCACATTGTCGAGAAATCAGTGCGTGCTTGCGCCAATCACGTCTGGATCTGAATCTCGTTTTCTAGCGTGAGCCGTTCTTTTTTATTTCCCTGCCGCGATCTTCGCTCCAGCTCGACGGTTTTCTCTGCGCGCAGGCGCGCGCTTGCAGTTGACGCTATTGTTCAGTTTCCGAGAAAATCTTGGTCCGACTGTCTGAAAACCTTGGTCCGAAAGCACAGCCAGAATCCAATTGAGTAAACCGGGCCAAATTTGGTCCTCACCCAGCAAGCAGTAGACGTACCCAAAGTGTTGGTTAAGCGTAAGCCAAAATTGTAACCCAATTACGCTTTCACCTCTGGGGAATCTGAAAACAAGAGGCGCTTTTATTGTTTTCTGTGTGTTTTGTAGACATATGTTCCCTCTCATCTCCGTCAAGTCAAAGCAGTGAAAAATACATGGTTTAATCTTTCTGTCTGTTCAATGGCTAAAAAAGACTTCACATTTGATTAGTATTATCATTTGTTGGGATTTAACAAGATACCGTTTTAGCGCATTGTTTCAAAGATTAATTGCCATTATAAAAGTTAACTATTACCTATAATTTACATTTATGCATTTTCCAGGAGCTTTTGTCTACAGCGACTTACATTAGGGGAGAGACAATATGCAATCTGTTACACAGTCAAAGTCTATCTCAGCTTCTCATAATAGAAGTTATATCAACTGAACAATAAACCATAGCAGGGAGGAAATAAAGGAAGAAGACAAAGACAGAGGAGGAAAAAAGACAGAGGAGGAATTTTTAAAGGAATATTTTTATAGTAGGCGTTCCCTGAAGAGAAGAGTTTTCAGTTGCTTTTTGAAAGCTGTTAGTGTTGCTGCAGTTAGTTAGTTTTGTTCCAGTAGCCAGGGACAGTGAAAGAGAAGGTTCTGCTGAGAAATCTTTTGGACGGAACCACAAGTCTCTGTTCATTGTCTGAGCGCAGGCTTCTGGAGGGCATGTAGGAGTGTAGGAGCTTATGGAGGTAAACAGGGGCTGATCTGGAGATAGTTTGTACACCAGCGTCAGCGATTTGAATTTAACACGAGCTGCAATGGGGAGCCAGTGAAGAGTGATGAAGTAACATGACCTCATTTCGGTTCCTTGAAGATAAGACGAGGTGCAGAGTTCTGGATCATCTGCAGAAGTTTGAGCAGAGGTTAAATCACAAATATTCTTTTCTGACGATATAATGGAGAATTATAGTATCAACACAAATTATAACTGCTCAAATGGTGTTAGCATTGACGAGATGAGAGGTAACTCATGTTGATTCTTGGTTAAAGTGATCAGTATAAATCGTGAATCAAATTTCAATGTCCTTTTTATTTGTACATTAATTTTGTTTATTTCAATTGTTTTTGTTTAAAAGAGTTGAATAGCCATTTATTATTAGTATAGACATCTCAGGCTAAGGCCTTGTCCACATGTGTCTGGCTAATATACAGCGTAAACCACGTATATTCTGGTTAAAGGCGGAGTTTGGAGGAGCTATGTTTGTCAACGATGTTTGAGCCTTAAATAAACAAGAAATTTTTGAGAGTAATTTTTGGCAAGATAAATTTTGTTTATAAAAGACTTTCTTCTTATCTTTGCACTGTATTTCCCAGCCATTGACAGGAAGCACCGCAGAGCTGAGAGAAGCTTTCCGATTGGTCAGACATGTTATGGTGGACCAGTTTGGAGTTTTAGTGTGGAGTCTAGTGTGGAGGTTTTTTTTTACCTGTGCTCATGTACATGAAATTTCACAGTTTTTAAAAATGAATAAAGTGTACTTAAAAGTGTTTTTAGATTAGGTTCCCTTAAACACTTTGTAAATACGAGAACTTGCAAACGTCTTCCAGCTTTGTTGAACATGACACTTGCCACTCCTCCACACCTCATACTCGAGTAAATATGCACATGCCCACTACAGCAACCCCAGAGGGGAAAGTGCAATTAATAAACACACATTAGATGAGAGTACAAATACTGCAGTGCAAGTAAACATATAACAGAAAAATGTTATGTTATGTTATGTATAAATATTATAACTGCTTTTCTCTTTATCTTTGAGAGAATCTGCCACCATTGACACGTGTAGCTGGCACATATCCTCTTCCATATCTTTCAAGACTCACTTGATAAAAATTATTTCCATACTAATAATGCAATTAGGATGTAACTATGGTGTTACAACTACAAATATTTCACTAAATATTCCTTGAGTAAAAGTACAAACATTGAAAAGTACACAAAAAGAACCAATAACTCTGAACATTTATTAAAGTAAATGTAAGTATAGTTACTACCCACCTCTGGTCAAAGTATAGTAAATATCTAACTGCAGCCCAAAATAAGGCTAAACCATAATTAGAATTTTTTTTACATATACAGGCTAAATCAAGACAGAAGTTTGGCTGTCAGTAAATGTTTAGTGAATGTCTAGCCCTAAAATTGACTATTCATCATTTAGAACACTAATAAACGACATGCAAACATTAAAAAAAACATTTGTGAAGGTTAAATAATATCTATCCATGTGTAAGTAAAATAATATCTATCCATCTGTAACTAAAATAATATCTATCTATGTGTAGGTTAAATAATATCTATCTGTGTGTAGGTGAAATATTTTCTATCCGTGTGTAGGTTAAATAATATTCGTGTGTAGGTAAAATAATATCTATCCTTGTGTAAGTAAAATAATATCTATCCGTGTGTAAGTAAAATAATATCTTTTCATGTGTAGGTTTAACAATATCGATCCGTGTGTAGGTTAAATAATATCTATCCGTGTGTAGGTTCAATAATATCTATCTGTGTGTAGGTTAAATAATATCTATCTGTGTGTAGGTTAAATAATATATATCCATCTGGCCCCGGTGGCATAGCTGGCAACCGATTTGAGAAGCGTGGCACGGGCTCGAGATCAGGTACAGCGACATCGGCGGGAACAGGCGAGGGCTGATGGACAGGTAGCCTCTCCCTCCTGGCTGTCAAAGAGCGGTGGCTGATAACCAAACACGCACTGGAATGGGGACATACCAGTGGCAGAGCAGGTAAGTGAGTTGTGAGCGTATTCCACCCACGTTAGTTGCCGCGGGTCATGGGAAGCCATACACCAGAGTGCCTTCTCCAACTCTTGATTGATCCGCTCCGACTGCGGGTGGAAACCAGAGGTGAGGCTGACCGTGGCCCCTAACTACTGACAGAACTCCCTCCAGAAGAGGGAGGTAAACTGAGGACCACGGTCAGAAACAATGTCCCTCGGTAGCCCATGAAGACGGAAGACCTGGGCGCATATCACCAGAGCCGTCTCTTTGGCTAATGGTAATTTAGGAAGGGGAACGAAGTGAGCCATCTTACTTAACCGGTCCACGATGGTGAGGATGACATCCCTTCAGAGGTTGGTAGCCCGGTAATGAAGTCCAGGGAGATGTGAGACCAGGGTCGAGTAGGTATCGGTAGTGGCTGAAGTGATCCGGCAGGAGGCTGGTTGGAGGTCTTATGCCTGTTGCACGTAGGACAGGCACGGACGAACTCCCGCACCTCTCCCCTCATCAAGGGCCACCAGAAGCGCTGGGCAAGCAGATGATGAGTACGTGTGGCGCCAGGATGGCAAGCGAGACGGGAGCCATGCCCCCACTGTATGACCTGGGACCGGAGATGTTCCGGAACATACAGGCGGTTGACAGGGAATGCGCTGGGGCCGGGCTGAATACGGAGGCCCCAGCGCTTGGTCCGCAATGTCCCAGGCCAGGAAAGCGATGGCAGAACCAGGCAGGATCCTTTGAGGAGGCCTCCTAATTTTGAAACTAGCGAGATAGGGCGTCAGGTTTGACGTTACGTGATCCGGGGCGGTATGACAGGGTGAAGTGGAAGCGAGTGAAGAACAAAGCCCATCGGGACTGTCTGGGGTTTCAACGTTTGGCTGAGCGGAGGTATTCCAAATTCTTATTGTCTGTCCAGACCAGAAACCGGACTGTGGAGCCCTCCAGCCAGTGACGCCACTCCTCCAAGGTGAGCTTGACTGCCAGCAGCTCGCGGTTCCCAATATCGTAATTTCGTTCTGCGGAGGAAAGGCGGCGAGAAAAAAAAAGCGCAGGGGTGGACCTTCCCATCCCCTGCAGCTCGCTGGGAGAGAACGGCCCCAACCCCAACATCAGAGGCATCCACCTCCACGATGAACTGCCGCTCGGGATCAGGCATTTGAAGAATGGGGGCAGTGGTGAACTGAACCTTGAGGCCACTGAACGCTTTGTCAGCCCCTCAAGACCAGGAGAAGAAGCGCTTGGAGCTTTTGAGAGCAGTGAGAGTCGCGGCGACGGAACTGTGGTTTTGGATGAATCTGCGGTAAAAGTTCGCAAAACCCAAGAACTGCTGCAGCTTCCTTCTGTTCTCGGGAACAGGCCATGAAGTAACCACTGAGACTTTGGCCGGATCCATCTGGAAGCTACCCCCATCAATAATGTACCCCAGGAATGCAACAGTATTAACGTGAAACTCACATTTCTCAGCCTTAAAAAAACAACAAGTTCTCCAGGAGATGGCGCAGGACCTGCTGAACGTGCTGGGTGTGTTCTGACAGGTTCTTAGAAAAGATCAGGATGTCGTCTAGATAGACAAAGACAAATCTGTTTAACATGTCTCGCAGCACGTCGTTCACCAGGGTCTGGAACACAGCCGCGGCGTTGGTCAGCCCGAAGGGCATCACCAGATATTCGTAGTGACCCGTGGGGGTGTTGAAAGCCATCTTCTATTCATCCCCTTCTCGGATCCATACGAGATGATAGGCATTCCTCAGATCCAACTTCGTGAAAACTTTTGCACCTTGCAGCAACTCGAAAGCGGCGGTGAGCAGAAGTAGGGGATACCTATTTTTAACTGTGATGTCATTTAGGCCCCGGTAATCAATGCATGGATGAAGAGATCCACCCTTCTTGCCCACGAAGAAAAACCCAGCGCCGGCAGGCGATGAAGATGGATGTATTATGCCCGCAGCCAGGGACTCGTTTATGTAATCCTCCATGGTGGTTCTCTCAGGAGATGACAGGGAATACAGACATCCCTTAGGAGGAGCAGATCCAGGAAGAAGATTGATGGCGCAGTCATAAGGGCGGTGCGGAGGCAGAGAAGTGGCCTTGGTCTTATTGAACACCTCACGGAGGTCATGGTAACACTCTGGCACCCCTGAGGTATCGGGAACTGATTTAGAAGGTGCAGAATGAGAGAGTAGCGTGGCGGCATGGAGACAAGTCTTGTGACACTCCCTTCCCCACTCTCTGATCTCCCCGGTCGCCCAATCGAGATGGGGTTATGTCGACGGAGCCACGGAAAACCCAAGATGAGGGGTTGGCACAGATACCGGAGCAGGTGAAACTGAATGGATTCACTGTGGTTACCAGACAGCATCATAGTTAACGCGGCTGTGACATGAGTTCCCGTGCCGAGCTCGTGCCCATCCAGTGCTCCAACGGGAACAGGGGGTGTCAGTGGGCGAATCTCAATTTTCAGCTGATGGGTGAGACTCAGGGGGCATGATATTGGCTTCCGCTCCAGAGTCCACCAAGGCTGCCAGAGAGTGTGTGGAGTCCGAGGACCTCAAGCGCACCTGCATCATGGGTTTCTTTTGGTTGGAGGACTGGTTGGTTATCGAGCTCAGCCGGACCCCTCCTACGTCCGGTGAACTCGTTCCTTTTAGCAGACAGGTGGCCACACGGTGTCCATCTCCCCCACGGTAGAGGCAAAGATTAGAGGAAATACGTCGCTGGCGTTCAGTGGAGGAAAGCAAGGTTCTTCCTACCTCCATGGGCTCTGGCTGGTCTGGATGACTGGATGATGAAGCAGGAAAAGAGGAGTGAGCCTCTTTTCCTGGTGGCTGGCTGACACCGGCGCCCCCTCTCGTGGCGGCCAGTTTGGATTCTCCTGTCGATCCTGGTAGTGAGAGCGATGGCTTCGTCGAGGGTGGAGGGCGGCTCATGGGTAACCAGCTCGTCCTTGATGTAATCGGCGAGGCTGTGGAGGAATGTATCTACCATGGCCTCCATGTTCCAGAGACTGCGCTTCGCCACTGTTCGGAACTCAAGGGCGAAGTCAGCGTCTGTCTGTTGCCCCGGCCGGAGGCTAAGCAACGTCCAGGAGGCCTCTGCCGATGTGGAATCAAGTCCAAAGACCTTTATCCTCTCTTCGGCGAATAGATCGAAGGTGACACATGCAGGAGTCGTTCAAACTCTGCTGTTCCCCAGAGTCGAGCGCGGCCTGTCAGGTGGGTGATCGCATACCCCACTTTAGCTCCCTCCGTCGCAAAAGTTCTCAGCTGCAGGGCGAACTGGATGCGACAGCTCGTCAGGAATGCCCGGACCTGCACTGAATCGCCGTTGAAACGCTCCGGATTACCGACCTTGGGTTCAGGAGCTGCTGTGGCGGCTTGGGCAGGAAACCCGGACCCAGAGCTGGTGGGAACCCCGGCTGGCACTGGAGCTGACGGAGGTACAAGGTTGGTGAGAAGCCGAGTAAGCTGGTGAACTGCTCCCTCCAACAGTTCAAGACGCTGCATTGCAGTGGGCGGTTCGTGGGCATACAACTCCGCCACGGGAGAAATGTGCGGTGGATCCATGTTCTGGTCAGATCATTCTGTCAGGGCACAAGACAGACGAGGACCCAAGTGCATCACGTTTAAACAGAGATTCTTTATTAAGTGATAAAGACAAGGAAAAATGAAGAGGACTTCAATGCCCAGCGGGCTGCATCTCGTGGTGCTGCCGGGAGACGAAGCCCTCGGGGTCTTCACCGGGTAGTAGATCGAAGAGCCGGGGCAGGAGAGCAGAGCATAGTCAGGAGCTGGCTGCAGGTCGGGTAGCCGGGGTTGAAGAGCAGAGCACAGTCAGGAACAGGCAGGCGTTGGTTTTATCAGGGCAGGAGAGTTAAGCGTGGTCGAGGCGGTCCGAGTCGTCAACGGGCATTCAGGTTCGGCAGACAAACAACAGGCAGTGGGGACAGAGAAACAGACAGGCAGGTAACAAAACAGAGCCAGGAGTCACAAAAAGCTTGCCTCAGCGTGCTGTAGGTTCGCAGACGATCAGACACCGACTGTCTGAAAAAAGACACTTATGTAGGGAGAAGAGTTCATTAGGATTAGGTTCAGGTGCAGTTGTACTCAGCGTGAGAGCCAGGGGGCGTGACTACAAATAAAACTCAGGTGTAGTGAAAAACTACTGGGTGAGACAGAGACCTCGAGTAGGCTCGTGACACTATCCGTGTGTAGGTAAAATAATATCTATCCGTGTGTAGGTAAAATAATATCTATCCGTGTGTAGGTAAAACAATATCTATCCGTGTGTAGGTAAAACAATATCTATCCGTGTGTAGGTAAAACAATATCTATCCGTGTGTAGGTAAAACAATATCTATCTGTGTGTAGGTAAAATAATTTCTATTAGTGTGTAGGTAAAATAATATCTATCCGTATGTAGGTAAAATAATATCTATCCGTGTGTAGGTAAAACAATATCTATCCGTGTGTAAGTCAAATAATATCTATCTGTGTGTAGGTTAAATAATATCTTTCCGTGTGTAAGTAAAATAATATCTATCCTTGTGTAGATAAAATAATATCTATCCGTGTGTATTTTAAATAATATCTATCCGTGTGTAGTTTAAATAATATCTATCCAAAATTAGGTTAAAAAAAATCGATCCGTGTGTAGGTTAAATAATATCTATCCGTGTTTAGGTTAAAAAAAATCTATCCGTGTGTGTAGGTTAAATAATATCTATCTTTGTGTAGGTCAAATAATAATAAAATAATGAAGAAAGTAGACAGGACTACAAGGAATCACAGCACAGGGTGAAGAGGGAGGTGGCAAAGGCCAAACAGAAGGCATATGATGAGTTGTATGCCAGGTTAGACACGAGGGAAGGTGAGAAGGAATTGTACAGATTAGCGAGACAGAGATGGGAAGAATGTGCAACAGATAAGAGTGATTAAAGATAGAGATGGAAGGGTTCTAACAAGTGAGGAGAGTGTGCAGAGAAGATGGAAGGAGTAATTTGAGGAGTTGATGAATGAGGAGAATGTGAGAGAAAGAAGGGGGGAAGAGGTGAACATTGTAGAGCAGGAAGTTGAAAAGATTAGAAAGGATGAGGTGAGGAAGGCTCTGAGGAGAATGAAGAGTCGAAAGGCTGTTGGTCCAGATGACATCCCTGTGGAGGTGTGGAAGTGTCTAGGAGAGACAACAGTGGAGTTCCTATCTAGGTTATTCAACTGGACTCTAGAGCGTGAGAAGATGCCTGAGGAATGGAGGAGAAGTGTCCTAGTGCCAATCTTTAAGAACAAGGGTGATGTGCAGAGTTGTAACAACTACAGAGGTATAAAGTTGATGAGCCACACAATGAAACTCTGGGAAAGAGTAGTGGAAGCTAGGCTAAGAAGGGAAGTGGATATTTGCGAGCAGAAGTATGGCTTCATGCCCAGGAAGAGCACTACTGATGCATTTTTTGCTCTGAGAATGCTAATGGAGAAGTACAGAGATGGTCAGAAGGAGCTGCACTGCGTCTTTGTGGACTTAGAGAAAGCGTATGACAGGGTGCCGAGAGAGGAGCTATGGTCCTGTATGAGGATGTCAGGAGTGGCAGAGAAGTACGTCAGAGTAGTTC
Organism: Danionella dracula; assembly: GCA_900490495.1. NCBI lineage: Eukaryota > Metazoa > Chordata > Actinopteri > Cypriniformes > Danionidae > Danionella > Danionella dracula. The sequence continues at coordinate 18,795,778 of UELW01000334.1, forward strand.
AGGATATGTATGAGAGGAGTATGACAACAGTGAGATGTGCTGTAGGTCAGACAGAGGAGTTCAAGATGATGGACAGGTTGACAGATGAGGTCAGACAGGAATCTCCATGGACAATGATGTTTGCAAATGACATTGTAATCTGTATTGAGAGTAGAGAGCAGGTGGAGGGACACCTGGAAAGTTGGAGGTCTGCTCTAGAAAGAAGAGGAATGAAAGTCGTAGTAAGACAGAATACATGTGTTTGAACGAGAGGGAGGGAAGTAGAACAGTGAGGTTACAGGGGGCTGAGGTCAAGAAGGTGGAGGAGTTTAGGTATTTGGGGTGACAGTCCAGTGCGACGGGGAGTGTGGAAAAGAGGTGAAGAGGCGAGTGCAGGCAGGTTGGAGTGGGTGGAGAAAAGTGTCAGGGGTGTTGTGTGACAGAAGAGTGTCAGCAAGAATCAAAGGAAAGGTGTACAGAACAGTAGTGAGACCAGCTATGATGTATGGGTTAGAGACTGTAGCAGTGAGGAAGAGACACAAGGCAGAGATGGAAGTAGCAGAGATGAGGATGTTGAGGTTCAGTTTAGGAGTGACAAAGATGGACAAGATTAGGAACGAGCACATCAGAGGAACATCTCAGGTTGGTTGTTTTGGAGACAAAGTCAGAGAAGCCAGATTGAGATGGTTTGGACATGTGCAGAGAAGGGATAGTCGTTATATTGGTAGAAGGATGTTGGAGATGGAGCTGCCAGGCAAGAGGGCAAGAGGAAGGCCAAAGACAAGTTATATGGGTGTACTGAAGGAGGACATGAAGGTAATTGGTGCAACAGTAGAGGATACTGAGGCCAGAGTTAGAAGGAAACAGATGATTTGCTGTGGAGACCCCTAAAATGGGAACAGCCGAAAGAAGAAGAAGATGAGTAAGTGGTCAGTCCTTTAAAAAAATTTAAGATTATAATTTGGTTATAAAAGCTATTTCTGAAGATCTACTACTAATGTTAAGAGGGCATTTGATGTCATACAAATTTAATAAGATGGATCGTGTACTTAATTTTGAAAGGGATAGACTTTAGTAGTAAGAATTGCACAAATTAATGTATTCAACGTTTATTTTATACAAAAACAGTTGTTCATCCTCGCGAAAAATATTTCTGGAAGGTTTATTTTATTGCTATAATTTGCAAGAAAGCTTTCCTGCTTCCTTTTAGATTTTATATATAAAAAATAGACTTTAAATTTGAAAATCCTTTAAAATATCTATGTAAGCAATCACATACTATCTAAAGTTACAGATACTAATTAAAACTGTTTCTTTGTTTAAGTCAGCCAGAAAAACCTGTGCATCTTTTATGTTATAGATGTTTGGCGACATTTATCTTCTTACGTTCATAAGAAAACTACTTAATGCTGTCACTTACAAACTAGAATTATTGTAATTTATTTTGTTTCCGAGAGTGTATCATTTGAGATTATTTATATTTACTCAATTTATTAAGAAAATTTCAAATTCATTAATGTAGAATGTCAAATTCTAAGGGTTGTTTGAAAGCATTTTTAATCAGTTTTAAAATAACCTTGAAATCCTTACAGTCTGGTGAGGTTAAAAAATTTAAAAATACTTTAATGTATGTTACAGTTTATACTAATTTGCAAAGTTTAACCCTTTGTTGTAATTTTTTTTACTATTAAGATTTTTTGGATGTCTTGTTGTTTGTATATTGTATCTCTAATGTTGTCAAAAAATAAATAAATAAAATAAAAAGAACCTGCAGTCAGATTCCTCTCAGTCATGTTCCCCTCACTGTTCAAAACTGCTCCAAGCCTGGTGTTCGGTGACAGTCATGTTCTCCTCACTGTTCAAAACTGCTCCAAGCCTGGTGTTCGGTGACAGTCATGTTCTCCTCACTGTTCAAAACTGCTCCAAGCCTGGTGTTCGGTGACAGTCATGTTCTCCTCACTGTTACTAACTGCTCCAAGCCTGGTGTTCGGTGACAATCATGTTCCCCTCACTGTTCAAAACTGCTCCAAGCCTGGTGTTCGGTGATAGCCATGTTCCCCTCCTCACTGATCAAAACTGCTCCAAGCCTGGTTTTCAGTGACAGTCATGTTCTCCTCACTGTTCAAAACTGCTCCAAGCCTGGTGTTCAGTGACAGTCATGTTCCCCTCACTGTTCGAACTTGCTCCAAGCCTGGTGTTCGGTGCCAGTCATGTTCTCCTCACTGTTCAAAACTGCTCTAAGCCTGGTGTTCAGTGACAGTCATGTTCCCCTCACTGTTCAAAACTGATCCAAGCCTGGTGTTCGGTGACAGTCATGTTCTCCTCACTGTTCAAAACTGCTCCAAGCCTGGTGTTCGGTGAAAGTCATGTTCCCCTCACTGTTCAAAACTGCTCCAAGCCTGGTGTTTGGTGACAGTCGAGTTCTCCTCACTGTTCAAAACTTCTCCAAGCCTGATGTTCGGTGACAGCCATGTTCACCTCACTGTTCAAAACTTGCTCCAAGCCTGGTGTTCGGTGACAGTCATGTTCCCCTCACTGTTCAAAACTGCTCCAAGCCGGGTTTTCGGTGACAGTCATGTTCTCCTCACTGTTCAAAACTGCTCCAAGCCTGGTGTTCGGTGATAGCCATGTTCCCCTCACTTTCAAAACTGCTTCAAGCTTGGTGTTCGGTGACAGTCATGTTCTCCTCACTGTTCAAAACTGCTCCAAGCCTGGTGTTCAGTGATAGCCATGTTCCTCTCACTGTTCAAAACCGCCCCAAGCCTGGTGTTCGGTGACAGTCATGTTTCCCTCACTGTTCAAAACTGCTCCAAGCCTGGTGTTTGGTGATAGCCATGTTCCCCTCACTTTCAAAACTGCTCCAAGCCTGGTGTTTGGTGATAGCCATGTTCCCCTCACTTTCAAAACTGCTCCAAGCCTGGTGTTCGGTGACAGTCATGTCCCTCTCACTGTTCAAAACTGCTCCAAGCCTGGTGTTTGGTGATAGCCATGTTCCCCTCACTGTTCAAAACTGCTCCAAGCCTGGTGTTCCGTGACAGTCATGTTCTCCTCACTGTTACAAACTGCTCCAAGCCTGGTGTTCGGTGAAAGCCATGTTCTCCTCACTGTTCAAAACTTGCTCTAAGCCTGGTGTTCGTGATAGCCATGTTCTCCTCACTGTTCAAAACTGCTCTAAGCCTGGTGTTCGGTGAAAGTCATGTTCCCCTCACTGTTCAAAACTGCTCTAAGCCTGGTGTTCGGTGAAAGTCATTTTCTCCTCACTGTTCAAAACTGCTCTAAGCCTGGTGTTCGGTTACAGTCATGTTCCCCTCACTGTTCACAACTGCTCCAAGCCTCCTGGTGTTCGGTGACAGTCATGTTCCCCTCACTGTTCAAAACTGCTCCAAGCCTGGTGTTCGGTGATAGCCATGTTCCCCTCACTGATCAAAACTGCTCCAAGCCTGGTGTTCGGTGACAGTCATACTCCCCTCACTGTTCAAAACTGCTCCAAGCCTGGTGTTCGGTGACAGTCATGTCCTCCTCACTTTTCAAAACTGCTCCAAGCCTGGTGTTCGGTGACAGTCATGTTCTCCTCACTTTTCAAAACTGCTCCAAGCCTAGTGTGCGGTGACAGTCATGTTCCCCTCACTGTTCAAAACTGCTCCAAGCCTGGTGTTCAGTGACAGTCATGTTTACCTCACTGTTCAAAACTGCTCCAAGCCTGGTGTTTGGTGACAGTCATGTTCCCCTCACTTTCAAAACTGCTCCAAGCCTGGTGTTTGGTGATAGCCATGTTCCCCTCACTGTTCAAAACTTGCTCCAAGCCTGGTGTTCGGTGACAGCCATGTTCTCCTCACTGTTCAAAACTTGCTCTAAGCCTGGTGTTCGTGATAGCCATGTTCTCCTCACTGTTCAAAACTGCTCTAAGCCTGGTGTTCGGTGAAAGTCATTTTCTCCTCACTGTTCAAAACTGCTCTAAGCCTGGTGTTCGGTGACAGTCATGTTCCCCTCACTGTTCACAACTGCTCCAAGCCTCCTGGTGTTCGGTGACAGTCATGTTCCCCTCACTGTTCAAAACTGCTCCAAGCCTGGTGTTCGGTGACAGTCATGTCCTCCTCACTGTTCAAAACTGCTCTAAGCCTGGTGTTTGGTGATAGTCATGTTCCCCTCACTGTTCAAAACTGCTCCAAGCCTGGTGTTCGGTGACAGTCATCTTCCCTGACTGGCCAGTGCAATCAAAACAAAAGTGAGGTAGTATGTTGGGTGGATCTGTCTGGACAAGAAATAAAGTTAAATATTTAAATACGACATGGCTTGTATTTTTGGTGCCTTTTGTTTAAAAAAAAAAAAAATTTTTTATTCAGGATCTACTAGTCAGTCAAGTGGAATTTATTGTGGTGTTTTAATGATTGTGTTTAATTATATATATCAGATGTTGTTTTTTTTCTTTAGCTATTTAAATTTTGGAATGAAATCGTGTTAACAAAACTTTTTTGTTTAAAGATGTAGAGTCCTTTCAACCTCACAGTTTTACAGAAATGATTTAATTAGTTGTGTCAGAAAACAGTTAAAAATAAAGTTACGATTATTGAAATATTTTTAGTATGATATGCCAGCATCAAGGAGTTGGTAGAGCAAAGTTCTCATGAAGAATCTTTCCATTGAATAGGTTTGGCTGTTTGAGGAATCAAAAGTTATTTGAAAATGTGGATGTAATTACAAATCTGGAAATATGTTTGTGTGTTTTTTACTTGACTACAGTAGTGGCTGAAGTCGGCAGCCTGTCTCCGGGTCCAAAGAAATCTTCAGGTTGATGAGGTTGAAGTGAGTACAAATAAATGTATAGATTTGTATACTCTGATGTGTATTGTGCGAGTTGTAACCAAATGTATGTGCTGTATAACAACCGTTACACAGTAACTCGCAGCGTAAACCACTAACATGTGTTAAAAAATAACACTTTTAATGTTTCCATTTTAAAAAGATGCCATTGGACAAATCCTTTGTAAAAGAAATGGAAGGTATGATGAGCAGAAAAAAAACATTACAAAGTTATTGGAGAAGTTGCCATTAAATACTTTATATAACTGTACTTTTATTTTATAACCCCACCCAGAGGAGTAGACAGTGACCTAGCAGTTGGTTTGTCCCATGCCACACAATTTACATATGTATTAAATGTGTTCTCTATTTCTCTGTGTTAGAAGAACCCTGTTTTTACTCTGTTAAATCTGTTCAGTTTTTCAGGCGATTGATCCTTTTGCTAAGTTACCTTAGATCATTTATTCTGTTTAGATGAGGAGAATTGAGGTATAAGTTAGTCGCGGAATGATCTGATGAATTGTGTTAAAATATTGGCCTTTTGTAAACTTGACTTCTATGGTTGCATTGTGCAAAAAAAAAAACCCTACTCTGTTTGCCACAAAAAGGAGTTTTATTTTATGTATTCGTTAATGAATATGCCTAAGATAGAAATAAATATAGTAAGTATGATTGAATTTATTCAAATATTTCATTTAGGGAAATAAAATTTTCATAACACTCATAGCATTTCTGAATATAGAGATTTGATTTGAGTTTCAATTTAATGAAGTAAAAATGGTTTAATAACGGACTCACGGTGTCATTGGCTCACAATTGCAGCTTGGGTTAAGATCAAATCATTGATGCTGGCATACAAAACTATCTCAAGATCAGCCCCTGTCTACCTCCATAAGCTCATACACACCTACAGGCCCTCCAGAAGCCTGCGCTCAGAGAAGGAACAGAGTCTTGTGGTTCTGTCCCACAAGGGCAGAAGATCTCTCAGCAGAACCTTCTCTTTCACTGTCCCTGGATGGTGGGACAAACTCCCTGATCCAGTCAGGAAAGCTGCAACACTAACAGCTTTCACAATCTCTTCTAAAACTCTCGGAACATGAAAAATTACTATGAAAAAAATCCATTATTTCCTCTTCTCTTTCTTTTTTCTGCTATGGTTGATTGATCAGCTTATACAACTTCTTATACGAGCAGCCTAGTGAGACTTTGACTGTGTTACAAATAGTATATAGTATCTTCTCTATTGTTAGTCACTTTGGACTATTGTGTTTAGTAAACACATTCTGCCCTCTCATTTTCATTGGCAATGGAATAAAATAGGGGGTTATATTTGTGTCTTAAATCCCAACATGAATAGCTGTTCACTTTGACTTTAGCCTGTGTAAGTTCTGATTAGAACAAGATGTTATGTGTTGTGATGTACAGTATGAAAGCAATTGGAAATGTTGTTTTACAATTATAAAAAATGTTCGTTAATTGTATACATTTTGTATTAAAGCAACAACAAACATGTTAATTGTGTCGGCTACCTAGACAGATTTTGTGCTAACCGTGTTAAGAGTGTAGAAAACTTGTTTGAAACAACTGTCATAGCTATTGTGAAAAACTGTAATACGAAGTAAACTCAAGGAATCCGTTTGCCTCCATATTAACCAATGAAAATATAGAGGAGGCGGTTCTTCCACATAATATTAACCAATGACAATAAAGAGGAAATGTTTTTTGAGCAGCACATTAAGGGAGTCTGTTACCAATCCAAATACTTATACTACACCCTTAAATTAAATACTCATTTTCATAAGAAAATGTACATACTTTTTAATGTGTAAGATGAGAGTGTCCAACGATTGGGACGCAAGATCCCAAGTAAACCGTATGGGAGGCGGGACTTATAATCCCTTGGCCAATTGAAACGTTGACAAGGCAGACCGACTGTGGAAGTTCCGCCTATTAACGTACCGCCTCCAATCCGTGACCTGCCATGTGACCGATAATGGCGTTTATTTCACGCCCCAACTTCCGGGCAATGGAGACGTTATTAGTTCTAAACATTGCCCAGCTGAGCGCTGAATAAGCTCGCTGCGTTTAGAAGTAAAACTTTATTTTCCTTTTTAGAGAAAATTGCCGTGCACCCATGGAACACAGAGTAAAATGCGACAATGAAAAATACGTCTACAAATATCTCAACATCTGCAGTTACATGAAATCTGGCATGTTTAAAATAATAACATGTATTTAAACCGTATGAAATAGAACGTTAGAGTGTGAAATGTGTCTATGTGTGTACTGAAGATGTTAAATAATGTTTGGATCTTGACAATGCAGTATAGACATTATTAATTATCTTCTATTTAATTTAAAAACATGTAAAGTCCTGCAAATAATGTGTTAGGGTTTTTTGTTTTGGTTTGTGAAAGAGTACACTAAATATATTATAAATAAATAAAGACCATCACAAACTACAAAGCGCTAGCATCTTCATCAAAGGGCAATTTATAAATAAATTGTATAAAATACACATAGTTTTAAAATCTAAAATAAATAATGAAAGTGTCACGGTGGCGCAGTGGGTAGCACGGTCGTCTCACAGCAAGAAGGTAGCTGGTTCTAGGCTCAGCTGGGGCAGGTGGCATTTCTGTGTGGAGTTTGCATGCTCTCCCCGTGATCGTGTGGGTTTTCTCCAGGTGCTCCGGTTTCCCCACAAGTCCAAAGACATGCGGTATAAGTGAATTGAGTAAGAACGATTGCCCATAGTGTTAAAGAGTGAATGTGTGTGTGACTGTTTCCCAGCGATGGGTTGCGGCTGGAAGGGCATCCTCAGCGTAAAACATATGGCAGAGAGTTGGCAGTTCATTCCGCTGTGGCGACCTCGAAAGGGAAGAAAGCCGAGATGAATGAATGAATAAATAATAAAAATATTATTTTCACATCTGATATTAACAATAATATGTCTGGAATATCCACTACCTTGGATAGTAATTACATACATCAAGCACAAAAATTCCCCCTAAAGCTAAAATAGTGTTAGCATTTCTAATGACAGTGCTGGAGTAGCACATGAACACTGGTGTGGATGAGAACATGCGGCCCCGACCTCTTGTTATTTCCTTGCAAAGTCTAATGCTATACCATTCTTTAGTCTATTCACCACCCTTAATTTAAACTATCAATGAAACGTGAAAGTTAACGTGGTGAAATGCCCATCCTATTTCTGTAATAATCAAAAAAATTAAAGCTGCAAGCAGCGATGGAAGGGGTCTCGCACGATGCATCCGCCGGAGCGAAGGCACCGCCTCCCAGCCTTTTTTTGAGTTTTTTGACCTTCGAACAAATTTTGGTGGGCTTTCTAACATGTTCAATGGGTCAAAACAGCAAAAACGAAGATTTTGGTAGCATTTAAGGGGGCAGTAGGGAGGCGCTGTAGAGCCAATTTTTGAGCGCAGTCACAGCGATGCATATCCTTTTGTTCAACCTGACAATGTTAATCATGGCAGGCTGTTTTTGTTGATAGTGGATTACCTAGAACAGAGATAAAGTCCAAAATATCTCAATTGTTTTTGTCCAATTTTGAAGGTTGAACTTTGCTGGGGCGCCACCCCAAGACCATTTGACATACTTCTTAGCTTTTGGTAACTTTTTTTCCCTAATGCGTTATGAGTAACCACACCAATTTTTAGCTTGATCGGACATTTCACCTAGGAGGAGTTTGTCAAAGTTTGAAACGAGCGAAAATGCACACTTTTTGAGGTTTTTGTGGAATATTCGTCTTACTGTCGATTTTGGAAACAGGGTTTATATTAGTAAAAGTTGCAGCTTGGTCATTTACATATGTGTACCAAGTTTAATTCGCCTACGACAAACTGGTTGCGCAACAGCTATAAAACCGCTTAAGGTGACGCTACCCCAAGGCCGTTTGACGTAATTCTTAGCTTTTGATAACGTTTTTTCCCTAATGCCTTACGACTACCTACACTATTTTTCAGCTGGATCGGACATTTCGCCTAGGAGGAGTTTGTCAAAGTATGAAGTCTGCGTTTTTTACATAAAACCCAAAAAATCAGTTTTTTCGTTCAGTTTCGAAACTCGACCCAATAATTTTTTTGTAGGTCTTAAGGTCTTACACGCATGCGACAAGTTTTAAGTGTGTATGCAATACAGTGCCTGAAATAGAAGTGTAAAACTATCAAAAACAGGCTTTTAATGCTCGCCACTAGGTGGCGCTATTGCGGATGATGTTTGTTGTCAAACGCCTGTTCTCGGGTTTGGACTACAATGAGAATGAGACACGTTTGAGCCGGATCGGATATTCTATGCCCGAGTTATAACAACTTCCTGTTTCGAGTCGAAATTTGGACATTGGCGCGCCGCCACCACCACATACTTTATGATAGTCGAAAAATCTTCTCAGTATCACATGCCATATGCCTTATGATAATACTCAAGAAGTTTGGAGATGTTTGGATAAAGTCTGTGAGAGTAGTTCATCAAAAAGTAGAACGAGCAAAAACGCCCTTTTTTAGAGGTTTTTGCGAAATAACTGACTTCCTGTCTATTTTGGAAATAGGCTTTCAATTAGTAAAAGTCACACCTTGGTACTTTACACATGTGTACCAAATTTCGTCCGCCTACGACAAACTAGTTGTTTAAAATCTGCAAAAACGCGTTAGGTGGCGCTATAGAGCCATTTTTTAGAAATCAGTTTTGGGACCAAAATTTTCACCGGATCTGATGCGTGTGCAAAAATCTGTGACTTTTCATATATGTTCAGGTACCGAAAAGTGCCCGCAATGATTCCCGGAATAATAATTAAAAAAATAAATTAAAAAAAAAACTCGAGGAAAAACAATAGGGTTCTTGCACCGTTGGTGCTCGACCCCTAATAAATCCCCGAAATCGACGGGGATCTGTCTCATTGAAAACCTCTGGATTCTGTAAAGGCGCTGAGGGGTGATCCACGAAACACGTGACGGCCTGTGACGACATCATACACTGACGCCACTCTGTGTATCTACCGCTACGCATGCTACATGGACTGACCGAGGCGCTCGCAAAGATAGGGTTTTTACACTAAAAGGTTAACGTCCGTCGCGTTGTTAGATAAACTAATGTTTACTACAATGTTTTAATGTTTTTAATGTTGTTTGAAGGCTCAACGGGAAAGGACATCACTGATTTTCATGGAAACAACAGGCAAGTTGAGCAGATTGTTAACAAGAATGTTCAGAAGGTCTTTTATCAATTTAGAGCTCCTTCAAAACAGTTTTACCCGTAAATAAATAAGCATTAACCACATGACTTTGAACTCGCAACATTTGTGTTCCCTTTAAAATCTTCCCGCGTTTCAGTTGTGACTGATTAAGATTTGACTGTTAATAAGCATTGTATTTCAAGACTGAATCAAGTGTGTATGCGTACAATTTCCTGTGTTGCTATTTGTTAATCTTGCATTATGCTGTACTTTTTTTTAACAGATTCACCATATGCAGTCTATCGAGTTAGCCCATTTTCAATCATTGACTGTTGGAAGTTGGACAAAGGTGAATGCAGAGTTCCCTTGCACACAAGCATGTAATATTTTATCGTTATGAGGTTAACACTGCTCATTCCGTAAGATTTAACGTATTTGGTAGGCAATCTGTGAGCCCACTCACTTTCTAAGCCATCCGCAGCTACCTTTGAGGATCAACATTCTTTCTGGATTTTATAATATAACTAAGCATTTGTATTGCTGTAACATGGAAGAGAAAACAATGAATACCATTCCAGAAGGTTGTAAGGAGAAATTAAGAACCGACGAGAATGAACGTGCGGATGAAGATGTAGATCTGGAGGCAGTCGTTACAGAAAACAAGGAAAAGCTGGAAGCCCAGAGCACCCGAACCTGGTTATGGTCTGTTCTGTATCTTTGTTTTTATGGATTCATGGTGCAGCTGAAGCCAGGGGAGCCGTTCATCACACCATATCTGCTCAGCACAGAGAAGAATTTCACCAGAGAACAGGTACAAGCACTTCTACTTCAACCACATTCCAGTTGGCAATGTATTGTAAAGTGTTCCAAAGTATTAAATATAACATATCTGTTCTATAATCTATCGTGTGCAGTACGCACTTCTTTCTCAAGGGTTACACAAATAGTGTAATACCTATATTTATTCATACAACAATGAAAAATGTGATAAACCTCCATATAGCCATACATTATTTGTTTTCTCTAAGGACTACAACTGTTATTGTTTAGGTTTAGTTTCACACTGTGATTCAGCTGTCACAGACCTGTTGCAGAGCCAAAGAAATGTAGTCAGAGTTCAGATCTCTCCAAAGTGGGTCAGATATGCACAGGACAATCTCAACCGAACTAGAATTCCTGCTGACACAATATAGAATCAGAATTTTTGTGTGTGTGTGCACAAGGAATTTCCTGTGGTACAATGGAGCTGTCAGTGCAAACCACATACGTACAATACAAATACATAAGGACAGTAAAGCACAACACAACTAAGACTATGACGTAGAATATTTAGAAGGATCGATGAAATGTAAACAGCTGAATAAAAGTCTATAAAGTGTGGTGTGCTTAAGTGCAAAATGTAAGGAGATGAAATGTGCTTGAGTCCAGGTGCAGATAACAGATTGCGGGAGCTAAGAGTTCAGCAGACGGATAGCTTGGGGAAAGAAGCTCTATCTGTGCCGTACAGTCCTGGGGCCTGATGTATAAACGCTGCGTACGCACAAAATGGACATAGAAATATGCATACGCATTTTTCCACGCACATATCGGGATTTATAAAAAATAAATTTGGCGTAAATAAGTGCGCACCGTACGGATGCTCTTGACCATGCGTACGCACTCTTTTAGAAGAGTATGTGTTTTGGCGACACCAACTGTCCCAAATAGCAATAGCTATTTAAAATCAAAAACTTCTAAATTATCCTATTACATCACCCAATAAATCAAATTGTATCAACCTGAATTATCATTATTTGCATTCTTAACCAGGTGCAAATACTTTGAATTTACTAATTTGTTTTATTGAATGGGCTGTAAAAAGGTATGTGCGTATATAACTTATCATCATAATGGATGCTCTAGCGCTGTTAGAAGACCTTGCTAATGACGCTCTACGGAGGCAGCGTGTTTTCAGAGACCGTGAAGATTTCCTTGCTCATGATGATGATTGGCTCATGAGCCGATTTCGATTTCCAAGAGCCATCCTCTTGGAATTGTGTTCTGAATTACGGGCAGTATTGAAAAGACCCTCGCGGAGAAACCATGCGCTGTGTGTTCCTGTGCAAGTATTGACCACATTAGGCCACTTGGCCACTGGTACTGTCCAGCGAGAGTTGGCTGACCGATCGGGTATGTCGCAGTCGTCCCTGAGCTGTGTCATGGCATATGTATGGGACGCCATAGTGGGGATGGCACCCCGATACATTCGTTTTCCTTACGCGCAAGCTGAACAGGCCAACATCAAAATGCGATTTGGAGCAATCGCCGGTTTTCCCAATGTAATCGGTGCTGTTGACTGCACTCATGTTTTAATTATTGGTGGTGTTAATATGCAGGGAGATCATACATATTCAAAATGGGCGGTCTTAACCTCCAAATATGGTTATTTCGGGAGGAGATTGGGGTAAGGAATACGCACGTGCACCTGCGCACAATATTCAGATAATTTTGATTTATAAAGCGAACCTTGCGCAGGTTCTGGCGTACGTACGGTTTTATGAATATGAAAACTTTTGTGCGTACGCAAATTCTGCCTTATGTGCGTACGCACACTTTAAGGATTACATCTACGCATAGTTTTATACATGAGGCCCCTGGTGTTAGTGGCTCTGAAGCCAGAGGGCAAGAGCTCAAAAAGGTGGCGAGTGGGGTACAGAATGATTTTGTTGACTTTCTCACTCTGGTGATGAACAGGTCCTGGAGGGAGGGTAGGGGAGACACCTCTGAAGTCTACAGACATCTGCTTTAGAGGCGGAGCTAAACTAGACATTGATGGAGGAACAGAGGACAGACTCGATGACTGCGAAAATAATACTGTGTGGGCAGTGGCTTGAAAGTTTGAACATTTTCAGCTGGAGCACAAAGTACAACCTCTGCTGGGCCTTCTTCACAATGGAGTCGATGTGTGTGCTCCATTTCAGGTTCAGAGAGATGATGGTGCCCAGGAACCTGAATGACTTCACTGGTGTCACAGTGCTGTTCATAATGGTAAGGGGAGAGTGTGCAGGGGGACTTCTCCTGAAGTCCACTACCATCTCCACTGTTTTGAGGGTGTTGGGCTCAAAGTTGTTTAGATTGCATCAGCGTCACTTCCTGTCTTTACGCAGACTCCTCACAATGATGGTGGTGTTGTTTTCAAACTTGAGGAGCTTTACAGAGGAGTTGTGTGAGGTGCAGTCGTTGGTGTAGAGGGAGAAGAGAAGGGGAGAGAGAACACACCCCTGGGAGGGCGCCAGTGTTGGTGGTTCGGGTGCATGATGTGAATTCCCCCATCCTCACAAGCTGTTGTCTGTCTGTCAGGAAGCTTGTGATCCACTCACAGGTGGAGTCAGGGACGGAGAGCTAGGAGAGTTTGTTTCGAAGCAGTGATTGGATGATGGTATTAAATTCTGAGCTGAAGTCCACAAACCGTATCCTCACATAAGTCCCTGGCTCATCCAGATGTTGCAGGATGTAGTGCAACCTCATGTTAACTGCATCCAGACCTGTTAGATTGGTAGGCAAACTGCAGGGTGTCCAGTAGAGGTCCATTGATGTTCTTCAGGTGGCCCAGTACCAGTCTTTCAAAGGACTTTATGACCACAGATTTCAGGGCCACTGGTCTGTAGTCTTGGAGACCTGATATTTTAGGTTTCTTTGGAATGGGGATGATAGTGGATCGTTTGAAGAATGCAGGGACTTCACACAGCTCCAGTAATCTGTTGTAGACCAGTTGTTCAGCACAGGTTCTGATGCATGTTGGAGAGACACCATCAGTACCTGGTGATTTCCTCCTCTTCTGCTTCCTGTGTGGGGATGCACATCTCTTCACAGAAACTGATGTAGGATATGACAGAGTCTGTAAGATCATCCAGGTCTGAGGCAGCAGTTTCAAAAACACTCCAGTCCATGCAGTCGAAGCAGGCTTGTAATTTCTGCTTCAGTAGTCCATCTTTTAACAGTTCTCACTGCAGGTTTAGCTGCTTTGAGCTGTTGCTTATATGATGGAATAAGGTAGACCAAGCAGCTGTGGGGGACAGTGGGGGTAGGCACCCTTGAATGATGTGTAACAGTGATCCAGAATATTCCACTCTCTGGTAGAGCACTCTGGTATGCAGCTGTAGCCTTGGCAGTTCTTTTCTCAAATTGAGTCTCCAAGAATAACACAGACAGAGTCCGGAAAATTCTGCTCCGCATTTGTGATCTCTTCCAAATCTGGACAGCAGATCTTCTTCATCACTGTTACATCTGTACACCATCCCGCATTGATGTAGAAGCATGTGCCTCCGCTGCGAGTTTTTCCCATTGCACTCGAGTTGCGGTCCGCTCTGAACACCGTGAATAAGAGCAGGTTTAGAGTGGCGACCGGTATCTCTTCGTTGAGCCAGGTTTCAGTGAAGCATAGCACAGCAGAGGTTGAAAAGTCTTTGTTTCTCCAGGTAAGCAGATGAATCTCATCCATTTTATTAGGTAAAGAGCGCAGATTCGCCAAATGGATACTGGGCAGCGATGTTGGAAAGCCACGCTCGCAGAGCTTAATAAGTGTCCCAGCACGTTTCCTCCTTCTCTTTCACATCTTAAACAACCAGCGACCCCGCTAGCTAAAACGCTCAATAAAACGTCTGAAAATTGAAAACCCAGTGGAAAAATGTTCTGGGAGTGCTGCTCAAAGATCCTTTTGGGTGTAACATATAAAGTTAGCGAAACAAATAGCAGGACAAACTAGCAAAACAAATCATTTTGGTGCCATCTTGGACCTTTTGTCATTCTTGTCATTAGATTGGTTGCAACGACCGGAATTTGTCAATCATATTTCGCAATAGGGATGTAATAAGGTCACTGAATTTGCTTTGACTAAAGCTTAAAAGTTCTAGGTTTTTATTTCAAGTCTGACATGAAGTATATATCTGGGGTATTTTTCAAGTTTTTGTTTTGGAGCCTTTAATTCTTGGATTAATCCATAAATCATCCTAATCATCCATAAATCACTGATTTTTTTCACTTCTATTCTTTCATTAACTTTTAAAGTAAATTCTATTAATTTAGAAAAGCATGTCTATTCTTCAAGTTAGACCATATTTTGTTCAAGCCTCGGTTACTTTGTAAAAGTCCTGAATATACAAGCTTTTGAGGATCATGCACTGATCACAGATGCGCATTATAATTGTCCAAGTGATTTAAATGCTCATTGTAGTCGCTTATAGAGGTCCTGCTTTAGAAAACTGCCCCCAATTGTCACAAACCGTACTTTGGCTTAGTGTATACTTCTTATGGAGTTCGTGTTGATCAGATGCGTTTCATTATCATAACAACCCAACGGAAGTCTTCTTCGATAATTTTAGTTTCCGGTAGCAGTCCTTTCAATAACGCAATAAACATACAATTATCTCTACGGAGTCACTCACTGTAATAGTTTCGACACAACAGAAGCTATGTTAAATAAAGATTTTTAGACAAACTTCAAAATAATCATCATGTTGATTTATTAATTAGGTAAATCATAATAAAAGCACTGTCAATTAACGTCAATCCTCAATTACAGTGTCTATACTGTATTCTAATTAATTAATTATTCGATTTGAGGCTTTACTGGGGTCTTCTTAGAAAAGGCTATACACATGTGACCGGGCAGATACAGAGTTTGTCGAATTTATTGTTACTTTTTCTTTATTACTCAAAGTTATGTATAATCATTTAATTTATGTGTGTTAACGGGTTACTGTCCTGTTGGTTCCTGTGGTGAATGCCTAGGGCTTCACACGAAGATCAAACTAAACATTTTTTATTTTATTTATACATGCTTAGCTAAATGAGTGGGAACAAATTGAAGCTAGTGGAATTTGCAAATTCCCCTGGCATGTTTGGATTTCAAAGGTAGTCCTATGAGTCAGGTTTAAGGCTAAAAGTAGTTTAGATGACAGAAAAAGTGATGCATGAGATTTACATTTAACATTACGTTTAATAGTGTCACACATGCTAACTAGTATTACCCATATCTATACGATCCATAGATGCACTATGTATTTAGTAATGTAATAGTGTCATTCAAATCAAAGGTTAAATAATAATTCCCATTATTGTGGTTGAGCTATCTGTGCATGCGCATGAGAAATCTTTAATGCACTTCCTAGCTAAGAGAAAATAAAGTTGTTTAGCCCATTCAGACTTTGTGGCAATTCCAATGGACACCACGTTTAATGTTATTAATTGCTTTTAGAAATGTTACCTTAAGTTATTATTGGCAGTATTATTATGCAGTAAAACAGTTTTTTTTTGTTCTTCAGATTACAGGCTGAGATCTCCTTTACAGTAAAATGAGCAAGTCAATGGCAGCATTTTATTATGAACATGTATTAATGTATATTATTCATATCCTAAAGTACTTTCTCTCACAGATTTGCTGACATTTGCCAACTCAAGCTTTGCTTGATTTTCTATTTGACATGTGAAATCATCAAAGTAAACACGTCTCTAGAATAATATCACCAAAACTTTTGATGGTGCTGTCACACAAATAGATACTGCTGTTTAAATTAACATTAAACAATAGTAGATATATACAGAATTTATATGTATGGGCTAACTAAGCAAAAGAAAATCTACCCGTTTGTTGAGGAGAAACAAAAAACGAAGAACAACATGTTAAACATTTAGGTGACTATTGCAATTATCCATGGGAAAAACATATCATTGTCAATATAGATGCACAAATAAGAGCTCATTTATTAACAGCCTTTAATGTTGTGTATATCTAGCAACTGATAAATGTATTGGCCAACAAGGCTTCCTGCAACTTGGTTTGCCATGCAGAGGATTTAAACTCTAAAGTAACTTCACAAATAAAGCAGCCCATAGGTACTAACCCTAACCCAAAACATTGAAAAACTTTTATTCTCTAAAGATGTAGTCACTCAAGAAGCTTTATATGCTTCTTCTTGAGCCATCCTTTTTTTCCTTGGTTGTGTGTTTGGGTCATTGTCAGGCTTAGGGTTGGGCAAAATGATTCCAGCTGTTTTAGGGGATTGTTTGTGCAAATGTAAATTCATGTTTTAATTTAAAGAGGAGGATGGGATCAAAACTCTGCCGACACTTTTGGTAATATAATGAGAAATGGTGAGGAGTCGAAAAATGAGCGAGCGGAACAAACAAACTCAACCATACATGTAGAGTCGAAGCTCTGCTACTCATCTGTGGGTAGAGGGTGAAGACTTCAGTGCTGAGATGCATCCTGAGACAGAGCAACAGTCAACAGAGCAAGTGCAAGTTTTTTTTTGGCAGAAAGACTGAATGAAATGAACCCACTCAGTATAGTTATAGTGCACACATTTATCCACCACATATTCTAAAAGTTGTGTTTTAATAAATTTGGTCCTTTCAGTTAATATTATATAATATAACAATATTTAATGATCAAAATCATTAGGGTCAAAAAATCATACGAATTGGAGACAGTTTTAGATAAATTGTTATACAAAGGTGTTTATAACCTGTAAAAATAGCACGAACATCAGACATTGAGTAACTATGTATTACATTATTTATAATAGGATTTTATTGTAGTCAAAAATTCATATTGAACTACATTTTAACTTATTAGTCATAATTTTTTCACTTCCAGCTGAACTTTAAACCCTCTAAGCAGAGCTCTCAATCTTCTGTTTTCTGCATCTTCATGACGTTCAAGTTTATCACAGCAGCTCATTCTCTTGAGATTGAGATACAGTTCTTTTACAACAAACTTGTTTAGACTTCAAATAAAGCTCTTTTAGAAGACTTTGAAAGCCAGCGCCAAAGCAGTAGATATCAGTTAGCGGTTTTAAGTGCTCATATTAACACGGAGAAAACATTCGACATACACAGAAGTTCAATTAGCAGTGCTCTCTTAAAACAGCTATCGACATCTCTATCATCTCATTTGGAAAATCTATATAGGGATAATTATCAATATCGAGTTACCCATCCATGACTCATTTAAAAGATCTTACCCAAGATTTACGTAATACATGACTGTATCTGTTCATTGGACAGCTTGGCTAAATTTAATTTGCTACTTCTATAGATGCATGTATGTTGCCAAGTGTGTGTTTTTTGGTTATTTTGTGTCTTGCCCTTGAACAGCAATTCTATTGACTGAGTATAACATTTGAATTGTTTTGATTCACTTTCCATCCCATAATGTCTGAAATTCCATTTGTTCTTCATAGGTCACAAATGAAATCACCCCAATCCTAACCTATTCCTATATGACCATGCTGGTGCCTGTGTTTCTCCTGACCGACTATCTTCGATACAAACCTGTGCTGATTCTTCAGAGCTTCAGCCATGTCGCCATTTGGCTCCTACTGCTTTTGGGCAACTCGCTGCTGGAAATGCAGCTCATGGAGTTCTTTTATGGTATTACTATGGCTGCCCGCGTGGCGTACTCCTCATATATATTCTCACTAGTACCTGCAACTGTTTACCAGCGAGTGGCCAGCTATTCACGCTCATCGGTGCTAATGGGTGTCTTCACGAGCTCTGTGCTTGGTCAAATGTGCTTGTCACTTGGGGATGTGTCATATTGGACGTTAAGTGCAGTCTCTCTGGGCTTTGTGATTTTCGGACTGCTCTTGTCCTTCTGTCTGTCATGGCCAAAGCGTAGCTTGTTCTTCAACCAAGCTCGTCTGGAGGTTGAAATGAAGGCAGCAGCTCAGTCCGAACTGGCCAAGATGACGGCGGAGAAGAAAGATGGCTGTGGGGCAGCTCCCGGTCGTAGTCATGCTTCCCTCTCCTGGACGAATTCAGTGTTTGTTCAGATGCTGAAGGAGTTAAAGAATGTTGTTAAAGTCCCAAGTTTAAGACTTTGGAGTTTATGGTGGGTGTTTAATTCCACTGGTTATTATTTAGTTGTTTTTTATGTCCACATCCTTTGGAACAAAGTTTATCCCCCTGCAGAGAATAAACATGTCTACAACGGAGCCGTTGAAGCCGCCTCCACCTTATTAGGTAAGACTCTTTGTTTTTAGAGCTGTCCTGATGCACTCAGAGCCATGTGTAAAATTAAGATACATAGTCAATTGAAATGTAAAGACAACTGTCAGATCTATTATTATTATTATGTCATATATGTGTGGTAGTTGTGGAGTGGTTTCTTGGAGTGCACTAATATAGAATCTACATGCTGTTGCTCTAAATACCAAACAAAGGATTTGCTGCATGATTTCATTAAAATATAGACATTTAAGAGATCAGCGTGACCTTCTGTTGTTTTATTAGGATCTTGGAGTTTGAGATCCAGGTTTATTGTTGCTGAAAGTAATGATTAAGTCTTGAGGTTGTTTATTGCATTAATAAACAAAGATAATTTTCTTCAACCTCTACATTTAAAAGCATTAAACTGCATGTCAGCAAAAATCCATAAAAGTCTGTTCTGAAAAGTGCCCTTCCCCTCAAGTAAAACAGTCAATGACAGTATACTTTAGCAATTGTTAAATTAATAAATACTGATACAGATCATTTTAACATCGAAGCCATTTTAGATTTTACCATACAATCATAATAAATGTTTATAGTGAGGAATATCAAGTGAGCAAGTATAGCAAGGAATAAAAGAAAGGGAAAAACAAGGAAAATACAAGATTATAAAAAATCTATTTATAATAAAGTCTTCTAAGTTGAACAAAGATATAGCTGAGTCAAAGTTTTTCAAAGGAAATTCAAAATACTAGGAACAAGTCACAAAAACACACCATTTATGCTTACCTTTTATCAAGCTAACTATTAAATCAAAATGACCGTACCAATAAGGTTGATGGGAACTCCAGTGAGGTATGGGGAACTAATCAGGAGGTTCCAGCGACACCTTCAGAGCTTTTTGATTCTAAACATACTCTGCGTTGGAAAAGTATCTCCTTTACAGTACAAACTCCATCCACCTTATCGTGTGCATCATGCAAATACTGAAAAGATGAAAATATTAAATTATTAAAATCTTTATAATACGCGATAATAGAATAAATTAAAAAGCATAATTAGGAATTTAAAGTACAGTTACCTCAGGAAGAAACCTAAAACTCAATTGATTCTACTAACCTATATATTTACATACTAACTATCTAGTCAAAAATAAACAATACCGTAAAAAAAACAATCTTCCTTCTACTGGTAGTTTTACAATGATCAGCCCAATCCAATCCAGGGCAAATCTCTAACGAGTAGTCGAAAGAATCAAAATCCCTAAACAGCAAACAAGTCCTTATAGGCCAGCTGAACATGGGGTGGAGCATTCATTTTGTAGAATGAGCTGTAGTTGCAGGAATTGTATTGTCCCAAAACTGTTGGAAAAACTTTTTCACAAGTCTAACTTAACCTCTCATCTATATTTTTCCTGAAAGAATGTGATTAATATCTTGTTAAGTGACAAAATCAATTAGTATGGGCCTTTTTGCCAATGTGAATTATGAATCATGTAACCTACATGGATCAATTTGTGACTGCAACAATAAGATGGAGAGCTGAAGAAGAAGACACTGTTCACAAGCTAAACAGCTACAGTAAGACATATTTGCCACTCTGCAATTATCCCACAACGCATTGGGAGCAAAACGTTTCTTCTGAATTAAAAGTGAGTATCATGTGTAAACAGTTGTTTATTGACCACTGTTGTCCCTTGAGCACCATCCAAGAGCGAGGAGCATAACCCCATCATTATTAAATAGCAGATGTGTGGCGCTATAGAAAAAGCCCTTTGCAGAGAAATTGAAGTGTGTGTGGTGGACTTGAAACAGAACTCAAAATTTGTGTTGTTTGGAATAAATGGGTGAAGAACTTTTACTTTACTTTGAAAGCAGTCAAGAATATTCAACAAAACATAGAATAGGTACACAAGAAAACAGAAAGATAAAAATAGTAAAAGTGTTTGAAGACGTTTATTCTGACATCAAGCTCAACGAATTCATTGACAAAGACGTTATGTGTAGATTTCCAGTCTAGTATCAAGATAAACAATAAGCAATCATGACATTGTCAATCGTTGCATGAAAATGAGCTTGATGCTAACACGTCATGTGTTCCAAAGGTGCTGCCACATCGTTTGCAGCAGGCTATGTGAAAATTCGCTGGAGGCTTTGGTCTGAGCTGGTGATTGGGCTGATTACTGCGGCACAGGCTGTGTTACTGCTTCTCATGGGAACAACTGGGAAGATCTGGGTTTGCTACGTGGCCTATGCCCTATTCAGAGGCCTCTACCAGTTCCTGGTGCCTATTGCCATGTGAGTTAATATCAGGCCATAATGTATCAATATCAATAATTTACCAGTTATTATACTGGATTCTCAAACATTTCCACACCAAGTGTATCTTGGGTGTGTTTTGTTCTGTACAACACAATTTGTTTGGCTTTATTTCTCTGCTTTAGTATTACTTAGAGAGAGTTGAATTTATAGCTTTTAAGGAATTGGTATGGTTCAATATTATTCACAGCTATTATTGATGGTGATTTTTCTACAAATTTGAATTGAAGTCGTAAGATGATACACTTTTTAAATTTAGTAATCACATTTCTAAAAATACATATAGTTGATGCATCACCACTTCATCTAAATTGAGCTCCAATAGTTGTTAAAGGAACACTTGGTGCATTCAAGTAACCCTTGTCTAGCATCAAATCTAGTCACTTATTCTGTGGTACTCAGAAGAGCCTAAAAATTCTGCTAAAAGGTTCCTTTCACAGAGGAGAGGTAGCAGATCACACGCAGCATACCAGCCCTCTCCTCGCTGTCCGTGCTGACTCTCCTTATCCAGGGATTGTGCCTGCCCACTATACAATATACAGAACAGAAACATGCTGATGCAGTTTATCCATTTCTGAAAACCAATTTTCATTAAAGTGATACGACCTTATGCTCTGGTGTCCATTGTAGAGAGAGAAAAAAAATGATCGAAGATTTCCACAGGAAAAACACTGGAATATTCAACATATTTTCACATGAATAGCATTCGTGAATGAGCGATATTTTTGAGATTTTTCATTTAAAAATATTAATCTCAACACAAACCAAAAACAGAAAAGTCCTGAGGTCGTGTCTAGGTTAAAGTCATAAAGCTTAAATGTTAGTTTTCTTTCATTTTTTATTTTGACAACAGACATTTCAATAAATGTTTGGGAATGATGTTAGTGTTTTTTTTAATTAGTTGAGTAATGTGGTCTGCTATTGGTAAGCATATGATGATTCTGCTGCAGCATTTTGTACAAGTTGTAGTCTGATAGTTCATTTATCCAAGGGTTTAGTGTACATTTTCACAGATTCGTTCCTAATGTCTAAATAATGAGTGGATGCGGCCATATAGATCTTTACAAATGCTAAAGCAAAGTTAAAATTTAAATTTAGCTAGTGTTAAGGAGTGGTGATGGTGCATAAAAGCATGCCTTGAGGGCGCTCGCCACACACTCTTGACGAGCATCCTAGACTGTAGCATTGAAGAAGGACAAGAAGAGAACCACGAGTGTCGAAGGAGACCAGCTGGAGGAACTGCTTGAGCTGAATTCGAAATCTGAGTTTTAGCTGCTACTGCTACCCATGGATTGTTTGCGAGATGCACTAATATATAGACATATATATTGCCAACAGTTTGTTATACTTCGTAAAAAGCAGGGCCTGTCGTTCTGTGATGACATTTACATTTTCATTTACATTTTTGCATTCGGCAGACTCTTGTCCAAATAGACTTACATTAGGGGAGAGACAATATGCAATATGTTACACAGTCAAAGTCTATCTCAGCTTCTCATAATAGAAATTGTATCAACTGATCAATAAACCATAGCAGGGAGGAAATAAATGAAGATAAAGACAGAGGAGGAAAAAAGGAAGAAGGTTTTTTTATATATAGTAGGTGTTCCCTGAAGAGAGAAGTTTTCAGTTGCTTTTTGAAAGCTGTTAGTGTTGCTGCTCTCCTGACTGGATCAGGAGTTTGTTCCAGCAGCCAGGGACAGTGAGAGAGAATGTTTTGTTGAGAGATCTTCTGCCTTTGTGGGATGGAACCATGAGCTACTGTTCCTGCTCTGAATGCAGGCTTCTGGAGGACACGTAGGAGTGGAGGAGCTTCTGGGGCTGACCTGGAGATAGTTTTGTACGCCAGCATTAATGATTTGACCTTAACCCAAGCTGCAATGGGATGAAGAGGGGACTAACATGACCTCATTTCGGTCCCTTGAAGATAAGACGAGCTGCAGAGTCCTGGATCATCTGTAGAGGTTTGAGCGCATTTGCTGGAAGTCCTGCTAGGAGAGCGTTGCAGTAGTCCAGACATGAGAGGACCAGAGCCTGAACCAGGAGTTGAGTTGCTTTCTCAGTTAAGAAGGGCCTAATCTTTCGAATGTTGTGCAGTTCAAATCTACACGCTTGAGTTGTCTTTGTGATGTGGCAGCTGTTCTTCTAAAAACACTCCAAGATTTCTGACTGAAGGAGAAGAGGTGATTGCAGAGGATTCCAGCTGGATTGTGAGGTTATGATGCACAGAGGGATTGGTCGGGATTACCAGAAATTCTGTCTTGGCCATGTTGAGCCATGTTGGTTCTTCATCCAAGTAGAAAGGTCGTCTATGAGTGTTTGAGAACTCACCCCTCCACCCGACACTGAAAGATCTACCAGTGAGATAAGACTCAAGCCATTCGAGTACAGTTCCAGTGATGCGCATCGCAGAGAGAGTGGAGAGAATTATCTGATGGCTGACTGTGTCAGATGCAGCAGAGAGATCTAGTAGGACGAGCACAGATGGTCTGTAGTTAGCCCTGGCACCTTGTAGCGCTTCCGTTTTAGAAAATAAAGCTGTTTCAGTTTTAATTCAGTTTTTAATTCAGCCTGATTAGTTGAACGTTGTTGTTCTGAGTCAGGAAAGTAGAGAGTTGATTGAAGACAACCTGCTCAATGAGTTTTGCAGTGTAGGGCAGCAAAGAAACAGGTCTGTAATTGTCCACCAGTGATGTGTCTTCAGAAACACATCACTGGTGACTTCAGCGTTGACTCTGGCCACCTTGAAGGTGTTAGGGAAAATGCTGGTAGTGATCGAGGAGTTGATGATGTGAGTGAGGGGAATTTCCAAAGTCCCACAGAGAGAGAGCATGGTTCTGGTGATGCGAGAGTAAGTGAGCGAAGGTTTGAAGGGTTGGAGAGTATTCTATGAGGACAGGTGGAGGGAAGTGCAGACGAGAGGAAGACTGGAATGTACTAAAAGCATATGTTAGCAGATGTGTGAGGAAAGAAAGTAGTAGGGAAAACAAAGGTTAGGATTAAAAGAGAAACATACAAGAATATAGCTTACTGGGCGACGACTCCGTGACGTTGCTCGGTGGAGTCGCGCAGATAGAGTTGAACGTAGAGTTTACGCGAGTCTTCACGTGAGGAGGCCAAATACTTCCACAGCAGCAACACTGTACTTCTTTATAGACCCCTGAAGATGCCTAGGCTGCAGAAGCTGAGCGATCGTTACCGGCTCGTCCCATCGCACCCTAGACCGAAACCTCTCTTTCTAACGGCCCAGAGATAGTCGCTCGACGATGCAGCTTGGCTGCAAGCTTTAACCTTGACCTGTAAATAAACTACAATGTCTTATGGAATGCTTTTAAAACGTGGTCAAGGACTAATAGGTACACTTATGACTGTACTACAACAACACAACGAAAGGGAGTGATAAAAAAAACGCTTTCTACCTGTATGATGTCTCTGCTGGCTGATGTTCATGCTAAACAATATCTGTAGAGCTTTCTGGACAGACTTCCCGATGTTAACTCGTTGCAAAACTCACAGAATGTCTCACATGTGGTTGGAGACAGAATGTGAACACAGATGAATAGTACTTGCCCCAATACAATGTGGCTTTACCTGTAGAACAAATTATAGTTGTCCAAATTGCTAGTACCAAAGCATTAACAAGAAGTGATGCAGCCGCAAATGAGCGACAATGCTAGTTGTTTTTATAAACTAAGTTTACATGACTTTTAAATGAGAGTGTATCATCCAGAATAACTCCCTAGGTTCTTAACTCTCTTCAGAACAGGAAAAGATAATGGCACAATTGTGGAGGTGGTGAGATTTTTTGTGATGGTTTTTGAACCAATGACTGACCTCCAGTTAAGCATCGATGACTTTCAAAAGAAGCAAACCAAACCTTGAGTTTGGCCAGACAGAGCTAAATTGTGCTACATAACACTGCAAATGCATCTAATGTTTCCTAAATATGTTGCCTAATGGCAGAATGTAAGTGACCATCTCAACAATTGAGAGTCACACCTAATCACTGACCATAAGTGGATGTTCGAGAAAGCCAATATGGACTTTGTGGAAAAAGGAAGGGCCCCTGGTATGTCATTAGGGTGAAGTAGAGAGTGTAGTTAAGAAGAGTTTTCAATTAGAGTTTTATAATGTCAGTGACACATAGTCTTTTGTTCGTGTCAAGAGAGATTGTTTCCATATGTTCTGTTCATAGTAGATACCTTTATGAATGGTAAGTCCACTTCTTCTGCTGTAAGACACTCTGTAGTCTGCCATTGGGAAGGAGCAGATTTTCTATTAACAAACTTAGTTTCCAGAGTTGCACACGTTTGAAGTGTTTGTTGAAGAAATCAATTTTATACAGAAGTAAGACATCAGTAGACAGAATCTCAGTAGGTTGTGGAAAAGAAGCAAATAGTTCCAGAGGATGAGAGTTGTTTCTATTTTAATAGGTAAAATATTTGTCTGCTACTTTCAGTATATGAGCAACAGCGAAAGTTATCAGGTGCTAAATCGGTAACCGAGCACACTTAGGGAGAAACACAAACAAGGTCTGGAGCCTGACCCCTGGACGCATGGACCCATTTACATGCTTCATAAATTTGAAGCTCCCAAGATAAGTTAAAATCTGCTAGACATGTAAATTATCAGTCACATCAATGGCGAAGTTAACATCCACATACAGATTTCACATACTTTTCACACGGTATGTATTCCCAGGTTTAGTGACTGATGTGAGTGTGAGCATGAATTGAGTTGTGACATAATGCTGTTCAACCAAGACTCTTGGGCTTGCAATCAGAGCAGCCTTTGCTGCAGTGCTCAAAGAACCATGCTGGAAGTAACTTTCAGTCAGCTGTGTTTCTTTTATTTGGAGATACAAATGAACCCAGGCACTTTTGTAAGTATTACGCACTCGTTGACTCACTCTTTTTTCAGTAATTACATTTTTATTGAATAACATTAATATGTTAATATGTTATAAAATCTCAAGATTGCAATTGATAATGCCTAATACCATGTTCAGACCAAGTTTATGTAAATATGTGGGCGCAAGAAAATGTAAACTCACCCACTTTTCCCACAGATTAAATTATATACCACTCAGCACCTCCCCCTCGACCCAATCTCTTCTCACCATCTACAAACCATCACACCTCCCCTCAACTACAACATCAACTCCAACATCACTACCGATATCTTTCCTAACACCTTCTCAAGAAACCTACACTCAACACATCACTGCTGAAAAATCACAGACCTGTCTCTCTGCTGCCATACACTGCCAAACTTGTTGAACAGGTTGTCTTCAATAGACTTTCTTCCTTCCTAACTCAGAACAAAAACTGGCTTAGTTGTCAATGACTGAAGCGTTGCGAGATGCCAGGGCTAACTACAGATCATCTGTCTTCATCCTACTGGACCCTTCTGCTGTGTTTGACTCAGTCAACCATCAGATCCTTCTCTCCACTCTCTCTACGATGGGCATCACTGGAACTGTACTCGATTGGTTTGAGTCCTATCTCACTGGTAGATCTTTCAGTGTCGGGTGGAGGGGTGAGGTGTCTAACACTATTATGCTACGTTCACACCGGGCGTGGAACTTGCGTGGTTGATGTTTGATTATGTGTTCTGTCAATGGCCAGCAAAGGAGTTCTGCGTTAGTTGTGTCGCGTAAACGACGAAACGGTGTTGCCTGAAGTGCGTTTTGGTGTCAATGTCAAAAGCAGGCAAGCAGTCAGATTCAGGTGAGTTTACAGTTTTCTACCCATCTCAGACTCTATATAAAACAAGCCTATTGTCGTTAGCATTTAGCCTTCAAGCTAACACTGTTTTCGTGCTGATAAATTGTTGTAATTGCATTTTTTACTATATTTCTAATGATGCATAGGTTCTGTAGATGTTAAATTCTTATTCGCTTTTGCAGTGTACAAATGTCTTGTCATTTTATTCAGCGCAACATCAATGATTGTCCTCGAAGTGGCCGAGGAACTGAGCGGGAGCTCTGCTGCTGGCGCCCCGTCATGAGTGGCGAGCGAAGAGCCTCGAGTCGGTCCCTGCCCTGCTAAAGGTGTCGCCTGAAGACAGGAATTAGGAACTTCTCCGTTGCATATCTTTCTTCAAAGCAATATCCTTCATGTATCTTTAACGTTTTACATGCATGTACATATAACCTTGTTTGCGTTTTTAAATAAATGGTTTGTCTCTTGCTTAACGATTTCCGTGTGATAATTTCTTTACATTTGATCAGGGCCGTTTGAAGGAATTTGGGGGCCCCAAGCAAAATGGACATGGAGGCCCCCCGCATGCTATATAAATACACTTTTATTGTTAACATAAAATGAAATTATAATTAAATGTTTACTAATTATTAGTAGTGCTGTGAGTCGACTACCAATGCTTAAAAATATCCCAAGCTAATGTCTGATGCACAAAACTTATTGTGTGGTTTTCCTAAATAGATTATCACAGTGGAATAGTTAGTATTGCATGCTATGCCACTTTCATCAAAATCTATTACAAAGCCATAGGAATATCATGTCATTAAATATTGTATTGCACTTAGAAGATGGGTAAGTCTTGTCAGAGACGCTGACAATTGAGATATCGTTTATAGCCTTGATTGTGGATCACCGCGCTAACAGTATGAAATTGCATTTACAAACAGGTATGTACTTCTTCTTCTTCTTCTTCTTTTGGCTGTTCCCAGTTTAGGCGTCGCCACAGCAAATCATCTGTTTCCACCTAACTCTGGCCTCAGTATCCTCTACTCTTGCACCAATTACCTTCATGTCCTCCTTCAGCACACCCATATAACTTGTCTTTGGCCTTCCTCTTGCCCTCTTGCCTGGCAGCTCCATCTCCAACATCCTTCTACCAATATAACTACTATCCCTTCTCTGCACGTGTCCAAACCATCTCAATCTGGCTTCTCTGACTTTGTCTCCAAAACAACCAACCTGAGCTGTTCCTCTGATGCGCTCGTTTCCTAATCTTGTCCATCCTTGTCACTCCTAAACTGAAGATCCTCATCTCTGCTACTTCCATCTCTGCCTCGTGTCTCTTCCTCACTGCTACAGTCTCTAACCCATACATCATAGCTGGTCTCACTACTGTTCTGTACACCTTTCCTTTGATTCTTGCTGACACTCTTCTGTCACACAACACCCCTGACACTTTTCTCCACCCACTCCAACCTGCCTGCACTCGCCTCTTCACCTCTTTTCCACACTCCCCGTCGCACTGGACTGTCACCCCAAATACCTAAACTCCTCCACCTTCTTGACCTCAGCCCCCTGTAACCTCACTGTTCTACTTCCATCCCTCTCGTTCAAACACATGTATTCTGTATTACTACGTCTGACTTTCATTCCTCTTCTTTCTAGAGCAGACCTCCAACTATCCAGGTGTCCCTCCACCTGCTCTCTACTCTCACTACAGATTACAATGTTGTAGGGTCCCTGTGCTTGGCCCAAAAACAGATACCAGTCGGGACTGAAGGCTCACGTGTTCTGTCTTGAAACAGTGCTAAAGGATTTTTAATAATTCACATAAATTTATATCTCTGACTCCATAATTGATTTAAAAGGTTTTATCTTTACCGTTATTCTTGGTCACGGCCAAATAAATTAGCATGTTAATTATTGATGATGATATTAAGTTTTAACCCACTCAGTGACCCTTAAATTTACTCACACTTGACGTTAATATTCTTATTAACCCTTAAAAGTGTTTCAGTAAAAGAAGAATGACCAAAAAAGGTTCAAACATTTATTATCATGGATGTGTATAAACAATGCATTACATTATACAGCCTATGAAATATGAACCAAGAATAAGGAGTTATTGTCTACACTTAATTTGGAATTGATCATTCTAAAAAAGCATTACATTTTTAACTCCAAGTTTACTACATGATAAGGGAGCTTTAGAGCTCTTCCTTCATGGGCCGATTTCAGAGACAAAAGGGGCCAGGATTTCAGTCTGCTATCTACTTTTGAAAGCTTCTTCAGACCAATTTCCTCCAGAGAGGTGTGACTTAATTAGGAATGCGAATCAGGAGAGCATTAGCCAAAGCTGTTTGGAGTTTTAGATATTTAAGGCATACAGGATTGGCTCTCTCAGAGAAAAGGTGAGGCTCATCGAGAGACAAAGCTGGTGAGATGTAGGTGTACATTTAGGGCTAGTCCCATGGGCTTCTGATACTCAAACACACTCATGTGCAGATTCAGTAAACACAGCGGGGCCACATATTACTCTGACACCCTGAACTGGTTTTTGGCTCTTTGCATTGTCATTTCAATTGGCTCGTTTTGCATAGTGAGCCTGTGAAAAGATAGCAGTTCGCATTGGTTCCTGTGCTTCGTTTGGTCTTTTCAAGCAGATCAATTCAGTTTCTTACAATGTCATCTGCAAACATCATTGTCCATGGAGATTCCTGTCTGACCTCATCTGTTAACCTGTCCATCACCATAGCAAACAAGAAGGGACTCAAAGCCGATCCTTGATGTAGCCCCACCTCCACCTTGAACTCCTCCGTCTGACCTACAGCACATCTCACTGTTGTCATACTCCTCTCATACATATCCTGAACTACTCTGACGTACTTCTTTGCCACTCCTGACATCCTCATACAGGACCATAGCTCCTCTCTCGGGACCCTGTCATACGCTTTCTCTAAATCCACAAAGACGTAGTGCAGCTCCTTCTGACCATCTCTGTACTTCTCCATTAGCATTCTCAGAGCAAAAATTGCATCAGTAGTGCTCTTCCTGGGCATGAAGCCATACTGCTGCTCGCAAATATCCACTTCCCTTCTTAGCCTAGCTTCCACTACTCTTTCCCAGAGTTTCATTGTGTGGCTCATCAACTTTATACCTCTGTAGTTGTTACAACTCTGCACATCACCCTTGTTCTTAAAGATTGGCACTAGGACACTTCTCCTCCATTCCTCAGGCATCTTCTCACTCTCTAGAATCCTGTTGAATAACCTAGATAGGAACTCCACTGCTGTCTCTCCTAGACACTTCCACACCTCCACAGGGATGTCATCTGGACCAACAGCCTTTCCACTCTTCATAAGTGTTAACTACAGCCATTTCCATCCTCTTGGCAAAGTCCACCACCATCTGTCCTTCTGGGTTCCTTTCCTTAACACCAAACCTGCCCATCACTTCTTCATCACCTCTGTTGCCCTCGCCCACATGACCGTTGAAGTTTGCTCCCACCACTACTCTCTCCCCTCTGGGAATACTCTCCATCACCTCATCTAACTCACTCCAGTATCTCTCCTTTTCTTCCAGCTTACAGCCTACTTGTGGAGCATAACCACTCACTACATTCAACATCACCTCTTCAATCTCTAACTTCAAACTGATCACCCTGTCAGACACTCTTTTCACCTCTAAAACATTACAAACAGGTATGTACAACAATGAGAATTGTAAGAACCCAATTAGTGCAACTGCAATCTTGTAGACTGTTAGTTCTGGAAGCCCTCATAATGATATGCGTGCAGTGTCCCGCCCTCGTGACGTCACTGCACCAATCCCGAGAACGGAGGTTCAATCAGTCGCTACAATATGATAAACAGCGATTCTGGAACAGATCTGCATCTTTCTTATCCCGTTAAAAAAACATATTACAGTATGTAACCATATTCCGTCCGTTCAAAAAAAAAAGTTGCTCTAACTGTTCTTTACAAGCAGCATTTGCTGTCAGGCAGGTAGCTTAGCTAACATACATAAACATATTTCTGCTAGGCTACCAGCTGCAAAATTGCACCATTTGTACAAGACAAGTAGAGCTATTTTATGTGTGTCATTTATCACTTACCACTGCCTTGTTTTTTCTTATTCTCCTCTTCCTTTCTCTTCTTTTTTTTGGCTTCCTGAAGCATAATTCCGCTTCATGACTGCCGAGGAAGTTTTGTATATACTATTTTGCCGGCAGCAGAGATCGCGTAGTTGGCGGGCTGCTGTCAGCGAGGGGGCCCCCTTAAGGGGGATCCCGATAACAGTGTCATTGCACTTTACTGCATTCACTATCAATGGGGCACTCACGCAGTTTGTCGCTGCATTTTATTATTGACCAGTCGTTGTCTTGGGTCCCCAGGCCAGCTCAGGGCCCCAAGCAATTGCTTGGTTTGCCTGCCTTGTCGCGACGGGCCTGCATTTGATGTAACAGTATTACATTCTCATGCCAAATATTTAAAATGATTTATGTTATGCTCTGTTGTAAAAATCAATAGATCGTAAAGGTTGAGTTATTTGTAAAGACAATAATGTTGTAGAAAGCATTTGTTTAAATTATTCTTTTTTTCCTTTTTAAGCTGGGGTATTAAAATGAAGTTTAACGAAATAAGTATTTAATGATAATTGACCTATGTTCTTGTCTATAAGACTGCAAAGACTTGACAAATGTACTTTAGACAGTATTTAATCTTGGCAACAAAGCATTTAAACAATCTGTACTTGCCACTAAATGACAAAACGTGGTTTAAATACAAACTGTGTACTGTAGGGTGTTAAACACATGTACCTGAGGAACAATATCTATTAATCTTCTCCTTTGCAACAAACTGTTCCAGATTGATAAAGGGCTACACAACTAACTAAAGGTGGTAAATGCAGAACTGTGCTGTACACAACGATTTTACAACAAAAAACATGTCAAGTTGAACTAAAACTAATAGAATGTATTAGAAAACACACTGACCCACTAAAAGTATACAGATAGAAAAACATCTAGGTCTACGCTGGTAATTGAGGGGTCCATGATGGCATCTTTGGAAGAGTCCTTGGAAACCTAACCAAGACCCTGCAGTAAGTTTTCTTGTGTTTGCAGGTTTTAAAACATTATGGAAGACATCTTCAAAGTGAAATCATTAGGTAATGCTCCGTAGATGTCTGCAGTTGTAAGATATCTTAAAAACAGAGAAATTAATTACAATTAATCACAGCAGATAGCTCCTCCCCCGGCATCACGTCACCAATATCGCGCGCCACGTGCGTTTTCCCCTTTATTTCAGCCCGCGTTTGAAATCATATTTAATAGCGTTGCTTTAGCAATGATTTGCGCGTTTACCAATTCGTGGTGTGAACGTAGCATTAGACTACTCACTGGGCTTCTTCAGAGCTCGGTCCTTGGTCCCATTTTCTTCTCCATCTACACCACCTCCCTGGGCTCCATCATCCACAGACACAGATTCTCAGACCAGTGCTATGCTGATGACACTCAACTATCTGGACTATGGCAACGCTGTCCTAGTAGGTCTCCCAGCAAATGCACTCAAGCGTCTGGAGATGATCCAGAACTCTGCAGCTTGTCTTGTCTTCAAGGAACCAAAATGAGGTCATGTTACTCCCCTCTTCATCACTCTTCACTGGCTCCCCATTGCAGCTCGTGTTAAATTCAAATCGCTGACACTGGTATACAAACTATCTCCAGATCAGCCCATGTTTACCTCCATGAGCTCATACACTCCTACAGGCCCTCCAGAAGCCTGCGCTCAGAGACTTGTGGTTCCGTCCCACAAAGGCAGAAGATTTCTCAGCAGAACCTTCTCTTTCACTGTCCCAGGCTGCTGGAACAAAACTAACTAACTGCAGCAACACTAACAGCTTTCAAAAAGCAACTGAAAACTCTTCTCTTCAGGGAACACCTACTATAAAAAAATTAAAAAATTTCCTATTCTCTTTTCTTTTTTTACTATGGTTGATAGTTCACTCGTAGAAGTTGTATCAGCTGAACAGAGATCAACTTTGATTGTGTAAATAACTGCATATCGTCCCCCCCTACTGAAAGTTGCTTTGGACAAAAGCATCTGCTAAATGTAAATGCAATTAGCTCTCTGCAAGTACTGTTTAATTTTTCTTTTTACACGATTACTGTATGTCACTCATCATCAAATGGCGTGCCACAGTCAGCATCCTGACCGATTGGTGGTTCTGTTTGGACCAATGACCAATTTCTGATAAATTCCATTTCATTTCAAATGGGACATTGTGTTTCGTGGACAGACAGTGGGCTCTACTTCTTTGATTAAATGTTTGATTGTTGATGAGAGTGATAGCATAGCTTACTCAAAACAAAAGAAAGGTTGAATTAAGTTAAGGTCAAGTGGACGGTGAAGTGTTTGTTCGTTATTACACCAAGCCGTTCCAAACCAGTTTATCTGATAGTCCCTGAAACTATAGCATTCATTTAACACCGTAAAACTAAGCTCAGCTCATGTGCACAAACACTTCCCCCTGAAGTCTGAGGTGAGAGTGCATAAAAGTAAGGAACTAGAAGCCCAGAGGGGATTGTTGAAAGAGTGCTTAAGACCGCTGGGTTGGTCCAGGCTCACTAAAGTGGACCTATATATCTGTATGAGAATGACCCTGACTCCATTCCAACCAAGATTTCAATAGCTTGCAAGGCAGTCAGATGCCCATTTTTCTCATTGAAAAAAAAAAAACTTTTTACCACCTGAAAAAGTCTTAATGTGTTTTGTTTTGAGATTTTCCATTTTATACTTTGACTTTTACTTGAAAAGTGAGCTTTTTATGTTTTTTTATAAGAAAAGAGCTTCTTTATTTATTGTTGTTTTCAATATATACACTTATATATTGAAACTGTTATTTGGCTCTGTTTTGCACTTTTAGTATTTTTATGAAGGTTTCTGTTACAAAAATAAAGGCCTTAGTGTAAATATATTTGACTTGAATTTATTTATGCAAATGTGAAATTAAAATGTGAAACAAAATACAAGCAGATGTTCTGGACCTTTTACCTAGAGGACATTTTAATAAATGGACCTTTGTGAATTGAATACTTTAGCTCTAGAAACTCCTGATTGTTTGGCGCGGCCCAAATATATAAGTACAAAGGTTGACCTTTCAGAATCAGCTTTATTGCCATGCGTGTGTGTGTGTGTGTGTGTGTGTGTGCACAAGGAATTTCCTTTGGTATAATGGAGCCGTCAGTGCAAACAACAAAGTACAATACAAACAACAATGCAAACCACATAAGTACAGTAAAGTGCAACACAACAAGCAATATAATAAAGCAATGAAGGATTGATGAACAAAGTCTATAAAGTGTAGTGTGCTTAAGTGCAAAAACTAAGGTGATGAGATGTGCAAGAGTCCATTAGCAGGTAACAGATTGCGGGAAGATAAGGGTTAAGAGTTCAGGAGACGGATAGCTTGGGGAAAGAAGCTCTGTTTGTGCCGTACAGTCCTGGTGTTAGTGGCTCTGAAGCCAGAGGGCAAGAGCTCAAAAAGGTGGTGGCTGGGGTGAGTGGGGTCTAGAATGATTTTGTTAGCTCTCTTTCGCACTCTGGTGGTGTACAGGTCCTGGAGGGAGGGTAGGGAATCACAGCTGATCTTCTCAGCCGTATAAATAGTCCTCTGAAGTCTATAGACGTCTGCTTTAGAGGCGGAGCTAAACCAGACAATGATGGAGGAACAGAGAAAAGACTGGATGACCGCGGAGTAAAACTGGGTTAGCAGTGTCTGTGGAAGACTGAACTTTTTCAGCTGGAGCAGGAAGTACAGTCTCTGCTGGGCCTTCTTCACAATGGAGTTGATGTGTGTGCTCCACTTCAGGTCCAGAGAGATGATGGTGCCCAGGAACCTGAATGACTTCACTTGTGTCACAGTGCTGTTCATCAGGTATCAACTGCAAAATCCATTGGTCATGGCTGCAATGCATTGTTCCAACTGCAGTATCAGCAATACCTGATCTGCTTTCCACACAAAGATTTTATATTGCTCTTTGACGTAACACGTACATCAATCGCAAACAATGCAACTTGCGGTCTCTGTATGAATAACGCAGTTACTCTTAAGGCCGCTAAACATCTATCCAAACTGAGATTTGCACAAATCCTCAGATGGCTTCTCTGCGGGGTGCATTTCATAGGCTAGTATTTAAAGTGGATGCAGTGATGCTCTTTGCCATTAGTTGCCGCTCATGTGTAATGATGTGGTGTTCATGAAAACAACAAATCTGACTCTTTAGTAATAAATCTTTGTGACAGATAAGCATGTTTATTTGCTCAGAGCAGTGTTTTTGTTTTTGCCGTAAAGGTTTGCAATTAGATAAGATTTTCTCTGATATGAACGATTCAAATGAATTGTTCAATCTTCCCATCACTGCTCAGGGGACAATAGCCACACGCCAGCTCACGCTGAATAACTCATGATGGTCACTCTTTCCAGGTCTCTTCCTCGGCTGTTCATCTCGTAATTCTTTGGTGCTGTTTTCTGTTGTGAGATCAGCGGCTCTTTCATGTTTCATTCATGTCATCAGAACAGCAGTTGATGTTATGGCAGAGCTGAACTCTTGTTCGTTCGCACCAATCGCTCGGACAGATGTGTGATGTGCCGTCGGTGCCCATGCTTTTCTGATCGAGGTGTGTTCACGCACGTAACTCCGCACCTAATATTCGGATAGATGTCCGATAGATGTCCTTTACTGAGATGCATTCAAAAATAGATGTACCTATTGCATTGGGGTTCTCATTCTGAGCAGCCCTCAAGGTTTTACCAACAACTCAATATCTAATAAAACGCATTTATTTTGCCTTTCAGTTTCCAGATTGCTTCCTCTCTCACTAAGGAACTTTGTGCTTTAGTGTTTGGAGTAAACACGTTTCTTGGAACTGTGCTGAAGACAATCATCACTGTTGTTGTGGCAGATAAGAGAGGATTGGCTTTAGATGTACACGCTCAGGTTTGTAAAATACTAGATTGACTTGAACAATGACTTAAAGATATGAACAAAGGAATATAATATGATAAGGATGTTAACTGTGTTATGTTATGTGTCTTTGCAGTTTCTGGTATATTTCTTCTACTTCAGTCTGCTGACTGTGGTGTACCTGGCCTGCAGCGCGTTCGTTATCACATGTCATTACCGCATTCAGAGAGCTGCAGCAGAGAGCATACAAGAAGCCTCTGCCACTGAGCTCACTCTTATGGCAGAAGGTGAAGCTACCACAGCAGTACAGAATGGAATGGTTAATAAGACGTGAGATTGATCATTTGTAAAAGTGTTCAGCTTTTTTCTCTCAATCTGAACGCTTTAATGTTAATGGGGCTTTTCTTATTGTGAAGACTAGACTACTTCAGTAGACTAGACAAGACTAGTTCTGTTGAAAACAGACTAGAATAATACATTTAGTATTCAGTATTTAGTTAAAGGCATCACAGACAATATATGCCGTGTTTAAACCATCAAATGTGATTTTCAAATGTTCCATCATTTTAAATGTGTTCAAATGCTGTGCTATCACTTTTTTGAGCACTCTGTGTATTACACTTTAAACAGTTCAAGTGTGTATAGTCATAATTACAATAAATAATTGTCACATGATAAAGCACACATATAGACAAAAAAAGAGGTAAATGGTCTGTATAAAAAACTCTATGACTTTGAGGGAAAAAAAGCTCACTCTCCTGCATCCCAAGGGCTCATAAATAGTGTTTATTTTTTTTAATTGAGTCTCATGATAGCACTAACAAAACATAGCATGTTTACAGTCTCTTCACCAAAAGTTCTAAAATCATGAACACTTTTAGAAAACAAATTAAATTAGATTTTATAGAAAAGCCGTTATCAGCCAGCCAGCTGCCATGGCTGACCTGTGTCTGTGAGCCTGCTGGCAAAGGCTTTCTGATCAGTCCAATCAGATTCTTCCAAGTGTGCTTTTTTTGTGTATGTTTGTTTTTTCTGGTTGGAGAACTCTCTCCAAGAGGGGTCATAAAAACATTGCTTGCTATTTTTGGCAGAAGTCTTGGTCAACACTAAGCCGTCGGTTCTTAAACAATACAATCTAAGTTGGATTGAGTTTTTTTTTTTTGCTTTCAGAATTGATGTTTTTTATTTGTAATTGTGATTTTTACTTTGTAATTGAGCTTTCTCAAAATAAGAGTTAATTTGCACCTCTCTGTAAACAGTATTACAGCCATGCCACAGCAGAAAGCTCCTTGATTATTGAACTGGGAATGAGAATTGACATATTTAATCCCAAATTGAAGACTACTGTTCTGAAGCTACTGGTCTTCTCACACGGCCTGCTGCTTGATTCCTTGGTTCCACGATCAGAAAGACTTTTTGAAGAAAGAAATCAGAAGAATTTTGTTCGCATCAGTGTCAGTGACCGCTGTATGTGTGAAGAAAAATGTTTGTGGCTCAATTCCTGTCAATGTTCAAACTTTTACATGTTTTTGCTACATGTTACCCAATGTAGATGTTAGGCCTTATAAATGAAAGTGACACCTCCCACTTTTATGACCATAGACTGAATCAAAAGCATAAAACAGACGTAATCAACCACTCTTAATCATTTGGTTCACAAATCTTGTATTATAAGAAAACAATGCATCTAGGGGTCTCCTTCAACGTTGTAAGGGGCTGTGAGTATATCACGAGACCCATCACGAGCATCAGGTATATAAGATGTCTGGTAAAGAAATGATATACGATGAGGTAAATAAAACCTGTCCTTTGTTAGCATCTGTGTTGTGTTTTTGTTAGCTAGTAGTTGGGATTTTCATCACACCGATATTGAACAGTGTGCGATGGAGCGCACAACTCTGAATGCGGAGCATCGACAGAGAGCAGTCTGTAGGCTTATTGCCCAACTATAGCTTGGGCTTTAGAGTTGCATGCTAGCCAGAGTACAGTAGTTCAGGAGGATCAAACCACCTCATAATATTTAAAGGTGCCTATGCTGTGAAATATCTCAGGGCTGACCTGGAACGGGCCACCTTGCTGTCTATCTGGAGGTGTGCAAGACCAGTAAAAATAACTAAAACAAAAATACTGGCAAACCTGCAGCTTGTTTATTGTTCAAAGGTGCACCAGGAAATAAGCAGTCCAGCATAGTGATGGGGAAAATGGCAAAGTTCAAAAGAAAACCATCATAAGACTTTACATCCCAGATTCTCACTATAATTAGGGGCCACCATTTTTACGCTGATAAATGTTTTAAAAATGAACAAAACTCCCTGAAAAAATAAGAAGTAGTATAATTTTTACATTTACATATCTCTGGTAACTTAAAAACACAATATCAACATTGTTTACATTTTACTTTAGTAATCCCCCTACAGTCAATCTGATTGGTGTTAGTGAGTTCCCACCGTAGCGGATGTAGAACATGGATGTAGCGCACGCGACGTTTAGGATGATAAGTTGAAGTCATGCATCCTAAAACACTTCATGTCAACT
This sequence comes from Danionella dracula, assembly GCA_900490495.1. Taxonomy (NCBI): domain Eukaryota; kingdom Metazoa; phylum Chordata; class Actinopteri; order Cypriniformes; family Danionidae; genus Danionella; species Danionella dracula. The sequence goes on from UELW01000334.1 coordinate 18,834,238, forward strand.
GAAGACTATAAAATGAGTTATATTAAACATTTGGAAAAGAGGGAGATGATTCTATTTGTAATCTAAGTGTTTCATTAGCTGTTAATATGCTTTTTGTGGTGACTGTTCTGTTTTGGGTTTATTGTGTGTCTGCTATATTGAACATATAAAATTGTTTATCAACGTCAGAATAATTTTTATACCTTTTTGTTTTTTGGTAAGTTTGAAAATGAACTGTTTAGCAAGGATCTTTTTTGACCAGAAAAGTTGTAATAAGCATTCTGTTTGGAGTTAAAGAAATGTTTTGTCAGGCAAATTGTTAGGTCCTTGTGCAAAGCCTTGCTTTTAGGAATGAGCGCACTTCTTCAATGTTTTCTGAAAAGGAGCCGTTTTGAAAAGGCATAGTTTCATCACAAACAACTCTATAGTTACCATTATTACAAAATGGATTTAGTAAGTAGCCGTGGCTTCTAAGGTGTCATTCATCGGACAAAAATGAAACTGTTTGATATGCAATGGACACATTTTATTTAGTTAAACCATTAGATTCCAGACATTTTGTGTGAAGCAGGCTTGGTTTTGTCTGCTGCCACAAGAGCTCACAAGCAGCTCACTTTGAGCAATGTAGAGTAAACAGAAGTGTTAAGAATATATAAAGAAACATGTTAATTCCTTCATTAGAATAAGAAATCGATTCACCTAAGTTTTACAGTATAGTGTTTGATCTAGCTGCCTGTTTTAAAATCTGTCTAGATTATTTTCTAGATTAGATTAATTGCTACAGAGCATTTTAAAAAAGCAGAGTCATCAGAAAGAAAACTGTTGCTGTGTTTGCGGTTTGAAGGAGGGATAGAGATTCACAATGAACCACAAAAAGCATAATGCATGCGACACATTTCCTTCACACAGCACTGTAACTGTTCTCAATGCATAGTACTATGAAGGAGCTAGTACAGGCTCTGGACAGTTGCTGAAGTAGGCGGCCATCTTGGAGGGAGGAAGCCACGCCAGTTGCAGCGGTACTTCCTGTTCGCCACGCCTGACAGAAGCTGTCTGTCTGCCTGTGTCCACTAGAGCTTGATCCATGCCAAACCATCTTCTCTGGCCTAACAGTTTGTTATGGAGTAAACCAAAACCAGGTTTAGGCAATATAATGAGACGCAGAAAGTACAGGTCACCAAACAATGACTACTAGTTAGTTTAAAATGTAAATCAAGAAGTAAATATGTCTTCATTCATCTTCATGTCGGCTTTCTTCCCTTTCGGGGTCTCCACAGCGGAATGAACCGCCAACTCTCTGGTATATGTTTTACGCAGCGGATGCCCTTCCAGCCACAACCCATCGCTGGGAAAGTCTTCAATTTATATTAAAACAAAAAATATTTTTCCTTTTAAAATATTTTGTAAGTATTAGTAGTAAGCATTTTTTAACTGTTATTCTTTATGGTGGTGAGTGCAATTTAATATTAATATTATTACTTCCGTGTCCCTAATATAAAGCAAGAACAAGGATGTCAAAAAAAATTTAACAAAAACTTTATAATTTCAGTTTTCATGTCTTGCATTTTATATATATATATATATATATAAACATTATTACTTAACCTACTTAAAGTTTTGCTTAATTGAACTTTAAACTTATTATAAGTTATATTATTGTTATTAAAAACGATTTCAATAATACCTAAAGTGCAAAATGAGTTGCATTTTTTTTATACAAAGCCACAAATTCAGCAGTCAGTCAAAAGTGAAAATGAAACGAGGGAAGGGAACATACTGGAACTGTAGGAAATCATATCTGCAGTGGCTGCTACTCACCAGCAGGTCAGCAGGTAGAGTATGTTAAGACTTGACATGTAGTTATTTAGTAGTTATTTTCTTCATTTAACAAAATGTAACATTCAAAATGTACTAATCTCTCCATTCTACTCAATAGCTTCAGCTCCCTTTCTGAACCGTTGAAAGTCTTCATTTATGAATGAAATGTGATGAGTATGTTTACACATCCTTACCATTTATTGTCATTGAGAACGTCTCGACCATCAAATGAATAGATCTGCACATTCTCGTTCATCTTTCCCTCGGAATCGTTAAAGATGGACTCCCAGCTGGTGAACAGTTCCTCATCCTGATGAAAAGAGCTGTCTCAGCCGGGGATCCTTCCAGCAGGTAATAATTCTAAAACCAAGCGAATGAAAGATCTTACTTGAAGGTTGACGACCGGCAGCCGCTCTCTGTCCTTTTTTCTAACAATACTGTGTAGGTCCTGCAGGTGGGAAGACAGGAATGCCCTGAATGTTCCCTTGAGGCCTATAGCGCGGGCCTGTGAGAAGCACTGCTGATCTGCCCCGCTGATGCCCTCCATGCCACCCTGCTGCGGAGCATTGAGAGCGATCAGATGCAGCTGTGGGGACAAACAAATAACAGCAACGTTACATACTAGGGGAACGTTAAAGAGACATTTTCCCACTTTTTTTTCTTTATTACTATTATCATCCAGCACTGAATATCAACTAAAGATGACTAGCTCAGTGCTTCTCAAATAGCATGAGACTCCGTCAAGGGCGGTGCTTTGGACCTCGGGAACATGCTTTTTTATTTTTATATTGTTCTAGAATAAAGTGCAATCCACTTTACTTTACCACTCCACTACATTAGGGGGCAGTGGCGCTCTCATTGGCAGAGTGTGCGCAGGGAGCCTTCGCTCGGTGGTGTAGGGGTTTTGTTTGCACTGAGCATGCGCGCTTTGCACACAGTATCACAGAGTATGAGGACGAAAACCCTCATGTGACATCATGAAACAATATTTTAAAAATGTATACATTAATGAGGATACAGTGTTATGGACTGTATGTAGAGGTGTACTTATAACAATTTTATAGACAAATTATACTATTTATAGCCACGAGAGAAAATAATTGAGAAGCACTGCAAATCTGAGATGGGGTTGTTTGTCTGATCCAATATCCCAACCTGGACAGAATAGCTTTTCAAAGCCACTTACCGCTCGTCCTGAGCTGTGTTTGTGAGCAGGCAGTCTGGTCTTCTGAAGGATGGGTCTGTGCTCGGGTGATTGTTGATATCTGCGCTCAGGATTGTGAGGAGACCTGCTATCACTGTGCTTTCTGGAATCTGGATAGCGATGAGGGGAGCTTGGTGAAGGGTACAGAGGATCTGTTTCAGAGGATGGGTCATATATAGGATCGTGTGAGACAGGGTGCTGACTCTCTGGGTTTGAAGGGATGTTCAAAGGCCCAGCAGATGCATAGGCCTGAGGATATTCTTGTGCAGGCTCCATTCTCCCCATCTGACTATCCTAAAAACCAATCGTAACCACAGATTGAGGTTACCCAGGCTGCAAACAGTGGGTGAACATGGAAGTGTATATTTATTTGCATAGTTTTTGAAAAGAAGCTTGTTGATGGGAAGTTGAAAAACAGCACCAGGTAGCGTCTGATCGCTCAACTTCAAATAACAAAATGTTTTCTATTTCAGTAAAATAATACCATGAAGGATTTAATTTCTAATGGTCATGTTGCTTTATATGTATTTTTTCCAAACACATTAATTTGGAAGAGCGAAACAGCTAAGATCTCAAAGGGAGTCTTAGGTAGCTCAGTCCACACATCAGACTGGGTTCTTAGGTAAAATGTTGGTGTACCTGAGTAAGAATGAGAATAAACTACTTTAAAAGGAACAGTAGTTTTTCTCCACACACCAAAAGCAGTTTGTTTGAATTTATTACATTGATGTTGGATTTCTTTGTATTTTACAGACATTGAAAGGTGATCGACAACTGAGTTTTAAGTTCATTCATCTTCATGTCGGCTTTCTTTTCTTTTGGGGCCTCCACAGCGGAATGAACCGCCAACTCTCTGGCATATGTTTTACGCAGCGTATGCCCTTCCAGCCTCAACCCATCGCTGGGAAACATTCACACACACTCATTCTCACTTTAACACTATGGGCAATCATTCTTGCGCAATTCACTTATACCACATGTCTTTGAACCTGGAGCACCCGGAGAAAACCCACGCGATCACAGGGAGAACATGAGAACTCCACACAGAAATGCCAACCGACCCAGCCGAGGCTCGATCCAGTGACCTTCTTGCTGTGAGACGACCATGCTACCCACTGCACCACCGTGACGCTGGAGTTTTAAGTTGTAAGGAGTTATTTTACCACTTGAATTTTGGCTAAGAGATATTAAACAAACATAGAAAAATAATTTAATTAATGCTGTTATTAGTTGAACAACAAAACCAAATGTAGGTGGGGGGCATCAGAGAGTAATGGTGGTTATATGGATCTTAGGGCTGCTTATTGTTAAATTATTTTAAGAATTAAAATACATATTTTATATTTTTTAGAATCAGTATTTTTATATTACATGATTTAGTGAAAGGCTCGGCTGGGGCAGGTGGCATTTCTGTGTGGAGTTTGCATGTTCTCCCCGTGATCGTGTGGGTTTTCTCCGGGTGCTCCGGTTTCCCCACAAGTCCAAAAACATGCGGAATAAGTGAATTGAGTAAGAACGATTGTCCATAGTGTTAAAGAGTGAATGAGTGTGTGAATGTTTCCCAGCGATGGGTTGCGGCTGGAAGGGGATCCGTTGCGTAAAACATACTCCAGAGAGTTGGCGGTTCATTCCGCTGTGGCGACCCCGAAAGGGAAGAAAGCCGACATGAAGATGAATGAATGATGAATGAATGATTTAGTGAAAGGTTAAAACTTTGGCATCAGTACATTCGGCAAAATAAAAGCGAAACGCACAGGGCCTTTCATTTGTCCACCAAATAATGATTGATCTTTTCAGACCTGCTAACGCTTCTAATTTGGGATCTCTGCAGCTCAAACAGGGTCCAGGAGTTTGGGCAGGTCCTGGGCAAAGGACAAGATTCAGACTCTGCCAATAGTGACTTCTGGAAAAGCTGGTAACACTGCATTAAAGTAGTCAGCAAACAAGGGGATGACTAACATTAACTTTACCTAAAACTCTTCTGGGAAATGTGATATGTTGATAACGATGTTATAACATAAAAAAATGACAGGGGAGTGCAAAAGAAAAAATTTTCTTTTATCAACTGAAAAGTTGACTCAACCTAGTTTTATACCAATACATTTATTTAACTTACTATTAAGAATATATAAAAAGTTCATTTTTTTGTAAAGAGATCCATTAATCCTCTTACAATAAAGTTAGCGAGAGTGATTTAGACAGGTTTCGATTTCGGGTGTGCTGGGACAAGCCGATAACGATCACTCAGCTGCTGCTGATAGTGTAGGACCTATAAAGTAGTGCAGGGTTGCTGTCGCGGAAGCGTCTGAGGAAGCGTTCAGCCTCCTCGCGTGAAGACTAATCGCTTAAAGACGTTCAACTCTACCTGTGCGACTCTACCGAGCAACGCCACAGAGTCGACGCCCAGTAAGCTATATTCTTGTATCTGTTTCTCTTTTACTCCTATCCTTTGTTTTCCTTGCTACTTCCCTCACACGTCTGCTAACATGTGCTTCCAGTACATTCCAGTCATTCTCTCAGCTGCACGTCGCTCCAACCGTCCTCGTGGAGCATACTCCAACGCTTCAAACCTTCGCTCACTTCATCTTGCTTCACCAGAACCATGCTCTCTCTCTGTGGGACTTAGGAACTGTCAGTCTGCTGTCAACAAAGCTGACTTCATCCCTGCTTTTGCTCTTCAGTCTTCACTAGACATTGTCGGCCTGACTGAGACATGGATCCGCCCAGAGGACACCGCAACGCCTGCAGCCCTCTCCAAAAACTTTCTCCTCTCCCACACTTCTCGCGAAGCGGGATGGGGTGGGGGTGTTGGACTTCTCATCTCTCAGACCTTCAGATTCTCTACCTTCACATCTTTTGGTAAGACATGCTCATTTGAATATAATGCTCTCACTATCACTTCCCCTCTTGTCATGCACATCCTCACCATATACCGCCCCCCTTGAGAACAGCTCTCCACTTTCCTGGAGGAGCTTGATGTTCTGCTCTCCTTTTTTCCAGAAGATGATAGCAGCCCACTCATGGTATTTGGGGACTTTAATATACATCTTCACAAACCAAATGCTACCGACTTCCTCTCACTCATGTCCTCCTTTGACATGACTCTTGTCCCTACCACAGCCACAGACAAATCAGGAAATCAGCTAGATCTCATTTACACACGCAGCTGCTCTCCTGATCATCTCACATTTACTCCTCTGCACACATCTGATCACTTCTTCATCACGTTCAAACTCACACTGCCTACAAGCTCACACTCAACACCACCCCCTGTGACCTTCCGACGTAACCTTAAATCCCTTGATTCCTCTCTCTTTTCTTCAGCTGTGTCCTCTTCTCACTTAACACCTGGAAACTTTTCCTCTTTAAAAACTCACGATGCAACTAACCGTTTCTGCTCCACACTCGCTACATGCCTCGATAAACTATGCCCTCTCTCTTCCAGGCCAGCCAGAATAACACCATCAAACCCTTGGCTATCGCACGCTCTCCGAGAACAGAGGTCCACCCTCAGATCGGCAGAGCGCAAATGGAAGAAATCAAAGAGCATGGCAGATCTCGAAGCGTACCAAACTGCACTCTCAACCTTCTCAAGCAAGGTACAAGACGTGAAGACAACATACTACCACAACAAGATTGAACATGCCAAGGACAGCCGAAAGCTCTTCAGGACTTTCAACTCACTCCTTTGTCCACCCCAACCTCCCCCAGCGACCTCTCTCACTGCAGATGACTTCGCTGATCACTTCATAGACAACACCCTCACCATCAGCCGGCAGTTTGCACCACCTTGCACCCAAATTCATCCACAATCCTCGACACCATTCATATCCGCATTCACTCCACTCACAGAAGATCAGGTGTCCAAACTCCTTCTCTCAGCGCATCCGACCACCTGCCCCCTCGATCCCATCCCCTCTCACCTTCTACAAACCATCTCACCTACCATCACGCCTGCCCTCACTCACATCATCAACTCCTGCATCACTACCGGCATTTTCCCCAACACCTTCAAGGTGGCCAGAGTCACTCATCTTCTCAAGAAACCCACACTCAACTCATCACTGATGGAAAATTACAGACCTGTCTCTTTGCTGCCCTTCACTGCAAAACTCATTGAGCGGGTCGTTTTCAATCAACTCTCTACCTTCCTGACTCAGAACAACAAACTTGATGACAATCAATCAGGCTTCAAGAACGGGCACTCAACTGAAACAGTTGTCTGTAACGGAAGCGCTGCGAGGGGCCAGGGCTAACCACAGATCATCTGCCCTCATCCTACTAGACCTCTCTGCAGCGTTTGACACAGTCAACCATCAGATCCTTCTCTCCACGCTTTCTGCGATGGGCATCACTGGAACTGTACTCGATTGGTTTGAGTCCTATCTCACTGGTAGATCTTTCAGTGTCGGGTGGAGGGGTGAGGTCTCAAACACTCATAACCTACTCACCGGGGTTCCCCAGGGTTCAGTCCTTGGCCCCCTTCTCTTCTCCATCTACACCACCTCCCTGGGACCTATCATCCTCAGACACGGATTCTCCTACCACTGTTACGCTGACGACACTCAACTCTATCTGTCATTCCCCCCTGATGACCTGTCAGTAACTACCCGCATAACTGACTGCCTAAACAACATCTCTACTTGGATAAAGAACCATTACCTACAGCTCAACATGGCCAAGACAGAACTTTTGGTAATCCCAGCTCATCCCTCTGTGCATCACGACCTCACCATCCAGCTGCAATCCTCTACAGTCACCCCATTCTCCCACAGTCAGAAATCTTGGAGTGATTTTGGATGAACAGCTGTCCTTCAAAGACCACATCACAAAGACAACTCAAGCGTGTAGATTTGCACTGCACAACATTCTAAAGATCAGGCCCTTCTTAACTGAGCATGCAACTCAACTCCTGGTTCAGGCTCTGGTCCTCTCACGTCTGGACTACTGCAACGCTCTCCTAGCAGGACTTCCATTAAATACGCTCAAACCTCTGCAGATGATCCAGAACTCTGCAGCTCGTCTTATCTTCAAGGAACTGAAACGAGCTCATGTTACTCCCCTCTTCATTACTCTTCATTGGCTCCCCATTGCAGCTTGTGTTCAATTCAAATCGCTAACGCTGGCATACAAAACTAGCTCCAGATCAGCCCCTGTCTACCTCCATGAGCTCACACACTCCTACATGCCCTCCAGAAGCCTGCGCTCAGAGAAGGAACAGCGACTTGTGGTTCTCTCAGCAGAACCTTCTCTCTCACTGTCCCTGGCTGGTGGAACAAACACCCTGATCCAGTCAGGAAAGCGGCAACACTAACAGCTTTCAAAAAGCAACTGAAAACTCTTCTCTTCAGAGAACACCTACTATAAAAAAAAAACACTACTACCTTCTTTTTTCCCTCCTCTGTTTTTATCTTCTTCCTCTACTTCCTCACTGCTTTGGTTTATTGATCAGTTGATACAATTTCTATTATGAGAAGCTGAGATAGACTTTGACGGTGTAACAAGTTGCATATTGTCTCTCCCTTATGAAAGTCGCTTAGGACAAAAGCGTCTGCCAAATGCATAAATGTAAAATGTAAATGTGTAATTTAACATAACAATGCCACAGGGATTTATTGTGTGCTCGTTTGGAGAAGGAAAATGACAGGGATCTCATGAAATGCGAGAATCAGCAGGCATTACTCACACAAACATTTATTGTAAAGAATGTGAAGTGTATAAAACATGATTTATTTCAGATCAAATGTTTCAGATTGAACAATTTGTATTTTTCTGAATCTGAAATGTTTTGTTAATAAAAAAAAAACAAGAATCCAAAGTTATTGAGTTCTCACTGGCCATATAGAGAATACCCCGTGATCACGTGGGTTTTCTGCAGGTGCTCCGGTTTCCCCACAAGTCCAAAGACATGCAGAATAAGTCAATTGAGTAAGAACAATTGCCCATAGTGATAAAGAGTGAATGTGTGTGTGAATGTTTCCCAGCGATGGGTTGCGGCTGGAAGGGCATCCGCCATGTAAAAACATATGCCAGAGAGTTGGCGGTTCAAAAGGGAATAAAGCCGACATGAAGATGAATGAATGAATATAGAGAACAGTCCTATTTGTCACGAGCCTACTCGCTGTCTCTCTCTGATCTGGTAGTTTTCCACTACACCTGAGTTTGATTTGTAGCCACGCCCCCTGGCTCTCACGCTGAGTACCACCACACCCGAAGCCTATCCTAATAATTCTTCTCCCTATATAAGTGCCTGGTTTCAGACAGTCGGTGTCAGATCATCTGCGAACCTACAGCACGCTGAGGCAAGCTTTTTGTGACTGTTTTGTTACCTGCCTGTCTGTTTCTCTGTCCCCACTGCCTGTTGTTTGTCTGCCGAACCTGAATGCCCGTTGACGACTCGGACCACCTCGACCACGCTTAACTCTCCTGCCTTGATAGAACCAACGCCTGCCTGTTCCTGACTGTGCTCTGCTCTTCAACCCCGGCTACCCAACCTGCCGCCAGCTCCTGACTACGCTCTGATCTCCTCCCCCTGCTCTTCGATCTGCTACCCGGTGAAGACCCCGAGGGCTTCGTCTCCCGGCAGCACCACGAGCCGCAGCCCGCTGGGCATTGAAGTGGGCTCCATTTCCCCTTGTCCCCTATAGCTCAATAAAGAATCTCTGCTAAACGTGACGCTCTAGGGTCCTCGTCTGTCTTGAAGCCTGACACTATTAGACTATAGTCCTAATAGTCATATTGAATAGTCTTTTTATGAATAATGCATGAAAACTCTTAACTTTACGAAAGTAAAGAGAGCTACAACAAAAGAGAGACGTGTGTAATTAAGTTATTCTGATGGTGTTCAATTCCAAGACCGTAGAAGATGACTAGTGGTTTTAGTGCACAGGGTGAAATATGAAGACTGCAATCAATAACTTTTCTAGTGGATGAAAATACATGTACTTCTTTACTTTACTTCTCTACTATCTTGTAACCTTCTCTTACTTAATGCTTTGTTTTTTATTAAATAGTGCTTTGTAGTTTTAGTCTCATCCTTGATCTTAGCTCCTCTTGTTTCCTAGTTAGAAAGTCCTTCCTGCAATGCGCACTGGGAGGACCTCGAGTGCTTCCCTGTCAGTATGGGATCTGATGGGATCTCTATTTTCACAAGGAAAAAGTGCTGCATGGCACCACAAAAGAACCAAATAATCTCCTCCAGTTCTTTGGATTTTAAATGTAGTTTGTCTTGTTCTAAATTGCACTTTCAAAGGCCAGTTATTAATAGCATCTTTACAGATTAGTGCTAAGTGGAACCAAAAATGTTCTTAGTTATTTATTTTGATTAGAATAAATGTTCCATTACGTACCAGATGTCTGGGGAAAGCAGTATATTTTCCAATCTGAAATGAAGCAAGCGTAGTTAATCAGACAATTTTATGTTTGAAGGATTTTTACTGATATAAAAGCATCTGCACCTGCATTCTATTGACAAACAAGAATAAATAAATTGTATATAAAGATATATATATATGCATATTTTTCAGAATGAATAAAGTCCTTTGTGTTGGTTGCAGTAGATGAAAAAACAATGATAAAATATGACAATTACCAGGATTACGCTGACTCCATCCTCCACTCTCACATATAGTTCTCTGCTATCTTTTACATATATTAGTGTCCCCTCTGGACTCCCAAGTGCGGCTGCATGCATGTGGTCACCTGACCTCAAAACGATCACCTTTGAAATCATAAAAAAACAACATTGACTGTTACTTATAAAAAAACCCTCAGAAATACCAAGCCTTAAAACACCCATTACCCATGTACATTAAAATGTTATACAAAAATATTAATGTCCAAATCTGTGAAGAGGTAAGCAATTATTTAATGTTAGTTATAGGTTAGTAGTAGTAGTGGGCTTTAAAAGGCTGCTTTAATGAATGTGTCCAGTGATGCATTGGTCAGCTCACCCCAGATGAGAGTAAAGGGGGCCCTGGTGGTCCGGGGGGTCCAGGAGGTCCAGGAATATGAACAACTAAAAAAACAAGATGTCATTTTATTATGACTAAACATGATATTTCTGAGTCTAGAACCAGTGTTAGATGGGTGTGTGATTTAAAACTGATTTCAAACAGAACGAATATCTGTCATTTTAGGCCTCTATGGGTCATCAGAACTGGCTCAGTAATTGACAGTGAGGTAAAGCACTTGAGTAAATGTATTTTTGGTCACTTTGTTTTTGTATTAAGAATATGATCTCATTCTTTACTCAAGATTATTTTGTATTAATATACCTGTACTTGGAGATTGTGTGAGAACAAAGGAGGCTCTGCACACACTCCCCATTTCAGATTTGAAAAGAAAGCAAGATCATGGTCAGTAAAGCTGTTATTTGGAGTAGATATATGTCTTGCTCAGCTGACCTGATACTGTGTTTTCTAACTTGAGTTTTGCAATAAGTTAACAACATAGGAAGACTGTTCAGAAAGCTCTACAGAGATTGTACATCGCAAACATCAGCCAGCAGGCACATCTCCTCATCATCTCACAGTTACTCCTCTGCACACATTGGATCACTTCTTCATCACACTCAGACTTACACTGCCTACCTGCTCACTCCTGTCACCTTCCGACGTAACCTTAAGTCCCTTGATCCCTCTCTCTTATCTTCAGCTGTGTCCTCTTCTCTCTCATAACCTGGAAACTTTTCCAATTTAAACATTCACGAAACAACTAACCATTTCTGCACCACACTCACTACATGCCTCGATCAACTATGCCCTCTCTCTTCCAGACCAGCCAGAATAACACCATCAAACCCCTAGCTATCACACACTCTCTGGGAACAGAGGTCCACACTCAGATCAGCAGAGCGTACTATACTGCACTCTCAGCTTTCTCAAGCAAGGTACAAGATGCTAAGAGAACATACCACCACGACAAGATTGCCAAGGACAGCAGAAAGCTCTTCAGGACTTTCAAGTCACTCCTCTGCGCTCAGAGAAGGAACAGGGACTCGTGGTTCCGTCCCACAAAGGCAGAAGATCTCTCAGCAGAACCTTCTCTCTCACTGTCCCTGGATGGTGGAGCAAACTCCCTGATGAAGTCAGGAAAGCAGCAACACTAACAGCTTTCAAAAACCAACTGAAAATTCTTCTCTTCAGGGAACACTTACTATAAAAAAAAACTTTTTCCTCCTCTTCCTTTATTTGCACCCTGCTATGGTTTATTGAGCAGTTGATACAACTTCTATTATGAGAAGCTGAGATATACTTTGACAGTGTAACAGATTGCATATTGTCTCTCCCCTACTATAAGCCGCTGTAGACAAAAGCATCTGCCAAATGCATAAATGTAAATGCAGTGTAAATGTTGTAGCAGGCTGAAATAACAACTATTGTACTAATCATTATGATTAGTTCAACTTTTGCAGCTATGCAATAGACAAATAGGATACAAACAAGAACCATGCAGCTGAACAATTTATAATGGGAGGAAAGAAAGGTGGAAACAGCCATGGTTTGAAACTTGGATTCGGACTTATGTGCATTCTCCAGGTTTAAGCTTTCGTTTCAGACCAAATCGTGAGTTTTTAACGACTTATGAAAGGTCATGTCATATTTATGATATAAGTTTCTAAATAGACACATTTTTGTAGTTTTAGTGGTTGTTTTGGATATCAAGACTTCAGTCAAGTTGGCTGCTGATTAAAAGATCTTCTTTTTCCAACTAAAGATCATAATGCTATTAAAAACCAACTGAGACATCTTTTAATATCTGTAACATAAAGCTGTTTTAGCCAAAATATTCCTTACAAAACAATGCTTTGGAAGCCTGACAAGGGCAAAAAACACAAGCACTGGAAATACTATTGGATTGGTTTAAAAAGGTTAATAGGCATTAACTGGTTACAAACACTTAAACAACTTGTCACGATCCAAGAACTGACTTGAACCCAAATGCAGGAACAGGGACAGCCGAGGGACAGAAAGGAAACAAAAATATTTATTTGCCAAACATAAATCCGCTCCCTCAAAAGAGGAGGTAGCATTTAAGTAAGTACAACAAAAATCCACGCTCTCAACTGAGGAGGTAATGCAAAACTAGAGGGTAGAGTAAAACTGTGGATGGAAGGCAGGCAATCAGGGTGAGCAGAGTCTGGGATCACAAAAATGAAACTGATAATTCAACCAGGACCAGTAATTTCAAGGTGGAGAAGGCAACAGACTCCTTGCAGACAAGGTAGCAATCTACCGTTTCACATTCTTCTTCTGTAGTCTTACAACTTTGCTGAGCGTTATTTTATATATAATTTTGACTCTTCCAAGCACAAAGACAAAGATGCATAAAAACAGTGGTGATACTAGCCTGCAGTGTCTTACTGTAGAGTAAAAATATCAAGATCCCAGAGAGTGTAGCCAGGGTCGCAGCAAGTATTTCAGACACTAATGTTAATCTACCTAGATTCAGCACAATCAGATAATTAGTGATGGCCATATAAAGATGGAACAATACCTGACATTTACGCTCTGCATTTAGCGCATACAAAGCAGTGAAAAAACAAACTGGTGTTGAAGGGAAACTAGTGAATTAATACTACTGGAGATGAGAGAGAGCAAGAGTGTATTGCTAACACCATCTGCCATCAAACAGCTGTAAAGGATATTTTACTTTGAGATGAGCTGTATGTCCCTGGTTGTAATGTTCCTGGCGGTCCAGGTGGCCCTGGGGGACCAGGAAAACCCCTGATTGATTCTCCTCTGGGGCCCTGAAAAAATATTCACTGTATCTAGTTGAAAATGGGAAACAATGTATTGGTCAGAATATAGTCATTGCTTCACCGGAGGTCCGGGTCTGCCTGGCGGGCCTTGTACTCCTCCATAAGGTGGGTCATGGGCTTCCCCTTTCTCTCCTTTAAGACCAGTCTCTCCTTTCAACTCATGCTACAAAGTCAGTAAATTAGTACACTTTTTACAAAATACATAAATAAATACATCAACAAAACAATGTAATATTGAAAAAAAACTTTACCTTAAGTGCATGAATGCCAATTGAAGTAGTTAGCCCTATAACAGAAATTTTTCAAATTTTGACATTTAGAAAACTTATTTGAAAAATGTAGAATCATATTCATAGATCATTGATTGGTCTCCTCTAAACTGGTAAAAGATGGAGCAGCCAGCACCAGACTCCGCTCAGAACACACTGGAGCCACACTGCACTAAGTTTGTGGGACCACTAGGATCCGCCTCGAGACCTGCGCTGCTTATATCCCCGTAGTTTCTTGTCACGATCTGCATCTGTCTCACAACCTGCGGTGCTCATGGCCCTGTGGGTTCACATCACGATCCAGATCTGTTTTGTGCCCTGCTCATGTCCCTGTGTGTTCTTGTCACGATCTAGACCTATCTCATGCCCTGTGCTACTAGTGTCCCTGTGGGTTCTTGTCATGATCTAGACCTATCTCATGCCCTGTGCTGCTAGTGTCCCTGTGGGTTCTTGTCACGATCTGGACCTATCTCATGCCCTGTGCTGCTAGTGTCCCTGTGTGTTCTTGTCACGATCTAGACCTATCTCATGCCCTGTGCTGCTAGTGTCCCTGTGTGTTCTTGTCATGATCTAGACCTATCTCATGCCCTGTGCTGCTAGTGTCCCTGTGGGTTCTTGTCATGATCTAGACCTATCTCATGCCCTGTGCTGCTAGTGTCCCTGTGGGTTCTTGTCACGATCTGGACCTATCTCATGCCCTGTGCTGCTAGTGTCCCTGTGGGTTCTTGTCATGATCTAGACCTATCTCATGCCCTGTGCTGCTAGTGTCCCTGTGGGTTCTTGTCACGATCTGGACCTATCTCATGCCCTGTGCTGCTAGTGTCCCTGTGGGTTCTTGTCATGATCTAGACCTATCTCATGCCCTGTGCTGCTAGTGTCCCTGTGGGTTCTTGTCATGGTCTAGACCTATCTAATTTCTTGTGCTACTAGTGTCCCCGTGGGTTCTTGTCACGATCTGGAACTGTCTCGCAACCCCATGGGTTCTCTTCACAATCTGGAACTGTCTCGCGACCTGTACTGCTCGTGTCCCCATGGGTTCTCTTCACAATCTGGAACTGTCTCGCGACCTGTACTGCTTGTGTCCCCATGGGTTCTCTTCACAATCTGGAACTGGTTTACGACCTGTACTGCTCGTGTTCCCATGGGTTCTCATCACAATTTGGAACTGTCTTGCGACTTGTACTGCTCGTGTCCCCATGGGTTCTTGTCACAACCTGGAACTGTCTTGCGACCTGTACTGTTTATGTCCCTGTGGGTTCTCATCACTTTTCTGGATTTTTCTTGCGACCTGCACTGCTCGCGTCATGTGGGTTACCATCTTGATCTGAATCTGTCACCATTTTAAGGTCGAAGCAACATCATACCTGGCAAGCCAGGGATGCCAGGTGCTCCTCTTTCACCCTTGTCCCCTTTCATTCCTGTTAAAAAAAGCATTTGAGATTTTTGAGATTTTCCACAAAGAGGAATTTATAGAGGATAGCAATCCAAGAGGAATAAAATTTATACTTTGGAAGTGATGTAAAAAATTATCAGACTTTCACAATAATGTAAACATCAGTTAACTAAAAAAAAAGTGTAGAACAATACAAATTTGTTAAGGTTTACCCTTAAACTTGAAATTGAATGCTGCCACGCCTAACCCCCTTTGCCCTGGAAGATGTTTATTTAATCAAGCTCTCTTGATTACTATAGTAGTACTTCAAGAGAGGAACTGACTCTAGACCATCACTCCTTATGGATCATGACTTTAATTCCCTTGTGGGTCTTCCCTGCAGAAACAACTCTCGCTTTCAGTGTTGTCCACTTGCTCTCCTGCAATCCACTGAATCTTAAACCAATTCTAGCATTTCTTGCAATTTCTGGACAGAGATGTTTTTCTAATATGGTAAGCAGTGGTAATATGGAACAAATTAATTGTCTTTTTGACTTCCAATAACTGAAATGTTTAATATGAACTGTGTAAGCAACAAAGCTTCCAAAATGCCACAACCTTGGCCCTTCCGCATCGGCTGACGTTTAGGCAACCCAAGCATTTCAATAGTCCACTCCAGCATTTCAATAGGTCTTCTTCCGCCCTGGCCTCAAGTCACAGACTTAATTTTTAATGGGCAGTCATGATATAATCCTCCCTTACTGACTCATAAGGGAGGTGCATCGATCTCTGTCCCGATGGGAGATGTGAAGAGAGCATAATTATTACCTCGAAGGCTGGGTTTAGAACTTATGGCAATTTAATACAAGTTAAGTTTCTGTGAGACAAACGGATATTACAACTTGAGTCAATGGGGCAAAGTCATAAAAAGGAAGATAAAATAGATGGAACTAGCCAGAGCAACAGCCAGAGCCATCCCGTGCCCAGATTCATTAAGAGATGCTCCCAGTAGTGCTCACACATGGACAGTGCATAGGATTACTCAGCCTAATCTACTATGCCTGTTGGGGCGAGAGGAGCCAAAAAGTTTGAGAAGTCTTCAGTGGCTGCCATCTTCTCTTTGATCTTCAACAGATCACTGGAGCTGTGTGAAGTCCCTGCATACTTCAAACGCTCCACCATCATCCCCATCCCAAGAAGCCTAACATCCCAGGTCTCAATGACTACAGGGACAGAGTAGTGGCCCTGACATCTGTGGTCATGAAGTCATTTGAAGGACTGGTGTTGGGCCACCCGAAGAACATCACTACACCCCTACTAAACCCTCTAATGTTTGCCTATCGATCTAACTGGTTTGTGCAGAATGCAGTCAACATAGGACTGGATAAACATATGTATTTGGATAAACCAAGAAGCTATGTGAGAATCCTGCTTGTGTACTCAGCATTTAAGACCATCATCCCATCACTTGTTCATCCCTGACTCCACCTGTCAGTGGATCACAAGCTTGTGAGGATGGGGTAAATCATATCATGCACCCGAATCACTAGCACTGGCACCCCCCAAGGGTGTGTAACTCAAAAAGAATATAAAAGAATACACTGAAACAAATGATTCACCTCAAGCCTGAAACAGACGGTACATGTATTTCCTTTACTCTACTTAACTTAAGCTGGGCAGACACTGTGAGATTTTCTTCATTTGAAATGATTTTTCAGCTATGCAAATATTTTTTGGATCAGCTCAAGTTTCTGCTGAATCGTGTGTCGTGCCTCGTGCAGTGTCCCTGGAGTAACGAGCAGCGATTAACATCTCATGACCAGCTCCCGACCCACAATTGTGTGGTTGAAAGAAAATAGAGCAAGTTTAAAATCCTGCTTGCTCCTCATGAGGACTTCAGACAGTTACATAAGTAGCGCTACAAGCGCCTACAACAATGCACCTTCTCAGTCATTTCATTGTCCCTACACATGTTTTCTTTTTCTTTGTAATAATTTCTGCACAGAGAATTGCACAAATTGCCCAGGCAGGTCCTTTGTTTTTGGTGAGCATTCTCAAGTTAGCAACCACATCTTCCACTTCGTTTTTTTTTTATGCTGTTCCGAAAATAAAAGTAACGTGTCGCATTTGGATGACGTACACAAAGCGGTACATATACCTGTGTGAGCAGCCAGGTTTTCTCAAATTGTCAAACCAAGGGGTTTATTAACAGTACAGCCAAGGCGCCAAAACTTGTGACTCCAGTGAGGCTTTGCTCGCTCTACAAAAGCGAGAGGCAACACAGCAACCAGTGTCCAAATCAGCAGGTGTGAGAGAAGGCAGACAGGCAGGCATCGATTGGGAGACAGATGGGACAACGAAGGCAGACAAGCTCAGCGTCAGACAGGCGAAGTCAAAGGCAGGTGGCAGACCGGAATAATCCAAAAATAAAAGATACAAAGGCACTCGAGTAACACTGGACAGAGAGGGAAACAGGATAAGAACATGAGACGACCGACAACGGCAGGTTTCAAAAACGAAGCAAGATAGCCCGAACAATGGCAGGACACACTAGCGATTAGAAGGTGGAAAAGGGAGAGCTTAAATAGCAAGGAAATTATAGGAGATCGGTAACAGGTGCAGCAACCCATTTGCGCGCTGATCAGTAATAGCGATCAACTGAGTGCGCGCTGCAAGAATGACAAGCAGAGAGAGAGAGAGAGATAAATCATGCTTACAAGACTTGTTCGTGCAATGTCAGCAGGAGCTGAATAATGCGACTGAAAAATTGCAGGTTCTACCCAGCATAATTTGGAATAAATTACTCGCTCTTTGTAGCAGCTTTACCAACAAAAGGCCTAATGTGGATGAACATAGCTTCTTTGAGAATTTAATGGGGAATAAATATAACTACCATATACTGCTAATGTAGGAAATAGAGTTCCTTTTGAAAGCAGGAAATATAATTACCTTGCTCCGTTAATGGGGTCGAGCTTAATAGTTTTGTATTCACTAATTTTTGTATAAAATTCTTGTTTTCCCTGAAGATTCAAAGACGTAATCAAAAATCTCCTTTTTTTGATCTAAAAGTTTATGAAAAAAGGTAGACAGGATTTTGAGTTGGTCGATGAGAAACTCACCATGGGGAATTGTGCTGATGGGGAAATGTCCATCATTATAGCCCTTTTGGTATATCGGTGTAGAAAATGTAATATGTTGAGTCAGTACAGTTTGATTTGATAAACGACTAACAATCACAATGCTTTATATAACTTACATGAAAACAGCCTACAGGTCCAGGTGGACCAGGTGGCCCTGGAGGACCAGGGGAACCCTAAAATGAGTTTAAAATAGAGTAAAAAAAGCATTTTCTTTTATTTGAAAAAGTAGAATACATTGTTAATATTTTTTTACCTGATTGGAATATCCATGTCCTCCTGAATCGCCTTTCTCCCCTTTTTTACCATTTAGGCCAGGTCGACCCTTTTCCATAAGGAATATTTTATGATCAAAAACACATTAATAAAGGGGTGTGTCAAATAATTCCTGAAGAGTCACAGCTATGAAGGTATTACTTCTGACCCAGCTACATCACATATTTCAATAGCTTCAAACACGTTAGGAAAAGATCATTTAGAGAGATGCTGTATCACAGCACTCAGGGATTTACCACAGATCCACTTAGTATGCTTGTTAGTTCTTCCTTTATAAACCATCAAGTTTGGTCACCTCTGGCCAAATTATTCAAAGGCACCCAAACCACTCCTTCGGAAAGCTAGCCTGATATGCGTTTTTACATGCTTGTCTGCCTTGTGCAATGTGTTCCAACTAAAATATATAATGTGTTTTACGATACTTGTGAGGAGTACTTCTGTAGATGGTTTATTATGTAACTATTAAAAACTCATCAAAAATTCTGGGGTGAAAGTGGTATCCTTCTCAGATGATTGTGTATTAAATAAGTGAATTGCACTATGACTGAAGTAGTTTGTAGTTCAATTAATTATGATAATTTTGGCTCACAGTTAAGAATTTGTGTGTCCTAATCTGATATTTTACCTGTCTCTGTTGCTGCCTCTGTGTTTACTAATCACCTTTCTACACCCTCTCAGTTTATTATTATTTATTACTATAAGAATGTAATTTATAAGAGGCCATATTCCACCTCTGCCGATGGCATGGCCTCCTCTTTCACTTTTTTAAGTTGTCTTATCTGGCTTTAGTAAAAACATGGAATCCCGTGTTGAGGAGTAAAGCAGAGAGAAAACATTATCCTTCAAAAAGATTGTAATGTCTCAGAAATGTGATCTTAAAGAAGATAGAGGTAGGGAGAAAGAGAGATTAGAAAGGTTGGCATCGGTTGTAGAAAGATTAGAAAGGTTGGCATCGGGGCATTCAGTGGCTGGATCTATCTGGGCTTGGCTAAAAACCTCAATGTGATGCCAAAGTTTTTGGCTTTAAAAGGTTTGTTGTGTCTTTGTTGCTAGGCGAAAGTCTATGTAAAGTCTAGTACCTATGGAAAGTCCCTCATTACATGTGAGAGAAAAAAAAAAACTTTATCTACATTGCATACGGATAAATGTATAGTGAACCCTTGGACTCCAACCCAAGAGACATTTGAACTGGAGGGGCATCTCTAGTTCACGCAGCACCTGCTTGCAGTGATATAACCAGATCACTGCTTAGAGTGAGCCTTTAGTCATTCTAACTGATTTGAACTCAATGATATAAGTGCTCTGTTTGGTTTGTATATAGATAGCACATCTGTGACATATTTTGGTGCAGAGCTGTTTTGTGTTTTGTATTCTGAATGTCACTGGCGACCTGTATAGAGACCTGAGGACTGGCGTTGTGTGCTCTGACTTTCTAGTTCTGGTTAGATTCCGTGCAGCCGCATTCTGCACAAGCTGAAGCTGCCTAGAGGTCTTTTTTGGAAAACTATTTAGGAGACCATTACAATACTCCAGGCTGCTGGTGATAAAAGCATGGACTAACTTCTCTGGTTCTTGACTGGAGACAAAGCATCTGATCCTTGCAATGTTTCTGAGATGATAATAAGCTGATTTAGTTATTGCTCTTATGTGACTGGTGAATCTCAGATCAGAATCACCCTGAACTTTTGAGGCGACCCCACATAAAATTCGCTTCTTTTTGACTTTCACATAGCAAAGTCATCAATGAGAGTCTTAACCTTTGAGTTGAACAAATCAAGAAGAGCATCAGCACGTCCCGCAGAGATGTTTGACATGGCTGTTACAAACAGCTCACAGGTATTTTCATTTATTTGCAAGGTTACTGATTTTCAGTGGAGTGCCCTGAATAGATAACTTAGAGCTGCTTCCAGATGAGTTTAGAGCCACAGATGATGATTGGGGGCTTTTGGGCCCTTGATGCTGCGGCAGCGGTGTCAGGGTTCTAATATGAGGTAATAAGGGTTTTTTGGGTGACGCCTTGGGTGTTACAAAGCTGCATTTGAATATTGTTCCGAGAGATGTTGACTTCTCTAGTTTCTCAGAGAAGCAGAGAAAGGGAGGTGTGTCTGATGTGGTGAGAGATAGCAATGACTCCTCTTCCTTGCCTCTACAGTTTGTATCAGTTGTTTTAGGAACATTGTACATATACGTTGTATGAATATCTATTGTTTCAAACCACTGGCTGGGTCTTTTCTAACGTCTTGTAACTGTTGCTTTCCATACTTACTAACTAGCTGAGAAATTACACATTGATTGACTTATTTATTAGGGCCAAGTAATTTTAAGATATCCTAATTAACTCACTCAATCAAATCAAATCAAATCAGAAGGTAACACTTAAGAGTGACGTAATTGAATCATTCAAAAGAGTTGATTCATTTGAATCAAGTTAACCAAGGGATGTCGCTACTGAACTCTATCAATTTTTATTTATAGGTTATTTATCATGTTACCACCAGAAAAGGAAAAAGTCCAATGGTTTATATCTCAGCACCCTATTGGCCTGAGGCCTCATGACACATCTGACTAATGAGGAATCAAATTAATTGAACAGAATTCAGCTCTTTAATTTTTAGAGTAAATATACATATTGTAAAAAATGTTTAGTCTTAATGTTATGTTTCTTGATAAAAGGCTTTTTAAGTTTTACTTGACCATGTAAGCATGTAGGATGCTAAAGGAAAAGACCGCGATGCCAGGGCAGCGCACTGAGTTTAAATGATTAAATTAACTCTATTGAAACCTTTGGATACAGCACTATACAGAACGTATTGCCAATTCATGTTCGTGGATTACCCTCCTCATTAATTGGGTCAGACTTCTTGATAACTATCAAATTCGCAGTCTTCCCCGTAATTGTGTAAACAAGAAAACAGTATGGCTCATGGCTCACTTAAAAGGCTCAGTAATATTCTGTTTGGCAAGTCAGTCTATTTAGTTGATGCTAGTGAAAATCTTCTCAATTAAAAGAATCAAAGACTTAAATTACTTCAGTTTGTGTGCATTGACTTTCACGATTATAGAAATGGATGAATAGTTCTATAACATTCCAATCGAAGTGCACCTGTATGTTTTGTATAACACGTCTCCTCTGTAGCTAGGTCAGAGGTGAATGCTCTTACTACATTTAGTTTGCAGAAATACTGTATATAGAAGTGTATGTCACAACACAAAAATTAAGTAGGAATCAGGAAATCATGGCTATACAAATACAATGTCTATAGAAAAAATGTTGATATGCACCCACGCTCAAACTTTTAGCAAGGAACATATTTTAAACCTCCCATTCTTCTCAACATTATACACAATAAAGACAGGTCACAGGGTCACTGGCTCATTGGACTATTCATTTATAACAATCTCATCCATAAGTTTCTGTGATGACATTTTTTAAAAATCTGATACTCACAGGTCTGCCTGGCAATCCAATTTCACCCTTAGTCCCACGTGGCTCCTAATGAGTGGAAGACTCAACATTCCAGATTTAGAATGTCTGAAATATACAGTGCTATGTACAAGCCCCAATGCTATGTATTTGTTTTTATTGTTATTTGACAACTCAAGAAGAGAAAGAAAAATATAGGCAGACTCACAGTAAAACAGACAGTGAAAAAGTGAAAATGTAAAAATATTCTTATCTAATGGGCTGTAACAGAATCAGAGCATTTTGTCTCACCGTCTGTCTAGGATCATAGTTAAGACCATCTCCGAAGTTATAGACCAGGCCAGGCTCACCCTTCTGACCCTGTAAAATGAAATGTGACGAGGGATATTTGAGTATTATCAGATTGTTAACAACAATAAAGATAGTGGAACAACTATGTTAATGAATCAAACAATAAAAATGTTGTATTCATGTATGCAATAAATAATTCACCAAAACAAGTACGATCTTATCAGTACCCATCACAATTTTTGTGCAGAACTGACCAGTGTTTATAAAACTTGCACGCTGCACCCTTAACTAAATGTATTTATGACGAATAATATTTAGATGTAGAAGAATTGCTAATACATTGTAAGGCGGCATTCATTTGCCCAAAAACGGAATCAAAGGTGGCGGGAAGGTGGTTTTGTGTGCTGCTGCTCTCTGCTTGATAAACAAAGCGAGAACAAAGAAATACACACGAACACGTTAACTGCGTAATGATGTTTAAAATTTAAATACAACCAATAAAACCTTTAAATCTGAATCCATTAAAATGATTTAATTATGGTCGTTATATTAGTTTCTTCTGTAAATGATATTACTTTAGGAGTACATAATGATTCTTCAAATTTGCCTCTTATCGTTATTTGTTCATATCTTAAGGTTCTGAATTCTGTGGCTTTCCAAAGATCTCAATTTTTTATAAGCCTTGGACAATCAAGAGCCGTCTCAGAAGTGTATTATAATCTTTCAAGGGATTCACAAATATGCCGTCGCTTCTTGGGACTTCTCATTCCGGAGTTGAGTCCCAAGGGGCAAGAGCCGCGCAAATAGGAATTATGAAAACTTAGGAGTTGCAGTATAATTCATACAGAGAATGCGTTGATCAGACGCGCTCTTACTGATCAGAATATCTGAATATAACAAAAGTCTTCTTCACTAATCTGAACTTTTAGCTCCAGGTAACTGCATCCGGATACAAACAATGAACAATACAACTATCTGTGCGATGTCACTCCAGGTAACAGAGATGATACATTAGAAGTAATGATAAATAATGATTTCCGGACAAACTTCAAAACAAACGATTATGTCAATTTATTAACCAGGTAAATCATAAACAAATCCAACTCCTGTTAAAATCCAATCATCAAATACATTCAGTTCGGTAGAGTTTAAAGTTCCAACCAAATGCATTCTGACAGACCATATAACACGGAGAAAACTTAATCATTATTTACCTAATCATCGAGAGAGAGGCTGCGCACCACATGACCTGCTGTGGGAGCCCTGATTGCAGAAACTCCTCGATCTTAGGGAGAAGTCCCTTTAAATACCCGAGATATCAATATCAAATTACGTCATTACACTGATTGGTTCTTTGACTTTGGAAGGCTGTCCTTCTGTGAAAACCCTTTAATTTAAAAGTTGCTTGTGTGTGTGATTGGTTCACTGAGAGAATGGTGAGAGAGAAGCAAAACAATAGAGGGTTTTGTTAATTAAATTAACTCATATGTAGATTGAATACACAGTGAGGCGTTGATCACTCGACTCCCAGACCCAGTCTCGTGACTCCACGTATTGTATGTTTTAATGTTTGAGTCAAGCTGTGAGATCACTCTCGGTTCTGTTACCAAAGGACAGCTCGTTTTCTTAGTTTACATAATCGTGTAAGCGGCATCTCAGCTCAATCTGTGCCCTCTGCAAAATATACATCTGAAAAGCGTTGCCGTCTCTGTTGGTTCCTGCATTCAAAGCAAATGGCCAGGCCTTTTCAAGCAGATCAAAGGCATAGTTCAGTTCTTTACAACATTCATTCGTAGTGTTTTATTTTTAGAATTAACTTGTTAACATGTTGTCTTCTTGTTGTTTGTGTTTGAGTTGTGATGGATTGGCAAAACTATCTCACCTTGACCGAGGCACCGGAGAGCCCACGTTCACCCTGATCTCCTTTAGGACCAATAGGACCCTTATAAAGAACATAATAACTGTCACAGTTAAAAATCACAGGAAAAACTTTCACAGCTCTCCCTAAGAATAAAGTTTGTTATTTTCCATTTAATCAGATGGCCAATTAAAACAAAACATACATGGGCTATATAATGATATATTTAAGTAAATCTAATAAAATTGTTAAACTGTACAGTATATTCATTCATTAAAAACAGGTTGCAATAGTAAGTATTTAGTGCTGTACATGCTCTTGCTTCATGTTGTTCACACTTGAAATTGCTAAAATAAAATTTGCATGATATTCTAATTATATGAAAAGCAGTAATTTTATCAGTTCAGTTCACCTGTAGTCCAGATGTCCTGTACTCTTCCTTAACCTAAATAAAGAGAGATTGATATAATTTAGCTTCTCCAGTGTAAGAGACAAAATAGTCCACTGTTTATGGCCATGATTATTATTACTGTGCCATTAATGAAAAACAATTGTCCATGAGGTCCAGGAGGACCAGGCTGTCCTGGTGGCCCTGGCTTATAACTTGGTTCACCCTAAAAAACAAACACAGATGATGATGATGATCAGGATTTTAATAATTCCCTAAAGATCTTTTAAAAACTTACCTTTTCTCCTTTCCATCCTCTTTCCCCTTTTATTCCCTAGGAAAAGGAAAACAAAGAATTTTATCGTTTGCATTCGCAGTCACTTCCAATGTTTCCGCAAGTAATTATTAACTTACAATTTTACCAGGAAAACCATCTAGTCCAGGGGTTCCCTCTCGTCCTCTTAGACCCTCATCTCCTTTTTGTCCTTGCATCCCTGGTAAACCAGTTTTTCCCTGCAGAGGAAAAAATGTAAGACTGAAAACGTGGGCAGGCTGGATCCACATGTAATGTTGCCACTTTCTTTCACTTAATAAAAACTCACCGGATGTCCTGGAATGCCCTGAGGGCCCTTCAAACAAAAAAATAAACCATTAAAAACTATTGTTACTTGTAATGGCTGATATAATTGTGGACAAACTTTTATGTGATGTTCAGTAGACAAAGACGTAGAAAACCATGCAGAAAGAGAAGAGTGTTTAATATTCCATTGTTTGGTTATTAGCTGAAAAGAAAATTCAAGTTAGGAAAAAAATCAGGTTCCATTCAATTTAAGTGTTTATGAATAGTTTTATTTTTATGTACTGTTAATAGTGTGAATCTAAGGATGAGAAAGGTTTCAACTAACTAAACTGAAACTTCCTACAAATAGGGAGCACAGGCTCTTTTTCAGTTTCTTGACAATACTTGATAGCATCAGTTTTTAGGCTTCTCTCGAAAAAGTGATGAAGATCAAGAACATGGTAGGACAAGCAAATACACAGATCTGACCAGCGAGAAAAATAGACAAAAACTCATGGACACAGGTGTTACAGTTAATCTGGTTTCCATTATAATTGGTCACCAGAAGGGGCCAGATATTAAGGGGGAACTACTGATCTCATTTTCATTATCCCTGATCTCATCAATAAAGAATGAAGCTAACTCATTGCATTAGTCCACAGAAAGGAATTCACTGGCAGTGTGATTTGGGAGGGTTGTTAACATCCCTATATCTAAAGAGGGTTTGAGCATTGTTCAAGTTGTTATTGATAATGTTTGAGAGCAATTTCTGCCTAGCAGCTTTAAATGCACAAAGATTCTCTTTGTAGATACTGTACTGCTCATGTACGGCAACGCACTCAGGACAAGGCTGGCATACTTTCAGGCCGCCACCGGACATATTGTAGCTCCTGCTTGTGAGGATCCCTCAGTGCGTCTGCTAACCGCAACAGTGAGTTAAAAGAAGGCAAGGCAAGGCAAGGCAAGGCAGGTTTATTTGTATAGCACATTTCATACACAGGGTAATTCAAAGTGCTTTACATTGGAAATAAAGAATAAAAAGAAAGTGCATACATTAAAATCAAGCATAAAAAAGTCATATAAAATCAAATTGATTTAAAACACTGAAATTTAAAACATCGATTAAAACAAAGATTAAGATTTGAAGTGCAGAGGTAAAATAGTTGTTCGGACGTTGGTGCTCAGTCGGCAAAAGCGCAACTAAACAGGAGAGTCTTTAGCCTGGATTTAAACATGACTAAAGTGTTGGCACCCATGATCTCCTCTGTAAGTTGGTTCCATCTGTGGGCCGCATGGTCACTAAAGGAGTATTTTCCCTGTTTGGAATTTACCCGGGGGAGATTTAATTTATTAGATCTGTGGGATCTCAGCTCTCTGTTTGGTGTGTATTCACTGATCATGTCTGTTAAGTATTTTGGTGCTAAGTTATGTTTGGACTTATATACGAGCAGCAGAACTTTAAAATCTATTCTGAAGGAGACCGGCGGCCAGTGTAGAGACTTAAGAACTGGAGAAATGTGTTCTGACTTTCTAGTTCTGGTTAGAATTCGAGCCGCTGCATTCTGAACGAGCTGGAGCTGTTTAATGGTCTTTTTGGGAAGACCGGTTAAGAGGCCGTAGCAGTAGTCCAGCCTGCTGGAGATGAAAGCATGAATCAGTTTCTCTAAATCTCGCCTGGAAACAAAGCATCTGATTCTTGTGATGTTTCTAAGATGGTAATAAGCGGATTTTGTCATTGCTTTTACGTGGCTATTTAGACTAAGATCAGAGTCCAGAATCACTCCAAGATTCCTGACCTGATTTGTAGTTGTTAGGCCCTTTGGATTGAGATACGTGTTAACCTTAACAACCTCGCTTTTGCTTCCGAATGCAATGACTTCAGTTTTGTCCTTGTTTAATTGAAGAAAGTTGTTTTCCATCCAGTTTTTAATCTCATCAAGACATTGGCAGAGAGAGTTTATGGAGTTGTAGTCATTTGGGGAGATATCTAGATAAATTTGTGTATCATCAGCATAACTATGGTATGATATCTGGTTCCTTCTCATAATTTGGCCCAGTGGAAGCATGTACAGGTTAAATAGTAAAGGAGCAAGGATTGAACCTTGAGGGACTCCACACGACACGGCAGTCCACTTCGACATGTAATCACCTATGTTTACATAGAAGCCTCTTCCTTCTAAGTATGATCTGAACCATTTTATCACAGTTCCTGAAAGACCAACATAGTTTTCTAGTCTATCAAGAAGGATTTTGTGATCAACTGTGTCGAAGGCAGCGCTCAGATCAAGAAGAACCAGGACAGTCACTTTTCCTGAATCAGTGTTTAACCGGATGTCATTGACTATCTTCAGTAGAGCTGTCTCTGTGCTGTGATGAGCTCTGAAACCAGACTGATAACAATCCATGTATTCATTTTGGGTCAGGAATTCAATCAGTTGTTTTGCCACAATCTTTTCCATAATTTTACTAATAAAAGGGAGATTTGAGATGGGCCTGTAGTTGCTCAGTACAGTATTATCTAAGTTTGTCTTTTTCAGTAGTGGCTTTACAACTGCGGTTTTAAGGGATTTGGGGAAAAAGCCGGAGCACAAGGAGGTGTTTATAATTTCTAAGAGGTCCTTTTCTAGACTTTTAAGAACCATTTTAAAAAAGACTGTTGGTAGAGTGTCAAGACTGCATGTTGATGTTCTAAGGCTCTCAACCGTCTCTATTAAAGTTTTGCTATCGATTAGATTAAAGGTGCACATTGAGAGTGGAGGCTGAGGAGGTCTATCCCCAGCCCTGCAGGGGGAAGCACTAATGCCTTTTCTGATGTTAATGATTTTATTGATGAAAAATGAAGCAAACTCATTGCATTTATCTTCAGACAAAAGCTCATTTGGAGTCTGGTTTGGTGGGTTGGTTAACCTCTCAACTGTTGCAAAGAGAGTTCGTGTATTGTTGATGTTGTTATTATTTAAGTTTGAGAAATACTCCTGCCTAGCTGTGATTAATTCTGAGTTAAACGCACGAAGACTCTCTTTATAAAGGTCGTAGTGGATGACAAGTTTGGATTTTCTCCACCTTCTTTCAGCCTTCCTGCAAAGTATTTTCATACTTTGAACTTTTGTTGAATTTCTTCAGGGTGTTTTTTGTCTCCCAGGTTTCTTCTTGACAGTTATAGGTGCGATGTCATCTATAACGGACTTGATTTTTAAAGTAAATGCATCAAGAAGAAAGTCGGCAGTGCCAGCTGAGATGCTTGGTGTTTGAGATATGGCATGCATAAACATCTCGCTGGTGTCATCATTTACGTGTCTTTTTCTAACAGAAATTGATTTTGCAATTTTGACACGGGAGATTGCCGCATCAACAAAAACACAGAAGTGATCAGACAGAGCAACATTTTGCACAACGGTGGATAAAATATTTAAGCCCTTACTAATTACTAAGTCCAGTGTGTGACCGTGACAATGTGTGACACCCTGAACGTGTTGAGTCACGTCGAACGTGTTCAAAATATTGTTGAGTTCTTTGGCAGCATTATTATCGGGCTTGTCCATGTGAATATTAAAATCCCCAGTGATGATAAAAGAGTCAAACTCTGAAGAGATGGCTGAGAGCAGTTCAGTGAAATCATCGCTAAACCCTGTAGTGTACTTTGGAGGCCTGTATAAGGTGGTGATAAGTACCCGTTTGGTGCTTTTTAAATCTATACTCAAATATTTAAAAGATGTGTAATCCCCAAGATTGACCTGTTTGCATGCAAAAATGTTCTTGTACATACTTGTGATTCCGCCTCCTTTTTTATCAGAACGAGAGGCGTGTCTACATAAGAAGTTTCCTGGTGCAGCCTCGTTTAATATGGTTGCACTACAGCTATCATCTAGCCATGTTTCAGTTAGCAACATAAAATCTAAGTCATGTGTTAAAATAAAATAATTTACGAGGTGTGCCTTGTTTCTAAGTGACCTAACATTTAGAAGTGCTATTTTTACCCTGTTTTCTGTGGGTTCAGATATGATGGTCTCTGGCTTACAGTTTATTTTAATCAGGTTTGGTCTGATTGATTTCTGATTTCTAGCAGACCTTTTCTTCCACTTGTTTTGTCTATTTCTAGCAGGCCTTATCTGTATCGCTAATAAAGTAAAAGCTAAAGGGGCTGAGGACATCTGCCTGTTCTTAAAACATTCCCCAAGGTCGCCGTCTTGAGGCAGAATGTCCTGTTTATCTCACTCTATGATTTTGCCCCAACCGGTTTGATCGCAGAACTCTTTCTGCTATAGGAGGAAGAGGTGCCCGCCTTTTTTGGGGCGATGGTCGGGGGCTTGCCGTAAACGAGTGGGACATCTTGGTTCCTGCAGAGACTAGTTTTTCAAGCTGCGCTGGGAAACTGAGATGGGGGGATCCTGAAGATGTGGACATTGTTGATGTGTCCTCCAAGGAGTTGTTCTGTTCACTCCGGTTGTTGTCCAGGGGGTTATCCTCATTCGGTGGTGGTGTAGTCTTTGAGATGGTGTGGCTATCCTAATTCAGTGGTGGCGTGGGCCCTGCGATGTCCTGGTGGCTTTGCATGTTATCCAAGTATTGATCCTCATCATATTTAGCGGAGGTCAGATAATCCTCATTCGGTGGTGACGTCTGCAGAGTGGGTGACATAGGCCTTGGTGGTGTGTTTCCACAGTTAATTTGATGGGTCTTGTGTCTTTCAGACTGACATCGGAGGGAGAAAAGTATATTGTCCATGAGCATTCTTGCTCCAGATTTGTTCAGCTGCCTCCCATCTGATGAGATCAAATCTGGCTGATTCCAGAACACATTAAAATGATCAATATATTGGAAACGTCTTGATAAAGTGGTGTGTTCTAGCCATGTGTTGAGCCCAAGCAAACGAGAAAACATATTTGTGCCATTTGCTGGAAGCGGACCACTTATGAAACACTGTATTTTGAGACTTTCAAGTGTGTCAAATAGTTCCATAAAGTCTTTCTTAAGCAGCTCTGATTGTCCTTTCTTTACATCATTTTTCCCCACATGAATGATGAGTTGTTTTGTCTTGTGCTTGCTCAGAACATCTCTTATCGTTTTGTTGATATCTAACACAGTGGCATGAGGGAGACAGTATGTCGCCATAGTTTTGCTCCGTAGATTCTGGATTGTATAATCCCCAATAATCAGAGTCTTCGGCTCCACTGACACATGAGTTGGATGTTGCTTGTTTCTTGATCCCCTGTTTTCTAAAATGTGTGTGTGCTCTGATTGTTGCTGATAGAATCCCGTTTATGTTTATCGAAACTTTTCCAGGTTTTGCTTTCAGAGCAATTAGAAATAGCTTCGTCTAAATAGTATAGACATTTAAAAACAGAAAAAAAAGTGAGAAAATAGAAAAGCTGATAGTGCGAGCGAGGAACACAAGCGAGGAGCACAAGCAGAGTACGTCCGAACAGCAGCAGAGCAGGAAGTAATTACTCTAGAGAAGAAGATACTCTTAATGGGCATGGCCAGTTCTCGAAAATGGGTTCACAGAGGCGAAACATGACCGTAATGATTGGCTGAATGTTTAATTTTTATATATTTTAAACACATTTAAAAATAAACATAATAGAGTTAAGGGTGAAAAAAGCTGGCCAGTTTTAACATTGGAATGACTGAAAACTTGCTCCCTCAAGCTTCAGAACGTCAGCCTCAAGCGACCGCTCAGGGACCTACAGTTCAGTCACTTCCTATCACTTTTCAAGAAGAAAAGGAGCAAGAGGGTCAGAACTGAGCAAGTTCTCATTCACATGAAAATAGCCCACTTTGGAGATGAAAAATGTTTAACATGTAACGTGTAACATGTTTACACCCCTGGTGTTGTAGTGTTTTAGATCGCATTTTTAGATAGAAAGTTTTGACGTATTGAAACATACTGAGGGGGGTTTTATAACTTTAGAAATTTACTTTTTTTTTGTTTAGGATATTGTGATGGGTGTCCATTCCATTCATCGCTGGCCTGGCTTAAACAACATACCCCTGGAATCCTCTCCCGCACTTCATAATACAGGATGGTCTGCTGTATTGTGTCGCTGAGCGAAGGGGGGAGGTAAAACATCACCTCATGGTCCCAATGGCAATGACGGAGACAGTGATGGAACCCGATGGCTGGCCACCTAGGAGCAGCGAACACCACCCATCGTCGATGAAGAGGTGAAGGCTTTCTGCCATGCGTGTCCAACCTGCCAAGTCACATCGCATCTGTCGCCTCCCCCAGTCTGCTCACTCCGCTGCCCATCATCGAGGAGCCCTTTGAGCGTATTGGAATGGACCTAGTAGGGTCGCTGCCAAAGTCTGCTCGGGGCCATGAACACATCCTGGTCATCGTGGACTATGCTACCCGGTACCCCGAAGCTATTCCTCTCCGGAAAGCCATCGCCAAAAACATAGCACAAGAACTCTTCCTGCTATTCAGCCGGGTAGGCATTCCCAGCCAGATCCTGACTGACCAGGGGACTCCGTTTATGTCCCGGCTCATGGCTGACATCTGCCGGCTGCTGAAGGTATACCAACTCCGCACCTCAGTGTACCACCCCCAGACCTACGGCCTCCTGGAGCGGTTCAACCAGATGCTGAAGCAGATGCTCAAGAGGGTGGCATTCGACGACATAAGGGATTGGGACCAAATGCTGCCATATGTCCTGTTCGGCATCAGAGAGGTCCCACAAGCGTCTACAGGATTCACCCCTTTTGAGCTGCTGTTCAGCCATCAGCCTGCTGGATGTGGCCCACGATGCTTGGGAGCAGCAGCCGGTAGCGCTCCACTCTGTGGTTGAGCATGTCGCCCAGATGCGTGAGAAGATTGAGCAAGTCATATAATTGGTCCGGGAACATCTTGTGAAGGCACAGGGGACCCTACAATGCCACTTCAACCGGGCAGCGCAACCCCGGGAGTTCCAACCCGGAGAGCGAGTGATGGTGTTGGTCCCCACCTCCGCATGCAAATTCCTGGCCAAATGGCATGGACCCTATACCATCATCGAAAAAGTGGGAACAGTAAACTACAAAGTGAGACAACCTGGAAGATGACAGCCTGAACAAATCTACCACATTAACCTCCTGAAGAAATGGGTAAGGACCCAGGACCAGCAAGCTGCCCTCGCCTCCATCTCCCCGGTGGTGGTCGACACCAACCCTGACCTATCGGCTGCCCAGAAGAAGGAGCTGCAGCACCTGGTCAGTCAGTTTGATGATGTGTTCTCCCATCTCCCCGGGCAGGCTAGCGTGGTACAACACACCATCAGGACGCCATCTGGAGTCATCGTCCGGTAGCGACCCTATAGAGCTCCCGGAAGCTCATCGGCAGGAGAGAGAGGAGGAAATTAAACGAATGCTTAGGTTGGGGGTTATCGAACCCGCCCGATTGTCATGGTCCCAAAACGGATGGCACCCTCCGCTTCTGCAATGACTTCCGACGCCTGAACAAAGTGCCTGAATTCGACGGCTACCCCATGCCCTGAGTGGATGAGCTCCTGTATCGCCTGGGGAGAGCCCGATACATCTCCACCCTGGACCTAACAAAGGGGTACTGGCAGGTCCCGCTCTCCCCAGAAGATAAGGCGAAGAGGGCCTTCTCGACACCTTCTGGCCACTGGCAATAGTGCCGTATTCCCTTTGGTCTCCATGGGGCTCCCATGACGTACCAAAGGATGGTGAACATCTTGCTCTGGCCCCACCAGGCCTATGCCGCCACCTACTTGGATAATGTCGTGATCCACTCGGAGACATGGGAAGAACATCTGAACCACCAACCCCTGAAAATATCACCTGGCTCTATTCGACGCCCAGTACCTGGGGTTCAGAGTGGGTCGAGGGATGATCCAGCCCCAGGAGAGGAAGGTGTCATCCACCCAGGAGGCCCCTCGGCCCAGCACAAAGACCCGGGTACAAGCCTTCTTGGGGTTGGCAGGATATTACCGCTGCTTCATCCCTAACTTTTCCTCCCTAGCTGCCCCCCTGACAGACCTGACCAGGAAGGGGCAGCCGGAAAAGGTGACCTGGAGTCCGGAGCTGGAGAAGGCCTTCTGCAGCATCAAGACGGCCCTCACCACCGAGCCAGTGTTGTGAGCGCCGGACTTTAGCTGCACCTTCCTGCTACAAACGGACACTTCAGACACAGGGTTGGGAGCCGTTCTGTCACAAGTCCAGGAAGGTGAGGAACACCCTGTGCTCTATATCAGCAGGAAGCTAAGCCCAGCCGAGACACGGTACACAGCCATCGAGAAGGAAGCCCTGGCCGTCAAGTGGGCAGTCCTGGAGCTAAAGTACTACCTTCTGGGCCAGCGGTTCACCCTCCTCACGGACCACGCACCCCTCCAGTGGTTGTCCAAAGCCAAAGACACCAACGCACGGGTGACCCGCTGGTTCCTTGCGCTCCAGGACTTCCACTTTGAAGTCTGCTACTGAGCCAGGGTGGTCAATGCGAATGCTGACGGACTGTCTCGAAACTGAGCAGGTCTGTCAGGGGTCACTCCCCACCCTCCCTAATTCCCCATCATGCAAAATCCATATGTTTCAGGACGGACCAGGACATCGCTTGGGGGGGGGAGTGTGACGGGTGTCCATTCCATTCATCGCTGCCCTGGCTTAAACAACATACACCTGGAACCCGCAATCAACGGCCGCCTAGCCTCAGCTGCTAGCAATCACCAAGGGCCTCATGTATAAAACTTTGCGTAGATGTAATCCTTAAAGTGTGCGTACACACATAAGGCAGAATTTGCGTACGCACAAAAGTTTTCAGATTCATAAAACCGTACGTACGCCAGAACCTGCGCAAGGTTCGCTTTATAAATCAAAATTATCTGAATATTGTGCGCAGGTGCACGTGCGTATTGCTTACCCCAATCTCCTCCCGACATAACCATATTTGGAGGTTAAGACCGCCCATTTTGAATATGTATGATCTCCCTGCATATTAACACCACCAATAATTCGGTTAACAAAAGCAAATTCATTCTCAGATGGTGCCTTTATTGCAACATGAGTGCAGTCAACAGCACCGAATACATTGGGAAAACCGGCGATTGCTGCAAATGGCATTTTGATGTTGGCCTGTTCAGCTTGTGCGTAAGGAAAACGGAAGTATCGGGGTGCCATCCCCACTATGGCGTCCCATACATATGGCATGACATGGCTCAGGGATGACTGCGACATACTCGATCGGTCTGCCAACTCTCGCTGGAAAGTACCAGTGGCCAAGTGGCCTAATGTGGTCAATACTTGCACAGGAACACACAGCGCATGTTTTTTTCACGAGGGTCTTTCCAATACTGGCCGTAATTCAGAACACAATTCCAAGAGGATGGCTCTTGGAAATCGAAATCGGCTCATGAGCAAGGAAATCTTCACGGTCTTTTTGATTTTAAATAGCTATTGCTATTTGGGACAGTTGGTGTCGCCAAAACACATACTCTTCTAAAAGAGTGCGTACGCATGGTCAAGAGCATCCGTACGGTGCGCACTTATTTACGCCAAGTTTATTTTTTATAAATCCTGATTTGTCCATGAAAAAATGCGTACACATATTTCTATGCCCATTTTGTGCATACGCAACGTTTATACATGAGGCCCCAGGACCGCATAAGAGAGAAAAGAGAACACAAGCCAGACAAGCTTCGATTTCCAAGGCATGCAGACGCTAACCGCTCTTCTCTCTTATAGAAAGCAGTTGAGAGCCAGGATCACCCCTTTAATAAATCCACCCTCCGGGCATCTTTATTCACCAATCCTTGTCGTATGATTCTTCACTCCGTTACAATATATAAAATGTAAACATTCAGCCAATAAGTCATCTGTGCAACGCCTATGTCCCACCTCTCTGGACCATTTTTTGGTTACTGCGAATGGTTGGTTACGCCCATTTTTAGCTTGTTTCACTGATCATACCAACTGTTGTGCATTCTATGTCCACATTATATACGGAGGAGGTCACCATAAACATAAAAGTGTGCACCATTTAATTGCTCCCGGCTGCGGGCCACCAACAGATAGTTGGTTTCACCTCGTAATAATGACCTAATCCATTCGTGATCTAGCGAGAGAGACCACTGATTTGACACAACATAACTCGTAAATAAAATGGTACGACTGATTCGCAAAATTTACTTGAGTTTAAAAGTAAGATATTTGACTTTGAAATGTGTAAAGTTGAAGTAAAAAGTCTCCCTTAGTTAAAATATTTGAGTAAAGCACAGATACTTGAAAAAGCTACTTAAGTACAGTAATGAATTACATTTTATACTTTACTTTCGCTAATTTATCTCTTTTTGAGAGTTGTCAGTTTCTCCATTGTAATTTTTTCAATGACAGATCTGCTAAGGGATACATGAAGATTTCTAAGGTAGATGTTTTTCTTTTTGTAGAGCATGCACTGTAAAAAAATTAATTGTTTAATTTTTTTCCAAACATGTAACTTTTTCAAAGCTTTATTTTTAGTTTAGTTAGTTGTCAATTAAAACATGTTTGCTAAGTCAATTTTGTTTTCAGTTCTAAACATAAAATTCCTGTGGACGTGTGCAGGAGTACGTGTTCAGGGATTTTGCACTCACTAAAATTAGAGGCTTCAGGGAATATGGTAGCTGTAGCTGTGGTGACACAGCTCACAGTTCAACTGCACAATGAGTTAAGCTTCGAGTCTCCAGATGAGCAGGTGCCTAGGGACCAATGTTATTTGAGACTGCATTGCTTGGAGTAACATTCAGTTCCTCCATGACGAGTAAGTGAAGATCTCAGCATTTGTGCTACCTCTTCCACTTAAACATATAGCGGTATGAAACTACATTTTATTTGCCTTTTACAGGCATGTGAAGTTCATCTAGACATTCCCTAGTTCAGTGGTTCTCAAGTAGTGGGGCGCATTTGACCTCGGGGAACATGCTTTTTTTTCTATTTTTTTTTTTTTTTTACTGTTCTAGAATAAAGTGCAATACCACTCCACTACATTAGGGGGCAGTGACGCTCTCATTGGCAGAGTATGAAGTGTAGACACAAAGTGTAGAAGACAGGCAGAGAAAGAAGGAGATAAAGAGACAAACGAAAGTCTCCCTAAAGCTAAGACGAGGAAATATGACTCGTATGTATTGTTTGGCTTCACTGTGACCGTGGTGGGAAACGAGGAGAGACAGGTGTGCTTACTGAGTCTAAATATGTTGGCAGCGAACAGCATGAAGCCAAATAAAATAAGGCGACACTTAAAGACCTTACTCCCCAATCACGCTGAAAAGCCGCTTCAGTTTTTCTCAGTGAAAACTTGAAAAAATTCAGAATATTGTCAGCAATCATGATCAGTCAAACAATGTTTATAGTTTTATTAATGATTTAATGTTTTTTACATTTCAGATGCACCAAAACTTTTCTGAAGCAGTTAATAAAGCTATTCTCTGTTGTAAGTTGCTCCATATTTCTTTTTTCTCTTATGCATTAATAAGGATACTGTGTTATGCAGAGGTGTACTTATAACAAATTTAAGATTTTTTTTTTCCTAGGGTGGGCATGGCAGAAAATAATTGAGAAACACTGCCGTAGTTCAACATAAATTTCTGTTTGTTATACTGATAATACCAGTTCAACCAGCTTTTATATTGTTGTATAAGAAACCTTTTGGCATTTAGGTTTATGACCAAGTTAAATGATCATTTGTAAAGATCAAACATGCAAATTTAGATTGAGTTTTCATTACGGTGCAGTGCACATGAAGCCTTGCTTGTGACAAATATTGAGCCTGAGACACTTTTTAAGCTAAAAATCATAGTGTGAAAGACAATAATAGATACTTTCCATAACCCTACAATTATAAATGTTGGTAAAGCTTGAGTAAGCTTTAAAACTCAAATATTTACAGCTTTTTGTGTTGAAGCAAAATGTAGTTACATTACCTGTGGTCCTGGTAGTCCGCTGACTCCTGGAATATATTGAAGCTCAACATCTTGTTCATTGCCATCAGTCTAAAAACAGACATTCTTACATATTCTCAAGTTTGCAGAAATTGTATGCATGGTTCTGCTGTCTGATAGTCATATAATTGTAAAACTTCAATTATTATACACAGAGGGAAAAAATCAGCAGGAAGGTAAATATATTCATGACTTTCTGAATGTAATTTAAGTGGCACATCGTTCTTGCTCAAAGCACTGGTATAAAGTACCGACCACAGGACTGTGACCTGCAGCTACATTCTGTGGAAGGTCAAAGTAAAAGAACTGTTCCTGATGGTGTTCAGGCGCTTGATTAGAGGCGGAACCAGTGATAATGGGGCGGGTCTGATGTGTTATTGATAGGGTAGACAACTCATGAGCCATCAGAGAATTTGATGGACAGCCAAGTTGATTAATCAGTGACTGGCAATTTCAACAAATGTTATTGCAAATAAACTATCAAAGAAGCAAGTTGTATCAGCTTACAGTAATCCTGAAAGCAGGTCCAGGGGGGCCAGGTGGACCTGGTGGGCCTTGAAGTCCCATAGGGCCAGGGAGATCATTTAAAAGGTCTTTTTCTGGAATCTCCCCTGAGTTGTCTGAACCCTGGTATCAGAGGAAATGTAATGCCAAAATAGATATAAAATATGTGAGAAATTAAAAAGATGTCAGCATTTATTCATAATATACATTGTATATAAAAACCACAGCATTCTGTTGGTCTTAAAAAACTGTTTACAAAATTGACTGCGTGTTGTTTGAATATAAAAATGGAATGACTAAAAGTTAAACGGACAATTGTTGTATGGTGAACATGTTAAGCTTCTTGTGAATGAAATATAATCTGGATATTTTTACACTTTAAAGATATAAATTATCATTCTTATAATTTATCTAATTTAATTAATGTTCTGATTCAGCCCTATCATAAATAATAATCTAACTTACATTTAGTAATACTAGATCATTTTATTATTTGAAATATAAGTTTGATGACACCAAAAAGGCACAGTATAAAGGCATATGTTGCATTTCTAAAATCTATTTTCATTCATCATTTAGTTGAGTAAGTAGAAAACACATTAAGGGCCATTTGTAATTATTATTTATAATTATCCATGATATCAGTATACCTGTCTTCCAGTAGTCTCCCAGGAAGGAATCCATTTGGTGAAAAAAGAAAAAGCAGAGGAAGAGCTTTGCTAGGGGGAGAAAACATAATATTGTTTACCTTCTTAACATTAAATGCTTTGTAATAAACTTATTGCACATTAAAAGAAATCCTGGAAGCAAGCAAATTATCATATATTTTCTTACCATCTCATGCGCAACACCAGGGAGGCCAAGCTCAACACAGTCACCCTAAAATAACAGGTAAATATAATTTTTAGGAATGTTATTCTTGTAAGAGGCATGTAGAAAATCTCCCTCACCTTTTGTCCTGGAGGACCAGGGGGTCCTGGTTTTCCATGTCGACCTGGAGGACCCTGAGTGATCAGACATTTTAGTAATTAATTCATTTGTAATTAATAATTATGTAAAACTAAACCTATTTTAAACACATTATAATTATATTGTTACTGGAGACAGGTCAGTTTCTTACACGACGTTCCTGAAAGACATTTGGTCCAAGGGGTCTTGGAGGATCTGGACAACACGAACCCTAACAGGTTAAACATATATTGTTGAAAAAAATATAATTTGTAAAAAAAATTGTAAAATGTGTAAAATTCGCTTCAGAGCTATTTACTAATCTCTTCTTGTCTTCGTTACAAACAATCACTTCCACTTTTGCGGCTGGAAGTCCCAGCTCTTCATTAAATGTGATTGTTTGGCTGTCTCTTTTGGGGTGAAGGCAACTTAAGATGCATTTTAAATAATATGAAGGCCAGGCAACTTAGTTTGTCTGTTCATTACCACTCACATTATGCCAAATAATCTTTGCCCTTATAGCTATGAATTAATTATTCCAATGAACTGAATAATCCAGGCCAGGGACCTCCAAATTCAATTCAATGGTAGTTAGAGAGAATTTATAATGAAAAACCTACCGAAAAAGAGGCAGAACCCTCCATGTCCGCAAAATCCTGTAGATAGAACATAACAATATCAAACATCCAATCTAGGTAGATGTGTCTGTCTACAGATGAAGCCACAAGAAAGAAAAAAAAACTGGTTTCACAGACCCATATAATGGCATTAAGTTAGGAATCAACTTTCACCAGATCTCCTAAAACAGTCAAGACAGGTCTGGAAGGAAGAGAATCTGGCCAATCAGAGCTCTGTTGGGACTGGAAAGAAAGGCTTGACTTAACATTCTGTTGGTCGCTGACTGTTCAATCAGAACAAAGCACCACCTCAGCTTGCCTTGGCTCACTTTTATGAACTTCATCCCAAGTTGAGTAGAGCCACTAAAGAGCTCAGTGGAGCAGTAGAGAACATGTCCCCAGCCCTGTTTCACAAGAGGCTGTCTGAGCAACAGGTCCCAACCCCTGTAGCTCAAGTGGCTATGAGAACAAACCTCAGACCCTTCGGCCCGTGAAGGAATTGGTACAAATGCCCACAACTGATACCTCACAGAGAAAAGTGAAGCCCAAGCCCCCAACCCTGAAGCTCAAGGGGTAGTCTGAACACACAACACAGACTCTGCAGGCTTTAGAGCAAACATCCCTGAACCTGTAGCCTAAGAAGGCATTGGAACATATATCCCAGACCCCTAGTCTAGGATAGTTTAAAAGCAAACACACCAACACTGATTCCCAAACAATAGAGAGAGAATGTCCCTGGTCGCACAATCTATTCGGGTTTTTAAATAAAAGCTAAAAGGGCATTGGAGCACAGATCTCTGGCCATACAGTCCAGGAAGTGGACCACAAGCCCCCAACCCAAGGGGCTCTCATACCATACAGCAAGGTGTGAGAGCACATGTTCGAGACACTGCAACTCAAGAGACACAACTCCCTCCAACCATACAGCCCACGCTGCATCAGAGCACGTGGGCTCGACCTTGAAGCCTTGAAAGGTATCTTCACACATACCCACAACCATGAAGCCATGTTGTGCTGGAGCACAATCCCTTGCCCCTGTAGCTACACTGAGCAGCAGGGAAACACATCCCTGGTAATGTGATCACAATACTCTAATCATTCGGTCCAGGGGACATTGTGTCA
Source organism: Danionella dracula (assembly GCA_900490495.1). Taxonomy (NCBI): domain Eukaryota; kingdom Metazoa; phylum Chordata; class Actinopteri; order Cypriniformes; family Danionidae; genus Danionella; species Danionella dracula. Next base: position 18,874,672 of record UELW01000334.1, read on the forward strand.
CACATCTGAGATCCTGAGTGCAGGCTAAAAATGTTGCTACAAGACTCACAAACACGGCTGCTGCAACAGTCATTTCAGATTGATCTGGAACTTATGTAGCCTAATTAAACATATCTATCTTTTAGATACATTTAAGAAGATTCTTATGATTAAATAAAGTTTTGGGGATGGTACTGAATGGAATAAATTTGCCCTCATTAACAAAACACACTTTCTCAAATAAGTGTACATGTTGAAAAGATTAAATTTTCTTTTTTTAAGTAAAAAAAACACTTACCAGACTACGCTCTGAAGCAATTGTGTTAATGATTTTATTCCTGCCTTCACCAGAACCCTAAAACGCACAGCAAAAATACTCATTATCATCTCTCATCTATTTAAGGATTACAAATAAATCATTATAAGAATTAAAATCATTATAAATGTAAACCAATTCAAACCAATTAAAATCCAACCAATTACTGTTTTCCCCGCTACAACACCATTACCACTACCGTGCATAAAATGTGCAATACTACAGCAGCCTATATTTGAAAACACTAGTGGTATTAATGCGACCGCCATCTCTCAACCGGAGCACCTCTCTGTGGTTTGAATGCGTGCATGCATGTACTTTCAACTGAGTACTTACCGATACCAAGAACCAGCACAGGTACCTAATAACACCAGTACATTATCGCTTTTATTACACTTTTTTTTATGAACACTTTTGTATCACTCTTTTATCCTCAAAACAGAAACATTTTCTTTTATCATTTTAAGAAACAACCTAACTAAATGATTAACTGAAGAAAACACAACAATTGAACCTTCAAAAATTGTGAAACATTTCAATGCGTTTTATCATCAAATGAAGGACAGTTTTTTTGTTGTTGTGAAAAACAATTTTCTGCATCAGCAGCCATTAGTCTGATTTTCAACCAACTGCTACAGTGTTTACCTCACTCCTCTGTGCCATAAGCTCCCCATTAACTGCGACACAGTAGAGTTCAGGCTTTTTTGTATTTTTTTGCATCACCATAAAGGCAAGGCAAGGCAAGTTTATTTGTATAGCACATTTCGTACACAGGGTAATTCCACGTGCTTTACATTGGAAATAAAGAGTAAAAAGAAAGTGCATACATTAAAATCAAGCATAAAAAAGTCATATAAAATCAAATTGCTTACAATTTCTTATCACAACTGCATGATCTTCTGTAGAGTGGCTTACTCAAATTTTATCAAGTACAGGACGCCACTGTCACAGGATAACCAGTTTCTAATTTCTTATCGGAAATGGAATATACCTGAACAGGCAAGGAAAATAAAATGTAAAAAAATTATTAAAACAAAGATTAAGATGTGAAGTGCAGAGGTAAAATAGTTGTTGGACGTTGGTGCTCAGTCGACAAAAGCGCAACTAAACAGGTGAGTCTTTAGTCTAGAATTAAACGTGACTAAAGTGGTGGCACCCCTGATCTCCTCTGGAAGTTGGTTCATCTGTGGGCCGCAGGGGAACTAAAAGGGGGAGATCTAATTTATCTGATCTGAGGGATCTCAGCTCTCTGTTTGGTGGTTATTCACTGATAATGTCTGCTAGGTATTTAGGTGCTAATTTATGTTTGGACTTATATATGAGCAGCAGAACTTTAAATTCTGCTTAAATACTTTCTATTCTGAAGGAAACCAGCAGCCAGTGTAGAGACTGAAGAACTGGAGAAATGTGTTCTGACTTTCTAGTTTTGGTTAGAATTGGAGCCGCTCCATTCTGAACAAGCTGGAGCTGTTTAATGGTGTTTTTGGGAAGACCGGTGAGAAGAGCGTTACAGGAGTCACGCTGCTGGAGATGAACGCATGAATCAGTTTCTCTAAATCTTGTCTGGAAACAAAGCATCTGATTCTTGCAGTGTTTCTAAGATGGTATTAAGCGGATTTTGTCATTGCTTTGACGTGCCTATTTAGACTAAGATCAGAGTCCAGAATCACCCCAAGATTCCTGACCTGATTTGTAGTTGTTAGGCCCTTGGCATTGAGATACGCGTTAACCTTAACAATGTCTCAGGTTACGTAGGTAACCAAGGTTCCTTGAGGGAACTAGACGCTGCGTCCAACGCTATGGGGAACGCTTGCTGCGTTTCCGGCTCTGACCTATGTGTCAAATCTCGTCCAATCGACAGGTGTGACGTCATCCGAGCGTGACGTCGTACCCGGAAGGGTGCAGTATAAAGGAGACAGCGATGGAGACGACAACCAGCTTTGAAGCCAGTAAGCGCCGTCAGGATGTGGGTGGAGTGGCCTGGGGACACAGCGTCTCGTTCCCTCAGGGAACCTTGGTTACCTACGTAACCCGAGACATTCTGCATAAGCCGAGGCGATAGCGTCCACAATCCATCTGCTCACCGTCTGCGTGTTAGCAGGAGAGCCCTTTTTGTGTGGACCATAGCACACAAAGAGCTGATCCGAGCTCCGAAACTGAGCCGTGCGGCGGACATACAGGTCCAGGACCCGCACCGGACAGATGTAATGCAGGAGCTCCTGCACCGAGGACTCAAAAGGAGGAGAAAAGAACGCCTGTAACCTGACCGTGCCCGGGGTGACGGAAGGCACCTTCGGGACATAGCCCAGTTTAGGGTGTAGCGATACGCTAACCATCCCAGGGGAAAAGGATGGAGAAGTCCAAGCGGAAGAATCGTCGCTGCAGATGCCATAAGGCCAAGCAGTTGTTGAAACTGCCGTACCGACAGTGAATGGCCTAGCCTCGCCCTCCTGGCCGCGTGTAGGATCACAGAGATCCTGGACTGAGACAGACATGCCCGCATAGTAATGGAGTCCCACACCACACCTAAAAAGGTGGACCTTTGGGTAGGGACCAGCACACTCTTTTGGGGGTTCAGCCGAAAACCCAGCACCTTCATGTGAGCGAGAACGACATCTCGATGCCGAACTGCCTCCGGCTCTGAGCGAGCCAACACCAACCAATCGTCGATGTAGTTGAGAATGCGGATACCTTGAAGCCTCAATGGGGCCAGGGCCGTGTCCACACACTTGGTGAAGGTCCTGGGCGAGAGCGAAAGGCCAAAAGGAAGTACTCTGTACTGTTAAGCCGTGCCCTCTACGGCGAACCGAAGAAACTTCCTGTGAGAAGGACAAATGGGGACGTGAAAGTAGGTGTCTTTGAGGTCGATGGAGACGAACCAGTCGCCGTACTTGATCTGCGCCACAACCTGCTTTAAGGTAAGCATCTTGAACGGCAACCTCATGATGCGACGGTTCAAGAGCCTTAGGTCAAGAATGGGGCGCAGGCCCCCGTACTTCTTTGGAACCAGGAAGTAGCGACTGTAAAACCCGGAGTTCCGGTCGTGCTGAGGGACCATCTCGATGGCCCCTTTGCAGAGCAGTGTGGCCACTTCCTGGTCCATGACCAGAGCTTGCAAGGGATCCACAATAGTAGGTAAAAAAATAGTAGGCCCTGGATCGAAACTGGATCCTGTAACCCAGTTTCACGACTCGCAAGACCCACTGGGAGACGCCTGGGAGGCTGGACCAAGCCTCCACGTAGCAGCTCAGGGGAGTTGACCTCTCGAGGCCGGCCTCTGGTAACTGGCGGGTGGTGGCTCCTGAGACAGGCACGGGGTTCCATGGAAACCCTATAGCCCCGGCCACCGAGAGCCTGGGTGGACGCAGGGGCAAGATACACGCTCCCTGAAGCATTGAGGGTGGCAGGGTAAGCGGAATAATAGTTGGGGGGTCGCCGGCGGAGGATCGCTGACCATCTTGGCGTGGATCGCTCCAAGAAACCGGGGACTCCCCCAGCCCATCAGGAGCGCTTTGCCTCAGCCCGCTTACGGAAAATGATGGTCCTCAGATCCGCCACTTCCTTGGGCTCTAAGCGGCCTGGTGGGGAGCTCCGGGGCCTTCAGGAACGATGCCGTACCAGGGGAGAGATAGCTCGCAAGCGTCTGCTCCACCTTCGGGATCGTTCCATAGCCTCACTCCTGCAACCCCTGAATGTTTGCATAATAGTGAACATCAGGGGAAAAGAGGCAGGCAGAGTAGGGGTGATTCCAAGACCTGGACACCTCAGTGTGCAGGTCTGGAAAAAACGGTTGGCCCCGGCGTGGAGGTTGCGACCGAGGGCGCAGATAGCGTTCCTCCAGTTTGCTCTCTGGACGAGGACCCTGTGCTTCTGGTGGCCATGAGACATCCAATCTCTCCACCGCACGAGTCACAACCTCCAGCAGCTCCTCAAACTGGAGTGGCTGTGCCGGATCAAGCACAGTGGCTACCAGTGGAGGGATTGACTCGATATCAACCTCCTCAGAGGAAGACAGGAGTAATCCCTCGTCCATTGCGTGGGGGGAAGAAGTCACCGGAAGGCGCGCTTCCCCCGACGGCAGTAGATCGGAGCTAGCGGGTGAGGTCGGCGATAAGGCTAGGCCCGTCCCCGTACCTTCCGCTAGCTCCACTAGCGAGCCCCAGGACCAAAGCGGCTGCTCTGCCTTGGCAAGAGCAGCGGCGCGGCTCCCGGAGCCGCGAGGGAGAGCATTTTCCTCAAAAAATGCTCTCCGCGAGAGCCGACTGAGCATGATCCACTCCCAAACACAACAAACAGAGCGCGTGAGAATCCTCGCCCGACATAAACCGTGGGCAGGGCTAGGAAAACACGGCCTGAACGTATGTTTCGCTTTTGAGGAGCGCTTCATTCTCATTCACGCACAACTTTAAATAGCCACCCGTATTTCGAAAGACACATAAACAGCGCTTACTGAAAGCAGAAAAGCTGGTTGTCGTCTCCATCGCAGTCTCCTTTATACTGCACCCTTCTGGGTACGACGTCACGCTCGGATGACGTCACACCTGTCGATTGGACGAGATTTGACACATAGTTCAGAGCCGGAAACGCAGCAAGCGTTCCCCATAGCGTTGGATGCAGCTCGAGTTCCTGAAAGGGAACCTCGATTTTGCTTCCGAATGCAATGACTTCAGTTTTGTCCTTGTTTAATTGAAGAAAGTTGTTTTGCATCCAGTTTTCAATCTCATCAAGACATTGGTAGAGAGAGTTTATGGGGTTGTTGTCATTCAGGGAGATATCTAGATAAATTTGAGTATCATCAGCATAACTATGGTATGATATCTGGTTCCTTCTCATAATTTGGCCCAGTGGAAGCATGTACAGGGTAAATAGTAAAGGAGCAAGGTTTGAACCTTGAGGACTCCACACGACGCTGCAGTCCACTTCGACATGTAATCACCTATGTTTACATAGAAGCCTCTTCCTTCTAAGTATGATCTGAACCATTTTATCACAGTTCCTGAAGGACAACATGAATGGAACATTTCGGAATTGAAAGTAGTGTGTGAGTGGTATAATCTTGTATCTCGGATACAGTACACTGACAAGACCCTTAAAGCCAATATCATCCACAACCTACAGTGACGGATCATTAAATGCAATGAAATGGGTGAGGGTCTCGATTTGTCTTGGGGTAAATAATTTTTTTCGTTTATCAGGGTTTACTGCAAAGTTGGCTTTTCCTGCTAACAGTGAACTCTGTACTCGGTGTTGTGCTGATGTTTTATATATAGTTGATCAGATTGCTGGTAGTAAAAGTGCTTCATTTGTTCTCAACAACTTCATAAATATTTCCAGACAACTAACATTTTTGCACCTGTTAAGCATGACTGCTCAATTCAAATCCCACTCTCAAAAGGTGAAATGGGGTATGCTGGTATTAAAGGTATTTCATGAAAAGGAGTACTCAACCACAAAATCAGACAATATCCATAACTGTTATCAGTAACGGTGCATCCCTAGTATCTAACAAAAGTATTGGATGTAGACAAACCCTCTACGAGCAGAGTTGCCCTCGCCAAAACCCAAGATACTGCCACTGTGGCCAACTCCTCAGTAAGAAAAGTCGCTATTGGCTGGCCTAAAAATCACTAAAGGTCACTAGATGAGATCACCACGTAATTTGCATAAATACCACAGTGATGTGCATGACATCCATCCCCTGCTCTCCAATGGCTTTTTATCAATGCAAACAAAAGTATTGCAGGTGCACGTGTTTCATGCAATTAAATTAACAGATTTGGCATGATAAAACAAACATGTTATGCTAAATAAAATTAAATAATATTAAAAACATTGAGAAAGGAATGAAGTAAATAACATAAAAGGTAAGCGCTGTGATTTTAAACTAACCACGTCTTTAGATTAATTTTTATGTCACGGTTTGTATTTTTTTAGTTAATATCTAAAAAAGTATTTTTATAGTGTCAAAAGGTTGGGCTAAGTTGTGTTATATGTGATGATGAACGGAAAGTGTGAGGGAGGAAAACCTCACACATAGGCTTCTATTCTTGTTCAAATATGTAAACAAAACATTTTATAGTTCTCATTATTTTGTAGTAAGTCCTACAATCTTGAAACCTTGTGCCAGGAAAACTGTGAATTGGGATAATTGTGGAGTCGAGGAAACAATAAAACATGTAATACTTAAATGTAAAACATATTAAATGGAAAGAAAATAAATGATGAAAGAGATTAGGGAAATAATAACAGAGCCAATAACAATAATCTAAATCCTAAAAGAAACAAAGACTTTTAAGGGAATCCTTTTATTTCCTAAATAGACGAAGAGTCATTTTTGAATTGTGGGATTTTTATTATTGTTTAATCAATGCTTATTAATGGTCTGTCATATAATCAACTGATAACTAATATTATTATATTAGAAATAATAGGTGTTTTGATGTGTGAATTAGAATAGTAAGAAGTAGTTAGATATAATAGAGAACGTGTCTCAGGTAACGTAGATAACCAAGGTTCCCTGAGGAAACGAGACGCTGCGTTTTAACGCTATTGCTGCGTTTCCGGCTCTGAATTATATGTCAAATCTCGTCCAATCGACAGGTGGAGGAGGAAGAATGCCTGGAACCTAATGGGACATGGGGCGACATGAGGCACCTGCGAGACATAGCTCGGCTTAGGGTGGAGGAAGATTTTTCTTTGCTAGCCATCTCCGAGGAAACTCATAACACGAGGGCTTCAGAAAGTCTTTGCGTGTAATTCCCAATCCGTTTAAGGGAAGCATGGCGAGTAAATGTTGTCTTAATTGACAGGAGGCGCACGTACACGTCGGCCAGGGGCTCACAGAGGCCTCTTAGGTCCCCCAAGATGATGGCCAGGTCCCATATGGGCACTCTTGGACAGATCAGGGGCCTCAGCCGCCTGGTACCGTGAAGACAACGAGATGTAAAGGGGGGGAGGGGGGTTGGGGGGGGGCTGCCCAAGGAACCCATCAATTGGGGCGTGGCAGTCCAAAACAGCCGATACATACACCTTGGTGGTGGATGCCGAAACCCCCTGGCGAACTGAGCCTACAGAAACTCCAGCACCGATCTTGACTGGGCAGAGAGCTAAATCCAAGGTGTGGGAACCCACCAGGCATTGTAACAGTCGCTATCTTGCGGCGTAAGACCTCCTCGTAGAGGGAGCCCTGGAGTGGAGAATGGTCACAATGACCTCGGCCAGAGGCCGAAAGCTAGGAGTTGCACCCCCACAGGGGCCATAGATACATTCTCCACAACTCTGGATGGGGATGAACCACCGCCCTCCAGGACTCCTGAAGCAGTGCTACTGGGGTGAAGACTCCTGATAAAGCACGGGATTCAAGAAGACCTGAAGCCCCGGCCACCGAGAGCCTGGGTGGACGTAGGGGCAAGTACACGCTCCCTGAAGCACCGAGGGTGGCAGGGTTAGCGGAATAGAGGCGAGGGGTCACCGAGAGACGACAGCCTTCCATGAAGTGCGTCCCTCAATGAAGCCGGAGACCCCCTGACCGTCAGGAGCACTTAACCGCAGCCTATTCATTGAAATGACGGTCCTCAGACCTGTCATTCCCTGGGCTGGGGCTTCCCCCCCAGATGTCGGTCCCAGGTGCGACACTGCATCTGCCGGCCCAGAATGTAGGATTCTCTAAGAGAGCAGAGCTTATTTCGGGCCTACAGGGAGATTCACAAGCCCCTCGGTTGATGTAGGCCACCACGGACATATTGTCTGAGTGTAGAAGCACGTGATGGCCCCTGATGTCTGGCAGGAAGTGCAGAATGCACAAAATACGGCCAGCAACTCCCGACAGTTAATGTCCCAAAGAGATAGGACCGATCCCACCGACCATGGGCAGAGCGGTTCCCGAGCACTGCCCCCCCCTCCTGGGACAGGAACACAGGATCCCTCCGACGAGAACGGGCACGAGGCCAGTCTCGTGATTCTACCAGAGCATGGTGCCCTGGGGAGAGAACCCTACACTCCTCAGCCACCACTGAACGAGCCTCAAGGAGCAGCCCAACGGAAGAATAGTCGCCGCGGGCGCCAAAAGGCAAGGCAGTAATTAAACTGCAGACCGACAGTGAATGACCTAACCTTGCTCTTCTGGCCCCCTCTAGGATCGCAGAGATCCTAGCTTGTTTAGACAGGGACGCCCACATAGTGGTGGAATCCCATACCACACATACTTACCTTTTGGTTTGGGGAGAGCCCACTCTTGCGGGGGATACAGCCGACACCCCAACCCCTTCATGTGGGCGAGGACGACATCTTGAAGCCGAACTACCTCAATATTATTGCGAATGCGGAGCCCTTGAAGCCTCAAAAGGGGGGGGGGGGGGCCAGGGCCACATCCACACACTTGGTGAAGGTCCTGGGCGAGAGCGAAAGGCTGACAGGAAGCCCTCGGTACTGGTAAGCCGTGCCCCCTATGGCGAACCGAAGAACTTCCTGTGAGAAGAACAAATAGGGACTTGAAAGTATGCGTCTTGAGGTCGATGGAACGAACCAGTCGCTGTACTTGATCTGCGCCACGATCTGCTTTAAGGTAAACAACTTGAATGGCAACTTCATGATGCGACTGTTCAAGCACTCAAGCGCTTACAGAAGCAGATGCAGCGACGCGCTCTTCCTGTTCTCTCGCTGGAGCCAATACTCTCATACACGTGAGCGACGTCAGCAAACTGTCCATCAATCAATCAAGTTTTTATATAGCGCTTTTTAGCAGTTGCTTTCAAAGCAGCTTCACACAGTCCTAGTGAGGATCATGTAGAGTAGATAGGAGTTCCCTCTGTGAGGCCTCTGGGAGCCTCGCTGATTGAGGCAGGTGCTAATCACCTCCCCAGCATAAAGAATATACAAACTTAATATCCATCGACAAAAAATTTGCCGGACAGCACCTGAAAAAAACAAAACACAAACAAAGATAAAACAGAAACTAACAAACGAAAAACATTGGTTAGAAAAATGTAACAGACAACAAACAGGTGATCATCATCAGGATGACGGATAAATGATGAGGATAGGTTAGAGAGGAACATTGAACCACATAGTTTTTTTTCCACAGTTTGTATGTTAATAGTGCTCAGACAGCATATAAGTTTAGTAAAATACCAAGTGATAATTATTTGAATGCTAGATTAAACAGATATGTTTTTAATTTAGTTTTGAACTCTGTGAGCATAGCTGAGCTCCGGACAACAGTTTGTTCCAGAGCTTCGGGGCTCTATATGAAAACACTCTTCCACCTCTGGTGGATTTACTAACCTTCGGAAAAATCAATAGTCCTGCTTCTTGTGATCAAAGAGAGTGAGCTGGAATAGACCGTAATAGGAGACTGCTTCAGGTAGAGCTGAGCCTAGCCGTTCAGAGGAATTGAGCTAGGTCGCACTCGCCGGTTCCGGCCCCGGATGATTCCCGCTCCCCCGGTGCGTCCGCTATCCACTAAAGTGAGTTAACGGATGATGTGCGGCTTGCATTTTCTGATGCAGTGTTTCCCAACCTGGGGTCCGAGCCCCCCCCCTAAGGGGGGCACCAGAGTTCAAAAGGGGGTTGTGGGAGCAGATGAGTGTCAAGATAGAACAATATGGGGTTATTTCGGCTTCACTATTCTGAGTGCAATAAGTAACATTTTCAGAGCACAAAAAGTTAATTTATTTTTTTTGTATGTTGTTCTTGTGTAAAAAACTTATTTAGAGCAAGAAAAAAAATCAATTTTGAGAGTAAACTCTTGAGAGCAGATGATCTTGTTTGATCTTCGAACAATACACTCATATTGGCCCCCAGGGAAAAATGTTGGTAACCACTGTTCTGATGACTCCTGTGTGCCTGATGATGCTATCTCCATTGCTGCGTCGGAATGTAACATCGATCTCCCCTCTGGGGTTATGGCAGATTGTGCTGCAGAGGAGATAGTTGATTTTCTTAACCAGGTTGCCAGAGAGATTGGGTTGCAGGTGGCTGCAGATGTTAATGTAGCTCTCATTTCAGAGACACCTGAAGGGCCTGGTGTCCGATGCAGTGCAGACCAGACAGCTCTCACCTTCCGTGTTGGAGTCAGCCCCAAGTGAGTCCTCCTTGGCTGGAACCGGATGCTGCTCCGAGGTGGAGCCTGAAGATGCAGGTAGGTCTCCAGCTAGGCTCTCTTTGGACGCCACCACTTAAATCCGCTAGCTCATGGACCCACTATGGAAACTATCAGCAAGGAGCTTATGAGGCGATTATTGAAGTTTCAGGAAGCTTGGTGGGAGCTTCCCACTATGTCCCCTTGGCGAATATGCACTATTTGGCACAACTAACGACTGCAGTTTGCTGTCAAGCTGCCCAGGTTTAAAGGGTTCTAATGTTCTCTGTCTCATCCACAGAGGCCCTAGTCCTACCCAAGGAGATTGATTCACTTCTATGCAAAGACACAATTGAGCCGGTCCCTCCTGCCAACAAGGCAAGAGGGTTTCCATACTTTCTTGGTCCCTCTGAAAAACTTTTCAGAGGCTCCTAGGGCATATGGCTTCTGCAACAGTAGTTATTTTGCTTGGGTAACTACATATGACACCACTTCAGCTTTCAGAGTTCCGTTGCAAGCATGGCATTTGGACAACTGAAGGTGAACGTGACACCCTGTTGCCACGTGCCGACGTCCCTCTAGTAGTAGTGACTACCGATGCTTCCAAGATCGGACGGAGTGCTTTATTCCATTACTTTGGAGTAGGGCTGAAACAATAAGTCGTTAAATATTTCTGTTGTCGAGTAGTCGTTTGATGTCATGTGAACTAATGTAAGCAATATCGCGATTTGACCGATATGGCGCTGTAGCGCTCTAGTGTAACGCAGCCCTCCCGAATGCTACTGCAGTAGAAGAAAACACAGCGTGAATTATGATGGAGTGCAAACGAATTCGAACGAGTAAGGTGTGGGAAAGTTTTACTAAACTTAAAACCAAAAATGCTGTCGTATGCAAGGCAGAACTTGTTTTTTACGGGAGCACAACGTGCATGTTGGAGCACTTAAAGAGGAAGCATCCCGGCACAAGAGGACCCGGTGAGAGGTGAGTTTTACTGTTAATAAATAATTAGTGTAACAATATTAACAACAACAATAATATAATTTAAGTAATGTGATGATTTGGTGTGCATAGAATAAAGCTTGATCGAGTTTAGGAGTTAGGTCTGTTTTAATTATCATAATGCAATTAGGTATTTTAGGAGAGGAAAGTGATTATAGAAGAGGTGGTGATGATAGCGGTCTTATCACCTGCATGTATTTTTGTTCTATATTCATGAAGACTTGTTAGGAAGAGTGATATCATGTCAGTTACCTTTTCAAACTATTAATTAAAGAGTGAATGAGAATGTCTCCCTGCCTGTTATCTCAAAGTTGTTTTAAAAAATAAATTACTGTAATTTTATACTTTTAATAATTGTTTGCATAATAATATTTTACTATTCTTTTTTTGTCATTAAGTAAATGTCCCTTGTACAGCTTTAGTTCTAAGAAAAGCAGTTGACCTATTATTGATTACTTTTTTCTGAGGAGGAATTCCTGTACTCCCCAGCAAGCCACCGCTCTTACAGATTCAATTCTGAACATGATAGTTAAAGACAGGAGACCTCTTTCGATGGTGGATGGAGAAGGCTTTCGTGAAATGGTTTCTGCATTCAATCCTGGATATATCCTTCCATCAAGAACCTACTTTACAAGTTCAATGGAGCAAAAATATGAAAAACCTGTCAAAAGGTAAACACCTAATGCAAAATTGCAAATGCATGTTTTATGAGCTATGGTAACACTTTTCAACAAGGTTCAATAGTTAATACTGATTAACTACATTAGTTAACATGAACTAATAATGAACTGTACTTCTACAGCATTTATTAATCTTTATTTTAATCTTAATTTCAACATTTACCAATACATTTGTTAACATTAATTAATGCACTGTGAACTATGATAACAAAAATATACTGTTACAAATGTACTGCTCATTGCTAGTTCAGGTTAGTTAATGCATTAGTGTAAAATCTTGATCTAGATTTCAAACTAAACAGACTAGAGATGACTAAACAGTTTAACCACTAAGAGAGTTAAAATAAAAATTTCAACTAAAATATTCTGATGTTTGTTTTATAGGTTAAGGAAACTATTCAGGAAGGAAGAAGCTTCATTGCACTGACCACTGACATCTGGACTAGCCTTGCAACAGAAGAATACCTTGGTGTCAAATGTCACTGAGGACTGGGAAATGAAGGGTCTAACTCTTGCAACCATGCCTCTTGAAAGACATACTGGGGCCAACATCGCAACATGGCTGCAAGAGGTTGTCACAAAATTCAACATATCTGTAGACCACATTAAAGCAGTCATTCATGACAATGGATCAAATGTTGTGGCTGCAGTGAAATTGCTGTCAGAAAAACATAATTGGGTCTCTGTCCGCTGTACTGGACACACCTCAGCTTGTTGTTAACAATTCCATTAAAGAGACCAGTATCAGCAAAGCTTTGGGAGCTGCAAGGACCTAGGTTGAACATTTTAGGAGAAGTGAACTGGCCCATACTAAGCTGAAAGAAAAGCAGCATCAGATGAATACACCGGAGCATAAGCTGATACAAGATGTCAGTACCCGGTGGAATAGCAACTACTTTATGCTGGAGAGACTTCTGGAGCAACGCTGGCCCATTACTGCTACTCTTTCTGATCCTGAAGTGACACCAAGGGGCAAACATTATTTTGATTTGAAGCCTGATCAGTGGTCATTGCTTGAAGAACTGACCAAGGGCTTGCAGCCTTTTCAATGTGCCACTGAGTCTCTGAGTGGTCAAGAGTATGCAACACTGTCATGCCTTCCTCAGCTTGCAAAAGGGCTACAAAGGTCTGTGCAACAGTCCCTTAGCTTTGAAACAACACCTGGTAAAGCATTTTTAGCCAAAGCTTCTAAAGATGTGGGGGGATATCAGCACTTTCTTCAAGGAGAAGGACAACACAGTTCTTCTGTCAGCAGCCCTAGATCCAAGATTTCGAAAGCTCAAGTTTATGGCCACTAAACAGAGGATAGAGGTTCAAAGCACTATTGCTTTTAAAGTAGCAAAAGCAAGAATCAGTGCTAGAAAACCTCCTTCAGTCTCAGTGAAGAGGAGGAGTCACAAGAGGACCAAAAGATTCAGGTGGTGAAGAAAGGAAGTACAGATCTACTTCTCGGAATCACAAATAGCCAAACAAGAAGATCCTCTAGTTTAGTGGAAGGAAAACGAGGGACGTTTCCCTAACCTATCAAAGCTTGCAAGATCTTTTCTTTGCATTCCTGCCACATCCACTCCAGCAGAAAGGATCTTCTCTGCTGCAGGAAACATTTGCTCACAAAAAAGAGCAAGCTTGTCACGTGAACATGTTGATATGCTGACCTTTCTTCACTCTAATTCAGACACAGTTACTGCTTTTCATTAAACTTTTTTTTGAAAGGAAACAATATATTTAAACAATGCTTAGAGAGCATTTGTGTGTGAGTTTGAGTTGGTCAGCAAAAAACTTCAAGAGAATGGCCTGTTTAGTTGACTCAAAGTTCATTTTCAAAATCCCAAAAAAGGCCAGCGTACAATGGACACTGTTACTGCTGTTCAATTAAACTGAACCCTTGTTTTAGAAATAAAGCTCTTAATGCTGCTGTCAAGATATGTTCACATTCAACTTTTTTTTACTGTAATGCAGCTGATTATTTTTTTTCTGTTGAATTAGAACAAAACATGTAAACAATGCTTAGAGAGCATTTGTGTGTAATTTGAGTGTGACAATACGAAAACTTAAAGCGAATGACCTGTTTAGTTGGCTCAAAGTTCATTAAAACAACTATTTCAAAAGCTGAAGTGATATAATTTTATTTATTAGTTAGAATATTTGTAACTCATTGTTTTAACTAATTGAAAAAGCAGAATAATCGCTCAAAGCCTATTGATTAATCATTGAAATAATCAACGACTAATCGATTAATCATTCTAATAATCGATAGATTAATCGATTACCAAAATAATCGTTTGTTGCAGCCCTACTCTGGAGCATAAATCACCTAGAGCTATGTGCAGGGTTCCTAGCAGTAAAGCATCTTCGGAAGAATACTGCAGGGACATCACGTGTTGGTCAGGACAGACAAGGTGGTGCTCACCCCGTTTGTCAGCTCTCCCTCGCAGACTGCTCCTCTGGAGTCCGCACTCTGACACTATGCACTCTGATCTGTACCTAGTTGCAGTCCATATTCCCAGCAGGTTGACCCACACAGCAGATGGACTGTCTTGGTGTGACCCCGGTCAGGAGAATGGCAACTGGATAGTATGCCTTGAGCTAAATATTATCACAATTATCGGTTGATTAAAGTGCTAGATTAATCAATTATCAAAATAGTTGATAGCTGCAGCCCTACTGTGGTCGTAAACATGGTTAGCAACAAGTTGAAAACGTTGCTCAATTGGTACAATGGTCCCAAAGTGTGCCAAGCAAATACAACATCAGACCAGATCATCAGACCAGGTCATCTGACCTGGTCATTAGACCTGGTCATTAGACCTGGCAACGTTTTTTGTTTATCTTATACTATTCTCTTTTGTTAGCCTGTGAGAATTGCATTCTCTTCTTCCTGTTTTTAGCTGATAGAAGTGAAATCCGGTGGTGTAGCTACTCTCTGAATTGGACATGTGCTTTGAGGGATGATCTATATAATTTGGTTGTAGCAAGTGGTCAGTGTTGCCAACTTAACGACTTTGTCACTAGATTTAGCGACTTTTTAGACCACCCAGAGACCTTTTTTTTTCATCTTAGTGACAAGCAATTTTTTTTAGTTCTGGCTGACAAAGCTCTTCAGACAGAGGAACTGCAGCTTCAATGCTTGTGCTATGCCTGCTTTTCTGTCACTAACGGTCTTCGCAGCCCCGCCCGCCCCTGTCCCCGGGCCTGCTCCCCTCCTGGCACAAGTGCTGACGTCATAATCACTTTCACGAGACACTTCTTCTTCTTAAGTTTTTATGGCAGCTTACACCCATATGTATAGTGTATTACTTTAATTTTTAAGACAAACCGTGAAATTGAAATTGATCTAAAGACGTGATTAAAATCACAGAGCTTACCTTTCATGTTATTTACTGCATTCTATTCTCATTGTTTTTATTATTATTGAATTATATCTAGCATTACTTGATTTTTTTATAACGCCTTATGTTAATTTAATGACATGAAACACATGTACCTGCAATACGTTTGTTTGCATTGATAAAAACCCATTGGGGGTGGGGAATGTATGTCACTCATGTCACATGGTATTTTTGGTACTTTTGGGCCAGCTAATTGCAACTTCTCTTACATAGGAGTTTTCAACAGTGCGAGTGGTTGCCTTTCTATTAGTGATGTGTTGTTCACGAAGGATTCGTTCTTTTGAACCAGTCTGTTATGTGACTACGTAGGAATGAATCATGTTGTAGAAGGATTCGTTCAGTGACACATGTGCAACATCCTTGTATTTTTCCCAGTGGAATCCGCTCATCATTAATAACAAAAGAACGAAAGGACACAGAGTACTCAAAAAAAAACTAATCTTTTTGTTCATTCAGCATTGGTTAACATCACAGAGCAGTCATGAGCCAGAAAACTAAAAGATTAGTTCTTTTTCCAAGTCCCGTCATTCTTTTCTGTTTCCAGTCATGAGCTGGAAATAAAAAAGAATAAAGGGACTCAGGAAAATAACTAATCTTTTAAGTTTCCAGCTCATATTGCGTTGGTAAATATTAGGGAGCGGTCGCATGACAAAAGAACTAAAGGACCAGCTCGGACTGAACATCAGAGAGATGTAATGTGTCAAACAAATGAGACTTATACCTAAAGAGGTGAGGTTAATTAGACTAAATGGTAGGCTTAAATAATATTTATGCTTTTTGTCTTCTAGCATTATAGTTTTGTCTTATCTGTAGTGTGATTCACGTTTGCGTATGTAGGAAATGTGAGTCTGTGAAATGATGCAAAATTCCCATCACTACTTTCTATTTGTGCCCATAGAACTGCCTCTTGATATTTTGTCTTTTTCTGTCTTTTCTCTATAAATATTGGAGCTATTTTGTTCATCAAAAAATCTGCAGTTTAAGAAATAATCAGAGCATCCTGTCTGGCACCAACAACCATGCCATATCGAAACCTTCTTTACCCAGTCTGATGCTCGGTGTGAGCTGCAGCAGATCATCTTGCCATGTGATCGGCTGATTAGAAATTTGTGTTAGTGAACAGTTGGACAGGCTTATCTAATAAAGTAGCCTGAGAATGTTTAATGTGTGTGTGTTTTTTTTTATAACATTTAACATTTGAGCCCTTGGTAGCATTAGGTAGTATGGACTCAGGTATTCATGTTGGTCTTTTTTTTGGCTACATATTGTGATGGGGTGAAGAACCAAACAACAAGGATTTGTGATTAAAGATCCCCGGAGAGTGGATTTATTAACAAACAGTGTGATCTCCTTCAGTGGTCCTGGTGTGGTCCTCGTGCTCGTTTTGTGCTCGTGCTCTGGTCTGGTGCAGTGGTGAGATGAAGGAGTGCCTCGAAAGGGGGGGTCCTGGGTCTCAGCTGCTGTCTAGGAGACAGAAGAGCGGTTAGCGTCTGCATCCCTTGCAAGTAGAAGCTTATCTGGCTAGTGTGCTCTTCTCTCTCTTATGCGGTCCTGGTGATTGCCAGCAGCTGAGGCTAGGCGGCGGTTGATTGCGGGTTCCGGGTGTAGGTCGTTTGTGCCAGGGCAGCAATGACTGGAATGGTGGGAGCGTGGTCCCCACTGGAGGGGTGCGTGGTCCGTGAGGAGGGTGAACCGCCAGCCAAGGAGGTAGTACTTCAGCTCCAGGACGGCCCACTTGACGGCCAGGGCTTCCTTTTCGACGGCTGCATACCGTATCTCGGCTGGGCTCAGCTTTCTGCTAATATAGAGCACAGGGTGTTCCTCACCTTCCTGGACTTGCGACAAAACGGCTCCCAACCCTGTGTCCGAAGTGTTTGTTTGTAGCAGGAAGGGGCAAGTCCGGCTCGGTGGTGAGTGCCGTCTTAATGCTGCAGAAGGCCTTCTCCAGCTCCGGACTCCAGGTCACCTTTTCCAGCTGCCACTTCCTGGCCAGGTCTGTCAGGGGGGCAGCTAGGGATGAAAAGTTGGGGATGAAGCAGTGGTAATATCCCACCAACCCCAAGAAGGCTCGTACCCGGGTATTTGTGCTGGGCCGAGGGGCCTCCTGGATGGATGCCACCTTCCTCTCCTGGGGCCGGATCATACTTCGACCCACTCTGAACCCCAGGTACTGGGCGTCAAATAAAGCCAGGTGACATTTTCGGGGGTTGGCGGTCAACCCTGCCCTCCAGAGCTCTGTGAGCACCCTCCACAGACGGTCCAGATGTTCCCCCCCATGTCTCCGAGTGGATCACGACGTCATCCAGGTAGGTGGCGGCATAGGCCTGGTGGGGGCGGAGCAAGATGTCCAGCATCCTTTGGAACGTCACAGGAGCCCCATGGACACCGAAAGGAAGACGGCAGTACTGCCAGTGGCCAGAAGGTATTGAGAAGGCCGTCTTCGCCTTGTCTTCTGGGGAGAGCGGGACCTGCAAATACCCCTTTGTTAGGTCCACGGTGGAGATGTAGCGGGCTCTCCCCAGACAATCCAAGAGCTCATCCACTCAGGACATGGGGTAGCCGTCGAATTCGGACACTTCGTTCCATTTGGCCAGGAATTTGCATGCGGAGGTGAAGACTAACACCATCATTCCCTCTTCGGGTACGAAATTCCGGGGTTGGGGTGCCCGGTTAACTGGTGTTGTTGGGCCTGCTGTGCCTTCACGAGATGTTCCCGGACCAATGGCATGACTCAGCCATGAGCCGGGACATAAACGGGGTTCCTTGGTCAGTCAGTATCTGGCTGGAGATGCCTACCCAGCTGAACAGCATGAACAGCTCCTGCGCGATGTTCTTGGCGGTGGCTTTTCGGAGAGGGATAGCTTCAGGGTACCGGGTAGCGTAGTCCACCACGACCAGGGTATGTTCGTGGCCCCGAGCAGAGTTCGGCAGTGGCCCCACTAGGCCCATCCCAATACGCTCAAAGGGCACCTCGATGATGGGCAGCGGAATGAACGAACTAGGGGGAGGCGTCTGAGGCGACGTCACCTGGCAGGTCGGACTCGCACGGCAGAAAGCCTTCACCTCTCCATCGAGGCCTGGCCAGTGGAAGCGGTCACAGATTCCCTGCTCCTAGGTGGCCAGCCATCAGGTGCACGTGCACCAGTTCCATCACTGTCTCCATCTTTGCCTTTAGGACCTCGAGGAAATGTTTTACCTCCCCCCTTCGCTCAGCAACACAAAACAGCAGACCCTCCTATATTATGAAGTGCGGGAGAGGATGGGGCCCTGGTTGGATGTTCTGTCCTTCAGCCACATGCACTTGGGACCAACAGTGCTTAAGTCGGTCATCTTGGTTTTGTCCGTGGCTGAAGGACCCCCCTCTCGTCACCTGTTGGACCACATCATAGAATAGGTTAGCCGTAGAGGGGGCGGACTCACCATCACTCAACAGGGCAGAAAACACCATCGTGGCCAACAGGGCAGACTTGTGGTTGTTGTTTCTGCGCCTGTCTCCTAGGTCGGCGGCTCCCTTCCGGGCTGACGGGTCGGTGGGTAGCGCCGGCAGGGAGGCGCTCGAATCCCGGGAAGTTCCGGCCGATTACCACAGGTACCGGCAATTTTTTAATACTCCCACCTCGATCTGCCAAGTTTCTCCTCCTGTGCTGAGTCGGATCTGCCGAGCTTTGACTTTTCGGGTGTCTCCATGCACACAGGTTATCGGCAGCACTGCATGTCTACCTGACCGAGGTGGAAGGATATCGTGGCGGATGAGGCTGACTGCGCTTTCCGAATCCAGCAGAGCCTGGTAGACCTGGCCGTAGATCCTCACCGATGTTCCCGGAGCCCCCTCTGGCAGGTGTTGATGCATGCTGCAACCCGCCAGCCACTTCTTCGTCGGAGGTGAGTTAGGTTCCGAGGGCATGGGTTCGTCTGCTGGGAAGGGAGCCGCTGGTCTGCTCTCGTGTCGCCGGGTGCCCCTTGGCGCTCGCTGTTCCTGGACCACCCTCTGGAGGTATGGCAGCGCACTCTCTCTAGGCTCCCGGTGTTGAGCAGCCTCCGCCAGCTCCGCTGCCTCCACTACGTCCCAGAGGGTACTGGGGTTCCTCATACTGACCGCTTGGCGCTGTGTACGGGGAAGAGCTCGCACCATTCGGTGCATGACGACACGTTCTGCCACTTGGCTGGCGGAGGGGTTCCTGTCTAGCAACCACAGGCGGGCAAGGCAGAACAAATCGGCAGCTTGGGCACGGGATGGCCGGCGAGGTTGAAACTCCCACTCCGCGAACTGTTGGGCCGCAGCGATGGGAGACAGTCCAAAGCGGGCCAGTATTACTCTCTTCAGCTCTTCTCTCTCTTATGCGGTCCTGGTGATTGCCAGCAGCTGAGACTAGGCGGCGGTTGATTGCGGGTTCCAGGTGTAGGTTGTTTGTGCCAGGGCAGCGATGAATGAAATGGACACCCGTCACAATATGAAGGATTATAAATGATTAATTTTATCACAAATTGTTTGCGTTCATATGTTGTCTATATTAGATTTTTTTCACAAGTTTAGTCTTTGTACTTATGAACTAATTGCTTCCCTACAACTTTATTTTATTTTTAAATGAGACGCTGTCATCATACATCTTCTTACTCTGTTATGCACTGTTTAAAAGCATTTTTAATGTGGATTTTTGCAAACAAACCATAAACCCCTTTCTTGACAAAGAAAACCCATTTTTACTCCGATTCATAAAAATGGATGTATAGCATTTTGGAAACAAACTCTTAATTTAGACTCTCTTTTAATCTACATCTATGCATCATAAAATATCTTTCCTCTAATGCTTTTTCTTCTTTTTTCCTGAACTCTGGCTTTTTTGTTGCTTCCACCTGAAAGGTTTTGTAGGTTCAAAAAACTACATAGCATTCTCAAATTATTGTGCCGCTTACATCAAAGTCGTCATCATCGGATTCATTACAGTGCCACTCTGCAGCCTGCGGGTCTCCAACCATTCTCAATTCTGAGATTATCCCCTAAAACAACAGACACATACACAGAACAAAACCAGTTACAACATTTTTTTTTGTTCATAGTGGTATATATTTTGTATATACTGAAACCCCCAAGCTCTGTTACTTTCCCATTGACATTCAAGCCTTAAAAAGCCCCTAAAACATCACAAACTAACTCCATCTGCTATTGGGAGTTAGATTCACAAATTTCACCTTCTAGTGGCAAAAGAAACAAAAAAGAAATCTTAAATTCACTTTATTTTCAACAACTTATTAACAAGGATTTTAGTTATTATGTGTCTCTCTTATTGTGATAAGAAACTGTTCCCATTACAGTATAATATTTATATCAAACACCCACTAGCACATGGAGTCCCTATGGGTTTGAATGGCATGGGTGTGAGTGATATTTGCCTAAATTTAGATTTTTGTGAGTGGAGTATCCATTTGAGTTAAGTATTTCTGTTGTGAGTTCTACAATATATTAATTAAATTAAAAATATCCTGTTTTATGCCATGGCCTGTAAATACTCGATTCTGATTGGCTGGCAGGTGTTGTATAATTTGAAATTACCGCACAGGTAGTCCAGGGGGATATGTTTACTCTGTATATCCTTGAAAGACTTTTGTAACCATTGGAACACACATTAGCTGATATCGCAATACAAAAGTCAGATCAAAGATCACCCAAAATTTTACAATAAATCATACAATACATTTTTTACACCAACCATCATTTGTGGAGCTCTGCTGAACTGAACAGAGAGTTATTTTATTGAGTCAGTTTTCAGCTTGAGGACCGATGCCAGAGAACAAGAGTTAACAATAACGTTAGCTGCTGCTTCATTAAGGACAAGGAGAGCATACAGTGTGATACTGGCCACTTTTATAGTATAATTTCACATTAAAATCAAATAAGGAGCTTCAAAAGGCCTTTGCCTGTTTTCACTGATGTTAAATTCTTACAATGAAGAGACTGTTATGAAGTATTTTTTGTTGGCATTTGTTTGTCTTGTGTTATTAGCTGCGGAAGCGACATATTTCTCACTCTTCGCTCAACTTGAGCTCCTCCAGCTCAGTGGAAGTTTGAATTTGTTGGAGTTAGGGTTAGTTGTTGAAGATAATAATTTCTAATGACTCATTTCACTCAGATAATCATCAACATTCGGCTGGTATGAGCACAACCTACTAGTTTTATGATAAGAATAGAATTGAGCTATTTGCATAATGTTTGTCCTCGATGTCTTTTAAATGCCACAGATTTCGACACCGAACTTTCATACATGAGTGGAGGACAATCTAGATTACATTTCCATTGAATTATTTTTCTCTTTCTGTAGCAAGAACACAATTTACGGGCACAAATAATCACCAACTGATTTCGGTTATGCACTGCCATAACAACTTAAATATGCAAGTGTTGCATGGCAAAAACCATGGCATAAACTGGATACACAACAGATAAGATAATGGTTTTTGAAGTCTACGAATAATGCACGCTTAAGCATTGTATATCCAAAAATCAATCTACAGTTTTAATTACAAAATTAATCTGAGGATTATGAGACAAATTGGGTGTTGGAAAAATTAGGGTTATTGAAGGAGTCCTCGGGTTATGTTGATTGTCAAACAAAGAAGACATTGACTACATTTTTGGAGGCATTGTGATTTATCTGCGAAAAATGTCAAAAATGTGACAGTTCTAAATCCAATTGGAAAAAAATTCAGAATTTACTCAAACATTGCATTAATCCTTAAACAAAAAATAGTGCCAAACCTTGTGCATTTAGAAGATATCATGTTCCTGAGGTTTAGTAATTTTCACTTTAAAAATTTAAGCTATTTCAGTGAACATACTTGGTATTTGTCTGGATCATTAGTTCCACTTTGTCCAACAAAGATTCTTGCATTTGTCTCCAGCTCCAAGTCCTCCAGTGAGCGATTAAACTTTACAACTCTAGGCTCAGAGTCACAGTCCTCATAGAAGGAAACCTGATCCAAACTGACAGCCAGAGAGAAGCGGCTCCACTCTTCTGGTTGGTGTGCAAATTCAAAGCTGGCCACCTCTTGAGATTTATTTGAAGTTGGCTCTGTAAAATAAAAGATAACTCTTCTTCTGCCATTCTGCACTGCAGACAGCTTGACCCCCACATACATTTTATATTGGTTGGAGTCAGTAATAGAGAAAAGAACCCCAGCACGATCAGTTTTAGGCTTCAGTTGGAAGACCAGTGAGAAGTCTCGATAAAGGTGCGTGGGAAGATGAGCTCGTGCCAACTGCCCTGTCCTGGTATCGTCAGTGAAGATGTAACCAACTTGACCATTTGGGCCTGGAACGGCCACGATTTGTTCAGGAAGATTTCCAATAAGCTGCAACAGAGAGACTCCACTTTCCTCTGTGGGTTTAAAAAAGATTCAGAATTAAAAAGCATGGAATTAACTTTTTTTATTATTTTAATTGTTCCTTCAAAGTAACTGTATTCTAAACACACTATTGTGTAATCCTGGAAAACAAATCTTGATCCTCCCACCTGTTAAACGGTTAGAAAAGAATTGTACAATTTTTTTTTTACTGAAAGCTATATTTTACAATTACATACACAAAGTGCCATTGAGATTTGACCCTCTACTTGATGTCCCTTTGCCTTGACTTTAAGAAGATAACTGGCCTTACTTT
Organism: Danionella dracula; assembly: GCA_900490495.1. Classification (NCBI taxonomy): domain Eukaryota; kingdom Metazoa; phylum Chordata; class Actinopteri; order Cypriniformes; family Danionidae; genus Danionella; species Danionella dracula. The sequence continues at coordinate 18,897,767 of UELW01000334.1, forward strand.
CAGATGTAATTATCTACAACAGTATTTTTAGTGGTCGAGCACCAAAGGTGCAAGAATCCTATTGTTTTTCCTCGAGTTTTTTTTATTTATTTTTTTTTTATTATTATTATTCCGGGAATCATTGCAGGCACTTTCGGTACCTGAACATATATGAAAAGTCACAGATTTTTGCACACGCATCAGACCCGGTGAAAAATTTCATAAAATTTTGGTCCCAAAACTGATTTCAAAAAAATGGCTCTATAGCGCCACCTAACGCGTTGTTGCAGCTGTTGTGCAACCAGTTTGTCGTAGGCTAATGAAATTTGGTACAGATGTGTAAAGCACCAAGCTGCAACTTTTGCTAATATAAATCCTGTTTCCAAAATCGACAGGAAGTCGGTTATTTCGCAAAAACCTCTAAAAATTAGCGTTTTTGCTTGTTCTACACTTTGACGAACTACTCTCACAGATTTTATCCAAACATCTCCAAACTTCTTGAGTATTATCATAAGGCATATGGCATGTGATACTGAGAAGCTTTTTCGACTATCATAAAGTATGTGGTGGTGGCTGCGCGCCAATGTCCAAATTTCGACTCGAAACAAGAAGTTGTTATAACTCGGGCATAGAATATCCGATCCGGCTCAAACGTGTCTCATTCTCATTGTAGTCCAAGCCCGAGAACAGGCGTTTGACAACAAACATCATCCGCCATAGCGCCACCTAGTGGCGAGCATTAAAAGCCTGTTTATGATAGTTTTACGCTTCTATTTCAGGCATTGTATTGCATACACACTTAAAACTTGTCACATGTGTGTAGGACCTTAAGACCTACAAAAAAGTCCATTGGGTCGAGTTTCGAAACTGAATGAAAAACCGAATTTTTTGGGTTTTATGTAAAAAACATAGACTTCTTACTTTGACGAACTCCTCCTAGGCGAAATGTCCGATCCAGCTGAAAATTGGTGTAGTTAGTCGTAAGGCATTTGAGATGAAAAGTTATCAAAAACGCAGCAGTTCGTCAAACGGCCTTTGGGTGGCGCTCTATAGCGCCACCTGAAGCGGTTTTGTAGCTGTTGCGCAACCAGGTTATCGTATGCGAATGACATTTGGTACACATGTGTAAATGACCAAGCTGCAACTTTTATTAATAAAAACCCTGTTTCCAAAATCGACAGGAAGACGAATATTTCGCAAAAAGCTCAAAAAGTGTGCCTTTTCGCTCGTTTCAAACTTTGACGAACTCCTTCTAGGCAAAATGTCCCATGAAGCTGAAAATTGGTGTTGTTACTCATAACGCATTAGGGAAAAAAAGTTATCAAAAGCTAAGAAGTACGTCCAATGGTCTTTTGGTGGCGCCCCAGCAAAGTTCAACCTTCAAAATTGTGCAAAAACTATTAACATATTTTGGACTTTATCTCCGTTCTAGGTAATCCACTATCAACAAAAACAGCCTGCCATGATTAACATTGTCAGGTTGAACAAAAGGATATGCATCATTGTGACTGCGCTCCTAAAATTGGCTCTACAGCGCCCCTTATATGTGACAAAAAAAGCTTTTTAAAGCTGTTGCTCAAGCAGTTTGTTGTAAGCAAATGAAATTTGGTACACATGTGTAACGTACCAAGCTGCAACTTTTACTAATATAATCCCTGTTTCAAAAATCAACTGGAATTTGGTTATTTTGCAAAAACCTCTGAAAATTAGCGTTTTGCTCGTTCCACACTTTGACGAACTCCTCAAACAAATTTTATCTAAACATCTCCAAACTTCTTGAGTATCATCATAAGGCATACGGAACCTTAAAATTAGAACTTTTTTTCAGCTATCATAAAGTATGTGGTCGTGGTCGCAGCCAATGTCCAAAATTCGATTTGAAACAGAAAGTTTTTATAACTCGGGCATAGAATTTCCGATCCGTCTCAAACTTGTCTCATTCTCATCGAAGTCCAAGCCCGAGAACAGGCGTACAACAACAAACATCATCCATCATAGTGCCACCTAGTGGCAAGCATTGAAATAATTTTATCCTTCTATTTGAGGCTGTGTATTGCATACACACTTAAAACTTGTCGCATGCGTGTAGGACCTTACGACCTACAAAAAAGTCCATTGGGTCGAGTTTCGAAACCGAATGGAAAACCGGATATTTTAGTTTTTATGTAAAAAAATATAGACTTCATACTTTGACAAACTCCTCCTAGGCGAAATGTCCGATCCAGCTGAAAACTGGTGTGGTTACTCGTAAGGCATGAGAGAAAAAAGTTATCAAAAGCTAAGAAGTACCTCAATCGGTCTTGTGGTGGCGCTCTTTAGCGCCACCTGAAGCGGTTTTGTAGCTGTTGCGCAACCAGTTTGTCGTAGGCAGTTGAAATTTGGTACACATATGTAAATGACCAAGCTGCAACTTTTTCTAATATAAACCCTATTTCCAAAATTGAGGGGAAGACAGATATTTTGCAAAAACCTCAAACAGTGTGCGTTTTCCCTCGTTTTAAACTTTGACAAACTCCTCCTAGGGGAAATGTCTAATCGAGCTGAAAATTAATGTGGTTACTCATAACACATTAGGGAAAAAAAGTTATCAAAAGCTAAGAAGTACGTCAAATGGTCTTGAGGTGGCGCCACAGCAAAGTTCATCCTTCAAAATTGTGGAAATGTTTTTTACATATTTTGGTCTGTATCTCTGTTTAAGATAATCCACTATCAACAAAAACAGCCTGGCATGATTAGCCATAACAGGCTCAACAAAAGCATTTGCATCACTGTGACTGCGCTCCAAAAGTTGGCTCTACAGCGCCTCCTTACTGCTCCCTTACCCACCAAAATCTTCGTTTTAGCTGTTTTGACCCATTGAACATGTTAGAAAGCCCACCAAAATTTGTTCGAAGGTCATGTTCAATAAGTATAATAAATGAACACTGTCACTGAAATCGTATCTTGGACAAAAGCTCTGCAGCGCCTGCTTGAACGCAAAAAAAAAGCTTAACACAGAGTTTAACGAACTCCTCCAAGAAAAATTTACATATCGAGCTGATTTTTGGTCTGGTGACTCTTAAGGCATTTGGGACCAAAAGTTATCAAAAACTTAGAAGTTTGTCGCACGGTCTTGCTGTGGCACCTTAATGAACTTGACCTTTTTTAAACGTGTAGGGCTAAATGGATTTGTTACTGTAGCACTCGCATACTTTATCCAAACAGTATGAAAAAATTATGGAGTTACGAGCCTACCCTTCTGACAAAGTTGCTATGCTTAAGTGACAATATGCTTATAGCGCCACCTACTGCCTGTGTATTTTTGTGGCTGTATCTCCCACATACTTCATCCAACGTACATGAAAAAACTGAAGTGTGAAAATCTTATGATTCTCAACAGATTGATATGCTAATGTTATGCTAATCTTATGACACTGACTCTTGTTTTTATACGTGTTGTTTGTGTAACAATAAGGATTGTCTTCGAGTTTAAAGATTTGGACCGTTGGATACGAGGTAAAGTGCCTTTTCACCTCGTTTCGAGCTCTCGACGACGACGAGTGAAAAAACTCGATAAAGGTCGGGAGGCGGTGCCTTCGCTCCGGCGGACGCATCGTGCGAGACCCCTTCCATCGCTGCTTGCAGCTTTAATTTTTGCTTTGTTTTGAGGAGCAATACAATGAATTAAGCAGAAGGGAATTTAAAATCTGCTATTAATCTGTGTCTATATTTATTTAAAATGTCAAAGTAGAGGTGCTCTTCGACCAGACCCAATAAAGGGCCAACAAAATTAGCACCTGTAATTTAGCAATGTCTTTTTTTGCACACAGGACCTCCCAATCGAGGTTTAAAAACTTTTGTAGACTCCTTTCTCTTGATTGTGTCTCAGTGTAACAAAATAACCCACTGCTCCAACATACACTATATATAAGCAAAAGTATTCACTCACTTGCCCAGACTCCCTAATGAACTTAAGTGACTTTTTCTATGCCATAGGATTCTATATGATGCTGGTTCATAGCAGATGTATCCCTTCTGGAAAGGTTGTCCACAAGGTTTTAGAATGTGTGTATGGGAAATATAGAGCATTCTTCCAGAAGCACATTTGTAAGGTCACATGGATATTGGAAGAGAAGGCCTCACTCACAGTTTCCGCTCTAAATCATACCAAAGGTATTCTATCAGGCTGAAGTCAGTACTAGTCCAGTTCACCTTTTCCACACAGTCATTTATGTTTATATGAACCTTGCTTTGTGCACTGGTGTACTGTATTGATAAGGGCGTAGATCTACCTCCAAAGAACACAGGTTGTACTAAGGAGATAAGAAGGTTAAAATAGATGAGGAGTGTGTGGTACTCACTTTGCATATTGTTAGAAAACTCATATGAAGGAGGCCTACAGGTAGGTGGAGATGTGCTCTGTGTTCATGGGTTCTTGTGGAAACCAGTGTCCAAGGTGGAGCACAGGTAAGCCGGATGAGGACCTGTCCCAAATGGAACACTCCAGACTTATGAGCTTCATGCGAATCAACACTCTGGTGATGTCATGAAGGCCAGACGCTACTAGCCCTTGATTCAAGTGGTCAAGGGTGCTCCGAAGTCATAATTTGGGACAGACTCGTGTTTCTGCGGAAGCAGGAAAAGCTCTGCTAGTGTTTACACTAGAGCTGCGATTCAACTTGAATAAAGACGTTACCTGCTTTTGACTTCACATCGGTTTCTGCAAAAATATTATATATAATAACCAGGTGCAAATACTTCGAATTTACTCATTTGATTTAATGAATGGGCTATAAAAAGGTATGTGCGTATAAAACATATCATCATAATGGATGCTCTAGCGCTGTTAGAAGACCTTGCTAATGACGCTCTACGGAGGCAGCGTGTTTTCAGAGACCGTGAAGATTTCCTTGCTCATGATGATGATTGGCTCATGAGCCGATTTCGATTTCCAAGAGCCATCCTCTTGGAATTGCGTTCTGAATTACAGCCAGTATTGGAAAGACCCTCGCGGAGAAACCATGCGCTGTGTGTTTCTGTGCAAGTATTGACCACATTAGGCCACTTGGCCACTGGTACTTTCCACCGAGAGTTGGCAGACCGATCGGGTATGTCGCACTCATCCCTGAGCCGTGTCATGCAATATGTATGGGACGCCATAGTGGAGATGGCACCCCGATACATTCGTTTTCCTTACACGCAAGCTGAACAGCCCAAAATCAAAATGCAATTTGCAGCAATCGCCGGTTTTCCCAATGTAATCGGTGCTATTGACTGCACTCATGTTGCAATAAAGGATCTGAGAATGAATTTGCTTTTGTTAACCGAATTATTGGTGGTATTATTATGCAAGGAGATCATACATATTCAAAATGGGCGGTCTTAACTTCCAAATATGACTATTTCGGGAGGAGATTGGGGTAAGCAATACGCACATGCACCTACGCACAATATTCAGATAATTTTGATTTATAAAGCGAACCTTGCGCAGGTTCTGGCGTACGTACGGTTTTATGAATCTAAAAACTTTTGTGCGTACGCAAATTCTGCCTTATGTGCGTACGCACACTTTAAGGATTACATCTACGCAAAGTTTTATACATGAGGTCCCAGGAGTTCAGAATGGATTTAACCAGAGAGTACAGGTAGGTATGTGCCGTGCAGTGCACTGGTTGACCCTGAAATCCGCGGTTACAAGTAATCCAAAATTATTTCTAATGTTATTTGGGTCACTGTTGGTCTGGTCACTTGAAATAAAGATGCCAATTAAACCTTTATAATTTATATAGTACTAGACACAATTTTCTATGAAAAACATAGATCTACACTTTTTTACACCACGATCAAGCTCGACTATGCAGCTACTTGCTTCAATTAAAATATTACTGAGATGTGATCTTCATAATGCAGAGAGTGGACAAACATTTTCCATTAATTAATCCCAACCTAGATGCACCTTAGACACCTGCCATTAGACCTAATTATGTTTGGGGAGTCATCTTAAATGATACTTACTTAGTTCTTACTTACTTAGAGGAGAAAGGGTGCATCAATCCCTCAATCAGATTTCATGGAGATTTATGGAGGCCACACTTACCACCACAAAGGCTGGATAAAGAAATTCTGGCTATTCATTGTGTGGTTTCATTGTTTTAAATGAGGTGAGGTTAGAATCAGCAAAGACTAGAAAATTGAGCCTCTCTGCACTTCCCCTGCAACGTAAAGTTACCTTTTGGAGACCAGAACCGATCACATTGATGACACTCAACTTTGGCTCAGAAGTATCTATCCAAATAGCAGATTGCCCGAACGACATCTCTGTTTGGATGAAGAACCATCACTTACCGCTCAACCCGGCCAAGACAGAACTATATTAGTCCCAGCATCACAACCTCACCACTCAGCTGGGATCACACCTTCTCCTACTTTTAGGGAGCTCTAGTGATTCTGAATGAACAGTTGTCCTTCAAAGATCACATCACCAAGACAACTAGAGTTTATTTGGTTTGCTCTGCACAACATCAGAAAGATCAGGTCCTTCTTAATGGAACTCAACTTCTAGCAAACGCACTGAGACCTCAGCAGATGATCCAGAACTCTGCAGCTCGTCTTATCTTCAAGGAACTGAAGAGAGCCCTGGTTACGCTTCTCTTCATCTCTATTCACTGGCTCTACATTGCAGCTTATGCTTAGTTGAATTTACTGGTGCTGGCTTACAAAACCATTTCCAGATCAGCCCCCATCTACCAGAAGCCAGCACTCAAAAAAGGAACAGCATCTTTTCTATCCAGGAAAGTGCGAAAATCTCTCCTCAGAACTTTCACTCTCATTGTTCCAGTCTGGTAGAACAAACTCCCTGATCCAGTCAGGAAAGGAGCAACACTAACAATTTTCAAAAAGAAACTAAATCTCTACTTTTCAAAAAACACCTTCTTTTTCTTCCTTCTTTTTGAGGTTGATTGAACAAAACAATTAATATTGTAAGCAACCCAAGTTTGACTTTTAACAAATTGCATATGGTCTCTCCTGACCTGTAAGTCACTTTAGACAAAACACACATCTTTCAAAAACCAACCCATCTCTGGCCCATACGTTCAGCTTTTACTTGTCCTAGTACTTCAATGAACTACGGTACATGTTTGGACCAAGACTTGATACCAGACAAAGGACACAGATGTGCCTTGTCTGGCACAAGCCTCATCCGAGCTAATCACCCATACTTGGCTCTAGCTTGGACCAGATATAGATACCGAATTTCAACCTTAAAAAACCCTTTCAATGATGGACATTTACCAGAGTCAATAATTATGTCACTCCTGCCCTTTATTTAAATGAATAAATATATACAAAAATCCATCCATCCATTTTCATGTCAGCTTTCTTCCCTTTTGGGGTCTCCACAGCGGAATGAACCGCCAACTCTTCTGGCATATGTTTTACGAGGCGGATGCCCTTCCAGCTGCAACCCATTGCTGGGAAACATTCACACACACATTCACTCTTTAACACTATGGACAATCATTCTTACTCAATTCACTTATTCCGCATATCTTTGGACTTATGGGGAAACCGGAGCACCCGGAGAAAACCCACGCGATCACGGGGAGAACATGCAAACTCCACACAGAAATGCCACCTGACCCAGCCGAGCCTAGAACCAGCGACCTTCTTGCTGTGAGACGACCGTGCTACCCACTGCGCCACCATGACGCTCAATACAAAAAAATGAAAGTAGAAAAAACTTTTAAAATATATTTTCAAATACAATTTCAAAATATTACTAACAGCAAATGTAATATTAAAACATGTTAATATGCATAGTCTATGAGAAAAAGTGTATAATGTATAATATTTATACATTTTACTAGGGATGCACTGATACCACTATTTTGGCAAAGAGTACGAGTACGAGTACTTGCATTTCAGTACTCGCCGATACCGATACTTAATAAAAACATGATTTCAATTTACAGGTAACAGCTTTAGTCATATCATTTAAAAACAAACTAACAAGGGACTAGTTTGAAATTAAGACCATTTAGTTTCAATGAAAAGCATGTTGTATGCAACATATCACAGAATAAATCATTATAAAAAAAATAAGGGCTTAAATGTTAATTCTTATAAATTAAGCCTGGCTGGTGTTCCAGCTGCGGAATTGTTTCACATGTTTTATGGCTCGTTGTGGCGTTAAATAGTTCCACATGCGGACATGTCTCCCCTCGTCTTCTGCAGAACATTTATTTCATGGCTATATGTCATATTTGGTATAAAATAAATAAAAAATGATAAAAAAAGGTCTAAAATTTACTTTAAAATATATATTTTCTCAACTATTAAAACAAGTATGGTAACTATGGTAAAATTCAATAGTCAGATTTCCAAAAGACACAGGCAAGGTAGTTTGGATTTCACTTATTATTGTATTTCACTCAGTTTTGGAGTCTATTCTCATAACTATTTGCAATTAATCTTGTTAGGGAAGTAAGGAAATAAATATTTAAGGATGAACGAAAAGAATGAATCGTTTAAAGAGAAGTACTCTTATGTAAAACAAGTCAAAAAAACCAAGTCACCAAAATGAACAAAACTTCCCATCACTATCCAGAAGCTCTTTCAATGAAAACCTTTGTCACAGAGTCAATGAAACTGAACTTGCATAAAAGTGAACGAGACTTTCCTACCAGACTACCAGCCGGCATTCCTCATAAGGATGAGATCAAAACAAAAATCATAAACGATGACGGTGTGTAACAAAAAAACACTTTTTTAACAGGCATCACACTGAAAACTCCGCCAACACGTTTACACTGTCTATCTACGAAAACCAACTCAAACAAACAGTTACAAACATTATAATTATGCACTAAATGTGCAGTAATGACATCACCACGACTCTCTTCCAACAGGAAATGAGCAGCTTTGAAAGAGTCTGCAGCAAGCTTAGCTTCACTTTTAATTTCAAGGACTTGCAGTTGTCTTCAACCAAAGATTTTAGCGCTACAGCAGACTGTCTACCAACAGAAGGTAAGCTTGACACCAAATTGTTCTTAACTGTTCTTAAACAAGGGTCTTGCTGTCAAGATCTGCAGCATGAGCTGAGAAAAGTAACAAGATCCACATGATTTAACCTTACATTCTGAGGCCATTTAGACATTTATAAATACATTGTTACCTACTATTTTGCCATTCTAATTGACTATTGTTTCTTGCACAAATGAAAAGTACTATGTATTGAATGAATGAAATGTATTATAAATTTTCCACAACAGTACGTATGTTCTCTGAGTGTGCTTAACAAATTGCTAAATTCATGTACATAGTGTTGATTAAACTCACTACTTTAGAGCATAAAATTAATTTAGCATTTTCTCTACTTGATATAACCTTATTATTTAAATACACCTGTACAATCATTGTTTGATTTAAGCAGTAATAACAAAAATGTTCATACTTTAGTGAGACAGAATTGTATGTGTCTGCTGTATTTCAATCAAAGTTTCAATAAAATATATCTGGATCTATAATCACTGTATTTTAAAAGTCTTAAGTAACTACTGTTCATAGTCATTTTCATGTATTACCGAATGCCTAAGCCTCTTGGTATTGGCCACTTGGTCACCCCAATGTAAATGTCTAGAATCGCCACTGGTTGAGTTCACTTTCTTTAAAGGGTTGCATTCCAATTTTAAACCAACTCTGAACTGAAACATCAAGAACACCCTCACTGGAAGTAGTCACCATGAAGCGTTCTCATGCTAGATTATTTAATAACAAATTTAATATCTATCCATTATCTTGTCGGCTTTTTTCCTTTCGCGGTCGTCATGGCAGAATGAACCACCAACTATTCCGACATATGTTTTATGCTACGGACGCCCTTTCAGCCGCAAGCCATTGCTGAGAAACACGCACGCATGCATGCACTATAGACAATTGTTTTTACCCAGTTCTCCTAAATCGTATGTTTTGTTCTTCTGGGGGAAACCAGAGAACATGCAAACACCCTGACCTGACCCAGCCGAGCCTAGAACCAGCGACCTTCTTGCTGTGAGACGACCGTGCTACCCATTGCGCCACCGTGATGCCCACAAATTTAATAATGATTTATAACACAAATAAACATTGCCATGTATTGCAGCACATTCACATTTAGTTCTACTGAGAAAAAATAGGTGAAAGCCAGTCAGCAAAACTTATTGTCTGAAAAAGAAAACAGAGCAATTGACAATCCCACATCTGATAGACTAGTAATATCCCACCGAATGAATGTTTGTCTGAGTCACAATTCTCAAAAATCACAAGTTATCACCCACTCTGAATAGATCACAGGTGAATGCCACATAGACTTTTAGAAGCAGACTTCACATCAACTGAGACTGCCCAATACATTCAGAATTCTGGTAAATACAAAATCTATGGAAATCGCAATTCAAACTTTGGTTAATAACCCTCACAAAGAACAGATTTTAGACCAATGTATTTTTGCATTATTCTGATAGTGTCTACATGTGTTCCACCACGATGAGGCTGTAATAAATATGTTTGGTACCACAGCATTTTCAGAAACGTCCCATTTTATCCAGGGTGCGTTTAGTTTTTTCTTCAAGGATTTCAATTGCCTCAGTTCAAATGGAACCTATACAAACAAGTGTGAGGAACATCATGAACATCAGAGCTACTGATGTGGAACCGTTTAAATACAAAGCATTTAAATACATCTCATTTGAAACTAATTATTAGACAGGTTGGGTTGGTGAGACAAAAATAAAGTGTATTCTAAAAAAAACACACACAAGAATGTGAGCACCAGAAACATCCAGTGACATTAACTCTAAGAGGGTTAAAAAATGGATGGAGTATCTAAGAAAATTATGTGTGAAGACTTCTCATAATAAAAGATACTGTAGTAAATAACATGCTGACAAGACAAGTGAGAAGTTCAAATCGTTACCTTTGTGGTTACTAATGGTTAAGCATGGCTGACTGGACTTTAGTCCATCTGGGAGCGACTGGCAGGTCACAGGCATTCCCCTTTCCTGTAGGACCATCCAGCAGCTGTCCAGCAGCACCTCACAGAATGATCTGCAGGGAAGCAAGGCTGTCCCAGTTTTATCAGAGGACTGATGGCATCTTGGTGCCAGGAGTAGACAAAAAAACCATTCCAAACCGTGATGGCAGCCTGAACGCAGTAGCCAACCCCATTCGTTTAACACATGTACCACATCATCTGCCTGTGTGTGATTAAAAAAATTAGGGACTGAAAAGGTGACTTCACTGTGCGATAGACAGAAAGGCCAGTCAGAACCTCTTAATATGCAGTTTGTGGAATCCTCAGGGAAAACAGGCAAAGGAATAATTGGAATTCTGCTGTTAGTACCATATTTGTCTGTAAGGTTGTCTGATTTGCTGTCCTGAGTTAAATCCAAAGTGAGCCCTGAGACTAAGCCTAATCTACTGATCTCACTTTTAGAGAATTTAGCATTTATTTCACGTTCAACTGTTTTTAACAAAAATATATCTTTACCCGTATTAGAACGTCCAAGCTTCAAGGCCGCTTTTTTCCAATTTACAGTCTTCTGGCTCCTGGCTTGTACAGATCCTTGTGGTGTTCTGGAAATGTTTTCATTATCAGATCCCACATCAGCACGTTTCAGATCTTCAATGATTTTTCCAGTGACCAAAGAATCTTGGTCAACTGTGGAGTCCTGTGTGGAAACTTGAGTAGTCCACCAAAGGGCACTGAGAGGAATAGCTTGTAAAAGTAATAGCAGTGAAAGCCCCCAGCTGCACTTCATGTTTAAAGACTCCAGAACTTTTCAGCAAAAATTCAGTAAAAACAAGACAGCCTATAAAGCATGCCTGACAAAATGAAGCAGAAAAATAATGCCATGCAGTAATAGCTATCCTTTCTTTGACTGAGCTCACAATGATAGAAGAAGGAGAGAGAGAGGGAGGGAGTGTCTGAAGGCGTGTTCTGTATTACAATGAAAATACCCCATTGGCCTTTTCAACTTATACAAAACACACAAGCTTCTTTCTGTCCCCTCTGAGAACCCAGATGTGCTTCCTATCTTTCACAGATTATTTTTCAAAAGTACAATCCTAAAAAGGAATCCTTAAAGTATTCCCTGTTAACTAATAAACATTTAAAATTCAACTTTTTCATTATATTGCCATTAAAAGTGATTCTCCAAATGAATAATCACTCAGATATAGTGATTATCATTATATATCTATAGATTTAATTCATTCATTGGTTTGAACAGACATTGGTGTGTGAAAATAATCAAAATACAAGAGGAAGGTCTCAGGTGGATACATATTGGCCATTATTAGGGAAAAACTAAGCTAAGTTAACAATACATGTAATGAAAGTAAAAACAGTTGCAGACAGAGAACATTTCAAGGAGCATGCTCATGTCTTTGGTGTCGTATTAAATACAATGCCACCTGTACTGCTTACTCTGAAAAATAAATTTTATGGCAGTGCCAGATTTTTTTGGATGGAGCAGCATGAGCTGAGTGCAGATGATGGCAGACATACAGTAGTAGCAGGCAGTCAGGGACGAACTAATAGTTAATCGTGCATTTTTCATGTTTTTATTCAAAGATTAAAAAGATAATTTTGACAGGTGATTTAGAAAAGGAAATAATGTTGTTAAATTTTTATACTTAAGACATAAGACATTTCATCAATTACCCATTACTTCTTATAATGACACATTAAACATGTGATATTCAAAAGATGTCCTTATAAATTATTGTTTATAAAAGAAATTACTTGTTTTGTTTGTAAACATTTTCTCAGTACTCATCCAACTTTGCAAAAGTCTAAAAGCATTGGTACACAATGGTAGGGATGGAATAAGTAATAATGGAGTAAATAGAAATTGAGCTAGATCTCTTATTTATATCAGCGTGGTTAAGCTTGTGGAGGGTTGATATTCATTTGCCGTAGTACCTAATCCCCTTCTTCCTGGAAGTGCATCGGAAGCTAGATAGTACATGAAAGGTCCCCCTCTATCCATAAAAGCAGCCAGCTTCTCCTTCCCTTGCTGTCGTTAACGGCATGAAAGCCAGAGAGTACAACCCATGCTCCCAGGTTGTTGTAGTTCAACACCATCCAGGTGTTTCAAGTCAACGCTCCTCTAAATAAAAAATGTAGGCGGGTAGTTGCAACAAAGTCTGACTAAAGACATGCAAGCCACAACCATTTTCGCTCTTAAAAACACCCTGGAGAAATTCAACAAAAGTTCAAAGTATGAAAAGACTTTGCAGGAAGGCTGAAAGAAGGTGGAGAAAATCCAAACTTGTCATCCACTACGACCTTTACAAAGAGAGTCTTCGTGATTTTAACTCAGAATTAATCACAGCTAGGCAAGAGTTTTTCTCAAACTTAATTAATAACAACCTCAACAATACGCGAATTCTCTTTGCAACAGTAGAGAGGTTAACAAACCCACCAAACCAGACTACAAATGAGCTTCTGTCTGAGGATAAATGCAATGAGTTGGCTTCATTTTTCATCAATAAAATCAGTAACATCAGAAAAGGCATTAGTGCTTCCCCCTGCAGGGCTGGGGATAGACATCCTCAGCCTCCACTCTCAATGTGCACCTTTAATCTAATCGATAGCAAAACATTAATAGAGACGGTTCAGAGCCTTAGAACATCAACATGCGGTCTTGACACTCTACCAACAGTCTTTTTTAAAATGGTTCTTAAGAGTCTAGAAACCTCCTTGTGCTCAGGCTTTCCCCCCAAATCTCTTAAAACCGCAGTGGTAAAGCCACTACTGAAAAAGACAAACTTAGAGAATACTGTACTGAGCAACTACAGGCCCCTCTCAAATATCCCTTTTATTAGTAAAATTATGGAAAAGAGTGTGGCAAAACAATTGATTAAATTACTGACCCTAAATGATCACATGGATTGTTATCAGTCAGGTTTCAGAGCTCATCACAGCACAGAGACAGCACTACTGAAGATAGTCAATGACATCCGGTTAAACACTGATTCAGGAAAAGTGACTGTCCTGGTTCTACTCGATCTGAGCGCTGCCTTCGACACAGTTGACCACAAAATCCTTCTCGATAGATTAGAAAACTATGTTGGTCTTTCAGGAACTGTGATGAAATGGTTCAGATCATACTTAGAAGGAAAAGTTTTCTATGTAAACATTGGTGATTACATATCATAGTGGACTGCATTGTCTTGTGGAGTCCCTCAAGGTTCATTCCTTGCTCCTTAACTATTTACCCTGTACATGCTTCCACTGGGCCAAATTATGAGAAGGAACCAGATATCATACCATAGTTATGCTGATGATACTCAAAATTTCGGAAGCAAAAGCGAGGTTGTTAAGGTTAACTTGTATCTCAAAGCTAAGGGCCTAACAACTACAAATCAGGTCAGGAATCTTGGGGTGATTCTGGACTCTGATCTTAGTCTAAATAGCCACGTCAAAGCAATGACAAAATCCGCTTATTACCATCTTAGAAACATTGCAAGAATCAGATGCTTTGTTTCCAGACAAGATCACCAAACAGAGAGCTGAGATCCCTCGGTTCAAATAAATTAGTTCTACCCCGGGTAAATTCCAAACAGGGTAAATACTCTTCTAGTTACCATGTGGCCTAAAGATGGAAGCATCTTGCAGAGGAGATCAGGGGTGCCACCACTTTAGTCACGTTTAAATCCAGGATAAAGACTCACCTATTTAGTTGCACTTTTGTCGACTGAGCACCAACGTCCAACAACTATTTTACCTCTGCACTTCACATCTTAAACTTTCTTTTAAATTTTCAGTTTTTAATCACTTTGATTTTATATGACTTTTTTATGCTTAATTTGATTAAATGTACTTTCTTTTTACTCTTTATTTCCAATGTACAGCACTTTGAATTACTCTGTGTAGGAAATGTGCTATACAAATAAACTTGTCTTGCCTTGCCTTAATGCAAGGAAATTTGCCCCAAGCTTGCTCGGTCGCACAATGTCCAAATTAGTGGTCCATAACTGTTATCACTTATTGACCCAAGCTGAAATGATGCCTGTTGACTGGAGACATTTCCTCAATTGCCTTAGGTCTCCGGACTCCACAATAAAGAAGCAGGCGGTGGGTCTGGGTTTTATCTTAAGCTCCGCCAATAATTTTTATTTCATTAAGCTAGGAACAGGCATCAAAAGAGAAAGCCTGTCAAGAAAGCACCCTGACATCATCAGGGGAAGTGGTAAAATCAAAAGTGGTGCTAGGACAGGCATCCAAGGGTCCTGAGACTTTGTGATTAGAACATCCACCTTCAAAGTGTTTATTTTAAAATGATTTAAATTACACTTGGTTGTGTACAGAGCCAACAAGCTTGCATTTCGTGTGGCATCAGGTACAGAGGTTGGTAATAATAACAGTAATGGCTTCAATTTATATAGCGAAACTACCAACAACCCTCTTGATACAAGACGATCGACCACTGCGCCACTTTGTCAGCCAAGCCTTTGAATTACCCAGAAGGGTGATTGTTGACTCCAAGACATACGAGAGACATCCGGTTCCCTTTTATCATGAGCGTCGGTCAATTGGCTCTCCTACATGTATGTTGAGGTTGATTGGCTTGCTTCATCACATTTCCATAATCAGCATTTCACATACATTCCCTATCTGGGGACCATGGGTTATGCAAGTATATAAATAGTGTAATACATTTGTACTGAGAGGCTTTAGAAAATGCTCATGTAAAAGAACAATTCAGATCTCTTAAAGCCATTTGAATTTTAACACTACATATTTTTCACTCAAAGACTCCATGCAGCTGTGGAAAACCATTAAATGTTTTGTCCAACATTTTTCCTCAGGCGGAGCAATGCTTGTACTCAGAGCACACACTGCCTCCATTCACACCAGCAAGGGTTGTTACGTGTGGGTCTGGGTGACAGACACACAGCAGCTGCATTTCTTATCTGCTGGAGGATTCATCCTACATTTGTGTGTGGAATCCCATAACCTCATCAGTGTGAAAGGCACTTTTTCCCACAATCTGATTTTGACCGTGACTGAACCTCCTCTGCTGTCAACCTCAAACTTTCAGCCCAGCTGTTCTCTGCATACACGCTCTCACTGTGTTAAAGCCTGAATGTCTCTAATGCCTCTCTGTTTAGTTTTCTCATAGTTGCTGTATTACAAACATGCCAAAAATGGGAACGAGCTAAACACGCATCTCTACATGCATTTATACACACAAAAATTATACAGGAAATCACTGTGAAGCTTGAGAACAATGTTATGCTCACATATTACAACTTTATTACAGTACCTCCAAATTCTGCTCTGCATGTTTACACCTCCATATTATTTACAGGTGCCATCAGTCAGATTTAACATTATAAAGACTTTTTTTTACTTTTTCCATGCACTTGTTTGCAATTTTTCTGCTTTTATGGTGTGACTCTTGCTATATTGTTGACTTCTATGTAGTTGACCTTATGTTACTGATTGGCAGATAGATAGGCTTTGTGAAGCAAACAGCTAAAGACATAATTTAAGATATATATATACAAGTATAAAATATAAGTGAAAACTATAAAGAAACAAGAGAAATGGTAACCAGGGTCCTTTCGTATTAACGTTGTTGAGTATGTCAGCTTTCACATTCAGCCAAATTTGAAACTGACATGGATTCCAGCAAGTATGTGTATTTATTTTCTGGCTAACTCTCTCCCAAATAACTATTGCTTATAACTGTTCAAAAATATAATGTTTCATTAGTAAAAGTTGACTAGTTTTGATTTCAACATGTAATTGATTGTACCAATAACGGATGGGAGTGGCGTAACAGACTGTTCTAGCTTAATGAAATCCACAGCAGAGTAAAGAGCCATTACAACCTCACACTATTCCAGAAAGGCCATGGCAAAAGATTGGTGTTGATTTACTCACTTTTGAGCAGCAAGAATATCTTCTCTTAGTAGATTACTATTCCAAGTTCATTGAGTGGTTGAAGTCACACAAGAAGTGCTACAGTCATCACACATCTCAAGACACAGTTTGCCACATATGGAATGAGATGCTGAGATATTGATTTCGGATAATGGTCAGTTCACAGTGCAGCCGTTGCTAGAAAAAAGACAACAGAAACTATGATTGCGGAACCAGAGTGCTTCAGAAACATTAAATGGGTGATAGTGTGAGAATATGGCAAGATGTTGTGTAGAATCCACTACAAGTGACTGAACTTTCTGATCAGCCAAGATCATGTTTTACAAACGCAGAATGGACAGTTGTATAGAAGAAACAGAAAGTTTTTAATACAGACAAAAGAGAATAAAAACAACAACATGGACAACTGTGATCAAAATGAAACTCTGAGGAATGTTTTTTTATCAAACTGGTGAACCAAGGGTGATAGACATTCAGAGCAAAATGGTATGCTAGTCCTGCTCAGAAACTAAGTCTCTCAACCAAGACAGCAAGTGGGAGTGTTGCCACAAAGCCAAAGAGACTCATTGAAGAGTAAATGTAACTGTTTTGGTTAAAATTAAATCAGTAGTTCAAATGGTTAATGCGAATGTGTACAAAAAATTGTTGTGTTATGCTTATTAAGAGTTTTTTTCATTGCTTGCAGAGTGATGATATGTGAATGTTCATCTTTATATTTATTTAGTTGATTTGAAAACCACAGGGTAGCAGTAGAGGATAGTTAATAAACAGATGGTATCAAGACTCAGATTCACCTTGTTGACGTACTTGTTGTCGTTGTATGCTTGATGAAAGAACAGCAAAACAATGGTCCAGGTCATTGGTGGTATGGCCTGCATCCAGGTCATCAACATGGGCTCCCTTGAAGCCCAGCTTCACTCTCGCAAAACTTTCGGCACCTTGGAGGTCAGCCTTCATGTAGGGGTCACAAAAGTAGTACTGGGTTTCGACATCTTCTCTGCACATGAGGTTGATATTTGATATTTGATATTACTAGCCCATCTGCAGAGAGAGCGAATTAAGGTGAAGGTGAGTAAGTGCAGGCTTTTCCAGCGACAAGTGCATTATCTTAGTCATGTAATCTCGGACCAGGGTGATCCTGGGAAGGTCAGGAAAAACCAACCAGAATGCTGATGCGCAATCACGGCTGCATTACCCTGGCATTGAGGATTTAGGCAAGGTGACTGTCCTTCCTCGATTGTTGGGGCAGGCAGAGTCAGTCGAAGCAGTACAAACTGCAATTGAGATCCTCTCTAGGCACACTCTTGTAGAAATCCAGTCCCTCAAGATTCTGATCCCATTTTGCATGAGGTCAGTTCATTTTACAGGGGAAGCATCTTCTGACCACTTTGGAGCGGCAGCGGCTATCTCCTGCAGCGGTGGCATAACTTCGTAAACAGGACTGCCTAGTTATTCAGGGTGGGTTGTGGTATCATCAAATGTGTTTCCCTCAGATAAGTCTGAGCCAGTCCACAAACAGGATGTCTTGACCATGCTCCACCAAGAGGATCGGGTGCTAGCTATGCTGTGTGCACAATGCTATTGCCCTGGAATGTCCAGCGAGATCGCTCGTTGGTGTCAGTCCTGTGAACGGTGCCAACCATGCACCAACCTGGGCATTTCTGGGGCACTTTTTGGCTTCCAAGCCCAATGCAATCTTAGCACTGGATTTCACAATGCTGGAGTCTGCACGGAATGGGAAAAAAAACTGATGTTTTAGTAAGTACACCTTGGCAATTCAGGACACACTCCTTCTGGAATTTTGAAAGTGGACTGATTTTCCCGCTGTGTCAAATGTATGCTGTGGAAAAGTCACACACCACCCCGTATAATCCAGCTGGTAATGGGCAGTGTGAACAATTTAATCAGATGCTGCATGATTTATTGTGCATACTTCCTTAATCTCTGAAACGGGACCGGACCTCTTGCTTACAGCAGGTTTTATTTGCTTATAATACAACTCCACACCACTCCACTGGCGAATAACCATTCTTCTTAATTCATTCTTCTTAAAGGTGCCCGATGAGCCTTTAGAGGTGGGAAAGTTGGTTTTATTACAGGAGTTGGGGCTTTGGGGTCGCCATCAGATCCATGACATCTCGAGTCCTCTGCGATACATTACTGTTAGAAGTCCTTGAGTATTGCTCTACATTGTTATGTTGTCCTTTGGTTGTTCCCACGACAAGCTATAATGAGCAGCACCTGATGTGAGTGAGTGGCCCTTAAAAAATTGGACATTCCCTCTCTGTGTCTGCCTGTCACTCTCTCTTCCTTCTGTGATGTCATTGCCAGTACGTAAGAGTTCAAGAGGCTGAGGGCATGCGACCCGGTGACACCAGTTGTTTTCGGATGTTATGATGTGGCATTTCAAAAGTTGTACTCTATTCTTCTGTTAGCTTCATGTGTGTTGGGAACAGTTCTTAGTAAGTTGCATTTCCTCAAACTCTCGCTGTTAGCACCTCCTGCATCTAATGTAAACATTGTGTTGCTGTATGGGCACCTGGTTGCGATCTGTGGGCTCTTTAGTTGGGTTAACCAGCTTATCCTGTTCATAATTCTCTATCTGAGGGATCTGTTGATTTTAATTAAGATTTTATGCATTACAGCCTCTGAACCTTTTTGTTTTTGCTATAATTCCTGTTAATTGATTTCTCTTATTACTGTTTACTGGAACAAAACTACCACTTCAGCCCACTAATCATTGGTCTTCTTCTGGGCCTCTCATTGTATTTTCTTTGGCGTGGGGCACATAGCTACGAGTGCAGACTCTGCCAGGTCCACGCTCGCCTTGCCTACACTGAGGAACTCTAGTATCATTGAGCTATGAGTGAACCTTATTTTGTTCTTTAACCAATTTGGCTGTGCTTTTCATACTGACAACCTCCCAGTTCAATAGGGACTGCATTACATTGTGTTTGTCTGCTAATTTTCATGCTGTTATCTTTAAAAACTATTGAGCCTGATGGTTGCTCTGCTAATCATAGGACTGGGTTGGAGGTGTGGATCTAGCCTGTTTGTGATTTCTTTCTTCTGTACTTGCTGTAGGGATCTGAGCACTTGTTATCGGGCATGTGTGCACTTCACTGGGGTCAGGTGTGCATGTGAGTGTTTCTTTGCTGTTTCGAGACCTGCCAGCCTGCAGGGACCCATCAATCCAACCCGTAACAAAGAGATGAGTACCATGAACAATGTGTTTTAAAAGAAATAGTGTTTTCAAGTAAAGTTGTAAATTTAAATAATTAATAAATTGCACTTGGTGCAATCTTGACTCTTGCCTCTTGACTCCAGTTTTGTCAACCGAATCGTTGTCCTTTTACAACTTTTATTTTCTTTAGTTCCCTGAACTCTAACTCAGGGTGGCACAGTCAATCTATTAGTAAACTAAAATATTACATCCTATACCCTCGCATTGCCACACAGCTTTGCATACCGGCTCAGCGCAACAGAACGCACCAGTTGCGTCACTCTCAACCTCTGTACTGCGGCAGCCCAGGTCACCAACTTGCCTCCTGCCCCATGCGACCACCAAACCCAGCGGTGAATACCATCATCTCCACACCAAAAATGACAGTTATACCTCACCTCTCGGAATGGTTGGTCTATCACTCTCAATCCTTCCCAGTCCATATCCTCCTCGTCTCAGGTGTCACAGAGAATTTCATGTCATCCACCACCCTCGAGTGTCTCTGTGTCCCCCGCCTTCACCAATCCCCACGCTACCAATTCACCACCATTCAGGGAAAACTGCTGGGTCAAGGCCTGATACAATATTGCACTCCGGATGTGGAATTCGTTGTGAGGACAGCAGACCTTCGCAGCAGACCTGTTCCCCACTGAATACCGGGGATTCCAGGTCAAATTCAGCAAGATGGCGGCCACTCGTCTTCCATCTCATCGGCCATGGGTCTGTGCAATAGAGTTACTGCCATGGGGTGAAAGCTATTATAATCATGCTAGCGTTAGCTCCAAAGTTTATCTGAATGTACCTCTCTTTGTGATGTACTGCAGGTGAGGGACATAATTTGACGTTGTTCCAGACGTTTCATAGACAGTTTTGTTTGTTTCCACTTATTTGAAGCACTATCAAGAAGTTCTTGGTGATTGTTTAATTCAAATATAGTTCTGCCGCTGTTTGCTGACATTGTGTTTTTCTGAAGGAGTTTGATTTGTGAGGGGACATGATTGGCATGCAGCGCGCGTGCACTGACAGCGTGTTCTAATCTGGAAACTTTTTCTTGTTATGAAAACATCGCAAAAGTTTTAATCTATTGTCCAGTGTATAAGATGGAGCACAAGCCGAGCAAGAGACTGTAGGACTCGCTCTGCGCTCCGTTCATCCAGAGAGTGCGAGCGATCGAGCGCGCGCGCAGTAGGCTTCACACTATTTTAATGCACAGATTGACTATTCGTAGGCCTGACATACAACTAAAGATTTGCCGTCTTTTGTTGTTGTTTTCTTGGCAGTGTAGCATTATTGGACTCGGTCAAGACTACCATTCAATCGAGACCGAACGCAAACGAGTCTGAGACGAGACCAAGTCCAAGTCCGTAGAAAAATGGATCGAGTCCGGACGCATATCAGAACACAGGGCTGTTTGTTTATATCGAGCTTTCTTTAATTTAAGCAGGGATATGACGTATCAGATGTTTGGAATCATATTAGAGGGGATTTCTTCAAGTTCATTTTCTTTTGAAAGTACAATAGAAAAGTGAGTATAATGCCTGGTAGTTTTTTTTTAAATAAATGCATCCTTAGTAGTTTGGTTTAGACTTAAAAGGCGTGTTAGGACCCCTTAAGTGTGTGTTTCAGATCAACTTTATACATCCAAATTACTCTTCATTATTAGATGTTATGCTGCTCTACCACTTAGGAAAACTTTTATTTTTTTGTTAATAAATAGTAATAATCCAAGTACAATTAAAGCTGCAAGCAGCGATGGAAGGGGTCTCGCACGATGCATCCGCCGGAGCGAAAGCACCGCCTCCCGGCCTTTTTCGAGTTTTTTAACCTTCGAACAAATTTTGGTGGGCTTTCTAACATGTTCAATGGGTCAAAACAGCTAAAACGAAGATTTTGGTAGCATTTAAGGGGGCAGTAAGGATGCACTGTAGAGCCAATTTTTGGAGCGCAGTCACAGTGATGCATATGCTTTTGTTGAGCCTGTTAAGGCTAATCATACCAGGCTGTTTTTGTTGATAGTGGATTATCTTGAAAAGAGATACAGACCATAATATGTAAATTTTTTTCCACAATTTTGAAGGGTGAACTTTGCTGTGGCACCACCCCAAGACCATTTGACGTACTTCTTAGCTTTTGATAATTTTTTTTCCCTTAATGTGTTATGAGTAACCACACCAAATTTCAGCTTGATTAGACATTTCGCCTAGGAGGAGTTTGCCAAAGTTTAAAATGAGCGAAAACGCACACTTTTTGAGGTTTTTGCAAAATATCTGTCTTCCCATCAATTTTGGAAAATGGGTTTTTATTAGTGAAAGTTGCAGCTTGGTCATTTACATATGTGTACCAAATTTCATTCGCCTACGATAACCTGGTTGCGCAACAGCTACAAAACCGCTTCAGGTGGCGCTATAAAGCGCCACCCAAAGGCCGTTTGACGAACTGCTGCGTTTTTGATAACTTTTCATCCCAAATGCCTTACGACAAACCACACCAATTATCAGCTGGATCGGACATTTCACCTAGGAGGAGTTCGTCAAAGTATGAAGTCTGTGTTTTTTTACATAAAACCTAAAATATCCGGTTTTCCGTCCAGTTTCAAAACTCGACCCAATTTACTTTTTTGTAGGTCTTAAGGTCCTACACGCATGCAACAAGTTTTAAGTGCGTATGCAACACACTGCCTGAAATAGAAGGGTAAAACTATAAAAAACAGGCTTTCAATGCTCGCCACTAGGTGGCGCTATGACGGATTATGTTCGTTTTTGTACGCCTGTTCTCGGGCTTGGACTACGACGAGAATGAAACAAGTTTGAGACGGATCGGAAATTCTATGCCCGAGTTATAACAACTTTCTGTTTCAAATCAAAATTTTGTCCTTGGCTGCGACCATGACCACATACTTTATGATAGCTGAAAAAAGTTCTAATTTTAAGGTTTCGTATGCCTTATGATGATACTCAAGAAGTTTGGAGATGTTTAGATAAAATCTGTGGGAGGAGTTTGTCAAAGTGTGGAACGAGCAAAACGCCCATTTTTAGAGGTTTTTGCGATATAACTCAATTCCGGTTGATTTTAGAAAAAGGGATTATATTAGTAAAAGTTGCAGCTTGGTACTTTACACATGTGTACCAAATTTCATTTGGTTACAACAAACTGCTTGAGCAACAGCTTTAAAAAACAGCTAAAGCGATGTTTTTGGTCACATATAAGGGGGCGCTGTACAGCCAATTTTTGGAGCGCAGTCACAGTGATGCATATCCTTTTGTTCAACCTGACAAGGTTAATCATGGCAGGCTGTTTTTGTTGATAGTGGATAACCTAGAACGGAGATAAAGTCCAAAATATGTAAATTGTTTTTGCACAATTTTGAAGGTTGAACTTTGCTGTTGCGCCACCCAAAGACCATTGGACGTACTTCTTAGCTTTTGATAACTTTTTTTCCCTAATGTGCTATGAGTAACAACACCAATTTTCAGCTTCATCGGACATTTCAAGAAACCTATGGCTTGAAACGAGTTTGAAACGAGAGAAAATGCACACTTTTTTAGGTTTTTGTGAAATATTCGTCTTCCTGTAGATTTTGGAAACAGGGGTTTTATTAGTAAAAGTTGCAGCTTGGTCATTTACATATGTGTACCAAATTTAATTCGCCTACGATAACCTAGTTGCGCAACAGCTACAAAACCGCTTTAGGTGGCGCTATAGAGCGCCACCCAAAGGCCATTTGACGAACCACTGCGTTTTTGATAACTTTTCATCCCAAATGCCTTACGACTAACTACACCAATTATCAGCTGGATCGGACATTTCGCCTAGGAGGAGTTCGTCAAAGTATGAAGTCTGTATTTTTTACATAAAACCTAAATTATCCGGTTTTCCGTCCAGTTTCAAAACTCGATCCAATTTACTTTTTTGTAGGTCTTAAGGTCCTACACGCATGCGACAAGTTTTAAGTGCGTATGCAACACACTGCCTGAAATAGAAGGGTAAAACTATGAAAAACAGGCTTTTAATGCTCGCCACTAGGTGGCGCTATGGCGGATGTCGTTCGTTGTCATTGGACTACGATGAGAATGAAACAAGTTTGAGCCGGATCGGATTCTATGCCCGAGCTATAACAACTTTCTGTTTCAAATCAAAATTTTGTCCTTAGCTGCGACCATGACCACATACTTTATGATAGCTGAAAAAAGTTCTAATTTTAAGGTTTCGTATGCCTTATGATGATACTCAAGAAGTTTGGAGATGTTTGGATAAAGTCTGTGAGAGTAGTTCGTCAAAAAGTAGAACGAGCAAAAACGCCCTTTTTTAGAGGTTTTTGTGAAATAACTGACTTCCTGTCTATTTTGGAAATAGACTTTCAATTAGTAAAAGTTACACCTTGGTACTTTACACATGTGTACCAAATTTCATCCGCCTACGACAAACTGGATGCTCAAAAGCTGTAAAAACGCGTTAGGTGGCGCTATAGAGCCATTTTTTAGAAATCAGTTTTGGGACCAAAATTTTATGAAATTTTTCACCGGGTCTGATGCGTGTGCAAAAATCTGTGACTTTTCATATATGTTCAGGTACTGAAAAGTGCCCGCAATGATTCCCGGAATAATAATAATAAAAAAAAATAAAAAAAGAAAACTCGAGGAAAAACAATAGGGTTCTTGCACCGTTGGTGCTCGACCCCTAATAATTACATTTCCACACGACATTTATCAAATGTGGGGTAGCACATTTCTTCCAGCATTATAGATGGCGGTAATGCACCAAAACAGGCTACTACCCACTCCTTATGCAACAAGAAGACGAAGCAAAAGCAGCAGAGTAATTCGTCGAAGAAGAGGAGAAAGGTTTACGTTTTCGGATGAAGATGGCGGCCCCTTCTGACGAGCAGAGCTTAGAATCGTTAATCAGTAAGTAAAACCTATTAACCTATATAAAATACATATGGGGCGATGGTACAATGAAATTTAAAGTTACAAAGCTTGTTTGCGTCCCTCCGAAGTGTCTTTATTCACACAAAAGTGTATGTGTATGTGTATGCCATGTGTCGTTGTAACGTCAGGCAAAAACAGTTGCCTTTCTTTGCTAATTTAGTTTGTGTACCTCACTTTTTCAGGAACGTGGATGTGTGTTACTTGTTCTGTGTGTCTTGTTCTGATCAAAGTAAATTGCAAATTGACTAGGTACCTCTCCGTAGAGACAGGCCGGACTGCCTTGTTTTTAAGAACTCCTTCAAATCTTGAATGGTTTTTAGAAGTAAATTAGAAAATACTTAATTCAGTCACAGAATGTTGTGCTGTCGTGGTCAGTGTTGACTTCCTACTTTCAAACTTCCACCTTCAATATTGCAGTTAAAAACGAAACACATCACTTGGTCTGTTCTCTGAAAAGCTATATCTTCTGGTCAGCCTTGTGTTGTGTGCTTTGGATGACGGTAAAGACACCTTCAGACCACAATTCACATCAAGTAGAATTACTTTTAATTGTTAAACAAATAATAACTCTGAAACCTTAAAAAGTATTTTTAGTGATACGTATTGCATATTTTCTGTGAAAATACCCCCGTGAGTAGAACTAGCAAGCTGTATGTTTGTTTGCTCCAGACTAGAATTAGGGTCCAATGAGTCACTACAAAGCAGGATTTGCAATAAAGTTGAGACTGAACTTTGATCATGATCCAACTCCCGAACCAAAACCAAAAATATTCGCCTAAATGATATCACAAAAGCTGCCTTAGCTGCTACTTAAAGCTGGAAACAGATCAACTAAATTTAATGTTTATACCTAACATTCACAGATGTCCGTTTCCAGATGCGAAGATGAACAATAAAAATATCTGATTATTCGATTGATTACAGTGATAGATTAATCAAAATAATCTATAACTGTTGCCCATATTCGATGAGTGTGTGTGCAATTACACATCAGTCCTGTGATATGCTCGCAATGAAAATCACGAGTGTGCACATGGAAGTTGGACGTGAATCTGTCTTGTTAGTATACTGACTCCAACTTAGAGTTTGATCTTGATCGAGCTCGACAATCGAACTACCTGCTTCAAAATAAGACAGACAAACAGTGGCATAGTAAAATGAAGATTTATTTATAAATGTGTGGAAATTGTCTGGCGTCAACCTTCATGAGACACTGCCAAGACACTAGAAGAAAAGGCAAGTTCACGTAACCCGTGTGTTCTCTCATCGTCTCATCAGTCACATTAGAGTCCAGGAACACAGTTATCCCTGTTTTCAGGGCACTGCCATTTAACAATTGTTTTGATATGCTTACTTTTTAATGCCTGATTCCTCTTGTCTCCAAAATAAGCCTCAGAAATGTATTTGCTCCTTTCAATCAAGATCGATTAGGGAATGCTTGGAGCTAGTTTCAGCTGTTACACGAAAAGGTTAAAAAGGCTCTTCACATAATTTTCATAAAGATATTGCACTGATAAACAGCATAGTCGTTACTAATTTGTTGCAGAATAGCTTTCAAAAAGTTATTTGTTTTTGAAGAAATTAACGATCAAAAAGTTATTTGGAATCGTTTGTCGGTTGTTTTATCACACCATGGTTTCTTAAAACCATGAAGCCAGATGTCCCCTGTAATTTTGTCATGACTTCAAGTCCAGAGGAGTCCATGAACTCAGATGCATCTTTCACATGGTTGCTTGGAGTAACCTAACCGTTTTGTTTTTGTCATAGGTCTTTGCAGCAAATTTACAGATTAAGACAAAATCTGTATGTTCAGCTAATTTCACAGATAATTATACAAGTGTTGGATTGCTGTTTTACATCTCTCAGAAAGCTAGAATGTTTATGTTGGAGAAATAATTGGGTGGTTCTAATTTTTTGCACTTTACCTTTTCTTTGATATAGCCATTGATTTAACGATGTCCACAATTCCTTATTATTTTAATAGTAGTAAAAGCTTACACATTATGTTTACTTTCTGTGAATAAAATCGTTTCTGATGTGGGATTCAAAGTATTATAAGCAAAGTTGGGTTTTTTTCTCTTCAGACAAAGCAACCAACCCTTTAAACAGAGAAACTGACTGGGAAAGTATTCAGCTCTTCTGTGAGCTGCTCAGCAGTGAGCCTGAAGGGTGAGTCCACTTTTTTTATTCCTTTACTCTCATATTGCTCATGAAGTAAGAAAACTAAAATGTATCCTCAGACTCGTATTAAAGAACCTTGATAAATCTATGGTTTACTTTAATGGGGTTGGATTTCATTTGGGAAGGGGAATTGGTCCCGGTACTAGTTCCAATCCAATACTTTTAAAGCAATGCCTGAACTGATACTTTGCAAAGGCCACAAAATGATGGAGATTGACTCAAGAATATATTTTTATTGAAGAAAATTTTAATGATTAAAATGGAACAATATGTAAAAAGTTTAAACATTTTTAATTTTGCTGTGCAATACTCACTACTCATGAGTACTTTTCAGAAGGGCTACTTTTTAGTCATTCTCTGGGTACTATTAAGAAAGGATACTTTTACTTTACTTTCATTACTTTTTTTGCCAAGTAAAGGTACTTTTACTTAAATACGATTTTTCAGTACTCTTTCCACCACTGGCCGTCATAGTGCTAACATCAGTTTCTACATTCAAGCGCTTCTCAGAGGAACTTATTTGCTGTTGATTTGTTAAAAAGGGAGATGAGGCTGGAGGGAGAGAGGGACTAGCTCATTCATTGGACTATCGTCATGTCGTTGAAACTGGACTGAGGAATAAAATGTTGATAGCAACAGTTCAGCAATTTAAGTTGCACTGAAATTAAACTTCTCGTTCTGTTTCTCGTTCTGTTTCGGTCCACTCCAAACCAGTTCTGTAGGTACCGGTTCTGTATTAGCACCGGGTTTCAGGACTCAACCCTAGTTTTTAATAGTTTTAAATTTTAATAGAATCTTTTTTCAAATGTGACGTACAATGCTTGAGTCAAGTAGAAAGCAGCTTTGTGCAGGTAGTGGACTGACATGCAGAACTAGTATTTTCAGGATCCTTAATAACGATTGACTGAATATAATATGGACAGAGGGTTCACGATGTCAGCCATAGGTTTCTTGCAAAGTTAAATGAAGCTCAAAATGGTTGAAGCCTAACATGAAAAACACGTCCTCAGAGGTGAGACATGGTCGTAGTGAAGGTGTCTGTTAGGCTATAAGGTTTATAAATACTTTTTTAAATACATCTTTAAAAAGTTAACAATAATTCACCCCCTCTGACTGTTGATCTGAATCAACAAACCTGATGGAGCCAGGGGTGGAAACATGTTTTTTTCAGCCCCAAAGTTGGCCAGTTTTAACACTGGAGTCAGCCTCAAGCAGCTGCTCGGGGAACTGCAGTTCAGTCACTTTCTATCATGCATTAAGAGGTAAAGCAGGAGGTTGCCCCTTAATATTAATGCATTCGTTAAAGGCGGAGAATGAATGTTTATAGACAAAATTTGTGTTCATGATCAAATATACATCATATTAAATCAATGCAACATCATGTCCAACACCAGACTGGCTCAGAGCCAAAACACTAAAGACAGCAACATGAACTAAAGATGTTTGCCGGTAAAGAAAGCTGTTTTAACAATGAAATCTTTGAGGTTTGTTCTCTAGTTTTTTTAAACACTATAAGTCTTGCAGCTGCAATATTAAAAAAACAGTGCATTGTTTTATAAACATGCTGTTTCTGTTTTTAATCTAAACGATTCATTTGCTCAATTGAACTCGCAGTCTTTCAGTTTTTAAAAAACATGCAAAATAACCAAAGGTAATAGTATATTATAACCTTTACTATAAATGTAAGCTGTTTACTTATAACAACTTTTGTTTTTGGTGTTAACATCTGTGGAATACCTATATTGTACAGTGTTTTTATCTCTCTTCTCTCTCTCTCTGTCTCTCTCTCTCTCTCTCTCTCAATACTATACTCAAGGGCGCTGTATAATGGTTTATTTATTGTTCTCATTATTTTCAGGCCACAGCTGGCCACCAGACTTCTAGCTCACAAGATTCAGTCTCCTCAGGAATGGGAAGCCATCCAGGCCATCAAGGTAAGTAAAGCATTTTAAACTTTATCTTAAAATTCTTTTATAAAAAATAATTTTGCACACTTTTTAAATTTTATAATCTATTCTGATGATTCAGACTCTTTGCTGTTTAGTTGTGCATCTCTGGTCTTGTTTTGCATCAATAAGATTTATTGGTTGAAACTTGCTTATTTGCTTATTTGGCAACCACATCAATGAACAAGTTCTTAAAGTAATCAAACTCTCTTGAGTGTCAGGGTCACTTTCTCTCTATTTTGTGTTGAAAGCCCTTTACCAGTCTGCTCTTCTCTGTGTTTTATGTTAAGAACACAGCCTTCACAACAAGGGGTGGGAATCTTTAAGTACTTTATGATGCGATCCGATTCTGAAATCAACAACAATTCCGAAACGATCCTTCATATACAGTTTTTAAAATATGCTTCTTTTACATTTCAAATAAATAGTTTTGATGAGGGGTGGGTTTAAATTCATATCGCCATATTTTCCACTGTTCAGATGGTATAGGTATCGCGATATGAGGGGGGGAAATCACATTTTAGTAGACATTAATAACATTAGAGGCAAAATTTGCATTTTACCTTTATTCAAAGTGAGAGATCAGACAGATAGCTGGAAACGGTTTTTGCCATGGTTTAACGGTTTCTACCCCATCTTGGATAAAAAAACAAACTCACTCGAGTGCAGGAATCAATTGTGCGAGCGAGGAGAGAAGGGTTTGAGAGAGAAATACAATTTCACAAATTCACAAGAGCACCTGTGTGAGGCTCTCTCAGGTGCTGAGATGCAGAAAACTGATCCAGTTTTCTGTTCGCGCGAAAGTCTTTATTCAATAGCGAGAGAGAGCTGATTGGCACCTCAGGCTGCCGCCTGCACAGCTCGTTAAGTGTTGCCAATTTATCGACTTTGTCGCTTGATTCAGCGACTTTTCAGACCGCCTTATAACTTTTTTTATAACCCAGCGCGTAGTGACAAATCTAGCGACATTTTCTGCTGTTCCTGGCGCCCAGCCCTAGTTTCTGTGTTTTTTGGTTAATTGTTAGAATCTCTTGATGATTCAATGCTTCACAAAAAGCGAGCTCCGTGATTTGGTGAAGTGGAGCTTTCACTCTCTTGGCCGCACTCCCTGTTAAACATTGGATAATGACATAAAACTTTGTCGATAAAGTGAATAACCTTCCTTGGTTATCCAAGTTGTGTTTTGGTTTGCTAGCAGTTGGCATTCTTATCACAGCAATATTGGTCAGAGCATAGACAGTGCAGGAATAGCACACAATGCTTTGTTTACAAATGTGTGTGCGTGGAGCCTTCCAAAACGTGCCATTTGTAGACTTAACACACAAATATTAATCCGGTTTAAGGGTGCAAACCCTTGGAAATGAAACCTGTTGCTGACCGGGTAATTTGATTGGCCTTTTCAGAATTCAGCGGAAGCTTTGCTACCTTCTTTTGAGTGAAGCTGGCACCTGATGCATTTGGGACAAAAAGCTGTTTCTTTAGGTTGTAGTTTGTCCATTGTTTAAAAGAAGAGAATTAGTTAAAGATAGAATAAGGTGCATGATGACTGGATATAGTCAGAAATAAAGTAAGAATTATAACTATATCAGAACTCTAAGGTGCTTAAGAGGTAATGTGCAGATGTTTGTGCCGGGCTCTCCTGGTGTTTGGGGCTCTGAAGCGCCGGCCGGAGGGTAAGAGCTGGAAGAGGAGGTTTCCTGGGCGGGCAGCATCCAGAGTGATTTTAAGAGCCCTCTTTCTCATTCTGGAGAGGAACAGTTCTTTTCAGCAGTCCAAACTGCCCTCTGGAGTCTATGGATGTCTGATTTAGATGCTGAATTAAACCAAACAGTGATGGAGGAATACAGAACAGACTCCATGACTGCTGAGTAGAACCAAGATATCAGCATCTGTGGAAAGTTGAACTTCTTCAGATGGCGCAAGGAGTTACAGCCTTTGCTGGGACTTCTTCACAATGGATCAATGAGGGGGCTCCACTTAAGAGCCTCTAGATCAGGACTGCAAATCTTATTCAGTGTTACATCAATACACCAACATGCATTCATTTAAAAACATATCCCGCCACTGCACAATTTCCTGTAGTATCCAAGTTGCGGTCAGCTCTGATCAGCTGAAATCCAGGCTGCTCTCTGGAATGTCTCAGTTCAGCCACTTTTTACCACACAAAGCAGCAGAGCTTAAGAAGTTCTTGTTTATTTGAGTCAGTAGATGTGTTTCTTCCATTTTGTTGGCTAGAGATGTAATCTAGGTAATGGTGTTCTGAGTCCACGCTGCCGGAGTTTGAACAGAACTTCAGCACGTTTCCCCCTCTGTCATCTATGGAGGAGCGTTACTAAGTTAAGATAGTCAATAAAACCTCAGAGAACTGCAAAATAAACAAGACATTGTTCTGAGAGTGCTGTCTGATGCTTAACAGCTCCTCCCGAGTGAAAGTGATTAAGTTAGCAAAACAGAATACTGGACAACTAGACAAAAACAACAAAAACACTGTAGAGCCACGGCTGCCATTCTCGGCACCATCTTGGATGATGTTTTTTTTTAATAATAAATAGACTTGTATTCATAGGCAGATATTTGTAGAGAGTGTGTAGAAGGAACATGGAACCTTACGAATGACTAAAGATAGTCGCATAAAGTACAGAATTTCATGAACTTAGTTCGAAGAAAATTATAACCATAACATTTTTTTTGTCCAAAATGTGGTTTAAGGTTCTGGAGGCTTGCATGAAGAATTGTGGAAAGAGATTCCATAATGAAGTGGGAAAGTTCCGGTTCCTGAACGAGCTCATTAAAGTGGTTTCACCTAAGGTAAATCAGCTTTATCAAAACCTGCTATATGTAAAAAAAAATCAAAAATCAGAATCTAAGCAATGCTGAAAAGGCTTACATTTAGATTGAAAATCTTGATTTTCTTTGTTTTAGGAAGAATTTTCTAGTTTAAACTTTTAGGGTAAAATATAAGAAAACATTTTTGTTGTAAAACAAGCTGATTTTGCCACTGATCTGAATTTTTGGCTCAACTTTTTCTTCTTATTACATAATTGTTATAATGTTATTGACAACTTTAGAAATATATGTTAGATAAAAACACATCTTAAATGTAGTTAAAATCTTGTTAGTTAAACTCTTCCTAGATCAAGCAAAAAAAATATCTGCCAATGGGGTAAGCAAATTTGACATGCCAATAATTATTAAGATGAGCAAAAATGTCTAGCAAATGCTGTTGGACCTTAAAAAGAGACAAACACTCTCAAAACAAGTGTTTCTATGCTGTAAGACCGCACTGGAAATAGAATATTTCAACTTGCATCTAGTCTCTAGTGGTCTTAAAACTAGGATATTTTTTCTTTTATTTAAGACCAAAGACTAAGATTTAACGAGAATTTACCATTAAGCTCATCACATAAGTCAAAATGCTTTAACCTAATGCTTAATTTAAGAAAAAGAGTCCTTCTACATATTTAAAAATAAATCTGCCAAATGCATACATATAAATGTAAAACTATTTGATTTGACTAGAACCCATTAGTATTCTCCCGGTGAGAAATGTACATT
Source organism: Danionella dracula (assembly GCA_900490495.1). Classification (NCBI taxonomy): domain Eukaryota; kingdom Metazoa; phylum Chordata; class Actinopteri; order Cypriniformes; family Danionidae; genus Danionella; species Danionella dracula. Next base: position 18,930,494 of record UELW01000334.1, read on the forward strand.
TATGTTGATTATTTGATCATTTTAAGACTAATACAGGGGCAAAAATTCATCATCCAGATACATCTGTTTTCCTTTGCCGATTTTTCTGCACAGATCCCTCCTGTTCTTCCTCTCTCCTCTCTGAACTCTCCTATCTAATAAATACATTAAAAAGGCACAAAATAAAATCTAAAAAAGAGGAACAATTAAAATATAATTTCTAAGTTAGAATTTTTAGTTTTAAGACAAATTTCTGTATTTTATAACCTATTTATGAACATTCTTGAATGAACACTGTTTTCCCTAAAATAATAGCATAGTTTTATTTTGATTGATATTTCTTAGTATTTTTTTATTTTTGTAGATATCTAATACTTTGCGTTTTTTATGACACTCACGAGAGAATTTTTGGCTGAAAACCAGAGAAAGTCTCCCACTTTGAATGGACAATTTTTTAGTGGAGACAATGGACAATGTGTTATGAACTCTAAAGACTCTTAGGAGCGCAGAACCACTATCTGTGCTATTCTGAAAATGAGTGCAAAGAAACCTAGCATTCATTCTATTAGCTTGATCCTGAGGGACTTGAGCAAAAGGATGAAAGGCTTTCCTGAGAAACATGGATGCAGTCGCGGTAGCAGTCAACAAGAGATCGTCTGATGAGACACCTGGAGGTTCCTGAGGGTTCCCAAAAGATTTCCTGACTCCCGTATTCCCATGTCACTGCTAAAAGGTCACCCATGGTGATGGTTCCTGAAAGTCACCCGGAGTGATGCTGAAAGCCACCGGTGCCAAACAACTCTACAACCGCCACAACCTTTTGACCTTGCCTATCCTGCTTAAAGCCTACCCAAATGCTCAAAGGTACCCTGTTTCCTAAAAAGGTGATCACATGGACAATGCTGAGAGAAAAAGTGATCCACCTAAAAGAACTGTCAGATACCCCAGTACACCTGTTTCTGTGTGTTCGTGGGATGAGAGGATTACAAATGAGAGGATTACCTATGAAGAGGATCCGAAGCGAGTGTCTTTCTTTTTATTACTTTATTTTTACTTTTTAAATTTTTTAGTTTTGGGTGAAAAGCTGTGTAATGCTGATTTTTCTGGTTGTTGGAGAGTTAGAGAACAGAGTTTTGCTAAACATTGGATTTTATGCAAAATTATTGTAAATATGGAGATTATTCCAAAAATATTATGCTCATTATCAAGTGTACAAGTTATAATAATCATCATAATCACCAAAATAGATGTCTGCCGCTACTATCTCTTGAGACATCTCTTAAATTTATCTTTGAGAGAATGATGACTGAGTGAATGACATTTTGAACATCATTATATTTGGAGCATCTGTAACCCCTGATTAGAAAAAGTTTATTGATACATCAAGTGAAGAAGTAATGCTAATGCATGAATGATGTCTTGAAAGCATGATTGGACAGACCGGTATCGAACGGCCCTCCGATGACTATCTCATCGAAATCGCGTTTCCTTACGAAGATCATCATCTGCGGATCTTATTCTACTTTTGATTAATTATTATTTTGTTTGTTTACTGTTTTTTGTAGAACATTGGCAAAAGACAGGAAAAATGCTACTCCTTAACTTAGTCCATTGAAGTAATGGAGAAAAACTATTTTACATAATTAACTCACTTAATTGCCTTAACGAATGGAAACTTGGAAAGTTCCCAAGGAGGGAATGTGGGAGTTTTGGCAATTAGGTGACCTGATTTAACATTTGTTTAATTCATACATTGGTTTTGATTCCATGAAAAAGACAGTCTGACCTTAAAACGGAGTGACATTTTTCTGATAAGGAAATGTTAATAACAGCAGAATAACTGCCACGTGATACTTATATCTTGACATGTGGAACTTATTATTAAGAACACCTTGAACATTGATAGATAACTTCCTGTATATATATCGCGCCAAAGGAGGTGCAGTTTTCGAGCCAGGTTCTGTAACCCATCACATTACTTTTCAGCACAAGATCTTTCAGGAAACAGCAAAGAGAAATCGGACTGAAAGTCGTAGTCTGTCTTTATTGAATTTATTTTCAAAAGTGTATTTTATATTGCGGGAAAACAACCACAATGTTTCACATTTTAAGACTAAACTGTATTATTGCTTTCTTAATTTAAGGTCATAGTCATGTATATACACTTACTTTAATGCTAATTTTTAAAAAAAATCTCAGTCTGTAGTCTTAAATAAAAAGAGAACACCTTCTAGTTTTCTCTAGATCGGTTGTCTTGTTTTAAGACCTCTAGTGACTAGATACAAGTTGAAATATTCTAGTTTCAATGATGTTTCACTGCTTGGAAAGACTTCTTTTGAGAGTTTTTTTACGAATCTGTTTTTAGGATCCAACAGCATTTGTTATCAGCTAGACATTTTTGTTGATTTTAAGAATTTTTGCCAAGTCAAATTTCCATAAACCATTGGCATATTTTTATTTTTTTTACTTAATCCAGAAAGCGTTTAACTACATTTGAGAGCGGTTTTTCATTGCACAATGAATATTTTTCAATGAAAGTTTGCTTGATGTTTTTTTTTCCATTTTGGCTTTAGTATCTTGGTCTGAGGGCTCCAGAACCTGTGAAGAATAAAGTTTTAGAAGTGATCTACAGCTGGACTATAGGGTTGCCAGAGGAAACAAAGATTTCAGATGCATATCAAATGCTCAAGAAACAAGGTAATCTGTTATGTGTGCTTTCTTTGTTTGTACAGGTAACACATGTTTATAATTAAAGGTGCAGTTTGAAAGAAATGGAACACTGTCATGTGATGGCAAATGAACATCATGTATCGAGATGTTAAGGAATCATGTTCAAATCATGCACTGATTTCCTCATCCAGGTTGCCTATTAATCTACGATTTCTGAGATATGTATATATGTATGACAATGTTGCATCTGAAAGGTCTCGTTTCATTTAAAGAGTGGAGGTAAAGTTGCTAATTTTTTTTATTGAACATGCAAGATATTGTTAACTTGCTGTAGACCAGAACGTTTCAGCTTCTCTACAGTTGAATAAGATTCTGAATGTTTATCCAAATGATCCGTATTAATGGATACAAATAGATTAGTTCATGGTTTTATTGCATTATAATAGTACTATATTAATTCTAAACAGCGTCACGGTGGCACAGTGGGTAGCATGGTCGTCTCACAACAAGAAGGTCGCTGGTTCTAGGCTCGGCTGGGTCAGTTGGTATCTCTGTGTGGAGTTCTTATGATCTCCCCGTGATCGTGTGGGTTTACTCCGGGTGCTCCGGTTTCCCCACAAGTCTGAAGACATGTGAATGTGAATGCATAAGTGAATTGAGTAAGAACGATTGTCCATAGTGTTAAAGAGTGAATGAGTGTGTGAATGTTTCCCAGCGATGGGTTGCGGCTGGAACGGCATCCGCTGCATAAAACATATGCCAGAGAGTTGCGGTTCATTCTGCTGTGGCAACCCCGAAAGGGAATAAAGCCGACATGAAGATGAATGAATGAATAATTCTAAACATCTGCGTAAATACCAAATGTTTAAGAATAAAAATATACAAAATCGATTGTTCAAATGATCCCCTCTCAGTACATTCTCTGTAAACAATAACACCCGGATCATAAACACACTGACACAATATAAACTTGCAATTAATGCCTTTGAACCAGAGACTCTAGTATCGAAGCACTTGCTGAATCTGGCAAGCTGCATCTTGAAGAGGAAAGGATGAGCGCTCCGCTGGATCACTGATACCTGTTGTGATCGTAAACATTTGTATACTGCACCAAAGGAGCTATTTTTCATCTTTTGGATCAGTTAGATCACTGCATTTCAAATTTTCAGGGAAGTTACAAAACTTTTTAAAAGAAGACTAAATTTCCCTTTTTAAGCTTCTTTTTCTCTTTATTTGTTTGCTCAAAAACCCTTATTTAAAACTACCTCATTCACTTTAAACATCTAGAATACGTATTAGCTTTAAAAAGCTTTTTGAGTGCAGGGGTTAAATCTGTGAAATTTCTGTTGTATGGGCCATTTTCTCCCATTCTTATATTATAAGAAAAAGCAGTACATTCCTACCGCTTTTGAAATATTCTTCCATTACTAAGTGTCGTAGTATTATTTGTCTCAGCTGTAAGTAGTTATTTGATTGTCCAAGAAACTCGTCTGAGTGAAAGATCTATGTAAACAATTTGCTATAGTGTTACATTTTAGAGTAGACATTATACCAGCTTTTTCTCCTCTTCTGACTTGAGTCACCACTGTAGATTATTGTTACACCCAGATAGAGATGTTATGATGCTGAATGAGTGGAGACATTACATAAAACATGTAGTATTCCAGCTGAAGAATTTGAGAAAGGCTTTGGGGCCGTTAAACACTTTAGAATGTTAGAAATGATGCGTATTTATCAATTTAGTGGGGTTTCACCAGAATTAATGAGCAAATTCCTTTTCAAACGTCTGAAAAGGGCTTTAAATGGATCATCAGTAATGTTCTTCTATTTAGTCTAATATCTTTTGTTTTTTATAAACTAAAATGCTAATTTGACTTCCATGACAACAATCCAAAGAGATGTGTTTAGGTGGCTTGATTGATGTTTTTAATTATACAGAAGCTGAGCAGTTTATGGTGAAAGCAACCTTTGATTGAACAAATATTTAAATAAATATATTTATTATGTGATACTAAATGTAGTCACATAATAAACTTATCGATCGTGATTTAGTTCATCATGGTTATCTTTATTTCCTGAGTTGCCTCTGTTTATTTAAAGGAATTGTCAAACAGGATCCTGATCTTCCAGATAAAACCACCTTCAGTCTGCCACCACCAAGGCCTAAGAAAGCTGTCTTTGAAGACGAAGAGAAATCAAAGGTTTGGAAAAAGTGTTGTTCAGATTACTTTGAAAAGTAGTTCAAATGTGTAAAGTTTTTGAGTAGAGATAAAAATAAGTAAACAAATGAATGTTGATTGGATCAGTTTTAGTTTTCTATGTTATTCCAGCTGCAACATTAAATCCATAAGCAGGCTTCATAGGATTTTATTTTAGGACTAAAAGCTCAGTGTTGAATGCTAATAAAACTAAATAAAGCTATTTAACAGACAATTACGTTTGTGTTCATATCCAAAAAAAGAACAAAAATAATAATTGTAGTCAATAAATCATGGTCATTATGTTTTATAACAAACATTTACATTTATGCATCTAGCAGACGTGTTTATCCAAACTGACTTACACTAGGGGGAGACAATGAGGAGTTACAAAGTGTCTATAGTTGTGCGCTAAGCCAGCAAACTGGCCTCTGCAAAGTCACTCATTTGTCAACAAGAGTATCGATATGTCTGCATTCTGTCGCGCACAGCTGTTGGTGTGATATGAATGCTATCTACTAGCTAACAAAAACACCACAGATGCTAACAAAGGACAGATATTATTTACCTACACATATATTATATAAATATAGTTTCATACGTACATCCACTGCTTTGCTCTGATTAATATTTCAGCATGGCATTGATTGATTGATTGATTGATTGACCTTTATTTGTCACTACACTGTTACATGCAGCAAAATTTAACCCCTCCTCACTGAAGCCCTTCTCACTCTGTACTTCAGTCAGAGCAGCGTGAGATTAGGGGAGAAAAAAGCCATAGCAACAAGCACATTCAACACATATTCACATAGACAAAACATCGTATAGATTCGGTCACAAGCAGGTGACGTCCGGACCTTGCAGCTGTCCAAACAGCGCATCAACGGACCCCTCCCTTTCAGACTGGGGAGAAAGCACAGAAGGCAGTTCAGATCTTGGGGAGTTCAGAGCTTTTCGTTATCTCCTTCTCTGGGAGGAGTTGCTTTGACTCCTGCAGCATCCCAGCCAAGTCTGTCCTGGAGGAATGGGGAGCCGAAAGAAGATTGAATTTGAATTTGGGTCGAGATCTATCAATTTTACAGACCTCTAATGTCCATAATGTCCATCACTGGCCTCCATTTTGGTCAAAATCTGATGCACGGCTGCACGCTTCCTCCGGTTCTCGTCCACTTTGAGGTATATACCCATTGTCTGATTACTGACGGCTCTGCCAACTGCCGTTTCATGCCATCCTGTCAGCTTGGTGGGATTTTGAGCTTGACTGACCGCTTTTTACAATCGCTGATTCCCCAGGGCTCCACATAATCCCATCAGCAGAAACCCTGTGATCAGAGTTCCAAATAAGTAGATATCCTCAATGTCCTCCAGAGAGAGGGTGGCCAGGCACATGACGCGCCACTTCTCCCATCAGTCCATTGTGTAGCCAGCTGCAAATGTTCCCTCAGGACAGGTGGTTTCCCCCCGAATCCGAGCTTCTCGTCGAGAAGATGGTGTCAATTGCATTCAGAGACTAGCTGATCAGATCCATGGTTACTCTTCTCGTCCTGCTCTCTAAACTCTAAGACGCTAGACAGAGGGAGCCGGCAGGAGAGGTATGGGTTAGGAGAGAGAGACAGATGCGACCGCCTTCGTCAAGAGCTTTGATGGCAATGCTGACCTCTAGCTAGCCAAAATACAAAGGAAAGTTATTTATTTCATTTCCAGAGTTTTGTCTTCCTTATCCAATGCTTAACAGGGAGTGCAAGCTGATAGAGTGAAAGCGCTCGCTCTGGTCTAACTCAACCAATCACTGAGATCGCTTCGATACTTAGTTGTTGTAGGTTTATGTTATTGTGCAACCTTCACTAAGGGAAGTTCGTAGGCTTGACACACAAGTATAGATTGACCTTAACTATACTTGCTCATATAATCACAGTCGCAAACAGCAATTTATCACTTTCCTCAAACATAAATTAAGCTCATACCTTGATATCAATGAAGAATGTGATCATGGAGAGAGAAAGCGAGAGGAAAAAAGAAAGAGAGAAGAGAGAGGGAAAGAAGAAAGGATAGACAAATGAGCTGCCCTTCTCTGAGCAGACTTGGGAGCAAGAGACTGGAAACAGATCCTCGCTTGAGGTTCCTTTCAGTATAAATCCCGCCCCTCTATGTCACTTCCTGTTCAATCAAGGGCACAGGTAAACATAGGCACATACAAACTCAATCTTATTGGATAATTATTTACAATGATTAAATATTCTATAACATTGGTCTGAAGTTGAGTATCTTCAGTGGATGAATATGTCACCTCTCATCTCACTGGCAGATCTTTCAGTGTTCAGATAAGACTCCAACCACTCAGGATCAGAGCCTGTTATGCCCATTGCTGAGAGGGTTGAGAGGAGGATCTGGTGGTTGACTGTGTCAAACCTTACAGAGAGGTCCCTTAGAATGAGGACAGATGTTCTAGAGTCTGCCCTAGCACCTCTTGAGTGCTTCGTTCTCAGTGCGTGGGCTAAGCAGTCTCTGTTGAGTGGCCTTTCTTGAAATCTGATTGGGTGATCCATTATGTTGTTCTGTCTCATAAAGGATGACGTTTGACTGAAGTCGTTCTGTGTGTAAGTTTAGCAGCGTAGGGCACCACTGATGTGTTGAGCATTTGTTTTTTTTTTGAGAAGCGGACTAAGAAAATTCAGTTTTTTTGCATGTGTGACTTTTTATTGAACGTCCATTTTTACAAGTTCATTATTTGTATATTTTGTAAACAGCAAAAATGTTCTCTGTGCACTGTTGTATTGTTATTCCTTTATCCTTCAATAGATGTTGTCTCGGCTTCTGAATAGCTCTCACCCTGAGGATCTGCGGGCCGCAAACAAGCTCATTAAAGAAATGGTCCAGGAGGTGAGCAGATGACTTTGATTTTTCTAGTTGTACGTTTAGTAAACTAAACCAAATCAAAGCAACACGTTCAGCCAGGGACACTCACTAACAAAATGAAGGGTTTTTTGAGTTTACAACTGGAGGAATGGGTGGAGTTTATAATAATTAATGGTGTTTCGCACAGATTCGTTCTCATAGGATATAAAATATTTGTTGTTAAATTAAAAGCCCTGGTTGTATTTTTAAGGTTTTAGGGGGGTTTGCCCACACATCATTAAGCCATATTTCCAAACAGCTAAAAGTTTTCATCTTCATCTGAGGTCACGTTTTCAGTGTTTCGTTTCATGTTTTTTGTGTTGTAGGATCAAAAACGCATGGAGAAAGTTTCAAAGAGAGTTAATGCTGTTCAGGAGGTAAAGGAAAGTGTTGGGCTTCTCACACAACTACTGGGAGGTTATAGCAAAGAGAGCACCTCCCAGAGCAATGAGGACCTCATGAAGGTTGGGATAACCTCAGCAATGACGCTTTAGTGCTGTTGTTTCTCTTAGCTCATCACGATCGATTGTTCAGATGGTCTTTTTACTTTCATTGCAGGATCTGTTTAAACGCTGTGAAAAAATGAGACCCACACTGTTCAGACTGGCAAGTGATACAGAGGACAACGATGAAGCACTTGGTGAGAGGTGTAGGCCAACGTGTAAATGGTTTAATTGCACATTTACAGCCTATGAGTTTAGGAAAATGGTTAATATGTGAATGTTTGTTGGGTGTATGTTCACAGCTGAGATCTTGCAGGAAAATGATAGCCTAACACAGGTGATAAATCTGTACAGGCATTTGGTGAAAGGGGAAGAGGTAAATGAAGACACCAGCAGCCCCGCTAGGCTTAGAAGTATGTAGTCTCTTTTATTCTAATTTTCTCAGCTGAAAGATGTAAAGATGATGTTATATTTGTTTGGGTTTATTTTATAGGTAGTCATGGTGCTCTTTTGGACCTGACGGGGCTTGACTCATCCCATTACGCTTTCTCTGAGTCTGTTTCTAAGAACAGTGAATCCACTCAGGAGTTGGGTATTAGCCTTCTGGATGATGAGCTCATGTCCTTAGGTATATATCATATTCTTTTTTTTTTAAGAACATAAGCGAGTCTATATTTCCTGGCAGCAACTGTGACCTCTGGGTAATACTGTCCTTGCACTCGTTGTAAAGGGCCGGGACTAGCGTTTGAGTAAAATGTGTGCGTGATGGATTTTGTACTTTGGTTCCAGTATGTGGATGATTTGTCGACATCCCACATTCTCCACTACAGAAAATTGTCTTGTATCGGCAACAATTAACACTCTGATGTCTCTTGTTTTTGCCCCAGCTCTTGCACTTAATGTTGGAAGTTTAGCAGCGAAAGCTTTCGTTATCGCTGATTGTCCTTTGTTTACGTGCATTGAACTTCTTTCTTTTCTCTTAGCGGGTGCAGCTTTTTGTAAAGAACTGTGGTTGTTTTCCAAAGACTTTGACATTGTGGTCGTGTAAGAATAGGTTTGTGGTAGTATTTTTTTGCACCGGGAACACAAAATGTTGCCACACTAAGACTTAAATGTTCCATGTGCAGCTTCTATCCTTACCTGTCCCTCACACTCTATCATACTACTGTTGTGAGGGTGTCATCAAATTCTCGCGATACCAGTCGCATTAAATGAATCTTGGGAAATCTTGTGTTATGTGATCTCTTTGCATTATTAATATACATACGAAGAATTGAAAATATGAACATGTACTCCCTAAAAGTAGATCTTTGAATTAAACACAGAGTGCAGATTGAGGTGAAAAATCAGCAATTAAACCATGTTTTGCATTGAGGTTGCTTCTTTCAACAACAAAAAAAGAAAACAATTATATAGACCTTATAAATTTAGGCAGTGGCAGTGCTGACTGAAGTGTATGAAGCTTGGAATGTGCCAGTCCCACGTGATTATTTTGGCCCACATTGCCCCTGCAAACACGAAAGTCTTTCTCAAGCTTTTTGGCTCCTCTTGCCTCAACAGGCGTAGGTGACTAAGCAGAGTAGTTCTACATACTGCCCATGTTTGATCCCTCCTGAGAGGGGCTTCCGGTTCTTGTATCTGTTATGACCCTGGATACGAGATGTGTTGAACAGTTCCCTGAATATCTAACCTTTGAAAACTATCTCTCAGGCTAGTTTTTATCTGTGCCATCTTCCCAAGAACAACCTTGCCCCATTGGCTCAAGACATGTTGTTCCGTCAGTTCCTCAATGAAACAGTACGGTGTATTAAGGTGCCAGAAGGAATAAATCCAATCTGTGCAATCTCCGTGCTAGTGAGGATTGACGCACTTGCTTTTCTGGTAGAGATGATAAGGGGGTTAAATTTGATCGACTGGCCAATAAAAATTAAGGTTTAGACTTAAGGCCAGGGCAGAAGAGGCCCTTCTCGGCGCCTGACTAATGAAGTGCACGTCATGCCTGACCGTCGGCTGACTTTTTGGTGCTTTTCAGGATGGTTCCCCAACACGGACCAACATCATGCAGTGAGTGATTAGAGAAGTCCAAAAATACAAAAAAGTACAGGTTTTCTACATTAATAATATCCAACTTCAACACAGTAGACTTGTTTCAGTCACTATTATTTTTACCGCAGAGAGTCAAAACAGAGGATAGAAATGCAGTGTATGGAAGGCTGATTTAGTTTAAAAATGTGCAACAAAGACCTTGTAGACAGCATTGAGCTCCAAATGGTAAAAGCTAAATAACTAGTCAACTAGTAATGAGGCCATGTAGGAAGTTGTTTGCTTCGTTAAAATGCTTCTGATAATTCAGGCTACATTTTGAGAGCCTTGTGAATGTTTTCACTTTCTTGTCACATGTTTGATATCAGCGAGACAAGATGTATCGCCAAATATTAAAATCTTGTTTGCATCAGCAACAAGCTGAATCTGAAGAAAGACTGAGCAGTCTGGTTTTGTTTAGATTTGAAACTGGTTTTTGATATAAAATTAACTTTAAAGTAATTTTTATAATCGAAAGAATCTTGAAAAATGGGTATATTTGTTTTAAAATAATAAACATTTGAACGTATTTATAGTTTTTATGACTACTAAATATTGATTTAATGTTTAAAAGCCATTCATTTGCATTTCCTACCAAAATATCTAACTGTGCAAACCCATGTGCCACATTTAAACCTGCAAAGAGAGAGAAAATCTTCGTCTGATACTTTATTGCATTATGCCTTTTCAGCTTCATGTATAATAAACTATTAATAACAAGGGGTCAAATTTGGTACTAACTAAAGCGTCACTGTTCTTGATGTACTCATCCGTTGTTAGGTGATTTTCCATTGTTATGCTTGACTAACTTTTCAATTGGATAAGTAGTAAAAAGTGGTTGAAAACAGCTCAATTGCTTTTATGATTTCTCTGTTTTCAGGCTTGACAGAAGCAGCTTCCAACTTGCAATCTTCTCAGTCAGAAGAGGCTGTGGCATGGAACACTTTTCAGGTAAACAGAACATCAGTTTATTCTGTTTGTGCTTCGATCATGTGAAAGCCTTCTGAGTCCTATGTGATGTAGTGAAGGGATTAAGTGAACCATTCACAAGTTTTGTATTGTGAGCCAGTCACAATCATTGTTTTTTTTTTCAATCATTAGTTTGGTATGGGCAAAGTGTTTGAAAAAACAAAATGGTTAAGCAACTAGAGTTTTGTGATATGTAACTGCTTGACTAGTTAAATAATTAATATTAGCCATTATTAACAGTAATTCTCCCAAAGTCTCTAGGATTAAACTATCCAGCTATTGCTTTTGCATATGTGCAGGATTTTATTTACATACAATGTTCTGTATGAATGCTCATATTACAAGCAAACTAGACTTGACCAGGAATAAATCCTCCATTGATTCAGTATGCACGAAAATTACTTGATATTGATAATAATAATCATTTTCTCTCATTCAATCCGTTTGTCAGATTGGTTTAGTTAGTAAATGTGTGTATCATTTGTTCATTTGAAAGAGAATCTACCAACATGAAAAATGTGACAATGAATTATGAGCTTGCGTCACACTTTGTTTTTGTATTTTCCTTTTGGTTGGGTTTTGTTTTGAGTCAGAGTGTGAAAGCTCAAGTGAAACAAGCGATGGCTATTGTAGTATAATTAAAGTTTTAATCCATGATGACCATACTCATACCTCAACGCCTAGGAGATTTGAGACAATGGCCAATGAATAAGAGATGCTCTGAAGTGAGTGCGTGAAGATTTTTTGTTCATCACGTTCTATACAGACAAGTGATGAATACAGAAAGGGAGAGACTTCACAAAAAAATAGCTGCAGATTCATAGATTCTCTTTTCCCGGTTCAATAACTTGAGGTACATGCACTAATAATAGACCTATAAGATATATTTGTAATCTGTGTTGCATTTCTGAATCTCAGATGATTTGAAACATCCAAAGCTTGATTCAAAGCTGCCAATTCGCCTGATTTACATCAATCAGACTTAACAGGGCTTACAAAATAGCTAGCCCCAACTTCTCAGGGCTGTTGTCTTCCAGTCGGCCTACCAAAATGCATCTCTGTCCTGCTGTCGGGCCATCTTACATGGATGAAAAATATAGTGATATCGCTCAAAAAATGTTTTGTTCCAAGATACGAAACCGTTCCAAGATACGAAAAACGCACACGAGAAATACATATTCGACGGTTGATTTTCAGGCAGAAGACAATAGTGGGTACCATGTGACTGAATTCAACTCACCACCAACAGTTCTGCTCTCTTACTGGGCCATTCCAGCCCTGACACTGTGCAACCTGCTCTCCTATTAGTCAGGTGTATATGGGGTTATTATTGTAGCAATATTATTTTCAAATGCGTGACTCGACTTGCAGAAGTGTATCAAGTCAAGCATTTGCTAATAATATTGCTACAAAAAATAATCTGGTAGTTCTCACCCCTGACCCCTTCCCAGAAGCGTTCTTCCTGTCTTCGCGTAAGCTTGATTTTTCGTGTTTGTGTCCTAAATTCGTGAATAATTTCGTGTTGCTTTTTTAACAACGCGTATAATTATGACTAAGGCTCTCCTCTGCTACCATCCGTTCTCCTCCCCTACCACCTCCTCTGACACCGCCATATTACCTCAGTCGAAAGGTAAGGGTTATTATTGTCATCTATTTTATTGTTTTCATTTTTTTTATTCTGTTTTCAGTTATTATTATTATTATTATTATTAGATGTATATTGTGTACTTTTAAGAATCCTACTTTGTTTTTCTCTGGTTTTCCATGTTATTTAATATTTTTAGTGTTGTTTCTGTGAGGCTTGGAACGAATTGCGCATTTCACACTTCCTTTGAAATACGAAAATCTTTTGAATAATTCATTTTGTATCTAGAGGTGTCAATGTATATTAATGCTTTGCATTCTCTTACAAATACAGTTGGGTAATTATGTTCTATGTAGGTTTCGGGCAATGGGGATGCCACTATAAATATATGGACTATATTATGGAATGATTTTTTGAATCTTACTTTGCCTTTTGATTCGTTGCATGAAAACAGTATAAGGAGCGACAGTACGATTGGTCAGGGACGTATTTGTTACGCACCAATGCCTACGAGGACTTCCTGTCAGTCATTACTATCCTCACTTTACTCGTGAAATCTCTCGCATCAAGCTTAAACGAGATAGAAATTGTCGGCTCAGTGGAGAGAATTTTGAAAACACATACGTATATGTGTGAGTGTGTGAAAAAGTGCATTGACCGAGGTATTTTAGTTCTGCTGGGCCAAATAAGACAGACCAGGATAAAGAAGGGACAGCCAAAGAAACGCAGACTACCACAGAGAAAAAACTTTCGAAAAAAAAACAGGCAAAAAGAAAGCACAGTTGAAATGTTATACACTTTTTCTTACACGTTCATAGACATTTCTGTTCAGTTTGAACCAAATATTGACTTGATTTGTAGTTTGACTGTTTTATACGGTTGCTGTCATTTGTTGCAAAAATGTTTTGGATTAATGATTTGTTTCCTTTACAATTCATATTTTATTCACGCTACCTACATTTATTTCGGGCTACCAAAAACTAAATAGTGCCTTCCCGAAGGGCGACCAGAGATTAAAAAAAAATTTGAGCCCTGCTTCGCAAAACTAAAACTAGCAAGACGGATTTGATTTTGTGAAAAATTTTCCTCGAAAAACGAGCCTGCGGAATGATCATAGAAGGCCTTGGATCATGGGAATAACTTGTCTGCGTTAAAGAAAACGCAATCCTAAAGCAACGATAACAACTTACATCCCAAAACTTTGATTGACCTTTAGCAACATCTTTAACAACATTTATTCTGCCACTAAAACTCTACAATTGTCCCTTGGTAAGGTCATTTTTCTTTTTGTAATAACAGGAAAGCAGGAATGTATCCAAACTTCTTCAATGAAATGATTTTTCTTATAACAAAGCTTCTCCATTTACAGTTGCCACAAAAAGAGTTTTCCAAGCAATTTTATGACCATTGTGAAACCCCATTAAAGTTAAGGCAACGTTGGGATTGAAACCAGGAGTTACTGTAAACTAGATCAGCACTTTAACCAACTACACGACGACTCCAACTTGGCTCTCAAACATGAACTCGAAACTAAATGCCTACCTGAGAAGAACTTGGACTTTTAATATTACTTTTCTGCTTAAAATGACTGTTATTACCTCAATCCTTGCGGAAGTCCTAACTTAAACTCTTGTATGACCTCAATAACTACTGTTAAAAAGCATTGGAATTCACAATCGATCTACTGCTGTTTTGCTAACAGTTTATGGGGGTGTAACCAAAGGAATAAAAACAATCCATTCATCTCCAAGCTAAACCAAGTTTGCACAACAATAGTGCCAAAATACACCACAGTCTTAAAACAGGCTCTGTGAAAACCTCTTGAGAAACATTACAATTGGAAGCTGGTTGTGTAGAACGCTCTCAGAAAGAGGCAAAACTACTTTTCATCAGCTAGCGTCTCCACCTGAAAAAGCACTAACTTTCAACCAGCTGCACGAGCGGAATGTCTGTTCTTCTTTCTTATGACAGAGCTAACCTGGTAAACACAAAACCTGATTGTGACCAATGCTTTGGTACATTTCACCAGGGTTTTTGCCTTGGTGCACCTACGAAAAGCGTGTTTTATTGTTCAGAATCAGGATTAGATCCCACATCTGTCTCAACAGATCAAAAAACTGTAGAGGCTTTATCATTACCAATGCTATTATTACTCTCACAGCTGTGCGATTTCTTTTGCCATTTACAGATTAAAGTTGTTCTATTTAGAGGAGAACATGATTTGTCACTGATTTATAGGCTTATGAAATTTAATACAACATCTGGTGAGGTGTGTCAGTTCTTTTCACTTAAAGTTATGCATTTTTCCCCCTCTAATAACGCTGGAGAAATTATATCTATAAAATAATGATAGGGGGTCTTTCAAATACTGTGTGTGCGTGCGTGCGTGCGTGTGTGTGTGTATGTGTGTGTATATATATATATATATATATATGTAGAGAGACTGTTTATGTGAGAAGCATCGTCATTACCAACAAGTAAAGGGAGTTATGTGTTTGTCTTAGTCATCAGAAAGCAAGCACGGTGCTGTGCCGCTGGCTCACATCAGGCTGTTGCCAGTGGCAGATGCTGTCAAGACGACCTGTCCTTTGTCTGTTCCCTCTGTTAATTCCCTGGATGAGCTAGATCTGCTGGGTAAAACCTTGCTTCAGCAGTCTCTACCACCAGAAAACCTCCAGGTTAAATGGTAAATTGGTATTTGACTCTTTTGTTGGCGTGTTGTAGTAAATTTCCTTACCCCATACAATAAGTTAATTTACCCCAAATGCCGTGGGCATGTTTCATGCGCAAGGTTCTATCATTTGGATCAAAAAATATTTTAACCATATAAAATATTTCTAAACGCTGTTGGTAGAAATGAAGATCAATGTCCAGGCAAAGAAGTCCAATGTCCACAAAGCAAGAGAAAGTTCTAACTTGGATATGTTTTTTAAAAAGTACAGAACAAAGGTAAAAGTTACAAAAGTGTTTTACAAAAAAATTCCTCCTTCCTGTGTTTGTTTGTGGTCAAGTCAGCCACTTGAGGTTTCAACAAAATGGAAGTTTCAGAAAGAGGATAAATGATATGTAAGAACAACAGAAACACCACACAAATGTTCAAGTCAATTTAAACTCATATTATTTATTATTTATACAACATCATCCGAGCTATCTTTACCACTCAGCAACTCAATTGAAGGCTTAAAGACATACACATTATTTATTTCAATGAAGTCTTAGTTAGATTTAAAGTTTTTTTTTTGAGGGATTGTATTAAATGCTTATATAAATTCTAAAAGAATCTTGATTAAGCAGAGTTGGAACAAACTTTGGTTTAGAAAGCACACCAATGTTGATCTGCGTTTGAAACTTTCCCACAGGGACAAACTCCAGCCTCATTCCAAGCCCACGTTGCGAGACCTTCAGATTCTTTCTGGAAGTGCACCGCCCGGATCTCGGAGCCCTGCACTGGGAATTTCTTCAGAGCCTGGACCCCTGATGAACTCCCAGCTCTCAGCAAACTTTCTGGATGATCCATCACTGCTTAACCTCAATGTTCCCTTGGAGTCCATTAAACCCAGTAAGACTCACCCAGTTTGGAAATCTTAGTTTAACCAATCAAACCATGACATCAGGATCCATTAAGTGTTTCCAACTTTCCGTACCAAACTCATCAGATGTTTAACTAGCATTCTGCTGGTGTGGCGTGTGAGGCTTAGACTAACTAATATGTAAAACTTTTAATAATCAATTGCAAATAAATAATAATATTAGTATTTCCTACTATGTACTAGTGTTTTGTTACAAATATCTGTTTTTTTTTATTGGTAATTATAGCAAAGTACTGAGTTAGTCAAATGAAAAAGTATGTATGTTCTTTTTAGTTAAGATTAAATCTAAAAACTTGTATTTATTTCAGTATTTATTATCTCTTTCATATGTTTTGAGCTATTAAAAAATGTTGTGATTCAATTCTGAGTATACATAGCACTGCTCTGATTAAAACAAAGTAGCAAATCATTCCAATGTCAACAAACTAGCTTCTACTGCTACATTTTGATCTAAAACTCAGAGTCTAACCAAAACTTGAGAACCATAGTATCAATTTATCATCAGATTTGTTTTCTAGATGGGACCCCATATAACTAATATAACTAATATAGGGACTTCTCAGTGAATAACGCCTGTGAATAATGTTAAACATAAATCATGATTTTCGATGGCTATTTATGGTGCTATATATTATGCATGCTGGATATTTCCAAATGTTGTCACTTATTGAAGTGCAAAGTAGTTGAGCAAACCTGGTTTCTCGTTCTGAGGGGCACATGCAGTCCGCTGGAATTTGATGCGAGTCCCGAGCCAGTTTCTGGGGTCAGAATTGAGGTCAGGGCTTGAACTGGCTTGTCAGCATCGAAAGATTTAGGGTTTCTTCCCTGGTTGGGTCAGTCCAGGGTCGAATGACATTTGGAGCTTGTCTCCCAAAAGAGACCTCTTGTGTGAAATGTTTTGTGATTTTAGAAGGTTCTGTGGAGAGAATCTCTTCTTAGCACTGAAGTTCATGACTCTCATCCAGGATTTAACAGCAAATGTAACTTAAAATTACTTGAAAAAAGGTTTATTTTGATCATCCTATCTATTATTTAAAATCTATGACGACATCAGTCACATTTACATCTGAGCAATGAGGAAGTGTTTTAGTTTTCTTTGCTGAGGGGTTTAAGTGCGTGGAAGTTCATCCACTTCTCCTTTGTTCTCCCAGGTAGCTTGTTACCTGTGACGATCTTTGATAAGCACAGTCTGCGAGTGTTGTTCCACTTTGCACAAGACACCCCAGCTGCACGCCCAGATGTTCTTGTGGTGATCATCTCCATGTTGTCTTCTGCATCTCTGCCTATCACTAATGTCCGCTTCCAGGTTGCGGTTCCTAAGGTATTGGCTCATGTTTTGTGTCTCAGGCTGTCTTTGTTACCTCTTAATTTCAGCAACATTGTTTTTGCGTGCAGAACATGAGGGTGAAGCTGCAGCCGCCATCGGGAGCAGATCTACCTGCTTTCAATCCTTTGCTGCCCCCCGCCGCCATCACTCAGCTTTTACTCCTATCAAACCCTCTAAAGGTGAAACAGATATTTTGAGATGTTGCAGTGCTACAGTAAACGGAAGTTTTAAAAAAAGATCAAGAATTAAATAAGTTTTGTTTTCTGAGCCAAGGGGAAGGAAGTTAAGTGTGAGTAAAATCCACAATATAAAGGCATTACGTGAAGTTGAGGGAGGAGTGTGTTTCCCGGGATGAACATACGGCACAGCTGGTCAGATCCGTGTAGAATAAATTGACATCAGAGTATCTGGCCTAAAAGATTTGCTTTCATAACAAATAATTTCAGCCACTCTGAGTCGACTATCTCTGCTTAAATACCTTCCCTTCATCACAATCCAAACACTTACACTGCCCCCTAGAAGTAGAAACAAATTTTCAGAAGAAAATGTACTTTTTAGTGTATGAGCTGAGCGTGTGGATGATCTGGGATGCACTAATACCTCATGTGACTGAAGTAGTTGTGATCACGTTATTACACTCAACGTATGGGAGAACTTAACTTTTCCTTACCCGTTCCTTCATTAAAAATATTCTAATAATAGATATGCCACTCTCTATATTGTTTTTTTTTCTTCCTTTGCTTATTTAAAAAAAAATCAGTCGTATTACATGGAGAGTTAATTTGTTTGGCTCCAAGAGAGAACGCCTTCCACTTAGCGCAGTGGATTGTGGGTAATATCAGCTGGTTGAAGGTCCATCAATCTGCACTTCAGAATCTTACTAGAAAAAGTACACATCCAGGACCTGCTCGCATACTAAGGTTTGAGACACACTAAATCTTATTTCATTCCCATAAAGTGTAGATATTGCGCCGATTGGGAACTCAATATGCAAAGCGCTTTTAGAATTAACCCTATAACTGGGTGTCCTTAAAATCTAAGGCAACGTTTTAAACCACATGAAAAGTAATTTTCTAAAATCCAAAATAGCTACTCTTTAATACATGCTGTAACTTCTCGATATTAATTATTCATAAAATAGTCTCATGCTGCACATTTTCCTACATACCTCCCCTAAATAATGAAACCCTCCAGCCGTAGATCCTATAAATAGCCAAATTTATTTAAGTATCAGATCATTTTTGTTTTGTCTCTGATCTGTAAGCTTGTTTGGGTTTCATGTGTGTCCAACAGACGCCATTCATTTGCCCAAAGACGGAATCAAAGGTGGCGGGAAGGTGGTTTTGCGTGCTGCTACTCTCTGCTTGATAAACAGAGCGAGAACAAAGAAATACACAACGAATGCGCTAACTGCGTAATGATGTTTAAAATTTAAATACAACCAATAAAACCTTTAAATCTGACTCCATTAAAATGATTAAATTATGGTCATGTTATTTTCTCCTCTCATTATATTAGTTTCTACTGTAAATGATATTACTTTAGGAGTACATAATGATTCTTCAATTTTGCCTCTTATCGTTATTTGTTCATATCTTAAGGTTCTGAATTCTGTGGCTTTCCAAAGGTCTC
The DNA here is from genome assembly GCA_900490495.1 of Danionella dracula. Classification (NCBI taxonomy): domain Eukaryota; kingdom Metazoa; phylum Chordata; class Actinopteri; order Cypriniformes; family Danionidae; genus Danionella; species Danionella dracula. The sequence continues at coordinate 18,949,867 of UELW01000334.1, forward strand.
AATTTTTCATAAGCCTTGGACAATCAAGAGCCGTCTCAGAAGTGTTTTATAATCGTTCAAGGGATTCACAAATATGCCGTCGCTTCTTGGGACTTCTCATTCCGGAGTTGAGTCCCAAGGGGCAAGAGCCACGCAAATAGGAATTATGAAAACTTAGGAGTTGCAGTATAATTCATACAGAGAATGCGTTGATCAGACGCGCTCTTACTGATCAGAATATCTGAATATAACAAAAGTCTTCTTCACTAATCTGAACTTTTAGCTCCAGGTAACCGCATCCGGATACAAACAATGAACAATAAAACAGTCTGTGCGATGTCACTCCAGGTAACAGAGATGATACATTAGAAGTAATGATAATGATTTCCGGACAAACTTCAAAACAAACGATTATGTCAATTTATTAACCAGGTAAATCATAAACAAATCCAACTCCTGTTAAAATCCAATCATCAAATACATTCAGTTCGGTAGAGTTTAAAGTTCCAACCAAATGCATTCTGACAGACTATATAACACGGAGAAAACTTAATCGTTATTTACCTGATCATCGAGAGAGAGAGGCTGCGCACCACATGACCTGCTGCGGGAGCTCTGATTGCAGAAACTCCTCGAGCTTCGGGACAAGTCCCTTCAAATACCCGAGATATCAATATCAAATTACGTCATTACACTGATTGGTTCTTTGACTTTGGAAGACTGTCCTTCTGTGAAAACCCTTTCATTTAAAAGTTGCTTGTGTGTGTGATTGGTTCACTGAGAGAATGGTGAGAGAAGCAAAACAATAGAGGGTTTTGTTAATTAAATCAGCTCATATGTAGATTGAATACACAGTGAGGCGTTGATCACTCGGCTCCCAGACCCAGTCTCGTGACTCCTCGTATTGTATGTTTTAATGTTTGAGTCAAGCTGTGAGATCACTCTCGGTTCTGTTACCAAAGGACAGCTCGTCTTCTTAGTTTACATAATCGTGTGAGTGGCATCTCAGCTCAATCTGTGCCCTCTGCACAATATACATCTGAAAAGCGTTGCCGTCTCTGTTGGCCAAAAAAATGGCCAGGGGCCTGATGTATATACGTTGCGTACGCACAAAATGGGCATAGAAATATGCGTACGCATTTTTCCACGCACATATCGGGATTTATAAAAAATAAACTTGGCGTAAATAAGTGCGCACCTTACGGATGCTCTTGACCGTGCGTACGCACTCTTTTAGAAGAGTATGTGTTTTGGCGACACCAACTGTCCCAAATAGCAATAGCTATTTAAATTGAAAAACTTCTAAATTATCCTATTACATCACCCAATAAATAAAGTTGTATCAACCTGAATTATCATTATTAGCATTCTTAACCAGGTGCAAATACTTCGAATTTACTCATTTGTTTTAATGAATGGGCTATAAAAAGGTATGTGCGTATATAACTTATCATCATAATGGATGCTCTAGCGCTGTTAGAAGACCTTGCTAATGACGCTCTACGGAGGGAGCAAGTTTTCAGAGACCGTGAAGATTTCCTTGCTCATGATGATGATTGGCTCATGAGCCGATTTCGATTTCCAAGAGCCATCCTCTTGGAATTGTGTTCTGAATTACGGCCAGTATTGGTAAGACCCTCGCGAAGAAACCATCCCTGAGCCAAGTCATGCCATAAGTAATGCACCCCGATACATCCATTTTCCTTATGCGCAAGCTGAACAAGCCAACGTCAAAATGCAATTTGCAGCAATCGCCGGTTTTCCCAATGTACTCTGTGCTGTTGACTGCACTCATGTTGCAATAAAGGCACCATCTGAGAATGAATTTGCTTTTGTTAACCGAATTATTGGTGGTATTAATATGCAGGGAGATCATACATATTCAAAATGGGTGGTCTTAACCTCCAAATATGGTTATTTCGGGAGGAGATTGGGGTAAGCAATACGCACGTGCATCTGCGCACAATTTTCAGATAATTTTGATTTATAAAGCGAACCTTGCGCAGGTTATGGTGTACGTACTGTTTTATGAATCTGAAAACTTTTGTGCGTACGCAAATTCTGCCTTTTGTGCGTACGCACACTTTAAGGATTACATCTACGCAAAGTTTTATACATGAGGCCCCAGGCCTTTTCAAGCAGATCACTCAGGCATAATTCAGCTTCTTACAGGTGTACTCATTAACTTCTTTAAACGCATGCAAATGAGGCTGGCGACAAGGAGACTTTTGGTCAGTGCTCAGTTTCACTTGAATTGCAATGAACCAAGCGAATCTTCATAAATTGAGATGAGTAAATTGAAGTTCTTTGGTTCCTGTCACACGGGCGTGTGTGGAGTGCCACCATCAGCTGTTTTGTGTCCCAGCACTCTGAACCGATCATCAGAATAGCCAGCTTTCATTGGTCCAGTGCGAGTGTTCAGTTGGTGAACGTCGCTCTGAAAGCTGAACTTTTTTGCCTGCTCACACCACTCAGGCCCCATTTTCTGTTTATTTATTGAGATGTCAATTGAGATATATGCCAATCTTAGTTACCACTTTTAAATCAGCAGGAGTGTGTTACAAGAAAATAAAACAGATGCATCTTATCGCATAAACCTGCTTTTCTGTAATTCACAAAATATAAATTGCAAGGCAAGTTTATTTGTATAGCACATTTCGTACACAGGGTAATTCAAAGTGCTTTACATTGGAAATAAAGAATAAAAAGAAAGTACTTTTAATGAAATCAAGCTCAAAAAAAGTCATATAAAAGCATATTGATTAAAAACTGAAAATTAAGACATAGATTAAAATGTGAAGTGCAGAGGTAAAATAGTTGTTGGACGTTGGTGCTCAGTCGACAAAAGCGCAACTAAACAGGTGAGTCTTTATCCTGGATTTAAACGTGACTAAAGTGTTGGCACTCCTGATCTTTTCTGGAAGCTGGTTCATCTGTGAGCCGCAGGGGAACTAAAGGAGTATTTTCCCTGTTTGTAATTAACCCGGGGGGAGATCTCATTTATTTGATCTGAGGATCTCAGCTCTCTGTTTGGTGTGTATTCACTGATAATGTCTGTTAGGTATTTAGGTGCTAAGTTATGTTTGGACTTATATATGAGCAGCAGAGCTTTAAAATCTATTCTGAAGGAGAGCGGCAGCCAGTGTAGAGACTGAAGAACTGGAGAAATGTGTTCTGACTTTCATTAAATTGATTGCATTAACGTTTCTTCAAAAAATGGAATTGGTTGAGAGAATAAAGGATAATAGTGTTACCAGGGGTTTGGTGGTGTAGGCAAGCTATTTTGAACCATTGTTTCTTGCATTGGATAAAAGTATCTGTGAATGTACAGTTCGTACTATTTGAAAAATGTCTATAAAACATTCTTACAAAAATGAGAAACAAAGTGATCTCATATCATGACATATCTTCCTGTTCTTTTTGTTCTGAAGGAAAGGGTGCGCTTGAGATACAAACTGACTTTTAATTTAGGAGATGCAGCCCTTGATGAGAGTGGAGATGTGGAGCAGTTCCCTCCTGCAGAGTCCTGGGGAACCCTATGAGAGTCAAGCGCCGTCCCCTGCGTCCTGCTCATGATGTACCGGTGGTTACATAGCCTTTACCTCTTCACCTGTCTGTTTTTAAACTCACATTTTGCTTTTATCTCCTGGCCTTTTTTCAAATAAAGGATTTGCACCTTTGAGGTGTGTTTGGTACAAATATTATCAGCCTGTATGGATATTTTGTGGAGGGTTTTATGTTCAATTACACACACACCAATCATGACCATTTCTGTATGTGGGTTTTGTTTTGTTTTTGTAGTAGTAGGAATCATTTAACTATGTAATAAATATTAAAGGAGAAATACAAATCAATCAGATCCTGTTTTTCCTGATCCAAATCCTGTGATTTGTTGTATTTCATGAGCATAGCTTTTGTCTTATGTTACTGTATCATAACGATGTCTTCTATGTACCAAATGTGCCTAATGAAGCTTCTGTTTCACGCTGTTGTTAAAATGTTTTTGTTCTTAGTGAAGAGCGCATCTTTAAAAATGAAAAAAAAAAAAATTAATAGATCATCAGAAAACGAAATGGGAGTTTGATGTGGATTAACTTGTACTTGGCAAAATCGGCTTGGGTATTGATTATTTATTTATGGTGTAGATCCTTTTTCTTCTTTTCTTTTCATGAACATTTGAGTCTTATTTCAAGAAATCAAATGTTCATACTTTTACTTGATCTAGACTAAAACTAGATTTAAGGTTTTTTTTTTCTTGTTCCAAGATGCATGTTTTTACTATTATTTAATATTGATTTCTTATATAAAGAATGTTATTGATATTTTATTTTAAGAATATGTTGTCAAAAATTCTTGTTTTAAGATTCTTGTTTTACGAGGCAAAATCGGCAATTTGTTTCACATAGTTTCTTAATTCAAGAAAATAAATGACCAGAATAAGATTTTTTTTCTCCTCAAGAAAATATATGTGCTATTTTCTCAAAATAAGCTAAGTAATCTATACCCAAAAGGTCTAAATTAGAAAATTCTTCCTAAAATAAGAAAATCAAGATTTTCAATCTAATTTTAAGCATTTTCAGCTTTGCTTAAAATTCATTTTTTGCAGTGTTGTCCTTTGTCTTAGAGAAATTCGAAAGCCTTTAATGGAATTGTTAGAAAAAGAAACGCCATTTGACCCAAACGAAATGAATACAATTGTTAATGTAACGGTTTGACCAAATAAATGAGGATCAATATGGAAACGGAACTGGGGTGCAAATATTTACTTCCATTCACCTGACGATTCATTCAGGTTTCAGAAAGCCTTTTCAAAGGCTTTTCGTGTACAGCAAGAAAAATATGGATTATGCATTCATCCACTTTGTTTTAATAAAAGGACCTCGATCTTTATTTGAATGATTCTGGATGTAAACCTTTTTAAAATTCTTGGCCAAATAGTTATCTGAAATAACCTGGTGTTACAGGGGGAATCTTTTAAACATTTATATTTATTAAAGTTCACTTATATGTTAATGAGCATGTAACTAGTTATTTATTGCAGACAAATTAAGGGCATTAAGTTAAAGATAAATTTTTACAAAAAAAAAGTGCAATAAATTATGGTTAATGGCTTTCTCCAAATGCTTAGTTTAACATCGTTACGTTCATCTGAAATAAGGACAAGAAAGTCATTGCTAACATTTGTCCTACTCCAAATTCTAAATAGCTATTCTCCAAATAAGACTAGCCACTTAAAAAACCTTCTTGAAAAATGCCATGCCTGTGCACTGCTAACTTTGAAGAGCTGTATGACTTTTATTGAAATATAACGTAGACAATCATTCCCTTGCGCACACACTTTTAAAATATTAATGCTTGATCCTGTTACCAACCCGGCGGACACACATAGCGCTCCTGCTTCATCATTCACACCGATTCTGCTTTTACCAAATTTTCATCTCGTGATGAAACAGCAGTGAAGGCCAGTCAGCTCAAAGACTGTGGCTTTAATCCTCAGTTTCGCCAATTAGAAGCCTCCACTCAATTTTTAAACTCCTCAGAAATTTTAAAGTTAGCGTTTCTGCAAGAAACAAAAGCCTGGTTCAGCTATGAGAAGTAAAAAGGAAAGAAAGTTATTTTAGTACTTTAAACTACTCTAAAATGGTTATATTCAGCCCACTCTGCAATAAACCGCTCTAACTGCAAAACCTATGTGCAGGTGGTGGTTCTGGTTCAAGAAATATAGTGTTCAGTTTTGTGAAAACTGTTCAAATGTTTATGGTACACTGCATACTTTTCAAATGGAAATCTGAAATCTGAACTACCGAAGACGAACCGGGTGATTACAACAAACGAGACCAAGCTCTTGCCACCTTTTATTGAAGACTCAAATAATGCATTTGCTGGATACAGACTATTTCTTTAACATTAACAAAAAACCAAACTACCCATTACCTTGGATTTTAAGCTAAAGCTAGAAAAGGTAAAACTACATAAAAGACAAAAATACAAGATAGTACATTATAGCAGTGGTCCCAAAACCTTTTCATCAATGCTGACTTGATGTTGAATGATCCAGGAGTATTCACAGCTCCAGGATCAGGGCAAGTATTTTGTTCTTTATGATGAGAAAAAATAGAGTGGCGTCTGATCCGATCGATTCGGGTGTGTTTTTACCCCTACCCAGCAGGTCTCAGTCCGATGCAACCACAGAAGTGAAAGAGAGCAACACTTAAATGGGTCCGGTTACGAGCATTGCTCGCTCAGCCCCTCGACTGCATTCAACGAGCTTTAAAGGGCTTTCCAATGAACCTGAAGCAGTTCGGGGGGGGATATTTTTGGGAGCAAAAAAAAAAAATAAAAAGATGTACTACATTAAAGACAGCAGAGCCTAAAGACCTACTTCCTGGCTGGGGGAGGAAGAGGCAGAGGTGGCCCAATGAATGGTCCGGGCCCCATGAAGCCCATGATTGGCTGTGGCTGTGGTGGAGGAGGAGGAGGAGGAGGAAGAGGGAACTGCTGTGCCATGAGGGGCAGTGGACCTGCTCTGGGCTTAGTAGGAGGAAGTGCTGGCCCAAACAAACCCTGCGGAGGCCCAGTCTGTTCTTGCCCTCCTCCACTCCCACCAGCGGGAGCACCAGCACCTCTGGGGGCGAACTGCTCACCTCCTCTACCACCATAGCTCTGGAAGGACTCGGAAGCCTCTGAGGTATAGCTGTTCCGAGCATCCCTGCTGCGCTCTCTGTTTGAAGAGGATATGTACTCATCCTGGCCACTCCCTAACCCAGACCTTCCATCCCGGCTAAAACTCTTGCCGCCACTATTACGGTCAACCCTGCTGCTGCTGCTGCTGCTGTTCCCCACAGCTGGCCCGGAGCGCAAGCGCCGCTCACATTCATCCTGGAACATCAAGTTGGGGTTGTTGGAGCTCGAGTTACCACCACGGTAGCGCATCCTTCCAGCTGCAGAAAGAGTAAGAGATGTATAAAGCATGTTCTAAATGAATGCTTTCTTTAGATGTTTGTTTTTATATTGAGTACTAAACATATAACAACAAAACAGGAAAATTTCAAGCACTTCCAAAAATATATTTCAGGCTTTTGATAAATATGGGTGTTGACAATGACAATATACACACATAAATAAAAGTTGGCCAAAACTATGGTACAAAGAGGTTTGAGAAAACACTGATGCAGCAGCATATTCAGTTATTTTAAATATTGTCACAGGATGGTTTGAAGGACCACCCCTTTTTCTGAAGGGGCAGGCTCATTCTTGAGCTTTCCTTGACAGCTAGTAGTATTTTAGAGTTCTAAAGTTCCATTAGCATTTGATAAAGGAGGCAGTGAACATCTGGATCTAGGATAGGGACACTCAGAAGAGTGAGCGTTTGTTAACGACACAAGCAGCGATTTACAGGTCTTACTGGGCCACATTAAAATGGATTAAGAATGAAACCGGCCACTTTCACTTTCAGAAAATTGGCTTCAATGCCACATTTTTTAACAAGCGTCCAATTGCAGCCACGGAACAAGAGGGGGGACGTTCAGAGACGCGTCTTCTTTTCCAGCAGACTACAACTGTCTATAAGGAATAAATGTATAGATTTCTATTCTCTGATGTGTATTGTGTGGTTTGTAACCTAATAAATGTGAAATATTTAACTTTTTCAAAGCAGGGAATCTGTGTTGTGTAACAACTGTACAGAAAGACAATACCACAGTCACTCGCAGCATAAACCATCACCACACTGCAAAAAATGAATTCTAAGCAAAGCTGAAAATGCTTAAAATTAGATTGAAAAGCTTGATTTTCTTTTTTTACGAAGAATTTTCTAATTTACACCTTTTGGGTATATATTACTTAGCTTATTTTGAGACAATAGCACTTACATTTTCTTGAGGAGAAAAAAATTCTTATTCTGGTCATTTATTTTCTTGAATTAAGAAACTATGTGAAACAAATTGCCGATTTAGCCTCTGATCGTAAAACAAGAATTTTTGACTCAACATATTCTTAAAATAAAATATCAATAACATTCCTTATATAAGAAATCAATATTAAATAATAGTAAAAACATGCATCTTGGGATAAGAAAAAAAAACCTTAAATCTAGTTTTAGTCTAGATCAAGTAAAAGTAAGAACATTTGATTTCTTGAAATAAGACTCAAATGTTTGTGAAAAGAAAAGAAAAAGGATATACACCGTAAATAAATCATCAATACCCCAAACCTTAATAACCGTCCAGTTGTGTTCTAACTTTGATGATCTGTACTTCAAAAAGCACTCTTAAAACAAGAAAAAAAAAACTCAAATATAGATAAACTCTTCCTAGATCAAGCAAAAGATTCTGCTAATGGGGTGAGTAAATTTGAGTTGGCAAGAATTCTTAAAATTAGCAAAAATTTCTAGCTGGTAACATAAGCTGTTGGATCTTAAAGAAATACAAAAACTCTCAAAACAAGTCTTTCCAAGGTGTAAAAACGCATTGAAACTAGAATATTTCAACTTGTATCTAGTCACTAGTGGTCTTAAAACTAGACAATCTTATCAGACATGATTATCTTGTCAGTACTCATAGTACAGCGTTCAGAGCGCTGACATGTGGAGCTGAAGCCTCTGGAGATGGGGTTCGAATCCGGGTCTGGTCCTTCAGCAATCTTCTCCCTGAGCTCTACTAAGTGTTCTTCCTCTCCTATCTGAACTGTACCATTTAAAAATGCATCAATAGGCCTTAATATAATATAATTATTTAAGTTTTGAGCTAGAATTTCTAGTTTTAAGAACCCTTATTCTACTTTAAGAACTAAAATTAAGCACAAACTTTCTTAATTTAAGGTCATATATACTTATTTTAATACTAAATTTTCTACGTTATTCTTAAATAAAAGAGAAAACATCCTAGTTTTAAGACAGACTGTCTAGTTTTAAGACCACTACAGACTAGATAAAAGTTGAAATATTCTAGTTTCAGTGCAGTTTTACAATTTGTAAAGACTTGTTTTGAGAGTTTTTGTCTATTTATCAGCTAGACGTTTTTTTCTAATTTTAAGAAATCTTGTCAATTTTGCTTACCCCATTGGCAGACTTTTTGTTTGATGTAGGAAGTTTAACTTTATTTGTGTTTTTTTTCTTGTTCCAAGAATACATTTTTTGCAGTGCAAGTGCTAGAACAAAAATACTTTTAATATTTACTACTGAAAAAATTGCAATTGGACAAATCCTCTATTAAAAGGATCCTCCACCCCACAAGGTATGATCAGAAAAATGTATTGAAGATGGCATTACATACTTTATATAAATGATACATTTATTAACTAGACTGGCCAAGCAGTTTCTACTGCAGCTCATTTTTCATCATGTACAAAGCTATTTTATATTTTCTACAGCCTTTTTGTTATTTTCAGGAATCTCCTGCAGAGAGGAATAAAACGGACACCTCCGTGACCAGATGAGACACAAGTTTTCTGAAGACTTGTATTTAGAAAAACAATATACTTTATTAACGTGTTGCAGCTGGATGTACAATGTGTTCTTTTATACATCTATCTATATATATATATATCTTTTTTTATCTGAGACATTTTCAGCTGTATTAAATAAACCATCATTCACGCTTTTCTGCGTATTAACAAATGTGTGGATTATGACTCATCTTTAATTCCATTATTATTACAGTATTCTGATTATGTGCAGAAAGGGGAACGCTAGATCATTTGGAATTGAAATAAGTTTTGTGACACATTCAATACCTCTGTAATATTTAGTCATTTGTTTATCTTACCATCAACCCACAAAAACATAGAGGATGTAGAGCCTAACAACTACAAATCAGGTCAGGAATCTTGGGGTGATTCTGGACTCTGATCTTAGTCTAAATAGCCACGGCAAAGCAATGACAAAATCAGCTTCTAACCATCTTTGAAACATTGAAGAAGTAGATGCTTAGACGCTTTTTAACCAATTCAAGAGGAAGTGGGTTCTGCCCTTTCCATTCAATGACGAATGAAAACGTGGAGGAGGCAGGCCCAATAATCCCTTGACCAATTGAAAGGTTGAGAACAACACGAGGATGCCCCCCTCTCAACGTCAGATGGTGGAACGACCCAGGGACGTTCCATCTCAACATCCTGCCTCAAAAATGGCAGCCGCAATCAGATACACATGTATTTTTGGGGGGGATTTCTAAATGTTGACCAGTCATTGAGGTGTGGTGGTTAAATACAACAAAATAATCAAAAAAATAAAGAGTGAATCCACTCTAGCTGTTTGCTGCGTTCTCTTGAACGACGTACTGAAGCCCTCACAACTCGTGTTGAGAGCCGGTTGTCACATGTTTTGCAGAGTGGGCTTGGTGCATGAGATCTCCTGTCGAGATAAATACATATTTTAAGTAGGACTCTTGATATTATCTGTTAAATGTAGCTTTCTTTTTCTTGGAAGTTGTAGTCTCTTCCTCCGTCTCCTTGCAGGGCATTTTCCCCTTCACAAAGAAACTTTCCAAGGACTCTGCGAGACGGAGGTAAGAGAATCGGGTAATTTTATTAAATAAAATAATCTCAGATTCCAAATAAATGTAAGTTTTTTTGTGTGTGTGTGGCCTGGTACTAAATGACCAACGGACTGGTACCGGTGTGTGGCCCAGGGAACGCTGGTTTATACCATGCCAAATACAAGCTTTTTCAAGTGCTTATTTTAAACTTCAAGCTAAAAGAATTTCAAGCACTCTTAAGGTATGTAATCACCAACAAGCAAGAAAAGTGGAAATGGCAGATGTTTTACACATTATGTCAAAGTTTCAAGTCAGCAAATTGCCTGTTGTGAGGTTCTTCACACATCCATTTGTCATCAAGAGCAGCTAAAGATCTGCGCTCCCTGTCTTTGCAATGATCGATATCATCATAAGAATGCTAACTACTAGCTAATCAAAGCACAACACAGATGCTAACGTAATATCTTTACCTCCTCATATATGATAGAAATCCTTAAATACACACATGCTTCACTGCTGTAGATGGACTATTTTTGCACTGATCTATATTGGCATGATAACAATGCTAACTTCGAGCTAACAAAGGAAGGCAGTTTACTTTAACCAAAGTTTGACTCCCATCATCCAGTTGACAATATGGAGCCGCAAGCTAAGAGAGAGAGAGAGAGAGGGGCAGTGCTTGCTTCGCACCATCTCGACCGATTCCAGAACTCGCTTTAACAGGTAGTTACATTTTTTTCAGAGTTGTGCAATGGCTTCCCAAGGAGGGGATGGGTAACAACAATGTTAAGATGTGGTTATGTGGAAAATACAGAATATTGGAGCAGATAAGGATTTCCTGTGGAACAGAGCACATTCTCCTGCAGTGTTTTCAGAAGTTGAAAAATCTAAACTTCTTTACATTAAAAATTTCTACAGAAAAATAGCAGAGCAAGTTTTTTAATCCATCGAATACATTTGATAAGCAACCCTGCAACACCCATCACTACACGTTCTTACCTCCCCCTGCCCCACGGCCCGAGTCCACTAGCTGCAGGAGTTTGGGGTTGATGGCCTGCCTGGCCTCCTCCAGAACCCTGACCAGGTCTCGGGCCTGCCGAAGGTTACCAGGTGTGAAAAACGTGTAGGCGGTGCCTTTGTTGGTGCTGCGGGCGGTGCGTCCAATTCGATGAACGTAATCCTCAGAGGAGTTTGGATAGTCATAGTTGATGACAAACTTCACATCCTCCACATCTTCACCAAACCATGGCCAAGAATTTTATGAAAAAAGGGAAAAGATCAAATTAGAAAATGCAATGAAGGGTGAAAATGCACAAACCTAATGCTAAGGCAGCAGCTAAAAATGCTTTCAGCACTGACGTAAGAAACCATAAACCGATGCCTTGTAAAAAGTGAACAGAAAGCTATCAGTTAAATAAACAAACCGTTACAACAAGCTTTTAGAAGGCTATATGTAAAAAGTAAAAAAATAAAATGTGAGTAGATCAAGAATTAGTTATGCATTGAAAAACAAAAACTGAGAAAATATATTTAATAATAAAAATAACTGCAAACATTAAAGGAACACTTGATTTTGGACATCTGTTCACCAGTTCTCTTTGTTGAGGCATGGCCTGCTGCAGCCATGCAATAGAAAAATATCAACTTTGGAATTTCTACTGATATTTGTACACATTTAGCAGAAAAAAAATAAAACATAGAAAGTTTGTTTATTCAACTAATTAAAAAAATTGGCAAAAAAAAAAGCTACTGGCCGCACCGGTCTATAAGCCGCACATTCATGTTCTAATTAGATAAATATATTTCTGTTTACTGTCTTTCTGTGAGAATATCTCTTAACAATGCCTTTAAATACAGAATAAAGCTGATCGATTTTAGAAAATACTTACATTGTGATCATGCTTTAACCAATACAGCAAAAGCAATTTTCAACAAAATTATGTATTCCAAATATTTTTTCTATTCGGTGTTATGAATATAACATTGTAATAAATCATTGAAGTCTTAACAGATTTTTTAAAAGAAATAAACATAATTACAACGAATTCTGCGATGCAACAATCGACATAAAGTAAATTAGCAATGAACTACAATGACAGTAGTCCTACATTGATTGATTTCTTGAACTTGACTTGAAAAGCACAATGTCAAAAAGAGCTTCCCTTGAGCACTTACCTCTTCTCCTACACAAACATTACCCAATCTCAAAAACATCATGAACCCATTTTCTCAATTTGTGAAGAGATTTTCTTTATAACATAAGTCTGTTTCTCATTACGGTTCAAAGGGGCTCTAACAAAACTGCTATTGACCCTTAAAACAAATGACCTATTGTGAATTCATCAGACCTACAGAAGTTTGAAGAGGAGGACGGGGTGGTCATTTAGATGAAAGGACTAATAAACCCTGCCACCTACCACACATGTAACATACACAAGGAGATTTTTCCTAACTATTAAACCGTTTGTATGTGCAGGTAGTGACTAGGGCATGATTGGTACTTACCCTATAGGTTAGGTTACTCTCGGCTGGGATCAGTCCTGGGTCCCGTGGAGCGGCTCAAGAGGAAGAGGTAAATGTGGGCTCATGCGCTGAGCTAACCCCTTCACCCTCGGCCCTGCCCCAGCAACGCCAGGCGGGAGCAGAACCGGCCCTGCCCCAGTTCTCTGCCTCTCGCTGGGTTGCAGGACCTCCACAAACGGGGCCCGACTGTATCCAGCTCTCTGAACTCTCCCTTTCTCTATAACTCCATTGGCCATTCAACCCCAGATCTAGCTCAAGAGCAGAATTTCCTGGATTTTAAGAGGCCTGAGCAGCCACAGCAATGACCAAATTCTGGATTGACAAACAATTGATGCCTTTTTTATTCTGGGGTGCAGCTGAAGGAGTCTATCCATATTAAACTCAGTGCTAGTGTCTGGTAACATTGTAGAGGAAGGCCACTGTGCAAAACGAGCACAGCAATGGAAGTGAAATACCCTGAGGGAAAAAAGAACAATGATATTGTAAGACCCTCTAGCATAACCAAAACAAACCAGACAAAACACAACAGCAACTTAAGTAAAGGAATTTTCTGACGTCATTGTTAATCCAGATAAGAGCGATTCCGGGAAGAAATGGTCTAAAACCTCTTCTCTGTCCACAATTACTAATCTGAGGCTGCATTTTGCAGGATTTGGAGAGTGGCAGCGTTTCATAAAGACTTGCATTAGGACCCAGGGTAGAAGAGGAAAGGATGGCAGTTCTCATAACTGTGCTAGGGTCAACAGCGAGCCGATGAGCCCCAATTGTGCGAGAAATTTTCCTTTAGTAACAAGAAACAGACAAACATGAGCACGAAAACTTTCCCAAGGTGGAAACTGATAAAGCAGCCACCAGTCAGTCAGCTGTGATTTTAACAACAGATTAATACTGACCAAAACAATTAAAACAGGTCTGTGTGGACAAAATGAAAAGGGGCAACAGGACAAAAAACATAGTCAAGCAATATTAAAAGATTATATCAGATTCCCACTTTTCACAAGTCGATCTATTTACAGAAGGTATTTGTTATAATTCTAACATAGTAAAGCTCAATTCAAAATGACCTTGGAATGATCCTGAGTTGCTGCTGACCTTTTGTGATCTGGAAATCTCAGAAGGTTGTTGAAAGTGTACGATGACTTTTTTTTTATTCTTTACACCAAGCAACAACATCACTGCTTAGACATGAAACATCGCACTGATCTGATTGGAGGGGGCTAAGCTCATTAGCATACATAGACTACTCGGTAGAGACGAGGTGGACAAGGAATTCTACAGTCTAGCAGATGTCCTTTTCAGCCACACAAGAAAAGAGAGTCCATTCTTTAAGCTCCTCTGCGCTCGTTTGAAGCTACTCTTATGAAACAGGGTTGGGAGAAAAACCAGCAGGGGTCCTCTGGGAACGTCTTTGTCCACGTCTGCGCAACAGCCTAAAGTTTGGAGCTTCAAAAACCCAGAGGCTTTCTGTACGAGGGAATTTGTTTAACTAAAATGATCCTGTTCGTTAAGAACTCCACACACCTATTCATTATTTGCTTGGTTTTTGTGATTGAAATCCGAAGAAGTTTCCATGTGTTGAGGTAGTGGATGTGCAGAGTAACTCACTGGCATAACACAGTAAACCTTTGATGGCTGGATTTTGTGTTTTGATCAAATTGGAAGCTGATTTCATTACGCGGATTTAATTTAACTAGTTTGAAGAAATCCTCTGCTCTGTAAAGTTGAGACTTCTAGGCTGTTGGCCTCTACTGTTTCGTAATGATTAATGAGACAGCAAGAACAATCTCTTATTCTACACACTTCAAAAGTTTTGTCTCTGAAATAGGCCACGTTAGGGAGACTTGCGGAAGTTTTTGCTTTACAGCTATTCTTTAAAAAAATCTGTTTCAACTTGGACTTATATAATAATGCTTTATTTTTGGTTAATTTTTTTATACGTTGATGATTGTATGTTGCTTAAAGAGAGTTTGAACATTTATTACCATTGTTGTGTAGTGAACAAGCAGTACATCAAATTCAGTCATTCCCCATTTACAGACACACGTTAAAGGGTTAATAAGAAGATTAGTGGTTGGTTGAGATCAAGAATAATGGTGAAGATAAAACTTTTACAAATAAAGTGTATGGATTCAGATATAAAAATGTATGTAAAATATTAAAAATCCTTTAGCACTGTTTCAAGACAGAACACACAGGCCTTTAGTCCCGACTGCTATCAGATGTTTGGCCGAGTAAAGGGACCCTACAGATCCAGGGTTTAACCAAAAAGGACAGATTATGGGTGTAAATACACCCTCCCTCTTTCAGCTGAATTGAGACCTATGCAGTTGCTAGTGTGCATTTTACAGGAATGCATACTTCTGGTTAGTGTCATCGGGGTCCTCCACTGATTATAAAAATGAGATATGTTTACGTGGATCTTAATTGATTAAGTTTCTCATTAACTTTGCTTTAAAAATGTGTTTAATTGGCTGTTTAAATGCAGTTGGGAAAGATTTTGTTGCTTTTTTAAGATGTGTTAATGAGGCTGAGGGAGCTTAAACATTTGAAGCAAACACTTTGTATTTGTAATTGGTTAATGACCATTTAGAATTCAGAATATAAGATATAAATTCATAACAGAGCAGGTTCTACCTGTCACATTCAAGCAAAAATTCCTTTGAATGATAAAAGCAAGCAATTAAAAGGAGGGGACTCCTGGAACTCTGATTGCACTAAAGCCTACAGCAAACAGGACTCGTATTGCTTTGGAAGTTCTTAGGCAGCATCTGAGCTTCTCCATTAGCCTACTGGGTGCTCGTATACGAGTATATATCACATCAACCAAAGCATATTCTCCCACATAGTATCCCTTACATGTTTTATATATCATTTAATGGAAAGGTAATTTTTTTTTGTAACATAGATCAGAACTTCACACAGCATGGAAGAGAACGCTTATTCATCACACAAC
This sequence comes from Danionella dracula, assembly GCA_900490495.1. Classification (NCBI taxonomy): domain Eukaryota; kingdom Metazoa; phylum Chordata; class Actinopteri; order Cypriniformes; family Danionidae; genus Danionella; species Danionella dracula. The sequence goes on from UELW01000334.1 coordinate 18,965,794, forward strand.
CTCCTCACCCAACGGCTCCGTTTGGGGTGTCACACAATTGTTAATAGGATGACTAGAGGACTCTTCCTCTAAATCGGTGAACTCAATCCAACGCTAACGTTTGTTCATGGAACTTCACGAGCACTATCGCCGAAGCATTAGAAAAATATACATTTGTGTATTGCAATCGAAATGTGATTTTCCATAGGGTGCTCTCACTGAGATTTAAAAACATACCCAGACCCCGTGATGCAACATCCGTAGCGATCAGAATTGGAGCTTTGCCACTGCGGAACTCTAAAAGCAAAAAACACCAAAGTGAGAAATGTCAAACTGAACATACATGCCTTTCACCAAAGAAACCAGACACAAACCTGTGAGCACCCAGTCTCTTTCTGGTTGGCTTTTGTCACCATGAATGCACATTGCAGGCCACCTAGAAAACACACCACACACTTTATCGAAGCGCAGAAAGGTGATTTATTTAAAGAAAGGCATTTCAAAAACTTTGCCTCACCCATCTCTGCGCATCCTGCGAGTCAGTTCGTCACAACGCTTTTTGGTCTCAACAAAGATAATGGTTTTGTTCTCTTTTTCAGCCATGATTTCCTCCATTAGTTGAATCAGCCTACAATAAACAATGTTTCATTTAGTAAAGGCAAATTTTTTCTTGAACTTTTAGCGTGCCACGGCATGGGGATCATCGAATCAAATTAAACCAGCACCATTATAGACCAGTGACAGCTGCCACTTTTCTAGCACAACATAACATTTCTGAGTCATGTTAGGGCAACAAAGCTCATAGAACATTACATTTGTACAGAAAATAGTATAAGAGAAAATATCGGTTGGCCATCTACTAGAGAGCCTTGAGGTGCCTGTGGAGGGAGCATAAGCATGAAACCCAGGGAGGATAAAGTTTGCTCTTTTACTGACAAGATGGGTACCAGGCCCCCGGAAGGACCTGGCGGTTGGTGAGACGGGAAGGGATCCGTCCCGCTCCGACTCGCAGACGATAGAAGGCCTGCTCGAGTCGGGCCTGTCAGTTTCCTCCCTGGATTGAGGCCATCAGGACCGCTTCGAAGCCTTTGGGTCCTTAGGGGTAGACTGACGACCTCCCGCTCTCCTGCGCTTTGGTGGGCAACCACGTTTCTTCTTCAAGGTGAACTGGGAGGGTGTCGGCTTTGCAGGAGGCGGCGGCGGTTGTTGTTTGGCTAAAGCAGGTGGACGAGATCGCAACGACCGAGGTGTGATCGGATCACGCCGAGGCAGGATGTGTTTGATTGCCTCTGTCTGCTTCTTCACGGTAGAAAACTGTTCAGCCAGGCTCTCTACCGTGTCTCCAAACAACCCCCCTTGCCTGATGGGGGCGTTGAGCAGGCGAGCCTTCTCGGTGCCCTGCATCTGGGCAAGAGTCAACCAAAGGTGGCGTTCCTGGACCACCATAGCGGACATCGACCGTCCCAGAGCTCGGGCCGGAGAGCGAGGTCGGTGGCGACCCGAAGTTCCTGCATTTGTCTCTGGACCGGCACTACCCTCGTGCAGCTCTTTTAGTACCTTGGCTTGGTGTACCTGCAGGATGGCCATGGCATGCAGGGCGGACGCAGCTTGTCCAGCGGCATTGTAGGCTCTTGCCACTAAGGACGACGAGACTCTACATGCCCCGGAGGGGAGCTTTGGTCGTTCCCTCCAGGTGGCAGTGGTCTGTGGGCACAAATGTACCGCTACAGCCCGGTCCACCTGGGGTACAGCGACATATCCCTGGGCTGCGCCACCATCGAGGGTAGTGAGGTTTAAGGAGCCACCGTCCTGAGAGCGTGCTGAAAAGGGCGCTCTCCAGGATTTAGTAAGCTCCTCGTGCACCTCAGGAAAGAAAGGGACTGGGTCAATCCCAGATACCAATCATCTAACCGAGAGTGCTGGGATGACGGTACCGAGGGGCACCGAAGTCCAATACTCTCGGCCGCCCGAGAAAGCACGGCTGCCATCTGCGCATCAGACTCAGATACGTTTCCCCCTCCAACCGGATGGGGGCTCCATATCGTCCTCCTCTGCATCAGACAGCAGCAAATCGCCCTCCGATGCTGCGGCTGACCTTTCCTCTTCCATACTTCCCTGCCCGGTAACGGAAGAACCGCAACCGCAGGGCAGTTTTCCCAGGACCCCATTGGAGACTGCGGGCTCAGAAATGCTACGAGAGAGATAGGCAGACTGCCGGGAAGTGCAAGGCAGCGAACAGTCCCCATCTCTCGAATCACCCACATCGCTCGCTTCACAGCTCGCCAAACGGGAAGCTGTGTAAGCGTCCGATGCGGTTGCTGTCGGCCTCAGAACGAGAGCCGACAGCCGTAACCGCAACATCCTGATCGGCATGCTCTCGCAGTGAGAGCAAGAACCGCTTACGAATGCCGCCTCGGCGTGGTCACTCCCCAAACACGCCAGACAGCAATCGTGCCCGTCAGCGGGTGGAATGTGCCCACTACACCCAGCTCTGCAAACGCGAAAAGACATCCTTAAAAGGACGCTTTCGGTTTGAAGAAATTGCTTTTTTTTAATTAGACTCTTTGGTTGAATGGAGACTGCTGAAGCGCCCAGGGGATGAGTCACCGCAGTGAGAATCCAGCTGTATATGCCGTCTCGCCAACAGTAGAAGATTTTTCTTCTCCAGCACCAGCATACACGGAAGGGCTCTGAAGAATGAAGGTAATGAATGGAGCAATTTTCCTCCCTTTATACCCCGCTTCGGGGCAGAGGCAAGCATGCTATTTCATTCTGAAATCCATTCGCGCAATTTCATTGGCGTTTAGAATATAGCATAGAGTCGATTGGTTCTGAAGGGCAAACCCCCAGTGTCGTCATTCGACACAACGTCGAAGTGAACGACGGAAAGGGAACTTTCTATTTTGCAAGGCTTTGCCAGAAAAAATAGCAGAAGAGGACATTTTTCTGGTCACATTAGAATACCTGGAAAAAGAAGACGTAAGTGGGAAAACTGCGCGAGTGTCTCCACTGATGGAGCTGCGGCCATGGTCGAGTGCACCAAAGGCAAAAAACTCCTGATGTGATCATAACGCACTGTTTTTTTACACCGCCAAGCCCTCGTACCCAAGACTTTACCAGCAGACCTCGTTCCTGTGTTGGATGATGCTGTGCACATGGTAATATTGTGAAGTCATGACTTGTGAAAAGTCGCAAGTTGCAGCCTTGTGTGAGGAAATGGGAGCGGAGCATAAAGCCTTGCTGTTTCATATGGAGGTCCGATGGTTGTCGCGTGGCAAGGTGCTGGCCCATGTGTATGAGCTGTGAGAAGAACTTAAAGTGTTTCTCACAAATGAGGGGTCTAATTACGCAAAGCTGCTTGCAAGTGGTGCAAGGCTGGCATACCTTGCAGATATTTTTTTACCACCTTAATGACCTGAACACACAAATGATAAACAGATAAAATAAATGGCAAGATGTTACTACTGCTGCGCCGTGTGAGATAATAATTAAACATTTGAAAACTCTTGAGGAGAAGATGTCATCTTATTTCTCTTCAGCTTCCGTGGAGTGCCTTGACCGGGTTTAGGACCCATTCAGCTCAGCATCAGTTGTTGGAAACAACATGACTTTACAGGAGCAGGAGGAACTAAGTGAACTGAAACAAGATCCTATTAGATTCCTATTCAAGGGAATAGGAATTTTTAACATTCCAATGTCATTCTTCAATTAAAAAACTGCTCATCTAGGTGTTTATGTAAAAAAAAAATGACTGGCAATGTGGCAAGCATTCACACCGTTTCAGTAAATGTTTCAATTATACTTAGAGATCACCGATAAAGTTTCTTTCTAGTGTAACTAAAATGACAGACAGACAGACATCACCTAATTTCTTTATATCTAGTTCAAATAAAATTAGCACTCATCAAAGTATAATAATTCTGATGTTTAAATATTCTTATGGTTAGGTAAGTCACATGTTAAAATGTAAAAATGCCTTACCAAAAGTGAACATGTTTAGGAGAGCTGTACATTTAAAATCACAAAAAGCCTTAATAGGTTAATAACGGGTTTCTACATTCATATTATTAACCTTCTCAGAAAAAAATGTTGCTACCCAGACCAGAGCTGTATTCAGGTCTTAAAAAGTCAAGCGAAAACCTCAGAGTTTAACCTGAACCACATTTTGTTTACAACATATTCATAGGCCAGTATCAGGCCTGAGATTATTTAAATAAGAACAAACATTTTCATACATCTGAGACTTTGCGAATGACTATTTTGCGAATGATCACCATTTTACCAGGCACGATGGAGCACAGTAAAGAGCCTGATCCAGGCCTGTGAAAAATGAGTCTTCATCTCTAATTGAGGCACGTCTCTCTCACAACCATTTTAATCTGAATTAGAAGAATATTTTTGCATAAATATGAATACATTTAAATAAATGATTACACCTGGCATGTTTACTGTTCCATGTGTAAGGTATTGCTGAATTGCTTGTCTGTAACACAGTACTGCAATACCATTTTAACAATCACTCACTTGTTGTCTTTTTCATTCTCCATACATACATCCACTATCTGGAGGATGTTGTGGTTTGCACTTAATTCAAGAGCTCCGATATTGATTTGAACATAATCATGGAGGAAATCTTCAGCCAGCTGCCGCACCTCTTTAGGCCAGGTGGCGCTCCACATCAAGGTCTGCCTGTCAGGCTACAGAAAAGAATCGAGCGTTACATAATAATCAAATTGAGAAAAAAAAGACTGAACAAAGACTTAAATGAGGACAAGGCCAATATCCTAATCACATAATGCAATAATTCAGCAGCAATGAGATCTATATGTTAAAAAAACATACTCTAATTTGGTCTAGAATTTTGCGAATTTGTGGCTCAAATCCCATGTCCAGCATCCGATCAGCCTCATCCAGCACCAGGTATGTGCAACGCCGCAGATTGGTTTTTCCTACTTCGAGAAAGTCGATGAGACGACCAGGAGTGGCGATGCAGATTTCAACACCTGTTGGAAGCCAAACAACAGATTTATTTTGTACAAACACAAAACAGGCCAGACTCGAAATAACAAACAAACATTAGCCAGAAACAACTGAGGGCTCTAGTTTGTGGCCCTTTCTACACCTTCCCGGTCATTTTGAAAACAGTTATTTGTGCTTACGCAGTTTGTATACATGCAAATCAAGTAACTTTTAGCTATACCAGGGCATTTTTAAACAGATGTTTTTTAAAAGCTGCCTGCATTGTTGTTGTTTGAACCACGTACCTGTTTTTTGGGTTATAAGTGGAGTTTGGCATTGATGTAACAGCTTTTCTATACCAAGTCCCAAGCCTAATAGTGGATGGAGCTAGCAAGTGCACTGCTGGTCGCAGATGAATGCAAAAATATGCAGTTCAATGCACTACTCAATTGAGACATACGCAAATAGAGCCAGTTTTGGCCAAAACCAGACTGAGGCTCGGATGAATGGCACAGTTTTGAGAGCAAAACAGTTGCTGGTAAAGTATGACAGGAAAACATCCTTTCAACATAGATGTCATTGTTATCTTTGTTCAGACATAGACTTTTTTCACAAAGATTTTGTGAAGACTTTGCACAAACTGTTCTGGTCTTAAATAAAGGAGAGAAATTACAGAGCATGGAATGTACACAGTCAACACATTTGTCCAGTATTTCCTTTCACAAAGTGGATAGGATTGTTACAAAAAGGGAGAAATAAAACTCCATGAAAAATATGACAAAAAATAACGTACATGGCTATATTATTTGCCAACAGTTACTGAACTGTAATCAAGAATAGCAAATCTGCACAGTACTGAATATTTATCCTATTTGTTTTAATAAAGGAGCTTTCCAATTCTTAAAGAAGATGTCCATATCTTAGATTTGATCGGTCTCCGACCAATGGGAATTACTCTAGATCGCTGATAAAGTCACACAGAAGCAAATGTAATGCATACTGTTTTTTTTTACAAGACTTATTGCATGAGACACTTTTATTTCTTTATAGAGAACTAAAAATTGTTCCACTTTCTATTTTTGTACATCGCCGAGAATTCTCTGGAATGAAGTTTGTTCTGATTATGGTTGATGAAGTCAAAGTGTTATACATGAATGAGGTTGTAAAATACTTACAAATAAAACAACTGAAATTGTGTAATTCAAAACTGTGTAAAACTATTAAAGCAGCAGTCTGGTACATTGCAGTAGCTGGAGCTGGAGTGCAACATCCCGCTCAACTACACATTTCTAGTCGAAAAACAAGGAAGGGTAAAAAGTGAAACTAGCTCCTGATTGGTCAAAAGTTTTTTTTCTCAAAACCATGATGTTGTTAGTGGCTAGTTAGTTTTTTTTTTATAAACAGGGTAAATATAACATATGAACATGTAACAACACAAGACATTTCCTGTCACCTTAAGGACTTTATCTTTACAAAAAAAGGAGGTCTCTGTTGTTTGTAAAAAGTGACAGTACCTCTGCAACCAAAACACTGCAGATACAACACCAAAGTAGTCTTCTGTCATCTACTGTAGAAAAACCTGCATCACATTCTTAATGGTGATGAGGCAAACTATTTTGTATATAGAGCCAAATCAAGAGCAAAAGTAATTTAAGATTACAATCGCTGGAATAGAGCTTGATATTTAATCAAACAAATGTACATCATTTATACAACAGCATTATGTATTTCCTAAGAAGGACTCTACTCAAACCCAAACTTTGACGAGATCAAACAATCCCCTATCCTATAAACTTAGGGGAAGCATTGCAGCACCTAACATTTTCTGTGAAGTTCCTCTGTCAAAGTTTTGCACAGCACAATTAAAAGGCCTACATTCAATATGACCTTTCCTCAACATTTGAATTTTTTTTTTTTTTTTTTTTTTTTTACTCAGCACTTTTCCTTTTTTTCTCATTAACAGTGTTTCCATACCTCTTTCCAAATCTCGAATTTGTGGACCCTTGGGAGCACCACCATACACACAAGTACTTTTGATCCGAGATGATTTGCCATAGTCGTAAGCAACTTGCTGCACCTGCTGGGCTAACTCGCGTGTAGGGGCTAGAACAAGACACTAAAATAGAAAAAAATAAAAATAAATAAATAAATAAACATCTCGTTCCAGGTGAAAAGTATTTACCGAGGTAAAACTTACTATGGGTCCATCCCCTCTCTCCAAGTATGGCTGATGATTAATGTGCACAATGGCAGGCAGCAAATACTGCGGAAAACAAAGAAGAGCAAAAAACCATGAGGCTACCTGTGCTGTTTCTAGGCCGTGTGGAGTTGATCTATGGTTGTTGTTGTTGTTGTTTGGAAGCTCTTACAGCCAGAGTTTTCCCCGAGCCAGTCTGAGCAATGCCCACCATGTCCCTCCCGCTAAGGGCCAAAGGGAAGCCTTGAGCCTGGATGGCGGTGGGTTCTTTAAAGTTCTGCTGCATCAGGACTTCCAACACATATTCTAAAAACAAATAAAAGAAGGTGTTGGTTCATGATCTGATTTAACTATGACTAGAAAAAATTTGCCTCTAATTTATTTTTTGTTTGCCATTTACTGGTCCAGTTATTCCATAGTTTTCATGAATCCTTTACTTGATTCTAACGGTTTAAAAAAATCTGCCTACTGCCACAAAACAGATGACTAAACTTTACTTTGACACGTTTTAAACCTTTTTTCTAAATAATAACTAACTTTAGATTATTGACTTTTTAAACATTTACAATAACCAAGTATACAAAATTGATAAAGAAGGAACTTGAACTGTTAACAGACCTATTTTGATCATATCGAACATGATATTTTCATCCAAACATTTTGTCCTTCACATCACACAAACCAATCTGTGTCCAATGCACTTAGTTCTAAAACATCTAATACAAGTTCTGTTTCCGCTGGAAGAATTTGAACATGTGATTTGACTGAGAAGTGGCTCCTCATTAAGAAGAATCCTACCAGTTTTCCTTAAAAACTAGTCCAAGTAGGTTTGTGTATGTGATGATCGTTCGTTTTTTTGTTTGTTTGTTCTGGTTTCATTCACTTTGTTTTCGCTGTTGGAATTCAGCATGCATTATATTACATTCTTTCAGCAGTTATAGGTTTAAAACATTACAGAAAACACCAACATTTCCATTTATTGAACACTACAGTGCATATGAAAAACATCTCTTCCTGATCTCCTGGAGATTGGAAAAACAAGAAAGGGTTTTAGACTTCAATGCACAATAGTCTTAACGCAACAGTTTTATATTTCAGAGCGAACAGGGAAAACCATTATATTTGCTTTATTATAAATTGGCAGTTGAACTGCTAATTTTGGACTCAGGGTTGTTAATCAGAAAAGTTGTATGCATATTATTTCACAACAAGCTGTATTATATTCACTTTTTAAAGAAAATAAAACATTTTGGTCCATATCACCCAGTTGCATCAGAATTTCTATAGGAGTGACGTTTCTAACATTCTGCACAATTAATGTATATTATTCTAATGTGTACATTACACAGATAGATTTTGATGTGTTGGAAGGACATTTGGAAGTTCCTTTGACTAAAACGCCCCCCATGTGACAATTTTGATCTCAGTGGTAAACTCATCTAGCTAAACAAAAGGCAAGTAGATAAAAATAATAATAATACACTTACGAGGGAATTGAGCTTGATGGAAACTGGGGACAGGTTTTGGGCAGCCTGAGCCTCTGACCGTGATCTCTCTCTTCCTGCGATATTCGTCCACATCATACTATTGAACACACCAGAGACATGAGATAAACAGCAGAAGGTAAGACACAAACAAATTTTCTCAAATGACATCAGTTCTTATGATGAACTGAATAATTTTCTAACCAACAAATCCTGGCCTTGTGTGCTTCACACACCCTGTTAGTATGCAACAGTATGGCTTCATTTGAAGTGCTTTTGGGGCTATTAAACATAATCATATTTGTTGAAGTTCAAATTTCGGAACTGTTTGGCCTGTTCACTGACAAGCAGGCACGGACCCGCCATGGGGCATAGGAGACAATGCCGCTGGGCCAATACACAATTGTGGGTCGGGCTGTGATATATATAAAAAAAAAAACACACACCTTATCATCTGTGTAAGTGTGTATCTGACACATAAGCCATGGCCCACTGATCCAATGAAATTGCAAGCCCCTCCCTCCAGCTTCTGATCAAGCTTATAAATGTTCCGTTTGCCCCAGAATCTGGATGGAGTAACGAGTTAAGCCGTCTCTGAAAAGGCCATTTCACACAACTAGTTTCTTTTTAAGCAGGCGAAATACCATTTATGCTAACGTTACTCTTTGCTAAAATAACATGAATGCTGACTCAACTTTTTAACAATGAAACATTTAAGATGAATATCTGAAACTAGATCTGAGTTTATAAACACAGCCTCTCATTATGATCTCTCACGCTAATATTAAAACTCGTGATAGATATCCTGATAATTAAAACCTGTGAAAAATGCCAAAATACTAAATCCATAATCTACACAAAGAGAGATAAATAACTTTATCTTCAAAATGAATTAATTTATATGTTAAAAAAATATTAGAAAATAAAAATAATAATCAATATTTTGGATCCCTCATTTAGTGATGCATCTTGCAGGGACAAAACAAATATGTATTAATACAATTAAAACAGATAACAACCTTGTATTTTGTCATGAGTAAATCTATAGTTTGAATCAGCGACTAATTAACTTCAAATCAGAAAGATGTTAAAAACCTGCATGTCAAACATGTATATGTGTAACAAACTGCATGTAAAACGTTGATTACTGATGTAAAACAATTAATTACAGTGGGTTTTGTGCCAATGCCCTAAAAAAGAAAAGAAAATGCATGGCTGTAATCCTGTGCCTCAGTAATCGCACATCTGGTAACAAATCATGGTGGACCATAATGGCCAAAATTGCCTTTTTTTGATCCCAGTCCAGCCCTGGTGACACAGTAAACCAATCAGGAGCCTCCTATGGTTGCATTAAGGCAGTGTTTCTTAATTATTTTCTGTTGCGCCCTGCTAGGAAGAAAGAAAAAAAACATCTCGCCTTAATAAAACTATAAACATTGTTTGACCTATCATGATTGCTGGCAATATTCGGCACGTTTTCGCTGGAAAAACTCAAGCGGCTTATCAGCGTGATTGTCTTTAAGTGTCGCCTTCATTTATTTGGCTTCATGCTGTCCGCTGCCAACATTTAGTAGACTCAGTAAGCACACCTGTCTCTCCTCGCCTCCCACTGTAGTCACAGTAAAGCCAAACACTACATACGAGTCATATTTCCTTGTCTTAGTTTTCGAGAGACTTTTGTCTCTTTATCTCCTCTCTTTCTCTGTCTGTCTTCTACACTTCATACTCTGCCAATGGAAAAAAAGAAAAATTATAAAATGAGCAAAGGCTGCACTGCTGCAGGTGGATTTTGCCATGGGAAAAAAGAGAGAGCGAGTAGAGCGTTATTAGCTTTTATTCAGGAACGTTCAGTGTGTTTTCCAAGTCCTATTCTTAACACAACTTTAAGTGTTTGACAGCCTCTTACTCCAAAGTCTTACTCCTAAACCAAGAAGGTAAGAAACAACAATGTTATTTCAAGCTACCATCACTTATTCATTTCCACCAGCCTTCATTGGTGTTCATTCAGCGTTCATTTGTGTACCTTTTAAACTCAGCATTCATTTAGTATATAATTATATATATATATAGTAAAGATTTAATTGAGACATTTCATCTAAAAGCCATGCGGATGTTTCTAGCTTGTTATAAAGCATTAGTTTTATTAGAAACTTTTATACTTCGATTATTCTCGATGAAGGTTCGGGTATATGCTGGATGCGACATCTGCTAAAACTAGTCTTACGTTTGGCAACAACATTTAAAACGGAATACATTTCAACATTCACATTCGACATCTAAACGTATGAGATCTTCACCTGATTAGTGTGACTGATGTCAGGATGCTCAGTGTAGAAGTTCTTCTCAAACTTGGGCAGCTGATCCAGGTCCCATTTCTTTTTCCTCAGTCGTTCACCTGGACTGCCAAATTTTTTCGGAGGAGGTAAAAGAGGTCGGCTTGCCCCGAAGCGAGCCCTGTGAAACAACCATCAGAACGTCACGTTACCATCCATCCATCCATCCATCCATCCATCCATCCTGCGCTGCTCTGTCTTCATGTAACGCAAACTCTTGAAGACAACGAAAAAAAAACCACAGGAGAGCAACTAATGAAAGTTAAGGGTTATAGCCAACTTGGGCTATCGAGATTAATTACTTAAAATGTTAACGTTAGTCGAAGTGATTTAGGTAACGGTAACTTTAGTCGTATGATGAAAGACGAGCTGCAGTAAACAAAGGCCCACCCTCTGTCACGTCCTCGGTCTCGGACCCTGTCTCCGTATGAGGAGCTTCCTCTCATCTCCAAATCCTTGAAGCAGATATTAGGATAAAATGTTCCCCTTTCCTCCAGGACAGGCAGAAGTAACAAAACCAGATAAAGAACACCAGGATATGGTAAACCACCAAGTTCCTAAAATGTCGTAAACAAGCAAAATGTCGTCTCGTGAAACAAGACACGCCCAGTTTAACCTTTTTCTTCTTCTTGTGTGGTTTATTGGTAGTTTTGCAAGGCTACTTTACTGGTAAACTACCGCCACCAACTGGGAAGAAAGAATTTCCTCGCTAATCTAAACATACCCAATACGAATTCAGTTTCCATTATTCATATTATTCTATTGTTCGCTTTATATACAATCCTCCCTATAAATCTACGTAAAATACTTAAATAATTGATTCTGCTACCTTATAACTAATCTCTTTCTTTCTTTCTTTCTTTCTTTCTTTCTTTCTTTCTTTCTTTCTTTCTTTCTTTCTTTCTTTCTTTCTTTCTTTCTTTCTTTCTTTCCTTTCTTTCTCATAAGTTTTAAATCTAAGTATTACATGTTGAATTGTTTAACCATTCTCAATTATGACTCTATGTCAACTATGTTGGTCTTTAAGGAACTGTGATAAAATGGTTCAGATCATACTTAGAAGGAAGAGGTTTCTATGTAAACATAGGTGATTACATGTCAAAGGGGACTGCAGCGTCTTGTGGAGTCCCTCAAGGCTCAATCCTTGCTCCTTTACTATTTAACCTGTACATGCTTCCACTGGGCCAAATTATGAGAAGGAACCAGATATCATACCATAGTTATGCTGATGATACTCAAATTTATCTAGCTATCTCCCTGAATGACTACAACCTCATAAACTCTCTCTACCAATGTCTTGATGAGATTGAAAACTGGATGCAAAACAACTTTCTTCAATTAAACAAGGACAAAACTGAAGTCATTGCATTCGGAAGCAAAAGCGAGGTTGTTAAGGTTAACTTGTATCTCAATGCCAAGGGCCCTAACAACTACAAATCAGGTCAGGAATCTTGGAGTGATTCTGGACTCTGATCTTAGTCTAAATAGCCACGTAAAAGCAATGACAAAATCCGCTTATTACCATCTTAGAAACATCACAAGAATCAGATGCTTTGTTTCCAGACGAGATTTAGAGAAACTGATTCATGCGTTCATCTCCAGCAGGCTGGCCTCCTGTAACGCTCTTCTCACCGGTCTTCCCAAAAACACCATTAAACAGCTCCAGATCGTTCAGAATGCAGCGGCTCGAATTCTAACCAAAACTACACTGCAAAAAATGCACTCTTGGAACAAGAAAAAAAAACCTCAAATAAAGTTAAACTCTTCTTATATCAAGCAAAAAAAATCTGCCAATGGGGTAAGCAAATTTGATTTGGCAAGATTTCTTAAAATTAGAAAAAAATTCTAGCTGATAAATAGACAAAAACTCTCAAAACAAGACTTTACAAATTGTAAAACTGCACTGAACCTATAATATTTCAACTTGTATCTAGTCTCTAGTGGTCTTAAAACTAGACAATCTATCTTAAAACTAGGATGTTTTCTCTTTTATTTAAGACTAACTTAGAAAATGTAGTATTAAAATAAGTATATACGACCTTAAATTAAGAAAGTTTGTGCTTAATTTTAGTTCTTAAAGTAGAATATGGGTTCCTAAAACTAGAAATTCTACCTTACAATTTTAAATAATTATATTAAATATTGTTTAGGCCTATTGATGCATTTTTAGATAGGACAGTTCTGATAGGAGAGCGGAAGAACACTTAGTAGAGCTCAGGGGTGAATATCAGCGAAGGACCAGAGCTGGATTCGAACCCCCATCACCAGAGGCTTCAGCTCCACATGTTGGTGCTCTGACCGCTACGCTATCAGTTTTAAGACACATTGTCTAGTTTTAAGACCACTAGTGACTAGATACAAGTTGGAATATTCTAGTTTAAATGGATTTTTACAGCTTGGAAAGACTTGTTATGAGAGTTTTTGTATTTACTTAAGATCCAACAGCTTATGTTACCAGCTAGAATTTTTTGCAAATTTTAAGAATTCTCACCAACTAAAATTTGCTCGCCCCATTAGCAGAATCTTTTGCTTGATCTAGGAAGAGTTCATGTATATTTTAGGGTTTTTTTCTTGTTTCAAGAGTGCTTTTTTGAAGTACAGATCTCTTCCATCAAAGTTAGTTCACAACTGGATGGGGTATTAAGGTTTGGGGTATTAATGATTTATTTACGGTGTAGATTCTTTTTCTTATTTTTTTTCACAAACATTTGAATGTTATTTCAAGAAATCAAATGTTCTTACCTTTACTTGATCTAGACTAGAACTAGATTTAAGATTTTTTTGTCTTGTTTCAAGATGCATGCTTTTAACCTGTATTTAATATTGATTTCTTAAAATAAAATATAAGTAACATTCTTGATATAAGAATATGTTGAGTCAAAAATTCTTGTTTTAAGATTCTTGTTTTAAGATCAGTGGCAAAATCGGCAACTTGTTTAACATAGTTTCTTAATTCAAGAACATAAATGACCAGAATAAGATTTTTTTTCTCCTCAAGAAAATATGTGTTAAACCCAAAAGGTTTAAATTAGAAAATTCTTCCAAAAATAAGAAAATCAAGATTTTCAATCTAATTTTAAGCATTTTCAGCTTTGCTTAAAATTCATTTTTTTTGCAGTGTAGAAAGTCAGAACACATTTCTCCAGTTCTTAAGTCTCTACACTGGCTGCCGCTCTCCTTCAGAATAGATTTTAAAGCTCTGCTGCTCGTATAAGTCCAAACATAACTTAGCACCTAAATACCTAACAGACATTGTCAGTGAATACACACCAAACATTTAACTGAGATCCCTCTGTTCAAATAAATTAGATCTCCCCCGGGTAAATTCCAAACAGGGAAAATCCTCCTTTAGTTCCCCTGCGGCTCACAGATGAACCAGCTTCCAGAGGAGATCAAGGGCGCCAACACTTTAGTCATGTTTAAAACCAGGCTAAAGACTCACCTGTTGTGCTTTTGTCGACTGAGCACCAACGTCCAACAACTATTTTACCTCTGCACTTTAAATCTTAATCTTCGTTTTAATCGATGTTTTAAATTTTAGTTTTTAATCAGTTTGATTTTATATTGCTTTTTCATCCTTGCTTTTATTAAATGTATTTTCTTTTTATTCTTTATTTCCAATGTAAAGCACTTTGAATTTTCCTGTGTACGCAATGTGCTACACAAATAAACTTGCCTTGCCTTGCCTTTTAGTGCTTTTTGTTATAACACTTTTCTGTATACTATATAGATTTCTACCCATATCCTCTTCATCCCGGAATGTTTATTATTACTCTCTCTTTTTTTTAGTGCTAGTTTAGGAGCTGCATCAACCTCCTCGTCACCTTCGATTCCTGCATATGCTGCTATCCATAGAAAATCTATTACTATTTCTTCTCTCTCCATTTCTTCTACTTTCACTTTCACTTTACTTTTTCCTTTACAATATCCTGTCTCGTCTGGGTTTTATTTGTATTTAAACTGATTAAAGCTAAAGAGGTGTCTGAGCATATAATTACATTACTAGTGTTATGTTTCTATCCAATTATATTTATATGTGCTATATTTAATGCTACAAGTTCAGTGGTATAAACACTCAAATGATTAGTTGTTATTTCTTTAATTGCTGCATTATTTTTCGGTATCCCTACTGCAGCTCCTGTTTGCATTTTTTGCAGTGACGCTGAAGCCGTACTCACCCCCTAAGCAACCAGTCTTACTCACAACCTTACAGTTGTGGCTGGGGGACATAAGTCTACGAAAGTAACCATTACATTCCCCATCAGTCGGTCACTACAACTTATGTCGGTACCAACAATGGGAACACTCTGCAATATACCACACTCTAGATCTTTCCGCATCGGTCGAAGGCCAAGTAAGCAGGGCACATCAGTCGTCCAGCACCGAGCCAGCCCTCCTCCACCCTGGCCTCAAGTACAGACTTAAAGTGTCCACTTTTCAATGGACAATCGGTCAAAACATTCTCACACACCGAATCGTACCAGAGGAGGAAGCATCAATCCCTGAGCTGCAAGGAGACGCACGGTAGCCGTACTCGCCATTTGGAACGCTGCACTTAGAACTTCCAGCAGTATCAAGGATTCTTTATTGTCATACCAACACACTTCCATGTTATGATGCAAAATTAGGACCCAGGTCCCGTATTAAGCCACATAGATAGCAGAATTGTATATATATTTATATATATATATTTATATATATGCTGGGATATAAATATGTATGTACAACAGTATAAATAAGAGAGGTCAGAGATATTTGTTGAGGTAATGAGATCATATTACACATTTGTACATTGCACTTATGGGATTATATATTAAATTGCAGTATTTATATTGCACCATGAGAACAAAAATATACAGAGATGTATATGTATTTCACTTGGGGAAGGAATAAGATACATAATTGCCATAACAAAAAATTGCCCTTTTTAGCAGCCTTGTGTATTAGGGGAGAGAACCTCCAGAGCACAGCTCAGGGTAGAAGCTGTTTTTGAGCCTGGTGGTCTTGCTCTGAAGGCTCCTCAGCCTTCTGCCTGAAGAAAGAGGTTGAAATAGTGCATGTGCTGGGTGTGTGGAGTCCTTAAGGATGCAGAGAGCTCTTCCTCTGTGTCATGTACAGTTCGCGGATATAGGGGAGCCTGCTTCCCATTGTCCTCTGTGCAGCCTTGATTACCCTCTGCAGGGTTTTCCTCTAAGCTGCAGTGTTATTCCCATGCCGCACTCTCTACTGTCTTCCACTGGAGCTCCATCAATGTGTAGGGGGAGAGGGGTTTGTTTGTCCTTCCTGAAGTTCACCACCATCTCTTTGGTCTTTTTTACATTGATGCAGAGGTTTTTTTTTTTTACACCACTTTACCAAATGTTCTACCTCTGTAATAGGATTGATCGTTGTCAGGGATGCATCCCACTACTGTTGTGTCTTCTGCGAACTTGACTATATGGCAGTTTAATATACGTACGGTTTCAATAATGGACCTACGAAAAAATGTGCCTTGAACCAAATGGGGCAAGGTCATTAGAGGGAAGATTCAGCCGGTTTCTTAATTCAAGAAAATAAATGACCAGAATAAGATTTTTTTTCTCCTCAAGAAAATACAAGTGTTATTTTCTCAAAATAAGCTAAGTAATCTATACCCAAAAGGTCTAAAGTAGAAAATTATTCCTAAAATAAGAAAATCAAGATTTTCAATCTAATTTTAAGCATTTTCAGCTTTGCTTAGAATTCATTTTTTGCAGTGTTGTTGTTATAGTAACAGTTTTGAGCATGAGAGGAACCTAACATGTATACAATTGCTTTAGTACGCTTAGCTAGGGAGCCACAGCTGCAAACTCCCATCTGTGGGGATATTATTAAATATTTTTAATGACAATCCCATTGATGATAAGAGCCATTTGATCCCAGATAGCCAGCCTGCTAACCACCTCTCTCTCTCTCTCTCGCTCTCTCTCTCTCTCTTCCAGTTTTTATAATTAGAACGTCTTTATTTTATTATAGATAAAATTGAACCCTTTTGGCCATCATGTTCCTTAAAATAATTGATATTGATCTTAAGAATCTACCTACAATGCAAAGTTCAATACCTTAAATGTTTCAATAAATACATCTTGCTGTGAGAAACACTTGAATGCGCAACGTTTATTGGTTAACTTGTTTTAAAGTTTGCTGGTACAGTCTCAGGGTGTAAATAACACAAACCAACAAGTCAAAAATCAATACATTTCATTTAACATTTGTGCTTAACATTTTATCTTTTGATAAAAAAAAAACAGCTACATTTAACAAGTGTTGAATCTGTTGCAATTATTTGCAAAAAAAATCTAACAAAATCAATTCACATTAACAAACTCAAGTCAGTTGTTAGTCTTCGATTGAAGGTAGAGTTGAAGTGTTCCTGAGCTGAGATTAACATATATATCAGTATTCAACTGTGACACATTTAGTCCTAAGATACTCATTTAGAGCTTCTTGACCTGTAATAAGAATAACACAGTATCATAAAATATAGCAGACATTTTAAACAAATGTTCTCTTAAAGGGGACACATAGTGATTCGAAGTGGCAAAGATTCAAGTGTGAACATGCTCCGCTTCTTTTGTGCGTGACCCTTTAAGGAGTTGCTGATTTAAGGAGTTGCTCAGAATTCTCCACTAAAGACCAGCAAAACTTGTACTTGGCAGAAACCTCAGCTTTCTGGTCTGTTACATAGACCCGAACTCCCGTCCCCACAGCTTGTCGTCACTCAAACTTTCACCCTTGCATCTTCAAAATCAATAAGTATTTTACAACGCCCCTATTATTATTTAAAAATGTTCATTATTTGATAGTCTCCAAACATGTCTAAAACAGCAAGTTGACAGGAGTTCAAAACCACTTTTGTTCTCTTTTAGTATGACTATAAATTTCCCGACTTGTTCAGTGACTCTCATATGAATTGGTTATTGACTCATTCATACTAAGTCCCTCCTCCTTTGTATGATGCAAATGTGTTTTTTGACCGTGTTAACCTGTTGTTGGAGACTCCCAAGACCAAGTCATGAACCTTTTAAAATCACAATAAAAAGATCTGCCACGACTGCATGTTTGTGTGTATGTAGATCAGGGAAGTAAGTCAAGTTAATGGATATATTGCCATTCAATAGCTAAATAATATTTATAAATGATGTGTTTTTCATAACTTTTGAATAACTTTTATTGATGTGTCCCCTAAAAATGTGTTATGGTTCTTACCCAGATCTTTGCCAAAACCAGACTGTTTGAAGCCTCCGAATGGAGCTGCCACATCGGTCTTGTTGTAAGTGTTGATGAAGACAGTGCCAGCCTGAAGTTTTTCACTCACATACAGTGCTTTGGAGATGTCTCTGGTAAACACTCCTGAGGCGAGACCAAATTCTGTGGCATTTGCCCTCTTTAGAACAGTTTCAACATCTCTAAATCAAGAAGATGGAGGAAAAAATCAGTTGGTCCAATTTGGAAACAAAGCTGTAAATACATAAGAGATTACTCAGTACTTGCGGCAAATGAGCAAAACTAAAATGTAAACAATAATTATATATACTTCTATAATGCAGCACTTTGACTATGAAAGCACTTTACATCAAGAAAATCTACTAAAGGTCTTTTATTGTGCGGAATCTGCTTGGAGGACATGACAGCTACCCACGTACACAGCCAGCGGTGAGCGCCTGGTTTTATCTCTGTTTCCCAGCACGCGGGGAAAGGTTATAGGAGCTGATACTTGCAAAAAGTGCAAACTTCAAAATGTATTGAATCAATTCAAATATAACATTGTTTTAGAACTTTTGTTAGTTAATTTCATCAAAAAACACAGCGTTAAAAAAATGATGCTCATGATCCACTGCATGTGCTGAGATACATAAAAACTGTAATCTGAACAATATATATATATTTGTAATGTGATATGTAGGTATTTTGTAAAGCCACAAGCTAACAATAAGTTAAATTGTATGTTACATCACATTTGTTTTATATGACAAAGTATTTACATTGTTGGTTAATTTGTAAACTGTATAATATTATCAATCAACATTTGAGTGAAAACCTATGACGGATTCATTTTCATTTTATTTGGAATGCCAGATATTGTGAGCTACTGTATTTTTTTTAACAAACCCATTGCTGAATTTGGAGACTATCATGATGGGCCCAAAAGACTCTTCAACAGCAATATACATGTGATCCTGGACAGCGGTGAAGACCGTTGGTTCAAAGAAGAACCCTGAAGGGATCAAAGTTGAAAATGAGATGAAAAAAAAACTGATTCAATCAAGTCTTTTAGTGTGTGCTTTTGCCTGGGCGGTCCACTTGCTTCCCTCCACACACTAATTTAGCTCCTTCCTGAACCCCTTTGTCACAGTATTCCAACAGTTTCTCAAGGTGGCCTTTGTGGTTTTGTGGCCCATGGTCTGTGGAACGGTCTAGAGGATCACCAATTTTCATCTTCTTTATTTCACCCACCTATAAAGGCAAAGAGGTCAATACGCGAGAAACCAAAATATAACATAAACATGAGATTTATCAGAACTTAAAATCTTCAAATTGAGATCAAAACATTTTCATTGGACCCAGCTCTGGAGAACCCCCATGTTCTCCAGACATTGTTTTTATCTCCTCCCACTCAAGGTGCAACAAAGACATGTACACTTCTAAACAAAAAACTGTATTTTCTTGTAAACAATATTTCTTTGCACAAAAACTCTATACAACCTAAAATGGTAATGCAAGTTACTTTTGCCTTTACATCATCACCTACTCTCCTCTCAGTCGTGACATCTACAAAGCAGTATCGTCCACAATATTTATGCTCACTTAATATTTTTCCTGTTTCAGATTTTCAGAACTTCAAGCAGCACATCGACTGCCCCACCCAAAAGGGGACTATTCTGCTACACCACAATAACGGATGCATATCATCCCAGAGATTTTCAGATCGCTGTCTGGTAAATCTCGTCCCAGCTTACAGGCTAAAGCTCAAAGCTGCTGAATCTGTTGTGAGAGCTGTAAAAAGATGGAACAGTGATGCAGAGCAGGTGCTTCAAGTCTGCTTTGATTGTACCACTTGGAGTGTTTTCGAGGAATCTGCCTCTGGACTCGAGCTTACTTACTCTGTAACATCCTACTTCAGTTTCTGTGAAGAGATGTGCATCCCCCTCGGACTTATGTGCCATATAACAACGACAAACCATGGTTCTCTGGAAAACTCAAACAGCTTCGTCAAGCCAAGGGAGCTGCCTGCAGATGTGGAGACCGTGCTTTGTACAAACAGGCCAGAAATACATTAAACAAGGAGATCAGAGCTGCCAAGAGAAAGTACTTTGACACCTTCACCACACACCTCCATGAACACCTTCAGCACACACCTTCATCACACTCCTGCTCTACAGATCAGCCAGGGTGGTATTACTCAGCTCTTCAGGAAGCAGAAGAGGAGGTAATCACCAGGTCCTGATGTGGTCTCACCAACAGGACTCAGAATCTGTGCTGATAAACTGGCTCCCATCTTCTCTCTGATCTTCAACAGAACACTGAGGTTGTGTTTAATCTAAATCTAGGTAAAGCTTATACCAAATATACAGTATAAACTGTATATAACTAAAACTAATTAAGTGCAAACAAAAAAAAAGTGTGATAACAAAACAATGTATATACGATATTACCTGATACTTATGAAGACAAATTTTCCATACAAATATTTTAAAACTTAATTATATAAAAATAATGATGCTTTGTTCCAGTCCTTGTTTTAGCGAATCATTAATATATGGTAATCCTGAACTTTAGATGAATATAAACGTCCCATGTGAAGATTATCGAAGCAAGATGATCTCGTCAAGTTGTTGAACAGCTCTAGTACCATTAACTGCGCTACCTGAAATCATGCACACATGTTTCTTTTCATCCAATGTTCATTATTTCCCTGCCAGTGGTCTGCTGTATCTTTTTTTCTAATACAAATCGCTTCCAAACAACCAAATTCACTTTTTTTATTTAACTCTTCCTCTGAATTTAGCTCGCTCTTCTGAGTTGTGCAGGCTAGGTGCATGGCATGCGTGAAGAGCAATTTGAACATTCATCTTCATGTCGGCTTTATTCCCTTTCGGGGTCACCACAGCGGAATGAACCGCCAACTCTCTGGCATATGTTTTACGCAGCCGATGCCCTTCCCTGCCGCAACCCATCGCTGGGAAACATTCACACACACATTCACATTTTAACACTAGGCAATCGTTCTTACTCAATTGACTTATACCGCATGTCTTTGGACTTGTGGGGAAACCGGAGCACCCGGAGAAAACCCACACGATCACGAGGAGAACATGAGAACTCCACACAGAAATGCCACCTGCCCCAGCCGAGCCTAGAACCAGCGGCCTTCTTGCTGTGAGACGACCGTGCTACCCACTGCGCCACCGTGACGCCCCAATTTGAACATTTCAAACCAACCATATTAATAATTGCACCTGTATTATTGTGGAATCTACGTTTGGCGCCACCCCTATGTACATGTAATTGTGTTAGTATTATCCTACAACAGTTACTATTTTTTATATGTTAAAAAATATGTATATCTTTTGGGGCAGATATATTTTTCCTAATTCTGATCATTTGAAAAAGGTTTTGACCTTGGATGTTGATGTGTTAACCTGCTCTTGGAGACTCCCATTGACAAAACTTTGAGGTGGAGTATACTGGTGTCATAGTTCACATGGAGTACGGCATTTATAAATGAAAAAGTTAATATTTATTTTTACCACTTTCTGCAGAAAAATATCATGGATGGATTCCTCAACAAAGAGTCTCCCTGCTGCAATGCAGTTTTCTCCTTTATTGAAGAACACAGAGCTCATTCCCTTAAGAAAAGAAAAGAGTATGAGAAGATAAAGACATCTGACACTACATTTACATGCTAAACATAATCGATTAAGGCAAAGATCGTCTTATAGTTATTCAATTGACAATGCTTAAATGAACAAACCATTCTAACAGCTTTGTCCAAATCACAGTCACTGAAAATGATCAGAGGAGATTTCCCTCCTAACTCCAAAGACACCTTCTTCACATTGCTGAGAGCGCAGCTATAAAACACACAAGAACACTTACCATAAACCCAAGCATGCAACAAACCGCTGAAATCAATTCTTTTACCAAACAACACCAGATGCTTCCAAGCATTTGATCCAAAGTAAGGGACTAATTAACAACCAACAGGCCAATAAACATAATCAAATTCTTAAATAATATTTTTAAACTGGATTCATCATTTGCATGTTTTTTGCATTTTGTTTGTAATTACACAATTGCGATATTTGAGGGTCCAACTACATTGAAATCTATGTAGTTTTTGTAGATTTTTTCTATTATTTCACGAACACATGTAAAATACTGGCAGTTGTTGACAAAATATTGTTTTTAACATTGTGTTACATATGAAATTGATACATATGAAAAAATTTTAAATATTTTTATACACAGTTTAAATTTAACATTGTGTTGATTTTAAACTGTGTATAAAAAATATTTAACATTTTTCATATGTATCAAGACCCTTGTTTTTAATTACCATTTTCTCCAACAAATAATTGTCTTTATAGAGAAAAAACTGAACTGCACATTTTACTGTCCTTTTTACATAAAAATCTAGCTTAAGTTTACAATGACTTTGCAACCAGCCTTTTCTTTTTAGAGTGCGAAGATTAACACGCCTTTTAAATAAGTGAATAAAAACCTTCTCACCTTTTCATTATGAGTTTACCAATCTCAGTGGAACCAGTAAAGCCCAATTTTCGAACATCAGGGTGATCAGAAAGCCGCTGACCAACCAAAGAACCTGCAATCAGCACATCAGATAAACAATCCATCTGCGTGAGAACAAACGTAATAAAGGACAATATGTTTTGTACCAGATCCTGGTAATATGTTAACCACTCCTTTTGGAAATTTTGCCAGAGCAGTTAGTTCAGCGAATTTGAGGGCAGTCAAAGGTGTGACCTACAATGTAAAACCAAACGCTTTTGTAGATATTGTGATCTGTTTGTGAGCGGCGTTTTTCTTTTAGGAGGATTATCTGCAGTACCTGAGCTGGTTTGAGCACCACAGTGTTTCCTGCAGCTAAACAGGCAGCTGTTTTCCATGCTAGCATCATCAGCGGGTAATTCCAAGGGATCACGATCCCACACACACTAAACCATAAAGACAATATATTTATGGTGTTTGCACATAAAAATCAAACGCTTTTATTGCATTTTACACAGCAATAATAAACACTTAATTTCAGAAAAATTCCTAGAGATGTACAGTGTAAGGTTTTTTGTGTATTTCTGCCTCAGTTTAATGCAGTGTTATTTTTACGGAAAAAAAACCTTTCTTAAGCAACTGATGCTTAGCAGACACTTTTTATTTTGAATATGCAGATGGAAGAGATGCTAGATGTTGTCATAAATGACTCCCTGCAGGCAAAAAAATCACAAATATCCAGAAGTTCCCCTGACAAAAAAAAAGATCAGATCACAAAACCATAATAGATGTAATCCTTATATTTAAGAATCTTTTTTACCCAATTGGTTCTTTCTTGGTGAATGTAAGGTTTCGATTGGGTCGAGCCTGGTTGATAGGAATAGTGCAGCCCTGCAGGAAATATGAGAGCAAAATACTGATTTCTACAAGATGAGGAAAAAGGCACATTTTATATTTTATATATTAAGTGTAATAATGACTTCTGTGCTGGCAAGTATACACTATTTGACAAAAGAACACAGCAAACATTAAAAATCTGCTTGTTGATTTTTGAAACGTGCCATAGAATGAGCAAATGCTCAAATTATAGTTAGATACAAATCCCAACAAGCCAGAAGTGAAGTCTAGCTGTGGAGATCCCAGAGAAGTCGAGATTGCCTTGTTCTAGAAAAACAAGCAAAAACATTTAGCCAGTGGACTGAGTGTCTGTGTCGACCTCGTGTAGCAGCCTGCTATAACACTGGAGTGAGGCCTCGTGATGTACCAAAAATCTTTTCTCCTTCTGTAGGGGACAGCCATCTCCAGATTCTCTCAATAGTTGGAGGGCACTGTCTGAAAATGTTTGGGCCATAACTGTTGTGCCATACACTGATGCCTAATAAGGTTCCACTTGAACTTCACAGCTAATAATATTGTTTTCCTCCCACCCTGTATATTTCTCCAAAATAGTACAACTTATCTTTAATTGGGTTGGCATAAATCTCATTTTTAACATTGGCTTGCTGTACTGGGCTGATCAAGTCCTGCGAAAAGCAACTAGCAGAATCCAGAAGTGCCATCTTAGCATAGAATAAGGTATGCTGTTCCTGAGGATAACAGGCCATAAAGTGTCAAAAGACGGCAGGAGAACTACTGTACACGGCATCAAACAGATCAAGGACTGGGAAGTAAATTAAATCATGTGTAATTGTTTCTGATCCAAAGTAACGTGAATGCTTAGAAGAAGAAACTACATCCCACAAAATGCACTGCTGACTACATTTAAGTGGCTGCTCTTGGGTAGTCTTGTGAATAGGTTTAAAGGGTCGTCGCATTGTGTTAATTTCAATAATATGTTGTTTACATTGGTCTAATTGTATGGGAGATATGATTCTTTTACTTGGAAAGTCTCTATTTTTAATTAAAATCACATTCAATCTCATTTTCTAGCCCGGGCTTGTCCCAGAAATGAGCTGAGATTTTCATTCTGCAATACTTCGTAACCCCTCATCAGTTAATGACCTATTCAATCAATCAATCAATCAATCAGTTTTTATATAGCGCTTCTTTAGCAATTGCTTTCAAAGCAGCTTCACAAAGTCCCCATGAGGATCAGGCAGAGCAGACAGGAGTTCCCTCTGAGAGGGGACTCCCGCTGACTGAGGCAGGCGCTAATCACCTCCCCAGCATAAAGAACATACAAACTAAAAATCCATCGATGAACGGTTTGCCGGACAGGACCTGAAAAACAAAAAACAAACAAAACAAACAAAGACAAAACAGGAACTAAGAAATGGAGAAAACGGTTAGTAAACTGTAACGTAGACAACAAACAAGTGATCAGCATCAGCTGCAGGAGGAGAGATAAATAATGAGGATAGGTTAGAGAGGAACATTGAACCACATTGTTTTTTCAAACAGTTTGTATGTATATGGTGCTCAGGCACCATATCTGTTTAGACAAATACCAAGAGATAATTATTGGAATGCCAGTTTAAACAGATATGTTTTTAATTTAGTTTTGAAATCTATGAGCGTAGTTGAGCTGTGGACAACATCCGGTAGTTTATTCCAGAGCTTCGGGGCTCTATATGAGAACGCTCTTCCACCTCTTGTGGATTTACTAACCTTTGGTACAATCAATAGTCCTGCTTCTTGTGATTGGAGAGAGCGAGCTGGAATATATCGTGATAGGAGACTGCTCAGGTAGGCCGGAGCCAAGCCATTCAGTGCCTTAAAGGCAAGGAGCAGAATCTTGTAGTCAATGCGATATTGTACAGGAAGCCAATGAAGAGAGCACAGAACCGGTGTAATGTGATCATATTTCTTTGTTCTTGTGAGAACTCTAGCTGCTGCGTTCTGGACTAACTGTAATTTTTGTAGCGTGGTGGCTGGACAGCCGGCTAACAGAGCATTACAATAATCCATTCTGGAGGTCATGAAAGCATGCACTAATTTTTCTGCATCTACGATAGACAGCATGTTCCGCACTTTAGCAATATTCCTGAGGTGAAAGAAAGCAGTCTTAGTAACATAAGAGATATGATTCTTAAACGTCAGTTCACTATCTACAATAACGCCAAGATTTTTAACTGTAGTGGAAATATTAACAGTGTGTCCCCCCAGTTCCATATGTAAAGCAGAGAGATTCTGTAATTGCTTTTTAGAGCCAATAAGAAATATTTCTGTTTTATCTGGATTTAGCATAAGAAAATTTTCATTCATCCAATCATTGATATCAGCGACACATTCTGAGATCTTATTTAGCTTTAAAGGGTCGTTAGGTTTTGCTGATATATAGAGCTGGGTGTCGTCTGCATAGCAATAGCTATTGGTTAGTGATTTGCATATTTATGACGTGTATGCAAAAGTACTGTCTGATGGTTACTGTAGATTCAAGAGATATTAGAGGGATTCATTACGAGCAAATTCACTAACCCTAACACACAAACACAGAGCTAGCAGCACTGATAGATACTATAATGGTGTTTGGAGGGAACACTATTATACAACCTTACCTCTATGAGCCAGAGTTTTATAGATGTTTGGTTTCTGTACACCCTGAAATTGAACATCCTTTTTCAATCCTTACAAGTTATTTTAATAACCTCATTTTAATCCTTTTATTAACACAAGTCCAAGTTGTGTGCTGCTCGCCCATTTCACTCTGTTTGATTTGCACACGTTGGTTTCCAGATATCACGAGAGAAGGCGTATCTTTGTGGATAGCGCATCACTTCCGGGGGAGGGGAGTCGGCCCTTTCATATCTGACCGTGACATTACAATGAGACTTGTGTGACATCGTCAATGGCGCAAATAAAACCCATTTTTAAAATAAACAAATTAGTTTTTTGTTTGGGAATGTCCATGGTTCGATTTTTGATTCAAACTACTATAAAAAGTCAATATAAAAGCCACAAAAAGGCTCACCATGGCACAACCTCTTGTGAACAAAGTGAAGTGAACAAATATTACTAAGTTTTGGCGGAAACAGAGCTGGAAGTTCTGGGATAGCAACCATGAGTTTGCTAAAGCTTTAAATGTGTCTTCGAGAGTCTTTCTGTTAAAATTTCAGTAAAAGAACATCTGAGTGTAGCCTAAAGGTCTCTACACACCAATTCATATTGAAATTTTGTGTGTTGACGTACCTTGTTCAAGAACAATAACACATCATACATCGGGCCGAATAAGGGATGCAAACAAAAAACTTTGGTTCTGCCATACTTCACTAGTTTTTCATAAGAAGAACGACCAATGAAAGTTGGCTGTTTTGATGAAGTGAGAAGGACAAGAAGGAGCCTCTTGATTGCGCTCGATACACACTCTTGTGTCGACCTCACAACAGGAACAATGTTATAATGAGTTGAGGAATAAATCGTGAGAGAGGAGACCATTTATACTATTCAGAAGCTTGTGTTGCTGGTTTCTGAACCATCATGAGTTGTTTATAAAACAGCCATGCCAGTGGCTGTTGTACCCTGAGCAGTGATGGGAAATTTTGTGATTTGTCTTTTGACTCTTGCTCATGTTAAAAAATTATGAGTAACTTGGAAAATGACAAAGACCTAAAACAGAGCCAAGATTATTAACGGTGTTATCCGCAAGCAACAAAGAAAACGATTCACTCCCCAAAGAGTTATTACTATCGAGTCAGATTCATTATTTTTACAAATGACATATCACTACATGCGAGCACCATCACTACACAGATCGTTACTCTGTTTTTTTATCTGACCCAAGCCTCATGTGGTTATGAATCTGACACCTGACACATTTGAGTTTTTTGCAATACGACCTCAGTCTGAATGCTCATGTCATTTTTTTATGGGGTAATTCTCACAGAAATGTGTCACTTGAGAAGACAGTGTTTTACTGAATTAGTTACTGAAAGATATTACGACTGGCCTCTATTGGACTATGAGTTGAGATTGTTTGGATGATTTAAAATGTAAAATAGAGGAAAAGCTAGCCACCACAAATAATCACATAACACGTAAACAAACCTGAATCTTATCACACCAGCCAGCAAAGTATCTGAATGTCTGGATTGACATGCCAATGTGGGTTTTCATTGCAAGAGTATAGACTGCTCCTGAATCGATGGTCTCAATAGTTGCCAGCTCTTCTTGATGCTGCTCCATTAGGTCCGCAAGTCTAAAAACATAAATAAACACATATTTCTGATGTCATCTAGGCAAATTTGTGTATCCATTCTTCTGAAATGTTTGCTTATCGTCTTGAAGAAACTTTAGTATATTTACAAATAAAGAATCTGTTTTGAGTAAACGTTGACATTTACAAGCTCATTAATAAACCTGTTACACAGAAAAGGTAGATTTTTGTTGTGTCATATAAAAGTGTAAAATGGGTTTCTGTTATCTGGTTACTATTAAAAACTGTTTATGAAAAGCCAGATTGGAGCAGTAGTTCTCGCCCAATAACCTGATTTCTCAGAGGGTAAACTCCCTATGTTTTTCTTGTGCCATTCCAGACAGCAGCTGAATCAATACCGGATCCGCTTCCCTCGTTATGTTTGATTGGTTTCCCTTTATAAGCTTCCCTCAGTTTGCTCTTCCTTGGGGTACATTACTCCTTATCTGTGCTCTGTGCCTGCTGTGCTGTGCTGTGCTGTGCTGTGCTGTTTTGTGTTGTGTTGTGCTGTGTTAAGCCTGTTTGTAAGTTAATTGTAGCTGATTTCGTGCTGTTATTTAGTTTTCCCCCTCGTGGGTTTTGTTTTGTTTGCTCTACCTTCCCTGGGCTTGTAATTTTTTCCTTCATAAATTATTATTTAAAGACTGTCATGCAATTGGGGTCCACATTTTTCTCTTGGCCACCACTCCCTGACAGAAGAGTTCGGGGAAGGGAAATTGTGAAAGTAACCATTTCGTTCCTCATCAGTCGGTCACTACGATTTTTGACGACTATGGGAACACCCTGCAAAACGCCACAACCTAGGTCCTTCCGCATCGGCTGACGGCCAGGCACGACGGGCTCTCCTCTGCCCTGGCCTTAAGTATAGACTTAATTTTTAATGGGCAGTCGGTAAATAAAAGCGCTAATACTCCCTCATACCAGAGGAGGGAGAATTATACCCTGAGCCGAAGGGAGATGCGCAGAGGCCACCTCGAAGGCAGGAGTTAGAACTTCGGGCAATTACTACATGTATGATTTCAGTGAGAAAGCAACGAAAAATGTGCCTTAAACCAAAAGGAGCAAGGCCAGTAGAGAGAAAAAAGCATATACGAAACTAGCCAGAACAACAGTTTATGAGAGTTAAACTTTCAGGGGAACTGCTCGGCTCTCCTATGCCCAGAGTCATAAGAGATTCAGCCAGTAGTCCTTCATAGACAGTGCATAGGAATACTTTGCTTACTCTACTACGTCTGTTGGGGCAAGAGGAGCCAAGAAGATGGAAAACACTCCGATATCTCCAGGGGCAAAAATAGCGTAAGCATCACTAGGAATGGTGCAAGCCGAGCTGGACACCCCCTTGTACAGTTAAGACAGTGCTCAATGCTCAGGTTATAGTACCTGGTGAAGGTGTTGGGTTTAGACCAACTGCAACGGCAAGAGCCTTGTAGATCTGTGCATCGGAGTACCTCTTGCAAGTGCCAAGGAGACCTCTAATAGCGTGGGCTCTCAACTGCAGGGGCAAAGGACATCGGACGCTGTGTATGCGGTAGAGATGGCCTCCAACAGACAGTGGATCAAACTCTAATTGGAGACAGCCTTCCCTATCATCTGCTGTCCTCCAAAGCATACAAAAAACCTGATCAGAACTTCTAAGGTTCTGGGTCCTTTCTACATAGATCCTCAGTGCTTGGTCTGGGCAATTGGAAGCAAGGGTTGGTGCCGCCTCCTCACTCGGAAGTTTTGAAGGGGATGGTAGGAACCTTGGGCACATATCCAGGCCTGGGCTTAAGAATAGTTCTAAATTAGTTCTTGGCTAACAGCCCTGCAGACCCAGTTCTACTCAGCTGTCATAGAGTCTGTTCTTTGTCCCTCCATCACAGTTGAGTTTAGCTCAGCATCTAAATCAAACATCCGGAGACTCCAGAGCAGCGGTCCCCATCCCCAGGCTGCAGACCAGTACCGGTTCGGTGGGTCACTTGGTACTGGGCCGCACAGAAAGAATAAATAACTTAAATTTCTTCCGTTTTATTTATTTCGAAATCTGAACTTTGTTTTATTTTGAAAAAATCATGTTATCTTTCAATAGTTTTAAGGCTGTGTTTATATGAACTCAGATCTACTTTCAGATATTCATTCATTCATTCATTCATCTTCATGTCGGCTTTATTCCCTTTCGGGGTCGCCACAGCGGAATGAACCAGCAACTCTCTGGCATATGTTTTACGCAGCGGATGCCCTTCCCTGCCGCAACCCATCGCTGGGAAATACTTTCAGATATTCATCTCAAATGTTTAATTGTTAAGAGTTTATCTGTTGAGATTCACATTATATTAGCAACATATACACTGCAAAAAATGAATTTTAAGCAAAGCTGAAAATGCTTAAAATTAGATTGAAAATCTTGATTTTCTTATTTTTGGAAGAATTTTCTAATTTAAACCTTTTGGGTATAGATTACTTTGCTTATTTTGAGAAAATAACACTTACATTTTCTTGAGGAGAAAAAAAATCTTATTCTGGTCATTTATGTTCTTGAATTAAGAAACTATGTGAAACAAGTTGCCGATTTTGCCACTGATCTTAAAACAAGAATCTTAAAACAAGAATTTTTGACTCAACATATTCTTATATCAAGAATGTTACTTATATTTTATTTTAAGAAATCAATATTAAATACTGGTTAAAAGCATGCATCTTGGAACAAGAAAAAAAATCTTAAATCTAGTTCTAGTCTAGATCAAGTAAAGGTAAGAACATTTGATTTCTTGAAATAACATTCAAATGTTTGTGAAAAAAAATAAGAAAAAGGATCTACACCATAAATAAATCATCAATACCCCAAACCTTAATAACCGTCCAGTTGTGTTCTAACTTTGACGGAAGAGATATGTACTTCAAAAAAGGACTCTTGAAACAAGAAAAAAAAAACTCAAATATAGATGAACTCTTCCTAGATCAAGCAGAAGATTCTGCTAATGGGGTGAGCAAATTTCAGTTGGTCAGAATTCTTAAAATTACCAAAAACTTCTAGCTGGTAACATAAGCTGTTGGATCGTAAGAAAGTACAAAAACTCTCAAAACAAGTCTTTCCAAGCTGTAAAAACGTATTGAAACTAGAATATTCCAACTTGTATCTAGTCACTAGTGGTCTTAAAACTAGACAATATGTCTTAAAACTAGACAATGTGTCTTAAAACTAGGATGTTTTCTCTTTTAGTTTTATATAGCTTATCAGAATGCAATGAATTTGTCAGCACTGACAGTGTAGCGGTGAGAGCGCTGACATGTGAAGCTGAAACCCCTGGTGATGGGGGATCGAATCCAGCTCTGGTCCTTTGCTGATTTTCTCCCCAGAGTTCTATTAAGGGTTCTTCTGCTCTCCTATCTGAACTGTACTGTCTAAAAATTCACCAATAGGCCTAAATAATATATAATATAATTATTTAAAATTGTAAGCTAGAATTTCTAGTTTTAAGAACCCATATTCTACTTTAAGAACTAAAATTAAGCACAAACTTTCTTAATTTAAGGTTGTATATACTTATTTTAATACTAAATTTTCTAAGTTAGTCTTAAATAAAAGAGAAAACATCCTAGTTTTAAGACAGATTGTCTAGTTTTAAGACCACTAGAGACTAGATACAAGTTGAAATATTCTAGTTTCAGTGCAGTTTTACAATTTGTAAGTCTTGTTTTGAGAGTTTTTGTCTATTTATCAGCTAGAATTTTTTTCTAATTTTAAGAAATCTTGCCAAGTCAAATTTGCTTACCCCATTGGCAGATTTTTTTGCTTGATATAGGAAGAGTTTAACTTTATTTGAGGGTTTTTTTCTTGTTCCAAGAGTGCATTTTTTGCAGTGTAGTTGCTACAGTTTATTTTTACTTTTCACTTTTGTCTGCCCAATACCTCCAAAGCACATCTCTTAAGCACCTTAAACTTATACAGTTATAGTTCTATTACTTTATATTTATACTACTTCGATTGTAGAATATTACTATATTGTATTTACTTTTAACTTGACCTCTGTTAATCTGTGTTACTGTGCAAAGTTATTGTGTCCTCTTTGTCCAGGGGGACACCGGCACAGAGGAACTGTACATCTTTCCAAACACGCAGGGCGAGGCGGAACCGAGGTGTCACTTTCACCTTCAATCACACCCTAGACACCATGCTCGCTACGGAACTTGGAACTTGAGCCAAAGCTGGAGTTGTCTCATATGTAATAGGCCGAGCGGAATAACCGCTACTGTGGAAGCCATATGTGCCAGGAGCCCCTGGAAGTTCTTCAGAGGGACCATTAATCTCGTGCAGAATCTGAATGCTGCCTTCAGCAGACAAAGGGCGCGCTCTAGAGAGAGGCGTGCTTGCATGTTCAACGAGTCTAGCTCCATCCCGAGAAAAGATATGCTCTGGCCAAGCATTAGACGGCTCTTTTCTGAGTTGAAATGAAGCCCCAGGCGGCTGAGGTGGCATAAGACCATGTCTCTGTGACAAATCAACTGGGACAGTGTCTGGGCCAGTATCAGCCAGTCGTCCAAGTAAGCCAGAATTCGAACCCCTTCCCATTTTAACGGTGCTAAAGCCCCCTCGATCACCTTTGTGAAGGTGCGAGGGGACATACACAAGCCAAAGGGGAGGACGCAGTACTGATACACTCGATCTTCGAGGCCAAACCGTAGAAAGGGTCTGTGCCGAGGGAGTATACTCACATGAAAATACTCATCCTTCAGATCTACACCGTGTGCAGAGTTATAAGGCAAATACGTTTTTTGACCACATCATCTTTTTATGCATGTTGTCCTACTCCAAACTGTATAGGCTTGAAAGCCTGCTACCAATTAAGTATATCAGCTTATGGGCATCTGTGTAATGAGAAGGGGTGTGGTCTAATGACATCCACAACCTATATCAGGTGTGCATAATTATTAGGCAACTTTCATTCCATTGGCAAAATGGGTCAGAAGAGAGACTTGACAGACTCTGAAAAGTCTACACATGTGAGTTGTCTTGCAGGGGGATGTAGCAGCCTTGAAATTGCCATAGTTTTGAAGCGGGATCACAGAATCATCAAGCGTTTCATGGCAAATAGCCAACAGGGTTGCAAGAAGCGCGTTGAAAAAAGAAGGCGCTAAGCAACTTCCCCAAAACTGAGGAAAATCAAGCGTGAAGCTGCCAAGATGCCATTTGCCACCAGTTCAGCCATATTTCAGAGCTCCAACGTTACTGGAGTGTCAAAAAGCACAAGGCGCACAATACTCAGGGACATGGCCAAGGTAAGGAAGGCTGAAAAATGACCACCACTGAACAAGACACACAAGCTGAAACATCAAGACTGGGCCAAGAAATATCTGAAGACAGATTTTTCTAAGGTTTTATGGACTGATGAAATGAGAGTGAGTCTTGATGGGCCAGATGGATGGGCTCGTGGCTGGATCAGTAAAGGGCAGAGAGCTCCAGTCCAACTCAGACGCCAGGAAGGGGGAGGTGGAGTACTGATTTGGGCTGGTATCATCAATGATGAGCTTGTGGGACCTTTTTGGATTGAGGATGGAGTCAAGCTCAACTCCCAGTTCTATTGCCAGTTCCTGGAAGACACCTTCTTCAAGCAGTGGTACAGGAAGAAGTCTGCATCTTTCAAGAAAAACATGATTTTCATGGAGGACAATGCTCCATCACATGCCTCCAAATACTCCCTAGCGTGGCTGTCTAAAAGATGAAAAAATAATGACATGGCCCTCTTGTTCACCTTATCTGAACCCCATAGAGAACCTGTGGCCCTTCATGAAACGTGAGATCTACAAGGAGGGAAAACAGTACACCTCTCAGAACAGTGTCTGGGATGCTGTGGTTGCTGCTGCACGCAATGTTGATGGTGAACAGATCAAGAAGCGTACAGAATCCATGGATAGAAGGCTTTTGAGTGTCCTTTTAAAGAAAGGTAGCTATACAGGTCTCTGATTTGTTTGTTTTGTTTTTGAATCTGTTGTGTGAGTCTGTTGTCTGTTGAATTGTGTATTTGTTAAGTTTGAGAAGTTATAATGGTTTGCCTGGCAAAAATAAATAAGTGAGATATATAAATAAGTGGTATATATTTGTTTTTTATTATTTTGCCTAATAATTCTGCACAGCAATAGTTAGCTGCACACACAGGTATCCTCCAAAGATAGGCAAAACTAAAAAAAACCCCACTCCAACTTCCAAAAATATTCAGCTTTGATTTTTATGTGTCTTTTGAGTTGATTGAAAGTATAGTAGTTGCTCAATGATAAAACTAATCTAAAAAATATAACTTGCCTAATAACTCTGCACACAGTGTAATGTGGTGAACCAATCAGCTGGACGGACTGAGTGGACCGTGCGTCTGAGGGATATCATCCTGAACGGAAGTCTCAGAAGATGAGCGTTCAGACGACGCAGGTCGAGGATTGGACGCAACCCGCCTGCTCTGTGGCTGAGACAGAGGTCATTGGAACCCTGTTGAATCTGGGTGGCTTGACAGCAAACTGCAGTCCATAGCCGTGCCGGATAGTGCGTACGAGCCAAGGAGAAATATTGGGAAGCTCCCACCAGGCTTCCTGAAACTCCACTAATGGCGTCATAGTTTCCATAGCAGGGCCGCGAAGTAGCGGACATAGCAGTGGGGTCCGAAGGGAGCCTAGGTGGAGACCTACCTGGGCGTCCAGGCTCGACCTCGGAGCAGTATCCACTTCCAGCCGAGGAGGTCCCACTCGAGGCTGACTCCGACACGGAAGCTGAGAGCCATCCGGAATGCACTGCATCAGACGCCACGCCCTTGAACCTGCCTTTGAGATGAGAACTGCTTTCGGATCTGCAAAGCAAGCCTACTGGCTGCGCACATAACCCAGGGAGACACATTTTTGCCACCAAAGATGGCGGTTGTGGACTACTAACATAGACATTGTGTGGCCGAGCGAGCTAGCTGCAACTTTTGTTGCCTTGAGCACAAAGTCAGTAGCGGCCTTCAGATCCTCTGTAAGACCTTGGCCACAACTCCCCTTCTGCATCTCTTTCAGAGCCTTGGCTTGAAAAGCCTGAAAGGCTGCTATGGCATGCAGGCCAGCAGCAGCTTGACCTGCCGCAGCATAAGTCCTCGAAGTCAGGTCCAATGGCAGGCTTAGATGGCGGCCTCGGCTGTTCGTGCCAGGTGGCAGGGTTCCCTGGCCATATGCACCGCCAGCGCCTATTCTACCTGGGGAATCGCTTGGTACCCCCTAGGTAACGAGCCGTCAAGGGGAGCGAGAGAGGGGAGACTGACCAACCTCGCTTTCAGAGGTGTCTTCCAAGTTTGGGTCAGTTCCCGATGCACTTCCGGGAAGAACGGGATAGGAGAGGGGCTGTGGGGTATCATCCCGGCGTGACCCCATAAACCACGCGTCCAGCCTGGAGATCTCGGGGTCCAGGGGCGGAGCCACCTGCAACCCAATTTCTCTGGCAGCCCAGGAAAGCAACTCAGCCATCTCCTCTGCAGCAGAATCTGCCATCACCCCAGAGGGGGAGAGCGATGTACTGTCTCCTTCGGGAGATGCATTATCTCTCTCCGATGCAGCAGTGGAGATAACTCACTGTGGCGGATAGCGGATGCACCAGGGGGCCGGGAAGCGCGTGCAGCTACAAAACCTCTGGTGGTGGACTAAAAGTACTCCAACCTCGCATTAAGTGCGCTGCCGGACAGAACTGTGCAATCCACACATTCTGATCCCTCAACAGCTGCCTCAGCATGTCTACGCCCAAGACAACCGAGGTAATGATTGTGGCTATCCGTCAATGCAATCGATCCTCTGCATCCAAAAGACTTGCATGGACGCAACATGTTTGGAACAAGCTACAAACAGTCGACCGGCAAAACAAGTGCTCTGCTAAGAAAAAGGAGTTTTACTTGTTGGTTGAAGGGGGTGAAAGAACTGAAGTCTGGGGCGTTTAGAGGTTTCAACCTTCCGGCTGGCCGAAAAACCGCACTGGTTGCCGTTCGATCTCCAAAATCCACACAGGGTAATAATCCAACTGTTTTGTGGTGTCTTTCACGAGTTGCTAGCGTGTCAGAGTTGGCTCCAAAGGAAAAACAGGAAGAGTATCACACTCGCGTCCGGTTTATGCGGGATGGCGTGATCACATGACCATCAGCGCGTTCGCTGATTGGCATTTTGAAAACAGTGTGGAATGATTAGAGCACCCCTAGCGGAGCTTCCCATAGTCGCCACCGTTTTTTGTTTTTTACAAAACTATTCAGAATATATGTATATATTTATATATATATATATATATATATATATATATATATATATATATATATATATATATATATATCCTAAAATAACCAAATTAACTTGCGTTAAAATGGCATCTGAGGTCTCCTTATATAGATAAATATTAGTCTTCCATTATGAAAGTGGACCTATGAAGTCCCTGACAACGGGAATGACTATGACTTTGATGGTTCAGAAGAAGTTTTAGAAAATATATACTTGTAAAGGAGTCTGCCTCTGTCTCTAGGATTCATCTTGCCCCACTCGCCCTCTTCAAAGGCTTCTTTAGCTGCACACACTGCCTTTTCCACATCGGAAATCTGACCCAGGGATACCTCACAGATGGCCTACATACAAACACACAATCCCCGATTTGGTGGAATTAATTTCAGCAAAACAATCACATCTTAGTTTTCAACAAAAAAATCAATTATCTACCTGTCCGTCTGTAGGATTAATGGAGTGATAGGTCTTCCCCCCTTCTGCATCCACAAACTCCCCGTTTATGAACAGTTGATGCGGGATTCGGACAGTCATATTGTTGATAAACTTTTCGACCTACAACAAACAAGCAAACATCTTTTACTGATAATGTAAAAAATCATCAAATACTTCTCACTTGTTTTTTTTTTGGTACATTTGTACCATTGCTTTATGTATTTCAGGAGGTTTATATTTATTTTCTTGGATCCTAGACAGCAGCTGTCTCAGTGTCGGATCCGCTTTTCAAACCTCATTTAAGTCAGATCCGTATCAAAACAGTAAAAAGAATACGGCACAAAGCAGTGCTTGATGTGCTATATGAATAACGGTCGTAAAGAGAGCGTTGACAATTGGGACTTGGTGTTCCCAGCATGTGACCGTTACAGCTCCACACTGAACTTTAATGCATTTGTGGTGCAGATTAAGATAACGCTCATGTTCTCAAAAAGTAATGTCTAAAAAAATGTTTTTCAAAGTTTGTGTGTATTGTTTATGTTTTTTGGTCTTTGCTAAGATATACATTTACCAGCTGTCTATTAAAAGGTAGTTTGAATATGAATAAATAAAAAAAATCATAACAATACAACAAAAAATTTTACTTTTTCATATTTTTAACCAATTTAATTATTTTAAAAGTAGAGAATGTAAAGTTTTGATACATAATTGTTATAATCAAATTTATTATTAAATAAATTGACCGATTGTTTTCATCCTAGCTAGCAGTTGATATAAATGTATTAATCTGAATAACAATGTCTTTCAAGAGTTGAAAGGGACGGATGGATTTATGTATGCTTAACATTATCTAAATTTGATGGAACTTATTACCATTTCAGAATGTTATTTTTTGTAACTAACAACATCTACATATTTAAAAAATTATATGTGTTATTTTCATGTTAAGACGTTTGGATTAATTGATTAACCGTAAAAAAAAACTAAAAACTAGTCTAACAGTCTAATTGTCGCAAGTGTTCCAGATCTGGTTAGTGGCAGACAAACGTTTGGTTTAGGACTGGCTCTGATGCAGCACAGGAGAGATCTGGTTCAGAAATGGAACAGATCTGGTGCAAAGTTGATAAAAACAATCTGAGTGAGGTCATATCGGATTATAATCTGGCACTGTTTGGGTGCGAATACAAAACACTGATCCAATCTGGTATGGGCAGTTGTGCCTGAAGACACCAGCCTGGGAGTGTTTTGTGGAACTAGGTGTCTAAATGAAAGTTTTATCAAAGGCATACATTTAATATATGGGATGTAATTACATTTATTGTTCAGCTAGCCTACTGAATTAACCAACATTGTCTTGTCCCTTAAAAAATGGGAGGTGCTAGAGCTACAAGCCACAAGAAAAGTGACTGCGGGACCTAAGAAGGAAGTGATCCAAACAATATTTTCACATTTTTGTTTTAACAACCAATTCTCCATTATTGGGACATTATTGGGATGCAGGTGGATATTTACCTGACAGTATTTCCTGTTTGGTGGGTTGGATGAAAAAAAGGTGGGTGAGTGGGATCGCTCACTTTCTTTTGACCATTATACTTATTATCGTTGCTTTCTCAATCACCTTTTAATTCCCAGCACCAGCGTGGGGTCACTACAAATATAGTCTAAATATGAGGTTCTTTGACTGTCCTAATTGTTGCATGAACATCTGCTAAAAACTGCCTCAAAGTCTTATTCTGGAAGATTTTACAGATTTTTTTTTTCATTCTTCTGTTATCAATTTGGGTTATTTCACGTAAATTGTGAGCCTTTGTGATTCTTGCTTGGAACAATGTACAAGAAAATTACTGGTAATACTGCAGGAAATAGTTTTGGAAAGTTGTTTACAACAATATCCTGGTCACCACACACAATAATTGACACTTTTTGTAGAAGATTTATAGAATCTGTTGCCAGAAATGTTACTAACGTGATCCACGTTGAGCACTTCTTCCTCATCTTCTCCTCGCAGCTTTTTTACACATATTTGAACAAACTCTTGAAAGGTTGATGCCATATAAACCTCCTCATTCTGTAACTGCAACTGTCCGGCACATAACTTTACCTCTTCTACCAGCCTACAGGGGAAATCAAAAAGAAAGAACTTTATTGACACTTGGACATGTACACAGATTCTAAAGGTCAGATCCTCAAATATAAAGGGTCACATTAAATATTTTTGCCATTCCATATTTGCCATTTTTAAACTGTGCAAAAAATGTCTTAAACTGTGTTCACAGAATAATACAGTTTAATTTATATTTGCCATTAACCCTTGTATGCTGTTCGGGTCTGTGAGCCCCATTTTCAGTTTTTGTCAAAATAAAAATGATAAAAGCAATTATTATTTGAAACCGAGATTCACTGGCCTTGCTTCATTTTTGGTGAGAACACATGTTTATGACCCCACACTGTATACCTCACCCCTAAACATTTATATCACACACGAGGTGTACGCTCTGCTCGACCCGGGGCATGTAAAAGTGTGGAAATTGTAAATGTTTTCACTTTATTCTGTCTTCCCACACAAACATAAATCACACATAAACATGCAAATTTAGATTTTAGTATAAAGTTTTATGATTGAGTGAATTAAAAGCCCCAAAATGCAATGGGTCTAGCAGTAACCCTGCCAAAGTAACAATAATGAGAACACCACACATGGTTTAAATTGTAAATGTGAAGAAATAGGATTAAAGAGCAATAACTAAAGTATTTATGACGTTTAAATAATTTGTTTCTTGGCTAAAGTAAATATCTTTTAAGTATTTTAACAGAAAATGTATTGATTGGGATTAAAAAGCAATGTGTATACCAGACCCGCAAACACTGTAACAGTAATATAAGCACCACATAAGGATTACATTGATGAATAATGAACATTTTAAGGGCACTATGGGAATCATGCTCTGCCTAGATATTTATTAGAAGAGGCTGCATCTGCTCACAGTACCTGACCACATCCATTGAAGCTGCACCAGACTTGAAAAAGTCAGTAGTGTCTTCAATACTTTCTACATTAGTCAAAATACTTTTCCACACCACCTGGACAAAAATAGCAATAGAGAACAGTTAAATGTTTCTTGTTCATTTTATTTCCATTCCAAGTTTAGCTCATTTGTATTCTGTGGTTGATATTTGGAGAAAAAACAACCACAAAAATAGCTCAAATGAATGAAGTGAGTACCCTCATCTTCTCAGAAAACCTCTTTTCATCTTCAGAAAGCTCGACTCTGGAGGTGACTCCAGCTTTGAAATACTGGCTCGCAGCAATCATCTTCCCGTCCTCAAACTGCAAGTTCTTCACCAGCAGCTGCAAACAGCAACAAATACTCGAAAATTCTCGTTCACACAAACGTGAGGACTCTGACATAATCCCAGCGATATTTAAAATCTGTGAGATTATTTTCTTTTTTGATCACAATACTAGAAACTTGAAGCCATTTTGATTTTCCAGATTTAAAAGATGTAAACCCCTAATTCTACTGAACACAATCTAAGACTGGGATGCACTCGATCACCAAGTCAGGTGTTCTGCTGCTCCGGGCAAGTGAACAAAAGAGCCAAACTCACTGGCTTCTTTTATACCAACAGACAATCTGAAGGTGAACCTTAAGTGTGATTATAGTGCATTTATTTAGTCAATATCAGGAAACTGCAAATGCAATCTCTAATTGAGGTGCGCATGGTCTGAAACTCATATCTCTAAGTTAATCATCTTCAACTTTTACCCAATCTACTCTGTTTCAGTCACCATCATTTCTACCGCAGAAAATCTAGCAAGACTCCAACGTTCCACAAAAAACATATTGACAACAGACAACGATGAACTAAGAAATCAGGAGCAAAACCTAAATAACTAATGAGTGAACAAGACTGTAGAAATCGAGTAGAAATGCTTTTGATGATCTCAGACTCTGTGGAGGCATTAAGAACTGCTACCACAGTGCCTTGTGAAAACATTTGTTTACAGTCTCCTGTCACATGATCCAAAAAAAGAGAGCAACCTAACGGTTTGTCTTACCATCTTAGAAACATTGCAAGAATCAGATGCTTTGTTTTCAGACAAGATTTAGAGAAACTGATTAATGCGTTCATCTCCAGCAGGCTGGCCTCCTGTAACGCTCTTCTCACCGGTCTTCCCAAAAACACCATTAAACAGCTCCAGCTTGTTCAGAATGCAGCGGCTCCAATTCTAACCAAAACTAGACACTCAGAACACATTTCTCCATTTCTTCAGTCTCTACACTGGCTGCTCAGAATAGATTTGAAAGTTCTGCTGCGCATATATAAATCTAAACATAACTTAACACCTAAATACCTAGCAGACATTATCAGTGAATTACCACCAAACAGAGAGCTGAGATCTCAGATCAAATAAATGAGATCTCCCCCGGGTTAATTCCACTCAGGGTGAATCCTCCTTTAGTTCCCCTGCGGCCCACAGATGAACCAGCTTCCAGAGGAGATCAGGGGTGCCAACACTTTAGTCACGTTTAAATCCAGACTAAAGACTCACCTGTTTAGTTGCGCTTTTGTCGACTTAGCACCAACTCCCAACAACTATTTTATCTCTGCACTTCACTAACTTAATCTATGCCTTAATTTTCAGTTTTTAATCATTATGCTTTTATTTGCTTTTTTTTAATAAATGTACCTTCTTTTTATTCTTTGTTTCCAATGTAAAGCACTTTATAAATCACTTTGAATACCTTGTGTACAAATTGTGCTATACAAATAAACTTGCCTTGCCTTTCTCAGCAAGTGTCTGACAGATTGAGCTGTGATGAGGTTTCAGAGACAATTCTCTTAGAATAATTCACTTTCAGTCTTTTGCCCAGTTTAACAGAAAATTATTTAAAAGATTATATTACAATAGGTACCTCTGTATAAAAATAGTAAAATTCATATCTTATTAATAATTTTTATGAGCACTAAACATAGATTTTTCCTCTATCCATTTGCATTTCACAACCAATTGTGCAAAAAATAATACAATATAAAAATCAACACAAGTAAAAAGATCCTACAGTTAATATTGTATCCCTGATCATCTTTAATGTACAAAGTTCAATCACCGAAAGTTAAACTTTTGTGAGTTACACTCCAATCACAACACTAAATATTTACAGCCAAGTTAATCTAAGACACAAAAATAAAAGAGAATAATTTATTTGATTGTGCTCACCAGACAAAATAATACTTTTGATTTCCTAGAGAAGCTTTAGAAGAGTAAAATCTTCAGAAATACAGTAAAATACACAGACCGTGTTAGAAAGAATTAACAATGCTCACCATCTTCCCATCATTTCCATAAAGAACAAGACCACTTTTGGTCACCAGGGCATGCTGACTCGCTCCAGGGATTTCCAGAGTTTCACCAGCACATGAAGAGTTGTCCTTTTCCCAAAGTG
The DNA here is from genome assembly GCA_900490495.1 of Danionella dracula. Taxonomy (NCBI): domain Eukaryota; kingdom Metazoa; phylum Chordata; class Actinopteri; order Cypriniformes; family Danionidae; genus Danionella; species Danionella dracula. The sequence continues at coordinate 19,007,763 of UELW01000334.1, forward strand.
TGGATCCATAAAATGAGACGTTCTTCCAAAATGAGAAAAACAAATGACATTCTACCACAGAACTGCAAGCTCACATTCAATCAATAAGTTTTTATATAGCGCTTCTTTAGCAATTGCTTTCAAAGCAGCTTCACAAAGTCCTCATGACGATCAGGTAGAGTAGATAGAAGTTCCTTCTGTGAGGAACCTTTTGCTGACTGAGGCAGGTGCTAATCACCTCCCCAGCATAAAGAATATACAAACTTAATATCCATCGACAAACGGTTCAGCGGACAGCACCTGAAAAAACAAAACAAACAAAGACAAAACAGGAACTAACAAATGGAGAAACAATGGTTAGAAAACTGTAACACAGACAACAAACAGGTGATCAGCATCAGCTGCAGGAGGAGAGATAAATGATGAGGATAGGTTAGAGAGGAACATTGAACCACATTGTTTTGTTTAAACAGTTTGTATGTATATAGTGCTCAGACACCAGATCTGTTTAGACAATTACCAAAAGATAATTATTCGAATGCTAGATTAAACAGATATGTTTTTAATTTAGTTTTGAAATCTGTGAGCGTAGCTGAGCTCCGGACAACATCCGGGAGTTTATTCCAGAGCTTCGGGGCTCTATATGAGAACTTCCACCTCTTGTGGACTTACTAACCTTCGGTACAATCAATAGTCCTGCTTCTTGTGATCGGAGAGAGCGAGCTGGAATATATCGTGATAGGAGACTGCTCAGATAGAGCGGAGCAAAGCCATTCAGCGCCTTAAAGGCAAGGAGCAGTATCTTGTAGTCAATGTGATAATGTATAGGAAGCCAATGAAGAGAGCACAGAACCGGTGCAATGTAAACTATCTATAAAACTATAAAAAGCAATAAAACTGTCTCTAGTATGTATATACTTTATAGATACTTTATATACTTTATATAGATCCCACTTGCTGGCATAATAAGCCCTAGTAGGTGAGTTCATCACTACAACACTGCCAGACACACTAGATCCACTCCAGTTTGCTTACAGACAAAACCGGTCTACGGAGGATGCCATTTCACACCTCCTCCACACAACAACGAGCCACTTGGACTGCAGAAAAGGGAATTATGCAAGAATGCTGTTTGTTGACTACAGTTCGGCATTCAATACCATAATTCCCTCTACACTCACATTGAAGTTGGAGGTCCTGGGTCTCAGCCCACTCCTGTGTCAGTGGATCTCCAACTTCCTAACAGACAGACCACAAGCAGTAAGGATGGGGAAACACACCTCATCCTCCATCACTCTCAGCACTGGAGCCCCCCAGGGCTGTGTTCTGAGCCCCCTGCTGTACTCGCTGTACACATATGACTGTGTGGCCACTTTTGACTCCACCACCATAATCAAGTTTGCTGACGACACTGTCGTGGTGGGCCTGATCTCCAACAACGATGAGACGGCCTACCTACAGGAGATCATAAACCTGGAGAGATGGTGCCAGGAGAATAATCTCCTCCTGAACGTCAGCAAGACTAAGGAGCTAATAGTGGACTTCAGTACTAAGCGGGAGCGAACGTACGGCCCTGCTTCCATCAACGGGACTCCAGTGGAGAGAGTGGACAGCTTCCGGTACCTCGGCGTACACATCACGCAGGACTTGTCTTGGTCCTGCCATGCCAACTCCCTGGTGAAGAAGGCCCGGCAGCGTCTATACCACCTGAGACGCTTAAGGGACTTTAAACTACCCTCTCAGGTGCTAAAGACTTTTTACAACAGCATCATTGAGAGCGTCTTGACGGGCAGCATCACTTCCTGGTTCGGGAACAGCACCATGCAGGACCGGCGAGCCCTACAGAGGGTGGTACATTCAGCTGAGCGTACCATCCACACCGAGCTCCCAGACCTGCAAGACATCTATAACAAGCGGTGCAGAGCCAGAGCCAGGAAGATTGTGAAGGACTCCAGCCATCCTAACATTGGACTCTTCTCACTGTTGCGTTCAGGAAAGCGTTTCCGCTCCTTGAAGGCAAACACAGAGAGAATGAGGAGGAGCTTCTTCCCGCATGCCATTCGGACTCTAAACGGGGACACACCGGGCACATAAAGACAGACTTTCTAACTTTCACTCATCACCTCTCTCACTCCACACATTCACCTCACACTCCGCACAGTTTGCACAATCGTGGACTTGAAACAGCGCAAGTCACTTTAAAACATCCACACTGCACTTTAGTGACCTTCTGTCACACACAAATCACTTGCCATTCTTGCACGTCACATCTCTATTCCAATTGTACTTATTTCATTTTGTACTTTATTTCATTTTCATTTGTATTATATTGTATTCCATTGTACTTTATTTCATCTGTATTATATTGTATTTAGTACTTATTTAAATTCATATCTACTTTGTTTTCTTATAATTTATGTTTTATTTTTATCTTTTTATCTATTTCCTAATGGTTACAGGTTGGACAGTCGTACAATACATTTCACTGCACATCGTACTCTGTATGTATATGTATGTGACAAATAAAATCTGAATCTGAATCTGAGTATGTGAAATTCTAGAGATTCTAGATTCTAGAGGTCTAGTGCCTACATCCCTGGGTCAGAAGTTCTGACCGGATGGGAATCGGCCAGGGAGGAACTGTCACATGGGCACAGAGTTCTGAGAATCAAGGTCGGCGCGGCCAATAGGATCTCTTCCTCCATGATCTTGCACAGGAGTGGTACAAAGAGGCTCACAGAGGAAAATGCATATAGGCATTTCTCCCTGAGCCAGCAGTGTGCCAGCGCATCTATACTGAGAGCAGCCTGAGATAGAGCATAAAGGCTGCAAAGAGATCCACTTGTGCCACACCAAAGTGTTCCAAATCTACTGGACCGCCAGGGGATGGAGTCGCCATTCCCATCGTCAAATAGCTCACTGACGCAGACAGTGTGTGTGTTTTATGGGAATGTGAAGAACAAGAGGCAAAGCCTGACACTCTAAATGACTCCAGCAATCACTGAACACACGCACTCTTTGATGAGTTGAGGGGGATCTACCTTAAAAACGACCAAACCCTTGCATCCAAATGACCTGCACTGTCGCCCCATTTTCGGTGGGGTTTTTTTGGTGGGCAGGAGGTTGTAGGCTTGAAATGGTAGACACGTTCGGTCCAACTGCCCCAGGGCAGCTGAGGGCTAGCAAGGTAGCTCATCACCACCAGAGTGATTGTGAAGTGAATTAATAATACTCTGATCATTGTAAAGCGTCTTTGAGCTCTGGAAAAGTGCTATATAAATCAAACTAATTATTATTGTTTTTATTATTATTATTACAAATCATCCACCTTTTGCTCTTCAGTTGGTCTCCTGGTCCATCGCACTGTATGCGTGTGCAGTTCAGATGCAGAGCGCCTCCACCACAAATGCAGTCTGTCAGTACTTCTTTAACTTTCCTAGCCATTGTTTTTCCCTTAAAGACTTTAGTTTTAAAAAGTCTACAGACAGCATAATAAATAATTATATAAATAATTAACATGTTTATGTCATTATTATAAAAATCTATATGTCACTTTATGAATATGGTCAAGCTGCTGCTGCCCTGCATGCCATGGTAGCCTTCCAGGTGTTCCAACCCAAGGCCCTAGAAGATATGCAGAAGGGGAGTTGTGGCCCAGGTCTTACAGAGGATCTGAGGGCGGCTACCGAAAGTTGCAGCTAGCTCGCTTTGGTTGACCCAGGTTGGGATGCTCCAACAAGATCAGAGGTGTCTTCTCAACACACCTGTGGTCCCAGATGGCCTCTTTGGCAATCAGGAAGCAGACGGAGGTTTGGGGAGAATTCATGACGCCACTTAGGAAGAGCAAGTGCCCCCACCACCTGCTCGACGCTGGAGAAAACTTCCTCAATCCTTCCCTGATCGTAAGCCCCCACATCGGAGACATCGACCAAGAGCGCTACAAGGAATCGACAGAGGAACCGTCATGTCCAGGACCCCGCCCATCACCAGGTGAAGAGGTTCCATCGCAAGTGGCCCTCGGACAGGCTGCCCAAGGAGTCACGTGAATTTCACGTGAATATACTCCCTCGGCACAGAACCTTTCTTCGCTTTGACCTCGAAGGATGAGTGTATCAGTACTACGTCCTCCCCTTCGGCTTGTATTTGTCCCCTCGCACCTTCACAAAGGTGATTGAGGCGGCTTTAGTACCGTTAATACGGAAAGGGGTTGGAATCCTGGCTTACTTGGTCGACTGGCTGATACTGGCCCAGACGCAGTCCAAGTTGATTCGCCACAGAAACAGGGTCTTATGCCACCTCAGCCGCCTGGGGCTTCGGATCAACTCAGAAAAGAGCCGTCTAATGCCTGGCCAGAGCAAATCTTTTCTGGTTATGGAGCTAAACTTGTGAGCATGCCTCTCTCTAGAGCGCGCCATGAGCCTGCTGAAGGCAGCATGCAGAGTCTGCACAAGACTAGGGCCCCTCTGAAGAACTTTCAGAGGCTCCTGGGGCATATGGCTTCTGCGGCAGCTCCATGTATTACTTATGAGACAACTCCAGTTTTTGCTCAAGTTCCGAGTTCCGTCGCAAGCATGGCGTCTAGGGCGACTGTAGGTGAATATGACACCTCGTTGCCACCTCCACCTGCGTCTTTGGAAAGATGTTCGGTTCCCCTGTGCCAGTGTCTCCCTGGCAGGACCTGCCAGGCACGTAGTAGTATCTACCGATGTTTCAAAGATCTGGTGGGGCTGTATGCCAGAAGCAAAAATATTTTTTTGGACCGAAAAACACGCTTCCTTGAGCATAAATCGCCTAGAGCTATGTGCAGTGTTCTTAGCAGTAAAGCAGTTCAGGAGCATACTGCAAGGACATCACTTGTTGGTCAGGACGGACAACATGGCGGCGGTGTCGTATATCAATCGACAAGGAGGGAAACGCTCACCCCGTTTGTCGGCTCTCGCCCGCAGACTGCTCGTCTGGAGTCAGCATTGTGGTCTGTACCTAGTTGCAGTCCATATCCCCAGCAGGTTGAATTAGACAGCAGAATTACTGTCTCGGTGGAAACCTGGTCAGGAGAATGGTGACTGCATCCCCAGGCAGTCCAGCAGATCTGGGAACGCTTTGGTAAAGCAGAGGTAGACCTGTTGGCCACCCCAGAGAATGCACAGTGCCGGCTGTTCTATGCTCTGTCCCTGGCTCCTCTCGGGATAGATGAACTGACCCATTGCTAGCCCAGGAAGAAACGCCTATATGTTTTTCCCTCAGTGAGTCTCCTTGCACCTCTCCTGTGCAAGATCAGGGAGAACGAGGCAGAGGTCCTACTGGTGGCACCTTATTGGCCTAACCAACCTTGGTTCGTAGAACTCTGCTCCCTCGTGACAGTCCCTCCCTGGCAGTTCCCCTGAGGTCGGACCCTCTGACCCAGGGATATGGGCACAAGCACCCGTGCCCAGACCTCTGGAATCTACAGACCTAGCACATCATGCTGCGGAAAACCCCCAGTTAATGCCACGCTCTGTGGTTCAAACTCTGTGTCTTGCCAGCAAGTTGGGTCGGTTTGTCGCCTGTTATCACTCTCGCCAAGTAGACCCGAGTAGCTGCCCCGTTGAAGTCGTGCTAACCTTCCTTCAAGAGGATCTGTGTCAAAGACTATCTCCATACACCCTGAAGGTTTACATCGCCGCGATTTCTGCCCATCACCTTCCGGTTGAAGGCAACACATTGGGACGACACGAGTCAGCTCTTTGTATGCTTTGGAGGACAGCAGACGATAGGGAAAACTGTCTCCAAATAGAGGTTGGCCAACTGGCTAGTGGAGGCCACCTCTACCAAATACACAGTGTCTGATGTCCCTTGCCCCCTGCAGTTGAGAGCCCACTCTATCAAGGGTGTTGCAGTCTCCTGGGTGCTGGCAAGAGGTACTAAGCTGGCAGAGATCTGCTAAAACCTGAGTGTTGAATCCGTCTCTTCAGCCGTGCTAGGTGGTGGTAGCACTGTTTGAGATGTACGAAGGGGTGTCCTGCTTGGATTGCACCATTCTTAGTGATACGCACTGTATTTTTGCCCCTGGAGATAACCTCCACCTTTTTGGCTCCTCTAACCTCAGCAGTTGAGTACGTGGAGTATTCCTACTTCTGTCCTCGTGTGTGCCCTCTATGAGGTACTACCGACTGAATCTTTTATGACCCCAGGCATGGGAGGGCCAAGCAGTCCCCCGAAAGGCTAATTCTCGAAAGCTAATGCTCTAGCTAGTTCCATCTATGCTATCTTCCCTCTAAAAGACCTTTCCCTAGTGGGTTAAGGTGCATTTTCCATAGGGCCAACAATGAAACTATTAAACTGCCGGAAGTTCTAAGTCCAACCTTCAAGGGGGCGAGTACGGCCTCCACCGTCTCCCTTCAGATTGATGCTCCCTCCTCTGGAATGAGTCGGTATGAGAAAATTTTTGCCTGGTTGATCATTAAAAATTAAGTCTATACTTAAGGCCAGGCTGGAGGAGGGAAAGCTCGGTGCTGGACTAATGTTGTGCCCAGCTTGCGTTGCTGTTGGCCAATGCGGAAGGACCTAGGTTGAGGCGTTTTGCAGGGTGTTCCTATAGTTGTCACCGACATAAGACATACTGTAACGTAATGGTTACTTTCATAACCCCTGTTCCTCAAATAAGGAACGAAGACTTATGTGCCCCGGCCACTACTGTAAGATTGTGAGTAAGTCTGGTTGCCTAGGGTTGAGTACGGATTCAGCTTTACAACAGAAAGAACGTCACGCTTGCATCCATGATCACATGACTATCAGCGTTTTCGCTGATTGGCCTTTTGAAAGAGTGTGGAGAGAGTAGAGTAGAGTAGAGAGAGTAGAGAGTCACAAATAAAAAGTAGTACAATCATTTCTCAAAAAGACAAAAACATTTTAAAATATTGACATACACGTTTATTTAATATAAATATTTTAAGTTATATATATAAGTTATATATATATATATATATATATATATATATATATATATATATATATATATATATATATATATATATATATATATATATATTTGTGCATCGATATTATGCATCCAAGGTAAAAAAACTTTTTCGCTGCAAAACAAAATGCATTTCATTTTACCGGATTGCTCAGTGATTTCACCATATGATTTGTTTATAGACTCGTCTTTTCTAAATGCATTCTTTACGTAACACAATCGGAGCTGTGGTGAAATGGCAGCATGAGCTCTTTCAGTCCAGGTTCTGAATGAAATTGAATGGACACGGATGCACTTCTTGTCTTTTTTCTTTGTTTCATCGAGCATTGTGTGAATCAAGTGGTGAGTTAGGCAACTTTAAGCTTGGGAACATAGGAACCAATCACAGCAATTTGATGCACTGCGTTAAAAATAATGACACTGCGTTTTTACTGGCTGGTTTGTAAGATCACATTAAATTTCATGCTTTTAAAATGAAAACATCACTGCAGGAAGGGACTGTATACAGCTGCGAGGTGTGTAAATTTTTACAAAGAGCAGGTTTCGTTTCCAGCAATCACATGCAGAGAAGCGATCGCTGTGCACCTCCATATATTCCAAGAACAAAGAGTATTTGAGGGTTTCACAAGTACCATTATAACAATTGCAGGTTTCCCAGCAAACAACTCTTGAAGACAGATTTGCATCTGAGTAAAATAAATCAGTAAATTCAGTTCAAAAATCAAAATGTGTATCTGTTGTGGGCCTGTACTTCTTTAAACTCACTTTGCCATCAATCTCTGCCCAGGCTCCAGGAACTCGGTCATTCCCTCTGATCCAGTTATGAATGGCTTCAGCCGGCTGATTCCAGTTAATCTATATCGCAGCCATACAAGAGGCTTATCAAAATGTTGTATACACCAATACCATTTAAACATAAGCCATCGGCACACCTTTGAATTATCTTTCTTCTGGATGCACTCATATGTGGCTCCATCCTCTGGTTGCTGAATTCTTGGAGCTTTTCCTGCTGCTATTAACCTAACTGCCTCTACCTAAAAACAAAAGTCTTTTTCAAGGGATTCTGTTAGCATACTATATTTACTGTAATGTAAGTTCCCACCATGCCCGTTACTCCCTCTGGAAACAGGAAGCGTTTGTAGATGCTATTGACTGTATCATTGGGCTCAACTTCACATTCTCTTTGTAGAAGAATTGGTCCTGTGTCCAGTCCATCATCTGCCCAGAAAACAGTGAAGCCGCCCCTTTTATCACCATGAATTAGAGTCCTTCAAGAGAGAAAAGAACACAAACGAAACCATATTCACAGAGTGTTATTTTCCATTATTAAAAACCATCCCAAATAGTGACAACTCTTGGTCATGGGTAAGGGACTACTACTAAGTGGAATAACATCTTCAACTAACAACCTTTTTAAATATGGACTGACTTTAATACCAACCGCTTAATAGCATACTTTTAGTCCCATCATATCAAGAAAAATAGGCGAAAAGAAAGGCTTCATGACCTGAATTCCCTGCGCTCTGCTCAGACACTCTGACGAGCGTATTGAGCTCTTCTTCAGTGTATGCGCTTGAACAGTCACTCCTTGTTTAGGCCTGAAAGGATCCAAACTTCTGCAGTTTTTTGAGAGCCTTTTCTGCCTTTTAAACATTTGAGTGTCTTGTATAATCTACCGGAAGTAGATTATACAAACAATACGTGACTAAATTGTTTTTAAACAGAGCGTTGATTCACAACCATTTTTATGAATACTTTTTGTAGACCATTAAATTTGAATAACTATTACAGCCATAATAGACTTTTCACTTGAGAAAGAGTCTGATCTACAGAAAAGTCTACAGCTCTTTATCTGAAACAACTGGAGTTATGTTTTATGATTCTTTAGAAAAGAACAAAATAACTGAGATACATATTATTTCATCAATCATGGTCAGGTAGGAGAAGCTTTGCCAACTCTAAATATAATTCAAAAGCTACAAGATAATTTTGGTACTGCCCAGGTAGGGCTGACCAAGCTTTCCTCAACTGAACATGTTTTCAACTTTTATTGAAGGTGCCCTATTATGTACACTGGACTTTTCAGACATTTCTAGCATGTATCTTTTTCTTCATCAAAAACATGCCACGAGGTGTATTCAGAACCGTTAATGTGTGTATTCATTTATTCGATTTCTGGGAGCTCAAATGGACTTGATGAGTATAGCACTGCCCACTGACCAATCAGATGAAGCGTTAATGCAGTTCTGCATCTCAATGCAGAGCAGATGGGCTGTCTGACCCAGAAGAGTAAAGTTGACTTATTACTGAAACACGGTGGAAAAATCATAGATTCTGGTAAACAAACCTTAGGTAACACTAACAGAGCAATGAAATGGACGATGCGACTGCACCTCCTGCCATTGGGCCATGTGACAGACAGTCAGACTGAGACTGCACATGCGTAGATGTGATTTACAGGAGAAAAGGGCTATGACATATTTTTTCAAGGTCCATCTGGAAATATTCTCATTTATAAGAGGTAACTTTATTAAAACTCCACAGAATTAGAAAACTATTTTTTTTCCATAGCATGGCTAGGTCTATATACGACACATATATCTGTTATTTCCCAGAAGCCAAGGTGGCGGTATAGATGTTGACTATACATATAGATAGGAAGCCCCTTATTATGACAAAGAGTAATAGCATGGGAAAAAAATATACACATTGAACATTTAAAACCTTTCCATGTCTGGGATACATGTTGTAAAAGAATATTGCTGTGAGGAAAATATTTTATTAACACAGAATGTAGGTATACTAAAAGTGTGTGCAATTGCAAGTAAAAACTGTACAAATTCGAAAATATATATCTAAATATATTTTGTTATCAACATATATTTAATTAACAGGCACAATGGTAAAATAAGAAATGCAACAATGACTAAAAACAGGTCTTCCTGTCTGAGTTTTTTCTACAACACAAAATATATGTATCATCGTATTTTCAAACTATAATCACTTGCTCCTCCTTCGCAGAGAAGTAAAATAAATAATCTCACTATATACGTACATCGTGATTGTTTTTTGGGTGCCTATGTCAGTCCTTTACGTGCACACACCTATGAACTCATGACTTCAGGATCAAAGCCTGACTCAACAGAGAAAGTTGATGAGTGAAACGGTTAGGTTTCGTCAAGTCAAAACAATCCGGTAGTGCTTAGTTTGTTAAGCCATGTTCAGGCCCTGGGCGATGCCTAATTGGCAGTGGTGTTTTGGCCAATTTTGTCATTTTGTGTCCAAAGGCAAACAAATGCACAGGGGCCCTATTTTTAAATATTAAGTTACTTAAAAAAAAAAGTATGCAACTAAAATAACAAGCCTTGGATGCACGTAAGCGGTCCAAAATAGGACTTCGGGCTCTGGAAGCATTTGATTTAAATATTTCAAGGCATTGGTGTCAACCCTTTGTAGGGCATGCCTAAACCCCTCAAAGCTAATTGGAGACACTTATCTAACAATCCCATAAAACACAGACACAAACTGACCAGTTGATGGCAGAGGCCCCTCGGTGTCTGGGCAGCAGTGAGGGATGGTAAATGATGGAGCCATGGTTTGGGTGATCGATCACTTCCATGGGAATGAACTGAGAGCAGAAAGGGAGAACGTTGAGCTCAGCACCTACTGCTTTGTACTGATCCACTACTTCAGTAATGGCTTGCCCCTTCAGCCTCCAGCGGGGGAACTTGAACACTGGCACACCATCCTTCTCTGCCTCAGTCGCTTTGGAAAAATTAAAGAATCATTTTAGTTCCTGTTAAATCCAAAGCCATAAATTATAAGCCATGTTTGATTAATTGTTTACAGATTAGTTAAATAATGACTTCACTGGGAATTTCTCAACATCATTAAAATAAACAAATAGTAGAAATACAAAAATGTAGAGATTAATTCGATGAACTTAAAAACTGGAATCGTCATTTCTTTACCAAGTGGATCTACTTTTCCATCTTTATCAGGGATTGTGAATACACCAACTACTGTGTGGCAATCCTTCTTCAATTCTCTGTATACCTCCTGTCCAAAAAGACTCTGGCCAATCACAGCGATCTTCATCTGAAATCAATCAAACATGTTTACATTCATGTTTACAGTTTCATTGACTTCACATCCAGCTATTCTGTAGCAATGGGTTATTATTTGATCACCAGACATAAATCCAATCGATAGCTTGGCATGCTAAGAAAACTTTGATAAGCCACCGAGCAAAGGCAAACAACAGAGAAGAGCAAGCCAATGCAGTTCTGATTTAGAAAGGCTGTGTCCTGCACTGCTTGAAATGAGATATGTTCTTCACAAGTGTGGAGTGTGGAGTCCCCATTTGTTCATAATTATCAAATTATTATGACAAATCTAAAAACAAATAAATAGAGTTTTGGTATTTCTGTGTGAGGATCGATTATTTTGATTCCATTGCAGAATCAATGTGGTCACTCCCCGCATCCAGAAGTCCCGGCTTTCATGGCATCAGGATGTTATGTTTTCCATTAGCAGTGACAGAGCCCACACTTTCAGATACGCATTTACAGAACTGCATTCCTAAGACGCTAGCGCTGTTGTTTTTGAAATTGAACAAATATATTATCGATACTTATATATACAGAGGTTCGGGAAACATATTTGGTATTGTAGGAATTCTTGTAAAAAAAAAACTATTAAGGCAAGGCAAGTTTATTTGTATAGCACATTTCGTACACAGGGTAATTCAAAGTGCTTTACTTTGGAAATAAAGAGTAATATTAAAGTACATTTAATAAAATCAAGCATAAAAAAGTCATATAAAATCAAAGTGATTAAAAACTGAAAATGTAAAAACATTGATTAAAGCAAAGACTAAGATTTGAAGTACAGAGATAAAATAGTTGTTGGACGTTGGTGCTCAGAAAGTAAAAGAATTTTTACCCTGTTTGGAATTAACCCAGGGGAGATCTAATTTATCTGATTTGTGGGATCTCAGCTCTCTGTTTGGTGGTTATTCACTGATAATGTCTGCTAGGTATTTAGGTTCTAAGTTATGTTTGGACTTATATATAAGCAGCACAACTTTAAATTCTGCTTAAATACTTTCTATTCTGAAGGAGAGCGGCAGCCAGTGTAGAGACTGAAGAACTGGAGAAATGTGTTCTGACTTTCTAGTTTTGGTTAGAATTCGAGCCGCTGCATTCTGAACGATCTGGAGCTGTTTAATGGTGTTTTTGGGAAGACTGGTGAGAAGAGCGTTACAGGATGAACGCATCAGTTTCTCTAAATCTTGTCTGGAAACAAAGAATCTGATTCTTGCAATGTTTCTAAGATGGTAATAAGCGGATTTTGTCATTGCTTTGACGTGCCTATTTAGACTACGATCAGAGACCAGAATCACTCCAAGATTCCTGACCTGATTTGTAGTTGTTAGGCCCTTGGCATTGAGATACGTGTTAACCTTAACAACCTCGCTTTTGCTTCCGAATGCAATGACTTCAGTTTTGTCCTTGTTTAATTGAAGAAAGTTGTTTTGCATCCAGTTTTTAATCTCATCAAGACATTGGTAGAGAGAGTTTATGAGGTTGTAGTCATTCAGGGAGATAGCTAGATAAATTTGAGTATCATCAGCATAACTATGGTATGATATCTGGTTACTTCTCATAATTTGGCCCAGTGGAAGCATGTACAGGTTAAATAGTAAAGGAGCAAGGATTAAGCCTTGAGGGACTCCACAAGATGCTGCAGTCCCCTTTGACATGTAATCACCTATGTTTACATAGAAACCTCTTCCTTCTAAGTATGATCTGAACCATTTTATCACAGTTCCTGAAAGACCAACATAGTTTTCTAATCTATCGAGAAGGATTTTGTGGTCAACTGTGTCGAAGGCAGCGCTCAGATCGAGTAGAACCAGGACAGTCACTTTTCCTGAATCAGTGTTTAACCGGATGTCATTAACTATCTTCAGTAGAGCTGTCTCTGTGCTGTGATGAGCTCTGAAACCAGACTGATAGCAATCCATGTGTTCATTTTGGGAAGAAATTCAATCAATGGTTTTGCCACAATCTTTTCCATCATTTTACTAATAAAAGGGATATTTGAGAGGGGCCTGTAGTTGCTCAATACAGTATTGTCTAAGTTTGTCTTTTTCAGTAGTGGCAGTAGTTATTTCCAAATTAAATGCATGAAGACTCTCTTTATAAAGGTCGTAGTGGATGACAAGTTTGGATTTTCTCTACCTTCTTTTAGCCTTCCTGCAAAGTCTTTTCATACTTTGAACTTTTGTTGAATTCCCCCAGGGTGTTTTTTTGTCTCCCAGGTTTCTTCTTGACAGTTATAGGTGCGATGTCATCTATAACAGACTTGATTTTTAGAGTAAATGCATCAAGGAATAGCATGCATAAACATCTCGCTGGTGTTATCGTTTATGTGTCTCTTTCTAACAGAAATAGATTTTGCAATTTTGACGTGGGAGATTGACGCATCAACAAAAACACAGAAGTGATCAGACAGAGCAACATCTTGCTCAACGGTGGATAAAATATTTAAGCCCTTACTAATTACTAAGTCCAGTGTGTGACCATGACAATGTGTGACACCCTGAGCGTGTTAAATCCCGAGGTGTTTAAAATATTGTTTAGTTCTTTGGCAGCATTATTATTGAGCTTGTCCATGTGAAAATTAAAATCCCCAGCAATGATAAAAGAGTCAACCTCTGAAGAGATGGCTGAGAGCAGTTCAGTGAAATCATCGGTAAACCCTGTAGTGTACTTTGGAGGCCTGTATAAGGTGGTGAGAAGTATCTGTTTTAAAGCTATACTCAAATATCCAAAAGATGTGTAATCCCCAAGATTGACCTGTTTAAATTAAAAAATGTTCTTGTACGTACTTGAGACTCTGCCTTTATTATCAGAACAAGAGGCATGACTATATAAGTTTCCTTGTGTAGCCTCGTTTTGTCACACCCAGAAGAGGGATCAAAATGCAAATTGGCAAACCAAAGGATTTATTACCAGTACAACCAAGGCGCCAAAACTCGTGACTGCAGTGAGGCTTTGCTCGCTCTACAAGAGCGAGAGGCAATACAGCAACCAGTGTCCAAATCGGCAGGCGTGAGAGAAGTCAGACATGCAGGCATCGATTGGGAGACAGACGGGACAACGAACGCAGACAAGCTCAGCTTCAGACAGGCGAAGTCAAAGGCAGGTGGCAGACTGGGATGAATCCAAAAATAAAAGATACAAAGGCACTCGAGTAACACTGGACAGAGAGGGAAACAGGATCAGAACATGAGACGACCGACAACGGCAGGTTTCAAAAAAACGCACCAAAATAGCCCGAACAATGGCAGGACACACTAGCAATTAGAAGTTGGAAAAGGGAGAGCTTAAATAGCAAGGAAATTATAGGAGATCGGTAACAGGTGCAGCAACCCATTTGCGCGCTGATCAGTCTTGTGTCTTTCAGACTGATAGCGGAGGGAGAAAAGTATATTGTCCATGAGCATTCTTGCTCCAGATCTGTTCAGCTGCCACCCATCTAATGTGATAAAATCTGGCTGATTCCAGAACACATTAAAATGATCAATATACTGGAAACCTCTTGATAAAGTGGTGTTTTCTAGCCACGTGTTGAGCCGAAGCAACCGAGAAAACATATTTGTACCATTTTCCGGAAGGGAACCACTTATGAAACACTGTATTTTGAGACTTTCAAGTGTGTCAAATAGTTCCATAAAGTCCTTCTTAAGCAGCTTTGATTGTCATTTCTTTACATAATTTTTGCCCGCATGAAGGATGATTTGTTTTGTCTTGTGCTTGCTCAGAATATCTCTTATCATTTTGTTGATATCTAACACAGTGGCATGAGAGAGACAGTATGTCACCATAGTTTTGCTCCGTAGATTCTGGATTGTATAATCCCCAATAATCAGAGTCTTTGGCTCCACTGAGAGATGAGTTGGATGTTGCTTTTTTCTTGACCCCTGCTTTCTGAAATGAGTGTGTGCTCTGATTGTTGACTGACAGGCTGAGATTGATCGGTATCCACAGTCATTTAAGTTTGAAATCTGTTTCGTAGCTGTATTTCCTGATGAATTGGTGTAGATGAGCCCAGTGCAAACAGAAAGCTTTTACATCTATTCCTCTGAAATTGCCAGTTTTCAGCCCGATCAGGACTTTCTCCTCGCTGATCTGGGTTCAGAATAGCATATTGTAGCGAGCTCACCAACTTGTCGTTGGTTCTTGTTCAGGTTTGGTTCTTTAGAATCCACTGTCCTTTGAGAACGAAGCGCTTGTAGCCATGTCTCCAAAACTTTGGTTTGTTGAAGAAGTGATTGAAAAAGCGATATGCTGTGTTCGCAACATTTTTCACCACAGTGGATCAAAGTGGATCTTTTTTCACTTGCCTGTGTCTCCAACTGAGTCAGTCTGTTTGTCTTCCCGAGAAATGCAAGTTGCTGATAAGTTTTCCAGGTTTTGCTTTCAGAGCATTAGAAATAGCGTTGTCTAAATAATATAGACATTTAAAAACAGAAAAAGTGAGAAACGAAGAGAAACGAATTAAGAGAACTAAGAGAAAAATAAATGCAATAAATCTTAATAGAAACATTATATAAACACAGTATGACTTTTCCTGGCCTTATATAATATAAGACAAAAATTTGGCTTGAGCCTAGTTCTTGTACCTAGAACAAATGTTGGGAGTATGTTAAAGATCAACAATAGATTTTATTATTTTTCTCAATAAAATTCCTGAAAACCATTATTATTATTCTATGCTTTTTGAGGGGGATTCCATGTTACTGATACCATGATGTTCTATCTAGAAATGCTATTTTACAAAACTGCTTATAGCAATAAACACATTTATTAGGATTCAAGCACCAGCGATGCGAGAACCCTAATGTAATTCAAAAACAGAAGCCCAAGGAATGTGCAAATTTGGATTTGAAATAGTAAGTTGGTAAAGCTCAGCCATACAGTGGAGTGAAAAACTATTGTCCCATTCCCCTCCAGCGAACCACTGTTAGAGCCATTATCCACAAATGGAGACAGCGGGGAACTGTAGCAAACCTTCCAAGGAGTGGTAGACCAACGAAGATTACTCCAAGACTGGGACAAAAGCTCATTCAGGAAGTCACAAAAGAACCAAGGAGCACATCCCAAGAAATACTGGCCTCACTAGCCTCTGTTAAGGTCAGTGTCACAGCTCCACCATGAGAAAAACACTGGCCAGAAATGGAATCCATGGAAGAGTTCCCAGCTGAAAACCACTACTTTCAATAAAGATTATAAAGGCTCTTTTCACTTTTGCCAAAAAGCATCTTGATGATCCTCGAAACTTTTGGAGAAACATTCTGTTGACTGATGAGTCTTAAATTGAACTTTTTGGAAGGTGTGCAGCCCTTTACATCTGGCGTAAAAATGGCACAGCATTTGATAAAAGTTTATGATACCAACAGTAAATCATGTTGGTTGCAGTGTGATGGTCTGGGTCTACTTTGCTGCCTCAGAACCAGTATAACTTGAGGTGTGTACTTGCTGTGATTAAGGGAAAAATGAATTCTGCTGTTCATCAGAAGATTCTGATGGAGAACATCCGGCCATCAGTTCGTGCCCTGAAACCCAAGCACTCTTGGATCATGCAACAGGACAATGATTCAAAACACACCAACTGGTCCACCTCTGAATGACTCAAAGAAAATAAAATCAAAGTTTTGGAGTGGCCAAGTCAAAGTCTGGATTTAAATCCAAGTGAGGAGCTGTCGAGTGATCTTGAACGGCAGTTCATGCAAGAAAACTCGCCAATATGGCAAAATTGAAACAATTCTGTAAAGAAGAGTGGGCCAAATTCCTCCCCAGTGGTGTGAAAGACTCCTCACCTATTATCAAAACGTTGGGTTACAGTTATTGCTGCCAAAGGTGGCGCAACTCGCAACTCGATTCAGAGGCGATAACTTTTTCACATGGTGTCAGAAAAGTTTGGATTTGTTTTGTGCCCATAAAAACTTAATCATCATTTAGAAACTGCATTTTGACTTTTCTTGGGTTGTTTCTGTGTAATAATAAAATTGGTTTGATGATCTGTAAACTTTTTGAGTAATAAATATGCAAAAAAAAAACAGAACAGGACAAATACTTTCTTACAGCACTGTACATCTGTCCTAAATTATCAGAGTCTGATGACAGTCCAAGTGTTCTTTTTCTTATTGCGCAATAAGTCATAGCGCCACTTAGCTTTTTTCAAAATTTACAAAAGGAGATAATTCTAGGATCTATGGATTCTATTCTAGGATCAAAGATTTTTTTAAACACCAAGTGGTCATGCGGATTGGCTGTGGGGGTGAAAGCGCTAAAGATGCGAGAGCCCTCCCATCGCTGCTTGCAACTTTAATTTCAACTGAAACTTTTCGGCAAAAATCATTATCAATTGCAAAATTTTATGTGCTCAAAATGCAATGGTGGGCTCTGCTTACATGTGGTTTGTAGTCATTAGATGTTAAAGTTTAAAACACCTTTATTTACTATGTTGTTAATATTAAGTAGATTTTGAATACTTCAGCTTTAAATTTGAAATCCTCCTGATGTGAAGGGAGCATTCACAAGTACATCGGCAAACATTATTAATGCGTCAGGATGCACACATCCTTTCAAATTTTTCATTTTATTTCAATGTACATTGATTCTCTTCAAATTTTTGTTGGTTAAATTGTCTTAGGTTAAATAAAATCATAATGTTTATTAGGGTGGATATCTTATCATTGATTGTAAACAAGTAGTTGATTAATTATTAATAGCCATTTATGCTTTATAAAAACGTATAATGTTTTAAATAATGTGTTTATAATAATTCCCTTACATGCCCTTCTTTCACATTGGATCCCTGAACAAGTACCTTCACATCCTTTATGCAAAGTGAAGTTTCAGTTCAGCCTAATTTTGGGGGGTATATGAAAAAAACACTGTTTCAAGGGGGTGTGTTCCCCCAAGGCAGGGAATCACCTCATACTTCTTTGGAATGCTTGCAGAGTTAACTTTTCTAGGTTAGGAAATGTAATACTTAGTAAGACTAGTTAGATTCTGACTGAGGAAACCATTACAATACATTGTAACTCACAACTCACAAAAACAGATTGATTCTAGCAGTTTTTTGCAAAACAATCAATACAAAACAAAAGATGTTTGCATCAGCACTTTTAACAGGCACTCTTTCAAAACGTTATATCTCGCTCTCTCTCTCTCTCTCTCTCTCAGCCCCACAGGTTAATTATGCAAACTTTCAGTCTAAATACATCTTAAACAAATGGGTATCGAAATTTGAGACAAAGGTGTAAACATATGTATCTCTTTAGCTGTAAACCTGGTCATTTAACACTGCTGTTAAGAGAAACCTGCTCATTTCTGTTCTCAACCTCATTTGGTTAGTTGATGAACTGCAGTTGAGTCACTCCCTAATGCGCATTGAGAGAGAAAGTCAGAGAATGTCTTGTGGATGTGTGTGACTGGTGAGGTGTGTTTGGTGGATGAGTGCTACTGGTGGGGTGTGTTGGGTAAATGAGTGCGACTGGTGGAGTGTGTTTGGTGGATGAGCATGATTGGTGGAGTGTGTTTGGTGGATGAGCATGACTGGTGGATGAGCATGACAGGTGGACGAGTGTGACTGCTGAGGTGTGTTTGGTGGATGAAAGTGACTGGTGGGATATGTTTGGTTGATGTGTGTGACTAGTGGGGTGTGTTTGGTGGATGAATGTTACTGGTGGGGTGTGTTTGGTGGATGAGAGTGACTGGTGGGATGTGTTTGATGGTTGAGTGTGACTGGTGGAGTGTGTTTGGTGGATGAGTGTGACTGGTGGGATGTGTTTGATGGTTGAGTGTGACTGGTGGGGTGTGTTTGGTGGATGAGTGTGACTGGTGGGGTGTGTTTGGTGGATGAGTGCGACTGGTGGGGTGTGTTGGGTGGATGTGTGCGACTGGTGGGGTGTGTTGGGTGGATGAGTGTGACTGGTGGGGTGTGTTGGGTGGATGAGTGTGACTGGTGGGGTGTGTTTGGTGGATGAGTGTGACTGGTGGAGTGTGTTTGGTGGATGAGTGTGACTGGTGAGGTGTGTTTGGTGGATGAGTGCGATTGGTGGATGAGTGCGACTGGTGGGGTGTGTTGGGTGGATGTGTGCGACTGGTGGGGTGTGTTGGGTGGATGGGTGTGTTGGGTGGAAGAGTGTGACTGGTGGGGTGTGTTGGGTGGAAGAGTGTGACTGGTGGGGTGTGTTGGGTGGAAGAGTGTGACTGGTGGGGTGTGTTGGGTGGATGAGTGTGACTGGTGGGGTGTGTTGGGTGGAAGAGTGTGACTGGTGGGGTGTGTTTGGTGGAAGAGTGTGACTGGTGGGGTGTGTTGGTGGAAGAGTGTGACTGGTGGGTGTGTTTGGTGGATGAGTGTGACTGGTGGGTGTGTTGGGTGGATGAGTGTGACTGGTGGGGTGTGTTGGGTGGAAGAGTGTGACTGGTGGGGTGTGTTAGGTGGATGAGTGTGACTAGTGGGGTGTTATTACATACTCAGTAACAAAAGAGAATGTTTTTGCTGAAAATAAAAAAAATTGCCATACAATAAAAGAGCATAGTACAAAAAAACAAAGCCTTTGCTGAGTGTTCGTCTTCCCAGTCAGCAAAGATAGGAGACAAAAGAACATTCACAAGATGGTCTTATTCACGTTATTTTAAGTTTATCCCAGATAAGGATGAGACAAACATGATTATCAAGTGCAATATTTCTTCAAATCCTAAAAAACTATGTACTAGAACCCCAAACTGTATAAGGCATCAACACCACTAACTAGAGAAAGGAAGAAAACTAAAAGAAATATTTATGTTTCCTTTTAAAAACTAAACATCAAAATAAAGTTTATGTTGGTCACCCATCATTTCACGTTATCTGAACCTCTTAAATTAAACGAGAAGAAAAATATTACCCTACTTTCTACGGCTTATGAAAGCCTGAATCAGCCATATTTCTTGGACTAAGAACAGCACAATTAAAGACAAATATAACCTTTTTTTATTACAAGTAGACTACACCCCTTATACGCATCATGCTACACCATATCTTATTTTGCACGAAAAATGAGTTCGTAAAGTAACTCATTATGTTTCCAAGAAAGTAATATTACAGAGAAAGTGATTATACATGGTACATTGTAGTAATAAGTATTACATTACAATCCGAAAGCGAATACGCTCTCAAACCCGATCGTTCCGCTGCTCCTCTCGCGCTTTAGAGAGCTGCTCGTCGCGGTCCGGTTGAACCGAGTCCGAGCGAGGCGTTCAGTCACGTGAACCGATCGGTTCGATCCGAGCAGCCGTCACAGCGAGGCTTCTGTCGCTCTCTAGCACCTTCAACTTACCAAAGCCAAGCGAAAATAACTCCGAAAAACACATAGTTACTTATGGTTCAACGCGCTGAAGAGCGGCGAGCTAACGTGCAGATAAATAGAAAACTTTGAAAACCAACGCAGATAAGTCTACTCGAAAGTTTAAAGGAAGCTCGTATTCGAAATGTTAGTTGGTTAACTCTGCTGCATTAACTGAAATAGCTGAACACCGACGCGTTCATGCGAGCTCATACCTCAGCAGGTTCCGATCAGGGCTGCTCCTCTGCTCGAAAGGACTCGAGCAGACAGCGTCGCTATTTATCTCCGCCGGAGATAACAGGGGCCACGCTCGGACTGCCAATAGCGTCCTCACTGGCGCGAGGGGCGGAACCGGGCTCTTCCGCTGCGGGGATGTTGAAATCAGAGAGGACGTATTCCGCTGAACCTGATTGCCCTGGGACTGATGGAGCCGCGCTGCGAGGCTGCAGCGACCGAGCCTGAAACAGGGCTGTCCAAACGGTGCGATGGGACGGACAGATAGTGCGTGCGTGCGTGTGCGTTTGAGGCGCTAATGTGGGGCCAGTGTTTTAGCATGGCCAGGAAGTGCCAAAAGTTACTTTATAAAAGATTTTTTTGCTCGCAGGGTCCCTCACAGTCAAGGTTTGCTAATACATGCGAGCAAACTGTTCAGACTTCTTCTTCTGGTTCTTCTTAATTCTTCTGCTTCTTTCTCCTTCTTATTCTGGTTCTTCTTAATTCTTCTTCTTCTGGTTCTTCTTAATTCTTCTGCTTCTTTCTCCTTCTTATTCTGGTTCTTCTTAATTCTTCTTCTTCTTCTGGCTGTTCTTAATTCTTCTTCTTATTTTGGTTCTTCTTAGTTGTTCTTCTTCTTCTGGTTCTTCTTCATTCTTCTTCTTATTATGGTTTTTCTTATTCTGGTTCTTTTCATTCTTCTTTTTCTTCTTCTTCCTTCTTCTTCTGGTTCTTCTTCTTCTTTTCAGTCATTTTTAAAAATATTTTATTTTCGAAAGTTACAATAACAGACCAATTTCGTACAATACAGTATACAAAAAGAAAACACAAAATACAAAAAAAGAGCAACAACTAAATACATTGAGGTATTTTTAAACTAAACCATCTATGTACATGAAGATGATATTTCCCGTACAGAACGAACAAATTAAGAACAAAAAATTATCTTTTCTCTAAAGATTTGTCATAGAAAATGATAATGTCTTTATCTTCCAGAGTAATGGTGACACCTGATATTCATTCATTCATTCATCTTCATGTCGGCTTTATTCGCTTTCGGGGTCGCCACAGCGGAATGAACCGCCAACTCACTGGCATATTTTTTACACAGCGGATGCCCTTCCCTGCCGCAACCCATTGCTGGGAAACATTCACACACACATTCACACTTTAACACTATGGCAATCGTTCTTATTCAATTTACTTATCCGCATGTCTTTGGACTTGTGGGGAAACCGGAGCACCCGGAGAAAACCCACGCGATCACGGGGAGAACATGCAAACTCCACACAGAAATGCCACCTGCCCCAGCCGAGCCTAGAACCAGCGACCTTCTTGCTGTGAGACGACCGTGCTACCCACTGCGCCACCGTGACGCCTCGACACCTGATATGTCCTTTAAAAAGATCATTCCAAAACAGTTTAGTATAAAAATATTTATTCTAGAGGTTATCTCCAGGGGCAAAAATAGTGCACATATCACTAAGAATGGCGCAACTCAAGCTGGACACCAATACGTACATCTCAGAGAATTATACCACCACCTAGCACGACTGAAGAGATGGATTCAATGTTCAGGTTATAGTACCTGGCGAAGGTGTTGGGTGTTGGATGTTGCAGATCTCTGCCAGCGGAGTCCCCCTTGCCAACGCCCAGGAGGCTGCGACACCCCTGATAGAGTGGGCTCTCAACTGCAGAGAGCAAGGGACATCAGACGCTGTGTATGTGGTAGAGATGGCCTCCACTAGCCATTGGGCCTACCTCTATTTGGAGACAGCCTTCCCTATCGTCTGCTGTCCTCCAAAACATACAAAGAGCTGATCAGAACTTCTAAGGTTCCGGGTTCTTTCTACATAGATCCTCAGTGTTTGAGCCGGGCATTTGGGACCAGGGGCTGATGCTGCCTCCTTCTCTAATCGATGCTTCCCCTAATTGAGGCTAACGTAGCCAAGAGCGCTGTCTTAATTGACAGAAATTTAAACTCTGCTGATTGAAGCGGCTCGAATGGAGGAGCTTGAAGTCCTCTAAGGACAATGGAAAGGTCCCAGGAGGGAACTAACAATGGCCTAGAGGGTCTAACCCTTCTGGCCCATCAGGAATCTGACTGTTAATTCGTGTCGTGATGGGCAGAAATTGCGGCGACGTAAACCTTCAGGGAGGATGGAGAAAGTCCTCGATCCAGACCCTCTTGCAGGAAGGTTAGCACGAGTTCAACGGTGCAGCTACTCGGGTCTACTTGGCAAGAGTGATACCAGTCGACGAACCGACCCCACTTGCCGGCATAACAGGCCCTAGTAGAGGGAGCTCTGGCAAAACACAGAGTTTGAACCTGTGGCAATACTTTGCGGGTCCTCAGCAGCATGATGTGCCAGACATGGAGATTCCAGAGGTCTGGACACGGGTGCTTGTGCCCACATCCCTGAGTCAGAAGGTCTGACCGCAGGGGAACTGGCCAGGGAGGGACTGTCACGAAGGAGCAGAGTTCTACTAACCAAGGTCAGTTGGGCCATTAAGGTGCCACCACTAGGACATCTGCCTCGTCCTCCCTGATCTTGCACAGGAGAGTTGCAAGGAGGCTCACTGTGGGAAAGCATATAGGTGTTTTTTCCTGCATTGCCAGCAATGCGCCAGCGTATCTATATCGAGAGGAGCCTGGGACAGAGCGCAGAACAGCTGGCACTGAGAATTCTCTGGGGCGGCGAACAGGTCTACCTCCGCTATACCAAAGCGTTCCCAGATCTGCTGGAGTGCCAGGGGATAGAGTCAACATTCTTCTGACCGGGGTTTCCACCGAGACAGTGCATCCGCTGTCTGATTCAACCTGCCGGGGATATAGACTGCAGCTAGGGACAGACCACAATGCTGACTCCAGAGGAGCAGTCTGCGGGGGAGCCAACAAACAGGGGGGAGCGTATCCCTCCTTGTCGATTGATATACGCCACCGTCGCCGTGTTGTCCGTCCTGACCAACACATGATGTCCCTGCAGCATTCTCCTGAAGTGCTTTACTGCTAGGAACACTGCACATAGCTCTAGGCGATTTATGCTCCAGGAAGCATGTTTTTCAGTCCGGAGGCGGTAGCGTATATATCAATCGACAAGGAGGGATACGCTCACACCCTTTGTTGGCTCCCCCGCAGACTGCTCCTCTGGAGTCAGCATTGGGGTCTGTTCCTAGCTGCAATCCATATCCCCGGCAGGTTGAATCAAACACCGGATGCACTGTCTCGGTGGAAACCCTGGTCAGGAGAATGGCGTCTCCATCCCTTGGCAGTCCAGCAGATCTGGGAACGCGTTAATATAGCAAAGGTAGACCTGTTCACCGCCCCAGAGAATGTTCAGTATCGCCTGTACTACTCTTTGTTCCAGGCTCCTCTCAGGCATTTTCCCCATAGAGCCTCCTGTGCAAGATCAGGGAGGACAAGGCAGAGGTCCTAGTGGTTGCACCTTATTGAGCCAACCGACCTTGGTTCGTAGAACTCTACTCCCTCGTGACAGTCCCTCCCTGGCTAGTTCCCCTATCCTAGAAAGGACCTGGAACTTTAGAAATTCTGATCAGCTCTTTGTATGCTTTGGAGGACAGCAGACAATAGGGAAGGCTGTCTCCAAATAGAGGTTGGCCCACTGGCTAGTGGAGGCCATCTCTACCACATACACAGCGTCTGATGTCCCTTGCTCTCTGCAGTTGAGAGCCCACTCTATCAGGGGTGTCGCAGCCTCCTGGGCGTTGGTAAGGGGGACTCCGCTGGCAGAGATCTGCAAGGCTGCGGGTTGGTCGACACCCAACAATTTCGCCAGGTACTATAACCTGAGCATTGAATCCATCTCTTCAGCCGTGCTAAGTGGTGGTAACATTCTCTGAGATGTACGAAGGGGTGTCCAGCTTGGGTTGCGCCATTCTTAGTGATTTTTTTGCCCCTGGAGACAACCTCCAGGTTTTTGGCTCCTCTCACCCCAACAGGCTTAGTAGAGTAAGCGAAGTATTCCTACGTTCTTTCCACGTGTGTGCCCTTCATGGGGGACTACCGGCTGAATCTTTTATGACTTCGGGCACGTGAGGGCCGAGCAGTTCCCTGAAAGGCTAACTCTCGACATGAAACCTTGCCTGTATCAAACTGCCGGAAGTTCTAAGTCCAGCTTTCGAGGTGGCGAGTATGCTTTCGTACATGTCCCTTCAGATCTTAGTTCATTGCTCCTTCCTCTTGTATGAGTCTGTATGAGAGAAAATTGCCGATTGCCCATTAAAAATCAAGTCAGTACTTAAGGCCAGGGCGGAAGAGGGACCGTTCGGTGCCGGACTATTGATGTGCCTGCCTTGCCTGGCTGTTGGCTAATGCAGAAAGACCTAGGGCGTTTTGCAGGGTGTTCCCATAGTCGTCACCGATATAAGACCATGCAATGTCCAATTGGACTCAAACTTGTCACAGGTTTGAGCAAATCCAAGCCTGAACATGTTCATATAACAATGAGCCTAATCAGCCATAGCGCAACCTAGTGGTGGAATTTGACAACGTATGTTTTTTTTGTTTTATGCTTCTATTTTGGACATGCACTAATGAAACTCATCACAAATATGTAAGATATCTAGACCTAAAAAAATCTATTGGTTGTGTTTTGAAAATGCACAGGAAGCCAGTTATTTGATATTTTCTTTCAAAAAATAGGCTTCATACTTTAACAAACTCCTCCTAGAGTTTTTATCTGTTCATCACTAAACTTAGCCAGTATAGTCACTGTAGTCTTAAATTGCGAAGCTTTTTTTGTCTTCGATAAAGGGCATGGTCGTGACAGTGAGCGCAAGCCGTTTTAGAGCCCTAACATGTTTTATCTGCTATCTCAGTTTGTCACAGAAGAATAAATTTTGGTACGGACATGTGTAATGCTAAGATGAATAAAAATGTTATATAAATTGTGTTTCCAAAACCGACAGGAAGTCAGTTATTTTGCCATTTCCTGTTTAAGAATTAGCATAAAATTGCATTTTAACAATATCCTTTCACAGATTTTACTAGAAGATCTTTATACTTATTTATGAAAATAAAACATGAATGCACTTGTCTGTGGAAGAATGTACTTATTGTGTACAGACGAAGTGTACGATCAACCAATTATACCAAACAGCTGATTATGGTCATTTTCACATGAAGGTTGAAACACAGTCTTCTACTGTAACAGAAGTAGAATATGTCCAACTGTGCTGTCAGAAACCAGGGGAACCCAGGTACACCCAACTACTGTCTGAAAAGGTCTGGCCAGAGGTGCTCTTCATAAAAGTGTTGTACGCAAAAAGTACAAATGTCTCTAAAATTCATACAACTATAGGAAGAATGGCAGCATGTCCTCTATTCTCCAGTCAAAAATAAACAATGGTAATAGAAGGCATTTTCTTAAGAAAAAAAACTAGAAAGCAGATTGTCTGCAGTCAACAGTGGATCACTCTGAATGTTTTGGGGGACATCATTTATGCAGATAAGGTTGGATATTTGGTACGGATTAATGGTGTTCTGCAGAAAAATAAATACAGGTCATTTATCATGCAGTAGCTTCAGAAAGGTGTAAGATCTGCCCTTGATTTATTCTGAAACTGGACAACAACCTCAGACATACAGCCAAAGTTATCAGCAAAACTATTTTCAGCTTAAGACTCTGCATAATCAACCTGTGGCCTGATCTCAACATCATATAGTGTGTCTAAGATTACATGAAGAGATAACCTGGAACCTTTAGTCTGTCTTTTTACTCATTGTCAAACATAGGGAGTCTGTAATTAATGCACACTGTTCTCCAAGGACTAGAAATGTGTGGGTCGTGTAATGTAGTTAATGCATCCTGCAGTCCAATGCATGCCTTCTCTTTAAGATGTTGGGCATGTTTATCTGAAAAGTTAAAGCAGACCCATTCACAAGTACACAAAACAATACTATTAGAATACCATTTAATTCCCTGTTGCTTGCACTGCAAACTAGTCAAACTTTAATGTGAATCTGAATAGGTTTTAATGGAGTGCATAATATAAAACACTTAGGTTACATTTTTAGCTGTTTTTGAATTGTTGAGAATTAAATCTTTACAGCATCGCTGAGAGCTCCTCGATCTGAAATAAAATTCAAAATTCCTTCTGCTTCACTTTCAGTTTGTCTGCCCCTAATCAATCATTACCACAAGAGAGTTAATATTTGACTTCTCAACTATCTGTTGACCCTTGTTTCAGGGAAGAGCATGAATCTGCAAAAAAAAAAACTCAGTATATACTACAGAGTATATACTAATATTTCTGGATTAAAACCTTTTCTCAATAAACTCTAATTGTTTAAAGTTCATTAAATTGTTGTATTACAATGTTAAACAGAACTATGCTAAAAAAAATCATAAAAGTTTGCGATGCTTGTGCCTTCCGGTGAGTGTGACGGTGAGGTGTGATTGGTGGATGAGCATGACTGGTGGGGTGTGTTTGGTGGATGAGAGTGACTGGGTGGGTGTGTTTGGTAGATGTGTGTGACTGGTGGGGTGTGTTTGGTGGATGTGCGTGACTGGTGGGGTGTGTTTACTGGCCGAGTGTGACTGGTGGGGTGATTGGTTGATAAGTGTGACTGGTGGGATGTGTTTGGTGGATGAATGTGACTGGTGGGGTGTGTTTGGTGGATGTGTGTGACTGGTGGGGTGTGTTTTGGTGGATGAGTGTGACTGGTGGGGTGTGTTTGGTGGATGTGTGTGACTGGTGGGGTGTGTTTGGTGGATGAGTGTGACTGGTGGGGTGTGTTTGGTGGATGTGCGTGACTGGTGGGGTGTGTTTGGTGGATGTGCGTGACTGGTGGGATGTGTTTGGTGGATGAGTGTGACTGGTGGGGTGTGTTTTGTGGATTAGTGTGATTGGTGGGATGTGTTTGGTGGATGAGTGTGACTGGTGGGGTGTGTTTTTGGATGAGTGTGACTGATGGGGTGTGTTTGGTGGATGTGTGTGACTGGTGGGGTGTGTGTTTGGGGATGAAGTTTGACTGGTGGGATGTGTTTGGTGGGATGAGTGTGACTGGTGGGGTTGTTTTGGTGATGTGCGTGACTGGTGGGATGTGTTTGGTGGATGAGTGTGACTGGTGGGGTGTGTTTTGTGGATGAGTGTGACTGATGGGGTGTGTTTGGTGGATGTGTGTGACTGGTGGGGTGTGTTTGGTGGATGAGTTTGACTGGTGGGGTGTGTTTGGTGGATGAGTGTGACTGGTGGGGTGTGTTTGGTGGATGAGTGTGACTGGTGGGGTGTGTTTGGTGGATGTGAGTGACTGGTGGGGTGTGTTTGGTGGATAAATGTGACTAGTGACGTGTGTTTGGTGGATGTGAGTGACTGGTGGGGTGTGTTTGGTGGATGAGTGTGACTGGTGGGGTGTGTTTGGTGGATGTGAGTGACTGGTGGGGTGTGTTTGGTGGATAAATGTGACTAGTGACGTGTGTTTGGTGGATGAGTGTGACTGTTGGGTTGTGTTTCATGAATGTGTGTGACTGATGAGGTGTGTTTGGTGGATGAGTGTGACTGGTGAGGTGTGTTTGGTGGATGTGAGTGACTGGTGGGGTGTGTTTGGTGGATGAGTGTGACTGGTGGGGTGTGTTTGGTGGATGTGAGTTACTGGTGGGGTGTGTTTGGTGGATAAGTAAGACTAGTGAGGTGTGTTTCGTGGATGAGTGTGACTAGTGAGGTGTGTTTCGTGGATGAGTGTGACTGGTGAGGTTTATTGGTGGATAAGTGTGACTGTGGGATGTGTTTGGTGCATGTGAGAGACTGGTGGGATGTGTGTTTTGTGAATGTGAGAGACTGGTAGGATGTGTTTGGTGGATGAGTATGACTGGTGGGGTGGGTTTTGTGAATGTTAGTGACTGGTGTGGTGTGTTTGGTAGATGAGTGTGACTGGTGGAGTGTGTTTGGTGGATGTGAGTGACCTGGTGGGGTGTGTTTGGTGGATGAGTGTGACTGGTGGGGTGTGTTTGGTGATGTGAGTGACTGGTGGGGTGTGTTTGTGGATGAGTGTGACTGGTGGGTGTGGTTTGGTGGATGTGAGTGACTGTTGGGGTGGTGTTTGGTGGATGAGTGGTGACTGGTGGGGTGTGGTTGGTGGATGCGTGTGGAACTGGTGGGGGTGTGTTTTGGAGGATGTGAGTGACTGGTGGGGTGTGGTTGGTGGATGAGTGTGAACTGGTGGGGTGTGTTTTGCTGGATGAGTGTGACTGGTGGGGTGTGTTTGGTAGATGTGAGTGACTGGTGGGGTGTGTTTGGTGATGTTGTTTGACTGGTGGGATGTGTTTGGTGGATGAATGTGACTGGTGGGGTGTGTTTGCTGGATGTGTTTGACTGGTGGGATGTGTTTGGTGGATGAGTGTGACTGGTGGGGTGTGTTTGCTGGATGACTGTGACTGGTGGGTGTGTTTGGTGGATGTGAGTGACTGGTGGGGGGTGTGTTTGGTGGATAGTAAGACTAGTGAGGTGTGTTTCGTGAATGAGTGTGACTAGTGAGGTGTGTTTCGTGAATGAGTGTGACTGGTGGGGTTATTGGGGGATAAGTGTGACTGGTGGGATGTGTTTGGTGGATGAATGTGCTGGAGGGGTGTGTGTTTGGTGGATGTTGTGACTGGTGGGGTGTGTTTTGTGGATGAGTGTGACTGGTGGGGTGTGTTTGGTGGATGTGTGGTGACTGGTGGGGTGTGTTTGGTGGATGAGTGTGACTGGTGGGGTGTGTTTGGTGGATGTGCGTGACTGGTGGGGTGTGTTTGGTGGATGTGCGTGACTGGTGGGGTGTGTTTACTGGCCGAGTGTGACTGGTGGGGTGATTGGTTGATAAGTGTGACTGGTGGGATGTGTTTGGTGGATGAATGTGACTGGAGGGGTGTGTTTTGGTGGAGTGTGTGTGACTGGTGGGTGTGTTTTGGTGGATGAGTGTGACTGGTGGGGTGTGTTTGGTGGATGTGTGTGACTGGTGGGGTGTGTTTTGGTGGATGAGTGTGACTGGTGGGGTGGTGTTTGGGTGGAATGTGCCGTGACTGGTGGGGGTGTGTTTGTGGATGTGCGTGACTGGGGGGGATGTGTTTGGTGGATGAGTGTGACTGGTGGGGTGTGTTTTGTGGATTAGTGTGATTGGTGGGATGTGTTTGGTGGATGAGTGTGACTGGTGGGGTGTGTTTTTGGATGAGTGTGACTGATGGGGTGTGTTTGGTGGATGTGTGTGACTGGTGGGGTGTGTTTGGTGGATGAGTTTGACTGGTGGGGATGTGTTTGGTGGATGAGTGTGACTGGTGGGGTGTGTTTGGTGGATGTGCGTGACTGGTGGGATGTGTTTGGTGGATGAGTGTGACTGGTGGGGTGTGTTTTGTGGATGAGTGTGACTGATGGGGTGTGTTTGGTGGATGTGTGTGACTGGTGGGGTGTGTTTGGTGGATGAGTTTGACTGGTGGGGTGTGTTTGGTGGATGAGTGTGACTGGTGGGGTGTGTTTAGTGGATGAGTGTGACTGATGGGGTGTGTTTGGTGGATGTGAGTGACTGGTGGGGTGTGTTTGGTGGATAAATGTGACTAGTGACGTGTGTTTGGTGGATGTGAGTGACTGGTGGGGTGTGTTTGGTGGATGAGTGTGACTGGTGGGGTGTGTTTGGTGGATGTGAGTGACTGGTGGGGTGTGTTTGGTGGATAAATGTGACTAGTGACGTGTGTTTGGTGGATGAGTGTGACTGTTGGGTTGTGTTTCATGAATGTGTGTGACTGATGAGGTGTGTTTGGTGGATGAGTGTGACTGGTGAGGTGGTGTTTGGTGGATGTGAGTAACTGGTGGGGTGTGTTTGGTGGATGAGTGTGACTGGGGGGGGGTGTGTTTGGTGGATGTGAGTTACTGGTGGGGTGTGTTTGGTGGATAAGTAAGACTAGTGAGGTGTGTTTCGTGGATGAGTGTGACTAGTGAGGTGTGTTTCGTGGATGAGTGTGACTGGTGAGGTTATTGGTGGATAAGTGTGACTGGTGGGATGTGTTTGGTGCATGTGAGAGACTGGTGGGATGTGTTTTGTGAATGTGAGAGACTGGTAGGATGTGTTTGGTGGATGAGTATGACTGGTGGGGTGTTTGGTGAATGTTAGTGACTGGTGTGGTGTGTTTGGTAGATGAGTGTGACTGGTGGGGTGTGTTTGGTGGATGTGAGTGACTGGTGGGGTGTGTTTGGTGGATGAGTGTGACTGGTGGGGTGTGTTTGGTGGATGTGAGTGACTGGTGGTGGTGTTTGGTGGATGAGTGTGACTGGTGGGGTGGGGGTGTGGTTGGGGTGGGATGAGTGTGACTGGTGGGGGTTGGGTGTTGTTGGAGGATGTGAGTGACTGGTGGGGTGTGTTTGGTGGATGAGTGTGACTGGGTGGGGTGTGTTTGCTGGATGAGTGTGACTGGTGGGGTGTGTTTGGTGGATGTGAGTGACTGGTGGGGTGTGTTTGGTGGATGTGTTTGACTGGTGGGATGTGTTTGGTGGATGAGTGTGACTGGTGGGGTGTGTTTGCTGGATGTGTTTGACTGGTGGGATGTGTTTGGTGGATGAGTGTGACTGGTGGGGTGTGTTTGCTGGATGACTGTGACTGGTGGGGTGTGTTTGGTGGATGTGAGTGACTGGTGGGGTGTGTTTGGTGGATGAGTAAGACTAGTGAGGTGTGTTTGGTGAATGAGTGTGACTAGTGAGGTGTGTTTCGTGAATGAGTGTGACTGGTGGGGTTATTGGGGGATAAGTGTGACTGGTGGGATGTGTTTGGTGGATGAGTGTGACTGGTGGGGTGTGTTTGGTGGATGTGTGTGACTGGTGGGGTGTGTTTTGTGGATGAGTGTGACTGGTGGGGTGTGTTTGGTGGATGTGTGTGACTGGTTGGGGTGTGTTTGGTGGATGAGTGTGACTGGTGGGTGTGTTTGGTGGATGTGTGTGACTGGTGGGTGTGACTGGTGGATGTGCGTGACTGGTGGATGTGTTTGGTGGATGAGTGTGACTGGTGGGGTGTGTTTTGTGGATTAGTGTGATTGGTGGGATGTGTTTGGTGGATGAGTGTGACTGGTGGGGTGTGTTTTTGGATGAGTGTGACTGATGGGGTGTGTTTGGTGGATGTGTGTGACTGGTGGGGTGTGTTTGGTGGATAGTTTGACTGGTGGGGTGTGTTTAGTGTGAGTGTGACTGGTGGGGTGTGTTTGGTGGATGAGTGTGACTGGTGGGGTGTGTTTGGTGGATGTGAGTGACTGGTGGGGTGTGTTTGGTGGATAAATGTGACTAGTGACGTGTGTTTGGTGGATGTGAGTGACTGGTGGGGTGTGTTTGGTGGATGAGTGTGACTGGTGGGGTGTGTTTGGTGGATGTGAGTGACTGGTGGGGTGTGTTTGGTGGATAAATGTGACTAGTGACGTGTGTTTGGTGGATGAGTGTGACTGTTGGGTTGTGTTTCATGAATGTGTGTGACTGATGAGGTGTGTTTGGTGGATGAGTGTGACTGGTGGGGTGTGTTTGGTGGATGTGAGTAACTGGTGGGGTGTGTTTGGTGGATGAGTGTGACTGGTGGGGTGTGTTTGGTGGATGTGAGTTACTGGTGGGGTGTGTTTGGTGGATAAGTAAGACTAGTGAGGTGTGTTTCGTGGATGAGTGTGACTAGTGAGGTGTGTTTCGTGGATGAGTGTGACTGGTGAGGTTATTGGTGGATAAGTGTGACTGGTGGGATGTGTTTGGTGCATGTGAGAGACTGGTGGGATGTGTTTTGTGAATGTGAGAGACTGGTAGGATGTGTTTGGTGGATGAGTATGACTGGTGGGGTGTTTGGTGAATGTTAGTGACTGGGTGTGGTGTGTTTGGTAGATGAGTGTGACTGGTGGGGTGTGTTTGGGTGGATGTGCGTGACTGGTGGGGGTGTGTTTGGTGGATGAGTGTGAACTGGTGGGGTGTGTGTTTGGTGGATGTGAGGGACTGGTGGGGGTGTGTTTGGTGGATGAGTGTGACTGGTGGGGTGTGTTTGGTGGATGAGTGTGACTGGTGGGGTGTGTTTGGTGGATGTGAGTGACTGGTGGGGTGTGTTTGGTGGATGAGTGTGACTGGTGGGGTGTGTTTGGTGGATGAGTGTGACTGGTGGGGTGTGTTTGGTGGATGTGAGTGACTGGTGGGGTGTGTTTGGTGGATGTGTTTGACTGGTGGGATGTGTTTGGTGGATGAGTGTGACTGGTGGGGTGTGTTTGCTGGATGTGTTTGACTGGTGGGATGTGTTTGGTGGATGAGTGTGACTGGTGGGGTGTGTTTGCTGGATGACTGTGACTGGTGGGGTGTGTTTGGTGGATGTGAGTGACTGGTGGGGTGTGTTTGGTGGATGAGTAAGACTAGTGAGGTGTGTTTGGTGAATGAGTGTGACTAGTGAGGTGTGTTTGGTGAATGAGTGTGACTGGTGGGGTTATTGGGGGATAAGTGTGACTGGTGGGATGTGTTTGGTGGATGTGAGAGACTGGTGGGATGTGTTTGGTGGATTTGAGAGACTGGTGGGGTGTGTTTGGTGGATGAGTGTGACTGGTGGGGTGTGTTTGGTGGATGAGTGTGACTGGTGGGGTGTGTTTGGTGGATGAGTGTGACTAGTGAGGTGTGTTTGGTGGATGAGTGTGACTGGTGGGTTGTGTTTCGTGAATGTGTGTGACTGGTGCGGTGTGTTTGGTAGATGAGTGTGACTGGTGGGGTGTGTTTGGAGGATGCGAGTGACTGGTGGGGTGTGTTTGGTAGATGAGTGTTACTGGTGGGGTGTGTTTGGTGGATGAGTGTGACTGGTGGGGTGTGTTTGGTGGATGTGAGTGACTGGTGGGGTGTGTTTGGTGGATGAGTGTGACTGGTGGGGTGTGTTTGGTGGGGTGTGTTTGGTGGATGTGTGTGACTGGTGGGGTGTGTTTGGTGGTGGTCAGGAGGTCAGGGCTACTAAGGTAACTTATCACCACCGGAGTGAATGTGGAGAGATGGAATAATGCTTTGATGATTGTAAAGTGTCTTTGAACTTTGCAACAGTGCTAAATAAATTGAATGTTTTATTAGTATAAATATTATTATTATCATCATCATAATTATAAGATATGCCATTAAAATCGCTAAATTTGATCTGAATTATCGCTTTTTACTGATAAGATATATTTTCCAATTATTTGTTTCAGCACCACCCTCTGCTGGCCAAGGAGAGTTTTTGCCAGATACAAACGTCAGAGGTTGTCTGGGAAACCCCTCAACCAAACAGTGAGAGAGTTTCCACCACGCAGAGTATTTCCATTGATTTAGCAGAGCAAAGGAATATTTTTGTCCACTATTTCCCAGGAAGAGCGAATCTTAAGAAGATCCTACGATTGCTCGAGCAGGGAACATGGCCTCACCTGAATTCTCGTCGGGACACAGTAAGATTCACTGCTGATTCAAGAATATATTTATACTGTTTAAGGCATGCTCTCTAACTGTATATGATCTGATCTTGGTTCATGTGAAGAACCTCAATTGAATGACTATTTAGCTCAACTTATTTATATGCTGTATTCTCGACATAACATTAAATAGTTACTTTTCTCTGACTCTGGTGCCTGATCTGGGGCCAAGTGTATTCAAAGTGTATTTTATATTAAACGCATCATTTAATTGTGTTAAGCAGATACGGTTATTTTTAAACTGACATTCTTACCTAAGATTCAAATTTCAGTTAGATAGTTGCAATGGAATGCAAAGCATTATAGGTCTTTTTTATTTAAACATGATAAATTGGCATTATATAGATTTTCTGTTACTCATTTTGTTAACCTATGTGTGATGGTTTATAACTCCCTAACTAAGATCTTCAACTTTAAAAGCATTTTGCCATCAAACTTTCATTTGTGAAGTGAAAAGCTCATCAATGAAAAGTGGCTGATTTTAAGAGAGTTTGTTTGCTGCTTGTTTAATTGATTGTAGAAAGCATTGTTGAGAGAAAGCCTTTGAACACGCCTGAAGACAGAAACCTTTTCCAGATGAGGAAAAAAGACACGCTTCGAAGGAAGCAGGTTCGTATCACTTAATGTTTTTAAAGTTAATATGTATATTTCAAGTTATTATGTGTGTTCTTCATATAGCTCGTCTCAGTGTGTCAGTCACCTATAAAGCAAATCAGAAAAAATTACAAGATTAACTTACATTAAACAAATTTGAAAATGTAAAAAGAATAGAAAAACTTCTCTGTCAAAGTGGTCTCTATTTTGAAGGATAACAATGAAAAGTATTGAAACAGTGCTATAATGATTCCGTTGTTTTCAACACGTGAGGTAAAATGAACCCACATAACTGACGTGGTGTATAAACCCGAGTACTCATGTAAAAGAATGTATGCACATCAACAACAGACTTTAAAAAGATCAGGCGCCTTCGATGTGGCTCGCTGCTCTAAGGTGCCCCCTGCTGAGCTCCGAAACAGCTTCAGCTGATTCGTGCTCCCATTGGTTCAAAACACGCGTCAGTTAAGACGGTCTCTTTCAGATTTTAACAGTAGGGTGTTGTTTGCTGGTATACCCACTCACATTTTTACCTCGAGCCTCAATTGCAATTATTTCGTCAGGGCTTCTTGAGACTTCAGGAGTCCCTTAGCCGAATTTTATTTAGCGTGCTCAATGTGAAGAGTTGGTCGTTCATTTCTTTGAAATATTTTTTGCATTCTCTCGCAAAGAAGGTTTTGTCTTGGGCCCTAAAACATATTTGCCGTCTCTCACATGATGCATTTACAGTATTTCTCTTTATTTACTTTAGTTTTCAATTGAAAAAGAAATATTATTTTAATTCATAAATAAACATTTCAGTAATAAATAAAACACTCCAATTGTTGTTAACCGTGGATTCTCATCACAGTGTTCAGAAATCCCCCTCGATGCCTGAATGAGTTTGAACACTGTCTCTATAGGAGCAAAAGGAGAAACGGATCGTTGCAGCGGAACCAGAGACACGTGAAAGCCGAGTGAGGAGCGACCCCAAAGAGGAGCGGAGGAAAAGATCTGCCTCCATCACCGACGCACAGCTTCACACCACTCCAGCTGTGAGGACATCTGTGTTGGGGATGTCAAAACCAGGTCTACTTCAAACATAAAAATTCTAAGTTTTATTATTATATTATAAAATATTATGTTGTGTTGTGTTAAAGATGTCAACTCTTTTTATGGCTTTACAGAACCAAATATCGATAGAGGAAGCATACATAAATACATCACAAAGAAACGGGAGCTGTTTTTAATGGAGGTAAGATGGATTGAGTGCTCACCGGTGCATTGAACAGTTTCTTTCTTCTTGAGTTAAAAAATATCAAGAACATTCAAAAGATGGAAGCTGCTTATTTCATTCTGAATGTTTGTATTATATGAAAGATAACTACCATGGTCACAGCCTTTAACTTTCCTGAACTTCCTTTTTGTTGTGATTGCATTCCCTGTGAATCCTCCATGTTGTGTATTTACATGAGGGCAGGGGGGTTGAGTTCTGGGGAGGGGCTACAGCACAGGGTATGCACAACTTCGGACCCAGACTTCCACACCAAGAAGGATCGTATTATAAAACTTATATGTTGCAGGAAACGGTATCTTAATATCTTCACAATGCTGTCCCAATTCATTTCAATCACAATTATCAGACCTCGAGGGAAAGGGGAGGGGCTAAGGGTTAAGTGAGCGAAATGGAACCAAATAAATACAAACTCAGACAACAAAAGAACCTGAAGTGTTGGAAACATCTACAGTTATGAGAAGTTGAGTGAACATAAGGCTTTAGAGTTTTTCTAAAGTCCTGCAACTTTTAAAAAATCATATATAACACTGAAAAATATATTTTATTTGGCCTTTATTTGTATTAATTTAATGCTCTGTACTTGCATGATTTTTTTTACAGTATTCTTTGGCTGTAAAGAAAGGAGAGATTCAGCTCCTTGAGCAAATGGCTGGAGAAGAGGAGAAAAAACTGACAAAAGCTGAGAAGTTCCTTGAAGACGATGCTATGTTGTTTGAAGAATTTCTTAAAGAAAATGACAAAAATTCAGTGGAGGCTATCAAAATGTATTTACCTACACAATCTCACAAATCTCAGTTCTGGGTTAAGCAGAAATATGGTGCATTAGTGTATGCACATAGCCTACCGATGATTAAACAACATCCAAGGTTAATTTGTAATCTACACACATTTCTAATACTTCAAATAGGCGTTCTAAGTTTATTTCATTTATGAAGTCACCGGCTTTAAGATCCTGCCCATACACACCAGAGTCAGCCTGGCTTTAGATGTGTTACAAACATAGCTAGCATCTGGCTCTCACATTCAGATCGTTTTTGTATTCCAACAAATAAAATGCTTTGAAGATTCAGAAAAGGCTCAGACCACAAGGAGCAAAAACAAAAATGAAAACTGAAATATCATGAAACTTAAGATGTACGCTCCTTTAAACTCACTTAATTTTAAGAGAATATCCTTTTGTAACCCATGGTTTTCTGGCATAATTATAAAATGAACAACTCAGAGAGGTTTAAGAAGACTCCAGTGCAACAGCATGGAGACCTTGACTAGTGTCAATAGCTTCCACTGGAAATCAAATAATTCCCTGATCAAGCTCCAGTGAAAGAAATCCAAATCCTGCTCAAAGAAACAGGATACGCCTTTAATTTCCTCCCAAAATACAAAAAGTCCAAAAAATGGTTTTGTAAATAAAAGTTTATGTTCTACAATGTAGCATGTCTTCATGTAAACATCATTATACTAATTAAGTAAAGAAGGAAGCCAAAAATATGTTTGATTAGCTCATTAAACCGTTGTCCTTTGGCCATTTACTTTAGCAACGTTTGAAGGTGAGAGGGAGGGGAGTTGTGCTTCATTGAGAGTGCTCAAGGATACGTATTAAAATGATTTTACTTAAAAGTAAATAAATAAAAAAATAAATGTAAAAGTAATTTTACTTAATTTTCATTAGTAGTCTCAAATGTTTATCACAAATTTTACCAATACTTAACTATTCTATGTAAACGTAACATTTTTGTGAACGTAAGTAAATATTAACATTGATCATTATAATAAATAATATAATTTTTCAGGTAAAGTATATTATTTCACATTACAGCACACATGAATGAAGGAAACTGAAGAATCAATACATTTATTTGATTTGATATCGTCTACCATTGTAGTGGATTTAGTAGTGTTTGACTCAGCATTGATGATCACTGTTCACTCTTCTATGAAACATTCCAAAAGATTCGATGCGACACCTCCACGAGTGTTTTATTCAACACTCATGGAACCATCAGCATAATGTCTGACCTTAATGTGTGTAACATGTATTAAAAGCTATATAATGCCATATAGGGCTGAGCAGGAAACAAAGATGAAGCTGGAGAAAGTTGCTGAGATCAAGAAAATCACATCCAAAATTGTAGCAATTAAGAGGTACGAACTTATTCCATATTCAGTTATTTCCATAATACCTTTGCAGGTTAAATCCCTCCTTTTTTCTTGATTCAGTGAGATTGGAAAACATGAGGACACTCTGAAGGATTATAAGAAGTATAAAGAGTTTCTGATGATGCTGTCTCCTTCGGAATGGCAAGAGAAACAGAGATCCAAGAGCAAAGCCTCTGACTCCAAAAGCACAGAGAGCGAAGTCAGTCAGACGGTGAAAAGCATGAAGAGCAAGGAGAGAAAGACCGGCGCTTTGGACAGCAGGCGTACGATGGAGAGCTTCTTGAGATATCGTAATCGTGTGCTTATTAATTACTAGAGTGGAGTCGGTGACTGCCTCAATTTGTTTTAAACTTTCAAGATCCTTCTTTATTCGAACCTAAAGAGATACTGACACGAACAGTTATCCTTTGCAAATCTTTTTTTTTTCTTTGGTCTTTGATGTGCTATCTTATTTGATTTAAAGTTTGGAACAAAGGGTTGCAGAGAAGTTATACCTTTAATCCCAAGGTTGAACTAGACTGCCTTGTTTTATCATCAGTTCTGTTCTCACTCACACACAGGGGGAGAAAAGCAAGCGTCTCAGGGCTTGTCATTTTTCCAGGAAGTCAGGGTTTCTTCCAGCCAAAGCATGAAGTCCAGACATCAGAGTAGCCCCCCAAACAGGTAATCCACCATACAGCAGATGTGTACTCTTGAATGTAGACATGATTTAAGAATGCTTATTTTGTCTTCATTCTCTGTTTCAGATTCATGATCGGGACAGACAGCTCAGATTGTGAGGTCAAAGGCTTTTCTCTGAAGATAATTGCACATTGACCTCACTTACTGTCTGTTACACAATCAGGCTGAACTTAAACTGAATTACTAGCTGACTGAGTTCAGTGAGCACTTTAATAGGCTGAAAATCATCATCACTGCTTAAATAGCATTTTCCATTTTACTTTTTTCAAATCATATGCAACACATTTAAAAGCATTCAGTGTGCAAGGTTTGAGTGTGACGAGGTTTTCAAAAAAGCTGCTGTGTAAATATGCAGCGAAAGTTCAGTTCAGTGTACGATTATTACCTTTACTAATCACAGATAGGACTTGACAACACATGACATGACCATGACCCCAGTGATCAAACTCAGGGCAAGCGCAACTGCTCGTACAAGGCTAGGCTAGCGAGGCAGGACTTCTTTCTTCAACTTATTAGACCTAGGAAGTATCATGAAGTTCTATTTCCTGCTCACATTGAGGGCTCACAAAGGCTGGTTGCCAGTCTCTTACACGGCAGCATTCACTCACTCTTTACACACCTGTTCCTACTCACACACGCTTCTGAGGTATATTTAGGAGGCTTTCACACTGAAAATCATTTAATCTATTCCATGTCTGAGCAGAGTTCAGCTTTGTAATGACACTCCAATATCTATTTCATTGGTTAAAAATGGATAAACTCTAGCTTCTTGCTTTTTACATTTTTTGGGCTTATACATTAGAAGTGTGAATGTGTGTGCTAGTCTTCACTATTAACATTCATTTTGGTGTGGTGTCTCATTAGGAAGACCCAGAAATATTCTTCAAAGACCCCCAGGAACTGTTGAACCTGATGGCTGAGCTGGAGGAGCAGAACCTTTCTCTGATCCAGAACACTAGAGAGACAGAAGAAGCTCTGGATGAGTTCCGGCAGAACGCTGACCTTACTCGGCAAAACATGTATGTTCC
Organism: Danionella dracula; assembly: GCA_900490495.1. Taxonomy (NCBI): domain Eukaryota; kingdom Metazoa; phylum Chordata; class Actinopteri; order Cypriniformes; family Danionidae; genus Danionella; species Danionella dracula. The sequence goes on from UELW01000334.1 coordinate 19,047,469, forward strand.
TGCAAACCGTAGGATTTGGCTCTAGTCAGTAGTATTTACTAGATGTGTGCTTACAGGGAGACTGAGGCAATGCAGCTAAAAGAGCAGATTGATTTCATGACAGACACCATTGAAAAGGAAAAGGAGAGAACCAAAGGGCTGGAAAAGAAAGTCAAACACTTTAACTTTGGACGGTACAAACCAGAGGATAAGGTATTGAAAACATCTTGGTTAACCACTGCTTTTTTGGTCTTTTTTCATTGTGTTTCGTTTATACCCAGTTATTCAGTCTGGGTATTACCATTAGTCCACATCAAAGACTCTCCTGAGGAGCGTGCACTGTCTCTGAGGAGCGTGCACTGTCTCTGAGGAGCGTGTATAGACACTGAGGAGCGTGCACTGTCTCTGAGGAGCGTGCACTGTCTCTGAGGAGTGTGTACAGACACTGAGGAGCGTGCACTGTCTCTGAGGAGCGTGCACTGTCTCTGAGGAGCGTCCACTGATGCTGAGGAGCGTGCACTGTCTCTGAGGAGCGTGCACTGTCTCTGAGGAGCGTGGACTGTCGCTGAGGAGCGTGCACTGTCGCTGAGGAGCGTGCACTGTCTCTGAGGAGCGTGCACTGTCTCTGAAGAGCGTCCACTGTCTCTGAGGAGCGTGCACTGTCACTGAGGAGCGTGGACTGTCTCTGAGGAGCGTGCACTGTCTCTGAGGAGCTTGTACTGTCGCTGAGGAGTGTCCACTGTCGCTGAGGAGCGTCCACTGTCGCTGAGGAGCATCCACTGACGCTGAGGAGCGTCCACTGACGCTGAGGAGCGTGCACTGTCTCTGAGGAGCGTCCACTGACGCTGAGGAGCGTGCACTGTCTCTGAGGAGCGTGCACTGTCACTGAGGAGCGTGCACTGTCACTGAGGAGCGTGCACTATCGCTGAGTAGCGTGCACTGTCGCTGAGGAGCGTGCACTGTCGCTGAGGAGCATGCACTGTCTCTGAGGAGCGTCCACTGATGCTGAGGAGCGTGCACTGTCTCTGAGGAGCGTGCACTGTCTCTGAGGAGCATGTACTGTCGCTGAGGAGCGTCCACTGACGCTGAGGAGCGTGGACTGTCGCTAAGAAGCGTGCACAGACTCTGAGGAGCGTACACTGTCCCTGAGGAGCGTGCACAGACCCTAAGGAGCATTTACTGTCACTGAGGATTGTGCCAGACACTGAGGAGCTCGCACTGTATCTGAGGAGCATGCACAGACCCTATGGAGCTTGTACTGACACTGAGGAGCGTGTACTGTTGCTGAGGAGCGTGCACTGTCACTGAGGAGAGTGTTCTGACACTGAGGAGCGTGCACTGATGCTGAGGAGAGTGTTCTGACACTGAGGAGCGTGCACTGTCACTGAGGAGCGTCCACTGACATTGAAGAGTGTGTACTGTCACTGAGGAGAGTGTTCTGACGCTGAGGAGCGTGCACTGTCACTGAGGAGAGTGCTCTGACACTGAGGAGCATGCACTGTCACTGAGGAGTGTGTACTGATACTGAGGAGTGTGTACTGATACTGAGGAGCATGCACTGTCACTGAGGAGCGTGTACTGACACTGAGGAGCGTGTACTGGCACTGAGGAGCGTGTAGTGACGCTGAGGAGCGTGCACTGAGACTGAGGAGCATGCACTGTCACTGAGGAGCGTGTACTGTCACTGAGGAGAGTGCTGTGACACTGAGGAGCGTGCACTGTCACTGAGGAGTGTGTACTGACACTGAGGAGCGTGCACTGTCACTGAGGAGCGTGTACTGACACTGAGGAGCGTGTAGTGACGCTGAGGAGCGTGCACTGAGACTGAGGAGCGTGCACTGTCACTGAGGAGCGTGTACAGACCCTGAGGAGCGTGCACTGTCACTGAGGAGTGTGCACTGTCACTGAGGAGCGTGTACTGACACTGAGGAGCGTGTAGTGACGCTGAGGAGCGTGTACAGATGCTGAGGAGCGTGTACAGATGCTGAGGAGCGTGCACTGACATTGAAGAGTGTGTACTGACACTGAGGAGCGTGCACTGTCACTGAGGAGTGTTCTGATACTGAGGAGCGTGCACTGTCACTGAGGAGCGTGTACAGACGCTGAAGAGCGTGTACAGACGCTGAGGAGCGTGCACTGACATTGAAGAATGTGTACTGTCACTGAGGAGCGTGCACTGTCACTGAGGAGAGTGTTCTGATACTGAGGAGCATGCACTGTCACTGAGGAGCGTGTACTGACGCTGAGGAGTGTGTACAGACGCTGAGGAGCATGCACTGAGACTGAGGAGCGTGTATAATAACTTTCTCTATATGTAAAATTAAATAAATTTTGCAGTTTTTGTGCTACATTTAGGAATGAATAAAACTTAAAATAACAAGAATTATAGTGCAATCATGTTTCTATTCATTTTTAAGTCCACTTGGGGACCATCAAGCATCGGGGAGAGAAGCTCCCAGTGCAAAACAAAAGGAAATACATCACATTTGGAACTTTAGGACAGTTTTTCCTACACTTAGATAAAATCGAGGACTTTTTCTTAAAAGTCTCCAATAATGTCAAGGCTATTTAAATTACTTTTAACGGTTTAGTTTTCAATGCCTGCTATAAACCATCCTCAGAAGTGATTAGCGTAACATTAGCCAAAAACATTTCCCTTGCATCATACACAAAAAGGACACATAGGAAGAAAGTAGCACAATTCAGCAACACAAAATATCTTCGAATAATTCTTTTGTCTAAGCATAAGGTGCTCAACTGGTTGCCATAGTATCTGTAACGAGGTTCAGGCAAAAGAGTTATACAAAACCAATAAATGTTTGATGACAGGTGTATTTATTGTTAATGAAAGCATGAGCAAATGTTCCTCTCCACATATTATGATAGCACCCTTAGCGTAGCTTGGCATAGATTACTGGCCAAATCATTGTAGCTAGACTAAAACACACTGAATGATCACAGAATTGAATTATTTTTCCTATTAAAAAGCTGGACACTTCTCATGAATTTAATCCAGTGGAAACTGTTATTTCACCAGAATATTATAATGTCTTAAAAATTACCTTTCGGTTTAGCACTTTTCGCATGGCTCAAAACCATGTGTGAAATATTTAGCCCCTGCTATTGTTTCAACATAAAAAACACTGTTCAGAAAATGTTCTTAAAGAAGTTACTAAACACTTTGGAGAATTATGTTGATTTAACATGCATGTTTATATTGATTCACATTACCATATTAACGGCAAATGTGGTAATTCACATTACCATATTAACGGCAAATGTGGTAATTCACATTACCATTACCAAACAGCAAAAAAAAACAGATCTCAACAATGGCTTCCTTTAAATATTTATTTTCAGGAGCAGTCTTTTGATGCACTGAGTCACAAGGTGGAAGAGGTTTATCTCTGCTGTGTTAGAGAAACCAAGGCCACCTTGAGCACCTTACAGATGCTGATAGCCATCGAGGAAAAACTGGGACAACTTCTGGAAACTGCTGAACTGATTCCCAAAGATTTAATGAGCATTGCTGAACGTGCCAAAGACAAAGAAAGGAGAACAAGGTAAGAAACTTCTGCATCAAGCAGACAGAGCAGTCTGGATCAGATGCTTTCAACTGTCTTTCATCCATGTTTAGATTGCGTGATGAGAAGATATATCTGCAAATGAAACAACAAGAGGAAAGACAGAAAAAAGCACTAGAAAGATCTCGGGTGGAGATCAGAAAAATGGTATGAAATGTTATAGATTTAAAACATTTTATTTAGGGTGACAGTTATTTTAATGCTAAGTTTTACACAAAGCAAGATTAACAGAAGCAAAAGCTGTGTCAGCCACAAATGTAGATCTTTAACTTAGTAGACATGTTTACCTCAAGAGTTCATTTCCTGACAGTTTATCTGGTTTTAGTCTTCAGAATAAATGTCACTTTAAGGAAATGTTAAATACGTTACGTGTTCATAAATGGCACATGCCTGCTAAAACATGTATTTAGCAAGGGGCAACTTCCTCCTTTCCCATTTAAAGCTCGGCAGGAAGTGACTGACCTGCAGCTACCCCGAGGGGCCGCTTGAGGCTGACTCCAAAACAGAGCAAGTTCTCACTCATTAAAGTGTTAAAACTGGCCAAATTTTGGGCTGAAAAAAAAAAAACATGTTTCCATCCCTGGCTCCATCAGGTTAGTTAATAATTAGTTTCTATGAAAGGAGTGATTAACTTTTAAATAAGTTTGTTTAAGATGTATTCAAGTTTAAATAAACATATTTGATTACTAGCTTAGCTTAAATGTTAAGGTTGCATTTCAGAAATACATTACATTTTATTTTGTAACTTTTATTATAAATGCAGGTGGCAAGCCTTTTTGTGAGTGTGTTCTGCATATAGGGTCCAGAGTTTTTACACATTTTAAAACTGTAAAAAAAGTAGTGGATTTATTTTCAGCTTACTTCTTTTGAAACAAACCTTCACAGCATCTGATCTATTGTTGCAGCCTGTCAAGAAGTTGGTGCCCCGGTCTCAACCTCCGGCCCACAAACACAAAACAAGCAAAGAACAGGCCACCACAACCCAAGAGCACCTAGATTTCTTCACTTAAATCCACGCTAAAGATTATTACTATAGGAACATCAGCAAGCTGCTTGTGATGTTTAGCTTTGAATTTGTATGACATATGGACCATTTTTCCTTCAGGTTGTAATTAAAATCACTCTTCACTGGCTCCTCATCGTAGCTCGGGTTGAATTCAAATCACTGATGCTGATCTTAAGATCAGCCGCGGTTTGCCTCCAGAAGCTCATACACTCCTGATCCAGTCAGGAGAGCAGCAACACCAACAGCTTTCACAAAGCAACTGAAAACCCAAAAAAAACAAATATTTTCTTTTATTTTAACCAATAAATACATTCCTTTCTTTTTTTGCCACAAACTTCTGCTCTTGAGTATACTGTACAAAAATAAGCATCAAAGCCACAGAGAAAAGATGATCATGACCGGGTTTTACACAGGGTTCTAGCTTAACTCACACTGTTTCTGAGGGTCTGTAAATCAGACAAAATAATTGCAACTTTTGAAGAAAAATTACAAATAACAATATCCACATGATTAAAACACAAAAAGAAATTTCTCATTACAAATGCTCCTTCTGCAGCTTGACTGTGTCTTGCTTCACTCCAAGTCTTGAAGGTTGATGGTGCTACCAGTAAATTGAGAGTTATCGGATCCGTTCTCATCTTCAGTCATGACTGAGGGTTCCTGAAAAGAGACGATTGGAAAAAGGGGTTTCTGTCACTAGGTTTCTTTTAATATGAAAGACGTTTGCCGCTGTTGCATCTTACTAACAAGAGCACTTCTAGGGCTGTGAGATATGTTCCAAAAATAAAATCCCAGATGGTTTTCACAAAATATCAGATTTACAATGAAAAAAAAATTTTTCACAAACATACCTGCAGGATGTTGACTGGCAGATCCACAGTGAGCTGGGAATGAGAGCAGGAACTCTGAGAACTCAACTGAAACGCCAGGTCTCCGTCAGCTGCAGGGTCATCCTACAAAAAAGAAGCCAATCAAAACACTGCTCTAAAGAGAGGACACCCTCTCCCATCCATCCATCCATCCTCTTACCTGTAGCAACTGAATCTGCACAAACTGGGGGCCTGTCACAGGGTTCCGAACTGGGTGCTCACTGTTCCCTGCAGCATCTCCAAACTGAGTGCTGGAATCCGTCGGCAGGGTAGAGCTGGAGCTGGAGCCCTTTGATACTTTACTCTTTTTCTGACCGGTCTCTGAGTGACAGGGGGAGGAGTTTGGCCCTTTCTGCTTCCTCTTTTTGGCAAGCTGAATAGCCCTGTAGTCAGTGCGAGCTGATCCGCTGGTTTCCTGAAAGCAGTACACAACTGCACGATCAGTTTTCTAGATTGTCACTGCCCATCCCATGAATTTATTCCATTATGATCCATCCACACAAACCCTACTGATTTCGATTCAAGCAGATTCTGTTCAAAATTCGTTTTGTTAATCAGTCAAATTCTTGGCTGTAAAATGGTCTGCCCAATACCTCCAAAGCACCTTAGATTTCTGATGTAGTTATAGTTCTATTACTTTATATTTTTACTATCTCTACTGCTAGATTATTACTATATTCTATTTACTTTTAACTTTAGCAATTTAATGATATAACTGATGTTTCTGTGCAAAGTTATTGTGTCATTTAATGTAAAGTGTCATTTAATGTATCACCACTGGGGAGTACCCCTGTACCACAATTCCTTGTGTGTGCACATGTACACTTGGCAATAAACAACTTTCGGATTCACTTGAATAACAAGTAACTGCACACTGAACTCTCATAAATTTCCTTGTGTATTTTCACAGCTGTTTCTCAAAAAAGTTCTCTCACGATCAATTCTTGCCCAATGAAAACAAATCACAAAAGAGAAAAGAGCTTGTCCTCATAGAGCCAGGGACAACGGAGGGAGATGAAATGGTTATATCAGCTCATCAGGGCAACAGTTTGAAGCAATTTATTGCTTAGAGAGGTAGATTTTGTAAACTGATAATTGCCTCGATGGAAAAGCGCACACAAAAAGAAATGTGCGATGACAGTTTAAAAAACAAACTCCATCATCCAGAACATGGACGGGTGTGTACAATATCTGTATTACTAAATAATTTTTTTGTAAAATGATTATGTTCGCTTCCTGTACAAAGAACTCCAAAAGGACCAAAGCCACTTGGTAACACTAAGTAAATGCTAAAAATGCACAAAATCACATCATACCCCATACGGGTTTTTGTAATAGATGGATGTTTCGAAGGCGGTGTTTTAGTGTAACCGACACAAGGCGAGTTCGATTTTATTTTTGATTGTTTCAGATAAATATTTCATGCTTAGTGTGCAATGAGCCCCCCCTTGGGATGTTTTGTTCGTATTAAAATAAAATAAAGTGAACAATACATCGTATTATTAAGAGGTATGCAAAGGCTGAGCATGCAATATTCATTTTTAAATGTCAAAGAACCACCCAACTGTTGTATGTCCTGTGTATGTCATGGTCTTTGCCAAAACTCACAATTTAAGTCATTATTGATATCTGAGGAGCAATAAATGCGTGGAAACTTGAAGGTTTTTCTCGTCAATCTTGTTTTGACTATACAGGAAAAAAGTAGTGCTAAAGCATAGTGCTATTACGTCTTTTCATTTGACGTGGATTATGCTGTTTATTCAATCATCTTTGGACAATATTAACATATTAAACATCTTAATAATGTTTGCTCTGTAGTACAAAAATGAAATGAATTTGTGGTTATTTGTGTCTGTTTCACTGGTTTTCACACCAGACAGAGAAAATATACTTAACCTATATTTCTACTTCTCAAACGATGGCTGGTGTAAAGAAATGGACTCTACAGATTAAATAACACCGTCTCAAAACAATCCAATTTGAACAAATTTGTGAACTGTGTTTTGAGTGGTTTGTTACTATGGTTACCAATGTAGCCCAAGGATACATAGAGTGATTTGATCAACCAAGGCTTTGTTTGCATATATCGACAAATATACAAACACCTGACAGCCAATCAGAGTCAAGAAATATATATTTTTTTACCTTTGATTTCAATGTGTCTGGCACAATGTGTTCAGTTTCAGTTTCCGTTCCTACATTGGTCTGTCAAAATAAGTTGGTTAATCAATCAAAATGTTCTGAATGAGATAATTCCCATTTGCATGCTTAAAAGTGTTTTTGCTTGTATCTTTCTCTCTCGATCTTTTGTAAAACAAGAAATAGTCCTCCTACATTGTGAGATGTGGAGCAAACGGTCACTTGAAAGCAGCCAGGTACAAGACCAGCGCCTCCAGTGAACGGTCTCACGCTGCAACAAGCCCCCCACCATGAACTAAAGAGAACGCAGAGAGCAGACCCTTCTGCTCACGTTAAAACTAGTAGGTAGGACTGTTTTCTCACATCTCCGCCATTCTACGGCAGATGTACATCTTAGTCTGTCAGTGCTCAGCTATAAAACCAGTTAGCAGACCATTTATCTGCTTCCCTCATCTGTTTTCATGGCAGGAGCGTAAGCATGCTTATCAAAAGTCTGGTTATACAGAAAGCAAGTAATCAGAAAGAGCTTTCCCATGCTCCAAAGCTCTGCAGTACAAAGATCTTTTGTATAGATCCATGAATGAACTAATAGTTTAGGAGCCAATAGAGAATGTGTCTGTCAGCAGTTAATAGAGGTGGGCCCTGTACCAGTATGAATGGGAATCCCAGTATTGTGTTGTGCCATGATATGGATTTTGCAATACCGTGGATACAGTCACATTCATAAAGGTCAAGAATTCAGCTTGATGCTTTGTCTGTACACGCTCAATTTATTTGATGTTTAGATGAGGAGATGTATCGTTGTAATGTGATGCGAGCGCTTGTTCTGAGAGCAGATGGGAAGCTAGCTACAGAGATTGCGTAAGCTGCTGCTGCGTCTGAAATCCAGTCAGCCAGAACGAACTGATTTGCTAAAAGACGCCAGAAACAGCAGAAAACGTTGCTAGATTTGTCACTATTTGCTGGATTATGAAAAAATCCCTCCCTATCTCCCTCCCTCTTGCTAACGCCACATTTAGCCTGTAATGTTGTTAAAGTCTACTAAAATGTGACATCCAATTTTTCCCTGTCATATAACACCGATACCATCTGGACAGTGGAAAATATTGCGAATTTTACCCCATATCAATCAACGCTAGCAATTAATTCCTGAAAATCGGAAGAGATACCTTAGGCACATGAAAGTTTTGTTGTGATTTGTCCATGTACCACAGATTCACTCTGTCTTTACATGATATTCTGAGTAAAAGGAAGCTGTGATTTAGTAAATTGGCAACATTGTTAAGATTAAATGATCTGTAAAAAAGAGAGCTTTCAATTGTGAATGCAAACATTTAAATAAAGCATTAACTCATTAGCAGTTTAATTGTCATATTATACAAAAGGTTCAATATTATTGCTTATCACATTAAACTGAGGCTAACAAAAAAGTGTTATTGCAACAGGCCTAGTCCTACATAACAACTTACAATAAATGGTCCGCTTATGAAAAACAAGTCATACCTGGAACAGATTGTAGAAAAATCAAAAGCAGGACTAACCATGTCGGAGCAGGTGGAAACCGAGGGCTGCTCTGCTACTTTCTTCATACTGTAAGATCCACTGTTACAGGGAAACACAAACTGGCACAATCCCTCAGACCGAGCCATGATTTCTACCCTGCCTAGCAGTGGTCCTGCTGCGTTCTCGGACCCCACCAGGCCAGGCTTGCCCTGTGGAGCGAGTATATCCGGTACAGGGCTGGCTGCAAGCGTCATGGTGGCAGAGAAAGTTGGAAGAAGAGATGATGCATGTGCTGGAGGAAGAGCTGATGCCAGTGAGGAAAGAGGGCGAGTGAGCGAGGGTGACTCCACACTCAGGGAACTACAGGAATTCAGAGCAAGATGCTCTGAAGACGGAACGCTTTGAATGGCTAGAGCAGCGAGTGGACCCAATTCCTCTGGGTTGACTGTTGGCACATCATCTAAATGCAATGTTGCATGAGCCGTAACCCCTCTGCCTCCTCCAGTGCTCAGTCCTGTGTCTAGAACGTGCACAGCCAAATCTTGCCCACTTGCCAAAATCAGAGGGTCCACAGTTTTTCCTCCATTTACAGCTGACCCAACAATTGCAGGGTCTATGGTAAGGATTCCGGAATTGACCAGAGGCAAGTCCATTGAGAAGGACCCTGTTGCAGAACTTCTTTCACTCCCTGCTGAGACGGTAGCGGTCTCAGAACATGCAGGGATGCTGGAGAAGAGGGAGGACAAGTCCAGACTGCTGAGCTCAGCTCCTGCTTGTAGAGAAGGGACACTGACCACCTGGGAAATACTGGCAAGCTCACTGCTGGGCGTGAGAGTAGCAGGGTCATCCAGGTGACTCACTGCATCTACAAAGCACGGAGAACAAACATCAGCTAATTCTGAAACTCCACACAGACTTTAATTTTAGAGATTATTTTTAACATGTTAAACAAAAGATTTACCCGAAATCTGCTGTACCACAATTCTATTATTTTCTCAATCTGATTTGACGAATAGTAACTCTCAAGAGGAAGCAGGCGGAGGAGGAGCCTGCTGGATGGGTTCTCAACTAGATTCAGTAACTTTATAAAATCCAAGTTAAAGCTATTTTTTAACTGACTTGCTACATATTAAAAATAAATCTTTATTTTAAACTTGTGAGTCTGTCAAACTTTTACAAATTTCTTGCACGCCCACCGAACTTTTTTTACAGTTTAAAACAAGTCAGGATTTATTGAAAACTCAATCAGCCAAGTCAAAAGCACCCTTTGATGGTCTCTGGCTGTGTGAGCAGTAGGGCTGCAACTAACGATTTTTTTGATAATTGATTAGTTGGACGATTATTTTTTTCAATTAGTCGGATAAAAGTAAATGCATTTTTTTATTTGATGTTTTACTTTTAACTATATAAAACCATAAATCAGGGTGTTACTTATGTGTGAAAGTAAACTTAAAAAAAAAATGCAAAAACCACGAATAGAGTTCAATGATATTTAATTCTAACATTTTAAACCTTGAATGAAAAGCAAAGTTTGTTCATAAACTGTAAAACTTCTTTCAATATAAATAAAAGGAATAAAAAATAAAGAGCAAAACACAACAAGTTTACTATAAATAAAAGCTCTAGAAATGTAAAAAAAATAAATAAAAAGATAATAGTCTGGATTCAAATGAAAGCAAATAATAATTTTCATTGGTGTACAAATGAACTGTTACTTGCATTCACTGAAAACCACAACAATTACTAAATGTAATATTCTACTGTTATCCGCACTGTTTATTTTAAGCTAAATTAAATTAGCACCATTTAACTAATCACTATTTCTCATGAGGCGATTGTCCAGAGTAATGCTAACGAGTTGCAAGTGAACTACTGAAATGAATGAGCTGCTTGCAGAACTACTTCTGCATTCTATCTAGAACAGCACAGGTCCTTCCTGTTAGAGCAAAGTCAATGGCTTTGTTTTACACTCGCTCTCTTTGCAAAAATTTCCAAAAATTGGCTACGAGGTGGAGGAGCTACGAGATGCCGAGAGGTCCGAGCAGCTACGAGGCGCTGAGAAGTGAGGTGCTGAGGGGTGCGAGCAGCTACGAGATGCTGAGAGGTGCGAGCAGCTACAAGGTGGAGGAGCTACGAGATACCGAGAGGTGCGAGCAGCTACGAGGCGCTGAGAAGTGAGGTGCTGAGAGGTGCGAGCAGCTACGAGGCGCTGAGAGGTGAGGTGTGAGCAGCTACGAGGTGCTGAGAGGTGCGAGCAGTTACGAGGTGCGAGCAGCTACGAGGCGCTGAGAGGTGAGGTGATGAGAGGTGCGAGCAGCTACGAGGTGCTGAGAGGTGCGAGCAGTTACGAGGTGCGAGCAGCTATGAGGTGCTGAGAGGTGCGAGCAGCTACGAGGTGGAGGAGCTACGAGATGCCGAGAGGTGCAAGCAGCAACGAGGCGCTGAGAAGTGAGGTGCTGAGGGGTGCGAGCAGCTACGAGGCGCTGTGAGGTGCGAGCAGCTACGAGGCGCTGTGAGGTGCGAGCAGCTACGAGGTGCTGTGAGGTGCGAGCAGCAACGAGGTGCTGTGAGGTGCGAGCAGCTACGAGGTGCTGTGAGGTGCGAGCAGCTACGAGGTGCGAGCCGCCGTGAGGTGCTGAGAGGTGTGAGCCGCTGCGAGGCGCTGAGAGCTGCGAGCAGCTACGAGGCGCTGTGAGGTGCGAGCAGCTACGAGGTGCTGTGAGGTGCGAGCAGCTACGAGGTGCTGTGAGGTGCGAGCAGCTACGAGGTGCTGTGAGGTGCGAGCAGCTACGAGGTGCGAGCTGCCGCGAGGTGCTGAGAGGTGTGAGCCGCCGCGAGGCGCTGAGAGCTGCGAGCAGCTACGAGGCGCTGTGAGGTGCAAGCAGCTTTGAGGTGCTGTGAGGTGCGAGCAGCTACGAGGCGCTGTGAGGTACGAGCAGCTGCAAGGTGCGAGCAGCTGCGAGGTATGGGGTGCTGCGAGGTGCTAGGACGAACGCGCGCAAGTTGGGAAAAATGACTCCAAGCTTTGGAAGATTTTGGGCGCTCGATTTTTCCTGAAAACGACGCTTCCTCCATTGCGCTGCTGGCTGTGTATCTAGGTTTGATCTGTGCGTCTCGGTGTCACGCACCTTCGCGACATCACATGATTAGGCCAAAAAAAATCGATAACTGGATTAGTTGACAACGAATTTCATCATCGATAATTATCGATTTTATCGATTAATTGTTGCAGTCCTAGTGAGCAGCCTTGTTTGCATGTCCTCAGAAGCAAACTCAAAGGAAAAGCATCCTTACTGCTCCATTTAAAGACTATTTCAGCATTTCAGGAACACAAGATTCGATGTAAAAGGCAAATGGTCAAACGAGACTGGAGACTGGATTTCAACTCATTATATTGCCGGTTGTAAACTTAGATTCACCTAAATGTCTTCTGATTAGTGAAGAAATAGTAAACCCAGTGAATTAAAGTCCCTCTAGTGAAAGGAAAAGCAGCAAAGTAAATAAATTTTTAACACAAGGTAATATTTAGCAATAGGATAAGCAAGCTGAAAATACATTACAAGCACATATCATTGAGAAGCCGTGAAAATCTGCACAAGTCTGTACCTGGGCCGAGGTTATGATGCTTCAGCATGTGGGTCTTAAGGCTGCTTCGTGATGAGAAGTGTTTAGTGCAACTAGCAGCAGGACAGCGGCTTCTCAGACTGCCTCCATCTTGCTTGTGCTTCTTGGAATGAATGTAGAGACTACTGCGAGCTGAAAATTTGGCGTTACAACCTGCAAAAATACACACAAGAATAGAGCATCAGACTAACATGACTAAAAAAAGAAAACAAAAGCAAAAACAACAACACCGGATCGTTGTTTTATGCTTGTTACTTAATATTTGCAGTGCTATGGGTGATAAGAAAAATGTGAAGTTGGTCTCATTTCCCTGACTGCACCAAGGTATTACATGGTCTAGAACCATTTTGGAACATGTTAGCACTTTTAGCATAGCTTCACATTGTTATACAAGTGAGTAATTCCAATTATGTCAACTTTCTGCAAGTGACTTACTAGGAAAAGAACCTGGTAAAACTGATTTTCAAAGTTTGGACGATTGTAGCAACAGCTGAAACAGAAAAATTCCGACCTTCAACAGGGCATTGGAAGGGCTTTGTGCCCAGGTGAGTGATACTGTGCCCCTTCAGATGCTCGGCTCGCGTGAAAGATTTCCCGCAACCCTCCTCTGGACATGTGAAGCGCCGGTCATCTTCATGTTTCCTGAGGATCAAAAAGCAACATCAAACACTCACCAAAAGCTGCTGACTTGAAACCTTTCATTCTTTTCTCAGTTAAGCTCATTCTACAACTCCCAGACAGAGGATTAGTGTTTTACTAATAATAATCTGTACAGGCGTTCTTGTCTTCTGCAACAGGACTCTAATTTCGTATAGAACATTGAAAATGATAAGCTACTTTAAATCACCAGCAGAATGGCTTAATTTTTCATACGTTTGCTTGAAATTTGACACATTACAGGTTACATTGGTTACCATCAACAACGAATTAAGTTTTCTTAGAGTGATGCTGTTGTAATATGGCTGAGATGTGCTGAAAAAAAGAGAAAAATACTGGAGGGACTTATTTGAATCAGAGCAGAGCATTTTAGCAGATTTTTGTTAGCAGATCAAGTTTGGAAGTTTGTGGTCATCACAGCGAGGTACCAGCAGATTTTATGCTTTACAGTGTGAACAAAGTATTAAGCATGTAGAAAAGCAGGAATCCACATCATTTGCATCATTTGTAAAAATGACAATGTGAAAGCCAACATACTCAAGGTTGTTGTTTTTTTTTTTAAAGGTGCCATATGTTGATAATATGTTGTTTCCTCATCCAAAACATACCTCAAGATGTATTCTGATTAGGTGATGCATATTTGAGTAATTCTTTATTAATTTTTGTGAGCTGAAAAGGACTCGTTATTAAAGCCCAAAGATTCGCACTGGAAAACAATGCCAAAGAGGTGCATTTCCGGATCCTCAAGTTTTGTTTGGATTACCAAAGGATGAGCTCATTCATCAAAAATGGCTTGATTTTAAAATGGCACTTAACGTCGAACTTGTTTGTCAACAAAGAAATGTTGAACAAAGCACTTGTGACGAGGACTTGGTTTCAGCACACACATGGAGACTTTGCATTTTATCTTCCCTCAAATCCTAAACATGCACTCACTACAAGAGTCAAAAATCATGAGGAACACACTCTACTGGATGTTACTACGCATTATTGAGCCACAATATGATTACACTTATAGCAAAATAAATCATTCAAAAACAGTATACCTACATATAAATCATACATGAAAGTAATGTTAAAGTAAAAAGTAATGTCTTATTTCATGTGTGGACAAGTCCCTTAGGAGCCTTTTTTCTCCGATTTCTGGTTCATTCTGTGGACTCAAATTCTGTCAGATTCTGGTTCACACCTATAAGGTGCTGTTACATCACACATAGCTGTTGTCTATCGATTATAATGGTTTAAAACAATAACACAGGTTTAAAGTGTCGCTCGTTGCATTTGTTTTTGCTGAATTCGGACTAATGAGAGAGTGTTAGTCAGTAGGGATCAGACCAAAAAAATATGAGGTGATTCAAAGATGTATATTACTAAAAATATTGCATTTTGAAAGTTATTAACAGCGGGGCACTATCACAGAGGGCTCAAATATGTATTCTAAGCGCTATGACAAAAGCATGATATGGGACCATTAAGATATTTTTGGGGGCTTTTGATGCTAGATAGGACAGTTCAGAGAGGAGCCAGGAAGAATATTTGGGAGAGAGATCAGGGGAGAAGGACTAGCAAAGGACTGGGACTGGATTCGAACACCCTGCCCCACATGTCAGTGCACCAACCTATTTTTTCTCTATTTTGAAAGTCACATTTAAGTGTAGGCACTATACCAGTATGAATGTGAATCCCAGTATTGTGTTGTGCTATGATATGGATTTTGCAATACCGTGGATACAGTCACATTCATACAGGTCAAGACTTCAGCTTGATGCTTTGTCTGTACACGCTCAATTTATTTGATGTTTAGACGAGGAGATGTATCGTTGTGACATGATGCGAGCGCTTGTTCTGAGAGCAGATGGGGAAGCTAGCTAGAGAGATATCGCCCACCCCTAATCATAGTGATGGATAATTAAAAAAAAAAAAAAAAAAAAAGAGTATCTCTCTCTTTCTCTCACCGTTTGTGGCGAAGTAGTTTTGACATGCTTGTGAACGTCCAGCCACAGGAGTCAGAATCACACACAAAAGGCCTCTCGCCTAAAAAACAAAACAAAAGAACAAGCAAGCGAAAGTCAAAAGAGAAGTGATCCCAATTCCACAAGCATGAGGGCGCTTTTGTACCTGTGTGACTACGGAGGTGTATTTTGAGACGACAGGCCTTATCATAGCGCTTGTCGCACCCAGGGAAGGTGCAAGTGAACTGAGCCGTTTCTCTGAAGTGGGTTCTGTTATGGGAGAACAGGGCACTGAAGGTGATGAAGGTCTTCTCACACCCTGAAATCAACCAAAAGCGTCGTAGTGAATCCATCTTCGATATCCGCTCCATAGCACACAAAACACCAACAGCTAGCTGAACTCACCTGGGAACTCACACTTGTGTGGTCTCTCCGGCTCAAAGTGGGTTCTTTGATGACTAGCGAGTTTAGTGGCAGTACGAAACCTTTCGCTGCAAACTTCACAGATGAACGCGCTTTCCTGCTCATGAGCTCGAACGTGAGCTTTCAGATTGTACACCGTGGTGAAGCAACGGCCACAATTCTCCCAGTCACATTTATAGGGCCTCACTTTATCATGGGACTGCAAGTGGCGATTGAGTTTGTACGATGTTGTGAAGGACCATTCGCAGCCCTCCACCATGCACTTGAAGGGACGCTGACCCTCTGTGTGAAGAACCTGATGTATTTTGAGATTTTGACGAGTATCGAAAGAACTGGAACAGCCAGGATGTGGACACGAAAACTTCACTATTGAAACCTTCTTCGACAACCCACACCCGGTTAAGAGGTTTGCACACTGTTGTTTATCACATGACACCATCATGTTGTGTGAGTTTTGGCCGTCCCCGTTGTTATCTGCTACCACAGCAGTGCTCCCACCTTCCTTCTTAACTGATGGACAAGGGTTTAAAGCTAAGCCCATGTGTGACAGTGATCCGTCCAGGTGGAACTCGGAATCATTCCTGCCAAGTTCATTTTTAGACTCGTCTTGCAGACATGATAGAACATGGCCTATTTTTCCAATTGATTTACTTACGCCATCAAAGTTGAGCAGCACAAGATCTTCGTCGTTTTTCATTACCAAATGCTCTTTTAAAGCCATCGTTCCATCCTCTCTGTAAGCAAAACCCTCTGGAGGGGAGGCTAGAGTCAACACTCCATTTTCAATGGTCACAATGATGTTTTGATTGTTGATCATGATGGTTCCGGAAAAAGACTCGTGGACAGGCACGGGAGCAACATCAGGACCACAATCCCCAGCCCCACCGAACCCTTGATTGACACTCATGACATTGGCTTCAGACACATGCCTATTCTCAAGTAGAATATTGTTTCTCATGACACAATGGTTCGTGTCTTCCGTGGAATGCTTCGCTGAACTGTTGAAGAGAGCAGAAGGGCCCTTGGATGTTTGTCTGCTCCACACGGTGTCATCCAGTGGAGTCGAGTCTCTATCTTCTACAGGAGGAGATGCTTTGCTACCGGTGGAGGAGTCTCCGCGGCTCGAAAAATGCCCCAATCTTTCGCTCAAGGGATCTTCTTGTTCCCGGGAGGGAACGAGGGCCTTAAACTTCCCTTCCGAGGCGCGTGCTGGCCGTTCATCTTCTTTATGCACGATGTTAAAAACCACAAACAGTTCATCCGGGTTCTTGTTTGAAGCGATGCTGGAGGGAATCTTTTGTTCGCAGTCTTCCACCTCCAGGAGTGGAAGTGCCATTTGAAGGCAGCTGTCCTCATGTTGAAACTCCGAGGGCAGCAGGTCAAGTACGCTCAGCGCATTTTGTTTGGGCGCATTCACGTCACAGAGCTCCTTATCTCCAGACGACGCTTCGTGTGTGTTCTGTTGCGTGTGGTGAAGAGACAGAGCCTCTCCGCAGCCATTTTCCGACCTGGCCCGATTGTTGTCGTCACATTGTAAATCCTGCGATACAGTGCTATCCGAATAAAATTGTTCGATTTGTCGCCGTCTCGCGTGAGTCTCGGCAGCTGGTTTCTGTTGGAATGATGTCGTTTGAAGCGGGGCGCCATGTTGATGCCGAATGTTTTTGGTATCAGAATGCCCCTGGATTTCCATCTTTGTGTCCCTGTAGCAGCAGCTTGTGAGGCTCCACCCTCGCACGCGAAACTCTGATTCTGATAGGCTACCATGAATGCGTGCCAAGTTTGCTGCAGATGAAGTAATACTTCTCTATTGTCTGTCTTTTCTAAATCAATTCCTCAAATGTGCACACAATACCAATAGCTATTTTAGCTAAATTATTTTTCGGTTGAGTTAAAACCTTACACACTCACAAAGTTGTTTACAGTAACAGTTTTATAGTTCTACTCTTTGTATGTTCACTGTTCATGTTCTGTCTTTATCGTTCATCTCTGTTAACGCCAGGGGGCTGAGAAATGCTGTCAAACGCAAAGCACTGTTCTTATTTGTTAAGGAGCACAAAACTGATTTCTGCTTTCTACAAGAATGTCACTCTTCTAAAGAGGATACTAAAATACTACGATGTTTGGTTTGTGCGTGGTTCTCAACATTCAGCTGGTGTGGGTATCTTAAGAAATAAGTTTGAAGGAGAGATCTTGGCTGCTGACCTGGATTTACTTGGCCACTACTGCTTATTAGTCACATCACTTAACCAAAATATCTTTATTATTATTAACATATGGTTATAACTCCTCCTTTGACAATTCAAGTTTATTAATATATTAAACCTTGGAGAAAAAATGTCAACTTGGCTTCAAAAACATGCGACTGTGTCGATTATTATAGGAGGGGATTTTGTAGATAGGTGCCCCCCAGGACCTGTAGATAGGTGCCCCTCAGGACCTGTAGATAGGTGCCCCCTAGGACCTGTAGATAGATGCCCCCCCAGGATCTGTAGATTGGTGGCCCACAGGACCTGTAGATAGGTGGCCCACAGGACCTGTAGATAGGTGGCCCCCCAGGACCTGTATATAGGTGGTCCCTCAGGACCTGTAGATAGGTGGCCCCCAAGGACCTGTGGATAGGTACCACCAGGATCTGTGGATAGGTGCCCCCCAGGACCTGTAGATAGGTGCCCCCCAGGACCTGTAGATAGGTGGCCCCCCAGGACCTGTAGATAGGTGGTCCCTCAGGACCTGTAGATAGGTGGCCCCCCAGGACCTGTAGATAGGTGGCCCCCAGGACCTGTAGATAGGTGCCCCCCAGGACCTGTAGATAGGTGCCCCCCAGGACCTGTAGATAGATGCCCCCCCAGGACCTGTAGAGAGGTGGCCCCCAGGACCTGTAGAGAGGTGGCCCCCAGGACCTGTAGATAGGTGGCCCCTCAGGACCTGTAGATAGGTGCCCCTCAGGACCTGTAAATAGGTGCCCCCTAGGACCTGTAGATAGATGCCCCCCCAGGACCTGTAGATAGGTGGCCCACAGGACCTGTAGATAGGTGGCCCCCCAGGACCTGTAGATAGGTGGCCCCTCAGGACCTGTAGATAGGTGTGAATGAGTGTGTGTGAATGTTTCCCAGTGATGAGTTGCGGCTGGAAGGGCATCCGCTACGTTAAACATATGCCAGAAATTTGGCGGTTCATTCAGCTGTGGCAATCCCGAAAGGGAAGAAAGCCGACATGAAGATGAATGGATGGAAATTGGAAAATATTGCAGAGAATTTGGTGCTACATTAGCTAAAAATAGAAAGGCAGGGAAGGAGGAAATACTTTTTAAATTATACACTATTACTAATAATGAAAATTTGTTTGATCGGGAAAAAAATATTACATGGTCCTTCAAAATAAATTAGATGATATATATATATATATATATATATATATATATATATATATATATATATATATATATATATATATATATAAATTGCAAGCTTAAGGAGCATTTATTAGATCTAGAAGCAAATGGATGGAAAAGGGTGAACAAAATTCTTCATACTTCTTCAGACTTGAAAGAAGCAGAGCCACCAATCAGTCATCTGGCGGATGATACCACTCTTTTTCTTAACGATTCGTCTCAAGTCTCCCTCGCTTTAGAATTAATTATCTCTTTCTCCAAAGCCTCATGCCTAAACCTTAATAGCAGTAAATGTGAACTTTTAGCCATTAAATCTTGCTCTGTGCTCTCTTTCTGTAACAGTCCTATTAAAAATGAAGTGACATATTTAGAAGTCTTTCCCAGCAATGGGTTGCGGCAGGGAAGGGCATCCGCTGCGTAAAACATATGCCAGTGAGTTGGCGGTTCATTCCGCTGTGGCGACCCCGAAAGGGAAAAAAGCCGACATGAAGATGAATGAATGAATATTTAGAAGTCATAATAAGCAAAAACTGTAAAACAAGATGCACTTCTAATTTTTCTACAATCATAAACAAAACCCAAAGTAAATGTAATTCCTGGCTCCAAAGAGATTTCTCTGTAAAAGGCAGAATTCTGCTCTCTGAGGCTGAAGCTCTGTCGAGACTCCTACACACTGCTCTCTCAGTATATGTTGATAACCCCACGTTAAAAAAAATAGACAAACTGCTGTTGGACTTTGTTTGGAAAAAGAAAACTCATTATATTAATAAAAATATGCTAATGAATTCTGAGGATTTTCCCAGCGATGGAAGGGCATCCGCTGCGTAAAACATATGCCAGAGGAGTTGGCGGTTCATTCCGCTGTGGCGACCCCGAAAGGGAAGAAAGCCAACATGAAGATGGATGGATGGAATTCTGAGGATCGTGGCGGTATGAATTATTTCGATTTCACATCTTTGAACAACACATTTAAGATGAGCTGGCTGAAAGGCTTCTTCAACGATCCTAAGTCCATGTGGAGCGCTATCCTCTCCTACATTTTCTTTTCTACCATTTCTTGGTTATTTGTATGATTCTTCAGAGTTTCTCTCAGTTTTCTCTCTACCTGGGACTCCACGAGAGTTCTCTATTGTGATGGAGTCTGTTCTCTCTGCTGGAACTGTGTTGTTAAAAGACTCCTCTATTCTCTCTCAGAATGCTTCAGATATTAATATCTCAAAACTTATATCAGCTGATTGTGTCTCACAGATTTCCCTCGCAATAACAAGAAAATCAGAATACTTTTTCAGCAGCTTAATGCCTGTGTTCCATGAGCGATATCTTACTGGAACGGCTTCGTTCAGAATATTCCCTGAAGAAAGTCTGGTCTTTACCAAACAAGTATCTTTTGATAAAAAAAGCCAAAGAAGTCACGTTTAAGCTGCTCTATAATTATTATCCTGTTAAATCTTTCATATCTGCAAGGTTTAATAAGGACATTGACACAAACTGTTCTTTTTGTAGAGAAGATTGTGAAACTGTCATCTCTTCTGGACTTGTAACTTCTCTGCTCGTTTTTGGTCTGACTTACTTTCCTTTATTCAAAACACTTTTCTTAACAGTTTTAACTTTGCATTCAAGATGTTATTTTTGGTATTCATAAGAACCATGCAGAAGATAGTGATAAATATTTCTTTATTAACTTAATTTTTATGCTGGCAAAATGTCATATTCACAAGTGTAAATTTAATAACTCCAAACCCCACTTTTTTACTTTTAAAGTTGAGCTTCTAAACTATTATGAAAGTATTTGGCACTCCCAGAATTATAAAGCGCTTAAATTTAAACTTTTATATGACTCCTTAATCTGACCTCCTTCATCCTTGAACCTGAATGTATTTGATATACTGTTTTTCAATGTCAATGTAATGATGTGCTGCCCCCTGGCTGTGATCTGTGTGTGTGCTCTCTGATTGCTCTGATGTACTCTGTCTTCTTCTTCTTCTTCTTCTTCTTTCGGCTGTTCCCAGTTTAGGGGTCGCCACAGCAAATCATCTGTTTCCACCTAACTCTGGCCTCAGTATCCTCTACTCTTGCACCAATTACCTTCATGTCCTCCTTCAGCACACCCATATAACTTGTCTTTGGCCTTCCTCTTGCCCTCTTGCCCTCTTGCCTGGCAGTTCCATCTCCAACATCTTTCTACCGATATAACTACTATCCCTTCTCTGCACATGTCCAAACCATCTCAATCTGGCTTCTCTGACTTTGTCTCCAAAACAACCAACCTGAGCTGTTCCTCTGATGTGCTCGTTCCTAATCTTGTCCATCTTTGTCACTCCTAAACTGAACCTCAACATCCTCATCTCTGCTACTTCCATCTCTGCCTCGTGTCTCTTCCTCACTGCTACAGTCTCTAACCCATACATCATAGCTGGTCTCACTACTGTTCTGTACACCTTTCCTTTGATTCTTGCTGACACTCTTCTGTCACACAACACCCCTGACACTTTTCTCCACCCACTCCAACCTGCCTGCACTCGCCTCTTCACCTCTTTTCCACACTCCCCGTCGCACTGGACTGTCACCCCAAATACCTAAACTCCTCCACCTTCTTGACCTCAGCCCCCTGTAACCTCACTGTTCTACTTCCTTCCCTCTCGTTCAAACACATGTATTCTGTCTTACTTCGACTGACTTTCATTCCTCTTCTTTCTAGAGCAGACCTCCAACTTTCCAGCTGTCCCTCCACCTGCTCTCTACTCTCACTACAGATTACAATGTCATCTGCAAACATCATTGTCCATGGAGATTCCTGTCTGGCCTCATCTGTCAACCTGTCCATCACCATAGCAAACAAGAAGGGACTCAAAGCCGATCCTTGATGTAGCCCCACCTCCACCTTGAACTCCTCCGTCTGACCTGCAGCACAACTCACTGTTGTCATACTCCTCTCATACATATCCTGAACTACTCTGACGTACTTCTCTGCCACATCTGACATCCTCATACAGGACCATAGCTCCTCTCTCGGCACCCTGTACTACGCTTTCTCTAAGTCCACAAAGACGCAGTGCAGCTCCTTCTGACCATCTCTGTACTTCTCCATTAGCATTCTCAGAGCAAAAATTGCATCAGTAGTGCTCTTCCTGGGCATGAAGCCATACTGCTGCTCGCAAATATCCACTTCCCTTCTTAGCCTAGCTTCCACCACTCTTTCCCAGAGTTTCATTGTGTGGCTCATCAACTTTTTACCTCTGTAGTTGTTACAACTCTGCACATCTTTGTTCTTAAAGATTGGCACTAGGACACTTCTCCATTCCGCAGGCATCTTCTCACTCTCTAGAATCCTGTTGAATAACCTAGATAGGAACTCCACTGCTGTCTCTCCTAGACACTTCCACACCTCAACAGGGATGTCATCTGGACCAACAGCCTTTCCACTCTTCATTCTCCTCAGAGCCTTCCTCACCTCATCCTTTCTAATCTTTTCAACTTCCTGCTCTACAATGTTCACCTCTTCCCCCTTCTTTCCCTCTCATTCTCCTCATTCATCAACTCCTCAAAATACTCCTTCCATCTTCTCTGCACACTCTCCTCACTCGTTAGAACCCTTCCATCTCTATCTTTAATCACCCTTATCTGTTGCACATCCTTCCCATCTCTGTCTCTCTGTCTCGCTAATCTGTACAATTCCTTCTCACCTTCCCTCGGGCCTTTGCCACCTCCTTCTTCACCCTGCGCTGTGATTCCTTGTAGTCCTGTCTACTTTCTTCAGTCCTTTCGATGTCCCACTTCTTTTTAGCTAGCCTCTTCCTCTGGATGATGTCCTGTACTTCCTCATTCCACCACCATGTTTCCTTATCTTCTTTCCTTCTTCCTGCTGACACACCTAGCACCTTCCTACCTGTCTCCCTGATCACTTCTGCTGTAGTTTCCCAGTCCTCTCTCCCCTCTGGGAATACTCTCCATCACCTCATCTAACTCACTCCAGAATCTCTCCTTTTCTTCCAGCTTACAGCCTACTTATGGAACATAACCACTCACTACATTCAACATCACCCCTTCAATCTCTAACTTCAAACTGATCACCCTGTCAGACACTCTTTTCACCTCTAAAACATTGCTCACAAACTCCATCAGGATCACTCCTACCCCATTTCTCTTCCTATTCTCACCATAGTAAAACTGTTTGTATCCCCCTCCAATACTACGCGCTTTGCTACCCTTCCACCTGGTCTCCTGCACACACAGAATATCTACCTTCCTTCTCTCCATCATGTCCGCCAGCTCTCTACCTTTCCCGGTCATTGTACCAACGTTGAGAGTCCCTATTCTCAGACCTATACTCTTGCCTTTCCTCTTCTCTCTCTGCCTACGAATCCTTCTCCCTCCTCTCCTTCTTTGACCAACAGTAGTTCAATTTCCACCGGCACCCTGTAGGTCAACAGCACCGGTGGCGGTCGTTGTTAACCTGGGCCTCGACCGATCCGGTATGGAAATCGAATTGATGACTTGCATTTTGGTTTTGGCATGTTTTACGCCGGATGCCCTTCCTGACGCAACCCTCTCTATTTATCCGGGCTTGGGACCGGCACAGAAGTCACTGGCTTGAAACCCCTGTGGCTACATTATTGCATGTACTCTGTAATGTTTTCAAATAAGCAATACAATAAAAATAAAAATAAACAAAATCAAATAAAAATCTACAGAACCCAAGGGGCACCCGCCACCGCCGCTCTCCCTGCTCCCGCTCAAGAGGAAGTGACTGAACTGTAAAACCTCGGCAGGCCGCCAGGGGATAGGGTCAGAAGTGAGCAAGTTCTCGTTAACTGGTCAACTTTGGGGGTGAAAAAAAACATGCTTCCACCCCTGGTTCCATTAGATTTGTTGATTCAGATCGCTAGATTTGATCACCACGAACACTCTGAGGGTGTGATTTTTTGTTTGTCTAAAATATATAAACTTTAGATCTTCGGCCAATCAGGTCACCTTCACTACGGCCATGTCCCGCTTCTGAGGACGTGTTTTCGAGTACTGGCTCCGTCCATTTTTAGTTTTTTTTTAGTATTATTTTTGTATTTACAGAATGTCAGTAACAAA
Organism: Danionella dracula; assembly: GCA_900490495.1. Taxonomy (NCBI): domain Eukaryota; kingdom Metazoa; phylum Chordata; class Actinopteri; order Cypriniformes; family Danionidae; genus Danionella; species Danionella dracula. Next base: position 19,071,681 of record UELW01000334.1, read on the forward strand.
CTAAGTACAGTCACAATTCAGTACAAGAACAGAGAGAACAAGCCAGGGGTATTAGAAAAAGAAAAAGATGTAGAAAAAATACAATCATTCACAAATGTTGTAAAGCTTAAACAATTGAACAGTTTTCACAGTCTTCTTATTAGTACAAGAATCAATTGAATTGACATACTCTTTTATGTAAATGTGGAGTTCAATAAAATGTGGTGGTCTGTTTACAACTCTCAATTTATGGACATAAGATTTAGTTAGAAAAGTAATTAGGTTAATCAGGTATAGGCTAGAGCAACTGAATTGTTCTACTGACACGAAGCCAAATAACATATTTTCCCATCACTGGGAAATGAAAGGAAACTCTTTCCTCACAATAAATAAATCTCACACATTTTAAATGTCCTATTTACAGTACTATATAGCTGTTTATTCAGTTAAACTTATTATAAATATTACATGCATCATTTACAAAAGTGTATTACAAATGATTAATTCAAAATATCATTTTGAGCTGTAGCTGATGGTTAATTTTCTTTCTTTAACATTTGGTTGAAGATACTATGCATGTTATTGTAAATTACTGTAAATTGTTGTAGAGTATCTCATTTGCAACATTAAGTCTTTCTTTTTTCTAAACTTCAAGTTACCATTTACATACTTGAAAAGTAATAGGACACAAAAAATATAACTAATTAACTTAATTTTTAATCTATTTTCACAATAACAGGAAAAACCACCAGGACCATTAAAATCAAGTGTTCATCAGATCTTTCTATTCTAGTCATGTTCACAAAGGAAAAATACTTGCACACAGTAATAATAAGTAATAATAATAATAATAATGATGATAATCAAATTACTGACTATGTCTCCCAGCTGGCCTGGGAACGCCTCGGGATCCCTCCCGGGGAGTTGGAGGAAGTGTCTGTGGAGAGGGAAGTCTGGGCATCCCTGCTTAGACTGCTGCCCCAGCGACCCGGCCCCAGATAAGCGGAAGAAGATGAGATAATCAAATTAAAACACAAAATCTCCTTTTTATTACTTTTTCGTATAATGCAATCTGTGCTATACATTAGTGTATAACAATAGACTATCTTAAGCTTTACAGTCATTTCAAAACTTTTGGCAAAGAAGACTCTGTGGAAAAAAGATAGTGTAACAGTTGTGTTGGATAAAACACAGTGTCTGAAGCACTAAAAGTGGCATTAACCAGGGGTTCACTGTGCTCGGATGTGCCTGACATGGAGATTCCAGAGGTGGCCTGTGCTCACATCCCCTGGTCAGCAAGTCTGTGAGAGAGCTGTCCAGGGAGTACTGTGTCGAGGTAGCAGAGCTCTGGAAACCATGTCCTGGGGAGCAAAAAGAGCACCACTAATAAATGAGCCTGGGTCAACCCCATATGGCTGTTGGGACAATTAATGTGGTCATTGTGCGGCCAAGCGGGCTGGCAGATACTTTATTCACCTTAAGCTCAAAGCAGCAAGGTGGCGTAGTTGGTCGCCCCGTAACTAGAGGGTTGGGGGTTCGATCCATTCTGCAGTTGTGGGCATGGCAAGCCACTTCACCTGCATTGCCCTGTATAAATGTGTGTGCTTGGTGGAGTGTGTTTGGTGGTGGTCAGGAGGCTGTAGGGACAGAAGGGTAGCCATGTTTTGTCAGACTGCTCCAGGGCAGCTGAGGGCTACCAAGGTGAATTTGGGGTGAATGAATAATCCTCTGATCATTGTAAAGCGTTTTTGAGCTATGGAAAAGTTCTATATTATCTGAACGCATTATTATTAAGATGACAATCTTAGGCTTCTTACAGGTCTTCAGTAAAACCTTGATGGCAACTCCCCTCCAGTGCCATGATCTGAAACACCTCAAACGTAGCCAAGGAATGCAGGACCGAAACAGCCTGACCCAAAGCAGTTTAGGCGCTCACCATCAGGTCCCACGAGAGCTGTAGCTGGCGGGATGGGATACAGGTTAGCAGGAGTGCTAGGGACAGGTAAACCGTGGCTGCCTTCTCTACTCACTCTATTAAACATGAAATGCGAGTTGCATACCCTTCCATGAGCAAATGTCGTTGGCATAACAGTGGCCTCCGATCAGCCCCTTCTGGGTACATGGAATTGACTTGCTCGTTTCATCACATCTTCATAGTCAGCATTTGTGTCAACTTTGTGCATTGACAGGTGCATATATTATGTGTCATAATGGATATAGTTTCCATCTGTAAATGTTACCCATATACTGTGTGCATATGCATTCAATTTGCTGTAGGTTGTGTACAAAGTTTCATGGTAAAAGAGCATTGATGCATAAAAATGACCTATTAAGTTCACTACTTACAATTTGCCAAAATATGAGACATTTTGTTTACAGATGTTTGACATTTCATCAGCAGTTTTTCAATGTTTTGTTCTATTATTTAGAAACCCTCGAATGGTTTTCTCTAAGAGGATTTTATGAAGACACCGTGGACCCAGACTTTTGTGTCACTTCTGATGCTCAAACAGAAATTAATCAGAAACGAATAAATAAAGTGAAATGCATCAATGTGTCATTTTAATTATAAACAATTACAATGTTCAACATACTATTCCTCAATTATTTAATAGCAAATCGCTGGTGGATACCAGGAAATTTTTAACCATTTGTTATTTTATCTACAATTAGACAATACTAATAGATGCTGAAAATAAACAGCATTGGTTGATTCATGGATGGACAATTTTTTTTATATCAGTGTAAATGTAACTCCTGCTGGTGGTTAAAATAATATATTATATATAAACTGTAATCTATCAATCTGATTTACTATGTATTTTATAGTTTAATATTGTTAAAAAGAAAAACTTTTTGAAAGTAGTGTAAGAAAGTATTGTAAAAATCTAAACTATTAATCTAAACTATTAAAATCTAAACTATCTAAAAGGGAAAGATATGATTAACAACCAATTCAAATCTAAATAGTTTAAATCATAATTTCTCCTGATATGGAGGATTTCATATCTGGTGCCTTTTGTGGTATTTTGAGTCGTGACGGATAGAACCCGATGGGATTTGTTGCTTTCAGAAAAGGATACAACTTGCCTTCCACACTAACAGTATAGTTGTGTGCGATGTGTGTTTGGCTGCTACTTCCATAATCAAATAGATTGCATTTACATTTATGCATTTGGCAGATGCTTTTGTCCAAAGCAGGGGAGGGATAATATATTTGTTAAACATAATAGACTGAAAATAAACACAGGAAAAATTATTTATTACCTTAAAGCTACCAGTGGAACAAGTCTGAGATCAAATAGTTAGAAGATCAAAAATATCAGCATTACAGTACAACTTCTATTGCTTGATGAAGGAAAACCAAACAAGTTTGGGAGGATGTTGATCAGGATTGGTACTGATCTGCCCTCGTTCTCTCTTCATGAACTTCTGTAGCTCTCTGCAACTCCCTTAAATCTTCTGGAGTGCTTCCGAACACTGCTGCTGTTCTTCTAAGCAAAAACACGCCCGCATGCAGCCCTCCCACATTCACCCAGACTGTGTGCTGCTTCCGCCAGAGCCCCCCAATTTGTAGCAGCACCTATGAAAGAGAGCAAAAAAATCAGCAAGCATATGAAGAACCCCCTGATCCACAAGGCCCTCGTTAACGAAAAGCCCCCTCTCGCTGTTCCACAGGGCCCTCGTTAACGAAGAGCCCCCTCTCGCTGTTCCACAGGGCCCTCGTTAACGAAGAGCCCCCTCTCGCTGTTCCACAAGGCCCTCGTTAACGAAGAGCCCCCTCTCGCTGTTCCACAGGGCCCTCGTTAACGAAGAGCCCCCTCTCGCTGTTTCACAGGGCCCTCGTTAACGAAGAGCCCCCTCTCGCTGTTCCACAGGGCCCTCGTTAACGAAGAGCCCCCTCTCGCTGTTCCACAGGGCACTCGTTAACGAAGAGCCCCCTCTCGCCCTGTTCAACAGGGCACTCGTTAACGAACAGCCCCATCTCGCTGTTCAACAGGGCCCTCGTTAACGAAGAGCCCCCTCTTGCTGTTCCACAGGGCTCTCGTTAAAGAAAGATTAAACCTCAGAGCGAGCAGATTCTCAATAATTCCTCATATCAGTCAGATGACTTCAAAACAGTAAACAAAACAAGTTTTATTTCCACATATTTAGCAGAGAGGGAGGGGGGGTCTTTTATTACACTGTTGTTGCAGTACTAATTCGAATACAGTCCATGTAACACCATCAAGCAGCAGACATGTGAGAGACTTTTTCTTGCACAGGATGCCACATTTTCAAAATAGAATTATTCCCCTTGTATGTACGGTTTACTAAATATCTTTCAAACCATTTAGCGGTCGACACGTAAACACATTCAGATCAAATTAAGGGTTTTCTTTATCCTTCATCTTCATCTTTGTAGCCGAATTTCAGCCCAGTTTGGCAGACTTTAAATGCATAACACTCGGTTTGATATTCTGTGGTAATATAATTTCAACAGAGTACAGATTTTGCTGGAAATCTGGTTTAGTGAACACTGAGGTACAAATAAATGCACGAAAGGGAAGTTGACATCGCTGTGTTGAAACACTTATGGCCTTGTGCTTAAAGAAAGATGTATTTTCTTGCCTTATATTGCCTTAATGCTTTGTTGTATGCTGCCAAAAAAGCAGCTTGAGACTCCCAGTTCAAATACAGGCGAGTGGGACATTCCTGCAGTGACTCTGGACACGTTTACATCAAGAACCAAGAACAAGGTTACTGTGGGTTCTGTGAGAATAGATATGTGCTGTAGAAATGTGGATAATGTTTGAAGCAACTATTTGAACTTTGGTGGATATTTATACCTGTGCAATACAATCAGGAGATCTTGAGTAGTCAAAGGATAATAAAAAAGTACAACAGCAATGGCGTACAGAGAATTTCGCCTGCAGAAAGTGAGTGAGCCGAGGTCTTCTTGACTTTCATTCCAGGTTGTTCAGGATTTGTATTTCTATACCCTTTGGAATTTTTCCTGAAGTCCACCACACAAAGATTTGGTGTGGTACATAATTAAAAGTTGTGGACGTGAGTTTATACATTTGGCTGAGCGAAATGATCAGTGGTTAAAAGCGAGTGTCTAGTGCTAACTGTTGTTTAGTGCCTGTTGTGGCCACCTAAACACCATCCCAGAGCTATAAGAGTCACTGCACCAACATTAAACAGCAGAGTTGTGAAGCTAGCAAAAATCCCCTGCAAATAAGCCATCTGAGTGAATTTGATTTTGTCTAGGTGTGATGGTGCTGGATATAATCTTTGGGATTTAATATTGTGGACAGAAATTCTCAAGCCAGTCTGAAGCTGCTATGTTTTTTTTTTTGCATAAAGCACTGTTAACATTATTGGAGTTAGTGCTTAATTATTGCACTTTAAAACAAATTTCACTCTTAAAAGTAATCTGTTAAAAGTGAACAATGCTGCTTCCTGGCTTTGCAAGGGTGAGTCATTGCTTAGATTTGCCAGATTGATCAAGATGTTTTAATTTTAATACACAAATAACTAGTTGTGGCATGGTTAGATCAATGTCCATGGCTGATGACTTAGAATTACCTTATTGAAGCACTTTTTATCCTGGGTCAGTAGGGCAGCTTTTCCTGTGCCAGGTTTGCAGACTCGAGCCATTTCTCGAAGGCATAGAGGATATAACTCCCAGTTCTTCCTCTTGGAGCCCATTCTTTGAAACAAAGACAACACAAGCACTGACATCTAGTGTTAACCCTGGTTCTTTGCAGACCAGATAAAAAAACTCCTGCATGTGAAATCGACAGAAGCGGAAAAGAAGGTTACGAATGCATCCTCTACCTCTCTCGGTCTGCGTATGCTACTTTCATTACCAAACGGAGACCTTTTAATATTATTAGGAGTGATTGGCCCTCTCCGAGGTGGGGTTCCTATTTGACATACATCAAAGTGCAACAGAGTGCAGTAAAGATTAGTTGTGATGACGAAAACAATACACCTAGATAGGTTAAGATTATTTTAGGTAGGATTTGCATAAATATCATCAAGCCAGATTTCTGTTCACATATGTGTGTATTACACACAAATAAGTGTGATTATCTTAGAAAGTATCCTAAAAACTTTAAATCTTTTAAACATGTGGGTCAGTACCTCTTTCCAAAAGGCATGTCAGTAACGATGATGTCCACTGAGCTGTCTCTCATGGGCAGATTGCATAAGTCCCACTGAACTATGTCCAGAGCCAAGCCTGAGGAACTGACACACAACAGATACTTGAAGAAACACTTCCCTTTAAAAATAAAGCTCTCATAATGTCGTCACACTTATGATCTAACTTGTTTTTTCATTTGATAATTAGTTTGATCATTGTCTATTAGTTTTTGACTCACAGTAACAAACTCTCTCGTCAATGACAACGACGACAACTACAAAATGATTTCGTTGACAAACCTTTTTCTCGTGACAAGAACGAGAAGATGACGAGGTAAATATGTCTCTATTTTGGCGAAAACTTGACACACACATGTTTACAAACAAAAGCGAGAAAGAACATACATTTTAAGTTGACGGTTACACGTTCCAAATGCGTGAAATTTCTGCTTTTCATGATTTGTGGCTGTAATCTGTCATTCAAACAATAAGTATAGAAATAGGAACATAATAGGAATCATGAAGAAAGCATTTAGATATTGCGAGACAGGGGGAGTGTGGGAAGCACGTGCACGAGAGAATAGGAAAAGATAGAAGAGTGGTGGTCACTAGCGTTACTGACTTAGTAACCAACTTTTCCTGCTGTTCCTGGCAACTTTTAGCTAGTTTTTTTCATTCTGGCTGATGGGTTCTTCAGATGGAGGAACCGCTGCTGCAATGTCTGTACTTTGCCTGCTTGTCTCTCAGCTTTTCGTGGGTTGACTCTGCTTAGAGCTTTCCTCACATAAGCAGTGGAGAGCACCTGGTCGTTGGAAGGAGGTGTAGTCTTCCTCGTTGTCACGCCGTTCTGTGCCGAGAAGTGTTGGTGGATGAACTGGGCGTGCGCGCGCTTTGCATCCCTGATGCCCCAAGACAGTTTCGCCCTTGCTGTTCTTAGGGCTGCCTTGTCGCCAGACCTTAAAGCTGAGTCTCGGGTCTTCAGGAGCACACGCACCTCTCCAGTTATCCATGGTTTCTGGTTAGGACGTAAGGTGATGTTCTTGGAGACTGTGACATCATCAATGCACTTGCTGATGTAGCTGGTGACTGATGATGTGTACTCCTCCAAGTCAGTGAAAAAAATAGAAGATGATGACATCTAGCAACTTTTAGCCACTTTTGGGCCAGCCAATAGCAACTATTTAACGAGATTTAGCAAGATGATTTCTTAGCAAGCCTAAAGTTGTACACAAAACTCCACACCTAAATAGGCTGCTATTTAGCTAACGTCGTCGCAGTCTATTAGCTGCGTGTGTGTTATTACCGCAGCTATGAATGACTGCCTAAAACACAGATGCAAACACAGTACTTTATTTTCTGTTCCTCATGTGAGTAGATGATTAGCAGAATGGACTCGTGCTCACAGCAGCAGAACCACATGTTGCTGGTGTTCTGTTAAAACAGGCTCTTGTTCCTCCAGCGCTCATACTTTGGCCATACGTACATGTTTATTGCACTGTAAAAAAATAAAGCCACAGTTGCCAAAATAAAAATGTTTTTGTTCTTGGTTTTTCTACGGATATTCCATTGTGATAACACATTGTATGGTCCCAGAGCTTGGGCCAAAAACGGATCCCAATCGGGACACGTGTTCTGTCTTGAAGGATTTTTAATAATTCAAACAAATTCGTATATCTGACTCCATAATTGATTTATAAGCTTTTATCTTTACGATTAATGTTGGTCGCAGCCAAAGAAATTAGATTGTTAATGAGTAATGATAATATTAAGTTTTAACCTACTCAATGACCTTTAATTTTACTCACACTTGATGTTAATATTGTTATTAACCCTTAAAAAAAAGAAGAATGACTGAAAAGGTTCAAACATTTATTAAGTAAAATATTAGATTCAACCAACATACAAATTATGAAATATGAACCAAGAGTAAAGAGTTATTGTCTACACTTCATTTGAAACTGATCATTCTAAAAGAAAGGGATTAAAGTTTACTCCAATATTTTTTGCATTTCTACCAGGTTTACTTGCTGACATGTCACCTCAAACTCCATTCAGTGTTTAATTCTGAGGTTCTCATTTAGATTAGCTGTGGAGCCTGATACCTAGAGTCTTACAGAATATTTTCATGGTAAACCCTCTGTAAGAGTTAACTTCAAATTTGACTGCTGAATACTGTCTCTGCATTTTCTAAAATAAGTACTACACTTGCCCTAGCTGCTATCAAAATGCTCTTCTTACTTGCATGTGAAGACCAGAAGATTATTAAAGATTCCTTTCAGATAAACATTATTGAAGGGTTAAAACAATCTGATATGTTGTAAAAAAATGTTATAAAAAAGTATACCAAGCATGTGCCCAGGAAGAAACGTGAAGTGGTTTAATTAGCTAAATCATTAGCAGTTTGTGCACGCCAAGATCTGTATGACACCAGGAATTTAAAATTAAGAAAATACATTTTCGTAAACTAATTTTCACTAAGAGGCCAAACATTCTGGTATTTTAAAAACATACTTTAAAAAATCCTGTTTTGAGGAGAATTCAATTAAATCAATAGTTGCAATCAGCTACCTGTGGGAGAACTACATGTTCTGTTCATGTATTTCTAGCTGAGTGTGAACGCTACATTACATAATAAACATAACAAAAATGAATCCATAATAAACAATTACTAAAAGAATTATTTTAAAATGTGTTTAAAATATACAAAAATTAAACCTTCTGCCAATCAGACGCCTTCACTAGGGCTATGTCCTGCCTCTGAGGAGGCGTGTTCGGTGGATGCGTGTGACTGGTGGGAGGTGTTCGGTGGATGCGTGTGACTGGTGGGGGGTGTTCGGTGGATGCGTGTGACTGGTGGGGGGTGTTCGGTGAATGCGTGAGACTGGTGGGGTGTGTTCGGTGGATGCGTGTGACTGGTGGGGTGTGTTCGGTGGATGCGTGTGACTGGTGGGGTGTGTTCGGTGGATGCGTGTGACTGGTGGGGTGTGTTCGGTGAATGCGTGTGACTGGTGGGGTGTGTTCGGTGGATGAGTGTGACTGGTGGGGTGTGTTCGGTGGATGAGTGTGACTGGTGGGGTGTGTTCGGTGGATGAGTGTGACTGGTGGGGGCTGTTCGGTGGATGCGATTGACTGGTAGGGGGTGTTCCGTGGATGAGAGTGACTGGTGGGGGGTGTTCCGTGGATGAGTGTGACTGGTGGGGTGTGTTCGGTGGATGAGTGTGACTGGTGGGGGGTGTTCCGTGGATGAGTGTGACTGGTAGGGGGTGTTCCGTGGATGAGTGTGACTGGTGGGGGGTGTTCCGTGGATGAGTGTGACTGGTGGGGGGTATTCCGTGGATGAGAGTGACTGGTGGGGGGTATTCCGTGGATGAGTGTGACTGGTGGGGGGTGTTCCGTGGATGAGTGTGACTGGTGGGGGGTGTTCCGTGGATGAGAGTGACTGGTGGGGGGTGTTCCGTGGATGAGAGTGACTGGTGGGGGGGTGTTCCATGGATGAGAGTGACTGGTGGGGGGGTGTTCCGTGGATGAGAGTGACTGGTGAGGGGAGTTCCGTGGATGAAAGTGACTGGTGGAGGGTGTTCCGTGGATGAGAGTGACTGGTGGGGGGGGGGGTGTTCCATGGATGAGAGTGACTGGTGGGGGGTGTTCCGTGGATGTGAGTGACTGGTGGGGGGTGTTCCGTGGATGTGAGTGACTGGTGGGGTTTGTTGGGTGGATGCGTGTGACTGGTGGGGTGTGTTCGGTGGATGCGTGTGACTGGTGGGGGGTGTTCGGTGGATGAGTGTGACTGGTGGGGTGTGTTCGGTGGATGAGTGTGACTGGTGGGGTGTGTTCAGTGGATGAGTGTGACTGGTGAGGTGTGTTTGGTGGATGAGTGTGACTTGTGGGGTGTGTTTGGTGGATGAGTGTGACTGGTGGGGTGTGTTTGGTGGATGTGTGTGACTGGTGGGGTGTGTTTGGTGGATGAGTGTGACTGGTGGGGTGTGTTTGGTGGATGAGTGTGACTGGTGGGGTGTGTTTGGTGGATGTGAGTGACTGGTGGGGTGTGTTTGGTGGATGTGTGTGACTGGTGAGGTGTGTTTGGTGGATGAGTGTGACTGGTGGGGTGTGTAGAAGCAGAAGGGCAGCCACATTCTGTCAAACTGCTCCAGAGCAGCTGAGGGCTACCAAGGTAGCTTATCACCACCAGAGAAAGAATGTTAAGTGAACGAATAATGCTTTGATCATTTTAAAGTGTTTTTGAGTGTATAAAAAGCTGAGTGTGAACGCTACATTACATAATAAACATAACAAAAATGAATCCATAATAAACAATTACTAAAAGGTTACAAGCTCTGTGAATATGAACAATGTGGCCTCACCTTTCTCCATCATTGATCTTCTTTAGAATGTGTTTGATGTTATTGACCGATCGACTCACTGCTGCACCACTGTTATCTCCAGCTAAAAAGAAGGAGTTTGTCCATTCCATGGCTCCCTGAAAAAATCACATTTAATTACCATATTTTACCTTGAGAGGAGAGACAAAGCAATTTTTGCATATTTAATGAGTTAATAATAGCTATGTTTACCTCTAAAGGTATAGCTCCACTTCCACACATGGGATCTACAATCACATCCGAATCTTGGGGCTTGCAAAGTCTGAAAGTAAAAAAAATAAATAAAAAAATAATTATATATATATATATATATATATATATATATATATATATATATATATATATATATATATATATATATATATATATATTCTTATCTTTAAAATGTAAAGGTTACTTTCGTAACCCCTGTTCACAGAGACTCATGTCAGTGACCACAATGGGAAGCATCAGTAGGGCCGCTCAACTCTCTTCACAATCTGCGGCAGCGCTGATGGTCACATGACCATGCAATTTGGAATAAAGTGGATGTAAGCGTGACATTCTTCCTATAGTGATGCTGGAGCCATACACACCTCTTAAACAACCAGACTTACTCACGACCTTCCAAGTTTGGGTCAGTTCTCAATGCACTTCCGGGAAGAACAGGATAGGAGGCGGCTGCGGGGTATCATCCCGGCGCGACCCCACAATCAGTCCAGCCTGGAGATTTTGGGTGCGAGGGGCGGAGCCACCTGCAACCCAATTTCTCTGGCAGCCCGGGTGAGCAACTCGGTCATCTCTTCCACAACACAATCTGTCGTCACCCCAGAGGGGGAGAGCGATGTACCGTCTCCTTCGGGAGATGCGCAATCTCTCTCCGATGCAGCAGCGGAGATCGCATCATCAAGCGCACAGGTGTTGTCATAGGACGCAAGAAACAAAGTAAGTATCAAGATAAAATCATTACAAAAAAGTAATCTTAAAGTAAACAAATCTTAATATATAAATCAAAAAGGAATATAAAATATGAAAAGACTAAAAAACATTCATGAAATAATCAAAGTTAATAAATTATTGAAATTGTGAACATATTAGATTATGAATTGTGTTACAAATAAAACATGTAATCAATGTAAACATCAAATCAATCTAATATAAAAAATCCATTTAATCGTTAATCGTTAATTTCATTTCTCTGTTCATCTCCTACCCTCACGGAAAAACACAAATTCCATTATTTCGGTCATATCACCTAGCTAATTTATGGTATACATTAACAGCTTGGAATATTCTCTCCATGAGCCCACATTTATGAGAGTATATTTGAATGAAATGAATTAAAGCATAAGTTTATGATCCACAAATTCTGAGTATCATTTGCTTTCTGCTCAAACCAATGAGTGAAGTCACAGACAACATTAAAAGCAGTTTGCTTAGACTGAAGAGTTTGTGGGGTTATTCATTTTCATGCTAATATCAATTTGTATGCAAAAATATACATAAAGAATGTTTAAGTGCATTATACTTCCACAGATTTGCTTTAAAAACATAAAATAAAATGAAAACCTTTCTGATTAAAATAAGCAGTAGCTTATAATGAATCTTTTTATTCAATGCTGTGTAATTGTGCTTCCAGAACTCTTGCTGACCTTAGCATGCCATAGGCCAGTGTGGCGCGCAGGGTGGTGGGGCCAAAGTGAGTGATGTACCGACGATGCAGGCTCTCCACTGTGAGAGCAATACCGACCACAAGTTCACTGTTGTGGATGTTCAACAGCACCTAGTCAAGGCGAGGGAAACACATTCAGCTAGCTGGACACATACCTCTCACTTCAGCTGAAGGATTGCAGACGATTACCTCAACATCAAATTCAGTCATGTCTGCTTTCCATTGGAAGAGGTCCTGGACGGCCCCTCCAAAGTCTCGTGCGGCATCATTAGAAGTAAAGCAGTGACTTTCTCCAGCTCGACTGCAGGTCACTCTAAACTTCAGAGGTGCCAGGGCTTCCTCGACATCCTGAATTACAGAGAGTTTTTCCTCCTCTGAGTCCTGATCCAGATGAGGTGATACTTCTGTTTGGTTTTTCCTCACCTCCAGAGCCTCAAGATCTTCCACGAGTTCACTAAGATCATGTGGGACAGAGTCCTTGATGCTTCCATCATTGCACAGATCTGTTTTGATTGTTTGAAACTTTTTGCGACGTCCTTTTTTCTTTTTTATAGAGTTGTTCAACTTCCAGACCACGAGAGCATTAGTCCATGGAAGCTCAGCTGCCAGCTCTTGCCAATTCGACTGCACTTCCTCCTGTTGAAGTAACATAATAAATCTTAACTCAATTAAATGATATTCAATTAAATGTCAACATGCATTTACTCCTATGAACACTGTAGGCTGATTTCACTCACCATTCTTTCAGAACAAGAGAGAGAATTATATTCTCAACACAACCTCAACATCACATCAAGACGCAAGATCCCCTGATATGGACGATCTGGGATTGAAGCATTTCAATACATAAAATAATAAAGAGGTTGTTAAGCTGCCAAAACACTGCCTTTGAGCTGACTAAGATACTCTGCATGTACATACTTTAGAACAATGGTTCTCAAACGTTTTTCATCAAGTACTACCAAGTACCAATTCCTCCTCTGGTGGATTAACTGATTTGCAGAATAGTCAGTAGTCCTGCTTCTTGTGATCAAAGACAGCGAGCTGGAATATATCGTGAGAGGAGACTGCTCAGATAGAGCGGAGCTAAGCCATTCAGCACCTTAAAGGCAAGGACCAGTATCGTGTAGTCAATGCGATATTGTACAGGAAGCCAATGAAGAGAGCACAGAACTGGTGTAATGTGGTCAGATTTCTTTGTTCTTGTGAGAACTCTAGCTGCTGCTTCTGGACTAAATGTAATTTTTGTAGCGTGGCGCCGAACAGCTGGCTAACAGAGCATTACAATAATCCATTCTGGAGGTCATGAAAGCATGAACTAATTTTTCTGCATCTACGATAGACAGCATGTTCTGCACTTTAGCAATGTTCCTGAGGTGAAAGAAGGCGGTTTTAGTAACATAAAAGACATAGTTCTTAAACGTCAGTTCAGTATTTATAATAAGGCCAAGATTTTTAACTGTAGTGGAAAAATTAACAGTGTGTCCCCCAGCTCCATATTTAAAATTGAGAGATTATGTAATTGCTTTTTAGAGCCAACATGTAATATTTCAGTTTTTTCAGGATTTAGCATAAGGAAATTTTCATTCATCCAATCATTGATATCAGTGACACATTCTGAGATCTTATTTAGCTTTAAAGGGTCGTTAGGTTTTGCTGAGATATAGAGCTGGGGGTCGTCTGCATAGCAATGGAAACGAACCCCATGTCTTTTAATAATTTTGCCAAGGGGCAGCATGTATATTGAGAACAGGATGGGTCCCAGAACAGATCCTTGAGGAACTCCATACTCTACTGCTGTTGTGTCTGATGCGTCTCCATTTACATGAACAAACTAACTCCGGTCAGAGAGGAAGGAGTTAAACCATCTTAGAGCCTGGCCCTGGATGCCTGCATCGTTCTCTAGTCTCTCGAGGAGAATCCTGTGATCTATCGTATCGAAGGCTGTACTGAGATCAAGCAGAACTAAAAGCGAGATATTCCCTTGAACCCAATCAAGTAACAGATCGTTTGAGATTTTAACCAGCGCAGTCCAAAATTGGAGATCTTCATAAAAGCTGCTCTTCTGTAAGAAGGAGCGGAGCTGTGCTATTACAACTTTCTCTAATATTTATGACAAAAACGCAAGGTTGGAGACTGGCCTTTCTGATCAAATGAACTGCTGGTTCTTTTGTTCATCAGTTACTCTACCCATAATTAGTAGAAAAACACCCAAAAACAAGGCCTAGCGCCTTTTAACGATCACTTACAAGGAGGGTTTTCTTTAATTACTGCATTTTTGAGCTCTTTAGGAACGTAACCTAGCAATAGAGATGAGTTTATAATATTTAGAAACGGTTCTTGAGATATTTGTAGCAATTATTTCAGTAATTTTGTTTGTACAGGATCAAGAGAGTATGTTGTTGTTTTAGATGCATTTATAGTTAATTCACAATATGATGTTAATGATATTTTTGGTGTTATTTTATAATTGTTTTTCTTTCTTATTTTATTTTCACACTCTTTGAAATTACCATAGTTGAGAATAAAATAGATATTTTAACAGATAAAGGGAATTTCATCATCAGGTTGAAGGTAAAAGAATTATGAATAACTCAGCTGTAGTGTCCCAGGGCATCAGCTGTTAACGAGCGAGCGCATGGACCAGCTGATTGATTAGTTTTTTACATCTTCCCTTTTTCTCATCATTGGGTGTAATCTGCTCGACAGGATGAGAAAGAGCTGCAGTTTCCCGAGCGGCCGCTTGAGGCTGACTCCAAAAGGGAGCAAGTTCTCACTCACTCCAGAGTTAAACCGGGTCAACTTTGGCGCTAAAAAACCATGTTTCCACCCCTGGCTCCATCAGGTTTGTTAATTCAGATCACTAGTTTTGACTATGATTTCACGAAAACTCTGACAGGGGTGAATTATTTTAAAATGTGTTTGTTTAAAATATACAAAAATTAAACCTTCTGCCAATCAGATGCCTTCACTAGGGCTATGTCCTGCCTCTGAGGAGGCGTGTTCGGTGGATGCGTGTGACTGGTGGGGGGTGTTCGGTGGATGCGTGAGACTGGTGGGGTGTGTTCGGTGGATGCGTGTGACTGGTGGGGTGTGTTCGGTGGATGCGTGTGACTGGTGGGGTGTGTTCGGTGGATGCGTGTGACTGGTGGGGTGTGTTCGGTGAATGCGTGTGACTGGTGGGGTGTGTTCGGTGGATGTGTGTGACTGGTGGGGGGTGTTCGGTGGATGAGTGTGACTGGTGGGGGGTGTTCGGTGGATGAGTGTGACTGGTGGGGGGTGTTCGGTGGATGAGTGTGACTGGTGGGGGGTGTTCGGTGGATGAGTGTGACTGGTGGGGTGTGCTTGGTGGATGAGTGTGACTGGTGGGGTGTGTTTGGTGGATGTGTGTGACTGGTGAGGTGTGTTTGGTGGATGAGTGTGACTTGTGGGGTGTGTTTGGTGGATGAGTGTGACTGGTGGGGTGTGTTTGGTGGATGAGTGTGACTGGTGGGGTGTGTTTGGTGGATGTGTGTGACTGGTGGGGTGTGTTTGGTGGATGAGTGTGACTGGTGGGGTGTGTTTGGTGGATGAGTGTGACTGGTGGGGTGTGTTTGGTGGATGTTTGTGACTGGTGAGGTGTGTTTGGTGGATGAGTGTGACTGGTGGGGTGTGTAGAAGCAGAAGGGCAGCCACATTCTGTCAAACTGCTCCAGAGCAGCTGAGGGCTACCAAGGTAGCTTATCACCACCAGAGAAAGAATGTTAAGTGAACGAATAATGCTTTGATCATTTTAAAGTGTTTTTGAGTGTATAAAAAGCTCTATATAAATCAAATGCATTATTATTATTTGTTAAACGTTTGTCTATTTTGGTTTTGTTCGCTGAGAAATAAGATTAAATTAAAAGTTTAACTCTAAAATCTGAATCAAAAGAGAAAATGTGATGTTCTCTAGTTCAGGAACAATTCTCACAGACTAACTTTCAATCTGTTTTCATTCTGAAACGGCTTTCCACACAACAGATATTTGGAAGAATCTCACTCTTTCCCTCTCATTGGCGCAATAGTTTTTGGTTACAGGGCAAAAAAGTTCTGACCAACAAGTAGTCTTCATGACTTTATACTAGCTAGGATTGGATTTTACCTAAAACAATCGATTTAGTACTTTAAAAAAATTATGACTGCATACATTGCTCACCTCTGAGCGTAGATGGTTACATTGAAAGCAAAATCTGTTGAAACAGTGAATGTACAAAGTGTCACAGAGGCATAAAGAAATCCCTTACCTTTGAGGCTTTAAATGTGTAGTCTTCAAATGCTTTTACCACCACAAAGAGATTGTCAAGAGATTTCAACAGATGTACCTTAAAGAGAAAAGTATGTCATGTAAAAGAAAAAATTTATTTCATGTGTTGTATAACTTCAAAATTTTGCAATTCTCCTTCCTTTTATAACTTCATTTTCATGCCTAATTTAAAGACACTACATGAATTACGGTACTAAAGGAGGCTGTGCTGAAATTGTCTTGTAAGAGAGGTGTTCTTGAGTTGCATTCTGCATCCAAAAGAGCAGATCAAGGTGAAAGTAAGTAGACTAAAAAGTTAACTCTGTGCATCTGTGAGCCTGCCTGGTGGCCAAAAGAGGTAGTGCATGTTATTATGAACATGACATGATTTGGACACGAGCTGGACATGCCGAGAACACATGAAAGACGAGCCAATGAACTGTTTAGCTTGGAATGCGTCATAACGGGTACGTCATAACTACTGACTATCGAGTTTTTGATATAAAAATTATTTTTAATGTAAAAGCTTAAGAGAAAGAACTAACCACAAAGGAGTCTTCTGACCAAGCGCTAAGCATTTACAGCTTAGAATTTAGGGCAGACTCGACTTACTTAACCTAACAAGAGAATAATAAATAAAAAGGCTGAAAGAGTAAAAGATTAAAGGATTAATTGAACACCATAAAACACATGTGGTGTGCAACGTAGCTTAAAGTTTGAGGAAAACCCAGTTAGAGTTTGAAATGTGAATGTCCTTTGTGTATCAAGTTATTACCTTTATTAGGAAAGAGTTGACTCAGAGTCACAGAAATGAGTTGTTGTGAAAGCAAATCTCGATACACTCTCCGGTTGACTCTGGTTCGAACCACTCCTCACCGACTTGCATCATTCATTCAATTCATTCCTTTATTCATTCCAGAAAACATCATTTGAAAACACCTATTTAAAAGGTTTAAATCAATGTATTTTGCCACTGTATATTTTTAATGTGTAAGCTAGAAAGTGACTTGTTTTTAAGTGCTTTTACAGAAATTAATGTATTTTATGGTAAATGATTTTGCAATGAATTTTTTTCGTTATGAAACACATGCTTTTCTTTTTTTAACCAAAACTACTTTAATACATTATAAAATATACTTTTCAAATATAGTATTATAGCATTTTAAATGTAATTATAATGTTAAACACACTTGATAAAGTTTGATTTAAAAAAACGAATGAATAAGGAATATGAAGTGTATGAATAAGAGGAGCCGACATGGATCCTGTATGACACTCGTTTTATCCTCATCCCAGAATCAGTGAGCCATGTTTTACTGTGTGGCTCTGGGAGCCAAGTCCAGCACTTCTCCTACTCTGGGAGCTAGGATCATGTCGGTCTGAACTGTGGAATCTGGCTGTAAGTAAAAAAAATATATCAATTTTAAAAAATGATACCCTGAGTCCAGGGGGCGTAGTCGGACCGAGTGGTAAAGCTCTGGGGAGGGGCACTTTATATAGAACCAATGTGGTGGCCGATTTCATGCCCCCTGAAACTGTGCATGGGCATAGATGCTAACTGGAGTTGCAGAGAGCCAAACAGGACTCATTTAATTTTTGTTCATTAAAATGTTGTCGTTTTGCACTCCAGCAATTATTAGTTATTTTGTGACATTACCATGGTTGTTTACATTCAAATCAGTTGCACATCTAAAACCTATGTTTTAATAATTAAGAGTGGGTAAATAATCTAAATCAAAATCTCTTGTTATGGTTGTAAAAAAACATAAACTAACCTACTACTGCTGGAAATGCCCCATCTTTTCAACTGCTAAAAAAAGTAAAAACTGAGCTTTGGGATTTTATTAAAAGAACAAACCTTTTTGAACTTTCTGAATTTCACACAATCCACAGCACTCAGAGCAGACAGAGATTTCTTTTGAACTAAAACAAGAGAGTCTACCATGTAATACAACTATTTTTTAAAGAATAAGCACATGAATAAATGAAAGCAATATAGAGAGTCTTATATCTATTGTTGGAAAATATTTTTAATGATGGAATGGGAAAGGAGGAGTTAAGTTCTCGCACACGGAGTGTGTAATGATGTGCTCATAACTGGGGTGTGTCATATCATATCATTCATGATAATACCGGTACAATAATGTATATGGTTTAAATTTTCATATCATGGTACTCTGATATTGTGTTGATATAATGAGTTTTACACACGCCTACGCAGCTCAGAAAAAAAGCCTGCTGGAAGCTCTTCCTCCAGCACTTATGGCACTGATCCAGCACAGTGCGTGCAGTTATTTCCTTATTTTAATGCGCATTTGAACCCATCGTTTCTAGCGTTGACTCAGGGATGACTTGTGCGTTTACTAATTCATGTTGTGAACCTGGCATTACTCTACTTAAAATGAGCATCAACTTTAAGAGTGGAGTTTAAGTGTTCGGATTGGGACGCCGGGAAAAAGTATGTGCAGTAGCTTAGCAATTCTGCTTGATTTCTGTTGTTGTTGCGTTCAACAACAACATCACTGTTGTGCTTCTATTGCATGAAAGCTCGGCCGGCATAGCAAGAAACTCACCATCTTCTAAGGAGCGTTTATTAAGAAATGACTCCATGCTTTGGAAGGTTTAGGGCGCACGCTTTTTCCTGAAGACGATGCTTCCTCCATTGCGCCAGTGTCTGGGAATTTATGTGTCACCTGAGAGTCTTGGTGTCATGCAGTTGACAACAAATTTCATCATCGATTAGTTGTTGCAGCCCTAGTTTGTTCCAACTTCTGAGCAAACTAAAATGTTAAAATTTTAGACTGTTCTAAGCAAGCAGAGAGGCTCTTGGCATCAGTTTCTATAACATAACATAAATCTGAGGTCTATAATGGCAGGGAATATAGTATTTGCTTGGCAGTGACGTTACCCTGACCATCATTGTTTCAGAGTGGATTAGTAATGTATTTGATTCAATAAAATAGACCAATAAAGCTAAAAACAAATTGATAGCCATATGAATTTGACATTTTTATTATTATTTTTATACAGACACTATTTAAACATGCATTGGATACCCCTCAAACGTTAACACACACTCATGCGCAAGCACTCACACAGACACACACTAAAGGAAATGTGTCCCGTTTGGCTATCCATAACTCACGTCGCGCTTCTTTGCACATGCGCAGTTACTGGGGAACGTGAATTTTTGAGGTGAAAGCATGGACTGCCTCAAAACTGCCTAGAGTGTTTTTTTTTTTTTGCTATCGGGGAAAACGAATAAATCTTTGGTTTGAACCTTTTTTATTTGTATAAAGAAAATAGCTAACATGAGCGTTGTTGTTATAAAATATATTTACATTTTACAATAATTCACATTATCCAGCTCTAGACACAAATAATATCAGTAACATGAAATATTGGCTTTTTGACATTAAACACTACAATTAAGAAAAGAAGCTAATTTGACTCAAAATGTTCAAACCATTTGCGGACCACAAAGAACAGCCCGACGCAATGAGTTATGGTTTGAATAAATCTGATGTGTACCATCGAGTGTGGGTGTTGGTTATGTGTGAAAACATTCGAATCTGCGCATGCGCAAAAAAGGTGAATCAGGTCAAATCCCGGTGTCTCATCCGACTTTGTGCCCCTCCGGAATTTCCGTTACACAACAACAACAGAGATCGTGCGGAGTTGCTAAGCTACCGTACGTACTTTTGGTTTGTGAATCGCTTTGAATCCGCCCAAATCACAGCTGTGTGTACGGAGAGTCAGAATGCTCAAAAAAATTCAGGCTGTTAATAAAAAACGCCAAAGCCTGAAAGCATATTTTATTTTCTAGTCAGCTTGGTTTATATACAGATACTTTTATTAAAAATGTCTACATTAAAATATAAAGTTGTTTTTTTACTTGCAATTTAAATATTAATTAGTTTAAATGTTGATTTTAAAATAATCAAAATGGGTTCAAGTGTTTTAAAGCAGGTTTGTAAGTAATGCTTTACTTTGTAATATATATAGCATATTTGATGTTAGCCATACTTATTTCATCATACTTATCGCACAAGTTAAGTGGTTGTTCCAACTTTTGTATCGAACAATTAGTATCGTTGTTTTACAAGTTACTTTTGCTAGCTGTTTTACAAGTTTAGCATGGATACCACTCAAACATTATATATTCTTATTATTATTATAATTGGTATTATTATTATTATTGTGTGCATTTGTGGAAAGGATATATTTTTACGTTTCCCAGCGATGGGTTGCGGCTGGAAGGGCATCCGCTGCGTAAAACATATGCCAGAGAGTTGGCGGTTCATTCCGCTGTGGAGACCCCGAAAGGGAAGAAAGCCGACATGAAGATGAATGAATGAATGAATGAATGAATGAATATATTTTTACGTTCCCCTTATGAAATGTTTTTTTTGTCCGTTTTTAATGTTTCTCTATTAAAAAAAACACAGGATAAAATGTTCAGAGATGTAAAAGTTTAAGACAAACACGACTGTGAAAACAAATAACAATAAGTTTATTTTAAGGACTTTATTGCAGCTCAACGTCGACATTTGAATGAACCGAAAGGAAATGTGTCCTGTTTGGCTCTCCGTCGCTCCAGCTGAGCTTCCCTGCACATGCGCAGTTACTGGGAAACGTACATTTCAATGGGGCGTAAAATCGAATGCAACACCGGATGTAACAGTAGCAACATGTGCTCGGAACCTTCCCATATAAAGCCGCAATTGAGCTAAAACTCAAAAAAGGAAGACTGACCTTCGGAAGTTCATCAGTTGTTATATCAAAGTAGATCCTCCCTCTGTTCTTGCTGGCCCTGGCAGTTGTCCCGAGTTTCTCGTTAACCTCCTCCGCGGCGGTCTGCTCGAAGCCCGTCGGGACAGTCGCTCCGATGATCACCGTCTCCATCATCACGCTTCTGTTACACACCTTTGGTTTCTTTGGGAGCTAGTCAGCTATGCCAACATTGTAGAAACTTAAGTCCGAGAAGGTCATGTTAATGCCGTTGCCATAAACATCAAGATAATCATAAGCAAAGACGATAATTAGTTCAAACCTTTTAAGGAAAGTATCCAGCTTCCTTTCCTGTTTAGTTCAGCGATTACGCCCACAATTACTGCCACCTATTGCTGACAGCTTGCAACTGCACAGTATATTTTTTTCTTCTCTTGATGTTTATTGGTAGGTTTTTTTGCTGTTGGTGCATTACCACCACCATCGGAAAGGAAGTTTGTGTCAATATATCAATATATAAAAGAAGGAAACCTTACACCAAGTCATCCTATAGATTTATTTATTTTAAAAATATTGACATATTATTTTCATATATATATATATATATATATATATATATATATATATATATATATATATATATATATATATATATATATATATATATATATATATATATAAAATTGTTGAATCTTTATATACTCTTGGTACTTCTAAGTAGTTGATACATTTTTTTATTTAATATTTAGAATTTACTTCTTTCAACCTTTTTTCAATTCTTTCTATTGTTTTACATGGCATTATTACATGTTCAACTCATTCCTCACTTTTACATTAGGGTGATTTTCTATTTTAAATAAATTGTAATTTGGCATATCTTTGGACTTTCTTTCAAACAATTCAGATTTTTTTAGGTCCATCCATGAAAGCTTTCGTATGTGGTCCTGAATCTGATGAAAATTAATTTTTTTGCAATGCAACCTGTCTGAATGCTCATGTCACATTTTTCTGGGTTTTGTGTCAGTAAGCCCAACTTAAATACAGTTTCTCACAGATACGAGTCATTACAATCTTAGATATTTTTCTGAATTGTGCGTTACAAGCTTAAAGGAGTTGCTATCGAAACACTTCTAAAATGTGTTCTTTTTCTTGTCAACCTCTTTCTGAGTTGTATTTAGTAGTAATGAAGTTGGCTCTGACCAGACATTTAGGTCAGTTTTAATCTTCCCTGGGATGATTGCAAAGTCAAAAGGGTGGTCTATGCAGAGCCGCAAGCACCTGCATTTGCAGCAACGTATATCTGAGTCTTCTCAACCCTCAAGTCATCTTCAAGACACTGCCCTAGGGTGGAGGAGGAATGGCCAGAGCTGATTAGATCTCACTTTCCCTTCACCTTCCATCATTAGGTTCACAGGTTACACAAGGGACTATCTGCGAGTTTGATCTTGTGGAAGCTGCTGGACATCCGGAATGATCCACGATAACACTGTGCTAGATGTTCTAGATGAGGGTCCCAGGCCATTGGTTCCCTTGTGGCTCTTTCATAGCCCCTGCAGTCTGAAACGAGACCTACTCAAGCACTTCTTCAGAAAGTTTCAACTCAAGCGTACAGTCTCAGCAATTTGTCCACCGGATTGGTTTGTTTCTATATTGATCTGGAGGATGTTTACATTTGCTATATTACTGCTATAGTGGAATATTCCAGTATCCTTTGGGGGTGTTGCTAATGTCACAAATATTAACACGTTTGTAGATCCGGCAGTAGAACTGCTTGATTTCAGGTCAACATTGAAGAGAGCGAACTGTCCTTGACCAAGAACATTTTTTTTCTAGGGTTGGAGTTGAACTTGTGGAGCATGCCTGGGCTGTAGCTGGGTGCAGGCTGCCAGGTACTCAAGGTCTTGGGTTTCTTGAACCAGAATGTGGCACATTGGCAAGAGATGTGGATGGTGTAGCTTGAGGTACCATTGCGCTGGTATAATGGCTGTGGCATTATCACTAAACTTACGTGGTATAAATAGACCCAAAGTGCGTCAAGAACATAACCCCAATGATAAAAGGCAGGATGGATCCATGCTTTCATATAGTACATGTCAAATTCTGACCTTGCCATCCAAATGTCACAGCAATTTTTTTTTCCAATTTTCGTAAGTTTGGTTTGGGAATTGTATCCTCAGTTTCCTGTTCTTAGCTGACACAAGTTTCTCCTGTTGTGGCCTTTTGCTACTGTAGCTTCAAGGATTGATGTGTTGTGCATTCAGATATGCTCTACTGCAGTGTTTTTTTCACCAAGTACCACCTCAGAACAAATACAGTAACACAGTAACACCCCAGCGTATAGGTTTTACTGTTCAGCTATAGTTAAGAGCAGTGCAATATTATAAATCTTGCAAACACCTGCGTTTGACACTGACACTCACGCACACGTGCTCTTTCATTTTATTCAAGTTTTAATGAGCTCCATCAGCGTATTACATCGTAAGCCATGTCAACACTCAGTGACACGGTGCAGTTTTAAACAGATTCAGTCTGCTGTTTTGTCTCCGCAAATAATGCTCACCATTGGCTAAATGTAAACAGAGCTTTTCAGAAGAGTGTGGGGTTTATCCGCTCTGGCATTGCGAAGACTCGCGCAACATGAAGCTTCTTATTTCGTTTAATTTCTTCATCCTTTGGTTCTTGCAGTTGTTGCAGAGATATGATCCCTCTACACACTGCACGCAGGAGCTTTCCAGCTAGTTCCACAAGCGACGCACCTGTTATATACAGTCAACGTGGCACAAGATTAACCTGTTTTATTCTAATATATTTCTCCACACACTGGAATTTCTGTGGGTAAATACGATATATATACTAAGTAAGTTAATATAGACAGAAATACACACAAACAGAATTAACCATCACGTTCTTCTAACGGACGTCAGCGTACCACTAGGAGGTGTCCAAGTACCACCACTGGGACACGTACCACAGTTTGAGAACCACTGCTCTACCTTGATTGTAAGAAGTGGTTCTTTAAGTTACTGTTGTTTTTCTATCAGCTCGAACCAATCCTTCAATTCTCTTCTCAATTCACTGAATATTTTGTCTTTTTCTGACCAGCCTCTGACCAGATCAACAGTTTCTGACATACTCAGACCAATCCATCTGGCACCAACAACCATGTAACATTCAAAGTCACTTAAATCACCTTTCTTCACCTGATGCTTGGTTTGAACTAAAGCAGTTTGCCTCAAACATGTCTGCATGTGTGTACCTGATAAAGTGTCTGCTTAGTGTATATGCAACGAGAACACAAATATGCGATGCCACACACATCCCTGGAACCAGCCATATTAGTGGAAAGTGGGAGGATGACGACTCCGTCCTCTGGCAGTCCAGCAGCTGTGGAAAGCCTGCAGTGTGTTTCAGGTACACCTGTTTGCCCCGACAGGGAATCTTCATTGCTGCCTGTGCTATCCAAGGCGCTGGCACATCGCTGACCCGAGAACAAAGGCTTGCATGCATTTCCCTCAGTAAGACTCCTTGCATCTCACCTCTGAAAGGTCGAAGAAGAAGCCATTTTAGTGCCATGTTTTTTGCCCACCCGGCTTGATTTCCTGATCTCTGCACCTTCGTGACAGACCACAGGCCACAGCGGAATATTCCTTTGAGACGTTGAATGTTGAGCATGCTCTCTCTATAAAGGCTGGCAGTTTGTGGACCAGTGTCCTGTTCGCCACTTCACAAACATGAAACCTAATGAGGATAAACATAGATTAAATGAAAGTTTGTCAGACCATTGTGATCAGAAAAATGAATTATTCTTGTCCAGTCTATGAGGCCAGGTCAGCATTAGGAAGAAACAGGGCTGTATTCTTTAAACTTGCTTTAGAAGATTAATGCAACTTAATTCAGATATCACTAAGCAATCAAGTTCTTGTTTAAACTTGTTAATTAATATTTTATGTAATAATTTCTGAAGATTCCTTAACAGCTGTTCAATTTTCACAAGCAAAATGTTGTTGAGCCATAACGTCCCACCTCATAATTCAGTGATATGAAACAATAGGGTTATTACTGTAAAAAGAGTGTGTCACAAAAGAACTACACTGTGTGCAGAATTATTAGGCAAATGAGTATTTTGACCACATCATCCTAATTAAGCATGTTGTCTTACTCCAAGCTGTATAGGCTCGAAAGCCTCCTACCAATGAAGCATATTAGGTGATGTGCATCTCTGTAATGAGAAGGGGCGTGGTCTGATGACGTCAACACCCTATTTCAGGTGTGCATAATTATTAGGCAACTTCCTTTCCTCTGGCAAAATGGGTCAAAAGAAGGACTTGACAGACTCTGAAAAGTCAAAAATAGTGAGATATCTTGCAGAGGGATGCAGCACTCTTAAAATTGCCAAGCTTCTGAAGCGTGATCATCGAACAATCAAGCGTTTCATTCAAAATAAATTCAATTCAAAAGAAGCGTGTGGAAAAACCAAGGCGCAAAATCACTGCCCATGAACTGAGAAAAGTCAAGCGTGCAGCTGCCAAGATGCCACTTGCCACCAGTTTTGCCATATTTCAGTGCTGCAACCTCACTGGAGTGACCAAAAGCACAAGGTGTGCAATACCCAGAGACATGGCCAAGGTAAGAAAGGCTGAAAAACGACCACCACTGAACAAGACACACAAGCTGAAACATCAAGACTGGGCCAAGAAATATCTGAAGACAGATTTTTCTAAGGTTTTATGGACTGATGAAATGAGAGTGAGTCTTGATGGACCAGATGGATGGGCTTGTGGCTGGATCGGTACACCTCTCAGAACAGTGTCTGGGAGGCTCTGGTTGCTGCTGCACGCAATGTTGATAGCGAACAGATCAAAACACTGACAGAATCCATGGATGGCAGGCTTTTGAGTGTCCTTGCAAAGAAAGGTGGCTATATTGGTCACTGATTGTTTTTTGTTTTGTTTTTGAATGTCAGAAATGTATATTTGTGAATGTTGAGATGTTATATTGGTTTCACTGGTGAAAATAAATAATTGCAATTTGTATATATTTGTTTTTTGTTAATTTGCCTAATAATTATGCACAGTAATAGTCACCTGCACACACAGATATCCTCCTAAAATAGCTAAAACTAAAAACTACTTCCAAAAATATTCAGCTTTGATATGAATTAATTTTTTTTTGGTTCATTGAGAACATGGTTGTTGTTCCATAATAAAATTAATCCTCAGAAATACAACTTGCCTAATTAATATAATAAAGAATAAATAATTCTGCACTCCCTGTAATAATGATACGTACTGGACTTCCTGAAACGATCACACGTTTAATCTCTGAATGTTGCTGTTTTCAAATCTTAATTTAAAGCATCTTGTAATACAGGTGTCTCCTCATTTTACTGTTAGCTTATTTTCTGATCAATCAAGACTTTGATACATTAAATACATTTATAAAAAATCACTGTAGACGTTTAAATTAAAATGTTGAATATTTGTATATGAATTTACATTATCCACATTTATATTGCATTAATTAACAATACATATATTTATTAAATTCCACGTTTTGTCAACTAATTAATGACACAAGTATTTCTTTTTTTGCACAGGACATTTAATTAATCTGTTTGATGTGCATTTCTGGGTGTCACAGTGGCGCAGTGGGTAGGACTGTCATCTCACAACACGAAGGTCGCCTTGGTCGTTGGTGTCTCTGTGTGGAGTTCTCATGTTCTCCCCGTGATCGCGTGGGTTTTCACCGGGTGCTCCGGTTTCCCCACAAGAACAAAGACACGCGGAATAAGAGAACTGACAAAACACAATTGTCCATAGAGTATGAGCATCCGCCGCATAAAACATATTCCAGAAGAGTTGGAGGCTCATTCAGCTGTGGAGACACTGAAAGGAAAAAAACCGACAAGAAAATGGATGCAAGGATGTGCATTTAATTTAATTAAGATCTAAGCACTTTCTCTTCGTTAACATACAGATATAACATTTTACATTAATACATAATTTTATCTAAGGATGTATTCATTTATAAATTTATTTATGCATATATGAATGTAGTCCTTGATTTCTGTAATTGTTTATTATTACCATACATTTTATATTTACATATTTGAAATATAATAACTGAATTCGTTTGATACTAAACTATGAAACTACATTATGTTGACCAATCAGAGATGACTTCCGGTCTCCTCTCGCGGCTCCAGCGGGTTTCGTCCATGTCCCTTCTCGCGGCCGGTGTCTGCTTCAGTCCGGGCAGGCTCGCTCGGTCTCGGTCGGTAGAGCTGAACGCGAACGCGTCATGCAGGTTGCGGAGTAACGTTAGCGCTAAACAGCGAGATATATTCTTTAGTAATCTACGTTGAAATAGACCCCGAGGAACTCGATCGGCATCGGGATGTAAAACAAATCAATATCACTCTCTTTGTTTGTTTATGTGTACTTTGTTTCGCAATCGCATGTCCTCCGTGAGAGAGCCGAAGGATTCCAGCGGGGATTGTTGTTCCGCTGCTTCTATCGAGCTTGAGAGAAGTTTGTGAAACGCGGACCGTCGCAGAGGAGCGTGGATAGAAGGTGAGTGGACTGTGAAGAGATATTTGTTGCTTCTTTGCAGCCGGACTCGTTACTGTTGTGAGCGTTGCTTTCTCAAACACAAGCTAGAGATTAAAATCAAGTCAATTTGCGTTAAAATAAGGGGGCGAACGAACCTCAAGCGGAAGTATAGTGTAGACCGCTGAATCTCTTCTCGTCTTATTTAACAGTAGGCTTTATCTTGACTTCGGGAGATTTTAGGCTTTAACAATATGAAACCACCAGTTTTGAGACTTTCAAAGTAGCTTTCATTTAAGCTTCAACACCCCATCTTTTATGCTTTTCCCATAAGTTTCACAGCACTACCAAGTATCCAAAAAGTAATCAAACGCAAAGCAATGATTTTTCATTAATACACGGAACGTTTCTGCTCTGTGTGAACACAAAAGGAACTCCTATCGAATGGTTTGCGATTAACAGTCTTAGGTGTCGCGTTTATAGCATTTACATGTAGCAAATTGCACTCAATCACGTGTAAAATAATATGAAATGCTTACAATTAGCATTTAAACAGTAAAAAAAGATGACAAAGTAGAGTTTGAAAATGACAACTAGTATGTTTAATAACAAACTTGCTGGGTCATTTCAGAGAGCCATTTTTTTCGTTTCCCCTACTTTGTAAAATTGTGAAACCATAAATTTAAACGGCATTGTTCTAACAAAGAGCCATTATTATTACTACTTGAAAATAACCTTTCATGCCATGGGTATCATAGCTGGAAGTCTGGGGAACCCTTTATCCTTTATTCCTAGTTTGAGCTTTATTTGAGCTATAGTCCTGAAACGAGTCTTTTCGAAAAGTGACAGGACTGTACACGATGTATGTCGCTCCTCCCACCGCTCCAGCAAGGTTCCACGCTGAGGTGTTCCCCAAACATAGCCGCTAGCAGTCTGATTTTGTCGCGTCAGAAAAAGGTGACATATTCTACACAGTAAAATCGAACTAAATTTAGATTGTTAGTTAAATTGACACTGCTCTGAGTCTGTTCGGTCCTACTCTAGAGTTAAATTAACACTGAGCTCATCAACCTGAACCATAAAAAGTTGAAGGTAAACTCTTATTTTTTACAATTTGATAAGGAAAGTAGTTGTGATTGGGTTTTTTTATATAGTGAATTGCAAGCGTTTATCAATGCATACAAGTTTTCGGTGAACAATCATCGATTTATATGATCACCTCATCGATGATTTAACTCAGTTTAGGTGTTATTGTTTTAGACTTTTTAGAGTGTGTTTGGTCCTACTCTGGATAGAGTTACTTTTACTCTCAGCTGCACGAACGGCAACACTAAAAGTTTTCACTATGTTTTACGCACAACGTGTAAATCTTTTTGTCATTCCTTCATTAAAAATGTTCTAATAATAGATATAACACTCTCTGTATTGATATTTTTTGTTTCTGTGCTTCCTTTTAAAAAATGAGTTGTGCTACAGAGAGAGCTCCCTAAAATGATTTCTGAAGGACTAGACAGACGCTGTATCCAATTAAAGCAGACTTTTGTTTAACTACCAGTTGCTGCAGAATGCATCACTTAAAGGTGGAATTTTGTAAGAACAAGTTGCAAAATTTATAATTTTGGAGTCACTGAAAAGTTAGAAAGAAATAAAGGCATGTTAAAACAAAATGAAATCGTTTTATGACCTTGCATCGATAACATCCTGATGTTTGAGGCACCAAAACACTTTTAGAACCACAATACTGGCTCTTTAATAACACTCGGATGTTTCGTGTAAGTATTTGGATGAGTGGGATGCTTGGCTCTTTGTAAAGTGTAATTCAATTACAGATCATTCAAAATGTAAGCATTGATGAGGTTAACCTGCATGGTTTTTCCTAAACGTAACTGAGTGTTTTATTGTAAAGTGTTCTGAGGTAGATACATTTTGGGATCTGGATATTTTGTAGTTTTATTTGGAGATTTCCATCCAGATTTCTGAATCTGCTCATTCTGCTTTTTTTCTGGTTTTCGCGTCATCAATCTCAACTATGTGGTTTTTCATGAATATGAGTCACTGTAGAAGACTGTGTTTTTTACGGAATTAGTGTCTGAAAGATGTTCTGAGATATATATTATATAATAAATATAAAAAGTAAAGTTATTTTCTTAAGCGCTCCTGAACAGCTGAGACACTCGTTTGTTTGGAAATAAAGTTGCCTGGATGTGCTGAACCTTGCAACAGTTACATCTGAATATAATGCAACACTAGCAATGATTATGCAATGATTATTTAGCAGATGTATTACATTTGATCTTTCCTGTATTAGAAAGTTGTTGGGTGGCGCTGAATAGAGTTAGACCTGACCGTAGCAAGAAGAAAATGCATTACTTACCAAAATGGCCAATACTTCACGATTCACCGAAAGATGGCAAATCAAAATACAACCAACTCTCTTGCTGGGTAATTTTGAACATCATTTAAGATTTGGCAAATCAGAAACCATTTCTATCTAATCATCTTTCTAATCTCAGCCTGGTCTCGATGAACGTTTGCTTCCTGCTTGGAAATGTGACCTCGATGAGTGGGCGGGGTTCGGTTGTGTGAAGGACCGGACATGGGCGTGGCTTAGGTCAGAGTGGAGCCTGCAGCGAGACCCCTCTCGCTCGCTTACCTTCCAGTTACCGGACTACTTGCCAGGCTTTATTTCTGGAAAGGATTCCTAGCTGGGTTTAATCGTTTTTGCAGCACAAACAATCATTGTTTTGCGTTGATAAAAAAGGAGGTCAGATCTGATGTCCCAATTCTTAGTTCGTAAAAACAGTGTTGGGCTGACAAACAGAGAACAGCTCTGTGCCAGTCATCAATTCCCATCAACAGGTTCCAATAAAAGATGCAAAAATGTAAACAGGATCTGCAAAGAAAAGCATTGTACAGGTCCACAGGATATAAAGTGATACAACTGTTCCCACTTTCCCTCAAGATGTGTGATAAAGCACTGAACTATAATTCATTAGGTTACACAAAGCTAAGCAAATAAATTGCAATAATTTATCCTCATTTCCGTCAATAGCAATAAATGTCAAACTGTTGCTTCTGTTGCAAATACATTTTTATTTCTTCTCAAGTGGAAGTTGTACAAATGAGAACATTAACTGTAGGTTCTAAAAATTCTACTACATTTACATTTATGCATTTGGCAGACGCTTTTGTCCAAAGCGACTTACATTAGGGGAGAGACAATATGCAATGTGTTACACCGTCAAAGTCTATCTCAGCTTCTCATAATAGAATTGTATCAACTGAACTAGTACTGTTTATTTTGAAAACGAGGCAAAAACTTTACAAATGTTATTAATTATGATGATGACATCGTTTTTATTGTGCATGAGGAGATTTGCAGAACACTTCAGATTTTATGAAGTAACAGAATGCAAAGCCTATACAAACAGCACAAATATCATAAGTTTATAAGCACAAGTGATTATTTATTTTTGTGTACTAATCAATAAAATGTGCATGCTTAGGCAGTGCTTGAGGTTTATAAAAATGTATACTACATAAATGTACTATCGAAAATGTTTTTGTTTGTTTGTTAAAGTAACTATTTTTCCACTTTAAGTGTTCTGCTGTTTCTTTTCTATATCACAGTGAACCTAAGACTGCTTAAGCTCACTACAATGGGCTGTTATGGTAAACTTTAAAAATGTAGACTTGAAGTAAAGCATTTTTAGATTAGTTTGTTGAAATACATCCTGGACATATGTGCTAAATTCTCTCTATTAGCTGATTAAGTCCAATCCATCTAAACCAATCAGAAGCAAGAATGGTAGAAAGCCTGCCATCTGATTGATCCTTCAGCAGATGATTTCGTGCCAATAACAATGAGCTCCCTGTGAACGTGATGTGTGTCGTGTGCTGTGTTCATTCTCTGTGCCTTCTCACCCTCATCATATACAGCACATATGTTTTATTCATACTTCGTTTGACACGGCCACAACAGGAAACAGAAAAAACTGCAATCGAGTTAATAACTTTAACACGTTATACATGTCATATTAATTGCATGCTTTAAATTAATTTTGACAGCACTAACATATATATAATATATATATATTCTTTTTTCCATTCATTTTAAATATAAATAAACAAATAAGAGGAAAAACGATGATGGACATTTTAAGTAAAAGCACATTTAGTTTTCTTTTAGTTGTAATTAATGAATATTTAGTTAATAATGTATACAAAACTGAATATGTTTTAGAACAAAGATTACACAGAGCAGCACAGATATAACTATTATCATTCATGGCTATTATTATTTTGTCTCTGGGGTGATGAGTTTGCTTACAGTTAGAATCAAAACATGAGCAATAGAACAAGTCTGTCACCGCTTTACATCAAACAATGCACTATTTATGCTTTAATGAACAACACAATCATGTATTAAGCAGCAAAATGTATCCGAACCTTTCCCAGTGATGGATTGCGGCATATGCCAAAACAAATGCCAGAGAGTTGGCGGTTCATTCCGCTGTGGCAGCAACATTAAACATTAGATGTGAAATGCAGAGAAGCCATCTGAACGTTCATGCGAAACTCAATTTGGATAGGTGTCTGTAGACCCTAAAGGCCATCACACAGTGTAACCTTGATCAAACACAGACTTTACAATGAAAGAAACCCTTGTTACGCTTTCTTGTGTGGACATCAAAAACAAGGTTGACTCAGTTTTCTTTGCACTACAATGCTTAGCTCTTGAAAATGTATGCTATTGGAGATGCACACTCATCAAAATAAAACTAATGGCTGCATTCATTGTTGCTATGAATAATGATGATGTACAGCAGCGTGGAGTGTGTTTTGGATGAAAAAAAGGCAAAATAGAGGGTCACATAAATGCAGCAGTATGTAAATAAGCAAGAAGGCTTTTACTAATGATCTGATTCTTGAGAGTTAGCCGGTTATTTAAGGTCACACAAACACTCAGATTGCTGCTACATAGTCATTTAGAACTGTGCATGAAATAAGCGTTCTAGTAGTTCATTGAAGTGTTTTAAATAAATGCTTCATAGAGTGAACTTGTGAATTGTTTTCAATTGGTCAGTTTATAGATGTATGCAAAGATGTTTTCTTTAAACCAAACTCTTCTAGTCTGAAATCTACAAGTGGTTCTAGCTCAACTCCTAGAGTTTGATATTTAGAATCAGTTCAGTGTTGCAGTGCAGAGCTGTTCTCATGCTCGTCCTGTTTCTCTGTAGAAGGGTGAGCGGCAGTGCTGTGTGTATGAGTGTTTGTTCCCCTCTGCAGGGGGAAGAGAAAAAGCCGTCCAGCTCCTTTTGTTTCTTTTGTTAGAATGGAGATTTAAAAGGTCAGTGAATGAGAGGGGGAACTAGAGAAAGAGAGTTGTAGCTGGAAAGGAGGGGGAACTGTTGAGTGTGTGAATGAGCGCACGAATGTTAGGAAATAGACATTTTAGCAGTAGATGTGCTGGTTGTTTTTAAAAGCTGAATGTCCCACTGTATGGATTTACTTCAGTATATACAGCAGGGTGAAAAGCAGGAGCTGTTCAGTGAGATATGTTTTTCTTTTTTGCTGCTGTTCCTTTGACCCTCGGGTGCATTTGCACTACTCGCAACTCGTCCTGGAAGCTCAGGCACATCCTCCTGTCTATCCCGGGAGGGCAGTTGCCATGGTGAAGTGAACATGAATGTTATACAAGTCCTTCTAGTTTTTAAGGCTTTCATAAAGTCGACTTATTCCCTGCTGCTGCTCCGTCTTTTTGGAAGAACTTGTAAAGCTGTTAAAGGGGACCTCAGATGAAAATGACCCTTTTCCAGGTTTTTTGACAGGATTGATGCTTAATGTTTTAATGTTTTAGTGTGTACAAAAACCCTGTATCAAATCTGTCTTTGGGTTTGAAGTATAAACAACACATTTTATTGCCCGCTGAATACCAGCAGGTTAATTGTCACGAACAATAACATCACATCACATAGTTCTGACAGTGTTATTTTAATTGAGAAAGTGAGAAATTTCGAACACCAGGGAAACTTAGAAGCCATGTTTTTCTAGAGTTTTTAGGTTTCATTCAGGACTGTTCTGCACATTTTCAATAAGCAAAAGGGTTCATTTTCATGTTGTTTTTGTATATCCTAGTTTGAAAGGAAAAGTTGATCTAATTCACATTACAGTATTCTCATAAACTAAGCCTAAATTATGTTTTGCCATAACTGTTTAAGAGTGTGGTATTGAGCTGGAAAAAGCTCATTTGCTTGAATTTGCTCCAACCTTTACTTGATGGACGATGAGCAGTGACAGCGTACACTTGCTAATCAAATAAGTGGAAAACATTGGTTATAAAGGTTGTGAGGTCAAAGCTGTTCATAAACTGTGGGGAGGAGTGTCCTTAAAATTCACTGCTAAATACGCACAAGTTTAAACTTGAATGTCAACCTTTACCAGCGATGTAGAGGCTAATCTCGCTCCTCCTGTTGAAAGCTAGTTTGAATGGCTGGGTGATCTCTCATTAGTTTAACATATAAAAATATATTTGTAAATGAGGCATAACAGCACAATACTACTTGTGTAACACAACCTTTCTTCTCCACTTCCCTCTGGCTTCACTGTGGACCTGTCCCCACCTTTCCTCTTATCCAGAGCAGTAGATTGCTCTGTCCTTAGCTCAAGCTTTTATCTGCTCTAAAAATCTCACTCTATTGCGCACTAAAACAGGAGGATGCACGGAGGAATGCAATGTTAGTTTAGCAGCTAAAGCTAACAGTGTGTCATTACATTCCTAGTGTAGTAAACTTTAAGCTAAGTAAAGTCTCCTCTTCTTCACTGACTCTTTTCCAAGCAAATAGTTTGAATCTGGTTTTAATAAAAGGCTTGTATAATATCATACAATACTTTGCATCATTAGGGGTGGAACTGACCAATAGGAGAGCAGGATACTACGAACATCATTGGGGTTGAACTGACCAATAGGAGAGCAGGATACTATGAACATCATTAGGGCTGGAACTGACCAATAGGAGAGCAGGATACTACGAACATCATTAGGGGTGGAACTGACCAATAGGAGAGCAAAACATTTTGTGGCGCGTTGAGTGCAGTCATGTGATGCCCAGTGTTGTCTTCTGGCTGAATTTCAAATATCGAATATGTTTTTCTTTTGCTGGTTTTTTTGTATCTAGAATTTTTTTTCGTATCATGAAGTAAAATATTCTTAGCGTGGCTTTTTGTATCTTCAATTATCCATTACGTGAAACATTCGTATCTCGAGGTACCACTGTATAAACAAAAATGCATATTTCATAAAATTAAATAACCTCTAACACAATATGCTTTCAATAAATTAAAATAGAATTCAATGGAAATGTTTATGATCTAAAATTTAACACTAATAAGTATGCAAGAAACTTTAAAAAAGCTTTTAAATTTTCAGTATAGTAACTGAACTAACATTTTTAGCTTTTATCATGTTAATGGTGATTTATTGCCCTCTCGAGTGTGATATGGTCTAGCTGTAAAAGTTTCCACATCTCACTTTTTAGCACGACAAGTAATGCGATGTTAGCTTTTGTGCAAAATTATCTTTAAATTCAGAAGGCAATATTGTTTAGTCATACATACTACATTCCGGCACACTTTCTTGTGGT
Organism: Danionella dracula; assembly: GCA_900490495.1. Lineage (NCBI taxonomy): Eukaryota > Metazoa > Chordata > Actinopteri > Cypriniformes > Danionidae > Danionella > Danionella dracula. The sequence continues at coordinate 19,107,008 of UELW01000334.1, forward strand.
TTCTTTGCTGTCTTTGAACGTAATTTCTGACACATAACAGTTTTTTTCTGACCTGTGTATTGTTTTTCAGCCAGGCCTACCTTTATTTCTTTTCAGTAGTTCTTTTGAGGGAATAAATGTTGTGTATGTGTCAGGTAGGGATTGCATGCAGTGTCTAAATCTCACAGCGATCTCCGCATCAGGCGACTGAAAAGCTTTGCTGCTATTATTTTGCTGCTTCCTGACAGAGACTACAAAATGCAGAAATTGCTCACAAACGATGTGATCAATTTTTTGAATATATTAAAAAACAATTACATGTAAAAATATCATAATTGATTTTATAAAGGAATGTATATCATTTATAATACTTCGGGGCTCATTAGACAAAGGGGCAGGTGCTCGAGCACTGCCAATTAGAATAGAGTAAATCAGTGAATGTTCATTTAGCCTCAAACATTTATCTATCTGAAAATGTTTCCATTTTTCTTGTGATGTTATGTCATACCCCAACGCTGAATTTGGTTTTCCAAATTGAACATTAGAGCATCAGAACATTTCCTTATATTGTTGAAGTGCCCGTTTAAATAAATAAATTATGCCATGCACATTTCACAAACTTGAGTAAATTTTTGTTTTAGATATTCTCCTGTGTGTGTGCTTGCTTGTTTTAAACCAGATCTTCTTAGATAGATTTACATTCTCAAATTCTTTGGTGCTTTGTGGAATGCTTGAGTCTATAATTTCCTCAGGGTTGTCTGGCCTCAAACCGTAACACTTCCTTCACACTTTTGCTGGATTTGTTTATAGCACACACTACCCAAGCTATGTGATCTTCAACTAAAGCTTGCCAGAGTGCTTGTTAGTGACCAGCATCAGGAACAAAAGAAAGTCATGGGAAATCAGTTCAGATAGTGTTCTGCTGAACTCTGCAGCAGAAATGTATGCAGAAGATTCTATTCTCCTGTGTGTGCGATTTACTGAATAACTTTGGTTTTACACTGAAATAGTTTTAAAAGCTACTTTTAACTGTTTGTACCCAAGCCATTCACTAACCTCCCGATGGACGGACGGACGGACGGACAGACGGACGGACAGACGGATGTTTACATCTATTTAGAAGATCTTGTCTTTAATTCATTCATAATACATTTTTTTGTTTCAGTCTAATGGTCAATAAATAAACAGCTGGGATGTGGAATCAAGGTAATTAATAATTTAGAATACATGCCTCAATCTTTCTGCAAATTGCTTTCTGTTACCATAAACTATTAAAAGGGTATCTCTCTTTTTAAAGCAGCAAATATGGTCAAGATTTACTTTTCACAATCATTTACATGAAATTCTCACGTGAAGAATAGGCTCAGTTGTTTAGGATTACGCTTTTAGCTGCTTTCTAATCCCTTCGTGTTCTCTGCTGGATGTTCTCTCTGTGTTTTGGAATTCTTTATCTGGTAGCATAGAGGAAAAAGTCTATGGAATCTTTGAATTATCTGAATGTATACTGGGTCAGTTATTGTCAAGCTTGAAAACAAATATAAAGCAGGTCTGTGGCCATGAGCGAGCGGGCCGTGGGTGTGCCCTGGGTAAACAGTCAGGGACAATAAAGTGAAAATCAGCTCAGTGAGTGAGTGAGTGAGGGAGTGAGTGAGCGAGCGAGTGTCCTAGGGTTATGTGCGTGTTTGTTATAATCTATACACCTTGATATGATCTTAATTTGAATTTACTTTGAGTGTCATTTTGTAAGAAAATATTGAATGAAAGGTCCTAAAGTACATTTGTTTTCTGGAATGTATTTCTGTTTGGGTTGTGTGTCCATATTCACTTATTATTTTCTTATTGGCCAAAGGTTTTGAGTACTCATCTGGTGCAAGGACTATGCTTCACTGTTTATGGTTCATCTGCTCTCCCATTCATGTTTAATCCAATCAATGCCACTAATAGAGTTTGCCTAACAACCATTGGCATGTACGGTTTGCTGTTTCAGATGGGCTTGAGTCACTGAATTATGATTTATTTGTATATTATTATTTGTCAATTCTTTGCACAGCCCTACTTGCATGATATTTTGGGCAGCTCCAAACATGTCCTCTGAGATAATCCAGAGCAATATTATTTTCTTGTTGATGATAATGATGTCTCTAAATAAAGATAATCTTGCCAGTCATTACCAACAAATATAGTTGTACACTTTAGAGAGTTTCAGAATTCAAATCGTTAACTCTTTTTGTCCTGTTTTATTGTTACATCGCCTTTTGTTAATTAATTTATTTGGGATGTTTTGGTTTATCATTTCATGACCCATTTCATATGTATTCTATTCTTTTCAAAATTTTTTTAGATCACATTGATATTTTGTCGTTAGCAGAGTGATTGTGTTTCATGATATTTGTTTTAGTAAGATGACCGAATTGACAAGGTTATCAAACAATTTATGTTTTTATAGTTTTTTTACCAGTTTTTTATTGTCTTCTACTGGTTGTCTTTGTGTCCAGAAATATCTATCAAATAAAGTGTGTTATTATTATTATCATTATTATTATTAGTAGTAGTAGAGCAGAGAAACAGATGGAAGGCATATTAATCAATAAAAATCCTATAAGTTTAAATAACTGGATTTTATGTATCATATTACCCCCTTCATCTATACAATTATATATTCCGAATCAAATACCTGCCCATTTGAAATGAAGAAACACAGAGTGAATGAAGAGCCAATTCATCATTTGTTTAAAGTTGAAGTAACTTTCTAATCAAAACGTTATATCTGTGGTAGCTGCACTCTTTCTAATTGTCCAAATAATGTAATGGCATCATTGAATAATACCACATTAATATTTTTACATTTTACCTGTAATGTCTCTTTTTTACACCTCCTAATTAGAATAACAGGGGTCGATTTGCCGGGTTTGGTTAAACTCCAAATGGTTTTGTTGACCCATAGAGCCCGAAGCCTGTGCTTGATTTAAAAATAGCCTGCAGGGTTCAGTGGTTTCTGAAAGCCTGAAAGTGGTTTTCCTACTTTGTGCTCAGAAAATGTATATAACAATTTAAATCATAGTGGGTGAGTTCTGTGTAACGCTGTCATCTTCTCAGTCCTAAATACGATGCTTTATTTTTAACAACTGATGTCCAGGGAGTGAGAATAACTTTATTTTCTTGTCATACTCTGCTGATCATTGCATTAGACAATCAGGCATCAGAGTTTGAAACTTTTTATTTTATTGATGAAATTACTTTAATTTTTCTTCAGTAATATTAAGAAACAAGCACAATTTAATGACTAAATAGCATGATAAATACAAAGGGGCAGACACTTGCTTTCTTTCTCGATGCGTAACAGGAAGTGACTGAGCTGCAGTTCCTTGAGCGGCCTCTGGAGGCTGTCTACAAGTTCTCATTGACACCTATGTTAAAACTGACCAATTTTGAAGATGAAAAAAAAATGTTTCCCCCCTTGTCTCCTTTAGGTTTGTTGACTTAAGTCTGTAGTTTTAACCTTCATAAACACTCTGAACATATTTTCAGACATATTTTTACCTTTTTTGTTTAAGATATATTAAAATGTAAAGGTTTAGCCATTCAGACTTCTCTGTGGACGCATTTTGCATGCCTATCTACACCCACCCTGAGCCTCTTTTAACTTGCCAGAAACCTATGGGTGATGTCACTTCATCCACATTATATACATTCAATGGGAAATTCATGAGAACTCTAATTAGGAACCATTAGCAGCGGAAACACACATGAGAAAAAAAAACACATGGACTTAAAATACAATAATAAAATTCACAAGATGACTGCTTCAAGTCCAGAGATTAAGTTTACATGACTGGAGAGACCAGGAGACTGAATGAAGATATTAAACATTTTAAAACAAAGCACAGACAAAATCAATCTGTGAAGATGGAATTGGTTACTCCTGAAAATAACCTAAAACTTATTTTTTTCAGATTTCCTCAAGTTAAGCTTCGTTTTTAATATCTGTTTGATATTTAGTGTCTTGAATAATAATTAGAACAATTGCCAGAATAACAAATTTTAAGTATAATTCCTAAAAACTCAAGCAAGTTGTCAAAGGTTTTCAAAAGTGATTATAACAGATTGATTGAAAACAGGGTACCTTTCTGCTATTAACTCTTAATCAAGTTATATATTTATCTTATAATTTCTCCATCATCAGTGACTTAAATTTGTAAAAAAAATTTATGCTAAAAGGCACAAACCAGAAATTAATGATGAGCCACTTCCAAGCTTTATAACATTGTTGCTTTGTGATAGTGTTGTGTCTAAATTTGACCTACAATTTCATTTGAAAATCAGATTTACAAATAGTGATCAAATATTTTAAACATTATTTAATAAATACAATATTATGTATTATATATTATTATATATTTTGCAGAGGTAATTTGATGTTTTATTCAGATTTTAAACTAAACCTGAGAAACTCAAGAGGAATGCGTTTAAACATGTTCTGTTTCCCAAATTCCTTCCTGAAAGCATTAGTGTGGAAAAAAAAAAATACCATGGACGTTCATTCCATTTCAGTTTCTGCACATTGCTGGAGCATACACAATGTGTGCCATTGACCCTGGAAACTGTCATTCAGGCTGATCTGATACAGTAGAATCCGTAAGACTAGGTTAACATTAATTAATTAACAATGTTTGCTTAAACGGATTATTGTGAGACAAAAGTTGATCACACATTTTCATTTTTATGTTCATCTTTCTACAGTCAGAACTGAGCAGCAAGAAAGTAGGAAAGAGAGAACCTATGTGAAGTGAGAGAGACGCTGAGGAATGAGGGAGATTGTACTTGTTAGAGCAGCATGTGCAGTTTGAAGCGTGTTCTGTATTTACAATATAACAATTAAAAAAAAAGACAACCCACCCACGTTGAATGGTAGGGGCAGCACTGTACAAACTCATTCTGCTAGTGATTGCAAACACTCCCCAGTCACAGAATATTTAAAGTGCAGATGCAAGGAGAGTCTCTGATTGGTGTTACTAAAAAACTGGGATGATGGGTTACATTAAAGGGACCGGTTCAAAATTTGTATTTTTTTCCAGCTAGCTTTTCACATGGTGAAAAGGGTGTGCGTTTTGGTAAAACAAAGACAATGTAACCTTACTTTATTACAGATACCCTAAAAAATAAACTTGAGTGAAATTGGAATCTGATTTTCACTTTCAGGGGTATAATGATTGTCGTTCATTCACGTAAATTTACACGAGCATTCCCTTATGGTTTCTTAATGCACAACCCTTTAACATCCGCAATATTTTAAATAGTTTTCTGACCAAATTAATTTGAGCTTTGGATGCAAAACTTTTTTGGTTGTGGTTTTTTTTTTTTTTTATTCCTCAGTAGCTCGACAAGAACGCTAAAGATTCTGCACAAACACATCCCTCGTATATATGGATGTACGTATGTTTCTGTACAGCCCATGCCTACTGGCTCATTTAGTTGTCTTATCTTGTTGGTTTTTATTTATCTCTGGGAGTTTTTGCCTTCAAAATCTAGTTCGTAATAGCGTTGTACTTGTAACACTGGTATCTTGTTTTTTGTCTCTATCTTTCTTAGTTCCTGGAGTAGTTGACATGCCACCTGGAAACAGGTTGTCTTCTCTGTTCTCTATCCTGTGTACCTGCGCCATCTACGTGAGCTCTTCTTCTGCCAGACATTATATCAGTTTCCTACGTAACGACACCTCCTTCCAGCACCTGGCTTTGCATCCTGATTCTGCACTGGGTAGAGTATTTTTAGGCGCCAGAGATCGACTTTTCCAGCTTTCTTCGGATCTTGAGCTTGAAGCAGAGGAAGTGACTGGACCCGTGATAGACAGCCGAGACTGCCTGCCCCCTATTAGCCAAGCAAACTGCCCTCAAGCACAATGGACCAGCAACCACAACAAACTGCTGCAGGTGGATCCCTACAGCCAAGAGCTCATCAGCTGTGGAAGTGTTTATCAGGGAATTTGTCAAAAGCGGAGTTTGAAAGCAGTAGGGGATGTGATTTTCTCTGCAGAGAGGCCTGTGGATACGCAGTATGTGGCAGCTAATGACCCAGACGTCTCCACCGTTGGACTTGTGGCCATCACTAGAGGACGTGGGAAACTACAGCCAGTTTTGTTTGTTGGACGTGGTTATACGAACAGTCAGCCTCCAATTTCAACTCGAAATCTGGTTACAGAGCCTGTTTTTTCATATGAAGAGACCTCAAAGCTGGCTGTGGCTGGAAGGCTTTCTGAGTATGACCACCATTTTATAACATCCTTCACTCATCGTTCATACATCTACTTCATGTTCTATCGGAGAGACTTAAAGTCACAATCTAGAGAGTATCGCTCGTATGTTTCCCGGATGTGCTTAGATGATGCAGCATATTATTCTTATGTAGAAGTACCACTAAGTTGTACTTCAGCTGGGGGGAAGGTTTACAACCTTCTCCAGGCTCTACATATTGGGTTACCCAAGTTTGGAGGGATGAGCGAAAAGAAACTATCTTTGGTCTCTGAGCAAGAGGTTTTGGTGGGAGTATTTTCAAGCCAAATAGCTTCCTCTGGGCGACCAAACGAAGAGTCAGCAATGTGTGTTTTTTCACTGGAGGAGGTGGATAAACTGATAAACTCTACGAGAGATCTCTGCTACACTCAGATGGGTCGTGCAGATGGACAGGAGGCTGCATACATCGAGTATGATGTCAAATCAAACTGTGCTAATCTTCCAGAGGTAAGTTGCTATAACGCATAATGGGTGCTAATTTAGATGTCCTTTTTAGGGCAGACTGCAGATAGAATTGAGTGACTCTGTGTCATTGCTTGGTAGGGTTCCAGAGGGAGAGTCAATCGTCTTTGTGTAGTTAGTCACGCGGATAGAGTCGATCGTCTTTACGCGGGTAGTCTCACAGGTAGAGTCGATCGTCTTTATGCGGGTAGTCGCACAGGTAGAGTCGATCGTCTTTACGCAGGTAGTCGCACAGGTAGAGTCGATCGTCTTTACCCGGGTATTTGCACAGGTAAAGTCGATCGTCTTTACGCGGGTAGTCGCACAGGTAGAGTCTATCGTCTTTACGTGAGTAGTCGCACAGGTAGAGTCGATCGTCTTTACGCGGGTAGTCGCACAGGTAGAGTCGATCGTCTTTACGCGGGTAGTCGCACAGGTAGAGTCGATCGTCTTTACGCGGGTAGTCGCACAGGTAGAGTCGATCGTCTTTACGTGAGTAGTCGCACAGGTAGAGTCTATCGTCTTTACGCGAGTAGTCGCACAGGTAGAGTCTATCATCTTTACGTGAGTAGTCGCACAGGTAGAGTCGATCGTCTTTACGCGGGTAGTCGCACAGGTAGAGTCGTTCGTCTTTATGCGGGTAGTCGCACAGGTATAGTCGATCGACTTTTCGCAGGTAGTCGCACAGGTAGAGTCGATCGCCTTTACGCGGGTAGTCTCACAGGTAGAGTCGATCGCCTTTACGCGGGTAGTCTCACAGGTAGAGTCGATCGCCTTTACGCGGGTAGTCTCACAGGTAGAGTCGATCGTCTTTACGCGGGTAGTCTCACAGGTAGAGTCGATCGTCTTTACTTAACCACCTTCGGGTTCTGAGTGTGTGGCCTGGAACACTGAGTTATCTTTGTCAGAAGTCAAATTAGACTCCTTATATAATGAGCATGTTTAGCAAAAATAAAATGCTTGTTAGCTGAATTTTGTCCATAGGAAACATCAAAGCACAATAAATAAAAACTTTTTTTAAACAAAATTAACTCATCTTTTTTGAGTCATTTCGTTAATTTCATTAATTTTAGTAAAATACGAATAAAATTTTGTGTGTTTCTTCCCTAACACATTTAGTATATACACAAACGAGAATCACGCTACAAATAAGACAAAACTATAATGCTAGAAGACAAAAAAATATTTTACTTAAGCCTACCTGGGTCTTTTAGTCTGATTCACCTCAGCTCTGATCTGTCTTAACGTCTAAATCTCATTTGCTTGACACATTTCTTCTCTCTGATGTTGACAAGTACAGTCCGGCCGTGTAAGGATTATTATTAGGGCCCGAGCATGCCACCGAAGGTGTGCAGTGAAGCCCTATTGTAATGATTATTATTAGGGCTCAAGCACCAACATCCAAATTCTTATTTATTTAATTTTGTTATTATTATTCTTTCCATCAATGCAGGGACTGTTTAGGGCCTGAACATTAATGAAAAGTCCCAGATTTTCCACACGGTTCAGACCCGGTAAAAATTTTTGTAAAGTTTGGGTCCAAAAACTGATTTAAAAAAGTTGCTACCTAATGCGGTTTTGTAGCTGTTGCGCAACCAGTTTTTCAAAGGCGAACAAAATTTGGTACACATGTGTAAAGTACCTAGCTGCAACTTTTACTAAATAAACCCTGTTTCCAAACTCGGCAGGAAGTCAGGTTTTTTACAACAACCTCTAAAAATTTCCGTTTTTGCTTGTGCCATATTTAATCATGCCACAGATATAATCTGAGCATTTCCAAACTCCATTAGCATGGTCAGCGGGTATATGCCATTTTATAATGAGAAGCTTTTTCGGCTATGATAAAGGGCGTGGTCGTTGCGGTCAGCAAATGTCCAATTTCTGGTATGAATCAGAAAGTTGTAATAGCTTCGGCATACAATGTCCTATCAGACTCAAACTTTTCACAGTTTGGAGCTAGTCTAAGCCTGAACATGTTTATATGGCAATGAGCCTAAATTGCCATAGCGCCACCTAGTGACAGAGTTTGACATCATACTTTTTTTATTTTATTCTTCCATTTCGGGTCTTTGGAAGCCTTCTGAGATTAATTTGATTTCTGTATAGTTCTTGAATGAGCCATTTAATCTAAATTTCTGTTTTGTGTTGATTCAGAACACTCTCGAAGCATACCCATGTGGCTCCGATCATACTCCCAGTCCCATGGCCAGCTGGGTGCAGGTTGAAGCAGAGCCCATCTTCGACAGTCCATCTGTACGCCTCACTGCAGTGGCCGTTAGCGTAAGGGAGGAACACACCATTGCCTTTCTAGGGGATTCTCAAGGAAACCTGCACAAGGTATTACATGATCTCTTTTTATTCATTCAGGTCTGCTGAGTTTGCATTCCACCTTAAAGAGAACCTGAATTGAATTACAGGGATTTTTTTTGTTGTTTAAAAAGCGATCTGTATTATTGTAATTATTGAAGTTTAAATGTAGGCAGCAAGCTGTTTATTTGATTTGTTACTCTTGTCTCTTTTCTGAGCTAAAACTTGAATGTGATTTAAAGGTATGGAAGACAATAACAATAGCAATAACCCAACCCTTCCAAACCTATATTTTAAAACTGAACTGAAATCTGGCGCAAACATGCTGATCTTTGAGCTGTTATAAAAATAAATAAATATACATTCATATTTTATATATGCCTTTTTTCAAAATAAAGTGTCATCTGAGATGCCAGATCCATAAACAATTTGTAAAAAAATAAAAATAAAGAATACAAGTCTGAAAATGTAACACATTGTGAGACCCAAGTAATTGATTGGAGTTAATCAATTCATTCATTCAGCACTAATATCAGGCAATATCAGTCAGGAAAGCAGCAACACTAACAGCTTTCAAAAAGTAACTGAAAACTCCTCTCTTCACGAAACACCTACTATATAACAAAATAAAATTTAATACGAAATTAATACAAAAACTTTTTTTATACTCTGTCTTTATTTCCTCCCTGCTATGGTTTATTGATCAGTTGATACAACTGTTATTATGAGCGAGCTGACTGATGGTGTAACAAATTGTATATTGTCTCTCTCCTACTGTATGTTGCTTAAACTAAATGTAAATGTAAATTTAGCTGCAAGCAACGATTAGGGCTCGAAGCCATGTGGCACCGCACACCCTGCTGGCCAGTTAGTCAAACTTTATTTACAAACACTTTAATTCAGAAGCATCTTCAAGACAGGAGTGTTTGTTCAGAATCAACATTCTACCTCACGTGGGGATTAATATATGATTTGCTACCAGTGCTAATTATTAAAGGTTGTCTTGGATGTAGAATAAACAGAAGTGGAGGAGTGCAACAAAACACAATTGAATGTTTAAGTTATTCAGCATAATGTATATTGTACTTGTTTGTTTTAATACTTTAAATGTGATTTGTGAGTTAATCTTTAAACATTAAACACTTTATGTTTAGTTGTCTTTGCATAATATATTTTCAAAGCTAAGTCTCATGCTGAAATGTCATGTGGGCTATTTTTTTAATAGAATTTTGTATGGTTATTCAAGTGTTTACTATAGGAAATTACATTTTACAGTTGTAACATTTACAGCAAAATGTTTAAAGCGAAACTGATGGGTGAGTGGTATTCTGAGGAGATGTGTTTCCTAGGTGTGTTTTTTTTTGCAAATGTAGTGAGTTTAAAACGTAAGTACTTTTTATATGTATTTATTGTTGTTATGGTTCATACTGATTTGCATGTTGCTGTAATATGCTGTGCGGGGTATTTTCAGCATGGGGACAAAACAGAGAGCTTCAAATTCTACATTATAAACGGCTGTGGCTGGGCCTAAAGAAAGCAATAGGGCTCTGCGCACTTGCGTGCCTGGAATAATAAATATATAAAGTTTTGCCACAGTGTGTCTGGATACTCAATTCTTATTGCCTGGCAGGTGTATTTCTTGATAAATGCACACAAAGTCCCGGTTGGTAAAATGACTCAATGTATCCTTGCACGGCATTTGAATCCAGAGTAACAAACCACTTAATGTGAGCATGCTAGAGCACAGTTCATAGATTTGCTCATATTGTAAATTTTTACAACTGTATTATTTAAGTTGCATGGTCAGTTTTTTACACCAACCATCATTTGAGAAGATCTGGAGTAAAACCAAGAGACACTCGATTGATTCAGCTGCCTTCGCGAAGGTGGAGAATAAAAGCTAGCTGCGTCTGTTAAAAGATGAACATGGAGTGATGAACTGTCTAATTTTCTTGTATAATGTTGCACTTAAAGGAAGCAAGGAGCTTCATATTTGCCTTGGCCTGGTTTCATTCATGCTGATATCTTCCATTGAAGAGATTGTGGTGAAGTTTTAACTTGCTTAGATCGTTATCATTTTAAAGTATTAACATTAGCTTCATAGAGACGTATTTATTTCTCTCCCTCAAAGTGTGCTCATCCAGCTCAATGTCGAATGTGGTTGAGTTAGAGTTTGTTCCTATTAACCAAACTGTATCAGAAGCTGGATTCAGCCTTGTCTCGTCTATTCATGAGTGGTGCGCAATCTAGTTTTATTTTTATCTTACATGACAAATGTTATTTCTCTCTGTCAGGAGCAAAAAGCATTGGCACAGACACAAATAACCAACGTTTCATTTCGGTTATGTACTGCAGAGCAAACATCAATGATATCTTTAATATGCTAATGTTGCCCAAAGATAATGGCATAGTCAAGTCAGCTTTGTTTATATAGCACTTTAACACAGGAGATCTGACCAAAGTGCTTCACATTAAAAACTAAATTAAAACATAGCAGACCAATCAAAACATGCATTAAAATACAGTATATATTTACAGTATATATGTAATAAAATCTAACAAGAGACAAACACAGAGCCAACATTGCACAATAAATTCAAAGCATGCCGAATGCCATATCAAAGAGAAGTTTCCAGAAGTGATGAAGCCTATCTGACGTTACGCAGCAGATCAGCAGATTCAATATTCACAGCTCTAGCTTTAGGTTTTGTTCATCCTGTTCCTCTGTGCTCTAGTTTTTATGATGGCTGGGCATCATCAGTGAATTTTTCTAATCTCTCCAGAACAACCCAGTTCCATTACAACATGATTGTCCCACAACATTTTCAACATAAGTTAATTATTCATTTTAAAATAATTCAGTCACTCTAACATCCTGTCATCAAAACAAGCTAGTTCTTGCACAAGAAGCTTCACTTTTTTTAGATGCTATTAGAAATCAACTGCGTTCATGTACATAATTCATAATGGGAACAACATGTATGTGGGAACGTTGTATTTTTTTGGTGGTGACATTGAAAAGGCTCCAGTGTTTCATGTTTTAAACTGCACGTTCCCTGGTAATAGGTGTCTAGCAATGCCCATAGGCACCAGACCCATAATTCACTTGTTTCTCGAGATCTAACGATTTCTTTTTCTGCACCAGTGCTGATTCCCCGTCACTCACGTCCCATTACTTACAAAAACACCGTTATACATCTAATAGTTTACCTCCTGCATCGTTTGCAGTAACATACATCTGGTTTCATATTTTTACAAAGCTTTACATAGCATTATTTGAAATCCTGTGACCAGTGTGATTTAAAGAATGATGTTATCAGCTCTATATCGGTTTCTACAGATAAGTTTTAGATGTTTCTGATCAATGCATGTGGCTGTGCTTTCTCCAGGTTTTTCTTGGTCCAAACGGGGAGGTTGAAGAATATGCTGTAGCTTCCATTCAGCCCAAAGCAGCAATCAGCAGAGAGCTCAGGCTTGACCATCAGGAGAAGCATCTGTACATCTTGACACAAAACATGGTAACTGACTCTTCAGTGAAGGACCTCCATTGTCAGCTGTTTCGGCTTTTGTCAGGGTTCAATTACATTATCAAAACTCTGTGTGTTCTCTTAGTGAACACGAAAGAAAATATTTCAGTAGGATCTTCATCAAGTTTAACCGAAAGTATTTGGTCAAGCACAGAATATAAGGATAATGTTGCTATGGTGGGAGCTGAAACAGTTGTGTGGCATTCCCAGTACAATACAAAACCTGCTAAAACTTCTCATCTCATGAATAATTGTCTTGAATTTAGTATTGATCACCTATAATGCGATGAAGAATCCTCCAAGTTCTAAAGCAGCAAACCATTTAAGTTCATGATCGGAAATATTCTCAAACCTTTTGACCAAAGGGTATAGAGACTTGAAAGTAATAAATCAAGCATAAATGGTGTTATTTTCTGAACTGTGTCAGTAGTTCCATTGCTAGTCAAGAAATATGCTTCATTTTTTTTGCATTTTGCAGTAACATTTTTAATGTATGTTTATGTAATGGCGTCCCAATAATAAAACCAGTACCACAATGCAATTGTTCTAATTCAATTCTATGATTTATGCTCAGCTATGCTAAAAGTTGATGCCACCAGATCAGAAAAATGCTGAACCAATTCTGAAATATTATCTCAGCTAACTAGAATGTGGATATAATTGGTTTTGTCAGATTTTTTTCCTTTCTTGTGTGTCTTCCTGCAATACCTCAGCTGGAGAAAAGAGCTGTAGCTGAGTGCGAGAAGCATCTGGATTGTCAGTCTTGTCTCCTGGCTCACGATCCCTACTGTGGTTGGTGTGTGCTTGAGGGGACGTAAGTGTAGTTTTGAGCTTTGCACAGCCGTGCTTCTCTCTAAGAAGTGTCTCGTGAAGGTGTGTCTGTGTGTCAGGTGCGGCTTGCGCAGCGAGTGTCTCCGTGGGAATCAGACTGATCAGTGGCTCTGGAGCTTTGATATTGAGCAGCAATGTCTGAGTGTGACCTATCTAAATCCAGTGAACATCAGCCGAGAGGAGAGGAAAACTGTAAGCGCACGCTGCTTTCAAAAATGCCTTGCACGCTCTGTGTCAGGATGTTAGAGCTGTGTAAATGAATTGTTCAAATTGAATAGTGATTGAACAAGAGAGAGAATGAATGTGCCTTGTTCATGGTTATGGCAGATTGAATGCACAAACTGCTAGCTATCACTTTTACCATTTTATTTTTGACCTAGATCTCTCTGTCCATCCCTAACCTGCCCAGACTGGAGCAAGGAGAGTTTTACTCCTGTGTCTTTCAGGACAACCCCAGTTTGGCTACAGTCACGGAGAACGGGATCACCTGCTCTTCTCCACACATAAACCGCTTGCCCAAGGTGCCACCAAGTCAAGGTAAGAGCTTACAACAAAATATCACTGTACTCATGGTTCCTTCCGAATTCCACTGGTGGAAAACTGACCACGCCCATTTCAGCGTCAGCTTTATAAAATCATTATAGCTCAAACATTCTAAAATAGCATGAAGATTTCCAACTACTTGTGTTTGTTTTGAAGGTTTTAATTCTTACAGTCAAATATCAGGTAAAGGAAAAAATAGTGATCAAAATGTGTTACCTATGCTGAAGTTTCAAACCCACAACTAGCAAATGGGAAGGATTGAATCTTTAATTTGGAGCTTTTCTTGACTTTTCTCCAATGTTATACATTGTTTAAAGCATTGCTCAATTGTTTGCTTGAACTTAAAGTGAGATAACTTATGTTCCACCTTTCCAATTTCTGAGTATTCTATGCCTAGTAAAAGTATGAATAGCACAGTGGGAATGTTATACATTGACATAAATTAATAACCATATTAATTTATTACATGAGGAATAGCAAGTCCTCATTTTTCATGATGACTCTCAGCCTCTACCTTTATTTTCAGATTATTTTACAGTCATGCTTTCTGTTCAATTCCATGATGTTGTTGTGACTGTTGAGGAGTTCACGTTCTATGATTGCACCGCGGTCAAACAGCTTGCAGGAAGCATACCGTGAGTATCATACAACATGCACGCACGCACGCACGCACACACACGCACGCACACACACACACACACACACACACACACACACACAAGATGACAGTAAACTTTTTTCTGAGATAAATGTTGCATGACTTATTCTCTCCCTCTCTCTCTCTCTCTCTCTCTCTGGGCGTGCACGAGTGTGGTTGAGTGAGCGAAAGCACGAGTGTTTGTAAGTTTTTACAAATTTTTCTCACTTTTTCTTTACTAACAGTGGATATTTGAGTTCTCGTTTTGTGTCTTATGTTGTGAGTCTTTTGGTGTGTGTGGAGAGTGTGTGGGTGCTGCGGGGAGCAGCAAGTGTGTTTTTGTTTGCCACGTGATGGCGGGGGACCAGACTCGCCTGACGCAAAGCACGGGGTGAAGGTCTCCACGAGCTTCCCGTGTTCGGTGGAGGATGTGGCGCTCGCATTAAATTGGCGACACGGATTAAAAGTGCGGTTGTGATCTTAGTTAGTTCAGAGGAGAAGGTGAACACGCTGATAGAAGCGGGTATTTATCAGTGATGAGTTTCTGATCAGGGAGCTTTCTCGTCACGGTAAAATAATTTCCCCAGTTAAGAAGGTTCTCTTGGGGTGCCGGTCCCCGCTCCTGAAGCACGTGGTCTCACCTTCACCAGCTTTACATGATCCCCAACAACCAGCAGGAGATCAGCGTACAGTTTCATGTGAAGATCGAGGGTTTTGGTTATATCCTGTACGCTAGATCGGACACGATGAGGTGCTTCGGATGCGGGAGGGAGGGTCACATGGTCCGAGAAAGCCTCATCCAGCGAGAGGGCCCTTGCTGAGAGCCCCAGCGAGCAGGGGAAAGATGGCTCTGTGTACAACTCTGAGGCTCAGGGTGAGGTGAGGGAGGAACAGGAGAACGCTGAGGAGGGAGAAGCTGAGCTGTGGGGAACACTGGGGAGAGCTCTGGTGTCTCTGAGGTGGAGCTGAGCTCCTGGATGGATGCTCAGATGGAGACCGGTGCAGCAGGGAGCACAGCAGTAACCGTTGAGGTCAGGCAGGAGGAAGTTACTGTAAAAACAGTTCTGAGCCAGGCAAGAGTGAAGAGGAAGGCTGGAGCAACGGAGACTAAAGTCGTATTAAAAAAGAACAACACTGGAGATGAGGAGGAGGAGGTGATGGAGACTGTGGTTGAGCAGGAGAAAAGTGAAAAGGAGGAAGCTCAGTTAGATCCAAGCCCTCCTGCAGTAGCTGTGAAGCAGGGAACAGTTTAACCAGCTGAAAAGATCCAAGATTTCCTCAACGTTAATTTTAATCAAAAAAGATCAGGACAAAAAGGTCAGGGTAGATTTTCCTGACGTGAAGGGGTTCTGTGACTCAGTACCTGTAGATGAAGAACCAGTGTCCCTTCAGTGAGACTCACAGCTTCAAGCTCAGAAACCTGCAACTGAAGCTAAAGGAGGATAACTTCTTTAATTATCAAAGGGGCACGAGAGGCGAGGAAGAGAGCGCTAGTGTTCGAGCGGAGCCGAGCGAAGACTGTGGATGTGCTGCTCCTCCAGGAGACCCGGAGAACGTGCTGGACTGGAGCGAAAAGGATTTTTAAATGTTCTTTTTATTTGTTGAGGTTTTGTTTTTATTTTCTTTTTTGTGATCTGAAATGTTTTTAAGTTGTCAAACATCACCAAAGTGAAAGGTGATGGAAAAATGTAAATGTAGAATGACTTAATACAGTCTGTTGTAAAAATCTAATCTCTCTCTCTCTCTCTCTCTCTCTCCTCTCTCTCTCTCTCTCTCTCCCTCCTCCCTCTCCCTCCCTCCCCCCCCCCCTCTCTCTCTCCAGATGCCATGGCTGTGTTCAGAGTCCCTGGGGGTGTAACTGGTGTGTGAAGCAACACTTGTGCACCCATCTCCATGTGTGTGATGAAGGACTGATCATCTATAATGAACTTGTGAGTCAAGACATCGTATGCTGTTTTTTCTCCTCTTCTCTGGACTTGCAGCAAATGATTGGACAGACGAGTTGAGCAGATGGAACAATGCTAAAGAGGCATTGTTTGTAACTTTTCCTGCTTTCCTTACTAAACATATTGTTCTAGTTTAAGTTTGAGTGTAAGCAATACCCATTAATAAGGTTGTTTTGACCAAGATTGTAAAGTGTATTTTTTGACCTGTAGTCAAAAAGTTCATCTCACGCAATAATTATGCTTGAATATTTAAATTGAAACCTGTTTAAAGGTTAAAAGAAAAGTATCTGTTATACATTAAGGTCGAGCAAACATCAAGTGATCAATACATGAAAGAAATAGAGATAGCTTCTGTTCCAGATAATGTAAAGATTTTAAATTACACTTAAATATGTTTACAAAAAAAGCTAACATTTGAGGACATGCACATGACATCTCATAACACGTACAAAGGAAACCACTGGTCTAATCATGTCTAAAATGGAACTAAAAATTACCAAGTTTATTAAGTATCGCACCCTTTTTAGTTGTTGACAAACTAAGGATCATTAGGGCACGCTTTCGCGGTCTGTATGCATACTGAAGGTCAAACAGTCTATGAGTCAAATTGATTTTAAGTAAAACCTGGGTATTCCGTTTCCACCAATGATGGGCTGCATTCATTAGTACGGGAAATGGATAGTCTTCTGTTTGGAATGATTCAAATTGGTTTGCTTTTGTTCCTATGACAATTAGCTTGTTTCTGCGTCTGTTTTTTTTCCATGAATTCACTCTGAACCCTTTAAACACTCGTGAGTCCAGTCCTTCTCCGTGCTCAACGAAAAGAAAATGCTGGGACAATGTTTTTTCTTCTCACAATTCCTTTGTTAAGCTGTTTTTTTCTCAAACATTTTCTTAAGCCAATGGTGTTCCTTTTCTTTCACCACATTTGGTACATTCTTTTTGTTACAAGAGAAGAATATTTTGCTGAACATGACATTGTTTTCTGAGAATAAGATGCCCTCTTAATGTTCTTGTTTAGTTCATTGTTTTTGTCAAGTTTTAAAGGTATTGTATTTAGACCTGCATTTAAATTAGTGAAACTAAACTAGGACTAATCAAAACCAAAACAATCGAAACTCTAATCATCAAAAATATATAATTCTTTCTAAAGTGAGAAAATGTAGATGTATTTTCAAATTGATCACTTTCAAATATATAAGCGATTTATTTTATCAGGGTTTATCTGTAAACTGTTTTAACAACATTTTGACTTACTCTGGATTTTTAAAACATTTTTATCAGTGGTGAATATTACACATTTTTTTTATTGTACTTTTATTGTAAATATTGGAAGTGTTGTATTACTGTGGAATAATCAGTGGAAGTCATGGTAAGGTCTGGAAGCTGATGTGAGAATAAACTAGATCATTATTTAATAGTTTTAGACCTTGCCCAGTGATCAAGGTATTTTACTGGATCTTTAGCAGATTTAGTTGAAGACCCCTGCTATTGAATCATGATGAATTAGAAATGAGTAAAAAGAAAGAACTACTTGAGAGAAATGCTCACCTAACATTCTTCAACAACTAATTCTCTTTATTTTCTATGCATGTTTTGCTGTCAGTGGACATCTGTACCCATTCCACCTCCTGAAACCAATGCCATGAGTTTACCGATCACAACACCCAACCCCCCTGCAACCATGGCTCCTACTAATCCTCCAACAACTACTGCTGCAATAACTGACCCTGTAACATCTACAGCTGAGACATTATCCTCTCGCTCTCTGAAACCAACACAATCCGCTGACATTTCCTTTGAGGTCGAGCCAAGTTCAGCAACCACACCTGGCTTTCTTCCCTCTTCAGTGACTCTGAGCACCACATCAGCGGCCAGTTCCACAGACTCTCTGCAGGACGGGATCCTCTCCCAAAAAGAGCTGGTCATCTCGGATTCTGAACTGGGGGCGTGGAAAGAGAACGGGGGGGACCCTCGCTCAACTTTTGTGCCTGTGCCAGAAGTGGATGAAACTGCAGGACAGCAACGATCTTCACTGCCATCCTCATCATTGTCTTCGGTTGAAAGTGAAATTTTCATTCCCACAGAAATACTTCCTTTGGTAGAGCCTTCCCTCACAGATGCCACTCTCATCCATTCTGAGAGACTGCAGTCAACAGCTCCTCCATCAGGTCCAGAAGCAGACTCCTCTGAGTCTGAATTAAACGATTTCATGCCGATGTCTGCACTGGATTCTCCTGCTGAACCTACAGAGAACAGGATCCTCAGCGAGCAGGAAAGGGCTTGGTTGACGCCAGTGGAAACGGCGCAGCGGGAGCTGAGGGAAAGTGACAACACTACCTTCTCTGCAGCTACAACCCTTTCAGGAGATGGAGAGTCTGACACCGATAATCCAATCTTCCTCCAATTGAGAAGCTCAGACATGGATACAGATTACCAATACGATTCTGCTGATTTGCTGGTCAGTATAGTGCCCAGAACATAAGTGTGTTTACTGTAGTTTGGCATGATTAGTCTATTTCCAATCACGATGTCAGCCTGTGTTACAAACTAAAGGTTTCTGCAAACTATACATCTTCTACATGCGTTGGCTAACTGCGTTTTTTTGTGTGCTGGTGCAAAAGCATTACATTCATTTTTAGAACAATAATTCATAGGAATGTTCAGAATAAAGCTGGTAAAAAAAGGAACTGTACAGAACAAATAGTTACCAACAAGCTACACAGAAGTGATGTATATGACGATCACTATTTTAACAAGTCAACACAATATATACACACTCCCCTAAATGATTATTAGGAACAAAATATTTTAGGATTATTCACCCTTTCACCTTCAGAACTGCCTTAATTCTACGTGGCATTGATCCAACAAGGTGCTGAAAGCATTCTTTAGAAATGTTGGCCCATATTGAGAGGAGAGCATCTTGCAATTGATGGAGATTTGTGGGACGGACATTCAGGGCACGAAGCTCCCGTTCCACCACATCCCAAAGATGCTCTATTGGGTTGAGATCTGGTGACTGTGGGGGCTATTTCAGTTTAGAGAACTCATGGTCATGTTCAAGAAACCAATTTGAAATGATTAGAGCTTTGTGACATGGAGCATTCTCCTGCTTGAAGTAGCCATCAGAGGATGGGTACACGGTGGTCATAAATGGTGGACATGGTCAGAAACAATGCTCAGGTAGGCCGTGGCATTGAAAAAACGCCCAATTGGCTCTAAGGTGTCTAAACTGTGCCAAGAAAACATCCCCCACACCATTACATCACCACCACCAGCAGCCTGCACAGTGGTAACAAGGCATGATGGATCCATGTTCTCATCTGTTTGACAAATTCTGACTTCACCATTTGATCAAATTCACCATTTGAACGTCTCAACAGAAATCGAGACTCATCAGACCAGGCAACATTTTTCCAGTCTTCAATTGTCCAATTTTGGTGAGCTTGTGCAAATTGTAGCCTCTTTTTCCTATTTGTAGTGGAGATGAGTGGTACTCGGTGGGATCTTGTTGCTGTTGTAGCCCATTCGCCTCAAGGTTGTGCATGATATGGCTTCACTGCATACCTCGGTTGTAATGAGTGGTTATTTCAGTCAAAGTTGCTCTTCTATCAGCTTGAATCAGTCTGCCAATTCTCCTCTGACCTCCTCGCCCACAGGACTGCCGCATACTGGATGTTTTTCTCTTTTCACACCATTCTTTGTAAACCCTAGAAATGGTTGTGTGTGAAAATCCCAGTAACTGAGCAGATTGTGAAATACTCAGACCGGCCCGTCTGGCACCAACAACCATGCCACGCTCAAAATGGCTTAAATCACCTTTCTTTCCCATTCTGACATTTAGTTTGGTGTTCAGGAGATTGTCTTGACCAGGAACACAGCCTTAAATGCATTGTGATTGGTTGATTAGATAATGGCATTAATGAGAAATTGGACATGTGTTCCTAATAATCCATGTAATGTTTCCCACACTGTGTAATACTTCAAAATCAAAAATGATGTTTTATTAATACTATGTATGACCTGAAAATGTTTGTGATTTTTGGTGGACAAGATCCAAGTCTCAAAAATGAAACAAATTTCCCTTCATCACTACATAATCTCTGCCTTGCACTTTTCTACTCCTGCTTACTTTTAAAGTAATTTGCCCAAAAGTGAAATATTCCCAGCAATATAAGTGTGTGTAATGTGTTGTTTCGAATGGTGTTTGGGCTGTCTGCGATGATTACAGGTTTTTTGCTGGATGTAAACAATCGTCAAACTGCTGAGATGATGTTAAACTGCTTGCTCGAGGAGTAAATTACAGGGAACAAGGCCATCATTAGAGTTCACAGATTTGACGAGATTAACCCTTTAAACAGAAACCCCTTATTAAAACTTAACACAATACTTCATATTTTAACTGTATCAATACAAAATAGTGTGACTGAAATGATATCAGCTTCAGAAGCTCTACAGCCTAAAGTAAGTGTAGGGTTTCTTTGATATATTTATAATGGTGTTTTCATTAAAACCTTAACCAAGTTTTGCAGTCAATTACTCTCTCCTGAGTTCATGTTGCTCTTCTTCCAATGTTGAGCTGCGTTACACACCGTTATAATATCTTGAGTGGGTTATACAAGGAATTCCTTAAAATGCGGACACCAATGCTTCTGTCTGAAAACTATTAGTACATTTAACATAAACCTGGTAATCCCCAGTTTGTATTCATTTATGTTTTTGAATATTGTTTTCTTACTTGGATTTTTTTCTATGGCATTGTACAGTATTTGTTGTAGGACTCTTTTCTTCAGGGTATTTTAACTGGCCTTTTTACCACTAGCCTAATTTCTTAGGCTAATTTAAAGGAGACCTCAGATTATAATTTAACACAAGTTGACTTGTTTCTTTAGTGTATACGAGTAAAGCCTCTAACAATCTAACTTTATATTTTCTGTGTTGCCGGTTAACATAAAATATGCAAGGTACTGACATTTTAATTATAAAGACAAAAGACATTTTTTTATACTCAAGTTGCATTCAAGTGATCAAGTGACAATACATTTCATTTTTGTTGACCGGACATTCGTGGACTATGAAGCTTCTCGTGTAAAAGCAAGGTTTTATGGTTAAGGACAACCTTTCAGTATAGGACCCTGAAGCCCATTTTTGTCTCTGACTCAGGCTGATGATGGCTCTATGGTGAACTGGGGAGCCTCCGCCTGCCCGTGTGTGCAGAGGGTTGAAGGATCCCCTCTGCTTCCTGTGCTAACCCAGAGAAAAATCTCCCTGCTGGCCCGTAACCTACAGCTCTATCAGGTAATGCCAATATGATACTATCGTGTTCATTTCTTTCCTAATCTGCATTTTAACACTCAACGAAAACTCTAGGACCAAGAGCTTGAGTACGAGTGTGTCCTGGTGATCGAGGGCAAAACGGTGGTGGTGGAGGCAGATGTCAGGTTCAGTGAGGATGGCTCTGGGCTCTATCACATAACATGTCATGCTCATCAGGTAACACTAAAGACATCTCCTGACCTTTCGGTTTCTCAGCCCCTTCTCCACAAAATGACTATCTAGTTTTGGGCTGAAATCTTTATTTCTTTTTTATCTATTTTATAATTTTTTTTCTTGACATTTGACTTAATTGATAACTTGCAACGTCGATTATTCAGCATCCTAAGACTAAAAAAACCTTCTAATTCAAGTTATTTAAGTTAATAAGGGACTTTATCGATAAATATTCTACTGCAGTGGTTCTTTCACCAAGTTTCACCTCAGAAAAAAATGTGGAGCTTCAAGTACCATCAACATCTACTGTTCATCTACAGTTAAGAGCAATTCAATATTATATTCTGTATTTTGGATTCATTAAAACATCCTGTTCTCTTTTACATATTTCTTCTGCTCTGGATAATAAATAATTCTGCTAGTACGAGGAAGTAATGGTGAGGTAAAGTTATGGCTAAAGAATTTATGGTAAAATAATAATTTTTTTTTCTGCATTCATTGTTTATTCACAATATGATATGAACAGTTTTGTGGTGTTCTTTTATAATAGGTTTTCTTTTTTGAAATTATCATTGTTGAGAATAAAATAGATATTATGAAATGAAGTGAAGTGAAAGTGACCAGTTGGCCAGATATGGAGGGAACACCATGAACACACACCCGGAGCAGTGGGAGCCATAGCTGAAACCTTCTGGGGAGCAGTTGGGGAACTGGTGCTCGAGGGCTCCACAGCTGAGGTTGTTAAAGATGGATAGCAAGTGTTTCATCAATCATTCATCAACTCGGTGGATCTGGGGATCGAATCTGCGACCTTCTGATCACAAGTGCATCTCCTTATCCACCGGACCACAACTGTCTCACAGCTGCCTCTATTATGAATAACTCCTAATACTGTGTCGCATAGGCTTATTTATGCTTTCACTTGGAAATGTACGAACATTGTTGTTTTGAATAAATGAATTAAGTCTTTGAGATCGTTCTGGCTCATAGTTACCAGTTATAAAAAAAATACTAATCAACAATAAGAATAATCGTTGCTGCTATCTCACTGTATTGATGCTTTCAATCAATCAATCAAAATGTTTTTCAACAGCACTTTGTTTCATTTGTCTTTAAGTCTTTCTCTCCATATGCTCTACAGTATTCTTATGCAGAGCCAGTGATTGAGCATAATGCTATGCTATATGTCAAGAGGAAAGACACTTTTCACATAGACAGCACTAATCTTCATGGTGAGTTTCGTTCTTCTGCTGCCAATGATGACTGCAATGTTACAAATTCATGAACATAGATCATGATTGAACAGTCACAGTACGAAGCATTACTGGGAAAATAAGTGATGTGATGACCCCTTTTTCCTGAAACCTCTTGAAGTTATCTTCTGCGTTAGGTTAATCCCATTTACCACTGAAAAGTGGTAAATGGGCTTAAGGGTGCTGAGGAAGGAAAACATTTCATTGAACCAGTGGCACAAGTCCTATCAAGCAAGGTTGATGCTGAAATCTGGATGAGCTACATTAGAAGTGGAGCAACGCTGGTGTCAGTGCAGCAAGAATGTTAATTTGTTAGATCTTGAGCTTATTCATTCAAATTCTTTCACATTTTTTCTTGATGCCACCACGTACAAGGGCAGCATCTGTGGAATTTCATGCACCCTGTCACTCCTCAACCAAAAAAAGAAATTGTAGAGATGCACACAAGTCTAGCTGCTTAACCCAGGCGGACATTTTTGCATTATTTTTCAGTCGTCCAACTATTTTGCAGATCGGGCTGTTGTCTCGTGCCCGCTCCTAATAGGACCAGTTTGAATTCCTGCTTACTCCTCATGAGGATAGCACACTGTTGAAGCTGAGCAACAACTTAATTTTCAGTGCAACTGTTTACCAGGAAACGTTAAAATATGTTTTCTTTTAGATATTTTCTAAATGATTTAGCAGCTTCCCAGAAATCCAAAATTATCCTTATCTATTTGAGTAGCCAAGATGCAACTCTACTTGATTGGCTGGAAACCCCCTTTGAATATCTTATATATATCAATAGGCAGGTGAGCTAACAGAAACCCTGAACTGCAGACGAGCTGAAAACCAAAATCAAAATAACTCCAACTACTAGACGCCCTCGACTGTGACAAAGGATGATGACCTCCATGACGCACCACCTTGATGCTGTATTTAGCGTAAAACGAGGCCCCACTATTAATCAGAGTCCAATACCTTTTGCTAACATATACATTTTTGAGTAGCACAGTAATGTAACTTATTACTGAACAGTGCCCAGTAGTAAGTTACACTACTGTATTACTAAAAAAAATAGTTATATGTTACGTAACGAATAAATGAAATTGCTGTTTTTGCCAAAAATTAAAGAATTTGTTAGAAAATTATTGTAAAAATTGGCAAGGTGTAAAATAACAAAACAATTCATTCTTAAGATGATTTTACTCTGATTTTTTAACTTTATCTGATAAGATTGACCAGATGAAAAGGATTTCTGTCCAAATCAAGAATTTTACACATTAAGAATATCACAAGAAACTTGAAAAACACCTTGTACACTGCTAACCAAAAGCGATATAACAATACAAAAAAAAAATATGCAATCTTTTTTTTTTTACAGAGCAGCATGATCTCATGTAAAAGTTTTGAATAGTATTGGTGCCAAATATTTGTCAACATTATAAAGGTATAACATAATTTGTTATAACATTATAAGTCAATCTTTATTTATTTAATTTAAACTAATATACTTGCTTGTTCAGCAGTTTGGGCTGGATCACATAGTTGGTACAGATTCAAGTTTCTGTCTCAACTTTATTGCAAATCCTGTTTTGTACTGATCCTCATTCAAAAACAGCTTGGAGCAAAATGTCTTGAGCAAAAGTCCTAAAGGTACATTTGAAGGGAGTAAATAAGCAGAGTTGTGTACTTATTTGTATCCCAAAACATTGCTGACCTTCAGAGCCGGGGCTACTTTTGAGAGAATTAGTGGTCGATTTCGTTTCAATGGGAGGGTCTCATAGTATTTGACATCATTTACTAAGAGTTCCACTCAGCCTCATTATTAAAATAAAACCCTAAATAAAATAAAACTAGGATAAGGATTTGCACACCTATCATTGAGTCACATTTCTGTCCAAACAGCTGGAAAGTTTTGATTTTCAACTGAGGTCTGCTTTAATAATATTGAAATGGCAGTATTTATCATAAACACACCAAATGGTTGTTCTCCTTGAAACTAACTGCGTGCCCCGTGTTGCTTTAACTGCCATGCTTCCACCACGCCCCCTGCTCGGTTTTGCTTGTTAACACACATAAAATCCAGACATTTCCCACAAATACATTCATCTTTTTGAGCTCCAAAAACATTCTTTGCCCAGGACACGGTTTTGTTTTCATTGTTTATTGACATGGTTCTGCTAAGGTTCACCTTCTTCATTGAGATGCATTAGCGCTTCATCTGATTCGTTAGTGAACAGTGCTATGGCCAAAGGGTGTCCCTACGGCTATCTATCTATTTTGAGCTCCCAGAAAAAGAAAATAGGATTACACAAACATGCGTGAACCAATCTGAATATGACTCGCGGCAAGTTTTTGATGAGGGAAAAATACTAAAACATCCAACAAGTGATGACAAGTCACATTTACATGATATGCACCTTTAAACTTGCTGCAGGCTCATTCCACCTGCAAGTGGCATGTAAAAACACAAAAAACAAAGTGACCCCACCGGGGAACTATAGCTCAGAGTCAGAATTCATCCTTCAGCAAAAGTACATACAAAACTAACTATAAAATTTCTGTGTTCTTTCAAAATAAAGGACAAACATATAAATATTAGATTCAAAATATGAAATCTTTATCAAATTAAATTCTAAGTGACATTAATTTTGATGCTGTCATTTTATCACAAGTAGTCTGAACTGCTTTAATTATGTTTGTATGCTTTCATTGTACACTAGAATGCTCACTTTCACTTGTATTTCTACTATATTATGTTGTAATTGTGTTATTAATGTTTGGTATGCTTTCTTGTTTCCAGTGACGCTATATAACTGCTCGGTCGGACATTCTGACTGTAGCCGCTGTTACACAGCCGATCAGAAGTATGGCTGTGTTTGGTGTGGAGACACTTGTGCTTTCAGAGGATCCTGCTTGCAGCACATCCCCAAGAGCTGTCCTGCACCCCTCATTCACTCGGTCTGTCAAATACTCTCACTTCATCAAATCCGACTGCGTAATGATGTAGTTTAAGTCTGATCAACAGCTAATGAATCAGCTGATACCTGAAAACGTTTTTATCAATAATGCCATACATGCACACTACAATTTTATTATCAGTATGCAGTATTTAACAGCACTCATGCGAAACAGTTTCTGTTTTTTGTGTTTTTCCTCATCACATACGTATGTGAAGTTGTATTCACATTTGTTAGTCCATATTTCGCTAATGTTAAATTCTTTTCTAAATGATTATATACTCCAACCTCTGGCCCCAACACAACCATGTTTACCTCATCCGCTGCCCATCTTCATGCAGAACCAAAGGTCTTTGCTTACTCAAATTCAGGAGCTCAAGTGCTCTGGATGCATTCGTTATGCAACAGCTAAACAATAGCTTATAGTAAAGTACAAATATTTTGTTAAAAAAGGTCTGTGCGTGTGTGTACAAACGCAATGAATGTACTCCAGTGCAAATAACATAAGTACTGCACAAACCTATTATTTACCATCAATGCTATATATAATGCTATAATACTAAGTATTGCACTTACAGTAACAAAATTATTATTAAAAAATCGTAGTCTAGTGTGCTTAATAAGATTGAGTTAAATGTGTGCAGAAGTAGTTAGTGTGTAAAGTGATAGGTTATGCTACATTCATGTTACTTTTGTTTGCTGCTTTTTTAAATGTAACTTCGTGATTGGTGTTATCCAATCAGACTGAGTAATTAGGGCATTTATAAAAAAGCTGCAGTTAGTCTGGTAAATGGGGTGCCGGGTATGGTGAAGCCATGCCAGAGCTCTGACTGTTAAAAGCTTCATAGAGATTGAGAGACTGTGCTCACTGTGTATGCTCACTCTGCTCACTGTACACACTGACTATTGTCACTGGGCTCACTGACTATGGTCACTGTACTCACCGAATATGCTCACTGTGCTCACCGAATATGTTCACTGTGCTCACTGACTACGCTTACTGTGCTCACTGACTGCTCACTGACTATGCTCACTGTGTTCACTGAACATGCTCACTGTGCTCACTGTACTCACTGACTATGGTCACTGTGCTCACCGAATATGTTCACTGTGCTCACTGACTACTCACTGACTATGCTGACTGTGCTCACTAAAAATGCTCTCTGTGCTGACTGAATATGCTCACTGATTATGATCACTGTGCTCACTGACTATGCTCACAGTGCTCACTGAATATGCTCACTGTGCTCACTGACTACTCACTGACTATGCTGACTGTGCTCACTAAAAATGCTCTCTGTGCTGACTGAATATGCTCACTGATTATGATCACTGTGCTCACTGACTATGCTCACAGTGCTCACTGAATATGCTCACTGTGCTCACTGACTATGCTCACAGTGCTCACTGAATATGCTCACTGTGCTCACTGACTATGCTCACAGTGCTCACTGAATATGCTCACTGTGCTCACTGACTATGCTCACAGTGCTCACTGAATATGCTCACTGAATATGCTCAGCGTGATCACTGAATATGCTCACCGTGCTCACTGGCTATGCTCACTGAATATGCTCACTGTGCTCACTGACTATGCTCACGGTGCTCACTGAATATGTTCACTGTGCTCACTGAATATGCTCACTGTGCTCACCGAATATGCTCACTGTGCTCACCGAATATGCTCACTGTGCTCACCGAATATGTTAACTCTGCTCACCGAATATGTTCACTCTGCTCACTGACTATGCTGACTGTGCTTACTGAGCCCACTGACTTTGCCCACTGTGGTCACTGACTTTGCCCACTGTGCTCACTGAATATGCTCACCGTGCTCACTGAATATGCTCACCGTGCTCACTGAATATGCTCACAGTGCTCACTGAATATGCTCACTGAATATGCTCACTGAATATGCTCACCGTGATCACTGAATATTCTCACC
This sequence comes from Danionella dracula, assembly GCA_900490495.1. Lineage (NCBI taxonomy): Eukaryota > Metazoa > Chordata > Actinopteri > Cypriniformes > Danionidae > Danionella > Danionella dracula. Next base: position 19,135,142 of record UELW01000334.1, read on the forward strand.
GTGCTCACTGACTATGCTCACCGTGCTCAATGAATATGCTCATTGTGCCCACTGACAATGCTCACGGTGCTCACTGACTGTGCTCAATGACAATGCTAACTGCTCACTGTGCTCACTGGCTGTGCTCACTGACTATGCTCACGGACTTTGCTCACTGAATATGCTCACCTGCTCAGTATGCCTACTGACTATGGTCACTGTGCTTACTTAATATTCTCACTGTGCTCACCAAATATGCTCACTGTGCTCACCAAATATGCTCACTGTGCTCACCGAATATGTTCACTATGCTCACTGTGCTCACTGACTACTCACTGACTATGCTGACTGTGCTCACTGATTATGCTCACTGTGGTCACTGACTTTTCCCACTGTGTTCACTGAATATGCTCACTGTGCTCACTGACTGTGCTCACTGAATATGCTGTCTGTGCTGACTGAATATGCCCACTCACTGTGCTCATTGAATATTCTCACTGTGCTCACTGAATAGGCTCACTGAATATGCTCACTGGCTGTGCTCACTGACTATGCTCACTGACTGTGCTCACTGAATATGCTCACCTGCTCACTGACTGTGCTCAGTATGCTTACTGACTATGGTCACTGTGCTCACTGAATATGTTCACTTTGCTGACCGAATATGCTCACTGTGCTTACCGAATATGCTCACTGTGCTCACCGAATATGCTCACTGTGCTCCCCGAATATGTTCACTGTGCTCACTAACTACTCACTGACTATGCTGACTGTGCTCACTGACTATGCTCACTGACTTTGCCCACTGTGTTCACTGAATATGCTCACTGAATTTGCTCACTGTGCTCACTGACTGTGGTCACTGAATATGCTCTCTGTGCTGACTGAATATGCTCACTCACTGTGCTCATTGATTATGCTCACTGTGGTCACTGAATAGGCTCACTGTGCTCACTGACCATGCTCACTGTGCTCACTGACCATGCTCACTGTGCTCACTGACTATGCTCACTGCGCTCACTGACTATGCTCACTGCGCTCACTGAATATGCTCACCGTGATCACTGAATATGCTCACCTAGCTCACTGACTATGCTCACTGCGCTCACTGAATATGCTCACCATGATCACTGAATATGCTCACCTAGCTCACTGACTATGTTCACTGTGCTCACTGAATATGCTCATTGTGCCCACTGACTATGCTCACGGTGCTCACTGACTGAGCTCACTGACTGAGCTCACTGACTATGCTCGCTGTGCTCACTGACTATGCTCACTATGCTCACTGAATATGCTCACTGCTCAATGAATATGCTCACTGTGCTCACTCACTGTTCACGTACTATGCTCACTGCTCAATGAATATGCTCACTGTGCTCACTCACTGCTCACGGATTATGCTCACAGGCTGTGCTCATGGACTATGCTCACTGTGCTCACTGTGCTCACTCACTGTTCACGGACTATGCTCACTGCTCAATGAACATGCTCACTGTGCTCACTCACTGCTCACAGATTATGCTCACAGGCTGTGCTTATGGACTATGCTCACTGTGCTCACTAACTATGCTCACTGTGCTCACTGACTATGCTCACTGTGCTAACTGACTTTGTTAAGGCGTTGTTAAGACATCCTGCTCAGGTATTAGTTAGGTTGTGGCTGTTTTACTCCTCGAGAAAGTTAATTTGAGATTTTTGCTGCAATGCATTTTCATTTTGTTTTTATAAGGCCAGTATTTGTTTTATTAGATTATTTTTGATTATTTTGGAGCTCTAGACTCCAGACCTTTGAATTTAATCTTATGACCCTCAGAAAATTTCTCACATTACGACACAAATCCATTTAAAGAAAAGTATACATAAATTCTACTGATCATTTTCACTTTTGCGTGAGCAGCGCAGCTTTGGAATTCTCGTGAGAAGCTTGAGCTCTAGCTCCCTCTCAATCCACCACTGAACCACTTGACGCCTGTCAGACACACATTTAATGAAGCATGAGGCTTGAAAATCCTGTTTTTATTGTAGCAAATGTATTTAATTTTACACCAAATTGAAAGTGCCATTCTTTTTTTCTGTACCAGTAATAAAAAAATTATTTTGGACTGTTCATTCTGCCTCTGAGGAAGTCCTTTTCTTGAAGCCTGTTGTGTGACCTCAGGTGGAGCCGTTATCAGGACTTGTTGATGGAGGAACGACTTTGACTGTTTCGGGGTCCAATCTTGGACAGAGAGCTCATGACATCTTGCAGTCTGTGACCGTTGCGGGAGTGCCCTGCACTGTTCTTCCACATCTTTATGAAGTTTCCACCAGGTCAAAGATCTGATAATGATAATAGCTGTTAACCCTTAAACTACAGAGTAATGCTCTCAGAACGTAATTGCTTTTTTCTCTTCCTTCATCCTCCAGAATCATCTGTACAACCACAGCGAGCAGTGAGGAGAAGTCTGGTCACATCTCAGTGAGGGTTTCTGGTGCAGGATTTGGCCTGTCCAGTCAGAGGTTTAGCTACCATGTGAGCTTTCGATTCATACTGTTTACGCTGTCTTAACAGACTTCCTTTTGCGAGCTACTGATTTCCGGAAACTTAACTCTAGGGCCAAAGCAAACGGTTTTGTGTGTTCGGGGTTCCGAAACAAGATGATGGTTCCTCTCCATTCATTTAAGTGATGCATAATGTATTTTGACATGCATCTGACCCTAAGTAACATTGTAACCTAGGTTTATTTGGCATCACATAAAATTGTTGAGATTTAATCATCAAAAAGATAACATCTAATTATTTTTATAGAACAAACAAAAATATTGCTTTCCCGGGTAATTCTGTTAATCTTTTATAGCTCACTCTAGGCATTTTGAGGACCATTGCTTTGAGTAGTGTGGCTGTTTTGTGCTGCAGGGCTTGCTTTGCTGACCATGGCCCGAACAAAGATTTTGGCATGTTCACAGTTTGATTTATCCTGGGTCCAGTTTGCATTATGTGTGAGCCTGGCACTGGACACCTGAAATCATCTGTGTGACAATCATTATCAGTAAAGGCAGCAAAAGCAACACTTTGGCAAATGTTCTGAACTTTCAGAATAATTCTGAATTCCTTTTTAATTAATCTGTTCAAAATGTGCTAGATAGAATAACAATTGTCATGTACTCCATGTTTAAGAGAGTCTAATCATGATGACGCATGTGAATGGTATTCTATAAGTGCGGCCAGAGTGAAAAAATTAAACTATCAGGCTTCCCAAAGTGACAGAAATCCATTTTTGGCCATATGTGACCGCTATATTTTCTTGACAGTCTGACAAGCTCAATTAATTTTTTTTTTATCTGACCCAGGTCGCTTTAATATGTGTTCCTGAATTTGATGCATATGAATTTATTTTGCAATTCAGTCTGATCGCTCTTTTTGTGTTTTTGTGGGGTTTGTGTCATCTAGCCCAACTTAAACGTGGTTTCTCATAGAAGTGAGATTCTGGAGAAGGTGTTGTTTCACTGAAATAGTTACAGGAAGAAGCTCAGAGATGCATTTAAATAATGTTATCCCATGACTTCTACTCCATTGTTTCCCTTTTAGTTTCTTTCTTAATAGTGTTCATCACTAATATAATTGGCCATGGTCAGATATCGTCCTTTAATGTTTACATCCATTAACAGTACATTCTTGGGTACGTAATTTTCTTTTTTACTCTTAATGTTGAATCACAGCAGCATGTTAATGTCGATTTTACCCCCCAAAAAAATTTAATTGAACAATAAAATGTTGCCTTAGAAGTTTTCTGCTGCTAGAAATGCACACAGCAATGGTGTTAAGAATTTCATCTTGTAGCGTTCCCAGTGAGAGTTCCACTGTTGCGTTTTTTAACGGTTCGGGAACGGTTGTTTTAAGACCAACAACAATGAAAGTATCTTCCCATGAGGTCATATTGTCAAATGAAAGAGTAGTATTTTCACTATAAAAGAACATTTTATTCTTGTCCTGAAAGTTATTTCAAGGTTACCTTTACCTTGTCACTTTTAGAGGACATCATCTGCAATGGGGGAAGTGTTTAAAAACTCGACTTAACTCTGTGCTGTTCACAATGTCTCCTGTAGATGTCATTAGTTGTACACAATATTTACAGAAAAATGTATTCGCAAAGTACATAGATTGCTTACTAATACAAACTCTTGAAGCTCTAAATTATGCTAAAGGGCTTTAAAAAATCTCTTGTTTGTCAATATTATAAGCTGGTTGTTGGTTGTTCTTTGATTTGCGCTCATTTGCTTCTACAGAACCCAAAGCTGCTGGTGGTTTCTCCTCGGAGAGGGCCACAAGCTGGAGGAACGACTCTGACCATCATGGGTAGAAGCTTGTTGACTGGTCAAGTCACTGACATCAGTGTGCTGCTGGGGAATGTGGCCTGTTCATTGTAAGCTCTTGCAGATTTTAGTAACAGGAGACGGACTGAGTGTAGTGAACTCTTTAATGTCCCTTTATCCTGCAGATTATCCGGCATTCAGGAGAACACCATCAGATGTCTCACTGGTGCCAGCAACAGGACCGGAGAACACAGGGTGACTGTGCGCTATGGGATTAGAGAGCGATATTTGCACAAGAATGATTACTTCTACACTCCAGACCCAAATGTTACACATGCCGAACCCTCCAAGAGCTTTATCAGGTGTGTCTGGCTATTCTTGTTTCATTTCACATACAGAACTCTACAGAGTCCAAGAACCCGCTGGGTCACAACAAAAAATTTAAACTGAACAAAAATTCACCCCCCACCCCTAACCCCCACTTCCTTTGCAATTTCATTTTTGTTCAGTTTTGAGTTTTTTTGAGTTTCTGTTCAGAAACTTTGAGATTCACACATATACTCATCATGAGAGCTTTCAAAATTGCTTAAAAAGTGGTCCAATTTCTACCATCACAAACTACTTTTACAATCTTACATGCCCTCCAGAAGCTTGTGTGCTGTCGTCTCCTATAGCTAGAAAATCTTACCAGAACTTTATTATTCACTGTTTCTGGCTGCTTTTAATTTCTCTGATCCTCTTCCATGTGCATTTATAGTCTTTAAAAAAACTTCAGTTTTTAAAGAACACGCATCCAAAAGCATTTGAATGAAACCAATACAGTCAAATACATGTGTTAAAATTGAGAAAACATAGTTACGTTGAGAACTTCTGCTTATTGTTGTAATTGAATTTCATTTAAAACAAGTGTTGTATACCTGAAGACTACTGTTTGCTTTTCTACAGCGGAGGCCGTGCGATCCAGGTTTCAGGTCATAACCTAGATGTGGTGCAAGAACCTCGAATGCGAGTGACTGTGTTCCCACCTGATGTTGTTTCCATCAGGAGGAGAGCCCGAGAACTTCATGACAAAGAAATGGAGTGTGCAGAGAACAGACCGTGTTCTGTCAAACAGGTGTTTCTCTTCACTTTAAACTTTCTCTAACCATGAGCATCTGACTCTGAGCTACTCTAGTTAGAATTGAGCCTAGTGTTTTTCATGATACTGCTCTTTGCATACTGAGCAGGAATTTTTTTATCTTTCACATTTTCGCTGTTCTCTTTTCTATTTGGGTGGTAAATTTTTTGAAAACGATTAACCGTGATAAAAGCAAAAGTAAAACAACAACTTTAAGTATACAAAATGAAATTTATTGCAACAAAAGTTGATTCCACAACAGTAACATCAATAAATCCTAAATCCAAATATACATTACTCTAATATGCTACATAAAAACAAACTTGTTGATCTAATAAAGAAATAAATTACAATTAAAGACCATCACACACCTAGAGGAATTGAAATCCAGTCACTCAAGGCTGATACACATCTATCCGACCTGAGATTCGCACGAATCCTCAGATGGCTTCTTTGCGAAATACATTTCGCAGTCTAGTGTTAAAGTGGATGCAGTGCCATTGGTTGTTGCTTATGTTTGTGAAAAGAACAAATCTGACTCGTTATTAACAACTCCTTTCACGGAGGGAATCATTTTTTTGTGTATTACTTTTTTAATTATCACAAGACACAGATGAGCATGTTTACTTCCTCAGATTAGTGTATGTAACTCTATTGTTGGGTCTCAGTCAATTAATCAATCAGTTTATAAAGTTCTTTTTTAGCAATTGCTTTCAAAGCATCTTCACAAAGTCCTCATGAGTATCAGGTAGAGTAGATAGGAGTTCCTCTGTGAGGGGACTTTCGCTGACTGAGGCAGGTGCTAATCACCTCCCCAGGATAAAGAATATACAAACTCAAGATCCATCGACAAACGGTTTGCCGGACAGCACTTGAAAAAACAAAACTAAACAAAGACAAAACAGAAACTAACAAATGAAAAAACAACGGTTAGAAAACTGTAACACAGACAACAAACAGGTGATCAGCATCTGCTGGTGCAGGAGGAGAGATAAATGATGAGGATAGGTTAAGGGGAACATTGAACCACATTGTTTTGTTTAAACAGTTTGTATGTATATAGTGCTCAGACACCAGATCTATTTAGACAATTATCAAAAGTTAATTCTTTGAATGCTTGATTAAACAGATATGTTTTTAATTTAGTTTTGAAATCTGTGAGCGTAGCTGAGCTCCGGACAACATCCGGGAGTTTATTCCAGAGCTTCGGGGCTCTATATGAGAACGCTCTTCCACCTCTTGTGGATTTACTAACCTTCGGTACAATCAATAGTCCTGCTTCTTGTGATCGGAGAGAGCGAACTGGAATATATCGTGAGAGGAGACTGCTCAGGTTGGCCGGAGCCAAGCCATTCAGTGACTTAAAGACAAGGAGCAGTATCTTGTAGTCAATGGGATAATGTATAGGAAGCCAATGAAGAGAGCACAGAACTGGTGTAATGTCTTCATATTTCTTTGTTCTTGTGAGAACTCTAGCTGCTGCGTTCTGGACTAACTCTAATTTTTGTAGCGTGGCGGCCGAACAGCCGGCTAACAGAGCATTACAATAATCCATTCTGGAGATCATGAAAGCATGAACTAATTTTTCTGCAGCTATGATAGACAGCATGTTCCATACTTTAGCAATGTTCCTGAGGTGAAAGAAAGCAGTCTTAGTAACATAAGAGGTATGGTTCTTAAACGTCAGTTCACTATCTATAATAACGCCAAGATTTTTAACTGTAGTGGAAAAATTAACACTGTGTCCCCAGCTCCATATTTAAAACTCAGACTTAAATCTTTAGATTCTATAATTGCTTTTTAGAGCCAACAAGTAATATTTCTTTTTTTATCAGGATTTAGCATTAGGACATTTTCATTCATCCAATCATTGATACATTCTGAGATCTTATTTAGCGTTAAAGGGTCGTTAGGTTTTGCTGAGATATAGACCCATTGTTTCAAATAAGAGGCGTGGGATATTTTGATTTGTTTCTATTAATTTGTGATAGTAGTTAGTTCTTGCAGTTTTTAGTGCTGGTCTATATTTAGACATGCTCTCTTTCCAGGCAATTTTTATATTTTTTCAATTACGCTCATAGTTTCTGATTTGTCTTTTTAGCACCTTTGTATTATCATCAGACAACAGAGTGGCCTGTCTATCTCTGACTTGTTTTAGTTTAAGCGGGGCTACAGTGTCTAAGCTGCTAGCGAGAATATTATTCAAACTGTAGGTGATTGTTTCAAGTTAATTTTCATCTGCAGGTACACTTGAAAGGTGAGTAATATTTGGTAGGTTTCTTATAAATGCTTCTTTAGTATTTTTGTTTATATTTCTCCCTAGTTGGTAGCGTTGAATGCTATTGGTAATGTTTACAGTATGCGCAGCTCAAGATATAAGATAGTGGTCTGAGATTTCCTCACTTTGAGGCAATATACCAATTTCACTGAGGTCAATGTCATGAGATAGAACCAAATCTAGAGTGTGGTTTAGGCAGTGAGGTGCTCCGACCACATTTTGCTTAAACCCACAGGAATTTAGGAGGTCTGTAAAAGCAATACCCAACGAGTCTTTTTTGTCATCAATGTGGATGTTAAAGTCTCCAAAAATCAGTGTTTTGTCTGCTTCGACCAAAAGATGTGCGAACTAAATTGCGAAATCTTGAAGAAAGCTAGAATTGTGTTTTGGTGGCCTGTAGACAACAGCTAATGTTACAGAGAATGCACACCTTTGTTTTGATACTGCCGGTGCAATATGGAGCACAAGTACTTTGAAGGATTTAATTTTATGTTCAGTCTTTTTGGTTGTGTTTAGGGTATTTTTATATATTGTGGCAACACCCCCACCACGGCGTCGCAGTTGAGCGTGGTTCATGATTGTAACGGTAATTTTTGGGTGTCGCTTCATTTAATCCAAAATAATCGTTTGGAGTGAGCCAGGTTTCAGTTAGGCACAGTATGTCAAGGTTAAGTTCTGAGATTAATTCATTTATGATTTCAGCTTTTGGTGTAAGAGATCTGATGTTTAGGAGACCAAATTTTAGAGAGTATGTTTGTGAGTTGTATACTTTGTAGTCTAATTTTATATTGATCAGATTAAGCAAAAGTGTTAAGCAATTTGTTGTTTTCAGTTTTTTTTATGTTTTCGTGGTATGGACATTGTTTTGATAGCAAATGTTCAGTTTTGACAGTTATTAGATTGGTTACTGAGGCAGTGTTCTAAGGTGTTATATTTGGAATTATTTAGTCAGATGCTAATAAGGGCCCTAGAGATGTTATCTGACAGAAGTTTAGAGCCTAGCTTGCTTGGATGGAGGCCGTCAGGACGGAAGAGATTAGGGCGCTCCTAGAAGACATTCCAGTTGTCAACAAACAGTAATTGCTCTTCTTGACAGAAGGTGGTGAGCCACTCTCTGAGTGCAAAAAGTCTGCTGAATTTATCGGTTCCCCTTCAATATGTCTGCAGAGGGCCAGAGATGATAATTTGTGTTACGGGTGACAGGCGGCGAGCAGTGCGGATCAGTTTACTGTAAACCGCTTTTAGCACCTCTGACTGAGGACGAGACGTATCATTAGAGCCGACGCCAGGACCACAGCCTTGATGTTGCCGTCAGGCTTCAGGATTGCAGATAAACGTGCGGCTAAATCAAGAACCCTAGCACCGGGGAAGCAGTGCGTACGCGCTTTGTTCGTACCGACAGTCGCTTGGATGTGTTGAACGATGGAACTACCAATCACCAGAGTATTCATCTCAGGTTCGTCGAGAACTGTGAACCAGTTCTGGGTGCGGATCTCAAAGCTTGGTTGCGCGGGAGGAGTGCCTCCTCTTCTTTTCACAAAACAAGAAAGCAGGACTGTGATGGTCGAGTGCTTGCGTGCAGTTTACTGCAGCAGCATGTGTCCTTCTGGGTACAGACGGTGAAGTACTATTAGATTTTTTATGAGCAGAGATTGCCACACATAGCCACACCTTCGCAATTTGGTGAGGAACAGTGTGGTGAGGCCATATTTTGTAGAGTAATATCTGGCTGCTTTATCAATATTTTTTAGGTTATTATTACTTATTAAGTTTAACAGGAGTTAAACTTTTTAGCTGCACTATAGACTACACTAACACTGTTGTTTAATGGGGCATGTTAAAAAATAAATAAAAGCGAGCTTCGAAGCCAAATTTGCTTGGTGTTTAACTAAGTTGTAGGTTTAAGAAAACAGTTAATTCATTTATTTATTTATATAAAACTTAATATTGATTCTTTTATTTATAGAGTTTCACAATTATTAACAAATGTTTTTTTCAGTTTAGCCTTCTATGGATTGATCAGCCTTGAACAGACCCATCAGTGACAAGGGAAGCTGAACCGAAAGAGCCAAATTTGTGTCTTTGTCATAACGGTTTGAAATTTGATCAGATTGTTTCCTATATGAACGATACAAATGAATCATTCAAGTGAACTATTCTTTTAAATGAATGAGTCATTAGAACGAATCACCAAGTTAAACGAAACTTCCCATCTTTCCTCAGAGCAGAACATCCACACCCTAGTGGCTTTAGAATCTTCAAGCTTCTGGATGTTTATATTGTCTTTTTTGTCTGTCTCGTCCTCTGCTTTTTAGCTTGCAAACAAACAATGGGGAGCTCCAGCATTGACGACAAAGTGGGTTTACTTCTTCGGTTTCTCTTTGTCACCTGCTGCTTTCTCTCGAGACGCATTCACATATACATTTAAGGCCATCACACACCTAGACAAATGTGTATCATGTGACTTGCTGATGTTCAAGAACATCAACCTTAACAAACACAAGCCACACAAACAAGCTGCTTTAACTCAGAAAGTATCAAAGTTTGAAAAGCACTTACAATTCCAATGTCACAGAGGGAAATTTCTCAAAAATGAATTCTAACAGAGCAAGAATGCTGCCAGAACACCACTGGAGCACAACAAACCCTAAATCCTCTGGATCTTGTTCCCAGAGATAGATGTTAATACAAGCAACAATCTCCACTCATTGATGCACATTAGTGGTTCATTTGTGAAGTAATCGCAAGTAATAATAATGGTCAGCCTTGAGAGCCAATCGGAGCAAGGACAACCGTGAATTAGAATGTAGTTTGATGATGTGCAATTTTGGGAGGCAAATTAGAGTTTGGTGAGAAACAGTGAGAAAGATCTGTTTTGCAAAGGATAACTTGACTAGCAAACAAATTGATACCTGTTTGCAAATATACACATGTATTTGAGCATCACCTGAACTCTAATCTGAAATCAATGCTGTAAACACATGTACATTTTTGACAAGATTTTGGATCTAATTCATTCAGGTGAATTTTGGCACATAGACACTCTTGTACTTGGACAAATCTCGGTTCCTCTCACAATTGCGATCACAAATACAGTTGTACCCAGACACCGGGTGGCGCTATGGGACAATTCACGCTTGTCGTCTCCAGAAAAACCTACAAGCAAGTGCCTTTTCAGCTGTTTTTTTTCTCTTGTTGTCAGTTTGTTAATTCGTTGTTTTGAGAATGATAATTACCAGTTACATTGGCACAATGCAACATCAAATGATCTTTTAACATTAAAAAATATATTTGTCATTGAATAATTTATTGTCAGCATCCATATATTACAATATAGTTTTAACTGGAAAGTGTATCTATACTATTTTGTTCAAGTGATCTCTTTAATGAAGACATGCATCACGCAAAGTTATATATCTGTTTTCCTTTTGTAGTCCACCTTTTTTTAAATGTGAAAATAGTAATTGTTTGTAATTTATTACAATTTGTTTTCCTTAACATGTTACAAGTTTTAATTCATATGTTGCATATTGCAGCTATAACTTAAGCATTTTTAATAAATTAGTCTTATGTTAAAATTATTGACATAAATGTATTTTCTTTCTTTTAATCCCAACTCCCAGGTGGAGAACTATTTCACACATTTCTGCATAAAACCTTGAGCTTAAATGATCAATGGCCATACAGCTGCATTGAGAACATTATGCCACCACTCAGATGTTTTAGCTAGTTGACAAATTTCTGGCTAATTTCACCCGTCGATGAAATAATGGCCCAACACGAGGAACCTATAGACGTTTGATGACCTAGGTATCTGTAAAAAAGGTGGACAGCCATAAGATCAGCATCATATCTCTTTTAAAGTGCCTACTAATAACTAGGGATGTCTCGATCAGGTTTTTTTTTGTTTCCGATCATTTGTGTTCGAGTATCTGTCGAGATATCAGTCGAGTATCAATCCTGATATTTCTTGATCTGATCACTTTTTTTTTATCCCGATACAATTCATCAGTTTGATCATGTTCCTAGATCACATACATTTTGGCAGTGCAATAAAAAAAGGATTCAAGCTGTCAAGTTTCTATTTTATTATTCGTTCATGAACAGACAAGCAAGTATTTCTTTCACTGCAATAGTACAACAAAATAAAGCATACATAAAATCTACAGCATAAACAATGTAACTAAAACAAGTTACTGCACTGTTAAAAAAAATGGGCCCAATAGATTTTCCAGATTCTGTAAAATTAGTATAGTAATATTTTCGCTGTAGTATGAACCAAGTAAGTCTGTTGAATGAAACTCTTTTGGTTTCTCTTCAGTTCTGGGGGTCCTGTGAGGCTAGAAGCTCATCTCTGCTGCTGTGTCGCTCTCCTGCTGTGCTCGCTGCTGCAGACGCTGATCACATGCATGTCCATTTCCTGTTGGATAACTTGCGCTTCGACTTCACCTCGGTTAGCCATGAGAACCAGCCTTTCACCTATGAGCCTAATCCAACGCTGCATCCCCTGAACCACCAGGATCCTAGCAAACCTTACCGCTACAAACCAGGATCAGTCATCTCTGTGGAGGTCAGCGGGGCCATTTCTCTCTCTTGCTTTCTCTTTCTCTCTAACTGTGCTCTGTCAGAGATGAAGATATGAAATTCTTGGAGTAAATTAACTAAAAGAACTGTGTGTAAAACTGTTCATTTTAAAGATGTGTAAAATCTGAAAATTTAATAAAAAGTGAACATGCACACACAGACGTGCACGCATGCACGTGCACACACACACTTTTGCTTTCTTTCTCCCTCTCTCTGTTTCTCTCTTTGTTTCTTTCTCTTTCTTGGTCCATCTCTGTCTCTCTTTCTTTTACTTTCATTTTGTATTTTAGTGCATATAAATACTTAATCATTTCTCTCACTTTTCACATCATGACCTCAGGGTGAGAATTTGGACGTGGCCATTTCTAAAGAGGAAGTGGTGGCAATGATTGGTGAGGGGGTCTGCACTGTCAAAACGCTGACACACAATCACCTGTACTGTGAGCCTCCTTCCCAGCAGCCACCTCTAGCCCTCAGGCAGGGGCACCAGCGAGAAGGAGCAGATGCTTTCCCTGAGTTTACAGTAAGCTTCAAACCATAGACACATATTTTTTACTTAGTAAGCAAGTACATTATGTCAAATGTATTTGTAAAGCAAATTTCAAAAGGTGAACCGCCCAGGTTGTTCGCTATACAACAGTACAATTGTGGAAATAGAAACAATAAAATAAAAGTACAATATTTAAAACAATTTCAAAATCCTTACCATATAAATAAGCCTTTAACCTAGTTTTAAAAATTAAAATATTGTCTGATAGAAGGATATCAGGGGGCAGTTCATTCCAAAGCCTCAGAACAAGCTCTGTCACCCCTAGACTTCTGATTGGTTCTAGGGATCTCCAGAAAACCCAGATCAGCTGACTGCTGGGACCTCGTGAGCTGAGGCAGGAGACTGGAGTCCCGCTATATATATATTCATTGATGGTCCTATACCAGGGGTCGGCAACCCGTGGCTCTGGAGCCGCATGTGGCTCTTTAGCGCTGCCCTAGTGGCTCCCTGGAGCTTTTTCAAAAATGTTTGAAAAAGGAAAAAATTAAAGGAAAAAGGTAAATATATATATATTTTTAATATGGTTTATATGGGAGGACAAACATTCTTAACGTTTTCCAATGCTGTAAAAGAGTGTAAAATAAATATTGAATTTCAACATTTCTGTCAGCGACAATTTGCGTCATCACCCGCGACACACGTTTCTATCAGCGGGGCGGGATGCCAGGTAAGGTGGCTGCTGTAAACACACCGGCGGCTGTGTGAAGGGCCATGGATCCCAAAGAGAAAAAGAGAAACATAACTGAGGAGAACAGAGGATTCTTGGACCGAATCCTTTACATTCATTGCCGATGCAGAAGGATTGCCTGAATGTTTGCTCTGTATTGGGAAGTTGTCTAATTACAAGAGTAACGTGGAAAGACATTTCCAGGGAAGGCATGCACGTATTTAGTAACAAAGTGGCTGTGATTTTATATACTTATTTTCAAAAGGCTGCTGTTTTTTTTAATAAATGTATGCTGCGTTTTTTCGCATTGTTGCCCAGTTAAGGGGCACGTTGTGCACGTTCCATTTTGATGTTGTTTTTAGGAATCCTCAAAATAAAAATGACATCAAAAAAAGATTTCTTTATTGGATTTCTCTAATTTCATCAAAGCAATGAAACATAATTCGTTAATATTGTAATCGTACAACAGAGTAGTCACGTGGTGCGTCGTTCTCTACAGGATTCAGTGCAGAGAAAATAAACATTTAATCATGAAGGCTCATTATGTATTCGTAGCAAACTTAGTCATTGTTATAGTAGGCTAATATAGATACATAAAGCATGTGTTGCTTATACAAGGCTTTTAATTTTTTGCGGCTCCAGGCATATTTGTTTTTTGTTTTTTTGGTACAATATGGCTCTTTCAACATTTTGGGTTGCCGACCCCTGTCCTATACACAAATAAGTGAAAAGTTACTGGAATCCAGTGAAGGGAGGCCAGGACGTGTTCAAATTTCTTTGTGCCTGTCAGCAACCTAGCGGCAGCATTTTGCTCAAGCTGAAGTCTAGATATTGCCTGCTCAGGAAGCTCCAAAAATACCTTTGTGTTGTGTTGTGTATGTGTTTTGTGGGAATCACATCTAATGAGCTAGAAGTCTTCATCTGCTTTACTATCTTCTCAAGCTCTGAAAGAGAAAGGTCATAAAGAGAAGAAAAAATAGGCTTAATGTCAAAGAATTGAGACTAAAAATGTCTTCGTTTTGGGACTCGATCGTTTTCACACTCCTGTGGTGAATATATTGTGTAAAGCTCTGTTTGATTTTCTAGGTGCAGATGGGAAACCTGAACTTTTCTTTGGGGCAGGTTCAGTATGACTCTCTCAGTCACTCCATCTTTCCTCTGGTAGCACAGGTTGGAGTCGGAGCTGTTGCTTCTCTTGTTGCCTTCATCGTCCTCATTATTGTGTTTATATATAGGTGAGTATGACACAGAATCTACAAAAGAGATGTTGAGTTTCATTTGATTCATATTTTATTATGATTCTTTTTTTGTTTGTGTTGTTGCTTTTTGGTTTCAAGTTATAGTTGGTTATTAGTGTATTCGGTTTATTGTGTTTAATGTGTGTATTTCATTTACACCCTTTACTCAGTTTACTGCACCTGACTGTTGTTACTCGAGTTATTTTGTTATCCAATTGCAGCCAACCGCACTCTCCTTAGGCTACACTTCCCACAAGCCCCTGGTCCAACAACTTATGTCTTTACCACAATCACTTCCTAGTTTTTACTGTTCACTGTGTTTCTTTCTGGCTCACTTATTTCTGTGTATCACTGCAATCATCTTACTCCTTCATCCTTGTACTTTCAGCGTTTGTTGTACATGTATACTTATCTTATGATATACTGCCTCTCTCCTGTTCCTTTTCCTATCCTGAATACATCTCGGTGCCCAACTGCCTATGTCACAACCATCTTACAACGATGCAACCAATTACAATTTCAGACATCATGACACTACCAAGGTAGTCTTAACAGGCTAAACATCTGATGGGTTTGGTACACTTTAAAGGAAACCCTTCAAGAACGTTGAAGTCGTGATCTGATTGGTTTTCGTTTAACCAGAATTCTGCCGGGCAATGAAGTTGAGTCATATGGCCGAGAAAAAAATCAATCATCTACTGAAAATTAGCGATTATCATTAAACACTAAGTTCACACCCTACACTGTGAGTTTTTCTTGATGCAGTTAGTGCAATCAAATACAGATGGCTTGAATGGTTTTTCTGTCTTGATTGATTTCAGCTTCACAGTTCACATTAAGTTCACAGGATGCTATCTTGTGATTTACTCAGCACTGAGTTCGAAGGTTGATCGATGTGTTTGTCAGACTTCCAGGCTGCATTGTTCTGTAACAGAGCGAGGCCACGTGTTCTTATGTCAGTAGAAACCTTACTGGTTTGTGTTTCCATGTTTAATTGTGGGTTCTGCACAGAAAGGGCGATTTTTCCAGGAACATGAAAATAATAATATTCGGTCCAGAGTCTTCTTTACATAACTTTGTGTTCTGTTATCTACTTTTTAAATGATTTGTTGGAAATCAGTATGTTGTTGTTATAATAATAATGATAATGCCTTCAATTTATACAGCACTTTTTTTTGGCAATCAAAAACTATTTACAATTATCAGAGCATTATTCATTCACCCCACATTCACTCTCTGGTGGTGATAAGTTACCTTGGTAACTTCTCTGAAGGCCTGGCAATGTGAGACTCCACGTCAAGGAACTTTTCTCGATAAAGTTCAGACGGCAATAGATTTTTACAATACTTCCTATTTGAACCTGATTGTTAATTATAAACAGGTTAATGTTGATTTTGATATTGTGTTGATTCTTAACCAGTGGGTTTCATAATTTTTCATATGTTAAATTCAAGTTTCTATTAATTTTGATACCACTTCAGTCTTTAATTAATCTGTATTTGTGAATTGTTTGGCTATTAATTAATGCCTGTATAATGCATTACAGTATATATCTAAACTAAAGTGCAACTGAAAATCCTTTTAGAAGCATGGAAAAAGATAACAAAATAGTTTAAATACTTTGTGTTTTCTTTTGAGCAGAAGAAAGAGTAAACAAGCCCTGAGAGATTATAAGAAAGTTCAGATCCAGTTGGAAAATCTGGAAACCAGTGTGCGAGACCGCTGCAAAAAAGAGTTCACTGGTAAGTTAGGAGCTGCTACTTAAATGGAGATGTATTAAGCTTCCTGATGTAAGTTACAATGCCCGAGTTCTTTTATGTTATAGATTTTCAATGTTCATCAGATGCAGAACTTTATTTGAAGTAAATATTTGAAACTCTCTAAACAGTGTGCAGTGATTTACCACTGGAAATACATTTTAATAAATGATCAACTTCTTTAGTGGTTGTTTGGTCATCATAAAGCATTTTCTTTTGTGTCCGTTAATCCTCAGACCTGATGACTGAAATGATGGACATGTCAAGTGATCTAGTGGGTTCTGGGATCCCCTTCTTGGATTACCGCAGATATGCTGAGCGGATCTTTTTCCCTGGTCACCGTGAGTCTCCGCTTCAGAGAGACTTGGATGTGCAGGAGTGCCGTCGAGCCACTGTGGAGCAGGGGCTCATCCAGCTCTCCAACTTGCTCAACAGCAAGCTCTTCCTTACAAAGGTACAATAGACATCCATTACCCTAATGGAACGCTTAATCAAACAAATAACCATTTTTGTTTACAGCACTTTAGTTTTAAAGGGAAGCTATCATATAAACTCAAACTTTGGTTTAGATATAAAGTGTGCATAAACACTTTGAACACACTCCTGTTAGACTTGTTTAAAACCAAGTTTTTGTTCTCATTTTAAAAGTAAAATGTCATCAAAATTCCTAGCTGTGTTCTCACAGAGTTTTTTTTTATCTTCATAAAATACTCTCCCCCCAGGCCTGCCCACCAGGTGTATTTACCACCAGATCAATAAATAATATGAATGACATGCGCAAACCAAGTTGAAAACTCTCAAACATCAAATTATTTAAATAACTGTTTTAGCATGGACTGGACTTGATAAAATTTCCTGGACAGAATGTATTTCTTTACAGTATCTGCAATGCAGAGGCTTTTTGTTTTGCATATTTTGCAAAAAACTAAAAAAAAAAACTATCCAGGAATGCCGTAGTTACACCCCGACTCTTTTCAACGTAACATCCTGACCACAGAGTCAGGACCAAAGGACTATGCTTCTTACAGTACAGCATCCGCGTCACTGCGCTAGGTAGCTAGAGGATGAAGTTACTTTGTAAAATGTATAAATAAAAAAAACATCAAAATCCATCATGGACTCATCTAATCTGATTAAATAGTCTATGCCAGTGGTTCCCAATCTAGGCTCCCCTCAGGGGGGCGGCAGAGTTCACAAGGGGGAGGATATACATGTTGAGGTGAAAAAATATGGGGTTTTATAGCCCCACAATTCTGAGTGCAAAAAGACCAATTTTGAGAGCGCAAAAAGCTAATTTGCCTGCGCGTGAGCTGCGTTTTGTGAATGAAATCTTCCCGTGTTGAAAAACGTAATCTGAGCAAGCAAAAATCAATTTTGATTGTAAACCCGCGCATAGCCCACACTGTAATGTTCAACTGTACGATCCACCGCCTAGCACTCGTCAGTAAAGCACTGTCCAGAGACCTCAGTGACACACTGGCGACTGTAGTAAAGGTCGTAAACTTCATTAAAGCTACCAGCCAGAGATTATTTATGCAACAGTTTGAGGAGGAAGTGCAACATACTCTCCTACTAGAACTGCGAGATACAGTATTGGAATTTCTGTAAAGACAAAACTAGCGTTACACACAATGTGAGCAGCTGTTACATATTTTCTGGATTAAAACGGCATAAAAGTAGATCCGTACTTACAATCTGTACTAACTTGACAGTAAATGCACAGCTATTTTTATGCTTATATTCATGTTTATTATAACATTTAGTTTTACACATCAAGTGTATGTTAATGCACAGATGAAACAAAGCAAAAATTTTAATAATAATGCCTATGTATTCATAAAAATTGTATTTAACTTCATTTTAATACATTTCATTCAATATAAATGTAAAAAACTGATTAATGTACTATACATATGATGTACTAATAATACACACACATATGTATGAATCTGTAAAATGTATGTACAACAGACTCAGGGTAGTTCTTTTATATGTAGATGGGGGGCCCCTGGGAAAAAGGTTAGAAACCACTGGTCTGTGCTACTCTATCTAAAAAAATGCTACCACTAGATCAGGAGAATGGCTGACTAAATTCCAAAAGGGCTATATCGAGGTAAGCTGGAGATTGAACATCTTTTTCTTTCTTTTTTTCAAACAGATGTTCCTTTGAAGATTTGTCCTGACAATTGTCAATGTTGACTACTATAAAATTAATTAGACTATCTAGCTGGCCATACTTTCCAGCCCTTGCTAAACAATCTTGTTAAATGTTCTAAACTTTAAAATGCACCTATTTGATCGTACAATTAGAAACAACTGACTCTTAATTAATCATTCAAGAGCAGGGTTGACCAAACCAGTTCTCGGATTGTTATCGCTCTCCAGATGTACAAAATACAACCTCAGCTAATGTGGTCAGGTGTGTTCCTTAAAGGCATGCAAAACCAAATGCTGACTACTCTCATGAATCTTCTTTGTGTTTGATGCTGTAGTTCATTCACACCCTTGAGATCCAGAGGACCTTTTCTCCCAGAGACAGAGGATACGTGGCTTCTCTTCTGACGGTGGCCCTGCACAGCAAGTTGGAGTACTTCACGGACATTCTCAAAACTTTGCTGAATGACCTAGTGGAGCAGTACATCGCAAAGAACCCCAAACTCATGCTCCGCAGGTGAGAAACACTCATAAACCAAAGGAACACCTTCTTATGATCTTTATGATTATTTGATATGTGGCTATCGTTTTCTTTTCAGAACAGAAACAGTGGTAGAAAAGCTCTTGACCAACTGGATTTCCATCTGTCTCTATGGCTTCTTAAGGGTTAGTATGAAAACGGCAAAGATTGTTACAATTTGCTATATTTTGTCATGTCTACTTGTTCTATAATATAGACATAAACATTTCAATCTAGAAGCACCTTGTATGGCAAGGACAACAAAGAGATCAGCTTCCCAACTTGAACCTAATATACCCCTTGTAGGTCTTTCTATGGACCTATGCAAACTCATATTCAAATGCTTCTAAATAGCAAAAAATAACATAAAACAACCTAATTTTTTGGTTTCTCACCTAGTGTTGCAGGAAACGTCGCCTGCACTTTCTCATAGCTTAATTTCTGCCAAAATTCCACTTTCCCTCCCTCAGCTGATGGATCCTGAACAGAACTAGAGCAGAAAGGTGGAGCACATAAAGCCAGTTCTCAGATCTCTACACTACCCACCAGTGACAATTCAGAATAGAGTATAAAGTGAGTCTATACGTCACAAAACCGCTCAGCACAAAAATACATTATAGATATTTTGACTGTGCAAAAACCAATTCGAGCTCTCAGATCACTGGGCTCATATCAGTTAGAACAACCACGGCTCGCTACAATGCAGGAGAAGTGCTTTCAGATACTATGCTGCCCGCAGCTGGAACCAGCTTCTGGAGGAGATTAGAAGAGCTAAAGCTGTTGGTTTTGTAATGTGCATTTATTGACTGAAGTTTTCTGTCTGAACAGCTGTGAGTTTAGGAACTTCCCTTTTCTTTTGTTCTATGATTTTTATTTAATCTGTATTTTTAATGTTTTATGCATTTTTTTTAATCTCTGATCTGTTTTTATTCTTCTGTGACCATCTCGATCAGGAATTCCTTTCAAATTTGTGTACCACAGTAGAGTAGTTGAGCTCATCAGACTGTGAACAGAAATGTGATCAGAACTTGCCTGAGATGCTGATATTGTGACTCTTTTAGCATTCTGCAGGCGAGTCCCTGTACATGCTCTTCAGAGCCATTAAACACCAGGTGGACAAAGGACCAGTGGATGCAGTGACTGGCAAAGCCAAATACACCTTAAACGACAACCGGCTGTTACGAGAGGATATGGAATATCACACTCTAGTAAGACTAGATAGAGATTAGAGCATACATTTAAAGACTTGAGTAAATCAACAATCTCCTCCTCTCTCCACTACAGCATTTTGTGTTAAAGGAAAACTTTTATTTTGTTTTTTTAGTATAGTGTTTGTTAAATGAAGCTGTTTTATAACTGCTCTGTAATCTCTTCACTGCAGAATATATACAGGGAGTGCAGAATTATTAGCCAAGTTGTATTTCTGAGGATTAATTTTATTATGGAACAACAACCAGGTTCTCAATGAACCAAAAAAATAATTAATATCAAAGCTGAATATTTTTGGAAGTAGTTTTTAGTTTTAGCTATTTTAGGAGGATATCTGTGTGTGCAGGTGACTTTTACTGTGCTTAATTATTAGGCAACTTAACAAAAAACAAATATATACCCATTGCAATTATTTATTTTCACCAGTGAAACCAATATAACATCTCAACATTCACAAATATACATTTCTGACATTCAAAAACCAATCAGTGACCAATACATTCTTTGTACAACCTTTCTTTGCAAGGACACTCAAAAGCCTGCCATCCATGGATTCTGTCAGTGTTTTGATCTGTTCACCATCAACATTGCGTGCAGCAGCAACCACAGCCTCCCAGACACTGTTCTGAGAGGTGTACTGGTTTCCCTCCTTGTAGATCTCACGTTTCATGAAGGACCACAGGTTCTCTATGGAGTTCAGATCAGGTGAACAAGGGGGCCATGTCATTGGTTTTTCATCTTTTAGACCCTTTCTTGCCAGCCATGCTGTGGAGTACTTGGACGCGTGTGATGGAGCATTGTCCTCCATGAAAGTCATGTTGCAGACTTCTTTCTGTACCACTGCTTGAAGAAGGTGTCTTCCAGAAACTGGTAGTAGGACTGGGAGTTGAGCTTGACTCCATCCTCAATCCGAAAAGGTCCCACAAGCTCATCTTTGATGATACCAGCCCAAGTCTTGATGTTTCAGCTTGTGTGTCTTGTTCAGTGGTGGTCGTTTTTCAGCCTTTCTTACCTTGGCCATGTCTCTGAGTATTGCACACCTTGTGCTTTTGGTCACTCCAGTGAGGTTGCAGCACTAAAATATGGCAAAACTGGTGGCAAGTGGCATCTTGGCAGCTGCACGCTTGACTTTTCTCAGTTCATGGGCAGTGATTTTGCGCCTTGGTTTTTCCACACGCTTCTTTTGAATTGAATTTATTTTGAATGAAACGCTTGATCGTTCGATGATCACGCTTCAGAAGCTTGGCAGTTTTAAGAGTGCTGCATCCCTCTGCAAGATATACTGTTTTTGACTTTTCGGAACCTGTCAAGTCCTTCCTTTGACCCATTTTGCCAAAGGAAAGGAAGTTGCCTAATAATTATGCACACCTGAAATAGGGTGTTGATATCATTAGACCACACCCCTTCTCATTACAGAGATGCACATCACCTAATATGCTTCATTGGTAGTAGGCTTTTGAGCCTATACAGCTTGGAGTAAGACAACATGCTTAATGAGGATGATATGGTCAAAAACTTATTTGCCTAATAATTCTGCACACAGTGTATGTATAAATATATATATGTATATATATGTATATATATATATATATATAGATATATAGATATATAGATATGATATAGATATATATATGGATGTATATATATAGAGATATGTAGGTATATATATATACATATATATGTATAGAGAGACAGATATATATAGATACAGATAGATATTAGATACATATAAGATACATATACATATATACATATATAATACATAGATAGATATAATATATATATATATATAGATATATATATATAGATATATACAGATAGATATATACATATATAATAATATATATATATATATATATGTATATATATATATATATATATATGTATATATAATATGTATATATATATATATCTATAATATGTATATATATATATAGTATATATATATATATGTATATATATATATATGTATATATATATATATGTATATATATAAATTGCTCTGGAATGATAGTTGTAAACTCCTGATGATTAACTCAGGTTTTCAGCTGCTTTTACCACCAAACAAAGCAAACATTTAGTTGTACAGTATAATCAAAATCATTAAAATAAAAAAAAGGTTTAATAACCTGTAAAATAGCACAAATATCAGACATTTATTACATTATTTAGTAGAGTTAAAGATATTCATTAGGAATCATACATTGAAACTTTTTGAACAAGATTTTTATTTATTAAAAGTTATCCTCTCACTGAAATTGAAATAATTTTTGGGTAAATTTTTTTTGCAAAATAATCGATTAAATAAGTTGAATTAAGTTAAATTAAAGTTAAAGTTAATTTAATCAGATGTTTATCTCTTTCAAGCGTGAGGGGCAAGTGATCAGTCTGCTTTTTTTAAATGAAAAAAATTAAGAAAAAAAACTGGTCAATTCAAATTAATTTGCTAATAAATCAGTCATACACTATAATTTAAGTTCATTTAAATAAACAAAAGGTTGTCATCATACTTACATTTTTGTGTTTGTATTGATTTTTTTAGAGTGTTAATGTGGTGATGCAGGGTTTGGGAGTGAGTGAGGCTCAGCCTGTTGCAGTTAAAGTGTTGGACTGTGACACTGTGAGTCAGGTGAAGGAGAAGATTCTGGAGCAGGTCTACAAGAGTGCGTCTCACTCACAGAGAGCACACGCTGATGCTCTGGAGCTTGGTAAGAACCCACGCTGGCTTTTCTTTCGCTCACATACTGTACATACTAGAATCTTTTTACTCAAGTGTTTCAAATTAACTTCTGTTTGAATAATGCACCTTTTTAATTTTCAGTATGAAACTCAAATTATTTAAATAGTATGTAACACTTGTTTATTTAATGCTAATTTAGTACTTTTTCACTCTCATAGAATCAATTGCACTTTACCTGTGTCCCTGCAGTTACCTTGTGTCGCTTAGCCTTGCCAGTTGCTTAATTGAATCATAAAGGAGATACACGTGAACAAACATGTGTTACGTATGTTACGATGTAACTAAAGGGGACCTGAGATGAAATAGAAATCTTTCAGGTTTGAACTTTGCCGTGTGTTCACAACCCTTTTAATGTTTGAAATAGATGGCTCTATAAAATAAACAATAATAAAATTACAATGGTAATAATGGTTTATTTTCCATCCAGGTGAATTTGTCACATTTGTATATATTTTTTATCTTAATCAAGAATCAGTTTTTTAAGATTTTTTTGAACATTATACATTGCCTAAACATAATGCAAGCTCTGTCGGTTTGACCACATTTTTTAACATGATGCATTTTTCTTCTTTTTTTTCTTCTTTTTAATGTAGCAACTAGCAACACATTTAGTGTTATTTTCTGTGGTACTTGTAGACTTAGAAGTGTTTCTGAAGGTCTGCTCTTCGCTTACTGGAGAGACTTCAAAGGATTTGCTGATGCATTATATCAATAATACAATGGATTTGGTAGTTTGCTGTCGCTGTAGAGCTTTATGAGATGTGGTCTTGTGCTCAGGTGTCAGATGTAGAGAGAATCAAATTGATTGTAGCTTTTGATAATAAAAGTAAAAACATTTAACATGTTTTCAAAAGAAAAGCATACATCTACTCTTTTATGTTAAAGCCATTTACTAAAATCATTCAAGTTCATTTTACTCTTTGTTTATGCGCACACAGTGCTCCATATTGACAGAAAACACAGACTTGTATACATTTTTGCAGCTTTATCAAAAAAGAAAAACTGAAACATCAGCTGATCTTAAATAATTCAGACCCTTTGCTAGCAGAATGATGCTTTCGATGTATTTAGCCCTTTTCCAGATGCCCAAAGACACTTAACAATTTTAATATCTTTATTCATTCTCTCTGCATTCATACTCTGGTGGTGATAAGCTACCTTGGAAGCCCTGGGGCAGTCTGACAGAACGTGGCTGCCATTTCGCACCTACGGCCTCCTGCTCAGCACCAAACACACTCCACCAAACACATCCATATAGAAGCATCCTTTCGATCTAATACAGCCATGAGGCTTTCTGTTAAGTATGCAGGAAGATCCTCTCCAGTTCTATCAAGTTGTAATGTGAATGTTGGTGGACAGACATCTCTCCAGACATGCTCTGGTATAAAGCCCTGGCTGGTGCAGTACTGGAGGAATGGTCTTTGCATTCTTTGTTACCTCTCACCAAAGTTCCTCTAGCCTGATGGCTGAGATTGACTGGACGGCCAGCTCAAGGAAAGCTTCTGGTAATCCCAAACGTCTTCCTTTAGGTTTTTAGTCATAAGGCACCCGCTTTTCATTTACTCTGCCATGCACCGTGAGCTGTAAGGTCTTTGATTTTGATGGTAATAAATGTGTGGTATTCTCAATCAATTCCAATCAGTATAATCAAGCACAGCATGTCTCAAATGAAGGGACTGTCTGAAGAGGTCACTTGAGTGAAATATGAGAGTGCCACAGCAAAGGAATTGAGTACTTGGGTAAATAACCAGTGCAATTTTCTATTTAAATAATCTGTCAAAGTGTGAACACTTCTGTGTGTGTTTTTCTTATTCTGGTGCTTTGTATGCTTTATTGAAGAAAATTGAAAATGAACCAAATGGCTTTATTAAATTACTGCAATATAAAAATTAAAACATTTAAAGGTATCTGAATACGTACTTCCCCTGCTGAGTCAAACTGTTGCTTGATTTTCATAGATATAACAGGAGCTACATGATATCTTATAAAATGAGTCACTCTTAGGCTTTGGATCTCTGACACACCTTACCATCAGCTCATTATCTGCAGGTCAACTATAATATTTTTAGCACACTTAATAGTCTAGCCTTCAGAGTCTGTTGTACGTTCTTGGCTGCAAAGAAGTACTGAACTGGGTTCTTTCATGATCAACACTTTATGATAGAGTGAATAAGTTTCACTGAACCCTTAGATTGGAAAAAAAAAAGATTTCTTAACCCTGGTTATCTGCTTGATTTTTTTTTTTTTTTTATTAATTTATTTTTTTTATCTTGTCAGAGTGGCGCTCTGGTGTTGCAGGTCATCTGATTCTCTCTGATGAAGATCTGACTTCTGTAGTTCAGGGCAACTGGAAACGTCTCAATACACTACAGCATTATAAGGTACATCTCTCCCCCTCTTCTGCCTCGCTTCCACCACAATAGAGCTGCACAATTAATCCAAATGTTCTTTTGATAATGATATCTGTGACACGTGATCAGTTTATAAAAATTCTTGCTAAAATTACGGCGGCCGAGAGGTGCAAAACAATTCACAATTAATAAGAAAACAAGTTAACAAAAGATAAAACAAAACCGCAAAAGCTCAAACAAATTTACAATTCAGAAAACACAAGGGCAAATTCAGAAAACACAACATTCCGACCAAAAAGGGAAGAGGTTACACCATTTGTGAACCAACAACTTGGCGCTGATTAAAGATAGGAAGTGACATTACGCTTTGTTAGCGGCTAAAGTTTTTGAAATTGTAACGTGGATACGAGGGTCTATTTCTGCTCACACAAATGCTCTGTGGGTCTCTGCAATCATTCATGTGTTCTGTGTTCGAGCCTTGTGTAGTAGACATTCTGTTTCCCTCGACATACATTGGGAAAACTGTGACTGATATAGAAAAAAAAAAAACATTTTAATGTGGAATTATTCAAGCATAGGCGTTTATCTGAAGGAAACACTAATTTGAAGAGCTTTCGCAGAGCCTTGGCGGCAGATTAAGAACAAAATCCATCTAAAACCACTTTCAACACTATTGAATTTGAAACATTTATTGTGTCAAAAATAACGGACTTTTTGAGACTTTCAAATGAGTATTAACTTTAAGCTTTCTGAAATAGCTTCAAGTATTTGTGAAAATTTGTTACTTGCTGACTGTCTTTCCTTAAATTTATCTTGCTATTTTTTTTCTTTTCTTTTTTTATTTCAAAAGGACAATTTTCGGACATCTCAGTTCTGACGTATTCTCCTTGTCTTGATTTTTTTAATAGTTGTCATTAATATTCATGATTACAATTTCGAGCAAAATAATTGATTATATTTTTTAGATGTTTTTAGATGCATCCCTATTAAACAAACTCCCTCTCTGACTCAACAGTATTTTCACATTAGATGATTTGACATGGTGGTTTAACTTTTGTTTCTTACATAATGGGTTTTAGGTTCCAGATGGAGCAACTGTTGCTTTGGTGCGACGCCACAGCAAGCACATTCACCATGAGAATCATGATTACATCGCTGGTGAAAGTGAGTAAATATTCTGTTTAGAAAGCATGTTAGTTTCTAACTGTTCTTGTGATCACTGAAAATCCTTGAGGAAGGTTTAGGTGAGGGAGTTCTCTTTTTAATTCTCTTTCTCTTTTAATGTGCGACCACTTTCATGTTCTATGTCAGTTGTTCCTCAACTACCAGTTCAGAACCGGAAGTTGTTTATTTCATTCAATTCAGTGGATGGGATCGGCAGGCCATTTTTAGGTTTGGCCACATTGGGGTGAATTATATTCGCTGGCGTCTTTGCATTACTGAACAACAAGGGGCCGTTCGCCTAGGGGAGTGAAATAGAGATGGTGCTAGGGAGCAACGAAAAGTCTCGGACCACCGGGTAGCACTTCAAAGTTACAGGCTCGGTTTATCTCGGTATCTGGTAAACAGTAGCTGTTTACTGCAGTAGCTGTTCGGGTTAACTTATCATTTTCTTAAACCTGAACATACTCCCAGTATGTGAGCTTTAAACCCCCGAGCAGAGTTGGTTTAATCTACTTCCTGAGAGCTTCAACGAGAGCTCATGCGTGTGCACGCACACGAGTTCATGTAATCTTTATAGCCATTTTGCTAATACTATCGTCACAAAATAAATTGCGAGGCCTCTGATTTTTGGAGAAAAACACAGAAAGAAGCTTTTAATGCTGAGGAGTCACTTTTTGCTTGGAGCTCTAAGGTTTTATCTGCAAATTATTCAGGAAAACAATGAGCTGATTCAAACAATGTGTTATTGTTCCTTTTTCACTTTTCAATTCCTTTTTCAGAAGTAAAACAGGAAATATGTTAATATTAGAAATATAGAAAAGATGATCAAATGGAAATGATTACTATTTTTCTCTATTCAATCATGTTAAAGGATTACAATTGTAGTCACTTTTAAATAAAACTGAAAACTCAATCATATATATATATATATATATATATATATATATATATATATATATATATATATTTAAAATCATATTATACATAAATTACCTTTCTGTTTAACTTATGTTAAAGTTATCTAGTTAATGTTTAGGAAGGTTTGCACTGATAGCTATCAGGGACCTTAATGACTTGTCGGGAATTTGCACTCCTCAATAAAAGAATAGATCTTAAAGGTGCCATTTTATGAAAACATTACTTTTATTTTTTATAATACTTCATCCATATTATTTCAGGCATGTTTGAGCAATCCTTTATTCCTTTTTCGTGAGCTGAAAACGGCTCATTGTTCTTAACTAAGTTCTTAGCCTCACCCACTGACCAATCAGATTAAGCGTTAGTACAGCCCCTCTCAACGATTAGCGGTAAACACAGTTTGACCTGAAAGCGTGAGAGCAGCAGACCTGCCCTGGATAAACAATGCGAGAGAAGTGCGTTTTCGGATGTCCAGAGCCTACTGTTTTCTTTGGATTACCAATGAATGAGTTTATTTGTCAGAAAAGGCTCAGATTTGCGTTTACCCATCAGCAAAAACTTTAAAAGCTCACTTTGCATTGTTTTTACAACATTAATCCTATAAGGAATTCTGGTTTGAGCACACACACATGCAGGCTCTTTGCATAATATTTTCCCTCAAATCTTAATCTTGCATACACTATAAGATTCAACATTCACTTACTACAGGATATTACTACACATTATTGTGCCAGACTCGCGCCTCAAATAATAAAGTAAAGGTTTCGACCAGATCTTCTATTGGCATTTTACTGCTTTTGTCAAGTACACCTATAACAAAATAAATAATTATACCTTGTAGGAAACTCACAAATATAAGACCAGGAGATTTTTGGGGTATCACAAGTTTAATGTTGAGCGCTGCAGTCTTCCAAAAAATCTAACTAAGCGAAGGGTTACATTGGGTTTTTAACACTATTAGGATGCACCCCCAAGGAGGAGCCCAGCCATAGATATTCATGACGTCAACAAAAGGTCCGTCTTACATAGCACAAGAAGGTACTTATCAAGATGTTCCCAGACCTTAAGCAGCCTCAGTCTCAGCGGGGGTGTCACCAAAGGGTCTACATACATCACATTAAAGAGTAAGCAATCTAGATAAGGTCACAGACACAAATGATACAATAGTGCTAAAAAGTGATTGCGATATAAAAGAGTTATGTTTTAAAATCATAGTTCTGAAATTTGTATTCCTACAACCTTAACTTATAGTACATCATACAGTGTAATAATTTACCATTTGAACACATCGCGAGGAGCCTTTTTCCTTCTGTTTCTGGTTCATCTACAGACTCAAATTCTGTGTCAGGCTTTGGTGCACACATAAGGTGCTGTTACATCCCGCATATGCGTTGGCTGTCCATTATAATGTTTTAAAACAATAAAGCATTGCTCATTGTGTTTGTTTTGGACTAATTGAAGTGTTCATGCCAAGCTTGTCCGCTGCAAACAGGCCAAAAATATGAGGTGATTCAAAGATGTTTTTTCCGATTTTTTTTAAAGAGAGAACCTTTTTAACAGAAGGCAAAACATTGAAACACTGAATCACATAATGTAAATAAGATGTGAAAGAATCAGAATATTGGAATAACTCAATTTTGGCCAAAATGTTATAGAAAGAAATGCTCACAGAAGATGAATCGCTAAGCTTCACCTCTGGACTCTCTGGTTTGATGTGAGGATGTTTGTTTGATGCTGTGCAGAGACGCCCATGCTGGAAGATGTAGAGGAAGGAGGAGTGCGCCTCTGGCACCTGGTGAAGGCCAGCGAGGAGCCCGAGCTTCCCAGACACAGACGGGGCAGCCTGAGAGAGCGAGAGCGAGAGCGAGCCAAGAGCATCCCAGAGATCTACCTCACTCGCTTGCTTTCTATGAAGGTAATCCACCAAGCACCCTGAACATTTACGGATTTTACAGCTAGCAAGAAGGCGGAATGTGAGTGGCTCTACCTGGGTGGTGAAGAAGATCTTTTTTTAGCTGTAAGATCAGCAGCAGTAACAGATTGACTTGCTAAACAGCCAAAGTTTGTAACTCTGTTTCACATCAAAGCATTATGTAGAGGAATCTTGCAAACGAATCTCTATTTAATTAAAGTGCCCCTATTTGGATCTTGTCTTTTAATATGCATTTAATTTTACCGGAAGGTTCAGTGATTCTCTAGTGATTCATTTATTGACGCTTTTAACTCTTTATTGAAAGTACAGAGGGTTTCACCAGTATAACATATTTCCTTTACTGCAAGCTAATCTCAGTGCTAAGCTAATAGATAAGCTAACCTTGCTTGTCTCACGATGATCTCGAAATCCCTTTATTTAACACTTATAATTTTGTGAATAGTCTTTATTTCTACTCGCAATATGCTTTTTCTTAAAATAGTTTAAATAAAGTTATGCAGCTTTATACATTTGTTAGCAAAATTAGCTCACAAGCCATGGGTAAACTCACAAACAGGTTGAGAACCTGAGAACTGCTCCATTGTATGCATTTCAACAGAAATCATAAGCAAAATATAAGAGAAACAGCAAAAGGTTGGTGTTATAAGGTCCTGACGGTATTTGGAGTAAAAATAAAAAAGAAGCTGTAGGACTGTTGAAAGCGAATCTTTGACAAATCTACTAGTCGATTATTTTTGTTATTAAAGCACTTTTGGATTCTAAACTCTATCTGAGTGTTCCTTAAACCTAAAGCTATCTTTCACAACACAAAAGGTCCTTTTCAAAAATATATTTTTTATTGTGTAATTTCTCAATAGAAAAACTGCAGTTTATCACAGATTGCTAGAGAATCTTGAATTTAATAGACATCTCTCTAAGGATGCAAAGCTGACATCAACGTGTGAGAAAATGAATAATTTTTAAAATGAATTATTTTGCTTTTAAAGCACACAAAAGAACAAAGTACAGTTGTGTTTTTACATAAGATTACAATGTGTTATATGCTGATAGTGACATCACCAAACCGCTGAACAGAGTTGTTTACTTCCTGATGCTGCCGTTTACAGAAGGCTCTTGGATGTGCGAGAATAACTCCCCAGTAATTACTAGAGTCAGTTTGTTCATTTTTAATCATTGTGTGTGCTGCATGTGAATGCATTTGAATGTGCATGAAAAAAGTTTAGCCCCAGTGTTCAGACTTGCTGTCTCATTCCTCTGTAGGGGACGCTGCAGAAGTTTGTGGATGATCTGTTCACTGTGATCCTCAGCACCAGTCGACCGGTTCCTCTAGCAATCAAATATTTCTTTGACCTGCTGGATGATCAGGCAGCACGAAATGGCATTTCGGACTCTGAGACTATCCACATCTGGAAGACAAACAGGTATGGACAGTATTGGGTCATGCGCTGTACAACCCGGAAGTCATCTATTGCATTGATGTAGTTGGAAGATGATTTTATTCAAAGGAACATATTAAATCAATTGCTTTCCCTGGGAATTGGCTTTACGATAAATGGTCTTCAAGCAATAGAAATGTTTTAGAATTTTTGTCAAAATTGAGCCCACCATGACGCTTTCTTCCTGATGACGTAGCTTTTGTACACTTTGATTACATGATCATCTTGGTGAGGCAAACAGTGTTCCGCCATTCTCAACTTCTATAAAACCTCTAAAATCTCAGTTGGTTGTGTGAAGTGCTTTGTTTGCAAAGAGACTTTCCTGTGTGTACAAATCTGAAGGGAATGAAAAAATGCTACTCAAAACAGAAACATTTACCTTGCAAACCATTTGGCTATAAAAGAGGTTGTGGAAATGGGTGGCTTCTTCATTTAGCTGGAGTCTTGCCTGTCAGCATGTTTAGCGTGAGAATACTTATTTGATCTCAAATTACATTACATTTTTAGTTTAATAACGCTAAAATGTTGACGGTTCTAGCATGATTAGAGCAAGAGCTGAAAGGCTAAGTGCGGTGAGATTAAGAAATTTTGTTTTTGGTTGCAGTCTTCCTCTGCGGTTCTGGATCAACATTGTGAAGAACCCTCAGTTCATCTTTGACGTGCAGGTCTCTGACAATGTGGACGCAGTGCTGTCTGTTATTGCTCAGACCTTCATGGACTCCTGCACTACCACTGGGCACAAACTTGGCAGGGTATGACTCCACCACCATTCCTTTGAAGGTCTTTCAGGAGAACATCTCAATAATCACACTGCAATCTACTGTTCCTCCTCCAGGACTCCCCTATTAATAAGTTGCTGTATGCCAGAGACATCACCCGCTATAAACAGATGGTTGAACGGTAGCAATTGTGCATTTCTCGCTCCAGATTATTTTCTGTGTGTTGTTTTGTATAGAAGTAAATCTGTGTTTCTGCTGCAGGTATTATGCAGACATCAAACAGACCATCTCTGCCAGTGATCAGGAGATGAACTCAGCTCTCGCAGAGCTCTCTAGGGTTTGACAATTTCTTTCTGCTCTACAGTGTAAAGAATGAGTTTCGTTTAATATAATTTCACTCTTTGTAATATTTTATTTGTCAGAATTACTCAGGCGAACTGAACCACCTGGTGGCACTACATGAGCTCTACAAGTACATCAACAAGTACTATGACCAGGTAAGTCATGAGAGTGAAAAGGGCTCCTTGTTTATCACGGTAGTTACGTCCTTAAAAAAAAAAAAAAAAAAAAAAAAAAAACGCGATAAATAATTCTAAAAGCTGACTGCTTTGTGAATTTTATCTTAGTTATTCTGGCATCCTTAACCAGATCCAAGATGGCACTGCGTGGCAGCCATGGTGGGTTGGTCTCCAGCGTTTTTGTGTTCTTGTCTGTTTTTTTGTACTGCCAACTTCATCAGTTTTACTCGCGAGGAACTTTTAAACATTAGAGAGCACTCTCAGAACAATTTACTTTTCGAGTTTTCTGATGTTTTGTCACCTGTTTCGGTTGGGGGAGCTGTCATGCTTCTTCAGAGACGTCGTCGATGTGGGAAACAAAAAAAAATGGACGAAATACATCTAGTGACTCTTACAAACAAGGACTTTTCAAGCTCCTTGTGTTTTTCGGAAACGTATCTAAACAGACACATCTCGGAGAGATGCGACAACTGAAGCCCCCACTCACGCACTTCACATCAGCGAAATTGTGATGGATGGACTCTTCAGAAATTAGAAGAGGAGAAAGGTCACCAACATGTCTCTGAACCTCTGCTGAGCATCTGGCTCCCATTTACATATACATCTTCAACAGATCATTGGAGCTCTGTGAAGTTTCAAGCGCTCCGTTATCATCCCCATCCCCAAAAAGCCAAAAAAAAAAAAAAACAGTCCAGTGGCTCTCACATTTGTGGTCATGAAAACATTTGAGAGACTGGTGTTGGCTTACCTGAAGAACACCGCTGGTCCCCTACTGGACTCCCTGCAGTTTAACTACCGATCCAACCAGTCTGTGGATGATGCAGTCATATGGGGCTGCACTACACCCTGCAACATCTGGACAAACCAAGGACTTATTTGAGGATTCTGTTTTTGGACTTCAGCTTAGTGTTCAACATCATTATCCCATTACTCCTCCATCTGTGAGCGCATCACCAGCTTCCTGACTGGTAGACAACAGATGTGAGGATGGGGAAATTTACTTCTGACACTCCTCCCAAGACTCCTCTGTGAAGCTCCTGAAGTTTGCAGATGACCCCACTGTTAGCTATCTCATCTAGGATTGCGTGGAGTTTGCATACAGGCAGAAATTGGAGCGGCTTGCTCTCTGGTACGGCAAGAACAACCTGGAGCTTAACATGCTCAAAACAATGGAGATGGTAGTGGACTTCAATAGAATTTCCAGTTGGTCCACATTCTTTTGTTTTGTCTGCACATTACCTCCAAAGCGCATCTCTTAAGCACCTTGGACTTCTATAGTTATAGTTTTATTATAGAATAATATATTGGATTTTGCTATCTCTATGTTTCGAATATTACTATATTGTATATACTGTTAACTTGAGCAATTTATAGGTGTTATTGTTTAACCGGGGTTATGGTACCTGTGTTACTGTGCAACGCTATTGTGTTGTTGTTGTTTTTTGTAACACTGGAGAGTACCCCTGTACCACAACCAAATCCTTGTGTGTGCACATGCACACTTGGCGAAAAAGATCTGATTTCATGGCCGTACACCCCCCACTAAACACTTTGTATGCTTTTCTCAGGCCATGTCCACATGTACCTAATAATTTGTTATAGGTTTCTTTGTACAACAAAAAGGGGGGGCAACATGAGCATGGGTAGAAAAAAAGGTGTTCACATGAAAACCCTTTGAAAGATGAAAAAAAGAGTGATTCAATCCAGTAGAAGGTGACAGACTCCTCAATCAACCAATCAGAAGCTTCGTTCATCTCCGAGCCGATGCTCTTCACCATTTACTTTCAATGGCTGGGAAATACAGCTCACAAAAGATTTCATTTATAAATGAAAGATCCCTCTCTGGTCTTCATCAACAACAGTTTTGCTCTCAAAACTTTCTCGTTTATCTAAGGCTCAAACTGTTCTTTTCAAAACTTTTAGATTTTTGTGTTTGGACAAGGTAAGCATGTCTATAGCAATAACAGCTTATTGTCGAAGGCTGGTGTGTCTGTTCTGTGATTAAATTCATTATTAAATATGCTGAGTGCTTATGTAGTCTTGCACATCTCAGAAGATTTGTTTTTACATGTAGAACCACAGCACAATTGATTGATCACAATGGCTCTGCAGTGAGGAGCTTTGGAACACAATACACTGAGGAAAAAGCATGTAGAGTTGCACAAAATAGATAGGTGAAAATGCAAAGCCACTGAAGGTGAACCACGCTATAGTGAGGGCCACTGTGAAGGCGTGAGTTTTCAGTTCATTTTGTTCACAGAATTATGACACGCTCTGGTGAGGTATGGAGAAGGATGTCGCCATTGCTGGTGCTTATTCCACCACTCATTTTAAGTTGTGCAACGATCATGCAATTGCTTTTTTACTCTAAATACAATTATTGTGTTTTATAATTTGTCTAAGTTTGTGTAGCTATCAAAATTACATGCTATCTAAAATTAAAATGCTGTGAAATAAAATTTCACTACAAATGATTTTTTTTATTTGTCTTTGTGAGCTTATCCTAGAAGTAGCTTGGCCATCTTTTCCTACAGTTAATGGTGCAGAGGTTATAACACAAATGGGAATTATTTATTTATTAATTCTTTGTCAAGTGTTTAATTAATTCCTGAAATGAACAAAAACTGCGTCGTTTCTTTGAGTATAAACAGTTCCAATGCTCCACCGCTGCTTGAAAACCTCACAGACTCCGTAGATTCAGAATAGTCCTTCAGTGTTGAGCAAAGAGTAGTTCCCCACTTTAAAAGATGAAGCTTTTCATTTAATGGAAGATTGACTTAGAAGCAGATCCATCGTTTACGAACAGACACACAGAGGAGCACACTGCCTCGATCTGCTTTCAAACACAGAAGAAAAAGTTTTTTGAAAGCAAGGCATTGTGGGATATCGGAGAGGGTTTAATACATTTTACTGTAGCTGCTACACTGGTGAACAAACAATGGGTGGCTCCAGTAGCTCCAGGTAGAAACTTCAGCAGCAACTTCTAGCAGCACCTCTGGCTAGAAAGATGTCACTTTTCATCTCACAAGTTTTCTTCTGACTCTTGTCATGACACAAGTGTACATGTGAGCGCCACCCAGTGGTGTTCTAACAGCACTCTGAACACGTGACCAAAAGAGCCAGCTTTTATTGGTCCACTGCGAGTAATGCGAAAAGCAAGGTGACTTAGCAGGGCCAATCTTTTTCCCTACTCATCACTCGAACAAATGTGTGTACTTGTGTCTGTGCCCAAAAATGCATCTAGGTGTGCCATGGCCTTTCGTCTGGCTGAAAGTATAGAGACACTGAACCTGACGTTACTGCTTTTCTCTCTGTTAGATCATCACTGCATTAGAGGAAGACAGCACAGCTCAGAAGATGCAGCTGGGCTACCGGCTTCAGCAGATTGCAGCGGCTGTGGAGAATAAAGTCACAGACCTGTGAATCCAGAGATGGGAGGTGCAGGGTTCTCAGCAGGCTTAAGCGTTCCGCTCTGCTTACCGCTTTCCGCAGTGTGGGATTAGTAATTGAGGACTCTACAGGGATAAAACCCCTGAAACCAGAAGTTCCCCTGAAAATTTCATCAGCAAGAATGGTAGAAAAATGAGAATTTTTTTGTAGGTACGTTTCATTCTTGTAGTCTTATGTGAGATAATAATGTTTCTACTGGATGTACATTTGTGCTTTTAATTTTAGTGCGGGTCCACTGTGTAGGTTCACTTGTGCTCTAGGAAGGGTCTTATATGCTGAACAGAACTTGTGATTTATATTTGACTAATTTTTGTAGTACACTGTTGTAAATAACAGAGTTGCTTTTAGTTACTTGATAAAAGGTAAATTATTTTGAGATGGATCTTTTATAAAATAGGCTTAATGAACAGCTCACCACTTGAATGTGAATTGATCTGGGAGGTATTTGCATTTCTGAATGCATGTGTGTTGTAGGAAATCTTTCATTTGAGCTGATAATAATAACTTTCTCAAATAAAGTCAAGCTGGACATTTAAGTGTGTTAGAAGATTATCGTTCACCAGTTTCCAATAGGATAAATAAAGTTCACATTAAACTAAACATGTGAACCCTCCCTTCATGGCACGAAGTGGACAAATCTCCAGATGTGCAAAAAAAGAAAACAAATCACAAATGCAAAAGTTGACTGAAATGCAGATCAAAATGTGTTGCAAATATGTTGTGAAGAAAATGTTTAATAATGTTTCTAAGTTCAAGGGTGCTAAAATAGACATATTTAGCAAACATTTATATTTGTTTACATGTTTTAGTGTTTATTATTGATTTTCTGAATTTATTATTATTATTTAATAATCATTTATGTATATTTACATTTGCAAAACTTTTTTATCTCACTTCATTTGCATTTATAAACCTTTTGCTTCTATAACATATCTTCAATGATTCATAAGGGAGAGAAAGAGAAGGGGTTGAAATAAGGGACATTTATTGTAATTTTAAATGACATACTTAATGTAATTTAAAAAATATAATTTGTGTATTTATGTTTAAACAAGAATTGTTTTTTCATTCAAATCAATGACAATTATTTATAACTTACAGAATTGCTGTGTGAGCTGACATAAAAAGGTCACAATGCCAGTCACACTATGGAAACCCTTCCTTTGACTTGAAGGGGCTTGCATACAACCAGTGGTGGAAAGAGGACTGAAAAATTGTACTCGAGTAAATGTAGTAGAAGAAGACGGAGAGTAAAAGTATCCGTTCTAAATAGTACCCAGGGAATGACTAAAAAGTAGCCTTTCTGAAAAGTACTCATGGGTAGTGAGTACTGCACTGCGAAATTATTTAACTTTATACATTGTACATTAAAAATGTACAATACATGGGAGTGACATTCTTAAAGTGTTTTTAAGTTCACTCAACAGAAACTGCTTTGCTGTCTGTAGCGGAAACGCTGCGAGGTGCCAGGGCTAAGTTTATATATATATATATATATATATATATATATATATATATATATATATATATAGAGCGCTTCTTTAGCAATTGCTTTCAAAGCAGCTTCACAAAGTCCTCATAAGTATCAGGTAGACTAGATAGGAGTTCCTCTGTGAGGGCAATCTTGCTGACTGAGGCAGGTGCTAATCACCTCCCCAGCATAAAGAATATACAAACTTAATATCCATCGACGAACGGTTCGCCGGACAGCACCTGAAAAAACTAAACAAACAAAGACAAAACAGAAACTAACAAATGAAGAAACAACAGTTAGAAAACTGTAACACAGACAACAAACAGATGATCAGCATCAGCTGCAGGATGAGAGATAAATGATGAGGATAGGTTAGAGAGTAACATTGAACCACATTGGTTTTTTTAAACAGTTTGTATGTATATACACACCAGATTAAACAGACACCAGATCTGTTTAATAAAGATTTTTTATATAGCGCTTCTTTAGCAATAACTACAGATCATCTGTCCTCATCCTACTGGACCCTTCTGCTGTGTTTGACTCAGTCAACCATCAGATCCTTCTCTCCACTCTCTCTGCGATGGGCATCACTGGAACTGTACTCGATTGGTTTGAGTCCTATCTCACTGGTAGATCTTTCAGTGTTTGGGGAGGGGTGAGGTGTCTAACAATCATAAACGGCTCACTGGGGTTCTTGGCCCCCTTCTCTTCTCTATCTACACCACCTCCCTGGGCTCCATCATCCACAGACACGGATTCTCCTACCACTGCTACGCTGACGACACTCAACTCTATCTGTTGTTGCTTCCTAGCAAGACTTCCAGAAAACGCGATCAAACCTCTACAGATGATCCAGAACTCTGCCGCTTGTCTTATCTTCAAGGAACTGAAATGAGTTCATGTTACTCCCCTCTTCGTTGGCTCCTCATTGCAGCTCGGGTTAAATTCAAATCGCTGACACTGGCATACAAAACTATCTCCAGATCAGCCCCTCTTTAACACCATGAGTTCATACACTCCTACATGCGCTCCAGAAGCCTGCACTCAGAGAAGGAACAGTGACTTGTGGTTCTGTCCCACAAAGGCAGAAGATCTCTCAGCAGAACCTTCTCTTTCACTGTCCCTGGATGGTGGAACAAACTCCCTGATCCAGTCAGGAAAGCAGCAACACTAACAGCTTTCAAAAAGCAACTGAAAATTCTTCTCTTCAGGGAACACTTACTATAAAAATATTTTTTTCCTCCTCTGTCTTTATCTTCTTCCTTTATTTCCTCCCTGCTATGATTTATTGATCAGTTGATACAACATCTACTATGAGCGAACTGAAATAGACCATGATGAACAAATTCATAATATTTCACCTTTACTGTATGTCGCTGTGGACAAAAGCATCTGCCAAATACATTAATGTAAATTAAAAAATATTAAGTAAGACCGTCTGATCTGATCGTAAAAATAAAATTATTATATAATAAATTCAAAATAAAACTGAAATTAATAGTCCAACCAAGTTCAAAATAATATGTAGCAACAGTGTTTTGTTATAGGCATCCAAAAAGACAACATTTATTTTAAAAAATTGGTGAAATTGAACAATGAGTTGGTTCTCAAACGTTGGACTTTCCTGACTCGTACGTTTTGGGTGAACAGGTGCTCACATGCTGCAGAAGCAGGAAGAGAGTGTTCAGGTTTTCACCATAAAAATGAGTGAAGCAATCCCATCTCTTCAAGCACAAGTCATAAAAGTACTCACCCATTGTTCAGCACTTTGTTCATGTTTTAAAAGGGAAATAAAAAAAATCAGAGGAGGGCTAATCACTTTTTCTCAACTGTACATAATATGTATACTACATATATTATATCTGAACCAATAATTCGCTGACATAGAAGCAAAATCTGTGTACCCATTGGATAAAGTCTAACTGTTGTGATTGATTAAAAAAACGTTAAAATTTCACTTAAGCTGGCGCTTAAACTCATGCAGCAGTAATGTTAATAGGCCCTACATAAAAAGTTTGCATTAATGTCTATGCGTTCTTAAGTGCAATAACAACAATTATTGTTTCCTATTTGAGTCATAAAGAGGTCCTTCCGCATGGCTGACTTTATAAACTGTCTTTAGGTCCCAATTGCGTGTACTGATTTTCATTCACATCAAAAATGCCCAACTTTGGAACAGAAAAAAACATGTGTACACCCCTCGACATCCCACATAGTGCACACTCTCGTCTCACACATTATTCCTTACCCTTGTGTGGTGTTTATATTACTGTTACAGTGTTTGCGGGTCTGCTTTTTAATCCCAATCAATACATTTTCTGTTAAAACACTTAAAAGAAATTTACTTTAGCCAAGAAACAAATGATTTAAGCATCATAAATTCTTTAGTTATTGCTCTTTAATCATATTTCTTCACATTTACAATTTAAACCATGTATGGTGTTCTCATTATTGTTTCTTTGGCAGGATTGGTGGTTCTGCTAGACCCATTGCATTTTGGGGCTTTTAATTCAATCAATCATAGAACTTTATACACACATCTAAATTTGCATGTTTATGTGTGATTTATGTTTGTGTGGGAAGACAGAATAAAGGTAAAGAATCTACGGTATACAGTGTGGGGTCATAAACATGTGTTCTCGCCGAAAATGAGGCAAGGCCAGTGAATCTCAGTTTCAAAGCGTGCTCGGCCTCGGACTCGAGGCTGCACATCCACAATCAACAACGTACGTTTCATGATAATCAGCTGAAAGACGTAATGAAATTAAATCTTAAAACCTGTTTTCAAACCAATTCAGGTAAAAATGCAAACCTGTACAAAATGAGGGGAATGTTTTTACGTTCTTGAAAATGGACGAACGGTATTTCAAACATACGAAAGAAATTTTATACGTTTGAAGTGCGCTATTTATTATATATAACTGAATCGAACAAATACAATCTTATTGAGATCATCCTGTCTCCGTAAATTGAGCCTTAATTGGACGATTTTCAATTTTCCATTTAGAATAAAAAATCAAATTATTCCAATGTACACTGATCACCTGGATAGCTACTTTTTCAAAATTAGTAACGTTAAGCGCATTGTGCTTTGATTTGGATTTTTTTGTGTAGAATAAAGTATTTGCATTTAAGAAAAATATTATAATTACTTACTAAAAGCGTAGAATATTTTAATGCGTAAGATTTTTTTGCAGCATGAGTAACCCGGAAGTGTTACTGGTGTGACGTAACAACCCGCGAACGCCATGTAAACCGATGGATTTACACCGTAACGAGTAATGTTCAACTGCTCAGAACGGTTTTATTTAGGAAAGCGTTATTCGGCTCAAGCAGCAGTTTTTAGAAATAACGCGTGAAGAGTCTGTCCCTGTCATCCATGACACTAGGGCCACCTGAGAGAGAGAAGACGCTCCCTTCGCTCGCTAAACTGCTAGTTTACCGTCTCTGCGGCACTAATCGCTCGCTCCGAATCTCTTGCACTACTGACTTATACCAGGTAAGAGAGGAAAGCCAGATAGCCCTTAGCAGGCAATACTGCGGCCTTTAGCTGCTTTTCTTGAGGCCTCTAAATATTAGCAGGCATGTATATACCGATGCTACTGATTAAATGCTTATTTAATCTGTCTGCAGCATTGTCAGGGTTCACCAAATTGTAATGCAACATTAAAATCCTGTCTATAAGTTTTGAACTCTGATTCTCGGTCTGACATGGTTAGAAACATTCGTAGCGCCAGGTAAGGGAAAACCCCTAATAATAATCTCGGTGACGATCTTGAACCCAACGTTATATGATGTAGCAGTGCGCATGCTTGAGATGGGGAACAGTTAGTTACGCTCATTGACTGGTTTTTGACAAGTATAAACAGGGTTGATACAAGATTATATCAAAATAACAGATGGAAGAACAAAAAAGATAAATGAATTAAACAAAGGAATAACAATCAGCCACAATCACAAAGGAAAAAAAAAACTGTACCAATGCAGTTATCATAATCATAAAACTAAC
The DNA here is from genome assembly GCA_900490495.1 of Danionella dracula. Lineage (NCBI taxonomy): Eukaryota > Metazoa > Chordata > Actinopteri > Cypriniformes > Danionidae > Danionella > Danionella dracula. The sequence goes on from UELW01000334.1 coordinate 19,176,206, forward strand.
TACCACTTTTTTATTTTCAATAAATCGAACTATTTTATTTGCGTCTACCAAAAAGTGAGGACAAGCAGGTTGTAATTTTGAAAAAAATTGCTTGTCAATGAAAAAACGTTCCAAATAAAATAATAAAGTTAACAATAGTCATTTTTAAAACTAGAAGTGCCCTTATAGTGATAGATGATATCCTGAAAACGAAAACATCTGACAGAATCTTTGTATTTAAAAAAAAATTAAATAAAGATGTACGTTTCCTCCAAAACGGGTTCCCCATCAGATATGGAGCTAGGGTTCTGACAAAACTATCTGAATATGAATTTTGTTGATTTGAATTATTGAGGATTGTAATTTAATAAACCTGAATATTATATGCCATAAAAACAAATTTTGAATTTGAATTTCTTAGTTTGAATTTGAATTTCGTTACTTGAATATTGGATGTCTGAAATTTAAGACAACTGATTTTTTTTTAAAGCATAATTATTTATTAGACGTAATTTAAAACTGATTTTTTGGTTCTGAATTCATAAACTGTAAATATTCATTCATAAAAAACATACAGTTTCAAGTTTTCAAGATGAAAAAATTCGAAACGTCAATTTCAATATTCTAAAATTCAAACCTCAAATTCAGATTTGAGAAATTCAGGTCGTGGAGAAAGTAGGTCAAGGGCCATCGACAGGGATGAGCAGAAGATCACAGAGCAGTCGATGGTACAGTTCGGCCAATCACAGAGCTGTTATTTTTCCAGCGGTTGCGTTCAGCTCCCGGGGCGCCTTTCTCGTCACCATGAATCGATCAGAGGTGAGTGATTCTTAAGTACTTATGGTTTATACACATAGTTTAGGTTAGCTTCAGACAGTCTGCCTACTGATATTCTGACAAACATGCTAGCGATCTACTACCATACGGTCATCACTTGCTACTCATGCTAGCAATGTGCTAATAAAATACTGATTACCTGTTCATCATACTTCCAAGTAGTGTTGTCACCCGTTCCTTAAAATACGGAATCCTCCTGTATTCAACCAGAAATTGACCTTCTGTTTAAATCTTTTTGGTAGATTATTTAATCTATACTTTTTTATTGTTGTATTGTTTGAGTTTATTTTCCCCCCATATATGTGTATTGTTTATTTATAGATATTTATAATTTTACTTTCTATTTAGTTATAAATGATTGAAATGTATATACTTTAAACAAATAATCAAACATTGATATTAAATAAATCAATATAAAAATAAATGTTATACTAGTAACTAATTAAGCATATAACTTAAAACTACTCAATATTTAAACATTAAGTTACTGCTAGAAGAAAAAATGTCATTTAAAACAGTGAACTATAAGAGACAACATTACCAGCTACTCATCATGCTTGGTAGAGTTTAACCTGTCAGTGAGATCACTGCACGGCTTTGATTGAACCTAAAGTCCCGAATGCCAAATTCTGGATACAGGATGGTAAAAGAAGGTCAAAAAAAGGTCAAATCTGAAGGGCACAATGTGCAACATGAACGGCTGAGGGCATCCCTACATCGAGCAGAGACACTGGGAGTTATATCCCGGAGGACGGAGCTGGGTGGTGTTGTCCGGAGGAGGTGTTCAGTCCCAGGCCCCAAATCTTTGATTCACATTGACACTAATCACAAGCTGGTTAGGCGCACGAGAGCCATATTGTTTTGTGCATTTTTTAACAGATTAATTCTGCTAGCATTGTTGTCATGTGTTCACCACATATTAAAATTTTACTTACTCACCTTTATCTTGTTACAAAGCAAATAATGTTAGGTCATGTTTAGTTAAATAACACTTTGCAATAGTAGTAACGCATTACTGCAATAGAAATGGTTGAGCTTTTTTGGAGTTTGATGTTTGCAAATACATTAACTAGCTGTAACTTCTGGAACATTATTTTAAAATATTAGTGGAAATACTGATTTTATGTATTTGGTTTCAGGTATAATTTTGTCTTGTTTGGAGGGGTAGATGGCTTTTCAAGAAAGGTGATAGTTTCGTTTCTGTTATAAAGTTTAAAGTTTGTGCTCAAGTTAAACTTTTATTTGTTAAAGTATAAATAGAACTAACCACACTTTCTAACTCTACAGATAAAGTACTTATCATGATTCAGCCGGTAAACTTTAACGTTCTGATTTCTTTGTATGAATTCAATATTTGGGCGTGATGGCTACATCTGGTGTAACTTTTGTGTCAATAGCTCACTTAGGAATCCCTGTACTGACAAAAAATGCCCTCAGCCGTTCATGTTGCACATTGTTCCCTTCAGATTTGAAAGCTCCTTTTACCATCCTGTATCCAGAATTTGGCATTCGGGACTTTAGGTTCAATCAAAGCCGTGCAGTGATCTCACTGACAGGTTAAACTCTACCAAGCATGATGAGTAGCTGGTAATGTTGTCTCTTATAGTTCACTGTTTTAAATGACATTTTTTCTTCTAGCAGTAACTTAATGTTTAAATATTGAGTAGTTTTAAGTTATATGCTTAATTAGTTACTAGTATAACATTTATTTTTATATTGATTTATTTAATATCAATGTTTGATTATTTGTTTAAAGTATATACATTTCAATCATTTATAACTAAATAGAAAGTAAAATTATAAATATCTATAAATAAACAATACACAGATATGGGGGGAAAATAAACTCAAACAATTCAACAATAAAAAAGTATAGATTAAATAATCTACCAAAAAGATTTAAACAGAAGGTCAATTTCTGGTTGAATACAGGAGGATTCCGTATTTTAAGGAACGGGTGACAACACTACTTGGTAGTATGATGAACAGGTAATCAGTATTTTATTAGCACATTGCTAGCATGAGTAGCAAGTGATGACCGTATGGTAGTAGATCGCTAGCATGTTTGTGCTAAGCCAGCAAGTTACTGGTTTAGTATAACAGAATATCAGTAGGCAGACTGTCTGAAGCTAACCTAAACTATGTGTATAAACCATAAGTACTTAAGAATCACTCACCTCTGATCGATTCATGGTGACGAGAAAGGCGACCCGGGAGCTGAACGCAACCGCTGGAAAAATAACAGCTCTGTGATTGGCCGAAATGTACCATTGACTGCTCTGTGATCTTCTGCTCATCCCTGTCGATGGCCCTTGACCTACTTTCTCCACGACCTGAATTTTAGAATATTGAAATTGACGTTTCGAATTTTTTCATCTTGAAAACTTGAAACTGTATTTTTTTTTATGACTGAATATTTACAGATTATGAATTCAGAACCAAAAAATCAGTTTTAAATTACGTCTAATAAATAATTATGCTTTAAAAAAAAAAATTCAGTTGTCTTAAATTTCAGATATCCAATATTCAAGTAACGAAATTCAAACTAAGAAATTCAATTTCAAAAATTTTTTTCGTGGCATATAATATTCAAGTTTATTAAATTACAATCCACAATAATTCAAATCAACAAAATTCATATTCAGATAGTTTTGTCAGAACCCTAGCTCCATAATCAGACGACTATGGGAAGCTCCACTCTTTTCAAAATGCCAATCAGCGGATGCGCTGATGGTCATGTGATCATGTTGCAGCCCAAAAAAGCGAATACAAGCTTGACACTCCTCCTATTTATTTATTTTTTTGCTGGAGCCTACTCCCGACACCCGAGCGACTCACAGTGAGAGACCACCACAGAAACGAGTTGGATCATTTCGTTGTGTGGATTTTGTAGAGTTCTGGTGAGTCGACGTCAACCAGTGTAGCCATCGCTGCACGCTTGCTTCTCTTGCTGCCTCCATCACACATCAACAAGTAAGACTCCTTTTTTATGATTAGAGCACTTGTTTACCGGTCGACTGTTTGTAGCATGTTCCAAACATGTGACAGTGCAAATCTGTTGGATGCGGTGAAACGATCGCATTGATGGATAGACACAATCATTGCCTCGGTTGTTTTGGGCGTAGACATGCTGAGGCAGCGGTTGGGAAATCATATTGCAAAGTTCTGTCCGGCAACGCACTTAGGACGAGGCTGATGTATTTTCAGGCCGCCACTGGAGATGTCGAAAACGAGGTCGGTCAGTCTCCCCTCTCTTTTCCCCCCTCTTGATGGCGTGGTAGCTTAGGGGTACGAAGCGATTCCCCAGGTAGACCTAGCGCTGGTGGTGCATTTATGCCCCGGTAACCCTGCTGCCTGACGTGAACAGCCGAGGCCTCCATCTCGTCAGCTAAGCTTGTCGTTGGATATGACTTCGAGGGCTTACTCTGCTGCGGGTCAAGCTGCTGCTGGTCATGCTGCTGCTGCTGCCGTGCATGCCATGGCAGCCTTTCAGGTGTTCCAGGCCAAGGCCCTGAAAGATATGCAGGAGGGGAGTTGTAGCCCAGATCTTACGGAGGACCTGAGAGCAACTTTGCACTCAAGGTGATGAAAGTTGCGGCTAGCTCGCTTGGCCATACAATGTCTGCGTTAGTAGTCCACAGCCGCCATCTTTGGTTGACCCAGGCTGGGATGCTCCCACATGATCGCAAGCGTTTCTTCAACGCACCTGGGGTCCCAGATGGCCACTTCGGCATTGCAGTAGATGACCTTACGTCGCGGGTCTCTGCGATCAGGAAGTAGACGAAGGGTCTGGGAGAATTCATGATGCTTTGAGTGAGACCTCCTCAGCTAGAACTGGATGCTGCTCTGAGGTCGAACCTGAACGTCCAGGTAGGTCTCCACCAAGGCTCCATGTGGACCCCACCGCTAAGTCTGTTAGTTCGTGACCTCCTGGGGGCTGTCAAGGGGAATCTGGGAGAGATCAGCAAAACCTTGGTCGAAAAAAAAAAATTTTTTTTGGTCGAGACCCAAAACCTTCACCAGGTACTATAAGCTGAGCATTGAATCCGTCTCTTCAGCCGTGCTAAGTGGTGGTAGCATTGTCTGAACTGTACGAAGGGGTGTTCAGCTTGGCTTACACCATTCTTAGTAATACATGGCCTATTTTTGCCACTGGAGATAACCTCCAGCTTCTTGGCTCATATGGAAGTATAACGTTAGTCTTGTGGCAGCAAACAAATTATGATCACCGTAAGTGTGCTCTAACTTGTCCTTCGTTTTTCTGTTTTAGACACAGTGCGAATGAATGCAATTTCAACCAAGATCATTTACATCAGCTAAAATGTTACTTTTCAGCAAATAACAAACCTCAGCTTTTATAATAAAAGTATTTAAGATTTATTATATTAGCTGTATATGATATTACTATTACAAATATTGAAAAACTAGTATTTCAAACACGTTACAAAAAGAATCATTTGTTAGATAACATGACATAACAAAAAAGTGTTATATGGCAAATTAGCAATTATTATTAGTATCAAAATGCATTAATACATTAACTAGTTTTACATTAATAATTAATTCACTCACTGAAATTTGATCCAAGAAAATACATGATGAAGTCATCTTAATGAATAGTTTCTTATTGATGTCAGTTGATGTGTTCATGCTTCATAGCCTAATACTGCTTTTCTGGTGGAGGAATATAAGGGACATTAACTTTACCCATTCATTAAATGCATTCTATAAAATGGAAATTTTTGACTCACTGGTCATTTAAAGCCTCGGGTGTGTGAAAATATTACACCATCATGTTATTTAACTATAATAAATGGTAGCCACGCAAATGCTAATAATTAACTAATGTAGACTAGACGAGTAGGTGTTCCAGACACTCTAATTTTAATACAAGTTGTAGAAATAAATGCTAACTGACAAAAGCTGTTTGTTCCCTTTCATCCACGGCCATCAGAGAGGCATTCGTGAGACATGGGGCGGAAAGTTGGGTAGGGGTGGGGAAGCACCTACCGTAAAATCCTGATTTTGAATATTTAATCGTCAAAATGTGGATTTTAGTAATTGATTCATTAAAAATTTATCAAGAAAACATAAAAGTTACACATTAATAGTTAAAGATCATGTATTGACTCTACAAATATAGTTTTATTAACAAATATTTAACATTTTCCTCATGTTCGGAGAACCGGGAGCACTCGCAGTAATCCGGACACTGTGTGTCTTGCTAGTTTTTTCTACTTTTCTTCCAAATTATTGTTCTAAAACAAGCCAATCAAGCATTTTGTAAGTTCGTAAGACCCTCACCCAGTGATCTGATGCAGAATCATGCTTGTATTTCCCTCCCAGAGCGCTATATATTGATATTGGTAGGTAGTAGTTAGGCTAATGCTCTGAGAATTGAGTTGTGCTGGAGCTGTGGATGGATTACAGACTGTCGCTATGATGATCACTTTCTTGCAGACATGTACTCAACGTCTAGAGAACAGTGACCTGTGTCTTGTTGTTAAAAAGATTCTTGTGCATATAAAAACAAAACCACTCTGTTCACACAGTCCTGTCCTAGCGTTGCCTAGAAGGGACTTCTAGCTATAAGCTGATGCTGAATATGTCCAGATAAAGCAAAGTTTCAGTGATTAGCAGCACACAGTAGCCATTAACAAATTGGTTCCCTTTGAGTACCAATTCAGAGTCAGCTGTTTTTTATGTACCAGAGAATGGCATTTAAGAGCTACAGGCTTAGTAGAGGTGGCTTGTGTGCTTCTGTTTCCTTAACATTACACCAGACCTGATGCCTCTCTTCTCCTTCACCTCTCCTCCACAGCGGTCTTGCTGTGACCTAGGTCTCCCAGATGTAACGAAAAGTAACACCAACACGAAACCAGAAGCGTGTGAGAACAAAGTTTTTCGAGAAGATGTTTCGAGGTGACCAATAGGAGAGCAGGATACTATGCAAGAACACACAGAATCAGGGCTAGAACTGGCCAATAGGAGAGAAGACTACTATGCAAAATCAGGGCCGGAACTGACCAATAGGAGAGCAGGATACTATGTACGAACACACAGAATCAGGGCTAGAACTGGCCAATAGGAGAGAAGATTACTATGCATGAACATGCAAAATCAGGGCTGGAACTGACCAATAGGAGAGCAGGATACTACGCACGAACACACAGAACCAGGGCTAGAACTGGCCAGTAGGAGAGAAGATTACTATGCATGAACATGCAAAATCAGGGCTGGAACTCACCAATAGGAGAGCAGGATACTACGCACGAACACACAGAACCAGGGCTAGAACTGGCCAATAGGAGAGAAGAATACTATGCAAGAGCATGCAAAATCAAGGCTGGAACTGACCAAAAGGAGTGCATGATACTATGCACAAACATGCTAGCATTAGGGCTGAAACTGACAAATTGGAGAGCAGAACATTTGATGGCGTGTAGAATGCAGTCACATGATTCCCAGTTTTGTCTTCTGTCTGAATTTCAAATGTCCAAAATGTATTTCTTGTGCAAATTTTTTTTGTATCATAATATTCTTCGGTTGGGCTTTTGTATTTTGTATTTCCCTTAACGTGAAGCATTGGAATCTTGAGGTAGCACTATATATATGGAATAACATCAGTCTTAAAATAATGCTTATGTATTTAGTTTATTTGTGTCATTTTTATGATCGTTTCAAGATTCGCTTTCAAAAAAGACTCGTTCCCAGCACTCCAAATCAACTCTTTCTGTAGAAAGACAATAGCTTGATGAAACTCTTTCAGATTTAAAACTCTAATTGGCTGTTTCTCAAGCAAAGCTATGTTTAACATCACATAAGCGGCTTTAATCAAATCTAATTATAACAGCAGCACAATAATATTAGGAAAATTCCAATCTGATTGTGTGATTTCAGACTAGATCGGAATTGGAAGTGACCTCCTAATTTTATAAACTTGTCTATATAACGTGTGTGTGTGTTGATGGATAGATAGATAGATAGATAGATCGAATCGGAACGCTCAGAGAGGAGGTCCTCGTGGAGCTCAAATCCTCAATTTCAGCTGTAAATACCTTTTTGTCAGAGCAGAGAGAAACTGAAGGACATGGGGGAGTCTCAGACAGACATGGATGGTTGACTGGCCACGCTAGATTTTACCTGCCTGATGTTATCGAAAGATAACAAAAAAAACTCAAAGCTGAATTGGCCAAGTGTAGAGCAGCGTTCACTCAGGTTAAAGCCCAACTGAGTGGCTAAAATAGAGTTTGGCCTGCTTTATCTGGCTCGCATGCATATTATGTACAAGGGAAAGAGACATTTTTTCCAAGACCCCAGAAACCTTGATGGACTTCATTCGGAACAAGGGATCCTAAATTGGACAATCGCTGCTTCTGACTCACATCTCGACCTACAATTCCCATAGAGGATAAAAGAAGATTTATTCCATGAAGACATTTACACAGGTGTTTCATTCGAGCTTTAATGCCAGAAGCAGAGGTGCAGGCATCCTCATTAGGAAGGATAGTGAAACTTGTCATTCTTTCTAATTATGTGCACCCAAATAGATGATAGTATTATTTTCTCACTTCTTTTTGCTGGCAGATGAGGAATTTGTTGCTTATTTGGAAGTGAAAATAGGACCCCCTATTTATAAAATGGATAAAACATGGTCTCCTTTTCTGAGTTTTGTGGACGAGCTGACTTACTCTCTTTGTAAATGCCTTCAATCCAAGTAATGACATCAATAAATAATTGGATTGCTATATTTATATGTGCATATATATTTTTTGTAACAATAATAATATTGTGTACGAACTCTGTATTGTATGATGTATAACATTCTTGACTTCATGTTAGGTTGTTTGGGGCATTGGGTAGGTTGGGGTTAGGATATGGGTTAATGAGTCAGACTTGGTGGCAAAAACCTGATCAATACATCCCTAAATAATATGACTGGGTCTCGTGAAGATAGGATGGGAAACGCAAGGGTTTACCCCACCTCTTACTGTTGTTTCCTAATTAGAGGCTGTAGTCTAGTCAATAACAATACATATCTCAGTTGCTGATGACGATCCTTCTTGTGTTTCAGAAATGGAGTCCCAGCAAGAGGTGAACCCTGCGTTCCTGCAGCAGCTTAGAGAGTTGGACATCCCAGAGGAAGCAGCGAAACAGGTCCACTATACCTTACACACTTAAAACTAAACTTTTTTGTGTGTGTTAAAAATATTTGTTTCTGATCAACAATGCCGAGTGAGTATAGAAAGGTTTTCAAAACTACATATTTATAATTCAATGTCTTATTTATTGGTTTGTCTTTTTCAGGCACTTCTTCATACCCAAAACGTGTCTGCAGAGGAGGCTGCAATGTATTACTTTAACAAACTAGAGAATGAGGTAATGTTATACCCAGACTGCTGTTGGTCAGTTTAAGATGTCTGGGGTGTGCATGTGTGATTAATTAAGGCTCGAGCACCTACGCTGTGAGAAATCTATTGTAATTCCTCAAATTAGTATTATTTATTTTATTTTAATGAATGTATTTATTTATATTATTATTCTTTATTGTCTTTTGTCGCACTTTAGAGGCCCTGAACATAAACATAAAGTCCCAGATTTTTGCACACGCATCAGACCCATTGAAACCTGATATGGGTTCGAAAAATTACTTTTAGTAAAATGGCTCTATGGGACCACCTAATGCGTTTTAGTTTCTGTTGCGCTACCAGTTAGTCATAGGTAAATGAAATTTGGTTCTCACATCTACATTACCAAGATGTACCTTTTACTAATATAAGCCCTGTTTCCAAAATCGACAGTAAGTTGTTTTAACGCAGGCATACAATGTCCCATCGGTCTCAAACTTAGCTCATTTTCATTAGAGTCCAAGCCTGAACACATTCAAATGACAATGGACATTATCAGCCCTATCTAGCACTATCTAGTAGCGAGGATATAAAACTTTTTGTTTTATGCCTCTGTTTCGGGCAGTGTATTGCATACGCTAATAAAATTTGTCACCCTTGTGTAAAAGTGTGAGTTTGGAAAGTGGACAGAAAACAGGTTATTTTAGGTGTTGTGTAAAAAAAAAAATATATTGACTTCATACTTTAAAGAACTCCAAGGTTTTAGCCGTACATTTTTACACCAGTCAGTATAATCTTATATTATGTCCTATGTTAAATTGCAAAGCTTTTTTGGCTTCAATAAAGAGTGTGGCCGTGGCGGCAGGCAAAACGCCACCAATGACGTTTACTATCAGTGGCTCACTATCAGTTGGCCATACATGAATGAAATTCAAGATACTAAGACAAACAAATATATAACATAATGTGTTTCCATTATCGACAGGAAGTCTGTTATTTTCTGTAAGAGTTAGCCCTTGAGCTAACTGTTACATTTTAACCTAATCCTTTCACAGATTTTGTTGGAACATCTGTTTGAAACAGAAAGTTGTTAAAACTCAGGCATAGAATATTCGATCAGACTCAAACTTATGGCATTCTCATCATAGTCCAAGCTTGAAAACAGTCATATGATAACAAACACTATCAGTTATACCGCCACCTAGTGGCAAGCATTTACAACATATTTTTCTACTTTTACACCTCAATTTTTGGTAGTGTAAAAGGTACACAAATAAAAATTTGTGTCACAAGTGTAGTACACCAAGAGCTACAAAAAAGTCTATTGGGGCGAGTTTCGAAACTGGACAGGAAGCTAGTTGTTTTACACTTTTATAAAAGAAATAGGCTTCATACATTGATAATCTTAAGGGGGATTTTACTCGTTCATTTTTAAACTCACCCAGAAGAATCTTAAACTATGTCCAGTGGTAAATTGGGAAGCTTTTTTTTTTATTCAGCAAAGGGCGTGGCCATGGAGTTGTTTAACTTGGGCATACAAAGACGGATCGGGCTCATTCTCATCGTAGTCCAAGTCTAAACATGTTCATATTACAATGTACACAATCAATCATAACGCCACATAGTTTTACAAAAAGAACAATTCTAGGATAAAAGATTTTTTAAACAACAAGTGATTGTGCTGCGTAGCCCTATGAATTAGCCGCAAGGGTGAGCGCGCCAAAAGTGCGCTCTCTTTTTTTCTGGCTCGAGAGCTGTTCCATAGTTTCTTGCAGTTTTAATGTATTTTGTTTCTTGCAGGAGGAGGGTGATGACGACTTCATGTACAAAATGGTGTTTGTTGTAAATATGGAGCTGTCAATGGGTATCGGGAAGGTAGATTTTAGTTTTTATTCTTTACAAATTGGAGCAGTTATTGTTATTGGGTACTAAAATATTCAATTGTTTCATGGATCCATTTTTGGGGGGCCTGCACTCCTTATTAGCTGTGTTTTCACATTTAATGGTGTGTTTGCCATAGCTTAATTTGAGACATACGAAAATGTGACAAAATTGGGTTGCCTGTTTAAACACTCATGAAAGTTCTCTTTAATTATATCCTGAAACACATCCTTGAACCTCTCCTGGCTTGTCATGTAAACATACATGTGGCTATACCTCATCATGGATTCAGAGATGAATAAAATGGAGGCTGAGTAGTGTATGATTAAAACAGAGGATAAAAAAGTATTGACCCTGTGTTAAGTTTTCAAGTCTATGAAGAAGTCAAATAGAAGATCAAAAACATCCGTAACTTGACAAAAACAAAACATATCCTGTGTTTACTATTCTTTTACATGGGGGTTCAAGTATGAGGTTGCAGAACTTCTCCTTTGCATGCCAGTGGATTCGAAGTGATTCCTGGGGACACACGAACTAGTGCTGTGCCATGAAGTGCAATTACTTGAATTTCGATGATGATTTAATTCCTGTGCAGTAGCAGGCCGCTGCATCAAGAATATCTGCTGTTCAGTTACATGTAACAGTTATGTGAATAATAGTGAATCGGACCGCTTCATACAAGACATAAGTGCAAAATGTAAGAGCTTCAATGTTTATTCTAGCCGTGAGCTTTTTGTATGGTTTGTAATATTTTGTACTAACATTGTTATGCACTGATTTGTTTCCTTCTAGATACAAATCCTTCTGATTCAGATAAATGTTACTATGCATTATTCAACTTTGTGCTGCTCAGAAAGCTTGAATGCAATAACGCACAAACATGACAGGCTAGCACTAGGTGCTAACGTTAACATGTTATCACTCAGAACGTGAGAGAACTCACTAAACAGCACAAAAAGCACATTAATGCTGAAATTTAAGTGTACCCACAGCTTGACAGACACTGATTTTAAGGCCATTTTGGCAAGTTTTTTCAGTCGTGTGACTATTTTGTGAATTGGCCTAAATTTCTGCTGCATCGTGTGGCACGGCTTGTGCGATATAGTTGGGGTAACAACCAGCGATCCATCCCCGATGGCAGATAGACATCGCAATGTTGAGTCGGCATTGGCGATCCCCCAGCTCTTCTCTCACTCGTGCAGGGCTGGGTGATGGACTCGCCATTTCAGCAACCAGACTTCGATCATCTCCAAGATGACATGCTTCAACTCTCCACACCACTTCAGACGTGTCTCGTGGCTGTCTTCTTTCGTTCGGTCTAAAGCCTTTGCCAGATAGCTAAATGTACTCCTTTTTTTACCAACCAAAATCCTTAATGCCATTATAATGACACAGATCACTCTGCCAGTTCATGCCAGAGTCCTACAAAGTGATTGACGGGTGGTCATTTCTTTTTATCTTATGTGGGTAACCCCTGCCCCAGAGAAGATTCCATTGTCCATTGGTGAGGTTTCTCATTAGACATTGTCTATGCCAAATTGGGCGACATCGCCCAACCCTACCTCACGTCCAGCTCCCGACACAAGATTGTGTGGTCCCAAGAAAATCAAATAAGTTTGAAATCCTGCTCGCTCCTCGTGAGGACATTGCACTGTTGAAACACCAATAAGAGCCAATTTAACACATTTCGTTGCGTATGACCAAACGTCTTCTCAGCCATTTCATTGTCCATGCATAATTTTAGTTTGATTTATTGACATATTTGAATTGTTTAGCTTATTGTTACAGTTATGTAACAAGAGTCGCGTGATGTGTTTGGATCATATTGTCAATGGTTTGGAAGATGTGCAGTGAGAGCAGCTGGATTGCATCTGGCTTGTAGAGTGTGAGAACATAAATTGTGTGCTTTGAACCCTGCGATTTACTCGCATTGTAAGCAGGTGCTGAACCAAACAACTGAAAAATTGCACAGTGTCTGCCTGGTTTTATGGGATGAAAAAATTTAACTTTATGTCTGTTGTGAAATCTTATTTAATACAGCTGTTCAAGTAAAAATTGTTTATTTTACAGTTAAACAAATACCTGTAAAAACTAAATGTGTTCTCACTTAAAAGCAGTGCTGTTTTTGGCAGCCATGTGAGATGTGTAAGAGCTGTTGTGTTTGTGTAGGTGGCAGCACAGGTGGGCCACGCCGCTGTGGGACTGTACCAGGCCCTGCATGAGAAGAACAGTTGGAGGGAAATAGCCTGGAAATGGGACCATGCTGGGTATGTTTTGTTTTTTTTATATATGAGTGGATTATTAAATACATACTGTTTTTATATTATACTGCAATGATGTTTTAGTGCACAAAATATTGATGGTCTATTGCATTGGGGAATAGATTTTATGTTATTCAATAAAATGTTGGCTATTTTCGTCTGTGTGACCTGAAATAGACTTGAAAAAGTCACTCCACATTTACAACTGACTTATTTTCGACAGAAAAATAAGTATGTGGTTTGGCTATAACTGAGATAACAAATGTGGATGGTGTAGGAAGAAAAGTTGCTCAAAAAGAATAACCCATTTAAGTTTTTCATAGGGAGTGGAGTGAGTCTGCTGTCAATTCAAAAAGGTTTTGTCAATAAACCAGTCCTGAACCAGAAAAATGAATTAAAACATCTGTTGCTTGAAGTCCAGGAGTGCAGTCATCGACCGCATGGGCCGCCACCTTAATCTGGCTCACTGGTCACAGGCAAAATGGCTCCTGTGTACATTCTCTATGGAGATGCTGATTTAATTTCTGAACCCTGCCATTTTCATAAAGTTATTCATGCCAGGGGGCTTTTTGTGCATTCAAATTAAACTTACTTTCTCTTAGCATCTCTAAGCCATAAGAGTTTCAAGAAATAAATATATCACTGTGCAACAATCTGGGTTTCAATGAGCGATGAAATTTAATGAGATACACCTGTACATGCCAGATATGTTTAGCTGATGTTTAAAAACATCAATTGACAACAGGGCCAATGACTACTCTTTGTTCTCTGTGGTTTTTGAACATTTTTCGAACATTTCTGTGTGTGTGGTGAGGGGGGCGGGCAGGCAGGCATGGCAGGAATGCCTAAAGACCTATGTTCATTCAACATTATATAATATTGTGTATTTCCTGTGTGATGATACTTATCATTGTGTCTCCACAGCGCAAAGAAGATTGTGTTGCAGGGCACTAACGTGGCTCATCTTCTGGAGCTGCAGGCTCTTGCAATGAGTCTCAGTCTTCCCACCAAACTGGTCCAGGACGCAGGACTGACACAGGTCAGTAGCTTGTGTCTGTACACTTATAACAGTGACCTATTTTTATGAAACACATTCTCAGTGGATGTATGACATGAGCGGGGTCAATGTTACATTCAGTCACAGCTGTGGGTCTGGGAACAGGGACTCTCTGACTGTGCCCATCACCAGTCTTCTGCCACCGCCTGTGTAGACAGGGTGCACATGGAGACCTCTCTGGTGACCATCCGTTTTACAAAAAGGACGTCACCATCCTGGATGCACCTGATGGAGTCTTTCTTTTGATTTTTAGTCCAGAGTGTTTCCCTTAGTTGTAGGGACACCAGCTCTGCCCTGCCTGTAAGTCCCACATGTCCCAAACCCCTGCTGGTTTAGATAGCGGAACAGGAGAGGACTAGTATAAAAATGTTCACAGTAGACAATGTAGCCACTCCTGAGTCAGTCCATCTTTACCAGCTCCGTCATCACATCAAAAGAAAGCCCTTTTTCAGAAGCACATGGGCTCTTTCCGTTGTACAGCCTGTAGTCCACTGTTAGCCACTTACATCAGCCAGGACAAAAAACTTTAGCCCACCACTTGGTTGGCTTTGCTTTCATGTACTGCTTCATTTTTAGTCTCCCTTTTATGGCAACCATCCTCTCATCCACTGATATGTGCTGCTTGGGATGAAACAGACTCTTGCAGTGGTTTCTGATCATTATAAGGAGAGAGTTGACTTTTTCAAGAGGGTCATGCTTCTCTGTCCTCCTTTTCTGCTCATTGATGGCATCCTACTTTGGATCATTCATGTGCAAATGGGAATTGATTGCTGCAAACCTCTCTATCACTGAAGCAGAAAAGGGCACATGAAAAATTTGTATTTTTCCCTCTAAAAGTCACTCATTTTTGGGAGGTTGCAAACTGACATAAACAGCAGCATGCCTGGTATTTTCTGACCTCCTGTGGAGTAATGTCAAACAAGTCAAACCATCTCCAATGGTATTTTTGTTAGTGTTTGCACAAAACAGCTTCAGGAACTCTGCATCAAAAAACAGAAAAATGTTCTTTTTGTCGGGCTACACTTGGGGATGAACCTTGGTGGGTGAGGGTTGACTGTGTCAGAGTCTGCTTGTGTCTTCCAAGCCTCTTAACGATGTGGTGACTGGCTACGTGGGGCATTTCCGGGAGCATTGGCGTCCATTATGCTTTGGCCTCTGCCACAGACATTTTCGACCCCTCTCTGTATTACTCGTGCCACAGGAGGATTCTCCTTCACCAGAAGAATCTCTATATATATATAAAGACATTAAATAAGATTAGATCAGATTTGTCTAACAGATCCCCCTGTATTTCTACACACTTCCTGTTTCGATTCGAAATTTGGACATTGGCCCCTCCGCCACCACCACATACTTTATGATAGTCGAAAAAGCTTCTCAATATCACATGCCGTATTCCTTATGATGATACTCAAGAAGTTTGGAGATGTTTGGATAAAATTGGTGGGAGGAGTTTGTCAAAGTAATAAACCAGCAAAAACTTGTAAAATTTTTGCAAAATGACCGACTTCCTGTCAATTTTGGAAACAAGATTTATATTAGTAAAAGTTGCAGCTTGGACAGTTACACGTGTACCAAATGTTATTTGTCTATGACAAACTGGTTGCGCAACAGCTGCAAAAACACATTAAGTAATTTAAGTCATTTTTGAAACCTATATCAGACAAACATTTTCACTGGGTCTGATGTGTATGCAAAATGTGTGACTTTTCGTTCACGTTCAGGCCCTCAAAAGTGCGAGGAAAGAAAAAAATGTATTAGTTAAAAAATAATAATAAAGATTTTTTTTTAATTACAATAGGGTTCTTACATCGCTGGTGCTCGAGGCATAAATATAAATCAACATACATCTCTATATTAACACTCAATGTAATAATATAACCAGTGCAACAATGAGTAAAACGTTTACCAAAAACTTCCTTCCTGGGTCATCTATTTCTTCCTGGCTGGATCATCAAGAGTGAAGAGCTCTCTCATGTGGTGCATTCATCTAACATTAGCACGTCCTCGAATGTCAACAAAAGATCCTCAGCCTTTGGTGGAGTCTCGAGCTTTGCCTGACGTCAGATTAGAGCGATAATGCAGCGTTTTGATCATATGTTTTTTTTTTTATAATTCTGTTGATGGGGGTTAACTTTAATGCAATCATTAACAAAAATGTAGAAAAACTGTGGAACTTGCTTTTTTGTGCAGGTGGAGTCTGGATCCTGTACAGTGCTGGCCATCATGGGAGAAGAGGAGATGGTCAATAATGTGACTGGAAGTCTTAAACTGCTCTGAGTAGAACCGGTATGTAGTGTAGGAGAGTCATGGATTCATTGCTCACAGCAGCTGAAGGGGCAGTCAGTAATTCTTCATCTGTGCGTTCCTAACTTCCACTGACCCTCACTGATGGCTTCAGGCTAAGGGCTGGGTGATATAGCGGCTCCAGGTAGATATCAGCAGCCAGTTTGCCAACTCTTTTATTTTTATTTCTTCATTTATGCCAAAATGTCCTGCCGTGGTTTGATTCTGTTGGTTCTTTCTGGATTGAATGTCATTGAGGCTTTGCTGTTTATGCAAAGCAGTGATTTACAAATTGAGGAGATTGATTGACTTACATTCCCTTGTTTAAGAGAAGGTAAAGGCACTAATGAGCTTTGAACTAAAGTGGATCTTTTCTTGTAGCTATACATTGTTGCAGAAAAGGTTTTAAGCATTGTCATGAAATGTCAACATGTTTGGTTGGAACAGGATGAAAGAATAGTGTAAGAGCAGTATTAAGAACCAATGAACATTTACTTCACAGTCCAGCAGAACATTGTTTATTGTTAGCACATCTTTGTTTGTATGTTGTTATTGCCCAGCCCATCAATCCAATAGAAGTGCAGGAGAACCAGAATTATGTAAACATGGACGTGTTCTGATGCCATTCGACACCCGCATGCGACATTGTGATGTTAAACTTATTCATTGATATTATGATGAGTTTCTTTTGTACAACTTTTTAATCAAGGAAGACATTACTGAGTGAACCTTATGAGAACAATCAAAATTGTATTTAGTTCTTGTATTTTTGAAACCTGTTATTTGTATTGCAGTTTGCCTAAACTTCAATATAGCTTGTAGAGGAGGGAAACTTCAACCTAAATTATAAACACAGACAAGTCTTACACTTGATGAACTTGTAGAATCTAATGACATCAATGATTGGGAAATCAAATGACCATTCTCAAGGTGATGATGTATAAGGTTTGTCCTTTTTTTACTGTGAGAATATATTCTTTTTTATTGTCTACAAATAAACGGAGGTAATCTTTTTGTGATGACAATGTCTGCCTGTGGAGCTTTCATGTCAATTTACTGTTTGAACACAAACTCTAAATGACCGTGGGAATTGAGAGCGTTTTCTAGATGTAGATCAGGGCTCTCAAACTGGAGCACAGCCCAGACACACCAGAGGCTTCAAACAAGCCGAGAGGATGGTGGAGAGCAATCACATGTTCAGTTAAAGTAGGAGCAGAACTGTGCGGGGCTGTTTGAGTTTGAGACCCCTGCTCTAGATGATCCTGCAACTCCAGGACAGCTATTTATCCAAGGGATAAAAAGTAAATGATGAAATGCTTCACATGTTTTTTTTTCTTTCAAACTGTTGCATATTTCCATCACGATTGATGTCTATCATGGTGTGTTTCTTTTGCGTATGAAATTCCCATAGTTACAGATATACAGAAGTTTGAAGACTTAAAATGTATGATGTGAAATGAATACAAAACAGTGTAATTTTTTTTAACCCAGTAACAAATTTCACAATATCAATGTGTTACAATTAATTTTTTTTTATTACTGATAAATGTCTAGTAAAACACAAATTAATGTTGAAAGTGGTTGTTGTATATATTTTGTAGTGATAACTAATATTTGTTCTGTACCTCACTATGACCAAGCTCACATTTACAGCAGGTAGTTGTAGAAAAATTAAGCTGAAATTAGCTATTATAGCCTAAACAGCAAAAAATTTCATACAACAGAAGTGGAACAACATCCCTACTGCAACGCTGTCCCAGGTCAAGGTAGGATAAGTCTGAGTCAGGTTAACTGTACCCAAGCTTCACTTTCAAGTCATAAACAAAAAAAAGCAGTAATAAATTACATTGTGATGACATTTATTTAATTATGTGTATGTCGTGGAAAATAAATTGTGTTAACTTATCAGCTGTCAATAACATTTAACAATCATAATATTAACAACCCAATAATTATTAAATACTATCTATTGATAATTTTATGAGAAAAAACTGGTTAACTGTGTGATCTGTGATGGGGTATTAGATATTCCAAAACACAGATTCTCTTTTTCTGCTTTACTAGATGCAGAATATAAAAGAAAATTGGAATAACGTTTTCATGTATTTTTGAAGATTTCTTTCCTCTAAATACACAATCCATTAATTTTAGGCTAGTACAGTGAACACATTGTAAAATCTCTATTACACATGTAAATATATGGGGGATATTTTAAACCACCCAAATCAAAATTCAAATAGTAAAAGTTGATTTCAGAAAATTACTAAGTGTAAAAACTGCATCCAGTGCGCTTGAATGAGCAATTGATTTTATTTTAGATCAACCTAATTTGCTACATGTCTCGTACCACCTCCTCTTCTGGTGTTTACTTAAATTAATATTTGCTCAATTTATTTAATGATGATCTATATTTAAGATGTCTTTCTTCAGCTAAAACATCTTGATCTCACTTGATCTAGCATCATGATACCTATCGATTCTAAGGTTTCAGGTTTTATTTAAATACTTAGCACTGAAAAATAACCAATAATCTCACACTTTATGAACTTTGAAATTTTATTTATATATGCAAATTCAGTAATTACTCAGACACAGTTTACTCTGTACCCATGAAGAACAAGAGGTTCATTGGAAAATAACAATCATAACTGCCATTATTAAAAATGATCAAATACACTTATTTTCCATTTAAAGAAATGGCCACCATTTTCACACATTGAAACGTTTCATGTAACAAACACATGCTAATTTAATTTAAACTGCATAGCTGAAGCTTTGTGTGTTTGCTATTGTAAATGAGTATTTGCATTTAATTAGCATAATAACCCAACCACTGCGCTCAAATAAATGGTTGTTGGCTACTTGGCTGTAAGTGTATAGTTATATTAAGTAGAATTAATATATGTGTGTGGACATGACATTAACTAACAGTAAATTGATCTGACGTGTTGCATTGATTCGTTTGCACAGTAGCTTGAGAAACTCATCACTAAATCATTATGGTTTAAACTGGGGAGCTGTTCAGGCCTTTTTCCTAACAATGCCTATGCTTTCACTGCACTGACTACTTCACAGCTAGCTAGCGGCCAGGCTAGGCCGTGCCAGTGTGTCCTGCTCCGTCCAGGGCAGCCCAAGACTGCGTGGGTGTCATTTCACCTTCACGATCTGTACCACCGACAAAGTTGTTTCTGCGCATGTTCACAAATCCCGTGCTTCCGTACGGTATAACATATATCTTAGTAAAAAAATACATGAGATCGAATTTCAACATTGGCGATAACAATGTACCTGCTGTTCTTCAGAGATTGAGGAAACAGAACATCTTTTTTTCTCTTGTAATACCTATTCTACCTTCTGGAATCACATCAGTAACTAAAATATAGATATAAAATATATAAAAATTAAACCTTCGGCAAATCAGACGCCTTAACTACGACAATGTCGTACTACATTTACATTTATGCATTTGGCAGATGCTTTTGTCCAAAGCGACTTACATTAGGGAAAATACAATATGCAATTTGTTACACCATCAAAGTCTATCTCAACTTCTCATAATAGAATTCTATCAACTGATCAATAAACCTAAGCAGTGAGGAAGTAGAGGAAGAAAATAAAGACAGAGGAGGGAAAAAAGAAGGTAGTAGTTTTTTTTTTGTTTTTTTATAATAGGTGTTCTTTGAAGAGAAGAGT
This sequence comes from Danionella dracula, assembly GCA_900490495.1. Taxonomy (NCBI): domain Eukaryota; kingdom Metazoa; phylum Chordata; class Actinopteri; order Cypriniformes; family Danionidae; genus Danionella; species Danionella dracula. The sequence goes on from UELW01000334.1 coordinate 19,196,548, forward strand.
TTTCAGTTGCTTTTTGAAAGCTGTTCATGTTGCTTTCAATTTATATAATTTTATTGTTTATTTGGCTTTCTGGTTGGCTGTCTCCCCTTTTCCGATATCAGAGATAGGAACCTCATTGGTTGCATGATCTCCAATCGCGCACTGTGACGGAAAGGACAAAGCACTTCACGTGGCTTTGCCAGAAACCTATGGATGACGTCACCCTCCATGTTAAAGACAGGCAATGAGGTAGGTAAGTGCATCGGCACATGTTAGGCGCATTTAAAAACAGACATATCTTTTAAACTGGCAATCTATGGCGACAAATCTGGGTCTTTAATCGAGCGCGTGTATTTGATAATCACGCGCGCATAATATTAAAATTTGCGCGAGCAGAAACAGATCCGCGCGCGCAGAGAAACAAACCGCGAGCTTTTTTTTCAACCCGCGCATGCGCGCGACTGAACCTGAGAGCAAAACACTCTGTGGCGAGTGAGGGGAGGGGCTTACCTGCTCGCTCGCTCTCAAATCTCCCTCCCTTGCTCGCTCTCCATCTGAACCTGCGCGCGCTAACATGATTTTTGTCCAAGATGGGGCGGGACCCTCATTTCCCGGAAGTCAGCTGTGATTGGATGCCTCTTTGTCAGTCAGTTCTGTCCCTTTAACGCTCAGAGTCAAGTCTCCCCAACAAAGACCTTAACCTACTTATAAAAGTGACTCTTTAATCAAACAACAACGACAAGCCAGACATTTACAAACATTACAACAAAAACAATAAAGATGACTACATCAACAATATAAATCTGACAGAATATTACGCCAACAGCTTAAAGAATACAAATAAAACAATCCAAGTTGCTTTTGTTTTTAAAGGATAAACTCTAATCAATAAATTGTTTTAATCCTGTCTCAACAAGAGTTGTTAGTTGTTTACATATCTGGAATATGGATGTATAAATAAATACGTTACATGGCATGTTTCTGTCTTTAACATGTTTTTAAGTTTTTGTGAGTTCTCAATTAAATAGTAATTAAATGTTACTGTTTTGACAAAACTAGGCCTGCATTATTACATTTTTGAGTTTCTAGAGTCTAATGCAAATGTATAATTTCAGATTTGAATCCTGGATTTGATTTCTTTGTTGAGTTTGGGGTTTGAATTACTGCGTTAGTTTGATAATTTATTTCCAAAAGAAACCGTATTTTTAATCCAGATTTTAATGCAATCAAAGTTACTTTTACAAGCGGGGATTAATGGTAAAATTAATTTAAATTCAGATTTTACTACTATTTAAATATTGATTTTAGAAGCAGCGAAATAGAGTTTAATTTAAATTCTAACTGTACAAAATTAACCTGTTGCGTCAGGTTTAACACAATATGTTGAGTACAGCCCAGCTAGCATTTTTTGGTTCAAAAGACCAAATGTTTATTCATGGCCTTCTAGACTAATTTTGGGCTGTCAGTGAAAGTTTAAAAGATGTTTAGCGGTAGACCAAAAATAACCTAGACATTATTTAGACCTCTAACAAACAACTGCATATACAAGTTTACAAGTATATGTACATATACAAGTACATAAAATCTGTTTAGGCTACACAATAATCAAAGTAACATTACAATTTATAGTTTACATGGTTATCATAATTAGCTACTGTAACACAATCACAGAAATATAATTCATTTTCATTTTAGTTTAATAACATTGGAATGTAACACACACTTGTGTCTATGCAAATATACATAAAGGTAAAAGCAATTATGAACAATAAGACATTTCAAACACATACATGCAGTTAAAAAAAGACCTCTTTATTTAAAAAAAACTTTAAATGCTGCAATTTTTACTTCATGCTGCTCTCTGTGCTGCATGAAGAGGTTTCTGACTGCTTTCCTGATATTAGCTTCCACTGGGAAACTAGTCATTGCAGATCTGCGCAGTAGAGAGGAAAAAGCGTTAGAGAAAACACTATCATTATATTAGCATGCAATGTACTCCATGTACATCAGGGCTGGAGAGCATTATGCTGCGTTTCTTCTTAGCAATAAAACATTTACCTGTATGTTAATGTTATAAATTACGGCTGTGTATTTAAGTATTATATTTTTAAGGTAATTGAAATAGAAAACAATTCTAGGATCCACGCTTTAGGGACGCTAAGGTTAACTATAAAGAACCTAAAACCGCGTTTGTTAATTAATGAAATCTGTCTCGTGAACGCAGTCATGAAGAGTCGCGTTCAGCCTTTCAAAACATCATCAAAGACCTGATAACGTCTTTTATTTACCACAACATGGACACAACCGCTTCACATTTGTTCTTTAAACATGGCTTGACTTTAAGGAGAAACTTTGTCCTTTTAAAATGCATTTACTGATCTGAAACGTGACGATAGAAGGAGCGACATGAACAAGCTTCTCCGTAAAATCCGGAAAGGAAGGCGTCAACTCAACGTTCCGGGTAACACCAAGCGCTGCAAGGAAAGTTCCGGCTCATATGTTGCCTTTACCGCTTTTGAAAATCAATTTCACTTTTTCAACTTGAATGTTTGTTGACACATTGTAATCATTGCAGATTATATACAGAAATATTATTGAATTTAGTTTATTTTTAGCTGTTTTGACAACAATGTCATAAAAACAAAATGTAAGGTTTTTGGACTAGATTTGGGTTACATCAGTCCAAATCACTCTAATTCTGGTCTATTTATAGACTATTATTTTCCAGTGAAATGGCGGTTACGGCTGCACGTCTAATTTAGAGCTAAATCGCGGCTATATAAAGATCATGTAATGAATTGACACGTAACTGTTGTACATATATTATCGATATTGTAAACATAAAGAGATATAGTCAGTCATATGCGTTGCCAGTCCAAAACAAAAAGAAATAATTTTAATCTAAAAGTGGGCTACAAATAGACGATTAAAAGACGAGTTCAAAAAGGGCTGCGTGCAGCCCACATATCAACCTTTAAAAATAAATAAACAAGACACATGCTAATTACTCCTGACTCCATGCACATCATAAAATATAACATATTGTTTAGTTTCATACATTATTTTGACAAAAACGACATAAAATGAAATACAAGGTTAGTTGGGCTAGAATTGGGTTTAATATAGCTGGTCTAATGCTGATATATATGCTTAGCCTAGATGTTGAACATCTTTTTCTTGCTAGGTGATCTCTATTTGCAAAAGCAGCAGTCAGAACTCATAATAATGCGCTAAAACTAACGTAACAGGTTAACTTTGAAAAATAAAAATAAAATTTAAATAATCTCTTTTTCACTGCTTCTAAAAGTAATATTTAAATAGTAGTAAAATCTGAATTTAAATTAATTTGACCATTAATCCCCGCTTGTAAAAGTAACTTTGATTGCATTAAAATCAGGATTAAAAATACCTTTTCTTTTGGAAATAAATTATTAAACTAACGCATGTTCAGTCGCGCGTATGCGCGGGTTGAAAAAAGCTTGCGGTTTGTTTCTCTGCGCGCGCGGATCTGTTTCTGCTCGCTCAAATTTTAATATTATGCGCGCGTTATTATCAAATACACGCGCTCGATTTATGACCCTGATTTGTCGCCATACAATCTACACACGTTCATTAATTTCGTTAAAAGCTTTCATTTGTATACTGTTGCGAAGTTTAGCACTAGGTGGTGGTAGTGCACCGAAACAGTTTTTTGCAGGTCTCGAGATACGCTAATGAGACCCCTCACATTAACTCATCAGGTACATCTTTCTTTTCCGCTGCGCTACCACAGCTGCAAGCACACGGAAGAAACCTATGTGTTGAGACAAACTCTTACATTCCTCTTTGGTAAGGTTAGATGTTAACTTTAACGTGCACATGGTTTGCCTTTTACAATTACCAGAGACAATAAACCAACTGAAACAGTTACACGTGTGAAGCGTTGAATAACTAGCATTAGCAACTATCAAGTTAGCACGCGAAAACAGTGATTGTCAGTAGAAAACTGAATTGTTTATTTTTTTTCTACTCAGATGCGGCGGGGGCCATCTTCAACACACATTAACAACGAAAGTGAAGTTAATACGATTGTTTGATAATTTTTGGTTAATGTGTTAAGTTTGTTAAAAGCTGCATTAATGATTGTCAAGTCAAGGAAAATCAGCCGTATTCCTCAACACGTCTTTATTAACGAACTGACGGATATCGGTCTGCACATTGTACATGTCATTCGGCTCTTTGTCCGCTTTGGGCCATGTTGCCCCCTAGTGGATATGTATAACTCACATTGTACTCAATACCCTGACAATGATTTATTTTTGTGATGTTTATAAATATTACATATCATTAAAAGTCTGGTGATGTTCCTTTTCTAAGATTTACAACTGATTCATATTTTGAAAACATTGGCGTATCAGACTGGACTGAATCTGCAGTTTTTTTTAAATCATTTATTCAATGTCTTGAAATATCATATACAATATACGTGTATGTGTGTATATAAATAGATTAGTTATAAAACAGTTGGAAATAGCGTAATTAAACAAAAAGTGCGTGCACACATCCAGAAATAGTCGAACTTGGTCATCCAGTAAAGACGGCTATTCAATGGTTAACAGACGTTAAAAACGTGTATTCAACTTCCATCTAAGCACTACATTTAACCCAGGACTGAACGGCCTTGCGACGCCGATATGTTTCCTGGGAAGCGCCTCGAGAGGGCGTGTTTTATGCGTTTTTCAACCTCATGAAGCTAACCCTGGCTGCCCAAAATGTCAGTCTTTGTTAACATTGGATGTTGAATCCGCCCAGAACGTAACTTTTGAGGAAATAATAACATCCAACACAATAGCAAAACTCAAATGAAATGCTTAGTTCCTCTCGACGCTACGTCACGGCAGTATTAACGATAAACAGTAATATTCCATTACAGACGGTCAAATGAAACCAGTAATCCCTGAAAAGCAACGCCACTAAAGTCCACGAGGTGAATTTAGTATCTCAACATATTTTCCAAAATCCACGGTTAGTTGTTTGCGATAGAATCCGTCTTAACTAACTGTTAATTCTACAGCCAGTAATCCTGCGACACACCCGAGTCCATTCACTTAGTAACTAAACTGCCAACTCATTTCTGGTGCGTTTGATACTTAGGCTCTGCCTCTTTTCGGTTGCGACAAACGCGGAAATCCAAGAAATCTACCCGGAGTTGGCGTATGTTAACACGATTGACTCATCTCTATCCAATAGGGAGCACGAATGCTAAAACCCCATCTTTGGAAGCCCACCCCCAGTGCGCCCCTGATCGCTCGCGAAGACCCCGTGCCTGCCTGCGTGCGCGCGTGCGTGTCCTTCACTGGGTTCCGAGGCCGATGCCGGTGTAGAGAGGGGGATGGGCATCACTGCAAATGTAGAGGACGTGAGATTGAATCACAGCCTTGAATCACTAAGTGCTGCACAAACCCATGTAAATATCGAAAATAACTGGGTAAAACACCATGATGTATTGATGTAATTTGTAGGAACTAAACGTGAGCTTTTTTGGACCCTACATAGTCTTGAATGGGAGAACATGTAAAACTTTCAACTCTCGTAAGGACGCTGAGAAGTTTGGAAGAGAGCCTGGGAGCGTCGCGGCGCACTCTCCATAGGAAACACCGAGGTTGCAAAAGGAGGCCTGCGTTTCCTCGCATTGATGTTGGGAATTTCAAGAAACACAACATTCCTTTAACAGGATTTCAGTTGCTTTGGAAGGACGCGTATAGGTAATACGTCTTTTTGTTTTGATTATGGTTTTGATGGACGGCTTTTGTGTTTTAACTATGCAAAGTTTAATTAGAAGTTAAAAGCTCAGTTTATCAACTCTTGTTCATCAGCCCAACGCGATAAGCTTTATTTTCAGTCAACTTGTTATCTGAATGTGACTGATGTTGGGATTATTTTGTACAAATGTAGTATTTATGAAGCCACCATAAGTTGTTTTGTAGCTGTAACTGTAGCTTGACGTAGCATAGTATGTAACAACCACACATTGTTAGGAACTGTTTGTTGTGTTGTTACATTCGTTGTGTACGTTTAGTGATGTGCTTGTTGTGTATCGTTTGCATATGTGGCGTTTATTCTTAACGGGTAACTGATGTTGCCCATCAATGTTAGCAGTTGGATCTCTGGTTAGCCATTAGCTTAGCCAACAGAGGCAACCTACGTGCAACAACGATGTAAAAGGACTAATTTGTTCTCTGACGATATTATTTTACCCAATATTTATAGATTAAACCACTTTGTAGATTAAATCTAGAGTCAGCTTTAACGATAAATCGATGCTCGACTATTTGCTATATGTGAAAAAATGGGCGAGTTTGTATTTACAAAATTCCAGCTTGTCGCTCGAACGTGTTATCGTGTTCTCCACTTTGCTTCTCGGCTTCGTAAAACCTTGTTTTTCAAACAGCAATATGTTTTATTTTAAGTGAGTTCTAAAGATGATCGTAAGAAAGAAATGCATGGCAGGTACTGTTGGTTGCTTTGATAGATGTATCTCCCATTTTGTTGCAGCTTGTCATCTGGATGGGTGTTAAAACTTTGAGATGTATTTGTAATTTTTCCAATCAAACGTTCGATCTGGTTTGTTGGCGATATACACACTAACCGGAAGATTGTGACTTGCTGATTTTCTCTCTTTCTTTACAACTGCCTCCCCCATAGTCCACCAACCCCCATCTCCATACATGAGAAATGGGTGGTATTTCTAAAGGGGAACTTGCCTTTCCTTATTTAGCCACCATTTTTATTCCAACAACAAGTCAATGGAAATGACAAGGAAGACAGGGCAACAAGGAGTGAGATGAGATTTCTGCACGAGCTGACTTTAACACACAGATGTGCATTAATCAGCACTTACAATAACACAATTTTTCTTCTCAATGTTTGTTTTCTTTCTCTAGCAAGTATTACCTGCTAGAGGTTGGTCAGTGATTAAAGGGCCAGGAACAGTGATGATTCTGCTTAATTTGTCAGATTAGTTCTCATGTTGTTTTTAGTTTTAAGAAACACACATCTTTTTATATGTTGTAAAGCTAGTTTTGGCAATGTGGGAGAATTTTCAGAATCAAGCATCTGTTCTGTGTTTGAATCAGCCATAAGGCAAGGGTGAAAAGGTTTGTAAATCTGTATTTAGCAGCCTTTGGAGACCACATTCTGAACAGGAAACCGACATCTTGCCAGTATGTTTTTCTGGTTTAATTTTGGTCCGCCTCAATCCTTCTGAAACCTGAGCTTTCAGTGACTCACCCGACTTGTTATCTAAAGTCAACGTGTGTCTTTGTCCAGAAACAAAGGGCAATCTTGGAAAGCTTTAATGTTTACAAGATTTAGTAATTTTGAATGTTAAGAGACTGGGGTCTAAAGTGGTATGGTAACCCACTTACGTCTGTGCAAACATAGAAATTAATACATATTGTAAAGTTACTAATTTTGTCTAAGCATCTCAATTCTATGTTATGCCGATAATAGGACTTTGAGGTAAGTTGAATCGCAATTGTGATTTGCTTGAATGTGATATGGCTATTATCACAAGTGGAAGCAATTTTAAAAACATGAAAATAATTTCTCTAGTTTTCTTGCACATCACAATGCAAATAACCAGAGAGCATGATTGATTTCTACTCTTTATCTACTTACTTTGTAACCAGTGTTTTGTAGTCTTGCTGTTACAAGAAGCACAACCTTCAGGCCATCAAATGTGTGTTGAAAACCAGCTATCATCTGGCAGCTTTTTTCATGGTCTGCTTTCCAATCTTTGAAAATGATTTGCATTAATGCTTTTCTCCAGGCAAAAATCACACTTGGCTTACTCACTAGTTTTCTGCTGGCTGTTCCTGGTAGTTTGTAATCTCTTATAAACTCGCAGGCCATGAAGGGAAACATCAAACAAACTGTTCAGGTTTATCACAATCACATATGATTACGAAAACGGAATAAGTCATTTTAGAGTTTTAAATTTCCTGAATATTTGCCTCTTTATCTCTATTATCTTGTATGACTGGTTTACATTTTATTGTTCAATGGACATTACCAATAATAGTGGGTTGAAAGAACTGGCTCATTCATATTGAAATAGTGTCTGCTCCACTCTAAAACATTTGAATGTACCCTAATCTTTAGCTTTTATTATTGTGTGAAAAAATATATAAATATATATTCATTTATATTCAAATATATATATCATTTGTTCTTTTAAGTTTAAAATGATTATTGTTTATTTTCCAATTAAGTTTTTTATCCTTTTACCTTGAGATCTAATAAAAATGAATGTAGTTGATTAGAAAGATTCAAAATAATTTCCTCCGTATTGAAATGTTGTTGTTTGCCACTTTTGATCTGTGCAATGAGAGCCAAACAGTTGCTGAGGTCTTTGCTCCTCCACTGTTTCCTGATTGGGTGGTTTCAGAATGTCTTGGCCAATCAGAAACATATGAGTGTTTCTCTGTTGCTTCTGTGTGGTATGCTATGTTATATCATCATCAGTTTCAGACCAAAACTTACAATTTGGTGGCAGTTTTAAATAGCTTTTTTTTTTAGCATGAACAATTATTTGTTGGTATTTGCTCTGATGCCAGATTTTCTGCTTCTTTATTCTTTTTTAGCAGGGTTGGTCACATGTCTTGCCATCTGGTTTGCAAGGAGAATTTAGTTAAAATAAGTTGCTGTTTTTTAGGGATGCACAGAAATTAAAACTCTTGTCTGAAGGCTGATGATCGGATGCAAATTCAGATTTCAAGGTTTTATTCATATTTAGTTAATATATTTATTAATTTCCCCTTTGCATAAATTAGTTCAAATATGGTTGTCACTGTTTATTTAACTGGAACTAAATGAGCAATGTATACATGCACTAAGGATAGTGCAACAGAACGTAATTACACACTCTGCCCAAAAAAATCGAATAAATGTGAAAAATGGACAACAAAATTGTCTGCAGAAAAATAGGTACTAAAAATTATGTTATAAAGGTCAAAACCCATCAGCATGCTTTATTTGTTTTTCTGAATTAGCTTCATATAACTGATAGACAGATTCAGAGTCTGTTATTTTTCAGCTGTTTGTGTGACTCGCACGACTCCAACTGCACACAAAGCAGTGTTGACGGAGTTGATGTGTGCTCATGTTTTATGCATTGCCTTTTCCATAATCACATATAAAACAATGCATGTCCATGGTGACATTCTTGTTTACCATTTTTTATCCATCATTGTCCCTCAACCACAGATTCCTCCTCATTCTTCTGACTTTCTCCTCTGATGGCCACGGTTAGAGTGAAACATGAGAAGGATTGCAAAATTTCAGGAATTTTCAATGCTGGAAACGTTATTTAGGAATTAACAGGAATATTCTGCAATTAATGGACATTAAATGCAAATTTGCTAAGCTGAAGGTATGACTGTAAAAGAGTACATATCAGTAAAATTACTGATAAAAGTGCAACTGCAAGTAGAGACCACATGAAATCTTTTCAAGCATGTAGTGGACAAGTTTTCAAATGTTCAGGCTGATGCCTGATACTGATATTGGAGTAGGTGCGTCCCTAGTAACATACATGTTTAATTTTACTTTAGCTCAGATCTGACTGTTGAAAGATGAAGTATGTGAACAGAATTGCCCTCAAAATTATTTGTTTTAACTACGCTATTCTTAAATGAATGCTCTTGATTCATGAGAGTTGCCCACACACAAACTTTTCTTTAGCGGAGGTTCTATGTGCACACATTTGCCAAGAAATCCTATAGTTTTGTGCTCAGTCTTATGCTATCTTTGCAATGTTAGTATTGACATGAAAAAATGCTAGCCAAAACCCATCACAGATTCTAACAATGGACAGGTTATATTCATCTTGTCATATATAAAATAAATATTACTCCATACGTACATACATACATCCTTTACTGCTGTAGAAGCACTGTCTTTGCCTTAATTAATAGTTCATTGTGATGTGATAAAAATGAAAGCTAAGGACAGGTTTTATTTACCTCGTCATACATTGTATAATTACAACTATGAATTCTTTTTTTGCGATAGTCGAGTAATCTGTAACTAATCGATTGACTAAGGTATCTCTACATCTATCCGAATTGAGATTTGCACAGACATTTAGATGGCTTTTCTGCGTGGTGCATTTTGCAAGCTAGTGTTAAAAGTAGATTCAGCGATGCTCCTTTCCATTCGATGGCGCTGGTGTAATAATGTGTCTTTTGTGAAAAGAATTCATCTGACTCGTTAGCAAATATGTTTTTTTGGAAAGTGCATTTTTTTTTTCAAGCAGATTACACTTAATAATTAGAAGACGCAGGGTAAGCAAGTTTATTTACTCAGATTTGAGTATTTTGCTCTATTTCGGGGTCTTTGTCGTAAAGAGCTATTGACTCTTGTTTATTTAAAGGAATGCCTCTGTTGAATTGCTCATATGGGAAAAAATCTGATTTAATTGCAAACCGTTACGACAAAGACCCAGACAAAGTTGAACCATCAGTACTTGGGGGTCAAAAGCCACATGCCCGGCTGTTTAAGAATCTTAGTGGGCTTTGTTGAACAACTCTTGATGGTCAGATACCAGCTATACAAGTTTCTGAAAGTTTAGAAACGCCAGAAGCTTCCAAACAGGCTTCACTTCTCACAATTTTTTCCCTCAATTCCTGGGCAAAACAGCTCAAGAATCTCCTGCTATTCTTTACCAACTACTATTTCGCTCTCAAAACCTTCCCATTCATTTGAAATTTGACCTGATTTTGTTCAAATCCTGTACTATTTGCATCTTTTGAGCGAGCATAGATGAGCGCTTTGGCAACTTTGAGCCGCTTATAGACTCTATTCATCTACAATGAGATATGCTATAAAATATGTATGCTACCTTAAACTTTTATTATTAATTTTGAGAAATAATTTGACATATAGATTGAAGACTATTGAAGCACTATAAGTCTGACTAAATTCACACGTACTCATAATCACTTCTTAAGAAACAAAGCTACGCTATCGCATCAGAGCTCTGTAATATTGCGCAAATCAACTTGATCAATCCAAAAGTAAACTGTTTTTCAAAATAATGACATTTTTTCTGACATTTAACAATTTATATCTCTATGTATGCACATTACAGGACCCAATCCGAAAAGCACTTAGATTGGTTCATCCTCATTGTGATGTTTTTTTGCTTTCTGTTTTAGGTCTCCTGATGTCAGTGATGTGGTGTTGTTGCAGCATCCCGTGTGAGGAGTGCTCAGCTGCCATCATCAGTAGCCTTTGATTCTCCTTTCCCTCCCCTCTCCTTCCTTCCCATCCTCCCTCCCCCCCCCCCTTCCCTGCATTGCTGCTTTTGACGTCATGAGCATAGTAATTACACTTGGGGTCACTACACCTGAGACACCATTCACAGATATGGCCGCTGGATCAGAGTAAGTGTTTTTCATGGTTTATAAGAAGTTACACTTCTACTTCTCTATGATGTAGGAAACAAAAATTGCATTTACTGGAAATAAATAGAAGAGGAATTATTTTCTTTAATGCTGCTTTTGCAATTCACATAAGAGACATTGTTTTTCAGATTTTTTTATGACATGAGCTAGAACTGTGCAACTCTGGATAAAAAGAGAGTTACAATTCTTTACGTCCTTAGGGAAATTTTAAAGATTTAATATTTAATTTAATCCCAAACATTATTAAAACAAGCAGTAATATAAGACACAAGGTAAAGAAAAAACATATTTTAGACTCTCAAAAAGTCCATACGAACAGATATTATATCAGAGTAAAGAATTTAGCTAGAAATGCCAATCTAGTGAGTTTTAATGACATTGCTTAAAAATGACGTGACAAATCCTGAGTTTCCACTGGATTTTTGTTAATAATAAGTTGCTACTTGGTCTGTCTTAGTCTGACTCACCACGGGTCACATTTGTTTTTTAACTGTCTTCCAGAATCAATTCTGAGTGGGCTTGTTTTAGTCATATCTCTCAAGATTCATCACTCTGCTATGTTCATCTAGTTCTCCTTGCGAATAGTAAGTCTGTGACAAACACGAAAACCTGAGCGCACACAAATTGGATCAACAGAGAAAATCTGGCCCTGAGATATATTGTATTACATAACTATATGTGTAGATTGTCAATGTATTGGCATTTAAAAAAAATGTATTACCCTCTTTTATTTGATTTTAGTGACAGATTCAGATAGTTATTAAAAAGGTATTCATAACCTGTAAAAATAGCTGGTATTTATTTGTATTCAGTCAATACCAATTATTATTTAAGATTACAATTAGAACATGAGTTAATGTGATTCGTCTAACTCAGGGGTCGGCAACCCAAAATGTTGAAAGAGCCATATTGGACCAAAAAAACAAAAAACAAATATGTCTGGAGCCGCAAAAAACTAAAAGCCTTGTATAAGCCTTATACAACACATGCTTTGTCTCTATATTAGTCTACTATAAAAATGACTAAAGTTGGCTACAAATATATAATGAGCCTTCAAGATTAAATGTTTATTTTTCCCTGCAGTGCATCCTGTAGAGAACGATACACCACGTGACTACTCTGTTGTAAGATGCCACCTCAAGTTTAACCTCATTACAATATTATTGAATTATGTTTCATTGCTTTGATGAAATGAAAGAAATCAGATTTTTGATGTCATTTTTTATTTTTGAGGATTCCATAAAACATTTTAAAAATTGAACGTGCATAACACGCCCCATATCTGGGCAACAAACAGCGCAATAAAACGCAGCCTGCATTTATAAAAATAAAACTGCAGCCTTTTGAAAAGATACGGATAATATCAAATCAAACTTATCCTGTATTAATTTGATTTTATTTACTTTAAGTGTCATTCCAAATATATACTGACAAAAATAAGAAATCATTTTATAAAAACAGTCACTTTGTAACTAAATACATGCATGCCTTCTCTGGAAATGTCTTTCCACGTTACTCTTCTTGTTATTTGACAACTTCTCACTACAGAGCAAAAATTCAGGAGATCCTTCCGCATTGGCAATGAATGCAAACTATTCAGTCCAAGAAACATTGAATACTCTGTTCTCCTCAGTTATTTTCCTCTTTGGGGTCCAGGGCCCATCACACAGCCGCTGGTGTGTTTGACAGCCCCCTGCCTGGCATCCCACTCCCTGCTGGTAGAAACGTGTGTTGCAGGCTATGACGCAAATCTTTGCTGACAGAAATGTCGAAATTAAATATTTATTCTACACACTTTTACAGCATTGGAAAATGTTAAGAATGTTTGTCCTCCTATACAAATCATATTAAAACTAAAAATATATTTACCTCCCTTATCTTTTTCCATTTTTAAACATTTTTGAAAAAGCTCCAGGGAGCCACTAGGGCAGCGCTAAAGAGCCGCGGGTTGCCGACCCCTGGTCTAACTCGATGATTAAAACATATTGAACTATGCTTTCGTTTATTCAAATCATATTTTTTCCACTTTCAGCTCAACTCTACTCTCTCTTGTCAGCAGGAGCTGACAAGTTTCTGATACGTTGTATGCATTCATCTTCATGATGTGAAAGATCTGTATCTCAAAAGCAATATTAAACGTACACATGTTTCTATGAAGCTGTCATTAATCTATATATTCCACTCAAGAGGCAACCTTCTGCTTTCCTCCCGATGCGTAATAGAAAGTGACTCTAATGTAAATACTTTAGAGATGAAGGAAAGAAGGGCACCATTAGGTTTGTTGATTCACATCGCTAGTAGTGTTGACCTTCATAAACACTCTAAGGGGGGAATTATTATTACATTTGTTTGTTCATGTATTACAATTTAAAACTTCAGCCAATCAGGCGCCTTCACTAGGGTAATGTCCCAGTGTATGTGTTTTCAAGCTATGCCCACTTTGAGGCTCATTAGCTTGGCCAGAAACCTATGACCGATGTCATGGACACTACGTTCATGTTGTATACAGACAATGATTACAATTCATGTTTCTGTTCTGTGGTGGTTGTGTCTCCACAAGTTAAAATAATTCAGTCATCCAGCTAAATCAATAAGAAGCCAGATTTGTTGGGCTTTCTCGCAAAACTGGGTATTCCGGTCAATTGTCATTTAACTGCATCCATAGGAAGGGTTGATTCGAGAAGAGGGCAGGCAGAGAGATGTCTATTTTTTGGTGGAAAACGAGGCTAAAGTGAGGCAGTCTCTGTGCACAAATAGTACGAGAGTTTCATACCACTCAACTATGGACCTCATTTAAACGTGGCGTAAATGACCTTGCAATCAGGACACCGAAGTTTATTTGGGAAACTTGCTGTTTCGGCAGCTATCAAGCTCTAATGACCACTCTGTATTATCTTCCAAATTGATTAATATTAAATTAATGCCCAGCCCTAGTAGTACCATTAAAAGCAGGTAATTGGAGAAGGGACAACTGTTACTTTCTTTTGCAGAAAACCTTCTCAGTAGGTTGCTGTATTCCAAATGTGGTGTTTGGCCAGTAAGGTCTCTCTTGGATACTACTACTTGTTGTTAACTTTTCCGCATAATAATGGATCGACTCGACTCCATTGTCAAGTCAATGAATATACCAAGAAGTCTTAAAATAATACAGATTACATCAACAGATGATGGAAGTAGGGTTTCAGCAGCAATAAGGCCAATGGGACAGATCTGAAAATGGAGTAAAAAAAAACTGAATAATAGTTAACACGGTTTTTGTCAGTATTGATGGTCTGTCAGAGCAGACTGCATCACTCGTGCTAATGCCAAATCTTAGCTTCAAGTCTTCCACTCCTTTAAAGGTTTATTTGTAGACTGTATTAGACTCTAATACAATAATTGCCATTGTTCTGTGTGGCAGTGTGGTAAGTGGCAACATATATAAGTTCTGATAGGGTGGCCACACCAAAAGAGAAATATCATAGCATGGTTCATGCCTAGGTTCATGCCTAACACGGAACCGTTGCTGCATGTAAACCACCCAAGTTCCGAGTTTCCAGTCTTGTTTCACAGTGACATAAAGGCTTGTAACTAGGGACTGTGACTTGTGACTGATTGCTGAGGAAGGAAATAGTACTTTCCCTTGACAGAGTTCTGACTTGAAATAGTGCCGCTTAGAATAGTTTTTCTGTATTATCCTCAGGTGCCCCCTTGTGGGTGAAGGATGACATGCAAAAACTGCTTAACTGTTCTGGATCTTTTTTTCTGAGCTAATTTTGACTTACATTTCAATATGTTCAGTCTGTCTTTGGTGTTCTTAATGATAAAGCTACTTTAGAAATTAGCTTTAATTGCCAGATTTTCATAAAATCTTAATCTCTTTCTCTCAGTCCTGAATCAGTTGAAGCGAGCCCAGCTGTCAACGAGAAGAACTACTCCAGTCGCAGCTCTGGGAACACACAGAGCCATGGATTCGGGGGCTTACCTTATACTGTAAGAACTTTTTACGCTCTATAATATAGTGTTGTCAATAAGGCTGGGCACCAGTGATGCGCGGGTTGACCCAAATCCAGCGAGTACCCACGGTTACGAGTCATCCAAAAATATTTTTAATGATATTCAGTAGCGGTCGGTCGGTCTGGTGGCTTGAAAAAAAGTTGCCATTTAAACTTCTGTAACTTAAATAGTACTGGACACAATTCTCTGTGAAATATATAGGTCTACACTTTATCACAACACGATCAAGCTTGACTATGCAGCTACCTGCTTCAAATACAACATTGATGAACGCTTAGTTCAGTAAAGAGTTAATCGACCTGTGTGAGACTACAGGCACCACAAAGAAATACAAGTTCACATGTGTTTTCTCACATCTCATCAGTCTCTTATAGTTATATATCTCTCCGTTAACCTGCTGATGAATTCTTCAAGCAGGTTCGAAACATAAACATTGCATTCATCAATAATAATAAGCATTTAGACAGCTGAAATAAAAAAAGATGGGTCGCTTCAAGAACTGCATGCTCTCCACATCAGCGAGTGCACCATTTAAAATAAAAGCATGGCTACAAAATGTACTTTATTTTTTTGCGGTTAGAGTTGCGGGTGGGTTCGTTGAAAACGTCAGTCAGGCATGGGTCATTTGTACATTGAACCCCACTTCACTGGTGGGCATTGTACCAGTATGACTGTGAATATCAGTATTGTGTTGTGTCATGATATGGATTTTGCAAGTCACATTCATACATTTCATGAATTCAGTTTAATGGTTCGCTTGCACATACTCAATTTATTTGATGTTTAGACAAGGAGATGTATCGTTGTGACATGATGCAAGCGCTTGTTCCGAGAACAGATGGTGAAGCTAGCTACAGAGATTTCGTCAGCTGATTTGCTAAAAGGCGCCAGGAACAGCAGAAAATGTCGCCAGATTTGTCATCATTCATTGGGTTAAAAAAGTCGCAAGGTGGTCTGAGGAGTCGCTAAATTCAGTGAGAAATTTGCTAAGCTAGCAACACTTGACGAGCTGTTAGGACGGCTTCCTGGGGTGTCCCCTCAGCACTCTCTCTCTCTCTCTCTCTCTCTCTCTCTCTCGCTCACTCTCGCTCTATCTCTCTCTCGGTCTCTATCTCTCTATCTCGCGCTCTCTCTATCTCTCGCTCTCTCTCTCTATCTCGCACTCTCTTGCTCTCTCTCTATCTCGCGCTCTCTCTATCTCTCGCTCTTGCTCTCTCTCTATCTCGCTCTGGCTCTCTCTCTATCTTTTGCTCTCTTTCTCTCTCTCTGTCTCTCTCTCTATCTCGCGCTCTCTCTTTCTATCTTGTGCTCTCTTTCTCTCTCTCACTCTATGTGTCTGTCTGTGTGGTGAATCAAGACACGGGTTATTTGTGAAAATGTCTAAATAAAGATGTACAGTCTGTATTGCAAGTGTTCGGGTTCAGTTGCAGCAAACTGAGAGAGCGATAAATAAAGTACAAAACAGCCTGGACTGGTGAGTAAAAACCTGTGTTTATAACACAAGTGTTATGCAGTCATATTTGCAGTTAAGTTTAAACACTTACTAGGGATTCATTATGAAAATATTCTATCAGGCTGTAGGTGCCAGACTTCACAACTTATCTATAGATATATAAATAAGGTTGAATTTACACATTTTGCCTCTAATGTTATTAAGTCTACTAAAATGTGATGTCCACATTTTTCCTGTCATATCGTGATATAACCAATACGGTCTGGACAGTGGAAATTACTGTGATATGAATTTTAACCCATATTGCCCACCCCTCTTTGACAGTCTGTATAATGAAACTTTTACATTAAGTCCAAAGAGGCCCATCATCAAGGTGGCTAGTTTTTTTTGCAGCTGTTTGATTAACTTCCCATTTGCAAGGTGGACTTTCACTTGGGTGGTTTGTGTTATTTATTACATCCATTAAAATTAATGCATGGCCAGTCAGCTGGAGCTATCAAAATAAGCAACTCACTTATATCTAAATATTTTAAATTCATCATTTAAGGACTTTGTCATATGTAGTGAAGGGAAATAGTGTTGAAAAATCGAAACTTTTACTGAAAGTTGGGTCTGCTGCTGTCTTGATAAATAAAATGACTCTCGATAACATGTGCATCTTAAATTTTTTCGTGTGTAATCTTTATTTTCGTGCTGTTACAAAATCTATACATAAAAGTACCATTTCAAAATGAATGACTACGAACTGTTGTTAAAAGAAGTGTTGTGTGTATAAATTTTCAGTCACGCATACGAACCTGAAATTTATGAACACATAATGCCCAGTGAAAGGACCATGAAAAGTACTTAAATCTATGAGAGAGAGCGAGGAGGCGAGAGTGAGGAGAGAGTATGAGAGCTAGAGCTCATCTAGCTCTATCTCTCGCTCGCTCTCTATCAGATCTCTCTCGATCGCTCGCGCTCTTCTCTCTCTAGGCTCTCTCTCTCTCTCTCTCTCTCTCTCTCTCTCTCTCTCTCTCTCTCTCTCTCTCTCTCTAGACACACATATATATTTATATATAGTTTTTTTTTATAATTTTGGTTGTTTTTTCTTTTGTTGTGCATGCAATTGGTAGTAAAATATAATATTTTAGATTTGTTTTTTGTATTTATTGTGATGTATAAATATACTTACTAAATGGAAATAAAGTCACTAAGAAAAAGATTTTAAAAACCTAACTATTTATATTTAAAGACTTCAAGAACACAGCCATTTTATGACAACATATTTAAAATTAATAAATTTTTACTAGTGCTGTCAAAATTAACGCATTACCGCATGTGGTTAGTTTGTAATTTATAATGTTTAAAAAAATAAATGAACGTGGTTTCATGTTTTCATGTTTACTGTTGTGGTCGATGTGCCTTAAAGGAAGTATGAATAAAATCTATATGCACGTTGTATGACAATGAGAAGGCACGGAGTATGAACATGTTACAGCACGTGACATACATCGCACTCACGAGGAACCGCTGGGCTTCTGTGAGCAATGACAGCTACTTAGACAACCCAGCACACTTTGTTGAAACTGAATTCATTTTTTGCTGACTTTTATAATTCATGGTCGAATCTCTCCTATATCAGAAATTAACAACTGTAAACTGTTAAACAGCTGAGATTTGTGTTTTAAAACCATGTAGCTACGCTTTTTTTCTGACTAGTTTAAAACATGCTGATGAAATACTGAGTGGGTAGACTACTCATAATAAAAGGTCTAATAATCGTATGACCTTATGACTGTGGAAAGTTTATCACTTACTGTTGGTGATATGAGCCCTTAAACCATTTCAGAAAGTTAATTGGCCGGAATGTAATGTGTTGGTTCAGAAATAACATACATGCACTTTTATGATCACTATCTGTCTGTCTATAAAGATTGTTTTCTTTTGAATTCATTCCCACCTCTTCTCTCTCCCCCCTTTCCCCCTGCTCCTCTCCTTTGACCCCTCCTTTCTCTTTTGTTGTGCCTGAACACCTTTGTTTGAAGATGCAACAGTCTTCCGTTGTGTGTTGTCAGGATCATAACTATGGAGCTCCACCCCCTCCCACCCCCCCTGCCTCCCCACTCTCCCAGACCATTTTCTCTCATGCGGAACGCATTGGTACTGTGGGCCTATCACGACCATGTTTCCCCGGCAGTCAAGCAGACAACTCTGCCTACAGTGAGAGCTCATCGGAGGAGGAAGAGGTGCTAGAGGGCACTACCCCCCCCTCCTGGTGTTCGTGTTGTTTAATACAAGATGGCTTCCTTATTAAGTGTGAGAGCTGCAGGTGGGTCCTTTGCATGTGATTTGCTACCATGCTTAAGAGTGAAGTAGGAATAGCAGAACCACTCAAATTCAAAATAAGATTTTGTCTATGGTTTACATTATTGATTTAAAGTCCACAACTGTCTGGTTAAATAAAACAAGGCATGGATGACAAGATTAGAAGATGGCGTGCCACTTCTCTTGAGAGACTCTGTAAAGCATCACGAAAGCCTAAAATAATTTTTCAGATATTAACATGTGTACATTGTTCTTTGTCTGTTGAAGATTATAACCTGTATCATTTAATTTATTCTCAACAAGAAACATCTTAACTCTACGTTTGATGAAATGTCGACCAAATCTCGTTTCAACAGAGACTGACGTCACTTCAGTTTCAATTAGTATATAAGACTAAAAACTGTAAGCTATGCAATAAGTGAGTGCTTTCATTAATGTGTTAAACATCATAAATATGCATAAGGTGGGTGTCTACCAGTACTTGCAGTGTTTCCTCTCTCTCTCCTTTCTAAAGGTATGGTATGTTTTAAGTCAATGTTCATCTTTGAATACAACAGCTGTTAGAGCATGGTTAACGGTGAATTTACTGGACATGTACATTTATTGAACACTTGTACTTGTGCAAGGGACAGCTGAAGTTCTACAATAATTTTCATAGCAATAACCAGTTCTTGTTAAGTGAAATGCTCAGACATTGACCTGGCAGTTGGGTGTTATTGGGATTCATCCTGAGGCAAGCCTTGAGGCAGATGGTCCCACCTAACGTTAGTTCAACCGTTGAATTGCAGTTGGGAGTGAATGTTCGACTGGCACAACAATTGGTAAATCAATGCCACTCAATAAAACATTGCCTAAAAGATTGCTTTTTTTCAGGGGTCTGGAGAAGAAAGGAGGTCTCGAGAAGCAATGCCGAAAAGCAGAGAATGTTTCAGGTAAAATATTGCCATATACCTCAAGATGTTCAATGTTTGTATGATTCCATCCTCTACTTTTTTGAGATTTCTAGCACAATTTAGAGTTGTTCCCGCCTTGCTCCAAGTTATATTCAAAGGCATTCATGCATGTTTGTGTAATTTTGTTTGTAAGTACATCTAAAGAACTGGAAAACATCCAAGCTACTTTTGTCTTGGACCACTAGCCACAAACTGAATAAATTGTGGCCAAGACATATCTAATGGAGAAATAAACTGATTAGCCTTGTCCTTTGCAGTGGGTGAGAGCAGCACGACAGAGAGTGGAGATGAGGACATGTTTGCCTCTGCTGTGTCATACACGGCTACTCAACACACCCCCACCAGTATCACTCTCACGGTCAAAAGAGTCAAGCACAACAAGGTCAAAAAGAGGAAAAAAACCCCAGAGAAAACACGAGTTACCCCCAAAGCCAAGAAAGTCAAGGTACTGGTGACATTCTTATTTCCCTGCTAGGGAGCTCAAAAGATTTTAATTTTCCTTAAAAGACCTGCAAAGTAGGACCTTGTTCTCATTTAACATCAAAGAAGTCAATTTAAAAGGTGTGTAATTATTTTACAGGCCTACAGAGAGGGATCCAGGAAATCTATGCGAATGAAGGTATGACCTGTCTTTATTTTATTATGTATGATATAACTGCCAACAAACAAGATAGATATGTCCCAGAAGTAAGAGCTTGAAAGGCAAGATCAGCTGGCAGATCTTCAGTTGAGTAGCATGCACACAATATTACTTTGACCTGAGAAACTGTGAAATCGGTTGCTTTTTTGGCTTGTCAAAAAATAACACGTGTTGCGCAACTCAGTGTTGTGTTTGAGCCGCGTTCAAATTTTTTGTTGTGTATTCCAAGATGCGTAACTTGAACTGCTCAAATTGCTGCTCTGCAGAACTCTGCATCTGAGGTCAATGTCCTGGATGAGAACACGCCAGAAGGTTGGGAAAGCAAGATTCGGCAGTGGACAGACCAGTACGAGGAAGCGCTCTCTAACCAGTACAGCGCTGATGTACAGACTCTCCTCCAACACTACTGTACCAATGGCAACTCCTCCCCGTCCCCCTTCACAGTTGCCATGGACACCATAAACCATACTGAACTGGCTTGCAACAATACAGTGCTGGGCTCTCAGATGCAGGTAGATTTGTTTTCTCCAATTTCATGTATTGGATTTGATTAACCTCACACTTAACATAAAAAGGATAAAGATGCATAAAGCCAACATCCACTCTGGTTTTCACTTAAGTCTTGCTTTTTTATCAAAATATCTCTTGCCTTGTAACTGTAACTTCCAATCATTTTACAGTGACAGAACGGATTTAATTTAAAGACTTTGAGCTAGCCAATTAGCAAAGAAAAATTCATTTCTTAACTAAAAAATAAACATAATAAACTTTATTATATATGCTTATTATACATGCTTATATGGTCTCCGGAGCTCTTTTCTTACAGGATGTTATTGTGTTCGTAATTATTTGTGCTTAAAAGTAAAGGTTTCTCTAGAGTGTTGTCTTTGTGGAGGGGCAAGTAAGCGTGTTGTTTTGTTTACATGGTAGCTCTCAGTTGGTTCTACGAATTTCCATCTTGGTTGTTGGTGCAACACTCCATGCTCCCTCTCCCATCATTCTCTCAATACATGAGCTTACATGCACATCAGTAAGGGTCAGTAGGATGATTAATTTTATGTCACATATAAAACTCGTAGCAAGAACTCATATAATTTTTTTGTTTCAACTACTTGTCATCATCAGATGTATGGACGGTAATGTTCCATTTCTAATTCCCCACCTAAAAAGGCCAGCAATGTTTTTCTTGAAAGCAGAATTTGCACATGTGTAATACATTGAGCGTGTACCCCAACAAGTCCAAAGATCAAGCTGTTTTTGGTCTTTGTCAAAAAAAAAAGTTGGGTCTCTGTCTCTGGAAATGTTCATTTGCTTCATTAAAGTCCATCTTATTAAAGCTAAACCAAAACTCTATTTGGCTATGAAAATGGTCTATGTGAAACAATTCAAATTTAAAAATTTGCATTTTCCAAGACCATGAATGTTTTTAAATGTTTTCCCCGTCCTGGATTATTTTTCCAAACAAATAAAGAACTGTTCAAGATCTGTAAAAGCAGTTTGAAAATTTGGGTAGCAAAAATTACATTGAGAAGGCAGGATTTTCAGAAATATAATATAAATAACTGTGTAACACTTTATAGCTGTGTCAGAAAGCAACGTAAAGGTTGCATAACTGGACACTGAAGTTTCAAAGTGAATGCATTTCATGGAATTTGAATTTGTTTTCTATAAGAAGCAAGGTCTCTGTGTACAGTTACAGCTGGGCCGTGTGACACGTGTGCAGAAACATAGGAAGATCCTCAGAGCCGCTCGGAGTCTGGACCCTGAAATGCTCATCATTGAATACAGAGGCAAAGTCATGCTTAAACAGCAGTTTGAAGTCAATGGACACTTCTTTAAAAAGTAGGAGTGTAAAAAAGCTTATGAATACCTAATTAACCTCATCTGTTTTTCCTCAATTGTGATTTGGTTTCCTGTCGTCATATTTTGCATTTATTGCAGGCCAAATCCATTTGTTCTCTTCTACTCCAAGTTCAGCGAAGTGGAGATTTGTGTTGATGCTCGAACATTTGGGAACAATGCTCGCTTCATCAGAAGATCCTGCACTCCCAATGCTGAGGTGCGATAAAAATGGTGACTTATCAGAGCTAATCACTGACTATCTGTTATCGCTGCTTTACACCAGCCCTTTGTTATGATGTCTTCTCCACATTGAGGCAGCGCATTCAGTTATTTATTATGGATTCTCAGCACATCCCAAGTGTAAAACATATTTGGTCTTATGACTTTTTCTGTTTTTCTGTAATTAAAAATATCTTACTTCCATTTGGTACTACTTAGAGGAAGTTTTTTTTTTTTTTTACTTGTTGTATGGGTATTTCTCAAACACCATCCTCGCCAATAATACACATACACATTATATTTATTATGTATAATAAAATGTAGAATTTGTCTGTGACATTTGATTGATTTGTTATTTTACTGTGCCTTTAATAACCTTCAAAAGGCAGTAAACCATGTCTTTGAATATCCTTAAATGGTAAAATGTACTTCCTATTCCTCCCACTGCCATGCTCACGCCACACCCCCTGCTTGGTTGTGCTTGTTGGCACACAAGAAATCTACCCATTTCTGATGAATATATTCGTCTTTTGTTAAGCCAAAATCATTTTTGACTTTGGACAACCAAAACTCTTTTCATCATGTATCGATGCAGTTCGCTTTCGTGTTTGTCTGCGCGTAAGTTCTTTAATGGGATGCAGATGAGATGAGGTTCATCTGATTGGTTAGTTGTAGATACCTTGGCCAATGGGTGTGCCTACGATCATGGAGGAGATTTGAGCTCCCTGAAAAATAAAATAGGATTACACAAACTAGGGTTGGGTAGATAGACGATGCCATTATCCATCTCCGATGGCAGATAGACATCGGGATGCTGAGTTTACCAACCAAAGCACTCAATGGCATTATGACAACACAGGTCACTCTTTCTGTCCATGCCCGAGTCAACAAGTGGACAACGTGATTGACCGGTGGTAATTTATGTATAACTTATATTTATTTATGTTATGTTTTAGTTATAGGTAAAACAAAGACCATGCGGGCATGCTTCAAATAATTAATTTGTTATGAATCAATTATACAGTACACCAATCCCTGTAAAATATTGTGGATAAATCGCTGAATTTAGAGTCTCAAAATGTCCTTTTTGAGGGTTCATGGCAGTGTCTTTATAACTTTCAGGTAAGACACATGATTGCAGATGGGATGATACATCTTTGCATATATGCTGTTGCTCAAATCTCCAAAGACTCTGAAGTCACCATCGCCTTTGACTACGAGTTCAGCTGCTGGTTTGTCAATCACATTCATTGATTGAGCTCTAATAGAAAGTGTCTTTCCTTGATTGATTCGTCTCGATTCTCTCCACAGTAATTATAAAGTGGATTGTGCCTGTCACAAGGGCAATCAGGACTGTCCCGTTCAGAGACACAATCTCCGGCCTCCTCAGCTGGCATCTCCTCAGTCTGTAGAGTTTGCTCTCCCCGGAGCAGAGACAAGGAGGAGGAGAGCGCGTCGTAGGGAGCTGGAAGGAGTTGCCGCATCAGATGAGAGCAACCACTTGCTGGAAGAAGCTCAGGCGCTAAGTGATGCTGAGGTACAAATATCTTAGTTGTTTTTTTTAACTAGTGATTTTTATGATGCTTTTTATGTGTTTGTTTTTGTGTGCTTCAGGATGCTGTTCAGAACACAGTGAAGTTGGAGAATGGAGAGGAGGATTTGGATGAGGGTGGCACACTGTCACCAAACAGACCTGTAAGCTTTCTGCACTTTTTAAGTCTAGGATTAAAATACCGGCCCTTTTGCAACAATCCTAGACACACGTCTAGCCACACATACTGTATGAAGAATCTCAAGGAAAAGGGATGCTCTGATCTCAAACTGGAAAGGGGCTTTTTTGCAGACCAATTTTATATTTAATCATTTGAACTGGGACTCTGGGTACCTCTGGGACTCCCTGGAGTATAGTTTTTTTTTTGTGGAGGGAAAAAAACTATAAGTTAAATCCCTAACTCTTTGTTGATGGTTATTAGAGCATGTTCACACTGAAAATGGAAGTCATGTAGTTTGTGAGTGATTTACATTTTACAATTTCAAAGATGTGAATCCATGTGGAACACAGAGGGTGCCAAACAAATTGCTGCAGGGTTAATGCTTGATAAATTAATACTTGAATTTGGTGAATATTCCCAGCTTTGTCAATCAACCAGAAGCTCCTTAGAGGAATCACCAACACCAATGTGGACAAGCTCGTCATAGCAGATTTTGCCAGCAGACTCAGCGAACATGTTGAGATTTTCTTGAGTTCATTCGGAGACATTCCTCATTTTTAAAATGAACTCCATTTCATGCAGGTATCAGTTTATTCACAAATCACATTATGTTCATTTTTCTAATACTGTTATATAGTTTTACTCAAAAGAAACTTGTGGAACTATTCTCATGTCATAATTCATTGAGCTGAGTTATGAGCTGTAGGAACTTTTGGGATGATTTTTACATTTGACTCCTCTCTAATCTCTCCTCTATAATTCATCATGTTCGAAAGGATGATATTACCAACTCGTGTTAATCTTGATTTGAAAATGTTCTGAAAGAACTGGCCATTTCTACTCTGAATGGGGTAAAATTGTCCTAAGTTTTATCTATGGTGATCTAAAGTTACTTTATCTATAGTTACTGACTGAGCCATAAGAGAGTACAGTGTTTTGTCTCCTGATTTGTATTAGTTGTAAATACAAATAATAATAACAACCCATTCCATGTTTTATAATGCAGATGTTTGAAAACCAGGAGAAGAGAAAGAGGCGTGGTCAGAGTGCAGCTGAAGACCCTAAACTCGATGCACGGGGAGTAGGCGTGCCCGCTACAGCGAACTGTGCACATAGCGCAGCAGCCTCAGGGGGGGTCTCTACACGACGTACATCATTTGCCTCTGTGGTACATACTTTTGTCTCCTTTGTCTTCAACGTATTTTTAATCACTTTCTTTAATCACTTTATTTGTCCCTAATTTAGGACCTGGCAGAATTGGACTCTGAGAAGCCCCCTGCTACACCTAGTCCTGCCCCTAAAACCCAGCCTGTTCGGAATTCCAAACCGCGTCCCAAAAGTCGTATCTCCAGGTACCGTTCCACTTCAGCCCAACGTGCTCGAAGACAGCGGCAGGCTCTGTCCCAACAGGCAGCAGAAGGACCTCTGCTGGCTTCTGAAGATGGCAGTTCAGCAGTGGGCCTTGGAGAGCAGGGACATGGAGAGGGAACTCCAAACTATACTCAAGTCCCAGATGGAGAGGCTGCCTCTTCGGGGATGGGAAACAAAATGAACATCAGATTCCCTAAAGCAAAAAAGGTGAGCTCCATTCCGCTCAGGGTACCATACCTTCTTGTCTTGTTGTGGATGTCTGTGAAGTTATCCTTAAAGGGTCATGAAACCTCTAATACAGAAGGGCGCTTGCACATCTCTATTAAACTTCTCCACATTAAGCCATCACAACTCCCTGCTGCTATATTTTTCGTGTTCTTTTTTCTCATTGTCTTTCTGTGTCCCTGCCTCGCACACACACTACCTCTCTCTCTCTCTCTCTCTCTCTCTCATCCTTTTTTCAGCCCCTCTCTCTCCCTCATACTCTCTCTGGCTCTCCCTTCACCACTCTCTTTCTCTCTGTCTTCATCTTTTCTTCCTGTCTTTTTTTTTTTTTTTACTAAACAACTGTTGAATCTTTTTTTTTTTTTGCTAAACAACTGTGGGTCTAGTTAAAAATGTGCAGATTCAGCAGTTTATCAGCAAATTATCTCACTAATTCACATGGGAGCAGCAACATGGAAATTAGTTGGACAAAATCAAACCCAAAATTGAAATACAATTTCAAAAACGAAAGACCAGGTGAGAAGAAATTAATGTTAAAATATGCTGAATAGTCCACAAAAGACTAATGCAAATTTTTGTTCTAAAAGGCGAAATGCCTGTAAAGTGAAATAATTGTAAATGTTTGCATCAAAAACCAAATTATTACTTTAAGAAACAACATTGGAAAGATCATTACGTGTTTCTCTTAACCGATGACAGACAGAGATGAATTCTTCTCCAGTCTAGAGCGCTCTCAGTTTCCCTGACTCTGAAAGGGAGTCTCAATGCAAAATGTTATTAAAGAAAGACATATTTTTGAAGCGTTTGGCTCAAGCAATATTCAAGCATCTGGAGGTGTTTGTAATATAGCGAGGAATGGTGTCTCCTGCTGGATTATGATGGCACTATGCGATTTCTCTCTTAAATTCATAATTTTGGCCTTTTATGCTAAAGACTCAGTCCTTGAATCTTGTAACATGAGAACTACCAAACAAAATTGTATTTAAACAAAAATTTGAGCAAAACCTCATTTTAGCATTTTATCATTCAGCATTATAACAACTTAGAATGTCAGATCAAGGTTAAACATTAACTATAAGAAAAGTAATTATATACCATTTGGTCCAGGGATAAATAGCAATAGCAGTTTTGTTACATTTATTAAAGTAACACATTCCTAAATGACTGATGAGGTAGAAGATAAAAGTTCATGCTAATGTTATTCTAATACTTTTAAAAAACACATAGCATTCAAATTTCGAATCAATTAATCTACATACAAATGTTGACATTTTGGCCCACAAGTATGACAATGCAATGTTTTTTCTTGTTTTTTGACATACTCATAATGTGAGACCATAGCAGTATGTACTGGAAGTTGTTGAGCTCTCTTGATGATGGTCTCGTTCATTCTTTCTCTCTCCCCCTCCTTTCGTCCTCCTCTGACTTTTCCTTCTCTCTCACTCAACCCTCCCCACCAAACTCTCTCTCTTATATGCGCACAGTACTTGGTGACTGAGTGGTTAAGCGACAAATTTCCAGAGCGAGTGGAGGAATGTGTTGAGCGCCCACTTCGAATCACCACTGACCCAACTGTCCTGGCCACAACTCTGAACATGCTGCCCGGATTATCGCATTCTCCTCTCATCTGTACTGCCCCCAAACACTATGTCCGTTTCGGTTCCCCCATCTATCCTGAAAGACGGCGACGACCAGTTATGATCAGCCCTGCTTTTGGCTCATGCAAGAAGGTTAGAATAAGTGATCTAATAATTGTTTGCAGATCCAACAATTTTTAGAACGACTACCAAGTGAATCTTTTTGTCTGTCTGTGTCTCCAGCGGTGGATGAAACAAGCACTAGATGAGAGCATGTTTTCAGGCCTACTAGAGGATGGAACAGAGTCCAACTCCTCTCACAGGAGTAACTCCAGCAGCACTAGCAGCTCAACTGCATTCAAATTTGGTAATGATCTGTACTCCACTATCTGCTGAATGGCTTGATTTTGAAGTTGACACAGTTCTCTGTGATATTTCAGAGCTATCGGGACCATTTAAGAAGAGGAAATTGAGGTGTTCCTCAGAAACATCTGCTGCCCCCTCTGAACTCTTGTTACATCCGCTCTCCCCAATTACCCCACCGCTGCTGTCAGAACTTCCATTGACCCCTCTTCCTTCACTTCTGAATCCATGCTCACTTTATTTAGGTGGAGAAGAGTTGAAACGGAATGCTTGTGCTTCTGTTCTTTCCTTCTCTCCTGTCACATCACGGCCTGCAAGCCGCTGCAATACACCTTTACAGTTTGAGGTAAACAACAGAAAAGTTGAATCATCAAAAGATTTAGGATATCTCAAATGTGTTCAGAACAAAGAAAACTAAATAAAAAACATGATTGTTTTTCACAGAATATCTCTTCTCCTGAGGCCTCTCCATTGCACATATCAGAAGCTCTGACTCCAGATGTAAGTCGCAGTCCTCAAGAGCCTTTCCTAATCCTAATGTTTGCTTTTCGTTGGACAAATTTCTTTTAAGTCTGCTAAGGAGACTATTGGGTCAACTAAAATTAGGTGTTATGTAGATAATTAATTGATCAATCAATCAAGTTTTTATATAGCGCTTCTTTAGCAATTCCTTTCAAAGCAGCTTCACAAAGTCCTCGTGAGAATCAGGTAGAGTAGATAGGAGTTCCTCTGTGAGGGCAATCTTGCTGACTGAGGCAGGTGCTGATCACCCCCCCAGCATAAGGAATATACAAACTTAATATCCATCGACGAACGGTTTGCCGGACAGCACCTGAAAAAACGAAACAAACAAAGACAAAACAGAAACTAACAATGAAGAAACAACGGTTAGAAAACTGTAACACAGACAACAAACAGGTGATCAGCATCAGCTGCAGTATGAGAGATAAATGATGAGGATAGGTTAGAGAGGAACATTGAACCACATTGTTTTGTTTAAACAGTTTGTATGTATATAGTGCTCAGACACCAGATCTGTTTAGACAATTACCAAGAGATAATTATTCGAATGCTAGATTAAACAGATATGTTTTTAATTTAGTTTTGTACTCTGTGAGCGTAGCTGAGCTGCGGACAACATCCGGGAGTTCATTCCAGAGCTTCGGGGCTCTATATGAGAACGCTCTTCCACCTCTTGTGGATTTACTAACCTTCGGTACAATCAATAGTCCTGCTTCTTGTGATCGGAGAGAGCGAGCTGGAATATATTGTGAGAGGAGACTGCTCAGGTTGCCCGGAGCCAAGCCATTCAGCGACTTAAAGACAAGGAGCAGTATCTTGTAGTCAATGCGATAATGTATAGGAAGCCAATGAAGAGAGCACAGAACCGGTGTAATGTGGTCATATTTCTTTGTTCTTGTGAGAACTCTAGCTGCTGCGTTCTGGACTAACTGTAATTTTTGTAGCGTGGCGCCGAACAGCCGGCTAACAGAGCATTACAATAATCCATTCTGGAGGTCATGAAAGCATGAACTAATTTTTCTGCATCTACGATAGACAGCATGTTCCGTACTTTAGCAATGTTCCTGAGGTGAAAAAGGCGGTTTTAGTAACATAAAAGATATGGTTCTTAAACGTCAGTTCACTATCTATAATAAGGCCAAGATTTTTAACTGTAGTGGAAAAATTAACAGTGTGTCGGCCAGCACCATATTTAAAACTGAGAGATTCTGTAATTGCTTTTTAGAGCCAACAAGTAATATTTCTGTTTTTATCAGGATTTAGCATTAGGAAATTTTCATTCATCCAATCATTGATATCAGCGACACATTCTGAGATCTTATTTAGCTTTAAAGGGTTGTTGGGGTTTTGCTGAAATATAGAGCTGGGTGTTGTCTGCATAGAAATGGAAACTAACCCCATGTCTTCTAATAAATTTGCCAAGGGGCAGATAGAGAATAGGATGGGTCTCAGTATGGATCCTTGAGGAACTCCATACTCTACTACTGTTGTGTCTGATGAGTCTCCATTTACATGCATGAACAAACTCTCGAGGAGAATCCTGTGATCTATCGTATCGAAGGCTGTACTGAGATCTAGCAGAACTAGGAGAGCTATTCCCTTGATCGCAATCAAGTAACAGATCGTTTGAAATTTTAACCTTGGTGTAATGTGCTCTGAATCAAGATAGAAGATCTTCATAACAGTTGCTCTTCTGTAAGAAGGAACTCAGCTGTGCTATTACAACTTTCTCTAATATTTATGACAAAAACGGAAGGTTAGAGATTGGCCTATAGTTGGATAACTTAGTAGGATCCAGGTGCGTTTTCTTGATTAGTGGTTTAATTACTGCATTTTTGAGCTGTTTAAGAACATAACCTAGTGATAGAGATGAGTTTATAATATTCAGAAATGGTTCTTGAGATATTTGTAGCAATTCTTTCAGTAATTGTGTTGGTACAGGATCTAGAGAGCATGTTGTTGATTTAGATGCTGTGATTATTTTAAGCAGTTCTTTCAGGTCAATATTTGAAAAATTTTGCAGTAAGTGAGGCAAAGGCATAGAATTTGAGTTAAGTGGCTTAGATTGAATGAGTTTTAGTGATTTTGCATCTAATAGATGTAATTTTATTTGAGAAATAATTCATAAGATCATTGCTGCTAAATTTTATAGCTGCATTTGAATCTGTCGATGTTTGACTGTTTAGTGGATTAGCCATTGTTTCAAATAAGAGACATGGGTTATTTTGATTTGTTTCTATTAATTTGTGATAGTAGTTAGGTCTTGCAGTTTTTAGTGCTAGTCTATATTTAGACATGCTCTCTTTCCAGGCAATTTGGAATACTTCCAATCTAGTTTTTTTCCATTTACGCTCATAGTTTCAGGTTTGTCTTTTTAGCACCTTTGTATTATCATCAGGCCACAGAGTGGCCTGTCTATCTCTGACTTGTTTTAGTTTAAGCGGGGCTACAGTGTCTAAGCTGCTAGCGAGAATATTATTCACATTGTAGGTGTGAATTTTTTTTTATCTGCAGGTACACTAGAAAGGTGGGTAATATCTGGTAGGTTTCTTATAAAAGCTTCTTTATTATTTAGGTTTATATTTCTCCCTAGTTGGTAGCGTTGAATGCTATTGGTAATGTTTACAGTATGCGCAGCTCAAGATATAAGATAGTGGTCTGAGATGTCCTCACTTTGAGGCAATATACCAATTTCACTGAGGTCAATGTCATGAGATAGAACCAAATCTAGAGTGTGGTTTAGACGGTGAGTTACTCCGTCCATGTTTTGCTTAAACCCACAGGAATTTAGGAGGTCTGTAAAGGCAATACCCAACGAGTCTTTTTTTGTCATCGAAATGGATGTTAAAGTCTCCAAAATTCAGTGTTTTGTCTGCTTCGACCAAAAGATGTGCGAACAAAATCAGCGAATTCTTGAAGAAAGCTAGGATTGTGTTTTGGTGGCCTGTAGACAACAGCTAATGTTACAGAGAATGCACATCTTTGTTTTGATACTGCCGGTGTAATATGGAGCACAAGTACTTCGAAGGATTTAATTTTATGTTCAGTCTTTTTATTTGTGTTTAGGGTATTTTTATATATTGTGGCAACACCCCCACCACAACGTCGCAGTTGAGCGTGGTTCATGATTGTAACAGTAATTTTTGAGTAATCCAAAATAATCGTTTGGAGTGAGCCAGGTTTCAGTTAGGCACAGTATGTCAAGGTTAAGTTCTGAGATTAATTAATTTATGATTTCAGCTTTTGGTGTAAGAGATCGGATGTTTAGGAGACCAAATTTTAGAGAGTATGTTTGTGAGTTGTATAATTTGTAGTGTAATTTTATATTGATCAGATTATTGGTGTTAAGCAATTTGTTGTTTATAGTTATTTTATGTTTTCGTGGTATGGACATTGTTTCGATAGCAAATGTTCAGTTTTGACAGTTATTAGGTTGGTTACTGAGGCAGTGTTCTAAGGTGTTATATTTGGAATTATTTAGTCAGATGCTAATAAGGGCCCTAGAGATGTTATCTGACAGAAGTTTAGAGCCTAGCTTGCTTGGATGGAGGCCGTCAGGACGGAAGAGATTAGGGTGCTCCCAGAAGAGATTCCAGTTGTCAACAAACAGTAATTGCTCTTCTTGACAGAAGGTGGTGAGCCACTCTCTGAGTGCAAAAAGTGTGCTGAATTTATCGGTTCCCCTTCAATATGTCTGCAGAGGGCCAGAGATGATAATTTGTGTAGCGGGTGACAGGCGGCGAGCAGTGCGGATCAGTTTACTGTAAACTGCTTTTAGCACCTCTGACTGACGACGAGACGTATCATTAGAGCCGACGTGCAGGACCACAGCCTTGATGTTGCCATCAGGCTTCAGGATTGCAAGTAAACGTGCGGCTAAGTCAAGAACCCTAGCACCGGGGAAGCAGTGCGTACGTGCTTTGGTCATACCGACAGTCGCTGAAAATGCAACTGCTAATCACCAGTGTTCAAACAACAGTGCTGGCATGCAGTTTACTGCAGCAGCAAGTGTCCTTCTGGGCACTGTTCTAATTAATTATTTGAAAACGATGGGTTGCACTCCTCCAAGCAGAACTAGGTTAATTGTATTACTAATTGAATTTTTTATTTTATGAATTGAATATATTTTTAAAAAATGTATTTACTTTTTATGTCTAACTGTTAGACAAGACAAATCAAAGTCTTAAAACTAACTCCTCGGACCTAGCTCTTTTGTGTGATCTAAAGTAAGTTTAGGAAAAGTTGCTTAAAAAGGATAGGAGCAGCAGAGATTCAATTGAATTATCCAATGGCTAATGTGCTAGTTTGTAATAGGGTCGATTTGTTTAAAAACCTGCTTAAAAAGTAAAGCGCGCAAAAAGCACAAGAGCTTTGCGTTTTTGTTAGCTTTTAGCCTGTAAAAAAAAGTACCGTTTCGGTTCAAAGCTCTTTTAGGTGGTAAATTTTACGTTAACTTTCTATTGTTATATAATGGTTTACTGTACGTTAGTGGAGCAACGATGTCGACTGACTTACGTATTCAGGGTTTAACGTTGACCGCGAGCGGGTACCGCTACAGCGGATGTTAGCTTTAGCCGTATTTCTGTGCCGCCTAGAGTCTTGAAAATCGGTAACGTCTGTACAGAAAAAAACAAGTGGTTCAATCTATTAGGAATATTAAAGAAATGTGCGCCTGTTTAGTTGAAAAGTCGTAGGTGATGCTTGAAGGAGACGCTTGCTTTCGCTTCTTGGGAGCGCAGGTAGGCTTGCACAGCAGGGGAGCAGATGTGACGACAGCAGATGTGTAATTAAAAATACACACAATTAACAATTTGGGAAAAATAATAATAATAATAGTATGGCCGCTTGCTTCAAGAAGGGAAACCCATGAATTCTGTAAATTCATCAAACACAGAGAAAAACTTCAAGTTGTTGATTATATCTTACAAGTGAATGATATTCACAGGCTTTACTCATGAAATATTAATATAAGTTCCCTATGATTGTATTAGCTACAACTCAAAAGAAGATTTTCAGAAGACCGATACTGACCAAAATTAGAGCTGTACAATTCATGTAATTATGAATGTATTGTAAGGTCAGGTTTCAGTGACCATGAGCTGTTGTTAATTTGTTTTAACTGTATTATTTTACTTGCTTGCACATTCTCTCTATTCAAAGCTCACATTCAGCTAGAGCATGTTAGTTGAGTGTTTTTGTTGACCAAACTGATGCAGTGTTTTTCACTATCTTAATTCATGGGGCTTGTAGAATCACCCAAATTCTCTCTTAAACATGTGGAAATCAGAGCCAGAGATGCATGGTCTCATACAATAAATAATTTAAAACACAGAATCATCGCTTCTCTAGTTTTATAAGGGACTTTGGGCAGCAATGGCAGATAGGGTGGCTATGACGTTGTTTTGTTGTATTTTGCATTCTTAAATGATGCCTATATACTAATCGTATAAGGAGGATGAGTAGATCCATTTAGAATAAAGATCAACTTCATGGTTTATATAACCTCATTAATAATAAAAAAAATTTAAAGATATATATATATATATATATATATATATATATATATATCTCTGTATATATATCTCTGTATATATATATATATATATTATATATATATATATAGATATATATATATATATATATATTATATATATATATATATATCCCACCTATTTAAATTTTTTTGGTTGCTATAACTAAGGATGTCCAGATCAGGTTTTTTTTTTTTGCCTCAGTCATTTTGATTTTGAGTTTTGAGGATATGCCATATTCCAATCCGATACTTTTCTAATACACAAAGAAAGAATAAAGAACATTTAAATAAATGCCATAAAACCCTAACCCTTTCTTCAATAATTTTTTTTGGGGGGAAAAGACTTTATTGTTATAATTAAACTCTATTAATTATTCTTGTGGAGATGTTTCATAGAGCACCAGCACAGAGGTAGAGTAGAACTGTTAATTTCATCACATTTTTGTAGCTTAATGAGAAAATTGCAGATAAAATGTGTTGTGTTTGAAGCAAATCCATTTATAGAACAAGAAAGAAAACAGGTGAACCTTAATATTGCAGATAAACAATCCTGTGGGTATTATGTGGGTCTTTTTTTTTTTTTTTTTTTTGGATATGGATTGTTGCAGCATACATCCTCAAACAACCATGGATGTCTGCAGGGAGTAGAAGCTTGTTTTATTGGCTGCAGTGCTGTCAAACCGCTGCCCGTTACACAGAAAAATATACATGCACAGAATTCTCCTGGTGTTGCCTTAATGTATTCCTGACAATCATATATAATTAAAATCTAGCATGATTCCTCAGTGGGCTTTGTCATAATACAGTAATTGTGTTTGAGACATCTTGTGTGTGGTGTATGAAAATGCGTGAGCCTCCATAAATGACTTTTATAGGAAAATTATAACATGGGTCAACAGCGGGACTGGGAGGCAGAACACGCTACTTTTCACAGCTAAAGCAGAACTCTTGGTCATGTGTGCTGGATCCATGGAATTCCTAATGTTAAAACAAAACTTGAGTCGATCTATTGTGCGGGAAGGCTCAGTAGAGACATGGAAGTGGGAGAATGCCAGATGTCTGTGGTGAATAAATTATGCGGTCTGCTTTCTGTAAAATATTGTCAAGATGGAATTTCAAACCGGGGGTTCAACATGCTTCAAAAGCACAAGACGACAGTCTTCGGAAGGACACAGAGTATTTTTTTATTTCCTCTTCATGCTTCAAACTCATGCTGCTCTTCTGTTTTGCTTTAACCAATAGCATCTCTGCAACAAAGCATGTGTTGCAGAAAATATAACTGAGTAAAACTTCCGAAATGTAAAACTAAAATGTTCACCGTCTGTCAATGAACATCTATTTTAGCAATGATTTTAAAAGTATCTATTGAAAATGAGAATGGGGAAAAATTGCAAATGAAAAGTGAATATGTCCACACTGAACATTTAAAATTGTTTAAAATAGTCATGATTTCAATTATTGAATAAAATGTTTGTGGTTTTAATTGTTCCTAAAACATAGCAGGACTGTTAGTAGAAAGAAAAGATCCCCAAGCAAAGATATTACTGCAGTCTGTAAGGAACAATACATTCAAGAATTTGGAGGAGCTTCACAAGTAGCGAGGTTGGAGTTTCTATGTATAATTCAAGTCCCTCCTGATGAAAATGTTAAAAGTATCTTAAGCCCTGTTAAAAGACCAACACATTTTAGATACATCACTCCACTATTGTCAAGCTAGTTTTGCCTTGTTTGTTGAAAAGTTATAAAAATGCACAACACTGATCACACACAACTTGGAAAATGTGGAAGCAGCGGTATTTATGCTGTGTGTGTGATATAACTGTGTGGTGACCACTCAAAAAAAACCTGTTTATAAGGTGCACAAGAGAGCACTACAGTCTTTTTTGCCAATCGGTGAGCTCAGCAATATGACCAATTATCAATCAACAGGATGTCACACCACACCTTCTAAGTTACCAATTTGGCTTGATTTTGTCTGCTTTATGGAACCATTTTCTGAACAGTTATTTGAAAACTACCTGTACAGAACACAATGAAAAGCCCCCACCAAGTCAAACTGTCACAAAACATTTGCATTATCTCTATAACAAGCAATGTTTTCAAAGTAAAGATCCGTTACAAAACATTTGCATAAGTCTTTCTCACTTAGCATAATCTATTTTGCATGCAATGTTTTTTTGTTTATTTTTTTTCAAAATGAAGCAGCAATTTGTGATTGTGGAATCTGCCATTACTAATTTCTTTCTATTTGTTTGGTTGTTTGTATGTTTTTCCATTTGCAGCAATGTTTGCGTTCAGACTTCTCTTCGCGACTTGCTGCATTCCCTGAGTTCCCAAGCCGTGGAAGTCCAGTTTCTGTGTCCGATGACTTTTTACTTCATGCTCCAGACTCGCTGAGTGGATCCAGAGCTGGGACTCCCTGTAGCTCTGCATTGGTGGCCTCTTTATGTGACTCTCCTATTATTTCCCACTGCACCGAAGCACAAGCCCAAGATCAGGCTTTCAGGACAGAATTTAACCTTATTTACACCTGCTCCCCTCTCAATGCCAATCTATCCAGTGGCCCAGCAAATGACAGGCCTTTCATCCAATCAGACTGCAGTTTTTCCATAGCTGATTCTGATTTCAACACAGTGTGCAGTCAAGGGTTGCTGATGGAGGTAGTCTCCAGCTCTCCCAATCTCTGTCAGGACACACCGTTTGGAGGAAGATTTTCGGAAAGCAGTATTTCTCCCAACCTGAGCAATCCACCCCAGAGGAAGAAGGCAAGAGCTGAAATTTACTACTTTTTACACTAATGAGCAAGACTGGAAAAAATTACAAGTATTTGACCCTCTTTCAATTTAGCAAGTTTTTAGCCCAAATAACAATTGTAAAAGCAAAATAACAAATTACATAACACAATTCGCGTTAAAAACCAAAACAATAATTCTAATAACACTCGCGCAAAGCAGGAAAAAACCTTCTCATTTCAGAAAACCCTCAAGAAAATGACAAAACAATTCAGATAACAGACTTTTCGGTCAAACTGTTAATGGATTCCATAGTTTGAGAATTGACCAGTTAGCACTGATTGGGTTCGATTTCTGTCAGTAATGACAAAAACTCGCCTACACAAAGTCTTTGAAGTATTCTGCCATTTTCGTTAAAACTATGGTTATAATGACTGAAATGAAATTAATTGAGCACTATATTGAGGAAGGGCATTCTTATACAGTGAGTGTGAACATGATGTCTGCGCTCCATGGAGTACATATCAATTTGCGTTACAGTAAAACTCCATTATATCTCTCTTGTTTGGAAGAACAATGTGCCTTTTCAGCAGACCAGGGCAGTTTGTCTACTGGAGAATGTCTCGCTTCTGCAGAATTGAAATGGGTGTGTTTAGCGTGATAATGTTATGCTTAAAGAACCTAACCCACAAGCAACATATATTTGTTATTCAAAGACAATCACAATAATTGAATGGTCATCTGCAGTTTTCATGGATGATGTCTGCATGTCTCAAGCTATAACTTTTGTGTACGAACAGCTGAAGATAGTAGCGTCATGCTGTATTCCCATTCTTTTTTTTCTCTTTAACAGACTGTAATGATACATCCATGTAGTTTGATTGTCAGACATCCCATCAGATCTGCACATTGAAGTTTCTCAAAGAATACAATCCCTCATTGGTTTGGCTGAATTGTTGTTGTGTGTTATGCATTGTTAATTAGCTAGTTAAAACTCTGTTGTAATTGCTCAAGTTCTTATTTATTTATTTTTAGGGTTCGCACACCAAACGTGTAAGAATCCTACTGTAGTTGCTCAGATAATTATTCATCAATTAATGTTTTTTACTATTGGTGATATTGAAATTTAAATTTTTTTAGTTTTTGAGTGCCTGAAGATACATGAAAAGTCACCAAATTTAGGGTGAAACAAGACAAAGATCTAGTAACCTTGCCAGTTCAGCCACAGTTGTTTTTGTCAAGTACTTATTACCCCTAATATAAATGCAACCGAATGTTATTTTTACTTTGTTGAAATAGACTAATTGATTAACTGATGGTTTCTAAACCAGTACATGTCAATGCATCTTTCCCTCACTTTATTCTTTTTATGTCATGAGGCTTGGGAAAATGATTGGAATGCAGGGATCTCTCATGAGGTGGGCAGTGGGCTCATATCTTTTTAGCAGTGTTTTCTGCACCTTATTTGGCTATCTATGTTTGTCCAACAAATTTCACTCTCAAGAAGCGGTGACAAATTTATGTTTTTGTTTGGTGATAAGATCACCAAATCCATCTCAGTCACTGTTAGGATGGGATTTGTATATATTTAGGGCACTTAACTGTTCACGAAAAATACATTGAAATTTTAAAACCATATTTTATCTCTGGTTTTCTCTTTTGATTACCGTACTTAATACAATTATTTTCTAAACTTAAATCAATGTCTAGACTTTGTTTTTCCTTTAAGTTTCAGAAAAACTTGCAAAACCTCTCTTTTGCCCCTTTTTTCAAGGCAGAGGGTGATGGTGAGTGCAGCTAGTCAGCTGGCTAGCTTATCTGGCCAACAGTTCAAGGCAGGCCACAACATGGTGAATATGATCCATACGGCCTCCATCTAAAAGTGTGTGCATGTCCATAACATTTGCATCATCAGATGATGTCATTCCTCATCTGGTTTGAGCAAATCCTGCTGAGATGATGACAATATTTAATCTTAAAGCGTTTAAGCAGACGATGTGGGTTTTTATTGATTTTCTTTGTTTGTGGAACTATCTAAAAAATGTCTGGTGTTTTTGTTTTTACAAATGATCCAAATTACTGTAATAAACAAGAATGTGAATTTGTTGATTTATTTATTCTAATCACACCAAATTGGGTCTGTCTTGATTTTTGAAAATTATGCTATTCTTAAAGAAGCAGTAAGTAAGTAAGTACGTACGTACGTACATACCAAAGTGCAGGATACATTAAGGAATCATGTACAATTCAAGCAGCGATCTCACTGAGGATGCTGGTGTTGTCAGCTAGAAAATATTGTGAAACTTTCTCTGTAACATGAAGTGTTTTTGTCTCCTGTTCTCTAACTGTAAAGTGTTTGATTGTCAACGTTAACCATTTTTACAGAGCTATAAGCTCTTTTAAGAAATGTATGAATGTTACATCTGAAATGACTTGCAGTAAGATAATGTTAAGGAAAATTTGAACGTCTTTGAATCCTCATTCTTGACACAATAGCTGATATGCAGGTTTGCGATTAAACTGAACATTATTAATAGATTAAGATAATAACACTGTTCAGGTTATTGCAAACATGTATTCTAATGTATCGCTGAAGATGGCGATATGAAATGACTTTTAAAAAGGACTACACTCACATTCTTAACAGTGCCTTCTTCTAGCAATACTCTATTAAATCAAAACAAATTTAGGTTCACTGTATGAGTTAGTTAAATCCCTATCAGTTACATCATGTCTCACGTGCATTTTGAATATTCAAGTGTTTTTTATTTTTATTTTTGTCTTTAGTGTTGGAGTTTTGTGTAGCTTTACTGATTTGTAGTGTTGATTTTAGAGTTTTACAGCATGCTGTGTCATACTCATTGAAGGTAAATGCAGACAGTGCCATTCTTGATCATGCATGTGGTGCTCTATGTGAACATGTGGTTGTTACAATGCATGTGCACAAAATGTTTGATGGAACGGTTTATTTCCTGGCTAGAGTTATATTGATAAACTGTCTCTCTGTGTAGGTTTCTCTGCTAGAATACAGGGAACGAAAGAGGGGCCCCCGGGAGCCGGCAGCTTTCGTCTCTGCTTCGAGTTCTGTCTGCCCCGACACAGAGTCACCTCGACAACTGCAGTCACATTTCCAGCCTGTTAGCTCACAGCTCAGTTCCTTCTCTCCTGACTGCCAAGCATTCCCTCAGATCGAGGAAGTCAGTCCTCCCGCAGTCAGCTCTGGGAATCATTCTCAGAGACCAAACTCCAACCACTGGTGAGAAGTTGATTTTTTTTTTGAATAAAACTTTGATTTGTGGCTTCATGCATATTTGAAAGAAAATTGTGATTAATTTTGGGAAACCAAATGCAGGATTTTGTCTCTCTGATTCAGCATGTATGTCCACAGAATAATATTCAATCGTCCAATAAAGGTACTGATTGACTCTTCAACATTTACTGAGAGAAATTCAACAAAAACAACCAATGTTTTTTACACTTTATAGTGCAATCAGCACGATCAAATCAGTAAGATAGGTAACTTTTGGTGGATTTCCTGAGACCGTCTGTGCGGAATATTTGGGTGCAGCTACAAGAAATACCTCATCTTATGTGATCATTCATAACTCAAGTCATAACTCTTTTCCTGAAGGCAGACGGTTTCACACAGACATAAGACACATCTGATTCAAATCAGTGGGTTTGTCATATTGTTTAAAACTGCCCAATGTCAGTCCTTGTGGGTCACAGCCCTAACAGACGAGCTTTTTACTTGAACCCACATTAGTTTGCATGCTAGACCAGAGTTTCCCAGAGCCGACTTTGTGCTCTAAACAAGTTTTAAACTAAATAATGGCCAATGGTGCCACACTGCAAATTACTTTTTCCCCACAGGGAGGTGCTATTTACCTAGGAAGGTAGTAGAGCTGTAATCGGTAATCTGTAACCTAAAAAGTCTGGCCTGGCCCAAGCCCAAGAGAATTTAGCCCAACATGAACCCGATTTTGTTAACTTTCTCATTGATAACCCTGAACCAAACCAGACCTGACCCAAGATTATTCAAATGAATGCATTCAAACACATTTAGTCAAGAATGAGCAAGTTATACATATTTTAATTTATTAATGACTAACAAAGTAAAAAGGCATAGGCCACTTGTAAGCCAAATTACATAGTAATTTAACCTCTAATTTCTCAGCTGTAATTGAGCTACGGAGGTATGTAAATAAGTTACGCAGGCAGCAATTCACAATCACAGTGCGACTTAAACAAGTCAACATGGTCTTAAAATGAAATAAATCTTTAATTAAAAATGTTGTGCGTGCTTAGAAAAAAATAAAAGAACGGAAGCAACATAAAATAAATAAAGACTCCACAGAAAATCATAAAAATTTATTTAAAATGAATCAAAAATTCAAATGAGTTTTTGGCCCTAACTAAATGAAAATAGTCAAAATGAATGAAAAACTCTAAATAGTATGCGGCCCGGCTGCTCACACTGTAAGTCTTTCAAACCAATGACCGTAAGGTCCAAACACATCACGCGACTCTCGTCATGTAGCTGTAACAAGAAACACTTGGATTCACTCAAGATTTCTTACCAAAGACAAACAAGCTTCCTTGACAATTTGTGGATTATTTGTGCTAAAACTATTCAAATCAAACTATAAAATTATGGACAAGTAAATGGCTGAGAATCCCACTTGCCATGGCTTCAAACGGAGTCAAGTCATCCATATTTTTTAGTCTCCATCATTTTCTGTCAAAAATTGTCCCAAGCTGAACAAATTTAAAGAAATCATTTTATTTGACTGGGTTTAAAACAAGCAGTGAGATATGAGCTTTACATTTACAGTAACATTAAAATATTTCAAAGAGCTGTTCAAAACAGTTCGTGCACAATGCCAAGAATGAAGATGGCTAGGGTTCCCTGTTTTAACTGTTAATATTTACACATTATAATTTGGTATCAAATTAATGTTGCTAGCACTGCCTAAAAGTGCCATGTCATGATAAAGTGACTTTTCTGACATTCTTGGCATCTTATAGGGTTTTTCCTTCATCAAAAACATGCCTCAAGTAGTATTCAGATTAGTTCACGCATGTTTGAGTAATCCTTTATTCCTTTTTTTCTGAGCTGAAAACGGCTAATTTTCCTTTTCCCCTTCATTTCCGCCCAAGCCCCACCCACTTGTGGATCGTATGAATCGTTAGTACAGCCTCTCTACGATGAGTGGGAAACACAGTTTAACCCGAAAGTGTGACAGCAGCTAAATAAACAATGCTAGAGAATTGTGTTTTGGAATGTCTGGAGCCTAACCTTTGGTTTGGATTAACAAAGAAGGAGTTCATTCATCATAAATGGCTCGATTTTGTGTCTGCCCATCAGAGAAAACTTGGAACACTTTTGCCTGTGACCAGCACTTCAAATTCACCTGATTCATCAACAAAGAACAGTCTGATAAAGGACTTATGATGAGGCTGGCTCTGTCAAAGAGTGCTTTTTTATACTTGTGCTAGGCTGAAATACAATAATGAAATTCACCATTTTAACTCTTCACACATCAAGCCAAGCGCACACTACATGATTTTTTTTAACCCTATAAGGAAACACACGGAGACTCTGCATTTTATCTTCCCTAAAATCCTAAACATGCACACACTACAACAGTCAAGCTGGTGGAACGCACTCTACAGGGATGTTGCTAATGTTACATTTATACAGAAATCATATAGAAATCATACAGTGTAGAGTAAGCTCATCTGATTTACCTGTGAACACTAGCGATTATAAAGTTTTAAAACAATAACATGTATTTAAAGTGTTGCTAGTTGTGTCTGTTTTTGCTTAAACCGGACTAGCTTGAGCACGCAGGTCAGTCGGGGCATGACGAAAGCTCGTCTGTGGGAGGGATGTTGTTTATGAAAAATATTGCATTGTGAACATTATTCACAGTGCAGTGCTAGTAGAGGGCTCAAATACTGATTCTTAAGTGCGGTAACAAGGGCATAACAAGGGACCTTTTAAATAGGATTACCTCACCTAATACTTGTATTTGTTTCTCCATAAAAGCCAGGATTACATGCATAAGAATCCCTTCTTTTTTAATATGGTTATAGAAAATATTTTTGGGCCATATCGTTTTGTCCACAATAATACTGGAACAAAAATTAATATGAGATAGGAGATAGGTCCACTGAATGAGCGAGTCTCTCCCTCTCCACCCTCATCTCCCCTTTTATTAAATCAACAGCAAATAAAGACCCTCAGACAAGCACCCAAATGCAGGTACAGATGTGACAAAATGGCGCACAAAAGCAGGTGGTCTATCGCTGACTTAGCTTAGCTTGCTAAATTAAACGTGTGGCTACATTACACACACAAGAATTTCGACACCGCAGCGTGCTGCAAATGTTTCGCAGCAGTTGCGTCTAAAGGAGAAATCACATTAAATTTAATGTAACCTTTGAGCGCTCACAGAGGAGAATTTAAAGCAGTGGGATGCACCGGTTTCACTGTTTAACCACTTACTAACAACAGGTGGCGCTATCGGTGTGGACTATTATGTAAATTTTGTTTTGTTAAATATCTCTATAATTAAATATCTGTATTTTA
The DNA here is from genome assembly GCA_900490495.1 of Danionella dracula. Classification (NCBI taxonomy): domain Eukaryota; kingdom Metazoa; phylum Chordata; class Actinopteri; order Cypriniformes; family Danionidae; genus Danionella; species Danionella dracula. Next base: position 19,240,014 of record UELW01000334.1, read on the forward strand.
AAGCAAAGTCACAACCATCATCATTTTAAAATACATTTTGGTTATCAGTTTTAAATATCTGCCATTAAATTATGTAGTTTGTTTTAAATTTTTTAGATAAAAGTAAGCTAATTTATAAACCCATTAACTATAATATATAAATAAAAATACCATCTTATTTAGTTTTCATGTAAATAAATGATTTCTATTAATGTCCACTACTGGGATGGTTTATTGTTATTAACATTAATATGTTTTTTTGTAACACTTTTTATGGTATTGGTACGGGTGATACTGGGCCTGTTGGTGTCGGATCAATCCCAGTTCTTTTCTTTTTACTGTTATATCTTTACTTGCTTTATATACTTTATTTATTTATATATATATATATATATATATATATATATATATATATATATATATATATATAATTAAATATTATATAATATCATGAAATATATTGTTAGATTTTAAGCATCACATTTTTTGTTTGATAAGTTTTATATCATTATTGGGATAATTTCCCCAAATATTTTGATATTATTTAAAGCCCACCCCTAATAAAAATGGTTTATTTCTCCTGCCATCTTGACCAATCCCCTACTCTTTCTGTCCTTTTGTGCCTTAGGATGGTCCCTACATCTGTGGAGCGCCTGAGGGAGAGTCAGGGAGTTCTGGAGCGAGTTCTGAGGGGCAATCAGAACATCGAGCGAGCCCTTAAAAGAGCAGATCCTGCAAACCACATCCAATGCAGCAGTCGAGATGAGCACTCTGGTAGGTAGTGGATCTTCTCTCAGAGCAGAAATGAGCATCTGTGTGCTTCAGTCTCAGCCTTTCTCTCTGTTTGTCAGATGCTACGGAGATGGACGGGTTCGATTCAAACATCTCTCCGATGACGAGTCCTTCTGTACACCCTCATCCGGTAGAATGTGCACACTGATCAATTAAATACATTTTAAGCATGCTTATGTGGACACTTCTGAAGTGATTAATGGGTGTATCGGAGGGACACATTTACTGCGTCTTTCCTGGCAATCAAACCCACAAAAATGTTAAGACTGTTCATCGTTAAGTGAACCTTCCCAGCAACCAGCAGTGATCGTTTAAAGTATGTGGCTTAAACAATTTTAGGAACCAGAAGAGAGCAAATAAAAATCTCAAGGTTAACTAATAGTTTCTTCTAAAAAGTGATGTAGACAATGCTAATGTGTTTTATCTATTAAATACACCTTGATATCTTCTTCTTCTTCTTCTTCTTCTTTCGGCTGTTCCCAGTTTAGGGGTCGCCACAGCAAATCATCTGTTTCCACCTAACTCTGGCCTCAGTATCCTCTACTCTTGCACCAATTACCTTCATGTCCTCCTTCAGCACACCCATATAACTTGTCTTTGGCCTTCCTCTTGCCTGGCAGCTCCATCTCCAACATCCTTCTACCAATATAACTACTATCCCTTCTCTGCACATGTCCAAACCATCTCAATCTGGCTTCTCTGACTTTGTCTCCAAAACAACCAACCTGAGCTGTTCCTCTGATGTGCTCATTCCTAATCTTGTCCATCCTTGTCACTCCTAAACTGAACCTCAACATCCTCATCTCTGCAACTTCCATCTCTGCCTCGTGTCTCTTCCTCACTGCTACAGTCTCTAACCCATACATCATAGCTGGTCTCACTACTGTTCTGTACACCTTTCCTTTGATTCTTGCTGACACTCTTCTGTCATACAACACCCCTGACACTTTTCTCCACCCACTCCAACCTACTTCCCTCCCTCTCGTTCAAACACATGTATTCTGTCTTACTACGACTGACTTTCATTCCTCTTCTTTCTAGAGCAGACCTCCAACTTTCCAGGTGTCCCTCCACCTGCTCTCTACTCTCACTACAGATTACAATGTCATCTGCAAACATCATTGTCCATGGAGATTCCTGTCTGACCTCATCTGTCAACCTGTCCATCACCATAGCAAACAAGAAGGGACTCAAAGCCTTGATGTAGCCCCACCTCCACCTTGAACTCCTCCATCTGACCTACAGCACATCTCACTGTCATACTCCTCTCATACATATCCTGAACTACTCTGACGTACTTCTCTGCCACTCCTGACATCCTCATACAGGACCATAGCTCCTCTCTCGGCACCCTGTCATACGCTTTCTCTAAGTCCACAAAGACGCAGTGCAGCTCCTTCTGACCATCTCTGTACTTCTCCATTAACATTCTCAGAGCAAAAATTGCATCAGTAGCGCTCTTCCTGGGCATGAAGCCATACTGCTGCTCGCAAATATCCACTTCCCTTCTTAGCCTAGATTCCACTACTCTTTCCCAGAGTTTCATTGTGTGGCTCATCAACTTTATACCTCTGTAGTTGTTACAACTCTGCACATCACCCTTGTTCTTAAAGATTGGCACTAGGACACTTCTCCATTCCTCAGGCATCTTCTCACTCTCTAGAATCCTGTTGAATAACCTAGATAGGAACTCCACTGCTGTCTCTCCTAGACACTTCCACACCTCCACAGGGATGTCATCTGGACCAACAGCCTTTCCACTCTTCATTCTCCTTAGAGCCTTCCTCACCTCATCCTTTCTATGCATCCATCTTCTCTGCACACTCTCCTCACTCGTTAGAACCCTTTCATCTTTATCTTTAATCACCCTTATCTGTTGCACATCCTTCCCATCTCTGTCTCTCTGTCTCGCTAATCTGTACAATTCCTTCTCACCTTCCCTCGTGTCTAACCTGGCATACAACTCATCATATGCCTTCTGTTTGGCCTTTGCCACCTCCCTCTTCACCCTGCGCTGTGATTCCTTGTAGTCCTGTCTACTTTCTTCAGTCCTTTCGATGTCCCACTTCTTTTTAGCTAGCCTCTTCCTCTGGATGATGTCCTGTACTTCCTCATTCCACCACCATGTTTCCTTATCTTCTTTCCTTCTTCCTGCTGACATACCTAGCACCTTCCTACCTGTCTCCCTGGTCACTTCTGCTGTAGTTTCCCAGTCCTCTGGAAGCTCTTCCTGGCCACCCAAAGCCTGTCTCAGCTTCTGTCTGAATTCCTCACAACCGTCTTCCTTTTTCAACTTCCACCACTTGGTCTTCTTTTCCATCTTTCCTCCCCTCTTCTTCCTGACCACCAGAAACATCCTACACATCACCATCCGATGCTGTCTGGCTACACTCTCTCCTACCACTACTTTGCAGTCAGTGATCTCTCTCAGATTGGCTCGTCTACATAGGATGTAGTCCACTTGCGTACTCCTACCACCACTCTTGTAGGTAACTCTATGTTCCTCCCTCTTCTGAAAATAAGTGTTAACTACAGCCATTTCCATCCTCTTGGCAAAGTCCACCACCATCTGTCCTTCTGGGTTCCTTTCCTTAACACCAAACCTGCCCATCACTTCCTCATCACCTCTGTTGCCCTCGCCCACATGACCGTTGAAGTCTGCTCCCACCACTACTCTCTCCCCTCTGGGAATACTCTCCATCACCTCATCTAACTCACTCCAGAATCTCTCCTTTTCTTCCAGCTTACAGCCTACTTGTGGAACATAACCACTCACTACATTCAACATCACCCCTTCAATCTCTAACTTCAAACTGATCACCCTGTCAGACACTCTTTTCACCTCTAAAACATTCCTCACAAACTCCTTCAGGATCACTCCTACCCCATTTCTCTTCCTATCCTCACCATAGTAAAACAGTTTGTATCCCCCTCCAATACTACGCGCTTTGCTACCCTTCCACCTGGTCTCCTGCACACACAGAATATCTACCTTCCTTCTCTCCATCATGTACGCCAGCTCTCTACCTTTCCCGGTCATTGTACCAACGTTGAGAGTCCCTTTTCTCAGACCTATACTCTTGCCTTTCCTCTTCTCTCTCTGCCTATAAATCCTTCTCCCTCCTCTCCTTCTTTGACCAACAGTAGTCCAATTTCCACCGGCACCCTGTAGGTCAATAGCACCGGTGGCGGTCGTTGTTAACCCGGGCCTCGACCGATCCGGTATGGAAATCGAATTGATGACTTGCATATTTGGTTTTGGCATGTTTTACGCCGGATGCCCTTCCTGACGCAACCATCTCAGTTATCCGGGCTTGGGACCGGCACAGAAGTCACTGGCTTGAAACCCCAAATACATCTTGATATAATCCACGCTAACCCAAAAGGGCTAAAAAAGTTTTTACTGGGAATTGTAACTTTGTTTAATTTAAAAACTTCAGTTTTAAAACTAAGATTTTTTTTTAATTCACCAAAGCAATTATTATATAAAGTTAAACAAGTTAAATATTTTTAAATGCATTAAATAACTGCATCAATTTTTAAAAATCTAAAGGAAGTTTTTATGATGTATGAATAAAAAAATTATAATGGGAGCAAGCTGCTAGCAATGTACAGTGAAGCCAAAAGTGCTAGAAGCCAAAAACTTACGATTGTGTTCTCTTAAGAGGGGGTGATAAGATATGAATTAAAAAAATCACATCTTTTATTTTTTAGCGATGCAAAAGAGTAACAAAGAAGTCATTGACTAGCAAGTTGATCATTTGCTCTTTTTTTGTTGTTGTTTACCCTTGACCTCCTCTGGAAGCTGCTTCCATCTGCCCTGAGTGGAATTACCCCGGGGTAGATCTAATTTATTTGATCTGAGGGATCTCAGCTCTCTGTTTGGTGTGTATTCACTGATGAAGTCTGTTAGGTATTTAGATGCTAAGTTATCTTTGTACTTAAATGTTAGCAGCAGAACTTTAAAATCTATTCTGAGCAGCCAGTGTAGAGACTTAAGAACTGGAGAAATGTGTTCTGACTTTCTAGTTTTGGTTAGAATTGGAGCCGCTGCATTCTGAACGAGCTGGAGCTGTTTAATGGTGTTTTTGGGAAACCAGTGAGAAGAGCATTACAGTAGTCCAGCCTGCTGGAGATGAAAGTATTAATCAGTTTCTTTAAATCTTGTGTAGACTGTTCTTATTTCTTGACCCTCTACTTTCTGAGGTGTGTGTGTTAACTGACAGGCTGAGATTGATAGCTTGGAGAAAGAAGCTCTGTTTGTGCCGTACAGTCCTGGGGCCTGATGTATAAACGTTGCGTACGCACAAAATGGGTATAGAAATATGCGTACGCATTTTTTTACGTACATATCAGGATTTATAAAAAATAAACTTGGCGTAAATAAGTGCGCACCGTACAGATGCTCTTGACCGTGCGTACGCACTCTTTTAGAAGAGTATGTGTTTTGGCAACACCAACTGTCCCAAATAGCAATAGCTATTTAAAATGAAAAACTTCTAAATTATCCTATTACATCACCCAATAAATCAAATTGTATCAACCTTAATTATCATTATTAGCATTCTTAACCAGGTGCAAATACTTCGAATTTACTCATTTGTTTTAATGAATGGGCTATAAAAAGGTATGTGCGTATATAACTTATCATCATAATGGATGCTCTAGCGCTGTTAGAAGACCTTGCTAATGACGCTCTACGGAGGGAGTGTGTTTTCAGAGACCGTGAAGATTTCCTTGCTCATGATGATGATTGGTTCATGAGCCGATTTCGATTTCCAAGAGCCATCCTCTTGGAATTGTGTTCTGAATTACGGCCAGTATTGGAAAGACCCTCGCGGAGAAACCATGTGCTGTGTGTTCCTGTGCAAAGTATTGACCACATTAGGCCACTTGGCCACTGGTACTTTCCAGCGAGAGTTGGCAGACCGATCGGGTATGTCGCAGTCATCCCTGAGCCGTGTCATGCCATAAGTAATGCACCCCGATACATTCATTTTCCTTACGCGCAAGCTGAACAAGCCAACGTCAAAATGCAATTTGCAGCAATCGCCGGTTTTCCCAATGTAATCGGTGCTGTTGACTGCACTCATGTTGCAATAAAGGCACCATCTGAGAATGAATTAGCTTTTGTTAACCGAATTATTGGTGGTAATAATATGCAGGGAGATCATACATATTCAAAATGGGTGGTCTTAACCTCCAAATATGGTTATTTCGGGATTCTGGCGTACGTACGGTTTTATGAATCTGAAAACTTTTGTGCGTACGCAATTTCTGCCTTATGTGCGTACGCACACTTTAAGGATTACATCTACGCAAAGTTTTATACATATGGTCCCTGGTGTTGGTGGCTCTTAAGCGGCAGCCAGAGGGCAAGAGCTCAAAAAGGTGGCGTGTGGGGTCCAGAATGATTTTGTTGATTTTCTCACTCTGGTGGTGAACAGGTCCTGGAGGGAGGGTAGGGGAGACACCTCTGAAGTCTATAGACATCTGCTTTAGAGGCGGAGCTAAACCAGACAATGATGGAGGAACAGAGGACAGACGCGATGACCGCGGAATAATACTGTGTGGGCAGTGGCTGTGAAATTTTTTACTTTTTCAGCTGGAGCAGAAAGTACAACCTCTGCTGGGCCTTCTTCACAATGGAGTCGATGTGTGTGCTCCATTTCAGGTTCAGAGAGATGATGGTGCCCAGGAACCTGAATGACTTCACTGGTGTCGCAGTGCTGTTCATGATGGTAAGGGGAGAGTGTGCAGGGAGACTTCTCCTGAAGTCCACTACCATCTTCTGTTTTGAAGGTGTTGAGCTCAAGGTTGTTTAGACTGCACCAGAAAGCCAGCAGCTTCACTTCCTGTCTGTACGCAGACTCCTCACCATCCTGGACGAGACCAATGATGGTGGTGTCTTCTGCAAACTTGATGAGCTTTAAAAAGGACCGGTGCAAGGTGCAGTCATTGTTGTAGAGGAGTTGAAGTGAAGTGAATTGAAGAGAAGAGAAGAGAAGTGGAGAGTGAACACACCCCTGGGGAGCGCCAGTGCTGGTGGTTTGGGTGCATGAAGTGAATTCCCCCATCCTCACAAGCTGTTGTCTGTCTGTCAGGAAGCTTGTGATCCACTGACAGGTGGAGTCAGGGACGGAGAGCTAGGAGAGTTTGTTTCAAAGCATTGATGGGATGATGGTATTAAATGCTGAGCTGAATTCCACTAATAGGATCCTCACATAAGTCCCTGGCTCATCCAGATATTGCAGGATGTAGTGCAGCCCCATGTTAACTACATCCTCCACAGACCTCTTAGATCGGTAGTCAAACTGCAGGGGGTCCAGTGATGTTCTTCAGGTGGCCCAGTACATGTCTTTCAAAGGACCTCATGACCACAGATGTCAGGGCCACTGGTCTGTAGTCATTGAGACCTGAGATTTTAGGCTTTTTGGAGATGGGGATAATGGTGGAGCATGCAGGGACTTCACACAGCTCCAGTGATCTGTTGAAGATCAGAGAGAAGATGGCAGCAAGTTTATCAGCACTGGTTCTGAGGTATGTTGGAGAGACCCCATTAGGACCTGGTGATTTCCTCTTCTTCTGCTTCCTAAATAGATGACAAACATCACCATCGCTGATCTGTAGAGCAGGTCTGAGATAATGGTCTGTGCTGAAGTTGTTTGTAAAGGTGTGTGCTGTAGGTGTTCATGGCTGCTCAGGGATCTGAGGTTGTCTCAAATCTGCAGTAATACTATTTCAGATCATTCACCAAGTTTTGATTGCCCATTGAAGAAGATGCTGGAGCTTTGTAGTTCATGATGGTCTTTAGGCCTGACCACACTGAAGCAAGATTGTTGTTTGCAAACTGCAACAACAAAAACGCAAATTTCTGTTCTCTCCATTTCTGCAGGCAGCTCCCTTGGTTTGACAAAGCTGTTTGAGTTTTCCAGAGAACCCTGGTTTGTCGTTATATGTCACATAAGTCTGTGTGGGGATGCACATCTCTTCACAGAAAGTGATGTAGGATGTTACAGAATCAGTGAGCTCGTCCATGTCTGAGGCAGCAATTTCAAAAACACTCCAGTCCGTGCAGTCAAAGCAGGCTTGTAAGTCCTGCTCGGCTTCAGTGGTCCATCTTTTAACAGTTCTCACTGCAGGTTTAGCTGCTTTGAGCTGTTGCTTATATGATGGAATAAGGTGGACCAGGCAGTGGTCCGAAAGTCTTAAAGCTGTGGGGGACAGTGTGGTAGGTACCCTTGATTGATGTGTAACAGTGATCCAGAATATTCCCCTCTCTGGTAGAGCACTCTGGTATGCTGCTGTAGCCTTGGCACTTCTTTTCTCAAATTGGCTTTGTTGAAGTCTCCAAGAATAACACAGTTTTCTGACACACTTCCCTGTCCTCCTCCGCTTCTTGAGGAACATAGCAACCCCGCTAGCTAAAACGCTCAATAACATGTCTGAAAATTCAAAACGCATTGAAAAGATGGTTTGGGACTCCTGCTCAAAGATTAGCAGTTCTAGATTAGTTCAAAGATTAGCAGATTAGTGTAGCATATAAAGTTAGCAGAACAATTAGCAGGACAAACTATCAAAACAAACAAAAACGCTGCAGAGCCATACACGGCATCATCTTGGATTGAATTGTAAATGAAATCAAATCCTTTCTGGTACAAAACTCAGAAGCTCATATTATCGTCCGGACGCGTTTGCTGGGATCCCGCTCTGTCCACCTTACAGTTAACCGTCTGCAGCTGCTCTCCACAGCTCTGGAATTCTTTCTCACCTGACCACCCTAATGTTACTTTTCTCACACAGTTCAAATCTCATCTTTTCAGGCTTTTCTCTTCTAGTATGTAAAATTATGTGCACAGTCAAAAATACATTCACGACTTTGATATTTCTATTCAATAAATTGTTGCTGAAACAAGAAATATTATATAGGATTAGATGAATATCTTTAGACTGCTGAAAATGAATTGTGCATTATTTTGTAAAATAAGTTCTACATTTGTTCTTTTGGCATGATTACTTTTCAGATGCTGCCCCTTAAGCCAGAATCACATCAGCACTTGGAATGCCAGTCCTCCTCTCCGTTCTGCCTGTCTGTAAGCCCCTCCCCTCCTCGCTGCAGCTCTGGAGGAGGGGGTTACTATGCCTCAAAGCTGAGCGTGCAGGAAACCTCATCTCCTTCAGGAGTGGACTCAGCCTCTCACAACAGCAGTGCAAGTGCCATGGACACCTCCAGCCTTAAAGCTAAACTCTCAGACAGCTGCCTGCCTCCCAAAGTCTTTAGCCACCTCAACCTGGACAGCCCTCAGGGTGCCCAGTGCTCCAGACTGGTTCAGGCATCTAGAACACATGGGCGGAGGACCGAACCTGCCAGTCCCCTCATGGCGGCAGGAGCACAACACTTTCCACAGAGAAACTTACAGGGTTCAGGGTTATGGACGCAGTCGGGCAGCTTTTAGGTCCCGCAGGCTTTGTGTGTGTGTTTGTGTGTGTGCGTGCGTGCGTGCGTGCACGTGTGTGTGTGTGTCTGTGTCTGTGTGCGCGTGTGTGTTTGTGTGCGCGCGCGCACCCACTGACTTCCTCTTGTTTGAGGGATCTTATGTATGGATGCAAAAGTTTTGTCTTTTCTTCACCTTCAAGTTCTTTCCCAAAAGCAGCCTGAATTCTGCTGTCACGTGTACAGTAGTCTGGACCTAACAACTAGTCAAGGAACTGGATTGGACGATATTTCCAGATTTTGAAAAATCCTGCTGGAATGATTCCTTCGCATACATGTGCATCCATGTCAGGCACCAGTGGCGAAGCACTTTCCTTGAAATGTAGAGTTCTTATGTTTTAGACTCTCTGAGAGTAAAAGCGATCATGTGGATCTTTGATTAATTGTCTCAACAATCTTCTCACTGTACGAAACCATGCTTTACGTGGTTCTTTTTTTCTCTGAATCATTCCAGTTCCCAGCTCTGTCGTGAGATCATTACTATCACATGGAGTATTTATCAGCAAATTTTTATGGTGCTTAATTTGCTCCCTTTCAATTGCAGTTCCCTAGTATCATCAGAAAAATCTGGTAATTCTTGGTCAACCAAATCATTTTAGTTCTAATTGGTTTGTATCCAGTGGTGAGTTTCAAAGCACAAGAATTATGGAAATGGATTCATCAACTCGTTTTTTTTTCTGTTGAGTATTTCTTGCATTCCAACTACTGCTATAAAAAGAAAAAGGAGGGAAGAATTAATGTGGGCGAATTAAAAAGACAAAGTAAGTTTTGTGTGCGGTCTTCTCTGACAAAAACTTCTGCGTGCTCTTGTTTTCTTGACTTCGGTGCGACTCATACCACTAGTTGAAGTGTATCTGAACGTGGAAACCAGTAATAGGGGCTGGTGCAAGGCGATCAATTCCCACCCAATTTGTGCACACCCCAACCTGTTTGTCACTACTATTGGTTAGCTCGAATACTGCGTCAATGTTTTCATTGCTGTGACTGTATGCCAGACAGACAAGAGAAGACAAGCGGGCTGGAAAGGCGAATCATTTTTAAATGCATTTTTAAAACACTGGCACTTAGGCACAAAACTTTACCGCTGTTAGGAACAGCAAAGGTTTTGTTAGCCTTGTCCCCAATGCATTTGGATGAAGGCATTTGTCAATTACAGTGTAAATGTATTATTTAAGCCAAGAATTGACAAATAAAATACTTACATTATATGACTATTACAAAAAATGTATCGAGATATACCAGCTACGAAGGTGAAGTTACTATTATTTTGCTTTAACAAAGAAAACACATCAATATGTTTTCCTTTTCAAGCTGCAGTTTTGCACCATACCTGAAAGAGCAAAAGAATCTGCCAATGGGTTAAGCAAATTTGACTTGGCATGTATTCTTAAAATGAGCAAAAATGTTAAAAATAGACACTCTCAAAACAAGTCTTTCCAAGCTGTGAAACTGCTATGAAACTAGAATATTTCAACTTGTATCTAGCCACTATAGTGGTATTAAATTAGACAACCTGTCTGAAAACAAGAATGTTTTTTTTGTTTGTTTTTTTTTTTGTTCCAAGTGAGTTTTTTTTTGTGCGCAGATCTCTTCCTTCTAAGTTAGTACACAACTAGACAACAGTCTAATATTAATGATTATAAATCTAAATTTGACTTGTGGTATGTATTGTGTTGTGTGTAAGTTGTTCCATTAAGGTTTGGGGGATTTATCATTCCTTATTTTCTTTTCACAAGAATTTGAGTCTTATTTCAATAATTAAGATTCGTACTCTATTGTCAGATATTTTACTTGATCTAAAAAGATAAGAACTAAACGTAAGATTTTTTTTTTCTTTTTCCAAGTTTTAAACCAAGTTTGTCAGTATTTAACATTGATTTCTTAAAACAAGATATCATTAACCTTCTTGAAAGAAGAATGTGTTAAGTCAAAAGTTCTTATTTAAAGAACAGTGGAAAAATCAGCAGCTTGTTTTACAAAGTTTCTTGTAGTAATAAGAAAATATAAGTAATATTTCCTCAAAATAAGCTAAATAATCTATACCTTAAAGGTTTTTTTTCTTTTCTCAATTTAAGCAATTTCAGGTTGTCTTAGTTTGCGTTGTTTGCCGTGTGGCCGGTCACTGTGGACCATTAATCTCGAAGGGGTGGGAAGAAATGAAGAAATGATCTCTCCAGGGCGGCCCTGTCACTGCGTTCTGCTATCAGAGTCCTCTCCTAGTTTGGCACGCTGTGAGGTTAGTGTATGAAAATGCTGTAAATAAAGAATTATGAAATTTATTTTTATAATATAAAAAAACAACACACAATAGTAATATAAAAATGTAAATAAAATCAGTTTGTGGTGTTACTACCTTTTTGCTTAAAAGAGCAGCAACGTATAATATTGATGTATATTACAATAACACACACACACGTGCACACGGATGGGGTATTCCAGAAAGCTGGTTATGTGGTACTAGTTATGCAAGTAACCATAGTAATAGAACTGAACATAATCTGCTCCTGTGCAGAGCATGTTAGAGGGTAAATTTGTCGCGCTGGTTTCATTCGGAATAGCATGCCCTTTTAAAGATATCCCTGTTGACGTAACTTGTGTTAATTTACTTAATTACAACTTTGAAGGCACACATTCGAAATGCAACAAACTGAATATGTGGTTAAAACAGAAACTAGTTTCTGTTACCTGTTTGAAGTTGGCCCCCACCCAATGTTAAACTTCGGAAAGATAATTCATACTTGCTTTATGCTGCAAAAATTTAGCTTGTGCTGCTGTTTTTGGTTTTTTTTTTTTTTTTTTTTGTTTTTTGATATAGATATAAATATGATACTACAATTGATACTACATTTTATGCACCCCCACATGTATGTTTTGTTGGTAAACATTGTTAGTTCCCTCCCAGGTTCGGAGAGAGAGAGGGAGGGAGGGAGAGGGGGAGGGAGGAAGAAGGGGGGGAGGGAGAGTCAGAGCTCTGGTTTGCAACATGACAAAACATAATCAGTTTTGAAGGAGGGAGGGTTAGGGTTAGACCCAACCCTGACCTTGGACAGAACTTTCAGATCATCTCCTATCTATTCATATCTATTCATTACTGGCCTACTAATGTCAAAACCTTTAAACCCCCATCCATCAAATCAAATAATCCCATAAAGACTGAAAAGGAATATTTCTTTTGATTAAACTGTAAAGAAGTTCTGTTAGCAGTTGATTATATGACAAAACATTATCCCACATTAGCAAAAGAGCAGTAGATCGATTGTGAATTCCAATGCTTTTTAACAGTAGTTATTGAGGTCATACAAGAGTTTAAGTTAGGACTTCCGCAAGGATTGAGGTAATAACAGTCATTTTAGGCAGAAAAGTACAATTCAAAGTCCAAGTTCTTCTCAGGTAAGCATTTAGTTTCGAGTCTATGCTAAGAGCCAAGTTGGAGTCGTCGTGTAGTTGGTTAAAGTACTTATCTAGTTTACAGTAACTCCTGGTTTAAATCCCAACGTTACCTTAACTTTAATGGGGTTTCACAAATGTCATAAAATTGCTTAAAATACTCTTTTTGTGGCAACTGTAAATGGAGAAGCTTTGTTATAAGAAAAATCATTTAATTGAAGAAGTTTGGATACATTCCTGCTTTCCTGTTATTACAAAAAGAAAAATGACCTTACCAAGGGACAATTGTAGAGTTTTAGTGGCAGAATAAATAGTGCAATGGGAGTGGAAGATGTTCCACTCAAAGTTTTGGGATGTAGTTGTTATCGTTGTTTTAGGATCGTGTTTTCTTTAACGCAGACAAGTTATTCCCATGATCCAAGGCCTTCTATGATCATTCAGCAGGCTCGTTTTTCGAGGAACCTTATTTCACCAACTCAAAACCTTCTTGATGGTTATAGTTTTATAAAGTCTGGGTTCAGGTAATGCCTAAGCAACCAAATCGCTGTTTTGAAAACTTGTTTTAGTTGTAAACACTAGTTTGCTGAATTGACGCTTTTTTTTTTTAATTCAGAAGAGAATGTTAGACACAGTGTGGCACAAGTGGCTCTGTGGCGCAATGGATAGCGTGTTGGACTTCTAGATTATTAATGCAAGACATTCAAAGGTTGTGGGTTCGAGTCCCACCAGAGTTGGGATTTTTTACATTTACAAAAAGTCTGGGATAAAGGCACAGTGGGTTTTGTGTTTACCAGGTTAGCTCTGTCATAAGAAAGACAAACAGACATTCCGCTCGTGCAGCTGGTTGAAAGTTAGTGCTTTTTCAGGTGGAGACGCTAGCTGATGAAAAGTAGTTTTGCCTCTTTCTGAGAGTGTTCTACACAACAAGCTTCCAATTGTAATGTTTCTCAAGAGGTTTTCACAGAGCCTTTTTCGAAACTGTGGTTTATTTTAGCACTATTGTTTTGCAAACTTGGTTTAGTTTGGAGATGAATGGATTGTTACACCCCCATAAACTGTTAGAAAAACAGCAGTAGATCGATTGTGAATTCCAATGCTTTTTAACAGTAGGTATTGAGGTCATACAAGAGTTTAAGTTAGGACTTCCGCAAGGATTGAGGTAATAACAGTCATTTTAAGCAGAAAACTACAATTCAAAGTCCAAGTTCTTCTCAGGTAGGCATTTAGTTTCCAGTCTATGCTGAGAGCCAAGTTGGAGTCGTCGTGTAGTTGGTTAAAGGGCTTATCTAGTATACAGTAACTCCTGGTTTCAATCCCAACGTTGCCTTAACTTTAATGGGGTTTCGCAAATGTCATAAAATTGCTTGGAAAACTCTTTTTATGGCAACTGTAAATGGAGATGCTTTGTTATATAAAAAATCATTACATTGAAGAATTTTGGATGTATTCCTGCTTTCCTGTTATTACAAAAAGAAAAATGACCTTACCAAGGGACAATTGTAGAGTTTTAGTGGCAGAATAAATAGTGCAATGAGAGTGGAAGATGTTGCTAAAGGTCAATCAAAGTTTTGGGATGTAAGTTGTTATCGTTGTTTTAGGATCGCGTTTTCTTTAACGCAGACAAGTTATTCCCATGATCCAAGGCCTTCTATGATCATTCAGCAGGCTCATTTTTTGAGGAAACTTATTTCAACAACTCAAAACCTTCTTGATGGTTATAGTTTTATGAAGTCTGGGTTCAGGTAATGCCTAAGCAACCAAGTCGCTGTTTTGAAAACTTGTTTCAAAAGTCCCCGAGAGTTTCGCAACGAGTCAACATCACAGGAAGTCTATCCAGAAAGCTCTACAGAGATTGTTCAACGCGAACTTCAGCCAGCAGAGATGTCTAGAGATAAAGGTTAAAGCTTACAGCCGAGCCGTGTCATCGAGCGATTATCTCAGGGCGTTAGCGAGAGTGATTTAGACAGGTTTCGATTTTGGGTGTGCTGGGACGAGCCAATAGTGATCGCTCAGCTGCTGCTGATAGTGTAGGACCTATAAAGTAGTGCAGGGTTGCTGTCGCGGAATAGTCAGCGGAAGCGTTCAGCCTCCTCGCATGAAGACAAATCGCTTAAAGACGTTCAACTCTACCTGCGCGACTCGACTGAGCAACGCCACAGAGTCGACACCCAGTAAGCTATATTCTTGTATTTGTTTCTCTTTTATTCCTATACATTGTTTTCCTTGCTACTTTCCTCACACATCTGCTAACACATGCTTCCAGTACATTCCAGTCATTCTCTCAGCTGCACATCGCTCTGCCCGTCCTCGCGGAACAATCTTGCCTCACCAGAACCATGTTCTCTCTATGTGGGACTTTGGAACTGTCAGTCTGCTGTCAACAAAGCTGACTTCATCCCTGCTTTTGCTCTTCAGTCTTCACTAGACATTGTCGGCCTGACTGAGACATGGATCTGCCCAGACAACAACTTTCTCCTCTCCCACACTTCTCGCGAAGCGGGACGGGGTGGGGGTGTTGGACTTCTCATCTCTCCGACCTTCAGATTCTCTACCTTCAGATCTTTTGGTAAGACATGCTCATTTGAATATAAAGCTCTCACTATCACGTCCCCTCTTGTCATGCACATCCTCACCATATACCGCCCACCTGGAGAACAGCTCTCCACTTTCCTGGAGGAGCTTGATGGTCTGCTCTCCTTTTTTCCAGAAGATGATAGCAGCCCACTCATGGTATTTGGGGACTTTAATATACATCTTCACAAACCAAATGCTACCGACTTCCTCTCACTCATGTCCTCCTTTGACATGACTCTTGTCCCTACCACAGCCACAGACAAATAAGGAAATCAGCTAGATCTCATTTACACACGCAGCTGCTCTCCTGATCATCTCACAGTTACTCCTCTGCACACATCTGATCACTTCACTTCATCACGTTCAAACTCAAAATGTCTACAAGCTCACACTCAACACCACCTCCTGTCACCTTCCGACGTAACCTTAAATCCCTTGATTCCTCTCTCTTTTCTTCAGCTGTGTCCTCTTCTCTTTTAACACCTGGAAACTTTTCCTCTTTAAAAATTCCAGGCCAGCCAGAATAACACCATCAAACCCTTGGCTATCGCACGCTCTCCGGGAACAGAGGTCCACCCTCAGATCGGAAGAGTGCAAATGGAAGAAATCAAAGAGGATGGCAGATCTCGAAGCGTACCAAACTGCACTCTCAACCTTCTCAAGCAAGGGACAAGACACAAAGACAACATACTACCACGACAAGATTGAACATGCCAAGGACAGCCGAAAGCTCTTCAGGACTTTCAACTCACTCCTCTGTCCACCCCAACCTCCCCCAGCGACCTCTCTCACTGCAGATGACTTCGCTGATCACTTCATAGACAAAACCCCTCACCATCAGCCGGCAGTTTGCACCACCTTGCACCCAAATTCAGCCACAATCCTCGACACCTTTCATGTCCGCATTCACTCCACTCACAGAAGATCAGGTGTCCAAACTCCTTCTCTCAGCGCATCCAACCACCTGCCCCCTCGATCCCACTCCCTCTCACCTTATATAAACCATCTCACCTACCATCACGCCTGCCCTCACTCACATCATCAACTCCTCCATCACTACCGGCATTTTCCCCAACACCTTCAAGGTGGCCAGAGTCACCCCGCTTCTCACGAAACCCACACTCAACTCATCACTGGTGGAAAATTACAGACCTGACTCTTTGCTGCCCTTCACTGCAAAACTCATCGAGCGGGTCGTCTTCAATCAACTCTCTACCTTTCTGACTCAGAACAACAAACTTGATGACAATCAATCAGGCTTCAAGAACGGACACTCAACTGAAACAGCTTTGTTGTCTGTAACGGAAGCACTGCGAGGGGCCAGGGCTAACCACAGATCATCTGCCCTCATTCTACTAGACCTCTCTGCAGCGTTTGACACAGTCAACCATCAGATCCTTCTCTCCACACTTTCTGCGATGGGCATCACTGGAACTGTACTCGATTGGCTTGAGTCCTATCTCACTGGTACATCTTTCAGTGTCGGGTGGAGGGGTGAGGTCTCAAAAACTCATAACCTACTCACTGGGGTTCCCCAGGGTTCAGTCCTTGGCCCCCTTCTCTTCTCCATCTACACCACCTCCCTGGGCCCTATCATCCTCAGACACGGATTCGCCTACCGTTGCTACACTGACGACACTCAACTCTATCTGTCGTTCCCCCCTGATTACCTGTCAGTAACTACCCGCATAACTGACTGCCTAAACAACATCTCTACTTGGATGAAGAACCATCACCTACAGCTCAACATGGCCAAGACAGAACTTTTGGTAATCCCAGCTCATCCCTCTGTGCATCACAACCTCACCATCCAGCTGCAATCCTCTACAGTCACCCCTTCTCCTACAGTCAGAAATCTTGGAGTGATTTTGGATGAACAGCTGTCCTTCAAAGACCACATCACAAAGACAACTCGAGCGTGTAGATGTGCACTGCACAACATTCGAAAGATCAGCCCCTTCTTAACTGAGCATGCAACTCAACTCCTGGTCCAGGCTCTGGTCCTCTCACGTCTGGACTACTGCAACTCTCTCCTAGCAGGACTTCCATTAAATACGCTCAAACCTCTGCAGATGATCCAGAACTCTGCAGCTCGTCTTATCTTCAAGGAACTGAAAAGAGCTCATGTTACTCCCCTCTTCATCACCCTTCATTGGCTCCCCATTGCAGCTCGGGTTAAATTCAAATCGCTAACGCTGGCATACAAAACTATCTTCAGATCAGCCCGTCTACCTCCATGAGCTCATACGCTCCTACATGCCATCCAGAAGCCTGCGCTCAGAGAAGGAACAGCGACTTGTGGTTCCATCCCACAAGGGCAGAAGATCTCTCAGCAGAACCTTCTCTCTCACTGTCCCTGGCTGGTGGAACAAACTCCCTGATAAAGTCAGGAAAGCAGCAACACTAACAGCTTTCAAAATGCAACTGAAAACTCTTCTCTTCAGAGAACACCTACTATAAAAAAAAAACACTACTACCTTCTTTTTTCCCTCCTCTGTCTTTATCTTCTTCCTCTACTTCCTCACTGCTTTGGTTTATTGATCAGTTGATACAATTTAGAATAGAATAGAATAGAATGCCTTTATTGTCACTATACACATATACAATTTGCATTATAAACATGTACAATGAGATTAAGAGCATCTCGCTAGTCAGTGCAACATTTAGTAAAGAAAAATACTATAAAGTGTCAAGTACAATAGAAATATCTTTAGTAATAGTGCAAAAAAGAGAGGGGGGAGGTAGGTGAGGTGGCAGTTCTGTTTAAGAGCTAGAAAATGTATAATGTTAAAATTGCAATTGCACAGCAATCATAGTTTTATCACCTATAAGGTTATTGTCCATGTAAAGTGAAACAAAGTGAGTATATTGCACATGTTGATGTCACACAGGGTGATGCTTATGTCCGGTTAGGTGTAGATTAATCCAGTCCCTGTGTGCGCCTGTTAGAGTTTAGGGTAGTGATGGCTTCTGGGAAAAAACTGTTCTTGAGTCTGTTTGTCCTCATTCTGGTGCACCTATAGCGCCTTCCTGAGGGCAACAGTTCAAACAGTCCAGAAGCCGGGTGAGAGCTGTCCCTGATGATGTTCTCGGCTCTGCTGAGGCAACGGGAGGTGTAAATGTCCAGTAGGGAGGGGAGAGGGCAGCCGATGATCTTCTGTGCTGCTCTGACCACCCTCTGGAGTCTCTTCCTGTCTGCCATGGTGCAGCTGCCGTACCATACTGTGATGCAGTATGTCAGCAGGCTCTCGATGGACGCACGGTAGAAGGTCAGCAACAGGCTGGAGTCCAGATTGTGCTTCCTGAGGAATCGCAGGAAGTGTAGTCTGTGCTGGGCCTTCTTGGTGACCACTGTGATGTTCTCCGTCCATGAGATGTCATCCGAGATGACGACGCCGAGAAAACGGACAGTGTGGACCCTCTCCACACACTCACCGTTGATGTAAAAGGGGTGCTAGGTCGGTGCTGCGCCTCCTGAAGTCGACGATGATCTCCTTGGTGTTCAGAGCTATATTATTCTCTGAACACCAAGTGGTCAGCTTCAGGATTTCCGCTCTGTAGGCTGTTTCATCACCCTTTGAGATGAGTCCGACCACAGTGGTGTCATCAGCAAACTTCACAATGAGGTTGCTGTCGTGGTACGGCCTGCATTCATGGGTGTAGAGACAGTACAGGAGAGGGCTCAGAACACAGCCCTGTGGGGAGCCTGTGCTCAGTGTGCGAGTGGAGGATAGGTGGGGGCCGAGTCTCACAGTCTGGGGCCTGTTTGTCAAGAAGTCTTTAATCCAGGCGCATGTGAGAGAGGGGAAGCCAAGAGTGTCCAGTTTATTGATAAGTGTGTCTGGAATGATTGTGTTGAATGCGGAGCTGTAGTCCACGAAGAGCATTCGTACATAGCTCTGCTGCTGCTCCAGGTGGTTCAGCACAGCATGTAAAGCTAAGGCGATGGCATCTTCAGTGGATCTGTTCTCACGATATGCAAACTGGTGGGGGTCAAAGTCTGGTGGGAGGTAGTCCTTGATGTGCCGGAGAACCAGTCTTTCAAAGCATTTCATGATTACCGGAGTGAGGGCCACAGGGCGATAATCATTGAGGCTGGTGATGGAGGAGTTCTTCGGCACTGGGATGATTGTTGCTGATTTGAGGCAGGAGGGGATGACTGCCTGGGCCAGGGAGAAAGATGCTTGTGAGGATGAGGGCAAGCTGGGTTGCACATGCCCTTAGCACCTTTCCAGGAATTCCATCCGGGCCGGCGGCCTTCCTGGAGTTCACTGCTAGGAGCACCTGTCTGACATCTTGCTCCTTTACGGTGAGTGGCATGGTGCAGCAATTGGGTGGGGGTGGCGATGAGGGTTGAAGTGGTGGCAGGGCCGGAGCAGATGAGTGCTGCAGTTGTTCTGTTCCAAAGCGGGCAAAGAAGCTGTTTAGCTCCTCTGCTAGGGTCGCACTCAGGTCTCCCATTGTCACATCACAGCCTCTGTAGTTTGTGATGTCATGTATGCCCTGCCACATCTGTCGTTTGTTGTTGCTGGACAGGTGGGACTCCAATCTCCTCTTGTGGTCCGATTTGGCTGTTTTAATTCCTTTTTTCAGGTCTGCTCGAGCAGCTCTGTACCGAGCTCTATCCCCTGACCTGAAGGCAGCATCACAGGCTTTGAGGAGTTTGTGGACATGGCTGGTCATCCAGGGTTTCTGGTTTGGGAAAACCCGTATGTTTTTTTCCACAGTCACATTTCCAATGCAAAACTTGATGTAATCTAGCACCGTTCCTGTGAATGTTTCCAGCTCTTGGTGTTCAAAGATGTCCCAGTCTGTTTATTCAAAGCAGTCCTGCAAACTGGAGAGTGTGTTGTCAGGCCAGGTCGTTATAGTCTTTGTAGTGGGCCTGGAGCTGCGTCTGAGGGGGGTGTAGGCTGGGGAGAGCAGAAGAGAAAGATGGTCTGACTGGCCGAGGTGGGGGAGGGGTATGGCTCTGTACGCATGTTTGATGTTGGTGTTAACATGGTCCAGTGTGTTCTCTCCTCTAGTCGCACACTTTACATGTTGATGGAATTTCGGGAGTACAGTTTTCAGATTGGCCTTATTAAAGTCTCCTGCGATGATATGAACACCGTCAGGGTGGGCCTGCTGCAGTTTTTTCACGGCGTCCAGCAGGAAAGAGAGAGCAGCGTTTACATTCGCGTCAGGCGGGATGTACACTGCAGTAGCGATCACAACTGTTAGCTCTCTCGGTAGGAAAAAGGGGTGCAGTGTTTATCGATGATTGTCCCGTTGTTACACCATTTGTCATGTACATAAACACAGAGCCCCCCTCCTCTGCTCTTGCCAGAGTCCTTTGTTCTGTCCCAGCGTAGCAGAGTGCGGCATGCTAGCGGCATGCTAGCGTCGGGAATGTCCGAGTGTGGCCAGGTTTCGGTTATAAACAGTAAGCAGCAGTCTCTAACGTAGCGATTTCCAGCGAGTTGCAGTTCTAAAAAGTCCGTTTTGCTTACCAGTGATCTGGCATTGGCGAGATACAGACTCTGTAGAGGTGGCGTGTGTGGTTGTCTTCTTAGCCTGAGCATAAGGCCAGACCTACAGCCTCGCTTTTGCTTCCTCTCCCTCCTCCGTCTGCGCCGCCTCCTAGAGCCGATAACAATCCACATAGCACTAACTGGTCTCGCTATCTCTTCAGGGATGTTGTATGCGCGTTGAGACTCGCTAGATGCCGGTGCCTGGTGTTGTTTTCCGATATCTCTCAGGTTCTGGCATGTGTAGTGTATGTTTGCGGAACAGGTAGTGCACAAATAAACAGCGAAGACGTACGAAAACAACAAAAAAGAGCACCGATAGGGAGAGCCGTGAGCCGCAGCAACTGTCCGTCGCGCTGCTATCTTCCATACTAATTTGAAGAAATGAACGTGTACGAGCTGGTTGAAGATGGCACTCTTTTGAGCATTTACCCTTTTTCCAAGGAGAATCAATGGAGTTCAATGGAGACGGAGGTCGCTCTCAGTGGATTTTCGCTTCGTTCAAGGTGCAAGACACCTATTGTTTTTCGAAAAATTCTTTTTTTTTATTTTTTTTTATTATTATTGATCTTTTCCGTCTTTCCGGGGACTTTTGGGTACCTGAACATTAACGAAAAGTCACAGATTTTTGCACACGCCTCAGACCTGGTGAAAATGTACGTTTGATTGTGTTTCGAAAAATGAATTTAAAAAAATAGCTCTATAGCGCCACCTAACGCGTTGTTGCAGCTGTTGCGAAACCAAGTTTGTCGTAGGTGAATGAAATTTGGTACAGATGTGTAAAGTACCAAGCTGCAACTTTTGCTAATATAAATCCTGTTTCCAAAATCGAAAGGAAGTCGGTTATTGTGCAAAAACCTCTAAAAATGGGCGTTTTGCCCGTTCCACATTTTGACGAACTCCTCCCACAGATTTTATCTAAACATCTCCAAACTTCTTGAGTATCATCATAAGGCATACGGAACCTTAAAATTAGAACTTTTTTTCAGCTATCATAAAGTATGTGGTCGTGGTCGCAGCCATTGTCCAAAATTCGATTTGAAACAGGAAGTTGTTATAACTCGTGCATAGAATTTCCGATCCGTCTCAAACTAGTCTCATTCTCATCATAGTCTAAGCCTGAGAACAGGCGTACAACAACAAACATCATCCGTTATAGCGCCACCTAGTGGCGAGCATTGAAAGCCTGTTTTTCATAGTTTTATCCTTCTATCTCAGCCTGTGTATTGCATACACACTTAAAACTTGTCGCAGACGGGTAGGACCTTAAGACCTACAAAATAGTCTATTGGGTCACGTTTTGAAATTGGACGGAAAACCACTTTTTTTTGTTTTATGTAAAAAACGCAGACTTCATACTTAAACAAACTCCTTCTAGGCGAAATGTCCGATCCAGCTGAAAAATTGGTGTAGTTAGTCGTAAGGTATCAGGGAAAAAAAGTTATCAAAAGCTAAGACATACGTCAAAAGGCCTTGGGATGGCGCTCTATAGCGCCACCTTAAGCGGTTTTGTAGCTGTTGCGCAAACAGTTGGTTGTAAGCAGAGGAAACTTGGTACACATATGTAAATGACCAAGCTACAACTTTTACTAATATAAACCCTGTTTCCAAAATTGACAGGAAGTCGAATAGTCCGCAAAAACCTCAAAAAGTGTGCGTTTTCACTCATTTCAAACTTTGACGAACTCCTCCTAGGCGAAATGTCCGATCAAGCTGAAAATTGGTGTGGTTACTCTTAAGGCATTAGGGAAAAAAAGTTATCAAAAGCTAAGAAGTACGTCAAATGGTCTTGGGGTGGCGCCCCAGCAAAGTTCAACCTTCAAAATTGTGCAAAAACAATTTACATATTTTGGACTTAATCTCTGTTCTAGGTAATCCACTATCTACAAAAACAGCCTGCCATGATTAACCTTGTCAGGTTGAACAAAAGGATATGCATCACTGTGACTGCGCTCCAAAAATTGCGCCACCTAACGCGTTGTTGCAGCTGTTGCGAAACCAAGTTTGTCGTAGGTGAATGAAATTTGGTACAAATGTGTAAAGTACCAAGCGGCAACTTTTGCTAATATAAATCCTGTTTCCAAAATCGAAAGGAAGTCGGTTATTTTGCAAAAACCTCTAAAAATGGGCGTTTTGCCCGTTCCACATTTTGACGAACTCCTCCCACAGATTTTATCTAAACATCTCCAAACTTCTTGAGTATCATCATAAGGCATACGGAACCTTAAAATTAGAACTTTTTTTCAGCTATCATAAAGTATGTGGTCGTGGTCGCAGCCAATGTCCAAAATTCGATTTGAAACAGGAAGTTGTTATAACTCGTGCATAGAATTTCCGATCCGTCTCAAACTAGTCTCATTCTCATCGTAGTCTAAGCCTGAGAACAGGCGTACAACAACAAACATCATCCGTCATAGCGCCACCTAGTGGCGAGCATTGAAAGCCTGTTTTTCATAGTTTTAGCCTTCTATTTAAGGCTGTGTATTGCATACACACTTAAAACTTGTCGCATGCGTGTAGGACCTTAAGACCGACAAAAAAGTCCATCGGGTTGAGTTTCGAAACAGCACGGAAAACCGGATATTTTAGGTTTTATGTCAAAAAATGTAGACTTCATACTTGTCTGATCCAGCTGAAAACTGGTGTGGTTACTTGTAAGGCATGAGAGAAAAAAAGTTATCAAAAGCTAAGAAGTACCTCAATCGGTCTTGTGGTGGCGCTCTTTAGCGCCACCTGAAGCAGTTTTGTAGCTGTTGAGCAACTAGTTTGTCATAGGCAGTTGAAATTTGGTGCACATATGTAAATGACCAATCTGCAACTTTTACTATTATAAACCCTTTTTCCAAAATCGAGGAGAAGACGGATATTTTGCAAAAACCTCAAAGTGTGCATTTTCGCTCGTTTAAAACTTTGACAAACTCCTCCTAGGCGAATTGTCTGATCAAGCTGAAAATTGGTGTGGTTACTCATAACACATTAGGGAAAAAATGTTATCAAAAGCTAAGAAGTACGTCAAATGGTTTTGAGGTGGTGCCACAGCAAAGTTCACCCTTCAAAATTGTGGAATTTTTTTTTACGTATTTTGGTCTGTATCTCTGTTTAAGATAATCCACTATCAACAAAAACAGCCTGGTATGATTAGCCTTAATAGGCTCAACAAAAGCATATGCATCACTGTGACTGCGCTCCAAAAGTTGGCTCTACAGGGCCTCCTTATTGCCCCCTTAAATGTGACCAAAATCTTCGTTTTAGCTGTTTTTACCCATTGAACATGTTAAAAAACCCACCAAAATTAGTTCGAAGGTCATTTTCAATAAGTATAATAAATGAACACTGTCACTGAAATCGTATCTTGGACGACAGCTCTGCAGCGCTCCCTTAAACGCGAAAAAAAGCTTAACGCGGAATTTAACGAACTCCTCCCAGGAAAATTTCCATATTGAATTGATTTTTGGTCTGGTGACTCTTAAGGCATTTGGGACCAAAAGTTATCAAAAACTTAGAAGTTTGTCGCACGGTCTTGCTGTGGCACTTTAACGAACTTGACCTTTTTTAAATGTGTATGGCTAAATGGATTTGATACTGTAGCACAAGTTGCTATGCTTAAGTGACGATACGCTTATAGCGCCACCTACTGCCTGTGTATATTTGTGGCTGTATCTCCCACATACTACATCCAACGTACGTGAAAAATTGAAGCATGAAAATCTTGAAATTCTGAACAGATTGATATGCTAATCTTATGACACTGATTCTTGTTTTTATACGTGTTGTTTGTGTAACAATAAGGATCGTCTTGACGGTTAAAGATTTGTAACGTTGGATAACGTGTAAAGTGCCTTTTCACCTTGTTTCGTGCTCTCGACGACGACGAGTGAAAAAACTCAAAAAAGGCAGAGAGGCGGAGCTTTCGCTCCGGCGGACGCGTCGTGCGAGACCCCTTCCATCGCTGCTTGCAGCTTTAATTGTATTTTTTATTCGTGAATTATGAAAAATTGAAGTAATGTTGGACTTTAGAGGCGTCCAATGCGTATTCAAAATGACCAAGAGACATATTGCCAACTGAACAAGTTTTAATGACGATCTCAGCAGGGAGAAATCAACAGCAGTTTACAGCGCGCTGGAGAAGCTCTAAACAGCTTCTGAGTCCGTTTTCCAAAACCCTTTATCTCCTCTCAAGCCGTTTCTGGGGAAACAAAACCAGGTGTTATTTTTCGTCTCCGCGACTGGTACAAGGCGGCTCCTCTGACGTAGGATGGTCAGCTCCCTGCCTGGTACAGGATGCCTCCTGTGCTCCTCTTCTTATCTGCTCAAAAACAAGATGTGCCATGGCCTTCAGACACACAAAAAGGCTCACAAACCTTCATGAATCTCTTCTTATTTAACTCTTCAGTTTTTCTTAATCAGAATTTAGAAGGTAAAAAGTTGGTTAGCAAAATAAGTACTTTTAAATATATAAAAGGTAAAATATAAATCCCACAGTAACAAGAGTAGGAAACGTACAAGGTTTAACGATTTAATTTGAGTGACGTTTAAAACTCTAAAACTCTAAAAAGCTCGTGAAATTTGACAAATCTAAAATGCATAAAACTTAAACTGTGATTTATAAAAAATATAAAAGATTTTAAAAAGCTGAAGAGTGAAAATAGTTAAAGATGTGTAGATTTGTTTAAAGTTTGAATGGTGTTCCTAGCTGAAAGTATGCTGAAGTAGTTAAAGCTGAAAGAGGCTGAAGTTTGAAGAAGATTTATTTGAATTCACTCTAATAATAATACTTTCAGATAAAAAAAAAACTATTAAAAAAGTCTTTTCGTTTAAGAAAATAAAATATCTCAGCCGTGGAAGGTCATAGAGCCACGCGGACGGTTTCTCTCAACGATTTTACATATTCTCGTAGACTTTCTGATGAACGGAACCTGAGAACATAAAAATATATTTTTTGAATATATTTTATTGCCCAAAAAATGTAATACATCAGCCGGGGAAGATTGTAGAGGCATGCGGATGGTTTCTCTCAACGATTTTACACATTCTGACCGACTTTCAGATAAAAAATTATTTAAAAATTATATTTTTCTGCAGAAAAAAATATTTTTAAATTATTTTTTTAAAATATAATAATAATTTTTTTTGCTCAAAAAAATACATTTTTAACACTATTTTTATTGCTCTCAGGTTCCGTTCGATCTGAAAGCCTGTCAAAATTTGTAAAATCGTCACGGGCGTCAAGAGAAACGTGCCCTTACGACCTTCCCCGGCTGAGTTATTATTTTTTTACGCAAAAAAAATATTTTTAAGTTATTTTATTTTAACTGAAAGTCGGTCAACATATGTAAAATCTTCAAGAGAAACACTCCGCGTGCCTCTACAACATTCCCCGGCTAAGGTATTAAACTTTTTTGCACAAACAAATATATTTAAAAAAAAAATTTTTGTTCCCAAAGAACAATAGAGAAACAACAGAGTTCCCAGAGTACAATAAAAATCACTTTTTGTCCCTGCATCCTGCTCATCATCTTCACAATTCAAACTACAAAGAAAAAGAAAATAAAAACAACATTAAGAGAAAAAAAAAGTAATTTCTTGTTAAATCCATATTTGAAAAGTGAAATATTCTAAGACTTGGTGCTATAAAAGAACTAAGGAGATTCTGACGGCTGGAAATAAAAAAATAAAAACAACCTTAAGAAATTATCATAAAGCAATAAATAAAAATGTGAAAAATTAAAACAAAGATGCAATTAAAAATTTATATTTGTCCTTAAAGCTAAAAATTGTGAAATGTAATTAAAAAAATTACAAAAAAGTGAGAGTGTAGCGATGTACAAAAAATTATATAAATATATTTTTTCTTTAGTAATCGTAATATTTTTCCCTGTTTGGCGCTCAATGGTGAGAATGATTCAATCGGATCTGGAGGTGGCGCTAAGGAGCTAGGAAGCTCAATCCGGGACATGACGAAGAAGAGTGTTTAACCGGAAAGGCGGCAGTGAAAGAAGATAAGCAGAATGTCAGTGTTTGCAGAGAGAGTGGTGTGAGCCTCGAAATCAATCGGATTGTTTGGCTGGGATGAAGAGCGGTTTTGCACGGTTTCTTTTCTTTCCTCAGTAAAGAATAGGCGTTGCGAGTTGAAGCACAACGAGGGCAGAGCCTAAATGGTGGATGGAGTATGTAGCCAAATCGGAGGCTGGAATTCAAGGGGAAAGTCTTGAATGGATTAACACTCTCATCGCTGGTTTTGTGAGGAGCACGCCGACTTGCAAGATCGTTCGGGTGAACAGGGAGAACCATGAGTCTTATTCAGTCCACGACCACTATTGACTTGACTAACCTGCTGAATAATACTCGACTATTTCAGGAACTGTTGTGGATTACTGAACTAATGACTTTTTTGGGGGATTTTTTAGAGGAAGTGTATTGTCGATTTTTGTGTTTGATTGAAATGCATTGTTGAAACTGAAGTTTAATGTTTATGAATTGTGAAAGATGATCCATGAGATCACATAATCTTAATTTTTGTGCACGTAAAATAATATATGAGGGGTGATTCAACATTTACGGCTTTGAGTTTCTTTTATGAGTAATTTCTGTTCTACCAAAGATAGGGTGTATGACTGACGTATGACGAGACATAAAGTTTACATCCTGATAACCTCTCTGATCAAAAATAAAAATAATTGACCGTGTGAACCTCGGTCTGGCACCCCAACGAAAAAAAAACAAGGAGAGCGTTACAAGAGTATAGCCCAAAGGGTCTTCTAAAACATGGAATAAATAAACGTAATGCACACATAAAAAAATATTTTAAAATACTATTTGAAAAGGTAAAAAAATTATATTTAATTAAAATTGATAATAAATCAATAATTTCTCAAAATGTCTACAGTAAAATTTTCTGAAGGTTGGTGTCAGTATAGCCCAGAGGGTCCTCTGAAAACCTGAATCGAAAAACCTGACGCACCCATAAGAAATATTTTAAAATATTATTTAAAATAGTTAAAAAATGTTTTTAAATTAAAATTAAGACTAAATTATAAATTTCTCAAAAATGCTACAGTAAAATATTCTGAAACTTGGTGTCAGTATAGCCCAGAGAGTCCTCTGAAAGCCTGAATCGAGAAACCTAACGCACACATAAAAAATTATTTTAAAATATTTGTTTGAAAAGATGAAAAAAGATTTTTTAATAAAAATTGATGTTAAATGATTAATTTCCCAAAAATGCTACAGTAAAATATTCTGAAACTTGGTGAGAGTATAGTCCAGAAGGTCCTCTGAAAGCCTGAATAGAGAAACCTAACGCACACATAAAAAATTATTTTAAAATATTTGTTTGAAAAGATGAAAAAAGATTTTTTAATAAAAATTGATGTTAAATTATTAATTTCTCAAAAATGCTACAGTAAAATATTCTAAAACTTGGTGAGAGTATAGCCCAGAGGGTCATCTGAAAGCCTGAATAGAGAAGCTTAAAGCATCCACAAGAAATTATTTATAAATATTATTTGAAAAGGTGAAAAAAATAATTCTTTAAATAAAAATGAAATAAATATTTTCTTAATGAAATATGAGTTTATATATATATATATATATATATATATATATATATATATATATATATATAGTACAAAGATAATTTCCTCCAGATGAAGATGAGTTTGTTGAGCGCGAGAACCCATTCACTTGGATGAGCGAGCGCGAGTGGGTAACTTTCCCTCGGTTGCGGGTTATGTCATTTAAGATGGACTGGAAAATCCGAATAAGAAGCTGTGAATAAGAAGCTGGATTCAGCCTCGTTGTGGCATGACTGAACAGATTTGAGCCAGATAGTCACCTCACACAAGTTTTGCCTTGTGCTTAAAAGTACCAAAGATTTTCTTTGATTCACTGTCGATTTTTAAAGTATATGGTCCAAAAAGCTCAGTGACTGTTATAATTATGTATTGTTATTATTGTCATACCCGGGACAGCATCCTATTTAATTCTAATTAATATGTAACATTGTTAAATACTATTAAAATATACATTTGTAATGGTGAATCAGGTGTGAGTGTTCCCTTTTTTGACATTTTGTTAAGAATAGTTTTACTAAAGCAGCCTTAAAGAGAAGTGCTTGTTGCCATGTTTTTGGAAAACCAGTTATGTGTAAGTTATAAAAACAAGGTATTAAGCCCATCACTTTTTGAACTTGTGTTTTTCTGTACATGACTTTAATCAACATTTTGAAATTTGTAGTTCTGAAACGTTTTGTTTAATGATTCATGGGCTTGTCTCTGTATAAAAACAAAAACACTAGTGCACTTAATGTCCTGAAGTTTCGGCTAAAAAACATTGATTGAATCTGTCAGGATCTGCCCAGTATCTCCTTTGTAGATCGGTGTCGCCAGGGGTCAGATCACTGACAGTCCTTCCCTTAGTTTTGGTTTCACCTTGTTTTCAGTTATCTCTCTTATTTTGTTTTGCCACCTCCAGCCACATGGCTCGGGTCATGTGACTGACGGTGGCCATCTTTGATTTGTTTTGCACATGGTCTGGTTTTGTTCCTCCCTTTCCCCACCCTTCTCATTTTCTAGTTAGAGTTTTCAGTTGGTACACCTGTAGTTTCCCTCGTTATGTTTGATGTGTTTCCCTTTATAAGCTTCTCTCAGTTTTCTTTTGAGTGCGGTTTATTATACCCCTTGTCAGTGTGTGGTTGTATTTGCTGTTGTGCTGCAGTGGTGTCTTTCTGTTCAGCCAAGATTTCAATAGTATATTATTTGTTGGTTTTCCCCTTCGTGGGTTTTGCTTTGTTACCCTTGTTATTTTGTTTCTTAAATAAATTACTAGAAGACTGACATGCAATTGGGATCCGCATTCCTCTTTTGGCCTCCCGCACCTGACAGAATCCTGCAGCTTGGTTTATTTTATTAAACAATGGCATTGAAAGAAATTATATATGTAGTTTAAATATCAGTAACTGATGGTCAAATCCTGAGGTGTAGTTTTTAAAGTGTTTATATATAAATATATATATTTATTTATTTCTTTTTTTTTTTCTTCTTTTTTTTGCTTAAGTTGAATATTACATGATTGCAGTTAGCAAATTGTTGCAGGATTTTTTAATGATTTGTTTGTGTCGTTATTTTAAACACCAAATTACTTCATGAAATCAGTTAAAAACACTGACGAATCTGGATTTCTAAAATTACTTTTTTTTTTTTTTTTATCCACAGTGGTTCTACTTTCATCGGACTGACATCCTCCAACATAGTATTCCAGTTAGTTACTCCAGCCTGGCTGCGCATGTAAATTTATAGCAAAAATAAAAAAACTTAAAGTGCCATGTTATTTAGTTTTCAAAGTCTCTAACAACAGATTCAAGGTCTAATAATGCTTTTGTTATAAATAGATATTACATTTTTTTTTTAACAATTTACAAATTGTTTTGCAACAAATTCAAACCAAACCTGTCCTTATAACCAAGGTATAAGTTGAGCGTGTGAGGAAATATTCTGTTTAATCCAATAATAATAATAATAATTTAAGACTGTAAATTCCCTTCCCCCGTTATCATGATAATTTGTTGGAAATTCTTATCATGTTCCTTGATGGGGATCAACAGCTCAATGAGGTTCAGATCCAGTGCCTGGGCTCTCCGTTGCACTCAGAACCCCTGCTGACCTGTTATTAACACTTCAAATTTTTCAATATAATGAAACTATAAAAAATGACTTAAACATGACTTTCATGAATTTTTGTTGTTTCTTTGATCATCATTAAAGGTGCTGTACTTTTTTTTCTAGAACACTATTTGAGAATTTAGTTATATTAAGATTAGGAATTAATATGCAGTTAATAATAGTTTTAACATTGGAGTGAATGAGAATGAGATTCTGCTCATTTCTGAACCCCTGTTGACCGGTCAAGGTACTAGTCACTTCCTATTACGCAAGGGTTTGGAGACTGGGATATTGCATCTTTGGGTAGCTCTGAAGGACCAAATGTGTTCTAAAACGTGTTATTGTGTTTCAAACATTTCCCATGCGCACCACAAAATCTTATGTAAAAGATCATCAATGTCCTACAGGCTGCAGCAAAGTCTACTAGTTTTGCAGGGAGTAGTAACTGAGACTTTTAGAAAGTTGGCAGACACAAATACAATCTTTTCTTGGATTGAAAATCTAATTTCCAAGCTGGAAAAATAATAATCTCACTCAGGAAGATCTTCTTAATATCAGAAGATGAACTTTATAAAATAGAACACGAGACCACAAGTAACATTTCTATGTAATTGGATTTTTTTATTTATGTTTCTCATTTGTGTCTTCCAGGTACCCTTCTGTCCAACAGCTTTCTTGTCGCTATCCCAAACGCCATTTTATCTTTCCTATGTCTGAATTTGGCCTATTCTACCTTTTCTATACCCCTAATCTATCGAACAAGGTTCTCTATCTGATTTTGGAACACTATATGTGGCATCTGTTTTACTGGCTCTAAGATCTGACTATTACTATTTCACAAACAAGGTTATAAGTGTCTGTCAATCTTTATTGTGTGCCCTGAGAGTTTCTCTTCTTTCATCCCTTCTCTCTCTCTCTCTCTCTCTCTGTCTCTATCTTACACATAACCTTATAATTTCAATTGGCTATTCACACATAGTTTAAAATACATTTTTGCAATTTACACACACGTTTTGAAATTCTGTATTTGTAATTAAAGAAAAGTAACTTTTACACAAAGTTATCATCAAATTAAAACACCCAAAAGCATTGTATATATTTAACACACAATAACCAGTAAATACAAAAGATATTTGGCATCGTTAATAAGATTACAGATTGTTCATTAAAGTGCTACCTTATTATCGAAAAAAATATTAATCTTGCATGCACATTAAAAGATAACATTTGGACAATATTACAATTGAGCACTAAAACAGTTCCTGATATTTGTTCCTGCTGATGGTTCCAAACTTAAGTTTGTATTTAGGTTTGTTTTGTAATTCCATTATTTTATACATTCTTATTGTTGTAAACTTCCCGTTGAATGTTTAACTGTTCTGAGCTCTGATAAAAACAGAGTTCATTGAGAAAGGAGTGGATTGCTTTGGAGTGGCTGGTTCCTGTGCAGAACTGAAGATCCTGATTCTGTGACAATTGTATAGAAGAGCGTACACACACATCTCGTAACAAGGTAATAATATATTCGCTATTTAATAATAACGTATTGTTATCAAAGCTAAGTCTAGTCTTTTAGATAGAAGTACTTTTACGCCATAAACAGGTGTTTGGGTGGGAAAAAAGTGCTTTCCTTCCAAGGGGAATTATAGATGTTTTAAATTTATTTTTTTGCAAACAATAACAGTGGTTTTAATGTTGTTAAATGTAATTTTGTGCTTTATTAATAATAAAAAACTGGTTAAATTTTTAAATATTTTCTTGCTTATGTAAGTCGGGGTGCCGAGTGATCAACGCCTCACTGTGTATTAAATCTACATATGAGTTGGTTTAATTGCTTTGCACCATTTAGTCGCTCACCATTCTCTCAGTGAACCAATCACACACACAAGCAACTTTTAAATTAAAGGGTTTTCACAGAAGGACAGCCTTCCAAAGTCAAAGAACCAATCAGTGTAAATTATGTAATTTGATATCGATATCTCGGGTATTTAAAGGGACTTGTCCCGAAGCTCGAGGAGTTTCTGCAATCAGAGCTCCCGCATCAGGTCATGTGGTGCGCAGCCTCTCTCTCTCGATGATCAGGTAAATAATGATTAAGTGTTCTCCTTGTTATTTGGTCTGTCGGAATGCATTTGGTTGGAACTTTAAACTGTACTGAACTGAATGTATTTGATGATTGCATTTTAACTGAAGTTGGATTTGTTTATGATTTGCCTGGTTAATAAATTGACATAATCGTTTGTTTTGAAGTTTGTCCAGAAATCATTATTTATCATTACTTCTGATGTATCGTTTCTGTTACCTGGAGTGACATCGCACAGATAGTTGTATTGTTCATTGTTTGTATCCGGATGCAGTTACCGGGAGCTAAAAGTTCAGATTAGTGAAGAAGACTTTTGTTATATTCAGATATTCTGATCAGTAAGAGCGCGTCTGATCAACGCATTCTCTGTATGAATTATACTGCAACTCCTAAGTTTTCATAATTCCTATTTGCACGGCTCTTGCCCGTTGGGAACTCAACTCCGGAATGAGAAGTCCCAAGAAGCGACGCCATATTTGTGAATCCCTTGAACGATTATAATACACTTCTGAGACGGCTCTTGATCGTCGAAGGCTTATGAAAAATTGAGACCTTTGGAAAGCGACAGAATTCAGAACCTTAAGATATGAACAAATAACGATAAGAGGCAAACTTTAAGGATCATTATGTCCTCCTAAAGTAATATAATTTACCGAAGAATCTAATATAACGAGAGAAGGAGAAAATAACATGACCATAATTTAATTATTTTAATGGAGTCAGATTTAAAGGTTTTATTGGTTTTATACAAATTTTACACATATTTACCCAGTTAGCGCGTTCATGTTTGTGTATTTCTTTGTTCTCGCCCTGTTCATCCAGCAGAGAGCAGCAGCACGCAAAACCACCTTCCCGCCACCTTTGATTCCGTCTTTGGGCAAAGGAATGGCGCCTTACACTTATAAAATGAATGTCTTGACACAGTTTAAAGTCATTTCAAGAACTGGTTTTGGTGTGAAATAATTTATAGCTTATAAAAAGATATTATAGCTTTCATCTTTAAGTTAAATTACAATGCCAAGGAAGGGTAAGAGGTCAGAATCTGCAAAGCTCCGTTGGCAAAGATAAACAGCTGTGCAGTGTGCGTTAACAAGTGAGCTGCGAAATGGTGCTCCGGTAAACGTGTGTGTGTCAACTAAAGCTCTGTGCATCTCCAGTGTAGCCAAAGCTGACATTGTGAAGAGTGGTAATTGTGATGTTACAAGTGTTGCGGTGCGGCATCATCTCTTTGAGGACAAACATATCTCGGATTTATAACTTTATTTGAAGAAATGAACGTGTACGAGCTGGTTGAAGATGCCGCTCTTTTGGAGCATTTACCCTTTTTCCAAGGAGAATCATCAATGGAGTTCATTAGTCATCTTAAGCGGTACGTGCGCTGTATAACGGGCCGGCGGGCCAGATGTAATACATATTTGAAATCATCTCGCAGGCCAAATATAATTGTAGGCCTGAGTTTGACATGCCTGTCGTAGAGGAACGGATGGTTTCTATTTACGCCCGCGACGATTTAACATATTCTGATAGACTTTCAGATTTTTAAAAATTATTTTTATTGTTCCCAGGTTTCGTTCGATCTGAAAGTCTGTCAGAATATGAAAAATCCTCGCGGGCGTACACAGAAACCAGCAGCGTGCCTCTAATGCTGCGTTCACACCGGGAATTGGTAAACGCGCGAATCGTTGCTAACGCAACGCTAAAAAATCTGATTTCAAACGCGGCCTGAAATAACGCGGAAAACGCGCGTGACGCGCGATATCAGTGACGCAGGTGCTGAGGGAGGAGCTACTTTCAGCTGCTTCTCGTAGCAAAATGGCGGATGAGCAACACCTTGTGAGAGTGGGGATGCTGTTTTTGCTTTGGAAAGTGGAGAAACGCAGACGCCGCCGTGTATTGGTTCATCCCATTCTTCGTCAGCGCACGCAGCTTTGTGAGTTTCACCGACTGCTTCAGGAGGTGAGACTGGATGACGGCCTTTTCCAGCGGTATTTCAGGCTCAACAGGTGCCAGTTTGACGAGCTTTTGTCCCGCGTTGGAGGGAAAATAAGCTGGCACGACACCAACTACAGGCGCTGCATTCCAGCAGCAGAGCGCCTGTCCATCTGCCTCCGGTTAGCAAATCTTTTAATACTGCATTTAATTACAAGTAATGGTATGTAACGTGGTATGTCTACAGGCTAAATGTTGGTAGTTGTTCAACTTTCATAAATATGATAAATATATTCAATAAGCTTAATCAGAAGTAATCTAATATCGCCATGTACATTTATTATCCAAGTACAATATAATGTTTTCAAAAAGATAGAGGGGGGAGAGAGAGTGAAGGATAATGTGAAGTAATACTCAAAGTTTAATTAAAGTAATGTAGTGTCTCACTGTACATTTATTATTCAACTTTCTTTTAGATATCTTGCCACTGGAGACTCCTATCGGACGATAGCGAGCAGCTTCCGGGTTGGTGTCTCAACTGTCTCGACCATCATCCCAGATGTGGTGAAAGCCATCTGGGAGTGTTTGGTCGATGAGTTTATGGCAGTGCCCTGTACTGCTGAGTGGAAGGCCATCGCAGAGGAGTTTGAGGAGAGGTGGAACTTTCCTCTCTGCTGTGGAGCACTGGATGGCAAACATGTCCACATCAAGGCACCCCCAAACACCGGATCACAGTTCTACAACTACAAGGGAACCTTTTCACTGGTTCTCTTGGCAGTTGTAGATGCCAAATATCTATTTAGGGTCATCGATGTTGGCGGATATGGGCGTACAAGTGATGGTGGGATACTGGCAAACTCACCCTTTGGCCAGGCACTCCGCAGTGGGGCACTTCATCTGCCACCCGACCAATTGGTGCCAGGAGCTGACCACAGGGGACCCCTGCCCCATGTGTTTGTTGCTGATGAGGCCTTTCCTCTCAGGAGGAACCTTATGAGGCCTTACCCTGGGCGTTCACTACCCATTGAGAAACGGGCTTTCAATTACTGTCTCTCACGAGCCAGGCTGGTAGTGGAGAACGCCTTTGGGATCCTGGCTGCACAATGGAGGATGTACCATCGCCTCATAGAGGTTCATCCTGAAGTTGTGGAGATTTGTGTAAAGGCGACGTGTGTCCTCCATAACTTCATGCGAAGATCTGCAGTCTCATCAGCAGGAGCAGTGAGTTTGCCAGCGTGGGGTTCTGAAGACTCACTGCAGGGTCCTGGCCGGGTTGCTGCCAACAACTCTGCCAGAGAAGCAATCGGGGTCAGGGAGCAGTTTATGGCCCACTTCTCTGCTGAGGGAGCAGTGCCATGGCAGCCAAATGAAATATAATTAAGTTATGATTAACATTGAATGATTGTTGTTGTTTTTTTTCATTCAGTGTTGCTTTTAATTAGTTCTATGTTCTGTTCAAGTTGTAAATAGTTTATTTAGTTGATCCTAATATAGAGATTTTGTATTTAACTACCTTTGTAAATATTGTACATCTTTTATCATTTTTGAACAGGTATATTATATTATAGATGTTTTGTTTTTGAGGAGAGCAGGAGGAGAAACCGACTTTATGAGCCAACTCTTACGAACATATACAACCAGTAAATTAAATTTTTGTATGTTGCTTTGAGAAATACTGCTTATTACTGTAACGATGACTAGTGAACTGATAAATTGATAGATATTGATATATAATAACTGTTGTTTTCTACTTTAAAATGATTAGATACATTTTTCAAACTAAACCATAATCTTATCACATCACCAACAGATTAGTTTATACTTCATACTGAATTTAAAATAAAAAAGTGAATTTTAAAATGATATGTTCTAAAAATAAAACATTACAACATGAAGCAAGTTTAAAACATTTATTTTGAAGTAAAAAAATAAGATGTAAAAACAATAAGAAAAATAGAAAACACTATTTACGCTTTGTGTGTTGATGTAAAATTTTCATTATTTCAAATTTTACTTCTTCCTTTTCCTCTTCTGGAACTTTTTTTAATGAAGGCACTAAACCTAAAAGGAAAGCCTCTTCATCTGAGCGAGATGAAGTTCGCTCACGGAGAGCTGCATGGAGCTCCCGCTCCACCTCAGACGGCTCATTCTAGTGCCTTTTCTGTGGCCTTTTTCTTGATCTCACTGTAAAAAAAAAAGTGTTTTTTTTTTTTTAAATAATCGCAGATTAGGATTTAACATCTGCAAATGACATGCATATAAAAATACGTATAAATAGCTATATGCAAACGAGAAAGGTTAAATTCTTATTATTTATTCAAATACTTTATTATTAATGTAACCTAACCTCATCATAGTTTGCATTTAGAGAATGTTTGTAATCATAAGTACTTTACAACTATTAAATACTTTATCACATTGTCACTGTTATCTTGCACACCTGTGGGTTCAGCAGCAGATGTTGAAGGGCCAGGGGGAGCAGAAACATCTGACGGCGGGGACACCGGCTCTTCAGTCCCCTCAGTGAAAGAAGTCGTTTCTACCAGCAAAGTTTTAACATCAAAACGTGTACACACATTGAACTCTACATAGTAAACAACAACCCACAAGCCCTGACGCCTGGCATCACTCAACAAACCTGTCTCTAAAAATTGCTCAGCTGTCTTTCCCTAGTCCTCGGGAAAGATGAATGCTCCCTCGCCATGTTCCCCGATGTCTCGCGCGGGAAAACGAATGGGTCGAGGAAAGACAGCACCGCAGCTTATTTCCATTTTTTCCCTGTCTCTGCTGCTGACCCACTCCTCTTCTCCAATTCTTTTCTCCTCTCCTTCATATAAGTGTCCCTCAGGCTTTTCCACTTTCTCCGGCACATGTCCTCTAAAAATATGTAAACTCAGAAGGAAACACAAGCTATCTGGCTACAGGCTAGCGTTTACGCTATTCTCGTCATATAGAAAACTTTGTAGAAAACCGTGACACTCACCAGTTTCTCCAACTTCCTCGCTTACTTGCTTCCACGCAAGATCCTGTTTGGTGGATGTGAGTGACTGGGGGAGTGTGTTTGGTGGATGTGAGCGACTGGGGGAGTGTGTTTGGTGGATGTGAGTGACTGGGGGAGTGTGTTTGGTGGATGTGAGTGACTGGGGGAGTGTGTTTGGTGGATGTGAGTGACTGGTGGGGTGTGTGTGGTGGATGTGAGTGACTGGGGGAGTGTGTTTGGTGGATGTGAGTGACTGGTGGGGTGTGTTTGGTGGATGTGTGTGACTGGTGGGGTGAGGTTGGTGGATGCGGTTTAATCTATCTTCTCTGTGTGATATTTAGACTGGTGCCAACAGAGCAAAAAATGTTGACACCATCAAACAAAACCCCTCATCCTCAACAATCACCCCTTGTCCTTTAGTTAATAGTCAGAGTGATTCTGGACAAGCAGTTGTTCTTCGAAGACCTCATCACCAAGACAACTTGAGCGTGTAGGTTTGCACTACACAACATCAGAAAATTGGCCCTTCTTAATGGAGCATGCAACTCAACTCCTGGTTCAGGCCCTGCTCCTCTCACGTCTGGACTACTGCAGTGCTCTCCTAGCAGGACTTCCAGCTCAAACCTCTTGCAGACGATCCAGAGCTCTGCAACTCATCTTCTCTTCGAGGAACTGAAGAGAGCTCATGTTCCTCCCCTCTTCATCACTCTTCACTGGCTCCCCATCAAAGAAGTTCAAATAATTGATTTCTCACACATCTTTCTCCTGTCTACCTTCACAAGCTAATACCAGAAGCTCAAGCCAGAAGCCTTCTCTCTCTCTCTCTCTCTGAAATGAATAAAACTTTATTTATTGTTCAAATTATTAAAGTGTGTTTTGGAGTTACTTTTAATTGTGCAAATAATCCCACACAGTTTTACTTCTTTTTAATCTAATTTATTGAGCATTTATTAACTGATTTAATATAACCCAAACTTTAGCGACCACTACTGTTTAGTTCTATGAGGTGCAACAAGTCACATTTTGGCATTTCCCACTCAATGCCCTGTTGAAATGTAAATGTATTCATAATCCTTATTTAAAACAAACAAGTTTAAGAGTTTCTATAACTCGTTTTTGTTAGATTGTCAAAGATAGCCTGATAAGTCAATGCATTGCTGCTTAATGCAAGGCATGGTTTTAGCATCAGTACAGCTTAAAACATTCGTTTTTGTACTTAGCAACGTATCAGTATACTTATTTATATATATATATATAATAATCTCTTGCATCTGTTAAACTGTGATCAACATTAAAACTAATCTATAACTTTACTGGGTGTGTAGATGTAGCAAAAGTTCATTCGTGTACTCGAGTTAAGACATCCCCATTAAACCACTCTGTGGTGAATTAGTCTGGTCTGGCTCTGTTCGTCACTGATAAGGGTGGGCTTACTTGTTTTCGAAATGAGGGGGAGGAGCTCATTATGCAGACAAGAAAACGCCGTTTAAAACGGCGTTTTCGTGCACCCAAAACGGCATTGTGAATGGCGTTTTATGGAGGACAAACGCAGTCTAAAACGGCGTTTTTTATAACAACAAAAACGCCGTTAAAAACGGCGTTTTGGGCGGAATGTCGCACGTTTTTACAGCGTTTGAACTGCAAACAGCGTTTTTTTGCGGCGCAAAAGCGGTTTAAAACGCCATTTGAGGCGCCGATTTAATAATAAACGCGTTTGAGATGAGCGCTCCTCTCCGAGCGTACGCCAGCGCCTCCGCTCCTCCCCTAGCGTGCGCGAGCGTCTCCGCTCCTCTCCGAGCGTACGCCAGCGCTCCTCATCGAGCG
The DNA here is from genome assembly GCA_900490495.1 of Danionella dracula. Lineage (NCBI taxonomy): Eukaryota > Metazoa > Chordata > Actinopteri > Cypriniformes > Danionidae > Danionella > Danionella dracula. Next base: position 19,279,225 of record UELW01000334.1, read on the forward strand.
TTCGATACCGCCTCCGCTCCTCTCCCAGCGTACGCGAGCGTTTCCGCTCCTCTCCGACCGTACGCCAGCGCCTCCGCTCCTCATCGAGCGTTCGATACCGCCTCCGCTCCTCATCGAGCGTTCGATACCGCCTCCGCTCCTCTCCGAGCGTACGCGAGCGTCTCCGCTCCTCTGCGTGCGTACTCGAGCGTCTCCGCTCCTCTCTGAGCGTTCGTGAGCGTCTCCGCTCCGCTCCTCTCCTCTCCGAGCGTACGCCAGCGCCTCCGCTCCTCCCCTAGCGTGCGCGAGCGTCTCCGCTCTTCTGCGTGTGTGCACGAGCGTCTCCGCTCCGCTTCGTGCTCTGCTGCTGTTCGGACGTACTCTGCTTGTGCTCCTCGCTTGTGCTCCTCGCTCGCACTATCAGCTTTTATATTTTCTCACTTTTTTTTCTGTTTTTAAATGTCTATACTATTTAGACGAAGCTATTTCTAATTGCTCTGAAAGCAAAACCTGGAAAAGTTTGGATAAACATAAACGGGATTCTATCAGCAGCTCGCATTCCACGGGAAGAGAAACAGCTGGAGACACAAACGAGTGAAAAATGCCTCTGATCCACTGCTGTGAAAAATGTTGAGAACACAGCATTTCCCTTCTTCAATCTCTTCTTCACAGAACTGAAGTTTTGGAGACACGGCTACAATCGTTTCGTTCTCAAAGGACATTGGATTCTAAAGAACCGGACATGAACCAACAACAAGCTGATGAGCTTATTACAATTTCTCAGCATGTTATTCTGAACCCAGATCAGCGAGGAGAAGGTCCTGATCGGGCTGAAAACTGGCAATTTCAGAGAAATAGTCGTAAAGGCTCTCTGTTTGGACTGGGCTCATCTACACCAATTCATCAGGAAATACAGCTACGAAACAGATTTGAAACTTTAATGACTGTGGATACCGATCAATCTCAGCGCTTCAGTCAACAATCAGAGCACACACACATTTCAGAAAACAGGGGGTCAAGAAACAAGCAACATCCAACTCATGTCTCAGTGGAGCCGAAGACTCTGATTATTGGGGATTATACAATCCAGAATCTACGGAGCAAAACTATGGCGACATACTGTCTCCCTCATGCCACTGTGTTAGATATCAACAAAACGATAAGAGATGTTCTGAGCAAGCACAAGACAAAACAACTCATCATTCATGTGGGGAAAAATGATGTAAAGAAAGGACAATCAGAGCTGCTTAAGAAATACTTTATGGAACTATTTTACACACTTGAAAGTCTCAAAATACAGTGGTCCGCTTCCAGCAAACGGCACAAATATGTTTTCTCGTTTGCTTGGGCTCAACACATGGCTAGAACACGCCACTTTATCAAGACGTTTCCAATATATTGATAATTTTAATGTGTTCTGGAATCAGCCAGATTTTATCTCATCAGATGGGAGGCAGCTGAACAAATCTGGAGCAAGAATGCTCATGGACAATATACTTTTCTCCCTCCGATATCAGTCTGAAAGACACAAGAGCCATCAAATTAACTGTGGAAACACACCATCAAGGCCTATGTCACCCACTCTGCAGACGTCACCACCGAATGAGGATTATCTGACCTCTGCTAGACATGATGAGGATCAATACTTGGATAACATGCAAAGCCACCAGGACATCGCAGGGCCCATGCAACCACTGAATGAGGATAGCCACACCATCTCAAAGACTACACCACCACCGAATGAGGACGAGGATAACCCCCTGGACAACAACCAGAGTGAACAGAACAACTCCCTGGAGGACACATCAACAATGTCCACATCTTCAGGATCCCCCCATCTCAGTTTCCCAGCACAGCTTGAAAAACTAGTCTCTGCAGGAACTAAGCTGTCCCACTCATTTACGGCAAGCCCCCGACCATCGCCCAAAAAAAGGCGGGCACCTCTTCCTCCTATAGCAGAACGGCTGTGATCTCAGACTCTTGAATCCTGCCGACTACACCATTTAATGTGGTTGTTTTCCCGCAATATAAAATACACTTTTGAAAATAAATTCAATAAAGACAGACTACGACTTTCAGTCCGATTTCTCTTTACTTTTCAGCACAAGATCAGGAAACAGCAATGTGATCGGTTACAGAACCTGGCTCGAAAACTGCACCTCCTTTGGTGTTTCATAGGCGCGATATATATGCAGAAAGTTATCTATAAATCAAGCTAATTCAGCCCACATTACGTCCAATGTTCAAGGTGTTCTTAACAATAAGTTCCACATGTCAAGATTTAAGTATCACGTGGCAGTTATTCTGCTGTTACTAACATTTCCTTATCAGAAAAATGTCACTCCTTTTAAGTCAGACTGTCTTTTTCATGGACTCTAGCTTTTAAGGTCAGACTGTCTTTTTCATGGAGTCAGGTCCAATTTATGAATTAAATAAAATGTTAAATCAGGTCACCTAATTGCCAAAAACACCCACAAGTTCTGCGATCAAACCGGTTGGGGCAAAATCACCCCCAACCCACCCTTACTCCACTAAACCAGCAGTGACATAAACAGGACATTCTGCCTCAAGACGGCGACCTTGGGGAATGTTTTCAGAACAGGCAGATGTCCTCAGCCCCTTTAGCTCTTACTTTATTAGCGATACAGATAAGGCCTGCTAGAAATAGACAAAACAAGTGGAAGAAAAGGTCTGCTAGAAATCAGAAATCAAGCAGACCAAACCTGATTAAAATAAACTGTAAGCCAGAGACCATCATACCTGAACCCACAGAAAACAGGGTAAAAATAGCACTTCTAAATGTTAGGTCACTTAGAAACAAGGCACACCTCGTAAATGATTTTATTTTAACACATGACTTAGATTTTATGTTGCTAACTAAAACATGGCTAGATGATAGCTGTAGTGCAACCATATTAAACGAGGCTGCACCAGGAAACTTCTTATATAGACACGCCTCTCGTTCTGATAAAAAAGGAGACGGAATCGCAAGTATCTACAAGAACATTTTTGAATGCAAACAGGTCAATCTTGGGGATTACACATCTTTTGAATATTTGAGTATAGCTTTAAAAAGCACCAAACGGGTTCTTCTCACCACCTTATACAGGCCTCCAAAATACACTACAGGGTTTAGCGATGATTTCACTGAACTGCTCTCTGCCATCTCTTCAGAGTTTGACTCTTTTATCATCACTGGGGATTTTAATATTCACGTGGACAAGCCCGATAATAATGCTGCCAAAGAACTCAACAATATTTTAAACACGTTCGACGTGACTCAACACGTTCAGGGTGTCACACATTGTCACGGTCACACACTGGACCTAGTAATTAGTAAGGGCTTAAATATTTTATCCACCGTTGTGCAAGATGTTGCTCTGTCTGATCACTTCTGTGTTTTTGTTGATGCGGCAATCTCCCACGTCAAAATTGCAAAATCAATTTCTGTTAGAAAAAGACACATAAATGATGACACCAGCGAGATGTTTATGCATGCCATATCTCAAACAACAAGCATCACAGCTGGCACAGCCAACTTCCTTCTTGATGCATTTACTTTAAAAATCAAGTCCGTTATAGATGACATCGCACCTATAACTGTCAAGAAGAAACCTGGGAGACAAAAAACACCCTGAAGAAATTCAACAAAAGTTCAAAGTATGAAAATACTTTGCAGGAAGGCTGAAAGAAGGTGGAGAAAATCCAAACTTGTCATCCACTACGACCTTTATAAAGAGAGTCTTCGTGCGTTTAACTCAGAATTAATCACAGCTAGGCAAAAGTATTTCTCAAACTTAATTATTAACAACCTCAACAATACACGAACTCTATTTGCAACAGTAGAGAGGTTAACCAACCCACCAAACCAGACTCCAAATGAGCTTCTGTCTGAAGATAAATGCAATGAGTTTGCTTCATTTTTCATCAATAAAATCATTAACATCAGAAAAGGCATTAGTGCCTCCCCCTGCAGGGCTGGGGATAGACCTCCTCAGCCTCCACTCTCAATGTGCACCTTTAATCTAATCGATAGCAAAACTTTAATAGAGACGGTTGAGAGCCTTAGAACATCAACATGCAGTCTTGACACTCTACCAACAGTCTTTTTTAAAATGGTTCTTAAGAGTCTAGAAAAGGACCTCTTAGAAATTATAAACACTTCCTTGTGCGCCGGCTTTTTCCCCAAATCCCTTAAAACCGCAGTTGTAAAGCCACTACTGAAAAAGACAAACTTAGATAATACTGTACTGAGCAACTACAGGCCCATCTCAAATCTCCCTTTTATTAGTAAAATTATGGAAAAGATTGTGGCAAAACAACTGATTGAATTCCTGACCCAAAATGAATACATGGATTGTTATCAGTCTGGTTTCAGAGCTCATCACAGCACAGAGACATCTCTACTGAAGATAGTCAATGACATCCGGTTAAACACCGATTCAGGAAAAGTGACTGTCCTGGTTCTACTTGATCTGAGCGCTGCCTTCGACACAGTTGATCACAAAATCCTTCTTGATAGACTAGAAAACTATGTTGGTCTTTCAGGAACTGTGATAAAATGGTTCAGATCATACTTAGAAGGAAGAGGCTTCTATGTAAACATAGGTGAAACATGTAAACATGTCGAAGTGGACTGCCGTGTCGTGTGGAGTCCCTCAAGGATCAATCCTTGCTCCTTTACTATTCAACCTGTACATGCTTCCAGTGGGCCAAATTATGAGAAGGAACCAGATATCATACCATAGTTATGCTGATGATACACAAATTTATCTAGCTATCTCCCCAAATGACTACAACCCCATAAACTCTGCCAATGTCTTGATGAGATTAAAAACTGGATGGAAAACAACTTTCTTCAATTAAACAAGGACAAAACTGAAGTCATTGCATTCGGAAGCAAAAGCGAGGTTGTTAAGGTTAACACGTATCTCAATGCAAAGGGCCTAACAACTACAAATCAGGTCAGGAATCTTGGAGTGATTCTGGACTCTGATCTTAGTCTAAATAGCCACGTAAAAGCAATGACAAAATCCGCTTATTACCATCTTAGAAACATCACAAGAATCAGATGCTTTGTTTCCAGACGAGATTTAGAGAAATTGATTCATGCTTTCATCTCCAGCAGGCTGGACTACTGTAACGGCCTCTTAACCGGTCTTCCCAAAAAGACCATTAAACAGCTCCAGCTCGTTCAGAATGCAGCGGCTCGAATTCTAACCAGAACTAGAAAGTCAGAACACATTTCTCCAGTTCTTAAGTCTCTACACTGGCTGCCGGTCTCCTTCAGAATAGATTTTAAAGTTCTGCTGCTCGTATATAAGTCCAAACATAACTTAGCACCAAAATACTTAACAGACATGATCAGTGAATACACACCAAACAGAGAGCTGAGATCTAATAAATTAAATCTCCCCCGGCTAAATTCCAAACAGGGAAAATACTCCTTTTGTTACCATTCGGCCCACAGATGGAACAAACTTCCAGAGGAGATCAAGGGTGCCAACACTTTAGTCACGTTTAAATCCAGGCTAAAGACTCTCCTGTTTAGTTGCGCTTTTGTCAACTGAGAACCAATGTCCGAACAACTATTTTACCTCTGCACTTCAAATCTTAATCTTTGTTTTAATCGATGTTTTAAATTTCAGTGTTTTAAATCAGTTTGATTTTTATGACTTTTTTATGCTTGATTTTAATGTATGCACTTTCTTTTTACTCTTTATTTCCAATGTAAAGCACTTTGAATTACCCTGTGTACGAAATGTGCTATACAAATAAACTTGCCTTGCCTTGCCTTCGTGCGTGCTCGAGCGCCTCCGCTCCTCTCCGAGCGTACGCCAGCGCCTCCGCTCCTCATCGAGCGTACGCGAGCGTCTCCACTCCTCTGCGTGCGTGCTCGAGCGTCTCCACTCCTCTCTGAGCGTTCGCAAGCGTCTCCGCTCGGCTTCGTGCGAGCGCGAGCGTACGCTCCTCTCCGAGCATACGCCAGCGCCTCCGCTCCTCCCCTAGCGTGCGCGAGCGTCTCCACTCCTCTGCGTGCGTGCTCGAGCGTCGCCGCTCTTCTGCATGCGTGCACGAGCGTCTCCACTCCTCTGCGTGCGTGCTCGAGCGTCTCCACTCCTCTCTGAGCGTTTGCAAGCGTCTCCGCTCGGCTTCGTGCGAGCGCGAGCGTACGCTCCTCATCGAGCGTTCGATACCGCCTCCGCTCCTCTCCGACCGTACGCGAGCGTCTCCACTCCTCTGCGTGCGTGCTCGAGCGTCGCCGCTCTTCTGCATGCGTGCACGAGCGTCTCCGCTCCGCTTCGTGCGTGCTCGAGCGTCTCCGCTCCTCTCCGAGCGTGCTCGAGCGTCTCCGCTCCTCTCCGAGCGTACGCCAGCGCCTCCGCTCCTCATCGAGCATTCCATACCGCCTCCGCTCCTCTCCGAGCGTACGCGAGTGTCTCCGCTCCTCTGCGTGTGTACTCGAGCGTCTCCGGTCCTCTCTGAGCGTTCGCGAGCGTCTCCGCTCGGCTTCGTGCGTGCGCGAGCGTACGCTCCTCTCCGAGCGTACGCCAGCGCCTCCGCTCTTCCCCTAGCATGCGCGAGCGTCTCCGCTCTTCTGCGTGTGTGCACGAGCGTCTCCGCTTCTCTCCGAGCGTACGCCAGCGCCTTCGCTCCTCCCCTAGCATGCGCGAGCGTCTCCGCTCCTCTCCGAGCGTACGCCAGCGCCTCCGCTCCTCATCGAGCGTTCAATACCGCCTCCACTCCTCTCTGAGCGTTCGTGAGCGTCTCCGCTCGGCTTCGTGCATGCGCGAGCATACGCTCCTCTCTGAGCGTTCGCCAACGCCTCCGCTGCTCCAATAGCATGCGCGAGCGTCTCCGCTCCGCTGTGTGCGTGCACGAGCATCTCCGCTCCGCTTCGTGCATGCTCGAGTGTCTCCGCTCTTTTCCGAGCGTACGCCAGCGCCTCCGCTCCTCCCCTAGCGTGCGCGAGCGTCTCCGCTCTTCTGCGTGCATGCACGAGCGTCTCCGCTCCGCTTCGTGCGTGCTCGAGGGTCTCCGCTCCTCTCCGAGCGTACGCCAGCGCCTCCGCTCCTCTCCGAGCATACGCCAGCGCCTCCGCTCCTCATCGAGCGTTCGATACCGCCTCCGCTCCTCTCCGAGCGTACGCCAGCGCCTTTGCTCCTCCAATAGCGTGCGCGAGCGTCTCCGCTCCTCTGCATGCGTGCACGAGCGTCTCCGCTCCGCTTCGTGCATGCTCGAGCGTCTCCGCTCCTCTCCGAGCGTACGCCAGCGGCTCCGCTCCTCATCGAGCGTTCGATACCGCCTCTGCTCCTCTCCGAGCGTACGCGAGCGTCTCCACTCCTCTGCGTGCGCACTCGAGCGTCTCCGCTCCTCTCCGAGCGTACGCCCGCATCTCCGCTCCTCTCTGAGCGTTCGCGAGCGTCTCCGCTCGGCTTCGTGCGTGCACGAGCGTACGCCAGCGCCTCCGCTCCTCCCCTAGCTTGCGCGAGCGTCTTCGCTCTTCTGCGTGCGTGGACGAGCGTCTCCGCTTTTCTCCGAGCGTACGCCAGCGCCTCTGCTCCTCCCCTAGCGTGCGCGAGCGTCTCCGCTCCTCCCCTAGCGTGCGCGAGCGTCTCCGCTCCTCCCCTAGCGTGCGTGCACGAGCGTCTCCGCTCCGCTTCGTGCTTGCTCGAGCGTCTCCGCTCCTCTCCGAGCGTACGCCCGCGCCTCCGCTCCTCATCGAGCGTTTGATACCTCCTCCGCTCCTCTCCGAGCGTACGCGAGCGTCTCCGCTCCTCTGCGTGCGTACTCGAGCGTCTCCGCTCCTCTCCGAGCGTACGCCCGCATCTCCGCTCCTCTCTGAGCGTTCGCGAGCGTCTCCGCTCGGCTTCGTGTGTGCGCGAGCGTACGCCAGCGCCTCCGCTCCTCCCCTAGCGTGCGCAAGCGTCTCCGCTTTTCTGCGTGCGTGGACGAGCGTCTCCGCTTTTCTCCGAGCGTACGCCAGCGCCTCTGCTCCTCCCCTAGCGTGCGCGAGCGTCTCCGCTCCTCCCCTAGCGTGCGCGAGCGTCTCCGCTCCTCCCCTAGCGTGCGTGCACGAGCGTCTCCGCTCCGCTTCGTGCTTGCTCGAGCGTCTCCGCTCCTCTCCGAGCGTACGCCCGCGCCTCCGCTCCTCATCGAGCGTTTGATACCTCCTCCGCTCCTCTCCGAGCGTACGCGAGCGTCTCCGCTCCTCTGCGTGCGTGCGCCAGCGCCTCCGTTCCTCTCCGACCGTGCGAGAGCGTCTCCGCTCCTCTGCGTGCGTGCTCGAGCGTTTCCGCTCCTCTCTGAGCGTACGCCAGCGCTTCTGCTCCTCATCGAGCGTTCGATACCGCCTCCGCTCCTCTCCGAGCGTACGCCAGCGCCTCCGCTCCTCCGCTAGCGTGCGTGAGCGTCTCCGCTCTTCTGCGTGCGTGAACGAGCGTCTCCGCTCCTCTCCGAGCGTACGCCAGCGCCTCCGCTCCTCCCCTAGCGTGCGCGAGCGTCTCCGCTCCTCTGCGTGCATGCACGAGCGTCTCCGCTCCGCTTCGTGTGTGCACGAGCGTCTCCGCTCCTCTCCGAGCGTACGTCAGCGCTTCCGCTCCTCATCGAGCATTCGATACCGCCTCCGCTCCTCTCCGAGCATAGCGAGCGTCTCCGCTCCTCTGCGTGCGTGCTCGAGCGTCTCCGCTCCTCTCCGCGCGTACGCCAGCGCCTGCGCGAGCGTCTCCGCTCCTCTCCGAGCGTACGCCAGCGTCTCCGCTCCTCTGCGTGCGTCCTCGAGCGTCTCCGCTCCTCTCTGAGCGTTCGCGAGCGTCTCAGCTTGGCTTCGTGCGTGCGCTCCAGAATCTTTCTCATCAATTATCTCCTTTCTTGACTGAAATGTTTAATGAGTGTATAAATAATAGCCTTCTCCCACCTTTTTTGACTCAAGACATAATTATTTAAACCAAAAATAAAAAAAGACATATTGACCCTATAACTCTGTTAAACAATGATTATAAAATCCTACCCTTACTTTTTGCTAATAGAATAAAAGATTATTAACTCAATAATAGATGAGTGTCAATCGGGCTTTACAGTCACTTAGTTAATATTAGGGTTGTGTTAGAATCAAAAAAATCACTGTAATCTAATAAATCTGATATTGGTATTGTGTTAGGGTTGTCTTTTTCCATTCTCTTGATGTGTTTTTTCTTTGTCTCTAGTTGCCAATTGGCTCATTCCACTCTGAACGTGATCAGCTGCTGTGTGACACTGATTACTCTACACCTGTGGCCTATTTTGATTAATTGCTCTAGTGTGTATGGCTGTGTTTGCTCTACTTTAGTTGCTGAATTATTGCTCACTTACCTTGTTGTTTTATCCCAGTCCTATAAAGTGTAGTCCTGTCTATTGTTATGTTTAATTACTTAAATGTTATTTTTGCATGTAAGTTGGCTCACCTTTGGTTGTCTGCAGACCAGCTCTGGAGCCTGTGCTGTGTGGTGCTGTCCTCGCCAAGACCAGTTCCTTCAATTTATGACCCCAGGAGGGGTGTAGTAAGTTCTATTTTTGAAGATTCCCTGGAGGGACTTTTGTTTGTCATTATACCTTGGAGCTGGAGGAGAGCGACCTTATTTATTTGTGATAGACTTTGTTTTGTTTCCGCTGTTCCCAATAAATCCAGTTCCTAATCTCTACCTGTGCCTGGGTCCTTGTCTTCCCAAAACCTTGACATATTTGCATTAAGGTGTCTCATTGTCTAAAAGGTTTAACTTTTTATATACTTTTAACAAACTAATTTCAAAGTAGTTGTTTATGAATATCAAAACTAGCAATCTAGAAAAGCTTCAAGAAAAGAACCCTTTCCTGAACCAATTGTCCCAAGTGTTTGGGCCTAAACACTCCAGCTTTGAATGTATTTAACATATATGGTACATTTTGATGCATGTCTAACTGGAATACAATACTCTAAATCGTCTTTTTTATTTGAGTACTTTTACAATTACCTCAAAAGTGGTGTAGCTTGTAGACTGCAGCTGCATCCCATAAGCAGAGGAGCTGCATTTAAGGTGTATGAAGCAGGCAGAAGCCCCCGGCTGCAGATCGATCAAAGCTGCCTCTCGCCAGAGGCAAATTGATGCTTGTGCTGACTCCTTTAGAACAGATACAACAAACATAGAAATGCTATGCACACTATCTTTAGTCAACTCACAATTTAAATTATTTCATAAAAAGGTTTCAAATTACAAAACTTTGCTCTTCTATATTTTTATGAATTGGGGGATTGTTATTCTGTAGATAATGTTCCCATTTGTAAATCTGGTTGTCTTTACTAAAGTAAAATAATGTTATTAAACACCAAGGAAGGGATGCATATTGCCTGCCTATTGTTGCTCACCTGTTTTAGCGATACTTTCTTGAGAGGCATTGCCTCACTTCCTCTCTCAACCCTTTTCACTGTCACAACCTAAGTATATAGAAAACACAATGATTCATTTAACTACAACACAATATAAGCTACAAGTTACAAATAAGTGTCTTTAACTGGTTTTAATAACTATTTTTGACATATTTACAGTATGTGTCTGTAGAAGATAGTTTGAAAAGTACGTAAACTTGGTAAGTTAAAATGAAACAATTATAGCCATATCAATTACAGGCGTGCATTCCATACACCATCCTAATGCTGGTTTAATTTTACTGCCACATCATCCTACAAATAATTGGATCTTTCATTATACAACATTGATAATGATTGTGTTAGAAGTGTTTACACTTCACTATGTAAATACCATGCCATGCAATTTATTGTACTTTCCATTGTCCCAAAAGCCATTTCAGCACAACTCGCTGTCTATAATGGTGCGCACCGTAATAAATAAGCAAACATCAGAAACACACTTTACAAAATGACATAGTCTATTTACATTTACAACTTGATAAACAGCTTTTTTTGTCAATAACTTGTTGGTTACCCATTACATACAGCTAACCTTTAATGAGTTATGTCACATAATTTAAAATTTAAACATTGATCAACTTACTTAAAAAATTGTAATTTCATAAACTCATAACTAGAAAAACGTTTCAACTTGCCAACAATGTTAATGTATAAATTGTTATATAATATATATTATTCTTATAACATTAATACAAAAATTGTGTATTTTAATTTCATTGAAATCAAATTCATTTATAAGTTGCTCTATTTTGTTTACTATTATGGGGATTTTTAAAAAGCAACACAAAAGTTGTTAATACGTGTTATTACTATTACTTATATATTACCTCAATCACATCTCCCTCTACAGTGAGAAATCCCTTTGAGACTTTGAACTCGTCAAGCCTAACGAGGGTACACACGAGGATTAATATATATAAGATTATATCTATTTATATATATATATATATATATATATATATATATATATATATATATATATATATATAATTTTTGATTTCAGAGAAAAATCCTTTCGGGCTCTGTCTTTTTTTTTTTAGTTTTTTTACTTTTTTCTTTTAAGTTATTTCAACTTTTGCAAAAGAAGCAGTTGTTTTACTATTGTCCATTGAATCTTTCTTTTCTCAAAACTTCATTTTAATATATAACGGGACAGAAAAGAAATTAAGAAAAAAACACACATGCGTGATTCACATTTTTTCGCGTTTATTGTCAAGAATTTAAACGTACTGATGTGTCAAATCATGACTTTTATTTTGAAAAATAAGGAGCCTAACCGCCAGTGTTTGAAATTAATTTTCAAACAAGCCACTTGTTCATTAAAAGACGGTGTACATGACAGTGTGGATCGTTACAAATAAGTTGTTTTTAAAATTTCGATTTACAAAACTGATGTACGTTCTCCACAGCCAAGTTGTAGGTGCAAATACCGCGGATGTTTGGTGTAATATTTAACTATAAGTGCAGATATACGCGCGAGAAAAAAAAATCATAATCGGTCGTTTAGTCAGAATTGGCGGCTGGCTTGACCGCGGTCTATATTTGCTCCCTGGTAAGTCCTTATAGCTAATAAAAAGTTAGCAGTTAGCGAAGTCATAAAACCGATAGTATTGTGGTCTTCAAGTATTAACAATTTAAGGAACTAATAGGGAGAAAAGGCGTACAAGTCGCAGGCTAAACAACATTAACGGCATTAGCGCTAGCATCCGTTAGCGCTAGCATCGCAATAAAGATTAATATAAACATTTGTAAACTGAAAACAAAGCAAGCGTATGTCTCTCACAAAACTTTCAAACATGAGGCTAGCGTCCCTGCTAATATCAAATAAAGTTTATTTTTACATTAAATAAAGTTACTTGTAAACTGAAAGCGGAGCCGACGTATCTCGCTCAACCAAACGTCTAAGCTGAAATTATACAGTCTTAAGTAATTTACACATTAGTGAGAAAAATGGAAATATCAACACATACTCTTACCTTAATGAGCAACGGCACAAGTTATCGAGAGCGCGCACGTTTCCACGCATGCGCAGTTAAACATTACAAGATAAAAGTACCCTGATAGCCAGTGAATTAACGGGTGAATTCCAGAAAGCATAGATTACGTACCTGCTGATCTGCCTTCCACCTGAACTCCAGGTAGATTAACCTTAAACCTGCTTAGTTTACCTTACCTTAGTCAAGTAACAAAAAAGACTTATTGTAAATTAAAATAAGATATGAACATTTTCTGGTAATAATCATTGAGTTGGCTTTCCAATTCTGCTTATTCTACTTATAAGCTGTCATTTGGACCATAGTTAGGGTTAAGCACCAACAGTGCAAGAACTCTATTATGATAGCTCAAAATTATTATTATTATTTTTATTATTATTATTATTATTATTAGGGGTCGAGCACCAACGATGCTAGAATCCTACTGTTTTTCGAAAAATTCTTATTTATTTATTTTAATTTATTTATTAGGGGTCGGGCACCGAGGGCGCAAGAACTCTATTGTTTTTCTAAAAAATCTTTTTTTTTTTTTCTTTTTTTATTATTATTCCTTACCATCTTTCCGAGGACTTTTGGGTACCTGAACATTAACGAAAAGGCACAGATTTTTGCACATGCCTCAGACAATAACAAATAACTTAATTGTCAGTGAAATGTTTATCAGCGTCGCTTTGTCATTAATAAAACACCTTTTTGATATGATTCTCTTATCTGTAAACAGGTTACCACAGATCTCAGCCCTTGAAACATTTTCTTCTCCTTGTTCCATAATTTTTGTGCATTATGGAATCGAATTGTTAACGGATAAGTTACTGTTTGCAGCCTTTCCATGAACTTCTTAAGACACCATGATCCATGTTTCTCATCCCATAGTGAAACAGAAATTCTTATCTGGTCAAGATTCATGATAACTCATTTCAATTTTTTTCTTCAAATTATTAGGTTTGTTCTGTAGCATAACTCAACCAGCCCCTAACTAAACTATTCTAAACTATCTTTAAACCCATCATTCCTAAAAGAAGAAGATTCACGACCACCTTGACACCTGATGTTTAAAGTATTGTATTCATAACATAGCATAAACATAGCATAGCATAGTAACATAGCATAAAAATAAAAAATAAAAAAGTATGCCTCGTCGACACACTCTTAAAAAGATTAAAAAAATAAATAAATCAAGTCAATGGCCAGATGTTCCACGAAAAGTGTTTTAAAAGCCTCTACTTTTAGATTTCTTTTCTTTTCTTGTTTATTCCCTTATTATTATCAATTTGTCACTGCAAGTTGAATAACAAATGTCTCTATATTGGTTTAGGAAATGTCTTCACTTTGTAGCCATTTTCAAGTTCACATTAGTTTTCTCAATTAGCATCTTTGCAAAACTGTCAAGTTTCAGTCTGTCTACAAGCAACACTTGTTCTTCATTGTTTATTATTCACTCAGGTATCCATTCAAGATATTCCAATCAGACTAATCAGAAATACCAGTAATTACCATGAATGTTTTAATGTTTAGTCAATGAAACTCATGAAATAGATTCCTCTAATATGAAGGGTGTGGTTGGGTTTCAAAATTCTCATAATTTCCCCTTTTTCATTAAAAAAACTAATTGTTGATAATCCTCATTCATCTAAATCCTAAGTCATTTGAAACCATTTGTTTCTAAATGAGTTGTTCTCATATAAGAGAATTCCCTGTTGTTGTGCTTTTCCTCAGACATCACCACAAATATAGGGATGTGATAACCAGCAGAAGTCTTCAGACTTCACATTAGTCATTTTAGTTTATTAGTAGTTTAACTTCTCTTCATGAACAAGAGTGGTTTGGTTACTGTCAGCCCATCTTAATATCGATTGTCACACCTAGACGCATTATAATGAGTCAGAGTATTATAAAAAAAAAACTCTGCTTTTCTGGTAGAACTCATTACATTAGTCTAGATGACATCAATCTACACCCAGTATGATTAGATGACAACCCTTTTTATTTAGGAATTAAGAACTTAAACACGTTTATGTTATATTCTCTTCCTAATTCAATATCAGTTGATTTATTTTTCATTAAATCGATTTAGATTTTTTTTCATAAAAGATTAATTTTCAATGCAGTTAACTAATTTCTTTTAAATTCCCACAATCCCTGGTTCATAAAATAAATCCTATTCTATCTGTTTGCACCCAAATGAGCTTAAATTTTACTTTCAAATTCACTCATGGTTTATGTTTGATAAATGCGTATGCTCAGCAGAGTTTTATAGGTTTCAGCAATCCTATTGATACTTGTTAGTTTGTTAGTATAAAAATACCTAAATTTGTAGCCAGCTCCCTCTGAACCATTCTGAGAGAGATCAGGAGATGATTGATGAAGGCCTTTGATGATGTCTTTGTCAGACGAGTGATTTGCACAGTTCGATTGTCTCTTCCTCAGATCTGACCCCTCTCCTCTCCGTTTCCCCTTCTCTCTTCCACACCTCCTCGTGAGATGCATCCTTCCTCTTTTTCCCTCAAGTTGCTCACTCCAGGCCATAAATTCTTAATGGACTTACAGTATAGTGTGTAAAAAACGGTCTCTGTAACCAGCGCAAGCCACGCCATCCCAATGTCACAGTCTGCTCCACCCCTTCCTTGGGTGCACCACCATGTCGGAGGAAGAAAGGTCTTTGGGAAGGATGTGTTTGTGTGGGTGGAGAGAAAAATAGAAGGGTACTTGTATCAGATGATTCGTTCGCATGCTTATGATGTTTGCATACGCAGACAAGGCCAGAAGTTGTCTGTGCAGTCCATGGGGCAGATCTGAACACGGCCAAGATGATTCCATGTGCTTGAAGAACTCCATCATCTCCACTCTCAGAAGGCCATCATCATGCTTCGCGCTCAGAATTTACCAGGATCTCATTCAAAATAAACAAAACAAATAAGTTAGTTCTTATGCAGAATTTATCTTGAGTTGGCAAATCAAACTCTGCTTTGCTGTAGTTACATACAGAAATCCCCCAATCAACTTAATGTTTAATTTTTTTTCAAGTCAGGGTGCATTGTTTAAAAACAAAAGTTCTCTCTATCTAAAATAACCTTCTTAGGGAAAAGAACCACACCTTTCAATTAAACACACTAACCAAGTCAATTGATTTTATGCAAAAATAAGAAAAGTCACCTCCAAGAGTCAAATTACGTGTCCTCAACATAACTAATATGAATATCATGTTAACATTGGCCATACTCTCTTCTATAGCTTGTTTGATTTCGTCTTGTGCTGAATTCCATTCACTACTAAAGCAGTAAGTTTAATTCTTTCATCCCCCTTTTAAACTTCTGTTAGTTTTACCCCTTTTAAGCCTCAATCTCCTTTGAATGAATGAATTTGCCCAATTTATAGATCTATTTATTCATTATTTAGCAATAATTTACTTACACAAATTTAATCTAAGTTGTTTGATAGGTTTATTTTCATGCTTTTTTCTAAATTATACTCTGTATAATTTAGTAACTACATATTAAATTGTACGCTTAATGCCTCTGAAGTTTAATAATATTCCCCAGTCTTTTCAGGAAAGCACTTCCCACTGCATTCAAGCACAGATGTCACACTCATGTTTCCCAGTCAAACACAAACACAGAATTTATCACACATATGTGCTAAATGCAATAAACAAATCTGGGCTTTCACTTGTTTGCATGCGCTATAACATATAAAAAAATATGTGTCGTTTCAACCAAGTTTCTCTTTCAATTTAAGAATTTGGAATCTGGTTAGCCAATTTCATCCCCAATTTGATCAGCTGTTTCTTGAAAAATTCGTTTGCAATTGCATTCATGTCATGCTCAGAGTAAGTGGCCAAATTCCATTATATAAGAAATATTATACTCAAAAATCCAACAGAGAACATTCATAGTAATAATTTACAAGTTCATTTACTTATGCCAGTTCACAAGTCAACTTTGTCAAATCAACTTGTGTATAAACGTATAATGATTCAGAATATGAATGATATTCTGATTGAAACGACGTATAATGTTTCAATCAGAATAAACCATAAAGGCTTTTCCCATTTTCAACAAAAACGACTCGTATGTACTCCAACACTCTGGAAGATCAGGGCTATTGTTTATAGCCATCTTCCCACTCTGCAAGCCTCTAGAAATTATTCCGGGATCACCAGAATCTCTGGAGTCCTCTCGGGCAATGCGACAAATGCACGCCCGCCCCCGTGCACAAGCAAAGAATTGTATTTGCATACACCCCAAAAAAAATATATTCATGCGTTTTCCCACCCGGCTTCCTTTAGAACCTCCCGGGTGTGTACCAGAAAACTAACACAAATTACCCCCTAGAATTATGTTCCCCTGTCAGATGAAAATACCATGCGTCTTCCACTCGTTCTTAGACACAAACAAGTTTGTACCAGAAAATGTGGGATTTTTATTATTGTTTAATCAATGCTTATTAATGATCTGTCATTTAATCAACTGCTAACAGAACATCTTTACAGCTTAATCAAAAAGACATTCCCTTTCAGCCTTTTCTTGTTAGTATGCTAGTAAATGATAATTGTATATGGGATCATTGATTTTGTGGGTGGGGTTTTAAGGGGTTTTTACATTAGTAGGCCAGTAATGATAACTATATTGTATTAGAAAAGAATAGGTGGTTTAAATGTGTGTATTAGAATAGTGAGGAGAAGATCAAGCCAGAAAAAAGCTCTGCGAGCTTGACTCCCTGATTATAGATAACATTGATGCAGTTTCACGTGTGAGCATCTGCTCGTTAGTAAAGCCAGAAAGTTGTGTTATGAACAGATAAGAAGGGGATCTGAAACTTTGTTGAAGGTCAAAGTGGGGGCGTCTAGAGCCGCATACCTCTGAGAGCCGGTGGTTGAAATGGAAAGAACAAGTACACCAGCTTAAAGCTACAACTGCCCATGGACTGTCCATGTTGCTCTCTCTCTCTCTCTCTGCTGGAAGGATGATCAGATGAGGAAGGAGGGACCATCAAGTTCGAGAATAAATTGTATGTTTAATTATGCAAGGATTTGTCTTCTCTTGAGAACACCCAGCTGAACTGATCTTCATTGTCTCAGAATAATAAACCTCTGTTATTTGATTCTCAAACTGAAGTCCTGATCATTTTGAACATGAAAGGATCCCTCGGATACACAAAAACTTGCACAGTATTTTCAGCGGAACACAAAGGGCACACTTCGCTAAAAGCCATTTTCGGGCCGAACCCGAACCTGTTTCAGCGATTGCTACACATATACAAAACAAAAAATATTTTAACCGTTAATGTTCACTTGTCCATTCTGTCGTATGCCATCTCTAAAGTTTTTTAAGCGGCAAAAAACTTTACTAACCTTAGTTGAGCACATATGGTAAAACGCGTTAGTTCCTTTGTTATTGTTAGCATTCATGCTACACTTTGTTCTAACAGATTATGCTAACGCCTATAGCATCCACCATTTAAAGACACCAAAACACGCTTTTTCTCTGCGTAAAACACAGCTCGCTACAGCTGAATGACTACATCTTTCCAGTCAGGTAGTTTCCCAACCGGCATCTTAGTCATTGTAAAACACAGGATCCACATGTCGTAGCTACAGACGCATCCCCCATTTTACCCAAGTCAACACAGCGCAAATGTAAGGTTAACAATAAAACACAGTTACTCGCATTTGTTTGTTTACCTAATCTGAATGTTAGGCTCATTCTCGTCGCCAAATTGTCATGGAAATATTAAAACTCATGAGACATGATTTATGAACACAATCGCAAACTGCAATTTATTATTTATTCCAAACATGAATTAAGCTCACACCTTGAAATCAATGAAGCATGTGATCACATTGCAAGCATCATGGAGGGAGAAAGGGAGAGGAAAAAAAAAGAGAGAGAGAGAAAGACGAAAGGAGAGAAATGAGCAGCCCTTCTCTGAGCAGACACGGGAGCAAGAGACTAGAAACGAGGCCTCCCTTGAGATTCCTTTCAGTTTAAATCCCGCCCCTCTACATCACTTTCTGTGCCATCCCAATAATAATTACATACAATGATGTAAGTAATTACAATGATTAAATATTCTATAACACAGTTTAGTTACTGTTGTTCTAGTTTGTTCTAGCTGAAGCTAAAGTTGTTTTTTTGAGCATCTTGTCAACACATACAGCTAATGGTGCAGCTGTCAGCTCTAAGTGTGGAATGGAAACCTCTCTTAGAGGTGCCACTCTGGTCTTTGCCATTAAAAAAGAGACATGGGCAGCACTGTTAACATTTTGCAGTCTCAGGTAAGTTACAGAGCCATAGCTATTCCCACTGGCATTTGAGAAATGGTGTATCTGGGCCCTAACAGGTTTTTCAAACCAATGTGGTTTTACACATCGATTAACGTTGAAGGTGCTCAGCTGCTCCAGATTACTAATCCATTGAATCCACTTTTGTTCCAGATGTTTAGGAATTTCATCATCCATCATCATTATGGTTTTTTCTGCACAATTCTTGGAGGAAGAGTTTTACTGGTAGAGTCAATGTTGCAAGATATCCTAAAGGATCATAAACTGAGACTAGTATGCGTTTTGCCTTGCAAACACCATTGAAGTCCCAAAGTTCTCTGTACGGGTAATAGCTCTTTGTCCATCTTGAGGTCAGTTAGAATCTTTTTTTTCTAGATCTGTCTTTTTCTACAATGGTGTGAAGAACTTATTGATTGTTGCTTACCCATCTGCGTAAGATGGAAGCCACCTTTACTACAAAAATCTGTCAAATCTCTGGCCACCTGGATTGCTTTAGACTCTGTCGGCAAACCTTTCAGACAATCATCATTGTAAAAGTTGTACACTTTTTTGACTATGTTTTCATCAAAGTTGTTCTAGTTGTCTTCAGCTGTTTTTCTTGAAGCAAAACAAGCACAACCTGTAGATGAGACTACACCAAATACATGCATTGTCATTCTGAAGACTGCAATTTCCTTTGAAACATCTCCACCTGGCCACCATAAGAACAGAAGAAAGTCCCTGTCTTTCATCTTTCTGCTTCCATCTAAATTCGTGTAAGTCTTACAGATGATGTGGATTTATTTGAACGTGAGCTATGTCTGCTTCCATTTTAACTTTGATCGCGATGACTGGCCCTTGCTTCAATATCAGAAACTCTGTCGTTGGGACCTATTTTACTGACAGCCAGATCACCTTCCCTTTGTAGGGTTTGAAACCAGTTTTGAACAACAGAATTAAATTCTGGAACCCCTATCATTTTTGCTTTGAACCAAGTTTCATGTTTCTCCTTCTCCTCATAAAGCTATAAAACAATTAATGACTCATGAACGTCTTTTGCTTTTTGCAATGTGATTCAAACTTCATTCATTCATCTTCATGTCGGCTTTCCTCCCTTTCAGGGTCGCCACAGCGGAATGAACAGCCAACTCTCTGGCATATGTTTTACGCGGCGGATGTCCTTCCAGCCACAACCCATCGCTGGGAAACATTCATACACACATTCACTCTTTAACACTATGGGCAATCGTTCTTACTCAATTCGCTTATACTTATGCAATACTTATACAATTCGCTTATGTCTTTGGACTTGTGGGGAAACCGGAGCACCCGGAGAAACCCACACAATCACGGGGAGAACAGGCAAACTCCACACAGAAATGCCAACTGCCCCAGCCAAGCCTGGAACCAGCGGCCTTCTTGCTGTGAGACGACCGTGCTACCCACTGCGCCACCGTGATGCTGATTCAAACTTTTTAAACATAATTTTCACCTCATCTTCACATTCGATAACTCCACTCATTATTCAGCTAATTTACCCTCTGGGTTTTGAGCTTGCAAATCATCATTGATTTGAGAACCATTAAACTCACTTTGATCTTACATTATTTAGACACTCAACACATGTAACATAAAAACATAGACCTTCATTACATTTACATTTATGCATTTGGCAGACGCTTTTGTCCAAAGTGACTTACATTAGGGGAGAGATAATATGCAATTTGTTACACCGTCAAAGTCTTCAAATATAACACCCTTTTTTACCAAAGCGCATTGGATTTTAGCTCAGTTTGTTCAGTGTGCACACTCTTGGAATAAATTGTCATTTAATCTCGAGTTTGAATGAAAAGTGCTTTCATACCTTTAATTCCCAAATGCTGTAGACTGAGGAACGCTGTCCAGCGATGTCCTCAAATCGCAATCCTCTTGCAAGTCAAGAAATAATCCACACATGGAGAGAAATACGCTCGCGGACCCCAGATCCTGTGACTTTTCCTGCAGTCCTCCGATACTCACCAGCAGCTTCTCCAGATCCTGCTCTTCTTGGATTGATCTCAAACTTGTGACCGCTCACTTTCTTAGGTTAAACTTTTTGACTTGACACTGTTTGGACACATTTGCAGGTTCCTTAACTTGGTACGCATGCGTGTGCTTGCACGTAAAAAATTAATCATCCAGCCCTTTTTAACCAGAATAACTCTCCTTTATTGTCCTTTTATATAACTTATAAAGCAAAAATAAAAAGTCCTCTATGAAATAAACAATAATCTACACATGATGTTGTCCACTATACATCAACTATTCCACATGACACAATACAGTCAAAAAGTTTGTTAATCTGATTGTCCCACCTGGCACACATTCATGTGGGTTCCTTTAATGGACTATGCACCCTGGGCGTCACGGCGGCGCAGTGGGTAGCACGGTCGTCTCACAGCAAGAAGGTCGATGGTTCGAGCCTCGGCTAGGGTCAGTTGGCATTTCTGTGTTGAGTTTGCATGTTCTCCCCGTGATTGCGTGGGTTTTCTCCGGGTGCTCCGGTTTCCTCCACAAGTCCAAAGACATGCAATACAAGTCGATTGATAAAAAACAATTGTCCAAAGTGTATGGGTTGCGGCTGGAAGGGCATCCGCTGCGTAAAACATATGCCAGCAGAGTTGGCGGTTCATTCCACTGTGGCGACCCCAAAAGGGAAGAAAGCCAACAAAAATTGATGGATGGATGGACTATGTACCCTCTAGTGGCAACAAAAACAAACATTGAATAATTGCTTTAACAAGACTAATTCAAACTCAAATGTTGTAACTCTAAACAACTATTTAACTTAACAGGTTGAGAAAACTCAAAATACTCTAATGCTGATGTGAAATTAAATATGATAGAAAACTAGGAATAGGACGGTTCACCATCCATCAGGAGTCGACAAGAAACAAACAGCATTTGAATGAATCATTTGATTGTATGACTCATCTCACCATGCACCTAATTTATTCAGTTTTTAGAGAAAAATACTGTGTCAAATGAAAAGCTGAAACATTTTAAGTGATACCTCAATTCATTGAGATTCAAAGTAAGATCTTTCAAAATAAAAAAGTATTACAGTTCATAATGGGAGGGATGATTATTAGGACTAAGAAATGCAATAAAAATTCTTTGTGTGGCAGTTAAAGGGTTAATAGCAAAACATCCCTGTATTTCCTAATTCTGTTTTAAATCTTGAACAACAAAGATGAATTCATCCAACTCATTTAGAAAATTGTTGAACCATTTAACATCCATGCTTAAAGCCCTCTGTAGAATCCTGAACATTAACGCCAATAAATGCTGGAGAAATCTGTTTCTCTGGTAATTTTCTGCATGAGCCAATGCTTCGGCAGCATTGCTTCCTCTGCAAAACAGCTGAATAAAAAATGAACCCTCAAAGTATTTTTACTGTTGCCATGACAGCAAACAGATCTGACTCACAGATGCCCCGCTGAACTTCACATGTTCGAGCCGGCACACACGAAGATGGAGATCTGTGCTAGCAGATAACTCTCAGGAAGCTGATTAAATTCAGAGCTGACTTAAAAACAGTTAACATAGTCGTTTGATAATAACTGGCTTCACTCAACCACTAACAATGGCTGAAGTCATGCCCACAGGCTAGAGCACCGCCCACAAACCAATCAGATGAAGCGCTAATGCATCTCATTTCAATGAAGAAAAACAAATGTGCTGACTGATCCAGAAGTAAACAATCTAGCGAAACCTTTTGAAGGTTATTAAGGGCGGAGTGACAGTCTACAAGGGTGAAATACTTCTTTTAAATAATTTAAAAGAGGCGTAACATTGCACCTTTAAGATTATAAATGTTATGCAAAAAAGTACAACGTTCTATTCCTTTTTCTCATTGTATTACACTTGCAGAAGATCCCAAATGTTCCGACAGGAGTTACAGCCTGAGCCTGCAAGTGACCATCTCTTATCCGATTAATAATGTAATTAGGCACAGCAGCGTCTCTACTTCTTGAGGAAGCTGATAAAATCAAAACACAGAGCGACCATAGAGAGCATCCTGTGAAGCTGCATCACCACCAAACAGTCTCGGATCACAAGAAATGTTTGTTGTGTGTAAATTCTAGTTGTATCCTTTTTAAATTCAGGTTCCATCCGTTCACTCTCACATCGCTCCAGTTTCGCTCTCATCTGTTGAGTAGGATAAGTCTCAATTACATCCAATGACTTCATCACAACACCACCCATCAGAACGCACCAAAATGGGTCATTGGATATAAGTCACCCTCATCGGGTAGGTCAGATTTAGACCTCACTGTGTTGTGTTCCATGTACTTCGAATTGAATGTAATTGTGTTGTATGTGGTCACACTGCCAGATGTTTGAGAAGTCTGATTATTTGGAAACATTGGCTTGTTATATGTTTCTAAACCTCCTGTAGGGATAGATAGATATTTCGTGACTTACATTCTGGGACACAGATAACCTGTTGTTAGAACACTGTACAACTGTAGAACACTGTTGATGAGCACATCTGTAATTAAGTGCAGAGTAGATGAGAGGTTTAACAGTAATTCACTGAAATTTAAGTTTACCCTTTTGGTAGTTTAGAGATATCATTTTCCTTGGAGTATTGCTGGAAACCAGCGCCATCCAGAGGCTGGGTTTGTTTTTTGTTGGTTTGTTCATAGTAAATAGTCTGAAAATAAATCACTTTGATTGGAAATGTTGTTGTGCTGTTTTCTCTTTTTGGTTCTCAACACCTTTAGACAGTGTTTATATTTTTTGCGAAAGAAATGTTACGAGCAGAATCATTGAACATCTAAAAGAAACGTAACACACACATTTTTCTACACACCTCTACCTCACTGACTGTCAACTGTTTACATCTATTTATTCAGATTAGCACTTTTTTTTTGTTTTTAGGACAACTCACTTTTTTGCACAACATTCTGTACTGGTTGGAGCTACTGTCCCCTGTCTTGTTGCACTAAATGTTGCAAACATGCACTTTTTTGATAGTTTAAATTAATGATAATTCTGTGCTGTGATGTTAATTTATGTTGTTTGATGTAGCACCTTGGTCCTGGGGAAACGTTTTCTCTGTGTAGTGCACAATATATGGTTGGAATGACAATAAACCCTACTTGACTTCGACTTGACTGTCATTATGATTGAATATTCAGAAAAAAAAATCAAAGAATGCTTCTCGAGGAAACATCAGAAAAAGAAGCCGCAGCGATCAAATCTGCATGTTTGTGACCGCCGAGGGGTGATTCTTACATTACATCTGTAGCAAATGGATGGTTTGGATTCGGTTGCTAGTGGCAACATGTAGGTGGCCACAAATGTATACACTGAAGAAAGGCTCAAGAGGCTAATTACCAGAAACACAATTGGCCACATTTATGCAGACCAGAGCTCCACTTGACTGTGCATGACCACACGATAATGACATGTTTTCAGACGCTCTGCTCAGTCTGCTGATTGCTAGCTGCACAGGACTCTTCGTTCAGGCTGCCGATCAGTCTGGATTTATCTTTCAGCAGAGAGAGTACCTAAGTGTTTGTTTCACGTTTTGATGATTGTTTTATGACCCTAGTTGATATGTCAAGTTCATAACCTTTAGTGACCTCCATGACCCCACCAGCCCGTACTCTTTTCCACCGCTCCCATCGGGTAAAGAGTTGTAATGTCAGTTTTAGGGATTTATTTCTGTGTTTTATTTCTGCTGTAAGATTTTTATTATAAGTTTTATGTCTTTCATTAATTGATATCTTTCTTTGCACAATGCAGAGTCCAGAGCATATTTCATTTTTATCTTTATTACAATAGACATTCCCCACTTTAAAATGCCATCAGTCAAAGTCAGTGATGTGTCGTTCATGAACGATTCGTTCTTTTTGAACGACTCTTTAATGTGACTCCATAGGACCAAATCATGTCGGAGAGGGATTTGTTCAGTGGCGCATGCATAACATCCTTCTCATTTTTCGAGTGTAACACAAGAACAAACGAACATCTGAGGACTTAAAAAGTTAACATTTTTTCTGTTTCCGGCTCAAACTGCATTGGTTAACATTAAGGAGCTCCCAAGCCGGAAACCTAAAAGATTAGTTCCCTTTGTTCGAGTCCTCCGGGTCCTTTCGTTCTTTTCTGTTTCCGGCTCATACTGCATTTGGTTAATATTAGGGAGTATCATGTGACAGAACAACTAAAGGACCAAAGGACTCAGGAAAATAACAAATCTTTTAAGTATCCGGCTCATATTGTGTTGGCCGGACTGCACTGGTTAACATCAGAGAGAAGAAATGTGTCGAACAAATGACACTTCACCCTAAAGACAGATCACAGCTGAGGTGAATCAGACTAAAAGACCCAGATAGGCAAAATATTTCTAGCATTATAGTTTTGTCTTATTTGTAGTGTGATTTGCTTTTGTGAATATACTAAATGTGTTAGGGAAGAAACACACAACATTTTATTGGTATTTTACTAAAATGAGTGAAATGAACGAAATGACTCAATAAAGATTAATTCATTTTGCTGAACGGTACTCAAAGATCTGAGTCGGTAAAGTGATCCAAACTTCCCATCCCTAGAAGTCAGACCTTTAGTCAAACTCTGATGCAGAGAATGCAGGCCAATGATTCCGAGTTGAAATCAGACATTCATTCAAACTTTGTTGTAGAGATTGCAGATCAGTGATTCTGACATTTAAAAGGCTTTGGTCAAAGTCAGACCTTCAGTCAAACTCTTTTACAGAGAATATAATCAGTGAAAAGCACGACCAATACTTTCCCTCCCACCTCATCATTAATCTCACACCCCACAAATATGGTGAGTACAAAAACCATGTCTCCAACTGAGCAGGCATAACGCCAACAACCTATACAAACGACATTACACTTTTCTCACAG
This sequence comes from Danionella dracula, assembly GCA_900490495.1. NCBI lineage: Eukaryota > Metazoa > Chordata > Actinopteri > Cypriniformes > Danionidae > Danionella > Danionella dracula. The sequence continues at coordinate 19,304,821 of UELW01000334.1, forward strand.
GCACTTATCTAACGATCATACACTAACTTGGCAAAGTTACCTCAACCAGGTATGCAGTTTCCAACGATGATGTGGCAACACACTCATCCAGTAAGAGGTACCAATATTGAGACGGGTTGATACTTTTTATATTGTCTTTCTAAATATGTACGATGACATAACTGGACCTATAATAACACATGGTTTCAGTCACTTACTTAACTTTAACTTGAGAATATGTGGAATTCCCTCAAATCAACCATTTATCTGAATCTACCTCGTCAGCCTGACTAACCACTAAGATCGCTGGTTAACCGTAATGCATTGTGGGTATATATGACCTTTTAGTTATTACACTTTTTCTCAGTTTAAGAGGTTTAGTTCGTGTTGTTAAGTGTTGTTTGGGGTTATAACTTTATTCCAAAACAAGACAAGGTGTTTATTAGGGTAACTTTTGTGAACTTTACTTTCAGTTTACGGGTTAACTTCAATTGTTTCAGCATCATTCAGTCTTTAAAGATCCTTAAAAGATACGTTTTAAATCAAATACTCTGGTCGTATAATTGAGAAACGATGAGAAGCACCTAGTGATTTATATGCATACCCGGAATTGCATGCAGCTTGTTTTTAGCAGAGCTTTGTTTTAGTTTTTTATATTTTTGTATTGTTTCAGTTTTATTAGGCGAAAATCTGTTTTAAGTAGTATTTCTTGTCTTTAAATTTAATGGAGTTTTGTGTTATGTTTAAATACACTTTAGTGTGCATACAAATGGGTGCAGGGATGCAAAACATGGCACAAAGCAACAGAAAGAAATGCATGCACCTTAATTTAATTAGTTTTGTTTTGTTTTTTTAGTCCTATATAACACTGTCCTGTAAAATACAGACATATCTTAAACCTGACATTATTATTATTATTAAATTTTCTGTACAACTTTTACAGACAGATATAAATAATACTCTAAATAAACATCACTTTTTCAGTTTCTTTGAGTTGAGACCTTTAACCTGATATATATCTCAAGATGTTTTTTGTGATCTCTTTCTAGAGCATCAGTCGTGAAATATTAGCAGCTCTCAGATAAATAAACCTGTTTATGCAGCTTCAACAGCAAACATGAATACGTTTAGCTCAAAGGAAATCCAAAGAAACCTATAAAGAAAGCCTGAAATTGTACCCCCAGGTTCTGGAGCCTTGAAATCCGGTCCTGGAGAGTGTCATTCCATGTTTTGCATCACTTGCAGCTTCTCTTGAATACAGATTAGGTTTAGTTTCTAATTTTCTTTTTTTTTTCAGTTTTATGAAGCTAAATCTGTTTTTATAAAAGCTTTGTTGAAGCTGTGGTGTTGGTACAACTTTGACATTTTAGGAACATTGAAGAGCACCATAACCTTCTCATTTAGCTCTTCTAGGCGATGAAAGCTCTCATTATAGGAGCTATAGCTGGATCTACGACCACATAAAAATGATCCCAAATGAACAAATCATTTACCAAATTCAAACAATAAACATAACATTCATTTTAATGTGTATTTACAAGTTAAACAAAAGTTTTATTTTATAAAATGCCACTGTCTCTACATTTGATGCAGATAAAGTGAGCAAATAAAGCAATCTGTCTGAATAACTTATCGATCTTTTTGTATTGTCTTAGTTATCTTCATAAATAGAAATATGTTACTTATCTGTTTAGTTTGACTAAACTGTTAACAGTGAGACCTTTGAACAGGTAATGTTGTACAAAAGCCTCTATTGTTTGTTGTAAAGATCTGCTGCTGGCAGAACAACATGCAGATGACAGAGAAAATAAAATTAATCTTGTTAGGTGTTTCTGCTGGTTTCATGAGGTCTAATGTAAGACTTTTTAAGACTGTTAAGAATTAAATTAAAGACCTATATCATAACATCAAAACCGCAAAAAAAAGTTTTTGTATAGCAATCACTTCTTAAAATACATAGTTTAAAACCCTACCCATTGTTTTTATGGTTTTTGAGCATTTACAAAGGTTTTCTTAAACTCTAACAATGCTTTTTTTTTACTAAGTTGAGCATTTATGAGCAATTTCTACATCTCTGGCAACCTGAAAAAAATCACTTTTATGTGATTGCTTGAGTCTTATGTCAATATCTGGCAACTCAAACAATCACTTTTAAGATTTTGAGTGCATATGATCCTTTTCTCAAACTATGTCAGCGCTAAATGTCATTTTTATGTTTTTGAGGATTTACAAAACTTTTCTAAAACTCTGGCAACCCTAACCATGGCTTTTAGGTTTTTAAGAATTTCTGCACACTCTGGCAACCCTAAGATTCAGTTTTACGCTATTTTTAGCCTTTTGGAACATTTTCTCATACTCTGGCAAATGAGAAAATGAGCATCAGAAAAATAAGAGCCGTGAAAAATTATTTAAGACCTAGAACAGTGAATTTAACACTTTTTAAGGCCTAATAATTGCTGCTTTTAAATGTCAGACTTTTTAAGACCCTGATTGTGTGCCTAAAATGGTGCCTTGGAATAAAATGTATTATTATTATTATTTTTAATTATGTTTAAAAGTGCTTTAACTTTCACTTAATTGTTACATTATTTTTTAAAACACTCTTAAAAATGTTTTCTCACTTGATCAGTTGTCAAGCATCAGGCTCTTAGCTTGCTCCCTGCTGTGATCCTCATTCAGGAAGCCTTATTCCCTCTCATCACGCTCTTCACTTGCACTTCCACACTCAACATCACTCCAACTTCAACTAAAGCTCAGAATCACAACAGACAAGTATAGAAGCACAGTCTAACAGAGTTCAACATCCATGCCAAGAGAAAGAAAAACATGCAGACTTTCAGATAGTCTCCCAATTAGAAAACAAGAAAAACAAACACACATCTAAGGTTTTTTCTTTTAGTGACATTCCAGAATGTCAAAGCATTGAAAAGAGAAACAGCAAACATCCCCAACGCACTTACTGTCCATCAGATGTTTCTTCGTCGTCAAAAAGAGCCTGGTTTCCTAGCAACCGCCTCCAATCTGCAGAAGCTCAAGCACTCAAGTCAATTTTTCTCCCACGGATCAGCAGGGAGAAGCTTCTAGAGGTGAAACGCTCCTATACGAGTTTGAAATGCACCTTCTGTTCACTTTCATCACCAGCATTTCTCTGACCCAAACTTTTCCTGATATCAATAAAACATGAGGTGAATTTTTTTTTCTTGCAAAGAAATAAATAACTATTCTGAAAAATACCCGGTGCATATCAAATAGTTTAATAATAATTTATAAACATGCTTTTTATGATCTCTGGAATCATTAATGACTAACAGAAAAACATCTGAAGATTATGATTTTCAACTAGGAAGTCAAAAATATGTCAAAACTTTCTTGGTTGCAAAACTTGACTAAAATTGCCTTAATTTATGTTCAATATATGGGTCATTTCAGCAAATCTCTTCCAGATGAGCTCGAAGACAGTTAAAAAAGACTAGTTTTCTTTTTTTAAAGATCGGAAGATGAAGTAGTGCTAAGATCAGCGAACTCACACTCAAATTAAGAAAAGAAGGAAATTACAACATTTTTTTGTTGCAAATCTCAAACAAACTTGTCTTCATTTATGTTCAATACATGTTAATTTCAGCAAATCTCTTCTGGATCAGCTCAGAGACAATTAAAAAACCATCTGGAGTCGGTGAAGCAGCACTGAGATCAGCGAGCACACACTCAAAAACAATAAATGATAGAAATTGCTTTATTTTGTTGTAAAACCTGACCAAAATTGTTTTAATTTATTTTCAATACATGCTAATTTCAGCTAATCTTATTCCTCTTACAGGTGACGGCTGAAAAAAGCCTGGTCTTCTCCCTAAAGATCTAAAGATGGTAAAGCAGCACTGAGATCAGTGATCAGAAACAAACATGCTCAGTCCCCTGTAGGATTAAATAGAGTATTTTATTCAATGAAGTGTCCACAATTTGAGGCCTGCCGTAAGACACGCTCCAGCCCACTGAACACAGCATCACAGATAAACTGGAGAAAATTTACAGCTCCAAAGAGTACAGGATCATAGCAACGAAAAAAAAAAAACTTATTTCGCTAAATTTGAGTTCGGGGTCCACACGGCCCCAAAACCAACCTTCAAAGCTCATCAGCCAGAGGACACGACACGTTACAACAGAGATGCTTACAATACATACAGCGGAGAGAAGCACTGAGGTGAGGAGCATAGAAACATTCCACCATCAGCTGAGTACCAAGAGCATCCCTTTTCCTGGTTGTTTCCAAGCCCTGAAGTGCATTTTTAAAACCATGCCCACTTCTTCTCATCCTATGCAACATTTTCATGATAAAGTTACCAAGAAGACGTCGTCTTTGATTTAAGGGACGGAGCCAGACTCACTTGAGTTCACAAAAGCAAGAGACAACAAAAACATGTTAAAGCACCCTTTATACTGATGATGGCTTGATATTATACTGCTTCAGCATTAAATAAATAACAATAAAAATAAGTGCTAATCGGCAGACTAGAGTTTTTACGTGAGAAAACACACAAAAGCGTCCTCTGAATGAACCAAACACATCAATCCTAATATTTTCAAACACAAAAAATAAAGTGTCTGTATTTCAAGTAAACAAAATTCTTTACAAACCTCTGTAATTATCAAAAGGAAAAAAAGATAGTCTTTGTGCAATAAACAGCGTGACTAGCGGGTAGTGTCGACGCTGTTCGCCACCGAAAACAACAGCTCTGCTTCAAACTGATCAATCCTACAAACATGACGAAATACATAGACACAAACAAACGAACGAACGAACGAACACCACCGACACTCTACCTTCAATTACAGCAACTGTCCTTTTGGTTACGCTTGAAAAAAAAACCTGCCACGGAAAATATCACTACCCTTTGAAAAGCTCTGGAAAAGAACAGCTAAAGTGCGCTAGAAATACTATGATGATGCTCCGAGCCAGTTATAAAATACACAAAAAGAGCATCGCATTCACACCACTGAAATAGCAGAAGTATACTCGTTACTTCAAGAAACGGATAAAAAAAATACATGCCGTAAACCACGCAAGTCATCGGTGACATTATCGCACTGTCTGAAACGCTAGAACTCAGCAAGTACCTAGAAATCAGCGTAAGAAATAACATTCCAGCTTAGTTCTGTGACAGGCTTCTTTCAAATTGAGCATTATTTAACTGTTCATGTGGATAGTGTTTTGAAATAAACGGTCAATTTAAAATCAATATCTTATATTTCACCATACTAGTGCTAACGTTCTAGTACATACTAGCATTGAAGTGTGAAACGTTTGCTGCGAGGTCATGCTTTTATCCTAATAAGCACTTTATTTTATTGTTCATTTGGAAGGTGTTTCAGAATAAATTATGTACATTTCGTGGCTTAAAGGAGTCTTAAAAGGATCTTAGTACTACATACTAGTGCCAGCTTACTAGTAAATACTATTTTGCAGTCTGAACTCAGCAAGAACCTTAAACTCTTTTCGAAAATATCTACTCAAGGTTCTGCTCTTTGTTGTGAGAGGCTGGCTTAATCCTAAAATTCACTTTAATTTATTGTTTGTTTGGAGGGTGTTTTGTAATCGATAACGTTAATTTCATGGTCGATCACTTCATCCAGCAGAAGGATCAGGAGTTCTATGGCAGGAACCTTGAGCTTCTACTGGGAAGTGATATCTTCCAACACTCACCACCTCCCCCAAGCAAATTAGAGTTCATGGTGAGACTCATTAAGACCCAGAAGAGGAGACTAAGAAGGAGGACAAGGATACCCAGTCTGTTGCTCCTGACCCCCTAAGGGTCAGCTGTCCAGATACCCCGCCAGTCAAGTCTCCATATATGGGTATGCCGGTGCAGCCACAGCGCCACCGCCCTGCTTTGCCGGCAGCCCTGCTCTTAAAAGTCCTGTCTTATTTGTGAAGTTGATGTCGAATACACCATTCGTCGAGTACACTGTTATTTGATGCTGGCAACCTTCCAGTTGTCTGTTTCTCTGCCAGGACCATGCCGGCTGTCAGACCTTCTGCCGGCACCCTGCTGACTGTTTGAGGTCTCTCTTTGTGCTGTAGCTCCTGCCACTAGCACTCTTAGGCTTGGTGGACCCTGGAGAACTCTTGTCCAAATCTTCAGGTTTAGATTTGGGTCAGGTCTTGAACTCTGGCTTTTCTTGCCTCCCTGTGGAACTGGCTATCCTGGACTAAATTTAGTTTATTTTTTTTAGGTGTATTTCACTGTTGGGTAACCTTGTTTTTTTTTTGTCTAATTAAGTTTTTTTCCATCTGGGTCTTGTCTTGTTGTTTCGTTTGCGATGCCTGGAGGCGGGGGCGGTACTGTCATGATCTACCGTGTATCTGGTTTATAGATCCTTGTCCCTAGGGGACAGATCATTGACCGTCGTTCCCTCAGCTCAGGTTTTCCTTGATTTCAGTAATCAACATTTTGTTTATTTTGTTTCCCTTTGCCACCTCCAGTATCATGGCTCAGGTCATGTGACTGATGGTTGCCATCTTTGATTTGTTTTGTCTGTTTAGCACATGGTCTTGTAATTTTCTTACCTTTCACCGCCCTTTTTTTCTAGTTAGTACACCTGTAGTTTCCCTCGTTATGTTTGATTGGTTTCCCTTTATAAGTATCCCTAAGTTTTCTTTTCCTGGCGGTCCATTACTCCTTATATGTGCGTTAAACCTGTTGTGTTGCTCCGGTTTGTAAGGTGTTTGTAGTTGCGCTGGTGCTGTTATTTTGCCTTTCTGTTTAACCCAGTTATTAGTTTGTATATTATTCATTGTTTTCCCCCTCATGGGTTTTGCTTTGTTTGCCCTATCTTCCCTGGGATTGATATTAGTTTCATAATAAATGATTATTTAAAGCATTTGGGGTCCACATTTCTCTCTTGGCCACCGCACCCGGACAAATTTCATGACTAATTTTGGATTGAAAAAGTTCAAAGGATTTTAAATGTAACCATTTTAGCACTAGCTTTCTAGTACACACTTGCATCACAATCTTGAAACTCAGCAAGTATTTGCTTTCAAAATGATCGATATTTTATTTGTTTTGTTGAGTAATAAATGGCGTACTAACTTAACCTTAACAGTGCTAGGATTCTAGTACATACCATCATCGCCCACTATGAAACCTTTGCTGAAAGATCCTGCTTTAGTCGTAAAAAGCGCATTATTTTGTTGTTTGATTGTAAGGTGTTTTGTAATAAACAATGTGGATTTCGTGACCAATTTGGATCGAAAACGCCTTTAGAGGATTTTAAATTAAACCATATTAGCATGTAATAGAATATTTAATCATTGTAATTAATTCTCAAATAAGATTGAGTTTGTATAAGCTATGTTTACTTTGCATGGAACAGGAAGTGACGTAGAGGGGAGGGATGTATATTGAAAGGAATTCCAAAGGGGTTACCCATTTAGGGGCTCTCTCTCTCTCTCTCTCCTGCTAGCGGGTGGATGTGCGCCGCTCACCTCTTACCTTTCTACTCTTCTTTCCCTCTTCTTTCTCCCTTTCTTCCTCCATGATGCTTGCAATGTGATCACATGCTTCATTGATTTCAAGGTGTGAGCTTAATTCATGTTTGGAATAAATAATAAATTGCTGTTTGCGATTGTGTTCATAAATCATGTCTCATGAGTATCATATTTCCATTACAAGCACAAACTTTGTAGTACATACTACCATTCTGCAGTCTGAAACGGTAGAACTCAGGAAGTACCTGAAAATTAGTGTTAGAAAATAATCTACTCAAGCTTCTGTTCTTTGTTGTCAGACGCTGGTTAAATTGTAAAATTGATCTTAATTTATTTTTTGTTTGGAAGGTGTTTTTTAATAAATCACATTAGTTTAATGAAAAAGGATCTTATATTTCGGATATTCCCAGCTGAATCTACTAATTGATGTTTTTTCTCACTTCAATTGACCTTATTAAAACAAATGAGAAAATATTGCTGAGAAGTGTCCAACTAGTGCTAACTTTCGAAGTGACTAGTTGTAGTACATACTTTGATCGCAACCTGAAGCTTTGAGATGCTGCTTTTATAAAAACATTTGTAAGATTTAAGTGTTCATTTGGAAGGTGTTTTGTAATACACAAAATATATTTATTTATTAGTGACCAATTTAGCTTAAAAAGTCCTCAAATTATTTTAAATGCAACTATACTAGTGCTAGATTTCTAGTACATACTAGCATCACAGTCGGAAACAATAAAACTGAGCAAGTACCTGAAAATCTGCAAGTACTGGAAATATTCTATTACAGCTTCAGTCCATTTTTGTGAGATGCTGTTTTAATTCTAAAATTGCTGACAAATATTTGCATTTTAAAGTCGCTCAATTAAACTAGTATAGCTTTCTAGTATACATTAGCTGCTGAAATATGTTATTTTTCTCACTTAAAGGACTTCCATTAGAAATGATTAAAGAGATCTTGCTGAAAAGAGTCTGCATTTTATTTTTAAAGTCTATCACACTACACAATAGTTTCCCAGTCTGAAACATTTCCTGTGAGATGCTGTTTTATGCCTAAAATGCACGTTTTCTTTATAGTTTGTTTGGAAGGTGTTTGGTAATAAACAATGTGGATTTCATACCTTGCAAGTACCTGGAAATCAGTGTAAGTGAGCAGCAAATGCTGCTTTAAAAATGAGCGTTTTTTTATTCTTGGTGTGAAAGATAATAAACAACATAAATTTTGTGTTTGATTTTGGATTGACAAAGTCTCAAAGGATCTTATATTTCTGATAAACATAGCTGAATCTACTTACAGATGCTCTTAAAAATGAATGAAGAGATCTTGTTCAGCATTTTGTATCTGCATACTAAGGTCACTCCACCAGACAAGTGCTACCCTTCTAGTAAACTCGAATCACCACTCAGAAAGAATCTGTAAATCTTTGCTATATAATCTACTCAGAATATCGCCTCTTTGCTGCGCCAAAGCTGGCTCAAACCATTCACTTAATAACATTAAATCCATTTAAAACAGTTCTCCACCCTACTCTGGGATAAAAGCGCAGCTTGCTAAAGTTGCTCTGAATCCGACTAAACCTTTCTGCTGACCCAAAACTCTCAAGGAAATCGAGAAGAAAACCTAGCGTTCAATCACACTAGTGCTAGCTAGCTAGCTACGAACCCTAAATGCTACCTAAAACTAACCTTAAAGTTGTTCCTCGTGTAAGTGGACAAACCGCGAAACAAAGAGCAACCACGAAAAGGCTAAGAGATTAAAGAAAAACCTGGTTATTTTCTTTGAGCACCAGCGAGCCGGACTGGCACTTTAGTCGCTTGATAGAGTAGCGTACATAATTGTCTGCGATACACCTGTGAGGGGATAAATAAAGGACGTGGAGATACAGTCATGTACAGAGGCTGTGGGCCAGCGAACAGCGGTTGTCTATGTAACCTTGGCCGCTTCGGGTCGGTGCTCCTTCCTCTCAGACGTGTTGCGCTTGACTTTGGCGGCAGCTGGCTGAGAATCTTGGTTGAGAAAAGGGCTGGACTGGGATTTCTTCAGGGCTGGGTCCACCTCTCGGGACGCCAGGAGCTCCTTCACCCCTTCCTTCAGAAGCTTGACGTACATCTCATAACGGCTCTCCTGTGAGAGGAATCCACAAAGCTTTAGACAGCAGGAACTAGGTTATTTTTAAAACAAGAATTCTTAAAACGTTTGGCTTTTTTAAAACGTAGGTTTATTCCAATGATGCATGATTGAATGATAAAAAAGCACTTGGTAAAACATTTACTGTTATGCGAGGAGAAATATTTCAAATCAAAAGTTTATTTGTCTAGTGCTATAATGCAGCATTTCTGTTGCCCAGGGCGCTGTACAGTGAATAAACACTAAAAGCATACAAACTAGACCATTAAAAGAGAGTTTACAGGATAAAAGCAGTGATATTAAGACTGATTACTTTCCTGCCTGATCATGGTCATAAGCCAACAAAAAAGATGGGTTTTTAGAGCATATTTAAAAACAGGGAACTCAGAGAGTAATCTAAGGTCCTGAGGGAGAGCATTCCACAACGCAGAGATGCATAAGGCTCTTCAGGGACTTATTGATACCAAAATAAAAGGAGTTACAGTAATCCAAACATGAACTAATCAGTGCATGAATCAAGATCAGATCGTAATGTGAAGCGTATGATTATGTCCACTTTCCCATTGTGATAACCCAGGTGTATATGTATGTATGTATATATATATATATATATATATATATGTATGTATGTATATATATATGTATGTATGTATGTATGTATGTATGTATGTATGTATATATATATATATATATATATATATATATATATATATATATATATATATATATATATATATATATACATACATACATACATACATACATATATATATATATATATATATATATATATATATATATATATATATATATATATATATATATGTATGCATGCATGCATGTATGTGTATATATATTTATTTATTTTTTAATTTTTTATTTTGCATAGATCCTTAATTGCATGTATGTATGTATTTTTATTTTTGTATACATATGTGTAGATAGGTGCAAACTCTAACAAACTGCTTAGACGTGCTAAGGTGGGTATCTAATATTTTTTTTTTTCAACTCAATCCTAACTTTTCCCCCCATAATTACCTCTCCATTTCTCTTTCTGATGTATATTTATATGACTGATTAATGTATTTAATGTGATGTATGTGAAATAAATAAATAATCAATAAAATAAATTAATAGCTTCTATCCAGAGGAATAGTCACTATATCATCTTCATTTCCCTTGAAAGAGCAAAACTGACCATCACATACGAAGCACCTCCCTTCTCATGGGATTGCTCTGAAGTAGGACAGGTCAGGTATATTTATAACGCGGGCTCAGGGAGGACAGAAAACTCCCGCGGAGCAGAAGGGCAAAAACCCACTTGATCTTGATTTTCAGTATGAGTACAGACCGCAAAAGCGGGGCCTAACGATACTTCGCTTTTTGCGTTTTAAGCAGGAGGTGTCAGAAAAGTTACCACAGGGATAACTGTGTGTGTGTGTGTGTGTGTGTGTGTGTGTGTATATATATATATATATATATATATATATATATATATATATAAAAAGCATGACAAATTTTATCGACCATTATTTTTTACATTTCAACATAACAAGTAACCCAATCTGGAAACACTGCAAAGAAATCAGAAGTTAAAAACTCGTCAGAAATCTGCTTCCTTCAACCAATCAGCATGCTCGAGAGTAGTGATATGAAAAGTCTTTGAACACCTGCTGCTGTTTCTCAGCACACAAATCTTTTACCAACACAACAATCAACCGATCTTGCTCTGAGGAGAGGAGAATAATCTGCTGAGTTTCTAGTTTTCTACTCATGCCGGGAATATAATGCCGGGAATATAATGACACTCCTGTTAGCTTTAGCTGCTAAACTAGCATTGTGCTGTTGAAAAGGGCTGAAAGAAGGGGAAGATAGTGATGAACTCTTATTGTAAGGAGATGAGAAAGACACTAAAGCTCCTCCTCTGTGCCCTGCCTGTGATGGGCAGATTTTTTAAAGCAGATAAAAACTGGAGGTTCTGCAGTCGTCACGCATATGCTCCACTTTTCTGCTTTTCAGTATAAACGAAGCATAAATTACGATTCTTTGATAAAAGCAAAATCTGAAGGGAAAAATTGTATTGTATCAATTATCTTTATTTCTTTCCCATCTCAGTCTGTTGGCTATTTTTTCTATTAATTTTACAAGTCATAGACTCTGAATTTCCCTGGAAAACACATATTATATGTATTTATTTGTATATCTTATATTTAAAATATGTATTCTAGTCCAAGCTTTTTAGTTTTTAAAACCCTTTTTACACTTCCTGTTTTGTTGCAAAAATGCACAAAGAAGTGGATAACGGGCGAGTCGAGGGGATGGAGTCAAGGAGGAAACACAGGCATGGCTCGTGCCTCACCTCGAATTCCAGGTAGTGCTCTTTGAGCTGGTACTCGTCGTTCTCTTTGGCTTTCACCTTTTTATCCGGAAAGAAAGACCGGTGGTCCGCCAGCTCTGTGGAGACATGTTTCAGCTTGGCCTCATGGGATTTCAGCTGCTCGTCCTGAAATAAAACAGATTTGTTTAACAGAGACTCTAATTATATCTCTAGGCATGTCTGAGCAGTGTATTAAAAATGACAAGGCATACAGTAAAATACAAAATACAGCAAACATTTTAGACATTTACAGTAACCATTAAAAACAACATAATCTGGTTTGGAAGGTACGGAGCCCATGAAGTGACGGCAGTGCAACAACGTTTGGAAACATAAATTGACAAGTGCTGCATGAGTCTGGTGTATTAATCAGAAAATAATAGAAGCATGTTTTTCGGCAAGGACATCAAACATCAATAGTTCCCAATTCAAAACATATACATCAGGGGCCCCCAATTATTTTTACCCAAGGGCCTAATTTTACAAGATGAACCAAAAAAAGGGTCAAAGGTCATGACCATCCAAAACTCAATCCCCTTTCCCCCATCAAAATAACAACCCCCTAAGTCAAAGTAAAATCAAATAGAGACATTTAGACATTTATGTTTGTGAGCATTTTCGAAAATTTTCTCAAAGTCTGGCAACCCTAACAATGACTTATGTTTGAGAGCATTTATTACTGACATTTTACAGACTATGGCCACCATAAAACCATGAATTTAAATTTTTGTTTTAGCATTTCTGAGTATTTCCTCAAACTCTGGCAATACTAGCCATAATTTTTAAATTTTTAAACAATAGGAGTATTTTCTCAATATCGGGCAACCAAAAACATTTTTTATGTTTTTGAGGATTTCCGAAAGTTTTCTCAAACTATGGGAAACTTAACAATGCCTTTTAAAAAGCTGAAAGTTTATGACTACTGTCCTTAATATCTGGCAACCTGTAAAATCAATTTTATGCTTATTAGCATTTCTGCACATTTTCTTAATCTCTGGCAACCGTTACAATCACATTTACTTATTTTAACATTGATGAGTCTTAAGACAACATCTGACAACCCTAACTAAAATTTTGAGCATTTATGAGTGTTCACAAGCATTTTCTCAACCTCTGCCAAACCTAACGGTCATTTTTTATGTATTTTGAGTGTATATGAACCTTTTCTCAATAAAGATTTGAATTTGAAGTGAATTTGAATTAAGCAGTGAAGAATGCCTAACAAAAAATCATTTATTAAATAAAATTTCCCAAACCAGTGGCAAAAATTTACTTTTTATGTCTTGTATTAGTGAACATTTTCACTCCACATTCACTCAGGTTATGGAGACGAAAAAGTTTGACAATTAATTACATAAATAGGCCACTCGTTGATTAAATAAATATGCTATTCATTAATTAAAAGTGGAATCCAATAAATAATTAAATATATACAAGTGTATTTAAATGTGTAATAATTAACTAAACATAAAATTTATTTAATAAAAATGACTTCTCTATTAAATTCATTCATGGTCCCTGTGAAGGCAGTTTCAGGAGTTTTATCTGTCAATCATCCATCAAAATCAGGTAGGTGGGGCTAAAGTGGATCTACTACTTGATTTTATGATTGACTGACAGATAAAATAAATTCATAAAATGAATTGCATCACAACATTAAATTAATTTAATTGTTTAATCATTGTAAGAACATTTGTATTGAATAAATGAATTACACATCTAATAACACATGTATATATTTAATTAATTATTTGAATGAATGAATGGTGTTTTATTTAATCAATTGTGGCAATTTTCATCCAGTGTCAAAGAATATAATATAAATGACTCCAAATTTTTGTTAGTTAAGTGTTCGTCAATTAATTCAAAACGGCGAGTCACTGAGGTGCATGATGATCTAATTTTTTCCCATTTGTTCTTGCTCTAGGAGCATAAAATACTCTCACGCTCTCTTTAAGAAACTCCCCTTAGGAGAAAGTCTTGTTGGCTTTCGCGAGTTGGACTGCCAGTAAATAACTCGTCTTCGTTCTTGCTTCTTAAATGGACGTTGCTCGAATAAAGGTGTTTTGCTAAGCCTGGAAGCGAGCTACCAACCTGTCAACAGTAGCTGTACTTTCTTGTGTTGAAAGGTTGCTGGTGTAAGTATCATGCTTGGTGGAAAAATGACAGCCGATGTTGTATTCTTTTAAAACCACAACGGTCCCTTGGCAACTAAGACATATAGCCTTGGACCGGACTTCAGTAAAATAGCATTTAGCCATCCAGTCTTTGTTAAACACCAGGCACTCGCCGTTGACCTTTCTTTTCTTTGACATCACTGCATATGGGTTCTGATCTGACCAGTAACGTTAGGAGAAGAGCAATAACAATATAAATGGCTCAGGCTCCACTTAATCAAGTCACTGCACCTACTCCACCATCTGATCAAAATGAAATGAACGTGATGGTTCACCTTAAATCTGTACTAATTTTTGGTGGGGCGAATTAAAAACCACAAAGGGCCATAAGTGGCTCACGGGCCATAGTTTGCCCACCCCTGGACTACTGGAAAAGTGTTGCCAATGAGTCGCTAGAATTAGTGACTTTTCAGGAGGCTTTTTTTTTTTTTACCTAGTGACTAATGATCTAGTGACCTCTTCTCTATGTAAACAAAACATGTTTCTGACTAATTACTTTTAAAATGATGAGAATGTACAAATTAACGTCTGATTATTGGGCAGACTGATTACTGTGGTGAGAAAAGGAACGAGAGCCACCTGACTAGATCTTGATATCTGGTGTCTATTTTCAAATACCCCTCTTTCTGTTCTTTACTTTAAGAAATTCCAGGTTTTAATAATTCTATTATTTATGATATCATTTAATACACAGTCAACGCAAACAAAAAGAGTCGGTAGATCTGTCTGGCTTAAAATAAATAAATAAATAAATTTTAAAATAAATAATCAGAAAAATAGTAAATAAAGACTAATATACAAACAAACAGATGAATAAATAAATAATTAAAGACAAGTAAACAAATAGAAAAAAGACTTATAAATAAATAGACTAATAAATGAAATAATGAATAAATAAATAAATAAACAGACAAACAAATAAATAACTAAATACATATTAGGCCTCAAGAAATGTACTTGACTAATAGCTGACCCTCAAAGAGTGTGAAAAGGGCTGGAAATCCCTGCTCCAAATCAAATGTTTATGGTTAAATTTTGGAAGTCACCTCATGAGCTCCGCAGAGATGAATGGTGTTCCTGAAAATAGAATAAAAACCTGAGACATGCGAGTGGTGGTCGCCGGCAGCAGCGGGCGGCTGAACTTCTTCTGAGAGCCAATGGCAGCGGGGAAGGACGGCGCAGAAAACATGGCCGCCACAGCGTTGATTATTGTAATCCAGGACTCCATTTCCTCTGGACTACTACAGAGAAGAGAATTCATGTTTGCTGTAGACACTGCCAGCACCAAGAGGGAGAAAAGGTCTACGGGCGAAGCAGCGCCAGACATAAAGGAGCTTTAATTGAGGTGGAAGTGAGGCGTGAAATTGCATTCGCAGATCAGAGTGTGTGTGTGTGTGTTTCTCACTGGGCCTGGAAGAGGAAGACTCTCCAGTCAGCCGTCTTGAGCTTCAGCACGTTGGGTTTCTTCTCGTAGTCCATGGCTTTGATGGCAAGAGTGTGGTGGACACTGATAGCGTTCTTCAGATCATCCTCAGACAGAGCCTTCTCTGGCTTGTACTCATCCTGTGCAAGAATAACACATTTATCTCAGTTAGCAAACTGCGTAAGGTTTTCCATAGAAGATAGAGATGCAATAATAAGTGAAGTAGTGCTGTCTGATCTAGGGCAAACATAAATCTACTGCGTCAACGCATGCAATTAATTTTAAATGTATAACGCTTTTAAAAAAATTCACGCAATTAACACGGTCACAGCTTTTCCTGTTTCCTGTTTTGGCCGACATGCATTAAACGAAGAATGAATAAGACGCATACACTTTGTATGACGATGAGAAAGCACAGAGGATGAAAATGTTACAGCACGCGACACACATCACGCTCACGAGGGATCGCTGGCCTTCTATGAGTAATGCCACCAACTTAAAAACACAAAGCTCTGTTGAAATTGCAGTCATGCACTCTGACTGTGTTCATTTAGGCATGTGTGGAACATTGTATCGATGTTGTGAGAGAATGGAAAAACTGAGGACAAGTTAAAGCAGACCATAGTAAAGTTATATCCAACGCTCACGAACTAAGGGAACAGCAAGTTACATGTGGACAGAACCTTGCAGGTAGGTTAAAACTATTTTCCCCATCTGTTGTGTGTCCACTGTCAAGGTATGCTGCATAAAAAAAATTCTGAGTAGTGTAAAACAATATTAAAAAGTTGAAGAAGTAATGAATATGGTGTTGAATAATGTAATGTAAGTAAGTGGTATCGCCAGCATTGTGCCACTTGTAAAATTATTATCCCTCACTTTTGCGCTCGCATCACATTTTCTGAAGAGATGCTGGGATTATACGCACTGCAGGATTTTCTCCAGGTTACACCGCAATGTTTGTATAAAGACTTTTTTGCAAAGCATACTATTGCACAGATAAGGAGCTAGAGATCTAGCAAACAATCTAAATTTGAATTGTGTTGATTTGAATTATTGACAATTGTAATTAATAAACCTGAATATAACAAGCCATTCAAACATGTTTTGAATTAGAATATAATAGGTTGAATATTGAACATCTGAAATGCAGTGATGCGAATAAAGGGGCTATAAATAAATTGAATTAATAACGGCACGTAATCAAAACAATTATTGTTTTCCCAGTTATAACGTCATTGCCGATATTGTCCATAAAATATGCATTGATTGCCTGATGTGGAGTAAACTTCAACCGTTTGCCAATCAGAGGGTGGTAGGGCGGGCATTTATGGGCAAACACAAGAAAGAATTAGTCGTTCTCGTTCATGAGGCAACCCCATGGCAAGTCCAAGAGCTTCAAAGTTTCGCTAAGCACTTTTTTTTTTACCCTCGATCAAGTGGAAGCACTAATGTTTATGTGATGTGCAACCAGTGTCCTGGAAAAATGCCTTTCTGCATTAGTGATTGGTAACTCAAATCTAGTGAAAGCCCCAAAGATCGTTACATAGCGCCTCCGAATCAGTGGCTAAGAACGCAGCTGATGATGTTTGCTCAGCTAACCAAAAGCTAACTTTTTTCTCCTCCTCCACAAACACTTATAATCCAGACAGAATTAAAGAAAATACAATATTAGATAGAAATTTGTTTATTTTTGGTAATTTATTATTGACCAGTTATTGTGTTTTACTGGTCAGTTAATATTCCATATATACGGCCCTCATACTGCATCGAACTGTCAGGTTTCAATTTACGGTCTTTTGTCCATTTTGTGCGAGTGTGCGTGTGTGTGCGTGTGCATGTGTATGTGTGTGTGCTCATGTCCACTGTCAAGGTATGCTGCAAAAAATAGAAACAAGTTCAGAGTAGCGTAAAACTATATTTAAAAGTTGAAGAAGTAATAAAAATGGTGTTGAATAATGAAATTTAAGTAAAATACCTTTTCTCCTCCTCAGAGGACGATCAGCCTATAGATAAATTCAAACATGATTTTACCTCAGAGGAAGTGCTGCACTAATCGTTTCAAGGTTTAAAGACCTAAAGTTTCTTCCCAAAGAACGGAATGATGATCTTAATGGCAGAGAGTCCAGAAAAAAAGAGTCTAAAGAGACCGATAACAGCCATCAAAGAAGAGAATCACAAAGTTAACTTGGAGGATATTGATTATTTATTGATTATTATGTTGTTTACATCTGTTACAATACAATAATTCAATAAACAATCATATTTTGAATTAAAGTAGTTTCTTTGTCTTCCATTTAAATTAATTATTTACATTTAATTTAGTTGTTAGCTTAATCGTTTTATTTGTTAATTACACTGTAGCATCTTATTTTGATAACGTGAGTGTTTCTATTTAATTAAATTTAACTTAGTGAGCTAAAGAACAAAAGGAACGATTCCTCAAAACAGACATTTGTTATGAAGGCCAGATGATCTGGGAAGAGCGTATGACTTCTATGTAAAAACACATTAATGCACTCCATGGCATGAGGGACCAGACAATGTGGAGCGAGGGATGCAAACGAGAACTACTGCCTCAAGTTGAAAGAATGCAACTCAGAAGGACCTTGTGTCAAAAGTATTGTCAAAAGTTCCGGTATTTCGATACCAAGTTGGTACAAAAAAAATGAAATGTTAAGTACAGAGAAACCGGTCAACCTGGTGCGCTGTTGCAGAGGAGAGCTATGGCCATAAAAATATGCTTTGTTAAAAAAGCAACACAAAAATGTTCATGAATTTAGGACAACAAACACGAAAGATATAAGCGTACGTGAAGAGAGGAAAAGCGCTTCTGGGAAGGCGTCATGGGTTTGAGCAGACCAATAGGAGAGCGGGAGCGAGAGTGTCAGGGCAAGTGTCAGGTTATTGTTGTTTATATTATTATAATATTATTTGCAAATATGTGTGACAAATGTTATACATGTTTCAGGTCCCACCAGAGTTAGTACAGATAAAACCCTGACTGTGATAAACAGTTTATTACATAGCATTCTTTAATCCCTTCACACACTTGCACTCAGTATAATGACCACAATTAGATTATAATTCATGAAAAGTCAAAAGTGCACATAATTAGTCATGATTCCAAGTGACACGCACCAAACAAAAACTGCAACTATAAAGATTTTTTTATTACTTCTGATCTCCATTATACATGCTTTAAAATTAAGAAAATTGTACTCAAGCATTGTTCTTATACCAGGAAAATAGATCATGTCTGAAGGGGTTAACTCAGGGGTCTCCAAATTCAGTTCTGGAGGGCCGGAGCCCTGTACATTTTTGGTTCAACCACCAAGATTTGGGGAATCCTGGGTTAACTAGTCTTTTTTAAGTAACTCCTTAAACCAGGGATTCCCTCAGCCCTCAGTCCTGGAGAGCTGGAACCATGCACGTCTTTGTTGCAACCTTGCTCTAGTATGCATACTACTTTAGCTTCAGACAATCCAAGAGAACCCTAATCAATTAGCAACAGGTGCGTTTCATGACGATTGAACCAAAAATGTGTAGAACTCCGGCGCTCCAGGACCAGATTTGGAGTGTCCTACAATAGACAGTGTGTGTTTGGGTGAAGGATTGAGGGAGCATGGGGCCCAAAACTATTTTCTTTCAGGAGGCCTATAGTTGGAAGCAGCTAATTATGTGAGTATTGAATTTGATAAAAAAAGGCACTTTTTAATCTACAAAATGGTTTGATTGGAGTTCACCAGAAGAGAGAAACTCATTTTTTGGAGTACATTATGTGCGTCACAGAAAGACGTTCGAGTGCTAATGAAAGGGTCATCAAGCTCACTCCGCGCTCCTCAACTAATTGACACAAGGCCTGGGAAAATACCTCCCCAGGTATGGAGCTCTCTGCTGGAGCACTGAAATAACGTTTTTAGAAGGTGATAGATACATTGATTTAATCAGCTGGTGTGAAAAAGATGGATATTTGAGGGAACAAACAAACCTTCTGGAGGTACAGAATCATGCCTTTGAGAACCGCGTAGAAGGTTTTCCATCCTCTCTTGCCGCGTGGAGCTGGAGAGCAGAGATTAAAGATGTTAAACTTTGGTGTAAACACGGAAAGATGAACAGAAAAGAGAGAATCACAGCTGTACCATACTCCAGAGGGAGAGAAGGAACACCAGACAAACATTTTTTTTAAGTGTTAAGAGAAAACTTTTTAACACTTAACTTTTTAAGTGAAGAGAGTTTTTTACATTTAAAATATGAAGATTATGCATATGCTCTTTTGAGGAAAAGGGTAAATGTTGCTAAGATTCTTTTTTATGGTAATCATAAACAACATGCAAACGTCAGAGCACAAAAAGCAGCAGATTTTAGCGATGGGAGGATGGATAATCCATATTAAATAGAGTTCTGTGAAGGAAAAGACTGTGATTGATCAAGAGAAAATGGAAGTAGCAAAAGTCTTTGTTTTCAACACTTTTATTTGCATTTTACTTGTCATTTATCATCCTTTTATGATTTCACTTGTATGTTATCTGTATTTAACATTTATTTCCAAATACACAAACATTTAACAGTGTTTTTGATCATTCTTCACTCAAACTTTAAAGGCTTTCTGCCAGATTTTTAAAAATGGTTTACTTGTAATTACAAGGTTTATTGGTCATTTTCATTTTTGAATATTATTTAGATACATTTACTAGTAATTTACACCACTTTACATTATTTCATGTTAGTAATCTAGAAGTAATTTTCGTAGCAATGATTTTCTTTCTTATAAAAACAGGGTTTTAATAAAAATTATATCTTATTTTTAATGATTTTAACAGAACATTGCAAGCATTTAGTCTGAGTTTTACTAGAGGTCACATAGAGGCTTAATTGTATGAGAAATGTACATTATATTTAGCATAATTTCATGCTAATATTTTTTTGTTTTACAAGTACCTAGAGATAATTAAACTTTAAATTTGTTGCTTGTATTTATAAGTTAATTTTAGCATCAGTTAATATTAGCTTTATTAGAATTATTAGAAATAATTTTCACAGTAATTTTCCAGGATTTTGTATTATTCATAATAATAAAAAATTATATATATATATATATATATATATATATATATATATATATATTCAATCAGTTTTTACTTAACCAGATTAACAAGAATTACAGAATTACAGATTAATTAGAATTTATTTTAAAAATTGACTAGTAATTTACCAGCAATCTGAGTTCCACAAGTATTTTCAGATAATATTACAAGTATTTTTTCAGGATAAAAATATCATAAAATAAAATAAAAAATCTGGGTTTCATTAGACTTTACAAGATATAACAAATTAAATATATATATTTTATAATTTGTCGTCATTTATCAGACCTTTACTCATATTTTGTTCAAGATTTAGTTGCTTAGTTTTCATTTTAAATACTAGCAATTTACTAGCTATTTATCAGAATATTATCCAAGTTTAAGAGATCATTTTAAAAGTGATTTTCCAGGATTACATCAAAATTTTCATAGCACTAAATCACTAAATATTTTACTAGACCTTTTTGCTTGTAATTCTAAGGTAAAAGTCAGAATTAAACATGGATTTTTACAATATCTTAACCTAAAATTAATGGTCAACAGCACACTTACATCAGTAAACTTTTAAGATATAATAAAAAACTTTTTACTTAACATCTGTGGTGCAGGATGACATAAATTCGATCTACATTAAAAGACAGCAGAGTGGCGCAGTGGTTGGAGTGGCTGCCTTCATCTTTAGGCTCTCAGGAGGGCGTGTGAGGCCCCTTTAAACGATGCAAATGGCTGCAGCTCTCTTTGTTCAGGAGCATGGATCTCCTTTGAACATCTCTAGATCATTCTTTACTCTCTGACAACTATTTTACAAATTGAAGACCTTGTAGATTATGCATGAAAAGCTTTTCTAAATGAAATGGGTAGGTGGCTCATGCAAAACCAGTAATGCACATTTTGTTTCATAAACGATTGAATGTGGTTTATGTCACGCTGTTGCTGGCTGTCTTTTTGCACAACAATTTGATTTGGTGGGTATGAGACTGGTTCTTGAGCACTGAGGAAAACATTGCTTTGCTTTTCTGAAGCTGAAGCCATGTATCTGAAGCGTTACAATCGCCCCTTTTGAAATAGCTGGAAGTGAAAGAAACAAGGGTCAAACGCAGGAAGAAACTTTTTATGGGGGCTTGAACTCTGATATCTCTCTGACATATCTCTGACACTTCCAAACCCTTCACTCCTCACGCATTGATGGCACCTCCGGGCCCTGGCCTGAATGCATGGAGCATGTGATGTAGCGCTGCTGTTTTTATCCTCAGCTCATTAGTAAGCCATGGACACGCTTGTTAGAACATCTCAGTATGGCTGGCATGGAGCTGCTCCAGAGTGTGAAAGTAAATCACAAAGAGTGCGAATCGCCCTGCCTGACATTTACTGAGCCAGACATTGGCTCACACTCTATTCAGACTAGTTAACCCTGTTCTAAGAACAAACACTCAGCTATTGTTTCTCTAACTAAAACAAACCTGGCTAAAACTTTCTGTGGAGTCTCTTGGCCAGACGTTTACTACTAATTGAAAAGATTTTCAACAGAATTTGACCTAAATAGCAAATTTTCCTGAATTTTTAAAACTATTGACCAGGATCTTCCATTTAGTGCAATAACAGTTAAAATGCATTTACTATGCTTTCTGCATTATTTGAACTTCTTATTCTCTTATTTGCAAGCAATTTGCCCACATTTTACTAGAATTTTCTCAGATTTACTGATATTTTACTAGTCTGTAAGCCTTCTACCTAATTTCACTAGTTTATTTCACTGAATTTTACAAGTAAATTATCACATTTTACTAGAATTTTGTAGACGTTTTCCCACATTTTAGCAATTAATTTGTCTGAACTTTACTATTAATTCATCAAGATTTAAACAGAATTTTACTAATAGTTTACCTGAATTGTAAAAGTTTATTTGCTTGAATTTAACTAGTAAATGACCAGACTTTAGCAGGTAAAAATTATTATTTATTAGAATTATCGGTAAAATTATCGAGCACCAACGGTGCAAGAACCCTATTGTTTTTCAAAAATTGTTATTTATTTTTTTATTATTATTCCGGAAGTCATTGCGGGCCCTTTTGGGTACCTGAACATTAACGAAAACTCACAGATTTTTGCACATGCATCAGACCTGGTGTAAAATTTTTGTCCCAAAACTGATTTTAAAAATGCTCTATAGCACCCCCTAATGCATTTTTGCAGCTGTTGCGAAACCAGTTTGTCATAGGTGGATGAAAAAGTACTAAGGTGTAACTTTTACTAATATCATCAGGAAGTCGGATATTTTGCAAAAACCTATGTTTTGCATGCCAACATAAAAATGACCGTTTTTGCTCGTTCTACACTTTGACAAACTCCTCCCACAGATTTCATCCCAACATCTCCAAACTTCTTGAGCATCATCCTAAGACATACGGAACCTTAACAAGAGAATATTTTTTTAGCCATCATAAAGTATGTGGTGGTGCCAGCGGGCAAATGCCCAAATTTCGACTCGAAACAGGAAGTTGTTATAACTCGGGCATAGAATATCCGATCCGGCTCAAACTTGTCTCATTCTCATCATAGTCCAAGCCTGAAAACAGTCGCATGACAAAGAACCTCATTAGTCATAGTGCCACCTAGTGGCGAGCACTGAAAGCATTTTTTTTGGTATAGTTTTACGCTTCTATTTCAAGCACTGCATTGCATACACACTTAAAACTTGTCACATGTGTCAAGGACCTTAAGACCTACAAAAAAGTTAGGATATTTCAGGTTTTATGTAAAAAATATAGACTTCATACTCCTTCTAGCTGAAAATTGGTGTGGCTACTTGTAATGCATCGGAAAATAGTTATCAAAAGCTAATAAGTAAGGCAAAAGGTCTTGGGGTGGCGCTCTATAGCACCACCTGAAGCAGTTTTGTAGCTGTTGCGCAACCAGTTTGTCGTATTCGAATGAAATTTGGAACATATATGTAAATTACCAAGCTGCAACTTTTACTAATAGAAACACTGTTTCCAAAATCGATGGGAAGACGGATATTTTGCAAAAACCTCCAAGAATGTTTACACTTTGACGAACTCCTCCTAGGGGATAAGTCCGATCCATCTGAAAATTGATGTAGTTACTCGTAAGGCATGAGGGGAAAAAAAAAGTTATCAAAAGTTAAGCAGTACGTCAGATGTTCTTGGGGTGGTGCCCCAGCAAAATTCACCCTTCAAAAATGTCCTCGTCAGGCTCAACAAAAGCATATGAATCACTGTGACTGCGCTCCAAAATTTGGCTCTACAGCGCCTCCTTCCTGCCCCCTTAAATATGACCAAAATCTTCTTTTTAGCTGTTTTGACCCATTGAACATGCTAGACAGCCCTCTAAAATTAGTTCGAAGGTCATGTTCAATAAGTATATTAATTTACCACGGTCACTGAAATCATACCATGGACAAAAGCTCTGCAGCGCCCCCTTCAATGCGAAAAAGCTTAACTAGCAATTTAAAGAACTCCTAGGAAAATTTCCAGATCGAGCTGAAATTTGATCTACTGATTCTTAAGGCATTTGGGAACAGAAGTTATCAAAAACTTAGAAGTTCGTCACACGGTCTTGCTGTGTCACCTAAATGAACTTGACCTTTTTTAAACGTGTAGGGCTAAATGGATTTCTTACTGTAGCACTCGGATACTTAACCTAAAAAGCATTAAAGAATTATGGAATTACGAGCCTACTGTTCTGACCAAGTTGCTATGCTTAAGTGATGATACGCTTATAGCGCCACCTACTGCCTGTGTATATTTTTGGCTGTATCTCCCACATACTTCATCCAATGTACATAAAAAATGAAGCGTGTCAATCTTGTGATTCTGAACAGATTGATATGCTAATGTTATGCTAATCTTATTACACCGAGTTGTTTGTGTAACAATATAGATCGTCTTTACATTTAAAGCTTTGTATAGTTCTGTACTTAGTAAAGTGCCTTTTCACTTTTAGAGTTCTTGACGACGGTGCTTTTGCTCCGGCGGACGCATCGTTTGAGACCCCTCCCATGGCTGCTTCCAGCTTTAATTAGTGGTCAAGCACCAACGGTGCTTGGATTAATATTAATTATTATTTTTATTATTCTATATTTTTTTATTAAAAAGCGCCACCTAAAACGGTTTTGTAGCTGTTGCCCAATCAGTTTGTCGTAGACAAATAAAATATCTATGACGACGAGAGAAAAAACTCAAAAGGCCGGGTGGCGGTGGTGTAAGGAACTGAACGATATCATTGAGTGATCCTGCTTGAGACGGCCTGGCCATTTGCTTTGAATGCCAGGAACCAACAGAGATGGCCACCCTTTTCAGATGCATATTATGCAGAGGGCACAGATTGAGCTGAGATGCCGCTCACATGATTATGTAAACTAAGAAGACGAGCTGTCCTTTAGTAACAGAACCGAGAGTGATCACAGAGCCTGACTCGAACATTAATGACAATACGTCTAGCCAAGAGACTGGGTCGGGGTGCCGAGTGATCAACGCCTCACTGTGTATTAAATCTACATATGAGTTGGTTTAGTTGCTTTGCACCATTTAGTCGCTCACCATTCTCTCAGTGAACCAATCACACACACAAGTAACTTTTAAATTAAAGGGTTTTCACAGAAGGACAGCCTTCCAAAGTCAAAGAACCAATCAGTGTAAATTATGTAATTTGATATCGATATCTCGGGTATTTGAAGGGACTTTTCCCGAAGCTCGAGGAGTCTCTGCAATCAGAGCTCCCGCAGCAGGTCATGTGGTGCGCAGCCTCTCTCTCAATGACCAGGTAAATAATGATTAAGTTTTCTCCTTGTTATTTGGTCTGTCAGAATGCATTTGGTTGGAACTTTAAACTGTACTGAACTGAATGTATTTGATGATTGCATTTTAACTGGAGTTGGATTTGTTTATGATTTGCCTGGTTAATAAATTGACATAATCATTTGTTTTGAAGATTGTCCAGAAATCATTATTTATCATTACTTCTGATGTATCGTTTCTGTTACCTGGAGTGACATCGCACAGATAGTTGTATTGTTCATTGTTTGTATCCGGATGCAGCTAAGCGACTGCATATTTGTGAATCCCTTGAACGATTATAATACACTTTTGAGACGGCTCTTGATCGTCGAAGGCTTATGAAAAATTGAGACCTTTGGAAAGCGTCAGAATTCAGAACCTTAAAATATGAACAAATAATGATAAGAGGCAAACTTTAAGGATCATTATGTCCTCCTAAAGTAATATAATTTACCGAAGAAACTAATATAACGAGAGAAGGAGAAAATAACATGACCATAATTTAATCATTTTAATGGAGTCAGATTTAAAGGTTTTATTGGTAATATCCCAATTTTAAACATCATTACGCAGTTAGCGCGTTCGTTTTTTGTGTATTTCTTTGTTCTCGCCCTGTTCATCCAGCAGAGAGTAGCAGCACGCAAAATCACCTTCCCGCCACCTTTGATTCCGTCTTTGGGCAAAGGAATGGCTTTGCTCCAGCGGCTTTGCTCCAGCGGACGCATCATGCGATACCACTCATAGCTGCTTGCAGCTTTCATTTTTTTGGACATACTGTTTAGCTTTTGATAACTTTTTTCTCTCATGCCTTACAAGTAACTTCATCAATTTTCAGATGGATTGGACTTGTTGCCTAGGAAGAGTTTGTCAAAATATAAAATAAGAAAAAACTGCCTTTTTTTTTAGAGGTTTTTGCTAAATATCCGTCTTCCCGTCGATTTTCGAAACAGGGTTTGTATTAGTAAAAGTTGCAGCTTGGTGTTACATATTTCTACCAAAATTCATTTGCTCACGACAAACTGGATGTGCAACAGCTACAAAACCGCTTCAGGTGGCGCTATAGAACGCCACCCCAAGACCATTTGATGTACTTCTTAGCTTTTGATACCTTTTTTCTCTCATGCCTTATGGGTAACCACACCAATCTGACATTTTGCCTAGGAGGAGTTCGTCAAAGTATGAAGTCTATTTTTTAAAGAAAACTAAAATATCCGGTTCTCCGTCCAGTTTCGAAACTTGACCCAATGGACTTTTTTTGTAGGTCTTAAGATCCTACACACGTGACAAGTTTTAAGTGTGTATGCAATACAATGCCTGAAATAGAAGCGTAAAACTAAAAAAAAACATGCTTTCAACGCACATCACTATTCGTTTCGTTTCACTAGGTGGCGCGATTACTGATGATGTTTTGTCGTATGCCTGATTTCGGGTTTGGACTATGATGAGAATGAGACAAGTTTGAGCCGGATCGGATATTCTATGCCCAAGTAATAACAACTTTCGGTTTCAAATCGAAATTGACATTGGCCACGACCACATACTTTATGATAGCTAAAAAAAAACTTATTTTAAGGTGCCATATGCCTTATGATGATACTTAAGAAGTTGGGACATGTTTAGATAAAATCTGTGGGAGGAGTTTGTCAAAGTGTAGAATGAGCAAAACTCCCATTCTTAAAAGGTTTTTGCTAAATAACCGACTTGCTGTCCATTTTGGAAAACATGGATTATATTAGTAAAAGTTGCAGCGTGGTACTTTACCTAGATTACCTAGAACGGAGATACAGTCCAAAATATGTTAATTGTTTTGCACAATTTTGAAGGTTGAACCATTTGACGTACTTTTCTTTTGATAGCTTTTCTTCCCCTAATGCATTACAAGTAACCCCACCAATTTTCAGCTTGATCTGACATTTCGCCTAGGAGAACAGGAGAACCATGTTGGAAACAGGGTTTATATTAGTAAAAGTTGCAGCTTGGTAATTTACATATGTGTACCAAATTTCATTCGCCTACGACAAACTGGTTGCACAACAGCTACAAATCCACTTCTGGTGGCGCAATAGAGTGTCACCCCAAGACCGTTTGATGTACTTTTCAGCTGGATCAGACATTTCCCCAAGGAGGAGTTTGTCAAAGTATGAAGTCTGTGTTTTTTACATAAAACCAAAAATATCCGGTTTTCCATCCAGTTACTTTTTAGTAGGTCTTAAGGTCCTACACACATGCGACAAGTTTTAAGTGTGTATGCAATACACTGCCTGAAATAAAGCGTAAAACTCTAAAAAACATGCTTTCAATGCACATCACTATTCGTTTCGTGAGTTTTCGTCAATGTTCAGATCCTCAAAAGTTGCCGTTGGTGCTCGAGCCCTAATAAAGAAATTACTAAATAAGAATTTTTCTAAAACCAATGAGGTTCTTAAACTGTTGGTGCTCAACCTCAAATAAGAAAATAAAATAAAAATAATAATCCAAAGAAAAACAATAGGGTTCTTGCACCGTTGGGGCTTGACCCCTAATTATTAGTGAAAACACAAGACAGCTGCTTTAATGAGAAGAAAATATACAGTAGTGTTTACCAGTGTTTTAACAACCTGGTCTGTCATTCTACTCACTTAATTAAGCAATCCCAAAATAAACTGTTGGCCACAAGGATTTTCCGTCTATTGGGGCTTTACAGGGTTTAGAGTTGGTAAAGATTTCCTGAAAATTCCCTGAAAAAAAAAATCTACACAAGCTTGATTTCTGGCCTTGCAGACTCCGGCTGATTGCAGTCGGCAATCAGCCAGTTGTAGATTGGCGATCTGTTAAATATGAGTTACCCCAATATACTTTAAAACATTTTATCAGTTTTTTTCTTCTTTATACTGGACATCAAATCAGTTTCTGAGCACAGTTGAGAGACAGACAGAGAGAGAAGACATCAAGAGACAAACGAAAGTCTCCGAAAGCTAAGACAAGGAAATATGGCTTCACTGTGACTGCGGTGGAGACGAGGAGAGACAGGTGTGCTTATTGTCTCAAAATGTTGGCAGCGAACAGCATGAAGCCAAATAAATGAAGGCATCACTTAAACGCTTGAGTAAAATTAAGGTTTTAATGTTTTTTTACATTTTAGATGCACCTTAAATCTTATCTGCTATAGTTAATAAAGCTATTCTTTGTTGTAAGTTATACTTCCTTTTTTTCTCTTATATGTTAATAAGGATACTGTGTTATGCAAATTTACATACATACAAATTTAAAGACAAATAATACTATTTATAGTTGTATGGGGGCGTGAGATGTTTTTTTCTTCCTAGGGGGTTGCGACAGAAAATAATTGAGAACCACTGGCTTAAGCAATCCCAAATAAACTTTTGGTCACAAGAACTTTTCCTCTATTAGGGCTTCAAAGAGTTAAGAGTTTGCATGGGTTTCTAAAAAAATCCCTGAAAAATTACACAGCTTGCCTTGTAGACTCCGGCTGACTGCAGTCAGTAATCAGCCAGCTGCCAGTTGGTGAACTACTACATATGTCTGCATTCAAAGACACTTTCCAAGATTTTACTCAAGTTTTTTTCAGTAGATATTATCATCCTTAGCTTGTGATTAGTAAGACATATTTATTTTATATGTAATGTTTTAATAGTAATTTTTTAGGAGCGTAGCAGAACTCGTTGTATTGATTATATAACTAAGAATTTACATCATTTTTTTCACTTTAAAATTGTATTTCAGTGGTGAAATTGCAATATGTTTTTTTCTTATCAAAACATGAATTTTATTACAACATAACAAATACTAAATACATTTTTTTATCTTTTACTTACAAATTTCCAAAATGTTATGCGATTTTGAAAGCATGTAAAATTTTCAAGCATTTAGTAATTTTTTTGTACTTAATACTTAAGACTGATTTTACTGGAGTGTTTTCCAAAACAAAAATTGATAAACTAGCCAATTGAGACAAGCCTGAGAGTTAAGGATACAGACTTGATTAGACTCGAATCGTACTTTTCTTGCCATCCATGTTGGCATGGATTTTTCGCGCCAGAAAGCCGGTTTTGTAGACGGCAGCATTGGGGTCGTGAGCAATGTCCAGGAAAGGGTTGCTTCTGCTGCTGATGAGACTGATGCTCTTGCTCTGAGAGAGATTGTTCTTATCAGCCAACTCCGACAGAGTTTTCTTCAGTTCATCCCCATCTCTGCAACACACAAAATGACCAATTAAACACCATGAAACTAACACCCTCGGGTTGCCAGATTGACACAACCAAGAGCATCAACGTTTGAAATCTTAAAGTGCATTACTTAAGCAATCATTCTGATGTTATTAAACACGGAATGACATCCCTCGATATATCAATGTCACCAGAGGTTGCTGGTTCACCTGTGTTGCTGGATCGTCTTTATTTTCATTCATAATTTGTTGGAACTCACCAACCACAAGTTTTGATCTAGCTTGTTTATAACGATATAAAATCCCTTTGTTTTAACCAGGGATTTATTACCAGCGGGGTTGGCGACCAAAAGAACAGGCCGCACATGGAATTAACAATGACTTTAATACACTTTAAGACACTTTCAAGAGAATCTAAAAGCAGATGAAACAGAAGTAAATCAAGCACTGCTGTCTTTGTTCCTCACAGCAGGTGTACAAGAGCCTGTGATTAGAGGGAGACAGTCATGCAGCAGCAGAGGTCATCTAGAGAGGGTTGGGGACTGGACGCATGCCACTGAAGCAGCACTGCCTGTCGTATTAATGGCGCTCGAAGGGGTTTGGACGCGGATTACAGTGAGGGACTCGATTAAAAACAAACACTCCGTCAATCAAGGAAAAGCTAGTTGCCAGGAAATGAATCATCTTAAAAGCAGCGTTTTACTTGTATTCTGATCTGCTTCCTTGATGTTTCTCAAGAGGTAAATAACGGAATAAATAATGGAAATAATGGAAAAATAAACAATGAATTGGGGTGAATCTGAAAGTTATTCTGAAGAACCCTGGATCAAGTAAAATGTTTTTCTTGTTTCCCTATTTATGTTTGGAATGCCTGAATGCTGGCTTCAACATAGTTTTAGCATAGTGACATGCTAGTTTATCATATTTCTCTTATGTAATGAAAAAAAGCTAAACATGAAGAAAACACTTTTTAAAAGTGCATTTGCATAGTTTTTATAATATAAGTGAAACATCTTATAAAATGACATTTATTTTTCAAAATAATGTGTCCATAGCTGATTATTTAGTTTGAGTACGATTTTGAAGCAACTGCAAAAAAAAAAAAATAAATAATTAATTGAACACTACTGGGCAGTTTTTGTAAAATTCAACACTGAATATTCTCTCAGCAGTGAAATCTATTATCTATCTATTTTCAATTTTACTCCCACCAAAAAAAAAAAAAAAAAAAAAAAAAAAAGGTGGATTGGATCCTGAGATGAAAGTGAAGTGAAAGTGAACAGTCGGCCAAATATGGAGTGACCCATACCTGGAATTTGTGCTCTGCATTTAACCCATCCAGTGTACACACACAGCAGTGAATAAACACACCGTGAACTGGTGCCTTGCTCAAGAGCACCACTGACCACTCCAAATTGTGCTTAGCAGTTGTGTCACATGATGCGCTATCACAGGTCAAAGTTAAATTCAACTGAACTTCCATCAGAGCGGAATCTGAAATTTCACTGAGTAAACTGGAACTTGTTGCGTCGACTGGAACTTCTGGTTTTGCACCATCAAATGGTTGTGCATCACTTCAAACGGGCGCTAGCTTATTAGCATTAGCGTAATAGGTTGAAATGAAATGAAAAACTTGCTGCTACTGAAGGAGACATCTGAAACTTCAGAATTCTGCTGAATTCTGAGAATCCTGCTCTGTATGACACCAAATCAATTACTTCTCTGCTAGTCTGCTATTCTGCATATTGACTGATTGCTTGTCATATTGTCTGTCACTCCTGCTTTCCAGTGTGAACAATGCAAGAGAGGACAACGACTGAGTTATTGGACTTACTTTAGTTTTTGTAAATCTGCATTTTTACCTTGACAGCGCATAAACCACTCGATTATAACTGAACCTTGAACTGAAACCAGCAGAATTTATGACGCCATTGTCTTCTTGGAGCTTATTTAAGGCTGAATTGATTTTTCCTCCTCAATTTATGACACTTTCGTAACAGAGGGTAGAATATGGATAAGCCAATACATCTCTGTCTTTCTCATGCGATGCGGAAATTGATTGCAGCTGAGATTGATATTCGGCATCATAAAATAAGGTCAGCGGTTGAGTTCTTTTATTTGAAGAGACATTCGGTTTAGCCTAACAATCGTCCATGCTGCACTCCGATTCAAGCTTTATTGCAGAGGCAAACAACAGACGGAGGTCTCATCTTAAGCTTTATAGGCCGTCAGTGTCTCACAATGTTGATGTTTTTCTTTTGAGTCACATTTAAAAAGTTATTTGATTTATCAAATAGTATTTCAAAAACTGGACTTTAGGGCTGTGACTGACCGTTACCCTAAATCAGAGATTGCTTCATTTTTTAATCAAAGTTAAATTGTAAATTCTAGTTTCTATGTTGCAAACAATGTTTGGTTTTAATGCTGCATCAGCTCCTGATCAAAAATAGATTTGATTCAGAAATTATCAATGCTCTGCCTCCTTTGTAGCTTCATTGTTATGCAGTTCTCTTTTAGCCCAAAAAATTCAGTTTTAGGTTAACTTTAGTTGTCCAGACAAAAATGCAGGAGTAGAATACTAAACCAATTAAAACATTTTGATTTAAAAGCCTTCAAAAAAACACGATTTTAACCAAAACAACTTCCAAAACCAACATTGTATCCAAAAACTGAAAAAACAAATAAACAATCAAATGCAACATTTGAACCAATAAAACCAGATTTTGAACAAATATTTGAACTGACAAAACCATTTAGAAAACAAAATTTTAACCAAAAAAAATTCCCAAATTCAAACATTTCCAAAACATCTAAAACCAGCATTAGGACTTGCAAAACTAACATGAGGACCAAAAAAAAAAACCTTCCAAAACAGACATTAGGACTAACAAAACCTTCCAAAACCAACATTTAAACTAACAAAACCTTCTAAAACCAACATTTGGACATACAAAACCTTTGTAAAAAAAAAATTGAGAGAATTTTGGAGAATTCACTTTGAAGACCATTGGAGAATTTAGCCACAGTTACTGTGATAAAAAGTGTATCATCAAGAGTATCTGTTTTTTTATTTTTTTAACCTTGTAAAGTAATCCAAAGGCTGAATTGGACCTGGATGTTTGACACCCCTGATCCAAAACAAGGATTAAATGGACAAAACCAGCTACAATCAAAATCTTGCTGTTACAAGGTATACATCCTCTGATGACCTTGTTTTAAACATAGAACAGAAATAACTATGCTGGTTGAAACTTAATACATTTTTAACATTAACCCTTTTATCTCTACAAGGATACTGTAATTATAACAGTTTGCCTGGTTTTCTTGTCTTGTTTTTAATCACTGTGTCAGAAAATGTTGTTTTTAGTATAATTTTTTGCCAGTTTTCCTTTTCAGATTAAATAAAACTTTCAAAATATGGCAAATATCTGTCATTATTATTTTATAAAGGCCAGAACAGTGTGTAATAACAAGAAAAAGAAAAAAAAGAAAAATAATAAACGCTATAAGCGTACAGCAACAGAACTTTTGAGATTACAGAAATGAACCTCAAACTATTGTACAATTTTATTCTTTCAGTGTTCATTTCACTAGTTGTTGTATTCTAATATGTACAGGAGTTTTTTTTGTGTCCCTAATGCTTTGGCCACAGACATCATCTCCACCATGTAACGGTGGCATACCCAAATGGTTTCCTTTTTCAGGTGCCAGACAGTTTTTAAAAACTGACAAATATGACTTCTCACCACCTTTACATAATAATAAGAAAAAAATAAAGTTGCCCATGAATTTCAGTTTACCCACAAAACACAATCTTTTTCTTTAAATCAGTTCAACTTCATTTTGTCTTTTAAAGTTCCTTGTTTTACAATAACAATCCCCGAAACCAACATAAAGTATCAATTGTCATTCATTACATCAACAGTTAAAAAAAATAATAACTTAAAGTTCATCGCACCAACAGAAATGGTCCCTTTATAAATTTCCAGCAAGGTTTGATTACCGTAAAAATAAAGCTTGCGGGATATGTGAGAAAGTCTTACTTCAAATCAACAACGCAGAGTCAAGTTAGGGGGAAAATGATTTGGACAATCATGTCTTGTGGGTGTTCCAGATAGCCGCGAGTGGCCGAGCACACAAACTCAGGAGAGTGTTCCGTTACAAATGTCCGTTACCTTTCTGCCGCACGGGGGGGAATCAGGTACTCACGACATGCACTCTGTCACCGCAATAACGATCCAGATGTGTCGATGAGCGTGGTGTCCCTGTTCAGCTTTACCACAGCGCTCACTCCTTCTGGTGGCCTCACGCCACTGGTTGGGCTTAATTGAGACGCCGCTTCGGTCTCGCTGCTTAACAACACCGGCGCTCGTTCTCTCTCTCTCTTCTGCCAGCACGGCTCTCTCGCTCCGACGTCTAGGTTGCCGCACTGATTGACTTCACTCTGCTCGATCAGTTCCTCTTTTATCTTCCTCTTCCGTTTTTGAACTACGTCACACTTCCCTTGCACATTTTTTTATTTGATATTTAATATTTTATTTAATTACTTTGTTTCCCCAACCGGTAACATATATAATTTAAGGTTTATTTTTGATGCTAATAATAACTAAAATAAAAAGACTGCTACATCCACTCAGAAGGATTCCCCATCATCAGAACAATCAATTAGAAATATAAAACCAGTACCATAAGATTAGAGAAGATTTAAAAAAAAAAATTGTGTTTCTACACAAAAATTGGCAAAAGATAAAATAAAAAAGTATAATGATTATATAAAATAAAAATAATGAATGAATGAAGCAATATGTTCTTGAATTCCAGAGCATGAGCAGTAATAAAGCAAAATTATATATTGCCAATTAGATAAATTACACTATAAATTGGAAAACATTATTGTCATAAAGCTGTGAATTAACCCTTTGTATAAAAACTACATCCTATATCACTTACTGTGGTTAAGATGGTGACTGCTGTTCATCGTCTTCCACAAATCTCCCAGAGGCTGTCCTCCTTACAATCTTTCAACGAAAACTTACACACAAAAACAACTTTGATGTCAAGATCTTCTTGACATCTTTCTCCTCTATTTACAAATGTTTAGGTACTTAAATCTAACACCAAGTGTGACAAAAAAATGTCGGAAGAAGGCGAGTAAAATATGAAGAAAAGATATACTCTGGAGCGAATGTCACAGAATCACGGACGTAAAAACCGTATAAAAAAAACTGTAAAATCTAATGCTGATAAACCTATAACCACAAAGAAAACAACGCCTATACCATTATATACAATAAAAATGCAACCTTTAAATTTTAAATTTAAATAAACACTGTTAAAGTATTGCTTAAGTCATTCACAAGTAATCAATCCCTCATCGGTTACCGCTCTCCTACGCTCCACATAATTCCACAAAAAGTGGTTTTCAAAGTTTTAAATAAACTGAAACTAGAAGTATTTGTATCTTGGACTTTGATGTGGCTTGCTTTTGTTTTGGTTAAAAAGGTTGATGCTAAATCTAATAATTTATACACAATTGTTGCTTTTTACTTTTCTCTTATTGCCTTGTATATTGTAATAAACTCAATGTTTAATGATCCAGTAACCATAAACTGGTCATTTATTTGTTAAACACTAGTGTT
This sequence comes from Danionella dracula, assembly GCA_900490495.1. Taxonomy (NCBI): domain Eukaryota; kingdom Metazoa; phylum Chordata; class Actinopteri; order Cypriniformes; family Danionidae; genus Danionella; species Danionella dracula. The sequence continues at coordinate 19,340,075 of UELW01000334.1, forward strand.
GTTGTGTAAACTAATTGTACATTATGGAAGAGTCAATCAGTTACTAATACTGGTGTTATTTTAGACCCTTAAATTGAACATAATAACATTTCTCATAATAACCTCATAAAACAATGATAAATGGAGATAGTGAATAGGAAGAAACTTACACAGCCCATTCCAGCTTCTCGTTCTTGATCGAGTTGTACATCGACTGCAAGGAACAAAAAACAAGACTTAGTACACATTCCATTGCAGCATTACCAGTTTTACTCAATTCTGTGTTCCAGACTCGTAATCATATTTATAAAAGTGTCACGATTCCAGAGTTGATAAAAGCAAAGCTATTTGCAAATAAGTCCTTCTCCTCCATGATCCAAGCAGAGCCAGTGGAGATTGTTAAGGGGTACAAATACCTGGGGACTATTTCTGATGATCAGCTGAAGTTCTCATCTAATACTGAGGCCATCTTAATAAGTGCAGACAGCGATAATATCTTCCAAGGTGACTGAAATCTTAAGTAGGTTAAGGTATTTTTTCAAAGATAAACATGGTAGTGGGTGAATTTGACCCAAGAGACAATACAAGTTCGTGTACTCAAGATCAATACTGAATACCCAAACGTCCAAGTACATTAAAGATATATGGTATCGGGGCATCTCAACACAACAGTGTTTGCAGTCGCTAATCAAACCTCCCTCCATTAAGTTACGAAGTCATTTTATAAAGTGTTATTTATAAAGAGAGAGCGTCCTGTCTCGAGACTAATGGATCTTCCTCATGAAATAACTTCAGAAAAATTCATTGTGTAAATGTCAAATGATTCATTTGTAGTCATTATGCAAGTAAGCAGCTGTTTCTGGATGAAGCTTGAGGTAAAAGGTCAAGCTGTGAAACCTGTTAGCATGGGCAGATCACATGATTACTTATTCAAAGCTCGTTCAAAAGTTCCGTTCTCTATGACAGAGTATCTACCGTCATGTTGGATTAAATAGCAACAATAGCTTCCTTACATTCACTCCACTTTCAATGCCTACATTCTGATGTCACCTGCAAAGCTTTAGAGTAATTCCGCCTAGTGGTGAGGAGGTTTTAAAATGTATTATATTATAAATGTATAACTTAAATACTTTTTTGGCCAATAAATTGCTATTTGTTTATAATACTATTTGTTGTAACTTGCCCAAGATATATAATTTGGCAATTTTTAGCTAGTAAATATTTCTATACATTTACTCCAAAATTGGTATTCAACACCTAAAATCTTCGGTCGCCTGTAACATTTAAGTATAATGCCCCTTAGTGGTCCGGAGATATGAAAATTAGCACTTTCCCGCATTAAAGCCAGCGCACCTCCTTGTACAGCAGGAGAGTTTGGTGCGCTACGCGATTCATTCTCACATTGTTACATAAATAATTTCTGGATGGTAGGACCAGTTTACGAACTTTACAACTGTTGCAAGTGTGTCACTGAGGTCTCTGGACAGCTTTATTAACAATGAGTACTTGTCGATGGATTGTACAGTTGAACATTACTCGGTTAAGAGGTTGTTTTTGCAAGCGCAAACAAGCTTGCGTTTACCCTCAAAATAAATTTTTGCTCACTCAAATACATTTTTATACACAACAAGAACATTTCATTCACAAAACGCAGCTCATACGGATTGAAATTAACTTCTTGTGCTCTCAAAATTGCACTTGCGTGTAGAATTGTAAAATTAAATAACCCCATTTTTTCCTCCTCAACACTCCGCTCCACTCCAGGTTGACAACCACTACTTTAGTTTCCATACAATCTTGCGGTATTTAGCTGGCAAACTTTCAAAACCGCTGCCACGAATGGATAGTACGTTGACTGTTCGGTGCAATGTGTGGGCCGTGCAGGACAGGTGTTCACATGGAAGTAATGTTAGTCTCGTGGCAGCAAACATATTAAGAGAATTAAATTTTCGTTAAAAATGATTGCTTTAATGAATTCACTCCACATTTGGTATTCAACACCTGCAATCTTAGGTCATCTGCAAAGTTTATGGCCCCTAGTGGTGCAGAGACATGAAATTAGCCACTGAATTCATTTAAGCAGAAAGGTTTTAACAAATTCTCTCCAAACTTTAAGAAAGTGGCTAGCAAAGTTTTTGTATAATGCACTCTAGTGGTTTGGAGATTTGATAAAAGACTGCCTTTACCTTTTATCTCTACTAAACTTAAAAAAATTACAGATCGGGCCTCACTAATTTAAATCAAATATTTATTTTCTCAAAAAGCCATTTAATGAGTGATTTTCTTCTGAATGCTTGCCCCTGCATTACTGCTCGCACTTCATTTAGAAACAGTAGTCCTTTACAGTATTTTATGCTAGAATCCAATCTTTGATTTTTACAGGAATTATATAAATGTTTTTTTTTATATCTTTGTTTACATTTGACCTTAATTGTGGTTTTATGACATCTCCTTTAAGTCAAATTCTGACGTATTTTTGTTTTAAATACATTTCTGAAATCCCTGAGTCATCTCTCCATCGCAGTAAAACAAAGGATTAAAAAAAGACGTCACACACATTCCATTTGACTGTCAAGAGAGGAGTCTCCATGCTGAAAAGTATCCATGCTCATGTGTGTCCAAACACAAAAGCATTCTGATGAATGGTGGGGCGCCTCCAGGACAGTACACACATTAGACGGGCAGCATTACCGGCGCAACAGGAAACATACAGGCGAGAACGAAGAGCCTGTTACACTTTGTCATAAATCAACAATCAAACCCAGCAGCAAGTAAAACAGAGAGTTAGTTAGTACAGGTAAAGGCGACACATTAATGTTATCAAAATAACAGAACAATGCATCTCATTCGACAACTGCCATGAATGACCAAAGAGCCATCAATCATTTAAATAAAACTGCCGCCGGCTGCCTTCCTGTTCAGCACACACGAGGACACACGTCTGATGGAGAGGGAAATGCAGTATTCTGTGCAGCCAGAGTATAGCTGCGGGCACAAGTACAGCACCAGCGCTGCTCTTATCAAGAGCTTAAGTGTGTGACAGACATCTAGCTGTCAGCACTCTCTCCAAAGATCCCCGGTTCAATAACCCAGTGATTAGAGCGCACACTGCATCCCACCGCCGAAAAATTCATCTCCATTCCAGGCACACAAACCTCACAGCAGGCACCAGACTTGTTACCTTCTCTTTTTTGGGGAGTCCAGTGTTGAATTCGGTTGAATTGGAGACTTTGAGGGACTTGGAGCGGTGCTGAGGCTGACGCCTAACTGACTCCTCTCTGCCATACTTGACGGAGCCGCCGCCCCGCATTCGGACCTTTCCGGTCCCCTGAACGCTGTTCACCCCGATCATCTCCTAGGATTAAAGTGCTTCCACAAACACAGTAGATCAAGCGAGAGCCCGAGAATGCCTCCACACAACCGGAGTGATTCTTGAGTAGGCGGCGGAGAACAGGACCAGAGAGAGAGGAGATGGGAAGACGCAGAAAAGCTCAAGACCGGAGCAGAGCTGCTCTCTCCTGCATCACTCGCTGGAGTGTTTAGATACAGAGATAGTTTCCCTGGAAGCAACACGTCAGAGACTGGTGGAGTCAGATCAAGAGAGAGAGGGAGAGAGAGAGAAGGTGTGCTCCTCCCTTTAAGAATTGAGCCAATGTTGAGATCGATTAATGCATGCTTCAAAGTGACCACCAGAGCAGCACAAGCACTCCAGGACCCCATAGCATGGGACAACGTACATCCTGTACACTCTTAATTTAAGCTTCAATTACAGGAACGAACTTAACCTTCACAACTTTTGCTTTTAAACACACATTGTTAATATCTGTAAATGTAGTGTATCAAAAACAAAAATGTTTACAGATATTTTAACAAAAATATTCCTCTTAAACACAATAATTAACAATAATATACAGTCTCTTTAACACACCTGAGCAGTGTTGTTTTTTTTGCTTTAGATTCAGTTTTTGTCTTTTGGATGAAATGTTAATTTGTTTTTTGTCACATTTTAGTAGACGAAAATCCAAAACATTTAATCTCCAAAAAATAACTGTCTACTTTTAAAACACATTACCCTTCGTGTCTGGTCAAAAATAACACACACGCAAGCTAGTAGAACATAGTCTGGAACCGTTTAAAGTTAGAATTGATATTATTATGAATTATTTTGTGCTTGGATATAACATTTTGTAAACAGATACATATTTTTAAATAATTATTCTATTTTATTTTAACTTAGTTTTCTCCCCCTTGTGCAAGGTTTATTCAATAATTATATCAATAATTAAATTTTTTTATGTTAATTGAAATACATTAATATTGATTTTATTTTTAAGACAGCTTTTAAGAAATTCTGATAACCCTAAAAACATGAGAAGAAGTGTTCGCACAAATGTGCCAGAGAAGCTAAAATTATGAGTAGAAATATTATGTATTTTTGTCACAATGACCATTTGCACACAACTCAACAGTGTCCCTTATTCCCTTAACGGGAGAGAGGAGATGGAGAGAAGGAAAGAAAAGAAAGAAAAAAATGAAACAAACACAACAAGGAATAAAAATAAATACATATAAGGAAAAGAACGGTCTGAACCAGATTACTTGACTGGAGTCATGACAAGAATAATGGAACTGGAAACCCTTGTCAATCGTTTCTGATCACTCTGTAATCTCAAATCAGCAAAACACAAAATGTTACTTTTTTGAGAATCTCCATCAAGTCCAGCTTTAATACATTTTGGGAAATTTTTCTCTATACCCTGACACCCACAAACAGACCAAGGGTTGCATCATTCAGCAGCAGTGTGATGATAAAACAGCTTGTTTATGTATCTTGTGAACAGCAGGTAATGATGCAAAACAATGCAGAAGATGGTGATGTGGCTGCAATCCTACAGAGCTTCTGAATTTTTTTTTTGTTATTTTAACCTTTATTAATGTTAATCTCAGCAGGTTTACCATCCGGTTCCTTTACCTGGTCACTTGCCAGACAATATGCTTTACGGTGTGGAGTTAGTCAATGGCCTGATGCATCACCACCTCCATCTGTTCCCTACAGCGCAGCGAGCGTGTCAGTCTGAATGAATGTTTGTGTATCGACTGCTTCCCCAGCAACAGCTTTAATGCCACTGTTTCATTGCATGCTTACCTCATTGCATCTGCGTCTAATTTTGTTGTAATGATTTATATATGTGTAATTAATGAAGTAGAAAAATGTCAATTAAAATGTATGTAATAATTGCGACAATGCCACACCTCCAACCGAGTGCCAAAGGTGGATTTCCCAGTACGCATTTTGCAAACAGCTTTGTTGTGGTGTTTGAAGCTTTGTTAATGTATTTTCAGTCCTTCGATATAGCACTTTTTTAAGATGGAAGGGAGAGTGAGAGAAATGGAAAGCAGCCTTATGCAGTCTGCGCTTCATGGATTTAAAGATGCTGAATAATTGTAATATGCGTGTAAATGGAAACGCAAATGCTTCAGACTGTCCATTCTACTGAAAGGTTCAACGTCCTATCGAAAAGATTTTTAAAATCGACTTACATTTTTTTTAATTTAAAGAAAAAATAAGAAGGTGATAATTTTAATGCCAATTAAAAAAGAAATCACTCTCGTGAAGGACGAGCTGATTTTTTCTTATTAAAGACTAACTGAAATTTCTTCGATCATTACTTGATTTTACTCAAATGTTGAGTTTACGTAATATAGTTAAGTATTGGTAAAATGTTTCAATAAAAATTTGAGAGTACTAACAAAACTTACTTAGTAAATTTATACACAAAAAAATGTTAATACCAGGTCAGACTCTGGGTCATCAATTTAAAGGACCATTACATCATGCATAACCATTTTTATTGATTATATAATGTGCTCCTTATTTAAAGTTTTGAAAGCAGCGATCACCGCTAATGTTTCACCAATTTCAGGCCAACGGAAAGGTTTGCATAGCAGGGGGTGTGGTCGAAGGAAGATGAGGTACACACCCTGTTTTGTGGAGCACAACCATTTGAAGAGATTCAAAGGCATTAAATACAGTCTAGAGGGGTCAAATATTTATTTTAAATTAATAAATATGCTACCTTTAATATAAAATTAAATCAAAACATTTTTACCTTGCATCACTAAACTATGAAAAACGTAGCCATGAAACAATGAATAAAACACTGCATGCACTAATAGTATGATAGAAGAGCATTAATATCCACTAGTTCTGTGAGGGGCTTAAGAGCTCTGGAGGGACAAAGTGACTGCATGAGTGAAAAAGAGCTAAAGATTTGAAGTGACGTGAGGAAAAGCTACCTCTGGCAAAGTTTAGCTCTGTGATCTTTGTGCAGAGCAGAGAAATGCCAGCGGGCATTGGCACTTAGAGCACAGTTAGCTCAACAGGGGGGTCACCGGGGGGGAAAAAAAGTTCTTCTGTGAGGCCAGTGGTCAAACTGTAGCATTGTGTTCTTTCAAAACCACATCAAATGTCTACTAATTCGATTAATTTTTGAACACATAAATATGTACAATAATCAATTAAAGCCTGCATGAGGAGGAAAGAAAGAGAGCATTAATAAAATTAGCTCATAAAACAAAATGAAAAAAAGTAAATAGTATTTTTTTTACTTAACAGAATTAATTATTTATATTTATATGTATAATTGTGTTCATTGTAAAAGCATTTACACACATGATTACCATTTACTCAATTAGTTGACTAACTAAAAATTAAATAAAAATTTTTTTTTTTAATTATATCTTTACTAAATTAATCTCAGTGTTGTATGACTGTGTTAACATAGAAAATAAACTCTTCAGAGATTATCTTATAATTTGTTAAATGAGGGTTTAGCTTGGTAGCTTGTTTTACTTAATAATTAAATACTAGAAGATCAGACCTCGGTTCAACTCAAAGTGTTATATTTGACAGGGAGCTGGATTATTTGAACTTGAAAAATTGGGTCCCGAGCACAAAAAGGTGACAAACACCTGGTTTAGATTTCTGCTAAAAAAGTCCACTTCTTACAAAAACACTGCAGATTCTGGAGTACAACAGCAGTATTTTGTTACTGAAGTGACTGTAGATCGACGCGAATGGCTCTGTTTAGCATAACGTGACGTACGTTCCGCTTAAACCCTATTCCAGGGGTCCCCAATTATTTTTACCCAAGGACCAAGTTGTACAAACCAGATAGCTTTGACCATTGAGGCCCCCTCCGCTTTTCCTCCACCAAAATCAAATAACAACCCCCTCAATTAAAGATATTTCAAATAAAGACATTTAAAACAACATATTGCAAAAAACTATTTTTACATTTATACTCCTTATCTTTGATCATTATTCAAATACAAGGAACACATTTTTGTTATGCACCTGTTTTATGTTATTACACAATTAAATACAAAGAGAGAGAGAGGAAAATGAAATGAGAGAGAGAAGTTGAGAGAGGAGATAGGGGAAAGAGAGAGGATATATAAAAGAGAAAGCAAAGAGAGAAAGGAGAGAAAAATAGGAGATAGGAGAGAAAGAGGGGAGAGGAGAGAGAGAAAAGAGATTGAGAGTATAGATAGGGAGAGAGCAAGAGGGGAGAGGAGACAGAAGGAAATATAGAGGAAAAAAGAGAGGAGAGAAAAAAATAAAGAAGGAGGAGCTTGTAGTCTGTAAGCAGGCAAGTGGATTCCTCATGGACCGTACCAGACTTTATATCTGAAGCTAAATACGTGTGTGACGTCAAATCATCGTCGGTAAACATATAATGTAGAGTTAAGTAGTCTACACTACAGCCCATGTAAGGGGCCACAGCCCGGCTATGTAAGGGGCCACAGGCAGCTATGTACTGATCACTGCCCTATTGTATCCCCATGTTCAGATTTTTTGGAGGGGTTGTGAATTTAAACAGGAATTGAAAATAAAAGTCAAACGCTGGATGTCAGCCATCTTTAGAAAGTAACTGCCTGCTACGTTCCATTGTCTCACACATTGAAATGCAACCGATGCATAATTAAGATTTCTCTGAAAGCATTCTGATGGTTTGCTTTGATGTGATGTTCAAGCTTGAGGAGATTAAAAGTGTTTGAGGCTGGCTTAAGAAAGTTCGATCCATGAAATAAAAGTAATTCACAGCTGATGTAAACTAATTGAATGAAATATTTATAGCAGCTATTTACACCTTTGTGTTCAAGGAGAGCATGTTTGCTATCAGACTATTCATTCGATCTGATCGCTCATAAATTGGGAATGATTTGTAGTTAGCAACTTTCTGAACAGAAACACCTGCGCACTGTTGCTCTCATACAAGAGAATGTGAGTGTACGAACTAAACAAACTCTTTCTCTTCACAAACCATTCCCAACAGAGTTCTCAGATGACATCAGATGCATGCACGGTTGCTATGGTGATAAGTATCCAGGTGCAATGGCTTTTTTGTATGTTATTGTGGCCATAACATTTTTAGATAGCACTTAATAACTACACACTAAGAATAACTAACTAAGCATTAGATAATAGTTAATAAATCATTTATAAAGCATTGTTTCTATGTTAATACACATTTGTAAGTAGTTGATTAGTATAACTATGTGCTTTATTCTTGGTTTACAAGAGTATATACAATACGCCTAATAACATTAATTTCATGCTTTATTGATTATCAGGTAATAATTTATAAATTAATTTGTTTCACTATTTAAAAAACATTTAGTCATTAGTTCAAAGTGATTCATGAGCTTGTTTAGCGTGTGTTAATATTCAATTATTAAAGTATTTAATTAACTAATTAACACCTTCTAAATGATCTCATGACTGCCTTAAAACTAATAACTAACTGTTTTTTAAATAGTGAAAATTTTAATGTATAAATGATTAACTGATCCTCAATAAAGCATGAAGTTAATGTTACTAAGCATTTTATATCGACATAGAAACTTATAAACCAAGAGTAAACCCCTTAATGTTCAATTTATAAACTACTTTCAAATGTGTATTAATATAGAAACAATGCTTTATAAAATATTTATTAAATATTTGCTAATGCTTAATTAGTGATTCATAATAATTATAATGGTTTCAACTGTACTAGCACTTTGGTGCACACTCCAATTCCAATTCCCTCTTAATATAGCAAATGACGTTATACACATTATTACAACACACAGTATTCAACTACATTGTGTGCAAAGTTATTAGGCAAGTTATATTTTTGAGGATTCATTTTATCATTGAGCAACTACTATATTCTAAATCAACCCAAAAGACACATAAATATCAAAGCTGAATATTTTAGGAAGTTGGAGTTGGGCTTTTTTAGTTTTTGCTATCTTAGGAGGATATCTGTGTGTGCAGGTAACTATTGCTGTGCAGAATTATTAGGCAAATTAATAAAAAACAAATATACACCCATCTCACTTATTTATTTTTGCCAGGCAAACCAATATAACATCTCTAAATGTACAAATACACATTTCTGACATTCAAAAACAAAACAAACAAATCAGAGACCAAAATAGCTTCTTTACAAGGACACTCAAAAGCCTGCCATCCATGGATTCTGTCAGCTTCTTGATCTGTTCACCATCAACATCACGTGCAGCAGCAACCACAGCCTCCCAGACACTGTTCAGAGAGGTGTACTGTTTTCCCTCCTTGTAGATGAAGGACCACAGGTTCTCTATGAGGTTCAGATCAGGTGAACAAGGGGGCCATGTCATTATTTTTTCATCTTTTAGACCTTTACTGGCCAGCCACGCTGTGGAGTATTTGGAGGCGCTGACCTCCATGAAAATCATGTTTTTCTTGAAAGATGCAAAGTTCTTCTTGTACCACTGCTTGAAGAAGGTGTCTTCCAGGAACTGGCAGTAGGACTGGGAGTGGAGTTTGACTCCATCCTCAACCCGAAAAGGTCCCACAAGCTCATCTTTGATGATACCAGCCCATAGCAGTACCCCACCTCCACCTTGCTGGTGCCAGAATCGGAGTGGCGCTTTCTGCTCTTTACTGATCTAGCCACGGGCCCATCCATCTGGCCCTCAAGACTCACTCTCATTTCATCAGACAATAAAACCTTAGAAAAATCAGTCTTGAGATATTTCTTGGCCCAGTCTTGACGTTTTATCTTGTGTCTCTTGTTCAGTGGTGGTCGTTTTTCTGCCTTTCTTACCTTGGCCATGTCCCTGAGAATTGCACACCTTGTGCTTTTTGACTCTCCAGTGATGTTGCAGCTCTGAAACATGGCTGAACTTGTAGCAAATGGCATCTTGGCAGGTTCACGCTTGATTTTCCTCAGTTTTTGGGAAGTTTATTAGCGCCTTCTTCTGTCAACGCGCTTCTTGCGACCCTGTTGGCTATGTGCCATGAAACGCTTGATTGTTCTGTGATCACGCTTGAGAAGCTTGGCAATTTCAAGGCTGCTGCATCCCTCTGTTAGACATCTCACAATTTTAGACTTTTCAGAGTCCGTCAAGTCTCTCTTCTGACCCATTTTGCCAAAGGAAAGGAAGTTGCCCAATAATTATGCACACCTGATATAGGGTGTTGATGTCATTAGACCACACCCCTTCTCACTAGACAGATGCACATAAGCTGATATACTTAATTGGAAGCAGGCTTTCAAGCCTATACAGTTTGGAGTAGGACAACATGAATAAAAATTATGTGGTCAAAAAACTTATTTGCCTAATAGCTGCACACAGTGTGTATATATATCCATAGTACACAGTAGATAGTTGTGTTTAATGTAAAACTAAAGTGGAAACTGCCAAACATGTCTTATGAATGTGAAACAGCTAAAATCTTTCACAAATCTTGATGTAATTGATTAACTCAAAACAAAAACAAATGGACCTGCTCTAATTCAGAGATGTGTAATAAAGACCAGCAAAAAATATTCAGTTTGTTGATAATAAATGTATTGTTATGATGACATTTTATGTACATAAATGTAGATTTGCTCAACTTAATTTAATTTGGTAAGTTTAATTCCATATCATTTTCTTTCTCTTTGCCTGTTCTTTTGTGTGGATACACATATATAAAACAGTTGATTATATTTGATGTGTTTTAGAATATAAGGTAATCTTTTCCTAGTTTGTTACCAATTTCCGATACTTTTAGTTTTGAAAATGTAAGGTTTGTGGTTGGTTACTAAGTCGTTTATTTAAAAAATATCTAATTTAAAAAGAGTGTAGTGTGTTGTTTTTTAAATAAAAATAATTTTATTGTTTTATGCCACTCACAATATCTTTGGATACCTTTTGCTACAATGCTTGTTATAAAATATGACAGAAACTGGCATCCAAATTTACAGCTGCCTATTATCAGACCTATTAAATCATACTTTAACATAGTTTTGTTGTGGAGTGTTACATAGAATGTCTTGTTCTTCTAGAGTTTGCTTGTTGTGTGCATGTCCGTGTCCTATCCGTTTCCAAATCTAGGTTGCACCCATTTACTCTCACCAGCGCTCCAGTCTCTCTCTCATCCATCGAGCAGGATGTCAGTCACAATTACACCTGGTGACGTCATCATGACACCACCCAATCAGAACGCTCCAAAACTGGCTCATTTGGCTCATCAGTCTCCAGAAACCATTGTTGACTAGCTCTGATCAAGATCCTACCCTGTTGTGCGTTTTCTAGTCGAGTTGTGTAATATAGATAGTGTTGGGTGTTGTCACGCTGCCAGTAGTTTTGAGTGTTCTGGTTATCCAGAAACATTGGCTTGGTTTGTCTTTCTAAACCTCTGAATGGAGAGAAAGACAGACATCATGTTCCATACACTGAATTTTGACCCTTTCATACTTCCATGCACTGCATTTATGATCCTATCATCCTTCCATCACTAACTTTTTGATCCTATCATCCTTTCATACACTGAATTTTGACCCTTTCATACTTCCATGCACTGCATTTATGATCCTATCATCCTTCCATTCATTGACTTTTTGATCCTATCATCCTTTCATACACTGAATTTTGACCCTTTCATACTTCCATGCACTGCCTTTATGATCCCATCATCCTTCCATTCACTGACTTTTTGATCCTATCATCCTTCCATACACTAAATTTTGACCCTATCATACTTCCATGCACTGAATTTATGATCCTATCATCCTTCCATACACTGAATTTTGATCATATCATCCTCATTCACTGAATTTTTGATCCTATCATACTTCCATGCACTGAATTTATGATCCTATCATCCTTCCATTCATTGACTTTTTGATCCTATCATCCTTTCATACACTGAATTTTGACCCTTTCATACTTCCATGCACTGCATTTATGATCCTATCATCCTTCCATTCACTGACTTTTTGATCCTATCATCCTTTCGTACACTGAATTTTGACCCTTTCATACTTCCATGGACTGAATATATGATCCTATCATACTTCCATACACTGAATTTTGATCATATCATCCTCATTCACTGAATTTTTGATCCTATCATCATTCCATACACTGAATTTATGATCCTATCATCCTTCCATTCACTGACTTTTTGATCCTATCATCCTTTCATACACTGAATTTTGACCCTTTCATACTTCCATGCACTGCATTTATGATCCTATCATCCTTCCATTCACTGATTTTTTGATCCCATCATCCTTTCATACACTGAATTTTGACCCTTTCATACTTCCATGCACTGCCTTTATGATCCCATCATCCTTCCATTCACTGACTTTTTGATCCTATCATCCTTCCATACACTGAATTTTAACCCTATCATACTTCCATGCACTGAATTTATGATCCTATCATCCTTCCATACACTGAATTTTGATCATATCATCCTCATTCACTGAATTTTTGATCCTATCATACTTCCATGCACTGAATTTATGATCCTATCATCCTTCCATTCATTGACTTTTTGATCCTATCATCCTTTCATACACTGAATTTTGACCCTTTCATACTTCCATGCACTGCATTTATGATCCTATCATCCTTCCATTCACTGACTTTTTGATCCTATCATCCTTTCGTACACTGAATTTTGACCCTTTCATACTTCCATGGACTGAATATATGATCCTATCATACTTCCATACACTGAATTTTGATCATATCATCCTCATTCACTGAATTTTTGATCCTATCATCATTCCATACACTGAATTTATGATCCTATCATCCTTCCATTCACTGACTTTTTGATCCTATCATCCTTTCATACACTGAATTTTGACCCTTTCATACTTCCATGCACTGCATTTATGATCCTATCATCCTTCCATTCACTGATTTTTTGATCCCATCATCCTTTCATACAATGAATTTTGACCCTTTCATACTTCCATGCACTGCATTTATGATCCTATCATCCTTCCATTCACTGACTTTTTGATCCTATCATCCTTCCATACACTGAATTTTAACCCTATCATACTTCAATGCACTGAATTTATGATCCTATCATCCTTCCATTCACTGACTTTTTGATCCTATCTTCCTTTCATACACTGAATTTTGATCATATCATCCTCATTCACTGAATTCTTGATCCAATCATCATTCCATACACTGAATTTTTGATCCTTTCATCCTTCCATACACTGAATTTTGACCCTATCATACTTCCATGCACTGAATTTATGATCCTATCATCCTTCCATTCACTGACTTTTTGATCCTATCATCCTTTCATACACTGAATTTTGACCCTTTCATACTTCCATGGACTGAATTTATGATCGTATCATCCTTCCATTCATTGACTTTTTGATCCTATCATCCTTTCATACACTGAATTTTGACCCTTTCATACTTCCATGCACTGCCTTTATGATCCCATCATCCTTCCATTCACTGACTTTTTGATCCTATCATCCTTCCATACACTGAAATTTGATCATATCATCCTCATTCACTGAATTTTTGATCCTATCATACTTCCATGCACTGAATTTATGATCCTATCATCCTTCCATTCACTGACTTTTTGATCCTATAAATCTTCCATACACTGAATTTTGATCATATCATCCTCATTCACTGAATTTTTGATCCTATCATACTTCCATGCACTGAATTTATGATCCTATCATCCTTCCATACACTGAATTTTGATCATATCATCCTCATTCACTGAATTTTTGATCCTATCATCATTCCATACACTGAATTTATGATCCTATCATCCTTCCATTTACTGATTTTTGATCCTTTCATCCTTTCATACACTGAATTTTGACCCTATCATACTTCCATGCACTGAATTTATGATCCTATCATCCTTCCATTCACTGACTTTTTGATTCTATCATCCTTCAATACACTGAATTTTGACCCTATCATACTTACATGGACTGAATTTATGATCCTATCATCCTTCCATTCACTGACTTTTTGATCCTATCATCCTTCTATACACTGAGTTTTGCGTATGCGCTTACACATTTTATTTTCTCTTCTAAAAATACACAAACTATCTATTACTAACTATAACGATAAACACACACACTCACACATGCACGCAGAGAGAATAAATGATTGGCAACTGTACTTTGAAATCTAATATCAAACAGCTTAAGCTGATAACCCATAATTGTGAATCTCTTCAAACATCTGTCTTTAGGACAATTCATGGCGTTCAGCTATGAATCGATTGCACCGTCAGCAAGTAATAAATGCGCTTCTACCGTGTTCTAGAAGTTCTTTGGATCGGTGAGGTTCCTTGCATCGTCCATGCTAAGATGGCTGAGTTGATGATGAGAAATTGAATCGAACTCAGGAAAGAGTCACTGATAGTCTGGGAAAAGCTTCACATGAGTTGCAAAGTTTGTAAAGTTCAGAAGTCGAGGCTCGATAATATGGGGCCCTGGCTTCTTTTATTTCAAAACAGCGGCAACACGAAGAGAGAAGGTGGGAGGGGGAAGAGAGAGAGAGCGGAGAGAGCAAACAGGGAGAAGAAGCAAGAGAAAAAGTAGAAAAAGTGAATGCGCTTTAGCGCAGGCTCTCTTGAGGAGCGAGGCGGGGCTCTGCCTCACGGAGCTTCGCTAATGAGATTACTTTGAAATCGAGCTGTAATGACGTCACAGACTCGAGGAAGGACCGGAACGAAACTCATAATTCGTATCAGTTAATATAAGTGATTTTATCTGATAAAGAGAATATCAAGTAACTTCTACTAAAAGTCACCATTCCAGAAATAGTATTTCCAGCAGAAGTGTGATTCAAAATAGTCTTTGGCCCAATGAGAGTGAGCCGAGGGTCTGAGCTCTTAAGCGACTCTGGAGACCATCATCTGTCGGACTGTCGATCCAAGGGAGTGTGAGTGATAGTTCCGTCTCTGACCTCTGTGGCGCCAGGATGCCCTTTTGGCTAGGAGTTAGGCTGATGGAATGTTCCCAGAGATCAGGAGATTCTAGGTTCGCAGAAAGTGTGTGCCTTGGTGAAGGGAGAGACATACGTTACACTTCACTGCCTTCCTGAACCTTCAAAATTAGATATTTGGCTCCTCGAGCGGCTGAAAACTTTCATAAATGAAGCTGAATGTCTTCATTGTTCGATCCACTTCTCCTTTAAAGTAAAAGTCTGAGTCATTCTGTGTCTGTGCTACCTGTACACAGCCCATAAAAAGCGCATAAAGAATGGTGTCTCATGGAGTTGGCTGAGGACATTAACAACAGATGTTCGGCGAGGGCACTTGGTTTCGGTGGCGTTTTATATAAGGCCTTGTAAAGTGCTCTCTGAAGCTGCTGACAGGTTATCAAGCATGCCATCCACATCCTGTGGTATCCGTTTTCTGCAGCATCTGCAGCATCCAGAGGAGGCGTGGGGTGTTTAATTAATATATCTCTGCTGATTTTAGCAGATTCCGTCCAGAAGGTCTCCAGTTCTCACAGCGTAGAGGGATGATCACAACAAAACCGTAAGGTTAGGTGGAAAAAACTCTAAAAAAAAAGCTAAAAAAAACTCTACATTAAAGTTTACTCTATAATCGATACTTGGAATTAGTGCTTTGGTTAAAGAAGGGATCTCTCTTGTTTGGACAAAAATGTGTAATTCACAAACCTGTAATAAACAGCTACAGCTCGTTCAGAATGGAGTGGCTCGAATACTAACCAAAAACAAAACACATTTCTCTAGTTCTCTACACTGGCTACCGGTCTCCTTCAGAATAGATTTTAAAGTTCTGCTGCAAACATATATAACTTAGCACCTAAATACAGCAAGGTATTTTGCGCTTTTCCACTGTGTACTGCCCATGGAACTGACACCTTTTTGGTTCCTTCTTCGAGCTGGTTCCACAACCGATGCTAAAACCGTAACCAACCCTATTCACGCTGATTGGTCACTCAAGCATGACGTACGCCAATATTTTGGCTGCGTCATTAACTCCCACAAAGTTGATATACACATGTGATGAGTGGATCCATCATTCACGAAAGAGAAAACAGCTTTATTGTTGTAATATTGATGCTTGCGCAAAACACAAAGCCATGTCTGAGAAATCTTGGTCAAACGAGGAAGTTCAGACCTTCCTGACGATGATCGTGGAGGAGTGAATCCAACAAGATCTGGATGGCGCGAATCTCTGTCGCACTCTTTATTACGTCAACGTGGGGCTTATTTGCCTATTTAACATACTGACACTATAAACAATGGGAAAGCAAAGCTGGCAATACTACACCGAACTGAACTGTGTTATACTGTGCCGTGTTGTATAATGGAAAAAAAGCCATAACAGACATGCTCAGTGAATACACACCAAACAGGGAACTGAGATCCCTCAGATCAAATAAATTAGATATAACCCGGGTTAATTCCAAACGGTAAATACTCCTTTAATTACAATGTGGCCCACAGATGGAACCAGCTTCCAGATATCAAGGGTGCTAACACTTTAGTCACTTTTAAATCCAGGCTTAAGACACACCTGTTTAGTTGCGCTTTTGTCGCCTGAGCGACAATGTCCAAACAACTATTTTATCTCTCCATTACTCTATGTTAATCTACATCAAAAAATTTAGTTTTTTATTCACTATTGATTTTAATAAATGTACCATCTTTTCATTCCTTTCTAATGTAAAACACTTTGAATTACCCTGTGTATGAAATGTGCTATACAAATAAACTTGCCTTGCTTTTTCACAAGCAGTCTGCAAAAGCAGGTGTACAAAATGACAGCATGATCTTACACTCTAGCACCTATCCAAATAATGGAAGTGTGCAGACTTCAACATTTTAGTTTCATTTGCTTCAGTGATTCATGAAGTTAGTACTTAACCCCTTAGAAAGTATTGAACATTTTTCACTTTAAATGGTAAAACTCCTTGAGTGCCTACGAGGTGTTGTAGTTCACAACTAGTGGAAATTTTTGTATCAATTCAGAAAAAATTTAATGACAACTTTACCTTGAGAATTTTGGAAATAATCTAATGAGGTTAAAAACCTTACAGGAGTTTATAAAAACTGTCATTACAAACTTAACTTTAAACATTCTGTTTATAGGCTGGCATGAATTAGTTTTAGTCTTTTGAAGAAAATGATCATTAGCTTTATCCACATGACATTTTTAGACAACGGTTTAGTCACCAAAAAATAAAAGGTTTTAGTACATTTTATTTAATTGATTAATATATAAACACGTCAAATTTATTGAGTTTACAGAGCAGCAGATGTTTATCAAACGAAGTTTTGGTACCAGATCGTGACCAAAGGGTATCAAACTTATCCCATTAGGGACTTCAGCTATCACAGGGCTTGATCTGAGAAATACAGAGAGGAGTACAGAACACCCAGCTGCCCTGAAACACTGACGCCTCAGCTTCCATTTGATTTCTTATTTTATTAATTTCTTTTTTAAACTGCTGCCATGATCCAGCAACAGAAGAGGAGCATCTCTCTCCAAGACTTCCCTCTTGTCTCCAAAAACAGCATGCATTACTGATAAATCCAAAATCAAAGCATGCTTTTTTTTACAATGCTTGTATCAGGTTTGTGTTAACCGATCAGCATGTGATTCAATGAAAACAAGTGAAAGCATCCGAGGTTTTAATCTGTTATTTGTGTCCATCAAGCACTTTTTAAAGCATCGTTTCACACCGAGCAGAGCTGGAAGATTGTTCACGTCTTACCTTTAGAAGTTCCCGAGGGAAATCTTGTCTGGCGTTGAGTCCGTCCAGGTTATTGATGAATTCCTGGCATGTCATCTTCTTTCCGATATTCTGTGGAGCAGGAGAAACATATATCCAGCAGTTAATGGGATGGGAGGGCACTGCATCATCCAGATTTAACCCTGCAGACCTGACGCAACTTTCTATGACAAGAGCAGAGGAGCGGAGCTCTAATGAATTCTCACCGCCGCCACAGCATGAACTCCAGCGATGGCTTTAAATCCCTCACTTTTGCGCTCTCATCACATTTAATGAAGAGATGCTGGGATTATACGCACTGAAAGATTTTCTCCAGGTTACATAGCAATTTTTGCATAAAGCCTTTTTTTTTTTGCAAAGCATACTATTGCACAGATAAGAAGCTAGAGACAATCTGAATTTAAATTGTAACTTAATAAAGCTGAAAATTGAACATCTGAAATTCAGTGATGCAAATAAAGGGGTTATAAATAAATTGAATTATTAATGGCACGTAATCAAAACAATTATTGTTTTCCCAGTTATAACGTCATTGCCGATATTGTCCATAAAATATGCATTGATTGGCAAATGCTTGAAGTTTTACTCCACGTCAGCCAATCAGAGGCTGGATAGGGCGGGCATTTACGGACAAACACAAGAAAGCATCAATCGATTAAAAGCTTACTTTATTTTGTCCTCCACATACACTTATAACCCAGACAAAATTAAACAAAATAGTTGTTTAATATTTATTGTTATTAGTTTAGTTTTGGTAAGTTTCTTTGGAATGATGATGAGTTATTTACAAGTTATGTGCTGTGCAATAAATATTGTAGGTTCTAAACCAGTTATTGTGGTTTATTGGTCAGTTAATGTTAATATGTGTGCATGTGCTCATGTCCACTGTCAAGGTATGCTGCATAAAGTAGAAATACGTTGTAATGTAAAACTATTTTTAAAAGTTGAAGAAATAATAAATATGGTGTTGAATAATGTAATTTAAGTAAAATACCTTTTCTCCTGCTCAGAGGACGATCAGCCTATAGATAAATTCAAACATGATTTTACCTCAGAGGAAGTGCAGCACTAATACCACAAGGATGAAGATCACTACTGCAATCGTTTCAAGGTTTAAAGACCTAAAGTTTCTTCCCAAAAGGAAAGTAATGGTGCTGTTAATGGCAGAGAGTCCTGGTGGAAAAAAAGAGTCTAAAGTGACCCCAAACTAACAGCCATCAAAGAGAAGCAAAAACTTCATTTGGAGGATACTGATGACTTATTGCAGAAATGTTGTTTACATGACAAAATCTGTTAAAGTAAAAAAATGCACGCATTATTAGAAACGCCTAACCATTTTCCAAATAATGCAATTATCTAATCAACCAATCACATGGTAGTTGTGTCAATGCATTTAATAACCCTAACCTTAACTCCAAACTGAATGTCAGAATGGGAAAGAAAGGCTACTTAAGCAATTTTGAGCAAGGCAGTTGGTACAGGAGTATTTCACAATCTGCTCAGTTACTCAGATTTTCACGCACAACCATTTCTAAGGTTTACAAAGAATGGTGTGAAAAGGGAAAAACACCCAGTATGCAGCAGTCCTCTGGGCGAAAATGCCTTATTGATGCTATAGGTCAGAGGAGAATGGGCCGACTGATTGAAGCTGACGGAAGAGCAACTTTGACTGAAATAACAACCGAAGTATGCAGCAAAGCATTTGTGAAGCCACAACACGCACAACCTTGAGACGAATGGGCTACAACAGCAGAAGACCCCACCGGGTACCACTCATCTCTACTTCAAATAGGAAAAAGAGGCTACAATTTGCACAAGCTCACGAAAAATTGGACAGTTGAAAACTGGAAAAATGTTGTCTGGTCTGATGAGTCTACCATTTGAATGTCTCAACCGAAATCGAGAGTCAGATATTGGCGTAAACAGAATGAGAACATGGATCCATCATGCCTTGTTACCACTGTGCAGGGTGGTGGTGGTGGTGTAATGGTGTGGGGGATGTTTCCTTGGCACATTTTAGGCCCATTAGTGCTAATTGGGCATCATATCAATGCCACGGCCCACCTGAGCATTGTTTCTGACCATGTCCATCCCTTTATGACCACCATGTACCCATCCTCTGATGGTACTTCCAGCAGGATATGCACCATGTCACAAAGCTCAAATCATTTCAAATTGGTTTCTTGAAAATGCCAATGCATTCATTCATCCCACAGTCACCAGATCTCAACCCAATAGAGCATTTTTGGCATATGGTGGAATGGGAGCTTCATGCCCGGGATGTGCATCCCACAAATCTCCATTAGCTGCAAGTTACTATATTATCAATAGAATGCTTTTAGCACCTTGTTGAATCAATGCCACGTACAATTAAGGCAGTACTGAAGGTGAAAGGGGGTCAAACGCCATATTAGTCACACAATAATTAATTTCCCTGGTAATTAGTTACTTTTATAATGGTGTCATTCAGTTATTGACTCAATTACAATTCGCAAAAAGTAGTTAGTAACTGTAACTAATTACTTTTTAAAGGCATGTTCCCAACACTTCTGAAATGTGAGATGATGTTTCAGGCAGAAATATTTATAGACGTATTATGAAACTTTATTTTATTTTATTATGAAATCCTAGACTGCAGATATCAATTTTGAAAGAAATCAAGATTCAAACTGCAAAATTCAGGTTGTGAAATTCAGATCACACAGAAAGTAGGTCAGGGATGAACCAGGTAAAAGTAGAAGATCCCTAAACAATCGATGAAGCGTTTTGGCTAATGTGTGACTTTTCCTGGACATCCTCTTTCGTGATTTATTCTCTTTATCAAGTTGTTCTCAGTTGTTAGATTCTTCAATCTAGCCACACGGGTTTCAAGCCAGTGACTTCTGTGCCGGTCCCAAGCCCGGATAAATAGAGAGGGTTGCGTCAGGAAGGGCATCCGGCGTAAAACATGCCAAAACCAAATATGCAAGTCATCAATTCGATTTCCATACCGGATCGGTCGAGGCCCGGGTTAACAACGACCGCCACCGGTGCTGTTGACCTACAGGGTGCCGGTGGAAATTTGACTACTGTTGGTCAAAGAAGGAGAGGAGGGAGAAGGATTCGTAGGCAGAGAGAGAAGAGGAGAGGCAAGAGTATAGGTCTGAGAATAGGGACTCTCAACGTTGGTACAATGACCGGGAAAGGTAGAGAGCTGGCGGACATGATGGAGAGAAGGAAGGTAGATATTCTGTGTGTGCAGGAGACCAGGTGGAAGGGTAGCAAAGCGCGTAGTATTGGAGGGGGATACAAACTGTTTTACTATGGTGAGGATAGGAAGAGAAACGGGGTAGGAGTGATCCTGAAGGAGGAGTTTGTGAGGAATGTTTTAGAGGTGAAAAGAGTGTCTGACAGGGCGATCAGTTTGAAGTTAGAGATTGAAGGGGTGATGTTGAATGTAGTGAGTGATTATGCTCCACAAGTAGGCTGTAAGCTGGAAGAAAAGGAGAGATTCTGGAGTGAGTTAGATGAGGTGATGGAGAGTATTCCCAGAGGGGAGAGAGTAGTAGTGGGAGCAGACTTCAACGGTCATGTTGGCGAGGGCAACAGAGGTGATGAGGAAGTGATGGGCAGGTTTGGTGTTAAGGAAAGGAACCCAGAAGGACAGATGGTGGTGGACTTTGCCAAGAGGATGGAAATGGCTGTAGTTAACACTTATCCAAGTGGTGGAAGTTGAAAAAGGAAGACGGTGGTGAGGAATTCAGACAGAAGCTGAGACAGGCTTTGGGTGGTCAGGAAGAGCTTCCAGAGGACTGGGAAACTACAGCAGAAGTGATCAGGGAGAAAGGTAGGAAGGTGCTAGGTGTGTCAGCAGGAAGAAGGAAAGAAGATAAGGAAACATGGTGGTGGAATGAGGAAGTACAGGACATCATCCAGAGGAAGAGGCTAGCTAAAAAGAAGTGGGACATCGAGAGGACTGAAGAAAGTAGGCAGGACTACAAGGAATCACAGCGCAGGGTGAAGAGGGAGGTGGCAAAGGCCAAACAGAAGGCATATGATGAGTTGTATGCCAGGTTAGACACGAGGGAAGGTGAGAAGGAATTGTACAGATTAGCGAGACAGAGAGACAGAGATGGGAAGGATGTGCAACAGATAAGGGTGATTAAAGATAGAGATGGAAGGGTTCTAACAAGTGAGGAGAGTCTGCAGAGAAGATGGAAGGAGTATTTTGAGAAGTTGATAAATGAGGAGAATGAGAGGGAAAGAAGGGGGAAGAGGTGAACATTGTAGAGCAGGAAGTTGAAAAGATTAGAAAGGATGAGGTGAGGAAGGCTCTGAGGAGAATGAAGAGTGGAAAGGCTGTTGGTCCAGATGACATCCCTGTGGAGGTGTGGAAGTGTCTAGGAGAGACAGCAGTGGAGTTCCTATTTAGGTTATTCAACAGGATTCTAGAGAGTGGGAAGATGCCTGAGGAATGGAGGAGAAGTGTCCTAGTGCCAATCTTTAAGAACAAGGGTGATGTGCAGAGTTGTAACAACTACAGAGGTATAAAGTTGATGAGCCACACAATGAAACTCTGGGAAAGAGTAGTGGAAGCTAGGCTAAGAAGGGAAGTGGATATTTGCGAGCAGCAGTATGGCTTCATGCCCAGGAAGAGCATTACTGATGCAATTTTTGCTCTGAGAATGCTAATGGAGAAGTACAGAGATGGTCAGAAGGAGCTGCACTGCGTCTTTGTGGACTTGGAGAAAGCGTATGACAGGGTGCCGAGAGAGGAGCTATGGTCCTGTATGAGGATGTCAGGAGTGGCAGAGAAGTACGTCAGAGTAGTTCAGGATATGTATGAGAGGAGTATGACAACAGTGAGATCTGCTGCAGGTCAGACGGAGGAGTTCAAGGTGGAGGTGGGGCTACATCAAGGATCAAGGGATTTGAGTCCCTTCTTGTTTGCTATGGTGATGGACAGGTTGACAGATGAGGTCAGACAGGAATCTCCATGGACAATGATGTTTGCAGATGACATTGTAATCTGTAGTGAGAGTAGAGAGCAGGTGGAGGGACACCTGGAAAGTTTGAGGTCTGCTCTAGAAAGAAGAGGAATGAAAGTCAGTCGTAGTAAGACGGAATACATGTGTTTGAATGAGAGGGAGGGAAGTAGAACAGTGAGGTTACAGGGGGCTGAGGTCAAGAAGGTGGAGGAGTTTAGGTATTTGGGGTCAACAGTCCAGTGCGACTGGGAGTGTGGAAAAGAGGTGAAGAGGCGAGTGCAGGCAGGTTGGAGTGGGTGGAGAAAAGTGTCAGGGGTGTTGTGTGACAGAAGAGTGTCATCAAGAATCAAAGGAAAGGTGTACAGAACAGTAGTGAGACCAGCTATGATGTATGGGTTAGAGACTGTAGCAGTGAGGAAGAGACACGAGGCAGAGATGGAAGTAGCAGAGATGAGGATGTTGAGGTTCAGTTTAGGAGTGACAAGGATGGACAAGATTAGGAACGAGCACATCAGAGGAACAGCTCAGGTTGGTTGTTTTGGAGACAAAGTCAGAGAAGCCAGATTGAGATGGTTTGGACATGTGCAGAGAAGGGATAGTAGTTATATTGGTAGAAGGATGTTGGAGATGGAGCTGCCAGGCAAGAGGGCAAGAGGAAGGCCTCTATATATATATATATATATATATATATATATATATATATATATATATATATATATAGAGAGAGAGAGAGAGAGAGAGAGAGAGAGAGAGAGAGAGAGAGAGAGAGAGAGTGAGAGTGAGTCATAAATGCATATATATTACATTTGTACAAGAGTCTTTTATGATGACCAAAATGCTTTTCAAAAACACTTGTTAGAAAAACTTTGAGACCAAGACAGACATGTCTTTATCTGAAGTTAGCTTTACATAAAAGTCAGAACAGATGTTGCTTTTGTGACATGTGGATATTGCAGATTACACTGTTAGTTTCAGTAATTATATCACATTTAAATACAGACAAAAAAAATCTATTTAAATGTGTGTTTACTGACTGAGCACAGTGCTGCATTTTAAACTTCTCTTTTTCTTTTATTCTGTAAATAGTAATGCTTTTAATGTCTTATCCCTTGCTTTTTAGTCTGATCTGTTTTTTGCCACATTTTGATTTCTTTTATTCACCCCTTATTTAACGAAAAAAAGACAATTCATTGCCAGAATTAGCTTATTTGAACACAGTTAGCACTACACCACCCAAATAATCTCTGCTGATGGTGCAGCCTTGAGACTTTCACAAGCCCCGCCGCTCATCTCATCCACGGCTCCCTGCTGTTAAACCTGCTCAACAACCTGGACAGGCATTTCTCCTTCAGAGCATCAAACGGCTTTAATAATGTCCCAAAGAGTGACGGAGCAGCCATTTGACTGCAGAACAACTAGCAGAAGGTGTTTGTTCTACCGCTTTGCTGTTCCTGCCAGCACCAGCAGAGTTTGTAGGTGGATGGCACTGACAAATGTTCAGACTGGCAGGCGGATTGAAAGAGAGAATCGCAGGCTGCTTCCAACACACGATTCCTCAAGATCTCTTGCTGCTGCAGTAATGCTGAAGCCGCCGTGTAACATGCTTCACATTGACAGAATGATGGGAATTTCATAAAAAAAGTTAATTAAACGTTATTTTTTTATAGATAATTGATCACAAATATTATTAATCGTTTTCTAGGTTTTAGTAAAACTATATAAAGCCAGTATGTGATGACCCACATATCTGGGTATAAGACAAGGTAAATTGATACCTTTTTGGCAAGGCGTCAATGTTGAACCTCATCAATCTCAACCTTCTTAGTTTAATGTTCTCTCTTTAGGGTCTTCTTGGCCTTTGTCTTTTTCATCTTCTGCACTACATCACTATGTTTAACATTTGTTTTACATTTAGTTTGTGGTTTTTTATTTATAAATGTTGTTATAATCTCAATAAAATCACTGACATTTGCAGTTCACACGAACATTTGCAATAAAATATAGCTCCAAGATAATCCAAGAGAGTTCCTATCAGCGTACTTCTGTCCCAGTTGCTGTAGATGCTCAGAAATGAAGGAAAAAGCTCCTTCTAATAGCAGACAATACTCAAGGTCTTATTTCATCTTCTTTGCTTTGCTTTAACAACTTGTTTATTTATCTTCTCATTCACACTCCAACTAGGAGGGTATCATCATATCTCATCCCAAGAAGAAAAGGCCATTCAAGAGACACTCGTAATGCATTTTTATTCGATTTTACACTCAATTTAGAGTATTAATTACTTCATTCACATAATTGCATCTCGGTAAAATTTATAACCAAAAAATTTCGCACAATAAGACGGATTCTTCTTTGACGACAGTCAAAGATGACATTCAGAGGCCAGCTCGTAAGCCCATCCATCCATCCATCTTCTCCCGCTTATCCGGGGCCGGGTCGCGGGGGCAGCAGTCTAAGCAGGGATGCCCAGACTTCCCTCTCCACAGACACTTCTTCCAACTCCCCGGGAGGGATCCCGAGGCGTTCCCAGGCCAGCTGGGAGACATAGTCCCTCCAGCGCGTCCTGGGTCTTCCCCGGGGCCTCCTCCCAGTGGGACATGCCCGGAACACCTCCCCTGGGAGGCGTCCAGGAGGCATCCGGAACAGATGCCCAAGCCACCTCAGCTGACTCCTCTCGATGTGGAGGAGCAGAGGCTCTACTCCGAGCTCCCCCCGGGTGACGGAGCTTCTCACCCTATCTCTAAGGGAGCGCCCAGCCACCCGGCGTAGGAAGCTCATTTCGGCCGCTTGTATCCGGGATCTTGTCCTTTCGGTCATGACCCAAAGCTCATGACCATAGGTGAGAGTAGGGACGTAGATCGACCGGTAAATCGAGAGCTTCGCCTTTTGGCTCAGCTCCCTTTTCACCACAACAGACCGATACAGCGACCGCATCACTGCAGATGCTGCACCGATCCGTCTGTCGATCTCGCGCTCCATCCTCCCCTCACTCGTGAACAGGACCCCGAGATACTTGAACTCCTCCACCTGAGGCAGGAGCACTCCACTGACCTGGAGAGGGCAGGCCACCTTTTTCCGGTCGAGAACCATGGCCTCAGACTTGGAGGTGCTGATCCTCATCCCAGCCGCTTCACACTCGGCTGCAAACCGCCCCAACGCACGCTGCAGGTCCAGGCCCGAAGAAGCCAACAGGACAACATCATCTGCAAACAGCAGTGATGAAATCCTGAGGTCCCCGAACCGGACCCCCTCCGGCCCCCGGCTGCGCCTTGAGATTCTGTCCATAAAAACTATGAACAGAACTGGTGATAAAGGGCAGCCCTGCCGGAGGCCAACGCGCACTGGGAATAGGTCTGACTTTGTGCCGGCAATGCGGACCAAGCTCCTGCTCTGGTTGTACAGGGACCGGACAGCCCTTAGCAGAGTGCCCCGGACCCCATACTCCCAGAGCACCTCCCACAGGACACCACGAGGGACACGGTCGAACGCCTTCTCCAAATCCACAAAGCACATGTGGACCGGTTGGGCGAACTCCCATGACCCCTCGAGGACCCTGCAGAGGGTATAGAGCTGGTCCAGTGTTCCACGACCAGGTCGAAACCCGCATTGTTCCTCCTGCATCCGAGGTTCGACTATCGGCCGAACTCTCCTCTCCAGTACCCTGGCATAGACTTTCCCCGGGAGGCTGAGGAGTGTGATCCCCCGGTAGTTGGAACACATCCTCCGGTCCCCCTTCTTGAAAAGAGGGACCACCACTCCGGTCTGCCATTCCAGAGGTACGGTCCCTGACTGCCACGCGATGCTGCAGAGGCGTGTCAGCCAGGACAGTCCCACAGCATCTAGGCACCTGAGGTACTCAGGGCGGATCTCATCCACCCCCGGTGCCTTGCCACTGAGGAGCTTACCGACCACCTCAGTAACTTCGGCTTGGGTGATAGACGAATCCACCTCAACTACCCAAGCCTCTGCCTCCTCGACAGAGGACGTGACAGTGGGTAAGCCCCAATTTAGATTTTTTGGTGAAATCAGAATTTATGCTTTTGTTTACATTACTAATAACGCAATGCTCTCTGTCTTCTGTGTAAACAAAATATGGCTCAAATGTGACACACATGAATGCAGAAGAGGAAACTACGTCCCCTAGAATGCACTGCTAACAGACATAAACACTGAATCATCTGCTCTTGGAAAAAGCAGAGCCAACATTTTTAGACTCAGTAAGCACACCTGTCTCTCCTCGTCTCCCACCGCTGTCACAGTGAAGTCAAGCCCTACAAACCCGTCGTAATATTTACACGTCTTAGCTTTTGGGAGACTTTAGTTTGTGTCTTTATCTCCTTCTCTCTCCACCTGTCTTCTACACTTCGTGTCTACACTTCATACTCTGCCAATGAGAGCGCCACTGTCCCCTAATGTAGTGGAGTGGTATTGTACTTTATTCTAGAATAGTAAAAAAAAAATAGAATTAAAGCTACAAGCAGCGATGGGAGGGCTCTCGCTTCTGCCGGAGCGAAGGCACCGCCTCCTGGCCTTTTGAGTTTTTTTTTACTTGTCGTCTTCGAGAGCTCAAAACAAGGTGAAAAGGCTTTTTACTTAGTACCGAACAATACAAAGCTTTAATCGTAAAGACAATCTATATTGTTAAACGAACAACTCGTATAAAAACAAGACTCTGTGTTATAAGATAAGCATATCAATATGTTCAGAAGATTCACAAGATTGGCAGGCTTCATTGTATTGTGGGTGTTTTGGCAATTAGGTGACCTGATTTACCATTTATTTAATTCATAAATTGGACCTGACTCCATGAAAAAGACAGTCTGACCTTAAAGCTTGATTCCATGAAAAGACAGTCTGACCTTAAAAGCATGAGACCATGAAAAAGACAGACTTAAAAGGAGTGATGCTTTTCTGATAAGGATAAGCAGCTAGAGACAAATATCTGCCATGTGAAACTTATCTGCAAGGATAACTTTCTGCATATATGCCCCACCTATGGAGGGATATGGGTACAGTTTTCAGAGTTGGTTCTGTCACCATGCTTGCTGCTGTTCATCAAATCTTATGCTGAACCGTAAAGAGAAAATTGGACTGAAAGTCGAAGTCTGTCTTTATTGAAATTATGTTCAAAAGTTTATTTAAATCAAGGGATAAAAAACAACCACATTTAATGGCGTAATCGGTAAGGATTCAAGGGTTTGAGATCACAGCCGTTGACCCTGAAGAGGTGCCAGGACCCGCTGTCAGAGCTTCACTGAAGCTAGCAACAACACTTCGAGAGCAAAGAGCAACCTCGCCCAGCAACTGAGACCGAACACACATCACATTTGGATTGGTAAGCATAACTCTTTCTTATTTTTGCTTACTGTGTCAGTTAATGTTAAGAAAAGTGATGTGTCTCTCCAGTTTTTGATCAGATCAGAAGAGGTTTAGCTCTGGGGGAAAAAAAGATCTTAACTCTGGTACAGAGAAAGGAGTGTTTGGAAAATAAGACTCTGAATTAAAAAGAAGCGGTTGTTTTCAAATCCCTTAAAATAATTAAATTAAAAATAAGTTAAAAGCTAAAAATACAATTCGGTTATTATTTGAGTAGAATAAGTCTGATTCAGAAGAAAAAACAGAAGGCTGAGGATGATGGCGTTAAAAATAGAGCACTTTAAAAAATAATTATTGAACTTATAGCCTGGGAACGCGAGTGTTGAGAATTATTGATGATTGGATTTTGAGGAAGTCTAGTCGAGAGTGTCGATTAGCTACTAAACAAATCAGAACTTAGGACAAAATAATGGAGTGTGTTAATAGATAAGATTAACTAGGATTTGTTTAGTATACCTTCGGACAGTTTTAGTTAACCAAGGAGGCGAAGTTAATCTAGAAAATTTGCGCTAGTTTTGATTTCAGGCGAGTGACATGATGTATACTGAAGAGAGTGTACGTTTGATTCCAGGCATTTGGTCTGAAGTACACTGAGAAAGTGTGGGGTGAGATACTCAAGTAGGTTATTTGAAAGCTTTATTACCAAGGGAAAAGATTGTGGTTAGACAATAACATTATTACTTTAAAACTAAAAGCATCTAATCTTGGGAAAACTGTTAAAAAATGGAAAAGAAATAATGACCATACAAAAAGTAACTACCTTTGGAAAAACCTTAATTAAGTCATTTACATTTATGTGGGTGGAGACTTAGTCTTCAGCACAAACCCATATCATCATGGCTGCTGCTTTAAATCCTCTTTTAAAGTGGAGCTTCAATTCTAAAGTGTGCATGCTTGCGTTCTGCGTACTGTGTCTGTGCAGATGGAAGAGAACAGAGAAAGATTTGTGATGTGAGATGAGCAACTAGAATGTTTGAGAAATAAAAGGATGAAGATGGTAAATTGTATGTGTGTGTAAGCAAGGAACTGGTCATGTGAGCAGAAACTTGAATGTTTGAATGTGTGAGAAAGCTTAGACAAAATAATTGTAGAGACTGATAAGTTCACTTCGCCTTTACGCGCTCTCTTAGAAGAGAAACTCAAACACACAAAGTAAAGCACAGACACACAATAGTACTTAGATGAGAAATGAAGCACTGCAAAGTGAAATTGATTATTGAGATAATTTTTCGAAATTTAGAATCTGCAAAATAAATTTTAATCATGAAAATTTAAGATCAATTACTTAAAAGTTAAACCTGAAATTACATTACAAATTGTAACTGAATAAACAATTGTATTGTGTGGTTCTGGAAACTGTAGAAAGAGTTTTGGTAAATTAGTAGAAATCTTTAAATTTGTTAAATCAACAGATGGTAAACAAAGTAAAAATGTTCAGAACTGATAAAAATAACAAGATTAATAATAGATAAAAAATGCAGACTGTAAAATAATTAACAAATTTCTAAACTATAAAATTAAATGGAAAATGTTAGGGTTTTTAGGAACAACAGGCTACTGCAGTGAATACATCACAGAGTATGCAGAAAAATGCAAACTAATGAGAGAACTAATGAGAGATGCAAGAATCAAACAACTAAATGCACCTTTAAGATGGACTGAAGAAGCTTCAAAAGAATTTGATCAACTTAAAAAAAAAGAAGTGATAATCGCTACAAAACTGTCAAACCCTTTTTATTAGATGTTGCTTTAGGCAAGGGAGGATTAGCAACAGCTATTTTACATCAAAAAGAAGGTACAAAACAAAGACCGCTAGGATGGTATTCAACTTTTCTTAGTGGAATGGACAACTTCACTGACTGTGAGAAAAATCTTGAAGCTGTATTTTGGGCTTACAGAAAATATTCTAAAATAGTTTTGAGCGCTCCTGTATAAATAAGATCAACCCATGAAGTTGTAGGAATTTTGTAACAAAACAGATTTAATCTGTCAGTAGGAAGAAGAATGAAATATTTGGAGCTACTTGCAAAAAATCAACTTGACTGTAAAGGTATTCAAAACAAAAAAATGAAGCAGAAAAACTTTTTTTCTGCTAACAGGGAGAGCCACTCTGCTGTGAAATTTCAGGGACAGTGGACATGAAGATAAGACCAGACTTATCAGCTGAACCTTTAGAGGAAGGAATAATTCTTTTTGTATTGGTTTTGCTGTGGTAGAACTTGAGAACAAAGATCCATTCAAATTTAACACCATCAGAGAAATAAAAATCACTCAAGATATAATGACAGAAGTTTGTAACATCTTAAACCAAGAAGGAACAATCTTTACAGACTCTGCCTATGGATATTCTGTAGCACATTACTATGGTAAAATTTAGCACTATAATAGGTATAAGAAAACAAATGGAAAACCTATCATACATGAACCAGAAATCAATGCGTTGATTGAAGCCTGTCAAACACCAAAAACAAGCTCAGCATAGTCAAATGTGATGCACATAAAAGAGATCAAAACTTAGAAACAATTTGAAACAATTTTGCAGACTCAGCAGCAAAACAAGCAGCAATGCAAGAAATCATTACTGAAATGTCAGTTGTAACTCGACAGCAAAAGATGAAAGAACCAGTTGAACTAAAAGGTGAATGGTATTTTAAAACACTTTGTGAAATGCAATCAAGTACCAGTGTACAAGAAACATTAGACTGGAACCTCAAAGGAGGGATTAAATCAAAGGAGGAAATTTGGACAGCAATTCAAGGCTAATTGATAAATTAGACAACTAAACATTTCGTTCCCCCATCAAAGGTAAACAACTTTCTAGAAAAATGTGAAATGTGTATGGTCAGAAACATCAAAAGTGCTCCACATATCATCAGAACTTATCCGAACCCAAGAGGACCGTTCGTAAGCATTGTGATTGACTTTATAGACATGATCAAGGTTGTTAGTGGTACAAGATATATCCTAACAATAGTTTGCCGATTTAGCAGCTGGGTAGAAGCTTTCACAGTAAAGTCTCAAAGTGGAGACTCGGTAGTGAATGCCTTGACGAGAGAGATATTTACAGTGTGATAATGGACCTGGTTTCATAGCAACTGTTATGAAATTGATGTGTTCCCGGTTGCAAATTGATTTGAAGTCTGGTCAGGTTTAAATTCCTTTAGAGAGCGGTTCTAAAAAATAACTGTGTGGTCAGGTTTAAATTGCTTTAGAGACCGGTTCTATGAAAAGTGTCAGGTTTTAAGAAAAACCTTCAGAGAGCGATACTGTAAATAGAGAGAGGTCTTTAAAGTCAGGTTTAAAGCGTTCAGAGAGCGGTTCTTTGAAACTCAAATTTAACGGTTTTATTGCTGATTATTTTTTGGAGACAGTACAACATAAATTGGGTCAGTACAAAATTCATTATTTCTGTTGTGTCAGTGTATCACCCTGCCAGCCAAGGAAAGTGTGAAAGAATGAATCAGACATTAAAAGGGAAAGCTTTCTAAAATTTATGCAAAACCCGGACTCAATTGGACAAAAGCTTTGCCCATTGCATCATTCAGCATAAGAAAGAGCACAAATCGTTAAACCAAATGAACCTCCATGAAATGGTAACAGGAAGAGCAATGCCTCGACCTGCTAGAGAATTTATCAGCTGTGACAATTTGAATGACAATATGTGACAAAGAAAATAATCAGTATATTTTACAGACTGAGAGCCGATCAAGGTGTTCTCCTGAGTTGGAGATCAGTTGGAGATTACGTGTACATTAACGTATTTAAAAGAAAATAGTACCAAGCAAGACGAGAGGGTACACATGAGGTCATCCAAGACACACCTACTGCTGTGAGGGTGAAGGGATCCAACCTGTGGTATCATATCTCACTGCTTGAAAGTAAGAAATCATAATGAGATTGTTCCAAAAAGTGATAACGTTGCAAGAGACCCTGTGTCTGGATATCTTTATTTCAAGCACTTTGTTCATTCAGACAACTAAACAGAAAGAACCACTTTTTGTGTTGAATTTTTGCATTACAGATTACTTCCGACTGGAGATTCTGAGAACCTGGGATAAAAGCTGCTCCAGCCCAGTCTACTACTCAAGCACTGACTAAGTCGTTTGAAATGAACAAATCGGATTAATAATCTGCATCCAGTGGAAAAAGGGAAATTTGGACAAAAATAGAAAAAAAAGGGAAAATATAAAGAAATATGACTCAAGACACTTCTTGTTCCTCTTGGAGTCTAGTAGGATGTCTACTGATCCAAGCTGGGCAATTGAACCTCCGCCAAAGACAACCAATCCAGAAACTGTAAGCAAGGGAAGAACGTTGTTTCAGCAATTAAGCATCCTCAAAAAGCCAAACCAAAGCAACCAATGTGAAAGATTTAAGTGTAATGGACTAATGAAAACCTTAAAAGACGCAATCGAGAGCGATGAAAACTATTATGTAGTGGGTGCATCAATTGATGGATGGGATCCTATACGATCATTTTATTTTCAGGTTAAAGATTATAACGACACAAACGCTAAAACAACAACAACAACCTCCCCTCACTTTGAAGCCGAAGAAATTACAGCAGATGTTATCCAAGCCAGCTCAATCGAAGAATTACTTGCTATTGAAACAGGATTTACAGGCAGGAATGAATGGCTAGAATGGGTCTTTTACACTGCTAAATTTCAAAATATTAGTGACTGCATTCTTTGTGCAACAGCACGACCACTATTAGCAACTATTTCAGCCAAAGTATCTGATTTTCAAAAATGGAGGTGTCTCTCATTGAATCTAGCCACAGGGGTTTCAAGCCAGTGACTTCTGTGCCGGTCCCAAGCCCGGATAAATAGAGAGGGTTGCGTCAGGAAGGGCATCCAGCGTAAAACATGCCAAAACCAATATGCAAGTCATCAATTTGATTTCCATACCGGATCGGTCGAGGCCCGGGTTAACAACGACCGCCACCGGTGCTGTTGACCTACAGGGTGCCGGTGGAAATTTGACTACTGTTGGTCAAAGAAGGAGAGGAGGGAGAAGGATTCGTAGGCAGCGAGAGAAGAGGAGAGGCAAGAGTATAGGTCTGAGAATAGGGACTCTCAACGTTGGTACAATGACCGGGAAAGGTAGAGAGCTGGCGGACATGATGGAGAGAAGAAAGGTAGATATTCTGTGTGTGCAGGAGACCAGGTGGAAGGGTAGCAAAGCACGTAGTATTGGAGGGGGATACAAACTGTATTACTATGGTGAGGATAGGAAGAGAAATGGGGTAGGAGTGATCCTGAAGGAGGAGTTTGTGAGAAATGTTTTAGAAGTGAAAAGAGTGTCTGACAGGGTGATCAGTTTGAAGTTAGAGATAGAAGGGGTGATGTTGAATGTAGTGAGTGGTTATGCTCCACAAGTAGGCTGTAAGCTGGAAGAAAAGGAAAGATTCTGAAGTGAGTTAGATGAGGTAATGGAGAGTATTCCCAGAGGGGAGAGAGTAGTGGTGGGAGCAGACTTCAACGGTCATGTCGGCGAGGGCAACAGAGGTGATGAGGAAGTGATGGGCAGGTTTGGTGTTAAGGAAAGGAACCCAGAAGGACAGATGGTCGTGGACTTTGCCAAGAGGATGGAAATGGATGTAGTTAACACTTATTTCCAGAAGAGGGAGGAACATAGAGTTACCTACAAGAGTGGTGGTAGGAGTATGCAGGTGAACTACATCCTAAGTAGACGAGCCAATCTGAGAGAGATCACTGACTGCAAAGTAGTGATAGGAGAGAGTGTAGCCAGACAGCATCGGATGGTGATGTGTAGGATGTTTCTGGTGGTCAGGAAGAAGAGGGGAGGAAAGATGGAAAAGAAGACCAAGTGGTGGAAGTTGAAAAAGGAAGACGGTAGTGAGGAATTCAGACAGAAGCTGAGACAGGCTTTGGGTGGTCAGGAAGAGCTTCCAGAGGACTGGGAAACTACAGCAGAAGTGATCAGGGAGAAAGGTAGGAAGGTGCTAGGTGTGTCAGCAGGAAGAAGGAAAGAAGATAAGGAAACATGGTGGTGGAATGAGGAAGTACAGGACATCATCCAGAAGAAGAGGCTAGCTAAAAAGAAGTGGGACATCGAAAGGACTGAAGAAAGTAGACAGGACTACAAGGAATCACAGCGCAGAGTGAAGAGGGTGGTGGCAAAGGCAAACCAGAAGGCATATGAGTTGTATGCCAGGTTAGACACGAGGGAAGGTGAGAAGGAATTGTACAGATTAGCGAGACAGAGATGGGAAGGATGTGCAACAGATAAGGGTGATTAAAGATAGAGATGGAAGGGTTCTAACAAGTGAGGAGAGTGTGCAGAGAAGATGGAAGGAGTATTTTGAGGAGTTGATGAATGAGGAGAATGAGAGGGAAAGAAGGGGGGAAGAGGTGAACATTGTAGAGCAGGAAGTTGAAAAGATTAGAAAGGATGAGGTGAGGAAGGCTCTGAGGAGAATGAAGAGTGGAAAGGCTGTTGGTCCAGATGACATCCCTGTGGAGGTGTGGAAGTGTCTAGGAGAGACAGCAGTGGAGTTCCTATCTAGGTTATTCAACAGGATTCTAGAGAGTGAGAAGATGCCTGAGGAATGGAGGAGAAGTGTCCTAATGCCAATCTTTAAGAACAAGGGTGATGTGCAGAGTTGTAACAACTACAGAGGTATAAAGTTGATGAGCCACACAATGAAACTCTGGCTAGAGCTAGGCTAAGAAGGGAAGTGGATATTTGCGAGCAGCAGTATGGCTTCATGCCCAGGAAAAGCACTACTGATGCATTTTTTGCTCTGAGAATGCTAATGGAGAAGTACAGAGATGGTCAGAAGGAGCTGCACTGCGTCTTTGTGGCCTTAGAGAAAGCATATGACAGG
Organism: Danionella dracula; assembly: GCA_900490495.1. NCBI lineage: Eukaryota > Metazoa > Chordata > Actinopteri > Cypriniformes > Danionidae > Danionella > Danionella dracula. Next base: position 19,375,345 of record UELW01000334.1, read on the forward strand.
GTACCTAGAGAGGAGCTATGGTCCTGTATGAGGATGTCAGGAGTGGCAGAGAAGTACATCAGAGTAGCTCAGGATATGTATGAGAGGAGTATGACAACAATGAGATGTTCTGTAGGTCAGACGGATGAGTTCAAGGTGGAGGTGGGGCTACATCAAGGATCGGCTTTGAGTTCCTTCTTGTTTGCTATGGTGATGGACAGGTTGACAAATGAGGTCAGACAGGAATCTCCATGGACAATGATGTTTGCCGACAACATTGTAATCTGTAGTGAGAGTAGAGAGCAGGTGGCGGGACACCTGGAATGTTGGAGGTCTGCTCTAGAAAGAAGAGGAAGGATGTTGGAGATGGAGCTGCCAGGCAAGAGGGCAAGAGGAAGGCCAAAGACACGTTATATGGGTGTGCTGAAGGAGGACATGAAGGTAATTGGTGCAAGAGTAGAGGATACTGAGGCCAGAGTTAGGTGGAAACAGATGATTTGCTGTGGCGTAAGTCCATAAAGCCTTACGACTAACTACACTAATTTTCAGATGGATTGGACATTTCACCTAGGAGGAGTTCGTCAAAGTATGGAGTTATGCGTGTGCAAAAATCTGGGACTTTACGATATGGTTCAAGTACCCAAAAGTGCCTAAGAATTTTATTAGAATAAAAATTAAATAAATAAATAAATAAGAGTTTTTTGAAAAGCAATAGAGTTCTTGCATCATTCGTGCTCGACCACTAACAAGAATATCAATCAGCATAGAAAAAAATCTAACAAAAAAACACAAAACAAAACTTATACGAGTATAAAAATCGTGTGTAGATAAGTTAAAACAAACAAAAAAAACACAAAACAAATGTTCTACAAGTACATAAATCAGCATGGATTAAAAAAAAAAATAAAAAAAAAAAACAAATGTTACATGAGTATGTAAATCAGTGTAGACGAAATAAAAAATAAAAAAAAACACCAAACAAATGATCTACAAGTATATAAATCAGCGTAGGCAATCAAACAATCAAAACTAACACAAACAATTGTTCTACGAGGACATAAATAACCATAGACAAAAAAAAAAACACACACACACACACACACACACTAAACAAATGTTATATGACTATATAAACCAGTGTAGAGAAAGTAAATTAAATAAATAAAAAAAAGAAACACAAAACAAATGTTATATGAGTATATTTATCAGTGTGGAGAAAGTCAAATAAACAAAAAATGTTATACTAGTAGATCAATCAGTGTAGACAAATCAAACAAACAAAAAACACAAATGTTATATGAGTAAATAATCAGCATAGACAAAAAACACAAAACAAATGTTATATGAGTATGTAAATCAGTATTGATAAGGTTAAATAAAAAAACCTAAAACAAATGTTATACGAGTATATAAATCAATGTAGACAAAAACAAACAAACAAAACAAAACACAAAAAAGTTATACGAGTATATAAATAAGCCGACAAAATCAAACAAACGAACAAAAACCCACAAAACAAATGTTATATGAGTATATAAATCAGCATAGACAAAAAACACTAAACAAATGTTATATGAGTATGTAAATCAGTATTGATAAGATTAAATAAAAAAAACCTAAAACAAATGTTATACGAGCATATAAATCAGTGTCGACAAAATCAAACAAACAAAACAAAACACAAAAAAAGTTATACAAGTATATAAATAAGCCGACAAAATCAAACAAACGAAAAAAAACCACAAAACAAATGTTATATGAGTATATAAATTAGTATTGATAAGATCAAATAAACAAAAAAAATTAAAACAAATGTTATACAAGTATATAAATCAGTGTAGACAAACTCAAACAAAAAAAGCAAACAAAAACCAGCTCAAATTAAAGCGGGGTATTGTACAGGAAGAAAAAGGACATTATGCAAGAGTAAACTAGGAGCTGCCCTATCAGAGTGTGGTTTTGTGAAAACACTAAGTTAATAAGATGCCGTATATATGCCCATTTGTAATGACTGGAGTGTGCAGTTTGTGGTATGGTTTTGTATCAAACGCTGTTACAACTCAGTAAATCAGAGAAATAATCGAAAATGCCTGTCAGTTATTATTTAAAAAAAATTAAATTTCTTTCACTGACAAAATATAAGTGCTATAAAACCAAAACAACAGATTCTTAGTGGAGTTGATCAAAGACAAAAATCCTTTGCAGCAAAAATGTTCTTTTTCTTTCATCTCATGATATTTTTCAAGAGATTGAACCCTGTTTGCAGCTTCTCTTGCTCTGCAAAAACCTGTGAAACACAGCAAGCCTCGCTGGTCAAACAGAGCCGTGTGTTTGTGTGTGGGTGTCTGGTATATATCTGTGAAAAATCCACGGCAGTGCAGCGTTGGGCTGGATTCACCCACATGACATGAAGCTAAACAACCTCTGCAATGAAAGCGTCTGGAGAAGTGCTGCAGCGTGGGCAGCGTCTTCATGGCACATGCATTTTACTGAACGTGTCCAACTCCCAACATGCCATCCTCCAAGATCCAAGATGCATGATCAAACTCCATGGAAACCAATGAGAGCGCCTATTCTTAGACATCCCAGAATGCCCCTCGTCCCTTCACTTAGGAAATAGTGTGGGTGCAAAACATTTTCTTTACCATAGCTACAAGTCTGAATCATTAAAGTGAGGCAGCTTGGAGTTCTGCTCTGCGTTTAATAATTTTAACACGAACGGAAGAAGGCATCTAATGAAGGAGAAACGTGTGTTCCTGCAGTACTTTCACTAATAACTGTGCGCTCGAGCCAGAAACGGAACAAAGCGTCAGATTTTATTTACTTGATAACACACGGATCTTAAGAGGAGGTCAGGGGTCACTTACAGGGCCATGGAGGTCTGTGTTGAGCAGCATCAGCGCACAGGTCAGGCAATGAACTCCATCTGAAATCATCAAAGCAAGGCTCTCGGGTTAAAACCATCAGATTATTTCTGATTTCTCACACTCTGTATCCGTAAGAAATCGGTTCCATGGCAACGGTCTTAGAAGCCACAAGATGGTTTAGAGTTTCACCCGTACACCGATCACATAGCTGTTACTAAGAGGGTTGCTATGGCAGAAAAGTGATGAATAAACATAGAAAACTATGTCTCGCCTCTAGCAAGGACAAGAACTAAAAAAATCACAGAGCTTAATGTTTTAGTAAATCAATTTTAAACACAGTCACAGTTTTAATAAGCATTTTTTATTTATAACATTGTGCATACTGCATAATAAAGTTTATCAAGCAAGAACAAACATAAAAGTATGGAAAATTAAAAGTATGGAAAATTAAAAACGATACATTTGATTTAATATAAAAGATTTTGGTTTTGCATAAATTTAGATAAGCATCAATGTTTTGTTCCAAGTCAATTTAAAATAAATTGAATTGAGGTTTTGGGCTAAATAAAGGCTAATAATTAAGTCATTTTGAAAGTCAAGCACATTAAAGAATCTTTCAATCTTTAAAGCTAAAAAGGCTGTCACAACCTTACGTGATTAAATAAACCAATCTAACTAGAACTTTGAGATGTGGATACAGTGTCAGAACAAATAAAATGGCCCCTCCTCATAAAATTTGGTTACATTTCATTTCTTTTCTCTGGCCCTAACCATTACCCATTTTACTCCATTTTGCATGTTCACGTGAGGGAAGGGCGTGCCCCAAACTGCATTATATAAAATCAAATCGGGAACTTTTCCCCTTAAGTCACTCATCAAAGTTTTTACAAGTTTGTTTTTTTGACATGTATGACATGCCTCGAATCATATTCGGATCGGTTTTTGCATGTTTTAATCTCTTCTCAATGAAGAACGTATGCACTGACTGACCCAAAACAGAACCGTAGCAGAACCACATTGATAAAACAATGAAAACAGTGTTTTAGGATGTCCTGGATATAGTTATCATTGTTTGTTTACCAAAAGATGAATGTATTCATCTTAAATGAGTGAATTGTGTCACTACGTAAAAACCACATTGGTGGGAGGAACAGTGGTACATGGTTCATTTTGTGGGGCACAACCATTTGAGGAGATTCTGTGCCAGTGTGATGGAAAAGAGACACAAAAGTAAGTGATTTGTTGTCATTTATAAAAGTGTTTCAAACTAATGTTTTATGTTAGTTTTCATGTCATAAGTCAAGGGTCTAAATATTTTTGGTTCAATACTCATGAAACACACCTGTCGGACTAAATAAGGTCCTCTCTAATTGTTTGAAGCTAGAGTTGAATGTTTATGGAGCTAGAGTGCTGACAAAACTATCTGAATATGAATTTTGTTGATTTGAATTATTGAGGATTGTAATTTAATAAACCTGAATATTATATGCTACGAAAAAAAAATTTTAATTTGAATTTCTTAGTTTGAATTTTAATTTCGTTACTTGAATATTGGATATCTGAAATTTAAGACAACTGAATTTTTTTTAAAGCATAATTATTTATTAGACGTAAATTAAAACAGATTTTTTGGTTCTGAATTCATAAACTGTAAATATTCATTCATAAAAAAAATACAGTTTCAAGTTTTCAAGATGAAAAAACTCAAAACGTCAATTTCAATATTCTAAAATTCAAACCTCAAATTCAGATTTGAGAAATTCAGGTCGTGGAGAAAGTAGGTCAAGGGCCATCGACAGGGATGAGCAGAAGATCACAGAGCAGTCGATGGTACATTTCGGCCAATCACAGAGCTGTTATTTTTCCAGCGGTTGCGTTCAGCTCCTGAGGCTCCTCTCTCATCATGAATCGATCAGCGGTGAGTAATTCTTAAGTACTTATGGTTTATACACATATTTTATGTTAGCTTCAGACAGTCTGCCTACTGATATTCTGTTATACCAAACCAGTAACTTGCTGGCTAAACACAAACATGCTAGCGATCTACTACCGTACGGTCATCACTTGCTAGCAATGTGCTAATAAAATACTGATTACCTGTTCATCATACTACCAAGTAGTGTTGTCACCCGTTCCTTAAAATACGGAATCCTCCTGTATTCAACCAGAAATTGACCTTCTGTTTAAATCTTTTTGGTAGATTATTTAATCTATACTTTATATTGTTGTATTGTTTGAGTTTATTTTTCCCCCATATCTGTGTATTGTTTATTTATAGATATTTATCATTTTACTTTCTATTTAGTTATAAATGATTGAAATGTACATACTTTAAACAAATAATCAAACATTGATATTAAATAAATCAATATAAAAACGAACTGGTGTTGTTTTCTTGTTTTTTTTTTACAGGGCGAGCTATTACTAGACCACATATGGAGCAGACTTCAGTCAAGACTGGAGCATGCCCTTTCAAGGATACCTGTGGATGTGGACTTCTTGGAATTTATCTGTGTTCAAGAGTTGTTGTTCTTTTTTCAAAGTGCTGTTTCTCCACAGATCATCGTTCCTGAGGAGATTATTGATAGTTTAACTAGTTTTCACCAAGCAATTCATTTAGAAAGGCAAAGAAATGAAATGCATGCTGAGACAGTTATATTTGAAGAAGGAAACGTTGGACGACCAAAAGCAATTGTTGGTTGTGAATATCTCACCCGTATGCTTGAAATGGGCTTACCAGTCCGGTGTATCAAAAGCGTTCTGGGGGCGTCTGAACGCACTGTTTTCAGACGGTTGGTAGAGTTCAACTTGTCAGTGAGATCACTTTACGGCTTTGATTGAACGTAAAGTCCCGAATGCCAAATTCTTGATACAGGATGGTAAAAGGAGCTTTAAAATCTGAAGGGCACAATGTGCAACATGAATGGCTGAGGGCATCCCTACATCGAGCAGAGACACTGGGAGTTCTATCCCGGAGGACGGAGCTGGGTGGTGTTGTCCGGAGGAGGTGTTCAGTCCCAGGCCCCAAATCTTTGATTCACATTGACACTAATCACAAGCTGGTTAGGCGCGCAAGAGCCATATTGTTTTGTGCATTTTTTTAACAGATTCTTTCTGTTAGCATTGTTGTCATGTGTACACCACATATTAAAATTTAACTTACTCACTTTACTCTTTATCTTGTTACAAAACAAATAATGTTAGGTCATGTTTAGTTAAATAACACTTTGCAATAGTAGTAAGGCATTACTGCAATAGAAATGGTTGAGCTTTTTTGGAGTTTGATGTTTGCAAATACATTAACTAGCTGTAACTTCTGGAACATTATTTTAAATTATTAGTGGAAATACTGATTTTATGTATTTGGTTTCAGGTATAATTTTGTCTTGTTTGGAGGGGTAGATGGCTTTTCAAGAAAGGTGATCGTTTCGTTTCTGTTATAAAGTTTGTGCTCAAGTTAAACTTTTATTTGTTAAAGTATAAATAGAACTAACCGCACTTTCTAACTCTACCGATAAAGTACTTTATCAGCTGCACTGGCCTTATTCCAAGAATCTGGAAAGATTTGGTTTCCCTCTCAGGCAAGTTTTGGTGGCAAACAAATAGAGAAAAAAGTGCATTGTTATTTCATTAATTGTGAAGCATGGTGGTAATAATTTAACCTCAAATTCAAAATTCTGTCTTAATTTCAATAAGTCATTCTAAATCAGTTTAATTCTCTTGTGAATAGAGCAAAATGAATCCATTTCTAAGGCAATATTAAGCAGAAAAACACTTTCAGGGTTTCTGACGGTTTTTTGATTGCGGAAGTATATTATACATGAAAGTATTTTACAAGCTTTCTGACATATGCAAATGGTATACTTTACTGTTAAGTGTATATGCTTTACATCAGGACAGTTAAGTTATACTTTATAAATGAGCATTGCAAAAACCGTCTAAGCAATTTCATGGACATTATAGGGGCAGAGGAGACCACGGAGTTGACAATGTGGACGTTGCACGTTTAATGTTCACGGTTCGTGGCGTAGGGAGAAGCAGCTTCATTTTGGGTAAAAGTGTTCACAAGGTATGAGAAACAAACTATTATGTTTGCTTGTCACAATACAGCAGGGCAAATAAGTATTTGACACGTCAGCATTTTTTATCAGTAAGAGGATTCCTAAGTGAGCTATTGACACAAAAGTTACACCAGATGTAGCCATCACACCCAAATATTGAATTCATACAAAGAAATCAGAACGTTAAAGTTTACAGGCTGAATCATGATCCAACTCCAATGATCCAATTGCAGTAATGCGTTACTACTATTGCAAAGTGTTATTTAACTAAACATGACCTAACATTATTTGCTTTGTAACAAGATAAAGGTGAGTAAGTTAAATTTTAATATGTGGTGAACACATGACAACAATGCTAGCAGAATTAATCTGTTAAAAAATGCACAAAACAATATGGCTCTCGTGCGCCTAACCAGCTTGTGATTAGTGTCAATGTGAATCAAAGATTTGGGGCCTGGGACTGAACACCTCCTCCGGACAACACCACCCAGCTCCATCCTCTGGGATAGAACTCCCAGTGTCTCTGCTCGATGTAGGGATGCCCTCAGCCATTCATGTTGCACATTGTGCCCTTCAGATTTTAAAGCTCCTTTTACCATCCTGTATCAAGAATTTGGCATTCGGGACTTTACGTTCAATCAAAGCCGTAAAGTGATCTCACTGACAAGTTGAACTCTACCAACCGTCTGAAAACAGTGCGTTCAGACGCCCCCAGAACGCTTGTGATACACCGGACTGGTAAGCCCAATTCAAGCAAACGGGTGAGATATTCACAACCAACAATTGCTTTTGATCGTCCAACGTTTCCTTCTTCAAATATAACTGTCTCAGCATGCATTTCATTTCTTTGCCTTTCTAAATGAATTACTTGGTGAAAACTAGTTAAACTATCAATAATCTCCTCAGGAACGATGATCTGTGGAGAAACAGCACTTAAAAAAAAAAAAACAACAACTCTTGAACACAGATAAATTCCAAGAAGTCCACATCTACAGGCATCCTTGAAAGGGCATGCTCCAGTCTTGACTGAAGTCTGCTCCATATGTGGTGTAGTAATAGCTCGCCCTGTAAAAAAAAACAAGAAAACAACACCAGTTAGTTGGACTTGACAGGACTAAGGGAAAGTACTCATTTTAATTTCTATTATGAGCAAGCTGAGACAGACTTTCACTGTGTAACAAATTGCATATTGTCTCTTCCCTTGCATAAATGTAAAAATAAATGTAAAAGGTGTGCATAAATGACTATCACAGTGGTTAATGTACATAGTTGCTAGGGTGTTCTTACTATGTTACTAGCATGAGTAGCAAGTGAATGGCGCATAACTAAGCATGATGAGTAGCTGGTAGGGTTGTCTCTTATAGTTCACTGTTTTAAATGACATTTTTTCTTCTAGCAGTAACTTAATGTTTAAATATTGAGTAGTTTTAAGTTAAATGCTTACTTAGTTACTAGTATAACATTCGATTTTATGTTGATTTATTTAATATCAATGTTTGATTATTTGTTTAAAGTATATACATTTCAATCATTTATAACTAAATAGAAAGTAAAATTATAAATATCTATAAATAAACAATACACAGATATGGGGGGAAAATAAACTCAAACAATACAACAATAAAAAAGTATAGATTAAATAATCTACCAAAAAGATTTAAACAGAAGGTCCATTTCTGGTTGAATACAGGAGGATTCCGTATTTTAAGGAACGGGTGACAACACTACTTGGTAGTATGATGAACAGGTAATCAGTATTTTATTAGCACATTGCTAGCATGAGTAGCAAGTGATGACCGTATGGTAGTAGATCGCTAGCATGTTTGTGTTTAGCCAGCAAGTTACTGGTTTAGTATAACAGAATATCAGTAGGCAGACTGTCTGAAGCTAACCTAAAATATGTGTATAAACCATAAGTACTTAAGAATTACTTACCTCTGATCGATTCATGATGAGAGAGGAGCCTCAGGAGCTGAACGTAACCGCTGGAAAAATAACAGCTCTGTGATTGGCCGAAATGTACCATCGACTGCTCTGTGATCTTCTGCTCATCCCTGTCGATGGCCCTTGACCTACTTTCTCCACGACCTGAATTTTTCAAATCTGAATTTGAGGTTTGAATTTTAGAATATTGAAATTGACGTTTCGAGTTTTTTCATCTTGAAAACTTGAAACTGTATGTTTTTTATGAATGAATATTTACAGTTTATGAATTCAGAACCAAAAAATCCGTTTTAAATTACATCTAATAAATAATTATGCTTTAAAAAAAATTCAGTTGTCTTAAATTTCAGATATCCAATATTCAAGTAACGAAATTCAAATTCAAATTTTTTTTTCGTGGCATATAATATTCAGGTTTATTAAATTACAATCCTCAATAATTCAAATCAACAAAATTCATATTCAGATAGTTTTGTCAGAACTCTAGCTCCATATATGCTTACTAGAGCAGGGTTGCAACTGAAATGTGCAAGACAGGATTTAGAAAACCCCATCATAAGTAAATATATTGGTAAGAAATAGTAATACAATTAGTTTTTTTTAATTGCTAGATTTAAAGACTAAGTATCTAGACAGACTCAGCAATAGTAGCAATAAAACAGTAACGATACTCAACAGATTTATTTATGATACTGATAAAAATATCAAGTGAATACATCAACAAGAACCCTTTTGTGCACTTCTGAAATTGTCTAACTGTGTGAAGGTTTGGCAGAGTGGAGCTCTGTGATTGGTCGAGGTGCAGAGCGAGCACCTCCACTCTTGGCTTACACTTCATTTTAAACACTGGATGAGGGAGTAAATAAATCTTTGATATCTGTGTTGTGTTTTGGCTAGCTAGCAGTTTTATCATGCTAATGTTGATCAGCACTGAGCTTTATTTCTTTAGGTAAAAATAAAAGATGGAGAAAAAAAACAGGTCCCGAATACAATTAAATAGGTGCCTGTCTAAACCTACGAGGCTCTTCCTCTTAGCACTCTGTGTCAAAAGAAAATGGGAAGGGCTAATCCATTGGTGTCAAACTCAATTCCTGGAAGGCCACAGACCCTGCAGGTTTTTGTTCCAACCCTGTTTCAGGAGACACACAAATAGCTTCAAACAAACCCAGAGGAGCTAAATCAGTGGAATCAGGTGTGTTCAGTTAAGGTTGGAGCAAAACTGTGCAGGGCTGTGGCCCTCCAGGAATTGAGTTTGACACCCCTGGGCTAATCCCTAAGCGTTTGGGCCAAGAAAGAGAACTAGAACACAGCCTGTGTGAACAAATATCAGTGCCGTACCTTTAGCTGTGATGAAGGCTGGGTTACAGTGAAAGTAGCGGTTGGAGAAATGAATGAGCACCCGTTCTCTCTCCTGAGTTTCGCCCATTAGAGAGAACGCTTTCAGGAACCTTCTGCAACAGAAAAACACTGGCTTATAGCAGGCCTCCAGGTTAAGTTCAGGAGAAAAGATCAGAGCAAATTAATTACTGCAACAACAAACATACACTGAGCACAGACACGAATCTTACAAGCTAGAAATGAAGACAGCAAGCATCTGAGGACTAGTGAACTTACTGGCATTCTTCAGGTCTTTTACAGCTGAACTTGACATGCTTCGCAATGTGTTTGTACTCATTTCCAGTCTCAGATCTGAGTGGGCTTGTTTGAAATACATCAATAAAATAGAACATCTCCAGAGTGCGGTAGTAACTAGGTACATTTATGTAGTTACATTTCTGAAATACAATTTTAAGGTAACTAGTACTTTTAACAATGTGTTCTTTGACCTGTCAAGGAAATTTTCCTTAAACACATGTAGAACACACCATAAAAAACAGACCAGAGACTACACTGAAATAGTATTTGGTCGTGAGGAATACTGAAATAATTTTTGGCTCTATAGCGCCACCTAAAGCGCTTTTGTAGCTGTTGTGCAACCAGTTTGTCATAGGCGAATGACATTTGGTACACATATGTAAATTACCAAGCTGCAATTTTAAATAATATTAACCCTGTTTCCAACACAGTAAGATGGATATTTCGATTTAAGTCTTTAAACCTTCAAAAATGTGCGTTTTTGCTAATTTTACACTTTGGCAAACTCCTCCTAAGCGAAATGTCAGATCAAGCTGAAAATTGGGGTGTTTACTTATAACGCATTAGGGGAAAAAATTTATCAAAAGCTAAAAAGTATGTCAAATAATCTTGGGGTGGCGCCCCAGCAAATTTCACCCTTCAAAAACTTTTTACATATTTTGTACTGTATCTCCGTTCAAGTTAATCCAATTTCAACAAAAACATTTGAAATATGAATTAGATTTGGTACACATGTTTAAAGTACCAAGCTGCAAATTTTACTAATATAAACCCTGTTTGCAAAATTGACAGGAAGTCGGTTATTTAGCAAAAACATCTAAAAATGGGTGTTTTGCTCATTCTATACTTTGTCAAACTCCTCCCACAGATTTTATCTAAACATCTCCAAACTTCTTGAGTATCATCATAAGGCATACGACACCTTAACATGAGATTTTTATTAGTGATTGCAGCCAATGTCCAAATTTTGATTTGAAACAGGAAGTTGTTATAACTCGGGGATAGAATATCCGATCCGACTCAAACTTGTCTCATTCTCATCGTAGTCCAAACCTGAAAATAGTCGTATGACAACGAACATCAACAATCATAGCGCCACCTAGTGGCGAGCACTGAAAGCCTGTTTTTTTGGTTTTACGTTTCCATTTCAGGCATTGTATTGCATACACACTAAAAAACTTGTCGCATGTGTGTAGGACCTTAAGACATAACAAAAAAGTCCATTGGGTCGGGTATCGAAACTTTACGGAAAACATATTTCAAGTTTTATGCAAAAAATATAGACTTCACACTTTGACGAACTCCTCCAAGGTGAATATGCTAATCTTATAACACACTCTTGTTTTTATAGGAGTTGTTTGTGTAACAATATAGATCATCTTTACATTTAGAGCTTTGTAATGTTCAGTTCTTTTTTAAAGTGCCTTTTACCTTGTTTTGAGCTCTCGACAACAAGTGAAAACACTTAAAAGGCCAGGAGGCGGTGCATTTGGTCCAGCAAACACATCTTGCGAAAGCCCTCCCATCGCTGTTTGCAGCTTTAATTAAGCTTGTTTCCCTCTTTTCCTGCTGTCACCTGTTTGCGTCGCTCCTGTTAATTGCTCATCAGCCGCGGCTGTTCTCGTTCACCCATCACTTTCCTCATCTTTCTTTGTAAGTTATTGAACTGCATTTATTGTATTTGCAGATCGTCTCCCCTACCCAGTGTGTCATGTGCTGTTGTGTCTGTCTTTCTTCCCCTTTGGATTACCCTTCTTCACTTTGCCTAACCTACAGTGAGGATCTGCTCCCCTCCTCAGGGAAACCACTCCTGGTTCCCTCTCTGCTTTTATGGAGCAGATCGTAACAGACTTTTATCCCTCCGCAGAAGCATACCTTGGTTTCTTTTTCCTTCACCGCTGCTGCCTGAGTAGTCTCTGTTCTATTGAACAGCAGTTTTTGGTTCTCTTATTAATAAAAGACTTTAAGTTCACCAATCACTTTTGGGTCCTTCCTCTACAAAAACTACAGAGCATATCACCCGACCCATGGTTCCAGCGAGGGACTCTCCAGCCCTGCGGGCAGTCAGACACCAGGGCTTCCTGCTGGCCGTCATGTGGAGGAGCTCGCGGCCACCAGACAGGTCATGGATACCCTGTCCACCCAGATCTATGACCTCTACGAACAGCTCAATGCACTCCGGACTGACAGAGGCCGTCCCGGCCCAGTTCCAGCCGAGCCCCGCATCAACAACCTGCCATGTTACTCCGGGGAACCCTCCCAGTGTAGAGCGTTCCTAATCCAGTGAGAGATTGCATTTTCAGTCCAACCCAACACCTATGCTGACTACTAGGGATGAGTGGCCTAATTTATTTTACTAATGAAGGACAAGGCGAGGAGCTAGGGAACCGCAGTCTGGGATGCCTTGGAAGAGTGCTGCTTTGGCTATGACAGCTTCAAGACTGAGATGATCAAGATCTTTGATCACTCGAGTTTTGAGAGAGAGGCTTCCCAACTCTTCGCCACTTTGCGTCAAGACCTCTGACTTAGTCGTTGAGTTTCGCACTCTATCAGCCTCAGGAGATTGGAAAGAGGCAGCCCTAGCCACTTGTATTCTGGAAGGATTAAACCCCGAGCTCTGCAGTGAACTACTTTCCCAAGAGTTTCCAGAGGATTTCGATCGGTTGGTGGGGCTGACTCTCTGCACCAAGAAGCGGCTCGCTGTCCATCTTCCCACCCAACAGGGAGCCCTCATGCACATCCGTCAGTCACCCGGCTTCCCCTGCTGGTGCAGAGGGTTCAACAGAACCCATGCAACTGGGACAGATCCATCTCTCTCCAGTGCAACGACAGAGTACTGCCTGTACTGTGCCTTTTCTGGGCACCATTTAAGCAACTGCCTGGTAGAACAGTCCCTCCCCGGCCATAGACAGAAGAGTATGTCTGCGCGTTTCTTTTATTCATCTTTCAGTCCCAGTCACGCACCACGCTTCCTGCTCGTATCAGCTTAGAGTCTCGCATCTACCAGTGTTGGGTGCTGGTGGACTCTGGAGCCGAGGGAAGTTTTTTTGGACAGCTTGTTCGCCGCTTCCTGCCAGATCTCCCTCCTCTCCGTTGACAGACCTATCACTATTCGTGGTTTAGATATGCGGAGTTTGGCTAAGGTTCTGCACATCTCGGATCCCGTCCAGCTCGTCTCTGGTAATCATCTTGAGACTATTTCCTATTTTAGTCTCTCAACGCAGGCACCATCGTCCCTTCTACCTCACCTGCAAGGTGGGGTTTTTTTTGTCAAGAAGGAGGACGGCTCGTTACTTTGTATTGAATATCAGGGATTAAATGAGATAACCATTAAGAATCACTACCCTCTTCCGCTTATGTCTTCTGCTTTTGATTTACTTCAAGGGGGCACAGTCTTTACTAAGCTAGATCTCCACAATGCCTATCACCTTCTACGCATTAAGGAGGTGGATGAGAGGAAGACGGCTTTTAACACACCCCTCAGCATTTTGAGTACTGTGTTCTTCTGTTTGGGCTCATCAACGCTCCCGCTGTACTATAAGCACTCATTAATGATGTGCTTGGAGACATGATTAACATGTTTGTGTTTGTTTATTTAGATGATCTTTATTTTTTTGCCTGGGGGTGTCTCACTTGTCTCACAAGTTTGTCGCGCGCTCCAACGCTTACTCGAGAAAAAGCTGTTCATCAAAGCAGAGAAGAGCTTGGTTCACAAGTTGTCTATTCCTTTTTTGGGTTACATTGTCTTGAACACGGGGATTAGGAAAATTCCTGTGAAGGTCCAATTCTTTACGCATTGGCCGGCACCTGAGTGCATCTGCGCAGCAACGGTTCTTGGGCTTCTCCAATTTTTATAGACGATTTATCCGCAATTTTAGTCAAGTAGTTGCCCTGTTAACCTCACTGACTTCCACCAGACCCAGTTTAGTCTGGACTGCAGTAGCTCAGAGCGCGTTCGACGAACTTTAGACGTTTTAATTTTTCCATCTCTTTCAGCCCCGGGTCCAAGAATCAGAAACCTGAGGCGCTATCACGTGAGTTCGATTCAATGGTTTCCGATACTTCATCGGAGTCTATTCTCCCTGCCAGGTCTGTGCTTTTTTATTCAGAAATGGAGGATTTTCCATGCGCCAACAAGAAAATCTTAGCAGGTAACATGGTGGAAGCATGGCAGTAGGAGGAACCAGGGGAACGTGGCTCATTTGAGGTGACTCAAAGAAATTGATTACGATAAATACTGTCTTTTAAATGTTAAGAGTGCAGTGATAGTCTGCACATTATTATTATTATTATTAATACAATAATTTAATTTATTATCATTGACTGTATTCTATGGTTGTTTTAGTGGGTGTTTCATTCGTACTTTTTTCCTTTTACAAAGAGTGACATTTTCATGAGCTCTCCCTATCAGAGAAAAATATTAATCTTAAAATTTAATTTGACTTGAATATGCCAGTTCTATTAGTAACCTGAATAAAATAGAACACATTTACACAAATATCATTCATTTATTCTGATGGATACCTGAGTGATTGGTCCAGTGTCATGTCTTTAAATTCAAAGAATGTTAGGTACTCCTCTGCAACCATCTTACTGAAGTCGTTGCTGGAAAAGAAATTAGAGTACAAATTAGCAGCAGACTTATCTAGTTAAAACAGGATTAAACATCCTTCTTATCATTTCCACTCTTGATATCTGAAACACGCTCTTCACCAGGAACAGTGCAGCTCTCAAGATCAGAGTGCTTCAAAGGTTGATCACGATGAATACTGAAGAGTAATCCAGCACGACAGAGGCTAGAGCAAGAGACACCAGAGCAGTGTGAAGCACCTTACACAACAAACATGCATTCCCAGACAGATGTGTGCGAGTGTTTGCAGCAGTCCTTTACTATAAACTCAGAGGAGAGTAATATTGATTTATACCAACTAACTTAAACTAACTTCAGAAGGCTCTGACTCCTCAAAAATGGTAATTTAATTTAAAAACTGATGGTAAGTGCAGAATACAAAAATCAGAGCCAAAATAAGGAAGTTCTAGCCGAAGAACTCTCAATCATCTGCCACTCAAGAAACCAAACCTTAATTATGCAAAACGTTAAGGCTGAATAGATCTTAAACAAATGAATAATTCACCCCCTCTGAGTGATCAAAATTAGAGATCTCAATCAACAAACCTAATGGAGCCAGGGGTGGAAAAATGTTTTTTTCAGCTACAAAGTTGCTAAATTTTAACATGGAGTCAGCCTCAAGAGGCTGCTCAAGGAACTGCAGATGACTCACTTCCTGTTACGCATCGCATGGGAAAGCAGGATGGTCATTTGGTCATGAATGAAATAATCCAAAAGTGTCCAGTCTTTTGACAGAAAAATCTTGAAGGATTCAGAACTCTTATTTTATTAGATGCATTTTAAAGGATACATGATGAAAGTTAAGTCAAACTTCCATGTTTTCAGCAAAAAAAACATTAGTGCTCGACCCCTAATAATAAAAGAAATTAATTAATAAATAATCCGACCAATTACAATCGGGTTCTAATTAACCCCTAATTAAAGCTGCAAGCAGCGATGGGAGGGCTCTCGCACGACGCTTCCGCCGGAGCGAAGGCAACGCCTCATGGCCTTTCGAGTTTCTTCACTCGTCGTCGTCGAGAGCTCGAAACAAGGTGAAAAGGCACTTTACTAAGTACCGAACGGTGCATAGCTTTAAACGTGGAGACGATACATATTGTTACACAAACAACTCGTATAAAAACAAGAGTCGGTGTTATAAGATAAGCATAAAAATAGAATATCAATCTTTTCAGAATCACAAGTTAGACACTCTTCAATTTTTTCATGTACGTTCAATGAAGTATGTGGGAGATACAGCCACAAATATACACAGGCAGTAGGTGGCGCCATAAGCATATAAGTCACTTAAGCATAGCAACTTGGTCAGAAGGGTAGGCTCGTAATTCCATAATTTTGTCATGCTTTTTGGATAAAGTATGTGAGCGCTAAAGTAAGAAATCCATTTAGCCATACACATTTAAAAAAGATCAAGTTCATTAAGGTGACACAGCAAGACACTGTGACCACAAACTTCTACATTTTTGATAACTTTTTGGTCCCAAATGCCTTAAGAGTCACCAGACCAAAAATCAGCTCGATCTGCAAATTTTCCTAGGTGGAGTTCGTTAAATTGCTAGTTAAGCTTTTTCCCATTCAAGGGGGATCTGTCGTCCAAGATACGATTTCAGTAACAGTGATCATTTATTATATTTATTGAACATGACCTTCAAACTAATTTTGGTGGGCTTTCTAACATGTTCAATGTTCAAAACAGCTAAAAAGTCAATTTTGTCACATTTAAGGGGGCAGTAAGGAGTAAGGCAGTAATTTTTGGAGCGCAATGCAGTGATGCATATGCTTTTGTTGAGCCTGTTAAGGCTAATCATACCAGGCTGTTTTTGTTGATAGTGGATTATCTTGAACAGAGATACAGACCAAAATATGTAAAAAAAAATTCACAATTTTGAAGGTTGAACTTGCTGGGCCCCCACCCCAAGACCATTTGACATACTTCTTAGCTTTTGATAACTTTTTTTCCCTAATGTGTTGAGTAACCACACCAATTTTAAGCTTGATCTGACATTTCGCCAAGGAGGAGTTTGTCAAAGTTTAAAATAAGTAAAAATGCAAAATTTTTGAGGTTATTGCGAAATATTTATCTTCCCGTCGACTTTGGAAACAGGGTTTATATTAGTAAAAGTTGCAGCTTGGTCATTTACATATGTGTACCAAATTTCATCTGCCTACAACAAACTGGTTGCGCAACAGCTACAAAATCGCTTCAGGTGGCACTTTAGAGCGCCACCACAAGACCGATTGAAGTACTTCTTAGCTTTTGATATCTTTTTTTCTCTTATGCCTTACGAGTAACCACACCAGTTTTCAGCTGGATCAAAAATTTCGCCTAGGAGGAGTTCATCAAAGTATGAAGTCTATATATTTTTTTACATAAAACCTAAAATATCAACCCCAAAACTTTTTTGTAGGTCTTAAGGTCCTACACACATGCGACAAGCTTTAAGTGTGTATGCAATACACAGCCTGAAATAGAAGGATAAAACTATGAAAACAGGCTTTCAATGCTCACCACTAGGTGGCGCTATGACGAATGACATGTTATTTTACGCCTGTTCTCAGGCTTGGACTACGATGAGAATGACACAAGTTTGAGTCGGATCGGATATTCTATGCCCGAGTTACAACTTTCTGTTTCAAATCAACTTTTGGACATTGGCTGCGACCACTACCACATACTTTATTCTTCTTCTTCTTCTTCTTCTTTCGACTGTTCCCAGTTTAGGGGTTGCCACAGCAAATCATCTGTTTCCAACTAACTCTGGCCTCAGTATCCTCTACTCTTGCACCAATTACCTTCATGTCCTCCTTCAGCACCCCCATATAACTTGTCTTTGGCCTTCCTCTCGCCCTCTTGCCTGCCAGCTCCATCTCCAACATCCTTCTACCAATATAACTACTATCCCTTCTCTGCACATGCCCAAACCATCTCAATCTGGCTTCTCTGACTTTGTCTCCAAAACAACCAACCTGAGCTGTTCCTCTGATGTGCTCGTTCCTAATCTTGTCCATCCTTGTCACTCCTAAACTGAACCTCAACATCCTCATCTCTGCTACTTCCATCTCTGCCTCGTGTTTCTTCCTCACTGCTACAGTCTCTAGCCCATACATCATAGCTGGTCTCACTACTGTTCTGTACACCTTTCCTTTGATTCTTGCTGACACTCTTCTGTCACACAACACCCCTGACACTTTTCTCCACCCACTCCAACCTGCCTGCACTCGCCTCTTCACCTCTTTTCCACACTCCCCGTCGCACTGGACTGTTGACCCCAAATACCTAAACAATACCTAATACAAGTGTTTGAACGAGAGGGAGGGAAGTAGAACAGTGAGGTTGCAGGGGGCTGAGGTCAAGAAGGTGGAGGAACCTTCTTGACCTCAGCCCCCTGTAACCTCACTGTTCTACTTCCCTCCCTCTCGTTCAAACACTTGTATTCTGTCTTACTACGACTGACTTTCATTCCTCTTCTTTCTAGAGCAGACCTCCAACTTTCCAGGTGTCCCTCCACCTGCTCTCTACTCTCACTACAGATTACAATGTCATCTGCAAACATCATTGTACATGGAGATTCCTGTCTGACCTCATCTGTCAACCTGTCCATCACCATAGCAAACAAGAAGGGACTCAAAGCCTATCCTTGATGTAGTCCCACCTCCACCTTGAACTCCTCCGTCTGACCTACAGCACATCTCACTGTTGTCATACTCCTCTCATACATATCCTGAGCTACTCTGACGTACTTCTCTGCCACTCCTGACATCCTCATACAGGACCATAGCTCCTCTCTAGGCACCCTGTCATACGCTTTCTCCAAGTCCACAATGACGCAGTGCATCTCCTTCTGACCATCTCTGTACTTCTCCATTAGCATTCTCAGAGCAAAAATTGCATCAGTAGTGCTCTTCCTGGGCATGAAGCCATACTGCTGCTCGCAAATATCCACTTCCCTTCTTAGCCTAGCTTCCACTACTCTTTCCCAGAGTTTCATTGTGTGGCTCATCAACTTTATACCTCTGTAGTTGTTACAACTCTGCACATCACCTTTGTTCTTAAAGATTGGCACTAGGACACTTCTCCTCCATTCCTCAGGCATCTTCTCACTCTGTAGAATCCTGTTGAATAACCTAGATAGGAACTCCACTGCTGTCTCTCCTAGACACTTCCACACCTCCACAGGGATGTCATCTGGACCAACAGCCTCTCCACTCTTCATTCTCCTCAGAGCCTTCCTCACCTCATCCTTTCTAATCTTTTCAACTTCCTGCTCTACAATGTTCACCTCTTCCCCCTTCTTTCCCTCTCATTCTCCTCATTCATCAACTCCTCAAAATACTCCTTCCATCTTCTCTGCACACTCTCCTCCCTCGTTAGAACCCTTCCATCTCTATCTTTAATCACCCTTATCTGTTGCAAATCCTTCCCATCTCTGTCTCTCTGTCTCGCTATTCTGTACAATTCCTTCTCACCTTCCCTCGTGTCTAACCTGGCATACAACTCATCATATGCCTTCTGTTTGGCCTTTGCCACCTCCCTCTTCACCCTGCGCTGTGATTCCTTGTAGCCTTGTTTACTTTGATGTCCCACTTCTTTTTAGCTAGCCTCTTCCTCTGGATGATGTCCTGTACTTCCTCATTCCACCACCATGTTTCCTTATCTTCTTTCCTTCTTCCTGCTGACACACCTAGCACCTTCCTACCTTTCTCCCTGATCACTTCTGCTGTAGATTCCCAGTCCTCTGGAAGCTCTTCCTGACCACCCAAAGCCTGTCTCAGCTTCTGTCTGAATTCCTCACAACCGTCTTCCTTTTTCAACTTCCACCACTTGGTCTTCTTTTCCATCTTTCCTCCCCTCTTCTTCCTGACCACCAGAAACATCCTACACATCACCATCCGATGCTGACTGGCTACACTCTCTCCTACCACTACTTTGCAGTCAGTGATCTCTCTCAGATTGGCTCGTCTACTTAGGATGTAGTCCACCTGCGTACTCCTACCACCACTCTTGTAGGTAACTCTATGTTCCTCCCTCTTCTGGAAATAAATGTTAACTACAGCCATTTCGATCCTCTTGGCAAAGTCCACCACCATCCTTTCCTTAACACCAAACCTGCCCATCACTTCCTCATCACCTCTGTTGCCCTCGCCAACATGACCGTTGAAGTCTGCTCCCACCACTACTCTCTACCCTCTGGGAAAACTCTCCATTACCTCATCTAACTCACTCCAGAATCTCTCCTTTTCTTCCAGCTTACAGCCTACTTGTGGAGCATAACCACTCACTACATTCAACATCACCCCTTCTATCTCTAACTTCAAACTGATCACCCTGTCAGACACTCTTTTCACTTCTAAAACATTTCTCACAAACTCCTCCTTCAGGATCACTCCTACCCCATTTCTCTTCCTATCCTCACCATAGTAAAACAGTTTGTATCCCCCTCCAATACTACGCGCTTTGCTACCCTTCCACCTGGTCTCCTGCACACACAGAATATCTACCTTCCTTCTCTCCATCATGTCCGCCAGCTCTCTACCTTTCCCGGTCATTGTACCAACGTTGAGAGTCCCTATTCTCAGACCTATACTCTTGCCTTTCCTCTTCTCTCTCTGCCTACGAATCCTTCTCCCTCCTCTCCTTCTTTGACCAACCGTAGTCAAATTTCCACCGGCACCCTGTAGGTCAACAGCACCGGTGGCGGTCATTGTTAACCCGGGCCTCGACCGATCCGGTATGGAAATCGAATTGATGACTTGCATATTTGGTTTTGGCATGTTTTACGTCGGATGCCCTTCCTGACGCAACCCTCTCTATTTATCCGGGCTTGGGACCGGCACATACTTTATGATAGGTGAAAAAAAATTCTAATTTTAAGGTTTGTATGCCTTATGATGATACTCAAAAAGTTTGGAGATATTTAGATAAAATCTGTGGGAAGAGTTCATTAAGTGTAGAATTAGCAAAACGCCAATTTTTAGCGGTTTTTGCGAAATAACCGAATTCTGGTCGATTTAAGAAACAGGAATTATATTAGTAAAAGTTGCAGCTTAGTACTTTACACATGTGTACCAAATTTAATTTGCCTACGACAAACTGGTTGCGCTACAGCTGCAAAACACGTTAGGTGGCGCTATAGAGCCCTTTTTTTTATCAGTTTTGGAACCGAAATTTTCCACTGGTTTGAGGCGTGTGAAAAAATCTGGGACTTTTGGTTAATGTTCAGGTACCCAAAAGGGTCCGCAATGACTTCCAGAATAATGATTTAAAAATAAATAAATAAATAAGAATTTTTCTAAAAACAATAGGGTATTTGCACCATTGGTGTTCGACCCCTAATAAGAATTTTTCAAAAAACAATAGGTTTCTTGCACCGTTGGTGCTTGAGCCCTAATGAGAGAACAAGCAAGAGTCACTGCACCTTGAGAACACAAGCTCTGAGGATAATCTGTGTAGCTGGTGGCATCTAGTGTAGACATGCTGAACGGTCAGAGCATGAGAGTGCAAAGAACTCTGATGGTTCTTTTATTGTTTAACTGGTTTAAATTAACCAGAAGGTTGATTATTATCTTTTAATAATTATCTTTATTATCTTAAGATGCTATTAAATGTACTAACAGATAGAATGCATATGATCCTGCAACTAGAGGTTATACATTATACATTAACACACATTTGATTTTGGCCCCTTTGTAAATTTTTCTCATAACACAAAAATACATTTTGAACATATATTATTAAAATATATTTTTAAATATACTATTATCAACACAACAATGTTAAGATATTTATTGAAATATTTCTCTTCTGAATAATGTTTAGTTGAATACATGGAAATAAATATGATTAATGAAAGTTTCTTTGTTTTTTTTATAAATCTGTTTATAATCTCGTGCTCTTTATCAGGCTGCATTTATTCTTTTACGTCCAGCCTCAGTTTTCTGATCTGAGGAGATTTGAGCTGGTTGTTGAGGGTTTTACGTTGAGTTTGGGTTAAAAACTGTCTCAGATCTGGCAACCCTGATTCTCTGCTTCTCCATCACAAAAAATCTAAATCTGCTCCGCTTTTCTTGCACACTCACATATTCTCATTGACTTTACATTTAAAACATAATTTCTGATTTTCAGATATTCAGAGTGAACATGCATGACAGGTGATGTGTGTGATGTATAAAGTTAACTTTGATTAAACATCTGGATATATACATTTGTTTTTGTAAATATAACATTTTGCATTCAAATTTCGTCTTTCTGGCATTTGCAAACTTTATTTAATAACAAAGAAAATATGATAATTAGTTTTTATTAAAAAGACCATTAGGGGTGTGTTATTTAAGATACAAGATTTGTCAAAATACAAGTGGTCTATGTGAGGGAAAAATGTCTTGCTTTCTTCATTCATGCATCATTCATTTGTATGAGTGCTGGTCATGATTGACAGAAGCCTCAGCCTATCAGCTCCAAGTTGTCGGTTCTCTAATGGTACCAACCCTTTCCAGTTTCTAAAAATGTATTTTTATTTCGTAACTTGTAAAAAAGTTTTGAAACATTTAAATGTATTTTCAAAAATTTTAAACTGTTTCAAAATTTGTACATTTATTTTAGAATATAGAGTTTACATGAAAACATTAACATTTTCAGAAAATTAAATTATTTTTGTAACTTATAAATGTGTTTCATGTTATGTAAATGTGTATTGCACCTTCCCAGAGGAGCTCAGATAGGCAAAGAAGAAACTTGAATTTAAACCAAATGAAAAGAACACAAACAAAAAATAATAATTGGTGTAAATACACCACACTATGTAAAACTCTTCTAAAGCAACATCAGGTATGTGGTCTCACAGATGAGATCATGTGAGATCTCCAAAAGGTAACCAGAGAAACTTGGGTCTTAGTTAGGTTAAAAAAAATGTTTGTGGTTTATAAAAAGGACACCAGGAGAACTTACTTTTTCCCCAAATGTTTGGCAACGTCCGAGCGCCGAAAGCCCTCCAGGTGGAAGAGGCGCCTTGCGAGACGCTGCGCAGCATCCTGATCGCTCCGGCTGCCATTGTTGAAAACATCTGGGTCCTTTACTCCCTCCACATCATCCATTTCTGAGTCGCAGTCTGATGGCTCGTCCTTCAGCCCCGCATCGCTGCTAAAAACACACACAATGACTAAAATCAGATCTTTCAGAATACTTAATAAAGAGAACATTGTCACTCTTAATGAACAAATGAGAGCTTGTTTCTAATCCGTGAAATGTTTGTGTGTGTGTTTAGTACTTTATAGCCAAGACGGCATCTGGGGTAACTTCATCTGAAGGCCGCTTCACATTTAACTGAATATACCGTGCAAAGTCATGTACGTGAACATGCCTCGATCTGAAAGCATATCTGTCCGAGCGATCGGTGGGAGAGAAATAGAGTTTACCTCTGTCATCATGTATTGGTTCTTCGCAAAAGAGAACAACCAATGAAAGCTGTTGTTTTGATGACATGAATGGAACATGAAAGAGCCACTAGATGGTGCTAGATACACACTTTTGCTTCAATCTCACAACAGAAAGTAGCACCAAAGAACTAGGAGATGAACAGCTGAAAAAGAGACCGGCAAAGAAGAGAATAAAAACATTCATAAGCTTAATTTGCTGGTGTCAGACAATCAAGAGTTGTTCAGTAAAAAGATTATAAAACAGCAGCGTGTGTCTGTTGTCCCCTAGTAATAGAAAGCTTTGTTCAACTTCGTACTTCATTCTTTTGACCCTTGCAAATTGAAGAGAATGAATCTTTTGAACGATTCATTTTAACAATTAATTTTTACCGTTCATATCGTGAAAAAATGTGATCTAATTGCAAAACCTTACAACAAAGACCCAAAACTAGAGTAAAAAACACTAATCTGAGTAAATAAACATGCTTATCGGTGTCTTCTGATTACTAACAGGGTAATCTGCACTTCAACCAAGTTATTTAAAAAGAGTCAGATACGTTCTTTTCGTGAACGATACATCATTACACATGAGCGGCAAACAATGGCAAGGAGCGTCACTGCATCCACTTTTAACAGTAGCTTGTGAAATGCACCCCGCAGAGAAGCTGTCGAGGATTCGTGCGAATCTCAGTTCGGATAGATGTGTAGCGGCCTTATGAGATGTACACATAAGATTTAGTTCAATTTTTTATACCTTGTTTGATTAGTTCTAGGGATTAAGTTCAGGTTTGCTTTTTTCAATTCAGAAATTTCTGGAAACTGAGTTATTCTTGTATGTCCTATCCGATATCTTGTGAGTAAAAATAGTTATTTCCATGTTTCTGGATTGTGGCATGGTGCATTTATTTGCAGGTGTACTTCTAGGCATGTAATGAAGGTAACGAGCTACAAAGCAGTTTTAGTTTAATTATGCCTTTAATTATTTCCTGATTGCTGACACAAATGACAACTTTTTTTTCTGTACCCAGGAGCATCAGCTGACTATCTGGGCTTTAGCCCCAAATTTTTTTTTCTTTAGAACTAGATCATTTAATTTAAGAAGAAATGCTGACTGACTTCAGAATGAACCTTAATAAAAAAACAACTGAGACCTTAATTTTAATCTGTGTAATTTATTCAACAAGTTTTAATCTAAGTTTTCCTTCCTTCATCTTGCCACAATATCTAGAAAACAAGAAAGGAGTAAAACCTTCTTTACATCTATGAGTCTTAGGTCATAATCTAGCAACCCTAAATATCACTTTTATGATTGAGCGTATCTGAGGCTTTTTTTCATTGTATTGCAGCGTTAAACGTCACAATGCTTTAAAAGATTTACCAAAAAAAATTCTAACTCTGGCAACACTAACATGACTTATGGTTTTGAGCATTTCTGCACATTTTCTGAGACTGTGAAAAGCCTAAGAATCATTTTTACATTTTATTTAGCATATATGAGTATTTTGTCAATCTCTGTGTTTACTGTTGTTTGGGGTTGCCATAGTTGCAGATGGGGTTTACATGGACATAAAACAGAAGAGCTGTGAGAAATTATTTAAGATTTAGAACAGTGAATGAAAGACTTGTTAAGATTTTAATGCCTACAATTTGCCGTTTTAAGACTATTTAATAAAAAAGATGAAAGGATGAAAAAATAACAACTAAGAACCTGTCCACACGTATCTGATTACTTTGAAGACAGTTTTTTTAACACCGTTTCAGCTGTTTTCTCACTGAAGCTAATGTGTGAAGCAAACGCTTTGGTTTGTGATTGTTAACTCTGGTGCTTTTCGTCCTAATAGGGCCCAAACTCTACAGACCTTTAGATTTCAAACACATGTTCACTGGGCCAATCAGAGACTTCGGGTGGTTTACCCTTCAGAGAATGAGTCTTTGTACCCTCTAAACGCACCGTAATCTGATGTTCTCTTGGTTTCAGCTGGTAAAGCTCTCTCAGAACGGTTGAGCTTCAAGTTCAGGCATGGTATTTTTATTTATTTTTTTTGCTTTCATTCTTTAAATCATTGGAAGTTCTTGAGCTACTCAGTTCAGGACCAGTTGGATAATTATTACTTCTAATGCGGCACTGAGAATTAATGCGTTATGTTTCCTCAAAGTGACTAAACATCGCCATCTGTTGAGAGCCTGAGGAAAGTAGAGATATTTTCTTTAAATCCTGCTCCTTTCACCATTTTTGGTTAAAGCCATTTTATTCTTTTCAGAATATATAAATAAACATACTTTTCTCTGGTCATAGGTACACATTTTCTGGACAGATGAAGGTGCCATTAAATGTTTTTTCAAATAATTCCTAAAATACACCTGAAATTCAATGAGTTAGAAACTTAGAGCCGGGAAAATGTACTTTTACTCCATTTTTTCCCCGAAAAACATTGACTGACTATCAATAACTTTAAAGAGCTGTCAGGTTGTTAGACACTTATATTTTTAACTTTTATTTGAATTTGACGCATGGTGTATGAAGGTTAATATAACTTTGTCGATTCAATAGAAGGTGTACAAAATACAAGCTTAACAAATTTCCAAATTTTGGGGTTTATGTTCTTTTTTTTCGAATTTCTTATAGAATTTTACAAACATTCATAGGCCAACTTTGATTCCTAAAAAATGTACACCACTAAAACGCCAATTTAAGACAGCCAAATATTTTAAATCTCCATTTTCAGCCAAGCTACATTAAGTCACCTAAAAATGTTACAAAAGCAGATCACATTACAGGTGTTTGAGGCTGCAACTATTTGTAGCATTGTTTACCATATTTCTAGCATTGTATGGACAGTTTAATAGCATAATTGTTGCTTTTATAATAGATTTTATAGTTAATGTGGGATTACTTTGCAAAACATTATATTATTATTATTTATTAAATAAATTAATATATGCTAAAGATCATTAAAACATAGATTAAAGTTCATAAAAATACAGATAAATTAAGAGACATCGTTTGTGTTAGTACAGCTGAGTAGCTTCGAGACACTCGTTTAACCCTCGACTCTACAAGCAACGCGTCGCGTCGCAACTTTCTTCAGCATGGTCTTTGTTTACCTGCAGACCTCACGAATTCCTCCGGCCCTCAAAGCTCCGAACCTCCCGCGCGGGTTCTACGAACATCGCGACGTTAAGCGCCGCGAGCTCCCCGCACCACAGACAATCAAATACAGCGTTCAGAGAAAGTTGCGCGCTACTAAAAGTTTGGCGCATTCCAGCATCTGCTCATCATTCACAAATTTCCCACAAGCCCTTGCAGCTCTGAGTCCCAGGAGAGAGGGCGCGCACGCGAAAGAGAGAGAGAGAGAGAGAGAGAGAGAGAGAGAGAGAGAGAGAGACAGAGCGACAGAGAGAGAGAAGAAAGGACGAGCGAGAGAAGAAAAGGACAAAAGAGAGAGAGGGGGGGGGGGACGAGAGAGAGAAGAAAAGGACAGAGAGAGAGAGAGAGAGAGAGAGAAGAAAAGGACAAGAGAGGGGGGAAGAGGGGTACAAAAGAGAAGGAGAGAGAACTGAAGAGGGAAGGAAGGAAGAGCATAAGAGAGATAGGGGAGAGACAAAGTGCATGTGATCGGGATCTTAATCAATGCTTTAATAATAATCTAATAACACATTCTTACATGAAAATGTTTATAAAAAAATTCCACGAAGGACACCAAGTAAACTTTTTCTTCAGTTGATAATTCTGTTTTCCATTTTCCATTTTTTGTTTTGTTTCTGTGTGGCTTGGTACGGATTAGACATTTTAAATGTAAAAATTTCTTCAACAAAAAATTACATATTATATATACATACAGTGATACCTCAAGATATTAAATTAATCCTTTCCGGGGTGGCCTTCGTATGCTGAATATTTATATATAATTAAAACTGGTTTGGTTTTTAATGGTGTTTTTAATCATGTGAGATTAGTTAAATCAATTGAGTTTGTGTCATAGTGATAGAACTTGTTGGGAGTGTAACGGTCTTAGAATTCAGTTGTTTTCAATTGTTCTGTACTGCGCAGACTTGGGGGAAGCTCTCAGTGGTGTATATAAGGGTGCACTTGACGTGCAGAGAAAAAAAATTGTCTACAGATGTTGTACGTCCTTGAAGTAGATACTCATTTTTAGAAGAAAATGTACATATTTTTTAGTATATGAGATGAGAGTATGCACAATCTGGGGTGCACTGAAACATTATGTGATGGAAGTAGTTGTGACCATGTCTTCATGCACGACGTGTGCAAAAATGAAACTCCTTTCCCATTCTTTCACAAAAAAATATTCTAACATTAAATAAAACATGCTCTATATTGAAATGATTTATTTCAGAGCTTAAAAATAAGTCGTAAAAACCAAGAAAAAAACTCCTTCAGCCCAAATACAGGGGATTGTGGGTAATATCAGTGTTCATTGAGCTGCACTTCTGAATGTAACCCTAAAAAGTACACATACGTGCACCGCTCAGATACTTTATTATGTATAACACGGTTTGGGACACACTAATTCTCATTTTGTACCCCTAAAAGTGTGAATAGTGCACCGATTAGGACGCACCATTGGTGTTTAGCTACCCTTGGTTGGCAGAATGAGGTTCGTCTCGCTAGTTATTGTATCAAGATTTTGTATTTATTATTGCGTTCATTTTACAATGCTGTGATATATCAACGAATATGATATGAAGAGACGCTAATGAAATTCAACAGTCAAAGAATGATTGCACCAGTCCAAGAACTTTATTACCATTTCTATAAAACGACTGCTAAGTTACTGACAGAACAACAGACAGACTACTGACTGGCCACAACAACAACAAACTACTGAGGAACTCCAGGACCAAAAGGAAGACTGACAGATGACTAACAAACTACTAAACAACCAATCAATTGAGCAACTGACAGACCAACAGACAGACTGACAGACTATAGAGCAATCAACCAATAGTCAGACTGACACCCTAACAAGCAACTGACAGACAAATAAATGTAGACATCCGTCATCACCTTCAGAAAGATCAATGCAAAGATTTTTCATGGATTTATAAGAATTTAGTATTAAGGAACCAAAAGACTGACTGCCAGACAGAGAAACACAGAGTATCCAATAGTAAAAATGTAAAAAAAATTTAAAAAACACTGATAAATTAGACAGACCTACTGAGATTGAAACAGATTGAAAGCCATACTTAAGCACTGATCTTTAACACATTTCCAGTTTGTTCAATTACCCAAAATACTGAATTAATTACGCTAAATTAGGTCTCAACACAGACTTTAATACTACTTAAAGTGAAAGCATACCAAACAAGAAACAAAAAAGTGCAGCGAGTAGAGATATGGCTGATTAATGACATTATATTCATTAAAGCACCTCAAGATCAGTTTCCTGGCATCGCGAGCGTGGGAGAATCACACAAACACCCCAACCTTTCAGCTGTAGAGGACATTCCCTCAGCACACACACACACACTTCACTGCAGTCTCACGCTCATGCTAATGCTCTGAGAAGCTGCTGGTGTGAATGGCCACAGAGTCTCATGTTTGCGGATACTAGACACTTACAGGACAGAGCTGCGCTGATCAACGGATGAGGAGAAGCATTTGGAGACTACAGAGCCCATGAGAAGCAGCTGGAGGAGAGCGTGTCCGAGCGTCCGCCCTGTTGGTCCCCTTTGACCTACATGAAGATGCTGTGAGTGTGGTTTCCTGGAGGCTGCTAGGACACAGCGCCGTGTTTGTGCTTCTTCATTACTACAGCGAGACGTTTCTGCTCTGCTCTGGCGTCTCACTCAATCTGCAGGACGTTGGGATGGAAAGAGGGACGAGGGGCTGGAGGCTGGAGGCGGCAGCCTGTGGTTGGCCGCTGCACTATAAATATCAGTCGGGATGATACTGGGAATTGCAACGTGATTTCTGACCGGCTTGAGGGTACAGGGTTAATGATCATTATGTCTTGGTTTCTAATGTGTGAAGCGCTATGCATACACAAGCACTGATTCTTCAGATTAAGCACACGTGGCTGAATGAGTGCACTGAGCTGTAGCTTCATTATGGTTTGTGTAAGCTCAGAGCTGTGTTCACTAAATAACACACATAAGCTACCACAGCTTAACACTCAGCTGATCTCAGTTGCTGACAATGGAGTCTTTTTGAACCATAAATCACATGCAAGGTATCTACACTATTCAAAAAACTCAATGCAGACATCCTTTCAAACACATTCACTGCACTTTTCCAGGACTTTAACCCTAAAAATTTATTGTAGACATTAATCCTTCCTGAAAATCAATGGTACCAAACACATAAAGAATGGGTTTGCGATATGGACATGAAAAAGTAGGAATTGATTATAGTTCAAAGCAAGTTTTAACTTTTAAGTTTTACTTTGTTTGGATTTTCGTTTGCGATTCAATCTGGATTAAGGTTAACGTGCAATCAGTGATAAGTAAGGGAATGGTTATCTGCCGTTTGATAAACTTATTTACATTGATTATTAGTGCATTCTGTTCATGGTTATGTCTCTGTTCTAATAGATCAATAATAAAGTTATAAAGAATACAATAAAAATAGGCTCAGAAGTTTTAGCTGAATTTCTTTATTTTGGTGCCATTTAAGATTTAAAAACAAAGAGTGTCGCGTCAGGTTTAGGTTTTGTCACGGTGAATGAGTTGGACCCAGAAGCAAAGGTGATCTTTCTTACTTGATAGTTTTTATTGAAAAGCAACCAAGGTATCAAACAGAAAAAACTAGCACGAGGCCAAAAAAATCAAACAGAAGAAGCTAGACTAACGAGAACGGAAGGGGTTCCCACCGGGATCCAGAACTCTTGTAGGAGAATCCAGAACTCAAAAATAATCTGAAATAAAAGAGCAGACAAGCTCAAGACTAGGCAGGGCACACTAATATATCTTCCACAGACAGACTAGATTGGTACATCGGCGTGGCACATAAAATAACTGGCACAGAGCTGACAGAGCTTTAAACAGCAGCAGGAGGAGATGAGGAACAGGTAAGTCCACTCAGACAGCACAAGAGCATAATTGGGAACTCCTGATCCAAATGAGCTGAGCTGAGAGATATTTACAGGGAGAGGAAAAAAAAAAAAAAAGAAAACATAACATGGTAAAATGACAACCCTGGCAGGTTTTAAATTTGGAGCATTTTATGAGAGAGAGTTTTTCTGTTTAAACTTTAAAAATCTAAGCAATTTTATCATCTAATACTTATTGTTTCTCACTCTGTAATAAGGGAAACATTTGAAGCTCCTGAAGCTTCCAGAGAAACTTTTCTGTAGTTCCTTTTAAGGTCAAATCTTTACCTATTTTTGTATAAAACGGTGTGTCCAGGGTCTTATAGCCTCTTGAGGGATATTTCAGGATAAAGATAATAGAAATGCAGGGCATTAATATGGTAAATTCAGATCTCTGTCTTCTCATCAATGGTGCTTCTCTCAGCTGTCTCTGCTGCACCATAGTCAAACTTTCAACAAATGCAAATGCTCTGGATATCCTGTTCATGACACCATTGAAATGTGTGTCAAATTAAACTGGGAGGGTTATTTAGCCGTAGCTATCATCTCAAGACATGTAGACTTCAACAGAGTTTCTGGTTTACTTTTGATGAGCATTTGAAAAGAAACAGCATTGTGAAGCAGCTCCAGATATATTCTGCTCACATAGATACTGCTTTTATTAGTGTCATACCACATATAACGGGTGTAAATGTAACATGAGATCCTCGGTTTTGGTTTTAATGTCACATATGCCACATTTCCTGAATAAACAGTGCTGGTGTGAACAAATTATAATAACCTTTGAAATAGCAATGTGCTTGAGTAATGTTGAAATATTTCACAGTAAATACATAGTTAAAGTGAATTAAATAAATTGTGTTAGATCATTTAATTGCCATAAATCCTTTAGTAGTTCATGGGAAAGTAGATAACGAGGACTCGAAAGTGCAGGTGCCCCTTCAGGTTCAGATTTCAATACTGAACAAGACGATGTTTCCCTTCTTCGTGTAACTGGTCTTAATAAGAGTTTATTAACTTAATGTTTTTCTCTAATAGTCCCTCCTTTCAATTTTCATGCATTTGGTTTGTATCAATTTGTTTGTACAAATTTAGTTTTTACTTAATTTGTGTAGTTTAATGAAAATAATTTTATATTTCTTTAGCGTGCTATGTCACTTCCGGTTGCCGCGCTGCGTCCTCAGTGTAATAGAAATTTACAATTATTATAATGGGTATTGGTAATTATCTAATTTGCCATTTTAAAATGATATTGAATGTATGTAAACAGTCTTAGCCTGGGAGGGAGATGACTGGGTGAGTGGGTGGAGTCTCCGTGTAGCGATGGGACTGTCCCTTAGGGAGAGCTTAAATTTGCATGCACGGAGACTTTTCGCTCTCTTTTTCCCCGGCTTTCTTCCTTCTGGACTTTACCTGTAGCTTTCCGTAGTTTTCCTTTAGAGCACCATTTCAGTTTTTGTTACAAAATAAAGTTGCCGCTGTTGCTGTTGTTCTATACCCTGCCTCCAGAGTGATTTTCTACGAGAGAGAGAGTTTAATATTCTACGACATCAGTCTGCGTTCAGCGCGCTGAGAAGAGGTGAGCTGTTAATGGTGCTACTAGGAAAATTATTCTAAAAGTAGATGGATGTTTAAATAAGCTTTTAATATGGAATGTATTATTTGTAAGAGTGTTCTATATCAACTAGAAAGTATTTTCTTTCATGTGGATGGATGAAATTAATCGTTTTATTAAGCACTGTTGATTGTGTGTGAGTGTGTGTGTGCGTGTGTGTGTGCGTGTAAGTATGTATGCTAAACACAGTGATTTTGACTGATCATCTAACTGACATCTATTTGTTAGGTGGGAAAATTTACGAGCGAAATCACATCTTCTTATTGTGCTGTTTTCTGATCCATCCAGGTATTTTATTATGTACATTTGTTCTTATTTGTGTTTACATTTGGTTCTCAATTAAATTAATTTCTAATATGGAGTTAGATGGGGAAGATCACAATGTATGGAATTTATTTATTTACCTTTTGTACACCTTTGTGATCTGTTTACCTAGTTTTAATTGGGTATGTTGTTATTATGTTTATTATGCTGAGTCCACATTGAGCGTATCTTCTTATTGTGCTGTTTTCTGATCCATCCAGTCCGCTCTGACCTGACGGTTGAGGAACAATAAATCCACCATCAGCAACAGTACCAGTGGCCTGTCTCATTATTGTACACAACGCAGAGAGTAGAACACCGATAGCAGTGATGCCGTGACCCGGAGGAAGATCAGTTTTCCTGGAATTTTCATCCAAAGATCAATATCGTTTGGTCACCGGAGGATGCTGCCCTTCAGTCAAGGTTTTGATGAACTGTGATACAAAACATTGAACTTTCATTGAATTGGCCACTTCACTACATCATTTATTTACTTCTAGTTTAATTTACTATACCTCGTTTCCCTTTAACATATTTTTGGGGTCGAAGAATGGTTACATTTGCACTTTTGTAAATAAAAAGCAACAAATTGTGTGAATTCAAATAAGTTTGTTCATCTGTCAGAGTGATGCGTTGAGCTGATTAAAAACTATTAATGGAGTCATTTTTGGTAAGACAAAACTGACAATGTATTATGTACATTATGTTGACTAACTATTTTTTTCTGTGGAGTGGCTTACAAAGTACCAACTGCACCAATAAATGTGAATTATTCTCTTTTATTGTAGACTTTTCCCAAGTTTATCCAACCACAGGGTATAAGAACTTTTAGCAGATGGTTAATCTACAAATCTAAAGATTGTTTAGCAAAACAACAGCAGGAAAATGAAAAGAGCATCAATAAAGAACCAACAGGGGGTGCTATATTATCACTCATCATCCAGTATCACACAGACCGAGAATAATTAAATATCTGATAATAAACCATGTTTGGGGCAGTTCTGACTCACTTCCTTTCATTCAATTTATTGCCTTGCCACAAAATGTCAAAATGTTATGTTGCATATTAACCATGCATTTTTAGAAATGACACTAAAGAGCTCAGTTCCTATTTAGCAAAATTCACTTCTCAAAA
Source organism: Danionella dracula (assembly GCA_900490495.1). Lineage (NCBI taxonomy): Eukaryota > Metazoa > Chordata > Actinopteri > Cypriniformes > Danionidae > Danionella > Danionella dracula. The sequence goes on from UELW01000334.1 coordinate 19,408,981, forward strand.
GCTGTCAGGCCAAATGAGATAACAAATAGTTTAATGTTTTCTGAAGAAACAACTCGTAGTACAGTGAGCTTCAATATAGAGCAGACCTTGGCATTGTATGGGCCCTGGGCAACATTTGCCTCTTTGGTTGACTTTAACCAGCCCTCGTAAGTTTTCCATTGCTTTGCATTTATTTTTAAATTGATTTTATTTGCATACGTAATGATGCAAGACGCACATATGCTTAGATACTTGTCAAAAGCAAGTGAAAAGATGACTTTAGCACTCAAAAATGTCAACACAAAAAGAAAGGCAGATGCTAAATCCAGACTTTTTAATTGCTTGACTATAACAAGCAGCCTACTCACACTGCCATTTACTGTTTGTTTTTTTGTTGTTGCTAAAAACAGTAAACCATTCTCAAGGAAAATGCCAAGCACCTCTTTTCAACAGTATTTTTAAAACTCAGAATGTATGGAGTGAATGTGGAAATGTTTACTAATACAAGTCATAAATGGTAAAAAAAAAAGAAGCAAAAATTGGTTAGGGAAATTTGAATAAAGAAATTAGTAACCTCACTTTTTCATTGCTTGACTATAACAAACAGCCTACTCATACCATCTTGCCGAAACAATAACATTTACTCCTTTTTATTAAAAAATGTGTGGCTACGGCTCCACCCTGCCCATCCCCAGATTCTCAATCTGAGAATATGCAACGTTTTATGGATTTCATCACAAAAATGTAACACAACACCAATAATTCTTTAAATAAATCTTACCTCGAGTAGCCATCCAGCGAGTCTTTGGGCTCTTTCTCCTTCACCCCGTTAGCCAGAGCTGTGTTTGGCTCTGAGATCAACTTTGAAGTGACCTGGAGCCCACTTTCCTTCAAAGAGGAAACACTCAGCATCTCAGAGTCCAAGCCTGGATCATCCAGGAACAGGCTTTGATCTCTTAGTCGCTGCTGAATCATGGGAGTGAGGGGGATGTCGAAGGCAAACGGTGCATCCGGAGCGGTTTGTGGCGTGGGTTGTAGTGGGGGGGTGGAGAGAGCGTCCAGCGAGTCCACGCTGCTGTAGAGAGTGCCTCGCAGGCGCTCAGACTCCAGGATGTTCTCGAACTGAGAGCTGAAGACATCTGTGGTGTCGCGCTCACCTGTAGCAGAACACCTGGGACAAAGACAGAGGGTAGAGAGATATTCACGTGTTAAGTCAATTGCTAGGTACAATATGGAATCTGTGCAATTATGACAAGTAATAGTCTCAGCCTCAGATATCACACCAGCAGAACACTAGGTAAGCATCTGATGAGTTTAGTATGGAAAGTTAGAATCAATTCAAGCTGGAAGAAACTTCAAGTTTGATTGGTTAAACTTTCCGATAGTTACGAGTGTCGCATTTATTTTTGTTCTGCCCGGAAACAATGTGGAGGCGAATGATCAAGAACATCAAATATCTTTAGTGTGTATTGAATTCAAGAGTGATTTAAAGAACCACTAAATATTATATTTACTAGTATCTGTCATCTTCTGTCACTTTTTTTATATGACTAACTCATTGTCAATCTGTTGTGTTAATATTTCCACACCTAAAACGAGACATTTTGCAAAACAACATGGGATTGGTTGTTTGTCACGTCAGTCAAAAATAAAATCAGCCAAAACCCAAGACTAGACGAGTAATGAGGGATAGAGCTGAGAACAAAAAAACCATTACAAAATTGTTCAGCGGTCAAAGAAGTCCAAATAAGTGTAAAAATATAAGTAAAAATGCAAACAACATCATAGCCAAGGCAAGCCAAGTTTGTTTGTATAGCACACTTCGTACACAGGGTAATTGAAAGTGATTTACATTGGAAACAAAGAGTAAAAATAAAGTACACTTAATAAAATCAAGCAAAAAAACAGTCATATAAAATCATAGTTGTTAAAAATTAAATTATAGTCATAAGCTAAATAAATATATTTTTCTGCAAACATGATTAAAATGGAGAGAATTCTATTATTAATAATAATAATGCCTTCAATTCATATAACGCTTTTCTAGATATTTAAAGGCACTTGACAATTGTCAGAGCATTATACACTAACTCCACATTCACACACTGGTGATAAGCTACCTCGGTAGCCCTCAGCTGCCCTAGGACTGCTGTGACTGCCAATCCGTGCCTACGGCCTCCTGACCACCACTAAACACCCACCCCCAGTCACACACATCCATACAGAGAAATAAGGGTTTCCCAGTGCCACAGCGGCAGAATGGACCTAGCAGGGATCGAACAGTCAACCTTCCGGTTACATGATGACCAACTCCACAACTGTGCAATCTTTCCACGTGTCATGTTATTAATTTTCTTATCATAAATCAGTGTCATTTAATAAAAAAGTGTAGTTTAGTTGATTTACTATCATAAAATAAATTCCAAGTTATTTAAAACAGATTCTTTCATATTATTACCTTAATTTCAACTCAATTCACCCAAAAAAAAACCTTAATAATTACGACACATAGAAACGCATGTAATAGTAAATTCAATTAAAAACTCCACAAGCTAATACTTTTATTTTGTTGATGTGAATTGTTTGATTATTAATGACTAACAAAGCGTTACATTTATAATTTAAACATTTAAATGTGCTTTCTTTCAGCTCATTTAAAAAAAAATGTTCTGTTTCCTTTCTTTGCAGTTTAATCTCTGCACATCTAAACTCCTTGAGAGAAACTGAATTTCCCAGAGACATTCACTTTTGGTTATTGGGTTTAAAAATAAAAGTCTAAATAAGCATATTATGTAAAATAAATGTATATGTTAAAACGAATAAACAAATATGGCAACAAAAAATAATAGTAATAACAATTAATTAATTTTATTTGAAGGCGCCTTTCATGACACTCAAGTGAGTACAATGAGTTAACATAAAGAAAATAAAAACAAGACTAAAACAATAAATGATTAATATTAACACATTAAACACACATTAGCACAGAGAAAGATTGCGCAGCCTTAGTCAGGAAATGACTAAAATAATTTTGACAAGGTATGGAGATTGTGACTGGTTCTAATTGCCTAGGCTAGTTTGTTCCACAGCAATGGAGTGCAGGTTGCAGGAGGGACTGTAGCAAGTCTCTAAGATAGGAGGGTGCAGTGTTGTTGAGTGTCTTGTAGGTTAGCTGTAGGAGTTTGAAGACAGTACAGGTGATGCAGAATAGGGGTGATGTGTTCAGACCAGGGGGATTATTACTCTAGCTGCGGCGTTTTGAATAAGTTGGATTTTGTGAAGTGGTTTAGAAGTTAACCCATAGAAACGTGCACTGCAGAAATCCATCCTGGAGCTGACAAGAGCTGAACTATAGTAACTGTGGGTTGCAGTGACAGAGAGGGGTGAAGACGATTAATGTTTACGATGTGGGAAAAAAGCAGATCAGATGCCAGAGACATTATGGTCATCAAATGACATGGTAGACTCAATGATGACACCTAAGCTTTTAATCTGTTGGAAAACTGGAATGGGTATAAAGTCCGTTACAACTGCAGAAATTTTAGATATGGCAAGTTTGTTTTTGGAACTAATGAGTATGATTTTCTGTTTTTGAACTGTTAAGCTGAATAAAGTTGGCAGAAAACCAAGCTTTCAACTCGCAAGGCACTCAACAAGGCTACGTGGGGGTGTAGAAATTGTGGGCTTGGTAGAAATATAGAGCTGAGGGTCATCTGCACAGCAATGCAATTGAATGCCAAATTTCCTGAGTATTGTGCCAACAGGAAGAATGTATACAAGAAAGAGTAGAGGACTAAGAACCGAACCCTGTGGAACACCAGAAGTGACTGGAGGAGATTTGGAGTGTAACTCTTTGATTTGGACATTGCTGAGACTTCAGTGCTTCCTTTTAATGGCTGTGAAATACAGCTCACACAAAGAGAAGAATAACGTCTTTCATAAACGAAAATTCTCTCAACAGCCTCATTCATCTGAGGCTCAAACGGTTCTTTTTCAAAACTGGCGCTTTTCGCGTTATTAAGAGGTGAGCAATAATACACACATTGCTACGGTTTGATGCATTTAACTGTGATTAAACATGTTATGAAATACGTTGTGTGCTTATGTAGTCCTGTACATCTCATCAGATCTGCTTTAGCTAAGAGAGCCAGAGTGCAAAACCTCAATCTCTTTCCATTATCCATTTGGAGCTCTGAGAAATTGCTGCTGCATCAGATAAGGAGCTGATTTAATTCCTACAAACTCCGCCTGAACTAGAATTTGCTTGGTTAATGTGTCCACACAGAAACGAATCAGTAGCTTTTTCAAAAAAAACAAAAAAAAAACACTCCGGTTACATGTACGCTGTAACCGCTATAAAAAAAAGTGTAGTTACAAAATAACCACATACCTGTGGCCAGGGCCTCAAACACTGCATTAAGATATAAAAGGACCAAAATGGTTAGGAGGCCAGAGTCCGAGGCAGATCGTTTTTGCAAGAAATGGCAAGTGTGAAATTGGACGGAAGTTCTCCAGTTTAATAGTAGGTTAATAGAATTTAATCATAGAAATTAAATCTCATTGAACTATTGATTACAATGATCCCGTGTTTATACGGATGGTTCAGGGGAGGAGAAATGGGAGTGACGTAGACAGGTGAGACTTAAACTCCACTAATTTTAATTAGTGTTAATTTCTCCACTACAGTAAAAAAATTTTGCTGTTATTATAGATAGTGAACTGACCTTTAAGAACCATATCTCTTATGTTACTAAGACTGCTTTCCTTCAACTCAGGAATATTGCTAAAGTGCGGAACATGCTGTCTATCGTAGATGCAGAAAAACTAGTGCATGCTTTCATGACCTCCAGAATGGATTTTGTAACGCTCTGTTAGCCGGCTGTTCGGCCGCCACACTACAAAAATTACAGTTAGTCCAGAACGCATCAGCTAGAGTTCTCACAAGAACAAAGAAATATGACCACATTACACCGGTTCTGTGCTCTCGTCATTGGCTTCCTGTACAATATCGCATTGACTACAAGATACTGCTCCTTGCCTTTAAGGCGCTGAACGGCTCGGCTCCAGCCTACCTGAGCAGTCTCCTATCACGATATATACCAGCTTGCTCTCTTCGATCACAAGAAGCAGGACTATTGATTATTCTGGAGATTAGTAAATACACCAGAGGAGGAAGAGCATTCTCAGAGAGCCGCGAAGCTCTGGAACAAACTCCCGGATGTTGTCCGGAGCTCATCTACGCTCACAAAGTTCAAAACCAAATTAAAAACATATCTGCTTAATCTAGCAATCTAGGTGTCTGAGCACTATATACTTACAAACTGTTGAAAAAACAATGTGGTTCAAATGTTCCTCTTTAACTTTAATAATTAATTCTTTATGCTGGGGAGGTGACTAGCACCTGCCTCAGTCAGTGAGGCTCCCAGGGACATCACAGAGAGAACTCCTATTTACTCTACCTGATACTTACGAGGACTTTGTGAAGCTGCTTTGCAACTCCTAAAAACTTGATTGATTGATTGACACTGGAGTGAAAACTTAAGGAAATACCTCAAACTCAGTTGTAACTGTCAGGTTGCAACTCAGAGTTATCAACAGACATTGTTTTAGATTGTTAAAACCAGCGCTAACTAAACCAGCAAGATAGTTATGTTTGGCTTGGGTGAGAGCAGTTTTGTATGTTTGTATGTGGTCCTTATACAATCTAGCCACAGGGGTTTCAAGCCAGTGACTTCTGTGCCGGTCCCAAGCCCGGATAAATAGAGAGGGTTGCGTGAGGAAGGGCATCCGGCGTAAAACATGCCAAAACCAAATATGCAAGTCATCAATTCGATTTCCATTCCGAATTGGTCGAGGCCCGGGGCTTAACAACGACCGCCACCGGTGCTGTTGACCTACAGGGTGCCGGTGGAAATTGGACTACTGTTGGTCAAAGAAGGAGAGGAGGGAGAAGGATTCGTAGGCAGAGAGAGAAGAGGAAAGGCAAGAGTATAGGTCTGAGAATAGGGACTCTCAACATTGGTACAATGACCGGGAAAGGTAGAGAGCTGGCGGACATGATGGAGAGAAGGAAGGTAGATATTCTGTGTGTGCAGGAGACCAGGTGGAAGGGTAGCAAAGCGCGTAGTATTGGAGGGGGATACAACTGTTTTACTATGGTGAGGATAGGAAGAGAAATGGGGTACGAGGGATCCTGAAGGAGGAGTTTGTGAGGAATGATTTAGAGGTAAAAAGAGTGTCTGACAGGGTGATCAGTTTGAAGTTAGAGATTGAAGGGGTGATGTTGAATGTAGTGAGTGGTTATGCTCCACAAGTAGGCTGTAAGCTGGAAGAAAAGGAGAGATTCTGGAGTGAGTTAGATCAGGTTATGGAGAGTATTCCCAGAGGGGAGAGAGTAGTGGTGGGAGCAGACTTCAACGGTCATGTGGGCGAGGGCAACAGAGGTGATGAGGAAGTGATGGGTAGGTTTGGTGTTAAGGAAAGGAACCCAGAAGGACAGATGGTGGTGGACTTTGCCAAGAGGATGGAAATGGCTGTAGTTAACACTTTAACTTGAACACTTTAACTTTTAGTTGAAAAAGGAAGACGGTAGTGAGGAATTCAGACAGAAGCTGAGACAGGCTTTGGGTGGTCAGGAAGAGCTTCCAGAGGACTGGGAAACTACAGCAGAAGTGATCAGGGAGAAAGGTAGGAAGGTGCTAGGTGTGTCAGCAGGAAGAAGGAAAGAAGATAAGGAAACATGGTGGTGGAATGAGGAAGTACAGGACATCATCCAGAGGAAGAGGCTAGCTAAAAAGAAGTGGGACATCGAAGGACTGAAGAAAGTAGACAGGACTACAAGGAATCACAGCGCAGAGTGAAGAGGGAGGTGGCAAAGGCCAAACAGAAGGCATATGATGAGTTGTATGCCAGGTTAGACACGAGGGAAGGTGAGAAGGAATTGTACAGATTAGCGAGACAGAGAGACAGAGATGGGAAGGATGTGCAACAGATAAGGGTGATTAAAGATAGAGATGGAAGGGTTCTAACAAGTGAGGAGAGTGTGCAGAGAAGATGGAAGGAGTATTTTGAGGAGTTGATGAATGAGGAGAATGAGAGGGAAAGAAGGGGGGAAGAGGTGAACATTGTAGAGCAGGAAGTTGAAAAGATTAGAAAGGATGAGGTGAGGAAGGCTCTGAGGAGAATGAAGAGTGGAAAGGCTGTTGGTCCAGATGACATCCCTGTGGAGGTGTGGAAGTGTCTAGGAGAGACAGCAGTGGAGTTCCTATTTAGGTTATTCAACAGGATTCTAGAGAGTGGGAAGATGCCTGAGGAATGGAGGAGAAGTGTCCTAGTGCCAATCTTTAAGAACAAGGGTGATGTGCAGAGTTGTAACAACTACAGAGGTATAAAGTTGATGAGCCACACAATGAAACTCTGGGAAAGAGTAGTGAAAGCTAGACTAAGAAGGGAAGTGGATATTTGCGAGCAGCAGTATGGCTTCATGCCCAGGAAGTGCACTACTGATGCAATTTTTGCTTTGAGAATGCTAATGGAGAAGTACAGAGATGGTCAGAAGGAGCTGCACTGCGTCTTTGTGGACTTAGAGAAAGCGTATGACAGGGTGCCGAGAGAGGAGCTATGGTCCTGTATGAGGATGTCAGGAGTGGCAGAGAAGTACATCAGAGTAGTTCAGGATATGTATGAGAGGAATATGACAGCAGTGAGATGTGCTGTAGGTCAGACGGAGGAGTTCAAGGTGGAGGTGGGGCTACATCAAGGATCGGCTTTGAGTCCCTTCTTGTTTGCTATGGTGATGGACAGGTTGACAGATGAGGTCAGACAGGAATCTCCATGGACAATGATGTTTGCAGACGACATTGTAATCTGTAGTGAGAGTAGAGGTGGAGGGACACCTGGAATGTTGGAGGTCTGCTCTAGAAAGAAGAGGAATGAAAGTCAGTCGCAGTAAGACAGATTACATGTGTTTGAACGAGAGAGAGGGAAGTAGAACAGTGAGGTTACAGGGGGCTGAGGTCAAGAAGGTGGAGGAGTTTAGGTATTTGGGGTCAACAGTCCAGTGCGACGGGGAGTGTGGAAAAGAGGTGAAGAGGTGAGTGCAGGCAGGTTGGAGTGGGTGGAGAAAAGTGTCAGGGTTGTTGTGTGACAGAAGAGTGTCAGCAAGAATCAAAGGAAAGGTGTACAGAACAGTAGTGAGACCAGCTATGATGTATGGGTTAGAGACTGTAGCAGTGAGGAAGAGACACGAGGCAGAGATGGAAGTAGCAGAGATGAGGATGTTGAGGTTCAGTTTAGGAGTGACAAGGATGGACAAGGTTAGGAACGAGCACATCAGAGGATCAGCTCAGGTTGGTTGTTTTGGAGACAAACTCAGAGAAGCCAGATTGAGATGGTTTGGACATGTGCAGAGAAGGGATAGTAGTTATATTGGTAGATGGAGCTGCCAGGCAAGAGGGCAAGAGGAAGGCCAAAGACAAGTTATATGGGTGTGCTGAAGGAGGACATGAAGGTAATTGATGCAAGAGTAGAGGATACTGAGGCGAGAGTTAGGTGGAAACAGATGATTTGCTGTGGCGACCCCTAAACTGGGAACAGCCGAAAGAACAAGAAGTATGTGGTCCTTATACATGCCCTTGTGAACAAGAAGACCAGTCTTAGACTGCAAACGTTCAAGTTGGAGACCCTTTAATTTGAGGAGAAAGAGGTTGGCTGTATACCAGGGAGCAGAATGAGTGAATAAAAGAGTTCTCGTTTTCCAGGGTGCACACTTCTGTAGATTGTCATTATAGAAGTTAACAAGTTCAACAGGAATCTCTAGACCCTCAACAGAGGGGAGAGAAGAGAGGCAGTCTGAGAGAGCAGCAGTGTCAATGTTCTTGATGTTATGAAATGACTCTGGAAGATTTTTGTTTGTTAACTAATAAAGAAACCAAATCTATTGTAAGGCCTTTAATGTGAGTGGGAAAAATAATAAACTGATGGAGGTCAAAGCTAGACAAGCAATTAAAAAATTCTGTGCAATTGGGATTGTCCCATTTAACCAAATGTAAGTTAAAAGTCTCCAACCAGAACCACATTTGATTATAAAACACTCAGCGACAAAACTCATGATAAAATGAAAAGTTAGCTTTTGGTGGTCAGTAAACAATAGCCAGAACTGTAGGAACTGCACCACTGGTTTTACCAATGGTGAATTACCAATGATTTAAAAGATGAGTAAGAGTCTACAGAAGGCAAAAAGATTTTCAATTTATCTTTATAGAAAGTAGCAAGGCCCCTAACAGGTCGGGGATTGCAAGAATAGGCATAATCTGTAGGTGAAGCAAGATTGATATTTAGAAAGTCATTGTTATTGTTAAGCTGCCATATTTCTGTAATGCATATAAAATCCATATTATGCTCCATGATCAAGTCAGATGTAAACGGAGCTTCGTTCGCAGGACCAAAAGAAAGATTAGTCTGATCAGTTTCTTGCACTGAAGTTTGTGTTAGCTCCGCAAGCACTCTTCATCCGAAATTTAGTGTGCGGTTTCGGTGCGTGGTGACCACATTGCCAGAATGTCGCTCGAAACAGGGGTTGATTGTAGTTTCCACGCAGCGCCAGCAACAACTCCGTGGAGTAAGTAATGGAACGAAAGAACCGGTTGCAGGTAGCCCAAAGAACAGGTAGAAGCATCCAAAACAGCACTGCCATCCAAACCAAACAATCCATCAGATGGCGTTGTAACTGCTTCACCACCAACAATGCTGGAAAGACAGCAGGCCGAAGTCAATTCAGAGAGTGACAAGAACGCCAAAACAGTTTGCTGCAAAACAGAGACAGCGTTTCCAAAAAGTACCACAAAGGATACCATCCGCTCTCAATCTCAGCACAAGAGGTGGCCAAGGTCGGGGTTAGTCCAAGTGAAAAGGGAAAGGACGAGACAGGAGGAGAGGTGTTTTCCTTCCTGGAAAAAAATTGAGCAGGTGATTTTCCCTCCCGAAGCAGCGGCTACCAGAATCGTGTCAAAGTACACTCTGGAAGTCTGTAGTCAGTTAAACGCATGCTAAATCGATATATATTTATCTGCAAACTCGATCACTAAGTTTTAATTAAATTATTATGAAATTAATGTATAATTATAATTTATTATTTAATTAATTTATTATTATTATTATTATAGCAGCAAGGAAGAGGTACTGTACCTGTCGCAGTTGTTCTCCTCTGGATTCTCTTCAGATTTAGATTCGTGTCTCGTCTCCTCAGTCTGCTGCAACTTGCAGCCCACTTCCTGTTTCACAGCATCACTCTCATCACTTCCTCTTTCAGACTCTCCATTCACTAAACTCTCACCCTCGCTCTCCACAAACCACAGCTTCTTCGCCGGCTGCAGTTTACCCCCTTTCAGACACCCACTGAAGAAACTCGGGACCTCCGGCAGGATTTTATTTGACTCCTTTAGAGTTGCATCATCCACATGTTCTGCTTCGTTTCCTTTGGAGTGTGCGTCCACAGAGGGCTCATCAGGACTGACTCTGGTGCTGAAGCAGCTTTGCTCCATGGCAGCGCTGGGGTCTCTGATGAGTGCCTCGCACCAGGATTCAAAACTCAGCGAGTCTGCTGGCTTCTCCAGTGACATCACTTGCTCCAGTTCACTGTAGGGGATCATGGGAGGAGTGGTGGAGGCTTGCAGGGCCGCAGCATGCTGACTGTAGGTGCTCAGGCTGCTTAACAGGTTTGAGAGCTCACGATCGATCTCCTGGAAGAGGGACGTCTCATCGAGATCATTGATTGACTCATCTTTGTCATCATCAGCTCCTGAAGAAGAGTCGAGAGAGGCCCTGGAGTCTTCTTTCACTTGGACTGAAGGAGGAGGAGGAGAGGCAACTAAACACAGTAAAAGTGAAAAAAAAAATCTAAATAAATTAATTTAATGGTTTATTTTAAATCACAACAGAAACCGTAAACCCTCTGAGAACGAGCATTAAATGACATCAAATACCGTGAGCCCCTACCGTTAATTACCATAAACTCCAACCCTCCGCGTCAACCTCCATTATGCTTGTGAGTAACCCTAACTTCGAAGGTCTGCAATGTCTTGGCATATAAAGAAGCACAAAGCTGTAGTCATTTACTCCCATCAAAGGAACTTTTAAGAACTGAGTGGATAACTTTTATTGATGGAGGAAAAGCACCGCAGATCTACCAGTTTGTTTGTTCAAGCCATTCTGCTCCAGACTGTTTCTGAACGGGGGTCAGTACAAAAAAGGATGTGCAATGAAGTTGAAACTGAAACTTGTATTTGAACAAACTGTGTGATTAACAAGTGATCCTTCAGAGGTCTCCTTTAACATTATCATGGGAATGCATGTGACTTCACGGTATCTGGAAGTCAGAGCGAGTGGAAAACCTGTTGGCAGTGGTCCCCAACCCCTGGGCTGCGGACCGGTACCGGTTCGCACCGTCCAGAAAGAATAAATAACTTACATTACTTCGATTTTATTTATTTCTGAATCTGAACGATCTGTTATTTAGAAAACTTACCAGATTATCTTAGTTACATCTGTCTATGTCAATCTTAATGCAAATCAAGGCTCTCTTAGTCAAGTGATAGGTTAATGTTGAAATGAAGCCTGGAAACTAGCAAAAGTGAGTAAAAAAGTAACTTCTTTGGAAAGTTTCTATGAGAAGGGGAAAAGGCCCAGCGAAGAGAAAGAGCTTACAACTTCCAAGAAAAAGATAATATAAGGCCTTACTTAAAATACGAATTTATCTAGTCAGAAGATTCCCACACACCAAGCCCACTCTACATAATATGCGGCAACTGGATCTCCACTAAGACAATGAAGCCCCTTTTGTTAAGAGGACGCCGTAGTAGCAAACATGTAGAGTGGATTCATGTTTATTATTATTATTATGTTTAAAAAATACCTTAAAGACTGCTCCCTGAAAACATTGTCAGACATTAAACCGGTTTGTGGCACAAAAGAGGTTGGGGACCGCTGACTTAGAGTATAATTTTGCAAGTTTAAACAGATTAAAACCCTGAAAATGCAAGAGCTGTCGTTTGTTCATACATCTGTCAGCAGGGGTCAGCATCTGAGCGGATTTGTGAATGAGTATCGCTTGGCAAAAGTTAGGAACAGTGATTGCAGCTTATAGGTGAACATTTGTGTTTAAAAAAGAAAAAGATAATGAGCTTCATCAGGTGAGAAGAGAGCTGTGTTGTGAGGACTGGAGGGTTGGATGCCTCTGCTGTTTGCCTTGGGAATGATCATATTTGTTAGGCTTTTTTTGTTTGTTTGTTTATAGCCAAGAGTACGTCAGCAGTCATTTCATGGCAACCTGAGTTACATTGAAATAGACTGTTTGCCTTTTAAGTCAATACACTGCAAAAAAAAAAAAAGAGAAGAAAATCCAAGCAAAGCTGTAAATTATGTAAAACTGGGATGAAGAATTTTCTAGTTTATTGAGGTTATTTTGAGAAAATATCACTTATATAGTCTTTAAGAGAAAATAATGCTTATTATAATCATTTATTTTTTGTAGAAATATGAAATTTTGTAAAAACAAGCTGTTGATTTTGCCACCGATCTTAAAACAAGAATCTTAAAACAAGAAATGTTGACTCAACATATTCTTATTTCAGAAATATCAATGTATTCTTATTTTAATAAATCAATGTTAAATAGTGATTAAAACACCCACCTCACATTACAAAAATCTTACATGTAGTTAAAACCTTCTTAGATCAAGAAAAATATCTGACAACGAGGTAAGAAGATTTGAATATACCAGTATTTGATGTAGTTTTTCCTAAAAAGCGCTTATTAGAATAAATAACTATGTTAAGCAACTACTTAAGCAAACATTTCTAGTTTTTAGACCTTATACTCTGACTTAAAAACTAAAATCTTTATTCACAAGCTTTCTTGAATGAACGCTGTTTTCCCTAAAATAGAAACAATTTTTTTTTCACATTTTAAGACCAAATCGTATTGTTACTACTTCATTTAAGGATATTAAAACTTATTTTAATACAGAATTTCCTGTAAATGTTACTGTTTACTCTTGATTAAATGAGAAATCATGCTAGTTTTAATACAATTTGTGACTAGATTCAAGTTTAATTATTCTAGTTTCAATGCAGTTTTTCTTATTAAATAGTTTGAAAAGACTTAATTTGAGAGGTTTTGTCTATTTTTAAGACCCAACAGAGTTTGTTTTATCAGTTAAACATTTTTGCTACTTTTAAGAATTCTTGCAAAGTCAAATTGGTTTCCCAGCTTGCAGATTTTTATTTATATAGGAAGAGTTTAATTATATTTTAGCTTTTTTCTTTTTCCAAGAGGGTGTTTTTTGCAGTGTACAAAGAATAAAGCTCAACAGTTCATACACTCAGAAAACAAGCCTTTTAATTCTGTACCCACAGGTACATTTTTCAGAAAAATACCACTTAGTGTACAACATGTGACGTTACGAAGACAACTGGGGACCTTTGATTCATTTTAAAGGTACAAATTCATTGCTTAAAGCAAAGTGTACATAATCGGGCTTTTAGTAAGCTTAAGGTACAATGTAGCAAAAACAAAAAGCAAAAAGCTATTTTAGAAAAAATAGGTAAATATTCCTTAAATTCTTGGTATAAATAAGCATAATAGTTTTAACAATGTATTGTCATAGCTTGAAATCAGGCTGCGTTTAGAGGCACAAGAAGAAAAGTTACCAGAGAGGTACAGTGTTGGTACTCTACCAGTGTACCGCTGGAGCAACAGCCTGCCTACCTTTTTAGGAACAATCCTTAGATTTTTTTTTTGTGTGTATGATACTCCATAAATTTCACAGTAGTTTGCAGTATTTGTTTTGTCATTGTTTCATAAATTGAGCATCCCCTGGTTAGAATTTTGTTTGTAACTTGGCTTTTACGGTTTCTGAATTTGCGGGAATGATTCGTGTAAAGTCATTGTTGTGCTCTGGTTGTGTTCTGTGGTGCTCTCACAGAAGCTTTGTGACTCAAGTACTGAAACAGGTTTCTTCATGACTCTCAGTGTTTCTGAAGCATGACACAGCAGGCCAAGGAAACACAAACAGGAAGAGGTCGATGGAGAACGTAAGCTTAGCTTGAAGAGCTACTCAACGTGGTTGGAAATGTTTTTATAAGTTACCTATTGTACATGATGTTATATCAATATTAAGAGTATCCTGAACGTGTCAAGTTAAGTTTTTAACTCAAAATAGACTTTTTAAAAAAGAGATTTTTCATTTGAGTGTTTTTATTCTAATTTTTGGTGTGTTGGATTAGTGTGATTTTTGAATCATCAGAGTTGTCAGAGTCACGCTTGTTTTGTGAATGTAACACCTTTCTTGGCTATCATAACAATCATTAGTGGGGTCCATCAGGGGAGATCAATTTATGATATTGATTTGGTACTATTTTTTTATTTACAAATGACTTAATGAATTGAAAGCTTTCTAACACAAGTCTGTTTACACCGTTCATGCTCACATTTATGTCCAAACAGCTTCAAGGGTTAATTTTTCACAATATGCACCCTTTAAGAATCAACTAATTTGACATAAAATGTATATAAAAGTCCTACAAAGAACTGAAACTACATCAGATTTTCAGAGAGACTTTCTTCCTAGCCCAGCAGCCTAGGAAAACACTTGTGTAAGAAAAGCCTGCAGGAACATTTGGTGTCACCTAGGCAGCGATGCAGTTTATTGACCCTATACTTCACTATAAAAGGTGCAAAATTTAGGCCATTACAGTTTTTTTATATTTGGTTATTTTTTTTATATTTGGCATTTCATGCTTATAAAATGTAAACATGTAGTTAATAATTTTTATTCATTAGTAAGATATATTATTGTTGTTTTTGCGATTGTTAATCTATATGTTGTGTTATTAATTGTATTATTATTAAGATAGTTATGATAATAATGGTAGTGTTGGTGGTGGTGATGATGATAGTTGGTGGTGTTGTTTTTGTATTTATTATTTTAAAAAAATTTATTCGTATGGCTTATAACAGGACCTGAGTCCAACTGAGTCGTACCTCAATCATCTTAATGTAGCTGGTATGACAATAAAACTCTTAGAATCCTTGAATAACATAAAAGCTGACAAAAAATTCTAAATACACTAATATGAATGGGAAAAAAAAATTCCGGTGCAATTTTAGTTGCATCAAATGTACAATAACGCCTCGATGAAATCAAAGCACTCTAGCACGAGTGAGTTCACACAGTCAATGCTGACATTTATGGCCAAACAGTTTCAAAAGGCTTATTTTTCATAGGTACCCTTTAACAATCAACTAAATTGATTAAAAATTAGACAAAAGCCCTACAAGGAACTGAAACTAAATCGGATTTTCAGAGAGAACCAATTCAGCTGACATCAGCCCTCGTGGTCTTGGAGAAATACTGAACATTAAATTGGAACGAGCTGAAAAAATAAGTCTGAACTTGTTTCAAAAAACCTTTAGATAAATGTGGATAAAACCCAAGTGCACGGAAAGGCTTATTAAAAATCAATCTATTGCTAAACAGAAAAATAAACTCTACAGTGACAACAAAAAAAGAATCCATGGGGGAAACACTCCACTAAGAGGCAAACTAAAATAACATAAAAGATGACAGACTACATTCTGCTTGTATTGATTCCAAATAAGCTGAAAACCCACGGAGCAGGGTTTGGCCGGAAAGTTGAGTCAACACGAAGATCTACATAAAATTATGCACTTCAGAACAGCTCAAAAACATGTATTATTATTCTGTATTAATAATATATATTAAAAGTTCCAAATCAGTTAAAATCAAATCCTTTACTCAGTGTTTAAACATGCAAATAAAAAATAACTATAGCGTTAACCAGAAGGTAAGATTTTGAGAAAGAAAACTCCAAATCAAAACAATTCCATCTCTTTTAATTAACATTTCAGGTACGGTATATGCATTATTCATTGATTATAAACACTATAAACATTTTTATTATATGTTACTTGGTTTATCGGTGTTGAGAAATATTGTGACATTATTCTAAAGTTCTATTCCTCAACAGCTAGTATCAAGATAATAGCAAGTATTTTTGTAATTGAAATAATCATAGTTAAATGCATGAAAACTAACATAATTTAAATGTTCCATGCAGTCACTGACGCCTCCATATCAACCACGGTGTTTACCCTAGCAACCACCTTTACAGAACTCTATCTCTTGCAATCACATGATGGTATGAGTCTTTAGCATCGACTTGTTTCAACTTTTAGAAGATGTTTTACACTGATTCAAGCTTGGAACAGCTTTAAGCTTTAAACTTTTTATAGGCCAGGGGACTGTACCATGAATGTGGCTTAACAAACTCAGAATTACTTTTTTGACATGACAAAACCTAACAGTTTCAATCAGGTTTAATCAGTACCATGAAGCAGCTCATCAACTTTCTTTGTCGAGTCAGGCTTTGATCCTGAAGCTAAGATTAGTTAACGGGTGCGTGCTCGTAAAAGACTGACTGAATTAGAAAGTCACGATGAACATGGATGAAGTCAAATTGTTTTTTGCTCTGCGAAGGAGGAACAAGAGATTAAAGTTAGAAAATAAGATGAGTATTTTTTATTTTACAGATATTTTTGTGTCGTGGTAATACTGTGGCGAGATTGGTGGCAGAAAATTGCTGGTTTCGTGAAAACAATGTCAAAGAAGATCATTCTGTTCAATGTAAAATTAAGTATCATGCGTGATATGCGTGTGATAACGATAGTATAATTTTTTGCCAAATTAATTCTAATACATTTACATTTTTTATGTCATGTAAATGTGTTTATGGCTGTATTGTAATATAAATTAAATGCTTATTTCTCTACAAATGTCTGTAAAATGTTTTTCCTGTTTTTGGTACATTTAACCTCGATGGAAAACGATCATGGCAGCAGGAACAAACTAGGGTCTGGAGCAATTCAGCCTTATAACCCAGCATCAAATGTGACTTCTACGTGTTATATTTTGTATGTGTGAAGATGTTTGCAAATGTAAGATATTCCTTAAGCACAGCGTTTCTCAAATATTTTCTGTCGCACATCCCCTAGGAAGAAAAAAACATCTTGCGCCCCCCGCAACTATAAATAGTATTATTTGTCTTTAAATGTGTTATAAGTACACCTCTGCATAACACAGTATCGTTATTAACGTATAAGAGAAAAAAGAAAGAAATATGGACCAACTTAAAACAAAGAATATATTTATTAACAGTAGTAAAAAAGATTTAAGGTACATCTGAAATGTAAAAAAACATTAAATTCTTAATAAACTATTAATCCTTAATAAAACATTGTTTGACTGACCACGATTGCTGGCAATATTCGGCACGTTTTCGCTGAAAAAAACTCAAGCAGTTTATCACCGTTATTGGGGTGTAATGTCTAAGAGACGGCTTCATTTATTTGGCTTCATGCTGTCCGCTGCCAACATTTTTAGAGTCAGTAAGCACACCTGTCTCTTCTTGTCTACCACTGTAGTCACAGTGAAGCCAATCGCTACATACGCATCATATGTCCTCATCTTAGCTTTCGGGAGACTTTCGTTCGTCTCTTTATTTTCTTCTCTCTCCGCCTGTCTTCTATGCTTTGTGTCTACACTTCATACTCTGCCAATGAGAGCGCCACTGCCCCCTAATGTAGTGGAGTAGAATTGCACTTTATTCTAGAACAGTTAAAAAAAAAATAAAAAATAAACAAAAAAAGCATGTTCTCCGAGGTCAAACGCACCTCCTTTGACAGAACCACTGCTTTAGGAGAGCGTTTGTATCTTTCATGCAAATACGAGTTAGAAAATGTATATACTCCAAAACAGCTCAAAAGGGTTCCGATCCAGAATACAGAAAGAGTTCTCATCAGAGCATGAATGCTAATATTTTGACTCGTCTGCTGCTTTCTGTTCCTCTTTCCTAGATTCACAGCCACTTTAATTTTCTAGTCTATACTCTGAATTTCTACAACCACACTCTCACAATTCTATTTTTCATATATGTTTTTGATCTGTGGGAGGAAGTTAAAGCTCCACAGTCACAAGAGGTCTAGTTTTAACAGATGTGAAACTCAATCAGCATTTCTTTTCTTTTTTTAATTTAAGCCTTTTACTGAAGCCATGTCAGTAAAGTGTACCTGACTATCAACCTCAAATCAAAAAGTAGGTTAAAATTACTTGAATAATTGAATGTCAAATAAAACATGACTCAAAATAAATTAGTTGAAGATGACTAAAACAAATAAATAAATATCCATAAAAATACCATATTCTGGGAAGCTCGTGTGTTCAGTGTTTCCGAAGAGGAACCGGTACTTGGCTTTGGCGACGTTCTCGGCGTGTATGGAGGAGGAGGAGCTGCCGCAGAGGCCATCCAGAGCGTCTCCCTGCCATCACACAAGTATAAACACTTTTTAAAACCTATGAAAAATCGACTTTTTTTATTTCAGTGCCTATTAAATGCATTCTATTTTTCTTTTAAATAATGGACATTGTAATGCACCTTAATTTGTGACATTTTCATTAAAAATAGTCAACGACAGGCCATTGAATCCCTGCAAAAAACTAAAATATCCACAAATCAAGCATCACTTCTGGTGGGCAACTGTTTTGTGTTTATTTGAATGTAACCTGTCAAACTAGTCACAGACAGATGGAGTCTTTGGCATCCCTTGTTTAGTCCAGATGCACATCTTCAGGAGGTGCAGTATACCTAAAGGCTCTTTTCAATTGTACAATATGGCAGACTACGGCACAGTTTAGTTCGGTGCGGTACGGCCAGCTTTGCGTGCCCATTGTTTATAGTGTCAGTATGTTAAATAGGAAAAGTCACTCCGTTTTAGCGCCACACCCATTTTGACATAGTAAAGAGGGCAAAAAAGATTCACGCCATCCAGATCTCCCTGGCTTAACTCCTCCGCAATAAATGACAGGAAGGTCTAAACCTCCTCGTTTGACCAAGATTGCTCCCAGACATATAATTTTGTTTTTTATCGCAAGCAACAATACTACACACAATAAAAGCTGTTTCCTCTCTCATGAATGATGAATCCACACATCTACTATGCCCCAGTTGATGATGCAGGCAATGACTGCTCTCTCGAACCAATCAGTGTTGGCTTAAGTCACACTTGACCGACCAATCAGTGAGAATGGGGTAGATTACAGTTTTAGCGTCGGCTATGGAACCAGCTCGAAGGAGGAACCAAAAAACGGTGTCAGTTCGTTGGCCAGCACACAATAGGAAAGCACAAAATAGTGTGCTGAATCGTAAAGAACTGCGCGGTGCTATGTAATGAAAAAGCTCCATAAAAGAACGCACTCCTGTGTTTTATGTTAAAAGAAGGTTTTCCGTATCCTGTCCTCAATTGGAAATTCATGAAAACTTGGGTACAGGTGGTACTAAATTGAGCTTAAGCTTAAAGGAACACAACAACAACAGCAGCAAGACAATTCTGCTCGACTGTTTACTATACCTATGCATTGGCATAAAACATGAAGTGGTACTATCACTCTCAAAAACCAGAGCTTGGAAGTGTGAAGGTCTATTTTGTTTTTAATCAGTCAAACACTTCAGACAAATGTTTAAAGCTCAGTGTTGCAATGATCTTTATACTTGAATTTTTAATGTTACTGAACAACATTTTCACCAAAGTAATTTTTCTAACATTTTGACAATGTTAAAATGCAACTTGAAATACTACTTAACAGTATTTTTGAGTGTTCATAATTTATCTACCATTGCAGCTGCTATGGTTCATCTCATTTTTGGTTTATAAATAATAAACCGATGCAACTGGATATCCGGTTGAACATGCCAGAGATACAGCTTCACTGCTATCAGCCTCTTCTAAATCGATAAAAATTACTACATTTTCTCAATAACAATGCATTAACTATTTACATTGATAATTTGCCAATAAACAGTTTTTACCTATCTGATATCCTACAATGCATTAAAATCTTGCAAAAATCTTGCAATATTTTAATTTAGCTACACTTAAATGAGATATGTGCAACTTAAAACAGAAACATTGCTCAGGTCTGCTACTCAACAATGATAATTAATGTACACTTTTTGTAAAATGAAGTTCATAGAAATTAAATTAATAGGGGCAGTTGTGGTCTGGTGGATAAGGAGATCGACTTGTGATCAGAAGGTCGCCGGTTCGATCCCCAGATCCACCGTGTTGAAGGTGGAGTGAGTAATGAAAAACTTGCTCTCCCATCTTCAACAACCACAGCTGTGGTCCCCTCGAGCAAGGCTCCAGTTTCCCGACTGCTACCCGAACGTCACAGCCATGGCTCCCACTGCTTTGGGTGAGTGCTCACGGTGTGTTTGTACACTGGATGGGTTACATGCAGAGCACAATTTATGGGTATGGGTCACTCCATATCTGGCAAATTAGCCACTTTCACTTCACTAGTTGCAAAATTCAGTTTACCGTGCATTGCAGTTTTTTTCTAAATATGTCAATATTGATGCGCCTCAAATACCAGCTCCACAAGCACAAAAACGTTTTCGATAAACGCAAGTTTTTTCAAAATTGTCATGTTTCCATTAAGCAAGTTTATTGTAGCAAATCCAATTTTGCCCAATTTAATGGTCAATGGAAATGCGCCTAATGCCATGAATTTAAAATCCAATCCAATTTATGTATGAAGCACATTTTACAAAGGGAGTTCTCAAATCGCTTTATAAAATAGTATGTCTAAGACACAAAATTAGAATGCATTTATCAGTTAAATTCATAAAAAGAACAAACCAGATTAAACTCTGTAAATATTTAGATAAAAAATGTAAATAAAACACACACCAATAAAACACACTGAGGACCATGCTGTCATGCAGAGTTAAAAGCCAAAGATAAAAAAAATTGTTTTAAGATTAGTATATGCGAGATTACAAAATCTGAATCAGCTCTGTGAGGCAATCAGAAGTCAGTTCATTTAAAAGTTTAAAAACACACAAAATCTAAAATGTAAAATGTCAACCAGTGTAAGTATGACACTAGAACATACCGTCAACCAGTCCAAGGATGCTAGAACTGGTGTGACATACTCTCTCATTTTATTTTTCTGTAATGAGATGTGCTGGACTAATAGTGAATTGTTTTGTGATGAAGTGTAGAGGGCATTGTAGGAGTTCATTCGAGAAATAAAATAAAAGCACGCGTCACTTGCTGAAAGTTTTCATAAGATATAAACAAAGTCATTTTTTTTAAAAAGCTGGATGACAAAAAGCAGACCTTAGAACTGTATCGACCTTAAACTGTATCATTTTAAAATCGGAATCAATTGTGATGGCAAGGTTGGTCACTACTTAAATTCACCAAGTGGCCACAGATCTAAGGAGGGTGTAGGGCCAAACATTAAACCTCAGTTTTCTCCTTATTTAAATACAAAAATGTATTGTCCAACCAAGCGTTAACGTCGCTTAAACAGTCCAGCAATGGCGTTCGGGGAGTGCTCTCATTTTTCTTAAAAGGCATAAAATTAACACGAGATGCCATGCTTTTCAAAAAAATAATCAAAGAGCAAGGAGGTAATTGCTAATAAAACCAGAAGAAGAATTGATCCCTGGGGGACTCCACCAGAAAGAAGTGCTGTAAATGAGGTAGATGCCTCCAGTTTAACAGTAAAACATCTAGTAACAAGAATTTCCAACAGAAAAAACAGTAAATGTTCAGAAAGTCTGTAATGCGGAACAGAGTTCATTTAAGACTGTGTCTCTTTAAACCAAGCAAATAAAGAAGCACCTCTATGAGATTAGCATTACTTAGTGCAGAAACCTGGTTGTTATGGCTTACTGCAGTAGGACAAGCCTCAAAATCTTTATCTGAAGAACCCATAAAGCAGAGGTCCAAAGTCAGATCAGGAACAGTTACTGAGGATTGAAACGGCTTCCCTGAGTCGGCGTTTCAGGAAGTAGTCTTGAGTGATAAATGCATTTATCGATGGGCTTCATATCTTCACTAAGCATAAGTTTAAAGGTGATGAAGAATGATTGGACTAAATTCACTTTAAAAGGTTTTAACACACAACGAATACAATTGTCAAATTATTTTTAAGACAGCTGTTCATACGACTGTTCTAAAAGTGTGGTCAGATTCAACTTCGGAGAAAATTACACCTAGTGCTGGATGATGAGAGCAAAAAACAAAAAACAATTCATACAAGTTTTTTCACAGAACAAACAGGTGTATACTTTTAAAGAATTATGAAACCGTTTAAATTGGTTTCGTTGACTTGGGGTTACAGCAATTCATTTATTAATATTAAAAAGATAAACAATAAGCCCTTAATACAGACAAATATGTTTGTGCCTATAAAAATATTGTTTTGTTTTTTGGAAACATTTTGGAAGTTTTTAATTTCACATTTTAATTTTCCAATTGATTTGTAAAAGTACAATTTTGCATTTCTAATTATCCCTTTAAAATCTGTGCAGTGGTCCCAAACCTTTTAATTACCACAGATATGTCATCACCAAACTATTTAACAGCTGACCAGGAGACGGGGTTTAAACATTTTTAAAAATTAAAGGTACAGAGCTAGAGGTTCATGGATTGTTGACTTTAAAAGCCCCTTTAAGTGGCTGTTGAATGGTCCTGGAACACAAGTATTTTATGTTTTACATTTAGGGGGGAAATGAACATCTCCAGAATGCAGAATCAGATAAACTTGTGACTGGTCGCAATCAATCCGTTTCCCCAAAATGATCTGGAAGTGTCGAGGAGTTGGTTGGAACAACTTTGCTCTCTCTCCACTTTCAAGTTGCCCTCATGCATGATTACCAGCTTCCTCGTAAAACATTGTGTCATTGTGGCAAATATTGTTCTTAAAAGATTGGTATTTCACAATAATTAATTGTTTATTTTGCGGCACACACAGACATGATACTGAGCTTCACCTGATATGGATTCTGTTCCAATTCTAACAAACTCTGGGCTTGATTTCCAAATAAATACAAAATTCAGAAGAAGGTTTTGGAGCAGTGAGCCCATTTCAGCAGTGAGCCCTGAGTTCACAATCTAAAAGTGATCCTTTCCATAACAGCATTTGTAAAGCATGTATCACTGTAAATTCCTTTTAGTATGATTTCTCTTCCAGAAAGAAAGAGCATTCTGGTTTTGAGCATGTCATGTGACCACCATAACAAACATCAGCACACCCTAACCCTATTCTCCAGATTATCTGACCTAGTTATTGTACCTTGATTTAGATGGTTTTATGTTGTTTAAACACATTGATGTTCTAATGCGGGCTCTTAACTGTGCCCAGGAAGAGTGTGTTATTCCTGTACTTCAGAGAATAATTGCTGTTTTAGAAGGCTGGAGATCACAGGCTGCCTGTGTGTTTTAAGTACCATGTTTTACCCAGAGGGGAAAACCTCATACTGCCCAGTGTTGTGAAAAATCTGATCTGCCAGAATGAGTTCATCTTCATGCTTTACCCACTTCAGCTTCACTTTATGAATGGGTTGGTTACTGGCCAGTGAGTCTATGGTGTAGTTATGCAAAGGTGGGTTTGGGGTCTTTGTGACAACTGTAAATCATTGAGAAGGTTTCCTCCAGGGAGGATGATGAAACCTGTGTTTTCAGGTGGGAAGAATTGAAATGAAATTCAAAGTCTGCCAGGAACTGAAAGGATATCTTTTAAGTTGTCAGATTTCAGATGTTTCTTCATGGAATCATATGCCGGGCATTCTATAAGCAGATGTTTGCATTTACAGTGTTTACATTTTGGGGCAGTTTCTCCTTTGAGTAAAAAAAACTCTGTCAGCCCCTTATAACTTTTTCGGCTTCTTGTAAAAATGTGTTGTCCAGCTTCAGGTTGAATTACATACAAGTTATTTCCTTGTTGTTTCTTCCATTCGAATTTCCATTTTTGTTACATTCAATAAGGAAAGTTATTGTTGGCTTCAGGTCTGATGATCGAAATAATCGTCGGGATATCTCTGTAATCTTGAGTCTTCCTCCTCAAGTACCATATACATACAACTCCATACATGCATTCGCTGCTGCTGTAGAAGCTCTTTCTTTGGTTTGAACAATATTCTAGCGTGGCGTGATAACAATGCTAACTTCTAGAGAGCTAAAATTCAACTCAGATATCAAAGGAAAGTTATTTACTTTACCGCATAAGTTTGACTCCACCATCCAATGTTCATTAGAGAGCACAAGCCGAGAAAGAGAGTAAAAGCACTAGCTCTGGTCCACCTCGCCCAATCATGGAACTGGCGTTATGCAAAGCCATGACACAAAGTTAGAAAATTTCAGAGGCAAGTGGCAGGGTTTGCAACGGGGTCAGTGAGGGGTTTGGTGAAGGTGCAGCCTTCGCAAAGGGAAGCATGTAGGCTTGACACACAGGTATTGATTGGCCGTATGCACATGCAAATGCTGGATTCAGACTACTTTCTTTAAGTTGAGCCATTTCTTAACCAACAACATCATAAGAAGAGTCTAACCTGAGTTGTGCAGGAAAAGCTCTCTACTCAACAGCATTCTTTAAAATCTCTCTTTATTTTGACATTTCTGTCTAAAACGCCCTGCGTCTGTTAAAAGAATCAGTATCAGATGAAGGTCAATGTGAAGTTCTCAAAAACAGTGATGATTTGGGTTGCCATGTCACCTCCTGGAGTTGGTCCACTGGTTTTTCTGAAGACCACAGTCCAGCCCGCTTCCACAGAAAACACGAGGAACACACGTTTTTATATTCTCTATAGAAAAAAGAATTTTTCTCATATGTATGGTTAGATTACTTGGGCAATATTAAAACTAGAACACTTTATTTATCAACTTCGTTTCTGTGAGAAAATGAGTAATCTAGCAGATCCAGTAGGAGAACAGAGATGGATAAGCTGCTTGTGGAATCAGTAAGATTGTTTTTTATGTTCAGCTGGTTTTCATGCAAAGTTCAACACTTTGCATACACTACCTTGTTCCCTTGATGCTCTCCTCCCAGTCCTTGTATACGAAGAGCATTCGGTTTTTGACGGAATATTTCGACTCAAAAAGCGGTGTTACTTATATGACACTGAGCAAACAATCGAGAGCTTGTTTAATCTGAGTGTTTCAATCAAAAGTTATTAAGCTAATCTTTGAACCTTTCCTTCCCTGGAGTAAGCTGTCAATCAAAACTGCTAAGGTGACAATTCAATGTGCAATGGTGACACTAGAGCCAGCCTTCATTTACATGAAGCTAGAATCAAAAGAAATGGAAAAGCAAGTGCACAATAATGAATTGAGAGCACAGGGTCAAATAACACAAGCGCACACATACTCAAATTGTGAGTGCAAAACGAAAAAAAAACTGTCAAGTAACGTGCCAATTCTGTTATTCCATGAGCATAAATAATGCTTTAGCATAGTAATTTATTTTTTCATTTCTGCGCAATAAAGGTTTTTTTTTTTAAACTTGCACTTAGTAGGAAAAATTTTATTTTCATCTGGAAGGCACATTTTCATTGTATCTATTCTGTTTTTACTGATTATTGCAGCTCAGGACGGTAACTGAAATCCCACTTACTCAAATCTCAAAATATTGCATCCACAAACCAGCCTCAAAGCCTCAGAAATGAAGCTGTGCAAACACAGCAGAGAGGCATCTCTGGAAGCAGAGCCTCCAGAGCCAAATATCAATGAATCTCGCTGCTGATTGGCTGCTTTTATCAAACATCAGCAAACAATGAAAACAAAGGCTGGACGCTGATGTCAGTGTTGAAGCTCTGTGGTAACGCTCTGTGGTAACGCTTACTCAGCGATCTTACTTCCCATGAATCAGTTTCATTAATAAATATAGCACCAATTTTGTTCAAATAAGAGGGTTACGTGTATGTTACGTTAACATAAAGCAATCCCAAATGCAAGCAATAATCACAATAAATAAATAATAGTATTCTCACAACTAAAATCATAGCAGTTTGATGTAAAACAAGTAGAAAGCTACGAATACAATCAAATAAAACTATTAAAGCAGAGCAATGTTGCATTATTTCTGCATCCCTGCGAGCTAAACTCGGTTAGCTTCCCTGCCGCGTGCATATTAGAGAAATATTTCTCAATAGTGTTTCTTTCTAGCAAACACACAATTATCCATCAACGGAGCGAGGTTGAAACTGAAGTCGACACAGAAAGAGGGAAAAGAGACACCGAGCTAAGAAACCCTGATTGAAACCATAAAACCGCCCAAAAACTCACCACATGGGATAATTCACATTCAGCTGATGGCTGCTGG
The DNA here is from genome assembly GCA_900490495.1 of Danionella dracula. Taxonomy (NCBI): domain Eukaryota; kingdom Metazoa; phylum Chordata; class Actinopteri; order Cypriniformes; family Danionidae; genus Danionella; species Danionella dracula. The sequence continues at coordinate 19,435,205 of UELW01000334.1, forward strand.
GTATCACGGAGATGTACTTCGGCTCAACGCGAGCTCCGCGTTTGTTTTGCTTGCTTCGCGCGCCCCCGCGGAAATATCAGTTGGTACAGTCCAAAAGGCGGTTGACAGAGAGAGAGAGAGAGAGAGAGAGAGAGAGAGAGAGAGATGGTTGAGAGAGAGAGAGAGATGGTTGAGAGAGAGAGAGAGATGGTTGAGAGAGAGAGAGAGAGATGGTTGAGAGAGAGAGAGATGGTTGAGAGAGAGAGAGAGAGAGAGAGAGTGAGAGAGAGTGAGAGAGAGAGAGAGAGAGATGGTTGAGAGAGAGAGTGAGAGTGAGAGATGGTTGAGAGATTTGATTTTTACAAAAGACTTTATTGAGTCGTTAAATTTTTACATTTTTACATCACTTAAAAGCGTTTCAGATCTCAAAGAAAAGACAAAACAAAAACAAAAGCTCAACACATAAAAAGAACATTTAGAAAGCCATTCTGCTCCAGTCCAGCAGGTTCTCCGGGTCTCTGTGAGTCTCCTGGAGGAGCAGCACATCCACGGCCTTCTCTCGCTCTGCTCGAACACCAGCGCTCTCCTCCTCGCCTCTCGCGCCCCGTTGACATTTGAAGAAGAACGCTACAGAGCATTGTTCTCCTCCTTCAGCTTCAGCAGCAGGTTTCTGAGCCTGAAGCCGTGAGTCTCACTGAAGGGACACTGGTCCTTCATCTTCAGATACGTCCGGACTGAGTCACAGAACCCCTTCACGTCCGGAAACTCTGCTCTGACCTTCTTGTCCTGATCTTTTTGATTAAAATGAGCAATGAGGAACTCTACAATCTTTTGAGCTGGGTAAACTGTTCCCTGCTTCACAGCTGCTGCTGGAGGGCTTGGGTCTAATGGAGTTTCCTCCCTTTTGCTGTTCTCCTGCTCAACCACAGTCTCCATCACCTCCTCCTCCTCATCTCCAGTGTTATTCTTTTTTAGTACAACTTTAGTCTCCGTCGCTCCAGCCTTCCTCTTCACTCCTGCCTGGCTCAGAACTGTTTTCACAGTAACTTCCTCCTGCCTGGCCTCAACGGTTACTGCTGTGCACCCTGCTGCACCTGTCTCCATCTGAGCATCCATCAAGGAGCTCAGCTCCACCTCAGGGACGCCAGCGCTCTCCTCAGTGTTCCCCGCAGCAACGGCCCCTGAGCTCTCTGTGTTTGGAGGACTGACAGGGACCTCTTTAGCCTCAGGTTCTCCCTCCTCAGCCTGAGTGTTCCCCTGTTCCTCCCTCCCCTCACCCTGAGCCTCAGAGGTCTCCTCAGAGCCAGCACTCCTCTGCTCGCTGGGGCCCCTCAGCAAGGGCCCTCTCCCTGGATGAGGCTTTCTCAGGGCACGCTCGGACCATGTGACCCTCCCTCCCGCATCCGAAGCACCTCATCGTGTCCGAGCTAGCGTACAGTAAATAATCGAACCCCTCAACCTTCACGAGGAACTGAACGCTGATCTCCTCCTGGTTGTTGGGGATCATGTACAGCTGGCGACGGTGAGAGACCACGTGCTTCAGGAGCGGGGACCGGCACCCCGAGAGAACCTTCTTAACAGGGGAAACGATTTTTCCGTGACGAGAAAGCTCCCTGATCAAAAACTCGTCACTGATGAACGGCGGCACGATGGACAGAGTCACCTTCTTTGCGGGGCTAGAGAGCGGGTGAACCGGAACGAAGTGCTCGTTAACGGTGATCCCCGCTTCTATCAGCGCGTTCACCTTCTCCTCCGAACTTACAAAGATGACGACCGCGCTGTTCATCCGCGCCGCCGATCTAATGCTCCCATACCCCACTACAGCCCCCACCACGAGCGCCACATCCTCCACCGAACACGGGAAGCTCGCGGAGTCCTTCACCCCATGCTTCCGCGTCAGGCGAGTCAGGTCCGCCGCCATCGCACGCGGAGCTCCGCTCACCACCGACAAACACAAACACACCTGCTGCTCCCCGCAGCACCCGCACACACACCTCACCCGTGAACCACACACTCTCCACACACACACGAACCCAAATATCCACTGTTAGTAAAGAAAAGTGAGGAAAAATTAGTAAAAACTTACAAACACTCAGAACTCGATCACTCGTGCTTTCGCTCACTCAACCACACTCGCGCACGCACAGAGAGAGAGAGAGAGTGAGAGATGGTTTGAGAGAGAGAGAGAGAGATGGTTGAGAGAGAGAGAGAGTGAGAGATGGTTGAGAGAGTGAGAGCGAGCGGAGAGAGAGATGGTTGAGAGAGAGATGGTTGAGAGAGCGAGACTAGATAGGAGAGTGAGAGTATGGTTGAGAAGAGAAAGAGTGAGAGAGATATATGATGAGAGATGATTGAGAGAGAGAGAGAGAGAGCGAGAGCTTGTTGGAGAAGAGTGAGAGTGGAGAGATGTTTTGAGAGCGAGATGAGATGGTTGAGAGAGAGAGAGAAAGAGATAATGGTTGAGATAGATAGCTAGAGATTTTTATAGAGAGTGAGGAGATGTTTCGGAGAGAGATAGAGTGAGAGTTTTTTAGGAGGAGAGGAGAGCGTGTATATATGGGTTTAGAGAGAGATTATGAGAGAGAGAGATAGTATGGTTGACTCTGATATCCAGATATCACGCGATAGTGAGAGATGGTTATAGTATGAGAGAGCGTGACATAGCTTTTTTGAGACGTAGTAGCAGATTGATAGTAGAGATTGTTTACATATATTGAGAGATGGTTGATCTGCGATATAGAGACGAGTTCGAGATGGTTGAGAGAGAGAGAGTTCGCGATGTTTTGCTACTATATATATATCTATCTTGTTTGCTATATCTCTAGCTGGTTTCGACTAGAGATTTATAGCCATTGTTTTAGCGAGAGAGGATGTGAGAGCTTGTTTTGAGCTCTTTGGTGGCGATATCTGGTTTTCTACTTTACTCTGCGTTCTATTGCTTGTTTCTTCTCTTCTCTGCTGTTGAAAGAGAGATAGAGAGAGAGAAGTGTTTGTTAGAGATGGTTGAGCGAGAGAAAAATGGTTAGAGAGAGAGATTATTGTAAGAGAGCGAGATGGTTGAGAGAGAAATGGTTTGAGAGACGAGAAGCGAGAGAGAGCGAGAGCGATAGATGTGTAGAGGAGAGATAGAGTCGAGAGATAGAGAGTTAAAGATGATTGAGATAGAGAGAGGAGCGACGAGCGAGCAGATGGGTTAGAGAGAGAGAGTGAGAGTGAAGATGGTTGATGAGAGGAGGAGAGATTTTTGATAGAGAGAGAGAAAGAGATAGATTGTGTTGAGATCGATGATATAGATAGCGTGGTTGAGATAGTGTAGAGAGAGTGAGAGATGGGTTTATGATAGAGAGCTAGTTAGATAGGGGTTGAGAGATATCTTTGTATCTTGGATATATGGTTTATAGAGCTAGAGTAGAGAGGCACTAGAGTGAGAGCTGGTTAGAGAGAGAGAGATTGTATAGGATTTGTGTTTAGAGAGAGAGATTGAGAGATGTTGAGAGAGAGAGTGAAGAGTATTACTTGGTTGAGAGAGAGAGAGTTGAGATTGTGTTGCTAGAGTGAGAGAGCTATTTAGGAGATGGTTGCAGCTCTGCGATAGCATTGGAGTAGATTGTTGAGATGATCGAGAATGATCGTATGGGTTTGATATTCTATAGCGTGAGAGCTGGTTTTATAGAGATAGAGTGCAGAGCTTGTGAGATATCGAGAGTGGTTTGACGCCGCGCCGTTGCTAGCTTGTTGCGCTATATGCTTCTATTGTGTTTCATCGCTAGATCTTGTTTGCGTAGTGAGAGAGCAGCGTGAGAGTGCGCAGCCATTTTTTCGCGATCGTTCTCTCTTGTTTGACAGAGAGAGAGACGATAGGTCGACGCTCTATAGTCGTATAGATTTTTTTTTAGCTATGGTTTAAGAGATGAGATGGTTGAGAGAGAGAGATGGTTGAGAGAGAGAGAGAGAGCGAGAGATGGTTGAGAGAGCGAGAGCGAGAGATGGTTGAGAGAGAGAGTGAGAGATGGTTGAGAGAGAGGAGAGAGGTTTTTCCTCTTCAAATCTCTGACGTCACCCTGCCTAACAACTGCTTCTTTTTTTATACATAACCCTCTTCATCCGGAAATTATTCATGGCGGATCAGTTGATAAAAGATGTATGAACACATTTTTGATATTCTGCTTGAAAAGCTTCGATATTTTTGTAGTGTCTTGATTTTATACAAACAAAGATACTTGATACTGTTGTATTTCATGTTGCAAAAAATTAAAAGGTATTCACATTTTTTGTGTGCATTTGTAGAAATAATTCTAGGTATAGGCATTGACTCTGACTTATCCTGCTTTGACTTCGAACTTGACTCAGTTATCCTCTGCCTTGTCTTGGGACTTGGCTCTGACTTATCCTACTTTGACTAGGACTTGACCTGGCTTAAATAAAGACTTGACTAAAACTCGGCGTGCCTTAACTTCAAATTTGATTCAGACTTGATCTGCTTTGACTTCGAAATTGACTCATTTTTGTTCTGAATTTGTTCAGAATTGTTCTGCTTTGACTAGGGACTTGATTCTGACTTATCCTGCTTTGACTAGGACTTGACCTGGCTAAAAAAGGGAGTTAACTCGAACTTGACCTGCCTTGATAGCCCTGCTTTGACTTCTATCTTGACTCAGACTTTCTCTGCTTTGACTTGGAACTTGCCCTGCCTTGAGTTGGGATTTAACTCTGACTAACCCTTCTTTGACTTGGGACTTGCCCTGCCTTGAGTTGGAATTTGATTTGGATTTCACCTGTCTTGACTTGGGACAAGACTCAGTCTTGCCCTGCCTTGACTCCTCCTCTACTTATCTATCAAGCAGCCAATCAATATTAGTAAAAATTACTCAAAAACTAAAAAAAACAAACTCTAACTAGCCCATTATCCCTTTTTTTAACAAGAAACAAGCATATTTATTCAAATTAAAAAAAAACACACGCTAAGACGTCTACTGGCCCTCCAATGAGATACACATTCGGTAGCTTCAGAGCACCTTGAAGTTAATACCATTTGCTAAAATCACAATAAACATGTTTTGATTTGTTTTGCTTGTATCACATTTCTGGTCTCATAAACCGATCTGAAGGGTGGCACTCTGTTTGTCTCTCCACCCTGTTGAAAAGATTACAGCTGCTATCTGGATGTCATACCTCACATTAAATGAGCCACGACTAATTTTTATCTTTTGGAGATGGATGGTTGAACGATGCTTGCTTGCAAATCCAAGATAATGAGCAGGTCCTGCGAGGTTTCTGTTCTTCTTTGAGATGGGAAACCCTTTGAGTGCTATGTGATATCTGATCATTTCTTCAAAAAAAATATTTTTTTTAATTCTGTGATGATAAAGGGGCCTTTGTTATGGGTCAAAAGTTGAATAACTGAACGTGAATGCAAAAATGGAAGAAGGCAATAGATGCTTTTTCGTTCTTTGGATAGTCTGAAAGATTACATTTTGTATCTTTCAGTCATGATTACGCAAAGCTGCATTTCTTGTCAATGACTTCAGTTCAAAAACTTGCAATTTAGCCAATGAGATTTCCACATTTTTGCAAACTTACGATACGATATCCTTCGATTCAATACAACACGATTCTCTATGCTATGTTACAATACAACAAAATACACTACTATATGCTAGGCTCAAATACAATACTATACTACATGATATGGCATGATTGGATAACTTACACTGCGATATGATACGTAATGATATGCTACTCTACAGTACACTATGACACTTTAGGATATAATTTATGATTAATGCTACAGTACAATATGATATACAACGATAAGATGTGCTCTGATTTGCTATAATATGAAACGGCAAGATACTTGACAAATTGATACGCTATGTGGCGATACAACTTGCTATGATATCCTGCTCTACAATATTCTAAACTACAATCTTCTTTTATACTGAAAAGTATAAGACGATACAAACATTACAATGTGCTACAATACACAATACTCTGCAATATATTCTGCTCCACAATAATTTACGATACTTTATGCTATTGTTTCCATTCAATTAAACTAAATTCTATTTAAACGTAGTACTGTAACTCTTTGACAAATCATGAGCACATTGTAAAGTTTTAACATAATCCGATCCATACTTTGGGATAATGGATAAAAACCAGCAAGTTTAGGAGAACTAGTCGAGCTTTTAAGCTCTGGAATGGACCCTGAATCAGTGACTTTTTCTATGTCACTGATTTTGATGGGAAAACTACATACAAAAAAAACGTTATAAATGGTATTAAAAAATATTTTTAAACTTTTATCCAGGTCTTGGGGATGTGAGAGATTAGTAACATGTTCAAGACCATGATTAATCCAGCTTATAATGACCTTTACATTAAAAATACGTAATTCTTTTGTTTGTTTGTTTTTTGCTCGAATCAGTGACAAATCATTGGAAACTTTTTTACCATTTGCTACTTTATGCCTGAAATGAGGTTCATTAACAGATTTATGCAAAAAAAATTATCTGGCACATCTTTACAAAATTTAAAGCTGATGGATGTGCTTTTCTAAAGTTTAGTAAATTGTAAAAAAGTTAAATTTAAAAATGTGTAAAATTAAGATTTTACCCCAAAAAAAATGGTTCCATTTCCTAAAACACAGAGAATGTTATGGCCAAAGTAAGACTCAAGGTCCACCTTGAGTGGACAAAAACATCCCCAACAACACATATACATACAATTTACATATATATATATAGTATTTTAAAAAGCACATTTACTTTCACAGGAACTGCTGGTCTCTGCCGAGCTGGAAGTACCATTTCTGCTGAAACTTCACCTCTATCCTTTGCAGGAGATGAAGTGACATCACCGAGCTCCACGGCAGGTGTGTCCCCAGAGGAGCTGAGGAGCGAAACGGTGCCTCTCCTGCTCTCAAAGCCTCGGTTTTGTTCCTCTTTCTGTTTAGCGCTGTGCACCCAGCTAGTGTGAGGCTTGCTGGGAGCCACAACTGGATTCAGAGGAACTGGTGGAAGAACCAGAGGCTTCGGGCTGAGCTTTGATTTGATGCCTGGTGTCCTGACCGACTCCGAATCTTCTCCAGGATGGAGAAAACTAACTCTGATGGCTGAAGGGAGTTTGGAATGCACTGGTGGGGAAGCAGGATTCATCTGGTTCATGATTTCAAAATTCCCTAGACATAAAATCCAGTTCTGTGTCCCATTTAGTGTCCTAGTTTTGATTCCGAATGAAGAGCTTGTGTCAGTGCATGCTGTTCTTCTCTATTCAGCTCAAATATACCAATCAAAGGGGTCTCTGCAGGGCAAAAATAAGATGGAAAAATAGTTTCATAGGCTGATGCTGATGGACCCTGGAGGTTCACTGGAGGAAGAGGAAGGAAGTATTTCCATGATCATGATCTCCTATTTCCTGAATGAGAGGCTAATCTTTCTGATGGGTGCTGAGAAGCTCAAAATTTACATGGGCCCAGGATCCTGAGGGCCAGGGTGGCAGTGGTCCACCCATCGTAATTGATGGTTGATCTGATCCGCAGAAACCTGCACTGGAACTGGTGACTTCCCAACACAAGTGTGGAATAATAAGGATAAAACAAACATCCCTGGTTGATCTAACATTCTTCTTCTTAAAATGTTTAGTTTTAAGTCAAGCAGCTGCTTCAGAGCAGCTCAAACAGCCGAGCAACTTGGGCCAAGTTTGGCATTTATTTGGCACTGGCTGACAGTGTGAGAGTCAAACGTAATCCAAGTCTACAACTAGAAATTTCAAAAAGTCGAACTTTATATATAAAAAGATAACATTAGAATATCACAAATCTGAGATAAAATTCAAAGTTCTTAAATAAAAAGCATTATCGATTGGGCTTCTGCAGGTGAGCAAATCCAAATTTCATCTTTCTAAGTCAGATTTTTCATTTATTTTTAACCTGATGGAAATAATTTAGTATTAAAAAACAGGAGCGAAAATTGGTGCACTTGTTTTATTTTACTAATAAACTCCTGGATTTTGGGATTCAATTGTTGTACAACATCTAAAGCTGTAATCATAAATGAATTAATCTCAAAACATAACCTTGACATTCTATGCTTAACAGAAACCTGGCTCACTCCAAACCACTATTTTGGATTAAATGAAGCAACACTGTAATGGAAATATTAAAAACCAATGAGACATGATTTATGAGCACAATCGCAAACAGCAATTTATTACTTTCCTCAAACATGGATTCAGCTCATACCTTGATATCAACGAAGCACGTGATCACATTGCAAGCAACATGGAAAGAGAAAGGGAAAGGAAGGCAGAAAGGGAAGGGAAGGGAGAAAAGGCAGAAAGGAGAGACAGAGAATGAGCAGCCCTTCTCTGAGCAGACCCGGAAGCAAGAGACTGGACACAGGGCCTCCCTTGAGATTCCTTTCAGTATAAATCCCGCCCCTCTACATCACTTCCTATTCCATCCAATTAAACTTAAGGACATTCAAACTCAATCTTATTGGATAATTAATTACAATGATTAAATATTCTAGAACAACACCCAGAAATTACTGTTATAATCATGAACCGTGCTCAACTGGTCATGGTGGGGGTGTTGTCACAATATATATAGAAACACCCTAAATGCAAGCAAAAAAATACAGAATATAAATTGTTATGTTTTGAAGTATTTATACTCCATTACACCCACCTGCAGTATCAAAAGAAAGATGTGCATTCTCTGTAAAATTAGCTGTTGTCTACAAGCCACCAAAACACAATTCTAGCTTTCTTCAAGAATTTGTCACACATCTTTAGGTCGAAGCAGATAAAATACTGATTTTTGGAACATCTATATCGATGAAAAATAATTGGGTATTGCTTTTACAGACCTCCTAAATTCTGTTGGGTTTAAGCAAAATGTGGCTGTAGCAACTCACCGTCTAAATCATACTCTAGATTTGGCTCTATCTCATGGCATTGACCTCAGTGACATTGTTATATCACCTCAAAGTGAGGACTTCTCAGACCACTATCTTATATCTTATGCTTTTCATACTGTAAGCATTAGCAATGGAGGGACTACCGACTAGGTAGACAAGGCAACAAGATACTAAAGAAGCATTTATAAGAAACCTACCAGATATTACTCACCCTTCTAGTGTACCTGCAGATGAAAATGAACTAGAAAAAAATCACCTACAGTATGAATAATAGTCTCGCTAACACCCTAGACACTGTATCCCCGCTTAAATTCAAACAAGTCACAGATAGACAGGCCACTCCATGGTCTGATGATAATACGAAGGTGCTGAAAATACCAGAAACTATGAGCGTAAACGGAAAAAAACTTGTTTGAAGTATTCAAAATTACCTGGAAAGAAAGCATGTCTAAATATAGACTATCACTAAAAACTGCAAGAACTAGCTACTATCACAAGTTAATAGAAACAAATCAAAATAACCCACGCCTCTTATTTGAAACAATGGCTAATTTACTAAACAGTCAAACATCGACAGATTCAAATGCAGCTATAAAATTTAGCAGCAATGATTTTATGAATTATTTCTCAAAAAAAATTACCTCTATCAGATGCAAAATTATTAAAACTCATATTCAATCAAAGCAGTTTAACTCAAACCCTATACCTTTGACTCGCTCACTGCAGAATTTTTCAAATATTGACCTGAAAGAACTGCTAAAAATAATCACAGCATCTAAATCATCAACATGTTCTCTAGATCCTGTACCAACAAAATTACTGAAAGAATTGCTACAAATAGCTCAAGAACCATTTCTAAATATTATAAACTCATCTCTAACGCTAGGTTACGTTCCCAAACAGCTAAAACATGCAGTAATTAAACCACTAATCAAGAAAACGCACCTGGATCCTACTGAGTTATCCAACTATAGGCCAATCTCTAACCTTCCGTTCTTGTCAAAAATATTAGAGAAAGTTGTTATAGCACAGCTCAGCTCCTTCTTACAAAAGAGCAACTGTTATGAAGAACTTCAATCTGGATTCAGAGCGCATCACAGCACAGAGACTGCGCTGGTTAAAATTTCAAATGATCTATTACTTGATTGGGATCAAGGAAATATCTCTCTTCTAGTTCTGCTAGATCTCAGTGCAGCCTTCGATACGATAGATCACAGGATTCTCCTCGAGAGACTAGAAAACGATGCAGGCATCCAGGGCCAGGCTCTAAGATGGTTTAACTCTTACCTCTCTGACCGGAGTCAGTTTGTTCATGTAAATGGAGACTCATCGGACACAATAGCAGTAGAGTATGGAGTTCCTCAAGGATCCGTTTTGGGACCCATCCTATTCTCAATATACATGCTGCCCCTTGGCAAAATTATTAGAAGACATGGGGTTAGTTTCCATTGCTATGCAGACGACACCCAGCTCTATATATCAGCAAAACCTAACGACCCTTTAAAGCTAAATAAGATCTCAGAATGTGTCGCTGATATCAATGATTGGATGAATGAAAATTTTCTTATGCTAAATCCAGATAAAACAGAAATATTACTTATTGGCTCTAAAAAGCAATTACAGAATCTCTCTGCTTTACATATGGCACTGGGGGGACACACTGTTAATTTTTCCACTACAGTTAAAAATCTTGGCGTTATTATAGATAGTGAACTGACGTTTAAGAATCATATCTCTTATATTACTAAGACTGCTTTCTTTCACCTCAGAAATATTGCTAAAGTGCGGAACATGCTGTCTATCGTAGATGCAGAAAAATTAGTGCATGCTTTCATGACCTCCAGAATGGATTATTGTAATGCTCTGTTAGCCGGCTGTCCAGCCACCACGCTACAAAAATTACAGTTAGTCCAGAATGCAGCAGCTAGAGTTCTCACAAGAACAAAGAAATATGATCACATTACACCGGTTTTGTGCTCTCTTCATTGGCTTTCTGTACAATATCGCATTGACAACAAGATTCTGCTCCTTGCCTTTAAGGCACTGAATGGCTTGGCTCCGGCCTACCTGAGCAGTCTCCTATCACGATATATTCCAGCTCGCTCTCTCCGATCACAAGAAGCAGGACTATTGATTGTACCGAAGGTTAGTAAATCCACAAGAGGTGGAAGAGCGTTCTCATATAGAGCCCCGAAGCTCTGGAATAAACTACCGGATGTTGTCCGCAGCTCAACTACGCTCACAGATTTCAAAACTAAATTAAAAACATATCTGTTTAAGCTGGCATTCCAATAATTATGTCTTGGTATTTGTCTAAACAGATATGGTGCCTGAGCACCATATACATACAAACTGTTTGAAAAAACAATGTGGTTCAATGTTCCTCTCTAACCTATCCTCATTATTTATCTCTCCTCCTGCAGCTGATGCTGATCACTTGTTTGTTGTCTATGTTACAGTTTACTAACCATTTTCTCCATTTCTTAGTTCCTGTTTTGTCTTTGTTTGTTTTGTTTGTTTTTTGTTTTTCAGGTCCTGTCCGGCAAACCGTTCATCGATGGATTTTTAGTTTGTATGTTCTTTATGCTTGGGAGGTGATTAGCGCCTGCCTCAGTCAGCGGGAGTCCCCTCTCAGAGGGAACGCCTGTCTTCTCTGCCTGATCCTCATGGGGACTTTGTGAAGCTGCTTTGAAAGCAATTGCTAAAGAAGCGCTATATAAAAACTGATTGATTGATTGATTGATTGAACTACTAGATGATATTAGAGCATATTATTAGGGCCAGGCTCTAAGATGGTCAATGATTGGATGAATGAAAATTTACTTTTGCTAACTCCTGATAAAACAAAAATAGTACTTGTTGGCTCTAAAAACCAATTTCAGAATCTCTCAGTTTTAAATATGGAGCTGAGAGACACTGTTAATTTCTCCACTACTGTTAAAAATCTTGACGTTATTATAGATAGTGAACTGACGTTTAAGAACCATATCTCTTATGTTACTAAGACTGCCTTCTTTAACCTCAGGAATATTGCTAAAGTATGCTGTCTATTGTAGATGCTGTCTATTGTAGATGTAGGAAATCCTTTCATCCTTTAATGACCTCCAGAATGTATTATTGTAGCACGCAAATACATAAATTACAGTTTAGAATTTATTAGTTTAGAATGCAGCAGCTAAAGTTCTCACAAGAAAAAGAAATATGACCACATTACACCGGTTTTGTGCTCCCTTCATTGACTTCCTATCACGATATATTCCAGCTCGCTCTCTTCGATCACAAGAACCAGGACAACTGATTATTTCAAATATTAGTAAATTCACCAGAGGGGGAAGAGCGTTCTGATATAGAGCCCCGAAGCTCTGGAACAAACTCCTAGATAGTACCTCAGCTACGCTCACAGTCAGGTTCAAAACTAAATTAAAAACAAACTTTGCTTAATGGTAAGATTAATGGTATTTATCAGACCGGATATGGCACCTGAGCACTTTAAACATACAAATTGTTGAAAAAACAGTGTGTTTCAATATGATCTATCTAACCCATCTCCATCTTGCAGCTGATGCTTATTATTACTATTTGTTGTCAGTGTTACATTTTTCTAACCATTGTTTTTGTTTGTTAGTTTCTGTTTTGTCTTTGTCAGGTGCTCTCTGGCGAATTGTTTCTCGATAGATCTTAAGTTTTTATATTCTTTATGCTGGGGAAGTAACTAGCACACGCCTCAGTCAGCGAGGCTCCAAAAGACCTCACAGAGGGAATTCCTGTTTACTCTATCTGACCCACACTAGAACTTTATGAAGCTGCTTTGAAAGCAACTGCTAAAAAAGGGCTATCTAAAATCTTTATTGATTGATTGATTTAACAGGGCGTATTAGCATCCCCTACAGCGCCGTCTGCTTCAGAGTGTAAGTGTATCCAGGTTCTGTCTGTTCTGAGTGAACCCTCAGCATCTAGAGGTGTTCATAGAGCAGGAACCCGCAGCATCTAGAGCTGTGTATAGAGCAGGAACCCTCAGCATCTAGAGCTGTTCATAGACAGGCAACCCGCAGCATCTAGAGCTGTTCATAGAGTAGGAACCCTCATTATCTAGAGCTAGGTATAGAGCAGGAACCCTCAGCATCTAGAGCTGTTCATAGAGCAGGAACCCTCAGCATCTAGAGCTGTTCATAGAGCAGGAACCCTCAACATCTAGAGCTGTGTATAGAGCAGGAACCCTCAGTATCTAGAGCTGTTCATAGAGCAGGAACCCTCAGCATCTAGAGCTGTTCATAGAGCAGGAACCCACAGCATCTAGAGCTGTGGATAGAGCAGGAACCCGCAGCATCTAGAGCTGTGCATAGAGCAGGAACCCTCAGTATCTAGAGCTGTTCATAGAGCAGGAACCCTCAGCATCTAGAGCTGTTCATAGAGCAGGAACCCTCAGCATCTAGAGCTGTGGATAGAGCAGGAACCCGCAACATCTAGAGCTGTGCATAGAGCAGGAACCCCTCAGCATCTAGAGCTGTGCATAGAGCAGGAACCCGCAGCATCTAGAGCTGTTCATAGAGAAGGAACCTTCAGAATCTAGAGCTGTTCATAGAGCAGGAACCCTCAGCATCTAGAGCTGTGTATAGAGCAGGAAGCCGCAGCATCTAGAGCTGTGGATAGAGCAGGAACCCGCAGCATCTAGAGCTGTTCATAGAGCAGGAACCCTCAGCATCTAGAGCTGTTCATAGAGCAGGAACCCTCAACATCTAGAGCTGTGTATAGAGCAGGAACCCTCAGTATCTAGAGCTGTTCATAGAGCAGGAACCCTCAGCATCTAGAGCTGTTCATAGAGCAGGAACCCACAGCATCTAGAGCTGTGGATAGAGCAGGAACCCACAGCATCTAGAGCTGTGTATAGAGCAGGAACCCTAGCATCTAGAACTGTGTATAGAGCAGGAACCCTCAGCATCTAGAGCTGTGTATAGAGCAGGAACCCTCAGCATCTAGAGCTGTTCATAGAGCAGGAACCCTCAGCATCTAGAGCTGTGTATAGAGCAGGAACCCTCAGTATCTAGAGCTGTTCATAGAGCAGGAACCCTCAGCATCTAGAGCTGTGTATAGAGCAGGAACCCTCGCTGATGAACAAGGGCTTAGGATCAGAATAATGCTCTGCTCTTCCAGCCCAAATCACTTCAATCAAACCATGTGTAAAACATCACGCTCCACTACCCAGATCTACATCACACACTCATATAAACACCATCCAGCAGGAAATGCCTTCTTCCTCACATTTACAACATGTTTGTGGGTTAAATAATTTAGTTTAACCCCTTCAGACCCACGTTTATTCTGTTAATTATTAACTTTGGGAACTTTGAAATTAAAGTAGCTTTTCCTGATTTTGAATGTTTTTATTGCAATGTAGAGTTAGAGAATCAGGGGAACTAGAGAAGAATAAAACACACATTTTGTTAGTTATGCACAAGAAAGGCACAAAAAAATAGAGTTTTAATTATAATTAATAATAAAGCTTGATTTAGGAACATGAACACTTTTTGAGACCTAGAAAATCATCTAGTTTTCAGTCAAAATTTTACACAAATTCTGAATTTTACTTCAATAAATGAACAGCAAACAATGAAGAAAACAAAGACAAAGTATAACAATAATAATGAACACTTAGACAGAAAACTAAAAAGGAGTCCCAAATAAAGTAAAATGGACAATGCAGAAAAAAAGAGATTGAGGAAGTGAACAATTAAAATTTTCAGTGAGTAATTATTTTGAGATTTAGATGCTAAATTCTGGTGTTTTAATGCATTGAAAAGAATCTCAATAATATGTATTGTCTTTAAATAAATAAAAAGTTTATTTTGATGAGACAACATTTGGATATATTATAAATAACATATTTATTCCAAGTACACTGCAAAAAATTAATTCTAAGCAAAGCTGAAAATGCTTAAAATTAGATTGAAAATCTTGATTTTCTTATTTTACGAAGAATTTTCTAATTTAAACCTTTTGGGTATAGACTACATGGCTTCTTATTCTGGTCATTTATTTTCTTGAATTAAGAAAATTTGTGAAAAAAGTTGCCGATTTTGCCACTGATCTTAAAACAAGAATTTTTGACTCAACATATTCTTATAAGAATGTTATTAATATTTCACTTTAAGAAATCAATATTAAATACTGGTAAAAATATGCTTCTTGTAACAAGAAAAAAATTCTTAAATCTAGTTCTAGTCTAGATCTAGTAAAGGTAAGAACATTTTATTTCTTGAAATAAGATTCAAATGTTTGTGAAAAAAAAATAAGAAAAAGGATCTACACCATAAATAAATCATCAATACCCCAAACCTTAATAACCGTCCAGTTGTGAACTAACTTTGATGGATGAGATCTGTACTTCAAAAAAGCACTCTTGAAACAATATAGATAAACTCTTCCTAGATCAAGCAAAAGATTCTGCTAATGGGGTAAGCAAATTTGACTTTGCGTGATTTCTTAAAATGAGCAAAAACTTCTAGCTCGTAGCTGTTGGATCTTAAAAAAATACAACAATTCTCAAAACAAGTCTTTCCAAGCTGTAAAAACGTATTTAAACTAGAATATTCCAAAATGTATCGAGTCACTAGTGGTCTTAAAACTAGACAATCTCTCTTAAAACTAGAATGTTTTCTCTTTTAGTTTTATATAGCTTATCAGAAACGAATTTACTTGTCAGCACTGATAGCGTGGCGTTCAGAGCACTCACATGTGGAGCTGAAGCCTCTGGTTCGAATCCAGATCTGGTCCCTCAGCGATCTTCTCCCCAGAGCTCTACTAAGTGTTCCTCCGCTCTCCTGTACTATCTAAAAATGCATCAATAGGCCTAAAAAATATATTATATAATTATTTAAAATTTAATTTTTGAGCTAGAATTTCTAGTTTTAAGAACCCATATTCTACTTTAAGAATTTCTTCTTAGAAACTTTCTTAATTTAAGGTCATATATACTTATTTTAATACTAAATGTTCTAGGTTAGTCTTAAATAAAAAAGAAAACATCTTAGTTTTAAGACAGATTGTCTAGTTTTAAGACCACTAGAGACTAGATACAAGTTGGAATATTCTAGTTTTAGTGCAGTTTTACAACTTGTAAAGAATTGTTTTGAGAGTTTTTGTCTATTTATCAGCTAGAATTTTTTCCTAATTTTAAGAAATCTTGCCAAGTCAAATTTGCTTACCCCATTGGCCGATTTTTTTGCTTGATATAGGAAGAATTTAACTTTATTTTTAGTTTTTTTTTCTTGTTCCAAGAGTGAATTTTTTGCAGAGTATTTTGGGATACAACTTTATAATCCAAGCATAATGTCTGATAACAAAAATCTATTCCTCCAAACTAGTTTCTTCAACTAATAAAAAAACCTCACTCAATCTGGAATCTGGAAGAGATGAATAGCAGGGCACTCTCTCGCGGCCGAACACCGTCAACACTTAAATCTCAGCTAAAGATAACGATTGCTTAGCCTTTACAAACAGGTAACACAAAACAAACAAATAATTATCACTAAATTATTTTTAATTCTACAAAATTCTTAAGCTTTTTTTATTACAAAATGCCTTTCCCCAGTGGGGAAAGGTCTTTCAGAGGGAAGATAGCAAAGATGGAACTAGCTAGAGCAAGGGACATCGGACGCTGTGTATTCGGTAGAGATGGCCTCCACTAGCCAGTGGGCCAACCTCTGTTTGGAGACAGCCTTCTCTATCGTCTGCTGTCCTCCAAAGCATACAAATAGCTGATCAGAACTTCTAAGGTTCCGGGTCCTTTCTACATAGATCCTCAGTGCTCGAACTGGGCAATTGGGACCAGGGGCTGATGCTGCCTCCTCTCTTTAAGCTCTACTGATTCAAGCGCCTCGAATGGAGGACCTTGAAGTCCTCTAAGCACAATGGAAATGTCCCAGGAGGGAACTAAGGACGGCCTAGATGGTCTAACCATTCTGGCCCCGCTGAGGAATCTGACCGTTAAATCGTGTCGACCCAACGTGTTGCCTTCAACCTGAATATTATAGGCAGAAATCACGGTGATATAAACCTTCAGGGTGGACGGAGACAGTCCTCGATCCAGACCCTCTAGCAGGAAGGTTAGCACGAGTTCAACAGGTAAGCTACTCGGGTCTACTTGGCGAGAGTGGCACCAGTCGACGAACCGACCACACTTGCCGGCATAACAGGCCCTAGTAGAGGGAGCTCTGGCAGACACAGAGTTTGAGCCACAGACTGTGGCATTAACCGGGGGTCCTCCGCGGCATGATGTGCCAGACATGGAGATTCCAGAGGTCTGGACATGGGTGCTTATGCCCACATCCCTGGGTCAGAAGGTTTGACTGCAGGGGAACTGGCCAGGGAGGGACTGTCACAAGCGAGCAGAGTTCTACGAACCAAGGTTGGTTGGACCAATAAGGTGCCATCACTAGGACCTCTGCCTCGTCCTCCCTGATCTTGCACAGGAAGGGTGCAAGGAGGCTCACTGGGGGAAACGCATATAGGCATTTCTTCATGGGCCAGCAATGTGCCAGTATCCCGAGAGGAGCCTGGGACAGAGTGTAGAACAGCCGGCACTGAGCATTCTCTGGGGCGGCGAACAGGTCTTCCTCCGCTATACCAAAGCGTTCCCACATCTGCTGGGCTGCCAGGGGATGGAGTCGCCATTCTCCTGATCGGGGTTCCCACTGAGACAGTGCATCAGCTGTCTGATTCAACCTGCCGGGGATATGGACTCCAACTAGGGACAGACCCCAATGCTGACTCCAGAGGAGCAGTCTGCCGGCGAGAGCTGACAAACGGAGTGAGCATATGCCTTCTTGTCGATTGATATACGCCACCTAATATACGTCACCTGTCCATCCTGACCAACACGTGATGTCCCTGCAGCATTCTCTTGAAGTGCTTCACTGCTAGGAACATTGCACATAGCTCTCGATTTATGCTCCAGGAAGCGTGTTTCTCGGTCCAAAACCCTGAGCCCCGGCCTACAGCACCCCACCCAGTCCTTGAAGCCTCGGTAGTTATTACTACGTGCCTGAAAATTCCTCTCAGGGGGGGACACAGGCACAGAAGAACTGAACATCTTTCCAAAGACGCAGGTGGAGGCGACAACGAGGTGTCACGTTCACCTTCAGTCGCCCTGGATGCCATGCTCGCGACGGAACTCGGAACTTGGGCCAAAGCTGGAGTGGTCTCATATGTAGAAAGCCGAGCGGAATTCCCGCTGCTGCGGAAGCCATATGACCCAGGAGCCTCTGGAAGTTCTTCAGAGGGACCACTACTCTTGTGCAGACTCTGCGTGTGCCTTCAGCAGGCTCAGGGCATGCTCTAGAGAGAGGCATGCTCGCATGTTCAACGAGTTTAGCTCCATACCCAGAAAAGATATGCTCTGGCCAGGGGTTAGATGGTTGTTCTCTGAGTTAATCCGAAGCCCCAGATGGCTGAGGTGGCATAACACCTGTCTCTGTGGCGAATCAACTGAAAATACACATCCTTCAGATCTATTGTGGCGAACCAATCCCCAGGACGGACTGAGTGGATCGTGCGTCTAAGGGATTTTATCCAGAACGGAAGTCTCAGAAGATGAGCGTTCAGACGACACAGGTCAAGGATTAGAAGCAACCCACTTGTGCACTTGGAAACTAGAAAGTTTGAGCTGTAAAACCCTGTTTCTCTGTCGGTAGAAGGGACCGGCTCGATTGCACCTTTGCGTAAAAGGGAATCGATCCCCTCTCGGGGATTAGGGCCTCTAAGGCTGAGACAGAGGTCATTAGAGCCCCTTTGAACCTGGGCAGCTTGGCAGCAAACTGCAGTCGATAGTCGTGCCGGATAGTGCGTGCGAGCCAAGGAGAATTATTGGGAAGCTCCCACCAGGCTTCCGATAGTTTCCATAGAGGGGAGAATTAGTGGACTTAGCGTTGGGGTCAGAAGGGAGCCTAGGTGGAGACCTACCTGGGCGTTCAGGCTCGACCTCGAAGCAGCATACGGTTCCAGCCGAGGAGGTCCCACTCTACAGGTCTTCGACCTGGAGGTTGACGATCAGGAGAGGACTGAAGAGGTTTTCTCCGGCGTCGAGCAGGCGGTGGGGGCGCCAACTTAGAAGGGTATCTGCCACGTCTCTTCCTATGCGCGTCATGAACATCTGGAACCACAGGTGCATTGAGGAAACGCCTCCGGTCTTGAGGGAGCATGTCAGCCTGGGTCAACCAAAGATGGCGGCTGTGGACTACTAACATAGACATTGTATGGCTGAGCGAGATAGCTCCAACTTTTGTCGCCTTGAGCGCGAAGTAGCCATCCTCAGATCCTCTGTAAGACCTGGGCCTTTCTCCTGCATCTCTTTCAGGGCCTTGGCTTGGAACACCTGAAAGACTGCCATGGCATGCAGGGCAGCAGCAGCTTGAACCACCGCAGCATAAGCCCTCGAAGTCAGGTCCAACGACAGGCTTAGCTGCGGGATGGAGGCCTCGGCTGTTCCCGCCAGTGAGGGCTGGCTCTGAAAGGCAATGTGTATGTTTCTTTCAGTTTTTATTGCCCAAAACATGTGACATAGAGACAGGAAAAGACGAGAGCTGCAGCACTCTTAGTTAGCGCTATGGCTCAAAGAAAGTTCAAAAAGGAATTCAAGTAGAAGCTCGCTCTCTTACACGATCTAAGTGCATCTAGGTTGCAGGCAGTCTAGCGATCTAGGTTGGAGGCTGTTACTGTTATCAAGTGATTGGTATTTCCGCTGTCACTCCATTTGAGCGACGTGCACCTATAGGCTTAACCTTTATCACATTTATTTCAGTTGACATAAGCATTTTACATTGTTAAGTCGCATAAACTTAACAGAGTTTAAAAGCCAGCATTTAATGTACATTAACATTTTCTTCTCTGTGTTTAGTTGACAGGGCTTCCAAGTGACACTTTGTAAATAAAATGAAAATTTGACAAAATGTACTTCTTTATCAACTTTCAAACTGTAAGTTATGGAAGTTTCATTCATTCATTCATTTATCTTCATGTCGGCTTTATTCCCTTTCGGGGTCGCCACAGCGGAATGAACCGCCAACTCACTGGCATATGTTTTACGCAGCAGATGCCCTTCCCTGCCGCAACCCATCGCTGGGAAACATTCACACACACATTCACACTTTAACACTATGGGCAATTGTTCTTATTCAATTCACTTATTCCGCATGTCTTTGGTCTTGTGGGGAAACCGGAGCACCCGGAGAAAACCCACACGATCACGGGGAGAACATGAGAACTCCACACAGAAATGCCACCTGCCCCAGCCGAGCCTAGAACCAGCGACCTTCTTGCTGTGAGATGACCGTGCTACCCACTGTGCCACCGTGACGCATGGAAGCATAAAAGTATTGAGAAATTCTTTTTGAAATGTCATATGCAATATGGTAATGTCTTATGAAAAATGAAAAAACCTTTCCGTAATTAACATTTTCCCATTAAATGTGTGCCAATTTTGATGATACATTAAAGTACATTTGGCATTGACAAATGTGGTTTTACAATTTAAATAGGATGAATGTTGTGAAACTGTCAAAGTTAATTGACAATTGGGTGACAAGTGCAATATGTACATGCAGAAATACTAGCAAAAATAACTTGAAAAGGCTGTTTGTCTGATTGATTGCATAGATTTCTTAGGAAATGCATTATCATATTTTTATCCTGAAACCGTAGAATGGGTCGCAAAATTCAATCTGACCATGCCGCTCTACTACCTGCAGATGAAGTGGATTGTTAAGAGCAGGTAAGTATTTTTGAAGAGATTCATTTGAATCTAGGCGATCTAACCGCTTCGTGTGTCGCCTTGGTTCCAGGCTTTACAACAATCAGATACCTAGCCCCACACTGACATCTAGAGGCCATTTCTCTGACACAAAACCCCGAACCCTCACTCATTAAACACTACACACTTCAGATACAAAATGTGTGTTTGTGGCAATAAAATTACAGGGCTGTTTTACCAATGTTTGCAGTTTTTGTCAACACCAGATTTTCTTTTATTATTTTCAAGGTCTACCAAACTGACATGGTGAAAAAAATTAAACTTGTATGCTCTTTAACAGGTATTGATTAACTAATATTAATGGAAAAAAAATCAGCGAAAAAGAACTGTCACTTTATTTAAATGTCAAATTTTTGAATGAAAAATAAATAGTATTTGAAAGACTCGTTGTTACTATATTATGGATACATTTTGTCCAGCTTTAAAGAAAAAAGGCATAACTTTATTAAGTGAAAAGAACTGAAACTAAGTTTGGATATTTCATAAGGCAAAATCAATGACATGTCGACATATGTAATTTTTTTATATTCTGTAGGGTCCCGGTGCTTGGTCCAAAAACGGAAACCAGTCAGGACTGAAGGCTTTTGCGTTCTGTCTTGAAACAGTGCTAAACGATTTTTAATAATTCACATACATTTGTATGTCTGACTCCATAATTGATTTAAAAGTTTTTATCTTTACCATTATTTTTGGTCACGGCCAAATAAATTAGCATGTTAATTATTAATGATAATATTAACTTTTAACCTACTCAGTGACCTTTAAATTTTCTCACACTTGATGTTAATATTCTTATTAACCCTTAAAAGTGTTTCAGTAAAAGAAGAATGACCGGAAAAGGTTCAAACATTTATTATCATTGATGTGTATAAACAATGCATTACATTACACAGCCTATGAAATATGAACCAAGAATAAGGAGTTATTGTCCACACTTAATTTGGAATTGTTCATTCTAAAATAGGGATTACATTTTAAGTCCAAGTTTACTACATGATAAGAGACCTTGATAATGAGCTCTTCCTTCATGGGTCGATTTCAGAGACAAAAGGGCCAGGATTTGAGTCTGCTATCTACTTTTGAAAGCTTCTTCAGACCAATCTCCTCCCAGAGAGGTGTGACTTAATTAGGAATGCGAATCAGGAGAGCATTAGCCAAAGCTGTTGAGAGTGTTAAAGTTTCTAGTTTTGGCATCTAGAATCATTGCACTAAACCCTGTAATATATTTCAAACAATATTAAACATAAACTGGTTAACCAAACATTCTTGTACAAACATTATTAAACCAGCAAGAGATGTGGGGTGCTGTAGGCTCCTTGATGCTGGAGAGAAGGGGTTAGGGGAAAGCACCACATTGTTTTATTATTATGTGAATGATAAAATCAACACCCCAGACCCAGGAGAACCCAGCCTTACAGTCCACCCCTTTTGATCAAGTGAGAAGCAAGGATCACATGATCAAGGCATGAATGATGTTTGAAATGAATGAAATTGTGCAGGTGTTTCAAGTCTAGGTCAAAGGTATGTCTACTTTCAATTCTAGGTATAGTGGTAGTGAAAGGGAGCAGGTGCAACCACTTTTGATTGCGAGAGAAAGCCACTGGTGATTTTGAGTTTTGTTTGAGAAGGAATGCATGCATAGGTGTGTAATAGAATATTTAATCATTGTAAGTAATTCTCAAAGAAGATTGTATTTGTATGTGTATTTGGGAGGAAACAGGAAGTGATGTAGAGAGGCGGGATTTATACTGAAGGGACTCTCAAGGCTTTAGGGGCTTTTCTCTCTCTCTAACTACACTAGCGAGTGGACGTATTTTACGTCGCTCGGGTCTCTCCTTTTCCTCTTCTTTCCTCTCTCTCCTCTTTCCCTCTTAGTTCTCCCTCCATGTTGCTTGCAATGTGATCACATTCTTCATTGATATCAAGGTATGAGTTTAATTCATGTTTGGAACAACTAATAAATTGCTGTTTGCGATTGTGTTCATAAATCATGTCTCATGAGTATTAAAATTCTACTATAATTGGCGACGAAGAATGTGCCTAACATCAGCTTAGGTAAACGGACGAATGCGTGTAAATTTATATTATTGTTAGCCTAAATTTTGCGATTTGTTGCCTTGGGTATAATGGTGGATGCGTTTGTTGCTACGACACGTGGTTCCTTTGTTATACATTGACTAAGATGGCGGACGGTCCAGTGGTGTTTGTGTCCCTCCCTGATAAGAATTCTTTAGTTATTCAGCCTGTAGCGAGCTGTGATTAACACTGAGAATTAGCGTGTTGTTTTTTTTCTGCGGTAATGCGTTAGCATTAGCCGTTAAGACAAAGCGTAGCATTGATGCTAACGATAACAAAGAAACTAGCGAGTTTTACCATGTGTGCTCGACTAGGGTTAGTAAAGTGATTAAATACGTTTAGACATAACATGCGACAGACCCGACATGTGAACATTATAAGCTGTGATATTTCTTGATACTTTTTATTGCATGTGTACTCTTACTGGGACACGTGCACATGCGTGTTTTGTGTGTGGCCTTTGTGGCGTACCAGTAAGGGGAAGGTCGTGTTTTGTTGAAAATTAAGGGGATAAGTTCTTCTTGTACGACTTGTTGTATTGGAGAACAAGTGGAAGACTTATAATTATTTTCATGACTGGGGAAACACGACTGAGGGGATAGTTTGTGATGAACTCTCCAGTACAAACCGCGCAGGTTCCAGGAGAAACGTGGGGAGAGTGCACAAATAATTTTCTGCACACGGCTGGCGCTGCGAGACTCATCTTAAGCTCTGAAAAAGCAGTACTGTGATAGCTGACCGGGTGTCTTTGTATCGGCAGTGTAGCGGTACGGATAGAAGCGGCGAAATTAACCGGTTTGATTCTGGCTGCGAAATGTATGTACCACGGGGAGTTTGACGAAATTCCTGCGTGACTTTGTGCAATGAAAGTGTTAATTAGCATTATGGTGAATGCTCTCTGTTGGATTTTTGTGTATAATGTTATTTAGAAAATAATGGAATTGGGCCACTTACTCTGAGCATGACATGAATGCAATTACAAATGAATTTTTTAAGACACAGCTGATCAAATTGAAAATTAAATTGGCAAACCAAATTCCAAATTCTTAATTTGAAAGAGAAACTTGGTTGAAACTACACATATTTCTATATATGTTATAGCGCATGCGAACAAGTGAAAGCCCAGATTTTTTTATGGCATATAGCACATATGTGTGATAAAATCTGTGAATGTGTTTGACTGGGAAGCCTGAGTGTGATATCTGTGCTTGAATGCAGTGGGAAGTGCTTTCCTGAAAACACTGGGGAATGTTATTAAATTTTAGAGGCAATAAGCCTACAATTTAACATGAAGATACTAAATTATACAGAGTATAATCTCAATCAAACAACTTAGATTAAATTTGTGGAAGTAAATTATTGCTATATAATGAATAAATAGATCTACAAATTGGGGAAATTCAACTAGAGGTTGAGGATTAAAAGGGGTAAAACTAACAGAAGTTAAAAAAAAGCGTAGATGAAAGCATTAAACTTACTGCTTTAGTAGTGAATGAAATTCAGCATAAGACAAATCAAATAAGCTCTAGAAGAGAAAATTTGCTACTGTAGACATGATATTCATGATAGTTATGTTAAAAAACATCTAATTTGATTCTTTGAGGTGACTTTTCCTTTTTGCATAAGTTCAAATGACTTAGATTGTGTGTTTCATTGAAAGGTTATGGTTCTTTTCCCTAAGAGGGATATTCTAGATAGAGAGGGAATTTTGGTTTTAAAAACTGCACCCTAAATTTAAAGGAAAATGTTGATTGAGCATATTATTATTGTGTGTAATTACATCAAAGCAGAGTTTAATTTACCAACTCAAGGTAAATTCTGAATAAGAACTAACTTATTTGTTTTGTTTATTTTGAATGAGATCCTGGTAGAGTCTGAGCTCGGAGCATGATGATGGCCTTCTGAGAGTGGAGATGATGGTGTTCTTCAAGCACATGGAATCAACTTGGCCTTGTTCAGATCTGCCCCATGGACTGCACAGACAACTTCTGGCCTTGTCCATGTATGCAAACATCATCAGCATGCGAACGAATCATCTGATACAAGTACCCTTCTATTTTTCTCACCACACATACAAACACATCCTTCCAAAAGACTTTTCTTCCTCCGACATGGTGGTGCACCCAAGGAAGGGGTGGAGCAGACTGTGACATTGGGATGGCGTGACTTGCGCTGGTTACAGAGACTGTTTTTCACACACTATCCTGTAAGTCCATTAAGAGTCTATGGCCTGGAGTGAGCGGCTTGAGGGAAAAAGAGGAAGGATGCATCTCACGAGGAGGTGTGGAAGAGAGAAGGGGAAACAGAGAGGAGAGGGGTCAGATCTGAGGAAGAGACAATCGAACTGTGCAAATCACTCGTCTGACAAAGACATCATCAAAGGCCTTCATCAATCATCTCCTGATCTCTCTCAGAATGGTTCAGAGGGAGCTGGGAAGCGGAAATGGCTACAAAATTAGGTATTTTTATACTAACAAACTAACAAGTATCAATAGGATTGCTGAAACCTATAAAACTCTGCTGAGCATACGCATTTATCAAACATAAACCATGAGTGAAATTGAAAAGTAAAATTTCAGCTCATTTGGGTGCAAACAGACAGAACAGGATTTATTTTATGAACTTCAGCGAGAAGTTGAGTGACTGGTTTCTGACGTCCAGAGGGATTGTGGGAATTTAAAAGAAATAAATTCTAAATTGTATTGACTTTGAAACAAATCACTTTTAGACTGAAAATAATCTGATCCATTGAAAGGAGAATTAAACCAACTGATATTGTTTTGGAAACGAATATAACATAAACGTGTTGAAATTTTTAATTCCTAATTAAAAAAGAGTTGTCATCTAATTATATTGGGTGTAGATTGATGTCATCTAGACTAATGTAATGAGTTCTACCAGAAAAACAGAGTATTTTATAATACTCTAACTCATTATAATGCGTCTATGTGTGACAAATTGATATTAAGATGGGCTGACAGTAACCAAACCACTCTTGTTCATGAAGAGTTGAAATACTAATAAACTAAAATGACTAATGTGAAGTCTGAAGACTTCTGCTGCTTATGACATCCCTATATTTATGGGGATGGTTTTTTGGGGGAAATGAAAACAGGGAATTGTTTTAAACGAATACAAATAATTGAAGTGACTTGGGGGTTATATATATGAGAATTTTCAATTATGACAGTTTTTTATATAATGAAAAGGGGAAATCATTAGAATTTTGAAACCCAACTACAGCCTTTCATGTTGGAGGAATCTATTTTGTGATTTTCATTGACTAAACATTAAAACATTCATGATATTTACTGGGATTTCTGATTGGTCACAGTGTTAACGGTAACAAAGGAGCACATGGTGTGCCATTGTATGTGAATGTTTATTCAATGGAAGATCTTGAATGGATACCTGACTTAAGACTGAATAATAAGAAATGAAGAACAAGTGTTGCTTGTGGACGGACTGAAACTTGACAGTCTTGTGAAGATGCTAATTAAGAATAGAAACTAATGTGGACTTGAAAAATGATTACAGAGTGAAGACATTTCCTAAAACAATATAGAGAAATTGTTATTCAGCTAGCAGTGACAAATTGATAATTATAAGAGAATAAAGGGGTAAATAATGGCAATATCTAAAAGCAGAGGCCTTTAAAACAATTAATAGAAAGAAAGTGTAACACTTAGAAAAAATCTGGGGAGATGATTCTTTGTGATGAATGAGACTGAATGAAGTGTGTCCGATCTAACCAATGTACATTGCTTCTGCAGGAAATTTTTTTTAAGCATTTTTGTGGAAAATCTGGCCATTGACTTTTTCATTTATTTATTTATTAAATTTTTTTCTAATTTTTTTGGGGAGTGTGTCAACGAGGCACACTGTGTGTTTTATTATTATTTTTTTATTATTTATTTTTCGTTACTCGGAGATGAATCCTACGCTTTTACACATCAGGTGTCGAGATTGTTGTGAATCTTCTTCTTTTAGGACTGATGAGGTTAGCGATAGTTTAGAATAGTTTAGTTAGAATTTGGGTGTGTTTTGTTGCAGAACAAACCTGATAATTGAAGAGGGAAAAATGTAAATGAGGTGTCATGAATCTCAACAAGATTTAAAAATTCAGGTTCACTTTGAGAAGAGAAAACATGGGTCTATGATTTCTTATGAAGTTCTTGAATGAGCTGTAAATGGTAACTTATCAATCAACTATTAGATTCCATAATAGATTATGGAGTGAGGAGAAGGAAATGTTTCAAGGGCTGAAATCTGTGATAACTTTGTTACAGATGCTGGGAGACATGGGAAAAGGTGGATTTAGATAAGGATTTTTCAGATTGGAGGAGAAAACGAAAATCCAGGAGTGATTGAGTATTGAGTTTACATCACTATTATGATATTATGTATTTAAATGATCTACTTCTAGCAGCACCGACCCCAGAAACCGGTATGGAAGCGACAGAAAGCATTTTAAGGAGGCTATGGGAAGTAGGATTGAAGGAAAGGGTGATACCTGGTATCACCTAAGCCATCACGATCATTGGAGGACACAAGTGTGGACCTTACTTCTAAGGTCCAAGAGAGGGAGAATAGAGGATCATCTTAGAATTCAACAGGTAATACACAAACACATATACATGCACAAGAAGAAGAAAATACCCGAAGAGGACCAAGAAACAACAGGACACGTGAGTGATGAAAATTTTGACTAAAAATTTCCCGCAACAGGCTTTACAGATTGTTCAGAGTGGGAGATCTCTTTACTGCTCCTAGTGGAGAACCAGTGGCACCGAAGACTGTGCCTTCGGAGCAGGAATTGCAAAAAGATTTAGAAAAGCAAGAGAAAGTTGTTGTTTTGGATAATGGATGGAGATGTGGACATATTGGTGGACATGTGTGCTGTGTATGATGAAGATGGAAAATTGTATGTGTGTGTGTAAGGCAAGGAACTTGTGATGTGAGATGAGTAACTAGAATGTTTGAATGTGTGAGAAAGCCTAGACAAAATAACGCAGAGACTGATAAGTTCACCCCACCTTTAAACGCTCTCTTGGAAGAGAAACTCAAACACACAAAGTAAAGCACAGATAGACTATAGGACTTAGATGAAAAATTAAGCACTGCAAAGTGAAATTGATTATTGAGATAATATTTCTAAATGTAGAATCTGAAAAATAAATTTTAATGATGATAATTTAAGTTCAAGTACTTAAAAGTTAAACCTGAAATTACAATCCAAATTGTAACTGAATAAACAATTGTAGTGTGTGGTTTTGGAAACTCTAGAATGAGTTTTGTTAAATTGATAGAATTCATTAAATGTGTTAAATCAACAGATGGTAAACATAAAGTAAAAATTATCAGAACTGATCAAAATAACAAGATTAATTATAGATAAAATAAATGTGGACTGTAAAATAATTAACAAATTTCTAAATGATAAAAATAAATGGAAAATGTTAGTTTTTAGGAACAACAGGCTACTGCAGTGAATACATCACATAGTATGCAAAAAAATGTTAACTAATGAGACAACTAATAAGAGATGCAGGAATCAAACAACTAAATGCACCTTTAAAATGGACTGAAGAAGCTTTAAAAGAATTTTACCAACTTAAAAAAGAAATAATAATAGCAGTAGTAGAAGAACGACCAAACGAGAAGTGAAGAAACCAAATGTGACTAAATGATTGAGCAAAATGGAGGAGGAGATGTAAAAAGGAAAAACATCTCAATTTATACTTTGGAGTAAAATCCAGATTTTCGTTTTTTCTCTTCTTAATTTTTTTTTTATTTTCAATTTCTTCTCTTAAAATTTTACCCTATTTTTTTACTAAGTTGATTAATTTTCTTATGATTCATTGAATTTTCTTATGACTCATTTATTAATTTTTATGGTGTTTAGAATACTCTTTACTTTTGCTTTGGTTACTGTATGAGTAAATGTCATTTATTTTCTCAAGACAAGAAAAATACTGTATTTTGTGTTTGTTTCTTTCTGCTATCCTTTCCATTAATTCTGCTTTATTTCAGATCCTGGATCAAAACGATTGTGTTATTGATTTGATAGCAATGTTAAAATCTAAGGTGAAATCATCTGTGATGTTTAGATTAACCGAACTTGGGGGTCGCTTGGGTGTCTTTTTCCCTCACAGAGGTTTTTCGGCCCGAGCACTCTCGGACGCACCAGCAAATGTGTCAGGCTTAAGATAGTATGAAGATAGTCCAGGTTGCATTTTTATTCTGTCTGTGTTTTGAATTGTGGCCTCCTTGAGGCCAAGAGAGGGATTTGTGGGATTTATAGTTTATTTTATCTTTTTATATTATTAAGTACTTATTTTATTAATCAACTTTCTTATTCTTTATTAAGATAAAACTGCAAAAAAACTGATGAGTTGAATAAGAGAGAATTTATAAGAGTCTGTGTCTGGCTAAGGGGAGAGACGAGCTGTTCCAGCAACAAATTCCAGGAACCAAAACTCAGCTGGGTGTGTAATCAAGATGCCCCTGGGGTGTTTGGGGAATGTAGTGTGGTCTAGGTAGAGGAGCAGTAATTCGCGAGACGAGGGTACCCTCTGTTGGTCAGAGGAGGGAGTGACGAGGTTAGCCTCTGTGACAGAGCCCCCCCCCCCCCTACGAGCGACTCCTGCCGCGAGGAGGCAGACGGCGACGGGGTCTCCCACGTGGTCGAGGAGCTGGTTTGTTCGGGTGGTTGCGGTGGAAGGTCTCCATGAGGCCTGGGTCGAGAATGTGCAGGCTTTATTATATTCATAGTCAAAACAACAGTCAGGTGGTCAGGGCAGGCAGTATCAGAGATCAGCAAGAGTAATACAACAGGCAGGCGGCTAGGATCGGAAACGGTAAACAGGCAGGGTCACAACAGGCAGGCATACAAACAGGATAAACGCTCAGAATTGCAGCAGTAAGGCAAACAAGACTTCGCGATGGGAATCAGTCTGTTTAAATAGTGGTAGTAATGTTCTTCAGCTGGGTGTGTAATCAAGATGCCCCTGGGGTGTATGGGGAATGTAGTGTGGTGTAGGTAGAGGAGCAGTAGTTAGCGAGATGAGGGTGCCCTCTGTTGGTCAGAGGAGGGAGTGACGAGGTTAGCCTCTGTGACAGTAAAGGCCCTTTTCGATTAAATTCCATGTGAGTATGCATGTAGGTTTTGGGGAGGTTTTTTTTTTAATCTCATTATTGTCCAACAAAATTCTCTTTCTTGACTTACAACTGTAACATATTTAATTTAGAATTTTGCATTACTGGTCAAAGCAACTAAGGGCAACTTGAATATCATCTTCAACGTAATCAGAGGTTTATTTTGATCACCCTGTTGGACTTTAAGATGTCCAATGCGTATTCAAAATGACCAAGAGACAGATCGAGTTTTAATGAAGACTTCAGCAGAGAAATCAACAGCAGTCACAGCGCTGGAGAGGATCTAAAAACCATCTGACTCTTTTCTGAAAAAAACCTGGTTTTTATCTGCTCACAAGACGTTGTTTCTCTTTCTGGTGAAACGAAACCAGGTAGTTTTCCTCCCTCCGTTGAAGCAGGATGCTCCCCTTCTCGACTGGTACAGGATGGTTCCTCCTCCACACAAACAGGATGTTTTCCTCTTTCACAGAAGCACAGATGCACCTTAATATCAGAGCTTACAACTTCATTCTCTCTGGACCTTTATAGTGCTTAAGAATCAAGTGATTAAAGATAAATGATTATTTCTTTGAGTAAACATAACTAATTAAAGATTAATGATTATCTCTTTGAGTAAATATAAGTAATACTACAACCCATAGTTCCCTACGTACAAATTGATTATTTGTAAATCAGAGGTTAATTTGATCATCCGTAGTTTCCTACGTACAACTTAATAACTCGTTGATGTTTTTCAGAGGTTGCACTAAAGTTGGATTGTTGTGAAGAATGAATCTTGATCATGAGCTGGTCACAGAGGTGTATTATAATTGTCCAAGGGATTCACAGTATGCAGCAGCATACGGATACAGACAATTATCTGTGCGAAATCACTCACGATGACAGGATATGATTATTATTATGATTTTAAAATCTTTAATGATTATTTCTACATTGTTAGCTTATCAATATCCTTAATTCTCAGTGTTCCTGAAAAGGCCATTAAAATACTAGGCTTCACACTATGCTGAATTCAGTGGGAGCAAGCTTTTGTCTTCAAAAGACAGTTCTGAGGTGTCAATGTCAACATCTGCTGTTATTTGCATTTAAAGAGAGAAAACAGAGCTTTTGTCTTCAAAAAACAGTTCAGAGGTGTCAACATCTTATGTCATTTGCATTCAAAGAGAGCAGATAGGCAAAGCCATTTTTTGTGCTACAGTATTTTACTCTATAGGAATTTATAGTTTCAATTTAGTTTTTTATTTTGTAGTTTTTTTATTTGTTCTAGAAATGTAAGTAAGCATGATTGGGCACAAATTCTGCCCCTTTTTACTGCAATCGATATCAAACTTGAAATAAATGTCCTTGTTTTGTTTTCTGATTGTGGCTTAAGGAATTGCTGATAAAAATATCCTTTATCCAAAAATGCAGAAATTACTATCTCCGTTGCATGAGCCTGCGTGCACTCAAACTCACAGACAAAGAACACAACCTCTGCATTTTAAAGTCCGGATCTTTAAAACAGCGTGTTTATAATAAATGTATCTTTCTCTTTTAGCACATTAACTGTTTGACTTTAATCACAAATGATTCCAACATTTTTATTCTGATAACATATAATTAGGCTCTGAAGCACTTTACACTTCAGTTTACTTATTATTACACTGTTAAATGTCTGTAATAAACAAACTCATCTATGTCATGTCACAGAACCAAATCATAGTTATCAAGTAAATCTTAAGCCTTATGCTATTCTTTTCTTTTTTTATGTTCAATTTCAAAGGCTAATAGTGAATATTGTAAGGAGCAAATTATGGATGTTTTGAGAAGCTAATTATGAATGTTTTACGAAGTGAATTATGGGGAGAGGAGATTTGTCTTTGTTTAATATTCACTTCCAATCAAGTTTATTAGTTGTCTCACAGGACTAGCATCTGGGCTGTGCTGGTCCTCTGAGGTCTGATAATGCCTTTTTGAGATGAAGAAATATTGTTTCATTACTCTCGTCCTCTCTTTGTGTTATGATGCTGCCGGACCTCATTTCATGGGTTAATTGCGATCTGAGGTCCTCTGGAATAGAGATTATAGCGATCTGCCATACATCTCGGGGCTCTAGCTGATACACTGTGTCATGTAACATTAATTTGTCCCAGTTTGATTAAAAAGGATCAGGTTTTGGCAACAATCCAACAATCTCTGTGTGTCTTGAACACTCAATAATTGTTAGAGGACGACTCACGGTGCTGATTTCACTGTCTGTATTTTAATTGTTTTTAAAACTGCGACTCTGTTTCTGGTGGAACTTTTTTCAAAAACGCTGGTTTTGTTGTGCTAATCTCCTCTGTCAATTCTCTTGTAAGGAACTGAACGATACCATTGAGTGATCCTGCTTGAGACGGCCTGGCCATTTGCTTTGAGCACCAGGAACCAACAGAGATGGCCACCCTTTTCAGATGTATATTATGCAAAGGGCACAGATTGAGCTGAGATGCCGCTCACATGATTATGTAAACTAAGAAGATGAGCTGTTCTTTAGTAACAGAACCGAGAGTGATCACAGAGCCTGACTCGAACATTAATGACAATACGTCTAGCCAAGAGACTGGGTCGGGGTGCCGAGTGATCAACGCCTCACTGTGTATTAAATCTACATATGAGTTGGTTTAATTGCTTTGCACCATTTAGTCGCTCACCATTCTCTCAGTGAACCAATCACACACACAAGTAACTTTTAAATTAAAGGGTTTTCACAGAAGGACAGCCTTCCAAAGTCAAAGAACCAATCAGTGTAAATTATGTAATTTGATATCGATATCTCGGGTATTTGAAGGGACTTTTCCCGAAACTCGAGGAGTTTCTGCAATCAGAGCTCCCGCACCAGGTCATGTGGTGCGCAGCCTCTCTCTCTCGATGATCAGGTAAATAATGATTAAGTTTTCTCCTTGTTATTTGGTCTGTCGGAATGCATTTGGTTGGAACTTTAAACTGTACTGAACTGAATGTATTTGATGATTGCATTTTAACTGGAGTTGGATTTGTTTATGATTTGCCTGGTTAATAAATTGACATAATCGTTTGTTTTGAAGTTTGTCCAGAAATCATTATTTATCATTACTTCTGATGTATCGTTTCTGTTACCTGGAGTGACATCACACAGATAGTTGTATTGTTCATTGTTTGTATCCGGATGCAGCTAAGCGACGGCATATTTGTGAATCCCTTGAACGATTATAATACACTTCTGAGACGGCTCTTGATCGTCGAAGGCGTATGAAAAATTGAGACCTTTGGAAAGCGACAGAATTCAGAACCTTAAAATATGAACAAATAACGATAAGAGGCAAACTTTAAGGATCATTATGTCCTCCTAAAGTAATATAATTTACCGAAGAAACTAATATAACGAGAGAAGGAGAAAATAACATGACCATAATTTAATCATTTTAATGGAGTCAGATTTAAAGGTTTTATTGGTTTTATCCAAATTTTAAACATATTTACGCAGTTAGAGCGTTCGTTTTGTGTATTTCTTTGTTCTAGCCCTGTTCATCCAGCAGAGAGTAGCAGCATGCAAAACCACCTTCCCCCCACCTTTGATTCCGTCTTTGGGCAAAGGAATGGCGCCTTACACTCTAAATGTAACGACTTAAATCTAAATGAGTGTAATCCCACGGGGTAAAAATGCTTTATATTCGCTAGTGAAAAATAATTTACAGTTTTTGGAAGTAGGGTCGACATGGCTGCAGATCTAGCGTTTCTCACCAATCAAATATAGCTTCAGCAGTTGGTCCACGGGTGTCAAACTCATTTCACGTCATGGGTCACATACAGCCTAGGGAGATGTCAAGTGGGTCGGACCATTAAAATTATTCCATACTCTGCTATAAATAACCAAAATATCATGTCTTTCCTTTGTTTTGGTGTAAACAAGCACAAGAACATTAGGAAAATAGTGAAGTTGAATGAATTATCTCATATTTCCGTAGACAAATGTGCAATTTACTTTTATCACTCACATATATGCATTGCAACTGATCTCAATGATTGTACAAAGGCACAAAAGTTTAATTGCTACTGAAAAATATAGTAATGCACTTTAACAATAAATGAGACTTTTAAAGAAAGCAATTTTTAACCCACTTACACATGCGCATATAAAATCAAAATTTAATCCCAGCGTACACCTTACAAACAAAGTAAAGTGATATTAAATGTAACAAACTGGTTATTACACATTTAATAATTAATAATAAATACGATGAACGATAATCATTCCATCTGTCGTATAACAAATCAGAAGATTACCTGTGTTGGTGACTGGCCAGTAGGGGATTAAAACACTGCCAGATGCTGGAGAGTCGAATCAGATGAGAACGCGCCAGATCATAAATTCAGTTTTAATCAATTTGTCCACCAAATCATTTACCACCAGGAATTTTGACCCTCACTCAAAATGACTCGTCCCGAA
Source organism: Danionella dracula (assembly GCA_900490495.1). NCBI lineage: Eukaryota > Metazoa > Chordata > Actinopteri > Cypriniformes > Danionidae > Danionella > Danionella dracula. The sequence continues at coordinate 19,469,589 of UELW01000334.1, forward strand.
CATCGCTACCTAACCTGTAAATCGTATCGGATCTTTAGCCACAGTGAACGGATTACTGCATAGATTACAAACAAGGGAAATGTCTTTTAAGGCTTTATTAACTCTATTCTAGAAACACAATTTGAATAACAGTGATTCTAAGCTAACAAACCTAACCATTCGCGCGCACACATTCACCACCGAGAGAGAGAGAAAGCGAGAGAGAGAGAGAAAGAGAGCGAGAGAGAGAGCAAGAGAGAGCAAGACAGAGAAACAATGTTTCTGAATAACAGCTCAAGTTATCTGTACACCTCAGTTCGGTCACGTACTTAATTTAGCATTCCCCAGTCGCTCTGTTCAAGAGACCGCGTCAAAGTAATGGATTATCGCAGTCTACCGTTTAGATCTTTCGAGCCGATCTGGTCGAACGTGGTCCGGGGCAGGCCGAGTAGATTCCGGGAGTACAGCTGTGAGGGGTGCTCGATTTGGGAAGGTGATCTTAGTGTCCCAGCAGTTTCCGTGGGAGTCCGAAGGAGCTTCCGTTGGATTCGACCGTCTTAAGTCAGATCCCGGCTCTGTGTTGAAGAATCGGGTTTCGCCAGAGGAGAGAGCAGACTCTCAGTTCAGAAGAAAGAAGACTGTTCAGAGAAGAGAAGTTTCAGGAAAAGCAAAAGCAAGACTAAAGAAAGACTAAAGAAAGACTAAAGAAAGACTAACTTCTTCAGGGGAGCGCGCCTTGGTTTTAAATGGGAGGCGGGTTCTTTTCACAGCTCTAGCCACTGAGAGTGCTAACTTGCCTCGGATTGGTGGTGACGTCACACTTTGGTCCAGCCCAGTGAGGCTCTTCTCTTGAAGAGAGGTTTCTTTGATTTGCACTTATTAATAAACGGAGTTATATCTCCTCAAGAGAGTACCGGATAATCTTTTACACAATTAAATCCTTTCCGCAACATTATCCGCATTCCAACGAGATCAAACATTAGGGGGCAGTTACAGAAATTCATTCATTCATTCATTCATTCGTTTTAACTGACTAAACTATTAACTGTACAGTACGAATTATTCCATAACATGAAAGTACATTTCAGGAGATATTTGTATGAGCACAAAAGTGTTCTTAAAGCAAGTTTTAGTCTTCTGAAAAGCAGTTTTTGGGTGAGCACGACTTTGAGTGGAGCCAGGCTTTGTCCACTCAGTGTCTGATCCTGGGGTCGTGGAGAGTTCGGAGCGTTCGCAGGCTTCAGGGGAGCATAGAGGTGACGCGGGGGGGTTATCTGATGACCCCTTAATCTTTGAAAGGTAATTAGTCCTGACTTGTTTAAACAGAGTCAGAACGCTGGCGCCATTAGATCGGGATGTGGTTTTTTTCCAGAATTAAAGGTGCAGTAACTGAATCTGGGTTGATAGTTCTTACATAAATGTGTAATGAAGAAAGTGTTCACCTGTCCTGTAAATCTGTAAACTTCATACATGAAACATACATACACATACGATACATAGTGAAAATGTATGTAGTTGTATGAACAGTAGAATTCCATCATGCTCTTTTAGTTGTGAAGCTGCTGACTAACATTAAAGTACACATTTTTTTAATCACCACAGTGAGGATTAATCTTCACAGAGCTGTACTCTTTCAATGCAAACAGTATCTAAGGCAGCATTTGAAAGGTGCTAGTCTAGTCTGGAATTGTTTTTGTTCCTGAAATCTGGCATCTTTTGGCCTGTACAAGTGCATCAACTCCAGGTGTCGTGTCCTGATTAGCTGTTACTTTCAGAATGTCATTTAGGTGCTTGCATGTGTTAGGTAGCTGGCTTTTACCGCTGCTTCACGGACTTCTCAGCTCTGGATGAAAGTTTACAACTGTTTCCTCACACCTGAAAGCAATTCCTTGATCTTATCTCTTCTCAGTTGTCCTTGCAAGCAGTCATATTTTTTTGCTGTGTTGAGTCTCATAGTGGCGTTGAATATTATATTCCTTCAATACCGAAAATTGCTGCAAACACACCAATCACAAAGGTTTTCCGTACATCTCTGTAAATAAATAGGATGTGGTAAATTTTTCTTTGAAAATGCTACACTCCTTATCTACATTTTTCCGTTTTCATAACGACATTTTGGCTAATGAGGGTGTAGCGGAGGGATAGAGACCAAGGCAGTAACAACGTCGTAACAAGCAGCAGATGACGCACTGGTCCCGTCTGCTGTTTTCAGTCCATCTGAGTGACACTGCGTTCTACTCTGATGGAAACACTGCGCCCCTTAGCGAAAAATCCATGAAATGCAGCTAATTAAAAATATGAATTCCATGTCTTTTATGCATTTCTTCCCACTTTCAAATTATCCTGCGGGCATAATCAAACCTCCTTGGGGGCCGGTTCCAGTCCACATGTGATATGTTTGACACCCCTGGTCTAAATATATAGTAAAAGATATAGCTTGGAACTTTAAACATGTGTACAAAATTTCATTCGCATACGACAAACTGCTTGAGAAAAAGATATAAAAACAGCTAAAACGAAGATTTTAGTCACATTTAAGGGGACGCTGTAGAGTAAATTTTTGGAGCGCAGTCACAGTGATGCATATCCTTTTGTTCAGCCTGACAATTTAGTACACAATTTGATAGTAGATTACCTTGAATGGAGATACAGTCCAAAATATGTAAAAAAAAAATGTTTTACATTTTTGATGGGTGATCTTTGCTGAGGCGCCAACCCAAGACCATTTGACGTACTTCTTAGCTTTTGATAAATTTTGTTCCCTCATGCCTTATTAGTAACCACAGCAATTTTCAGCTTGTTTGGACGTTTCGCCTAGGAGGAGTTTGTCAAAGTATAAAACTGAGCTAAAACGCACACTTCTAGAGGTTTTTGCAAAACATCCGTCTTCCTGTCTATTTTGGAAACAGCATTTATATTAGTAAAAGTTGCAGCTTCATCATTTACATATGTGTACCAAATTTCATCTGCTTACGACAAACTGGTTACGCAACAGCTACAAACCGCTTCAGGTGGCGCTATAGAGCGCCACCTTAAGACCGTTTGACGTACTGCTTAGCTTTTGATAACTTTTTCCCTATTGCGTTATGACTAACTACATCAATATTCGGTTGGATCAGACATTTCGCCTAAAAGGAGTTCGTCAAAGTATGAAGTCTATGTTTTTTCTATAAAACTTAAAATATCCGATTTTCCGTCCAGTTTCAAAACTCGACCCAATTGACTTTTTTGTAGGTGTTAAGGTTCTACCCACTTGTGACAAGTTTTAAGTGTGTATGCAATACACTGCCTGAATTAGAAGCGTAAAACTATAAAAAAACAGGCTTTCAATGCTCGCCACTAGGTGGCGCTATAACTAATGAAGTTCTTTGTCATACACCTGTTTTCAGGCTTGGACTATGATGAGAATGAGACAAGTTTGAGCCGGATCGGATATTCTATGCCCGAGTTATAACAACTTCCTGTTTCGAGTCAAAATTTGGACATTGGCCTGCCGCCACCACCACCACATACTTTATGATAGTCAAAAAACTTGTCAATATCACTTACCATATGCCTTATGATGATATTCAAGAAGTTTGGAGATGTTTAGATAAAATCTGAGGGAGGAGTTTGTCAAAGTGTAGAACGAGCAAAACACCCATTTTTAGAGGTTTTTGCAAAATAACCGACATCCTGATGGTTTTCACCGAGACTGATGCGTGTCCAAAAATCTGGGACTTTTCGTTAATGTTCAGGCCCTCAAACGTCCCCAGAAATACGGTAAAGAATAAAAAAAAAATAATAATAATAAATAAAGAAGATTTTTTGGAAAAACAATAGGGTTATTGTTGGTGCTCGACCCCAACAAATACATAAATAAGAATTTTTCGAAAAACAATAGGGTTCTTGCACCGCTGGTGCTCAAGCCCTAATTTCACTGAATAGTTCTTTGACTTTGGAAGGCTTTCCTTCTGTGAAAACCCCTTATTCAAGAAATGCTCTTGTGTATGATTGGTTCACTGAGATAGAAAAGTGAGAGATCAGACATTTTGGTGCAAAGCAAAACACCCAATCTCGACCCAATCTCGTCGCTCCACGTATTGTCATTAAATTGTTTGAGTCAAGCTGAGATCACTCTCGGTTCTGTTACAAAAGAACAGTTTGTTTATTTAGTTTACATAATCATGTCAGAGGCATCTCAGCTCGATCTATGCCATCTGACTAATATGCATCTGAAAAAGTGACCGTCTGTTGGTTCCTGCATTCAAAGCAAATGGCCGATCACCCAATGGCATAATTCAGTTTCTTACACTTTCTCCATATGAACTCGAAAAAGTATGAGCTTGTCTTGTTTAGAAAAAATAAATATGATGTCAGTGCTCTACCCTTTCCAGTGTCAGTGGTCCAGAATCTAGAGTTGCTCTTCGACAGTCAGGTTAACCAGGAGGTTAGGACATAACTTTTTCAGCTGCACTTGTGGAGAAAAAATAAATCTTTTGGGGGAGAAGTGTGCGCTGGAGAGTATTATTCAATGACTATTGCACTGCACTATATTCCAGTTTTAAAAAGTCCCTGATGACTAGACTACAGGAAGTTTAGAATGGTGCTGCGACATTTCGTTATAACATTAGGACATTAGGTGTAAACTACTCACCATTGTTTTTAAGTCTCAGAATGCTATGGCACACGTACACGCATGCACACACACACACACACACACACACACAAGCACGCTCTGGGATTGTGGAGCCTATGGAATTCCAGCACTTTTTTATTTCTGGAGAAATAAAAGCTGTTTTTTTCATTGATAGATTTGACTTTTTTCATCTCTGTATTTCTTTTGCGTTATGGTTATAATGATTCCAAGTAATACCTTTTGGTAAGAAGTTGCATCTTTTAGAGTTTCTGTATATATATATATATATATATATATATATATATATATATATATATATGTATGTGTGTGTGTGTGTATATATATATAAAACAAAAAAAATCTCAGCAATAAGGACTGGTTTTAACAGATGCTAACTGTTTGTTTATGACTGGCTCTGTCAGAGAGTGGAGCAGGAGGAGAGGCGTCGGACTGAAGAGGAGCTGAGAAGACTAGAGAAGAAAAAACACAGCAGATCTACCTCAAGCTGAAGAAACACACGTATGAACAGGACTAGAGTGACACTCACTGGCAAAAAACATGTGAGGATACTGATTTATTAAGTTATTTTATGACTATATACATTTTGCTCTGAGAATGCTAATGGAGAAGTACAGAGATGGTCAGAAGGAGCTGCACTGCGTCTTTGTGGACTTAGAGAAAGCGTATGACAGGGTGCCGAGAGAGGAGCTATGGTCCCCTATGAGGATGTCAGGAGTGGCAGAGAAGTACATCAGAGTAGTTCAGGATATGTATGAGAGGAGTATGACAACAGTGAGATGTGCTGCAGGTCAGACAGAGGAGTTCAAGGTGGAGGTGGGGGTACATCAAGGATCGGCTTTGAGTCCCTTCTTGTTTGCTATGGTGATGGACAGGTTGACAGATGAGGTCAGACAGGAATCTCCATGGACAATGATGTTTGCAGATGACATTGTAATCTGTAGTGAGAGTAGAGAGCAGGTGGAGGGACACCTGGGAAGTTGGAGGTCTGCTCTAGAAAGAAGAGGAATGAAAGTCAGTCGTAGTAAGACAGAATACATGTGTTTGAACGAGAGGGAGGGAAGTAGAACAGTGAGGTTACAGGGGGCTGAGGTCAAGAAGGTGGAGGAGTTTAGGTATTTGGGGTCAACAGTCCAGTGCGACGGGGAGTGTGGAAAAGAGGTGAAGAGGCGAGTGCAGGCAGGTTGGAGTGGGTGGAGAAAAGTGTCAGGGGTGTTGTGTGACAGAAGATTGTCAGCAAGAATCAAAGGAAAGGTGTACAGAACAGTAGTGAGACCAGCTATGATGTATGGGTTAGAGACTGTAGCAGTGAGGAAGAGACACAAGGCAGAGATGGAAGTAGCAGAGATGAGGATGTTGAGGTTCAGTTTAGGAGTGACAAGGATGGACAAGATTAAGAACGAGCACATCAGAGGAATAGCTCAGGTTAGTTGTTTTGGAGACAAAGTCAGAGAAGCCAGATTGAGATGGTTTGGACATGTGCAGAAAAGGGATGTAGTTATATTGGTAGAAGGATGTTGGAGATGGAGCTGCCAGGCAAGAGGGCAAGAGGAAGGCCAAAGACAAGTTATATGGGTGTGCTGAAGGAGGACATGAAGGTAATTGGTGCAAGAGTAGAGGATAGGCCAGAGTTAGGTGGAAACAGATGATTTGCTGTGGCGACCCCTAAACTGGGAACAGTCGAAAGAAGAAGAAGAAGAAGATACATTTATGTAACAAATTACTTTTCAGATGAGAAATATATAGAATTGTAAGTATATTTATATTTAAACATTTGCTCACTTTGTGTCAAGAAAACTAATACTAAAGAGACATGATTTATGAACACAATTCGCAAACAGCAATTTATTACTCACTCCAAACATGAATTAAGCTCATACCTTGACATCAATGAAGCATGTGATCACATTGCAAGCATCATGTAGAGAGAAAGGGAGAGAGAGAGAGATAAGAGTGAAAAGAGAGGGAAAGAAGAGAGAGAGAGAGAAAATGAGCAGATTCGGGAGGGAAAAGGCCCACAACAGGTATTCCTTTGAGTTTCCTTTCAGCATAAATCCCGCCCCTCTACGTCACTACCTGTTCCATCCCAAGTAAAAATGGGCACATACAAACTCAATCTTATTGAATAATTAATTACAATGATTACATATTCTATAACATTTAGGAAAAACAATCAGGTATTTTTGGAGTTTTCATTAAAAAGATTACATTTGCTACATTAAAAAAAAAAAAAAGATCTCAAGTGCAGTCACCAGATAAATTTCAGTATAGAAGCTAAATTTAGCTTTTAATAGTATTATTTAATAGAAAATCCTTTAATAGTAAAGAGCAAAACAACAAACAATCATTCTGTTCAAAAGTCTTATCAAAACCAGCTAACAGATTCTCTCTCACGCACCTTGAGTTTATTGATACGCTAACATGAGTGCATTGTGATTGCTGTGCTGCAGTTCAGAAGTTGAAGGTGGCAGACATGCGTAGACATTCTCTGGTCAAGTAGATGCTGGAGGACCGTCGCACGTGCTTGGTTAAAGCTATGGATAGCGGACCAGTCGCCACCATCACCAAAACCTTCGACAAGCCTGATCCAAAGCTTCCACCTAAACCTAAACCCAGAACCAACACGGCTGCCATCAGCCGGTTAGTGATGTGACCACACGGTAGAAATTCATGATGTGAAAAAGATTTTAAGACAATCTGTATGGTTTTAAGATGATCGGCCTGGTTATAAGACGATCCGCTGTGTTAAGACGATCTTCCTGGTTTTGAGATAATCAACCTAGTTTTAAGATGAGTCGTCTGGTTTTAAGATTATCTGAGTGGTTTTACAATAATTCTTCTCATTTTAAGACCATACGTCTCATGTTAAAATGAAACGACTGGTTTAAAAACAATCCGTCTGGTTTTAAGCCATTACGTCAGGTTTAAAGACGATCCGTCTGGTTTTAAGACAATCTGTTTAGTTTTAAGACGATTTATCTGGTTTTAAGACAATCGGCCTAGCAAAAAGTGGTGAGTTAGAGTGTGATGAGTTATAGAGTGGCATATCATGTAAACGCAAACTGGTTGGATGTTTTAGGGTTGTTCCCTCATTAAAAACTGTGGGTGTTTTGGCAATTAGATGACCTGATTAAACATTTATTTAATTCATAAATTGGACCTAACTCCATGAAAAGACAGTTTAACCTTATAGCCGGAGTTCATGAAAAAGACAGCTTTTCTGATAAAGATACGCAGCTAGAGACAAATATCTGCCATGTGAAACTTATCTGCAAGGATAACTTTCAGCATATATATATAAACGTCTGCGTTTTAATCCTGCATTCTCAGAAAGAAAGACCAGACAAAAACTTTCAATCTAGCTTCTTCTACTCTATCTTAAGGAGCATAAGAACCGTACAGCTTGTGACAACCGAGAGCAGTTATACAGGAGTGATATGACATAGGATAGACAAATTGTGCAGAGTCAGACCATGTTTGCAGATTGTCACGCAGTGAGTGATGCAAGTGATATGCTGCCACTCTTGAAGGCCAGTGTGGGTGTTTTGGCAATTAGGTGACCTGATTCAACATTTGTTTAATTCATACATTGGTTTTGATTCCATAAAAAGCCAGTCTGATTATAAAGGAGTGGAGCTTTTCTGATAAATTTATGCTATTAACGGTAAAATAGCTGCCACGTCAAACTTATATCTGACATGTAGAACATATTATTAGGCACACCTTGAACATTGAATGTAACGCGAGCTGACCTAGCTTGATTTAGAGATAACTTCCGGTATATATACCCCACCTATGAAACAACAAGTGAGAATAATAAGAAATTCTCGTTTTATACTCTGTACTCTTGTGAGACTCTCTGTGTGCTGAGCAAATTTTATTTTTTCCTTGCCTGCCCAGCTGGGTTTTGTTTGTAGGAAAGCATATGAGAGATAATTAAAATAGGAGTCAGATTAATAGAGTTGTCCTGTAATAGTGTCTTGTACTTGATTAAATTTGAGTTAGCCATTTAACAGAAGATCACAGGGTTGTGATATGATTAATAGAGTTATCCTGTGATAGTGTCTTGTACTTGATTAAATTTGAGTTAGCCATTTAACATGGTTGTGATATGAAGTTTGAGAAAACTGGTTATCCTGTAAAGAGTGACGTTTCGTACTTGATTAAATTTGAGTAGCGTACTCTGCAGAAGATTGCGCATATAAATAAGGGTTTTTTTTACGGAAATAACATACCTATAAAATCTTTTTCAACTTGTTGAGCATTGGAGCCGCGTCGCTGGTGGATCCCCTGCAAAAGCCTTTGAATCATGGGTCAAACTTATCCGAAGCCTGAGCCCGGCGAAACTACCCTTAGTTGGATGGGGTTATTTTACCCAACCCTATAACTCCAGCCTCGCGGGATGGACGGAAGAATAGCGTCAATGGCTAAACTTCCCTCGTGAAGGCTCATTTGAATCGAGCAATCTAAAAACAGCACGTTATTTGACTTTTGGTGGAATGGGAGATTCAAATTGTAATTTACATTATATGAAGGCTACTTATGACATGTTGTATGACATGAGTTCAACCTGGAGAAAAAAGAAAAACATTTTTGTGCCAAAGTCTGTGTTAAAAACCGTGCCAAAGTCTGACAAACAAAAGAAATCGGAAAATGTTTGCGCTGTAAGCAGAGCTCCTCTGCCTGTGCATACTCACGCAGCCCCTCCCGCGCCCACTCCCACACAAGAGATGAAAACTGATGTTCCCTTCTCTCACCGCTCCAGCACTGAGCGCTGTGAGAGAAAGTGAAACTCGATCTGAAGCCAGCGCTCACGCTTCTAAAATTTATCCGTCTCTCTCCAAAATTAATAACCAAATGCAACAACGAATGGACACCGCCAATAAAGATGGCCTGTCTATGGGAGAAAATGTTGCAGCAGTTTGGGTTGCGAGAGCAAAAGCATTGGCAAAAGATACATTCAGAGCACCAATGTCTGAAGACAGTACACACCCGTTTAAAGAGATTGAGGTTGCTGCCATCACTAGAACATTTGTGTTAACTTCCTCCTTTCCACAATGGATCCATGCTTCTAGATAAAAGAAGCCCCTGAAACAATGTGAATTATTATGGGTTATTAAAGTATGAACAAGGAAAAGAGTTACAATAATCTGTCTTGAGGTTTCTCTGTTCCTAGGGAACCCCCATTAGAGAACTCTGCTGGCCAAGCCAACAACCGCTTAACCTCCATTCTGATCATTATTAAGAGAGCTGTCAACCTTACAATGATTTGGAAATTCTTCCTCTGCAGACTGGTCCTGGGACATTTCCTGATGGACCTCAACCACCAAAGGTCTCTCCTGTTTGGTTGAGTGAACGCTGGCGCGTCTTGCTGCCGCTGCTCACCAATTCCCGGTCAAAGCTCGAATTTGTGTTTTATTCTTTGCTCAAATTGCATCATTCGATTAATGTGGGCATGCATTTGTGCCATTTTATTAACGGCAAGTGAACTTGGTTTGATTTTTAGCCTACCTTTGGCTGTTAGCTTGTCACTCGCTCCCGGCGCAAGCAAAAGTTCAATATGTCTGGTGAAATGTGGATCTACAAACTACATGCCTTAACAGCCATCATCTGGGTGATTTTCTCCGTGATGCCTGACTGACTGAAAAGTGGCAACACTCAAATGACTTTTCTCAGCTCAATGACAGCTGTCCACCTGGCTATGTTTACATCTGTCAGCCGAGAGTCTCGGGCCACGGAGGAGGTCTCGCGATACTCTTTCGGGACTGCTGGAAGGTCTCGCCTGTGAATGCACCTGGCTTCACATCATTTGAATCCATTGTGGCGCAAATATCAGGACCTACGCCAACTGTTGTTGCGACGGTTTACCGGCCACCCAAGCCAAATCCTGACTTTTTAACTGACTTTGCCTCATTGCTCTCTTATCTTTCTTCCCTCTCGCCAAATATCATAGTGCTGGGTGATTTTAATATACATATGCACAATTCTAACAGTGTTATTGCCAAAGATTTTTTATCCTGCTTGGACAGTTCTGGACTCCAACAACATATTAACTTTCCTACTCACTCAAAAGGACACACTTTGGACTTACTCTGCTGCTCTGGACTCACACCATATAACTGTAAATCTACTGACCTTCCCATTACTGACCACATGTTAATATTGTTTAATATACATTTTTCTTTGTCTAAAATCAAATTACCTCACACTATATCCTTCCGCAATATCAAGTCCCTTGACATTGCAACACTCTCCTCTGCTATTGCCGCTGTACCTCCTCCAGGCAGTTTATCTGACCCTAATGATCTTGTTCAGTTCTATAATACTCACCTGCAAAATATTTTAAATTCTCTGGCCCCCATCAACACCAGAACTGTCACCTTTTCACTTTCAGCTCCCTGGTTTACTCCTGAACTAAGTCAGCTCAAGACTAAAGGCTGCCAACTTGAGCGCTTGTACAGGAAAACAGGCCTCACTATTCACAAGGAACTGCACGCAAACCGTATTCTACATTACAAAGACTCTATAAACACTGCCAAATCAAACCATTTTTCTAAATTAATACCCAACAGCAAAGGGAACACAAAAACGCTTTTTTCTATTGTAAATAACAGTACCCAACCGCCCAACCTTTTTCCTGCTCATCTCGTCTCTATTGATTACTGTATTTCAATAATGTCTTTCTTTAACAACAAAATACACATGATTCATGATAAAATAACCCCCAATCCAAGTAGCTCAACATCTACTACAGTCCTATGCACCACTCTGCCCTCCATATTTTCACAATTTTATCTTCCTCCAGTGACTGAAATATCAGCTCTTGTCCATAAATCCAAATCCTCAACCTGCGGATTAGATCCTGTCCCCACCTCCCTGGTTAAAGCTTGTCTTCCATCTCTCATCTCCTTAATTACATCTATTGTTCATTCCTCTCTGAACACAGGCATTGTACCTTCTTCATTTAGAACTGCAGAAATTATACCAATCATCAAAAAACCTGGTACAGACCCGACTGATTTTAATAACCTGCGCCCCATATCTAATCTCCCTTTTCTATCTAAAGTGCTAGAAAAAATTGTTGCATCCCAACTTGACTCTCACCTCACCAATAATAAACTGTATGAAACATTTCAATCTGGCTTCAGACCCCTCCACAGTACTAAAACAGCTTTAATTAAAATCACGAATGATCTACTACTCACCGCTGACAATGGACTTCTAACTATACTAATTTTACTGGATTTAAGTGCAGCTTTTGACACAATTAATCACACCATCCTCATTGACAGACTTATCGCAAGTGGCATCTCACATAGACCTCTCAACTGGTTAATTTCTTATCTATCGTCCCGCTCTCAGTTCATCAAACTTGGTTCATACTCTTCCCAGCACTACCCTCTTTCCGCAGGTGTTCCCCAAGGCTCTGTCCTTGGCCCTCTTCTATTCATTATATATCTCCTTCCCCTGGGTCATATTTTCAGAAAACCTAACATACACTTTCACTGTTATGCGGATGACACCCAGCTCTATATCTCCTCCAAACCATCCGACATCCTCACACTTTCCTCCCTCACCCATTGTCTTCAGGAAATCAAATCCTGGTTCTCCTTAAATTATCTAAAACTTAACAGCAATAAAACTGAGGTTTTATTAATTGGCACTAAAACTACATTAAACAAAACTGACAGCTTTTCAATCATGGTAGATAATTCCTCCATCACACCCTCCCCTCAGGTAATGAGCCTGGGTGTCATCCTAGACAATACTCTCTCATTCCAATCACACATCAATAAAATCACACGCACTGCTTACTTCCACCTCAGAAATATCAACCGTCTCTGTCCTTCGCTCACCCCTCACACAGCCGCCATCCTTGTCAATAGCCTTGTCACCTCACGTCTTGACTACTGCAATTCCCTACTGTATGGTCTTCCTAAAAAAACTACTCATAAACTACAACTTTTACAAAACTCTGCTGCCCGGATCATCAACAAAACTCCTTCTACTCACCACATCTCCCCAGTCCTGCAGCAGCTTCACTGGCTCCGCGTTCAATATCGCATCCAGTACAAACTACTACTCATTACATTCAAGTCCATCCATAACCAGGCACCTATTTATCTCACTGAACTTCTTCATGTCACCACACACACCCGCTCACTCAGGTCTTCCTCTTCAATTCACCTCACAGTTCCCCCTGTTCGCCTCAGCACCATGGGGAGCAGGGCCTTCAGCCAATCTGCTCCCCATCTTTGGAACTCACTCCCCCCTGACATTCGAAACCTTGACACTTTATCAATTTTTAAATCCAGACTTAAGACCCATCTCTTCAAGATAGCATACTCCATTTAATCTTGTTTTTGTTTTATTTATATTATGTTGTCTTTTATCCTTGTCTTGTTCATATATTGCCTGGTTGACTCTGTACGGTGCCCTTGACTGTCGAGAAAGGCGCTTTGAAATAAAATGTATTATTATTATTATTATTAAGTAGTCTGTGGAAATCCACCACCTAAAGAACTTTTGACCAGATATCAACGATGGAGTGAACATGGACATTTCGACTGGACCAAAGAGCAAAGCACGAACCGTATAGAAGAAAATTTGTGGTATAAATATGCAAAGGTTTTGGCTAGATCATATGATGTTTCTAATTGCTATGTCTGTTCTGTTATGCCCCACTCAGCCCAACAGGTCACCTTATATGGGAAACATATGAGCGGGCCTAACGCCGCTTGTTTTGCTAGCATAGCCTCCTTGGGGTATGCCGATGAGTTTCTTCCACTTCTTCTCACAGAAACATTTGAGCAAACGATTGAAGATTAGGAGTTGAACAGAACAATGGTTAAAGTTGAGTGTGATTCTAAATTTTGGGTTAAAATAGGCAGTTAAGCCCCGAAAGGAAAATTAGTAGGACACAAAATATTTATAAGCCATAGTAGAAAACACCCTAGATGTTATAACTAGGAAAAGGGCAATATTTACATGGGAGTTATTGAATGAGAAAAAATGTGGTCTTACCAGTGTAGGGAGCCCTGATGACCCTACATCATCTGACCTCTCCAATGGCACATATATAGTGGAGGGTGGCTGGTGGCTGTGTGGATAAATGGCTTACCTTGCTCTGCCTGCTAACTGGAAAGGTAGATGCGCCCCATCCATGTAACAGATCATACTTTTATTGTCACAGCTAAAGCTGGGGACGAAAGCAAACCCAACTTCGAAGTTGGTCACCCTAAGCGGGTGCGAAGCAGAAGGAGTGTGCTCTCTTTTGAGCCACACGACCCAATCTGGGGGTCAAATGTTCCTGAAGAATTTAAAATCTGGACTACGGGTTGCAAGGTTACCTTGGCACTGGTACCACACATGGGAGTAGGGAAAATTATGCTCCAACTAGAGACCCTAGCCTACAGATTTGGCTTGCTTTTAAATGCTACAATTGATATTGATCAGAAACAGAATAAGGAAATTGATAATCTCAGAACTATGGTAATGCAAAATAGAATGATTCTTGACTTATTGACTCAAGAATCAATAAACGCAATGAACAGTTTTGTCCATTTTTACATTTGTTTTTAACTTGAAAATCAAATGAACGAAAGATACATGAATGGAAAGTTTGTATGAAGTGTACAAAGTGTTTAAAGTACTAGGTCCAGATTAAGGGAGCTGAAAAAAGGCATTTCATGACCCCTTTTAAATCACAGCATGGAGGTGCAATTAGTTAAAATCAACACAACCATCTTTATGAACACAAGGTTTTGTTGTAAGATGCAAGTCAAGGAGGCCTCGTTTTATGAATGGTACACAGATGGACAGTTGATGCTCAATTTGTACCTAATATACAAAGTGTTTAAAATCAATTGAAAAGTAACATTTATTTAAAGTGCCAGATCCTGATTAGAGGAGTTAAAAAAAGCATCTCATCACAGACTTAAGTGTATTTACTGGAAGAATCAACATAAACATTTTTGAGAAAAGCGTTTTTTGTAGAATGCAAGTCGAGGAGATAACATTTTAAATTTTTTTTAAACAAAAGTATAGGTTGTGTTTACATCTGAATATGGCATTCTGATTAAATGTTTTGCGGATCCCCTGCAGTTAAAATGCCAAGTGAGCAGGCCGAGGCGCTCTTGAGTGAGGGCATGCCTTGGCTCTTCCATGTGAGGGTCAGCGAGAGACTCTTCGGGTAAGTGATTTCATATCGCTCCAGGGAGGGCATCAAGCACCTCCTGATCGACGCATCAGAGAGCTGCTACATGCTGCTGGGAGACCAGATCAAGTTCAACTCGCTCGCTGATCTGGTGGAGTATCACCAGGTGAGAGCAACTCATCACATTTTCAGCTAATTTCTGGAGATTTATTCCATTGTTGCTTCATCATAAACATTACAGTGAGTATCAAAACATATACATCAATTTATAGGCATAGAATTAAAGCACAAAGAGCACTTTTTGAGAGACTGACAACCACTTTGAAGACAGCCATTAAAACACCTAACAAAAAAATCAGAAAACGTGTCGTACAATCTTCGTTTTGACTGTGAAATGCAACTAAAAGAGTCATATATTACAATAAAAACAACTTGGTTATTAATACCATGCATTGTGTGCAAACAAAATGTTCCCTTATCAATGAGCACTTCATGAAGTGACTCGGCTTCCTCTAAAGTTTCAGTAAACTCAGGTTCAGGTGGTGAGAATACTTCTCTCATTACAGTCTCCACATAAACACAGTTCCCTTATCAAATTGTTAATGTGGGCTCACTAGACTGTGGAGCTTACGCACTTTTTTACAAAAGTTTGCTTCCACACTCATTAAAGTATGATAGGATATTCGTTTCTGAAAGTTAAACAAACATGTAAATTATACAGAAATAAACTAAGGATGCATCAGAGGTGGGTAGTAACTAGTTACGTTTACTAGAGTACATTTTTAGGATAACTAGGACTTTGAGAACTTTTAAAAATGTGTACTTCTACTCAAGCACATTTTTATGAAATATGTATACTTTTACTTAGTTACATCTGAGTTACATCTTAGCGTATTCCTCTGTCCTCTGATACTAATATAATGGAAAGAGGCTGATGCAAGAGATTTTTCCAGCTACTCACATCAACTAAAGAAGATCATCTATATTTGGTATCCATCGTACTAAGATCACCCATGTTTATTATCGGAAAGTAGCTTCATGATGCAGAGCATGATTTGTGAAACAAAAGTGATGGAGACCAAGTATCCATGAACTTGAGCTCCGACCTAAAAAACACTGTATGTGAGGATGTCAGCGTATCTGAATCATACTTATAAAAAACGTTTGAGGGTAATTTTGTGTTTGTCAGGTTATGTGATGTGTATGTCCTCATAAACAGACTGAGATATATTTACTGATTACAGTTGAAGTTACTTTTGTGGAGGCAACTATATGTTCTAGTACTTTGATGATCAGAATTTTTGCTTTGTATTGTTCCGATTAGAAGTAACTAGTAACTGACTAACGAATAAATAATCTGGCAGTTACTTGTACTCTTACTCGAGTGAATAGTCTGGGAGTTACTTTTACTCTTACACGAGTGAATAGTCTGGGAGTTACTTTTACTCTTACTCGAGTGAATAGTCTGGGAGTTACTTTTGCTCTTACTCGAGTGAATAGTCTGGGAGTTACTTTTGCTCTTACTCCAGTGAATAATCTGGGAGTTACTTTTACTCTTACTCCAGTGAATAATCTGGGAGTTACTTTTACTCTTACTCCAGTGAATAATTTGGCAGTTACTCTTACTTACTCGAGTGAATAATCAGGGAGTTACTTTTACTCTTACTCCAGTGAATAATTTGGCACTTAGTCTTACTTACTCGAGTGAATAATTTGGCAGTTACTCTTACTTACTCGAGTGAATAATCAGGGAGTTACTTTTACTCTTACTTGAGTGAATAATCTGGGAGTTACTTTTACTCTTACACGAGTGAATAATCTGGGAGTTGCTTTTACTCTCACTTGAGTGAATAATCTGAGAGCTACTTTTACTCTTACTCCAGTAAATAATTTGGCAGTTAATCTTACTTACTTGAATGAAAAATCTGGGAGTTGCTTTTACTCTTACACGAGTGAATAATCTGGGAGTTACTTTTGCTCTTACTCGAGTGAAAATCTGGGAGTTACTTTTACTCTTACTCGAGTGAATATCTGGGAGTTACTTTTGCTCTTACTCGAGTGCATATCTGGAAGTTACTTTTGCTCTTACTCGAGTGAATATCTGGGAGTTGCTTTTACTCTTACTCGAGTGAATAATCTGGGAGTTGCTTTTGCTCTTACTCGAGTGAATAATCTGGGAGTTACTTTTACTCTTACTCCAGTGCATATCTGGGAGTTACTTTTGCTCTTACTCGAGTGCATATCTGGGAGTTACTTTTGCTCTTACTCGAGTGAATATCTGGGAGTTACTTTTACTCTTACTCGAGTGCATATCTGGAAGTTAATTTTGCTCTTACTCGAGTGAATAATCTGGGAGTTGCTTTTACTCTTACTTGAGTGAATAATCTGGGAGTTGCTTTTGCTCTTACTCGAGTGCATATCTGGGAGTTACTTTTACTCTTACTCGAGTGCATATCTGGGAGATACTTTTACTCTTACTCAAGTGCATATCTGGGAGTTACTTTTACTCTTACTCGAATACATATCTGGGAGTTACTTTTACTCTTACTCGAGTGAATAATCTGGGAGTTACTATTACTCTTACACGAGTGAATAATCTGGAAGTTGCTTTTACTCTTACACGAGTGAATAATCTGGGAGTTACTTTTACTCGGGTGAATAATCTGGAAGTTACTTTTGCTCTTACTCGAGTGAATAATCGGGGAGTTACTTTTGCTCTTACTCGAGTGGATATCTGGGAGTTACTTTTACTCTTACTCGAGTGCATATCTGGGAGTTACGTTTACTCTTACACGAGTGAATAATCTGGGAGTTACTTTTACTCTTACACGAGTGAATAATCTGGGAGTTACTTTTACTCGGGTGAATAATCTGGAAGTTACTTTTGCTCTTACTCGAGTGAATAATCTGGGAGTTACTTTTGCTCTTACTCGAGTGGATATCTGGGAGTTACTTTTACTCTTACTCGAGTGCATATCTGGGAGTTACGTTTACTCTTACTCGAGTGAATAATCTGGGAGTTACTTTTACTCTTACACGAGTGAATAATCTGGGAGTTGCTTTTACTCTTACACGAGTGAATAATCTGGGAGTTACTTTTACTCGGGTGAATAATCTGGAAGTTACTTTTGCTCTTACTTGAGTGAATAATCTGGGAGTTACTTTTGCTCTTACTCGAGTGAATATCTGGGAGTTACTTTTACTCTTACGCGAGTTAATTATCTGGGAGTTACTCTTAGTTATTTGAGTGAATAATCTATGAGTTGCTTTTACTCTTAATTGAGTGAATAATCTGGGAGTTACTTTTACTCGGGTGAATAATCTGGAAGTTACTTTTGCTCTTACTCGAGTGAATAATCTGGAGGTCACTTTTACGCTTAACATGAGTATGGAACAACAAAAAAATTATCATAAAATAACTTAGATTTTAAACATTTAATTAGGAAATTCTCGTATATAAGTGTCAAGGGATCTTTCATACTCACACTATTTACCCTTAAAATGCTCCAAAGTGAACAACTATCCCTGAAGACTTGCTCTGTTTCTAAATCTTAATTAACACCAAACCAAAGTATTGAAGCAAACACTTCTGAGCTCATTTTCAGCATTTTCACTTTTCAACCTTTTTCCAGATCAAATCCCAGAACAGAAATGAAAACAAAACAAAACAAAGATAAAAAGTAATTTGGAACCATTTCTTTGTCATCAGTACATTTATTTTAAGTAGGGAGGCTATTGATGTTTTAATATTACAGTCATTTACTTTATTTGAAAAAAAGTCTAAAATGTATTCTTATCTATTTATGAAGTAATCAAAAAACTATAAAATGAATACCTATTCAGTATTTGGCCCAGATATCCACAAACACTTAAGCTCTGCCCACCGCGTGCTAAGCCAATTAGAATGCTTGACAACCAGCATTATGACAAATTTTGTTCCGCACATGCTCGAGTGCTCTGGGAAACAGGGAATACTCCGTTTCTCTGCCTGCATTGATGCAAATTTGTGAATCTTATGTGTTTTCATTTATCTATTTACATTTATTTATAGATAATAAACATATTTATAAACAAATGCCCTCTTGTACTTAAAAGTTCCCATTAAGCTCTTTCTACATGATCTGAGTTGAACTCTACAGCTTTCCTGATAAGAACGTGCGAATTCAGATTTTTAAAAAAGTTTAAAAAAGTATATTTTTGGGGAGCGTGCTTGCTCAAAGCTGTTTCATACAGTAGTGGCTGTTTGGGGAGTGGAATTGTGAATAATTTAAACAAAATCCTAATTTCGACTGGATTTGCCTCAAAATGGAGACTTATTTTTAACATG
Organism: Danionella dracula; assembly: GCA_900490495.1. Classification (NCBI taxonomy): domain Eukaryota; kingdom Metazoa; phylum Chordata; class Actinopteri; order Cypriniformes; family Danionidae; genus Danionella; species Danionella dracula. Next base: position 19,488,687 of record UELW01000334.1, read on the forward strand.
TAAAACACCCCATGATTTATCCCTCATTAATTTAGTCACAGAAACACTGAATTTTCTATTCAAAGCAGTGGAGGGTGAAATTTAACACAAATGTATGTTTTTGTATTAAAAGTTACGAGTGTCTGGTCAGTTCCAGCAGCAATGAGAGAGCAACATCTTTCATCTTCATCCATTACTCTCTCACATAAAGAACTGTCCCAGGAGATTCGCCATGCCAAGTAGGATGAGGAAGCTGTGGAAGAGGCAGGAGGGCCAGTGTAACTCACCCCTGCGCTTCAGAGCAATCATGTGAACCAGAGAGGGAAGCATGAAGACCAGAACCAGGCCACAAATTGCCCCAGAGTACCTGAGAGAGAGAAGAGTGAAATCGACCCATACAGACACAAAGACCATTAAAGGTGCCATATGATGATGGCATTAATTGTCTAACATTCCTGGCATCTTGAAGTGTTGATCCCTCATCAAAAACACGAGGCAAGTAGTATTCAGATTAATTCACACATGTTTGAGAAATCATTCATTCTTTTTTGTCAGCTGAAAACAGTTCACTTTCCTTATCCTCGCCCTTTTTCCTTATTCCCACCAAGCCCAACCCACTAGTCATTTAAATGAATAGGTAGTACAGCCCCTCTCTACGACGAGCTTTCCCGCTATGACGAGTTTGACCTGGAAGTGTGAGAGCAGCAGACCGGTGCTGGATGAATAATGCCAGTCGTGTTTTTCGGATGTCCAGAGCCTAACTTTTTGTTAGGATTACCAAAGAATAAGCTTATTCATCTGAAATGGCTCGATTTTGTATCTGGCCATCAGAGAAAACTTGGAAAGATCACTTTTGTTTGTGAGCAGGACTTCACAATCACCTGGTTTATCAACGAAGAACAGTTTGATAAAGGATTTATGATGAGACTGGCTCTTACACAAAGTGCTTAACCAACTTTCCCCTGTTCATTGATTTGGAGGTCCACATAGTAAGAAGTTATTTTTTTACTTGTGCTAGGCTTAAATACATTAATAAAATACAAAATTTTAGCATACATCAAGCCACTTGCACACTACATGACTACAATCCTAAAAGAAAATCTAGATTCAGCACACACAGAGACTCTTTGCATTTTATCTTCGCTTAAATCCTAAACATGCACACACAACACAAGATTCAAAAATCTTGTGGAACACACACTACATGCTATTGTGTCTCGCACATCAAAAAGTAAAGATTGTGACCAGATATTCTACTGGCATTTTACTGCATTTGTCACAAGTACACCTATAACAAAATAAATAATTCACAAAACAGTATGCAGACATTACAAATTATACAGAGTAACCATGTGTATGTGTGTATGTATATGTGTACGTATGTATATGCATGTATATATATGTGTATATATATATATATATATATATATATATGTGTGTGTGTGTGTGTGTGTGTGTGTGTATGTATATATATATATATATATATATATATATATATATATATATATATATATGTATATATATATATACATATATGATTACTAATTCTATTTATTATTATTATTATTTTTACAGCATTTTTATTTTTTACTGCATTTTTATCTGCATGTATGTATGTATATTTATACTTGTATGCATATCTGTAGAAAGATGCGAACTACTTGGATGTACTAAGGTAGGTATCTAATATTACTTATTTTACTTATTCTCATTTTTCAACTCAATCTTGACTCCTTCCCCCACAATTATGTGTGTGTATATATATATATATATATATATATATATATATATATATATATATATATATATATATATATATATATATATATTACATATATGATTACTAATTCTATTTATTATTAATTATTATTATTATTATTATTATTATTTTTCTGCATGTTTATCTGCATGTATGTATGTATGTATATTTATATTTGTATGCATATCTGTAGAAAGATGCGAACTACTTGGATGTACTAAGGTAGGTATCTAATATTACTTATTTTACTTATTCTCATTTTCAACTCAATCTTGACTCCTTCCCCCACAATTACCTCTCACCTTCTTTTTCCCCCTTCAAAACTTCTCTACCTCTGTCTCCCCCTCAATTACTTCTCTCCTCTTTCCCCTTTTTAATTTTTTTTTAAATTTAACACCGTCCTGTCCTGATGTATGTTTATATGATTGATTAATGTAATTATTGTGATGAATGAAATAAATTAAAAGCTTCTATCCAGAGGAATACTCAATATATAATATCTTCAATTCTCTGGAAAGAGCAAAACTGACCAACTCATACGAAGCACCTCCTTCTCATGGGGCTGCTTTGAAGTAGGACAGGACAGGTATAAAAAAAAAAAAAAAAACAAATCCACGCACCTGATGATGGAGCCAATGTTGGGGTAAAACTTGGCCATCAGGACTCCAGCTCCGACAATGAGAATGTTTAGGAGGAGCACATGCAGGAACCTAAAGAAATCAACAAATAAAATGTCTACACTTAGAAAAAAAACTTATATCTCACAAAACGTAGATAATATTCTACACTGATTCTCAAAAAAAAACCCTGAATCTTTTTAAACCAGTTTAAGTTGAATCAGAAGTAAAATGAAGTCGCATCAGGTCAAATTGACCTCCACAAATATTATTATGATTTAAAATGTTTATAATGCGGTATTTTGACATGTTGATGTGATGACATCATGTTTTTTACATAAGTCGCGCAGGTTGTGCACGCACTGCCCAAAATGATGATAAAGAACAGCACTGGAGCGCTAGCATGGCTTTACGAAGTTCAGAGGAAGCGTTAAATCCTAAAAATAATTGACTTCAGTGGTGTGGAAGTGTTTTGAGTACAGCAGACAACTCAAGAAAATACTGGCAATTCAATGAAAAGAAACGAGTCTACATGACTACAGACAGTGAGACAAATAGTATTAAACCAGTTTGACTGAAAGAGAGGATCGTACTATTGTGCTGCCACCGGGGAGTTTACTGATTTATCTGTTCATGATCACATGATTGTTTATTTAGGATTCGCTAAATCTATGGCTCATATAAAGCATCAACAATGTGAGCAATCAATGTGATGCTAAGCATTATGGGTACTGTAGTGTATATAATGGAACGTTATAAGGGAACAAGCTTGCAAACATAAAGATAAAAAATAACAATAACAAAGCCGTCAAACATGAACACTTAATATCACTTTAGCTATAGTTATTTTCACTAAAATCCAATCATACAAACAGAAAAACATATAGATTCTTTGGAAAGATAATAATATGAAAATTTGATATTTAAAATTTTACTGAATATTTGAAGAGAAACTTTTTTTATTCTATTACTATTTTTTGTTCTATATTATAAAGTGTCTGTTTTATGTAAATAAAATGAATAATGTACAGTTGTATTTTCTTAAAGTTGTAAAATATTGTTATTGAACATTTTGCCAATCAAAACATTGTCTCGCATCGTTATCGCCATAATTCCTTAAAAAATCATGATATTAATTAAGGGCCATATCTTCCGCACCTATCCACCACATAAACATCTTGAATAATCTGCACCATGAATCACTCTAGCTTTGAAACATGGATATTATTCTTTACATTCATAGTCCTCAAAACAATACAACAGTGAAATGCAACTACAAAAGTGTTAGAGACCGTCATACCCGGGGTAATGGCTGCCGAAAATCTGTCCCATGAGCTGCACTCGCACCAGGTATCCTAGCAGAGGATACACGGTCGTCATCTGGAACAGGAGACAGGTGCGGGCCACAAACACCAGGATATCGCTGCTTGGAAAGTTATCCAGAAAGTTCTGCAACACCGAACGAGAACTCCTTAGTATGGAAGAAAATCATTAAATGCACTTTTAAATTATACACTTGGCCAGTAGGCTGTGTGTGCACCTCAAGTGTCAAGAAAAGAACCTATTTTCTGACGTGCTTTAATGCCTTCTGAGTCTTCATCTAACCATCACTACAAAATCTAATGTGGCATAGAACTTTGACGCTCCATGAAAGGCTGAAACTTACTGGTTCGATGCACTCTTTGGACAGCGGAGGAGAAGGGAAGGCAGCGAAGATGAGCACCCCTACATACAGGTAGGTGAGTCCCACCAGCAGGTAAGCCAGCGAGAGGTCTCGAACCTGTGAAAGCAGCAACAGATCATATCAGGGTTTCTGTAGGTTTCAGAATTTTTTTTTTTTTTGTAGGTTTAGGACTTTTTTTTTTTTATAAACCGTATGCTTCAAATACATTGTTTATAACCCTAAGCATAACTTTCATGATTTTGAGCATTTACTAAGGTTTTCTCAAACTCTTATTTGGCATTTATGTTATATATCCCAAAGTATTTAATTAATAAATTTTACATTTATGAGCAGAGCTGCTCCAATCGATTGAACTCCAGAACAATCAGGTCCGATCACGTAATTTTCAAATGATTGGAATCTGAAAAAATATTTACTGGGTATAAAAAAATAAAGTTCCTTAATAACGGAACAATATTATTTGTAGGTTTATAGCAACGATATATATATATATATATATATATATATATATATATATATATATATATATATATATATATATATATATATATATATATATATATATATATATATATATAAGTGCTGTTGATCGATTAAAAAATTAACTAAATCAGACAATTTTTCGAAATGAATCGCGATTAATGGCAATGACCAGATTGAGACTTTTTTAAAAATCTTTATGATTGTTTATTGAATTTTTTGTTTAACTTGTAACACAGGTTTTGTCATAAAAGCAACATACCTGCATCGTCTGTTCACTCCATAATTTTGTAAGTGGCACAAGTCTGGCGATACCACTTACTTACATTACATTATTCAACACCATAGATATTACTTCTTCAACTTTTAATATTGTTAAAATATTTACTACTTTGAACATATTTTTATTTAATGCAGCAAGCATAACTTGACAGTGGACACAAATGTACGCACACACACACGCACGTACGCACACACACACACATAAAAACAGACAAGAGACGGAGCTCTGCTGTTCCATTAGTTTGTAAGCGTTGAATGTAATATGCTTCATTTGCCCAAAAATCTCTGTATATAAGTTCTACACAAAGTTAGACTTAACGAATGCACTTTCAACAAAGTGCGCTGTGATGCCTCAGTCGTCGTCATTGCTCAAAGATGCCCAGCGGTTCCCCATGAGCGCGATGGGTGTCACGTGCTCATCCTCCGTGCCTTCTCACTGTCATTACATCTTATTCAAACTTCATTTAAAGTATGTGTGCCAAAACAGGAAAAACTGAAACCGTGTTAATTGCATACATTTTTTTCACCCATTTTTTTTTATACAATTAAAATTAATCGCATGCGTTAATTTTGCCAGCACTAATATATAAATATATATATACACACACACCTTCATTAAAAAGCAAAATCGCTTTTCTTTTATATTTCCATTAGGTATCTTTTGTAAATACATATTTTGTAAATATAATTTTTATACATTTATTTAATTTATGTAAATATAATTTTATGTTTCTCTGGCAACCACAAGCAACAACAAAATCACATGAACATCAGAAAAATAAGAGCTGTGAATAATCATTTCAGACCTAGAATAGGGTATTTAAAACTTTTTAAGGCCTAAAATTTGGGCTTTTAAATGTATTGACTTTTTAAGACCCCGTGGAAACAAACCTTGCAGATATCCCACATGAACCCGGGTTCTATTTATCACAGTAAATAAAGTTCAGATCGTTTCCAGAGTTTTAGAGTGAAGTTAATGTTTTTAAATCCTTAATGATGAAGAAAGATACTCACATTGTTTTCCTGATGTCTGTTGTTCTTCATGAGTGTGATGATGCAGTTGTGAATGAAAAACGCTAATGTGAGCACTCCGCTCAGCTGAGGAAACAGCGTTCGGAACTCTGAGAGCAGAAAACGAGTGCCGTATATTACACTAAACATAAATCTCTTTCATATAATGTTCCTATTCAGATTAAATGCGATTAAATCAGTTACTGCAGCTCAGGGGTCATTTTTCTCAAGTAATTTAACACAACATGCTAATAAGTAATGCTTAATACTACAACCGCCATGGGGTAAATTATACATGTGGGTGTAAATGTAGTTTTTGATAAAACATCGAAGACTTCCAATAAATGACTTCTGCTAAAATTGTACGATTTACAATTCCCTAGAATTTTTTAGCTAAAACCTGTTTAGGTAAAACCTTCTAAAAAAAAATGGGGCATTTGTACCTATAAACAACATAGCTGCTCAAACATACCCACTATAAAAAGCCTTTATTTTTGTGTCGGCCGTGTTTTAACATTGCACATGTCTTTCACTCACTGGATAAGCAGTTATCAGTCTCTCTGTCAGTCACAATTACAATGAATATAAGAAGGCAATTTGTGGGTGCCGAAGAGATATTACAAGCAATAATAACATGAGTGATGGAGAAAAGGATGGTGGTGAGATAAGCGATGTGTCCTGGGTCGGCTCAGTTGATGACTCTTCTGACAGCCATCCAGAGAAAAATACGATGAAGTCCATTCTTCATGACAGGACTACAGTTACAGAGGGTTAGCATCAATAAACTTAGGATGTAAATTTATTTTTTTTGTCATTAGTCATCTCCCACACTTATTATTGTGGAGAGACAGAGGCTATTTAGACTAATTAGTAAAACAAGAAAAATATATATTTACAGTGGATAAGATGTGTAGGGTGAATATCTTAAATAGTGGTACCTTGAGATCGCTTTCCCTAACCCAAAATTAATCGGTTTCGGGGTGGCCTTCGTTTGCTGATTTTCGTATGTTGAAGTTTTACATGCAAAACACCTCATCTGTTCCAAGCCACACAGAAACAACACAAACTAAAAATAACATGGAAAACCGAAGAAAAACAATGTTGGATTCTTTAGTCCTTAAAAAGTACACATATAAATCTAATAAATCATAATAAAACAATGAAAATAAAATTAAATAAATGAAAAATAATAGCTGTTACCTTTCGAGTGAGGTGATGGAGGGGAGGAGAACAGATGGGATAAGATGGATAGAACCAAGGCCAAAAAAATAAGCTTTGTTAAAAAAGCAACATGAAAATATTCAGAAATTTAGAGCAACAAACACGAAACACGGATACACTGATATTTCATTTATTTTGTGATGACAGTTTATTTATGTGAGTGGGTAAAATTTACTCACTTGGCGGTTTTATGTATAAAGTGACGCCTGGCGGCCTGGGCCACATTTTGTAAAACCAACATTTTACCAGAGAATTAACTATCAAATCAGTGAGTAAAGCACCGGTCAAAATGATCAATTGAATGAGAGAAAGTAAACGGTTTTACCTGGAACAAAAAACTGTGTTGAATCAAACCAGTGAAACTCCAGATGAAAGCCCAAGTGAATGGATTTAAAGGTGACCAAAACGATGAGATAGAGGACTGATATAGTACCTGTGAGAAAATCAGACATTTCAAAATATAAAAGATTAAAATGAAAAATTATGATTAAAACAACAACAACACAAATGATGCTCATTTAGTGGCACAAATAGGCTTTCTAATCACACTTCTGCTGTGATTGAAAATAAACTTTAAAAATGAAATGAAATGTATTTAATAGTTTAACAGAACTTTACAGCATGCTCTATTTTTAAGCACTGGTTTCTAGCGCTCTCTTCCCTCTCCCTGGCCAGAACATCAGACCATGTTGCCTAGCAACCTATGCAAATATCTTCTGATCAATGCAATCAGATTTTCTCAAACACAATTAAGTCTGGCTTCAGAACAACCATGTGACTTTCACTCCTCAAACTTGCACTCGCTTATGTAAGGTTCCGGTGTGTGGCCTTATAACGAATACCAGTTGGGACTGAAGGCTCATGTGTTCTGTTTTGAAAACAATGCTAAAAGGATTTTTTAATAATTCACGTAAATTGGTATATCTGACTTATAATTGATTTAATATTTAAAGGTTTTATCTTTAACAATTACCATTACCATTATTAGATCTTGATCTTAACCAAAGACATTATAATGATAGTATTGAGATTTAACCTACTCAATGACCTTTAATGTACCCGCACTTGATGCTAATATTCTTATTAACCCTTAAGTGTTTCACTAAAAGAAGAATGACTAGAAGGTTTAAACATGTGTATAAACAATGCATTAGATTCAACCAACATACAACTTATGAAATATGAATCAAGAATTAGGAGTTATAGTCTAGATTTAATTTGGAATTCATCATTCAAATAGAAAGGCATTAAATTAACTCCAGGATACATGATAGAAGAAACCACTAGAGCTCTCCCTCACGGCCATTTCAGGGACAAAAAGGTCATGAGCCCTCTTCTCCCAGAGAGGAGTGACCTAACCAGGAATACGCATCAGATAGGATCAGTCAAAGCTGTTGGGAGTTTTAGAGATTTAAGGTTAACATGATCGGCTCTCTCAGAGAAAAGGTATAGCTCATCGAGAGACAAAGCTAGTGAGAATTAGGTATCAAGATCTCCAGGCTTGTCCCATGGGCCTTTGATACTCAAATACACTCGTATGCAGATTCAGTAAACACAGTGGGGCGCATATAATTGATTCCTGTATTTATTGCAACTAGCTAGATCTTCTCAAGCATATCACAAAGGCATAAATCAGTTTCTTACACTTGTAGGAACCTGGGGCTAAATTTGGGGAATGTTGATTCATCTTCATCTTCTACCAATTATCCGGGGCCGGGTCACGGGGGCAGCAGTCTAAGCAAGGATGCCCAGACTTCCCTCTCCACAGACACTTCCCCGGGGCCTCCTCCCAGTGGGACGTGCCCGGAACACCTCCCCTGGGAGGCGTCCAGGAGGCATCCGGAACAGATGCCCAAGCCACCTCAGCTGACTCCTCTCGATGTGGAGGAGCAGAGGCTCTACTCCGAGCTCCCCCCGGGTGACAAAGCTTCTCACCCTATCTCTAAGGGAGCGCCCAACCACCTGACGGAGGAAGCTCATTTCGGCCACTTGTATACTGGATCTTGTCCTTTCGGTCATGACCCAGAGCTCATGACCATAGGTAAGAGTAGGGACGTAGATCGACCGGTAAATCGAGAGCTTCGCCTCTCGGCTCAGCTCCCTTTTCACCACAACAGATCGATACAGCGACCGCATCACTGGAGATGCTGCACCGATCCGTCTGTCGATCTCGCGCTCCAGCCTCCCCTCACTCGTGAACAGGACCCCAAGATACCTAAACTCCTCCATCTGAGGCAGGAGCACTCCACTGACCTGGAGAGGGCAGGCCACCCTTTTCCGGTCGAGAACCATGGCCTCATACTTGGAGGTGCTGATCCTCATCCCAGCCGCTTCACACTTGATTGATGACAAAAAAACGCACAAGAAGTTCACATGATGCATCTTGTGATACACGGGTCCGAAGGTTGTCCCATGATTTTGTCAGACTTCCATTATTCGTTAAAGGAGGGAGGTCACATGTTCTTGTGTCAGCAGAAACCGTACTGGTTTGTGCTTCCATGGCAAAATGTTTAATGGTAAATTCAGCACAGAAATGGCGATCAAAGTCTCCTTTATCCAGGAACATGATGATACAAATATTCAGTCCAAGGTCTTCCCTACACACCTATCTTTCTGAAATTAAAAATTATTGTGTGATTTAACAAAAAATAATGTGCTTTTCTAATCAGATTACACTTTGTTGTTGTAAAAAGTTTGAGTTTTCAATGTTTGTTTCGTTGTGAGTTGCAAGACTACCACACATACATTAATGGGTTAGAGCTAGAAAGTACAATAGGTAAAATGTTTTTAAGAACATTCATTGTTTCTATCATTTTATGTAACAAGTAATTTAATCACAATTCAAACTTGGTTTAGTGGAACCGCTAAAGATTTTCCAGCTGTTGCTTAGTGTAAACAGTGTTATTAAAGGAGGAGTGTCGAATGTGAGTGACATTGTACAGGTCGAAATCTCTAATTCCTCAGGGTGCAAGTTAGATCACTTATACTCGATGAAGTCTGCAGCCAGACCCTTCTCCTCAAATGTGGTAGTGTTACTTCTGGTGGGAGAAAAATAGCAAAATACAAGAAAGGGAGGGCTAAATTCTTCTTCTTCTGCATAGATTCTTACATTTCAAAATACACTTTACCAATGAAATAATTATATAATTTAATTATATTTTCAATGACAATGTTTCTCCACAACTCCACTCTTAGACTGATAGGCCCTACACACTTAATATTGTATTAAAATTGTTTAATGCCAACACTAAATCCGCTCCTGGAGGTCCAGAGTGCTGCACATTTTAGATGAAACCCTGCTTTAGCCTGCAAACTACTCCTACCCTGCATTCCAATCCGAACACTTACACTGCACTCTTAAAGTATACACTCATTTTCAGAAGAAAATGTGAATAGTTTATTGTATGTGAGAGGAGAATTAGTATGATCTGGGGTGCACTAAAAGTTACGTGACAGAAGTAGTTGTGCCACATCATTACACACTATGTGAGCGAGAACTTAACTCCTTTCAATAAAAACATATTCTAAAATACAACACTCTCTATATTGATGATAAAACAGAAATATTACTTGATGGCTCTAAAAAGCAATTACAGAATCTCTGAGTTTTAAATATGGAGCTGGGGGGACACCATGTTAATTTTTCCACTACAGTTAAAAATCTTGGCGTTATTATAGATAGTGAACTGACGTTTAAGAACCATATCTCTTATGTTACTAAGACTGCCTTCTTTCATGTTTCGCTAAAGTGCGGAACATGCCGTCTATTCTAGATGCAGAAAAAATAGTGCATGCTTTCATGACCTCCAGAATGGATTATTGTAACGCTCTGTTAGCCGGTTGTTCAGCCGCCATGCTACAAAAATTACAGTTAGTCCAGAACGCAGCTAGAGTTCTCACAAGAACAAAGAAATATGACCACATATATCGTGATAGGAGACTGCTCAAGTAGGCCGGAGCCGAGCTGTTCAGCGCCTTAAAGGAAAGGAGCAGGATCTTATAGTTCATGCGATTTTGTACAGGAAGCCAATGAAAAAAAATACAAATAGAGCCCCGAAGCTCTGGAATAAACTCCCTGATGTTGTCCGGAGCTCAGCTATGCTCACAGAGTGCAAAACCAAATTAACCACATATCTGTTTAATCTAGCATGCGAATAATTATCTGTTGGTATTTGTCTAAACAGATCTGGTGTCTGAGCACTATATACTTACAAACTGTTGAAATAACAATGTGGTTCAATGTCCCTCTCTAACATATCCTCATCATTTATCTCTCATCCTGCAGCTGATGCTGATCACCTGTTTGTTGTCTGTTACAGTTTTCTAACCGTTGTTTCTTCATTTGTTAGTTTCTGTTTTGTCTTTGTTTGTTTTGTTTTTTCAGGTTCTGTCCAGCAACCTGTTCGTCAATAGATCTTAAGTTAGTATGTTCTTTATGCTGGGGAGGAGAATAGCACTTGCCTCAGTCAATGAGGCTCCCAGGGGCCTCACAGAGGGAACTCCTATTTACTCAAGCTGATACTTTGTGAAGCTGTTTTGAAAGCAATTGCTAAAGATGCGCTATATATAAAAACTTGATTTATTGATTGATTGATTGATATTTATTTCTGTGCTTCTTTAAAAATGGGTTGTATTGCGAGTCTTGTTGTGTCTCCATATGCTCTCAATCTCCTTGATTAAAAATAGGTACCAATCTTAGTATGAAAAAATAGGGAATTAAATCTTTAATTGTATTTGTGTTGTCTGTGTCCTTTTTGGAGATTTGGAGAGCTCGTATTTTTTGTGACAGAAGCTAGCTACCATTTCATCATAATTATTGATAAAATAAACATGCAAAAAACATTATTATTTATTTATTTATTTTTTTCAGTGAAGGTTGAGCTGATTTTGATTTCAATATAGTGTTTTACACCATAAGTTTCTTTGTGTTGAAACCAATGATTGTTAACAATATTAGCCACCAAAGCAGAGAGAAGCACACTGTATTATTTCAGAACGGAAGCGCATCACGAGATGCTGTGCAAGCAGCCCATATCCAGCTTCACTTGCTTGGATTTTAGCAGTAATCCACAATTTAAAAGCCAAATGTAGACATTGAGATGATTCAATAAACATTAAATCAATTAATCAATCAACACTTTATTTGTATAACACTTATACATAACTTGACAGTTAGCTTTCCATGAATAAATAAAACAAATTTAAAACACATCAACAAAAAGAAAACAAGAGACAGGAAGTATAAACAATACATAAATACACCAGCCTCTGTGTCCGCACATGATGAAAAACCAAATGCCTCCCTGAAAATATGAGTTTTCAGCTTGCATTTAAAAAGTGATAAGCTGGTAATAGTTCTCATTTCTAATGGAAGTTTGTTACAGAGTCTTGGCCCAGCTACACTAAACGAACAGCTTACCAAACTGCTTGTATTTACTCCTAGGCACAATAGGAGAAGGTGGCTCTCTGAACGCAGAGATCTTGTCGGTTTATAAAATTGAAAAAGATAACTCAGATAGCTTTGAGCTATCTGTGGATGGCTTTAAAAACTAAAACCTTAAAATCCACCCTAAAACTAACAGGAAGAAGATAAAACCGGGTGATGTGCCTACAGCATTAAGTGTTTGTTAACAAACAAGCAGCTGTGTTTTGGACAAATTCCAGACGATGTAAACTTTACTGGTTTACCTCCAGGTAAAATGCGTTAGCATAATCAAGTCTGGAACTAAAAAAAAGCATGTATTACCACCCTTTCCAAAATCACTTTTGCCAGTAAGTGTAGTTTACTAAAAACTAGCTCTCACAACGGAATTAATCTGCTGTTAAATCATTAAGCTCGAGTCTAGTTTAACTTCCAAATTAGTCACAGTCGGTTTGTCATCAAGCAGTGATTAAGAGAGTCTTGTGCCTAAACAGGGAGATAAAGTTAAAGGTCATCTGCATAAAAGTGAATGCTGACTTTGTGCCTCTCAATGATTGGACCCATAGTATATATAAAGAGAACAAAACAGGACCCAAAATGGAGCCCTGTGGGACCCCAAAGAACAAGAGAGCTGGGCTGGAGAAGAAATCATTAAAACATTCATAATGCTCTGTTAGCCGGCTGCTCAGCCACCACGCTACAATAATGACAGTTAGTCCAGAATGCAGCAGCTAGAGTTCTCACAAGAACAAAGAAATATAACCACATTACACCGGTTTAGTGCTCTCTTCTATCGCATTGACTATAAGATACTGCTCCTTGCCTTTACGGCGCTGAATGGCTTGGCTCCGGCCTACCTGAGCAGTCTCCTTTCACGATTTATTCCAGATCGCTCTCTCTGATCACAAGAAGCAGTTCTTGAAAAGCGTTCTCATATAGAGACCCGAAGCTCTGGAATAAACTCCCGGATGTTGCCCAGAGCTCAGCTACGCTCAGAGTTCAAAACTACATTAAAAACACATCTGTTTATTCTAGCATACAAATAATTGGCTCTTGGTATTTGTCTAAACGAATCTGGTGTCTGAGCATTATATACATACACTCATCCTATAGCTGATGCTAATACCTGTTTGTTGTCTGTGTTACAGTTTTCTGTTTTGTCTTTGTTAAATTTTTTCAGGTGCTGTCAGGCGAACTGTTTGTTGATGGATATTAAGTTTGTATATTCTTTATACTGGGGTGGTGACTAGCACCTGCCTCTGTCAGCAAGGCTCCAAGGGACATCAGAGAGAGAAATGATATTTACTATACCTTTGAAAGCAACTGCTAAAGAAGCGCTATATAAAAACTTGATTGATTGATTGAACAGAGAAGGTCCTATCAGTTCGATAGCACTCAAACCACTTTAACACAGTCCCAACTCGACTGGAATGGAAAGGAAATTCCATTGAGCACTTTTCTTTGATGAAAAACAGCTAATTTGTGCTTCAAAAAAGTTAAACTGTTCTATAAACACTTTGCGTATTTATTAAAACCAACTTTTTAAAGTTAGAGTTCATAAAACCAAGACCTGAAGTAGCAGAAGCACTGCAAGTGTTTCTCTTAGTAGCCTGGCTATTTCGGTAACAAAGTTATTTTATAAAACAAAAAAAGTTATTTTTATTTTTTCAAGTAATGCGGTAGCATCCACACAAAGCTAACGTTACATATCCCCAAGCATTTCTGAAAATAGAAAAAAACGGAAATGCAAATGCTATGGATCGCAAAGATTTCTGCAGTTTTTGGTGTGCTAGTACCACCTGCTGTGTACTTGGGAGGATACGAGATAATGAATTACTTGATGTGAAGACCACAGAGTGAACAGAACGGCGAGTCACCGTGGCCTTATCTCAATGAAATACATGCCATCAACTGAGACGACAGAGAAAAACTTCTTACTCTGCAACCTGAAGACGATGACTCCCAACTTCAAAGTCAAACGCGAATTTGAGAACACATTCAGGTGAATCCCAACACTGCCGCTAATCAGTACAGTGTGCAAACACAATCTTAACTTGTCAGCAGCTAAAGTTAATACTGAAATACTCAAACCGCCACGCCACGCTGAAAAGTTTTTTTTTTAATTTATACAGGCAGTGAACTTTTTGTTTGACTAAATAAATGTATAGCACTAAATACTGTTTTTTTTTAGTTGCTTTAACATGTATTTCAACAACACCCCAAACGTGACCAAAAAAATAACTTAATACCATAAATTTGCTCTACAGAAGTTGATTGCACACTTATATCTAATATAATGAATAATGAAATTATAATAATTTAAAAGCAATAAATGAAATGAAAGCTAATAATGAAAAAGCATTGATTTGAAATGTGTTCAACTTATAAAAATAGCGGAGATGTAGTGAACTACTTTTATCATGTTTCTATAGATTAGCTTGCTACATTTCTCAGCGAAGTAGCTTTAATGTAGCTGCATTTAATGAAGAGTAACTGTTATCTACTTTTCTACATTTTCAAAGCAGCTTGCCCAACACCAGTGAGATCTAAAAGGCTTTACCCAAGAAGGTGAACCTGGCAAAGAAGGAAGCTGAGCGGAAATTGAGCAGCGGCAGCAGCAGAGCGATGAGGTAGAAGGGGATGGTGTTGGTTTTACTCCACCAGCGCTCAAACACGTCTCCTGTGCTGTTAGCACTGGGGTAGCTCAGCAGACAGCCGCTGTACCTGTGAGGACCCAGATCTGGGTACAGGCATAGCACTGGGGGACAGAGAAATAGGGATAAGTTAAGATAAAAGTGCACAGATTCAGATTGAGGCCTCAAACTACTTTATAGCAGCAGGAAGCATTGTGCAGAGATGGATTGATTCCATTGATTCCAAATAAAGCTCTCATAGTAGCTCTGCCTTGTACATTTATTGTCAATATAACTACAAATTCATAAGTCTAGCTTGAAGGCAGTGGTTGAGATGTGTGTTTGACTCACAGGCTTGCATGACGAATCACTTTTTTAGCACCTTCACTCTCTTAGCTTGTGGTTTATTGTTACAAGGTGGTCTTGTAGTGTCACTTAACATTGAAATCTGTCTCTTTACAAATTAAACAAACACAACAGCTTCGAAGTGTTGAAACTCCCACCAATGCTTAAAGCGGTTCTCTCTTATTAGCCACCACCATAGAAGATTTATTTATTCTCAAAATGAGCCACAAAACGCGTTGTAGAAGACGTTACAAATTCCTTTACACACCTGTACACATGTGGCTGTATCAGTCAGTCGACTGCATGAGTATTCGGGGTAAAATATGAATAGAATGTCTTTGTCACTATACACATATACAATTTGCATTATAAGCATGTACAATGAGATTAAGAGCATCTCGCTAGTAAGTGCAACATTTAGTAAAGAAAATACTATAAAGTGTCTAGAAAATACTATAAAGTGTCTCACTTATAATAATGCAAAAAATAGTGCAAAAAGAGGGGGGGGTAGATGAGGTGACAGTTCTGTTTAAGAGCTAGACAATGTATAATGTTAAAAATGCAATTGCACAGCAATTATAGTTTTTTCACCTATAAGGTTATTGTCCGTTGTAAGATTAAGCCAGTCCCTGTGTGCGCATGTTAGAGTTGAAAGTAGTGATGGCTTCCGGGAAAAAGCTGTTCTTGAGTCTGTTTGTCCTCGTTCTGAGGCACCTATAGCGCCTTCCTGAGGGCAACAGTTCAAACAGTCCAGAAGCCGGGTGAGAGCTGTCCCTGATGATGTTCTCGGCTCTGCTGAGGCAACGGGAGGTGTAAATATCCAGTAGGGAGGGGAGAGGGCAGCCGATGATCTTCTGTGCTGCTCTGACAACCCTCTGGAGCCTCCTCCTGTCTGCCATGGTGCAGCTGGCATACCATACTGTGATGCAGTATGTCAGCAGGCTCTCGATGGACGCACGGTTGAAGGTCAGCAACAGGCTGGGGTCCAGATTGTGCTTCCTGAGGACTCGCAGGAAGTGTAGTCTGTGCTGGGCCTTCTTGGTGACTACTGTGATGTTCTCCGTACATGAGATGCTATCCGAGATGACGATGCCGAGAAAAAGGAAAGTGTGGACCCTTTCCACACACTCACCGTTGATGTACAGTGGTGCTAGGTCAGTGCTGCGCCTCCTGAAGTCAACGATGATCTCCTTGGTCTTCTTGGTGTTCAGAGCTAGATTATTCTCTGAACACCAGGTGGTCAGCTTCAGGATTTCCTCTTTGTAGGCTGCTTCATCACCCTTTGAGATGAGTCCAACCACAGTGGTGTCATCAGCAAACTTCACAATGAGGTTGCTGTTGTGGTGCGGTCTGCAGTCATGGGTGTAGAGACAGTACAGAAGAGAGCTCAGCACACAGCCCGGTGGGGAGCCTGTGCTCAGTGTGCGAGTGGACGAGAGGTTGGGGCCGAGTCTCACAGTCTGGGGCCTGTTTGTCAGGAAATCCTTAATCCAGGCGCATGTGAGAGAGGGGAAGCTGTTCTCACGATATGCAAACTGGTGGGGGTCGAAGTCTGGTGGGAGGTAGTCCTTGAAGTGCCAGAGAACCAGTCTTTCAAAGCACTTCATGATTACCAGAGTGAGGGCCACAGGGCGATAATCATTGAGGCTGGTGATGGGGGACTTCTTCGGCACTGGGATGATTATTGCTGATTTGAGACAAGTGGGGATGACTGCCTGGGCCAGGGAGAGGTTGAAGATGCTTGTGAAGATGTGGGCAAGCTGGGGTGCGCATGCCCTTAGCACCTTTCCTTTATGAGTGCAAAGACCCTCTCCTGAACACTAGATGGTGCTTCTGGCCACACGGTGGCACAGCAGCATCTTACTTTGCACATGAGGCTTGTTTACTACCCAAACTATCCTTTACTTGCAAAGAAGCCATATATAGCAGCAGCTCTACCTCCCCAGCTCCATTTCTATTTCTTTTCTTCGTTTTGCTCATGAGTAGCCTTGGATTAGAAGGTCTGCGATGTTTTGAGATATAAAGTACATAGTTCTGCTCATTTACTCCCATCAAAGGAACTTTTAAGGACTGAGTAGATAATGTTTAGTTATAGAGGAAAGGCACCAGCAGATCTGTCAAAACAGGTGTTTATTTACTCAAGCTTTGCTCCAGAATGTGTCTGAACAAGGGTCAGTACACAACAGAATTTAAAATGAAGTTAAAACTTAGATCTGTACCAACTCTACGCAATCCTGTCCCAATTCCATTTAACAATAGCAATGGCAAGTCTTTTGGCGCCAATACAGTTTAAAACTCTTATGAGATCAAGCTGCCATGCATTCCTCACAAAGAAAAATAGAGACAGCATATTTTTACTTCGTATTATTATTATTATACTGCTCTTGCATCCTTCCACCAAGGGGAAACCTCCAGCTTTCCCTCTCGATGTGTAACAGGAAATCAAATCACTTGTTTAATCTACATTTCCAGTGCAGTGTGCGCAGCTGTGAATTTGAGCAAAGGAGATGAGGCTCCAAAATGGTTTGCCGGATATTACCCAAAGCTATGGCTTTAATTAAAAGTGCAACTATGAAACTAAGCTCAGTTCGTTTGCGCAAATGCTTCTCCTGAGCGATCTACAAGACTAATCAAACATACAATTACATCACAGCAGCATGCAAATGATTCTTCCCAGCGGATATCGCCGATTTTGGGGCAACATAAAAAAAATGTTCAGTGATGGGATTGTTGTTAAAGAGTTCTTAGGACAGTCAGCTTTTTCTACAAAACACATCAAAAACAAACAGGCTTACCAATGTGCATCTATATAGCTGCATGAGAATGGCACATCCAATGGCATCCAAGCTGACCGACTGGATTGAAACCAGTCCGGAACTTTTACTTGGAAGACATTTTAATAAGGGGACCTCAGTGACTTTTAATTGAATACCCCTGCCCTAAAGAAATATATGAATGTATATTGGTATCTGAGGTCTCCTTTAAATACTGTAATTATCGATGTGATCGAACAAGACTTTGGGTTCAACTGACCCACGCATGTTTGTTTACTATGATGGTGCTGTTAAAATTACTAACTCGCAATTATCTAATTATCTCCCTGCATCATTATCTCTATTATATGACTGTACATCAGCAGTCATAACAGTGAAATATAGGTCAACAACCCTTTCTGTCCCTTCTAAGCAGAACATCTTTAAGACTCGTAAAGTGGCAACACCGTAAAAGAGCACAGGTAGGTTAACATTCAACTAATTGGTGGCACTAAACTCTGAGTACATTGGGAACGACTTAAGTATTGTAAATGAAGACAACGCATCTCAATTTAAACCCAGCACTCACCTCTGTCTGATCCATTGGTGCCGAAGCCGTCTGAGGTGCTGACGTTATGAACATAATCTGAGAATGTAAATGACATAGCATTCAATCGCTTTATAGACTGCAAAACAACCGCAAAACAGGCCAGCCACCCACTGTAAATGAATTTTCCAGTATTGAAGAGGAAGTTGGACATGAGAACCCAGTAGACCACCATCGCTCCGATCAGAGACACCAGAGAGAAAATCAGACTTGACCATTTTCCGAAATCCCCGATGTAGTACTTGCACACATCAGGAAACTCCCAGTCCGAGGTGTCTATGTATGCTGCAGAGATACAGATCCACATTACACTGGGTTCTTGTTAGCCCTGATATATTACTTATTATTTACGAAAAGTTAAGAATAGAGACAGGAGAAAGGGAGTGAGAAGGCAAGGCAAGTTTATTTGTATAGCACATTTTATACACAGTGTAATAAAAAGACAGTTCATTTAATAAAATCAAGCATAAAAATAAGTAATATAAAATCATATTGGATAACAACTTAAAATTAAGAACTATTTTAAGATAGTGAAATGCAGAGATAATTTTACTCCCCTTTTGTTTTGTAGTTAGTTTAGCACAGCCATAAATATATCGATTAGTCCGTAACATTGTTTGAAAGCATTACATAAGATGTTGTAGCTTATTTACAAGTAAAGGTTTAAAGGGTGCAGCAGAGCCGTGCCGTTCTGGAGGATCTTACTGGTCTGCGCTCATTTTTCCCTGAGGATGATGTCAGCCCACTCACCGTGTTTGGAGACTTCAACATACATCTTCATAAACCATACACTACTGACTTCCAATCACTCATGTCCTCAAATACATGACTCTCGTCCCCACCACAGCCACAAACAAATCAGGAAATTTAGCTAGATCTCATTTACACACGCAGCTGCTCTCCTGATCATCTTGCAGTTACTCCTCTGCACACATCTGATCACTTCTTCATCACATTCAAAATCACACTGCCTACCTGTTCACACTCCACGCCACCTACTGTCACCTTCGACGTAACCTTAAATCCCTTGATCTCTCTCTTTTCTTCAGCTGTCCTCTTCTCGCTCATCACCTGGAAACTTTAAACATTCATTATGCAATTAACCATTTCTGCTCCAAACCTCGATCAACTCTTCCCTCTCTTTTCCAGACCTGCCAAAACAACGCCATCAAACCCCTGGCTATCGTACGCTCTCCGGGAACAGAGGTCCACCCTCAGATCAGCAGAGCGAAAATGGAAGAAATCAAATGGCGCTTTTCCATTACACATGAAGGCATAGTACAACACAGTTCAGTTCGGTGCAGTATGGCCAGCTTTGCTTTCCCATTGTTGATGGTTTTGTATGTTCAATAGGCAACGTCGCTCTGTTTCAGCCACACACCCCACAGGCTCCTGTTCGTACATCCTGCTCTGTGACATAAATCACTAACGCGACACAAACAAGGGCGAAAAAAGTCCGTCATGAGATCGTAAATAATTTTTACAGTTTAAAATCTGATTTTATCCTAAAAGATATAGACCGCAAAATAAACTATTAAAATACGAGAGGTTTGGAGTTGGACCGATGACGCGCTCAGCTGATCTTGCTTTGAAAGAGTTAAAGACGCTCGTTAAAAACACAATATCTCTTTTGTTATAAAACTCCCCTGTTCTTATTACAAAGTAAAAGTGTTGATATTTGTGTTACATGTTGTTTCTGAAAATGAAATCATCGTTCAGAGACGGAGACCAAATGCATGTAATGTCATTTGCAGCTAGAATAAATCGTGACCGCTTTTGTGTCAACTATGCTTTTTTTGTACATTTTTGTCTCTTCTTCTTTTGTATTCACTTTTCACACTTAATTACTGAAATTATGGTAATCTGGCTGTACGTTAGATGCTGCATGAAGTTTCCAAAAGGCAAAATTGTGATAACACATTATATTAAAAACTCCACATACCCTGTTTGCACTCTCAGTGAATAACAGGCTTTAAACACTAACAGCTTTCAAAAAGCAACTGAAAACGCTTCTCTTCAGGGAACAGCAACTATATATAAAAATATATAATACTCCTTATTTTTCCTCCTCTACTTCCTCACTGCTTTGGTTTATTGATCAGTTGATACAATTTCTATTATGAGAAGCTGAGATAGACTTTGACGGTGTAACAGATTGCATACTGTCTCTCCCTAATGTAAGTCGCTTTGGACAAAAGTGTCTGCCAAATGCATAAATGTAAATGTAAATGTAAAAAGCCCTCAAACTTTAAATCTTTAAATTTTTAAATCTTAAAAGCTTTAAACTGATTTAAAGCTGCTGTTTGGCTGGGATTGTGCTAAATTACTGTAGTTTTATGTGTGCAAACGAGTGGTTATATTGCATAAGGTTATAAATAAATGATTAATAAGACATGTTCAGATGTCAACAACAAAAACACACGATCCAAGATTGTTTAATAATAAATAAAATGAGAGAATACACAAATTATTTGTTCTAACCATGGTTTCAATGAAACTCTTATCTTGCTAGATTCATCTTCCCTGGAAAATTAAAGAACATACAGAAGGGTTACAGGTGTGTAAACATCACAGGAAAAATATGTTTGTAAATTATTAATAATAAGTAATAGATTTTTTGGTTGTATTTGCAATTGTTTAATTTGAGCATTATTAACGACAGATTTACTGGTAATAATTAACTGCATAATCAATCATAAATTATATTATGAAGATACATTAAAACATTTCACGTTTTAGTGACGATTCATGTAGTTACCTGTGAGCTCAGTTTTTGTTCAGATGGAGGTTTGTGGAGGTTTTCCAGCGACTATGTATCGTGAGTCTGTGAGTAAATCTTTTAACCATTACTTTAGAACAAACAAATAACTGCAGCAATGACTCCAGAAAATAAAACAAACTTTTGTGATTCATAGAGAATCACATACTCTTGTGATCAGTTTCAAATGACACAAGACGTTTAATAAATTCCTTTCAGAGGGCCACCACAACCTCCCCTGCCAACTGTTTCACTGAGATTACTTCACTGATCACGTCACAGACAAAACCCTCACCATTAGCAGACAGTTTGCACCACCCTGCACTAAAATTCATCTACAATCTTCGATACCTTGGATGACATCATTCACTCTACTCACAGAAGTTCAGGTGTCCTAACTCCTTCATTCAGCCCATGCAGCACCTGCCCCCTCGAACCCATCCCCTCTTACCTTCTACAAACCATCTCACCTACAATCACACCTGTCCTCCCATGAACGGTCACTACACTGTTACATGCAGCGAAATAGAACCCCCACCAGACCATACAAACACGACATTACAAAACAGGGGAAGACCGGTCGTTCGAGAGGTAGCGGTAGAAAAAAAAGAAAACGAGGTATAATAGGACAGACAGCTAAAAAAATACCCTTCTCAACCTGCTCTCAGCGAGGACAATGTGAGATGAGGTAGTAATAAAAGCCCTAGTGAAAAGCACAGTGAACACTGACTACATAACATTGCAACAGGGGGACAAAGTTCAGTGATGGCCCAGAAATGCTTTCCCTGCAGCTGTAAAAAGCGCTGGGTGCAGGCCCACCCTCCCTCACCGGGGGAAGAAGCACATGAAGGCGATGTCCTTGAGGAGGAATTAAGAGCTTCTCGCCATCTTGTTCTCAGGGGGAAGATTTATGGTCTCCAAAAGCAGCCTTGGCCAAGGCCATCGAAATGGAGTGTGGGGAGCCGAAAGAGAAGAATTGCTGCATGCTTTTGAGCCAATATCAGCAAATTTAACAGATATAATTGTCCATTAGTCTCAATTATTGTCAAAAAACTATTGCACAGCTGTGAGTTTCTCTCCATGGTGTAATCCATTTTGCGGTTAGCCAAAGTCTGAGTTGTAACTGCTCTGCTTACCGCGGTTTCAATCCAGTCGGTCAGCTTGGTTGGATTCTTCACTGACCGCTATTAAAAATCTGTGATACCCTAGGGCTCTGTATAATCCCATCAGCAGAAACCCTGTGTTCAGAGTTCCAAATAAGTAGATATCTTTTTAAGTCCTGCAGGGACAGAGTGGCCAGGCACATGACGCGGCACTTCTCCCAACGTGTAGCCAGCTACAAATACTCCTGCAGGGCAGGTGGGCTCCCCTGAACCTGAAAAGATGGTGCTAATTGCATTTAGAGACCAGCTGATCAAATCCATAGTTCCTCGTTTAGGGTTTAGAGAGCAAGGCAAGGAGAGTTTCAGAGAGCACTAGACAGAGGGAGCCAGCAAGAGAGATGGGGAAGGGAGTGAGAGATAGATGCGACTCCGTTCGTCATGAGCAAAACGAAAAGTGTTTGATTCTTGACGATCGTCAACTCCTTGATTACTACCGGAATTTTCCCTAACACTTTGTTGGAATAATTAATGTATGTGTCATTATACCTTCTATTTAATTGCTGAGTGGTAAAGATAGCTCAGATGATCTTTTGTACACTCTATGAGAATATGAGTTTGAATTGACTTGAATACTTGTGTGGTGTTACTGTTATTCTGACAAATGCATGTCTCCTGCTACCATTGCTTATTGTGTTGAAGCTTCCTGTGGCTGACTTGACCACAGCCCATAGTTCATTGTATTGAAACTTAATCAGGCAGGAGGAAATCTGTGGTCAATCGGAACACAGTATGTATGAACGGACCACAGAAATTCTGTATAAAAGAGGAGTCAACCTATAGAGTCCTGCTCTTCCCCTAAATCATCTCGCACGTACTCCAGCATTTATGTGTAAAGAAAAGCAGTTTCTGAACTTGTTTTTGTCTTGGCTCTACAAATAGAAATTTGTAACCTTTACCTTTGTTTTGTACTTTTTAAAAATAAATCAAAGTTAGAACTTTTCTCATGCTGAGTGAACATTGGATTTCTATGCATGGACATTGATCTTCAATTCCACAAAAATGTTGGTGAGATGCTTTTTAAACATTTTTCATGGTTAAAATATTTTTTGATCCAAATCTATGGAAACTTCGAGGTGAACATACTCGTGGGGGTTTGGTATGTAGGAACTTATTGCTTGGGATAAGGAAATTCACTACATGGGGGCTCGTCCGTGTGTTTGGGATTTGAATATTGTTGAGAATATTAATCCTGTGTTAGACTGTTAAGTGTGGACGCTTGCTTAACAGATCTTGAAACGACATTATTTAAGGCAGAAGAGGCATAGAAACTTGCGTAAACGGACCATAGGAGTACCGTGTTTCCGTAGGAGGCTAGGAGACTCTCTCTTCCTGCTCTGCTGCCGTTCGGACATACTCTGCTTGTGCTCCTCACTTCTCAATCAACTTTTCAATTTTCTCACTTTTTTCTGTTTTTAAATGTCTACACTATTTTGACAACACTATTTCTAATGCTCTAAAAGCAAACCCTAAAACAGATTGGATAAACAGAAACGGGATTCTATCAGCAGCTCACATCCCTTGGGAAGACAAACAGACTGATTCAGCTGGAGACACAGATGAGTTAAAATGCCTTTAAACCACTGCTGTGAAAAATAATGCTAACCCAGCATATCACTTCTTCAATTACTTCTTCAATGAACTGAAGTTTTGGAGACACGACTACAAGCGCTTTGTTCTCAAAGGACAGTGGATTTTAAAGATCCGGGACAAGAACCAACCACAAGCTGGTAAGCTCATTACAATTTCTCAGCATGTTATTCTGAACCCAGATCAGCGAGGAGAAAGTCCTGATCTGGCTGAAAACTGGCAATTTCAGAGAAATAGACGTAAAGGCTCTCTGTTTGGACTGGGCTCATCTACACCAATTCATCAGGAAGTGCAGCTGCAAAACAGACTTGAAACTTTAATGACTGTGGATACCAATCTATCTCAGCCTGTCAGTCAACAACCAGATCACACACACATTTCAAAAAGCAGAGGTCAAGAAATAAGCAACATCCAACTCATGTCTCAGTGGAGCCGAAGACTCTGATTATTGAGGATTTTATAATTCAGCGACTACGGAGCAAAACTATGACATATGACAATGGCATACGGTCTCCCTCATGCCATTGTGTTAGATATCAACAAAACGATAAGAGATATCCGGAGCAAGCACAAGACAAAACAACTCATCATTCATGTGGGAAAAAATTATGTAAAGAAAGTACAATAAGAGCTGCTTAAGAAGGACTTAATGGAACTATTTGACACACTTGAAAGTCTCAAAATACAGTGTTTCATAAGTGGTCCACTTCCGGAAAATGGCACAAAAATGTTCTCTCGGTTGCTTGGGCTCAACACATGGCTACAACACGCCTGTTTGTTAAGTGGTTTCCAGTATATTGATCATTTTAATGTGTTTTGGAATCAGCCAGATTTTATCACAGGGAGGCAGCTGAACAGATCTGGAGCAAGAATGCTCATGGACAATAGACTTTTTCCCTCCGCTATTAGTCTGAAAGACACAAGAGCCGTCAAATTAACTGTGGAAACACACCACCAAGGCCTTCATCACCCACTCTGCAGACGCCACCACTGAATGAGGATTATCTGACCTCCGCTAGACAAGATGAGGATCAACATTTGGATAACATGCAAAGCCACCAGGACATCTCAAGGCCACGCCACCAACGAATGAAGATAGCCACACCATCTCAAAAACTAGACCACCACCGAATGAGGATGAGGATAACCCCCATGACAACAACCAGAGTCAAGTCAGATGTCTTCAGCCCAAATAGCTCTTACTTTATTAGCGATACGGAAAAGGCCTGCTACAAATAGAACAAACATGTAAAAGAAAAGGTCTGGTAGAAATAAGAAATCAAGCAGACAAAACCTGAATAAAATAAACTGCAAGCCAGAGACCATCATATCTGAACCCACAGAAAACAGGCTACAAATAGCACTTCTAAATGTTAGGTCACTTAGAAACAAGGCACACCTTGAAAAAGATTTTATTTCACACATAGCTTAGATTTTATGTTGCTAACTGAAACATGGCTAGATGATAGTTGAAGTGGAAACATACTAAACAAGGCTGCACCAGGAAACTTCTTATATAGTCATGTCTCTCGTTCTGATAAGAAAGGAGGCGGAGTCTAAAGTATGTACACAAATATTTTTTAATGTAAACAGGTCAATCTTGGGGATTACACATCTTTTGAATATTTGAGTATAGATGCTTTAAAAGGCACCAAACGGTTACTTCTTACCACCTTATACAGGCCTCCAAAGTAGACTACAGGGTTTACCAATGATTGGAACTCCCTGGAACAAAAAGTTAAAAGTATGAAAAGACTTTGCAGGAAGACTGAAAAAAGATGGACAAAATCCTAACTTGTCATCCACCACAGCCTTTATAAAAGAGTTTTGTGCTTTTTTTTCAGAATTAATCACAGCTAGGCAAGAATTTTTCTCAAACTTAATAAATAACAACCTCAACAATACATGAACTTTCTTTGCAATGGTAGAGGTTACCCAACCCACCAAACCAGACTCCAAATGAGCTTCTGTCTGAGGATAAATGCAATGGGTTTGCTTCATTTTTCATCAATAAACTCAGTAACATCAGAAAAGGCATTAGTACTTCCCCCTGCAGGGCTGGGGCTAGACATCCTCAGCCTCCACTCTCAATGTGCACCTTTAATCTAATCGATAGCAACACATTAATAGAGACGGTTCATCAACATGCGGTCTTGACACTCTAACAACAGTTTTTTTTAAACGGTTCTTAAGAGTCTAGAAAAGGACCTCTTAGAAGTTATACACATCTCCTTCTGCTCCAGGTTTTTCCACAAATCTCTTAAAACCACAGTGGTAAAGCCACTACTGAAAAAGACAAACTTAGACAATAATGTACTGAGCAACTACAGGCCCATCTCAAATCTCCCTTTTTTAAGTAAAATTATGGAAAAGATTCTGGCAAAACAACTGATTGAAATCCTGACCTAAAATGAATACATGGATTGTATCAGTTGGGTTTCAGAGCTCATCACAGCAGAGAGACAACACTACTGAAGCTAGTCAATGACATCCAGGTAAACACAGATTCAGGAAAAGTGACTGTCCTGGTTCTACTCGATCTGAGCGCTGCCTTCGACACAGTTGGCCACAAAATCCTTCTAGATAGATTAGAAAATTGAGTTGGTCTTTCAGGAACTGTGATAAAATGTTTCAAATCATACTTAGAAAGAACAGATTTCTATGTAAACATAAGTGATTACATGTCGAAGTGGACTGCAGTGCCATATGGAGTCTCTCAAGGCCAGTGGTTCTCAATAATTTTTTGTCACGCACAAATTTTCAGTTTTGGATCACTTTGATTTTTTGTGACTTTTTTATGCTTGACTTTATTAAATGTACTTTCATTTTATTCTTTGTTTCAATGTAAAGCACTTTGAATTACTCAGTGTACGAAATGTGCTATACAAATAAACTTGCCTTGCCTTGCCTTGCCTCGTCTTGTCTTGCTTTGTGACAAAGGCGGAAGGTGAAGATGGAAAGTGCGGGTTAAAGTCTGGAGTCAAAAGTTTCCGAGAGGGGAAAGAACCAAATTTATGCCAATAACAAGCTGCGGAATATGTGGTGAATTGGAGGTATGTTCAGTCTTATGGCTAGGGCCGTCTAGACCTGCCAAGGCTTAGCTGAGATTAGCTTTTTGTGATAAACCTACATGGATTAATAAACCTGTCGTGGCCTTATAGGTGAAAGCACTGTTTGCACGGAATTTCATATGAATAACCAAGAATGTGTAATAGAAAAAGTACAAGATACAAAGAATTCCTTTAAGAACAAGGAATTGCCAATGCATGATGTTTGAGATCTGCATTGTGAATCAAGCAAAGGAGACAAAGCAGTGTGAATGTGTTTGGAAAAAGAGAATGCTTTTATTCTTTGCCGGAACTGCGAGGACTCGGGGTTTTTAAGGTTATTAGCAAAAAAGCTAATGAAAAAACAAGAAATAAGTCTCATGCCTTAGCATTTTGAAAAATACCAGAGTTTTGGTCAGACGAGATTTCAATCCTTTGAGGTCCTGGCCAGGCAGTTTCAGTACATGGCTAAGAACAGAGTTTATAGCCAAACGCTGGACTGATATAAACCCGCAAATCCCATTTGAGTGTTATGGAGTATTGGAGAAATTCCTGCTTCATTATACTGATGTTGGTCAATGAATGGATGTTATCTAGAGAGCCATCGGACTAAAGCCAAAAATCTTCTATGTGAAGGAAGATGGAGGCTATGTGGAAAGAACAGGGTATGAGGTGTGTGTGTCAATCGCTTTGAACAATGAGTGGACTGAGCTGGCAGAACCACAATTTGAAACTCAAAGAGAGAGAAAGAGTTATAACTTAGACCAGCCTCACTGTTCTAAACAGATCACAAAAGATGTTCGTGACTTAACAGATTGTGAAAGTGAAGGACAACTTTGAATCTGATTCAAAGTTGGTTAAGTTTACAGTGAAAATTATGACTTTTACTAGTAACCTAGGGGCAGTTAGGGAAATCAGTGGCATGATCCGCACCTGGGTCATTGTGGAAAAATCCATGAAACAGAAAATGGGGACATGGATTAGGAAAAGGTTAGGGAAAGCATAGGATGTTAACCTGTTCCTATTTCCTTTCAGATGGCGAATATATGTTTTAGAATGTCTGGGAGTTATAGTCATCCTGACAAACCTCATGGTGTGCACGGTAGATATTGCATCAGATAAATTTCAATTGATGCCTTGTGAGAAAGTAACTAAGACTGTTCCCTGCTTATTATGTCCCAATGGATAGCTCAAATTGATGAGACCTATTGGAATTGTGTTATTTCTAATATTTCTTCTATAGAAGCCTCTAAAGCTTATGGACCGAGAAATGGTGTCCCCTGGGAGACCATTGAACGCAACACACCTGGCTGTACAGTAACGAAAACTAAATTTCTAAACCAGTCACAAATTGTTTATTAATAATTTAATAACCTGCCCATTTCATTATTATTGATTTCACTTAAACAAACTGGATTGGAATATGACTTATCGAAATGTTACCGTTAGCCAAGAGATGGGTGTTGCTGAGGAACAAGAAGTTGCACAAGAGGGGCAAATTGAATAACAAAGAGATAGTGAAGACACTGGACTTGTTGATATGTGGCCTAAGGGACTAAATAGGAGTGTTTTGATTTATAGTGTACATCAGAGAGATCCCATAATTTAATTGGAAAAACATAATTGGATAACATGTGAGAACATGTCTGTTCCAGGGCTTCTTACAGCTGATGATAACTTTCACAATAAAGGAGTCATAGTAAATATGACGCTTGAAGGAAAAATTCACACATGGGGTAAACATTATAAAAATGAGAGAATTGGATTTAATAAGTTAAATGCAAAAAAGTACTGTAGTAAATTGATAAATGGTACAGTAACGACTTGAGATTGTACATTACATAAAAGCCAACTCTGCTTGGAACCAAAATTTGATGACAAATTATGAAAAACAAATATTTCATTTACAGAGAAGTTTCCTTATGAAAGTTGATACCAGCAGTTTAGATTCGCAACGGCATGAATGGAACTTCTAAGATGTTTTTAAAGCTGAGAAACGAAATTATAAAATTAATCATCAACTCTTAATTGGGCTAATGGTCATGGGCTAAAAGAAGAACATATTGATGTGTCTGGGATTGGCTACTTTCTAATTATAAATGTAACACAACAACAGTACCGTTCTGCCCTGCTCCTGTATATAGGGAGATAGAATAAACCTCATTAGTTAATCGGCCATTTGAGATTTTAAATTATATTTAAGCCAATTAAATACTTGAAAAATAATGTTGGTACCTATGTAAGGACAAATAGAATGACCATTTATCCTGTACATATGATGATGAAAAATGGGAAAATGGTTACTATTTGAAATTTCGCGATCCATGGCAACATGGATATTATCAGACTAAATTTCCCATTATGCCTTATCAGTATGGATTTGATAAGGATAGTAAATCGACATATGGACATATTCCATGTTCTAAAGATTAATATGAATTATGCTGGAATATGGGCATAGCAGAATTGGTCACTTTAAAGTAAAGTGATGTGTCAGGTAGAATTCATAATATAAGAAATCTTGCCTGTGAAGGGGTTTTGTTTGATAACTTAACAAATCTCCAGCTTTTACCTTTAATGAATACTGTTAAAGAAGAAAGTACAGTGACACGTTGGCATTGCCATTCTCCTCTGAAAATTTCTGATAAAATTGGTGAAAATCAAATTGCAAAACAACGTGCCATATCATCATTCTATAGATATCATAAAGACTTGGGCCTTTATCTATATCCAGTGGATGACTTTACTGAAGGAATATCCATGGGTCCACATTGGATTTTTGCTTTTGATTTCGCTGTACAAACACATCAGGAGACAGAAGCTAATCCTGTCATGTTTATTACAACTAAATTTATAGAAAGTATGGGGGAGACAATAGCTAATATAGTTACCACAGCGAGGGAATGGATCTCAGTTGGTTGGAATGTGATAACTACAAGGGCTGGTCTATTATTGACATTTGTAATCAAGGGTTTCAAATGTCTGCTATCAAGACAAATGCACAATACCCCTATAACTGCAAAGTATAGAAAGATTAGATTGGATTCTGTAACTGAATCTGGATGATAAAATGTGGAGAAACAGTAACAGTATTTTTTTGGGGGGGTCTTGCCTGTTCTTACCATTGGTGAACTAGGGGCTGCTGGGAGGGTCTAAGTAGAGGGATAACCCTTAGTTATATGGTGAGCCACCAAAAGAATAGTAGACGATGGGTGTATTGTAGTAAATTTTCAATTGTGATAAAATTTGTACAAGGTGATCTAGTCGGTTTGTTGTTTTCATTGTTGTTTGACTAGTCAGATTGAAATGAAAGATCTGTCTAGCATATGTTTTAGACATCTGGATACTGTTCTAAAACAGTTATGAAACTATATTATACCAGAGATGATGACTTTGAACAAGAAGTACTGCCTGCTGTGCTTGAAAGGATGATCAATTGCTGAGGAGCAATATATATATATATATATATATATATATATATATATATATATATATATATATATATATACTTTTGCAACAGAGCTGAGCGGTATCTCACAGCCTGACTCGAACATTATTGACAATACGTGGAGCTAAGAGATTGGGTCTGGGTGCCAAGTCTCACTGTGTATTGAATCTACATGAGTTCATTTAATTAACCAAATCCTAAAGTGTTATGCTTTGCACCACAATGTCTGATCTCTCTCTCACTATTCTATCTCAGTGAACCAATCATATACAAGAGCAACTTTTAAAATAAAGAGTTTTCACAGAAGGACAGCCTTCCAAAGTCAAAGAAAAGAACCAATCAGTTTAAGAATGTAATTTGATATTGAGATTTTGAGTATATAATGAGATTCCTCTCTAAGTTCGAGGACCTCTGTAATCAGAATTCCCACGCAGTGTGCAGTCTTTTTCTCTCAACCAGTTAAAACAATGATTGGTTTCTCTCTCTATTATTGAGTTAGTGAAGAATGTATTTTAGTTGAGTAGCTATTTTCTTTGTGATTGATCTGTACTTTAAAATGTACCGAATTAAATGTGTTTGAGGATTGAAATTGTAACTAGGTCTGAATTTGTCTATGGTTTAACTGATTAAAAAATTGACAATCATTTGTTTTGAAGTTTGTCCAAAAATCGTTATTTACCATTAATTCTGATGTATCGTTTCTGTTACCTAAACTGACATCGCACAGATAGTTGTATTGTTCAAGGTTTGTATCAGGATGCAGTTACCTGGAGCTAAAAGTTATTAGTCAAGAAGGCTTTTGTTATATTCAGATATTCTGATTAGTAAGAGCGCGTCTGAGCAACGCATTCTCTGTATGAATTATACTGCAACTTTTTACAGTATTCATAATTCATATTTGGACGTTGGGAACTCAACTCCGGAATGAGAAGTCCCAAAAAGTGACTGCATAATTGTGAATCCCTTGAACGGTTATAATACACTTATGAGATTGCTCTTGATCGTCAAAGGCTTATTGAAATTGAGACCTTTGGAAAGCGACAGTGTACAGAACCTTAAGATATGAACAAATAACGAGGCAAATTTTAAGAATCATTATGTCTTCCTATAAAAATATAATTTACTTAAGAAACTCAGATAACGAGAGAAAGAGAGAAGTAATGTGACCAAGAATAATTAATTTAATGGAGTCAGATTGAAAGGTTTTATTGGTTTAATCCAAATTATTGGGTGTTTTCAAAACATTGCGTTTCTATCTTGAGTCTCTGCTATCATTCTCCTATCTTCCTTGTTCATGTGGCCTTTAGCCAGCAGAGGGCAGTAACACGCAAATCCGCCTTCAAGCCGTCCCTAGTTACACAATTGGACCAGGTACAAGTGCGGCCTTTCAACAGAAATCGAGACTCACTAGACCAGGAAACATTTTTCCAGTCCAATTTTCCTGTCCAATTTTGGTGAGCTCGTGCAAATTGTAGCCTCTTTTTCCTATTTGAAGTGGAGATGAGTGGTACCTGGTGGGGTCTTCTGCTGTTGTAGCCCATTCGTCTCAAGGTTGTGCGTGTTGTAGCTTCACAAATGCTTTGCTGCATACTTTGTTTGTAACGAGGGATTATTTCAGTCAAAGTTGCTCTTCTATCAGCTTGAATCAGTCGGCCCATTCTCCTCTGACCTATAGCATCAATAAGGCATTTTCGCCCACAGGACGGCTGCATGCTGGGTGTTTTTCCCTTTTCACACCATTCTTTGTAAACCCTAGAAATGGTTGTGTGTGTGAAATTCTGAATTACTCAGACCGGCCCGTCTGGCACCAACAACCATGCTACGCTCAAAACTGCTTAAATCACCTTTCTTTCCCATTCTGACATTCAGTTTGGAGTTCAGGAGATTGTCTTGACCAGGACCACACCCCTAAATGCATTGAAGCAACTGCCATGTGATTGGTTGATTAGATAATTGCATTAATGAGAAATTGGACAGGTGTTCCTAATAATCCTTTAGGTCAGTGTGTGTATAATGTGTGTATATATATTATATATATATATATTATATATATATATATATATATATATATATATATATATATATATATATATATATATATATATAAAGAGAGAGAGAGTAAAGAAAATTAGATGAAGAAGATAGAGAGAATAGAGGGAGAGAGTGCAGAAGAGAGAGCTGTGAGCATTATGGTCACTGAAAGCAGACTCTTCCTGTGTTGAACAATTATTTCTTAGATCTAACAGGTTATGACTCTATTAGCTCTGTTTGCAATATTTTGGTGCTGAGCTGATTAAATATCATTAGATTATTGTTAAAGTGTAATAAAAAAATACGCGTATTTTACTATTTTATCAAAAGAAAGCATTGCTTTCCCTAGTTTGGCCATACAAGGACGCATGAAGAGAAGTATATTAAGCTTTTCACCTCTGTTTACAAGACCACTAAATTAAAATAAAACTAAAATAAATTCACCGGAACGTTGAGAAGTATTGTGTTGTAGTTTGACTCTCGGTGTAAACTTGTGTGAGACTATGAATAACATTAGTATTTGAACCACCGTTGAAGGGAAGAGAGAAAAAGTGGTGTCCAGACTGCTGTCCAGAAAACTTAAACAGTCAGAATAAAACGAGAGCAAAGCTTAGGATCCTTCAAGCTTAGGAAGGATTCCATACAGTTCTGAACACACATCCATTTAAAACATTTGAGAGCAGTCATGCGTTTGGCTTACGTATGGACTTTGTAGACTTTAAAACTCTGTAGCAGCAGTAAAGCGTCAGCAGACCCATGAGAACAATAATGATGATGCCCAGAGTGAGCCCAGCCTGGAGAGAGGGAGAGTTATTGCCTACACCAACAGGAGGCCAGTGCATGCAATGAAGAGCCAACTCACCTGTTTGATCCCCCAAGGTATACTCAAGATCGACGTCCCCATCATAGTATTCCAGATGGCGAAGCTGAGAAAAGAGAGGGGAGAGGGGGAGAGTGAGAGAGAGAGAAAAAAAAGAGAGCGGAGAGAGAGAATAGGGGAAAGAGAGAGAAAGAAGAGAGAAAAGGGAAGAGAAGAGAAAGAAATAAGAGAGAGGGAGAAAAAAAGAGGAGGGAGAAAGAAAGAGAGAAGAGGGAGACAAGAGAGAGGAGAGAGAAGAAAGGAGAGAAAAAGAAGAGAGTAGAGAAAAGAGAGGGAGAAAAAGGAGAGAGAAAAAAAGAGAGAGACAAGAGGGCAGAGAAAAAAAGAGGGGGAGAAAAAGGAGAGAGAGCGAGAGAGAGATAGAAGAGAGTGGAGAGAGAGAAAGAAAAGAGAGAAGAAAAGGGAGATTAAGAGAGATAGAGAGAAGAGAGTGGAAAGAGAAGAAGAGATCGAGAGAGGGAGAAAGAAAGAGATGTGGAAAGAGAGAGAAAGAAGAGCAGGGGATAGGTAAAGAATAGAGAAGCGAAATAGAAAAGAAATGTTAGGTATTGCGAAATGGTTGGGAAAATTTTACAAAAATAAATAATAATAAAAAACGCTCCAATCAGGAAATATCGTGATCAGCAGCAACTCAAACAATTGGTGCTCCTCACAAGACCGAGGTGGTGATGAAAAAGCATGATCATAGCTCACAAACCTGACACCAATCCCACAGTGCTCATGTATGTTGTTCTACTTCAATGTTGCCGTTCACGGTTGAACTCGAGGAACCTCTTACATTGTGATGATACTGGGGTTCTTGGGCGCACTGAGGCCCCCGTGGACTTTGAACGCTGTTCCCAATGGACTGTAGATGTAGATATCCTCAGGGGAGGGGATCACATGGTCGGGGGGAGCCTAGGAAGATAAGAAACATTACATCATTGTTTCTTTGCATTTGCAGGTCAAAGTTAACCCTCCGACCAGAACCCCAGAAATCCATGATGCAAAGTTTGGGATTTGCAACAAGGTATCTTTAAAAATACATCTTCCGATAGCTGACAAAGCACAAACTTCTTGCTGACGATGGCCAACTGTTGATGGATGGCTAGATTTAAAGTATGTTAAGCTAAGATGTCCAGCAAAAGCATATTGCCATTAGTGCCGCATAGTATATTCTGTCAGAAAACATATGAAAATCTGATTTAGAATAGACCAGACTTAAACATTAAAAGAAAGTCTTTTAATCGAACACTGTAACTTTTTATTTTTTAGACTTTCAAATGAAAATCTAGGACTTTTTAAGAACCCCTGAGAAAAGAGGGGGAAAGGAAGAGAGAAATGAGAGAGAGAAAAAAAGGAGATAGGGAGAGAGAGAGAAAAAAGAGAAAGGAGAGAGGGAAGATACAGATAGGAGGGGGCAGATGAGAGAAGAGAGAGAGAGAAAGAAGAGAGGAGAGGGAAGGAGAAAGACAAGAAAGGAGAGAGAAAGAAAGAACATCGCTTTCCAAAAATCCCAGAGAAGTCACTTGGGCCATTGAGTCGCTCCCAGAAAAAGACAATGCATTACACAAACATGAACCAATCTTGATAAGACTCAAGGAATGTTTCTGTTGAGGGAACAATACTAAAAAATGATAGAAACGTCTAACAATGCAAGATCATATCATACAGCAGCTTTAACATTTTTGATGTTTCGACTGTTTGAGATGGCGCGCCTCATTTTGTTCTGTTAATATTATTCTTAACTTAAAAATGTATTCCAGTAGAGCAACATGGGGAAAATTACTCATTATTCATTCTTATCCGATAGGATGACGCTGTAAATAATGCAACAAAAATGAACAAAAAGCCCTCTGTACTGATAAAAAGCTGAATTGTGACTGAGAATTTGTGACTGAGTAACTACGTTTAGACAGGCATTACTCCTAAACCAAACTCATAAATACATAAGCTACATGAAAACCACTGCATAATTTGAATGACGCGCTGATAAAATCTCAGAAACGTCTGTGAAAGGAGCTGTGAAGCATGTTAAAACACTGAGCGAGCTCTCAGAAAGGAAGTGTTGGCTTTTTTCTTTCACACAATTACCAAATCGATCTTTTACACACAATTTTAAAGGTGGTAAACGCATGACCATAAATTCCTACTAAATGAAAATCTGATCCGAGAGCACACATCAATCCATGATGTAACAGACTAGACCTTCCAGTAAAGCGCCTGCAGTCCTTAGTTAAACAAATCAATTGCAGTCACCCCAACAAATACAACCCCTCCGAGGCTTCAGGGACCTGTACCATGAATGTGGCTGAACAAACTCAGTATTAGCGGACCGGTTTCGACTTGACTATACCTTTCAATTAGGCTTAAGCGGTACCATGAAGCAGTTAGTCAACTTTCTTTGTTGAGTCAGGCTTTGACCCTAAAGTTCTGATTGTTCACAGGCACGTGAACCTAAAAGTCTGACGTAAGCACCAAAAAAGCAATCACGATGAGCATGGATAGAGCAAGATCAATGTATTCCTCTGTGGAGGAGGAGCGAGAGATTATAGTTCGAAAATACAATGTCTAAACCAATAGTGGGCCAGTATCGTTGTTGACATGAGACTCTTAACGGGCAATGAAAAAAAATATCGCCTTTAAACTACTCTCAAAGTTGAGTTGGTAGCTGGGTCTATACTACGTAGCTTGATGTTTGGCGTGGAGTCTCCGTACCGGTGTGTGTGCCTACTGTGAAGTTTCCACATCAAATGCTCATGAATTTGGGTATGTTGAGGATTTAAACTGCCTCCGTGTCCGTGACATCAGCGTATGTACGAAGAGTTTTCCTTCAGCACGCATTATCAGCTGTGCATTGATGGAGTGACCAACAATGTGTAAAGTGCTTAATACATTTCTTGATTAAAAATGCTTGTGGCTTTGTTTAAAGCTTTAACATAGTTAATAGTTTTTACGATTAATTTAAACTCAAAAAAATAAACTTATTTTTCATGCATTACTTATTAAAGCATTCCATGAGCATTGTTGATGATGGATAACGGGACACATACAATAAAATATTTTTGCCCATAAAAAATGTAAATAAATACATTTCTAACTTTACATTGTTTAAAAAAAAAAAATTAAAAAATTAAAAAAATAAATAAATAAAAAATCGCCATATAAAAATGTAGATCCCTTTCCATTTGATATGCAATGTTCTCAAAAGAGTAAAGATATAATTAAAAAGACTTAAATGAACGTTATATTCATCAATATCCACATACAAAAAAAAACTTTATGTAAAGTTAACTTGGAGTTAAATCTCATTAACGAGCTGTCATTAACAAATAAAAACACGAATAGCTCCCTTCAGCAGCGACAGTCTCAACGACTTGATCCCAAGCTCTGTCTTTGGCTAATAAGTCTCTGGCTAATAAATTACTTTTGGTTTCTGAATTTTGAGGATGAGGTGCGTCTCGTCCATCTGTTTGGGGTCCTGTGTGTGACGACACATCCTGCACCAACATCATGTACATATACGCAATTCACATCTTTGTCTTTGTTAAATTAACTAAAAGTGCACCTAAAACGTATAAATTGCATATACACTCTTGTTATTTTTTTAAATAAAAATAATAGGCTTGTGTCACAGTAAAACTGTGGTTGCTGTCAAGCCAGAAAAAAAATGTTGGCAAAAAATTGTGTGAATGTGCAAGTTATACAAGCACATTCTGTATCACTGTGTACAATGCGTGATACGCATTTGATAACAGTAGCATATTTTTGCCATGTTAATCCAAATGGCTTTTTTTGTCTGTTACTAAAAACACTTGCCTACGAAGTGCCCGTTTAACAATTTAAGCAGAAATATGGACAGAATTGGGAAGATAAGGTGAAGCCCATGCTACAGACACTGGTGTTGCATCACTTAAAAGTTCCTTTTATAACCTCTGATGGGATGAAAGCTTGCAATCTCGATTCCAGAACAGAACCTGCCCTGGAGCAGGTGAGCAATGTGGAGTAAGTAACCAGAGTGACAAAGATTGATTAAATCCTACATCCTTTCATAGTGCCCAAAACCCAGGATTGGTGCAAACTAATCCTAAAGTTATCTGTCTTGCCATTGAATCTGGCTTCATGGTACAGGTCCAGACAATACCAAGATTTAAGGATGTGTTTATACGAACCAAAAGCCTACTTCGTTTTGTTAATTGGAACCCCAGCTCTGGAACTCTCTGCCTCCTCTTTTCTGTCTGAAACTGAACTGGGACTTTTTGAAAGCAGGTTTAAAGACCCACCTGCTTAAAGCAGCATCTGTGTTTAGAGCAGTGTTTGTTATTGGATGAGTTTGTTTCTGAAATTAAATGAGAAGACGAATGGTATTTGATCCCACAAAGATGAATATCATAATGGAAGAACTCTATAGACATTTTCCAACAGTTTCTTCTAAGGTCAAAAATCTTTCTTATGGATTCTGACCTTTGTTTATCCAAACAAACAAATTCTGCAGTAAAGAGTAGTTTTATCAACTCTGTGTTATCTCCAAGTTAAAATCATTTTGATCTTTCAGTGACCTGGAGGCGGTCATACATGCGGCACGTAATCTCACACCTATATGCTGCCAAAAATGCTGCCACTAAACTACTGAGCAGGGAAATGGAGAATGAAAACATGACCATATTACAGCAATTTTAGCTGCACTACACAGGTTACCAGTGGGTTACAGAATTAAATTTAAAATTATTTTCATTGTTTTTAAAGCCTTAAATGGTCTCATATGTCACACAGCTGCTCACTCCTCTAAAATCCTCGAGGGTTCTCCGTTCCTCTGATCTGGAACTCCTAGTGGTCCCACACACTCAATTGAAGACGAAGGGGGACAGAGCGTTTGCAGTGGTAGCCCTAGCCTGTGAAATGCATTGCCACTGGAAATGGAGCTTTGAGGCTTTTAAGTCCTGACTAAAGACCCACTTTCAGCCTACTGTGCAGACACTTTAAATGTGTGGTGCTGAGTATTTGTGAATGTATCCTAAATATGCTGTTTATTAACTGTTTTGTAATGCTGTGGTTTTTATTGCTTATGTTTTTAGTTTATTCTGCCTTTTAAACCGTATTTTGTCTTGTTTTATGTTCAGCCC
The DNA here is from genome assembly GCA_900490495.1 of Danionella dracula. Classification (NCBI taxonomy): domain Eukaryota; kingdom Metazoa; phylum Chordata; class Actinopteri; order Cypriniformes; family Danionidae; genus Danionella; species Danionella dracula. The sequence goes on from UELW01000334.1 coordinate 19,527,496, forward strand.
TTTAGTTCAGCAATGCGGATTGTAAATGTGCTCTATAAATAAAATGTACTTACTTACTATGACTGCAATGACACAAATATGTACCAAAACTGTAAAGACGTGAAAAGCATTTGCACCAAAAGTCTATCTGAGGAGGCTGTGAGACGTCCGTAGTATTGGACTCGACTACTCAGCACCGCAGCTTCAGCAGACACTCTCTTCCTAACATCATCGTCCACGATATTCCTGGGCTCCACATGGAATGGTCTGAAACACAGAGAGACCCCATCAAAGACCTTTGCTTTATTTTTTCAGCAGTATGAAACGTTCATGATTGATTGTGTCTAGAAATTTGGGTGGAGACTATTTTAGTAAAAACGCAACATGCTTTGTGTTGTGTTTCCACTGATTTTCTGAGGCAAGAGAAGGACATTTAATTTATAAACCACATTTTCTTACACATTGTCATTTCAAAGTGCTTTACAAAATAATAAAACTGTTCAAAGATAAAATAGATCAGAGATAAAAGCAATGAAAACATAAGACTTAGATTTAAACAAAAACATAGACTACTTTAGACTCTTTCGCTTAGAGTTTATGGCTAGTCGATAATTCAATATCGATAAATATTGTTGATATACATTTTCTTGATAAGGCGATATAGGAAGGTTGTAACTTCTTAATCAACTTGTTTAATGGCACTTCTGGGTTCCGCGTGCATTTATACATTTTTATATTAGCTAGAATTGATTAATTAAAAATTAACCAATTATATCCATACATTCTGTGAATGTGCCAAACTACAACTGTATTGAGAGGCAGTAAAAAAAGAAATCACTAAAATTATTGGATGTGATGTAAATATGCAGCCCTTAATATTTCTTCTGGATGGATTTTTTTTTCTAAATATTCCACAACTCTACATATCTGTCTAATGGCAACAACAAAGACTATTACCGTGAACTGGATGAAGACAAGGGAGCCAGCTTTGATAGAATCGACACAAAGACTGAAGCTGATATATATACACGATATATATAAATGATGACAGCAGATCTGCAGCTAATGATGGATTTGTATGTGTATGTATGCAAAGTATGTTCAATAAAAATACAGTTTCAAATAAAAAAGATAAAATTTGGCAGTAACAAAGTTGGATTTTTTTTTATTAATTGCCGAATTCACGTAAATTGCAATACAAAAGATATATTAACATTTTACAAAATTATACAGAAAAAAATAAATAAATAAAATAAAGTAATAACAATGAAAACCCTTGCTCCCTTGCTCCCTTTCCTCAAGTCCTGACCCCTCAAAGTAGATTTCCAGCAAAGCAAATTCTCAGTCTGGCAGTTCCTGAAGATTAACAAAGTTGTTGGATGAAAAAAATATTCAGAAACAATTTAAGCTATATTCCCTCTCATACGTGCAAGGAAAGAATGTAGACAGAAGCATTTTGTGTAGCTAAAATAAAACAGGTTTACCAGACTTGTATAATGACATTAAGTTAGGAAACAACTATCACCAGGTCTACTAAAACATCCGGGTTAAAACCCTCTTCTCGAGCATCGGTTTCTTTAGTAGTTCTCAGTTATGTGTTCTACACTCATGGTAATTTACGGTTCTAGCTAATCGATTATTGATTAATCGAGCTTATTTAACACTTCTGAGTAAACACTACACATTGGCCTCTGTGAAAATTGCACACTTCTGTAGCCTTGCGCTGATCCCTATGTGAAGCTCGACGCACGTCTCTGAAATGTTCGCAGACCACGAACTCCATGATTGCCCAAAGTGCAGCAGAGCATGCACTTTCACTCTCTTTCTTGGCTTGCGCTCCATGTTGACCCTTTAACACCGGATGTGTCGCCGGTGACACAATAGCGACATGCGCACTTCAAACTACCATAGCTCTGGTTATTTTCAAACTACTGAAAAAAATTTCAACGGATTCTGAAAGCTGAGAAACCACTCTTTCGACTGATATTACATTCATTACGGTAATGGCAACATTGCTTGTGTTCCAGGGGTGGGAAATTTGTGGAGCATAGGAGAGCGGTGACCGATGAGGGATTGATTAGGTGTAAATAACTTTAGAAATACTGTAGTAGTGTTTTAGAAGCGATTTCATTCAAAATATTAAATTTTTATTGTATATAATAGTATAGGCATTGTTTTCATTGTGGTAATATGTTTATTAGCGTTAGATTTAACTACTTTTTTATACCATGTTTGCACAGAAAGTGTGTCTTTTCTTTATTTTTTTCTTCGTCATCTTCCGCTGTTTGTTTGTCATACTTGATGTTCGATTTCAGTGACAAAACATTTATAAATAGTGGAGAAAGATGTCAAGACGATCTTGACATAAAAGTTGCTTTTTTTCCTGTGAGTTTTCGTTCAAAGTTCATGAGGACAGCCTCTGGGAGATTTGCGAAAGAGGACAGCAGCAGCAGTCACCATCTCAACTACAGTAAGTGATACAGTTTTTATACACAGATTTATACAAAGCTCTACAACAATGTTTTCCAATATATAGTGTAATTTGTCTAATTGACGTTATAGAATATTGCTTTATTACTGCTCATGTTCTTGAAATCAAAAAGATATTGCTTCATTCAATATTTTTATTTGATCTAATTATTATATCTTTTTATTTTTTATTTAGCTCATTTTTGTGTAGAAACGCAAGTTTTTTTTACAAATCTTATCTAATTTTATAATATTTTCTAATCTAAACTTACATTTCTTTAGATTGTTCTGATGAAGGGGAATCCTCCTGAGGGGTGGAGATGATGTCAGTGGCAGAGGCCGAAGCTTTAGGGACACAAAAAAGCTCCTGTACTTATGTAAATAAAACACCTTGTGAAATGGACACTGAAAGCACTATCCAAACAAAACTGTGTTAGTAAATGTAAAACAGGTACATTTCTGTAATATCAAAAGTCTTGTTGATATACATTTATAGCTGTTCAAAAAGAGAACCTTGATGAAAATTCAAATCCGCTTTTTTACTTTTCTTGTTATTACACACTGTTCTGAGCATTTATAACATAATAATACATATTGTTTACCAGATTTTGAAAGTTTTATTTAATCTGAAAAGAAAACCTGCAAAAGAACATTTTATGACAAAAAGATTAAAAACAAGACAAGAATAGCAGGCAAACTATTATAATTACAGTCTCATTATAGGGGTTTAAGGGTTAAACACTGGATAATGAAGTAAAACATTGGAGACAAAGTAAATAACCTCATTGCAATCACGTCATGTTGTGAAGATCAGTTTAGAGCCAGAGCTTTGACAGAAGCAGCATATGTATATCAGAAGTTATAATTATACCATTTATGAGAAGGTAAATATAACCTTTTTGTTAGCATCTGTGTTGGGTTTTGGTTTGCAAGCAGTTGGTATTCTTATCACAGCTATATTGATCAGTGCACAGATAGCAATGGCCAATTCATAGGTTTAATGCACAACTATAAATCCGGCTTGAGCAATCAGTGATCAGCAGGATCCAATCGGAACAAATCATCTCCTCAGCTCACCTCAACAAGAACAAAAAAAAAATCCCTGTTGAGGGGACAGAACATGGTGGAAACGACCCCAAAAGCATGCCAAGTTGAGCTGTTACTAAAGAGCTCGTTGGAAAAGTGGTAATAGTTTCCGAACAGTAAGGTTCAGATCTGAATAAATCATCCACGCAGACTACTGTTGATCCTAATATTGAGAAAACTCTTTTAAAGTGAGACAAAGCAATCCTGCACAAACACAAGAAGCTCTTTTAAACTGAATAATGTGAAGAGTGTGCTGTTAAGCTGCCAGAGCAGATCTTTGCTTTGAAGCACACTACACATGACAACAGATTTTGACAGTGTTTGTGAAATACCAGAAGAGCTAATTCAATCCTTCCTGTGGCACTAATGATTCCAGGAACGGAACAAGTGGTGAAGAATATTTGCATTTACATTGTGCAAACAGCAACATCCATTTTGAAATGTGTTTCCAAAGATTTCACATAATTGGTAGAGTCAAATAACTTTGCAGTGTTATAAAATTCATTTAAAGAATAATGGAAAAATAATTACTTCAGCAGGCCTTATTGGTTGCTATGGTAAATATTTTGGTTGCTAGGGAGAGGTCAATGACATCATATATTCAGTTTGTCACCATAAGGGATGCAGGCCAACACCCACAAATTCCAAACGTTTAGCTTTCAAATGTTCAAAGGTTGATAGGTTAGACATTTGTGCTGCAATGGAGTGGTGAATTAAATATCTTGTTACTATAACAAATTACGGCCAAAACACCCACATATTCACAATTTCCATTTTCTAAAAGTCTAAATTTTATAAGAAAGTTAAGATTGACATTTTAGTTGCTAGATCAACATTTTGGTTGCTAGGGTGTGATGAGTTATGTCAGTATTCAGCTTGTGATTTTAATGACATAAACAAACATCCAAATATTCATGATTTTTATTTAAGTCTAGACATAGATATTTCAAGGTCGATGGGGTAAACATTTTGGTTTGCCTCCTCGGAGTGGTATGTAATGACAATATTAAGTTATCACTAAAAGGGATATAAACAAACATATATATATGGTCATGATTTTTTATTTTCTAAAGTCAAGATAAAGAATGCTTAAAAGAGCCAAAAAGCTGGAGGTTATCTCCAGGGGCAAATAATAGTTCACGTATCACTAAGAATGGCACAACCTAAGCTGGACACCCCTTCCTACATATCAGACCAGGCAACCACCACTTAGCATGGCTGAGATGGATTCAGCACTAAGGTTATAGTACCTGGCGAAGGGGTTGGGTGTCGACCAAGCAACAGCCTTGCAGATCTCTGCCAACAGAGCACCTCTTACCAACGCCCAGAAGGCTGCAACAACCCTGATAGAGTGGGCTCTCAACTGCAGGGGTCAAGGGACATCCAACGCTGTGTATGTGGTAGAGATGGCCTCCACTAGTCAGTGGGCCCACCTCTGTTTGGAGACAGCCTTCCCTATCGTCTGCTGTCCTCCAAAGCATACAAAGAGCTAATCAGAACTTCTAAGGTTCCGGGTCCTTTCTATATAGATCCTCAGCACTCAAACTTGGCAATTGGGACCAGGGGCTGATGCTGCCTCCTCTCCGAGCAGAGCATGGAGGTTCACTACCTGAGTTTTAAAGGGGATGGTAAGAACCTTGGGCACATATCCAGGCCTGGGCTTAAGAAAAACGAATATCACCAGGCCAGGAACTTTAAGCAGGTCTCATCTACAGAGAGTGCCTGCAGATCCCCTACCCTATTAATCGAGGCTAACGTGACCAGGAGCGCTGTCTTAATTGACAGAAAGCTGGATGGAATAGAGGGTCTAACCCAGGGATCGGCAACCCGCGGCTCTGGACTCACATGCGGCTCTTTAGCGCTGCCCTAGTGGCTCCCTGGAGCTTTTTCAAAAATGTTTGAAAATGGAAAAATATGAGGGAGGTAAATATATATATTTTTTATATGGTCTCTTTAGGAGGACAACAATTCTTAATGCTTTCCAATGCTGTAAAAGTGAGTAGAATAAATATTTATTTTTAACATTTCTGTCACAGAAGATTTGCGTCATAGCCTGCGACACACATTTCTATCAGCGGGGTGGGATGCTAGGCAGGGGGCTGTCGTAAACAAACCGTTGGCTGTGTGATGGGTCATGGATCCCAAAGGGAAAAAGAGAAAAGTAACTGAAGAACAAAGGACTCAACGTTTCATTGCATTCATTGCCAATGCGGAAGGATTGCCTGAATGTTTGCTCTGTAGTAGGAAGTTGTCAAATAACACGAACAGTTACATGGAAAGACATTTCCAGGGAAGGCATGCACGTATTTAGTACCAAAGTGGCTCTTTTTATAGTGAATTCTTTTTTTTTTGTCAGTATATATTTTGAATGACACTTATAGATGTTATCAAATCAAACTTAAACTGTATTAATTTGATTTTATATACTTTATCATTTCAAAAGGCTGCAGTTTTATGTCACTATTTGTTGCCCAGATAAGGGGCACATTATACACGTTCCATGTTGATGTTTTTTGGAATCCTCAAAATAAAAATTACATAAAAAATCTGATTTCTTGATAGCATTTATTCAATTTCATCAAAGCAATGAAACGTAATTCGTTAATATTGTAATGAAGTTAAGCTTGAGGCAGTATTGTACAACAGAGTAGTCACGTGGTGCGTCATTCTCTACAAGATGCACTGCAGAGAAAAATAAACATTTAATAATGAAGGCTCATTATGTATTTGTAGCCAACTTAATCATTTTTATAGTAGGCTAATATAGATACATACAGCATGTGTTCAAGTTCAAGTCAAGTTCACTTTCAGTTGCCCTGGATGCCATGCTTGCAACGGAACTCAAAACTTGAGCCAAAGTTGGAGTGGTCTCATATGTAATAAGCCAAGCGTAATAACCACTACTGTGGAAGCCATATGCCCCAAGAGTCTCTGGAAGTTCTTCAGAGGGACCACTACTCTTGTGCAGACACTGCCTTAAGCAGGCTCAGGGTGGGCTCTAGAGAAAGCCGTTCTCAAATGTTCAACAAGTTTAGCTCCATACCTAGAATATGCTCTTGCCAGGGGTTAGACAGCTCTTTTCAAAGTTGATCCGGCTGAGGTGGCATAAAACTGTCTTTGTGGCGAATCAACTGGGACAGCGTCTGGGACAATATCAGCCAGCCGTCCAAGTAAGCCAGTATTCAAACCTCTTCCCGTTCCGTATTGGTGGTTCAATGTTCCTCTCTAACCTATCCTCATCATTCATCTCATCCTGCAGCTGATGCTGATCACTTGTTTTTTGTCTGTGTTACAGTTTTCTAACCGATTTTTTCAGGTCCTGTCCAGCGAACTGTCCGTTGATGGATTTAAAGTTTGTATGTTCTTTATGCTGGGGAGGTGATTAGCGCCTGCCTCAGTCAGCGAGAGTCCCCTCACAGAGGGAACTCCTGTTTACTCTACCTGATCCTCACGACGACTTTGTGAAGCTGCTTTGAAAGCAATTGCTAAAGAAGCGCTATATTTATTGATTGATTGATTAACGGTACTAAAGCCGCCTCAATTACCTTTGTGAAGGTGTGAGGGGACAGAGACAAGGCGAAGGGGAGGACGCAGTACTGATACACTCGACCTTTGAGGCCAAACCGAAGAAGGGGTCTGTGGAGGATAGCGGACGCACCCAGGGAGCGGGACTCTGCTCGACTCCTCTGGGCGCCGGAGATATGCACTCGTCGACCTTACGGGCGGGAGCTACAAAGCCTCCGGTGGTGGATTGAAAGTACTCCAACCTTGCCTTAAGTGCGCTGTCGGACAATGTGCACTCCACACAGTCTGATCCCTTAATCGCTGCATCAGAATGTCTACGCCCAAGACAATGATCGTAGCTATCCGTCAATGCAATCAATCCACCGTATCCAACAGACTTGCACGGTCGTGACACATTTGGAACAGGCTACAAACAGTCGACTGGCAAAACAAGTGCTCTTCTAAGAAAAAAGGAGTACCACTAGTTGGTGGAAGGCAGCGAAAGAGCTGAAGTCTGGGGCATGCAGTGGTTCCAGCCTTCTGAATCTGACCGAAAAATCTTGCTGGTTGCTTTCGACTCACCAGATCTCCAATAATCCCCACACAAGGTACTAATCCACTTTTTCTTTGTGGTTTCATTTACTGAGTCACTCGCCTGTCGAGAGTAGGCTCCAGTAAACAAACAGGAAGAGCTTGTGTCTGGTTTATGAGGGACGGCGTGATCACGTGACCATCAGCCCTTTCACTGATTGGCATTTTTGAGATAGTGTGGAGATAGTGGGGCACTCCTAGCGAACCTTTCCATAGTCATCACCAACATAAGTCATAGTGACCGACTGATGGGGAACTTTTTCACAACGACGAGGTGATATCACTTCTCAAAGGTTACTATGGTAAAGGTTTGGTTGCAAGGCAGTGGTCAGTGACCTAATAATGCTCAGATTGTCACTGTAATGAATTTAAATAAATACAAAAACGTTTATGATTTTCTGAGGTTGACCTACAGATATAACAGTTGCTAGGGTAACCACTCTCTATGCAAAGAAACTGATTCTGAGGTTAAGATAAAGTCTGAATAATGTCATGAATAATGTTTGGCTTACTTCTCAAGAAAAACATATATAAAACCCAATAAGTGAATTTTAACAACACCATGCATATTAGTTTAGTTTACAGAAATAGAGAAAACGAGCGAGAAAGTACCTCCTTTGTTTGGGGTCGAGTGAATCGGTGTAGTACTCTCCAGTAGACACAGACCCTAGCAGCGGTTTACAGTCCTCGTCCATGATGCTCTGCTTAAATTAAATCAGCATATCCTAAACAAAAGACCAAATCAGATCTTAGTGTGACCAGTCACGAAGAGGCTCCTGTGAAGAACAACACCTTTCATCTGAGGATGTAAACTAAGGTCCTGATTTCTGTAATAAGTCAGACAAGTTGCTTTGTCCCTTGATTACAAGTCACAACAGGACACATGCCACAAACAGACGTTAAAGCTAACCCTCAGAACAGATAGCAGCAGACATTCCTGCCCAGCGGATCACATGAACACGTTGAAGTATCCTTGCACTCCAGGGGAACACAACGGATTTAAAATCCATGGTCTTCCAGGAGCCATTAAAGAAGTTCCGTTTCAAGATGATAATACAACTCCACTACCTCGTTTATTCTTGTATGTAAACTTTATGAAGATTGAGAATAAAACCAGTCTATAAATAAACCCTCAAATAAGATTTTTTAAATTAGCTTTTGCGTATGTATGAACTCAAAATCTGCCTTAAAGGATTCCTATGATGTAAAATTAATTAATGGAAGGAGTTTATCCATAAATATGCTCATGTTTAACAGACTTAAAACACGTATAGTTTTAATGGTCCAATTTTTTATTTAATTAAGCCCAATTTTTGTGTGTTTTTGTTCAGATTACAAACAAAATGTGATTCGTATCGGTCCTGTGTAGAAAACGCAATCAACATTTTTTTTTTTATTATTATTCCGGAAGTCATTGCGGGCACTTTTGAGTACCTGAAAATTAACGAAAAGTCCCAGATTTTTGCACACAAATTTAATAAAATTCTGTTCTCAAAACTGATTAAAAAATGACTCTATTGTGCCACCTAATGCGTTTTAACAGCTGTTCCGCAACCAGTTTGTCGTACGCAAATGAAATTTGGTACACATGTCTAAAGTACCACGCTGCAACTTTTACTAATATTAAGCCTATTTACAAAATCGTCAGGAGGTCAGATATTTCGCAAAAACCTCTAAAAATGGGCGTTTTTCCTCGTTCTACACTGTAATGAACTCCTCCCACAGATTTTATCTAAACATCTCTAAACTTCTTGAATATCATCATAAGGCATCCGGCACATGATATTGAGAAGCTTTTTTCAACTATCAGAAAGTATGTGGTCGTGGCGGCGGGCCAATGTCCAAATTTTGACTTCAAACAGGTAGTTAATATAACTTAGGCATAGAATATCCGATCCGGCTCAAACTTGTCTCATTCTCATCATAGTCCAAGCCTAAAAACAGGCGTATGACAACGAACATTATCTGTCATAGTGACACCTTGTGGCAAGCATTGAAAGCCTGTTTTTTTTATTTTTATAGTTTTACGCTTCTATTTCAGGCAGTGTATTGCACACACACTTAAAACTTGTCGCATGTGTAAAGGACCTTAAGACCTACAAAAAAAAAAGTCAAAAGTCGAGCTTCGAAACTGGACAGAAAACCAGATATTTTAGGTTTTATGTAAAAAATATAAACTTCATACTTTGACGAACTCCACCTAGGTGAAATGTCTGATCCATCTGATATTTGGTGTGGTTACTCATAAGGCATGAGGGAAAAAAGTTATCAAAAGCTAAACAGTACGTCCAATGGTCTTGGGGTGGCGCCCCAGCAAAGTTCACCCAAATGTGCAAAAAAAATACATATTTTGGACTGTATCTCCGTTCAAGTTCATTCAATTTCAACAAAAACAGCCTGGCATGATTATCCATGTCAGGCGGAAAAAAAAGGATATGCATCAATGTGACTGCGCTCCAAAACTTGGCTCTAAAGCGCTTCCTTCCTGCCCCCTTAAATGTGACGAAAATCTTGTTTTTAACTGTTTTGACCCATTGAACATGTTAGAAAGCCCACCTAAATTTGTTCGAAGGTCATGCTCAATAAGTAAAATAATTGAACACTGTCACTGAAATTGTATCTTGGATGACAGCACTGCAGCGCCCCCTTGAATGCGAAAAAAAGCTTAACTTGCAATTTAACGAACTCCTCCCAGGAAAATTTCCATATCGAGCTGAAATTTAGTCTGCTGACTGTTAAGGCATTTGGGACCAATAGTTATCAAAAACTGTAGCACCTTAACGAACTTGACCTTTTTTTTTAAATGTGTAGGGCTAAATGGATTTCTTACTGTAGCACTCACATTTTTCTAGAATTTCAAGCCTACCGTTCTGACCAAGTTGCTATGCTTAAGTGACGATACGCTTATAATGCCTGTGTATATTTGTGGCTGTATCTCCCACATACTTCATCCAAAGTACAAGAAAAAAAATTAAGCATGAAAATCTTGTGATTCGTAACAGATTGATATGCTATTATTATGCTTATCTTATGACACTGACTCTTGTTTTTATACCAGTTGTTTTGGTAGCAATATAGATCATCTTTACGTTTAAAGCTTTGTATTGTTCGGTACTTGGTCAAGTGCCTTTTCACCTTGTTTCGAGCTCTTGACAGCGACAAGTGAAAAAACTTGAAAGACCAGGAGGCGGTGCCTTTGCTCTGGCGGACGGATCGTGCGACAGTCCTCCCATCGAACCTTGCAGCTTTAATTTCAGTTAATTTTCAATCTGAGATGCCATTGTTTCAACCAATCATATCAAAAAGAAAGGAAGGAAGAAATATGTATTAGTTCTATTCGTCACTTTCGTGCCACAGACTGCTTTCAGCTCGGTTATCAGCCATGATTGATGTTAAACTTTCCGTACACACACAGAAATGTGATGTCTGTCATCGTACAACGATGTAAAACTAGGATAAATGCGACCTGGCTGTTCAAACTGAGATCACATGGCAAAAAATCTGATATGTATCAGGAATATGATTCAGGAATTGAGCTGTTTAGACCTGATATCAGAAACAGGTCACATATGGCAAAAAAAATTGGATTTGTTTGACTTTGGCATGCAGTCTAATGAAAACCGTCATCTTTTGGCAAACCAAAACACATTACTTTCATTGTTTATAGATGGGTCTGCTACAGTTAACTTCCAGGTCAGTCAGAACATAGATTCTTCACTGAGATGAGCTGCATTAGTGCTTTATCAGATTGGTTGGGCATTGCTACCGCTATTGATTAGTTTTAGCGGTGATTAGGCTGATTGGTTAATGGCCAGGGCGAGTTGTTTTGCGTTGTTTTGTGTATTACACAAACATGCATGATGTTGTCTAAATATGACGAGGCATATTTTTGTTGAGGAAACAACACTAAAGGATGCCAGAAATATCTGAAAAGATGAGTTTCAATGATCTGGCATGTTTAAATAGAAATAAAATTCAAACCATAGAAAAACAAATAGATATTGAAAACATCAGCGTAAAAACAATGTTGCTTTATCAGATTACATCAAAAACATTTTGGGTCTGTTTTCACTTGAAAACTAACGCGATGTTGGGTAGTCTGAATACATGCTTTATGTAAACAACAAGAACAACCCAGTAAACGTTATGATATATTTAAAAAATATGTAAACAAATACAACTCACAAGTCCAGCACATAAAATAAAACCTTGCAGTCAGCTGGACACAAATTTAAATCTATAAGTAGATTCAGTTACCTGGTTCGCATGGCTTTGGCTAACAAAACATGTTCTTTGTAAGCATTTAAACCGCTTTTCTGTTACTTTATTACAGTGCAAACTCAAGTACCAAAATGCCCACCTCAGCAATTTCTCTCATCTCTGCTTCGAGATGACTGATGTCATGTGACATTAGGTGTCCTTATAGAAACAGTCCCTTCAGTAAACACTTTCATTTCAGTCAAAAACTTAAGTAGTCTCTTCTCACTTAACACGTGCGAGGTAGGAAGAAAGCCGTAAATAAGAACACGCATTAATTATAGTCTTACATTACAAATACATGCATATAATTTTCATAAATACCATCACAGACGTGTCCTCTCAAATTAAAACAGTTAACTTATCCCAACAAACTCCTCATAACCAAATCCTACGTTAAGTGGTTTAACGTCAAGTTGTTTACGTCACAAATACTTCCTATTTTACGCGAAAGTAAGGTGGACAGCTAACTAAAATAGCGAGATTAAATTAAACTTACCCGCTCCTAAAACTAACAGCCAGGGTAAGGCGAACAATGTTTTGAAAAAGGAAAGTCGGAACATACCTTTACGCTGCCGCATGGGAGTGGTAGCGCCAATTTCACAGGAACGCAACGCAAGCGGAAGCGACAAACGGGTTAAAACAACAACACTAACCACAATGCGCAGCAAGAGGACCTTCCCCCTAAGCGGCAGGAACTGACCGCATAAAAAATCTAAGTTTTTTTGGATGGACAAACAATCCTTTATGAATATAAACCTCGATACTAGTGTATTATTCAACGTTTTTGATGTTATGCTTTATTTGACCTCTTCTAAGGTAAACAAGAACATCTTGTTTTGTGCAACTATTGATCCTTGTTGGAAAGTTCCACGTTCACAAAGTAAAATGGACTTGAACTAAGAAGGCAACCAGAACTCTTGAACTACTATCTGAATAAAATTTACTGATGAACTGTTAATAGAGTAAGGTTTCAAAATGTATTACTTTTTGTTTCTTTTGGCTTATTGCGTATGATGAATGTAACTTAAGAATTTTCATTCCAATAAAAACAAGACTGCATCAAAATAAGGTGACTACATTCAATAAATAATAAAGATTTTACGGTGGTTAAACCTGTGGTTATTTCATAAATGGGTGAAATCGAATAATTTAAATCCGGAAGTCGGCCATGTTGGAGGTGAACAACACTTAAAATGGTTTCATTGATTAAAAGTGGTTAGCCATGATTTGTTCACATCTTTTATGAAAAGCTTTATTTAAAATCGCTATTAACCATTTTAAGTGATGAAAGAACATATTCAATAGTCATCAGTTTTTTTTAATTAACATGAAGCACAAAATATAGTTAAAAACACAAATAAAGTCAGTACCGTTCCTTCAGCCATATGATATTATTACCAGCACCCAGAAGGTAGCGGTAATGTACCATACATAAGGATGTAAACCACCGTAAAACTTTATTCGCTGTTCGCCATAATTCATGCTCCACACGTTACAGAAGCAAGGTTGTTTGCTCGCTTTTATGAAAAGCTTTATTTAAAATCGCTATTAACTCACGCAACTATAAAGATTGAGAAGTTTCAACTATAAAATTCATGATTTCTCACGATATCGAAAGGTGTCGACTCTGAATTGTCCTGTCAGCTTTAAAAGTTCATAATAAAAAAAACGTAATGGCTACTTTCGTAACCCCCGTTCCCCGAATAGGGAACGGAGACTTATGTCGGTGACGACTATGGGAAGCTCCACTAGGGGCGCTCTACTCATTCCACACTGTTTTCAAAATGGCAATCAGCGAACACGCTGATGGTCATGTGATCACGCCGTCCAGTGACACTCTTCCTGTTGTGACGCTGGAGCTGTACTCACCCCCTAGGCAACCAGACTTACTCACGACCTTACGGTTGTGGCTGGGGGACATAAGTCTCCATTCCCTATTCGGGGAACGGGGGTTACGAAAACAACCATTACATTCCCCATCAGTTCCCCTACTACTTATGTTGCTGATGTCTATGGGAACACCCTGCAAAACGTCCTAAGTCCTTCCGCATCGGCCGACGGCCAGGCAAGCCGGGCACATCAGTGGTCCGGCACTGAGCGGCCATCTTTTTGTAACACAATAATTATATTAAAAACAGCATGAGCTGAGAAACAAACATGGCTGACATTTTGAGATATAAGAGATGTTAGATAATAAAAAAGATACAATGCTTTTATAAGGACTAATGAAGAGTTGTTGAAGCTAGATTTGACTTCTGGCCGTGCTTGTGGCAGCAAAGAGTTGAATTTCTCTTTCTAGCCACTAGATGATGCAACATTTAATAATTTGTAAACTATTTCTAAATATATTTTTCTAAATACTTTACTGTTGTTTTTATAAAAAGACACTAAATAATTGTACTTTTATAGCCAACAATGTACTTTTATAGCACTTTTAGCTTTTCAAACATATAAAATATTATTTAAAATAATATTAGATTGTTGAGTCAATGGCAGTTCAGCAGCTTTCAATTTATTTTATAATCATAAGTTAGAAGAATTTTATGTACTGCAATGCAGTTACAATATATAATTTAATGTTGATATTAGATGTAATTAATATCTTCAGCCAAACCAAAGACAAAACCTGGTACTTATTTATACATAAACAAAGCAAGTGAGACATGCATTTGCTTGAGTCCTTTATTACTTTTTATTTGTGCATTAGTTAATTTGTACCAAAGCTATTTTAAGTCACCTGCATATTTTCATTTTGAGCGTAATATCCAAAAGCTTATCATAAATAAACCATTAGTAAACCATTAATAAACATTAGTTCTCAAAACAATCAGAATTATAAATAACAGAATTATAACTTTACTTTTATGCTTACTCTATGTATCTCTGAAACAAGCTTCATTGATATTTGACTATGAAAATGTATCTGAAAGAATAGCCATCCATCACACTGTGTTATTTTTTGGTAATGTGTTCATCAGTTGATAAATGTAAAATAATAAAAAAAGAATTGAAATAACTTATGACAAGCATCAAAGGTCTCAGGTGTTTTTGCATATTTAGACCATCTGTGAAACATTCTTAAAGCTACTTATCACTATAATCATATCAGGTGTAAATGTTCACAAGGAGGGGGTGAATGAATGAATTGTTACAAGATTGAAATACTAATTCAGAGACAAGCACAAAGTTCTCGAATGCGAATTGCTGGACAACTGCCTTGACAACAACTCTGTTTTTGTGTGTTCCAAAATGCAATTACGGAACGTGACTTTTTTTGTCCTCCATTCAGACATGTCCTTGAAAATTCCAGTTCTCTCTAATTGAAATCTTTGAAAAAAGGTGTATACTTATTACACCTTTGTTATATTTGGCCACTTTCGTTTGAGGGTTTTCTGCAAAGTAGTTCTTCCCATCAATAATTCTGCAGGACTTGCTCCTGTTGAGGTGTTGGGCGTTGCCCGATAACTCATTAATGCCAAAACAGGATCCTCCCATTTTAAAATCCTTTTTGCGGTCTGAACTGCACGTTCTGCATGTCCGTTTGCGTGAGGATTATGTGGACTTGATGTGAGATGTTGCATGTCACAAAATTTTCTCCAAACATCACTTGTGAACTGCGGCCCGTTATCACTAACAATTTGCTCTGGTATGCCGTACCTTGCAAATGTTGCTTTTAGTTTTTGGATAACATGCTCGGATATTGTAACATTTAATGGTAGAATTTCCAAAAATCTGGAATAGTAATCAGACACTACCAAGTACTGTTTCCCTTGGTCCATACACAAATCCATGGCTCTTCTTTGCCATGGTCTCTCGGGTAGTGGTGTGGAAATTAGTGGCTCCTTGCGCTGTGTGCGATGATTTTCCCTACAAAATGTGCATGTTTCGATTTTCCTTCTTAGATCCTCAGTGATTCCAGGCCACCACACACTCTCTTTAGCTTGTGCCCTGCATTTTGAAAGTCCTTGGTGTCCATCATGAATTCTGCTCAGAATTTCATGGTATGACTCTGCGATTCCCCAAGACTAACAATCCATCACTCCCTGACAGGAAGTCCTTCCATTTGTAAAAACTATGTATGCCGTTCGGGATGCTCCTGATATATCCTGGCTATCCTTCCTTCACATTTTTCAGCACTAATTGTAGCTGAACATCTTTCTGTGTCTCCGTCTTTATCTCCATCAGCTTCTGCTGTGACACCGGAACACCTTTGATGACTGCGTTCACATGAGCATTCACCTCTGCTGTCATGAACTCCTCTTTGCTCCCTAAAGGTCTTCTTGACAACGTGTCTGCTACAACCATGTTTTTCCCTGGCATGTACTCCGCTTTTGCATTGAAGCGCATGAGTCTCATCAAAAGTCTCTGGCATCTCACCGGAACTGTGTCAAGATCTTTGCTGTTGATAAGAGGAATCAATGTCTTATGATCAGTGACCAGTTTGAAAGTGTCTAAACCAATCAAGTACTTTTGGAACTTCTCACATGCCCAAACCCCTGCTAGGCATTCCTTTTCTATCTGAGCATACCTAATTTCCGATTCATTTAGTCTCCTGGATGCATACGCAACTGGTTTCCAGTTTTCTCCATGCTTTTGCATTAGGACCCCTCCAATGCCATAGCTGCTGGCATCCGCTGATACGATGGTTTCCTTTGCTAGATCATAGTGAGCAAGAACTGGCGCCTTTATAAGTGCATTCTTGAGTTTGATAAATGCATTTTTCTGTGCTTCATCCCATGTCCACAAACTTTTATTCTTGAGTATTTCATACAATGGACCTCCATCTGTTGCTAGGTCTGGGATGTATTTACCCATGTAGTTTATTAGGCCCAGTGCACTTCTAAGTTCACTGACATTTTTAGGTTCTTGCAATTCCCTTATTGCTCTCACCTTCTCAGTATCTGCTCGAACTCCATGCGCATCCACAATATGTCCCAAAAAACTCAACTCAGCTTTCTTAAACACACATTTCTCTTTGTTCAGCTAGAGACCCACATTTTCCATGCGCTGTAGCACTTCCTTCCAAGTGTCTGTCGTGTTCCTCATCATCCTTCCCATAGACTATCACATCGTCCATGTATACAGCAACACCTTCTAAGTCTCCTAACATTTCATGCATTTTGCGCTGAAATATGTCTGGGGCTATGCTGATACCAAACGGAAGTCTCTTAAAGCAATAGCAACATTATCAAATTATCAAAAGTGATAAACGTTGTTGAAAGGCAGCTGTCCTCATCCAACTGAATCTGCCAAAATCCCGATGCTGCATCCAATGATGTGAAACCGGCACTTGCTATTTTAGCAAGAATCTCCTCTATTGTGGGCATAATGTATCTTTCTCTTCTAATGTTGTCATTCAGCTTGTTCAGTCCAACACATAGTCTGTGGGCTGTGTGACCCGCTTCACCACCCCTAACCTTTCCATCCTTTGTAATTCATCTTTCACTTTGGCCAGCAGAGGTAAAGGTACTCTGCGAGCAGTGTGTACAGCATACGGCTCCGTGCCTTCTCTCATGTGGATTTTTACTGGCATTGTTTTCATAACACTGCTTTCTTCGTAATTCGTGCTCAACTGCTCAATTCTTTTGACCATTTTCATCTTTGCTGCAGTCTCTCTGCTCAAGAGGTTACACACAGTTTCTCCATCGACCACGTACACTGTTACAGCGTCCTTTTTGCCTTTGTGTGGAGCTTCTGTTTTAAACTGTCCCCTGCATTTTAATTGTCCCAGTGGGCTATTTAAAATGATGGCTGACTGCTTGAGCTCTGTGGTATACTGAAGCCTTTTATATTTTTCTGTGTTAAATATATTAACATCAGCTCCTGTATCTATTTTGAAACGAACAGGGGTCTGTCATACTTGAAGTGTCACATTCCATTTAGCTTCATCGAATTTATCTTCTTTTCTTACAGGGCCCAAGTAAAAACTTTCTTCGTCTTCCTCATTCACCATCACTTGTCTAACCATTTTGGTTTTGCACATTCTTGCCCAATGTCTTTTTTTCAGCACTTTCTGCACTCTGCTCCTGCAGCTGGAGATTGTCTGTTATCTGTGTGTTTTGATTTATCACACCGACCACAACGTACATCCTCTTGCTTGTTGTCCCATCTTCTTTTATAATTTTCTCTTATCCCTGATCTGTTGGGTGTATTTAGTGGGTGTTTAGAGGTTATTTCTTGCATGTTACTTGTTGCTTGGCCTTCCTGCAGGCTGATCTGCTTAGCTACATCTTCTGCCTGGCGTGTCATCTGTACCGCTGTTTCCAGAGTAAGTGACATCATCAGCTGCATTCTTCTGGAAAGTTCCTTGTCTCTCATTCCTACAACGAGCCTGTCCCTGATGTGTTCATTTCGGCTCGGTCCGAAATCACAATACTCACTGAGCTCATACAGTGCCCTGATAAAAGACTCAGCGTTTTCCCCGTGTTTCTGAACTCGCTGATGAAAGCATGCGTGAGTCACGTTTCTGTTAGGCGTAAAGTATTCATCAAACTTTCCGAGAACTACGTCGTAATCCTCCGAACTTTCCTCTTTTCCGAAAACGAAAGATTTGAACACATTCTCTGCCTCCATACCCATCGCATATATCAACGTGCTGATCTGTACCTCTTTATCTTCCTTGCTCAGTTTTGTGGCGGTTCTGTATCGTGAGAATCTCTGTCTCCACGACAGCCATTCTGTTGGACGATCAAAGTTGAAGCTCTCCGGCGGGTTAAATTTCAACATTACTCCTTCGTGTTTACTTCTGACACCATGTCAATTCAAGGAAAATCAGCCGTATTCCTCAACACGTCTTTATTAACCAATCTGCCGACTATCGACCCTGCCTTGTGCAAGTCACTCTCCTGTCCGTTCTCTCTCCCTTGGGTCCTCACGCCCCCTGGTGGATATGTATGACTAACCTTGTAGTCAATACCCTGACACTCAGGGCATAAAATACTCTCCAAGCACTCTTTAAGAAACTCCCCTTCTGAGAACGTCTTGCTGGTTTTTGCGAGTTTTGACTATTTGGACTTCAGTAAAATAGTATTTAGCCGTCTGGTCTTTCTTAAACACACGGCACTCACTGTCAATCATTGTTTTCTTTGACATCGCTGCAGATCAGGTTCTTATTTGAACAGTAGCGTTAGAAGAAGAGCGATATTTATAAATGGCTCGGAACCCCAACTCGCGGGATGTAGTTTGCCTACCCCTGGTCTAGAGGAAATACAAAGCGCTCTTGCACTCTGCTCCGTGCTGCTCAGACACTGAACTGACAACATTAAAAGTCATGTGACTCAAAATAACATTAAAACACAAGAGTAGTCATGGTAAGACTGGCGAGATCGACACTCTTAAGGAATGATGGCTTGAAGGGTTTGGAGAACAACGGTGGCACAGCAAGTTTGTTGGCCTGTTTGAGGAGCACTTTGAGGACGGGCATGAAGGCCGACATTTCGCTAAAGTTGCTGCTGCTGACAATATGTGTGTGGATTTGCGCCATGTTGAGGAGACCGGAGATGATCGCTAGAGATTTTCTTTTATTTTCTAAAAAGACTAAGAATCATTTTAGAATACAGATTAATAACAATAGGAAAGGTTAATTTTCCCTCCTTCATATCAAGTTCATACTACTTTCCAGTTGGTGGCAGTAATGCATCATTAAAAAGATTTGCAAACTGCCTTTAAACAGCATACGAAGAAGAACGTTGCGTGAGAGACAGAAAAGCTCAGCACAGACATTGCAGCCACATTTGTTCGTCCAACAAATCCGCCCGTCAGTCAGGACAAAAAAAAGTCACTGGGAAAAGCAGAAAAAGTGGCTAGATTTGACGCTAGTCATTCTGAAAAGTCACTACATCTAGCGAGAAAGTCACTAAGTTGGCACCACTGGAGAGAAAGCCACTGTTGCAAACTCTTCAGTAAGAAAGGTCATTACCTGATTTGCATAATATCACGTGCAACAATGCAAACATAAAAGTATTGCAGGCACACGTGTTTCATGTCATTAAATTAACATGTGTGGCGTTATAAAACAAATTTGTAATGCTAAATAAAATTAAATAATAATCCAAACAATGAGAACGGAATGCTGTATGAAAGGTAAGCTCTGTGATTTTAAACAAACTTTAATCACGTCTATCGATCAATTTTGATTTCACAGTTTGTGTCAAGAAATTAATATCTAATCAAAAGTATTTTTATTTTGTCAAAAGGTTGGGTTACTTTGTAGTATATGTAATGATGATGATGGATGTTGTGTGAGGGAGGAAAACTTTTTGTAATAAAGACCCACAATCTTGAAACCTTGCGCCGGGAAAACCGGGAATTGTGATTATTGTACAGGCCTTGTTGAACTCTAATTGTATTTCTCTACTGAGACTTGTAAAACCTATATCCATTTATTCCCTTGACGGTCGCTTATTCCATGAAGTCTCTCACACCACGGAGCCCGTCAATCTCCTTGTGTCTGGCAACCACTCATGCCACTCTTCCTGCCTTTTGTCTGCCAGACCTTTCTCTCACTCTCCTGACTCTTCCTCTATAAGTTCCCCCGATCTAGCAGGGGTTCCTGATTGCTACCATAACCTTGCTAGGGTTTTTAGCAAGTCGCTTGCTTCCTCTCTACCCCCCACCGGCCGTACGACTGTCATTGATCTCCACCCAGGTGCCATTCCTCCCAGGCGGCGTTTATGCTCCATCTTCGCCCCTGAGAGGAAAGCACTTGAGAACTATCTGGAGGATTCTCTTGCGGCTGGGACCATTGTTGCTTCCTCCTCACCCAGAGGAGCTAGCTTCTTCTTTGTCAAGAAGAAGAATGGTTGCATGTGTCCGTGCATTGACTACCGGGGCCTTAACAAGATCCCCATCAAGAATAAGTACCCTCTCCCTCTAATGACGAGTGACCTCCTACAGGGGTCGAACATATTTACCAAATTGAACTTGCGCAATGCCTACCACCTTGTGTGCATTAGACAAGGAGATGAGTGGAAGACTGCTTTTAACACTCCGCTCAGTCATTTTGAGTATCGTGTCCTCCCTTTTAGTCTTATTAACGCCACAGCAGTTTTCCAGGCATTCTTGCACAGTGTGGGGTGTGGACTGGATGGACTGGTCTTTGTGAAGGTCCACCAAATTGTGTGTGTGATTTTTGACTGCTCAAAAATCCACATCACCATTTATTCGCTTCCTTAAATTAATGCTTTCATCAGCTCTTTTTATATTCTCTTTTATTGATTGCATTTTAATGACAATTGCAGCTGTACTTTTTATTGGCACTATTATTTAGCTTCAATTATTCTACTCCTTTTTAAGAGATTTATTATTGTATGGTATCAATCAAGCTCACAATGCGTTTTTGTAGCAATACTTGTCACTTGTGGATGTTGTTGTATGCCCTGTTGTGAATCTGTTCTCTTTGCAACAGACTGATTGTGGCTGCAGTTGAGAAAAAAGATACCCCACAACCACCACCGTATAGCATGCCTCTATTAAGCCAGACCATAAGTGAAGATGATGAGGAGGATGCGCTGTGAGGGATAACGAGGGATAACAATTCATAAGAGGGAATTGTGGGGTTTTTTTTGTCTAATCAATGCTTATTAATGTTCTGTGGTATAATCAACTGCTAACAGAACTTCTTCACAGCTTAATCAAAAGAAAAAATTCTTTTCAGTCTTTCTCCACTCACTATGGGATTATTGATTTGATGGGTGGGGATTCATGGGATTCTTGTTAGTATGTTAGTAAATGATAATTGTAAATGGGATCATTGATTTTGTGGGTGGGGGTTTAAGGATTTTTTTCATTAGTAGGCCAGTAATGATAATTATATTGTATTAGAAAGAATAGGTATTTTAATGTTTGTATTATAATAGTCAGGAGGAGTTAGATAGAACATGCCAACAGACGCCAACATGCCCCCTTACCGAGGGGGCATAACCTCCACCCTCACAGCAACGACTACGCCATCCTGGTGGGGAGCCAGGGAATTAACTCCACAAAATAGAAGGCCCGCACGGGTCCGCTCCACCCGTGGGATAGAGACGATAGGATGCGACGATAATAAACAATATATTATTGATAATAAACAATCTGCTTTATTTAATAACACATGATCAAAACCCAAGACAGCGGAATATTCATCTCCCCTATGCGGGATCAGTGCAGACCAGACGCCGCGTCAGGGAAAACTGTGCTCACACTGAACGTCACTCACGCAACCCCTTCAAGCGTTGTAGACAGCACACTCTAACACACCACAAGCATCAGCGAGTCTGGTCTCCAATGCTCCACAAGTGCCCCATAACTGCGGGAAAATATTAAACTAATTAAAACAATGCCTCTCTCTCACAAACACACGCATGCACACCATTCTCTCGCAACTTTGTTTCTCAAATAGTCAGATTACACCTCTCAGTCAGACACAATATCACAAAAACCCTGTCCCACAGGGTCCAGCCCGGTGGTCTTCAGAAATTGCAATAATTAACTACAGACAGGGAATACTTAGATCAGTTCCATTTGCCCCACAACGTCCATAAAGTGACCGTTAGATGAGGGGCACCGTGTGATGCGAGTGCCGTGATGCCCGGAACTGTGGTGCTGGAGGAGTGGAACAAAGTAACCCTTGACGGTTCAGCCCTGGAAGATTCCCAGCCAGACGCACCCCACCCACCGCAAAGCAACGGCACAAGCAAGTGAGTTCAGAAGCAAGCAGCCAAGCAAGCAGTTGTGGCAAGCAGAGCATAGAAACATTAAAATGGTGGAACAAACAGTGCAGGCTCCGAGACCTGCAAAACACATGCATTTATGGCAATTAGACTGGGTCGGCAATATACACACAGCAAGGGCAGAGCGATTGCATACTCACGGTTTGAATATTTATGCGGACACACAGGCTCCCGATGCAGTCCCCAGTAGCTTTTTAAGTTATAAACGCAGAGTCTTACGACGTCCTAATGATGCCCTCACTATAAACGGAATTTGAATAAGTAATTGCAACTAATTCAGCAGGATATCCCCAGCACAACCCCACAAACCTCACCACTGCTGGTAAACGGAGAGACAAGCGACCTGGAAGGTAAACAGCCCGCTGGAAACAGGTTGTGCTTCACTACAGCTTCAAAATAAGGGTCTTTATAAATCAGACCCGCGTTCTCCCCATAGGCAGCAGACCTCAATTCCAACATGCCACAAAGGTCAGAGTGGGGGCGTCTAGAGCCGCATTTCGCAACTGAAACAGGAAGAAACTTCACAAAATTGGACTGTCCACGTGATCCTCTCTCTCTCCTGGAAAGGCGATCAGATGAGAAAGGAGGAGCTCTATCAAGAATAATTGTTTATGATTATTATGCAAACGTTTGTCTTCTCTTAGCCTATGGCAGAGAACACGCAGCTGTATGATCTTAATTTTTTCAGAATATTAAGTTATCTCAGTTATTTTATTCTCAAACTGAATTCCTGATCATTTGAACACGCAAGGATCTCCCAGATCCACAAAGGCCAGGCCTGGATATGTGCCCAAGGTTCCTACCATCCCCTTTAAAACTCAGGTAGTGAACCTCCATGCTCTGCCCAGATAAGAGGCAGCATCAGCCCCTGGTCCCAATTGTCCAGTTCGAGCACTGAGAATCTATGTAGAAAGGACCCGGAACCTTAGAAGTTTTGATCAGCTCTTTTTATGCTTTGGAGGACAGCAGACGACAGGGAAGGCTGTCTCCAAACAGAGGTTGGCCCACTGGCTAGTGAAGGCCATCTCTACCGCATATGTCTGATGTCCCTGGTCCCCTGCCGTTGAGAGTTCACTCTATCAAGGGTGTCACGGCTATCTGGGTGCTGACAAGAGGTACTCTACTGGCAGAGAACTGCAAGGCCAGGTACCCGTCCTCCGCTTGATGCTCCTTCCTCTGGTATGAGTCAGAATGAGAGAAAATTGCCGATTATCCACTAAAAATTAAGTCAATACTCAAGGCCAGGGTGGAGGAGGGCCTGTTCTGTGCCGGACTACTCATGTGTCCGGCTTGCCTGGCCATCAGCCGATGCAATTGTATTAACCGACTGAAGGGGAACGTAATGGTTATTTTCGGAACCCCTGTTCCCCGAATAGGGAATGGAGACTTATGTCCCACAGCCACAACCGTAAGGTTGTCAGTAAGTCTGGTTGCCTAGGGGGTGAGTACAGCTCCAGCGTCACAACCTGAAGAGTGTCACGCTCATGTCTGGTTTATGGAGGACGACGTGATCACGTGACCATCAGCACGTTGATTGGCATTTTGAAAACAGTGTGAAATGAGTAAAGCCATAGGTCCCATAGTTGTCACCGACATAAATCTCCATTCCCTTTTCAGGGAACGGGGGTTGCGAAAGTAACCATTACGTTTTCTCGCGCTCTCTTAATCATCAGCTGTCCTCTCTGGCTCCAGAAACGGCAGCTCGCCTTCTGTATGTCTGCTCAGGCATGTCTTTTATACCCATAATGATGCATTCCAAGCTAAACAGTTCATTGCTTCCTCCTTCTTGATTAATCGGTATGTCCAGCTCATGTGCAAGTTATGTAATGTTCATGATAACACGCATTACCTTTTTGTCCACCAGGCAGGCTAACAGATGTCTAGAGCTAACATTTGCCCTACTTACTTCACCTTTCCACTTGATCTGCTCTTTGCATGCAGAATGTAGTTCAAGAATACCTCTCGTGCAAGACAACTCCAACACATCCTCATTTAGTACCATAAATCATGTAAGGTCTTTAAATTAGGCATGATAATTAAATTATAAAAGAAAGAATTGCGAATTTTTGAATTTGAATTCTAGACCTTTACGATTTTGTAATCCTGTGATATCTGCCTACCATGACACACCGTGTTTTATTTTATCGTAGTTATTTATTTCCTTCCCTCCATAATAATTTTTTTCACTTGTTCTTTGCGGAAGATCAGTGATGCGAATACAATCTAGGTTTTATTAGGCCAACATTAATAAAGCCATGTTAAAGCAATTATTTTAATATTTTATTAAATAAAGCATTTAATACAATCATGTACAACGTAATTGAGACACAAGACTGCTATTTGTTAGCATGTTCATTTAAAAAAAAAGTTTTTATTCTCAATTTAAAGTTAGGGCATGCAAATCTCACAGGGTTGGTAAAATAGTTCAAACATCAGTTCTGAAAGCAGAATTAATTCATCTGGCAGCAGAGCACTACCTTTCGCAAAAAAGCAGCTCATATAAGAAAGACTTAATTAGCAAAAAACATGAGAAAATAATTCAAGAGCTTACATAGTGTGGATAATACGCTTAAACAGACTTCACGGAAGATGTTGGTGCTGTTTCTCAGAGAAAACACAAACCAAGCCCAATGAGGGTGAAAGACGGGAGTGCTGGTGGAGTGTGATATAAAATACAACAGAACGTGAGCAGAAAATAACAGCTAGGAAATAAAACTGATACATTCTGAGATGTGCTTTGGCTCGAGAATAGGAGGAGTCATGTGATCACTTCTTTTGCTTCTTATGTTTTTTAACTTTAATGCAGCTATCGATGAATAATGAGGTGACATCTAGCAGATGCACTGAAGAACACCGTATGGTACACAAGGAAGCGAGAAGAGAACTCTCAGCAGCAAACACTTCAAAATCAATGTGTTCGTTTCAACAACAAGAGAGCTTGCAATCAAATTCTCTGAAAGAGACAAAACCTTGTATTTAGCATGCTAAGCTCAAGACTCAGCAGAGAGAGATGGGGAATCAAAGCAGCAGACAGCATTCAAGAGAACAACAGAGGAATTGTTCGATAGTTTAATCTTGGTCCAGCACACAAGGACAAAGCTCGGCAGCCTCTCCTGCACCAGACCTTCACCAGTGAAGGGGTTCAGGAGTCGAAGCAGGATTTCATGATAGCTTCTCTGTCAAACCTGAAGCTGAGGAACGAGCGTGAGGAGAGGATGAAAAAGTCTTCTCCAGAGTAGTCCGTTGGTCTGTTACAGACATGAACATCTGAAAAACAGCAGCGAAAAGAACATCTGTGCTTTAATTTCATGAGGGAATGTTTTACATCCTACCTCAAAGAAGCCTAAGAAACACTGATTTTAAGAAAATAAATTATATATATATATATATATATATATATATATATATATATATATATATATATATATATATATATATATATATAATACTTTTTTTCTCATCAAAAATTGGGGCGAAAATAAAATAATGGGAAGCAGTTTATGCAAGAAAAAAAAAAAAGATTTAGTATTTAGCTTCTAATGCCTATTCGCTTCACCTGCATGCACTTCTCAATGTTTGTAAATTCAAAATCTTTCTCATCATATTATATCGATAAATACAATACCTTCAACACCAAAAACACAAAGTACGTATCCTGCAAACCCGTTTTCCAATATTTCCATGTTTTAGTGTAGTTCCCTCATGAAAGAAACAGTGTTTTTGGATGTCCCAGGCCAAAATTGTTTTTGGTTTATCAAAAGATTAACTTATTTGTGTGAAATGGGTTGGTTTTCTGTTTCTAACAATAACAGCATGGGCGTTGTGTAAGAATGAGGTACACAGCTTGTTTTGAGGAGCACTAACATTTGCGGTGTTGTTTACATTAATAACAACATTCTGAAGGTTACTAAGGGTGCAGTGAGTCTTGAGGGGTCAAATATTTAATATCAATGACTTAAATGGGTATAACATGGGATCTTTAATGAAAGTAAAAGCAGAGAAAATGAAAAATCCATCACTGAGCAATAAATTAAAAGAGGTTTACACTAATATCACCTCATTCAAAATTTGACTGTGCCTCCTCATTGGCTAGCTTCGCTGGCTTTGTATAGAGTACGGGGAGCTGGGAATCTTTAGCACCTTCAGCATAAAGACAAAGTTAGAGGTACTACAGGTCTCTGTTGATCGTGTGGAATTTGCAGATTAATTGACTCAACATTATATTTTATCTAATAAATAGTAATAAAAGTAGCTCTGTAAGGGAGTCCGGAGATTGAGATGAGTGTTTAGTTCTGTGAAGTAGTGTTTCTCTTCTAGAACTAGCTTTCATCACTTGAATGGACTGCAGGCTTGCTAGCATTAGCTATTCTGCTGATTAGCAAGTAAAGCTGATCAACGCTGAACCTACATTCAGACTGCAGGTCTTAATGCTCAATTCTGATCTTCTTCTTCTTTCGGCTGTTCCCAGTTAAGGGGTCGCCACAGCAAATCATCGGTTTCCACCTAACTCTGGCCTCAGTATCCCTCTACTCTTGCACCAATTACCTTCATGTCCTCCTTCAGCACACCCATATAACTTGTCTTTGGCCTTCCTCTTGCTCTCTTGCCTGGCAGCTCCATCTCCAACATCCTTCTACCAATATAACTACTATCCCTTCTCTGCACATGTCCAAACCATCTCAATCTGGCTTCTCTGAGTTTGTCTCCAAAACAACCAACCTGAGCTGTTCCTCTGATGTGCTCGTTCCTAACCTTGTCCATCCTTGTCACTCCTAAACTGCACCTCAACATCCTCATCTCTGCTACTTCCATCTCTGCCTCGTGTCTCTTCCTCACTGCTACAGTCTCTAACCCATACATCATAGCTGGTCTAACTACTGTTCTGTACACCTTTCCTTTGATTCTTGATGACACTCTTCTGTCACACAACACCCCTGACACTTTTCTCCACCCACTCCAACCTGCCTGCACTCGCCTCTTCACCTCTTTTCCACACTCCCCGTCGCACTGGACTGTTGACCCCAAATACCTAAACTCCTCCACCTTCTTGACCTCAGCCCCCTGTAACCTCACTGTTCTACTTCCCTCCCTCTCGTTCAAACACATGTATTCTGTCTTACTACGACTGACTTTCATTCCTCTTCTTTCTAGAGCAGACCTCAGACTTTCCAGGTGTCCCTCCACCTGCTCTCTACTCTCACTACAGATTACAATGTCATCTGCAAACATCATTGTCCATGGAGATTCCTGTCTGACCTCATCTGTCAACCTGTCCATCACCATAGCAAACAACAAGGGACTCAAAGCCGATCCTTGATGTAGCCCCACCTCCACCTTGAACTCCTCCGTCTGACCTACAGCACATCTCACTGTTGTCATACTCCTCTCATACATATCCTGAACTACTCTGACGTACTTCTCTGCCACTCCTGACATCCTCATACAGGACCATAGCTCCTCTCTCGGCACCCTGTCATACACTTTCTCTAAATCCACGAAGACGCAGTGCAGCTCCTTCTGACCATCTCTGTACTTCTCCATTAGCATTCTCAGAGCAAAAATTGCATCAGTAGTGCTCTTCCTGGGCATAAAGCCATACTGCTGCTCGCAAATATCCACTTCCCTTCTTAGCCTAGCTTCCACTACCCTTTCCCAGAGTTTCATTGTCTGGCTCATCAACTTTATACCTCTGTAGTTGTTACAACTCTGCACATCACCCTTGTTCTTAAAGATTGGCACTAGGACACTTCTCCATTCCTCAGGCATCTTCTCACTCTCTAGAATCCTGTTGAATAACCTAGATAGGAACTCAACTGCTGTCTCTCCTAGACACTTCCACACCTCCACAGGGATGTCATCTGGACCAACAGCCTTTCGACTCTTCATTCTCCTCAGTGCCTTCCTCACCTCATCCTTTCTAATCTTTTCAACTTCCTGCTCTACAATGTTCACCTCTTCCCCCCTTCTTTCCCTCTCATTCTCCTCATTCATCAACTCCTCAAAATACTCCTTCCATCTTCTCTGCACACTCTCCTCACTTGTTAGAACCCTTCCATCTCTATCTTTAATCACCCTTATCTGTTGCACATCCATCTCTGTCTCGCTATTCTGTACAATTCCTTCTCACCTTCCCTCGTGTCTAACCTGGCATACAACTCATCATATGCCTTCTGTTTGGCCTTTGCCACCTCCCTCTTCACCCTGCGCTGTGATTCCTTGTAGTCTTGTCTACTTTCTTCAGTCCTTCGATGTCCCACTTCTTTTTAGCTAGCCTCTTCCTCTGGATGATGTCCTGTACGTCCTCATTCCACCACCATGTTTCCTTATCTTCTTTCCTTCTTCCTGCTGACACACATAGCACCTTCCTACCTGTCTCCCTGATCATTTCTGCTGTTGTTTCCCAGTCCTCTGGAAGCTCTTCCTGACCACCCAAAGCCTGTCTCAGCTTCTGTATGAATTCCTCACAACCGTCTTCCATTTCAACTTCCACCACTTGGTCTTCTTTTCCATCTTTCCTCCCCTCTTCTTCCTGACCACCAGAAACATCCTACACATCACCATCCGATGCTGTCTGGCTACACTCTCTCCTACTACTACTTTGCAGTCAGTGATCTCTCTCAGATTGGCTCGTCTACTTAGGATGTAGTCCACCTGCGTACTCCTACCACCACTCTTGTAGGTAACTTTATGTTCCTCCCTCTTCTGGAAATAAGTGTTAACTACAGCCATTTCCATCCTCTTGGCAAAGTCCACCACCATCTGTCCTTCTGGATTCCTTTCCTTAACACCAAACCTGCCCATCACTTCCTCATCACCTCTGTTGCCCTCGCCCACATGACCGTTGAAGTCTGCTCCCACCACTACTCTCTCCCCTCTGGGAATACTCTCCATTACCTCATCTAACTCACTCCAGAATCTCTCCTTTTCTTCCAGCTTACAGCCTACTTGTGGAGCATAACCACTCACTACATTCAACATCACCCCTTCAATCTTCAATCACACAGAATATCTACCTTCCTTCTCTCCATCATCATGTCCGCCAGCTCTCTACCTTTCCCGGTCATTGTACCAACGTTGAGAGTCCCTATTCTCAGACCTATACTCTTGCCTTTCCTTTTCTCTCTCTGCCTACGAATCCTTCTCCCTCCTCTCGTTCTTTGACCAACAGCAGTCCAATTTCCACCGGCACCCTGTAGGTCAACAGCACCGGTGGCGGTCGTTGTTAACCCGGGCCTCGACCGATCTGGTATGGAAATCAAATTGATGACTTGCATATTTGGTTTTGGCATGTTTTACGCCGGATGGTCTTCCTGACGCAACCCTCTCTATTTATCCGGGCTTTCTGATATTTTAATGAAATCAGGTGTGTGCGCAAGTTCACTTTACAGACAGCATGCATGCGGCTCGTATCGGTCCTGTGTATTAACACAATTCAGCTCGCTATGAGGAGTGCATACGCAAGAAATGGCTTTAATCAAAACCAACGTAAACATGGACGAGATTGTGTTGAGGGGTTGTGTGGCTTTACTTCAGTTCATTCCCGACCGGAGTCATCATCAATTCAACCAAATCATATCAAGAAAAGAAAGAAAAAAAATATTGAATAGTTCTATTTCTTCACTTTACTTCAACTGACTGCTTTCAGCTTCATGATTTTTAATAAACCTGCCCCCCCATTACCAGCAATGTGACGTATACTGACACAAGTTGAATAAAGGTGAGCTGGCTGTTCAGAATGTGGAAGTGACCTGGGTCATATTTGAAAAAATCTGATTTGATCTGTTCAGAAGATCCTGGAAATATCAGATACAGGTCACATATGGGCAAAACAAGGCAGATTTTGGCCACTTTGGGCCACAAACTGAACGTGGCCTCCTAATGTCAGTAGACCCAGTCATGGAGCTTTGTAATTCTTAGTCGCTTACTTAAAGAAAATCATTTTAGGCTAAAAAACCTTTTTAAGGCCTTACTTCATTTTCCGCTTTGAAAGGTCAACATTTGAAAGCTTGCTCAGTTTACAGACATAACACCCGATGTGAGTTTAACCACCAAGAACATAAAACTTGATTAGTAGCGCTCTCGATGTGCAAAGCCCAAAAGCCAATCATTTTCTCTTATAAATAAAAAAAATGCTGAAAAATTCTGACTTTATTAAAGTTGCTTTACCTGAATTGACTTTATCTTGCAGTCGTCGGGGGTGGATCTTCTTCTCATCGTTCTACAACACATGTAGCAAAGTTAACCTGGAGCACCTGGAGCAGAGTTAACATAGAAATGGCCAGATCACTTGGTTCTACCTGCTGCTGACTGACGCCATTCACTCTTTTCTTCATGTTTAGAGGCTCTTGCTGTTTCTTGCTATTCCCCTTCACATGAATCTACAGTCAAACAGGTTTAAGTCCTGGTGTAAGTTACCGAGGACAAAGCTCTGTTTTAATCAAGTCCATGACTGGGATAATTTTAGAACTAATATTTATTACAACACATGCATGGAGTAGAATCCCTACCATCTGAAAACACATTTTAACAGGTAACAGATGAAATCAAAGAAAAATCACAAGAAGATTGGAAGATTTGTGATGATGACGGGGAGTCGAGTGATAAAAAAATCTTTACAGACTGATGAATCGCATCACTAACTGTGACTGTTTAGATAGATTTCAATGCTACTGTTGCTCCCAGAACCACAGAAGATGTTCAGCCCCTCGACACCCATCAGAACAGTGAGCTGTTAGGAGGAATCTGAGTGGTTTTTCAAGATTTGTGATGGGATTTCTACTCAGGCTCTTCTACTGAGGATCTCTTGGACAATAGATTGGTTGTGTTTTTACCAAGTTAGCAGTGTTCATCTTGATTATAATAACTTAAACAACTTCAACACAACTAATCGTTGTGTAAAGATATCGCAATGGTCTGGCCTGCAAGGTTACTGTATTCAGTCTCTGAGTCTCCTGATATTGATGATTCTCTGTTTTAGGAGATTAAGATTAGTGTTTAATTCTGTGTAATAGTGTTTTACATCTGGAGTTAGCCCTCATCGCTCAAATGCATGGCAGGCTTGCTAATGTTGGCTTGTTGGTCTATTCGGCTTTAAGGGGCGGGCGTTACTAGCTCAGGGTGAGGTCTTAAAAAGGTGTCCTGATGTAATAAATCCTAATCTCAGAGCTTGTACCTGTTCATAGTGGACTGTAGGAAAATTAAAACTAGTCGAAAACTAAAACATTTTAAGTTCTTAAACTTTCAGTGGTGCTTTATTGTCGCTTCAGTTCTTATATGTGAAAATATCAGAAATGTTTTGGTTCTTTAGTTCACACAGTTTAGTAGTTTTCACACAGCATGTTTACAGTTGGGTCTGTATTTTTTATATTTTATATTTATATTCAGCTACAGTGTCCCTCAATTAAGGAGTTGGCAATATAGTACGAAAATAGCATCAGGATATTCCAAGGAATTTTGGTGTTAGCCATATTATTTCATATTCTGGAGAACAGTATTTCCCACATAAAATAAGCAATTTCATGAAAATGCAAAAACTTTATTGACACACACACGTTGTGATATAAACCCTAAACTTTCAGCTTCTAAAGGTAAATACCGATCCTGATATCAATACTACTAACAAAACCAACCAAACTTACCACTCTTTAAATTTGTTTTCCCGTAAAATATTATTACCAAGCTTCTCACTTTACAAAAACGATACTCAATTTATTAGTGCATTGCTTATGGATAACAAAAAAACATAAAAGAACCACAATGAACTGATCCAAATAACATTACGAGTTTAATCTTATTATTAATCTTTTATTTTTAGTTGTCAAAGAACCATAAACCGCTCAAAAGAAACAGTATGTACACCGGTGGTGTTCTCTGTGTGGATCAGATTCACCTTTCGTAAATAATAGACAAGGCCGTGGGACACCTACCTTGGGTTTCAGCAGGTCTATAAACTCACTCTGAGAGGGTTGTCCAGATGTTTTCAGCAGTTTTTGCTTAGACCAGGTGTCACCAGGCATTGGAGATAGCTGAGACTTACGGGGCTTCAATCTGAGCAGAAGGAAAACTTGATTAGCAAACAGCATGAACATCGCTGTTGAACAAAGAGATACATAATATAATGGAATGAACTTTCTAATTATTTAAATTTGTTGTTATGCTACTGAATAATTGAGGAATATACAACAGTTAAACGTGCATTATTCAGTTATAAGCACAGGAAGTGAAGGAGAAGAACTTCGAGAAGTGTGTTTAAAACTGAATAATGCACATATAACGGTTGTGCATCCTGTTTATACCATGTTTTTTTGTCAACACTCGCGTATTTAGAAACTGAAGGTTTTTCCCGTCAATCATGCATTGACTACGCAGAAAAACTAGTGTCCATGTCTGAAGTGAACATTTGATGTGGATTATTCGGTTTATACCAAATGTATTATTAACACAGTCATCAGTACATAACCAAAATGAATTAGTTGGTTTTTTTGTGTCTGTTCTACCGCTTCTTGCTTTGAGAAAATTAGCCACGTAACATTATTCTATTGCACTGCACTCATAAAAAGAAACCTGGTGATTAAATATTTTATAGTTAAAAGAGATCTGGGACAATTTAGGCAATATGTGAAAACTGTTGTGATTGTTATTTGATTTTTAGCGGAGAGACATTTCAGCACTGGGTTACAGAATGGGCTAAAAAGTACTGTTAGCTTCTTTCCGGTTTGAACGCCATCAAAGTTTGAGTGTTTTTGGTTTAAGAAATGTTCTTTTTCCCACAATAAACTGTATTTATTCTTACAGTAGTTTCTAAATATATATATATAGATAGATAATGTAAAATTTACTTTGGTTTATCTTTTAACATGTTTATCTGTGAGAAGCTCTGAGACCTGCTCTCTATGCAAATCTAAATTCTCTTTAACTGAAATGCAAAATCACCGGAATGGTTTGCATGGGGTGCTCCCATTGGATGCGTAATCCTCGTCGCTGCTCGTAGACTCTCCTTTGTGTTTGGCAATCCACTCCCTGAGCTGCCTGCAGAGGGCGCAATACACCTCATTTACACTTCTGTCTCAGCACACGATGCTCAGAGAGCCTGCCAGAGCAGAAGACCCACCTCATGAACGGAATAGCCATGAAAAACTTGTTAGGAGCCAGTCCCAGCTTGGATTTCGGGGTCATGTCGTTTCTGTGGCAGGGAAGCTTATCCAATTGGAACCATTCGATGTTCTATCGGGCGCAGAAACAGTGAACGATTGAAAACAGGGTTTCCAGAGCTATAGATCAGACTTCAGCACTTCTAAATGCTCCCAGATTAAAGATTCTCTAGCTTTATTCAGTAGAGAAAGATAACATATGTGCTTTCACATCGGCAAAGTCAATTTCTCTAAAAGCAGGTCCTAAAATAACGTACGTAAAAGTATTTGGCTGTGAAATAAGAGACAATGTGTTCAGTCTTGAGTGGATACAAATATTTGAAAGAACCCATCATTGTCTAAAATAGTTTTATTTTGTTGGATGCTTGGTTGAAATGTTTTTGTAGTGGTCTTTTAATAAGATCTAAATAAAATGTATGTATTGAAACAAATAAGTATGTAATAAATATAAAAGTATATAAGACTAAATAAAAAAGTTTTGGAAATTTTAACTGATGAAACTAACATTTACGGTTTTACTAAAGTAAACTACACTAAACAGAAATAAATAAATTTAACAACAAAAAAGATAAATAGCCAATACAATACAAACTAAAATATTACTAATATAAACAAAAAAAATAATAGAATTCAAAAATGTATTTTAAATAAAATAGTGAGTTTTAATTATATTATAAACAATCAAAAACTACTTTTAAAATACAATGAATTTACATTATACATTAAAAATAATTATTAAATAAAACACACAAAATAATTTAAACACTTAACTTAAAGCTTGAACAAATCTAAAACCACAAACAAAACACTAAAAAGTAAATAAATAAAATGTAAAAATATTTTACATTTAGAATAATTAGAACTTTATAATATATATATATATATATATATATATATATATATATATATATATATATATATATTATTTGTAAACAATATTATTTTATTCATTCTTTTAAAACATTTAAAATAAAACTGCAAAGAAACAACTATTTAAAATTAACTAAATACATTTCAATAATAATGAATGGATCACCTTTGAAAAATTACAGGCTAAAAAAATTGAACATGAAAATGAACACGAACCATTTGCTTTGACACATTGAAAAAATAGGCCCCTTACAAAAGCTTTAAAAAAAATTAAGTTGTAAACAAAATCAAATAAACAAACAAAATTGATAATGCTTTCTGCAATTGCAGAAATGACGGCTCAATGCGCCTAAAACACATAGAAACAAGAGACGCAAAAAATCCAACACCATCCATTTTCATGTCGGCTTTCTTCCCTTTCGGGGTCGACACAGCGGAATGAACCGCCAACTCCTCTGGCATATGTTTTACGCAGCGGATGCCCTTCCAGCTGGGAAACATTCACACACACACACACTCATTCACATTCATACACTATGGACAATCTCAATTCACTTATACCGCATGTCTTTGGACTCGTGGGGAAACCGGAGCACCCGGAGAAAACCCACGCGATCACGGGGAGAACATGAGAACTCCACACAGAAATGCCAGTCGAGGCTCGAACCAGCAACCTTCTTGCTGTGAGACCTTCTTGCTACCCACTGTGCCACCGTGACGCTTAGCAGTGAACACATAAATCCGATTTCCAACCAGAGAAACCCTAAAGACATGAGCTCACCCTGATCTCCTTCCGGGTCTTTGGGTTGAACTTGGTGTCTCGAGGGACTCCAGGTATGATGTACAGGCGAGCCAATTGGTCTGAAATCCTCTGCTCTATGTACGTCTTTTTACAGATGCGGTCTCTGATATCAAAGCCGGTCTCTTCTAGAACCTGAACGAGACACAGAGAATAAACAAAATGTAAATAAAAAAAAAACTCTGACTAGAGCTGAATGGAATGACCTAAAATTTATTTCCCAGTAGTTATAACGTTATCACGGGACTTCAGTGTGTTCTTTTTAAATGCATGACCAGGCAGTAACTCCATTTCCTAATAATTTTGAGAATAATTACTGCAGTAAAATGGTTTAGAATGAGCAGACTAGTGTTACCCTGAGTTTGAATGCACTCACAGAATTCTGCTGTTCAAAAAGAGCTGACAGAGACACTCTGATTGTAAATTTTTTTAAAAATGACACTCTACAATGATTGTAATGAGGTGAATAAATCAGAATGCAGGACTGTTGCATAAATATACTTTACTATGAAAGTTTTGTAATGTGAGAAGAAATTTAAGCTGGCTAAATGAAAGTCCAGTGGATACACGGCTACACAACTTTTAAGTTTCTGGAGCATTAATATAATTGTTTCAAGTCCAGCTAGAAGTTAACTAGATCCAACTAGAATTGAAACAATAAAAGTTTAAATTGAAGGTTTTCTTGTCGTAGGCTCTGCTTTGCGAGCATGTCTGAGTGATGCAGAGCAAACATTAACCTGCAGACTTGGAAAAGCTGCAGATTTTCATTTCATAATAAAGAACATGTTTGCGTCGGAGCTGATGAAGGAAATTGCTTGTTTCCTCCTGCGGCTAGCATTAGATTGCAAATGATGATTGTTTGATCAGTTTCGGATTTTTATTAAACCAAAGTATTTTCAAACCTTTGACATGGCTCCTGTTTTCAGAAGAAGCCCTTTTGTCATTTCCTGAAAGAATACACAATTGTTTTTCCACTGCTCTCTTTAATTCAGCCACCGGCGCTTGTTTAATATCACCGCTAAATAATTCCTCTCTGAAACATTGACCCTCTGTGTTGTCGATGCTTTTTATGTGCACACACCGGTTTATGAAATATGTATATCATTAAAAATAAAAACACCAGTATTTGGTATGAAACAGTACATCGCCCAGCTCTAGCTCTGAGTTGATGTCAGCCGTACCTCTCTCACAGCGCAGTCGTGAAACGCCTCGTCTTCGTTAACCTTTCCCTTAGGGAAGCCCCAGCCAGACTTCGCCAGATATCCCTGGACCAGCAACACCTTGAGATGAACACAAACCTTCCATGAGAACAGGAGCCTTGACAATCCACAAGTTAAAGCTTGTACTTACATTGTCGAGCGTTTCATCGAGAATGATGGCTCCGAATGTGGGCACCCCCATCTTGTACTCTTTCCACTGCTCTAAAACTTTCTGTACATCCTCTCCTTGGGGCAGCAGGAATGGACAGTGATTAAAAAGTAAGGGCAATGTTAAGGAGGCAAACAACAGAAAAGCACTCGCCAAAATCACTCCACAATTCATTTCAGAGAACGCCAAATAACGTAGACCAGGGTTCCCCAATTATTTTTACCCAAGAGCCAAATTGGACAAGACAAACCAGAAAGAGGGCTGAAAGGCACGACCATCCAAACATCATCCACTTTTCCTCCACCGAGGTCAAATAACATCCCCTTCATCAGAGAAATTTCAAATAAAGACAGTTAAAATGACACAGGAAAAAAACTATTTTTAAACGTGAACTTATCACTCTTTTATCATTATTCAAACATAAAAGAACATATTTATGTTATACACATGTGTTTTGTTTTACACAATGAGGGGGGGGGGGGTAAAGAGGAGCTATGAGGGAGATTAAGAGAGAAAGAAAGAGGAGCTATAGAGGAGATAGAAGAGAGTGAAATAGAGAAAGAGAAGAGATGCAGAGAGAGAGAGAGAGAGAGAGAGAGAGAGAGAGAGAGAGAGAGAGGATATAGAAGAGACAGGAATTGAAAAAGAGGGAGAGTTCATGGAGATGGGAGACAGA
Source organism: Danionella dracula (assembly GCA_900490495.1). Classification (NCBI taxonomy): domain Eukaryota; kingdom Metazoa; phylum Chordata; class Actinopteri; order Cypriniformes; family Danionidae; genus Danionella; species Danionella dracula. Next base: position 19,564,960 of record UELW01000334.1, read on the forward strand.
TAGAAATGTAGCGCAGCTAGAAGAGAGAAAGAGAAATATAGTGGATATAGGAGAGAGAGAAATATAGATAGAATAGAATATAGATAGAAAGAGATTTGCGACGATAGGTGAGATAAATATAGAAGATAGGAGAAAGTAAGAGGAGGAGGAGATAGAGAAACGAGAGACAGAAAGACTGTAGATGGGGAGAGAGAAAGATTAGAGCAGGGCAAGAGAGATAGCGGTGATGAGAGAGAGAGAAATATTGAGGGGGGTGTAAAATCGAGAGAGGAGAAAGAGAGTGAAATAAATAAAGAATAGAGATTAAGTGAATATGGGGGGGGGGGGGGTAGAGTAGAGGAGATAGGAGAGAAAAACATACATGCCTTAATTATGCGATTAACATTTCTTGGGCTAACCATTTGCAAGAAAATAATTTTAAAAATAATAATAACCAAGACACAGAGCATCAAGATTACTTTGTGTTTACCGTGAGTGCTTGAGCGAGTCAATAACTAATCTTTGAGCAACAATGTGTAACCTGGAATTTTTTTTTTATAAATAGTTTTTAAAATAACCCACCCCTTGACCCTCCTGGCAAAAAAAATCACCTTGAATTCATTACTTGGATATCACACAAATGAGAGAATGAAATGCCTCTCTGATGGTCATAAAGCAAAGAGAACAAGAGAAGGAAAATCACCTCTCTGATCCACAAGTGATGGGGGTTAACAGTTGGAGCATTCCATCAAAGATGAAAAATGTCATAGAAAAATACAACGACATTATTTAGAAGGATATCAGCCTTGGCAAAGTCTCTTATCCCACACTGAGGCAGTCCTGGTGAGTTTTGCATGCAGAAGTCCAGGTAAAACCAGTGTGCCAGCTCAATCTGGAAGCACACTCTGATGGCATTGTCCCTCTCCTCGCTGGGGATGTGAAGGATGAAGCGACTAGGAAATCAAACAACAATCCAAAGACATTCAAGTGACCATGGCCCAACACCCAATGTGAGAATCTTATGATTCTAACCATGCCTGCAGAAACTTAATTACAAACAAAAACCTACAGTATACTTCTGATACAAAATTAGAGCTGATAGGTACCAGAACACCCACATGACTCCCTCATAACCATAACTGCTGAGGAAAATAAACAAACATAACACATTATTGCCATTAAAATGACTTCTATAAGTAGGCCTACTTTTCTTGTTGAAAGTTGTTATATTCACGTTTTTAAGCCAAACTAATGGTGGAAATTAAAAAGTATGACGCGTTTCTGCTGAAATCTCAATAAAGTAAACAAAAACTAAAGTTGACAAAAAGTTTTTATGAAAGGTATAAAGGTTTTTATGAAAAAATTCCCAAACAAAGAATAGAGATCGCAAATCTCGCATGAATGCATTGTAATATTGTTTGATCAAGCGGTCAGGGGCGTAAATTGTCTGCGTTTACCTGCAAAGGTCGTCCAATACGCCTTTGGGAATCTCCCCTCTTTTTGTCTCCATGTTAAAGGTAAAAACATCCCGAATAAACAAGACTACTACACTAAAACGGTGCAAAGCTACACCACTTGCGTGCTTCGCAGTTCTAAAAGGTGTTTAAAGTCCATGATTGTGAGCTGGTTGAACACTGGACACTTAAATGAGTGGCCATGCGAAGAATTTACCACTACGACACCGAACCTAGCATGCTAACAGGCTAAAAATATAGCAATTAGCATCGCGAATTCAAGAACGAGCGGGGCCAATAATAGAGTGGTAATTCATCTTGACCAATCACAGATAGTTCTTTACTTGACCGACATTGTGAAGAACCAACCAGTGAAAAGCTGAGTGTACCGTTGTGGAGGAGGGAGAAGAATCTTGTAAAATAGCACTAAACATTATTCGAATATATTAATACAAAAATAGAGAGTAAAGGGTAATAACACACATTTCTACAAGTGGTTAAAAACCACTGTTTGCCAAGTTAGTGAGAGCAAGTCCTTTATGTACCAAAAGTGAACGAGCAGTAAGGCTTTTTAAATTACTATTTTACAATTAAGTAAAGTTAATAACTTTGTATTCGACTTTCAAAACTCTAAAAGTAACGTTAAACATTCTATTTGGCACGCATTTTTAAAGTTTTGTACTTTGCATATTTATTCTATATGCCGATTTTGACCAATGAAAGTTGTTCGGTACTTGACAGACATCGGAACAAACTAATCAGTGTCGCGTATTTGGAAAGAAGAACTTTCGAAGTAAACGCAGTTTTACCTGTTTTCACTTTAATTGGGAACAAAATAAATAAATGCATTTGTCAAAGGTAATTGATAAATCAATTAAGTAATTGCATGCGATGCTAAAAAGTTGCAAATGTTTTTTGAATGTTTAATTTTTCATATTTCGTTTGTACTTTACAGAACAAATAAATCAGTCTTTCACTTTTGTTTAGGCGAATATTAATCTTATTTATTTCCTCTTCGGCTAAAGGGTGTGGTGGAGGAAGTGACGGCATGACGTCACAGCTCCAGCGTGTAAACGGACACTCAGTGAGTGGCAGCGGAACTCCTGTTCACGAGTCTTACTCCTCTTTGCAATAAAACAATCGTTGATTCGGACAAATCATGGCGACCGCGATAAAAGAACGCTTTGATAAGTTTCTGAAGGAGAAAAACATGATGACGGACGCGCTGGCGATGATCGAGGCGAAGACAGGAGTGAACAGATCTTACATCGCGTACGGTGAGAAACACCTCTGCGTGTTTAACATTAATAGTAGTAATAAATAAAGCGATTGATTATAACAGCTGGCGTTACTTGTCTCGCAGCTGTCATCGGTATCCTCGCTATTTATCTGGTGATCGGGTATGGCGCCTCTCTTCTCTGCAATCTCATCGGATTCGTCTTTCCGGCCTACATATCGTAGGTTTGATCCTTTAACGTTACACCTTTTTGGTTTCCTCTAGCATTTTGGGAAACTAACCGTTACTTCTTACGTCATCGATGCGGGTACGCAACGCTGACGTCTTCATACGAGGTCTGTGCAGTGTTGCATTAAACACGTTTGCTTTAGATTCACTCTACTAATAGTCTAATATATATGTAATCAATACACAATAATGAAAAATAACTCAAAACCTGTTTCATATTTTAGTTTACTCAACAACAAAAAAAAACTAAATCAACAGAAGTTCTCTGAGATACTGAGCAATCTCGTTGTCTTAAATAAAAAAGTGGTATCAGTGCATCACTACTATTTATTTAATATTTCTATTTAAGTACTCGCTGATACCAATACTTAATAAAAACATGAATTAAATTTACAGGTAACAGGTATTAGACATATAATTCAAAACAAACAAACAAGGGACTAGTTTGGAATTAAGACCATGTATTTACCATGAAAGCATTTTGTATTCAACATATTACAGAATAAATCATTATAAAAAATTCTTACCTCTTAATTCTTATAAATTAAGCCTGGTTGGTGTTCGAGTCGCGGAATTGTTTTACATGTATTATGACTGTATTATGGGTCGTTGTGGCGGGAAACTCTGGGAGGTTAGGCTAATTAGCAACACGGGGCTAACACTGCTTGTCCAAATATCCGTGGTGAAACTAAACGCAGAGGTTTGCAGCAAGGTGTGGATAATTATGTTTTTTAATTTTCACGGATTAATTTGATCCGAGCTGATTTCAATGTAAAGTCTATGTAAAGACACAATAAGGCAACCCATGACGAGAAGGGTCCGGACCACGCAGTGCGGAGAATTGTAAGGCGGAGAAACACGAGACGTGGTAAACTGGACTGATCACTCGAGTAGAGCAATGATGTTTGTGTGTGCAGCAACCAATCAAGGGCTTGCTCTTGTAACGTGACATTACAACGTATTGTAATGTGATTTTTTTTGTGTGAAGTGGGAACATGCACAACAACAATGGAGGAGACAAATATTGCAGTTTGTTGCCAACCAGAATGAATAACTAATATTAATATCAATGTGGAAACAATGTGGAACCTTTCTTGGATTTAAATTTTATTAATCAACTTGATATATATTGATATTTAGCTGATGTTAGCTGAAGCTAGGCATGCTATTTAGTTTTTATCAGAGGAAATGTGCAGGAAGAAATTGAGAGGGTTGTGGGACATGTTTTTGAAGGAGAGATGAAAGGAATAGGAAAAGAACTAATGCATCTCATCTCAATGAAGAACGTATGTGCTGACTGACCTGGAAGTGAAGCGTGGCAAAACCACATCGATAAACAATGAAATAAAATGTTTTTGAATGTCCCTAACCAAAAGTGTTTTTGGTGCTTCAAACGATGAAAATATAAATCCCAAATGGGTGGATTTTATGTGTGCCAACAAGCTAAACCCAGCAAGGGGCGTGGTGTAAGCATGGCAGTGGGAAGAACCAGGGGTACACGACCCGTTTTGTGGAGCACAACCATTTGAGAAGATTCAAAAACATTGTTTAAGATAAATACTGCCTTCTGAAGATTATTAAGGGTACAGAGGGAGTTTAGAGGGGTCAAATGTCTATGATCACTTATTTAAAAAAGGGATAACGTGGCACTTTTAACAGTAGCCAGTCTGCGTCTTTCTTGTTGATTTGATTTATTTATCAACACATGATTTTCTTTTATTGGTACACTAGAAAGGGATTAGCAGAAGCAGAGGAAAGCCCTCCTTTCAGGTGGATTTAAAATCCTTCTTAGGGTGGAGTTGAACTGAAACAGGTGGATTTGTAGCCCTTTAACTTGGTGTGTCCAGGACATACAAGTTCATATCAATTCATTTAAAGAAGGGGAAATAGGAGCCCTTTAAAAGTTTCAGTTCCCTCTGGCACAGCGTGTACCAGTTTTAATTGTGAATTCAGTTGTGTAAAGATGTTACTGTTATTAAATTTAGTACAATTTAGTTTTAATTTGAAAATATTGTTTATCGTTGTTGTTAGCTTGCACTGTATACTGTATCTCCGTGAGAAATACAATTTCAGCATTATTAGTCATCTGTTTGTGCATTTTCCTTGATAACAAGCAACCACTTGCATATCATATCGCAATTTTGACCTTAATAATCGCAATATGACATTTTTCCCAAATTCTACAGCCCTAAATTTAATAAAACCTTTTAACAGCTCTTCATAATGTTCCCTTCACAGAATCAAGGCCATCGAGAGCTCCACTAAAGAGGATGACACCAAATGGCTGACCTATTGGGTGGTGTACGGCGTCTTCAGCGTGGCCGAGTTCTTTGCTGACATCTTCTTCTCCTGGTTTCCTTTATACTACCTGGGAAAGGTGAGGCGCAGTTCATTCTGATGTTGCTGCAATAACCGGTTCAGACACTCGGATCCTGTGTTTCTGACAAATCAAATACAGTTTTAAGAGGAGTGGCTACACGAAAATCTGGTCAAATATGCTGAAGCTTGAGTCAAGCAACTCAAGTGTTTGGAAACGTTTGAAGCCTCTTTGGCTGAAGTCACGTGACTTGTGTTTTGAATCGTTTACAACGTCTTTGGCTAAAGTCATGTGAGTCGTGTTTCAAACCGTTTGAAGCTTCTTTGGCTGAAGTCATGTGACAAGTGTTTCAAACCGCTTGAAGCTTCTTCTGAAGTCACGTGACTCGTGTTTTGAAACGTTTGAAGCTTCTTCTGAAGTCACGTGACTCAAGTGTTTCAAACCGCTTGAAGCTTCTTCTGAAGTCACGTGACTCGTGTTTTGAAACGTTTGAAGCTTCTTCTGAAGTCACGTGACTCAAGTGTTTGGAAAGGTTTGAAGCCTCTTTGGCTGAAGTCACGTGACTAGTGTTTTGAATCGTTTAAAGCTTCTTTGGCTAAAGTCATGTGAGTCAAGTGTTTCGAACCGTTTGAAGCTTCTTTGGCTGAAGTCACGTGACTCAAGTGTTTGGAAACGTTTGAATAGTTTTTGGCTGAAGTCATGTGACTCAAGTGTTTGGAAACGTTTGAAGCTTTCGTGGCTGAAGTCACGTGACTCAAGTGTTTGGAAACGTTTGAAGCCTCTTTGGCTGAAGTCACGTGACTCGTGTTTTGAATCGTTTAAAGCTTCTTTGGCTAAAGTCATGTGAGTCAAGTGTTTCGAACTGTTTGAAGCTTCTTTGGCTGAAGTCACGTGACTCAAGTGTTTGGAAACGTTTGAATAGTTTTTGGCTGAAGTCACGTGACTCAAGTGTTTGGAAACGTTTGAAGCTTTCGTGGCTGAAGTCACGTGACTCAAGTGTTTGGAAACGTTTGAAGCCTCTTTGGCTGAAGTCACGTGACTCGTGTTTTGAATCGTTTAAAGCTTCTTTGGCTGAAGTCATGTGACAAGTGTTTCAAACCGTTTGAAGCTTCTTCTGAAGTCACGTGACTCGTGTTTTGAAGCTTTTGTGGCTGAAGTCACGTGACTCAAGTGTTTGGAAACGTTTGAAGCCTCTTTGGCTGAAGTCACGTGACTCGTGTTTTGAATGGTTTAAAGCTTCTTTGGCTAAAGTCATGTGAGTCAAGTGTTTCGAACCGTTTGAAGCTTCTTCTGAAGTCACGTGACTCGTGTTTGGAAACGTTTGAAGCTTTTGTGGCTGAAGTCATGTGACTCAAGTGTTTGGAAACATTTGAAGCCTCTATGGCTGAAGTCACGTGACTCGTGTTTTGAATCGTTTGAAGCTTCTTTGGCTAAAGTCATGTGAGTCAAGTGTTTCGAACCGTTCTAAAACGTTTGAAGCTTCTTTGTCTGAAGTCACGTGACTCAATTATTTCCAAACGTTTGAAACTTCTTCTGAAGTCATATGACACAAGTGTTTCAAATCATTTGAAGCTTCTTTGGCTGAAGTCACATGACTCAAGTGTTCTGAATCGTTTGAAGCTTCTTTGGCTGAAGTCACGTGACTCAATTATTTCCAAACGTTTGAAGCATCTTTGGCTGAAGTCACATGACTCAAGTGTTCTGAATCGTTTGAAGCTTCTTTGGTTGAAGTCACGTGACTCAAGTGTTTGGAAACGTTTGAAGCCTCTTTGGCTGAAGTCACGTGACTCGTGTTTTGAATCGTTTAAAGCTTCTTTGGCTAAAGTCATGTGAGTCAAGTGTTTCGAACCGTTTGAAGCTTCTTTGGCTGAAGTCATGTGACAAGTGTTTCAAATCGTTTGAAGCTTCTTCTGAAGTCACGTGACTCGTGTTTTGAAACGTTTGAAGCCTCTTTGGCTGAAGTCACGTGACTCAAGTGTTTGGAAACGTTTGAAGCCTCTTTGGCTGAAGTCACGTGACTCATGTTTTGAATCGTTTAAAGCTTCTTTGGCTAAAGTCATGTGAGTCAAGTTTTTCGAACCGTTTGAAGCTTCTTTGGCTGAAGTCATGTGACAAGTGTTTCAAACCTTTTGCAGCTTCTTCTGAAGTCACGTGACTCGTGTTTTGAAACTTTTGAAGCTTTTGTGGCTGAAGTCACGTGACTCAAGTGTTTGGAAACATTTGAAGCCTCTTTGGCTGAAGTCACGTGACTGGTGTTTTGAATCGTTTAAAGCTTCTTTGGCTAAAGTCATGTGAGTCAAGTGTTTCGAACTGTTCTAAAACGTTTGAAGCTTCTTTGTCTGAAGTCACGTGACACAATTATTTCCAAACGTTTGAAGCTTCTTTGTCTGAAGTCACATGACACAAGTGTTTCAAATCGTTTGAAGCTTCTTTGCCTGAAGTCACATGACTCAAGTGTTCTGAAACGTTTGAAGCTTCTTTGTCTGAAGTCACGTGACTCAATTATTTCCAAACGTTTGAAGCTTCTTTGGCTGAAGTCACATGACTCAAGCGTTCTGAATCGTTTGAAGCTTCTTTGGCTGAAGTCACGTGACTCAATTATTTCTAAACGTTTGAAGCTTCTTTGGCTGAAGTCACGTGACTCAAGTGTTCTGAAACGTTTGAAGCTTCTTTGGCTGAAGTCACGTGTCTCAATTATTTCCAAACATCTGAAGCTTCTTTTGAAGTCAAGTGACAAGTGTTTCGAAACATTTGAAGCTTCTTTGGCTGAAGTCACGTAACTCAACTATATAAACGTTTGAAGCTTCTTCTGAAGTCGCGTGAATCAAGTGTTTGGAAACGTTTGAATCATTTTTGGCTGAAGTCACATGACTAAAGTGTTTCAAACCATTTGAAGGCTTTTTTCGATGAAGTCAAGTGACTCAATTATTTCCAATCATTTGAAACTTCTTCTGAAGTCACGTGACTAAAGTTTTCCGAAACGTTTGAAGATTTTTTTGGATGAAGTCACTTGATTTGGTGTTTTTTTAATGAACCTTTGGATCAATGTTTTAAATCGTCTGAGCTTTGAGATCTCGAACACTTACACTGCACCCTTAAAGTAAACACTCATTGTTAGAAGATAATGTCGATTTTTTTAGTGTGTGAGATGAGATTGTGTATGATCCGAGACGCACAAAAACATCAGAAGTAGATGAGAGTAGATGTATTTATGCACGACATGTGCAAGAACTTAACCCCATCTTTAACATTTCTTCACGCTCTCTATAATGTTATTATTTATTTCTGTGTGTCTAGTTTGTTTGGGTCCAAGAGAAAACACGTTTCATCCAAGTGGGTAATATCAGGATGTTGAGTGTTCATCAATATGCACTTCAGAATCGAACTGGAAAAATATGCAAATGGGACCTGCTCGGACACTTTTTAATGTATACTATGGTTTGAAACACACTAAATCTAATTGGGACGCAGCAAGTGACGTTAGTTTCGCAGCATCCATCCCTAGTTGTACAGTACAACGAGATCAGGTTGAAAGTTATGATCTATTAAACCATAACTAATGTGCTTCTGAACATGATTATTTTAAAGAATTATGGGGGATGGCGGCTCTTTTTGAAGAGAAATTAAATGTATAATTTTGTAGTATATAGAAGAGAAATCTAGGCACTTTTATTTAATGGTTTAATCTACACACAATTTTTTTTATCATATTAGAGATGTAAATATTGTGAAATATATTTGTATAATAATCAGATGAATATTATTAAATTCTGTTATTTGTGCCGGTCTTTAAGACCTGCAGAACGTGTGATACATCTGATATTGAATTCTATACAAGTTTTACTTTTTTGTAATATAAAATATCCGATTAAAGTGATAGATTAATCGGTTATCAAAATTATAAATAACTACTGTAACAATCACAACAGCAGCGCCATTTCAAGTTAGCACCTGCTAGATTTAGAGTAAAATGCACCTGTTGGTGACCCCGGATATAAAGCATTATTGTGATTAAAATGATTAATTTAATGGATTTGTATTGTTTTAGGGGATTTTCTCCTATGTCTCACAACAAACCACATTTCTGTCTAAAGAGCTGGAATGGTTTGATTTAATCCGAGCCCTCGTTCAGGAACGCTCTGTGCTTCTGTTAGTGTGTTTTCCTGGTGTGGTGCATGGCTCCGACTGAATCCAACGGCTCCGTTCTGCTCTACAAGAGGATCATCCGACCCTTCTTCCTGAAGAACCAGGCTCAGATCGACACCGTGGTGAAGGACCTGTCGGATAAAGCTCACGATGCTGCCAGCAAGATTAAGGATGAAGGTGAGCTTACTCTTGTCCTGCTGAAACCTGCTCCTAAATCACTTTATAATGTTTGTTTCTGCTCTTACAGCCAAGCGAGCCACGGCCAACATCATGTTCGAGGAGAAAAAGAACTTCTGAGGGGTTCTTCTACTGGTTCATGTCCTATCGCCTGAAGAAATGTTACTTGTTGTTGTTTTTGCAGTGAACTGGAAACGTGCTGCCTGAAGCTTGAGCGGTTCGGTCTCCTGCGTACAACCACAGGTCACAAGAAGCCTATTGTGCATCCTCTGCTTGTTACTGAACTTATTTATATGAGTTTCTTATTAGCTTGAGACATCTCTTCTGAAAACATTGGAGGAACTGTAATGGATTCTTACTCTGACTTGAGATATTAAATTGTTTAACCCTTCAGATGATTGTGTCTGTTTAAATGTAATCGAGGTCATTCTGGGTTTAGTTTTTACAGAAAATTACTAATATTTTGTACAATAAATGATCATGTTATGCAGCAATCAAAAGTGGGTAGCACCTAATTACATTTACTTGGTTTTAGTTAAAAATCTGTACTTTTACATTTTAGTAAATCATAAACACTCTTTAAAGGAGTAAAGACAATATTACAACCCAATTACCAAACAAAGTGATTTGTGACTGCTGACTTTTATCCAATGAGCTGTCTTTGGAGAGTTCTGGTTGGTGGTGTAGTGATGTAATTGAGACGGATATCCTACTCAACGGATGAGAGACAGCCTGGAGTGCTGAGAGTGAGTGGATGGAACCTGAATTTAAAAAGGATAGAACAAGATCATACACACAACAAACAAAAACTTTACGTATAAAAAGAGATTTCTATGTAATATGTTTAAGAGGCTGATGTGCGAGGGTTTGACCAGCATCAATGGCAGCAGATCACAATCACCTGTTCAAAGTAAAAAATAAACAACAACCTTGTGCACCACAAATCAAGGTGTATGGAGGCATTCACAAAGTGTAAAAGTTAACGTATTTGATGATGATGATCAACAACACTTATGAGTTCAGCTTTCATGAGTAAGCAGAACTCATCAGTGTTGTTTGAAATACAAAATAAACTAAATTAACTAAGGTTAATAACTAAACTTAATAAAATAATGGGCGTCACGGTGGCGCAGTAGGTAGCACGGTCGTCTCACAGCAAGAAGGTTGCTGGTTCTAGGCTCGGCTGGGGCAGGTGGCATTTCTGTGTGGAGTTTGCATGTTCTCCTCGTGATCGCGTGGGTTTTCTCCGGGTGCTCCGGTTTCCCCACAAGTCCAAAGACATGCGGTATAAGCGAATTGAGTAAAAACAATTGCGCATAGTGTTAACGAGAGAATGTGTGTGTGAATGTTTCCCAGCGATGGGTTGGAAGGGCATCCGCTGCGTAAAACATATGCCAGAGTTGGCGGTTTATTCCGCTGTGGCGCCCCCGAAAGGGAATAAAGCCGACATGAAGATGAATGAATAAAATAATGGTTTGGGGACGATTATGTTTTTTTATTTGTTTAGGTCAGATCAGAAGTAATTAATAACTAAACTTTTCATTTGATTTTTTTGTACTCTTACTCGAGTAAATAATTTGAAAGTTACTTTTCCTTGGGGAACAATTTTTCTATTTATGTTTTGGATACTGTGCACACCGCATTTAATAATCATTTTTGCTTAAAGGTCCTTAACCCTTTAACTGCTTTCTAAACCAAATGTTTGAGCACATCTAGAGGCTCTTTTTTCACTTTTTTGTTTAAAGCTTAAAAATTTTATCAAAAGAATGTTCTGTGTCAAATGAAAATCTGAAATACTTTAGGTTATACCTCAGTTCATAGTCAAACAAACACATTTTTGTTTGTTTTTTTAACAATCTTTCGAAATTAAATTTGTTGAAAAGTTAATTTTTGGGTAATTTTCATGTGTTTTTTTTTTTTTTCAAAAGCCGAACGCGTTCAATACCTTTTGACATAAACCAAAATTCTGTTGCAGCCCTTATCTAGAATGCATACTATTCTACCTTGACATTCAGAGAGGACCTAAATTAGTGCATCAGTTGTTTTTCATGATGGTTGAACCAAAAATGTGTAGGCCTTCAGCCCTCCAGGACCGGATTCAGAGACCCCTGACATAAACATTGTCTTAAACCTATATCATCTAAATATGATTTAAAAACCCACAGAGGTTGTTGTTCAGTGTTTGTCCCTGGTTAAAAACACTTCATTAAAGAATATGATGCTACACTGTAACCCAAATGTTACAACAAAATTACTAAATTTTAATTCTGTAAAGATATAATGTTACAAAGAGTGTTAATTAATGCTGTTCGGTATCTAGAACCTTTTTTTTTTACATTGATAATTAATTAATCTTACAGTATATTCACAAAACGCATGACTTGTGTATATTAGGAGTCCATGTACCTTTAAAACCAATCAATTTTTATATTGAAAATGAATAACATGACTTGATAACAAAATTCCTGTATTTCGGGTCAATTTTCATTTTCTCATGTGATTCAACAAACAAAATTTGGGTTGGACATTTCATTTTCACACGTGGGCATGCCTGAGATACTTATTTTTCGTGATTGGTCCAACCACTGCATCAACAAGTAGCGTCACACTACAAAAGTCACGAATCTGGAAATGGTGTGGTTTCCAGATTATAGGAATTAATTATACATTTTCATTCAGCCTAAAGCAAAATATTGCAATAATAGATCATTTGGGCATATGGGTGAAAGTCTTTTCACATATTGTTTAAGCAAAAATGTTAATGGAATATCACAGCCATAATAAATCGTCATGCTTTGGATACTTGAGTACATTTTATGGCAAATTCTTTTGTACTTTTACTGAAGTAAACGGAAGGGAACATTTATACGCTGGTGAAATCTTACTCAAGTAAGAGTATCTCTACTTTAACTCAAGTACTTCCTTTGTGTACTTTGTCCACTGCTGGAAAGAAACTTGAAGAGAACACAAGTCGCCAGGCCACATGAACAGGTGAAAACAGTGATTGGAGTTTAATAACTTTATAAACAATTATATAAAACAATTACTTAAAAAAAATCCATGCATTTCAGTGTAAATCTGGATTTGAAATATAGAAGGAGATCTATGTACATCAGTATATCCTGTAACAGCACTCAGGCCGCTCAGCAGAGAAACACTCCATGTGCTGCATAGAAAAGATTATTGCCGACAGCGAGAGAAAAGAAACTCCTGGAAATGAACTGAGGTGCACTAGTAAGTGCCTCCAAAAATGCTGCACCCCTCCGGGTCCTCTTCTACAACACCTCTTCTTTCTTTCTCCACATAATGCGAGGCAGAATCACATACGAACAGAGACAAAGCCAAAGAAATTCAAGCCATTATTCATCCTACGAAACACAGAACCTGCTTCCATCTCAAGCGATGGACTATTCAACGAAGAATCGAAACGAATATGAGAAAATAGCCTGAGTTTATGGGGAAAAAGCTTTAAAAAAATACCAGCCTGAGAGTAGCCCATTGGAATTCCTTTATACAATAATTTACAGTAGCACAAGGTGAAAAATGTGAGGCGGTATAAAAAATAATCCGGATTATTTTACAGCCGAGAGATTTAAATAATTCAAGCACGATGGAAAGAAAAACAAATTACAGAGAAAATTGTCTAAAAAAAAAAAAAGAGTGAAAAATGGTCACAAAACACTGTAAACAAGGTATATTTGGAAGGCGCCCCCCCATCCTTCACAAGAAAACCTTTCGATGGGTTCGAAGCGATCAATCACGATCCCATCTGCTTCAACTAAAAAAAAATAAAAAATAAGTAGTCGATTATATATATATATAAAAAAAAAAAAAACAGCCGACTCTTAAATAGAAAAATACATGTGATCTGCGTCGGCTCCGAGTCTGTAAGGCATTTCCTGTGTGAGAGAGTGAGTGAGGGCCGGGGTGTGTTATGTTTTGCGGCTGCTCCAGACCTGCTCCGGTGTGTTTCTGTGCTCGTACGGTGAGCGTCGTGGCTCTTGTTGCCAGTCTGAATGGTAGCGGTAGTCCCTGGAGGATTTGTGATGCTGGTAGTCAGGGTGGAATCGCTGCTCAGCGTGTGGTCGGTCCTTGGAGTTGCTTTCAGAGCGGTTCTCTCGACTGGAGCGGTGCTCGTCCAGCTTCCTGTGCTTGCTGTCACTGTATCTGAAGGGGAAAAAAAAGGATTTTAGTCGAATGAAAGACCATACCGGACACATTCTGATTAGTATTTTATTTAATTTTCTTAGTAGACCAGTTAGATGATCAAAGGGACAACAATTCATCAATATGGCCTTAAATTCCTTATTAAAAAACTATGTGCAGGTGACAAAGAAATGTTCCAAACTAGTTTCTTCCTAATTTAGTTTTAATTTTCCTTTCTGGGATTTGATCTGGGTCAATTCCAAGGTCCAGTTATAAAAATGTTCTCCAGGTAAAAGGTCTGGACCATCTAGTTTGTATTTTATCGCCAATTTTATTTTCACATTTGTAGACATAAAACAATTACCAGTCAAATATACATATATGTACAGTAAGGCCTTTATTTGTACCAATATTACCTACATAAAAGTAATAAATGGGCAATAAACAAAGAAGTTATTTTCTGGGGGGAAAGCAAGTGTAAAAAAGCTTACATTTCAAGTTAAAGATTAAAAAAAATTAAATACATGGCAGTAGAAAATAGCAATAGAACCACCTTTCTGGAACGACAGTACTTTTTGATTATGCTTTATTGTAGAAAAAGTTGACTCAGCCGTTTAAAGCACTCTTTCACAGAAATCCTATCACTGAATATATTTTTTTTTACAATGCCCCAAAATCCTTGATAGCCTCAAAGATTAATCTTTCACATGTTTCTGTTGTAAACGTGTAATTATTCTCATACTGGGATTCCAGTTCCTTAATTTTTCGTGCCCTCACCTCGGACTTCAAACTCCTTAAAACTACGATTTCCCACATCTATGTTTCTTTTTTGAAGTAAGCCTCTGTTGTTTATTACATTGCAACCTACATTATATTGAATAAATATTTGTTTTCTTTCACTTTCCTTCAATAGAATCATGTAATTATAATAATATAGTACTAGTGGAAGGTTTCTGAGGCTTCTGAAGTATCTAACAGCAGCAGACTTGAGAATAATTTCATCATTATGTTCTAATCTCATATAGCCCATGTGTCATGTTATGAAGTAACTAGATGTTTGCATGAAGGAGACTTCTTGCTTTCAGTGAACACGATTTTTAGAGAATACACAGATGTAATCATTTCAGTTAATGAACATTTCTGAGTGAAACATCTGATTTTACTCCGCCGAAGGAAAACACTCAACAGTGATGAACACATTGAAAATGTGCAATTGCTTGTACAAATGTTTTCTTATATTAAATGGGACAAATAGAAACAGTGACTGAATCAGCAGCACCAGGAGGGGAAACCTTGCAGAGAGGCTTGTGCTGTGTCTCTCCTCACAGATAAATGTTATGAGCCTGTCTCCTGCTCCTCTTGTGATGTTTTCTATGTGGAAGGGAATTCCTTTGACGCAACCAATCCCTGTAGAACGGATCACGTTCTGGAGGAGTTCTGTGTGTCAACGATGTCTCAAAACAAATAATTTTTGGAGTTTTTGTTATAATATGTATTTAGTATGTTATATTTTTCAAAGTCCAAGTGTTTTTTAGAAATTGCATTGATGTGGTCCTGGTGTTTGAGACAACACAAATAATAAGTATCTCAGGACCACAATACTGAATCTATATATATTTTTGGGGCTATAATCACCCATAACTACTTTGGATGGAGTGAGGTTTTAATGACAAAAAGTTTTAAGGTCTCCACCAATGTTCCTTCTATTTTTTCATGCATCTGAGCAAACACCTTGAATCACTGTGAGCAACATGTCAACAGCCTCCCACCTTTCCAAATAAAATGATTTATATATATATATATATTTATAAAAAGTCAACCTTCAAATAATTAAGTTCAGTTATGCACTCAATATTTGGTCGGGAAATGACTGCTTGAAAACGGCGTGGCTTGCAGGCAATCAGCCTGTGACATTATTGAGGTGTTGTGGAGACCCAGGATACTTCGATAGCGGCCTTAAGCTCATCCAGAGTGCTGGGTCTTCTACAAGTCAACTTTCTCTTCATAATATCCCACAAATTCTCTATGGGGTTCAGGTCAGGAGAGTTGGCAGGCCAATTGAGCAAAGTAATACTATTGTCAGTTAACCATTCACCAGTGGTTTTGGCACTGTGAGCAGGTGCCAGTTCGTGCTGAAAAATGAAATCTTCATCTCCATAAAGCTTTTCAGCAGATGGAAGCATGAAATGCTCCAAAATCTCCTGATAGCTAGCTGCATTGACCCTGCCCTTGATAAAACACAATGGACCAACACCAACAGCTGATATGGCACCCCAAACCTTCACTGACTGTGGGTACTTGACACTGGACTTCAGGCATTTCCCTCTCCCCAGTCTTCATCCAGACTCTGGCACCTTGACTTCCGACTGACATGCAAATTTAGCTTTCATCTGAAAAAAGTACTTTGGACCACTGCATAATAGTCCAGTGCTACTTCTCTGTAGCCCAGGTCAGGCGCTTCTGCTACTGTTTCTGGTTCAAAAGTTGCTTGACCTAGGGACTGCAGCACCTGTAACCCATTTCCTGCACACGCCTGTAGACGGTGGCTCTGCATGTTTCTACTCCAGACTCGGTCCACTACTTCCGCAGGTCCCCCGATGTCTGGAATCAGTCCTTCTCCACAATCTTCCTCAGGGTACGGTCACCTCATCATTGAGCAGTGTTTTCTACCACACTTTTTTCTTCCTACAGACTTCCCACTAAAGTGCCTTGATACAGCACTCTGGAACAGCCTATTCGTTTAGATATTTCATGCTTGAGGGTGTCAGTGATGGCCTTCTGGACAGCAGTCAGGTCAGCAGTCTTACCCATTTTTGAAGTTTAGTTTTGACCCAGGCTGGGAGTTTTTAAAAGCCTCAAGAATCTTTTGCAGGTGTTTAGGGTTAATTATTTGATTCAGATGAATAGCTTGTTTAGAGATACTTTTTTAGATTGTAATTTTGTTTTGTTTTTTAGCTGTATGCCAAAATCATCAATATTAAAACAATAAAAAGCTTAAAGTACTTCAGTTGTGTGTAATGAATCTGAAATATATTAAAGTCTAATAATGAACAGAAAAATGATGAACTTTATCACAATATGCTACTTTTTGAAAGGGACCTGTGTGTGTGTGTTTATATATATATATATATATATATATATATATATATATATATATATATATACATACCTATACAAATAGTTAAGTGAAAGTGACCAGTGAGCATGTGTGTGTGTGTGTGTGTATATGTATATATATATATATATATATATATATATATATATATATATATATATATATATATATATATATATATATATATATATATATATATATATTTATATTATAGATTACCTTTACTTAACATTTAATCGTGATTTTCTTAGGCTGTGTTTTATAATAAATTTACAAATTTTAAAAAACATGAACATGATTGTAAGTCACTGTCTCTTGTGCACTGGGTGACAATCTTTTAGACTTTAATAGAAAAAAACATGCTCATCCAATTTCCAAAGTTTTTCTTTCATTGAGCCATCATTTTTTTTATTACTTTGGTTTGGCCAGTCACTTGTTAATCAAATCATTCATTTAGCAGCTCTTAATAACAATGTTCATGGCACAAACCAGTTCATGTTGTTAATTTGGATTTAAAAGTAAAGCTTTAAAAGCTTTTATTTCACTGTGTTACTGGGGTATAGATCATAAAAGTTTGCAAATACACTTGTTCAGCGACCAGGAAAATTGCTAATTAAATTACAGCATTGATGAATACTCAGAAAAACAAGTCTTGTCTCCGGTTCAAGAAGAAAGTAAAATGGCAGAATAAATATAAAAAAGCTAATAACAAATTAGTCAGAGCTGTTTTACACAGCATTATATTAATTAAAATTGTGTCAATCAAGAATATGTTTTTACAGGTTTCCTTGGTTGCTCTTGAATAAAATCTTTCTTATTTTAAAAACAAGAGGATTAATAGATTCATGTATTAAAAAGTAAGCATGTTTTTATAACTTAAAATAAATGTTGACTTGTGAGTGCTTTGAACACAAAGATAACAGCATTCCTTCACTACAAGACGACTGATGAGACAATGTGTGAGAACTACAGAACCAACAAACAGATAAGTACCCTGTGTTCTCTCAGATTAAGGTCGGACGAACTCCTGACATTTCTGAATAAAATTTCATTGTACTGAGTCAGTGTTTCTCAGTTATTTTTTGTCACACCCTCCTAGGAAGAACAAAAACATCTCATGCCCCTAGTGACGCCTTAAATTATTTGGCTTCTTGCCATTTTTAGACTCAGTCAGCACACCTTCTCTTTCCTCGTCTCCCACCGTAATCACAATGAAGTGCTACATACACGTCATCATAATTCCTCGTCGTAGCTTCTGGGAGACTTTCGTTTGTCTCTATCTCCTTCTCTCTCCGTCTGTCTTCTACACTTCATACTCTCCCAATAAGAGTGCCACTGCCCCCAAATGTAGTGGAGTGCTATTGCACTTTATTCTAGAACAGTAGAATAAAGTAGAACAGCCTCGTGCCCCACTATTTGAGAACCACTGTACTAAGTCAACATTTGCTGACATTGTGTCTGAGTACTCTCAAGAGAAAATCACATTTCGAGCACAGCATTGGAAAATTGACCATTTCCTGAACAAACCACTCATCAATGTGTTATTTGAAGCGGGTAGTTGAAAACTAGCTCGATCGAGTTCAACGACCAAATAGTATCAGATTCAGGTAGGAGTCAATGTAGAAAAGCCTAGATCAGACTTGGATGAACCATGTGGGCGGCTGTAATTTTTACTTTGGGCATGTAATGGGACTAGAGCGCAAATAATCAGCTTAGAGGGAACATTGGTCTACACACACCAGAGCAGCAACTGCTCTGCATTTACTGCAAGCAGAAGCTGCACCCCTGATCTGGCAGCGTGTCTTCTCCTGAGGTCAGAAATGGGTGCACAGACTCTCCTGAACACTAGATGGCACTTCAGTAAACTGAAAGTGAACTCAGGCCACATGGTTGCGCAGCTGCAAAAGAAGAGCAATCTCGTCTGTAAATATAACCCCAAACCATTTTTAGCAACAGCTCCTGATTCTCAAGATCTATTTCTAGTTATTTTCTCATTGTGAAAACAACTCTTGCTCCTCTGATATGTAGAGACTGTACAAGACTCCTCACAGATCGGATGACAGCACTCTCATGTTCAAAGCACTCATTCAATGAAAATAACCTTCTTGTAACATTTAATGGAACATAAAAACACACAAAAAGAAAATGTGAGCTGTGTGTTTCAGATGTTTACGAACAATCCCTTTTCTGATAAACAGGGCACTCTTCTCGTCTTATTATCTCTAGGTTCCTCTCATAGGATTTTATTGTGTGCCGTTTGTGCCATCAAGAGTCGAGTCAAATATCTTCAATCATGTGATCAGGGGAAGCAATCACAGCGATTTGAAGCACTGTGTGGAAAAAAAAAATCTCTGCTGCGCACCAGATTTTGCAGACCTTCCAGCTGATACAAACAGTTCAACGCTCTCTTTTTGTGTTTCATTAAAAGAAAAAAGCATATTATTTTCAGTGAACGAGTGCTTTGAAAATGAAGACAATAATTAGAAATGGAGCTGGGGAAATTAAAGCTGTTACAAACGGTTTGTTTGCCAGATAACGAATAGCTAGGGGTTTCATTTACACAACAGTTTGCTTTTCTGCACCACTGCGTGGCCTGTGTTCATTTGCAGTTTACCAAAGCACCATCTGTGCACTCATTTTTAACTGCAGATAATTCACGTAGTCAGAAGAGGCGTGCATTCCTGCATGCAGCAAAATAAGTACAGCTGTGGCTCAGGTGTGTGGAGACCAAGTACTCAAGCACTTGGATGAAAAATCCACTGCAGTGCAGCCCCTGCTTGCAGGAGATGCATTAGGTGTGTAGAGACATTTAGACGTTACTTCTGTGAAACACGGACCTGCTGTCCTGCCTCTCCCCTCGGTCCCGGTCTCTGAAAGGGTCTCTCTGCCCCTCCCGTTCTCTCTCCCGGTGATCTTTCCCATTGCTGAAGGACGAGAAGGGTCTCTTCCTGGAGTCGGAGCTCTTCCTGAATGTGTCGCCGCTGTGCTGCAGCTTTCCATGCTCGTGATGGCGAGATGAGTGGTGTCTGTCCGAGCCGTAACTGTCTCTGCTGCTCTCGTCCTGCGGACACTCTCGAAGCCGCTCCACGTCTGAGGAAAGCACCTCATCGTGTGAACCCAGAATCGCTATGGCGGCAAATCGGTGACATTAATAGAGAAAATCTGCAAGATATTCTGCGCACTTCACAACACCCGGGAGAGCTGAATGTTCTGTTCATGATTTCTCTCCCTCAATTCTCTCTCTGCTCAGTCAATCACTACCTACTTTGATTTCTAACAAGATGGGCAGGACCTCCTTTCCCAGAACACAGCTGTTATTGGACGCCTGTCTTTTTGTTTCCGTTATGTCAAATCTCTTCCAACAAAGGTTTTAATTCACAAATAAATTGAAAACAGTTTTTGCGAAACTAGTGACGAGCCAGAAAAAAAATCACAAATATTACAACAATAAAGATCCCTACAATAACAATGTAAATCTGACTAATTAGTACTCAAACGGGGCGTAAAGATCTAAAAAAATGAAAAAATCAAACCTGCTTTTTGTTGTAAATTTAGACTCAAATCAATACATTGTTTTAATCAGATCTTAAGAGTTTTGTACTTCTCTGGAATATGTATGCACGAATAAATCGCAAAATATTAATTTAGAATTACATCTAATTAGACCTCTGTCAAAGCAGATGTTATGATTCTATCTCTAACATGGAATCTCTGTTTGTGAAATTAAATTGTAATGTTTTGATCAATCAAAGCCTGTATTATTTAATTTTTTAGTTTAAAGAGGCAAAAACGCAAATATTTAGTAGTTCTGTACAATTCAGCATGGAATTTTGGCTTTTCCACTGTGTGCTGGCCATGGAACTGACACCGTCTCTGGTTTCTCCATCGAGCTGGTTCCACAACCAACGCCAAAACCATAATCTACCCCATTCTCACTGATTGGTCGGTCAAGCATGACGTACGCCAACACTGATTAGTGCGAGAGAGTCGTCATTGGCTGCGTCATTAACTTGCGCGAAGTTGATGTACACATGTGATGTGTGGATTCATCATTCCCAAGAGAGGAAACAGCTTTTGTTGTGTGTAATAATGTTGCTTGCGATCAGAAAACAAAACGATATGTCTGCGCAATCTTGGTCAAACGAGGAGGTTTAGACCTTCCTGTCATTGATTGTGGAGGAGTTAATCCAGGGAGATCTGGATGGCGCAAATCTTTTTTCCCTCTTTACTACGTCAAAATGGGTGTGGCGCTAAAACGGAGTTACTTTTCCTATTTAACATACCGACACTATAAACAATGGGCACGCAAAGCTGGCCGTACCGCACCGAACTGACCTGTCTCGTACTGTACTGTGTTGTACAATGGAAAATATGCTCTCATGCTCTTGCGCGTGCTTTCCCTCTCTCTTCAATATATTATTTAAATCCTGATTTTGCTAAATTAATTACTTGATTTCAGGGTTTTGATTACTGTATTATCTAGATTACGGATGTCTTCCAGCAGGGATAAAAACTTTATTTTATTTAAATCCTGATTTCACTACTTTTTTAACTAATCTTAATTATAAAAGCAGGGAAATATATACCAGATGTATTGACTTTAAGCTATTCATTAATTCTACCTAATTCTACATGTATGGACAAATACTTCATTTATTTTATTTTATTTAAATTATAAATGTAAAAAAATTAACCTGTTGAGGTAGGTTTAACGCATTATGTTGAATTCAAATTTCCACTGAAAAGTAAGACATAGATTAAGAAAGAGAAATGCAGAGATAAAATAGTTGTTCAAACGTTTTTGCTCAGTCGACAAAAGCGCAACTAAAAAAAAGTGTGTCTTTAGCCTAGATTTAAACATAACTAAAGTTTTGGCACCCTTGATCTTCTTTGGAAGCTGGTTCCATCTGTGGGCTGCATGGTAACTAAGGGATTATTTACCCTTTGTGGAATTAACCCTGGGCAGATATTTGACTATTATTAGAAGGTCAATATTTTTGTTGGAAGAGATTTGATGTTGAACGTTAAAGCAACTGAAACCGAGAGTTAGGTGTCCAATCACAGCTGTGCTTGGGGAAAGATGGTTCCGCCTCTCTTGGAAAAAGATCAAAACAGGAAAAGATTTAACAAGCAAGGAGATGATTGAGAGAGAGAAGACATTCAGCTTTCTGCTTGCACGTGATATTTAGAAACACACTTAAAGGCAATGATTTGCTGCCATAAATCTTGAACAAGAGAGTCTGCGGGGGGTGACGTACCTGCATTTTTAAAGCTTTGAGTATTTACAGTGATTGTGTTCTGCTCCGCCTGGGATCAAACAACACGTTAGAATAAAAATAAATACAGATGTAATTCAAGCACAGAGAAGAAGCACCTGTGCTATTTCCTGTCTCTTCTTGATCGCATGCTTATAGAGTTTATGCAGCTTCCTTGCATCAAACTCAGTGAATTTTGAAACGAATATCCAAAGGTTTCTGAAAAGACACGGAAAGTTTAGCTTTCTCTTTCTCATCCGCTATGATATGAGCGGAGGTTTCTTTGTATCATTTGTTCATTTGATTTTCAATTTAAAAACGAAACAAAAAAAAGGAGGAATTAGTTCATTTTTTATTTTAAAACAAAAAACGAAAAACAATTATTTTTTTGTGTGGTTTTGATCATAGAATAGAGAATTGAAAAAATTCCACACTGGCCATACTCACACCTCAACGTTTGAGACCTTTGATACAACGGTTAATGAGCACGAGAAGATGAGATCGTCACTAGTGATGGGAATAATGGCGCTATAAATAAACAACTTTTTTCAGTAACGTGTAATCAAACCACTTACTGTTTTTCCCGTTACAACGCCGTTACTGATATGGTCCATAAAATGTGCATTAATACCGCAGACAATATTTGATAACACTGAAATGGTTTTAATGCAAGCAGCGTCTAAACCAGGGCACCTCTCTGTGGTGAGTGTACATTTATTGTATTGTATTGCATACATTTAAGGAAGGCAATTTTCGACTGAAGAAATTATATCAATAATATAATATATTAGTTTATCCATCCATCCATCTTCATGTCAGCTTTATTCCCTTTCGGGGTCGCCACAGCGGAATGAACCGCCAACTCACTGGCATATGTTTTACGCAGCGGATGCCCTTCCCTGCCACAACCCATCGCTGGGAAAATATTAGTTTATTGAATCTTTCAAATGCCATTTAATACAATTGCAATGCAGTTGCTGCAAATCGGTCAGGTATCGGATTGTTTTAAAGCCTTGAACCAAGATGGCCTGCTTGACTGATCGGTTTGCCCAGCACTACAGCATAACATGACCAAAAGATTCCCTCTAAAAAGCACAACAACATCAGGGACATCTCTCTCAGCTTTCTTGCTGGTTTTCGCAATTACTTGTTGCTCCTGAAGTCGTTCATTGTAATGAAGTTGTCGACATCATTATACTTCTGGGACATGCTGAGCATTCCAAAAAAGGAAAATTAGAAAACAAAAAGTATTGCAAGCTCTTAATTAATTTTTGCATTTTTTATATTAATTTTACAATCAAAACATAAAAAAACCTTATCAATTTCTCTTTTTTGTTCAATTGAAAATCAAATGAATGAATGACACAGATTGAACGGAGCTTACTTACTTCCTCCACTGCTTGATCTGCTCGGGGTTGCTGTACTCTCTCAGACACTCAGTAATGTGATCTCCGATCTTAATGAGGCACTGGCGTGTGTGCTCTAGCTGCTCTCGCTCCGACAGGCCTTTCTCTGGCCGATCCAGTTGCTTCAGTGCAGCTTTCACAGGCCGCATGCGCTCCTTACACTGAAACACAACGAGAGACAGTAGAATGTTTAGGTTTCTGAACAACATGTGAATAATAGAAAGAAACGACAGCTAAAAGCTCTCGAACTGAAAGGTCAGGCACGAGTAATCTTATACAATGTTGAGAACTAGAGTTAATGAGAGAGATTGCAAGGAGAGAGCATCAGCAAGAAAGTGCGAGAGGAAAAATATAGCAAGTAAGGCAGAGAAAGAGTTCAAGAGAGTGAGTGAACAAGATAAAGAAAGAGATAATAAAATAAAAAGATAGAGAAAAGATGGGTAAAGAGAGTGAAAAGTAGAGAAACAGAGAGAGGATAAGATAAAGGGAGAGATAGAGAGGCAATGAGAGAGAGACAGTGAAACAGAGTGAAAGAAAGAGAAGATAGAGCGGGAGAGAGTGTGTGAAAGAGGTGAGGTGCACAGAGAGAGAGAGAGAGAGAGAAAGGAGCAACCAAGTGAGCGAAAGAGACCCAGAGCAAGAAAGTGAGTGAGCGAAAGAGACCCAGAGCAAGAAAGTGAGTGAGCGAAAGAGACCACGAGCAAGAAAGTGAGTGAGCGAAAGAGACCACGAGCAAGAAAGCGAGTGAGAGAAAGAGACATTGAGCAAGAAAGTGAGTGAGCGAAAGAGACCATAAGCAAGAAAGTGAGTGAGAGAAAGAGACATTGAGCAAGAAAGTGAGTGAGAGAAAGAGACCACGAGCAAGAAAGTGAGTGAGCGAAAGAGACCACGAGCAAGAAAGTGAGTGAGCGAAAGAGACCACGAGCAAGAAAGTAAGTGAGCGAAAGAGACCACGAGCAAGAAAGGGAGTGAGCAAGAGAGACCACGAGCAAGAAAGGGAGTGAGCGAAAGAGACCACGAGCAAGAAAGTAAGTGAGCGAAAGAGACCACGAGCAAGAAAGTAAGTGAGCGAAAGAGACCACGAGCAAGAAAGGGAGTGAGCAAAAGAGACCATGAGCAAGAAAGGGAGTGAGAAAAAGAGACCACGAGCAAGAAAGGGAGTGAGAGAAAGAAAGTGAGTGAGAGAAAGAGACCATGAGCAAGAAAGTGAGTGAGAGAAAGAGACCATGAGCAAGAAAGGGAGTGAGCAAGAGACCACGAGCAAGAAAGGGAGTGAGCAAAAGAGACCACGAGCAAGAAAGGGAGTGAGAAAAAGAGACCACGAGCAAGAAAGGGAGTGAGCAAAAGAGACCACGAGCAAGAAAGGGAGTGAGAGAAAGTGAGTGAGAGAAAGAGACCATGAGCAAGAAAGTGAGTGAGAGAAAGAGACCATGAGCAAGAAAGTGAGTGAGAGAAAGAGACCATGAGCAAGAAAGTGAGTGAGCGAAAGACAGTGAAAGAGAAACGATAGGGAGACGAGGGGAGATACACAGAGAGAAGACTTACACAAGAAATATAGTATGAGTAGGAAAAAGAAATAGAAGAACAAGAAAACACAGAAAGAGAGTGAAAGAGGAGAGATGGTGAAAGACAGGCAGCGAGAGAGAAAGACAGTGAGAGTAAAAGAGAAATGATAGAGGGGGAGAGAATCTCAAAGAGGTGAGATACACTCAGAAACAGAGAAATTAAAGATAGAGAGAGAGAAAAAGGAGGAGTAACGGATTGAGAAAAAGAGACCATGAGCGAGAAAGTGAGTTGATGTCAATAATTCACAATATTGTCACACCTTTATTTCTGGTAAACATAAAAGGTTTTTGCGCTATAGTGAAAGTTGGTCAAACCTGATAATTAACTGAAGTTTTCAACAATTTTTTTCCTTGGTAAAACAAGACAAACATTTTCTAAACATGAACAGTCATATTATGAGGTCATATTATTATATAATAAAAATCATTACGACATAATATATACCAGGGCCAGATATTTTCACATGAATTATTTTTCTAATGAGGGAACTTTACCTAATTTGATTTGGAGACAGTTTCAAATACATTTTTATTAAAAAGGATTTCATAACCTGTTGAAATAGCACAAATATCAGACATCGATTAAGTATTTATTTGTATTAAGTAAAAAAAAATTTAATTACACCAATTATATATGTATTCATTAAATGAGTTCATGAGATTCATTGAACAATATTGACCTAAGCTTTTGTTTATTAAGTGTTTTTTTTCCACTTTCAGCTCAACTTCACTTTCTTTAAACAAGAGCTGATAATCTTCTCATTATGTCATGTTTTCTGCATCTTCCTGATATGAAAGAACTGAATCTGAGTAGGGCGTCACGGTGGCGCAGTGGGTAGGTTGCTGGTTCGAGCCTCGGCTGGGTCAGTTGGCATTTCTGTGTGTTCTCCCCGTGATCGCGTGGGTTTACTCCGGGTGCTCCGGTTTCCCCACAAGTCCAAAGACATGCGGTATAAGTGAATTGAGAAAAAACAATTGTCCATAGAGTATGAGTGAGAATGAGTGTGTGTGAATGTTTCCCAGCAATGGGTTGAGGCTGGAAGGGCTGGATCCGTGTAAAACATATGCTGGAATAGTTGGCGGTTCATTATGCTGTGGCGACCCCAAAAGGGAAAAAGCCAACATGATGATGGATGGATGGATGGATAAATTTGAGTACAAGAGAACGAGCTGCTGTGATAAACTCACATGTTTTTCTCCTTTAAATAAATTCTGGAGCTGACTCTATACATTTCTCTTCCCTGTTAGTGGAATATCTCCCGAGGTGAAAAAAGATGTCGAAAAAAGAGAAGCAAGAGTTGTAGTATAGCCTGAGAGAATATAGCTTTTATTCGCAGAAAAAAAAGATAAAAGTGCAGCGATTTTTTTACTCCGAGCATAAACCGTGCGTTTTTATTACCTCACATGTCTCTGGAGCCCAAATGAACATGGAAAATCAATCCCTCAGAGACAACCCGTTAGAAACACACTGGTCAGGAAGTTATGGAGATTTCTATCGCTCTCTCTATCGTCTTATCAAGAAATTATATATTGACAATAATTATCGATATGAAATGATCACCTAGCCCTAATTCTAACTCAAGAATTTACTATAAATCTTTAGAGCTTCGAAGCACAAAAACCTGCATTGAACCCACCACGCTGAAGGTTTTCTGGTCCAGCTCTTCGGACTCCTCAGAGAGAGCGAGGGTGTCTCCTCCTGTCGGAGTGTGCACCGGAGAATCTCTCCTCTCTCGCAGTTCTGAGCACTCATTTTCCACCTGAAAAACATTCACTCAAGACTTTAAAAGGCACAAAAACTCAAACCGCTTAGATTCCTTGAATAAAGTAAAGCATGATCTCTCACGGACCTTATCTGTCGGCACCTCTTCTTCAGACTCTGCTTTCATCTCTCTCTCTTTGCTTTCCCATCCGTCCTCCTTCTTCATCTCTTTTTTCACCGCTTTATCGGTTAGCTCTTTCTCCTCGGGCTCTGGATCCTCGAGCTCATCCTCCTCATCGTCGTCCTCCTCCTCCTCGTCGTCCGTATCTTCATCTTCCTCTTTCACCAGGCGCTCTGCCACACAAGCTCTCCTGCTGGGCTGCTTGACTGGAGGAGGCTCCTGGAATAAAAGAAACGGTGAAATTATTTTCAAATATTTAAAATAAAAAGTGAGAAATTCCCAGACTGTCCAAAATCAAGGTGTGGAAGGTGTTTTATGAAAGGATGATCACATCTAAAAGCTAAATAAACAACATTTTCTATACACCAATTAAGAGAGATTGACTAAATTAAAATGAGCAAATTCAGATTTGTGAATCAGTTATCAAGTCACAAAATCAAATTACTCAAATTACAACCCACTAATGTTGGAGTGTTCCAAAATGACAAAAATGACAGTAATTTAAAGAGTGATGAGCTTCTTATGATGGACAGGTGCACTGATCGTTAAAAAAATAATTTTGGTAGTTTCCAAAGAAAACAATCTTCGTGCTTGTTTAGTTTAAATAAAAAAACTGGTCTTGTTGGAATACATTTCATTTAAAAATTAAGATTTATGATATGTCGTATATTTTTAAAACATGTTTTTTTTGTATTCTGAGTTTTTCCAGTTTCTGTAAAATTTAAGGTCAATTTTAAGATTTTTAAGACATTTCTTTTTAAATGTTATTAAACATTTATAGAGGTTTTCTCAAACTCTTGCAACCCTAACCATGTTCTTTTCCCAAAGATAACCATTTTCTCAAACTCTGGCAACCCTAGCAGTCATTTTTCATCTTTTAACAGTAATGAGCATTTTCGCAACATCTGGCAACTGTAACAATCACTTCTATGAGTTTACGTGTATGTGAGCATTAAATGTCAACGTTTTTGGAGGATTTATCTAACTGTGGCAATCAGAACAGTTTTTTTTTTTTTTTTTTTTACATTTAGGAGCATTTTCTCAAAAACGAGTTTTGAGCATTTTTGCACATTTTCTCAGACAATGGCAACTCTACCCATGTTATTTTTTTACCATTTGGGAGCATTTTCACAACTTCTGGCAACCCCAATTGAAGGCAAAAAAACATCCAAGATAATATTCACAAGGACATCAGAAAAACAAGAGCTATGAAAAATGAGTTAAGACCCATAAGTGTGAATTTAGGATTTAGATCTGTTAAATTTTGCCCTTTGTAAGAAGCTGCAGAAACCCTGGTATTCGTTATTCAAGAGACTTGTAACTGATTTAAGGGTGAAAATGTAAAGCTTTGAAGACTTAAACTCTACCTGGAGTGCAAACTCTTCATAAGAACCAAAGATAATCGCCTTCTATGCTCGAACTTGGGTACTTCTCAGATGTGTTTAAATGTGTTTCAATCACATTGGATCATTTTTCACTTTGTTGGGTAAAAGGACAGTGTAGATAGACAGGATGCAAAAAGGGAGGGAGACCCTTGCACATTATGCAAATGGATCTATAAACCATAACCCCAAAAATGTCAATATTTCAAAAATAGAACAAAAATGTCATCATTGATATTCTAGATAAGAATCAAATATATTCAGGATTGCCTTCTAAAAAGCCCAAACCTTTTCCTCTTCGTCCTTCTCATCATCCTCCTCCTCCTCCTCCTCATCAGAGCTCTTATCTGACGGCGGTGCTGAGGAGAGACTGTTCATCACATCTTCCACCTTAGGTTTTACAGATTTGTTCTTCTTCCCCAAATGCCTTTTGTTGCGTGATCTTGCCTAACGATGAGACAAAACAGTAGCATTTACGGGCAACTCTTTTTTTTGATAATTATAATGACTGACTATAATCCATAATACCTCACCTTCATTGATCCAAATCAAGTTTTAACTTAAAAGAAAGCAACTCACTGTGCCCGCCTGCTTCTGTGCTTCTTTCTTGGCAAGGTCTCTGTTGAGTAACTTGATGAGGTAGTCTGCACGCGTCTGTAGCTGCTTGGCCTGCGGCTTCTTGTCAGGATCGTCCGGGAGGAGCTACAGCAATATAACACACTCAGAACACAAGCTCACTAAGCTAAATCCCTGAAAAATGCTTCTTCTGAGATTACCTTGTGTGTGAGGTTGAGGTCTGGATCCATCTTGATCATCTCCCAGCTGCCATAACCATACTCGTAGATCCCAATCAGCAGACTGGAGTCGTCCTCTTTTCCCCATTCAATGTCGAAATGAGCTGCCTTTGAGTGGCATGGGATCATGTACCTGGAGGTGGATTTAACAAGTCAGTGTAGAAATTCACATCAACCTCTCTTAAATAAAGACTACGTTAAGACTGCAGTGACCCAAATCAGATTGTTTTTGTGACCTGTATCATATATTTTCAGCAGAATAGCTCAGTCCGATTTTTTCAAATAAGACCCAGATCTCTTTCATTTGAGCCCCTGAATCTGATACAGATTCAAATTTTTTTACCATAAGACCTCAATCTGAACAGCCAGCTTGCATTTATCTGGGTTTTACATCATCAAGCACAACTTAAACTCAGTTTCTCACAGACAGAAGTCGCTGGAGAAGACGTTCTTATAATGAACTCAAAGATACATTTAAAGCTTAATGAGGTTGATATCCGAGCACTTTAAACTCCTCTTCCAGGAGTATTTCGTAATGTGTGTGCTTTTCCATCTCAGTATATTGCGTTTTATTGTTTATTATAATTACATTCATTTATGCATTTAGCAGACACATTTGTCCAGAGACTTACAGTAGGGGAAAGACAATAAGCAATTTGTTACTAAAGAATGAACCACTAAAGTCTAACTCTGGTCCCTCGAACTAGAAGTTGCATCAGCTGATCAATTAACCATAGTTGGAAGAAAATGGAGGGAGTAGAGGAAAAACTAAGATGTTCCCTGAAGAGAAGAGTTTTCAGTTGCTTTTTGAAAGCTGTTAGTGTTGCTGCTCTCCTGATTGGATCAGTTTGTTCACCAGCCAGGGACAGTGAGAGAGAAGGTTCTGCTAAAAGATTTTCTGCCTTTGTGGGATGGAACCACAAGACACCGTTCCTTCTCTGAGAACAGGCTTCTGGAGGGCATGTAGGAGTGGAGGAGCTTGTGGGTATTTATCGTCTTAATATTATTTAATACTAATAAAGTTGGCTGTAATCAGATTTACACCCACAACACCTCTAGCAAACTGTGGATATCACCAAAAAAATGTGAATCGGCATTAGGACCTGTCGTCTAAATTTAGCCAAAGATTGTGATTATTCATCACTTTGCTGGCTGAAAGGACTGTGTAAAATACATTGTTTGAAACCCTAACAATAACTTTTATATTTTACGGGTTAAGGTATTACAAAAGTTTTCTCAAACTCTGGCAACCCAAACCATCATTTCTATATTTTTACCACTTAGGAGCATGTGTTTCAATCTTTGGAAACACCAACAATCACTTTTATGCATGCTTTCATAATCTTTAGGCAACTCATACAATCAAATTTACATTAATGAGTCTTATGTCGATATCGGACAACCCTAATCACTTTTAAGATTTTGAGCATTTATAAGTGTATGACCATTTTATGAAATCCTAACCATCAGTTTTGTGATTTTGAGTGTATACAAGCCTTTTCTCAAACTCTGGCAACCCTAAACATGACTCCAGTAACCCCATGCAACAAAAAAGCTCATTAGATGAGCTTACATGGACATAAGAGAAAAAAGAGCAGCAAAACCTAATTTCAGACCTAGAAAAGTGAATTTAAGTCCTAAAATTGCAGCTTTTATAAACATCTATTTACAAACATACATTCATTGAGTACAATCTCCTTTGCAATTAATAACTTTAAAGTTAAACACTAAAAAAAACTTGCACATTTTTTCACAAAATATAGTAATGCACACAAATACGTAGATACATACAAACATGTATATCAATAATTAAGTCCAATCTCACATGCAATTAAAAATTGTATATTTAAAAGTGTATTTCAACAAAAAAACAATTACTGAAAAGTACCCGCAATTCATGTAAACTGATGCATCATCCACTCAATTTCACTCTTCTACTGTAAGAATGAACCCCCAGGGTCCTCAATTTCTGGAACTTAACAGGAACCAATATCCACGCATCTTCATATACTAACCTCTTCCTATCCTCGGGGTCTGCTGGAATGGCCTTGTGTAAGGGAGCCAGCTCCTCCTCATGAGAGATCACCAGCTTGGCATTGACTTGAACCCCGGAGATCCTGAAGGTGGGTCCCTTTACCTTCCCCCGCCTGCCTCCTGTTGTAAACAAACACTCTTTAATACAAACTTGTCATTTTTAAAGTCCGAGTCTGGATCCAACATTGTCGAAACATTCCCAGACCAAAACTTCTCAAGACTAAATTTGAAGGGAGCAATCAGCTCTTGCCTGAGGGTCGTTCGGGGCCGCAGGGATTCTCTCTTAGCGTTCTAACACAGCCATTGTGTACAGTCTCAGCGAGTCGCCGGAGGTCATGCTCCGATTTATCCACCAGCTCTGCATCTCGAGCAATCGCGTCCAGTCTGGGAGTCACCGACAAACACTCAACACTCAAGGGCTCAAAGCGCAAACCTTCCATAGCGGACAGCAGAAGTCACTTACCTTTCTAAAGGGCCCCCAAACTTTTTGTAGCTTTTGATAAACCTAGAATAGAAAACATGACAATTACAAAGAAATTAAAAACATTTTCATCAGTGATTATATCTTAAATAAAGCTGCATACAATGATTGAGTGACCCGAAACCACAAAGAGAGCTCTTTCAGTTAGTGACAGAAGAAAGCCAAGAAATTCTAAACAATGCGATGAGAGACTACGTTTATTCCAGTAATGAGCCTTTGGTTTGGTTACGTTATGAATTCTCCCTGATTCAAAGTACCGTGTGTCCGCACTATAAGGCATACCTACAACCCTTCGATTTCCTCAAAAGCATCAGTAGAATAATCAGTTATGATGCAGAACTCCTTAAAACATCACGTTATTAAGTCATTATTTGAATTGTACACATTTATGGAAGAGGACTTACTTGAACGTGTGTTTATTGCTTACTATGTCATGTTTTAAAATCGATCAATTACTGAGTTATTATTTGATTTTGATGAATGCCTGAAGGAAGAATTAATTCAAATGCGTCTACTGCTTTGAATTTTACGCACTATAATAGTAACATTTTATTAAGTACAGAGATATTATTTGAATTAGGGCTGCAAATAACAATTATTTTGATTCAACGAATCAGATAAAACTAAATATATATATATATGTATATATATCGTCTCTCTCTCTCGCTCCCCAGAGTTGACTGGTATCAAGGATGAAATGTGGAAGTAGGTTGTATCCAAATGGCATACATGTGTTTGGGAAAACCAATCTGAACTTATAAACTACACAATCTTGAATAGATGTTACGGGACTCCATGTAGACTGGCTAGACTTAAATTAAGAGATAATGACCAATGCTGGCATTGTAATACAGAGGTTGGTACAATGGTACATATGCTGTATGAATGTGATAAGGTTCGGGAATTGTGGGAAATGATTGTCCTGTTTGTTAATAACGTTTTCAGCGTAGCTTTGAATAAGAACCCTGGTCTTTGCATGCTGGGCATTTTGCCAGAAAATATAAATCTCTCCCAGCAACATAGGAAATTGTGCCATCTAGCTATGGTGTCTGGTTGTAGAGTCATTCTGAGACATTGGAAATCTACAACCCCATCTTCATTCGACGAGTGGCTAGAACTTATATCTAATATTGCTAGTTATGAAAAGGTGATATTTAAAGCCACAGGTCAGCTTGACAAGTATTTGAAAATATGGGGACCTTTTCGTGCAAGGATGGGGTCAATGTTGTAGGGAAACAGACACTCAAATACGCTCTGTCTCCTTAAAATGCATGTTAAAACCAGGATCTCACTATTTTACTTATCTAGTCTACTATAACTATAAATTTTTATTTTTTTTATTTATTTATTTAGTTTTTTCTGTTTCTTTCTTAGGATTTTATTTTGAGTATGGGGAGGGCATGGGATATAAATGTGAATTGTTAATACATGTGTGTTTAATACCAAGCAAAACAGATCTGTCACTGTCAAATGTGTGTTTACAGCTTGTGTATTGTAAAAGGAAAAAAAGTAAAACAAAAAAAAATGAAAGGAAATAATATTTTACATTGGTGTACAAATGAACCATTACTTGCATTCACTGAAAACCTCAACAATTTTTAAATGTAATATTCTACTGTTATTCACACTGTTTAATTTAAGCTAATTTAAAGTAGCACTGTTTAACTAATCACTATTTCTCACAAGGCGATTGCGCAGAGTAATGCTAGCGAGTTTGAACTACTGAAGTGAATGAGCTACTTGTAAAACTACTTCTGCGTTCTGTTCAGAAAAGCGCAGGTCCTTCTGGTTAGAGCCAATCAATGGCCACACCTTTGTTTTGCACTCACTCTCTGTAGGATTTCACCCAAAAAAATCAAAAAGTCACTTCCGGACATGACTATATTAGTTTGACAGCTTTGATAGTAAACGTTAAAACAAACAGCTATTAAATGTGTTTTATGACCGAGGATTAGCCGCAGAGGAGGAAGATAAAAGAGTATCTAAACAGCCTTTAGAAAGTTTATAACAAAGTTGGAAAAAAAAAAAAACTTTTTTTTTTTTCAACACCAAACACATCTGCTGCAAAATATAACTGATGCATGTCTTGTTATTGAAACAGAACTGAGCTCAAACACTGAAGGTAAAATAATTTCACACGTGATTGGGTCTGGCACCATTAACTGTAGACAAAAAGTGAAGCGTTTGCACTAGAGCCCCGTATCTATCTCTAGATCATTCCAACAGTTCGATTTTTTAGAGCAGTGCAAATGGATTGTAGAAATTGAAGAAAAAAAAAACAAAAAAAAAGACGATCAATAAATGGAGCGCTACCTTCGTATCTCAGTGTCAGTGAATCCTTTGATGTTCTCTCTGGGGATCGTTCGAGGTCTTCCACGCTTCTTGGGTCTCTTCCGGTCTGAGCCTGAATCGCTGTCCGACACAGAGTAGCGTCTGTTCCGGCTGCGCCTGCCCTCGTTTCCATTAAAGTTCATCTGCTATTGCAAAAACACAAGCATTAAGGAATGATAAGCAGGATGCTCTAACACCACACAATTACACAATAAATTGTTAAAATATTTTGATTTGACATCACAAATTATCTACATTCAATGACAGGAGCCGAGCAGAATAAATCTTACCTACCTGGATGTGGTGCGTTGTGCAGCCGCAGCTAACACTGCCATAAGCAACGTACCATAAGAAGATTTTTATTTAAAGGTTAAGTAGGATGTTAAACCCAATCTCTCATTAGTTTCATTTTTAAGGGTAAACACATTTAAGCCCCTGCCCACACGTACTAGATTATTTTGTAACCTGATTTTTTATGCAGTAAACGGTTTGTTCACTTGCACAGAGAGCAGCGTTTTGCTGTTCTGGTATTTTTCTAAATGTTGTCGAATCGTTCTTGTGTAGACAGGGCAACGTTTATCCTCAAGCCATGAGACTGCTGAAGTCATAACTCCCCACCATTCCAATCGGTTGCCTGCACATGGACTTTCCACATTTCATCACCTTGCATTTTGCACTTAAGCACACTACACTTTATAGACTTTTGTTTAATCGTTTACACTTAATCAGACATTCACAACATTCTACCTCATAGCCTTATGTTAATTATTTTGGTTATAGACAGAGTTGAAAAGTCGGTCATTGATTTGGCCGCTTTGGCTCATAAAAAAAAGATGCCCCAGAGTCTGTGTGTTTGTGTCGTGTAATTAGTTTTTATGTGTAGAGAGTATAAAGTGCTTTATAAGCTGTGATCTCAAGTGGCAGGTATTAGACCACCCAGTCCGTCCACTGACTGGTCACATGACCCACCAGTCAGGAACAGTGGTTTTAAGTCATGATAAATAATTAAAATGTTATATTGTGATAGGCCCCTCCTAGAACATAGGAGCTATGTTGTCGGGGGCTTGCTGCACCTGGTAGGGTCTCCCAAGGCAAACAGGTCCTAGGTGACGGGTCAGACTAAGAGCGGTTCAGAAGCCCTCATACGATGACAAGAATAGATTCCGCGACGTTAACCCGGATTGGCGTCACCGGGGCCCCACCCTGGGGCCAGGCCTGGGGTTGGGGCTCGCAGGCGAGCGTCTGGTGGCCGGGTCTTTTCCCATGGGACCCGGCCGGGCCCAGCCCGAAAAGGCCACGTGGGATCGCCCTCCAGTAGGCCCACCACCCGCAGGAGGGACCGTAAGAGGCCGGTGCTTTGTGATCTGGGTGGCAGCCGAAGGTGGGGACCTCGGCGGCCCAATCCATGGACACACAAGCTAGCTCTGGGGACATGGAATGTAACCTCGCTAGGGGGGAAGGAGCCTGAGCTTGAGCGGGAGGTGGAGCGCTACCGGCTAGAGATTGTCGGGCTCACCACCCAGCTGCTCGAGAAGGGCTGGTCTCTTCACTACTCTGGCGTCCCCCGCGGTGAGAGGCGGCATACTGGTGTGGGCCTGCTCATAGCCCCCCAGCTCAGCCGCCATGTATTGGAGTTCTCCCCGGTGAGCGAGAGGGTCGCTTCCCTCCGCCTTCGGGTTGGGGGCAGGTCTCTCACTGCTGTTACGGTCTACGGGCCGAACAGAAGTGCAGAGTACCCGGCCTTCTTGGAGTCCCTGGGAGGGGTGCTGGAAAGTGCTCCAACCGGGGACCCCATCGTTCTCCTGGGGGACTTCAGTGCGCACGTGGGGGATGACAGTGTCACCTGGAGAGGCGTGATTGGGAGGAATGGCCTCCCCGACCTGAACCCGAGTGGTGTTCTGTTATTGGACTTCTATGCCCGTCACGGTTTGTCTAAAACAAACACCATGTTCAAGCACAAGGGTGTCCACCAGTGCACGTGGCACCAGGACACCTTAGGCCGAAGGTCGATGATTGACTTCGTTGTCGTATCATCTGACCTTTGACCATGTGTTTTGGACACTCGGGTGAAGAGAGGGGCTGAGCTATCAACCGATCACTACCTGGTGGTGAGTTGGATCCGCTGGCTGGGGAGGAGGCCGGAAAGACCTGGCAGACCCAAACGTACGCTGAAGGTCTGTTGGGAACGTCTGGCCGAGTCCCCTGTCAGAGTGAGCTTTAACTCCCACCTCCGGGAGAGCTTCCACCAGATACCGGGGGAGGCTGGAGACATGGAGTCCGAGTGGACCATGTTTTCCACCTCTATTGTCACTGCCGCAGTGCGAAGCTGTGGCCGTAAGGTCTCTGGTGCCTGTCGTGGCGGCAATACCAGAACCCGGTGGTGGACACCGGAAGTAAGGGATGCCGTCAAGCTGAAAAAGGAGTCCTATCAGGCCTGGTTGGCTTGTGGGACTTCGGACACAGCCGACCGGTACCGGCGGGCCAAGCGCGCAGCAGCCAATGCTGTGTTAGAGGCAAAAACTCGGACCTGGGAGGAGTTCGGGGAGGCCATGGAGGAAGACTATCGGTCGTCCTCAAAGAAATTCTGGCAAACTGTCCAGCGCCTCAGGAGGGGAAAGCAGTGCCCCACCAACACTGTTTACAGTGGAGGTGGAGAGCTGTTGACCTCGACCAGGGATGTGGTCGGGCGGTGGAAGGAATACTTTGAGGGTCTTCTCAATCCCACTTTCACGTCCTCTGTCGAGGAGGAAGAGGCTGGGGTAGTTGAGGTGGATTCGTCTATCACCCAAGCCGAAGTTACTGAGGTGGTTGGTAAGCTCCTCAGTGGCAAGGCACCGGGGGTGGATGAGATCCGCCCTGAGTACCTCAGGTGCCTAGATGCTGTGGGACTGTCCTGGCTGACACGTCTCTGCAGCATCGCGTGGCGGTCAGGGACAGTACCTCTGGAATGGCAGACCGGAGTGGTGGTCCCTCTTTTCAAGAAGGGGGACCGGAGGATGTGTTCCAACTACCGTGGGATCACACTCCTCAGCCTCCTGGGGAAAGTCTATGCCAGGGTACTGGAGAGGAGAGTTCGGCCGATAGTCGAACCTCGGATGCAGGAGGAACAATGCGGGTTTCGACCTGGTCGTGGAACACTGGACCAGCTCTATACCCTCTGCAGGGTCCTCAAGGGGTCATGGGAGTTCGCCCAACCGGTCCACATGTGCTTTGTGGATTTGGAGAAGGCGTTCGACCGTGTCCCTCGTGGTGTCCTGTGGGAGGTGCTCTGGGAGTATGGGGTCCGGGGCACTCTGCTAAGGGCTGTCTGGTCCCTGTTAAACCAGAGCAGGAGCTTGGTCCGCATTGCCGGTCAGACCTGTTCCCAGTGCGCGTTGGCCTCCGGCAGGGCTGCCCTTTATCAAAAGTTCTGTTCATAGTTTTTATGGACAGAATCTCAAGGCGCAGCCGGGGGCCGGAGGGGGTCCGGTTCATGGACCTCAGGATTTCATCGCTGCTGTTTGCGGATGATGTTGTCCTGTTGGCTTCTTCGGGCCTGGACCTGCAGCGTGCGTTGGGGCGGTTTGCAGCCGAGTGTGAAGCAGCTGGGATGAAGATCAGCACCTCCAAGTCTGAGGCCATGGTTCTCGACCGGAAAAAGGTGGCCTGCCCTCTCCAGGTTGGTGGAGTGCTCCTGCCTCAGGTGGAGGAGTTCAAGTATCTCGAGGTCCTGTTCACGAGTGAGGGGAGGATGGAGCGCGAGATCGACAGGCGGATCGGTGCAGCATCTGCAGTGATGCGGTCGCTGTATCGGTCTGTTGTGGTGAAAAGGGAGCTGAGCCGAAAGGCGAAGCTCTCGATTTACCGGTCGATCTACGTCCCTACTCTCACCTATGGTCATGAGCTCTGGGTCATGACCGAAAGGACAAGATCCCGGATACAAGTGGCCGAAATGAGCTTCCTCCACCGGGTGGCTGGGCGCTCCCTTAGAGATAGGGTGAGAAGCTCCGTCACCCGGGGGGAGCTCGGAGTAGAGCCTCTGCTTCTCCACATCGAGAGGAGTCAGCTGAGGTGGCTTGGGCATCTGTTCCGGATGCCCCCTGGACGCCTCCCAGGGGAGGTGTTCCGGGCATGTCCCACTGGGAGGAGGCCCCGGGGAAGACCCAGGACGCGCTGAAGGGACTATGTCTCCCAGCTGGCCTGGGAACGCCTCGGGATCCCTCGGAAGAAGTGTCTGTGGAGAGGGAAGTCTGGGCATCCTTGCTTAGACTGCTGCCCCCGCGACCCGGCCCCGGATAAGCGGGAGAAGATGGATGGATGGATGGATGTTGTGATAGGACAGGAAAAAATTGAACATCACATTTTAGTAGACCTTAATAATATCAACCTTATTTAAAGTGTGAGGTTAGACAAAGAACTAATAACCACGAAGCTAAATATGACAAATATTTTGTCCATTTCTACCAGTTTTCTTGATGACCTTTCACCTCAAACTGCACTCAGTGTTTAACTCTGAGCCTACTAAAATATTTTCATGATGAACCCTCAATAAGAGTTTACTTAACTGCAAATGTGACTGCTTAGCACTGTCCTGCCTTGTTATAATCAAGTTTCCCACCCGCGGTTTTTACTGTTCAGTCGGTTTTGTACTTCATTTCTCGCTATCTCAGTTTGCTGAAACTGGACCAGAACACTTGCAAGACAGACTGTACAACATAATTTACACATTTTCACCCGAGTATTGATATGAGAGTTCACACCACGTCAGCTACTGCGAAGG
This sequence comes from Danionella dracula, assembly GCA_900490495.1. Taxonomy (NCBI): domain Eukaryota; kingdom Metazoa; phylum Chordata; class Actinopteri; order Cypriniformes; family Danionidae; genus Danionella; species Danionella dracula. The sequence goes on from UELW01000334.1 coordinate 19,603,649, forward strand.
ACAGGAGACAATACAACTCCTTCTAAACATCTAATAAATTGAGCATGTGCAAGCGAAACATCAAGCTGAATTCAGGAAATTTCTGAATGTGACGGCATCCACGATATTGCAAAATCCATATTATGGCACAACACAAACTGGTATTCAATTTCATACCAGTACAGTGCCCACCCCTAACAGATATAATGTCTTATTTCACTGCTGTTTCATAACGTAATGTTCAAAGAGATGCTCTCCTGAATCATTATTTTAAGAGAAAAAAAACATGTAGAGATACTGTGGCACAGGCTAACCTGTTTGGCGCATTTCCTCATTCGAGGGAGCAGGTAGATCTCAGCAAGCTCCTTCTGCCGCTCCTCTTCCTCCATTCTCCTCCGCTGTTCCTCTGGAATGATATCATCCCAGTTCTTGTTGTTTCTATCCATGTCCATGTCGATCTCCACATCCTCCATCATGGTGAAATTTGCCACCTGTGAAATGGAGAAAGAAAGGAGTTTCCAGTTATCAGAGATGAAGATACATCCCTGTTAGAACATCCAAACCTGCTCAATCTGCTTCTTCTACGTGCCAACACTATTTCTGTTTGATTGGTCACTTTTTTATTAGAATGAAATTGATCCAACTGGAGATCTAGATTCAGCATGAATAAGAAAGGTTTTTAAAGATTTGATTGCTCCAAGAGTTTAAATGAAAGACCCAGATTCAGGTTTGCTTTTAAGACATTTTTAAGCACACTGACCTACCATAACTTGTTCTTCTTGAGAGAAAGTGCCCCCATGTGGCTAAATGTTTTTTTTTTCATTGCTATTTAGAGCCAAGTGATCAACAAAATGCCTTATTAGCCAAGTTTGCCGGACAGTGTAGCACCTAATACCTTAAACTGTGAGAGCAGCTCTTCTCCTACGGTGGACGGCCCAGGATCGTTCTCTCTGGTCTCTGCTCTCTTCAGGATTTCGTCGATATCCATTTCCTTCAAGATCAAATTGATCAGATATTAACTTCTTCACTGAAAACATTTCTTTGCACTACAAAAATCCAAGTCTAACCTGAGGCTCCTGTTCCTCGCCCTCTGGCTCCTTGAAAAGCTCTTCAGCACCAAACTTCAGGATGGCTGACAGCTCCTCCTTGTTGAATGGAGTGGAACTGCAGAGGGATCAGAAAAGGAGTCCATCGTAACTATTCAAGCCAAGTGACTAAATTTCCACAAACACCACATAATTCATCCTTGCAAACTTTCCAAGTTTCCATACATCAAGTCAATTGTACGTGTTAACAGACAAAAATTCTTGTGTTGCATTGTTTCAAACAGTTAAGATCAAGAATGCTACTTCTCTCACTTTTTTATAGAGAAAAGTATCATTCTTTATGAAGTATCGTAGCCTAATGAATCGATGTAACAAATTTTTAAAACTTGTACAAAACTGATCATTAACGGAGGTTTTCAACCATTTTTTTATGGTCAAAACAAGGCAAACATTATATAATAGTACCTTTAAACTGTCTCAATCTTTTATGTATATATATCTAACATATTATATATAACACTTATATATACACTGATTTGGAGCCAAAACAAACAAGGTTATAGCAGTACCTGGATGGGGCAGCACCCGTATGAAGGACCGTCTTTCCCGTGGTGTCCATCCTCTGAATCACCAGGTGGTCCAGCACCATTTTCTTTTTGGCTCTCTCAATGATTTCCTCCTCCACAGAGCCCTTTGTCACCAGACGGTAAATGTTCACCTGAAACATTACAGCAGTAAAGTTATGAGGAGATCTGGTAAAAGACTAATGTGCTGCAACACAATGTGAAACCCGTCACACGCAAAAATAACACCACGAGTGCTGGATCAACACTCACCTGTTTTTTCTGGCCAATCCTGTGAGCCCTGGCCTGGGCCTGCAGGTCATTCTGAGGGTTCCAGTCAGAGTCAAAAATAACCACGGTGTCTGCAGAGGCCAGGTTAATGCCCAAACCGCCCGCTCGAGTAGAGAGCAGGAAACAGAAATCCTGCCAAGAGACAACAAGGGATAGGTTCTAGAACACCCGTTAGAACTACCACGGGCTCTCACCAAACAGGGGGAGTCTGCTTTCAGTTACTATGCTGCCCACAACTAGAACCAGCTTTCAGAAGAGATTAAAATTAGGACATAAAACTTTAGTCAATTTTAAACCTAGACTAAAAACTAATCTATTTAAATGAGCATTTACTGACTGAGCTCTGCTGTCTGAACAGCTCTGCGATTTAAACTTCAGTTTTTCTTTTATTTTATAAATTTTAATGTTTTTAAATGTCTTTTCTCAGATCTGCTGTTAATCTGTTTTCATTCTTCTGTATAACAATTCGAATGACCAACGTGTACAAAATGTGCTCTACAAAAAAAATGTGTGTAAAAAATTTGTATAGTAAACAGCTTTTAATAACAACACTAAAGGCATAGCAATTAGAGCTGCAGCCATCAATCATTTTGATATTCAATTAATCAAGAAAGCTCTTAGTTTCTTAATTATGTGATACTTTACATTACAGTAAAAAGTACATAGAATTGAATATCAGATGTTTCACATGATTGTGCTAATCTAACAAAAAAAAGGCACAAATTTTAGAGTTTAATAATATAAATCTGCTCATCATACTACACATAGTAGATATTTCACGAAATTATGCAAATCTCTAAAAACCACTAATACAGATTTCAGGAGAACATTGTTAATGGTCTTATTGTCAAAACAATTGTGTGAAGGTTAAAGCATTGAATAAAATGACTAGATTTCTGTTCTGTACATTATTTAAATATATAATTACATTTCTCTTCAAAGGGAGCCTCCAACTCCCATATTTCACGAACAAGAGCCGTATTAAGAAGCACATTAGTTGTATTCTAATATTTTTAAAAACTATACCATTCAGCATAATCCTGAAAAAGGAGCACAATATGGAAGCTTTCAGGCCTCAAATTCAATAATCTGCACGCTTATTTTAGTTCTTCATATCAATCTTTGGGAAAAATTTACAATTTTAAGTATGTTCTAGCACTTATTACAAAGCTGGCCTTGCTAAAGAAGCATTAGGAACCAACTTAGGAGATAAATTCAAGCAAGCCCGAGTGCTCACTTACCTCAGAGCCATCTGCATTAAAATGATCCAGAGCTTGCTTCCTCATTTCCCCCTTTATGGAACCGTCCAGCCTCTGTTAACACAAACAGATCAATATGTCTAAACCTGCAAACATCAGCGTTACCACTGCAGAGAGCGGTGCAGTCACCTGGAACAGAAACTGCCGGTACTTGAGGTAGTCTGCCAGGATGTCCAGCATCCGAACCATCTGAGAGAAGATGAGCACACGGTGGCCCCGCTCCTTTAACCGGACCAGCAGTTTGTCCAGGAGGATCAGCTTCCCGCTGCTGCGAATGAGATGCTGCAGATAAAAACGGACAGGTTAGATGCAAGAAGATTGTATGCAAGAAAGGTTTTAAAGTAGGGCTGAATGACTTCTAAAAACAATTTAATTGTGATTATTTCAAATTGGGATTATTTGATTATGTAACACAATGTTCTGGTGAATGCTTTGGGAGCTCTGTTTCTTTTTTTGCAAACAGGTGGAAGGGTGAAGGCTCAATTATAATCATGAAATACTACTTCTCTCCTTAAAGGTCCCATGTTATGCCCTTGTTATAGCACTTAGAATCAATATTTGAGCCCTCTATGCTAACGCTGCATTGTTAATAATGACATGTTAATAAAATACATCTTTGAAACACCTCATATTTTTGGCCTGGCAAAAACGTGCCGTTTACACAAGTCCCTCCCATAGACAAGCTTTTGACATGCCCCTACTGACCAGCACGCTCAAGCAAGTCTGGTTTGATCAAATCCAGACAACACACGTCGCTTAAAACATGTGCTATTTTTTTAAAACTGACAGACAGCAGCTATGCGGGATGTAACAGCAACTTATATGTGTGAACCAGAGTCTTATATGTGTGAACCGGAGTTTGAGTCCACAGAAACAGAAACCGGAGGAAAAAGCAGCATGTTTACAGGTAAATCAGACTGGCTTCTCTTACACTATATAATTTCTAATGTCGGTGTAGTATTTTATGAATTATTTATTTCGTTATAGGAGTACTTGTGTTAAATGCCAATACAAGATCTGGTTGCGATCTTTACTTTTTGATGCGCTAGCAATGCACAACAATGTGTAATGTTAGTAACATCCCTGTAGCGTGCGGTCCACATGATTGACTGTTTATGGAAGGCTATTGAGGCCAAATGGATTATACTATTTGTGTGTTTCAGTTGTTAACTGCTCTGCCTTTAATACAATTATCCCAGACATACTGATAAAAACAACCTGGACACTTTAGGCCTGCCCTCCTTCACATGTGCCTGGATAAAGGTCTTCCACACTGACCGACCCCAGGCTGTGAGGTTGGGCCCCCACCTCTCCTCCACACGCACATTAATCATGGGCTCCCCACAGAACTGTGTGCTGAGCCCACTCCTGTACTGCCTCTACACCCACGACTGCAGTCCACAGCACCACAGCAACCTCATTGTGAAGTTTGCCGATGACACCACAGTCGTCGAACTCATTTCAAAGGGAGACGAGGCAGGAGGTGCTGAAGCTGGCAGCCTGGTGCTCAGATAACAATCAAGTTCTGAACACCAAGAAAACCAAGGATATCATTGTGGACTTCAGGAGCCACAACACCGACCCAGCGGCCCTTTACATCAATGGAGAGCGTGTGGAGAGGGTCTACACCTTCCGGTTTCTAGGAGTCGTAATGTCCAACATTATCTCCTGGTCAGAACATATCACAGAGGTCATTAAGGAGGCCCAGCAGAGACTTCACTTTCTTCGGGTCCTCAGGAATTACAATCTAGACCCTTGTCTGCTGATAAACTTTTACCATGCGTCCATTGAAAGACTTCTGACGTACTGCATTACAGTGTGGAATGGCAGCTGCATCATGGCAGACAGGGACAGACTGCAGAGGTTAGTCAAAGCAGTTTTTTTCCCCATAGCCATAATCACCCTGCACTCAAACAAGCACTGACACTGACAACTGGCATTTTACACATATACACCCGTGCCTTCCCCCCCTCGCCCTCCTATTTCACTTCTTCCCTTCCCTCTCCCTCTCCCCCTCCCCCTCCTTGAGGAAGAGGACATTGATGGCAAGAAGTACTGGATTGTTAAAAACAGGTGAGAAATATATAATATAATTATATAAATGAGATGACTAAACCTTATGGTGCAGTTCTGAGAAAAGACAGGGTGATTTGGTTATTGTTGATTTTGAATGTGAATTAGTAATTTGATGGTTATCATATTTATGCATATTATCTTTAATGATGGGAAGGAATTATGTAAGACAATTGATAGAGAGACTGTTAAGAAACATTTGAATGACATAGAATAATGCGTATTGCTGAATTATTTTGTCTTACAGATATAACTGTTTGATAGGAAATATTTAGATAGGAATGCTTATCAGTAATAAAATGCTGTTTGCGATTGTGTTCATAAATCATGTCTCATGAGTATTAATATTTCCATGACAGCAGCTAAAATGCAAATCAGATGTAACTATGTAAAAGTACAGATTTCACTAAATATTTACTTGAGAAAAAGTACACATTTTAAAAAATAATCAAAAAAGTACTAGTTTATTCAAGTAAATGTAACTACTAACTGCCCACCTCTGATCATACTTTTTTCAGTTTTAATTGAATACATCTGCTTTTCTTGACAATTCCACTAGCCAATCACTAACACCCAATCATAAAAGATACACTCCGGACTTGTGGACTTCACTCGAGTCCAGACTCTGTTGACGTCTTGAAGGCCAGACCCCTAGTGTCTTTGACTCAAGTCCTCGAGGGTGCTCAGAGGTCGTTATTTGGGACAGACTTGCATATTGCCGGAAGCAGGAGAAGCTCTGCTGGTGTTTACTCTACAGCTGAGATTTAACTTGAATTAAGACCTTACCTGCTTTTGATTCACCATTGTTTCTGCAAAAAGGCTTTTGATGCTGCAGAAGTGGCTTTTGTTGTTTATTCATAGTTAATGCACTGACAATTAAGACCTGCAACTCTTTAAATAACTGCTATAAATGCTGCTTAATGTTTGTGTTTGATACAAAATCTGTTCAGGACTGTTTAAATAGTTAAATAATACATTTCTAGCTCATTTCTCCGATAAATGTTCACAAGTGACTTCAGTGTTCTCTTCCCGGTCATATCTCTGATGTAAGTGAGTTCCACTAAACAGTCGTCTGATTGGCCATTTGCAAAGAGTTATGGGTTGTAGGGCGCGAGAAGCCTGCAACCTCGAAGCCAGAACCTCGAAATCCGGTCCTGGAGGGCCACTTAAATGCCTGAGTTTTCTCCCTTTAAACAAATCAACAGCAGAAAAGAGCCTCCGAGAAGAGCGTGAATGCAGGAACAAATGTTACACCTCCTCTGACTGCACCCGGAAGCAGGTGGGCTACTGTTGGTGCCGTTGGGCTTGCTAAATTAAATAACATGTATTAAACTAAACAAAACATTCAACAGTATGCCTTTATTGCACACGAAAGAATTCCGACACCAGGACGTGCTGCAAATATTTCACAGCGATTACATTTAAAGAAGGAATCGAGTCACATTTAAATGAAACTTTTGAGGGTGCACATAGTACATTTTTTATCAAAGGGACACACCGTGTTCAACAGCTTGTGGACAACAGCTGGTGCTATCGCTGTCCTAGTATCGATAATATCAATACTGACGTCAGCATCGAATCGGATCAATACTAGCCCACCAAGATCAGTATTTGAGCTAGTTTATTAAAAATTGACTCATCTGGTTGGCTCTAACACACGTCACCGCTCGTCCTGTGTTGCTTCTGAGCAGAGTCGTGCAATCACGTGATCAGCATGCTCAAGCACAATCTATTTTACAGCAGTAGATAAAAAACACATCAAGCTGTGACGTTTGTAAAAAAAAAACTATTTTTTACTGAGGTAACGCCACACGTTTGTATAAACATTTGGGAACCTTGGAGGAGAACCCTGAGCTTCAAAAGAAGCGGAACGAGGAGGAGACCTGTATTGACAGGAGGATTGACCCGAGTTTTCAGCAGTGAGTCATTGAGATCATTGAGTGTTTTCAGAGGCAGTGAAAATCCAGGTAAACATCGATTAATATTTATCTATTCAGGCGCTCTAACAAAAGCCGACTAGAATTGAACCATGTAAATGTGGTATGTATTCATTAAATATCTGTATTTAAAAGCAAAGTAACAACCCTAATCAATAAAATACGTTTTAGTTATCAATTTTAATATGACGCAGTTATACATATTTTTAAAGTATTTATAAACCCATTAAATAGAAGCTCCTAGAGCAAAAATACCATATATTTTCGCTTTTATGTAAGTAAATGATTTCTGTTTATGTGTATTGCTGAAATGATTACATGTCATTAACATTAATTAGTGAAAATCCAACCTTTTTTTTTTTAACTGCTATCAGTATTGGTATGTGTGATACTGAGCCTGTTGGTATCGGATCAATCCTAATTTCTGCAGTAATTCCTAATTACTTTTTTATTCACATATACTTTAAACTTTTAATACAATGTTCAATTTTAAGCCTTCTAGAGTCGTGCACCATAATTTTGCAGCTTTCGTCAAGTATCAGTTCAGGTACCGGTATCGTTTTAAAAGTATCTGTTTGGTACCGGTCTCGGAACAACCTCAAATGATACACAACACTAATCATGACACACCTGCTGCACTAATTAAGGTCCTCAAGAATTGTCTAAAGCTAAAGTAGTATGCATACTAGAGCAGGGTTGCAACTAAACTGTGCAGGACTGTGGCCCGCCTGGACCAGAATAGAGGATTCCTGCCCTATGGACTCGTCAAGTGGGTCATTTGGGGCATGGCCTAAATACTCACCAAAGACGGTGCATGCATAGCGAAAAGTTAGCATAGGCATAAGCAAACTTTAATATCAAACTGTGTTTTTATAAATCTAAAACATTGCACACAAAAAAATTTGTATGTGCTTTGAGTTCATTTTTTTAGATTATAAACTTTTTTTGCATGTTTCAAAAATGTAGCCAAGAACAGGTCAAGAAAACGGATCAATTTGATTTAAAATGCTCCAGATATCGAGTAACCAGTGGAACACACACCTGCAAGCCTTCTTGTCTGTTGTAGAATTCATTGTCATCGGGCGGTTTGATGAGGTAGCAGTGGTTACAGCATTTCTTCAGCTCCATCATGATGTTGAGGAAACCCGATGTGCTTCCTTTCGTCCCTTTACTCAAGGCTTTATAGTTCCTTGTCAGTATCCACCTGAAAGAAATCCATAAACCCTCCAACTGATGATTTTTCTAAGTGAAATGTAGAAGCTCAAATCATCAATCTCGATGGATTTACTTGTAGTACTGTTTCTGCACCACACTCATCTCCACACGGAGGATCTGCTCCACTTTGGCCGGCAGAGATTTTTCCACATCTTTCTTCACCCGCCGCAGCAGGAAGGGCTCTAGCTCTTTGTGAAGACTTGTGTAGCCCGAATCTCTGCCTTTCCCATGCTCTTCTTCGAACAGCTCCCACGAGTGAAACCTGTAGGTATGAAGACGAACATTTGTGTTTACAATTCTCCTTGTTCGAATACTTTGCAAACAAATAAAAGCAGTTAATATATTGCAAGACCACACACTTATCAGACATGATGAAGTGCAGGAGAGACCACAGCTCCTTGAGGGAGTTCTGCAGTGGTGTGCCGGTGATCAGGAGCCTGTGATTGGACTTGAACTCGATCATGGTCTTGTAAAGGAGCGAATCATCGTTCTTCAGTCGATGAGCCTCGTCCACGCCAATGAACGCCCAGTTAACGTGTCCTAGAAAGGACTAAATAAACGGCACAGACATGAAAAAATCTCACCATCATGCACCAGCTTAAAATAAAACAGCTTTAAAATGCCCTAGCATAATTTTTATTTAATTGTCGTTTTCTGTTGCTAGTAGCTAGTGCTTTCACTCAAGCTCCAAAGCCTCTTTAAATTCCTTTTATGTTGTGGTCTGTCTGAATACTGGATTTAGATTGACAGTCAGATGTTAGTCCAGGTTAGCTGTATCCTGGTGCGATGTTGCCATTCTTCACGTTTCACGCAATGCGAGCGCTAGATAACAGTTCAGTAATCCTTCACAGATTCGCTCAACTTGGATTTTTTAACCAACTATATTTTTTAAGTTGCACCGCAATTTTTCACACAAACACATTACACCCTGAAGAGAAACGACGATAGCTCCTTATTCCGTAAATTCAGAGCATTTTATTTTCACAATAAAGAAAAATTGGAGCTTAAAAATTGGCATTCATCTGTTTCGTACGCAGAGGTGTCCGTTATTTGAGCCGATTTAGAAAGGAAAGCAAGTTATTTTAACGGCGGTTCTACTGGGATGCAGAGTCAAAAATTGAGTGGTGTTCCTGTTAAAGTACAGTTGGAAAGATAGATTGAGACAGGAAGAACCTCAATTCAGGACACGACCATGGGCTGTCCCACTAACCCCAAGTCTACAGAGATAAAAACTACTACAGTTTTTATTTCATTATGCAGGATATGCAGAAGTTTTGAAGAATTAAATGCAAGACTTTTACATGATTTCTATTAGTTAAAATGTTACATTGACTTATTAAAAGATCAATTTTAAGCAAATAAATATTTATCTACATTGACTAAAACCTTATGTTTTTGGTGACAAACGTATTTGACTTTCGTAGACTTAAACCTTTACATTGTTTTGCTGACTAAAATGTGGCTAAAACTAAAATCATTAAGACTAAAACTTAGATGGCAGACAAAACAAAACCAGTTGTGTACAAGGCTACCTGTCACTCTTCAAAGAGAAAATGGATTTGAGCTTCACCTTGTCCTTCAGCAGAATCTCATAAGTGGTGAGCAGAATGTTTAGCTTCAGTCGTTTGGTCTGTGGATGCATCCATTCATGTGTCCGGATCTAAAAAATAATAAATAAATTAAAAAAAACCACCAATGAGGGTGCTTTTACAAACACGTAACTAACGCTCAAATCTTAAAGTCGCACCATGTTTCTGCTGTTGATGTCTCCGAGGTAGACCACGACGTTCATCTGAGGAGCCCAGAGCTGGATCTCTCTCTGCCAGGACGTGAGGGTGGAGAGCGGGACCACCAGCAAGAAGGGGCCATAGAGCTGGTGCTCGTTGAACATGTAGTTGAGAAAGCTGATGGTCTGTATGGTTTTACCCAGACCCATCTCATCAGCGAGGATGCAGCTGTTTCCTCTAGAAGAGCACAGGTGTCATGAAATGTGTCTCAGCCTCCAAAACTTGTACCAGATAACTTTCACTGACCAGAATTTATTCGGTGCTGATTAATTGATAGGACGGAAACTAATTCATAACACTGTCCTTTCTAGCCAAATACAAGAACTAAAACGGATCAGCTTGTAATTGTGTTCTCGTCAAAGTAAGCAATATATATATATATATATATATATATATATATATATATATATATATATATATAATTAACGCATGCGATTAATTTGAATTGTATAACACGTAAAGATTTTTTTTTTTATAAATAAAAACAACAATTAAATATATTTAATTAAAAAACATATATTTTTTTAAGTTAATTGTTGGATTTGAATTTGTATTAAATAGAAACCTATTTGAAATGCAAGGATGGGGTGGGGTGTAGCTCAGTGGTAGAGCGAATGCTTTGCATGCATGAGGTCCTGGGATCAATCCCCAGGATCTCAGCATCCCAGGGTCATTGGTGATTTTCCCCTTCTGTAAGTCGCTTTGGACAAAAGCGTCTGTCAAAATGCATAAATGTAAATGTAAAAAAAAAAAAACATTTAATTTACAGTAATTCAAACAAAATACTGTAAGTTTAGGAAGATAACGCAGGCTGGTTTCCATGATTCGAATGCAAGACTTTTGAGGACTGTCCCACTTCAATGGACCGATGTTTTGGAAATTAGTTTAACATTATTATTTATCACAATGACCCATTTTTATTTTATTAATGCTGGTGCACAATTTTATTAGTTCCTGCTAATACTACCTGTTAAAAACTGTAAATTAAAAAAAGGTAAATAAAACATTTTTGAAAATCAATGTTCAAAATGAAAATAAACACTTTCTTTGGTATGGTCCCTATGCTGAGCGTTAACATTTTTAAGACTTTCAAATGCAAGTGTAAGTCTTTAAAGAATTTATAGGTCTTGCTTTTGAATAAGCGAATTCAAAAACTTCAAATTCAAAACACAAACTTACCAAACTCTGCCATTTTGATGGTTATTACACATTTCTAACAATACATTTCCAAACTAATTATTAACAATTTACCTAACTGGCTGGTTAACCCATCAAACATCACTGAAAGCAATGGCTTCCTGTAGACAGAATGTACGTACTTGCACCAGGAATGCGCCATCCAGTTCAGACCGTCCAGCTGATAGTCCCTCAGCTCCAGGCCGTCTGCGCCGATGTATGGAGGCTGCTTCTTCATGGGCATGAACCGTGGCCTCAGCTTTAAGACCTAGACAAACCCAAAGTTAACGAGTTGCTTCGGTTTGATGCACAGTTCTGGGTGACTACCTTGCATTCTCTGGAAGGAATGGTTTTGCACTGGTTCCGGATCATGTACTCATCAATACACTTCTGAAACTTTTTAGCGATGAGAGCACCATCTTCCCAGCTGCACTCGGAGTACGGCAGCCCCTGCCATTTGCACAGGTAATCTGGGTAACCCGCAGCAGACTTCTGATTCGAATGCCCTGCAGGAGCACAATAATGTTACTAACAAGTCACAGAAACCTTTAAATAAACTCACTTCAAGTGGAAAAGTCTCAAACTCCCTCATTATTTACCATTCGCGTGTTTTCAGGTCGTCTAGCTATAGAAATGCTAGTACAGCTTAGCATAGATCATTAAACCTTTTATAATGGAGCTGTCGCCAGCAACAGAATAGTGACTTGCGCACTTCAAGCTACCGTAGATCTGGTTATATCACACGAATAGTGGGAAGTTTGTGCAGCATAAGAGAGCGCTGACTGTGTGAATGACTATCAATACTTTAGAGACGACGTCATTTTAAATATTATATTTTTATTGTATATAATAGTATTGGCATAGATTACGCTGTAGCTATAGGTTTATTAGCATTAGATTGTAATGCCCCATTGACGCCAAAGAGCGTCTTTCCTGGTTATATTCCTCGCCTTCTTCCGCTGTTTGGCACACTTGGTGTTAGATTTCAGTGCCAACACTTGTAAATAGTGGAGAAAGCTGACATCAAAGTTGCTTTTTTCGTGAGTTTTTGTTCAAAGATCGTGATCAGAGGAGATCATGAGGGACATTTGTGGAAGAGGATAAACAAGCAGCAGGCAGGACGTCTGGTCACCATCTCAACCACAGTACCTGATAGTTTTTATACACAGGGTTTATTCACAGCTTTATAAGAATAATGTTTTCCAATATATTCTGCAATTTTTCTAATTGAAATTATATAATATTGCTTTATTACTGCTCATGCTCATGAATTCAACAACAATGCTTCATTCATTGTTTTTGTTTAAAAAATAATCATCTAATCATTATAATTTTTATTTTATTGTTTGCGATTTTGTGTGTAGAGACAAGTTTTTTTGGACAAATCTTATGTAATGTATTTATATTTATTTATATTTAATCTCAAATCTTGTTGCTGTACGTTTATAGACAAAGTTGACAAAAATTTTATCCACTTTTTTACTTTTCTTGTTATTACACAATGTTCTGAGGATTTATAACATAATAATAACCAATATTTATTGAAAATTTTAATTAATCTGAAAAGAAACTGGTAAAAATATTACAGTATCATTTTAGAAGTAAAAGGTTTAACTTTGATAAGACCGTCAAAATTTCAGTTAAATTAGGGCTGAAACTAAAGCAAAAATGTATATTATGTCAATTTTTTTCATATCAGTCTAAATAATTTTATTAATTATTGTAATAGTGTCAAGTCTTTATTTCTGGTACAAATAACACTAGAATTAACACCAAAAAAAGTTCAGTCAACCAGCTAAACCAATCAGTAGCCAGAGTTAATAGTTTCCTCATGAAGCCTTGCTTCTGATTGGTCATCCAGAAGATGACGTCTTGGAGATATAGGGGATATAGGCGTTGGAGATTTATGTTAACAAGACATTAAAGCCTAAAGTTGATATTTCTCTCTTTGAAGTATTTTTTTTATACAGATAACAAATAACATTTGGGGGAAAGTGAGAAACATCTTAAAAATGTATTCATCCTGCTGAGAAAGTGCCACATAGTAAACCTAATTTTACACATTTTATCAATCATTTTAGTATATATATATATATATATATATATATATATATATATATATAAACCTGAATCAAACCCAGAACAAGAAAGGTATAAAGACATGCACAACATTAAAATTCATATAATTTTTTGGAAATATACTGACAATATTTCCTTTTTAATTCTGTAATTTTGATAGAACTGTCTAGCAAATGATTATTTAGTTTACAATTATTTTAAATTTAGTTATAAATGTTGTTTCACATTATTTAATTATTCTTGTATTTGATCTTGAAGATTATGATATCTTGGTGACTCTGGATTTTTTTGTGTACTTTATTGACTCAACAATATAAAATATTTATTACATACTATACAAATAGCCAGAGTGAAAAAACAGCAAGATTACAGACCGACTCAATAAAGCCTTTTCTGTAGAAAACTAGGATAAAAGTGAGGTAGTTTTAAACTCTAAGCAAGAATAGTACGAGTGTTTTATCTCACGTGACTAGTGGGACACAGAAGTACAGATAATAATGCTCTGTTCAGGCAGCTCTCAAGCATTTATAATGTCATCGAGAAAATATTTATCATAAAAAGCCATTATTAGCCACTGATCGTGGCATACTTTGCTACTAATCAAAGAACACCTCAGATGTTCTAGCTCGCATTCACTTACCTATAATTCTTTCAACGAGTTGATATTGAGAATGCAAATCGTCCATCAGCTCCTGCTGGCAGTTGAAATACTCTACATCTTCAGGAGAGGCAGCTTTGAGCCTGTAGAGAGCAGCATACACATTAGCATCCCACTCTTCAGTTCTCCCTGAGTGTGTCTGGCTCCGTATGGGTTACACCAGTGGTTCCCAACCTTTTCCCCGGCAGCCCGATTACAATGAAAATCATTATTCTGACAATTCAACAAATGTATATTTTTAAAAGTTTGTATTTATTATTTATTTTAAATAAGGGTAAACTGTTTGTTTACTTTAAGTCTCGTAATAAATATACCTGGATTTTTTTTTTCAGTTTTCCAGTAAAAATTAATTTTGAAAAGGTTAAAATGTTGACAGTTGAACAAATTTATACTACAAAACATAACTTTGTTCAGTAAAAAATTGTTAACTTTCAGTTTTTTTCAGTAAAGAATACAATAAACATAACTAAAAAAAAGTTAATTATTTTGACAGTTCAACAAATGTATATTTAAACAAAGTTTGAACTGTTTATTTTAAGTCTCATAATAAATAAACCCGGAAAAGTTAATTATTTTCACAGTTGAAAAAATGTGTAACATTTGTAGTTGTTGTTGGTTATTTTTTAGTAATAATGTATTTGGAAAAGTTAAATTCTTTATTTAATATGTATTGTACTCGTATTGAATATGATAAATAAAATTAGAAATGTTTTTTGAAAGTTCAATCAATTTATATTCCGAAAAGTTTTTTGGTACACATTTTGAGGGTTGAACTTTGCTGAAGCGCCACCCCAAGACCATTTGACATACTTCTTAGCTTTTGCTAACTTTTTTTCCCTAATGCGTTATGAGTAACCACACCAATTTTCAACTTGATCTGACATTTCACCTAGGAGCAGTTCGTCAAAGTATAAAACGCTCCTCGATTCTCCGTTCTAGGTAATCTACTATCAACAAAAACAGCCTGGCATGATTATCCCTCTGTGCATCACGACCTCACCATCCAGCTGCAATCCTCTACAGTCACCCCTTCTCCTACAGTCAGAAATTTTGGAGTGATTTTGGATGAACAGCTGTCCTTCAAAGACCACATCACAAAGACAACTCGAACGTGTAGATTTGCACTGCACAACATTAGAAAGATCAGGCCCTTCTCAACTGAGCATGCAACTCAACTCCTGGTCCAGGCTCTGGTCCTCTCACGTCTGGACTACTGCAACGCTCTCCTAGTAGGACTTCCATTGAATACGCTCAAACCTCTGCAGATGATCCAGAATTCTGCAGCTTGTCTTATCTTCAAGGAACCGAAACGAGCTCATGTTACTCCCCTCTTCATCACTCTTCATTGGCTCCCCATTGCAGCTCGGGTTAAATTCAAATCGCTAATGCTGGCATACAAAACTATCTCCAGATCAGCCCCTGTCTACCTCCATGAGCTCATACGCTCCTACATGCCTTCCAGAAGCCTGCGCTCAGAGAAGGAACAGCGACTTGTGGTTCCATCCCACAAGGGCAGAAGATCTCTCAAAAGAACCTTCTATTTCACTGTCCCTGGATTGTGGAACAAACTCCCTGATCCAGTCAGGAAAGCAACAACACTAACAGCTTTCAAAAAGCAACTGAAAACTCTTCTCTTCAAAGAGTTTTTTTTTTAAACTACTACCTTCTTTTTCCCTCCTCTGTCTTTATCTTCTTCCTCTACTTCCTCACTGCTTTGGTTTATTGATCAGTTGATACAATTCTATTATGAGAAGCTGAGATAGACTTTGACGGTGTTACAAATTGCATATTGTCTCTCCACTAATGTAAGTCGCTTTGGACAAAAGCATCTGCCAAATGCATAAATGTAAAGGTAAATTATCCTTGTCAGGTGGACCAAAAGGATCTGCATCACTGTGACTGCACTCCAAAAATTTACTCTACAACGCTATTGTATTTTACAAAAGTAAATTTTTTCATGTTAAGTATCTTAGTCGATAAAATTTCATTTTTTTTTTTACAGTTGAACAAATTTACACTCAGAAACATAACTTTTTCAGTAATTTTTTAAAAAAAGGTTCAATTGTTTATTTTCAGTTTCAATAAATATTAAAAAAAAACTGAAAGAAAATAGAATGAGAAAGAATTTTGTTATTTTGACATTTTAACAATCTTCGATTCCTAAAAGTTAGAATTTTTCAGGAAATTTTGAATTTTATGAATGTTGAATATTTTATGAACATCTCGTAACATAAAAACTGAAAAATCTGTTATTTTTTTGGTTTTTCAGTTTTTTAACATTTGAATAAGTATTCATGCGCAGTACTAATTGTGTAACCCGCTTGGATCAAGCAGTGTGGAGCACATGTACCATCTCTTCTTCTCCTGCTCTTTCTTCTTGAAGTTGTCCAGTTTTTTCATCCCCCTCACGTTCTGTTGCTTGAGGGTATCCTCCGTCTCCCAGGTGTTGTGGATGTGCGACCAGTTTTTCCATTTGATGAAGTATTGCACGTCTCCGGACTGTCTGCTGGGGTCAAAGTTAGCGTTGGGATCTCCGTCTGCTTCCACAGCGTACACCGTGGTAACAGCCCCCGTTGCTGTTGAGAAAAAACATGTTTAGGCCAAGGTTTCTTATTGCAAAGAACAAAAATGAAAAACGCGTAAAATAGGAACAGTGGTTGTTTTTTAGGAATTGATTTCAAAACATCCCGGTGTTATTCATTAAATGATTTTTAAAGCTAATTTCAAAAGAATATTACATTAAATGTAGAGCCTAAAATGCTATGCTCAAATTATGAACCCTGTTGACATCTCAATGCCAGTTGCTTTTATATGTCGTAACTTTTATTTCAGCAAGAAAGATGATGAAATTCAGTCTCCAATTGGTTTTCTGTTAACTTGAGGGTTCTGGTAAGTGAAGAACGCACTTTAAACAAAAAAAATTATGTTTAGGTTCACTTTAATGGTAGGAGAAACCTTTATTTTTATTTAACACTCAAGTTTTGCATACTCCACTACACAATAAAATCAACTTGGTAAAAACTGCCCTGTTCAGGTTACAATTGGTACCTCTCTGAATAGTTAAAATGATGAAAAACAAAGCAGTATTGTAATTGGCGACATCTCAAAACCTCCTAGAACCACCAGAGGGGGTCAGCAATTATAAAGTTACATTGTTAGGGGTCGAGCACCAACGGTGAAAGAACACTATTGTTTTTCGAAAAATTCTTATTTATTTACTTATTTTTAGGGGTCGAGCACCAAAGGTGCAAGAACCCTATTGTAACTGCTCGGATTATTATTAGAGGTCGCGCACCAATGGTGAAAGAACCTTATTGTTTTCCTTATGGTGAACCTTTATTTCTTTATTTTTTATTATTATTATTACGAGTTTTTTTCACTCGTCGTCGAGAGCTCAAAACAAGGTAAAAAGGCACTTTACTAAGTACCGAACGATACAAAGCTTTAAACGTAAAGATGATCTATATTGTTACACGAACAACCTGTTTAAAAACAAAAGTTGGTGTTATAAGATTAGCATAAAAAAGATTGATTTGCTTCAATTTTTTCACGTACGTTGGATGAAGTATGTGGGAGATACAGCCACAAATATACACAGGCAGTAGGTGGCGCTATAAGCATATCGTCACTTTAGCATAGCAACTTGGTCAGAAGGGTAAGCTCGTAACTCCATAATTTTTTCATACTGTTTGGATAAAGTATGCAAGTGCTTCAGTAACAAATCCATTTAGCCCTACACGTTTAAAAAAGGTCAAGTTCGTTAAGGTGCCACAGCAAGACCGTGCGACAAACTTCTAAGTTTTTGATAACTTTTGGTCCCAAATGCCTTAAGAGTCACCAGACCAAAAATCAGCTCGATATGTAAATTTTCCTTGGAGGAGTTCGTTAAATTCTGTGTTAAGCATTTTTTCGCGTTCAAGCAGGCGCTGCAGAGCTGTCGTCCAAGATACGATATAAGTGACAGTGTTCATTTATTATACTTATTGAACATGACCTTCAAACAAATTTTGGTGGGCTTTCTAACATGTTTACTTTTGTTCCACCTGACAAGAATAATCATGCCAGGCTGTTTTTGATTAAATTGAATTAACTTTAAAGGAGATACAGTACAAAATATGTCTATTGTTTTGCACATTTTTGAAGGGTGAATTTTGCTGGGGCGCCACCCCAAGACACTTAGTTTAGCTTTTGATAACTATTTTTTATCTCATACCTTACGACTAACTACACCAATTTTCATCTGGATCGGATATTCCGCCTAGGAGGAGTTTGTTAAAGTATGGAGTCTGCGTTTTTTTTACATTAAAACGAAAAATATCCGGTTTTCCGTCCAGTTTCAAAACTCGACACAATGGACTTTTTTGTAGGTGTTAAGGTCCTACACACATGCGACAAGTGTTTATACAATACAATGACTGAAATAGAAGTGTAAAAAAATGCTCACCACTAGGTGGCGCTATGATTGTTGATGTTCGTTGTCATACGACTGTTTTCAGGCTTGAACTACAATTAGAATGAGACAAGTTTGAGCCAGATCAGATATTCTATGCCCGAGTTATAACAACTTCCTTTTTCAAATCGAAATTTAGACTTTGGCCGGGACCACTCCCACATACTTTATGATAGTCGAAAAACTTCTCAATATCACATGCTGTATGCCTTACGATGATACTCGAAGTTTGGAGATGTTTGGATGAAATCTGTGGGAGGAGTTTGTCAAAGTGTAGAACGAGAAAAAATCCCCATTTTAGAGGTTTCTGCGAAATAACCGACTTCCTGTCGATTTTGGAAAAAGGCTTTATATTAGTAAAAGGTACATGTTGGTACTTTACACATGTGTACCAAATGTCATCCGCCTGCGACAAACTGGTTGTGCAACAGCTGCAAAAATGTGTTATGAGGCACTTTGGAGCCATTTCTTTTAATCAGTTTTGGGACCAAAATTTTCCAAGGGTTTCAGGCATGTGCCAAAATCTGGGACTTTTCGTTAATGTTCAGGTACCCAAAAGTGCCCGCAATTACTTCCGGAATAATAATTAAAAATAAATAAATAAAGAATTTTTCAAAAAACAATAAGGTTCTTGCACCGTTATTTTTATATCAAAACTATATATTTTAGGTCTCATAATGAATAAAAAATGTAATTAAGAAAATATATATTATGTTGACAGTTCAACCCATTCATATCCCAAAAAGTTTGCAAATAAAATATATTTTATGAGGATTAAACTGCTTATTTCAAGTCTTAGTAAATAAAACTGAAAAAGAATTGACAGAAAAGCAAAATCAATTCAAATGCAATATAAAAAGCTGGCATTTTCAGTTTAAATATATATATTTTTACGAAGGTTAAACTGCTTATTTAAAGTCCCTTATCAAATATAATAAATACAAATGTAAAAAAGTTTAGTATTTTTACAGGTCAACAAATTTATACTCCTAAATCATTTTATTTTTCAGGATATTTTGTATTTTATAAAGGTTAAACTGTTTATTTCAAGTCTCCTAATAAACAAAACTTGAAAAACTGTTTAACATTTATAGTTACAACTTTTATACTTTTATTTATTTAAAAAAAAAAAAATAACCATAAAAGAAATTCATTATTTTTTTCTAATAAATAAAAATGGAAAATCGTTCATTTGTTTGACAGTTAAACAAATTTAAATACTAAAAAAAAGATTATTTTGTTCACTAAAACTGGAAATTAAAATAATTAATCACAGCTTCACATTCATTTATATAACACTAGCTTCCATGAAAGTACAAGATCAGCTGTTTAAAATACGAATAATTATCTGTGTTTGGTCCCTGATTAGTGTATGTAGAAGTCTCAAACTCTTAAATGTTATATGTTTATATGAAGCCGACTCTTTGTTTAGACACTTAATGTTTTAAAGAGTTTTACCTGTTTTACTTGTTTTTTATTTGTTTTGTTTTACCTGTAAACACCTGTAATCCTGACGAGCTGAACCCCGCGAATTAAAATTTTGGAGATCTTTTTTTCCACAAAGAGAAAAAGGTTTCAGATTGTGGATGCCTGGACCTCGCGGTTAACAAACTATCTTCTCACCTCCTTTCTTGCCTATCCTACTCTCCATAACCCTCTCCAGAGTCTCGAACTCGTCTTCCTCTGGTGGAGGAACGTCTTCTCCACACACTTCCACCAGGTCATCCGAATCTGTCTTCAGCTCCTCGTCTTCTTTGTAGCTTACGTTGACCGTCGCCTGCCGCCGGGGGCCAGCCAGGGCTTTCTTGTAGTCATCCTCATCATCGGAGGACGACTGCGAGGGCTTCTTCGGAGCTTTGATACTTTTTCCATTCCTTGCATTGCTCCTGAAGGTTAAAGATCACAAAAATGAAAAGGTTTTTCACTAAGACCAACACCAAAAGAAGAAATCTAAACTGTGATTCTGCAGGCTTTATGAGGTCAAATTAAATACTTTTTAAGGCTGTTTAGAATCAAATTTTAGACCTATATCATAAAATCAAAACCCCATACAAAACTTTTTTTAATAGTTAACGGAACCCTTCAATTACATTGCTAAAAGGATAAGCAATTTTATGGAGCATGTTCAACGGTTTTTACAAACTCAAGCAACCCCAAAAATGCCTTGTACAAACTTAAGCATTTATTAAATGTTTTTTTTTCCAACTCTTGCAACCCTAACAGTAATTCTTTACTTTTTTAACATTTAGAATCATTCTCACAATCTCTCAAACACTTTTATTGTTTTAAGAATTTATGCATGCATCTATGACAACCCTTAAAATCACATTTACCCTTTTTTTTTTACATTCATGAGTGTTATGTCATAATCTGGAAACCCTAACAATGACTTAAGATTTAGCATTGATGAGTGTATTCAAGTGTATTTCTCAATATCTGGAAACCATAGCAATCAATCAATTACGATTTTGAGTGCACATGAGCCTTTTCTCACACTTTGGCAGCACTAAATATCACATTTATGTTTTTGATGGTTTTGAAGATTCAAAGTTTTCTTAATATCTGCTAACCCTAACAATCACTTACGATTTTGAGTGTATCTGAGCTTTTTCTTTTTTAACTATGGCGCCACTAAACATCACTTTTATGAGCATTTCTGCACATTTTCTCAGAATATAGCAAACATAACAATTATTACATTATTTTCTAACATTTAGGAGCATTTTCTCAATCTCAGGCAACCCTATGCATCAGCAAAAACACACATCAGATGAGCTTTACATGGACATAATAAAAATAAGAGCTGTGAAAACTTAATTAAGACCTAGAAAAGTTAATTTAAGGCTTAATGTTTGTCCTTTTAGATTTTCATTTTTAGGACCTCACAAAAACCCTGTCAGATCAAAGCAGGGAACGTACTTGTTTGAGGGCTTTCTGCTCTTGACTTTGTGACTGGGCTCATAGTCAGAAACAGACTCTTCACTGTGGCCCTCCTCTCCTGAAGAGTCAGACGATCCACTTCCTGAACCCGAAGAGTCCGAGTCAGAATCAGACCTGTACGCAGAACAGTAAAAATCAGTAAAAAAAAAACAGAAGAGGACAGTTCTCTGCAAGTAGAGTTCAGAAAAAGGTGCTCACTCTTTACTCCTGCTTTTCAAGTCATCGTCTGACTCACTACTGGAGGAGTCCTACAGACAATGACAAGAAAGACAGATCAGTGACAGGTTAAGCTGCGATCCTGGAGACTACGCAGGAAAATAAAGCAGTACCTCGTCTGAGCCAGTGTTTGAGGAGCTCTGCTGCTGCTGCTGCTGCTGCTGCTGCTGAATCTGCTGCTTCCTGAGCATGGCCGTCCGCTGTACTGTCAGGATGCTAGGGTTGGACTTCCAAAACTACAAGCAGAAACAACTTTTCATCACCAAACGCACATTTCTGAAAATTCGCCTCTTCAGCTGAGCAATGCTGTACCAATATGTGCATTGTCAACACTGAATCGCCATTCTTTAGTGATGAGAAAATGTATTTATTATCATTAATATCAGTTTAATCTAGTCATATAAACTGTGACCATATTAAATACATCAAATGTGTTTGGGTAAATCACATGAATAGATGTCCAAGTATTTTATGTAAACTTTATTGTTTGTCATTTATAAGTGAAATATATCTGTACTTAAGCATGGGTTGTTAGTGCTGCCATTAGTGGGTGGCTGCTTTTTTGGAACTCTGAACTTTAAGCTTGTGGAAACTTTATTTGTTTTTTGAAGATTTATTTGAGCTAGATTAATTTGTATATTGTAGGGTCCCGGTGCTTGGCCCAAAAACAGAAACCAGTCAGGACTGAAGGCTCACGCGTTCTGTCTTGAAACAGTGCTAAAGGATTTTTAATAATTCACATACATTTGTATATCTGACTCCATAATTGATTTAAAAGGTTTTATCTTTACCATAATATTTGGTCATGGCCAAATAAATTAGCATGTTAATTATTAATGATAGTATTAACTTTTAACCCACTCAGTGACCTTTTTCTCACACTTGATGTTAATATTCTTATTAACCCTTAAAAGTGTTTCAGTAAATGACCGAAAAAGGTTCAAACATTTATTTTCATTGATGTGTATAAACAATGCATTACATTATACAGCCTATGAAATATGAACCAAGAATAAGAAGTTATTTTCCACACTTAATTTGGAATTGCTCATTCTAAAAAAGGCATTACATTTTAAGTCCACGTTTACTACATGATAAGAGACCTTTAGAGCTCTTCCTTCATGGGCCGATTTCAGAGACAAAAGGGCCAGGATTTGAGTCTGCTATCTACTTTTGAAAGCTTCTTCAGACCAATCTCCTCCCAGAGAGGTGTGACTTAATTAGGAATGCGAATCAGGAGAGCATTAGCCAAAGCTGTTGAGAGTGTTAAAGTTTCTAGTTTTGGCATCTAGAATCATTGCACTAAACCCTGTAATATATTTCAAACAATATTAAACATAAACTGGTTAACCAAACATTCTTGTACAAACATTATTAAACCAGCAAGAGATGTGGGGTGCTGTAGGCTCCTTGATGCTGGAGAGAAGGGGTTAGGGGAAAGCACCACATTGTTTTATTATTATGTGAATGTTAAAATCAACACCCCAGACCCAGGAGAACCCAGCCTTACAATATGATTGTGTGCTTATGAAATGATACAACTGATCAATGACGAGGAGTTGTTTTTTTTTTTCTTTGTTGAGAACAATTGAATCTGTAGGTAGTCTAATGTTTATTTGCTTGTTTAGTTATTGTTATTTTGTTTGTGGTAAAATATAGAACGTGTCTATAGCATAATTTAAAAGTTCAATAAATTAAACTTTTTTAAATTTTTAAAGTAAACTTTGAAAATCATTTCACAAAAAAAGTTGAGACGCAGAGAAACCTGAAAATGCCTTTGATTATATTTTGTTAATAGATAAGTGTGTTACATCAGTAAAATGTAGTTTCATATAAGATTGATTATTGACTAATAGGTGAGTGATGTGTGTCCAGAAGTGGTGGAGTGACAAAAAAGAAAGATGTAAATGACATAATAGGATGGGAAGTTTTCCTGGAGCACAAACAGAATGCTCTCTCCTGTTATTCCTCCTGTCTCTCTCTTCTAACAGTCCACTCTTACACATGAGTATGCGGCATGTTAATCTCTTCAAGGCTCTAAGGTTTGATTTTATCATATTTGGGTTTAATTAATAAAGGTGTGCTGTGTTTCGTTCTCATGTCTACCGAGCAATTATTTTCATAACAGTTTTTACTCAGATTTGTGCTCCTGGGTGAAAATCCAGAAACCAAACTGTGGTTTTGAGGTTATAATGTGATCATCCTGATAAGAATATCATATATAATATCAGGAACCCAGTTTCTAGGGTCTTAAAAGTTTTATTTTTTTATCAGTTTAGAATTTAATTTCCTTTTTTAATTAAATTTTTTATTTTTCCGAATAATATACAGTATGCTTCATATATATCGTTTGAAACCCTAACCACAATTTTAAGGTATTTTGCTAGATAGACATTAACAGCATTTTAACAACTATTGGCAAGCCCAAGCCTCACCAAAAAAAAACCCACTTCAGATTTAATCGCATCAATTTACCAAGGTTTTACCAAACTTTGGCAACCCTAAAAAAATGTTACACTTAGGAGCATCTTCCTAATCTCTGCCTATCTCGACAATGACTTTTATGCTTGAGCATTATTACACATTCTCTCAATCTCTGGCAACCCTATTTTAACATTTAAAAGTCTTATGTCGATATCTTGCAACCTTATAATCACTTTTAAGAGTGTATATGAGTCTTTTCTCAAACTATGTCACTGCTAAACATTACTTTTGTGTTTTTAAGGATTTACGAAAGGTTTCTCAAAATCTGCCAACCTAACCATCACTATTCTCAGTCTCAGGCAACCCCATGCAACAACAAAAACACATATCTGATGGACATCAGAAAAATAACAGGCGTGTACAATAATTGTAAGACACAGAATTGTTCATTTAAATTTCAATTTGAGCTTTTAAATGTTAGACTTTTAGTACCAGTGAAACCCTGGATTAAGACGGAACTCTCCATCCATTCAAAAGCCAGAGGTCCCTCATCAGACGAAAACTACACATTGCTTTAGGGCTGCAACAACTAATCAATAATGAAATTCATTGTCAATAAATGCCATTATCGATTAGTTGGCCTTATCACTTGACATCATGGAGGTACGTGACACCAAGACGTACAGATCAAACATAGATACAGTTGCCGAAGCAATGGTGGAAGTGTCGCTTCAGGAAAAAGTGTGCACCCAAATTTGTAATTTGTAGATAAACGCTCTTAGAAGATGCCTTTTGATGCACGAGCACCTTAAACCAAAACACGTTGGTATTTGAGATGTGGAAACATCAGTAGGGTAAGTAAAAGCTATTGCTTTATTATGTGAAAGTCCTGCAGAGAGCCATTGATTGGCTCTAACCAGAAGGACCTGCGCTGTTCTGAACAGAACACAGAAGTAGTTTTACAAGCAGCTCATTCACTTCAGTAGTTCACTTGAAACTCGCTAGCATTACTCTGCGCAATCACCTTGTGAGAAATAGTGATTAGTTAAACAGTGCTTCTTTAAATTAGCTTAAATTAAACAGTGTGAATATTACATTTAGTATTTGTTGTGGTTTTCAGTGTGTATATCGATGAAAAATAGTATTTCCTTTCATTTTAATATTTGTTCATCTCTAGAGTTTGTATTTATAGTCCACAACAAAGTTAACTTGTTAACTACCAAATATGTTTTCAAAATGAATTAATTAACAAGTGTTTTGCTCTTTAATTACTTATTCATTTATATTTTGAGAAGGTTTACAGTTCAAGAACAAACTTTGTTTTTCATTTAAGGTTTAAAATTGTATTATTAAATCTCATTCAACTATATTTGTGGTTTTGCATTTTTTAAGTTTACCTATATACATAAATAATACCCTGGTTTATGGTTTTATCTAGTGATAAGTTAAAAAAAAAAAAAAAAGTGTTTACTTTTATCTGATTACTCGAAAAAAAATAATTGCCAACTAATTGATTATCAAAATAATTGTCAGTTGCAGCCCTAGCTTAAATTGTTACGTTTTGTTTATTAAACCAAAAAATGTTCAAAAAGAGGAATAGAACTGTTCACCGTGAGCTTTTCTTAGCATGTTTTGGCAGGAGTTGCTATTGTTAACAGGCAATTTTTCACTGTGTTAACATTAACATTTGTCAGAGAAACATTACAGTGTGTCTCCAACTCAGCTTTTATTATTAGATTTTTTGGTACTCGTGAAAGCACAAAAAATTAAACACAGTATTAAGGCTGTCGCACAGATAATTAAATTAGATTATTTCCACATCTATATTAATAAATGAAAGTAGTCTTGTGCAATAAACTATTATCCCGTATTAAAATGATTTCTGTTTGAATTTGAGTAGTTATTTTTACTACTAAACACGATCCATGCTATTTAGAACAATTCAAATTGGTCCGAGAACGATCAAATCAAAGTTCAGTAAACAAAGCCATAACCCTTTATTAAAAAAAAGATAATAATTATGTGTAGTAAAATTCAAAAATGCTGAATAGCAATTCTTGACCACAGTTTAATAGCTGTAAGCAGCTACACTAACTATATAGCTCTGTTGGCTGATTATTGTCATGTTTTTCATGAAAAAGGATTTATAAATCCTTTCCATGTTGTCAAAAGAAATGCTTTGTGAACATTTGATCAAATTGATTTGATCAAATTTCTCCCTATTACTTAACCTTGGACCAGAACTAACGATTCAGTGTGCAGTTTTACTTTTTTGGGAAAAAGTTCTAATCTGAAAAAAGGGAAAAAGCCAGAGGTTGCACTTCATTCGCTAATGTCGCGGTCAGACTTAGAAATCAGCTCCATTGACTTGAAAGGGTTCACATACGACGATGCAAAACCCGAAGTTCCAGTCTGCACGGTGAAATGACAGATTCCACTCCAACAAAAGTTCAGCTGAATTTAACTTTAACCTGCGATAACGAGACGTGACAACCAACCACAGCTTGGATATGTGAGAGCATGTGTTCACTGAAATCTTGTTTTAAAGCTAGATTAGATTTTTAGGGCTTCGGTTCGGCTTCTTGGCATGACACCCATAAAAACAGTTTTTGTTATCTTCTGATATTAAATAATTATATCATGATTATCCCTGTGCTCTGGTTCAGATGCAAAAACACATGAAAAAGTGAGACCTTCTAGTGTGAAAATGCTAGGAGCAAGTCAAGACCGGCTGTTCAACCATTCATTACATCCTAACAAAATCCAAAGTTTCACATAATTTCAAGCTCACCGTAGCGCCATCAATTTTGTTTTCCTGCTCGTTCTTTTCCTTTGACTTTTCAGATTCCAACTCAGAGTCGGAGCCACTTCCTGAGTCACTACTCCCTGATTGGCTGCTGCTGGAGCTGCTGCTGCTTGAACTGGAGCCCGATCCAGAACCCGATGGGGACCCGGACTCATCATCTGAATTACTGAGACGTAAAGGAGCAGGAATTATTTTATAAAATTGCATTCAAAATTTATACAATAATCAACGATTGATGAGAGGTTTTGTGAATATATGAATATAATATATTATATATGAATATAAGCTTTCCTCTAGCTCGGTTGGTAGAGCATTACACCATCAACACAGAGGTTGTGGGTTAAAATCCCAGGAATAGACTTGTGTACATGTATTCCTACCTTGCAATGCAAGTTGCTTTAATCATCTATAAAACGAGCAACAAGAAAATCCAAATGAAACGCATAACAGTGGAGAAATAAACAAACCAAGCTAATAACAAAAAACGAGGGATAAGCAGGTGATTTCTTAAGCCACCTAGTAAAGTTATTTTATTATATATATATATATATATATATATATATATATATATATATATATATATATGATTAAGTGACCAGTGGTAAGATATCTCTTAATGTCAAAGCAAAAGCCAAATATATTTGGTTTTAAGCCAATAAATTTACAATAACAAATATGTCCTTTGCAAAGCAAGTATAAGATTTTAACTACATTATTTACCTTCTCAGAAATTAAATTGCAAAATAAGGAATAGATTCCTCTTTAGAATCGCAGTGCATTCTCGACCAATATTCATGACTTTGGATAAAATTTGTTTACATGGGATAGAATTTATGGAGAATTTTTAAATGTATGTCTTTAACCTTATTTGGAATTACAAATGCATTTTGGGTAGACCAACTATTACACATATCTACAGTTTAATCTACATAGCTACAGTTTACATTTTGTCATTAACCTAATGAAGACAATGTTAATGTCTATTATAGTCATTATTTGGTACTGACGAAAACTTTTCATAAGCCCAATTCTCAGGAGTTTATATTTTTTTAGGAAAAACTGACAAAGTGTGACACTCCTCTCATTAATGTATTCATTGTTATTATAGTATATTGTAATAAAGTTTGCTGCAGTCTAACCATCTCCTCAACTATATTGTATTTTTAGTAAACAAAATAACATACATTTCAGCCAAACTATTTCCTTATAATCTGAAAATCTGAAAGAGTGAGTTTACTACACAAGCATGCATATTTAATAATCCAATAATGTAAAGAATGCACAAATATTTATCAAC
Source organism: Danionella dracula (assembly GCA_900490495.1). Classification (NCBI taxonomy): domain Eukaryota; kingdom Metazoa; phylum Chordata; class Actinopteri; order Cypriniformes; family Danionidae; genus Danionella; species Danionella dracula. Next base: position 19,631,845 of record UELW01000334.1, read on the forward strand.
TATAAGTACAAATGAGAGCAGCCCCATTTACCTGGACTCTCCGCTGCTATTGCTGGCCCTTTCATCCTCACTCCGTTCATCCATCTCCCACAAATATTAAATATTAGTCCCTAAACAGATCCTTGAACGCTGGGTGGGCCGCTTCAGAGCAGCTCACCTGAAGAGAGAAGAAGGTGATTAGATCACTTTTAATTGACTCACACTTACTGACGTCACATAGACGATAAACAACAGAGTTGTGTATAAAAGATACTAAATAGAAAAGGTCTGCATTTTAAACAACCAGACATTTATGTATACACACTACACTGTACTATTTTAAATACACTTGCACATCTCATTTTTAGGTGTAGCACTTATATTGTTGTCACTAAGTATCTGTTAACTTAACAGACACAGCTGCATTGACGATTTTTACTATCCGAGCTTTAAAAAAAATCTAAACATAAGCCTGTACTAAATGAATGAAGCTAATCAGACTGATATTGACGGCAGAGGCCTACACGTTTAGGGCCTAGAACGCCACGGACTTTTCTACTTGGCGTTAACGCGCGACAGAGGGCTGTTCGCGGCCAATGGAGTGCGGAACTGCCGGGTGACCTTTCAATCTACAGCGGTTTCCAAAAATACAATTTTAATTAGTATAACCAGTCATAAAATTGCATCTCAGGCCACCAATATTCGCACCCATTACTATGTTTTAGTCATTTACCCAATTGGCGGCACTAGATTGGCGCTACATTTCAAATCCTTTATCGGTCTTTCTGTTGTAGCGAGCTAACTAGCTTAGCATGCTAATGCTACGACAGAAGCGTGTGTTAGCTGTTTAGCTAACATAAGTCACATTACAGTAGTAATGGTACTGTACCGCACACATTTACGCCGTTTAATCCACGAATACGGAGGGAAAACGAAACACATCGTTTGTTTGTTTGTTTATCCACTAACTCGCGCGCTAGGCTAAATAAGCAACCTAATTCAACTGTAGTTAACATTTCAGCTCTGGAGCCAGCCGGCTAGATCCAAACTCTGAAAACAACCAGCTCCATATATTAAAATGATAGTGATCTGAATTTAAGCAAATTCTTGTGTAATGGCGTCAGGCTAGATTGTTGTTGTTGTTGTTGTTGAGTCCCGCAGTGCAAGCTCTGCAAGCATCTTAATTGATCCTGGTATTTTTATCGGTTACCTCTCGGTCCGAGCGCGGCTCTCCGACTCTTTCTGCTGATGCTGAGAGCTCAGAAACTCATGCAAAAAAACTCGCAGACTTTACTCAGAGAAGGTTTGCCCCCCCTCCAGGGTCGAGAGAGCCTCGGGTTTAGATGCAGAACGGTGTTTTGTATTCCATGTGCCGGAGAGGAGAAGGGAGAGCGGTCATATTTCAGCTGTAAATCCTCCGGTAGCCGCACGAGCTCGGCGAGAGAAACCCCGGGTTGTGACGTAAGCACGCTCAATCCCGCGAACAACAACGTCGACGCGCGTCCAGCGTAAAAACACACTGACCTCTGTTTACTGACTTCATTACGTCAGATGAGGAATTGTTTTATTAAGGGTCGACCACCGAAGGTGCATGACACCTATTGTTTTCCTCGGCTTATTATTATTATTATTATTATTATTATTATTATTATTATTTTTTGTATTATTATTATTATTATTATTATTATTATTATTATTATTCTTTTCCGTCTTTCAGGGGACTTTTGAGGGGGTGAACATTAACGAAAAGTCCCATATTTTGGAACACGCATCAGACCCGGTGAAAATTTACGTATGATTGTGTTTCAAAAAATGAATTAAAAAATGGCTCTATAGCGCCACCTAAAACGTTTTTGCAGCTGTTGCACAACCAGTTTGTTGTAGGCGGATGACATTTGGTACACATGTGTAAAGTACCAAGCTGCAACTTTTGCTAATATAAATCCCGTTTCCAAAATCGTCAGGATATCGGTTATTTCGCAAAAACTTCTAAAATGGGCGTTTTTGCTCGTTCTACCTCTCACAGATTTTAGCCAAACATCTCCATACTTCTTGAATATCATCATAAGGCATATGATATTGAGAAGTTTTTCGACTATCATAAAGTATGTGGTGGTGGCGGCGGGCCAATGTCCAAATTTCGAATCGAAACAGGAAGTTAATATAACTTAGGCATAGAATATCCGATCCGGCTCAAACTTGTTTCATTCTCATCGTAGTCCAAGCCCGAGAACAGGGGTATGACAACGAACATCGTCCGTAAAAGCATGTTCTTTTTAATTGCACACACAATTAAAACTTGTCACATGTGTGTAGGACCTTAAGACCTACAAAAAAGTCCGGATGGTCGAGTTTCGAAACTGGACGGAAAACCGGATTTTTTTGGTTTTATGTAAAAAAACACAGACTTCATACTTTGACGAACTTCTCCTAGGTGAAATGTCTGATCCATCTGAAAACTGGTGTGGTTACTTGTAAGGCATGACAGAAAAAAAGTTATCAAAAGCTAAGAAGTACGTCAAACGGCCTTGTGGTGGCGCTCTATTTTGTACATATGTAAATGACCAAGCTGCAACTTTTACTAATATAAACCCTGTTTCCAAAATCAACGGGAAGACAAATATTTCGCAATAACCTCAAAAAGTGTGCGTTTTCGCTCTTTTTAAACTTTGACAAACTCCTCCTAAGCGAAATGTCCGATGAAGCTGAAAATTAATGTGGTTACTCATAACACATTAGGGAAAAAAGTTATCGAAAGCTAAGAAGTACCTCAAATGGCCTTGGGGTGGTGCCACAGTAAAGTTCACCCTTCAAAATTGTGGAAAAAAATTTACATATTGTGGTCTGTATCTCTTTTCAAGATAATCCACTATCAACAAAAACAGCCTGGTATGATTAGCCTTAACAGGCTCAACAAAAGCATATGCATCACTGTGACTGCGCTCCAAAAATTGGCTCTACAGCGCCTCCTGCCTGTGTATATTTGTGGCTGTATCTCCCACATACTTCATCCAACGTACGTGAAAAAATGAAGCGTGAAAATCTTAATATTCTGAACAGATTGATATGCTAATCTTATGACACTGACTCTTGTTTTTATACGTGTTGTTTGTGTAACAATAAGGATCGTCTTCGAGTTTAAAGATTTGGAACGTTGGATACGAGGTAAAGTGCCTTTTCACCTCGTTTTGAGCTCTCGACGACGACGAGTGAAAAATCTCAAAAAAGGCCGGGAGGCGGTGCTTTCGCTCTGGCGGACGCATCGTGCGAGACCCCTTCCATCGCTGCTTGCAGCTTTAATTTTTTTATTAAATTCTAGAAACCGTGCTAATATTTTTTTCGATGAAATGCATTTAATTCTTTTTTTTAGCTCTCAAACTTTTTTCTTGTATTTTATGTCAATTGGTTCATTACATTAGAAGTTTTATCTTAGCTTCCAAATTTGTTTATAATAAAGTCATGTACAATAATTATTTTGAACTAAAATAATGATATGTTCACAAAGAACATCTGTTTCATCTAAATGCTGGCTATATTTTGTTTTAATGTTATGTCAGGCTACTTTTTAACATCTTAAAAACATATTATTCACTGTCTACGAATCTTAGCACGTCAATAAATTATATACTGCACTAATAATTTATTTGTCTGTGTCCAGCTGGAAGTCAAATAAATCCCTCATTGTATGAGCCCATTTATGCTGGTCAGATTCCTTGCACAATATGTGTACTTTTTAAAGAAAAGACTTGACTGCACACACAAAGGCCCTCTGGTGGTAAGATAAGGACTTATTTTATCTATCAATAAAAAACTATTTTTACACTTTTTACCACAACATAAGGGATACACAAAGCAGCTTTAAAAATAAACACTAAGTGCAAACTGGAAAAAATGACTACTCAAACTCAAACTGTAGGAATCCAAGGAATACAGGAAAAAAACACCTTAAGCCATTGAAGTGGCAGAACATAGTCCATGTGTTCAAGTAGAAAGATGAACATGGACAGGTATTTAAAATCAGGGCTATATATCTTGTGGTTCATGTTTTTAGTGCACAGTAGCCTTTCAAAGCTTAGAGTTTAACATTAGAGATTGATAGAAAATGGATTAAAAAAAAACTATGATAAAAAAAACATCCAGTCCAAACAAAAGCATTTTTTTTTACAACTATCCATTTCTGTTATTTAAAAAACACACATCAGAAAAATGTGACTTTAGTCACTAAAGTCACATTTTTCTGACGTGTGTCTTTTAAATACACACGTCAGAAACAATAGTGGAACGAATGGCTGCCAAAGTATTAAAAAAGCAGTCGCAAAAACAAGAGAATCCAAACAACATTTTTCTAAATATTTTTTTAATAAATAAATTTTGTACCATGACCCACTGCTGTCACACATACTCAAGTACGTCAGAAAAATTACCTTCTATAATGTAAAAACAATATAATTACATCATAAAGACAAAATTTTTTTCACTAAAAGCGACATTCTCATAAAAACAACATAATGTTCTATTACCATAATAGCATTCTATTTTTACAATATAATTATGTCATTCTTACAACTAAATTATGTAATAAAAGAAGGATAATTCATTGTACAACATAACTGACCGAAAATTGTGAGACAGCAACGAGTCACGTAATGTTATTTTTTATTGTGGTGTAATATTAAAATGTTGCAAATAGATGGACTTACTTTTGATCTGTGCATCAAGAAAATAAATCACAATGTGTATTCTCACATTTCTAACAATCTCACATTTCTAATTTCTAACAGACTCACTAGCACTTAAACTATGCTGCTAGGAGGAAATAATCAAAATAACAAGATAAACAAGTTAATCATCATTAGCACATTACAATAAATAAACATGTGGCAGGTTTCTAAGGTGCTTTTTGTCGATCTGTCAAATGTTGAATCAGTTAATAATCGCTTTCACACATCACTTGGAAAAACAGGGAGCTCTAATAAACAAAACAATGAACTGAAATAGAAAAGTTTCTAAAAACAAAATTCATACAATTTCTGTCCATGAGAAAAAGCGGCAAGTCTAAAACTGCAATTAGTCAACCAGCCACTAGAGGCCTTGTTCAGAAGTGAGAACATTCTCATATTCCAATACGAACACTTATACTGCACCCTTAAAGTAGAGACTTATTTTCAGAAGAAAATCTAGATACTTTTTAGTGTGTAAGATGAGAGTTTGCAAGATCTGGGTGCACTAAAACGTCATGTGACAGAAGTTACCAAGTCATTACACAGGACGTGTGCGAAAACTTAACTTCTTTTTTCTCATTCCTTCATTAAAATATTCTAATAATAAATATAACACTCTCTATATTACTATTATTTATTTATGTGCTTTTTCTTTAAAAAAATGTCATATTACAGAGATAACTTGTTGGATCAAAGCATACTTTAACTTAAACACAAAAATGTCTCAAAACTGTCAATTCAATCACAGGGCAAAGGTTCCAGAAACATAAAAATATTTGTTTCGGCTCCAAAGCTGGTCATTTTTAACAGGGCTGTCAATGGGAACCTGCTCACTTCTGGTGCAAGTCTCAAGTGGTTAGATGACAAACTGCAGTTGCCAGTTTTAAGCAGACTTTAATTTTCAAAAATCCTTTATTTCGTCATTCTAAACTATGGACAAAATTTACCAAGCAAAATAAACCAGTAAAATAATTTGGGAAATGTTATATTTTCAGCTGAAAACTGTGTTATGTTAATAACTGCTAGAATAAACACATAAAATCTAAAAGCATTAACACAGTTCCTAAACGTACACTTTTCCCGCAAACAATTCACACAAACATAGATATGAAACGGGGGACATGAACTCACATGATGGTATATTATATGAGCTTATCTGTTAAACGTGTGCACGATTGTCTACTGACGAACTTTGGTTTTCATCGCATTGCTTTCCACATCTTGACCAGGTGATCACGTGACAGGCTCACAAGCAAATTCTAAGTGCATGTCTACAGTAAAGTATTGATCAGGCAAATGAAAAGGCCATTCATGGTTTCTAATGCTAATGTTAGCTCAGATAAGCCTCTCCTGCACAAAGCCTCTCAAGGTCTGTGTCAAGGAACATTTGGATTGCGTAACAGTCGAGAGTTTCACCTGGCACGAGTGTTAGCATAGAACCTCAAGCTACAGAGAACAGATAAACAGATGCAGAGATGAACACTTGCACACTACTAGCGTTAGTCATTAGTACACACACTCTATTTCAGTCACAGGAGTTATTGCTGATCTATAAAGAAGGTGAAAGCTTCCCGTCAGAATGCTGAAGGAATGCTTAAAGGAACGAGTTTCATGGTGTTGCGTACTCCTCAGTTATTACAGGAAGACGCAACTTTTTTCTAAGATTTTTCAAGCGATTGCTCTAAAACGATGTTTTGATTTTGTTCGGAAGGAAAAAGCTGCAACCAAAGATTGCCCTTAAAAGGAACAACTTCCACACAATGAAAATAAACCAAACAGGAAAGATAGCAAACTGGAGTTCACAACACCATCGACTGTTTTTTTTAAAGGAATAGTTTTCTCCAGGGCACAAATTTCATCCACATTTCAGTGATTTGTATATGGCTTTATCCAGCGGTCAAATTAAATCCGAAGACACGATCGTGAACAAGCACCAAAACAAAAAAAAACGAGGGGGAAATCAAGTGTTTAAGAGAGCGAATATTAGCATTGCTGTGATGCTGCAGCATGCCTGCTCACTTTTAGTAATGTGTCGTTCGTGAACAATTTGTTCAAACAGAATGAATCTTTATAGTGGGTCATGATGAACTACTCTTCCTAGTGATCAATTTGTTAACAAAGAACAAATCTTTATAGTGAGTCGTGAGGAACTATTCTTTCTAGTAAACAGTTAGCTCTTGACATCTTGTTCAATCCAGTGGATTGAATGGATGCAGAATCCAGGTGTTAGAGAAATTTAGTTCATTGATTCGCTCCTTTTCATGTGATGGTATTTCATGCAGTGTTGTGGTCACATTTCTCATATTTTGCTGAAAGTACTACTAAAGCACATTATAGATTTTACTGAACTCGATGCTTTGGAAGCATTAGAAGAGGTGTTTACTAGACTGTTGATAATCAAAAGACGCCGGTTAGTTTAATTTCTTTTATTATTGTATTTCACTCTGTCATAACTGTTTGCAAGTAATATTGTTAGGAAATTAAGAAAATAATTATTTATGAATAAATGAAAAAACTAATCGTTCAAAGAGTTCTGTTTAGTGAACGAGAGTCAGAAGAACCAAAGCACTGAAATGAAAACTTCCCATCAAACTTAAATATAACCAAAACTTAAACAAACTCTCAATTTTTTTTATTCACTGGAAATACATCCTGAGTGGGAGGCACTACTATAGACTTGTAAGGGTTGACGCAATGCCTGTTATATTTATAAATATATATACAATCAATCTTTAGTGATCTTTGACCAAAAGCTAGGAAAGGCAATACATTAGCAGTTATAAAAACTAAGATTACAATATATATATTGTTAATCTCTTACATCTTTACCGACTCATTTCCACCCAAAGGCCAACCCTCCTGATCTTCCTACTGGTGCGCAATAGGAAGTGACTGAGTAGCAGTACCTCGACCAGCCACTTCTGGATTCAGAAGTGAGTAGGTTCTCATTCACTGGTGCTGTAATGTTTTTATTCAGGTCGTTAGTTTGACTAACAAAACTCTGAGCTAAAAACATTTATTGTGTTTATTTAAGATGTTTTCAAAGGGCTTCACAGTGTGGTTGAAGTGGTTTGCAAGGTCGTCTCACAGCAAGAAGGTCGCTGGTTCGAGCCTCGGCTATGTCGGTTGGCATTTCTGTGTGGAGTTTGAATGTTCTCGCCGTTTCCTGGTGATGGGTTGCGGCTGGAAGGGCATCCGCTGCATAAAAAACATATGCCAGATGAGTTAGGGGTTCATTCCCCAAAACGACCCCGAACGGAGCAAAGCCGACAATAAGTTGGTTGGATGGAAGATGTATTAAAATTTAAACCTTTCGCTAATTTGACATCTGCTCTAAACATGTCCTGCCTCTCTGGACCAGGGAAGTGGCACACTTTCTGAGCTGTTCCCTTTTCCTTTACTGTTCAAACCAAGTGTTGCTTATGCTCCATGTTATATACACTCAATATGGTAAACGCTCACAGGTTGGATTGGTGATAATCTATCTAGTCGTGCCTCTCACCCACGACATATTTCCAGTGATTAAAAAAAATCTTTTAGTTTAAGTTTCAAAAAGAGAGCGATGTACCTTAAACACTTCAAATGCTGTCGATTGCCACTTTTTAGAGCTCCATTATATTTTTAGCACTCTTGATTCCTGATCCTGTGCTCAATTTTATTTTGGCAGCTGGATAACTCCATGTTTGTACCAAAAAAATTCTTGTGAATTCCTAAGACACAGGAATTTCTTTTTTCAGCAGTGATACCGAAGCCAAAGCACTGCACAGCTCACTCCCACAACCCCAACCATTACGTTAGCGATTGCAGCTAAACTGTGCAGACCAGTTGCCCTACAGTTGATAAAAAAACAGAGGATGTGATATTTCTTTTCTCCATCGTGTTTTTCTCATAAATTTTTGCATTTGTTGACACTGAAAGTAATTCTAATATAGGAACTCTTATATAGCAGGATACATGGAATTACATCTGTTAAATCCATTTAACAAAAAAAAACCAAATCATTAAATTTGGTTAAATGAATTTTTTTTTCACAAATAACTACAAAGACTGGTGGTCCAGTTATTTAACAACTAGCATTGCCACCTTGTAAACTTACTAATTAGTGCAAAACAGCATTCAATCATCTACCAATGTGAGGTAAAACCTCACAAACTAAACTGGTGAGCAGACTCAGAGGATCAGAAGTATTTTGGGCCGAACCGGGTTTTGAGATGCTGAAAGGGACAGTTACCCTAAAACAAGGCAGATCCCGTTTCGTTCATTTAAACAATAAAAGTCTTTACAGCCTGCAGCTCTACATATTCAGGTCATTGAGCACCAAAACATTCTTACATGAGCATTTTTAGCAGCAACTTAGGAGTTTATTTTTCGCATTAAAAAGCTACTTTTAGATATTTCTGTGGCCTATTTCTCTTGGTGTCAGTGGTTTACAGTGGAAATGTGGCCTAAAAAGCTCTAGACTTACTACGGGATCGATTGGTTCTCAAAAAGGTATGTTTGATAGCCATACGTTGATCCTGATAAATAGATCCAGTAAGGTACCAAATAAATGCTTACTCTGTTAGAGTAAGCAAGTTGGTAGCTGATGCCAATACAGTTTCGAACACATGGCAACCATAACGTTTTTTTTTTTATTTGAGTATTGGGAATCTGGCATTTTATTTTGGAGCATAAACTTCAATTTCATTTAAGTGGGAGTTTGCAAAGCTCAGTTCTGCACCAACCTAGGCAGCTTGATAGTTGCCTGCTGCAGTATGTTTTCCCCTAAAACAGAAAGAATATAATGAGGTTCTGGCAACCTGCATCAAACGTCGAATCGCTCAGGATCACTGCATGGGTCCTTCATTATGGCAGCAAATCTGTGCCATTAATGGGGCATGTATTTATGATAATCACACAAGTGGAAAACTGAGAGCAAACACTTTCGTGAATGACGGGGGGTCTTTGTTCACTCGTGCCATGATTCTTCTCTCAATACTCAATCTCTGTCTCCGCTTGCTCGAACCATTCTTGCGTTCAAGTTAAGTTTGATTTTTGTCCAAAATAGGACAGCATCTTCATTCCCGAAAGACAGCTCTGGTTGGATGCATGTCTCTCTTATTTTCAGTTGCTTTAATGTTCAAATGTCAAATCTCTTCCAACAAAGATATAAACTTAGTCATATTATTATTACATTAATATTAAAATACTAAGAACATTACTTTATTCTATTTACTTTTAACTTCAGCGATTGACTTATATAACCTGTATTACTGTACAACGTTATCATGTTTGCACCAAAACTAGAGAGTACCTCTGTACCACAACAAATTCCTTGTATGTGTGGACACTTGCCAATAAGCATCTTTCTGATTCTGATTCTAAAAGTAATCTTCAACCAAACAACAATGACAAGCCAGTGAGATCTACAAATATCACCAACAAAAATAAAAATCTTCTCAATTATCGTCTGTTTGATTATCATAAATATGTGCTCTACTAACGGCACAAATTTGCCGCCAAACATCAGGATCTCTGAATTTCTTACACAATTTACGAAAGTTTTCCAAAAATCCTGTTTCGCTGTTTGGTGTGCAATGACCTAAACTTCAAAACTTCAGATGCCATTTGTTTCCAGTTTTCAACATTGTGGAACAATTGTAAGGAACAACCCGGTTCTCGGGGTTGATTTGATTTGTAGGAAACCTAACCAATAAGAGTGTGACAAATCAAGAAACTCAACGTGGCTCTGAACCCTCAAGTCTTGCTGCGAGTGAAGACGCGCTCTCCCCTTAGATTGAGCCTTTGTAGCTGATACTGGAGGACTTCCGTGTCCGCCGGCTCCCTGAGACTCAGTTTGTCCAAGTTCAGGTAGTCCAGGGATTTGGAGTGGACCCGTTTGCCCTTCAGGAGGCAGAGTGGGAGGGGCGCGCGTAAAGGCTTGCTGGGCTCTCCGTTCACTAGCGCCTTCAGCCAGCCGTCCCCAGAGCTGGGCATGCGACGCCTCCTGCGTCCGTTGGTGGAAGGGATGTCGTAGGGCTGGTAGTAGCGACTCTTGGCTTTGTAAATCCGTGAGGCTCGGTGCAGTCCTAGATCTACAGGCTTCTTGACAGAGCCTGGCGAGGCCTCTGTGCTACTACTGCTGCTGCTGCTGCTGCTGCAGCTAGGAGCTGAGCGCTTGTGGGCTAGTTTGAGGAGCTCCTCACCTGTGGTGAAGCCCACCAGGTAGTTGGAGTTCATGTGGAGGATCTGGTATCCTGAGACAGTGGTTTTGATGGGGGAGCAGGGGGTGCTTGAACAGCGTGGCTTCTCCGGTTCGGGTTTCAGGGTGGTCTTCCCCTCAGCGGCAGGCAGAACAGATTTGGGTGCCCTGGAAGTGCCACTGGCATCCATCTCCATCTTTAATGACATTACCTGGCTGAAACGAGAACAGCTTTGGTTGGGAATACATAAGCAAGGCAAAAAATATTAACATGTGTGTTTGAATAATCAGATTTCTAAACAGTTCTTTACAGTTTTAACGCACAAACCCTTGATTAATATCTCCTGGTCGATATTTACATTACATTTATGTTTATGGATCACCTGTTCTGTGATCATCTACTCCTCCCTGTTGATGATCTCTGACCTGCTATCTACAATCTAAATGTTGCGGTTTAAATATTAGAATATGAAAAGTGAAAAAATCTATAGTTTAAAAGTTATAGTTATAGTTTAAAAATATGTCTATAAAAGTTATGCAGATTGAAAAAATTTAATTGACTTTAGCTTCAGAAATGTAATATTTATGTTACGAAATTCAACTACAATTTCAGAAATGTAAAAATCATGATCACAAGTAAATTAAGTCATGATTCCAACATAACAACAAAGGTTTATCGTGATCACAAGATAATTAATTGATAATCACAACATAGCAATTGTTTAGTCGTGATCTCAAGATAATAAAGTCAAGATCACAACATAATAATTGTTTTGTCTGGAAAACAAAATTAATAAGTCATCATCATGACACGACAACAATTATTATGTCATGATCACAAGATAATTAAGTCATAATCACAACATAGCAATCTTAAAATAAAATTCAAGATCACGACATACCAATTGTTTTGTCTGGATCATAAGATAAATAAGTCATCATCATGACATAACAATTATTATATCACGATCACAAGATAATGAAGTCATGATCGTGACATAATAACAATCATTTGGTAAGATCACAAGGTAATTAAGTCATGATTATGGCATCAGAACAATTGTTTTGTCATGATCACAAAATAATTACATCATTATCATGACAGCAATTGTTTTGCCATGATCACAAGATAATTACATCATTATCATGACAGCAATTGTTTTGCCATGATCACAAGATAATGAAGTCATTATCACAACAGAACAATCGTTTTGTCTGGATCACAAGATATTTAAGTAATTATCACAAAATAAGAACAATTGTTTTGTCAGGATCACAAGATAAGTCAAAATATTTTGTTGTGATCTCAAGATTATAAAGTCAAGATCAAGATTAATAAGTCATTATCATGACATAATAAAAATTATTATGTCATGATCACAGAAAATTAAGTCATGATCATAACTGATCTATGACTGCAGTAAGATTCAACCATCAGATTCAGATTTAGTAGATTTTTTGTTCAAGAAAAGCTACATCGTAGCATACTTTGCTTCCTCACAATTGATCTTAGAATATTGTGTACTTTGTTTTACATTTTTAGCCGTCTCTTAAATGTCTGCATTCTTCCGATAATCTATCTTTCATTCTAGATATAGAAAAAAATTCTGAATTAGAAAGAAGACTTTTAAAGCTGAGCTCCACCTAAAGAGGGTTTGGAGGCAACCACCATCATCATGGGTCCAGTCACCAAAAACTCTAGACTAGAACCAGAATAATCATTCCACCTTCATGACAGCAGGGCTTCCTCTGAAAGCAGTTTCAGAGAGGGGGAGACAGAGGGAGGATGCTCTACATACTCTACCATCACGAGTTAGCACCGCGTACGTGTTCAAACTCGGATGTAAATCATTGTGTAACACAACAGATAACCGTCCTTGATTCTGGGCTGTGTCTCTGCAGCCATTACAGGATTTACCCCCGCAGCAGTCGCCAGTGCTTTCGCGTTAAATATAACACTAGCGAGCGCGTGCGCACGGTTAATTCGCCACCTCGAAGAGATATGAAGAGGAAGAGAGAGAGTAAAAGCAAACCTGGTCAGGAAAAGCGAACACCTGAGCTCGAAAACCTCAGAAGAGAGCTACAGCTCCCAGCTCCTGCAGCTGCCGTCGGGCCCGGTCACGTGACTAACGCCGCTGACGCTACAGGAGACATTCGTCTGACGTCACTGGCCGTCGGAAATATCCTTTCAAACGTTTTTTAGTTTATTGATTGTAATGTATCGTTTACTTGACTTAAAACATACAAAATGTAATAACAAATATATTAGATAAATTATGTACTTTTATTTGCTATCTGTTTCTTGAGCAATATAATAAATCATGGCCGCTACCTTATAATATTGTATTCCCTATGTCAATTAATAATTTGAATTATTTACTAATTTTAATAAAAATAAGTATTTAATTCATTTATTTTGTTTATTATTCCCCATCAGTCAGTCACTACGACTTATGTCGGTGACAACTATGGGAAGCTCAATTAGGAGCGCTCTACTCTCTCCACACTATTTCAAAATGCCAATCAGCAGACACGCTTATGGTCACTTGATCACCTTGTCATGAATAAAGTGAACGTAAGCATGACATTCTTCCTTTTTTTGGCTGGAGCCTACTCTCAACACGTGAGCGACTCAATTTATAGACAACCAAGAAGACAGTTGATTACCCGTGTGGATTATTGGAGATCTGGTGGGTCGACGGCAACCAGCTATGTTTTTTAGCCAGATCCAGACTTCAGTTATTTTACTGCCTTCCACCAGCATATAAGACTCCTTTTCTTAGTAGAGCTCTTGTTTCGCCAGTCGACTGTTTGTAGCGACCGTGCAAGTCTGTTGGATGCGGTGAATTAATCGCATTGACTGATAACTACGATCATTGCCTCGGTTGGCTTGGGCATAGAGATGCTGAGGCAGTGATTGAGGGATCAGAATGTGTGGATTCCACAGTTCTGTCCGGCAGCGCATCTAAGGCAAGGTTGCCGTACTTTCAGGCCACCACTGGAGGCTTTTAATCTCCCGCCCACAAGACTCAACAGGTGCATGTCTCCGGCATCCAAAGGAAGTCGAGCAGGGTCACGCACACCAGCTTCAGCCGCGTGCACTTCCCGCTCCCCGGTGCGTCCATCATTCACCACAGTGAGTTATCGTTCTCGAATGTTGTGCTGCTTGCATCTTCTAAGGACTCCTGTGCGCCTGATGATCCGATCTCCACTGGAATCTCTAGAAGGGAATTTTGGCCCAGAGCTTACAGAGGATCTGAGAGCGGCTACTGACTTCGCACTCAAGGTGACAAAAGTTGCAACTATCTTGCTTGGCAACACGATGTCTACATTAGTAGTCCTCAGCCACCATCTTTGATTGACCCAGGCTGAGATGCTCTCACAAGATTGGAAGCGTTTCCTCAACGCACTTGTGGTCCCGGATGGCCTCTTCGTAGATGACATTACATTGCGGGTCTCTACGATCAGGAAGCAGGCGGAGGGTCTGGGAGAATTCATGATGCCGCGTAGGAAGAGACGTGGCAGATACCCTTCTAAGTCGGCGCCCCACCGCCTGCTCGATGCCGGAGAAAACCTCCTCAGTCCTCCCCTGATCATCAGCTCCAGGTCAGAGACATCAACCAAGTGCGGCTACGAGAAGTCGAAGGAAAAGTCCTGTCCAGGGACCACCCCAATATTACCAGGGGAAGAGATTCTATCGCAAGTGACGGCTCTCAGCTTCTGTGACGGAAAAAAACTCACAGAGGCCTCGGTCCAGCGCGAGGAGATCGATGCCCTTCTACGCAAAGGTGCAATCAAACTGGTCCTTCCTGCCAACAGGGAAAGAGGGGTTAACAGCCCATACTTTCTAGTTTCCAAACACACAGGTGGGTTGCGTCCAATCCTCGACCTGCGTTGTCTGAACGCTCATCTTCTGAGATGTCTGTTCAGGATGATATCCCTCAGACGTATGGTCCCATCAGTTCGTCAAGGGGATTGGTTTGCCACACTAGATCTGAACGACGCGTATTTTCACATAAGAATATTCAGTTTGGCCTCAAAGGACATGTGTATCAGTACTGCGTCCTCCCCTTCGGTTTGTCTCTGTCCCCTCGCACCTTCACAAAGGTGATCGAGGCAGCTTTAGTACTGTTAATACAGGAAGGGGTTTCGAATCCTGGCTTACTTGGACAACTGGCTGATACTGGCCCAGATACGGTCCCAGTTGATTCGCCACAAAGACAGGGTCTTATGCCACCTCAGCCGTCTGGGGCTTCGGATTGGTATAGAATATTTAATCATTGTAATTAAATATCCAATAATGTTGTGAGTTGTATCATTAAAGGAAGTGCAGTCATTCCTATAGCCTTTACGTTCTTCTTCAAGTGCTTGCATTTGTTTGCGTAGCACAGGTATTAATGTATGCACGCACTTAACGTAAGTTCTGTATTCACAAACGACTGAAGTGTGTACTGAGCGTGGCAGTACAAGCTCTCGCGCTGCTCATCGTGTGAGTTAAAGTTTATGCAAGGTGAGTTTAGTGTTGTTTACAGCAAACAGCGTAACCCTTATGAATAGGTTTCTATTGGTTTCTATTGATTTTCACTGTTGTTATACATTGTTATCGAGTACTCTGTGCGATGCTAAGTTCATTAGCATAACCACTGATATTGCTGCGTTATTATTTCTAAAGTATACATTTCGGTTGAGGATGGTTGTTGTTGATTGTATATCTTGTTTGAGATTAAAAACTCAGTCTGATTATCTTTTAAGAAATAAGTAGTTTGATGTTAATGGTGTGTGCTTTAAATACAAATCTCTTAAATGGGATGATGTTTACAGTTGTATTGTATTTCTTACTTTATTGTTTTGTAACATAATTACTAATGCTATTGTTTACAGATGACTACCTCTGCCAGTCAGAGGTCACCTCACAAATAAAGGGTTGAAAGAACGTCTTACTGGCTTCCACTCTCTGACCGGAGTCCTGCAGGGTCGAGATCTATTCAATAACTAGCGTTCAGGGCAATACCCAACAAATAAGATTGAGATTGTTTGAGCCTCTGTTTACTTGGGATGGAACATGAAGTGATATAGAGGGGTGGGATTTCTACTGAAGGGAATCACAAGGGTTTACCCGTTTCAGAACTTACTCTCTCTTGCGCTCTCTCTCTCTTGTGGCCCTGATGATGGCGGACGTGTGCTCTTCCTTATATCCTTTCCTTTTCTCTCTTCTCTCTCCCTTTCTCTCTCCATGGTGCTTGCACTGTGATCACATGCTTCAATGATATCAAGGTATGAGATTAATTCATGTTTGGAATAAGTAATAAATTGCTGTTTGCAATTGTGTTCATGAATCATGTCTCATGAGTATTACTATTTCCATAACAGGATCAACGAAGAAAAAAGCTCGTTGCCACCTCCACCTCGGTCTTTGGAAGTATATTTGGTTCCTCCATGCCAGAGACCCGCTGGGAGGACCTGTCAGGCACGTAGTAGTAACTACTGATGCTTCAAAGACCGGGTGGGGTGCTGTATGCCGGAAGCTTAAAATCTCAGGGTTTTGACCTGAGAAACTCGCTTCCTGGAGCATAAATCACCTAGAGTGTTCCTAGCAGTAAAGCACTTCAGGAGAATGCTGCAGGGACTTCACATAAAGGTCAGGATGGAAAAAATGTTGGCGGTGTCATATCAATCGACAAGGAGGGATACGCGCACCCCATTTGTCGGCTCTCACTCACAGAGTGCTCCTCTGGAGTCAGCATTGGGGTCTGTCTCTAGTTGCAGTCCATATCCCCGGCAATTTGAATCAGACAGCGAATGCACTGTCTCTGTGGAAACCCTGCTCAGGAGAATGGCGACTCTATCCCTTGGCAGTCCAGCAGATCTGGGAGCCCTTTGGTATAGCGGAGGTAGACTTGTTTGCCACCCCAGAGAATGCTCAGTGCCGGCTGTTTTACGCTCTGTCCCAGGCTCCTCTCGGGATAGATGCGCTGGCGCATTGCTGGCCCAGGAAGAAACGCCTATATGCATTTCCCCCAGTGAGCCTCCTTGCACCCCTCCTGTGCAAGATCAGGGAGGACGAGGCAGATGTCCTAGTAGTGGCACCTTATTTGCCCAACCAACCTTGGTTCGTAGAAGTCTGCTCCCTCGTGACAGTCCCTCCCTTGGCAGTTCCCCTGCAGTCAAACCTTCTGACCCAGGGATGTGGGCACAAGCACCCGCTCTCAGACCTTTGATTGAGAGGGTCACCCCTACAGGAGCTTCCCATGGTTGTCAGTGTCCGTTCTCTATTTGGAGAACGGGGTTACGAAAGTAATCATTAAGTTTTTAATAAAGTTATTTATTATAACTAACTTGTCTTTATTTATTGAATATATCTATTTTGTTTATTTACTTTTTTTTAAATTAATGTATTTTTAAATATATTTATTTATATTTAAATAATTTCTTTTGATTCATTTTATTATTTAAGTTTATTTATTTAAAAGTATTTAAATTATTATTTTTTATTATTATTAATAATAATAATAATAATATTAATAATTTCATAAAAATAATCATTATTTATTGCAACTAAATTAGCTGCAATTTAGTGATGGCATATTTGCATATTTCGACAGCCATGAAACCCTTCTCCCCTGATCTCCCAACTATTGTCTAGTCTCTACGGTCTTGTCAAATAAATGCAAAACAATTTATATATATATATATATATACACACATATATACACACATATATATATATATATATATATATATATATATATATACATATCTGGGAATATACATCGCTGGGAAACATTCACACACACTCATTCACATTCATACTCGATGGACAAATTTTGTTCACCCAAATGACTTATAACGTTTGCCTTTGGACTCTGTGTGGAAGAAAACCGGAGCACCCGGAGAAAACCCACGCGATCACGAGGAGAACATGAGAACTCCACACAGAAATGCCAACCGACCCAGCCAAGGCTTGAACCAGCAACCTAAATATATATATATATATATATATATATATATATATATATATATACACACGTATATAAATATATATACATAGATATATATATATATATATATATACATAGACATACATATATATATATATGAAAAAAAGATATTTTAGTTGTATTAAATAACTATATAAAAATACTTATTTAAATATACTTACACAATAATAAAAAAGTAAACATATAAAAACAAAACAAGCTGAATAAAGATGAATAAGTTGTAATAAATAACTTTAATAAATAATTTAAGAATTAATAATTAATTAATAAATATTAATAAATAAATGAATTAAAAAATAGAAAAGGGTCACAGACAGCAGAGCAGTCTCTGTTTAGTGTCAATTCTTGACTGTTCATCATCTAGCTGGTTCTGTGTCAGGAATGCGGTTAAAGCGGAGTTCAGCAGCGTTAAAGAGTGATGTGATGAGTGCTGTCTATTGGGAAACAAGAACACAACCTTGAAAGTAAAACACCTCCAGCTTTAAACACATTTAATTTTATTCAATGCAAAAATAACTCATATTCGCCGACGTCAGTAACAGCCTTCAAACTGTGAGGAGATATTAAACACATGTTTCTAGAGGAATTTGGGTCTTGTATTACAAGAGCTGCATTAGTTCAACACAGAAACCATCGCTGGCCAAGTTCATAGAAACGACACGTTCCTTTGAGCCATTCCACACAAATGGAAACAGTAAACAATCTACAATACGACTGCGAGAGCAGTTTGATACGTACCACATGCTCTTAAGATGAAAACAGTGTGGCTCCTTCACGGTCATGAAATGAATTATATGAAAGCAAAAATCACTTTTGAATGTAAAGTTCGTACATGAGCGTAGTCTTGTTTGCTCTCGCAACAATAACCTTATACCCTCGCTCGCTCGAAACAAACCACTGTTACAAACTGACATAATTCCAGCCAATCAGAGCAGAGTCTGGTTTACGAGTCAGCCAATCAGAATATAGACTCCTCCCTGATTGGCTGGAATTGTGGCAGTTTGTAACAGTAGTTTGTTTCGAGGGAGTGCGGGTATAAGCGTATTGGGGAAAAATGGAGGTAGAGAAAGAGATTAAAGACAAAGAAAGAAAGATCAAACAGGAAGAAAAGTTCAAGGATAAATACATAAATAGATGTAAGAGAAAAAAAATTGATAAAGGAGAAAGAAGAGAAAGAACTCAATAAAAAGAAAAGAGAAAAGAAAGAAACAGATGAAAGAAAGGGAGATAAACAGAAAGAATGATTAAGAGAAAAAGAATTAAAGAAAGCAAAAAGAAAGAAAGAAAAGAGAAAGAATTAAATAAGAGAAAGGAAGTGATAAAAAGATAAGAGTTAAAAGAGAAAGAAAGAGAAAAATACAAAGAAAGAGAAGTGAAAGGAGAGAGAAAAGAGGAGACAAAAAAATAAAATAGAACAGAATTGTGGCAGTTAGAACTGCCACAATTCCAGCCATTCAGAGAGGAGTATGGTTTACAGGCCAGCCAATAAAATAATAGAAGAATCCTGTCTGATTGGCTGGAATTGTGGCAGTTTGTTACAGTGTTTTTTTCTAGCTAGTGCATTTCCTATTTTTCTCATTCTTTTTTCTAACAACATGTCACTCACCAAACGCAGCTCACATGCATGCAAGTTTACTTTTTGCACTCAAGAAATACGATCTTTTTATGCTCCAAATTTTGACACTAAAATAACTCCATAGTCGTGGACCCTGTAGAGAGTGAGCGCGTGCTTCCGGTGTGCTTCAGGTGAGCGTCAACGAGGCTTTGCTTCCTGCGGCAGACAAAAAAGACCTGTGGACTCCAGGTGAGGTTTCTCAATGGAGTTTTCACATTTGGCGTCCGTTATGGAGATCTTTGGAGCAGGATGGAGCCGTTTGGTCTCTGAGCTGGAACCTTTGGGTGAAGAAAACACAGCAGCTACAGGTTCAACAGGTGAAAGCTGAGCCTGAAGCTGTTTATTTATATCTTTATTAGAGTGGCTTCAAAGCCGCTTTATTAATGAGAAGCCCAACACTGATTTAAGAACACTAACAATTTGTTTTAGATACACACGCCAGAAATTAATGAGTATATCTGCAGACTTGATTTAATAGAAACAACTCAGACATGCAGACTTGCCTTATAATAAAAGTAAAATGATTACATGTAAATAAATAAGATTAAAATTTTTTACAAAAATAAAGCAAACCAAAAAGAACAATAAATACATAAAAAAATAATTAAATACATACTCACTAAGAATAGATCAATTAAATAATAAAAAATAAATACATAAATATAAAAGTTAAAATAAAAAATTTAAATAAATTAAAATACAAAAAATAAATAAATAAAAATAATTAAAAAGTAATTCAATCATTTAAAATAAGTAAAATACAACAATTCTACAAAATTTATGTGTATAAAAACTAAATAAATGAAAATAAATAAAAACTAAAATGTATTTCAAATATAATTGTTACAAAAAGAGTAACAAGATAAACAAACTACAAATATAAATACAAAAATAATATATTAAATAAAGAAAGATAACCAAATTTGGAATAAATTTTTTTTTATAAAGAAAATAAAACAGTTGTATAAAAAAATAATTAAAAATAGAAAAATTTAAAAACTATAAAATAAATAATTAAATTAAACAAAAGAAAAAAGAAACATATAAAAATGAATAAATAAAAAATATAAATAAAAATAAATGAGTTTTAATAAACTATTTAAATAAAAATAACTTAAAACAGTTACATTAAACAAAATCAATAAATAAAATAATTAAACATTTTGTAAATATAATAAAAATGTATTGAAAATTAAATTGAAAAAGTAGAAAAAAAAGAAGTAATGAATAAAAAACACTAATTCACATAGATAAAAATATATGACAGTATATAAATAGCCTACTGCAAAATCTTCGTATAATGTGTCCTTAAATCAGGGTTTAGTGTAACAAAAGCTTTATTACCCATTAATGTTGAGCTGAACTTTGAACGGAAAGAAGCAAACCTGCTGAACCTCTCTCTGGTGAGCAGCTCTTCTTGCTCAGACTCTGGGTAAACGGACACGGCAAAACCTTGGCAGGCATGTACATGTTCAGCGGAGCTTTCTTTGAGAGCACACCTGCCCAAAAAACGAACAAAACTTGATCAAATAAAAGTCCAGCAAACTGTACGAATCAACCCATGATGTGAGGACTGTACCCAGGGAGGAAGAGGAAAGGTCCAGCACCGGATGCTGAGACATGGCTACGGAGGAAAGGAACTCGTCCACTTGCTTGAGAGAGAGAGAGTTGTGAAGCGTCTCCAAGGGACAGATGGAGGGAACCATGGAGTACAGCTCAAAGCCTTCAACGAGGAACACAGAGATCAGAACCTGATAAAACCTCCTCCAGATGTTCAGACGAGAGAGACGTGAACTTCACTTCCTGCCCCTGTGCACAGTTAGCTTCTAGCAACACGAGACCAGAACGTTTTCTGGAGGTGGCGTTGAACAAAAACTTCAATCTCGAGTTTGATTTAGGATGAAGCAATACGAGTTTAATCGTAAGAAGACATGAAGTCGAGATCAGTGTTGCCAGATTGGGTGATTTTCAGCTCAATTGGGCTACTTTCAGTTATGCTGAGAAACAATTTTTTGGCTGCTATTTAAAATATTTAGTGCATTTTACTGTAAGTAAAATGTTTATTACAAATATTAAAAAAGAAAGAGATAGAGAGAAAAATTTGATAAAAATACAAGCAAAGAACAATATAAGAAAGAACGAATGAAAGGAAAGAGGAAGAAAGGTTAGGAGGAAAAAGAGGAAAGAAGGAAATAAATAAAAGAGAAAGAAAAAGAGAAAAAGAGAAATGAAATAAGGGGAGATAAAGAGATAGAGAAAGAACGAGTAGGAGAAAAATAGAAAAGGAAATAAGAGAAAGAGATTAAAAGGGAAATAGAAATAAGAGAAAATTATAAAAGAGAAAGAAAGATTATTAGAAAAGAGAAGAGAAAGAAGGAAACAAAAGAGAAAGAAGCAAATAAGATAAAGAAAGACATAAATGATAAAGAAAGAGGTAGAGAGAAACAAAAGAAAGAAAGAAAGATAGAAAGAAAAAGAAAGAAAAAAAGAAAGAAAGAAAGATGACCAATCAGCAACAATTATTGGCTGACCAAACATCAGTGAAATTCTATTGGTCACTTGTTTTAAGCACCTTTAAAATTACAAACACCTTAAAAATTATTCTGTTCAAGAACAGAGTAATAAACTTTGAAAAGGGGAAGTCCGTTCTATTACAACTGCAGGTTTAGGACTAACTAATTATTAGTAGAAATACATACACAAACATGTTCTCCAGATTTCTACGTTTAAGGCCATCACACACCAATAGCGTATAATCAGTTAGCGTATAATCAGTCACGAGCTTTGTAAACACTTACCTTTTATTTGCCTGTGCTTTTACTTCTACCATCACGAGCTTACTGTAAGGCTCTTGGGTCCATGTACTTTTCATTCAATACATATTTTATTCTAAATTGAAACTGAAATATTGAAATATGAAGCATTAATTAAATTTTCATTCGAAAAATCTCCATTTATTAGAAGTACTAATTCGCCAAGATATCAACTTTTTCTTAATTTTTATTATTATTATATTGAGTTGCGATGTTTTAAATTGAACTCAATCTGCAGAGCCTACAAGGCTAAGTGATCCCTGTTTTAATCAATACCCCGACGGCATTAAAGTGTTTTGAACGCAGACTGAAGGCGGAAAAAGGAATTTATTGTTTTAATTAAAGTGTTTATGGTCTCTTTCCCGATCGAAGTGTTCTTGGCAGTAAATGTGAGATCTTTGTCACAAGATTTGGTTTGTCCCAAATTATAAAAAAATTGTTATCTCATTCAGCAGTTTTTCTATTTCTGGAGTTCAGATCAATGCTTAAAACAGCTGATATCACCTGAGCGGAGCCAAACTTAGAGAACAGTTCGAATTTATTTACAGCATGAGAGTTTTCTTCACTGTTTAATGAACATGTAATAGCCAAAAGAACCCTAGTGTAGTACTTATGGGATGCTGGGAAACTGTTCTGATCATAAATAAGAGATTTAGTTCACTAGTTCAAAGTCTGCGAAAGTCTACTTCCAGTAGTCTCACCAAGGTAGAAGAAAACTAGCAAAATTTTAAATATAAAAATGCAACATTTTTCTCATTTTGGTGTGCATTTAAAGTGAAAATACAGACAATTTTCTTGTTTGTTACACTCATTAACATAAGAACAACAATATTGAGAATATTTTCAATTTAAATTCCTCATTTCAGATTCAAAAATCAAATGAACGCAGCATACATGGACACACTTGGATCAAGTGCGTTGTTTTTGAAAGTGCATAAAAAAGAACAACAAGAAAAAAATACTCTAAAAACTTTTATTATTAAATCATAAAAGTGTTGTTAGTTTGTTGGAACATTGCTGTAAGAATAAGAGAAAATTAAATCTGATAGAAGAAAAAAAAACCTTGCTCTAAGTTTTCTACACTGCACACAATAGCAGTAAATACAAGCAGTGCTGTCACTGACCAGAGCATGCTCTGACTGCCAATTTAGTACTTCAGCAAGAACACTCATAGATTACAAATGCTGCTTCTGTCTGATAGAGCAGCAAAAAAGGTTATTAACAATATTTTATTCATTTAAAATGTCAGTACGAGCTCTGAGAAACCACACACCACAAAAACAATACATCAACTACTGGAATACTTAAATATAAATGCTAGTTTTGACAACGATACAATGATTGGAGTACTAGCAGCCTGTAAAAGTACAGTCAAACTAAAACAAGACACTATTAAGAAGAAAAGAAAGCATATATCGCAGACACTTACCACTGAATATACTGGAAAACACTGACCCATTTAGAAAAGCAGGTTAAAACAAAGAACAAAAACAAAGAATAAAAGTGACACGATACAAAAGGGGAGAGCCTTGTGAGTCATGAAATGCTAAACAACTGATATTGCTTAAAAGTCATGACAGCCATGAAATAATTCACTGTACCTGTCGGAAATCGTTTACTCAGAAATAAAAGTTGAAGTTTTTCATCCAGTTTCAGAAAGACCAACGCCTCGATAGTCAGAAAAAAACACTGCGTTTCATTTATGGGTGAACCAATAAAAATAGGGATGCACTGATACCACTTTTTTGGAGTATGAGTACTTGTAATTTAGTACTTGCCAATACCGATACTTTACAGGTAACAGCTTTTGTCATTTAATTAAAAAAAAAAAAACTAACAAACAAGGCACTATTTTGGAATTACGACCATTTATTTACAATGAAAAGCATATTGTATGTAACATACTGCAGAATAAATATTTATTAAAACAAAAGTGCCTAAAAATTATGGGTCGTTGTGGCGGGAAACACTGGGAGGTTAGGCTAATTAGCGACACGGGGCCAACACTGCTTCTCCAAACATCCGTGGTGAAACTAAACGCAGAGGTTTGCAGCAGGCTGTGGATAATTAGTTTGTCACAGTTGTGTTGTTTAGGTAGCCCTGTGTCAGTCATGTAGCGGCGGCTTGGGACTTCATATCTGGGCTCCAGAACATGGAGGAGATGTAGGAACCCCACATTTTCTACCTCCGAGAGTGGCAGGGCACTCGAAAATTGCCTGTGTTATTTTCACAGCACGTGGATTGTCTCTGGACATTTTCTCTCATCTTGCAAGAGTTGTGGGTTGTGTTGGTTTAGAAGGTTGGGTAAACTCTTACTTACTGTCAAGTTGGGATTTTATATGCTTGATTTAAGTACTTGTGTTAAATACGCTACATTTTGAGCCTCCTCTGGACAATTTCGCTGAGCACAACTTACAGTCTGCTTTGTTCTGTTGTCTTCTTTCACTTTGAAATAGTTCCACACAGCTGACATGTCTCGCCTCGTCTTCTCCCTGCTCGGGGTGTGGGCGTGGGCAATCGGCGCCTGTGATTAACCCCTTGCACACCGCTCAAACAATCAAAGACATTTTTCAGACGGTGGTATTGGGCCCCGGTATCGGGGGTCTTTTAATGAGTACGAGTACTTTAGAAAATGTGGTACAGAAGCCGATACCAGTATCGGTGCATCCCTAATTGAAAACTAGAGGTGCTCCTATCCACTGGGGTCAGATCACAATTGATCAATAAGAGTGACCAAAAGTTCCAAAAAGAACTGATCACATTAATAAACACCAGAGCAAGTATCAAGCGGCAATCTCCTGCTCTCCATGTAAAATGCACATTAGGAAGTGACTGACCTGTAGTACCTCAACTAGCCACAAGCAGACATTCATTCACTTCAATGTTAAAACTGCCCAACTTTGGAGCTAAAAAACATATTTCCACCTTTGGGGCTGCAGTTTTTAGTAATGAATATGAACACTTTGAGGGGGGTTAATTATTTTTAAATTGGTTTGTTTATTACATTTTAGGATTCAAACCTTCAGCCAATCAGATTTCTTTCTTACGCCTAAGTCACACCTCTCTTAACCCATTTGTGGACATACTTTCTATGATGATGATTATATGATGATGATTTTAGACATAAAGCTCTACTATGACACAGGCCCCCAAAAATATCAGTCAAACCTCTTCTCTTAAACTCAGTGGAAAATAGCACGACTGTAACTTTATTTAAATTCGGAGCAGACATAAATCCATAACTAAATTGTTCTCTATTATCAGATAATAAGAATTTTTTAAAAATGGATGTCAATAGGAATCTGCTCACTTCTGGGAAGAGCCTCAAGTGATCAGTCGAGGAATTACAATGTCAGTCACTTGCTGTTACGCACACGAAGAGAAAGTGTTTGGTTGGCGTCTGGGTTTATCATATGTTTAAACGGGTGAGGAATGCATTGAAATAAATAAAATGATGAGGTTGCTTAAATTTATGCACATGTTTATTTTATTTTACTTTTTCCGTAAATCCATTTAACATTTCCATAAATCCTTTCGTTCTGAAATGTCTAATTTTGACAAGCAATGATGAAGGAAAACTTTGGCATACCTTTGTAAACAGATCACCCAATTGGCTGTAGATAAGGTTTGTATTGATCGGCGGAGGATTGAAGGCATATATACATACATACATATATATATATATATATATATATATATATACATACATATATATATATATATATATATATATATATATATACATATATATATATATATACATATATATATATATACATATATATATATACATATATATACATATACATATATATATACATATACATACATATACATATATATACATATACATACATATACATATACATATATATACATATACATATATATATATATATATATATATATATATATATATATACATATGTACATACGTATATATATACACATATATATATATATATATATATATATATACGTATATATATATACGTATATATATATACGTATATATATCTATCTCTACGTCTCTCTCTCTCTATCTCTCTCTCTATCTCTATCTCTATCTCTCTCTCTATCTATCTCTCTCTCTCTCTCTCTTCTTCTTCTTCTTCTTTCGGCTGTTCCCAGTTAGGGGTCGCCACAGCAAATCATCTGTTTCCACCTAACTCTGGCCTCAGTATCCTCTACTCTTGCACCAATTACCTTCATGTCCTCCTTCAGCACACCCATATAACTTGTCTTTGGCCTTCCTCTTGCCCTCTTGCCTGGCAGCTCCATCTCCAACATCCTTCTACCAATAGAACTACTATCCCTTCTCTGCACATGTCCAAACCATCTCAATCTGGCTTCTCTGACTTTGTCTCCAAAACAACCAACCTGAGCTGTTCCTCTGATGTGCTCGTTCCTAATCTTGTCCATCCTTGTCACTCCCAAACTGAACCTCAACATCCTCATCTCTGCTACTTCCATCTCTGCCTTGTGTCTCTTCCTCACTGCTACAGTCTCTAACCCATACAACATAGCTGGTTTCACAACTGTTCTGTACACCTTTCCTTTGATTCTTGCTGACACTCTTCTGTCACACAACACCCCTGACACTTTTCTCCACCCAATCCAACCTGCCTGCACTCGCCTCTTCACCTCTTTTCCACACTCCCTGTCTCACTGGACTGTTGACCACAAATACCTGAACTCCTCCACCTTCTTGACCTCAGCCCCTTGTAACCTCACTGTTCTACTTCCCTCCCTCTCGTTCAAACACATGTATTCTGTCTTACTACGACTGACTTTCATTCCTCTTCTTTCTAGAGCAGACCTCCAACTTTCCAGCTGTCCCTCCACCTGCTCTCTACTCTCACTACAGATTACAATGTCATCTGCAAACATCATTGTCCATGGAGATTCCTGTCTGACCTCATCTGTCAACCTGTCCATCACCATAGCAAACAAGAAGGGACTCAAAGCCGATCCTTGATGTAGCCCCACCTACACCTTGAACTCCTCCGTCTGACCTGCAGCACATCTCACTGTTGTCATACTCCTCTCATACATATCCTGAATTACTCTGACGTACTTCTCTGCCACTCCTGACATCCTCATACAGGACCATAGCTCCTCTCTCGGCACCCTGTCATACGCTTTCTCTAAGTCCACAAAGACGCAGTGCAGCTCCTTCTGACCATCTCTGTACTTCTCCATTAGCATTCTCAGAGCAAAAATTGCATCAGTAGTGCTCTTCCTGGGCATGAAGCCATACTGCTGCTCGCAAATATCCACTTCCCTTCTTAGCCTAGCTTCCACTACTCTTTCCCAGAGTTTCATTGTGTGGCTCATCAACTTTATACCTCTGTAGTTGTTACAACTCTGCACATCACCCTTGTTCTTAAAGATTGGCACTAGGACACTTTTCCTCCATTCCTCAGGCATCTTCTCACTCTCTAGAATCCTGTTGAATAACCTAGATAGGAACTCCACTGCTGTCTCTCCTAGACACTTCCACACCTCCACAGGGATGTCATCTGGACCAACAGCCTTTCCACTCTTCATTCTCCTCAGAGCCTTCCTCACCTCATCCTTTCAACTTCCTGCTCTACAATGTCCTTCCCTCGTGTAATTTAATTGATGACTTGCATATTTGGTTTTGGCATGTTTTATGCCGGATGCCCTTCCTGACGCAACCCTCTCTATTTATCCGGGCTTGGGACCGGCACAGAAGTCACTGGCTAGAAACCCCTGAGGCTAGATTTATATATATATATATATATATATATATATATATATATACATATATATACATATATATATATACATATATATATACATATATACATATATATATACACACACGCACAACTACACATACATATATACACTCACCTAAAGGATTATTAGGAACACCTGTCCAATTTCTCATTAATGCAATTATCTAATCAAACAATCACATGGCAGTTGCTTCAATGCATTTAGGGGTGTGGTCCTGGTCAAGACAATCTCCTGAACTCCAAACTGTCAGATGTGTCAGAATGTCAGAATGGGAAAGAAAGGTGATTTAACCATTTTCTAGCGTGGCATGGTTGTTGGTGCCAGATGGGCCGGTCTGAGTATTTCACAATTTATTGACACAATTTATCAGTATTTACTGGGTAACTCTGCTCAGTTACTCAGATTTTCACACACAACCATTTCTAGGGTTTACAAAGAATGGTGTGAAAAGGGAGTATGCAGCAGTCCTGTGGGTGAAAATGCCTCGTTGATGCTAGAGGTCACAGGAGAATGGGCTGACTGATTCAAGCTGATAGAAGAGCAACTTTGACTGAATTAATCCGTTGTTACAAACAAAGTATGTAGAAAAGCATTTGTGAAGCTACAACACACACAACCTTGAGACGAATGGGCTACAACAGCAGAAGACCCCACCGGGTACCACTCATCTCCACTTCAAATAGGAAAAAGAGGCTACAATTTGCACGAGCTCACCAAAATTGGACAGTTGAAGACTGGAAAAATGTTGCCTGGTCTGATGAGTCTCGATTTCTGTTGAGACATTCAAATCGTGGAGTCAGATATTGGCGTAAACAGAATGAGAACATGGATCCATCATGCCTTGTTACCACTGTGCAGGGTGGTGGTGGTGGTGTAATGGTGTGGGGGATGTTTTCTTGGCACACTTTAGACCCATTAGTGCCAACTGGGCATCGTGTCAATGCCACGGCCCACCTGAGCATTGTTTCTGACCATGTCCATCCCTTTATGACCACCATGTACCCATCCTCTGATAGTACTTCCAGCAGGATATGCACCATGTCACAAAGCTCAAATCATTTCAAATTGGTTTCTTGAACATGACAATGAGTTCACTGTATTAAAATTGCCCCAGTCACCAGATCTCAACCCAAAAAAGCAGGGGTGTCCAAAGTCGGTCCTGGAGGGCTAGACCCCTGCACATTTTTGGTTCAACCATCATGAAACACACCTGTGGCACTAATTATGGTCCTCTGATTGGCTGAAGTAGAGTAGTATGCATACTACAGCAGGGTTGCAGCTAAAATGTGCAGGAACAGTGGCCCTACAAGACCGACTTTGGACACCCCTGCAATAGAGCATCTTTGGCATGTGGTGGAAAGGGAGCTTGGTGCCCTGGATGTGCATCCTAGAAATCTCTATCAACTGCAAGATACTATCCTATTAATATGGGACAACAACTCTAAAGAATGCTTTCAGCACCTTGTTGAATCAATGCCTCGTAGAATTAAGGCAGTTCTGAAGGTGAAAGGGAGTCAAACACCGTATTAGTATGGTGTTCCCTAATAATCCTTTAGGGGTGTGTATGTATGCATATATAAACATTTTGTGAATGTTTTAATAAGGTTAAATGCAGAATTTTATGTTCAGTGACCACCTCCAATCGCGATTGGAGCACCTCTATTCAAAACATAGAAACAATATAAAATATGTTTTAATAAACAGTTTATAACCTTTTCAGTGGAAGCCCTAAATACATAACACTATTGGCACATACGCTCTACTATATTCTACTTCCATGGAACCCAAGAACAAAAGCAGAACATATTCAAATAAATTTTTTTTTGTTTTTACCCAGCATGTACTTCCTCTATTCTAAGAGGCATCTAAGAGATGTTCTAAAATGAAGTCTACACACATAAAAGCAAACCAAGTAAATAAGTGGAGAAAAAGATGAACTAAAACTCAACGAAATCAAACATACCATTGGTCGGGGTGTCGTGCTAACGAGATAGAAAATCTTTTAACAGCAGAACTGCACGTGGCCTCTGAGAAAGAGAAAGACAGGTGCCAGAAATGAACAAGAGAACTAAAAGAAAGAGGGTTAAAGAAAGCCGGAGTCATGCAGGGGAGGTGCAGAGGAAGAGAGGAGCGATTGAGTTATTGTTTGGAGAAACCATGGAGATGAATATTGTAAGTGAAGGACCAAGAAACCCTTCAACGCACATCCAGAGACCACCAAAGTTTCATCTTTCTTACTCAAACACGTCCTTCAGAGGCAGTCGGGGATCAGAGATTTTTTCAAAAAGGAACTTACTTTAACTCACTGCTGGTCTCTAAACCTTTGGAATTTATGGTGACCAAGAGGTGCGGTACACAATTTACATAATAGTTTTTACAAAACAGTTTAACAAGTTACAAAACAAAAATATTTTCATAAACCAGAAAAGGGTAGGTATCATTGAGAAACGAAATTCACAGCACATGTGTTCTGTAAAATATGATAGTAGAAATGCAAAATCTCTTTTTGTTGTGTGTTTCACCTTTTTTATTTAGATTTTATTATACTTTGATCGACTATACATTATACAAAAACTAAAGTACTTGTATGCGTACTTGAATAAATATTTTACTTGACTACATTTTTTAGACCCTCTACTGACCTCTGATCATGATGAGCGTTCATACAAGTGGTCTTAAACTATTTCTGTAGTGTTTGCTAAAAATAAGAATGATAACGACTAAAATGGTGTTAATTAAACACTGTTATAAGGAAGAACATCTGAGTCTGTGTTTCGTTAAAACCCGCTTGAAGAAGCTTTGCCTTTGCAGGAGAACAGTTGTTTTGTCTAGTGGACAATCTGGCTAGCGCTTTTGCAGAAATAAAAGTTGTATGTTAAACACGATGACGTTAGCAACAGACCACATTTTGAGAATCGTCAGATAATGGTGTTCACAAAACGCTCCTCTGAGATTTACGATGTTTGCTCTGTCTCTTTCAAATTTACGATACTTTCACGCATGACCTGAAGAACTCTGGAGTAGCATCGTATTCTATAAAAAAAGGTGATACACAGCCAAAAGAGACCAACAAATCAACAAAATTTAACATAAGTTTACAGTCTCTAGCTCCAAGTATTCCTCTCAGACAGACTTATGTCACTTCCTTAATACTTTGATTGACAGAAGCCTTGTCCAATCAGAGCAAAATTGTTGGTTCTGTGAAAGTGACCAGTTGGCAATGTATAGAGTGACCCATACCCGGAATTTGTGCAGTGTACCCATAGTGAATAACCACACTGTGTACACTCACCCCGAGCAGTGGGAGCCATGGCTGCGGCGCTGGTGGAGCAGTCGGGGAACTGATCCCTTGCTCGAGGGCACCACAGCTGTGATTGAGATGGGTTGTGATGGAAGAGCAAGTGTTTCATCACTCACACCACCTTCAACTCCCCGTGGATCTGGGGATCGAACCGACCACCTTCCGATCACAAGTCGATCTCCTTTTCCATCAGATCACAACATGGTACCTACCCTTTCCGGTTTCTGAAATGCATTTGTGTTTCTGCATTTGTAAAAGTGTTTTCTAAAATGTTAATTTGTAAAGTTGTTTTTTGTTTTTGTTTTTGTTGCATTTGTAAAGTTGTTTTTTTAACATGCAAATTTGTTCTCTGAAGTGTAAAATAGTTTTGCTTCACATTATGTAAATGTGTATTGCAACTCTCAGGAAACATCTGTTTGACAAAGACCTGAGATAAAATCTGCTTTAGGGGTGCCCAGCTCCCTTATGAAAGCAACATTTCCTTATGAAGTGTGTGATAAATCCCTACCTAGGGTACCTAAGTCCCTACCCCCTTCCAAAAAGCACCTGCACTTAGCAGAAACTAGGCTTTCTATCCATTTATTCATCAAGATAATCTGGAGTTATTCCTGGAGCATCTTCCACAAAATGAACTGGCTTGATGCCCACTTGCTCTGTTCCCTTTAAAACGTTAGTCAAATATAAAAATAGGTATAAAAATAACATTTAGCTTTTGACCCTGGACATCCATAAACAGTCTTTTCATTGTTTATCGATGCTACGGTTCACTTCTGGGTCAGTCAGTGCGTACACTCTCATTGACATGAGCTGCATTAGTGCTTCATCTGATTGGTTAGTGGGCATGGCTACAGCCAACATCTTGTTTTGAGCTCCATGAAAAAGAAAATAGGATTATACAAACCTGCCTGAACCAATCAGAATATGACTCAAAGCATGTTTTTTGATGAAAGCACAGTACTAAACAATCTTAAAAATGTCTGAAGAGTCATGTTTGTAGTCAAACAGCACTAAAAAAACAGCTAAACTAACAAATAAAGTTTTCACTATCGTGGGTCCCTTGTAATTTTGGAGCTTTTTTCAGTTTGCAACTGCGGTCATGCATTTGACGATCCACAAACGAAGTTTTACATATTTTAACACAGATTATCAGGAAATACATACAAGAAATATCTCATGGCATACACATGTTAAGGAATCTGCTGCGTGCGATTAATAACACGTCAAGCACAAGTACCACACTAAAAATTCCTAACGCCAAACTCCAAAACGTTTAAAACAAACCGGAATATCTTAAAAGAGGGTTTAAGAAGAGCAGAAGTGAGGCGTGCTTGCACATACCATCTAAGAAGGCAGAGGAGGTCAGCTTTTTACGGTGCGCACGAGCGTAATCTTGGAGGTTGGGAGCACTGGAGGAGCCACCCAGCACCATGGTGCTAAACAAGCCAGCGCAATGAGAGCCTGATGGGGTTAGATACATAAAATAGATACAGAGAGACACGCCAAGGTCCTGACAGGGCATGCAGCATGCACTCCTACAAGATTCTTGCCACAGAAGGAGCAGTGCAGCCTCACTCAAAGCATCCCATAAAGACAGTAATACCTTTTGTCATGCTAACTGAAGAAAAGAAGAGTCTCAGGCCCTGTCCACATGTACATGGCTATTTTGTAACCGTGCTTTTTTAAACGTGGTTACCGGATGCGTCCATACATTACTGGAGCAGAGTTCACTGTAACTGAGTTAATTTGAAGATAATTTAATAGAAAAGTATTTTCTATCTAAAATAACAGAATTATCCACCTTTTCTTTAAAACGATGTGAAAACCAATGAACTTAAAGCAATTATCTTTTTTAAGAACAGGATTGAATCACTGCTCAATTTTCTGTTATTTAACCTGCAAGAGGTCCTTCAGTAGACACACAGCTGCCTTCCTGAAAGATGTCTTGGTTAAATCTCTTTCCTAACACTACCAGAGTCAACCTTTAAAAACACTTCAGTCTAAAATAAATATATGCTGCAGACCGCTAGCTACTGCAGTTACACCAAAAGGCCACCAGATGGCCTTATAAAGTTACACAAAGCGCTGTATTTACCTACAATTACTTTTATATTTATGTTCTCCTATGAATTCCAATTTATGTTTTTTTGTGAATTCCTTCCTTTTCTCAGTTCTTCTCAACATCATCAGAGAAAGAGATCTCTCAGAGAGAGAATCAACCGAGAAACATGAAAATCTGAGAGAGAAACAACCCATGAGCGTGAATAACAGAAAGGTGCATTTTCTCTCTTTTCAGTTCCATTTTCAGTTGTACGACATGTTAACAGCGTTTTTGTCTACTCTTTGCCAGGATATTCTGGAATATCTGCAGTTTTATAAAGCATGTATACGTTAAGGATCAAGTTTAAAATGAAATTTAGCAAAAAAAAAATGTAAAACCATCATTATTGAGGGTATGTTTATCTAATAAAAACTACATAAACAATATTATTTTTCAAAGTTTTGGCATTTTAACTATTTACACCAAAGTAAAAATGAAATTGTTGTTTCTGGAAAACTCAACAGAGAAGAGGAATCCATAAACCAAATCTGAGTTTATTC
Organism: Danionella dracula; assembly: GCA_900490495.1. Taxonomy (NCBI): domain Eukaryota; kingdom Metazoa; phylum Chordata; class Actinopteri; order Cypriniformes; family Danionidae; genus Danionella; species Danionella dracula. The sequence goes on from UELW01000334.1 coordinate 19,665,817, forward strand.
TCTCTCTGGTTATATTTGAATAAATTTTGCATTAAATAGGATAACGAAAAATGTGTTTTCTTGACAAATAACCAAAACAGGCAAATTTCCCATAACTTCATACAGCACACAGGAGCGGAGTTGAACACTTCTTAACATCTTTTCTTTAGCAAAGATAACGCATCAAGTTAAATTAAAATATAACGTTTCAGCTGCATTTTATAAAACTTCAAAGTGCCTTCATTAGAATGAAACCAGGTCTCTATTTCTAGCTCAGTAATCGTGGATGTGGTGAGCTTTAAAATTAAAGTAGGTAAAAACCCATGCTGCTAAAAGCGTCCCGAACACAATAGTTTAACAAAGTCACCATGTTGTGCACAATTCCTCAACACTACTCATACTTGTAATTACAGTGCTACCTTGAAACACGAAATTAATTTCGTATTTTGAATTTCCATAATCTGAAGCATTTCATATCTTGAGGTACCACTGTATTTCATCCTGATTCATAAAATAAGCATGTATAAGCAAACAAAGCTGACACTAATAAAACACAGTTTCCAGCATCTAGGACTATTTTGGTGACCGATCATTCTTAATGAACATGTAAAACCAGAGCGGTAAATCTACAAAGTGGTGTCAGAGTTTGACCTCGCCACGAGGCCGTCATCTGGTTCATGGAGGGTCTTATTAGTTTCAAACAAGCACTCAATGCCATTTAACTTACACTCAACTTTCAATCGTCATTTGTAGTTTGCGGTAAGAGAGGAGAATAGACTAAAGTTTTTTTCTTTAGATTTTAAAGGGAAATAAGAGGTTGTGGGAGCCTTTTTCGCCGAATTCTCATTCGCATCATCTTCATGTTCTACTCCACCTGTAGTGTACATGCAAGCTTTCTATCTTCTGTTTCACATGGTAAACCAAATTGGATGAATTATTTATTTAATTTTACTATTAACTTACTAACTGGCATTAAGGCATGGATGTCGGATAACTTCGTACATCTAAATCAGGAAAAGACTGAGGTTCTGTTATTTGGCCCGAGTGACATCTCTAGGGTACATGTCGATTTGGGTATTTTAAATAATTATTTGAAACGGACAGCAACGAGTTTGGGTGTCAAACTGGACAGCAACTTAATTTTTAATGCTCATATTAGCTCAGTAGTCAAGTCCAGCTTTTTCCATCTGAGACAATTGTCCAAGGTTAAACCTCTTCTTTCTCGTTGTGACTTTGAGATTTTAATCCATGCTTTTATTACAACTCTGTTAGATTATTGCAATGCTCTTTATGTTGGAGTTACTCAGAAGTCACTTGCTCGATTGCCGTTAGTGCAGAATGCTGCCACCCGTCTTTTAATTGGTGCACAGAAACGAGAGCACGTTCCTCCCATATTAGCACCACTTTATTGGCTCCCAGTTCGTTTACGCATTGATTTTAAAATTCTTTTTTTTGTTTTTAAATGTCTTCATGGTCTTGCTCTAAAGTACCTGTCTGACCTGATCCAGGTGTAAACCCCTCCTCGCTCCCTCAGGTCAACAAATCAGATACAGTTAGTTATCTCTAAGACCAAGAGGAAACAGAGGTGACCGAGCCTTTTCAGTCTTCGGACCAAAGATCTGGAATGAGTTGCCCCTGGACCTCAGACAGATGGACTAATTTTCCACTTTTAAATCTGCTCTTAAAACATATTTTTTCACCTTGGCTTTTAATTGAGTTGGAATCTTGACTGTGACATATATTATTTGTTTTATGTCTGATATTTGCTATGTGCTTTTATTAATTTTATGCTTTGTTCAGCACTTTGGTGAACCTTGTTTTGTTTAAAGTGCTTTATAAATAAATAAAGTTGAGTTGAGTTGAGTTGTTAGATTAGAAAAAAATGTGTACACAAGTGTTTCTCATTAATTTTCTTCACTCTCTAGGAAACTCATAGAGAGTGAGTTCAGAGAGCCCTAGATTTATGCATTTATGTAACATCTCCATCCCTCCTCACACATCAACAAAAGACCCAGTGCTATTGGCGGAGCATGCAGCTTTGTGCAGTCTCGCCTCAGCTATTCTTTGGAAATTATGAACAAATTGTTGCGCACGACAGGTGAAGACTCCCATTGAAATTCAATGTGCCAATGTGGCCTTACATTTTAAATTAAATGTTATTTCTAATGTCAGCTAGCTCAGTCAGAACTCTAACATCATCTCCTGCATGAGGGCACACCGGTATGGGTAATAAATTAAGAAGCTGAATGATTGAAACAGCTTTACATTGAGATTGAGAATCAGGCTCCACAGAAACTAATGGATTTAATGCTCAGCTGAGCAACTTTTGGAACACAGAAGTAGGCGAGAAAATCTCTGCCACTTTTGCACCCTCTGCAGCTGTACCACGCTGGTATATCTACCACTTTCTGTAAAACTAAACAACAAAATAAAACTACAACCTATCAACAGATTAAAGGCTCTTTGAGAGTCAGCACTGAACCGGCTGGCTGTGTGGCAAAAATCTTAACACAATTTAGATCCAGTTCAATGTCAGATTCATGGTTACATTTAAAGAACGCAGTCACACCAAACACACAGATCCACGTCTATGAGATCAAATCCGTGCCATATAGCAAGCAAGGGAGGGAGATTTGAGAGAGAGGAATTATGGGGCGAGTACATTAGCCCCTCCCCTCGCTTGCGATAGAGTGTTTTGTTCTCAGCTGCAGCACATTGAAAAAAAAAAAGCTAGCGATTAGTTTTTTTGTGGGCGCAGATCTGTTTCTGCTCACACAAATTTTAATATCACACGCGTGTGATTATCAAAATTACACGCTCGATTTATGGCACGGCATTCACTGAAAAGAAGTAACTCACCTAATCCCGCAGTGAGCTTGTAGTCAGGATGGAGCCGGCTGGGTCTGGCATGACTGTTGCTTTCGGACAAAACCTGAAAAAGCACAAGCACAATATAATTTTAGTTAAAAACCACCAAAAAATGTACTCCTTCAATCTCCCAAATGTTAAAAAGCAGAACTGAACGTTTGCGAGCGAACACACTGAATCCCCGCATGAGGAAACAAAAGCGGATCATGCATTTCCACACACAGACTCCATATACAGTACGCCAAACAGGAAGTGAGGACAGGAATGCAGGAGGAAAGTATGAGGGTAAACGTGGCAAGATTATAGTGCAACAAACCACAGTCACAAACAAAATGTGCTTTAATGGTTACGTAAAAACCCAACAGAGCAGGAAATCGAATGATCACAGCCCGGTTATAAAGTGCTCCATGCAAAACACACCAGAAATGTATTCAAGGAAAAAAATTTGTGTTTGGCGCCAAAAAAAGGATTAATAAACCACTGTTAGTGCCATCTTTCAAATTAAATCAAATTGATGAAACAGTTCAGATTTTAGTTTCTGCAGAAGCAGGAAACCAGACTGATCCTTCCGTTGGCTTGTAGGTAAATTTAGGTTTTATGCACACAAACAATCCAGAGTTTTATGCTAATTGTTTGTTGCTAATTTGAATGTTTTTAGCTCTTTACAGATGATAACATAAATGAGACTGAAATGTGTATTATTTTCTATCTGTCAATCTGAATGTATTTGTGTGTAGTAAAATCAAAGCAAACAAAGTGATTGGAATACCTGTTAAATAGTAGATAACTCAATACTCCCCCACCTGGTGACACTCGAAAACAACAAAAATACGCAACAAAAATATAACAAATCTGACTCTAGTAATAACTCTTTTCACAGAGTGAATCGTTTCCTTTGGATTACATTGATAATAATCAGAAGACATCTATAAGAACATTATTTTTTGATAAATGTATAAGAGTAAAAAAAAATTAAGCACCAAGTTGAACAAAACTTTCACTCAGGGGACAACAGCCCCACGTCGCTGTTTTATAATCTTTGAGGGCTTTATTGAACAACTCTTGATGGTCAGACTCCAGCATTACAAGCTTCTGGATGTTTATAATCTCTTTCACTTGAAAGACACGACAGAGCCGCTCAATACACACTCCCGCTTTAGCAAGTTGCGTTCAACTTGGTGCATTGTTCTTTTAACTGTTCTTCATTTAAACATTTATGACAAAGACACAAAAATAGAGCAAAATACACTTACCTGGGAAAATAAACATGAAAGAAAGAAACGATTTATTACTGAAAAAGAGTTTTACAAAAAAAAAGAAAGAAAAGAGTTATTACTAAAGAGTCAGACTCGTTCTTTTTACGAACGATACATCATTACACATGAGTGCCAAACAATGGCAAGGAGCGTCACTGAATCCACTTTTAGCAGTAGCTTGTGAAATGCACCCCGCAGAGAAGCATCCAAGGATTCTTGCAAATCTCAGTTCGGATAGATGTGTAGCAAGCTTTAGGTCCAATTTAATGTTAACATCTTTGGTACACTCTATTTACTTGTTCATGTGAAGAATGAGGCTTTTATTTATGGGGTTATTTTTCCGTCACAATTCTGAGCATATTTTGAGACACTTAACACACACATACAAAGTATTGGTAATGCCATGTTCTTCTCACACACAAAAAAAATATTTTGAGTAAGCAAAAATGCATTTTCAATGTAAAAATATCCCGTATCCCATATAATATATATGTTCTCGTTCATGGATCGCAGTTAAAAACTGTCCTTATTTCACAAAAACAGGATGTAGTGTGAACAACAGCGACAGATGAAATTAGTTTCTTTATGAACACTTCATTATTATGGTTTGAGCAATAAGGTAATACATTTAACATTATCTTTGCTACTGGTGATAAAAAAAATTATTTAATAAAACAGGCAGTGGGATTCGTCATTTACTTTCAGCCCAATTTTTAATCATCAACAAGAGAAAATCTTGCCAGTAGATCCAAGTTGGTCATCCATACCATAATTGCTTATTGTTGCTTCCTTTTGTTCCTACTGGAGCCTCGTTTTGATTCTCAAAATGGCCATGACCAGAAATAAATGTATTCCAGCCAATCAGAGAGGGGTCTTCTATATTCTGATTGTCTAATCTATGAACCAATCACATAGGCCGAAAGTTTGGCTTTGTGTGTGATGACCTTAAGTTATCCAGCAAATAAAGAAAAAAAAAATCACAAAAAGACATCCAAAAATGTCATAGAAAAAAGCTAAATCCACCGTAAACACACACAATTACAAATCCCAGAGCAGCCCAGCAGTCAAACAAATATTTGCAATGATCAGAATGCAAAGGACAGCTAATATGATTGCAGATGAATGAAAAGAGTGAAGATTCCAACTATACATGGATAAAAAGAGAACAAGCATTAGATAGCTTTTAGTTTTCTGGTCTGAAGCAAATGCAGGTTGTTAAACGAACATAATATCCACAAATATAATATTTTAATCTGAATGACTTGAGATAGAGAAAACAGGTTCTTGTGTTGACATTATAGACTTAAACGCAACCTGAAATATCTGTTGAAGGAGAAACAAAAGAGAGAAATAGAAATCTCTCTCTTTTGGAAGCTTTTTTTTTACTAGAGGGTGAAAGTTTGGGATAAGGGTTTGAAGTGGTTTGTTTAAGAAACAGCCTACTCTAAAGCATACTCTAAAATGTTGTGTGCTGTCTTTCCCCCGATGTGAGCTGGTTACTTGGCTGCCTGGAAGATGATACATTTACTGAACCATCCTTCGGATGAGATGTTAATCCGAGGACCAGAAAGTTCTGTTGAAGAGAGAAGGGTAATCACACCATTCCTGACCAATAACCCACTCCATATTTTCTGATTGGCTTCCATGTCTCTTGTTCACTACTAGCCGGTTTGTGGAATGTTCTGGATCAGAATGGCAGCCATCACATCATATAGGTCACAGGTCTATACTCTGAGATTCGCTTTAACCTTAACTAAACACACCTGATTCCACTGATTAAGCTTCTCTTGGTGTGCTTGAAGACACTGATGTGTCTCTTGAAAAAAGGATAATAAAAAAAAAAACAGCTGGGGGTACAGACCTACAGAATTTGAGTTTGAGAGCCCTGATCTATATGGATTCAGAGACTATGTTAAGAGACTCTTAATGCCCAAATTTGGAGCAATTGTTCACATTACAAATGGCATGCGCCTGCTATCTGCCTACTGTGTGAACACAATACAGCTGCAATGTGAGAGGTGACAGGTTTGCGCAGGTATGACAGGTATGGGCTGAAGAGGAAACTACGTCTCCCAAAATGCACTGCTAACAGATGTAAACATTGAAGCATCTGCTTTCAGACACGCTTTGAGGCTTTGTGTCGAATCTGATCAGAGTCAACTATTAGTATTAAACAATAATAGATAAAAAAAAACACTGAGAAGGAGAAGAACACATTATTATACACTCGCAACAGAGGAGTTAAAAGTGCTAGGGTAACAACCACAACTTAGAATAGAATAGTACTATGATACACCACTGATTTAAACAAACACACAAGTGATTCGGGAAAATTTAATAATGTCTGAAGAAACTGATTTCATGGCGTCTTTAAATATAGAATTCAGTATGCTTTGGGCTAAGTTTTTTTTCTTGAATTTTCATTTCATGTTGAAAACAGACCAAGTTCAATGACATATTGGAGTCTAAACTAAACACAGAGACTTTAAAATAATGCCGAATTAAATATCTCTCACTTTAACCCCTTCTCCCTTAGAAATGTATTGCTACAAGATGGGATTGCTTGCAATAATACAGTTCACCAGCAGTTTTGGGGTTTTTAATTTTTTTTTTATAAAGGTTCTCAAAGCAGTTGCATTAGCCAAAAGGCAGAGGAAGAGGCTAACCATTGGACAAAAAGCTGGACTTCAAATCAGATCATCAAAACATGCCTTAAACATTTACAGCGATTTTATTCTAAATTGTAAATCATTATATTTAGTGTTATTAATAGTTTAATGTTAATGTCTGATTATTTGAGGTTTGATTTGAGGTTTGCATTCTCTCACTGTCCTATCCACTCTCACCCATTTTTACTTCTAAACGCATGCATAAAACAAATGCTTATTTCATTTTTTTGTTGTTTGATGATCTTAAAGTAAACTTCCACTGTTTCTGTGTCCTATGCAGTGACTCCTGAGTCACTATTTTTGGAAAGGAAAACTTTCTATAACAATGTGTGTATGCCTACATCTGCATTGAAAATCAAACAAATCTCATTAAAAAGTAGCATTTAAGATTTAATTCTTAGCCATTGCATGGCTACAGCATTTTCATTGACATTACAATTAAAATCTCATCACTGGTATATTTCAAGCAGTTTGGTAAACTTTAACTCTAGCAAGGTCAGCCATTTTTAGTGTCCAAAACGATCCTTACTGCTATAAAGGTTTCCATAAAATGGAGACAATGCAAATCATCTTTTTTCATCATTATATAAATTACAAAATTACTCACATTTCTGTTTTGATGTTGATGTAAAGAGTACACAAAGTCCTCTTTTTCTACTGAGATTTACACCATTACAAAACTGTAGAAGAGCTTTTAAAACATGTATTCATAGGTCTCTGTCTCCTAAAGCCTATCATCTGAGCCATTTCATTTCTTTTCACCAAGAACAAAAAAGTAAATTTTTAGTTTTTGTGTTGTTTTGCGCTTCCTGTTTTGAAAGGAAATGCAGACCAAATCTATGGTGCAGCGTTCTCATCATTGTTTTGAAAAGTCATTAGGTTTCTGCTAATATTTGAGAGTAAAACAGTGAGCTATCCAATCAGAGAGCGCTTTCGAGAATGAGTAAAAACTGCAGAAATAAACTCAAGATGGAAGTCTCCCTGCACCTGCAGCCAGATGCTGATCTCTCTCCTCCTGTGTGGAGTTAGTTCCTTGTTACAAGACACAACTCGCGAAAGTGTGTTTTGAATATACAGTGTATCGTTGCCATTTCATGTCAGCAGCATTTTCACTGTTTTCTTTTGGCAGTCCCACTCCTTAGAAATGTATTAGCTCAAGATCTTTTCCTTTTCCCTGGGATTTACAAGACTGACACCCTGTTGAATCAGGGGGTGTTATGACAGTTTTAGAAACCATTCAGAGGGCTACATCGTCTTTTTTTATAAGAATGTGAACTATGAGGGTTGAGGGGTATAAATGGAACCGGGCCTAACTCACACTAAATTGAAGACCAATCAAAACACAATCAGCATAAATAAAACTGGCGGTTAATTACAAAATGATCATAGGTGATCATCATGAATCCTCCTTTAATTCATCTGCTCATTAGGTGTCCTTGCTGACTGCCACTGTGATGAACAACATATTAGTGGTTGGTGTGAAGAATGAATTAAATTGGTAAAAACCTGTTGCCATGAGCCAAAAATACTGGATGTGAAAGCCAGTGATTTGGGGGAGACTGGGGAGGAAGTTATTTGGTCCCCTGATCTGCGTCTTCGACGCCCAGTACCAACACCACAGGTGTAATGAATCCAGGTACCTATACAGTCAGGGCTAGACACACTCAGGGGGCTTTCTTCCTGGAAGAAGTGAGACAGGGGGCAGAAACAGCACAGTCATGCAACGTTAACAACAGTCCTTCTACAAGTGCACCAGCGCGAACAGAGACAGCTATCGTGAGCTCACTTTGCCTGGAGGCGTCTTGGTAAACTCTTTCTGCAATGGCGACTAGAAAGAAAACACATAAGAGACTGTGGCAGTTTCCGAAAGAGAGAACATAAGTTTAATTTGTAGATGGTATCAGACTATCTGGCATGCTTTGCGCACGTGATGTGCTCAAAGCATAAAGAGATAGCTACCCATACATTGAATAAGGAAACGGTTATGTCTCGTCTCACTAGTTTCAAAATCTTTTAGGGTTTCTTAATCTATAAACAAAACCTTTATTTTGAAGAGAAGAGTTATTTTTCAAAGCAAATGCGAGTGTTTAAAGGTGCCTCATCATGCACGCTCATCTTTTCAGGTATTTTTTTGCCTGTTTTAATGTAATTCCCTCATCAAAAAAACATCAAAAGAAAAAAAATCTGATTGTTTCAGGAATGTTCGTGTAATCTTATTTTCTTTTTCTTGGAGCTCAAAACATCTTGATGACTGTAGCCATACCCATTGGCTAAAGTACCAGCCACAAACCAACCAGATGAAGCACTGATACAGTTCATCTCAATGAAGAACGTATGCGCTGACTGACCCAGAAGTGAACCGTAGCAGAACCGCATCAACAAACAACGAAAAGAAAGAGTGTTTGGACATCACGTGTCAAAAGTGTTTTTTATCTTACCAATAGATAAATGTATTCATCAGAAATAGATGGAAGTTCTGTGTGCCAACAGGCAAAACAAGGGGGCATGGTGGAAGCAGGACAGTGGGAGAAACAGAGGGTACACGGCTCGTTTTGAGCACAACCATTTGAGGAAATTGTTTATGATAAATACTGCCTTTTTATTAAAAGTGCAAAGATAGTCTACAGGGCCAAAAATGTATTATAAATTATTATAAAGTGGCTTGATGTGGCACCTTTAACAGCTCTGAGCATTTTGGAAACATCTTGGTTTAGATGTTTAAGAGAAATAAACTCAAGGAGGATTGGAAGGATTTAAATGGTGAACTAACCCTTTCATGGCTAATGTAAAGCATGCGTTTGTGATTTAACAATGACAAAATTACAATTTTTTTTCGACTTTGACAAGCCACCCATTCAAAAAATAACACATTCAGACCTGGCTTATTTTATGGTCATCAGGAAAAATAATTGATTAAAAAGACACTTTTACAGGCAATCTGATTAAATAGTTGCATGCACATTTTAGAAACGCAAACGGAGATGTTGCAAAACAGTTTCCCTGTATTACAGTAACTCACAATGTCTGGCTGTAGCGATTAGGGTTGCACTTTAATCAAATAATAATTGTGCTTCTATTCACTCCAATCTATTACAAGAATTCAGTAGCTGGAAACTATTTGACAATGTCAACAGTAAAGTTTGCTATTTGGTCATTTGTTATTTGTGAGCCAAATCTGGATGTACCCTAGCTAACTTTTACCGTAGAAAAGTCATGTTTTAACCACTGACTGGGTTTAACCTTTTACACATTTTTTAATTTTATTCACAACGTTCCACATCAAATAACCCAGAGTTCTCTCGGCTGGTAAATGATCATGAAACAGTGAAGAAAGCTCTTGTGATGTAAATAATACAGAACTTTTCTCTAGTTTCAGCTCCGCTCAGGTGATATCAGTCTGCGCTTCAGAAATAGTGAACGTTCAGAATGAGTTTAATATTTTATTATAACTCTGGACAAATCAAATCTGTTGTGGACTATTAGTATAGAAGCAATCAGTTCAAAAGCTGTAATTGAGAGCACTTCTCTATCAGAACAGTTATGGTGATCTCTACCTAAAGCTCTTTGTTCAGTGAGCAATTGAAGATCAGCGGAATCTAAGACTTGTCTATCAAACAACTAATCCTGCATTTCACCTTCACACTTTTTATTCTGTTAAGTTATTGATTGAAATGTGAATCTCTTATAGCCTCTATAGAATTGTATTTATTAGCCAATAGATACTTTTAATATGTGTCATTTTACTTACATTTTTCAAACAAAAACTGATCTGAGGCTTAATTATAAAAAAAATCTAATGAATGCAACAGACACTAAAAAGTGTCATTCGTTCAGTTGCTTTTCTTTTCTTTTTTAATCTATTTTAAAATGCAAGCTGAAAAAAATGTTTATTATGACGTGCACATTTTATAGTTGCTCCGCATTCTGTTCTGTTGCTGCACTTTTTTAGGGATCTGCACATTACCTCCAAAGCGCATTTATTACGCACCTTGGACTTCTGATATAGTTATAGTTCTACTACTTATATTTTAACTATACTACCTCCACTCATCATACACCTTATTCTATTTATTTTTAAATTCAGCAATTTACTTATACAACCTGTGTTTACTGTTCAACGTTATTGTGTGGTTTACTCTGAAGTGTCTTTAATGTACAAATACTGGAGAGTACCCCTGCACCACAACAAATTCCTTGTGTGTGCGCACATGCACACTTGGAAATAAACATCTTTCTTCTGATTCTGATTTATAATCTGAATTTGGAACCAAATTTTAAATGTAAAAAGTAAAAAAAAAAAACATATAGGACTTAATCTGAATTTGTGTTGCGTATCCAAGAATAAGAATCCTTACTTTACCGTACACTTTTCTCCATTTTTATTAGGTACAAATGGGTTAAAATGTGGTTTTCTGAAATGGCTATTTTGCCATCACATGAGTATTAATCAGACACTGAGGAGGCATTCGAATTCGCACACTTGTGTATTGATCAGCGTGTTTTCCAGTAGCATCCAGAGATGGTCCGGATACACGGATAGCTCCACCCTTCTAAACCCCACAATCCGCCACAGTAAACAACGCCATTGAACATTGCTGCAATACTTTAACACAGTAGATCTGCTAAATTAATTTGTGCTACTCGCATCCATACTGTGTATTAGGCACTGCATGACCCACCGGGAGGCATTAACTCAATCGAATGAACTCGTACTTACAGAGAATGTGTATTTGAATGCCTATACTTATTTTTTATTTGAAGGAAATATGATGAACTGGATTCTAGAGTAAACTTAACAAAGCCAAACCACCGCATGAAGACTTACTTCCACTGAGCCGATCTTCTTAGATCGGGGGAGAGGGGATTTGCGATGGATGTGGATGGGATCAGACACCATGGGGCGAAACAGGAGCGCTCGATCGAGCTCGTCCCGTTTAGCAACGCTGGCCTCCTCTTCGCCGTCCAACTGGGACGTCTTCTTTAAGCCCTCGTTCTTTAAAAAGCATCCAGGTGAAAAGGTCAAAACCAACTTGAAAAAGAAGATAACACAGAAGAGAATATATCATCACCTCTCTGGACGCTGGTCTGTATCCGAAGCCAGATGGCAGGTTTTTGTCTTCCTCGCAGCCTTTGGCTCCTGGACTGAAGTGAAGCTCCACGTGGAAGCGCTCTTCTGATGAAGGGTCCTACAAACCCAAAGCTCTCGCTATTATTATTAACAGATCATGTGTGTCAACAGTGGTGTGCTAGTTTCCAATTACTTGACTCAAAAAGTAACTGAAGTTGCTTTGTTAGTTATTAGTGTAATGCGCTACTGTTAAAGGTAACATACTTAAAACAATAATCCTACCATTAGTGCCTTTTTATTTTAATTTCAGAGCCGCATGGAAAACCCTACTCTATTGATTAGTTTAACATTTTTTATTTATTTGTATTCTGACTCAATATAGACACAAAGCTGACTAAAAACATGTAAACTTTAAATTATAATTTATGTCAGAACAGCAAAAACTAAAAATATCAAATGGATTTCTAAAAAAACAAACAAACCAAAAACATTTTCAAGTGTTTGACCCTTAAAAATTTCCTACTCAAATATATACAACTAACAACAAAATTAATAGATCATTAAAAAAAACTATTATTCACAGTATATGTGGAAAATATTATTTTTAAATCAAATATTCTAATGTGTTTTTCTTATTATACTATTATAATTATATCTTAAATATTATTAGAAAAATTTGAGCAAATTTTACGGTTTGTTGTCATTGACATTCGCTTCGAGCCAGATAGACAGAGCTTTCATCATACTAAGATGTTTTTTTCTATATCTGTGTATTTGTAAAAAAAAATTTATAATAATTTGATGATAATAATGATAATCAATTTGACAGTTTTCAATCACATTAGATTAGTGTGGAATGATTTATTGTATGACATATTTAAGTAACGCAATACTTTCCCTGGTAATGAGTTAATTTTACAATAATGTAACTCACTTACTATTTGTGAAAAGTAACGAGTAATTATAATTAATCACTTATTTAAGGCCACATGCCCAACACTGCTGAAGTGCACTACCTTGTTCGGATCTTCATAGAGCATTATGACAATCTGGGTCATGTAGTTCAGCTCGCTGACTGCTTTCAGGTAGTCCATGGCTCTTTTCCACTGCTCATCTTTGGCCTCCTGAGAATTCCGTTCCATAAATAATCAGAATTCCTCTTGACGTTTGTAAGGGATGATATTTATTTAACCAATACTTACATCACAGAGCGCTCCATAGCGCAGGATGGAAAGCAGAGAGTGTACATGACTCTCGCTGGTGAAGTACAGCCTCGTCCTCACGTGGCGCTCAGGAGACATCACTCCGCTCGAATATCTGAGCACACATCCAGAAAACAAGACATTCATCAACACTAGCGGAGGTCGCTGCCATGTTAAACTGATAATGTGAGCCTTACTACTCACTTTTATTCAAGTCCTCCCTTACTGTCATAAGCTAGAGTAGTATTTTCTCAAACTGGCAACCCTAACATTAATTACTATTTGTTTTACATCTATGACTCTTATGAAAATATCTGGCAACCATAATGGATGGCTTGTCAGCCAATAAAGAGCAAAGACAGAAACCCTGATCTGAGCCACAATGTTTGTTGACTTTTTCTTCGGTCCATGTCAGCAACAAAGGCCATCTTCATGTCGAAAAACCCGTTTGTCATTATCCATCATAAATACAGGGTTTTATACATATTTAAAAAGACATGAAAATAATTTTAAAAGTACTTTTCTTGTTTGAGATGACAATTTTTTGTAATTGTGATCAATTAAATTCTTATAAAAAAGTCTAAGCTATGTCCATCATAAAATAATTTCCTACTTGAATTAGGGTAAAACAGTGCAGTAGAATATGTTTTACAGATAAATGGGATCTGAGTCTCTCACCTGAATTTTTCTCACCTTGTCATTTAACTCGAGCTCATAGAAAGCTAGATTTTATAGGAGATGAAGAGTCTAAGGGGCCTTTCAGATTGGCATCTGTATTCCTTTCCAAAAACACTTGCCGTTCATTGTAGCATGCGTGTAAGCAATTCTTTTGTTTTCATGAAGCGTTTCCGAAAGCGCTTCCCGATGTAGTCTCTGAAACGGTTCACGCAGTCTACCGGAGATATGGGCGGGACATGTGTATCAAAAGAGGGATCCAATGTTTGATCGAAGACAATGTTTGATGGGCAGACGACAGCATCCAGTCTCTCAGCTCGACAGGATGCACAAAAACTGTAAGGTAAGTAACTTATTATGTACAGACAATCGTATATATTTCAGCGAACAGTCACAGACTGTTGACTTGTGTTTTCTTCTTCAACAGTCCACGCGTTTCCAGAGATATATGTACGCAAGCATCCCCAAAACGGATCAGTAAAATAGCGCGTGTACATAAAACTGTTGGGGATTGAGGAGAGGGAGCGAATGTTGTTGGTAACGGAACATTCTAGACGTTCCCAATCTGAAAGGCCCATAAGATTTAAAAGTTTGCTGAAAAGAGAAAATCTTTTATTAAGAAAAAGCAAACTTCACAGTTGCTTGATTCGTATATTTACGAATCACGTAAATATTACTTAGATATTACTTTGTATTAGTAACCACAATAGTTTTTACTGTAATTAGTTTATTATTGTAATAGAAAAGTAAATAAATAACTTTATAGATGATTTCATTCATAGCTTGTACAGTAGATTCTGTTTTAGAGATATATTTTTAAACTATAATGCTCTAGATTTTTTTAATAATTTTATTCTATTAACACATTCCTTATTAACTTTTATGCTGAAAAATCCTGGAGGATTAAGCAGTACTGTAATAGCCAATAAAAATTTCTAATCTAAATGGACCAATACAAAGCCGTTAACATACGTTATTTGAGCCGAGAAACAAGCTTGAGAAGAGCTAGGCAAGCTTCCGTCATTGTAACATTTTGTGACGACGTTATCGACATGGAAATGAAAGCCAGCGATAATGCAGCTGAAGAAAGCAGAAAAAGCAGAGTGAGCTCACCTGGAGGAGATATTCACCTACAGAGTGAGCTACAGAGTGTGATGTCGGAGAGTAAACCCTGTGTGCCATATACTGTGATTTCAGCTTACAAGAATTACACATCTAATCTAAAAAACACATTAAGGTAAGAAGACACAACTCTTTTTGTGTGATATTTTATTTATTTATTATTTAGGCACTGGGTAGTGTTCTGTGGTTTGTTGTACTTTTTATATTAAAAGCTTTTTACTGCTTTTTCTAATCAAATCATTATCATCATATAAAAGGCAATTCCACGATATTTGAGACTGTGGTCTATGTTTTTGTTTGTTTATTAATGCTGTTTAATTTAACAATTTAGGTAAATTCAATAAATACCACCAAGAAAAAGTAACTACTACTCTGAGTATTTTTTATGAAGAGTAATTTGTACATACTTTTACTTGTAATTTGAGTAAAATTTCAGCAATGTAACAGTATTTGTAATTGAGTAAACATTATACGTACTCTTTCCACCAATGTTTGCTCCTGAACGGAAGCAGGAAGAACCAGCTAGCCATATTACATTTGTATCTTGTTGAACTTGTACCTGTTTAGAAAATTGTGTTTAATTCTAAAAAGAATGTTGGCATTTAACAAAATATGGGGTAAATTCATCGAATTCATAAAGAATTTCACTGTTGTATTGATATTGATATTTAGTAATAGTGGCAATTGCAATTGTTTATTGCTATATATTATCTTAATTAAAAATTAAATAAATATAGATAAAACTAGTTTGGAGAAAAAAACTATTTAAACCATAAATCCAATGTAAATTTTAAAAATGTTTTACGATTTCTGAAAGGATCTTTCAGAAATGTGCCATTACACTAAACCTCTTATATGTCTGCGTGTGAAGATTCATACATAGGACTCGAATCTTACACTGGGTGCAGTTTATTGACTGTGTCGTCGTCTTGCGTCCTCTGTAGATCGGAGCGAATCTTGCGGATAAGAGGGGTGCAGTAACCTTTGGCGATGTCCAGCTTCTCAGCTTGAGCAATACCATATTCCTGAGTTCACACACAAAACACATGATCTGCGCTCACCTACTTCCACGAATCTCTGCTTAAAGCCAAACGAAGAAAACCACAGGAACCTGCGGGATGACTATGTCAGCCAGCGCTTTGGAGAGCCGGTAGATCTCCATGGTGTTGTCGAGCTTTAACGAGCTGTTGTGCTGCACGTCGTACTTGATGCAGTCGTAGATATCAGGAATCTTGCTGATGTTATATCGGCCGTTCTTCATCTGGAAGTCCTTCTCGAGTTTGGACCAGCGTCGCAGCATCAGCTCCAGACTCTCACTGTGGTATAGCTGGATGTCTGAATCAAAAACATCAGAATTAAGCTTACAAACTAATGTCAAATAAAGCAATGTGATGGAAAAAACAAAGCTTAAGCTTGATCGAGTACCTGCGGATTTGGGATCCTCCATTCTCTGGCGGATCTGCAGAGTCAGGTTCTGAATGAGGGAGTACACCTTATCACAGGTCTTCACTGGGTTTTTAATCATCAGCATGGACTTCACTAAAGACGTGCTGGAGGTGGGTGCCAGCTGCTCAAAGAAATCATAGCATTACTTGTATTAGAAGAAAATGAAAGATTTAGAGCTGAGAAAAAATTGTACCGTTACCAACAACATAACATGAGGATGTGACCAAGATGTAACTGGGAGAATCCAGTAATTTAAAAAAAAAGTTTTTTTCAAAATAAAAGATACTAAAAAGATACCAATTGATCCATAGACAAGTACCAGTCCGAGGGGTGGGGAGCATGGACTTAGGATCAGTTTTTTATCAACTAAGCTGTGAATTTAAAAGTTAAAACAGACTTTAATAATGTGCTATAACCTAAAAACAGATGAATACATGTGTAATGTTTTGTCGAACCTAGATGTGTACTTGTGGTGTGTGTAAATGTTTTGGGGTAAACCACGACTCGTTTCAGACTCAAGCAACTCCTCTGACCTTCTCGTAGTCCTCCTGCGTGAAGTCTCTGTCTTTCTGCAGGATCTCGTGAAGCCGTGCTTTGACTTTTTGCTGGCAGCTGCTAAGCGAGTCGCTGTCACTGTCCAGGAGGCCGTTCATGTTGGCGCTCTTTACCATTTGAACCAGAATTGGCGTCAGCTCACCTTCTAATGCCAGTAGGCCCTGAAGAAAACCGATGCAGTGCACTATAACTCTTTAAAGACCAAACGTTAGGGGTAATAAATACACTGTGACAAACAAACAGGCTTTGTTTCTTTGCTGGCACTTTTACATTAAGGTTCCCTTTTCCACCTTCAGATCTATATTAATGGAAACTTGTGTCTGTGTCAGTCTCCCAACTTTCCTTAAAAGTGATAACTGAAACTATATATTCTTAACTAGAGGAGAAATGTCTGTAAAATGTTTAATTATCGAGGAAACCATTATTAGTGTCTGCTCATAGCACAGGACACTTATGGGCCATTTTATCAGGTACACTTTACTAGACTTTCCATTGATTTAACTATAATAACAGTGTTTATAATTAATTGCAAACAAAAGATGTCATGATAAATGGTTGATTTGTAACACTAGTCAAAAAGTGTCTAAAATGCTGAAATCACCCTCACTTAAAAATTTAAATGAATGCAAAATCTATGTTGAGAATCAACATACATCATTTAAGTATCATTTCAGTAACTGCTTTTAGGTACTACTTAAGTAACATACTATTTAAGCAACTGCTTAAATAGCAGTTAACTTCTTTCATGGTTATGCTGTCTTCAAAAAACATGAATTATTTATTAGCAAAGAAGCTTAAACAGGAGAAAACATAACTTTGTCAATCCCAATTTTTTTATGAAGCACAAGCTTTATTGATTTAAATTTGCCATTTTGGGAATCTTTAAGTAGTAGGCACATCGAACATCATGGGAACAGTACTTTGGCAAAAGCTGCTGCTGTCATCTGAACACGTCCTTCATCCGAGGCATAAATCTTCAGGTCGTGTCGGTACGTGCTGTGCAGCCGAAGAAGACCGCAACCAGGAAATCCAGCATAATCTCCTGACGAGCAATAAAAATAAACCAAATGAAAATGAATCACAACATTAGCACTAATGAGGACTGTAAAGAGCACCTTGTCCTCCAGGGTACATGCACCGAAATGCTCGCCCAAGTTCTTCGGCCTGCACCCGGCCCGCTGGCGTCAACTCTCCACCCCATTTCAGTACCAGCAGGAGCGAAGGGTCGTCTCGCCTCAAATCTGAGCACACACCAAGGATAATATTCACTGGTTACTAAAAGTTTTGTAATAGAGATATGCTCTGTGTTCAAAAAAACTAACCTCTTTACAAAAAAACACACCTTCTCTTCATTCTCTAAAGTTAATCATTTTAATCATTATCATACTAATACTTAAAACTCAAACAGGATGTTCCTCAAACTTTGAGACATGCTGCTCACATAAAGCTAATTTAAAAATCCATAAAAGACACTCTAACATCGCAGAAGACTTTACTGGTCCCAAATCCAAGGGCCGTGTACTTGTACCGAAATCATAAATAATAAATTATATCAGTTGTTCCAATTATTTGCATCTGAACAATCCTTTATTTAAAAAAAATCTTTAGTTTGAAAAATAACCAGGTTCTCCAGGTTACATCTCGGTCACATGGTCATGTTATGTTGTCAGCGCAATGTTACACGGAAGCTGCTACTAATGTTGCATACAAGCACACTTTGAATTCACGTTTATTATTATATTTGCAAAATAAACAGTCTAAACTGTGTAGTACAAAAATCCCCCCCAAAAAAATTTTCAAACAAAATACTTCTGCTGCAGGATCATTCAACATTTCCTTGAAGGGCTTTCAAAGCTAACCATCCACGGAGCTCTAACTATTTCCTTCCATTTGTAACTTTTTAACTCTGGCTCTCTGCTAGATCATTTTAGCTTAAAGGGGCCCATATCCTGTAAACCAAAGTCATACTCAGGTTAGTTAAAGCATGTTTATGTAATCCTACTATCTTTTTCTAGGAGCTCAAAACAGGTCTATGGCTGTGGCCACACCCACCGGTCACTAACCAATCAGATGAAGAGATAATGCAGAAATAGATAAACAATGAAAAAAGTGTTTTTGGATGTCCCGGACCAAAAGTGTTTCATACTGCTCCAAAAGATTAATGTATTTATCAGAAATGGGTGGATATTCTGTGTCTCAACAGGGAAAACCCAGCAGGGGGCATTTTTAATTTGGGGAGCACAACTATTAGAGGTGATTCAAAGACATTGTTTAGGATACATTCTGATATTTGAAGAGTGCAGTGAGTCTAGAGTGGTCAAATTATTAATTATTAATCATTTTCAATTATTTAAATAGGCATGATATGGCACTTTTAACCAAATTCATATGGAATGACAATAGCAAAAAAGCCCATTCTTCTGATGTGTTGAAGAGAGAGAGGGTAACAAGTTTAACCAGGTTCTAATGTATTATACATGGAAACATTTTAAAAAAGATTGTGAAAAAATCTAAGAAATATGAAATAAATTTAGTAGCCCTTTTAAATGATTGATCATAAGGTGAAGTACAATAGTTGTTATAATAATAATGCCTTGCATTTATACAGCGCTTTTCAAGACACTCAAAGACGCTTAACATTTCTCTCACTCTACATTCACACTCTGGTAGTGATAAGCTACCTTGGTGGCCCTCAGCTGCCCTGGGGCAGTCTGACAGTCTAACGGGTCAATGTGGGTTAAGTGGCTTGCTCAGGGCCACAACGGCAGAATGGCCCCAGCAGGATCGAACCACCAACCTTCCAGTTACAGAATGACCAACTCCACCACTGTGACATCTTTCCGCCCCTTGTTATCCTTTCATGGTCATTGTAAAAGCAAAGAGCTGTTTATAATCATTGTTAATGTCATTTTTGTCATTATTATTTTAAAGATTCCATGTTACCACGGTCATTGAAGTGGAGTTTAATGTGACATCCAGGTAGCACAAACAAGGTGGGGTTTTTTTTTTTGCTGCCCCAGAATTGGAGGCTATTTTCTGTTATTTAAAAAGCTTTCAGTAAAATATTTTTTTTAAAGACACTTGAAGAGTGAAATGTCGAATGAAGTACTTTCAAAAGTGATTAATACTCACCTTCCTCTTCACTAGATGTTTTCGGACAACCATGTGGTAGATATGTCAACTGAACTTTGCGATTAATGCCAGAGAAATGGCCATACCTGAGGAAACAAGACACTGATTAGAATTGAGACTGAAAAAAATCCAAGGGATCAAAGAAACCTATTTAAAGCATAAGTAGTTAACATCTTGCGGAGACGGGCTTAAATGATATGCTTTGTTCACTCTGAAAAGCAGAGCATCTGCATATCCTGCTCTGAGGCAACTGCAGAACCTCAAGGTCTAATCTGCTTTTAAAAATCTGCTCAGATCAACCATCAAAAAAGGCAGCGCATGAAGGGGTGTTTCAGTCACATTCTCCTCTCTTTCAAAATGAAAGTCTCTCTCAGTATCATCTCTTCTTCTACAAATAGAGCAGTTATTTAACAGTACAAGGCTAGTTTAGCAGTTAAAGTTAATGAAGTGTAAATAAATTCCCAGTGTGAGTAGAAAACCTGAAACTTAACAGTTTCTCCTCTTCTCAGACTCTCCTCAGAGCGTGATCGTTGGATTGTTGTGTAATATACTGGGTGATATACAATTTTCTCCAGTTTTCTGTTAAGTACTCCCCCCAGAAACGTGTCACTAGTCTCGAGCAAGCTGATTGGTTGAAAGCAGATTTCTGCTAAATTTTAACTTCTGAATTTGTTGTGGTGCTCCCAGATTGGATGCTTTATCTCCTAATTGGGTGACTTTCGGAATGGGAAATCAAAGGTCCATATAATTTGTGATGCTTTTAAAACATGTGAATATTTTAAAAACATTTTATTTAACATTTAGTTAAATTTAGTTAAAACTCAACTATAAAAGAATAAATATCAATTTTCATCAAGTATAAACTCAAACTCACATTTCAAGCACTGTTTTCAGCTGCTCGAGCTTTGCTTTGCTCTCTTCAATTTCAGAGTCATTATTTTGCTCAAGTTCAATCAACAGCTGTCTGGCGATGTCCAACACCTCCTGTAAAAAACAGCAAAGACACCACGTTCGTTTTAATACTGCACTCCATTAAAACTTTTAGTCTCTGCTGGAGCTACAGGTCTTTACTTGAAGCTGCTTCGGTTTCTTCAATTTGAGTTTTCCACTTTTGTATCCTTCGCTCTTTTCAAAGAGATCAAAAAAGCTGGAAGACAAAAAAAAGGATGAAGACCTTCTAATTTGAGAATTAACAACCAGTTAAGCACATAAAATCAATGTGATACCGTTGATGTCGAACTTCCATTTTCATCTTCTGTTTGGGAGTTCTGTCGCCATGGCGAATCACCGCTATGACACACCTCAGCTCCATCCTGAAAAAAATGAGCAACAATGCAATTACAATCCAGGAACTAAAAAGCGGTTGAGTTAAAGAACCTGACAATATAATGCTCATTTTGAATGTTCATTCAGAGAGGAAAGTAAGTGAAAGGTGGGAGGAGGGAAAGAAAGAAAGAGATGGAGGAGAGAGAGAGATAGAAGTAGTCCAAGCGGGCGGGGCTTGATTGTTGGATTTTTAACGAGGATTAAATAGTGAACAACACCTATATATAACTTAATATATTTTGAGGTTTCATCAAGCCTACAGAATGTTCTAATATATTAAAATACAAGTAAAAATGTGAAATTTGACCACATTACTCAAGTTTATGCCTCTGCACTGGCTTCCAGTCACTTTAAGAATTCCACTTAAAACTCTTAAGTATTTAACATGTCAAGTCTGTCTTTGATTTTAATTTTTTGCCATGTTTGTGTAGTCTATTTATTGTACAGCAATTTGGGCCCTTTTCTTGCCAAAAATTTGCTTTAGCAATCAAATATTTGCTACTTTAATTTTAAGATACATTTAGAGTGAGTTAAATAAGGACAAGCTTGAATCTCAATCCACACAGACAACAAAAGGAAAAGCACCATGAGCCAGTGTTGCCAACTTAGTGACTTTTTTGTCGCTAAATTTAGCGACTTTTAGACGACTTAGTGACTTTTTTTTGTTATCCTAGTGACTACAGACTAATCTAGTGATTTTTCCTGCTGTTCCAGGCAACTTTTAGGGCTGTGGCCGGATACCTCCCTGTCTTTCTGCCAATGGTGACTTTTCTTACTGAGGAGTTGGCAACAGTGTCATGAGCCATGTTTATTCCACTCTCAAGACCTACATAGTTCCAGAGGTTGTAGGAACTATGGGAATGTCCTCAGCTTCTAAAGGAATAGACCAGGGTATCTGGAACTGCGGCGCCAGCTCTCTCATGATGATATTTCTGCATCAGAAGAATGAATAAAGTATTAGCAAAATCTCAAACAACTCAAAATCAGTTTAGAAATTAATCGACCTAAAATTGAGGAAACACATTAATCACAGACATTAAACACTATCTAGTGATCTCTAAAGCTGGGCATACACCGACATTTTTTTACCAATTTTGAGAATATTTTTTCAATCATTGTGACAATGTCCACAGGCTCATTGTCCTGTAAGACCATGCAGTCAATAAATTAAACCCACTGAAAAAACTTTTTTTAATCATAATTAATGGGTGGGGCAGAAGAAGCTCCATGCTTTACTGATGTGTGCCATCCTGATTGGCTGATGCTGGAAGGTTCCAACCTGAAAGAGAGAAGGGGGAAGCATAATTTAATATTCATTATGAGACAGCATTTTGTAATTGTGCTATTCTTAAAACATTTACTTGATGAATAGGTATGCTCCCTGTAGATATTATAACGTAATGAACAGAATAACCTACAACATAGTTCAAGCATAAGTTCTTTTAAGTATATGTAATGTGTTAACTTACCTGTGTTTGGTTTATCTCCGATTGGCATGCTGGGAAACCAGCCATATTTAAACGCCTGGTTTCAGTGCTAAAGAAGGAACATCCTGAGCGAAGAGGAGAGATGTGTTGCTGTCTTCCTGCATTTTGACTCTGCCCTGTTCAAAGTTACTTTTGAGAGAAAAAATCCCAACTGACAGTGTGTAGTTAGTTTATTCTGGAGTCCTCACAGTCTAATTTTATGTAGGTTTTGCTGTTCAGCCTTCATTTATTTATGGTTTGGAGCTCAAGTGTTTTAGTTGTAGACCTTTCCGGGGTTTTTTATGTTTTGTGTTGGTTTTGCTTTGTTGATCACTGGTGGCACAATAAACATACGGTTTTAGAAGAAAACCTTGTGTACTGGTCTCTATCTGCATAGAGATTAAATGCTTGGAAAACCACATTACGACAATCATGTAACCATTTTTGATCATATCCCACAACCATCTCCCTATCAGTAATTGTACACTCGCTAGAAAAAAGTGCGTGTGAAAATCTGCCAGCCTCTCATGAGACGAACACCTCCATGTTTCCAAACTCGACAGAAAGTCAGTTATTTTGTGATTTCCTTTCAAATGTAGTACTTTTGTTTGTATTATACTTTGCTTTAGGGCTGTTCCAATCCTATCATGTTGTTTTTGGAAATCAGGCTTGATCACATGGTTTCTGCCTCGACATGTAGCTGGATATTAGTCAAGTGTTGTTCGAGCTTTCACGAATTTCACAAAGGCAGGAATTATTACTAATCCGCAATGGGCCTGAGGGGGCTAGAGAGAATTGGTTATCAATTATCAAGTATCAATCAAGTGTGTTTATTGTCAATTCTGCCACATGTACAGTGCATACATACAGAGAATTGAAATTGCGTTACCCTCAGGCCCTTGGTGCATACATAAATTACAGGTTCAGCAGGAATGTGAGGCTGGAGAGAGGGAGGGGGGCAGAGTCACAAGTGAGTTCAGCTTCCAGATTGCTTGGTGGCAGAAGCTGTTCTTCAGTCTGCTGGTCCTGGCCTGAAGACTACGCAGCCTCCTCCCTGATGGCAGCAGGCTAAAGAGTCGGGTGTCGGGTGGGTGGGATCACCTGCAATTCTGAGGGCTTTGCGTGTGAGCCTAATGCTGTAGATGTCCTGGAGGGAGGGGAGGGCAACACCAACGATCTTCTCAGCTGATCTCACTGCGCGTTGTAGGGTCTTGTGGCAGGACGCATTGCTGTTTCCATACCACACAGTGATGCAGCTGGTGCCCCCTCTCAATGGTGCCCCTGTAGAAGGTGCACATAATGGGGGCTGGAGCTCTAGCTCTTCTCAGTTTGCGGAGAAAGTAGAGGTGCTGATGTGCTTTCTTAGCCAGTGCTGTGGTGTGGACTGCCCAGGACAGGTCCTCGGTGATGTGCATGCCCAGAAACTTGGTGCTTTTCACTCTTTCCACAACCGCACCGTCAATGGTTAGAGGAGCGTGCTGAATGTGTGCTCTCCTGAAATCCACAACAATCTCCTTCGTCTACTCCACGTTCAGTAAGAGATTGTCGTCACCACACCACCTGGCCAGGCGGCTCACCACGCTCCTGTAGTTTGACTCATCTCTGTTGTTGATGAGACCGACCACAGTTGTGTTATCCGCGAACTTGATGAAGACAAGATGTTCGCTTGATGATAACTGCCTGGCTTAGCGAGCTGTTGAAGATGTGTGTGAAGACATCTGAGAGTTCCCCTGCACAGGCTCTCAAATCACACCCAGGGATGTTGTCAGGGCCCGGAGCTTTGCGTGCGTTGATCCTGCTAAAGGATCTCCTCACTCTGTCCGGAGACAAAACTATCACCTGGTCGCCAGGAGGAGGTGGAGTCTTCTGTGCAGTTGTGGTGTTTTGTTCTTCAAAGCGAGCATAGAAGGCATTTAGCTCATTCAGCATGGAGATGGTGCTATAAAAGATCTGTCTGTGCTGGGGCTTGTAGTCCGTGATTGTCTGAATCCCCTGCCACAGGCTTCGAGTATCCCTGCTGTCACTAAAACTATGGGCTAGTCTCCTGGAGTACTTCCTCTTGGCCTCCCTGATGCCACGGGACAAGTTGGCTCTAGCTGTTTTCAGGCTCTCCTCATCGCCAGCGTTCGGAGTTTTCAGAAGTCTATGAACTTCCCCTGTTAACCACGGCTTTTGGTTGGCCCGGACGGTGATAATTTTTGTTACCATTACATCATCAATGCACTTGCTGATATAAGCAGTAACAGTCTCTGAGTACTCCTGGAGGTCTGAGGTGTAATTGTATGCGGCGGCCTGTTTGAACATGTTCCAGTCTGTGGTGTTAAAACAGTCCTGAAGTGCTTCTGACAACCCTTCTGGTCACACTTGAATTTGTTTTTTAACCAGTTTGGCAACCTTGACAAGCAGTCTGTATGCAGGCTTTAGCATAACTGTGATGTGGTCTGAGGTGCCGAGATGGGGGGGAGGGCTATGTAAAAGCTTTTTTGGTAGTGTAAACAAAGTCCAGAGGGTTGTTTCCCCTTGTCGGAAAGTCTATGAGTTGGTTTTCTTTCGGAGACACTCTTGAAGTCTGCATGATTAAAATCCCCAGCCACGATTAGAAAAGCGTCAGAGTGGGCAGTTAGCTGTTCGCTGATGTGCTGATACAGTTCATTTAGTGCCTCACTCTTGTCTTTGTTGCTGGAGCTGGGAGGGATGTATATAGCAACAAATAGTATGGCTGTATATTCCCTCGGCAGATAGAATGGTTGGCACTTACCTATAAATTCCACCAGATGCGAACAGTATCTGCAGACCACAGCAGCGTTGCGGCACCACTCATCATTGATGTTAACACAAATGTTAACCTGCCGCTGCGAAAAAAAGTCTTGCCTCCCTCGACGAGAACTCTATCTGCGCGATAGCATGTTAGCTTGTCAAGCTGAATAGCGTGGTCCGGGATGCTGTTATTGAGCCATGTCTCCAAAAAAATACAAAAAACACAGCAGTCTCTCACGGTCTTCTGTGTCGAATGTAGTAAGTTAACGTAGTCCAGTTTGTTTTCTAGTGAACGTACGTTAGCCAGTATGATGGTAGGGATCGCTGGTTTGTGCGGGTTAGCCGCTAGCCCCGCCCGGATGCCTCCGTGCTTCCCCCTCTTTTGTTTCCTTTCGCACCGCTTGTGGCGCTTCCACTGCGGGTGAGATGCAGCAGTAGGGGTCGGTGATGGTGTAGGCCTCCAGAGCAGACCGAGGTCCTGCAGATCTTCAGCGAGTGAGGAGTTTAGCTCTAAAAGTGTTGTTTTAGAGACGCTAAGCAAAAACTCATGGCTGTATGTGCGCTTCGATACAGATAAGCGAGACGTAGACGTACAAAACGTACAAGAACGCGAAGACTCACATGGTAAAACAAACGAAAATACCATTTCGTCGGGAGAGAGAGAAGTCGCTGCGTGAGCAAGCACCGCCAAATGGGTGTGCTTGATGCTAAAGACGCTCAATTGTTTTACTCAGACAACGATGAAAGATTTGTGGATGAGGAATTACATGAAAATAAGGTTTAAGCTAGTAATTTTTCTAGGGCTGTCCTAGAAAAAAACACTCAGTGACAGCGAGAAGACACAAGACATTACAGCCCGCCGAACTCGGATTTGAAATTCTGTCTCATCACTGTTTTAGAGATAAAGCTCTAGCAGCCATTTTAAAGAAGCTTTGCTTGTCAAAGGTACCCCATGCTTCATTTACCACAGACATCTGGAGTTACTCAGCGCCAGTACTGAGCTTTCCAGTAGAATGGATTGACTCAAGTTTTGTTCTATGCTGTGTGGTTCTAACGTTACATGTCCAGCACATTCAGCACACACCGGCTAAGAGTCCGGGAAAGAACCGAATTTTGCCCTGCTGTTGTCTCGCATTATTTTGCCATAAATCAATCAATCAAGTTTTTATATAGCGCTTTTTTTTAGCAGTTGCTTTCAAAGCAGCTTCACAAAGTCCTAGTGTGCATCAGGAAGGGTACATAGGAGTTCCTTATGTGAGGTCCCTGGGAGCCTCGCTGACTGAGGCAGGTGCTAGTCACCTCCCCAGCATAAAGAATATACAAACATAAGATCAATAGATCTGGTGTTTGCTGGACAGCACCTGAAAATACAAAACCAAACAAAGACAAAACAGAAACTAACAAACAAAAAACAATAGTTAGAAAAATGTAACAGACAACAAATAGGTGATCAGCATCGGCTGCAGGATGAGAGATAAATGATGGGGAGAGGTTTTTTTTTTCAACAGTTTGTATGTTTACAGCGCTCAGACACTATATCCCATTGGACAAATCCCAGGAGCCAATTATTCGAATGCTAGATTAAACAAATAAGCTTTTAATTTAGTTTTGTACTCTGTGAGCGTGGCTGAGCTCCGGACAAAATCCGAGAGTTTATTCCAGAGCTTCAGGGCTCTATATGAGATTGTTCTTCGCCCTCTTGTAGATTTACTAATCTTCTGAAAAATCAGTGGTCCTGGTTCTTGTGATCGAAGAGAGCGAGCTGGAATATATTGTGATCGGCGACTGCTCAGGTAGAACAGAGCCAAGCCATTCAGCGCCTTAAAGGCAAGGAGCAGTATCTTGTAGTCAATGCGATATTGTACAGGAAGCCAATGAAGAGAGCACAAAACCGGTATAATGAGGTCATATTTCTTTCTTTGTTCTCTAGCTGATGCGATCTGGATTAACTGAAATTTTGGTAGCGTGGCGGCTGAGCAGCTGGCTAACAGAGCGTTACAAATAATCTATTCTGGAGGTTGTAGGGTCCCGGTGCTTGGCCCAAAAACAGAAACCAGTCAGGACTTAAGGCTCACGCGTTCTGTCTTGAAACAGTGCTAAAGGATTTTTAATAATTCACATACATTTGTATATCTGACTCCTTAATGGATTTAAAAGGTTTTATCTTTACCATTATTCTTGGTCATGGCCAAATAAATTAGCATGTTAATTATTAATGATAATATTAACTTTTAACCCACTCAGTGACCTTTAAATTTACTCACACTTGATGTTAATATTCTTAGTAACCCTTAAAAGTGTTTCAGTAAATGACCGAAAAAGGTTCAAACATTTATTATCATTGATGTGTATAAACAATGCATTACATTATACAGCCTATAAAATATGAACCAAGAATAAGGAGTTATTGTCCACACTTAATTTGGAATTCTTCATTCTAAAAAAGGCATTACATTTTAAGTCCAAGTTTACTACATGATAAGAGACCTTTAGAGCTCTTCCTTCATGGGCCGATTTCAGAGACAAAAGGGCCAGGATTTGAGTCTGCTATCTACTTTTGAAAGCTTCTTCAGACCAATTTCCTCCCAGAGAGGTGTGACTTAATTAGGAATGCGAATCAGGAGAGCATTAGCCAAAGCTGTTGAGAGTGTTAAAGTTTCTAGTTTTGGCATCTAGAATCATTGCACTAAACCTTGTAATATATTTCAAACAATATTAAACATAAACTGGTTAACCAAACATTCTTGTATAAACATGTTTAAACCAGCAAGAGATGTGGGGGGCTGTAGGCTCCTTGATGCTGGAGAGAAGGGGTTAGGAGAAAGCTTTAGCAATGTTCCTTAGGTGAAAGAAGGCGGTTTTGGTAACATAAGAGATAAGGATCTTAAACATCAGCTTACTATCTATAATAACACCAAGATTTTTAACTGTAGTGGAGAAATGAACAGTGTGTCAATCAATGTCCCGTATTAAATAATTACAGGAAGTCTAACCCATTTCACATGCCACACTTAAGATTTCTCACATATAAATACTGTTTTATGATGCTAAGTCAAAGCCCACTAAGGAATAGCGTTATATTTTAATGATATACAAGTGCTGGGAATACACTAAAACAACACTTCAAAGTACAATTCTATGTACTCATAATTTGCCCTAAATGTACTATGTAAAACAAGCTTCTAATGTGCAAACATACAGATGTCAGCAGAGAGATCTGTTGCAATAATCAATATACACAAAAAACGGCGCTAGTGCTCTCTGAAACATCTCATTAACAACAATTAATGGAGCAAAATTAGAGTTATTGAATTTTTTTTTTTTTTAAGTATTGGATCGGGACTCTGTATCGGGAGGACTGCTGATCAGGACATCTCTACTCTGATTAACTACTCCCACAGATTTTATCAGACCATCTCAGTTGTGGTCTGGTGGATAAGGAGATCAACTTGTGTTTGGAAAGTCGCCGGTTCGATCCTCCGAGTTTAAGATGCTGTGAGTGATGAAACACTTGCTCTTCCATTCTTTAACAAAGACAGCTGCGCCCTAGAGCAAGGCACCAGTTTCCCGCCATGGCTGCCCACTGCTCCGGGTGAGTACTCACGGTGTGTTTGTTCACTACTGTGTGTGTACACTGGATGGGTTAAATGCAGAGCACAAATTCTGGGTACGGGTCACTCTCATATCTGGCCAACTGGTCACTTTTACTTCACTTTCAAACTCTGTCAGTGTCATTCCACGTTAAAAAAAACTTTTTTTGGCTATGATAGGTCAACAAATGTCCCATTTGTCCAATCTCTAAATTTTTCCAATTTGAAACAGAAAGTTGTTATAAGTCAGGCATACAATGGGCTCAAATGTTATCTCATCATAGTTCAAGTCTGAACACATTCACATGACAACGAACATCATCAGTCATCAATCGATGTCGACGAACAACTGACAACTTAACGCAACGCAAAAGTAGAGTCTATTTCTTTTGTGTGTGTGTGTGTGTGTGTGTGTACGCGCGTGTGTGTGCGTGTGTGTGTGTGTGTGTGTGTGTTTTAATAACACTTGTATATGCTCCTACAATCATAAAGAATACTTCTGATCTCTTCCACTTGTGTCTCCCTTTCAGCTGCCACTGGTTACCATTCTAAGGCCAGATTTCAAGTTGTGCACACCTATTTGTCAACAAAGAATTAATCGCTGTGCGCTCTGTCCTGTGCTGTCTATGCTCTGATCAATATTGGCTTGATAACAATGCCAACTTCTAGAAAACCATAAAACAACACAGACGCTAACGGAAGACAGGCTCTCTTTACACGCTAATGGAAGACAGGCTCTCTTTACCATCTCAAATCGTATAAATATAATTACTTACATACATTTGCTGCTGTAGATGCACTGTCTCTAAACTGATCAATATCACACTGTGGTGTGAAGACAATGATAACTTTTATCTAATTAAAACTTTTGTAACAGCGGAACCTTAGCAAAGGGCAATTCATAGGCTTGACGCAGAAGTATAGATCAAGCTTAAGAGTGCAACAGCTTGTTTTGATCAACAGCTGAACTGTGATTTAAAAAAATAAAAGCTCAAACTTCACACAACTAAAAGCTTTAATAAAGTATTGGATTTATTTTGCATTCTCACCCAAGGATTTTTGCACAGTCATCATAGTACTTCATCGAGTTCTTGACGAAGCTGAAGCCATTCACATCACAGACGTACGACTGGCCGTTGGCACGGAGCAGGTCGAATCCACACACAGTTTGCTGAGCAAAGAAATTGCAGCGTCAGAAATTATGTACGAGGAAACAAGCTTTTATGTTGCAACGAATCGAAGATGCAAAAACTAGAGTACTGGATTGACTTGATTCTAGCCTTTTAGACATCTAAAATACACCAGAGTGCCTGTCATAGTTCTGCTGATGACGCTCATATCTGCTTGGCCTGTCTCCAAACAACTCCAACACTGTAAATGCCTTGAGGAGAGCTGGATAGACACAAACTTTGTCTCTTTGTTCTAGACGAAGGTGGTCGCATCTGTCTCTCTTTCCCCGTATCTCTCCTGCTGCCTCCCTCTGTTTAATGTCAAGTGTCTAGTGTCTGAGACTCTCCTTGCCCTGCTCTCTAAACTCTAACGAGTAACTATGAATCTGATCAGCTAGTCTCTGAATGCAATTGACGCCATCTTCTCAATGAGAAACTTGGGGCTGTGGGAACCCTCCTACCTTGAGGGAACGTTTGTAGCTGGCTACATGATGGACGGATGGGAGAAGTGGCGATTCGTGTGCCTGGCCGCTCTGTCCCTGGAAGACATTGAGGAGATCTACTTATTTGGAGCTATGATCACAGGGTTTCTGCTGATGGGATTATGTGGAACCCTGGGGTATCAGTGACTGTTAAAAGCGGTCAGGGTAGCTAAAAATCCCACCAAGCTGACCGGCTGAATTTAAACGGCGGTAGGCAGAGCCACCAGTAATCAGACAATTGGTTTATACCACAAGATGGGTGAGAACCGAAGGACACTGGCGGCCGTTCAGCAGATTTTGACCAAAATGGAGGCCAATGATGATCATTACGGACATTAGAGGTCTGTAAAATTGACAGATCTCGACCCAAATTGAAATTCAACCTTCTTTCGGCTACCACTTCTTCAGGATAGCCTTGGCTAAGGCTGATGTTGGAGCCAAAACAACTTTTCTCCGAAGAGAAAGAGATTACTAGAAGCTCTAAACTATCACACTATCACCTTCTGTGCTTTCACCCAAGTCTGAGCAGGCGGGGTTCATTGAAAGCGCTCTCATAGTGCTGTTCTGGAGGTCTCCTGATTGTGACTGAATCTATCTCCTACTTTGCTTTGATCACTATGTTGCATGTAACAGTGTAGTGACCAATAAAAGTCTTATTCAATTCAATCAATCATTTCATTCATTAAATAAAGAGAAAACTGAAGTCATTGCTTTTGGGAACAAGCTGAAGTTTGAAAGGTGAACAGACACCTGAGCTCTGAGGGTAGAGGAACTAAACATCAGGTGAAAAACGTTACAGTGATTCTTGATTCTGATCTGAGCTTCATCCGAAAAGATCATTACAAACAGCAATAACTAAATCTGCTTATTATCATCTCGAGGATCAGATGCTTTGACTCCAGTCAGGATCTAGAAAAACTAGTCCATGTTTTGATCAGCAGCAGGCTGGAGTATGGTAATGGTCTCTTAACTGGTGTCCTCAAAAATACCATGAGGCAGCTGTAAGAGATGCTGCGTCCCCTGCATATTACTTGGACACTTTACAGGGAAACCTAGAATCCTTTTGATCTCTGCGAACCTTCCCTTAGTAAAAACAAATGTGACCATCGCTCAGGTCCCATTTTAAACACGTCAAAACGAAATTACCCTCGCGGACTAAGAGAGGTCAGAAGAGATAACCTTATCCCGAGTTCCGCAGGAGAAGTGTCATCTGCTAATTTCCAGGACCGTGTGAAGGGGGCCGACCCCTGGTTGACCGCAGGACCAAATGACTATGGATCCCCCCCCCCCACACGTAGGTTTAATCTTACGCCACAACACAAAACTGCTCTTCTTAACGTACAGAGAAAAGGGGACAAATCTGTTTACGTGTACACGTCCATATCCCGAATTAATGGTCACAGTATGTCTTAATCTGCTTTGTGTACACTGAGAATTTGTATCGTGTTTAACCAGTTAGTAAAACGAATGAATGGATGGATGAATGGCATTTTCAGTAGCTGAACTCCAGTATTTGGTCTCGTTCAAGTCCAAATCACGTTCCTGAAATGATTTCATTGTGTAGAAAGTTATCCGGTACTTTCTTGATTAGATATGACTTCGTCTATTAATGAATGCAAATTAAGAGCGAACTCCTCTGCAGCCAGAGCCCAGAGTCACGCTGGATCGTGACGTCACCACGGCTCCGATTTCAGGAGTGCTCTCATTGGCTAAGCTGGAGAGAGACCCGCCTCATGGTTCAAAACAGGGCGCGCTCTCTCCGAACAGTTCTGCGTTCTGTTCTTCTCTCTCTGATTTCCTGCTCTTCCTAAGAACTCTCTTCTGAACTTTCTTCTGAACTATCTACAGTCTTTTCTCCCTCATCCTTTTGGCGCTGTTTGAACAAGGGAAAACCACGGCTATCACCAACACAGAGTCGTGACTTCAGAATACACGGACTTTGAATTCAAGCAAAACTTTTAAGGACTCTCCGAAGCCGAAGCAAATCTTCACAGCTGTTATCCCGGAATCCTCTCGTTCTGCTCCACGGAGCCAACTCTTGGATTCCCCTACCCCGGCACCGAATATTACTCGTCAACATCAGCCACCGAGCCTCGCGAGGAACCGCAGCTATTCCCTGAACCTCCGAAAACGGTAGCAAGTGATAATTAATTATCTTTTGGTGAGGGTAATGATTTCAGAACGAACTCTTGGAAACTGTTTAACATAATTCACTCACTCACTCACTCACTCTCTCCCTCTCTCTCTCAACCATCTCTCACTCTCTCTCTCACTCAACC
Source organism: Danionella dracula (assembly GCA_900490495.1). Classification (NCBI taxonomy): domain Eukaryota; kingdom Metazoa; phylum Chordata; class Actinopteri; order Cypriniformes; family Danionidae; genus Danionella; species Danionella dracula. Next base: position 19,698,858 of record UELW01000334.1, read on the forward strand.
ATCTCTCTCTCTCTCTCAACCATCTCTCTCTCTCTCTCTCTCTCTCAACCATCTCTCTCAACCATCTCTCTCTCAACCATCTCTCTCTCTCTCAACCATCTCTCTCTCTCTCTCTCTCAACCATCTCTCTCTCTCTCTCTCTCAACCATCTCTCTCTCTCTCTCTCAACCATCTCAAACCGCCTGCGATACTCAACCACCCATCTCAACCAGCGCTCGCGCGCGACTAACAGCGCGCGCGCGCGGCAAACCCACATACCACGCTCTCTCGCTCGCACTCGAAAAACAAACATCTCTCTCGCACGCACCATCTCTCTCTCTCTCACTCAACCATCTCTCTCTCTCTCTCTCTCAACCATCTCTCTCTCTCTCTCTCTCACTCAACCATCTCTCTCTCTCTCTCTCTCTCTTACTCACCATTTTCTCTCCTCTCACTCAACCACTTCTATCCCTCTCACACTCACTAACTCTTCTCTCTCACTCACTCAACCATCTCTTGATCATGTTTTGATCAAGCCCCCAACAGGTAACGAGCTAATTTGTTCATATGACAGATTGCTTATTATCGTTTATTAATTATTGTGTAAAAATTTTGTTACACAGATGACCAAAACTACAAAGTCAGAAAACATAACGCCAGTCCTAACTTCTCTACACTGGCTGACAGTGACTTCTCACAGCAAGAAGGTCGCAGGTTCGAGTCTCGCCTGGGTCGGTTGGCATTTCTGTGTGGAGTTCTCATGTTCTCCCCGTGATCGCGTGGGTTTTCTCCGGGTGCTCCGGTCATATAAGTGAATTGCGAAAAAACAATTGTCCATAGTATATGAATGTGAATGAGTATGTGAATGTTTCCCAGCTATGGGTTGCGGCTGGAAGGACATCCACTGCATAAACATATGCCAGAGAGTTAGCGGTTCATTCCGCTGTGGCGACCCCGAAAGGGATTACGTTCAAACTCCGACAGGGAGAGACTGTTTTCAGTTACTATGCTGCCCAAAGCTGAACCAGCTTTCAGTAAAGATAGGAACTAAAACTTTAGTTAATTTTTAAATATAGTCTAAAAACCCACTTATTTAAATAATCGTTTTCTGACACTGCTGAACACTGCTGTCTCTTATGAACTTCTGTGTCTTATCCCTGATCTGTTTTTATTCATCTGTAAAAAACTTTGAATTGCCAATGTGTACGAAAATGTGCTATACAAACCAGATGTAAACATTAACACATATGAGATAATTACAAACAGGACAAATGTAACTGTAAATAAAAGAATGCAGAAACCGATAAAGTAGGTTCATGGATCGGTCTGTCTGAAAACTCATTTCTGACTGGCTGGCAGGTGTTCATTGATTTCAAATAATTGCATAGGTTGTCCAGGGCTGGGTTTCCTGATAACGTGAATCTTAGCTCTTGAGAGCAGTCTCTAAAGGTGCCTATACACTGAACGCAGGAGGCGCAAGTGATTTCAATGTCCAAAGTGCGTTTTAAACACCTGCCAGCCAATCAGAATTCTGTGTTCAGACAGACCGTGGCATGACGCCGATTCAATATTAGCTGATCAGTAGCACTAGACCACTCATTCCCTGATGAGCTCGACTTGGATTAAAGGACTATTTTAGTACATCATTTAACATTCATTCAATTTTCCAAATCAAGCTTTGCATAACAGATTTAAAATACCCTTTTTCACCTTGTTATTTACCTTAAATGCCAGGCAGACTTTCCAAGCAATGAGTTTCTCTCTAGCATTGAGGATGACCGGATACCGGACCTCTTTGCCCTCGCTGTCACGCTCCACCTTCCCATCCAGCGCAGGAGACTTCCGCGCCTCCGCATGAGCGTAGTCAGGACCAACAGTGTACACCTGATATCAGCAGAAACAGAGTCAGGGGCGATGCTATGCCTAAAGATTTCTTTTTTTTTTGAATGCCTTTATTACAGTTCACATAGGAGACAGGAATATTTGGGAGAGAGGTAAGGGTAAGAGTGGTAAAGAACTGGGGCCGCATTCGAACCCCGTCACCGAATGAAAATTTGCACCATATGTCAGTTTACCGACTGCTATGTTATCAGTGCTGATAAAACCAATAACATTTTTATTAGTATTTTTAAAAAGTATAAAAGAATTGCTCACATCTCTCCGATTAACATTGTTTCTGAAGAAAAGAAAGTAGAGACAGCGGTACCTTCACGTCTGTTCCATCCGTAGGCATGAACTCCTCATAAATGTAGGACCCAGTCTTTCTGACGTTACTCTCTGGAGAGTACACACTACTCCTGCTGCCAATCTAGAACACAAGAACAGAGACCGGAACCTCACTCAAACCCCACAATACCAAAGTCTTCAAAGCTAGTTCATATAAAACTGAAAGAAAGTCCCTTGAGTAGTTTAGCAGTAGAATTCATGCATCCTGAACACACTAAAGTGGTTCACACCTTGCGAAAAAGTCGCTGGCTACCCCCTCCTGCAGACGTCGGGTAGTAGATGTAGACATTGTGGTCCTCAGCGCTCACCGGCTTCTCCACAAAGGGCTTCTGGAAAACCTCCCCATTCACCTCCACATGATCCTCTCCCTCCACCAGACTGCATTCTACAAAAAGTACACCACAGCTTTTCACATTTAATTGTAACAAAACCGTTTTTGCATAATAAACAAAATGCTTCAAAAATATTGTTTGAAACCCTAACCATCAATTTTATGTTTTTACCATTTCAAAGGTTTTCTCAAACTATGGCAACCCTAACCATGTCTTTGACAAAGTTGGGCATTTAAGAGCATTTTTTCAAACTCTGGCAACACTAACTATTATTTTTACATTTCTTAAAATTTAGGAGCATAGGACCCTTAACATCACATTTACATATTTTAACTCTTATGATTGTTGTGTCAATATCTGGCAAACCTAACAATCAATTTCATGATTTTGAGAATTCATAAGTGTTCGTGAGTGTTATCTCAAACTCTAACCATCACTTTCACCATTTTGAGAGTATATTAGTCTTTTCTCAAACTACAGTGATGCCATATTTCTCAATCAAAAGGTAATCCATAGACTTGACACACAAGAATACACTGACCTTAACAGAAGACAGACTACTGTTTAATAAGTGATTGCTAGAATAAACACCCAAGATTCATGAGGAGTCTACAATTGTTACCTTACAGGACTATTATGTCAACTTTCATCTTGGTTCAGTCATTTCTTTTAACTCCACCACCAAGGACAGAATATCCAAATAAAATGTATTCATGTAAAAGTACTTGTGAAAATATTATTCATTCATTCATTCATTCATCTTCATGTCGGCTTTATTCCCTTTCGGGGTCACCACAGCGGAATGAACCGGCAACTCCTCTGGCAGATGTTTTACGCAGCAGATGCCCTTCCAGCCGCAACCCATCGCTGGGAAACATTCCCACACACTCACTTTAACACTAATCGTTCTTAATCAATTCACTTATACTGCATGTCTTTGGACTTGTGTGGAAACCGGAGCACCCGGAGAAAACCCACGCAATCACGAGGAGAACATACAAACTCCACACAGAAATGCCAAACGACCCAGCCGAAGCTGGAACCAGCAACTTTCTTGCTGTGAGACGATCGTGCTACCCACTGTGCCACCGTGACGCCGTGAAAATATTAACCAGCGTAAATATTAAATAGAGTAAAATTAACTCTCGAATTATTTACTTGAGTAAGAGTAAAAAAGCATATACACAAAAGGTACTCAAGTACTTAGTTACTAGTTCCTTCTATTACACAGTATTTCCAATAGATTACTTTGCTTTTTTCATAAGGGGAAATTAATGTAGAGTCGGTTGCAATCTATAATCAACCCTTCATTAAAAGGTGATACACGTAACAAAAGAAAAAGACATTTGCTTCTCTACAATCACATTTTACAGAACACGTGCACTGCAAAATCCACAGATATCCACATCTGTGCAGGCGTCCTCTGTCTGCATGAATGATGTCTGTGTGTGCATGACATCAGCGCACTACTTTCTGCAGCAAAGATGCTCTCCATCTGCCTCAATCGACTCGAGAAGCATCAGCCTCTCACGAGACTCGCTAACATCCAAAATAGATTCATTTAGATTAATTAACATGATATTAGTAATAGAACACAGCTAAAATGTAACTAAGTAAAAGTACAGATATTTCACAAAAGAATCACTCTCGCAAAAGTACAAATTTTTAAAAAGTACTCAAAAAGTACTAGTTATTCTGAAAATGTACTAAAAAAAACGTTATTACCCACCTCTGGAAACTGCACCCAATTTTATTCCACATTCAATCTGCTTTTTTTATAATATCGATGAATTTAAATCTCTTTTCAAAACTCACCTGAATGCAATCCCTCTGATTTGCTCTGCTGGCCTCTATGTTTCATGCATTTACCCGCTCTATCTGTCTCTCATATAACTTGCTTTGTGTACCATGCCGAAATTGATCTCATTTATTGTTCCACAAACTTTCTAAAGCTTCCTTGAGCTCTGGAAAAGAGCTATATAAATAAACCACGCTATAATCATTATTTTCAAAAACAAATGTTTAAACACATACATATGGTGTGTAATGCTTGCTTCAGAGCAGTATTTCTTCTTTAAACCACCTGCATGGGTGTTGAAAACAAACACAGCAGATCCATAACCTTCAGGAGCTGTCCCTGGAGTGGATAAACAAACCTAGATACTAACAAATAGTACAGGCTGAGATGAACAGAGAATACAACAACATACGTGACAATCACCAGATAAGATATACTCCTATTAATCCACAAAGAAATCCAGAACGTGGTTTATTATCTGGAGCTATTATCTGCTAGCTGGCACCAGCCTTACTATGCGTAGTCCAAACTAGGTCAGGGTGTGATTTGCAAGAGTTAACAAACCTTCTGGATGAGCGGGATCTCTGTTCAGAACCGCAAAACGAGGGAGTTGAATTCCTTCGGCCTTCAAGATCCGATAAACCTCCCTCCTGAATGTAAAGCCAGCAAAGCGATTTAAATACTATGGCCAACTTGGATATCATCTTCAAAGTAATCAGAGGTTTATTTTGACCACCCGTAGTTCCCTACGTACAACTTGATTGTTTTTAAATCAGAGGTTAATTCGATCACCCATAGCTCTCTACAAACAACTTGATAACTTGTTGATGTTTTTCTAGAGTTTGCACTAAAGTTGGATTGTTGTGAAAAATTAATCTTGATCATGAGCTGGTCTCAGATGTGTATTATAATTGTCCAGAGGATTCACAGTATGCAGCAGCATACGGATACAGAAAATGGACTTTTTAAATTCCAATTATCTGTGCGAAATCACTCACGATGAAAGGATAAAAAAAAATGTTATTATTACTAGACTGTTAGCTTCTCAATATCCTTAATTCTCAGTATTCCTGAATTTATATTTACTGAATTTTATTTACTTTTTTATTTTAGTTAATTCAAACTCTAGACTTATGTAATTACTTTATTCAATTATAGTTATAAAAGAGAATGTTTGAGTTTGTAAATCGATGACAGTAAACAGGGAATATTTTTAATAGACACAAATTCTGACCTCTTTTTTTATTGCAATCGATATCAAACGTATTAAATGTCTTTGTTTTGTTTTCTGATTGTGGGTTAAGGAATCGCTGATAAAAATGACCTTCATCTCTGTTCAATGAGCCTGCGTGCACTCAAACTCACAGGCAAAGAACACAACCTTTGCATTTTAAAGTCTGGATCTTTAAAACAGCATGTTTCTTTTGTTTTTTTTATTAAACCTACATTTTTGTCATTTTAATTAGTTTTGATTCATTTATCTGCAGTTTGAGTTTTAATTTTGAATAAATGTATCTTTCTGTTTTAGCAAATTAACTGATTGACTTTAATCACAAATGATTCTACCATTCTTATTCTGATAAAACAGAATTAGGTTCTGAAGCACTTTACAGTTCAGTTTATTAACTATTACACTGTTAAATGTCTGTAATAAACAAACATGTCTATGCCCTATCACAGAACCAAATCATAGTTATCAAGTAAATCTTAAGCCTTATGCTATTCTTTTCTTTTTTTTGTGTCCAATTTAAACGAGATTTGTCTTTGTTTAATGTTCACTTCCAATCAAGTTTAATAATTGTCTCACAAGACGAGCATCTGGGACTTTATTGCAAGAACGTCTCTTGTGTTTTCTGTTGCCATCGTAAACAAGATGATAGGGTCTCTGACAGAAAAGGCCTTTCTTTATCTTCATTTTTGGTTTGTGCTCTTGTGCTTTGGATCTGGAATTCCATCTACTTTCTATTCTTGATCTCCACTTAACACTACCTTGAAACGTGTGTTCAGCTGGATCAGCACCAAATTAAATCGCAAGGACTCCTCCCTTGTTCAATAACAAGTCCAGGAGCGGTACATGATTTTGGTGTAAATCTTCAAAACCTGAATATTCTTTATAAGTTACCCAAAGCCAGTCAGCAAACATTTCAAATGGTTCATTGTTTTCTTGTTCTACTTCGAGAATCTTTGCCCAATTTGTCTGCGCTGGTCCTCTGAGGTCTGATAATACCTTTTTGAGACGGAGAAGTATTGTTTCATTACTCTCGTCCTCTCTGTGTGTTATGATGCTGCCGGACCTCATTTCAGGGGTTGGCTGAAAGAACACTTGGCTCTGGTAACCGTTCATTGTAGCATGTGTGTAAGCAATTCTTTTGTTTTCATGAACCGTTTCTGAAAGCACTTCCCGATGTAGTCTCTGAAACGGTTCACGCAGTCTAGCGGAGATATGGGCGGGACATGTGTATCAAAAGAGGGATCTGATGTTTGATCGAAATTTGGGCAGACGACAGCATCCAGTCTCTCAGCTCGACAGGATGCACAAAAACTGTAAGGCAAGTAACTTATTATGTACAGACAATCGTATATATTTCAGCGAACAGTCACAGACTGTTGACTTGTGTTTTCTTCTTCAACAGTCCACGTGTTTCCAGATTGAGGATTCATTGAGGAAGGGGAGCAAATGTTGTTGGTAATGGAACATTCTAGACGTTCCCAATCTAATAGGCCCCCCCCAAGTGCCCCTTTTGTACTCATTTAACAGATCAGTTAGGTTGATGCCTCAGTTGAGTTTGGTTAGACCTACATTTTGGGCCTATCATTAAAGTGATCATTTTGTTTACTTGAAATCTTTTATGTTAACAAAAATAAAACTTATATTTTCTTTGGAAAACTGCCCTTCACAAACACACATCCCAAATTAACATCAACATTTAAATTCTACCATAAAATTATATAATTGTGTGAATTAAAAACCCCAAAATGGTCCACCAACCCTGTCAAAGTAACAATAATGAGAACACCACAAATTGTTTCAATTCTAAATGTAAAGAAAAAAGGTTAAAGAACAATAAAGTAAGTATATTTGCTGTTTAAACCACTTGTTTCTTAGCTAAAGCCTCAAGTATTTTAACATGGCCAATGGGTCCCTCAGACCCACAAACACTGTCTGAAATTGTTAACTGTTAAATATATTTCGAGTGAAAATAAGAAGAGAAAGATGATGCGCACCTGTCCTGAATACTGTACTGAAGATACAGATCGTTGATGACGAATGGGTTCCTCAGCTTCTCATAAGCCACAGCCTTGTCGAGTGGGAATCCTTTAAAAACAAAAAACAAACAAACCTGAAGTAACAGAACTGATTCAACAGAGTTCACTAGACAAGTGAAGAAAACCTTAGCTAGTGTAATTAACTCATCTTCCTCACAGATCTAATAATAGTTATCTGTTTGACGTGTTATAAACACAGTAAACACAAATGTGAAAATAATTAAAACAAATAAAAGTATGTTTAAAAATAACTTAAAATTAACCAGATGGTAGTCTGATTTCGAGAGCCAAAATTACTTAGAAAGAGGAAGAAGATGTAATAGAAATCTAATCACTATTTAACCAGACGTGACCTTATTGAGATTCTTTTAATCAGTACTTCGCGGAACGTTCTGATGAAGATGACATTACGATCAGCATCCAAAAAAGATTGTACAAGTATTGAAATTAAGAGTAAAAGCATTTAGCAGGGCAGGCTGCGCTCTAAAGCAGGGGTCACCAAACTGGGGCAACCAGGTTGCCCTTAAAAATCACATGAGTCACCCTGTTCTTTAAAAAAAAATCACCATAGCGTGACAAAGCAGTGATCTATATACATTTTTATTATATCCTCTATTAAACAAACTTGGACTTGTATAAATTTGAAAATGACCATATAAACAAAGCTATAAAAATGTTTCATATTAGATTAGAGCAAGCTGATATCCACGGAAACCAGGATATTTAGTGAAGGTGAAGAGACGATTTAACCACAAAAACATGACAGAAAGATAAGTTTTTTAACAGCAGAAAAAGCTTGAGGGTTAAAAGGAAGATTTTAGCTAACAGCTGTTTTTTTTACATGAGCACAAGATCATTGAAGAACTTACCAAAAAAAAAAACGAAGCATCGTTTGGAGCTGCGCATTTCTTGATTAAGTGAAGCCATTTTCAGACTTTAAAATTTGGATTGTGTTAAATGTGTTTATTAAATATAAAACATAATCAGTTTTGTTAAAATGCTGTAGATTTGTGATAATTTCAGTAAAATCCTTAAGTTCATTTGTTTATGTTATTTAATTGATCATCTGCACAAACATGGTGAAACATAGGCCTTTTTTTGTTCAAAAATGGTTTAAAATGGTTGAAATGATGTAAATGTAAATACAATTATATATAGATATAGGGAAATAAACTGTTGTATATTGAGCTTCGTTTGTTTTCTATATTCTATCCATAATAGCTGACAACTATTGTGAGAAACATGAATAAGTTTAGAGTCTTCACATAGATGAACATCACTACTTATAAATAATAAATTATTTTGTATTATTTATTTATTTTTAAATAGTAAAATATAGTTTTTTCCAAAGTGTGTATGAAACTGACCCCTGATCTAAAGTAGTGTGGTACCTTGAGAAACGAAAGGCTTCACGCTAGAGAATTTTCAAGACACAAAAGGCCATAAAAATAATATTTTGTTTCATGATACGAAAAAAATTCAAGATCGGAAAAACACGCATGAGGAATACATACAAATATTTTCGTGTTTCTTTTTGGGCAAAGATCATTTTTATGGTCATGGCTCTCACTCCGCTACCACCTCTTCCAACCACATCGCCTCACTCGAAAGGTAAGGGTTATTTTTCTCATGTATTTTATTCTGTTTCCATTGTTTTATTATTATTAATTAGATTCATAATGTGTACTTTTAGGATTAAAAAAATCCTACTCTACTTTTCTCTGGTTTTCCTTGTTTTTTTATTTTTTGTGTTGTTTCTGTGTGGCTTAGAACAGGTTAGGGCTTTAACATGTAAACCTTGCATCAACATACAAACAATTCAGCATACGAAGGCCACCACGGAATGGATTAAATTTGTATCTTGAGACATCACTGTACATAAAAATACAGAAAATCTTACATCCTCAATTAATGTTTTCCTCTCAAAAAACTGCATGCAGAAAAGCCAGCCTGTTTGTTTTCCCCACAGCAATGGAAGAGGCAGCCACAGACCTTTGGAATGGAAAGAGATGAGGCAATTGCAGAGAGGCCAGTTCTCCACTGGCTCATTAAGGATGACTTCCTCTTCAAACGTCACCACTGTGATGTACTTGAACAGACAGAGCCTCTCAAGGATATCCTTCATGGGTTTGGACTTGGACTTCTTGGACATGGCACAGATGCCCACCACGATCTGCCTCTCGGGGGGCTGCAGATGTGAACACGTGTGAAACTTCTGAACAAGCCTTTAGGATATCATCCAAAACATCTCAAGCAAATGCCAAACACAGTGTTTTTATCTCCAGGGTTTATTCTTATATTCTGTTCATCTGTCATCTTTGATATCTGTAGATACTTTCGGTTACTAAGGCTGGGAAATATGGCCAAAAAATATATATTGCTTTTTTTTTTATCAGCCGATATTGACAATTGTCATGATATTGTCAGATTTTTATTCCTGATACAAATATAAGGATGGAGTGATTGTTGTACTAATGATCATCAAGTGACGTTTAATTACAAAAACATCTTTATTACCAAAACAAGGCAAACATTTTGTTTTATAATCAAAATCATTACAATTCAACATTTTTAAAAAAGGTATTCAATAAAAACAAAATTAGAACAAATATCAGAAAATTAAATGTCTGTTAAATTATTTATTAGAGGTATTGATATTCATTAAGACTCATAAATTGAAACGTATTAAACAATATTTTTATTTGTCATCTTAATTTTTTTTCCACTTTCAGCTTAACTTTACGCTCTCTCTTCTCCTGTTTGGAAACAAAACTGTTAATTTTAACCCTAATCAAACACTGACACAAAACTGCTTTTCTACCGCTTTGGAGCACGTTTTAAAAGTCTTTTAAAAGAGGTTTATTTATGTGCAAGTTTAACACAACAGAAGCATCTTCTATTGAGCTCAGAGAAAACAGAAGAGAGAGAGAGAGAGAGAGAGAACAGCTGTAACTTAAAGAATTACTTTAATAAATAAAATGAATGAAATTAATATTTACTGAATTTCAATAACTCTAATAATAATAATAATGTAATAAATAATAATAATTACTCAATGGCTGACATTTGAGCTATTTTTACAGGATGTGAATACCTTTTCATAACAATTTATTAACTGTCTCCAAACAAGATTATTTATTTTTATTGTAATGACTGATTATGCAAACAAAATGTTTACCTTGTTTAGGTAATAAAAAATACTTGTAAACCTCAGTTAATGATCAGGTTTGTATAGCTTTTATTTAAGAGCAAAAACATTTATACCTGAAATTACTATATGGGGATAATTATCGAAATTGACTGATATGAATAAAAAAATATTGTTATGTATTATTTGGCCATATCTCCCAGCCCTACTGAGCATTTATTTTTAACAGAGGAAATTAGATTATCGTTTGTTTTTAATAGTATTTTATTAGCAGAGCCATCGAGAACATCACTGAGGCTGCAGAGAAAGCATCAAGATGGCCCTGGATCCGGAGAGACAGTCCTTGAGGTCATGCTAGCGCCACCTTAACATGTTTCATCCATCGAAACACACCACTGTCTGATCAACTGTGGTGGGGTCATCTGGCAGAGGGTGTATGATGTTGAAAGACCCGAAACACCAGATAACATCACTGACGATGTGTTAGGGGCATAATAAGGATGTATTAAAAGCTATGCTGTAATATTTGGATACTGACTAGCAATAACTATGTTTTAAAAAGATAACTATGTTTTTCCTCAGATTATAATCATACAACCAATATAAAGAATCGTTGCATCCCCATAATCATCCTTTATGAGACTGCGGTGCAAGACAGTGAATAATCCAGAGCAAGTGCGATGTGATATCACACTCTTCCTCTGGAGAGGCTCACAACAGTAGCTCACCGAATCATATTCCGAGTCATCTTCGTCCTCTTCTTCCACGTTCTCATATAGGCAGTCATAGCCGAGGACTTTCCCTGGGTCGAGCAGCTCGTCTCCATCACCTTCATCCGCTCCGACGAAGAAGTGAGGGTGATCTAAATCCTCGTGCACAGACATGTTCACTCTCACACAGTGTCCCAGCAGAAGTTACACTGAAGGTTAGACCTGGAAACATGCAGCCCCGCAGCCGTCGTCCTGCTCCTGGCATGCACTCATCATCTCTCTTTAACAGAACACAGAGCAGCACTTTAGGGTGGGCTTTACATTTTTCTGACAAAACCTTTACCTATTTGTTCTTTCACAAGTAGAATTACATCTTTAGAGACTAGAAGTCATGAGATATGTCACCGTGCCTCGCCATAAAAAAAAAATCAAAGGAGCTTGACACACAGCCATCAAAACCATACCAATTAATTTTTATGCAAATGCTTTTCAGGAAATGAGAGAACTTATGTGAAGTAGCTCTTCCTTAAGAGCTTTATTTGAAATATTGGTTTGTACACTGAAGCTATCTTGTAATACATTATCCTTAAAGGTGCCCTATCCTGTAATCTCAACTTTTCAGACATTTCTTGCATATGTTAGTGTCAAAAACATTCCTCGAGTCATATTCAGATTGGTTTGTGTATGTTTGTGTAATCCTATTTACCATTTCTGGGACCTCAAAATGACTCATGATGTACACTGCTTATTTAGGGGAGCACAACCATTTAAGAAGATTCCAAGAGATTTTTTTTTTATAAATACTGCCTTCTACAGGTTATTAAAGGTGCAGAGAGAGTCTAGGGGTCAAATACTTATTATTAATGATTTAAAAGAAGCATGATATGGCATCTTTAAAGAAAAACGCTAGAAAAGGCTGCTGCGCCACATAACTTGTTCTTTCACATTCTCTGATTTAATATTAATCATAGATTTTATTTCAGGCGCTATTCAGGGATCTCAAGGCTAAACTATGTTTTCAGGTGTTCATATTGAAGTATGTGTTTCTTAAAAAAAAAAAAAAAACACAACCAAAAAAAACCTAAATTTTATGTTTTCAAAACATTGTGAAGACCAGACCTTACAGACCCTCAATTCAAGTCCATGAGGGAGCATCAACGCCGTATTTTGGGAATATTGAAATCCTCCAAAGTTAAGCATTAAAGCTGAGTTTCCACAAGGCTCAAAACAGAGGACATTCAAAGTTCACTTTTAACACAAAAAGTAGTGATTTAGAACTCGGAAAATAATAGAAAATAGATGTTTGGGTTCTCTTAGTCTTTTTCAGTTGCTAACATCCTGTTTTCTTTTTCTGGAACTCAAAACAACTCCATGACCGAACCACCACACAATGACCATAGCACTGGCCACCAACCAATCAGATGAAGAGTTAATGCAGCGCATCTCAGGGAAGAACGTATGCAGTAACTGATCTGGAGGTGAACCGTAGCAGAACCATGTTGATAAACAATGAAAATAGAGGGTTTTTGAATGTCCCAAACCAAAATTGTTGAATGAATGTATTAGTGTAAAATGGGTAGATTTTATGTGTGCAAACACGAAAAATGCAGCAGAGGGCATGGTGCAAGCATGACTGTGGGAGGAACATGAAGTACCCTACTCGTTTTGAAGAACACAACCATTTGAGATGATTTAAAGACATTGCTTAGGTCAAATACTGCCTTCTGAAGATTATTAATGGTGCAGTGAGAGTCTGTAGGGGTCAAATATTTTTTATAAAGTATTTTTAAAAGACATAATTACACACCTTTAAATAGACAGAACAGATAAAATTTACTAAATGTTTTTGCACTCTGTTCATAACAATTTTGTCTGAAATATTTGCATGATTAAAAACCAAATATAGCTCATTTTGTGTCAATCACACTGGATCTGAAATAATCGTCTGTTTCAAAAACAATCTGAACGAGTTTGATTGTTGTGTCTTCTGAAAGAGTTTTCAAAACAGTTCAGTGTCTCCTCATACAGGAAAGAAGTAGTGAACATAATAAAGGCATATATAATACACTTTACCATTTCATTACTTTGTATTGCAGTTACAATCCACAGATAATTAGAGTTTCCTATTATGATGAGCTGATTTATTTAAACTTTTAGTGCATATAGCATATAATTATTCTGTTCAGGAACAGTTAATAAAATCTTATTATGGAGTCTCTCTTCCGTCTTTCTCTCTCCCGTCTTTCTCTCTCTCATCCTCTCTATCTTTTTCTCTTTTTCTTTCCCTTCCGCTCACTCTTTCCCTACTTTTTCTCTTTCCTTCTCCCTTTCTTTCTCTTTCATATAGTGTATATTTATTCGTTTGTGCACTCTTCCATCTGAGAGTTTCAGTTCAGGATCAGGTAACAAAATCAGCCTCTAAAATCAATGAAATGCACCAAACCGTTGCCCTAATGACCTAAAATTAACTTTACATTTTAGGAGAAAATATTTAGTTTGTGTGTTTTTGTTTATATTTCTGCAACAAATCAAAGTAGGAAGGAAATAAATAAAAAACCGCAACGAAAATTCAAAACTTCATTGTGGACCTTGGATCTGCATAAATACAACATGAATCTAATCAAAATGTTCATATTTCAAAACTCTTATTTTGCATAAAAAGTGCCCTTTAGAATGTTTCATATCGTTGTAGTCAATGATTGAGTTTAATCACAATAATCACTTCTCTATAGATAAATAAAAGCTGAAAATGTACTGAAACAACATAGAAAATGAATGAAACATTTATTATAAGTTCTAAACATAAAATGCAAAATTAGGTCACATCGATGAGTCGTCTTACACATGTCTACCTAAAAGAAATGCAAAGAATCCGGTCAGTGACCCGAGGAATAAAGAGGCATAATCCCAGGACATCTGTTACTGACACCATCTGTCTGACAGTACACAACATACTCTTCACAACACAACCACTGTCTGATCCAGACAGAATGAACGCAGCAGGATACAAGACACAAATCTCAAAATAATCAGAGTGATCTTCAATCAACATTTCCATGTCAGTATTATGCTAATGCTCTGGCTACCAAAATTCGGCGACATTTGACTTAAAACATTAACCCCTGATGGATTTCTGCTGAACATAAAGTAGATACAGTTTTAATGTAAAACATGATTAAAGTTTACAGTAAAGCTCAAAATGATACGCACAAAAAGATTCACGTTCAATCAGTCAGCTTCCGGTGTGTCGTTAGGATGTTATTAAAAGCAAAAACAGGCTCTTACCTGCTTAACATGGTATCATGTCTGAGGGCTGCAGTGTTAGCTCTTCCCGCTGTGTGAAACACCACTGACTGAACGAGGAAGGCTAACTTTAGCAATAGCGTACATGCTAACTCCCCCAGCACCAAACATCACATCATATCACTGCTGCGCTCACGGACACGCGCGCGTATTAACGTGAATTATTTTTAATCGATTCAGTTAAAATATTTGAAATGATACATAGCACAGTGAGAAGTGTATAACGAATATTAACTGTTTGACGGTGTTAAAAGAGGTTAAGAACACGACAGTTGGATAGAAGTTGCGTCGAGGATGACGTAAACGGTGGGCGTGGATTTCCAACGGTTTTAACTTAGTTTTCAATTATTACGTTATTATAATTGTTAATAAACATAAGTTTATAAGAAGTATGTACTTATATAATTCATATTTTCCATTAAAATATTCATTAATAATAGTAGCACATATACTCGAGAAAGCCATTATTGCTACCATAAAATATTGTGTTCCCGTTTGATTAAAAATAAACTAAGATCAACTTAGGGTTATCACATTATTCTGCCGTTTTGTCTTATGTCATAAGAATACTTTCACTCTCCCTTCTGTCTCTCTCTCTCTCTCTCTCTCTCCTCTCTCTCTCTCTCTCTCTCTCTCTCTCTCTCTCTCTCTCATTTTAATTCGTCCAATGAACATAAAAGCATTCGGTTCCCTAATTAATTTATTTTTTCAATTTGTGATCAGACCTATTGAGCTCCGTGGGATCTTAATGCTGCCCTTGGTGTGATCTGGCATCCATGTTAGCTCTTACTTCAGAACAACATTACCCACCATAAATGCCAGATTAAAATAAACAGGCACAGATAGACATCTCTGTCTTTTTGCCAGGATCAACAGGAAGTGCTCTTCCCCTCTGATTTTGGATAAATAAAAAACTTGTTATTAGTCCATTCAAGATTAAACAAAACAATTCAGATGTATATTTCAAATGATGTTATATCTTTTTGGATGAAACTGCTGTCAAATTAAACTTTCATAATAAATAGTTAACCCCTCAAGACCCTTAATAGCCTTCAGAAGGTAGTATTTATCATAAACGATGTCTTTGAATCTCCTCAAATGGTTGTGCTCCACAAAATGAGCTGTGTACATCCTGTTCCTTCCACCATGCTTCCACCATGCCCCCTGTTGGGTTTTCCTTGTTGGCACACACAAAAACCCTGTTTCTTTTCATTGTTTATCAATGCGGCATTAGTGCTTTATCTGACTGGTTAGTGGGTGGTGCTATGGTTAATGGGTGTGGCTACAGCCATCGAGTCATTTTGAAATTCCAGAAAATAAAATTTGATTACACAAACATAAATGAACTAATCTGAATATGACTCAAGTCATGTTTTTGAATAAAACACCAAAAATTGCAAGACATTTTCTGGAAAGTTTATATTATACTGCACCTTTAAATAAAAATAGGTGGCTAGAAGGTGAACTGATGGTAATGCTAAACCAGAAATGCAAGCTTCTGCGATTCACACGCTAAACATAAACAGGGCGTCTGAAGGCATGAACTGAGAAGCAGAGCTGAAAACACAGGTTTATGTATATAGAAACAGCAGACACAGGTGAAACTGAGTTCACACTGGGTTTGTCATTTTGTGATTATTTTTGATATCTTATGATCCCAACAAAAAAATGTTTGTTATGTTGTGATCATGACTTAAATATCTGATGATCACGACAAATGACTTTTATTATGTCAAGATCTTGACTTAATTATCTTTCGATCATGACAAAACAACATTTGTTATGTTGCGATCATGACTTAATTATTTTGTGATCAAAACGTAATGTTACTTGCCAATCTGACCCTCTGATGGTCATGTGATTACGCCATTCCGCATAAACTGGACCCGACCGTGATACTCTTCCTGTTGTGACGCTGGAGCCGTACTCACCCCCTAGGCAACCAGACTTACTCACGACTTTACGGTTGTGGCTGGGGGATATAAATCTCCGTTCCCTTTTCGGGGAATGGGGGTTACAAAAGTAACCATTACGTTCCCCATCAGTCGGTCACTATGACTTATGTCGGTGACGACTATGGGAACACCCTGCAAAACGCCACAGCCTAGGTCCATCCGCATCAGCCAACGGCCAGGCAAGCCGGGCACATCATTAGTCCGGCACTGTAAGGGCCCTCCTCTGCCCTGGCTTAAGTATAAACTTAATTTTCAATAGGCAATCATCAAATCTCTCATACCAGAGGAAGAAGCATCGATCCCAGAGCTGAAGGGAGACGTGCGAGGCCGTACTCGCCACCTCGAAGGCTGGACTTAGAAACTTCCGGCAGTTTAAAGCACGCAAGGTTTCATTGAGGAACCTATAAAAAAACACCATGAACCACTGAGGAAATCTCTTTCAGAGGGAAGATAGCATTGATGGAACTAGCTAGAGCAATAATTTTCGAGAGTTAGCCTATCCGGGAACTGCTCGGCCCTCCCGTGCATGGGGTCATAAAAGATTCAGCCGGTAGTCCCCCATAGAGGGCACACACATGGACAGAATGTAGG
The DNA here is from genome assembly GCA_900490495.1 of Danionella dracula. NCBI lineage: Eukaryota > Metazoa > Chordata > Actinopteri > Cypriniformes > Danionidae > Danionella > Danionella dracula. Next base: position 19,716,167 of record UELW01000334.1, read on the forward strand.
AATACTCCTCTTACTCAACTACACCTGTTGGGGCGAGAGGAGCCAAAAAGCTGGAGGTTATCTCCAGGGGCAACAATAGTGCACGCATCACTAAGAGTGGCGCTACCCAAGCTGGAAACCCCTTCGTACATCTCAGACAATGCTACAACAACTTAGCACGGTTGAAGAGACGGATTCAACGCTCAGGTTATAGTACCTGGTGAAGGTGTTGGGTGTCGACCAACCCGCAGGCTTCCAGGTCTCTGCCAGCGGAGTCCCCCTTGCCAACGTCCAGGAGGCCGCGACACCCCTAATAGAGTGGGCTCTAAACTGCAGGGGGCAAGGGACATAGGACGCTGTGTATGCGGTAGAGATGGCCTCCAATAGCCAGTGGCCCAACCTCTGTTTGGAGACAGCCTTCCCTAACGTCTGCTGTCCTCCAAAGCATACAAAGGGTCGATCAGATCTTCTAAGGTGCCGGGTCCTTTCTCTAGATCCTCAGTGCTCGAACTGGGCAATTGGGACCAGGGGCTGATGCTGCCTCCTCTCCGGGCAGAGCTTGGAGGTTCACTACCTGAGTTTTAAAGGGGATGGTAGGAACCTTGGGCACATATCCAGGCCTGGGCATCAGAATAACATCAGTATCACCAGGTCCGAACTTTAAGCAGGGCTCATCGAAAGAGAGTGACTGCAGATCCCCCACCCTCTTGATCGAGGCTAACACGACCAGGAGTGCTGTCTTAATTGACAGAAATTTAAGCTCTACTGATTCAAGCAGCTCGAATGGAGGACCTTGAAGTCCTCTAAGGACAATGGAAAGGTCCAAGGAGGGAACTAAGGACGGTCTAGATGGTCTAACCCTTCTGGCCCCTCTGAGGAATCTGACCGTTAACTCGTGGATTCTCGTCCAGAGTCGCCATTCTCCTGACCGGGGTTTCCACAGAGACAGTGCATCCGCTGTCTGATTAAACCTGCCGGGGATATGGACTGCAACTTGGGACAGACCCTAATGGTGAGTCTGCGGGTGAGAGCCGACAAACGGGGTGAGCATTTCCCTCCTTGTCGATTGATATACGTTACCGCTGCCGTGTTGTCCGTCCAGACCAACACGTGATGTCCTGTTGGACTTTATGGCGTCCAATGCATGTTCAAAATGACCAAGAGACAGATTGCCAACTGATCGAGTTTTAATGGAGACTTCAGCAGAGAGAAATCAACAGCAGTCACAGCACGCTGGAGAAGATCTAACATCTTGTGCCCGACTTCTAAAATCCTCTAGCTTTTATCTGCTTTTTTCTTCCATTGAAGTGGGAGGCATTCTTCTCGCCTGGTACGGGTGGCTTCTTTTGCTGGAATCGGGTGTTTTCCAGTCTGTTTGCAACAGGGGCTTTCCTCTTATCTGCTGAGTCCAGATGTTTCAAAAACAGGATGTGCTATGGCCTTGCCTTTTCACACAAACTTCTTATTTAACTCTTCAGTTTTTATCTTAATCAGAATTTAGAAGGTAAAAAGTTAGTGAATAAAATAATTACTTTTAAAAAAAGGTAAACTATAAATCCCACAGTCCCTGCAGTGTTCTCCTGAAGTGCTTCACTGCTAGGAACACTGCACATAGCTCTAGGTGATTTATGCTCCAGAAAGCATGTTTCTCGGTCCAAAACCCTGAGACTTTGTGCTTGCGGCATACAGCACCCCATGAAGTCCTTGAAGCGTCGGTAGTGACTACTACACGCCTGGCAGGTCCTCCCAGGGGGACACCGGCACGGAGGAACCGAACATCTTTCCAAAGACACTGGTGGAGGCAGCAATAAGGTGTCACATTCACCTTCAGTCGCCCTGGATGCCATGCTCACGACAGAACTCGGAACTTGACCCAAAGTTTAGAGTGGTCTCATATGTAATAAGCCGAGCAGAATAACCGCTGCTGCGGAAGCCATATGCCCCTGGAGCCTCTGGAAGTTCTTCAGAGGGACCACTAATCTTGTGCAGATTCTGCGTGCTGCCTTCAGCAGGCTAAGGGCGTGCTCTAGATAGAGGCATGCTCGCATGTTCAACGAATTTAGTTCCATACCCAGAAAAGATATGCTCTGGCCAGGGGTTAGATGGCTCTTTTCTGAGTTGATCCGAAGCCCCAGACGGCTGAGGTGGCATAAGACCCTGTCTCTGTGGCCAATCAACTGGGATTCCCTTTCCGTATTAATGGTACTAAAGCCACCTCAATCACCTTTGTGAAGGTGCGAGGGGACAGAGACAAGCCGAAGGGGAGGACACAGTACTGATACACTCGACCTTCGAGGCCAAACCGAAGAAAGGGTCTGTGCCGAGGGAGTATATGCACGTGAAAATACACATCCTTCAGATCTATTGTGGCGAACCAATCCCCTGGATGGACTGAGTGGACAGTGTGTCTGAGAGATATCATCCTGAACGGAAGTCTCAGAAGATGAACATTGAGACGACACAGGTCGAGGATTGGACGCAACCTGCCTGGGCGCTTGGAAACTACAAAGTAGGCGCTGTAAAACCCTCTTTCTCAGTCGGCAGGAGGGACTGAAGAGAGCCAAGGTGGAGACCTTCCTGGGCGTCCAGGCTCGACCTCGGAGCAGCATCCGGTTCCAGCCGAGGAGGTCCCACTCGAGGCTGACTCCGACACGGAAGCTGAGAGCCATCCGGACGGCTCTGCATCAGATGCAACGCCCTTGAATGTGCCTCTGAGATGAGAACTGCCTTCGGATCTGCAATGCAAGCCTCCTGGCTGCGCACATAACCCAGGGAAATCAAGTTTTGCATATTTAATGAAAAACTGAGATCTGACCTGTGGGTCCGCTGCTTGATGGTGGTGGCACCCCCTCTCTCCAAGGGGGGGCGGGCTGGTGGCGAGGCCCGCGCAGCAGCTAAACTCCCTGGGCAGCCTATCCTACGGCCGCTTCCGATGGACTCTCTTCCCCTGATGATGTTGGGGGGGCCCTGGACAGGACTGCTCCTTCGTCGACTCCTTGTAGCCGCTATTGGTCGACGTCTTCGATGTGGAGGCTGACGCTCAGGGGAGGGCTGAGGAGGTTTTCTCCGGCGTCGAACAGGCGGTGGGGGCGCCGACTAAGAAGGGGACCAACCCCGCCTCTTCCAACGCGGCGTCATGAACTCCCCCAGACCCTCCACCTGCTTCCTGATCGTAGAGACCCCGGACCTACGGTTATCTACAGTGATGCGGAAGAGGCCATCTGGGACCACAGGTGTGTTGAGGAAACGCCTCCAGGTCTTTGTCAGCCTGGGCAAACCAAAGATGTCGGCTGTCTACTACTAACGTAGACATCATGTGGCTGAGCGAGCTAGCTGCAACTTTTGTCACCTTGAGTGCAAAGACGGTAGCCACCCTCAGATCCTGGGCCACAACTCCCCTCCTGCATCTCTTTCAGGGCCTTGGCTTGGAACATCTGAAAGGCTGCCATGGCATGCAGGCAGCAGCAGCTTGACCCGCAGCAGCATAAGCACTCGAAGTCAGGTCCAACAACAGGCTTAGCTGGCAGGATGGAGGCCTCGGCTGTTCACGCCAGTTGGCAGGGTTTCCTGGGCATAAGCGCACTGCCAGTGCCTGCTTTACCTGGGGAAGCGCTTCGTACCCCCTAGCTATCGCGTCGTCAATGGGAGCAAGAGAGGGGAGACTGACCAACCTCGCTTTTAGAGGTGCCTTTCAAGTCTGAGTCAGATCCCGATGCACTTCCAGGAAGAACAGGATAGGAGGGGGCCGCGGGGTATCATCCCGGCGCGACCCCACAAACCACGCGTCCAGCCTGGAGATCTCGGGTGCAAGGGGCAGAGCCACCTGCAACCCAATTTCTCTGGCAGCCCGTGTAAGCAACTTGGCCATCTCCTCCCCACCACAATCTGCCGTCACCCCAGAGGGGGAGAGCGACGTACTGTCTCCTACGGGAGATGCGCATTCTCTCTCCGATGCAGCAGGGGAGATCGCATCATCAGGCGCACAGGAGTCCTCAGAACATTACTAGCAGCGCATCATCCGATAACTCACTGTGGCGGAGAGTGGATGCATCGGGGAAACGGGAAGCGCGCGACCCTGCTCATCTCCACTGGACCCTTACGAGCGCCTCCGGTGGTGGACTGATAGTACTCCAACCTTGCCTTGTCTGCCGGACAGAACTGTGCAATCCACACATTCTGATCCCTCAACCGCTGCCTACGCCCAAGATAACTGAGGCAATGATGGTGGCTATCCGTCAATACAATAGATCTACCGCGTCCAACAGACTTGCACGGTCACTACAAACAGTTGACCGGCAAAAAAAGTGCTCTACTAAAAAAAAGAAGTCTTACTTGTTGGTTGAAGGCGGTGAAAGTTCTGCAGTCTGGGGCGTTGCAGCGGTTTCAACCTTCCGCCGGCTGAAAAACCTCGCTGGTTGCCGTTCAATCACCAGATCCCCAAAATTCACACAAGGTAATTCCAAATGTTTTGTGCTGTCTTTCACTAGCCGCTTCCGTGTCAGAGTAGGCTCCAAAGGAAAAACAGGAAGATTGACACACTCGCGTCCGGTTTATGCGGGATGGCGTGATCATGTGACCATCAGCGAGTTCACTGATTGCCATTTTGAAACAGGGTGGATTGAGTAGAGCGCCCCTAGCAGAGCTTACCATAGTCGTCACCGACATAAGTCGTAGTGACCGACTGATGGGGAAAACGTTTCTTATTTTGTGATCATGACTTTTTGATATTTTGTGATCACAACAAAAAAACTTTTGTTATGTTGGGTTGATCATGACTTATTTTTCTCATGGTCATGACAAAACAACTTTTGTTATTTCGTGATATTGACTTAATTATTTCGTGATCACGAGATAATATCAAAAGTTGTTATGACGTGATTATAAGATAATTAAGCCATGATCATGACATAACAAAATTTGTTATGTCGTGATCATGAGATATTTAAACCACGATTATGACATAACAAAAGTTGTTTTGTCGTGAACACAAGATAATTAAGTGATGATCATGACATAACAACAGTTGTTTTGTCATGATCACACCATAACAAGATTTTCTTTAACCTATGTCTGCTTATGTCTTCCGTACAAGAGTGAAAGATGAGCGAATATATCCACTTGTAATTTCTGCCTCATGTGATCTAGAGAGCAATGCGAAGGACTAATAACCAGGTTGTCAATAGGACACTTGGAGTAAATGTTTAGAACAGAAGGTCTATGGGATAGGTAACCTAAAACAGAAAGCCCTGGAATTGGCTCACCTATAATTAGAAATACATTGTTAGAGTTGGAGGTATAGGAACAGGTGTTTACATTTTATTTCAAATAAACATCACCTGTTTTGACACACTTAAATCTAAATTGTTTCGAACAGGTATTAGCTTCTTTCTCACTGGACCATAACACACAAATCCTCAAACAAACACATTTAAAAAAACATAAATTCCTTTAGGTTTGCAATTCAGTAGGGACGTTTATTTAGTTAGCACATGAAATAGTCACATAAATCACCATACCACCATTCCACACCACACAAGTAATCCTAACAAACAGGCATGGAACCTGGGCAAACACCTTTCAAACTTGTCAAATTCTGTCTGATGTTTAATGTATTGTTATCTGTTACTGTTATCTATTCATAACAGGGACTGCTCTTCTTCCAACAAGCACCTGGATCTGCATCAATGTTATCTATCCTTGAAGATCAGTGCGCAGGCCGTCTGTTTCACTAAAAAGACTTTAGTTTCTTTGGCCTGTTTTATCTAACTCCTCCTGACTATTATAATACATACATTAAAACCTCTATTCTTTCTAATACAATATAATTATCATTGCTGGCCTTAAACCCTTAAACCCCCACCCACAAAATCAATGATCCCATTTACAATTATTATTTACTAGCATACTAACAAGAATCTCATAAACCCCCACCATCAAATAAACAATCCCATAATGAGTGGAGAAAGAGTGAAAAGAAATGTTTCTTTTGATTAAGCTGTAAAGAAGTTCTGTTAGCAGTTGATTATACGACAGAACATGAATAAGCATTGATTAAACAATAATAAAAATCTCACACCACCAAGTGCTGTTTTTATGTATTCATGAAATAAACATGCTTTATTAGTTGAAGTCAGGTCTCAAGGTTGTTCTTAAAGCACTAGTAGTTAAAACATGATGCTACTGCTTATTTATTCTCACAATCAACATATCTGTTATTAAAGAAAAAATGTTTGAACAGTAAGTCTTCATAGTTTGTTTAGCAGGATCTTTATATCATTATAAATGAAACATTCATGCATGATTGAAAACTATAGTAATTTATCTTAATTTACAATCATCAGTCAATTCAGAAAACTGAATATATACATATACATATATATAAATAAATGTCAAAACTTGTTTTACAACTGATTTATATAATAGGCGAGTATAGGAAAAATTGAAAAGCAGTGTATTTCAGAAATTTACATTTTCATTTAAAAATATTTTTATTTTATTTTATGTGAATGCTTTTCCTGATTTCACTATTTATTTACTCATTCTGTGTAACTTTTTGATTATAGTATCTTTTTCTGTAACCCTTTGTAAATGACATACTTTTCTGAAAAGTGTGAAAAACAGGTTGCTAGCATGTTTTTTTTATATTAATTAGATGATTGCATTTTGCACATGTTACAATGCATATGTATTTACGCTGATAATCTTAACACGGCAAAATTTGTGTTATAGATTTTTCCCTCCAAACCATTCCAACTAAGAGTTTACAATTAAATTGCATGTATGATTCACAGAGTCGGGACTCAACACAAGGTATTCAGTCGTCCACTCAACTGTAAGGAAAAGAATCAAACAGATTATTTTGATTGATAGTATTTTTCCTCATAAATTAAATTTTTTTATAATAGTAAAACTTGTAAAGTATAATACTTTACATTTGTACACATTTAACTGCGACGTTATTTGTGTTTAGAAAATAAACATAAAAAATTATTTCCCCGCCCACTGGGTAAATGAAGCTGTCACACCCCATTCCTCCGGTCTTTCCGCGCGAGGATCTAAACAGCTGCACACCTGCTTCTTAGCTAACCGTATGTGAATTTAACCTTTTGTAAAAAAAAAAAGCTTATTTAGTTTCTGCTTATATAAACACATTTTCAGTTAAAATTGAGAGCGACACATTTCAATGTCAAAGAGTTTTATGTCAGCTTAGTTGGCACGCATTATAACGTTTAAGCGTTGACGTTAGTTTGTGACTTTAGCTAACGCTAGCAACTAACGTTAGTTAGCCTTATTAGAATTTAGCGCTAAAATGTTCCAATGATGTTTGAATAAAGGATAAACTATGTTAACGATTTACGATAACGTAGATGTAACTTAATGAATGATTCTTTACATTTATAAGTTGTTAAAACAATGTTAGCTGCGTCAACTAACGTTAACCGATTAGCAGCGTCGTCAAAATTTTAGTTGGACAATTTGTGAGTATGAGCGTTAAATTCATGGTTTGTTTGTTAATTAACACGTTTCCTTCCCTTAGATATCTGGAGGTGCTCATCATGGACGACTGGGAGGAAGAGCAGGTGAGGCCCAGGACACGTGCGCGTCAGAAAGCCTTGAGCTGATAGAGCCACGTGTAACGCCAAAGCTTGCGTTACACGCAATTTTGAGAGAAAGAAGGCATTTCTGGTGGTTCAATGGTAAAGTAACGTTGCTAAATGAAAAAAATAAAATAAAAAATTCAATTACTTTCAAAGATCGTTAACGTAAACTGTACTCCGGACATCACGGTTTTCCGGATACTCAATGTTTAATGTAATTTCTAGAAATAAATGCTAACAGGTCAAAGCTTACAGGTCGGGGTTCTCTCGTTTTTTCCCTTTCATTCAGGACCATCTGACAAAATTTTAAATCAGCCATTCGCGAGATATCAGTAAATTTAGCGAGTGCCCTTCTTGAAGCGGTTGGGAAGAATGTTTTTTTGGAGAGTCAGGGGTGGGTAAGACCACAAAATAATCATTATTGAATTAAAAATTCCGTCCTAAAAAATTTCATCAAACGTAAAAGTTTAACATTAGCCGTTAAAGATTACGTATTGAATTTTCAAACTTGCTATTAATAAGTATTTAACAGTTTGACCGGAATACCGTGAGTTGAAATTTGCTTATGTTCGGTACTCGCGATATTTCAGACACTGTTAATGCGTCCCAATCCTAACACTGCACTACAACCTTAAAGTACATACTCCATTTCAGAAGAATTCTCATTCTTCTTATCTTAATTCTCATTTCTCAACCATAAGTGTGTAGTGTGCTTGGATTGGGACGCAGCATATATGGCTTAGTGTTTATTTTTGTCTACTTTTCTTTCAAATTATTGGTTTAAAACAGTGTTTCTCAATGATTTTCTGTCGCACCCCCCCTAGAAAGAAAAAACATGCTACGCCACAGTATCCTTATTAACGTATAAGAGAAAAAAGAATGAAATATGGATCAACTTACAACAAAGAATAGCTTTATTAACTGTAGCAGAAAAGACTTAAGGTGCATCTGAAATGTAAATAAACATTAACTCCTTAATAACACTAATCATTGTTTGACTGATCATTATTGCTGGCAATATTTGGCACGTTTTCGCTGCAAAAACTCAAGCGGCTTGTCAGCGTGATTTGAATGTAATGTCTTTAAGTGATGCCTTAATTTATTTGGCTTCATGCTGTTCGCTGCCAACGTATTTAGACATATTTCCTCGTTTTAGCTTTCGGGAGACTATCGTTCGTCTCTCTCATTCTCTCTCCGCCTTCTACACTTCGTGTCTACACTTCATACACATTGCACTTTATTCTAGAACAGTAAAAAAATTTAACAAATAAAAAAGCATGTTCCACGAGGTCAGACACTCACCCCTTGATGGAGCCTCTCCTTGATGGAGACCATTGGTTTAAAACATGCCAATCAATCATTTTAAAGTTCGAAAGACACTATCCTGTCGATCTGAAGCTCAATCATTCTTGTCTTTACATCACAGAGCGCTACATACTTATTAAACTGCTGCTAGTGTCTGGGTTGCCATGAGATTGTTGCATCTAACAATTTTATTTGGGTTATGGATTGTCTGTGAGTTAATTTCGTTTTAGTTGAGAAGTGGGTAAAGTCCATCCATCCATTTTCATGTCGGCTTTTTCCCTTTCGGGGTCGCCACATCGGAATGAACTGACAACTCCTCTGGCACATGTTTTATGCGGTGGATGCCCTTCCAGCCACAACCCATCGCTGGGAAACATTCACACACACTCATTCACACTTTAACACTATGGACAATCGTTCTTACTCAATTCACTTACCGCATGTCTTTGGACTTGTGGGGAAATCGGAGCACCCGGTGAAAACCCACGCGATCACGAGGAGAACATGAGAACTTAACACAGAAATGCCAACCGACCCAGCCGAGGCTTGAACCTGCGACCTTCTTGCTGTGAGACGACCGTGCTACCCACTGCGCCACCGTGACGCCTAAGTGGGTGAAGTTTCCTCCAGAAATGTATTTTTGCAAACTATATTTAGATTTTGATTTCAACATAATTTTTTCACTGTCATTGTTTTATACGACTCAAGTGACGTTTGATCAAACATGAACTGATCTTATCATTTTAGTACCCCTTTCCATTTGATTAACTGCTTTTGGTCATTAAATTGTTCTACGAATGAATAGGGTGATTTAAATACATTTTAAGTTACACATTTTCTGTGATGCTTAGTTATTGTCAATTACCCCTTATCTAGTCTAAACTCCGTTATGCAAACACTCGAGTCTCATGCTACATTTGTGAATTATTTACAATTTTATGGCTGCAAAATGAGAATTAGGCTTTCCAAATGTATTGTACATTACATTAAATTGGATGTGTACCAGATGTGGGACCCAAACAAACAAGGTCACTGTAATTCGACTCATTTTTAAGACTCATGTAAATAAACAATATAAATATAAATGCTCATTCTCTATTTACACACTAAAAAGTATGTACATTCTCTTCTGAAAATCTACTTTAAGGGTGCAGACTAGTGTTCGGTTTAAGAGGCAGTAGAAGACTTTTATTTAATGTTTTAAATAAATTAAATGCAAGTAACACACCTCAAAATCTTAGTTGAGTTGAGTAACTATTCATCTGAGTGCGCATTGACTGAATAGATTAGGATGAAGATCCACGCGTAAATTTTCCCCATTGTCTACCTACCCATCCATGTAATTTATTCCATTTGCTGTTTTGTCTGCATGGAGAATCATATTTTTAAGATATTTTGCAGTATTTTTGTGGCTAAGTTTATCATTTTAAAGTTATTAAATGCAAAAGTGTCTAATTTGACTTTGCTTGATTAGATTAGCTGTTATTTTCATGTGCTGCTCTCTAAGTGTTCTTTAATTCAGGTAAATTGTGTGGTACTAAACTACATAATTTATTTAAAGTTTGGACAGTTGTTTAGCTCAAGTGAATTTGCACAATGAACGGGCATGACCACAGGCGAGACACAGATTTTTACATTTTACATACTTACATTTTTTTTTTTTTTTTTTTTTTTTACAGAACCCTGTTACAAGCTCCGGATTTGGTAGGTTTTTCATTTCTTTATATTTTGACATCATTGCATCAAGACTTTTATGATGCTCAGTTTAATTTACAGCAGTCTGGAGGGGCACAGTTTCTTCAATGTAGGAGCCATTTTCAAAATGATCCATTTGCTGTGCTGTATACCACACTTTAGGGACCACATTATAAAATATGCGTTTCTACTCCCTTATCAGGGAAGGCCTAACAAAAAGGCAAATTCTAGTAATTAATGTATTATTGTAAATGAGTGTTGTCAATGCTAATACAATCTTTGCATTTTGAAAATCAAAACGTATTTCAGAACAGTTACTATTTGGTAAGCTTCCTTTTCTCTTGGGATTCCCCATGTTGGAAACATGTCAGTAAACAAGCAAGTGCAGCTGCAATTTGAGAGTCTAACAAGTTAACAAGTTGCACCGTAAGGCTCAGTATGGACATGGCACATACTCATACTCCATGAATCCATGTATGACTCGTGAAGCTATTGCAGTTTTGCTCTATTTGATGAGGCTGTTGGTTATGTGAACACCGGTTTATTTGAATCTGAAAGACATGTTTGTGAGATTTTTGTGCCCAGACTCAGTTTAACGTGGATCCAAACATGATATGAGACCTCTGAACCTTCAACAACGAACAGCAAATAAATTCCATTATTTTGTGATCTTTCTTACAGCCCTTGCTGTAGGGTTGTCTGAGTAGTCTCTAATTGACTGCTGAGCAACAGACTTGTTCTGCTGGCTTTTAAATAGTCTCTCATCGCTTGTTAACTTAAACATTTCCTGACATTTAGTGAAGTTATTTACAGGGTGAAAGCATTTTCATTTGCGCATGTAATACGTCTTGAGTGTTGTCATACGATCAGTTCTTCTGATCAGCAGTTTGTGATCATGGATCGCTTTTCACATGGACGATTATCGGCTGACCATGATCGGTCATCGATTGGAGTAACCCTACTACTAAATCTGGGTCTTAGGAATACTGACTATGTTTAGGCAGCAAAATAACTCAAGTGATATAAAAACAGACATGAATGACTCTGGCAAGATTATTTTGTTAAAAAAAAAAAGTCTTTTCATGCAATGCAAATTTTTTACTCAAGAATGACCATTTAAATTAAACATTTATAACACAGACATAAAGTGAAAAAGAAACATTTAGTTTGACATGTAGAAATATATGTTAAATTTTAAATGCTATATTTATTAATTTAAATAACTTGCAAACTTTGTTCTTCTTTTTTAATTCACACTCATAACGTAACTTTAAACAGACTGTGAGCAAGACAGCTAAATGACAGTTTATGTTAAAAATATTTTAACTTAATTTAAATAGAAAACGATGAGGATCACACACTTTAAAAACATTTCATCTGCTTTAGATGGATAAATAATTGACTGTAGCAAGCAGTTGACCATAATGAAAAGCAATATAGTAACATTATTTGAAATAAATATTTTTAGGGAGCTCAGAATTTGATCAGCTGAATAGATAAGGTTGACTTTTTTTTATTATTACCTAAATTATTACAAGTAGTTTATCTTGAACACATTTTTTGTCATTTTTAGATTTTGAGCTAAACAAATTAGCACTCCAGGTTCATGAGACATTTTGTTAATCAGAGAAACATGACTTTTAACCTGCTCAAAACTCAAAATATTAAGTTTGAATTTGATAAATGCAAGCGCTTTTTAAGGAAACTGGCCAATATGTCACCAGATAATTTTTTTTATCAAGCAAAAATATAACGCTTTAACTCTACTTAAAACAAGAATGTGCTGCATGCAAATTCACAAAGATGGTGTCAATATTTTAAATTGCTCAATGAGACACCTTGATAACTTTATCAACAACAAAGTACCTGTGTAAAGTATAGCGCTGCACAATTAATCGATAAAAGATTGTGGTCTCGATTCCACTCCCCTCGCGATCTGGCATTTGTGTTTGTCAAACTCATCTGACGGCAGTTGAATGAAAAACAAACACGAGTGAGTCAGCGAAATTTTTAAGTAAGTCGGTTAACAACCTAGACATTTTATTACCTGAAGAAAGATCTTATTCCAAAATTTGGGTTTACTTCGTTTTTTAACCAGATGATACTCAGCTAACCATATTTTTGCCCTCAGGAGAATTGAAGTCAGCTTTTGTTTAAAAGTAATTAAATTAAATTGCTCCAAAAACCTGATGATAAAGCCTTTTTTTAGATTTTCTAAATTATTTTTAGGCTCAGAAGACATTGTTGGTACTTGGGGCTTTTGTTATATATATGCATTAAATCATTATATTTGTTGAATCAGAGCTGAACATGTGTTTGCAGGTTCTGGACAGAGCTCATGGAAATCATCCAGTGATTCATTCAGGGGCAGAGGTGAGTAGTCTAGATGCTGATGTATTTCATAGCTCACTGCTACGGTAGTTTTCCAATGTGCTTGGATTTTCTGAATGACTTTCCAGTTGTATTAAGGGATCATGAACCAGTTACACACAAAGCTGTTCTCAAATCATAAACAACGCTGTTCTGACTAAATTTTAATGTAGTCTCGCATACAAAATACATCATGGTTCTGAAATTGGGTTGGGCTTCTCACCTAAAATTTTGTATGGTTATACTCTTAAATGTAGACCACTGTTGAAACAAAAGGTATGCAAATAAATGGTCCTGAAAATGAAGGTCAGATTAATATGCATTAGGGGTGGGTGATATGCCCCTTAAATAATATCACAATAACTATGGGAGCAATAACCATGTAAGATGACATTTTGGATGGCATAATGTTTAATAAAAATATTTGATAAATTTCATGAAAATACAACAGTACTTGATTTACTTATCAAAAAAAAAACTTTATTTATATAACTTATGCATTTCACATTATAATATAGTAAAAAACATATAACAGAATTTAAAAAGTTGCACTTAAAATATTTTGTTAAATATCAAACGATTATTTTCCCAAAGAAATTATATATTTTGCAGTGTGATTGGGTTTTGGTGAAAATTACTAACAATATTGCTATAGTGATATTAAGTGTTTATGGTTGACGGCTTTGTTAGTTTTTATCTTTATGTTTAGCAGGCATGTTCCCTGATAACATTCCATTATAAGTACCACAGTACCCATAATGTTAAGCATCACAGCAAGTGCTCACATTGTTCATCATTGATTTAGTGAATAATAAATAAACAGACATGTTATCATGAACAGATAATTTAAAATAAACTCCCTGCTGGCGGCGTGAAGATACCTGAAGCACAACGATACGATCATCTTCTTCAGCTGATCTCGTTTAATACTGTTCTCTCACTGTCTAGTTATGCACACTTGTTTTTGTTTTGTTTTTTCGTATTATTTCCTGCGAGTGGTCTGCCGTACTCGAAACACTTCCAAACCACCGAAGATTAATTTTTGGGATTTAACGCTTATTCTTAAAGCCATGCAAGCTCTTAAGCAATGTTCTTTAGTGTCCTCTGCGTTTTGGGCAGTGTGTACAAGAGCTGCGTGACTTGCATAAAACACTACGTTATGTCAAAATGTCCTAGTAATCTACGTCAGTGATCACAGTTTTAAACAATATTAATATTTGTACCGGTATTATCGTGAACAATGCCAAATGGCCCACCTCTACTATGCATACTATAGCAGACTTGCAACTAATGATGCTTTTTCACTGAGAATTTCCACTACTTTATTTTTTTAGTACTCGTTGAGATGAGGCTCTTTAAGTGAGCAGAGGTAATTCTTTGATGGGACAGGAAAGCACGAATCGAGATCCTGATCACTGATTGTTCAGTCCGGAAAGAGCTCTGATTGGTCAGATCCCCTTCTTCATAGGTCTTCACACTGAATCACACTGAATAGATAAGGATGAAAATCCACACATCTGATGTAAACTTTCCCCATTGCCTACCTACCCACCCAAGCTTTCACATCAAGTTAAACAAACCTTTCTTAGATTGACTGAGTGCATGAAAGAGAGGACAATAGACTTGCATGAGAGTAGAGCACATGAACGAGAACAGTTTTAATATTAATATACAAATCAATTCTGAATATTTTTCTTCATCAAAAAACGTTGTACATAAACTCAGTCGTTACTTGCAGATACAACAGGTAAGTATGTAATCTAAACATTTTATTTTAAAGATTTGTAGTTTGTATTTATAGTTTGCACAAATGTTTTCGTATTAATGTTTGTAGGTATAGAAAACAAAACATTTGCCCAAATCTTTTACCCACACAAATGATGTACAATCATTTGTAATCAAAGGATTACATTATACCAGTAAGGCAAGTTTATTTGTATAGCACATTTCGTACACAGGTAAATTCAAAGTGGTTTTTAGTTGAAACAAAGAATATAAGACAAATCAAATCATTGTGATTAAAAGGGAAAATGTAAAAACATAGAATAAAACAGATTAAGATGGTGAAGTGCAGAGGTAAAATAGTTGTCCGGACATTGGTTGCTAGTCGACAAAAACACAACTAAACAGGTGAGTCTTTAGCCTGGATTTAAACATGATTAAAGTGTTGGCACCCTTGATCTTCTATGGAAGCTGGTTCCATCTGTGGGCTGCATGGTAACTAAAAGAGTATTTACCCTGTTTGGAATTAAACCTAATTTATTTGATCTGAGGGAACTTGGCTCTGTTTGGTGTGTATTCACTGATAATGTCTGTTAGGTATTTAGGGGCTAAGTTATGTTTGGACTTATATACGAGCAGCAGAACCTTAAAATCTATTCTGAAGGAGACCAGCAGCCAGCGTAGAAACTTAAGAACTGGAAAAATGTGTTCTGACTTTCTAGTTTGGGTTAGAATTTGAGCCACTGCATTCTGAACGAGCTGGAGCTGTTTAATGAGAAGACCAGTGAGAAGGCTGTTACAGTAGTGCAGCCTGCTGGAGATGAAATCACGAATCAGTTTCTCTAAATCTTGTCTGGAAACAAAGCATCTGATTCTTTCAATGTTTCTAAGATGGTTAGAAACTGATTTGGTCATTACGTTGACGTGGCTATTTAAACTAAGATCAGAGTCCAGAATCACCCCCATATTCCTGATTTGTAGTTGTTAGGCCCTTGGCAGTGTTAACCTTAACAACCTTGCTTTTATTCTGAATGCAATGATTTCAGTTTTGTCCTTGTTTTTATTTGAAGAATGTTGTTTTACATCCAGTTTTTAATCTCAAGACATTGGCAGAGAGAGTTTATGGGGCTGTAGTCATTCGGGGGAATAGCTAGATACATTTGTGTATCATCAGCATAATTTGGCCCAGTGGAAGCATGTACAGGTTAAATAGTAAAGGAGCAAGGATTGAACCTTGAGGGACAGCATGACACTGCAGTGCACTTTGACATGTAATCACCTATGTTTACATAGAAACCTCTTCCTTCTAAATATGATCTGAACCATTTTATCACACTCTCTGAAAGACCAACATAGTTTTCTAGTCTATCGAGAAGGATTTTGTGGTCAACTGTGTCGAAGGCAGCGATCAGTTTGAGTAGAACCAGGACAGTCACTTTTCCTGAATCAGTGTTTAACCGGATGTCATTGACTAGCTTCAGTAGTGCTGTCTCTCTGCTGTGATGAGCTCTGAAACCCAACTGATACAATCCATGTATTAATTTTGGGTCAGGAATTCAATCAGTTGTTTTGCCAAAATATTTTCCATACTTTTAGTAATAAAAAGGAGATTTGAGATGGGCCTGTTGTTGCTCAGTACAGTATTGTCTTAGTTTGTCTTTTTCAATAGGGGCTTTGTGGTTATAAGAGACTGTGGTTTTAAGAGATTTGGGGAAAAAGCCGGATCATAAGGAGATGTTTAACTTTTCTAGACTCTAAAGAACCATTTTAAAGAAGATGGTAGGTAGAGTGTCAAGACTGCATGTTGATGTTCTGAGGCTGTGAACCGTCTCTATTAATGTTTTGCTATCGATTAGATTAAAGGTGCACATTGAGTGGAGGCTGAGGATGTCTATCCCCAGCCCTGCAAGGGGAAGCACTAATGCCTTTTCTGATGTTACCGATTTTATTGATGAAAAATGAAGCAAACTCATTGCATTTATCCTCAGACAGAAGATCATTTGGAGTTTGGTTTGGTGGGTTGGTTAACCCCTCTACAGTTGCAAAGAGAGCTTGAGTATTGTTGAGGTTGTTAATAATTAAGTTTGAGAAAAACTCTTGTCTAGCTGTGATTAATTCTTAATTAAAGCATGGAGACTCTCTTTATAAAGGTCGTAGTGGATGACTAGTTTGGACTTTCTCCATCTTTTTTCAGTCTTCCTGCAAAGTCTTTTCATACTTTGAACTTTTGTTGAATTCCTCCAGGGTTCAGTAAGGGTGACTCTTTCTGCTCTGAGGGGGAGGTGCCCGCCTTTTTTGGGGCGATGGTCGTGGGCTTTCCCTGAACGAGTGGGACAGCTTGGTTCCTGCAGAGACTAGTTTTTCAAGCTGCGCTGTGAAACCAAGATGGGTAGTGATCCTAAAGATGTGGTTATTGGAAGTGCCCTCCAGGGTGTTGTTCTCTGGACTCTGGTTGTTGTCCAGGGTGTTATCCTCATTTGCTGGTGGTGTAGTTTTGAGATTGTGTGGGTATCCTTATTCGGTGGTGGTGTGAGCACTGATGTCCTGGGGGCTTTGCATGTTATGCAAATGTTGATCCTCATCTTGTCTAGCGGAGGTCAGATAATCCTTATTCAGTGGTGGCGTCTGCAGGGTAGGTGACGAAGGCATTGGTGGTGTGTTTTCAAAGTTAATTTGACGGCTCTTGTGTCTCTGACTGAAAGCGGAGAGAGAAAAGTATATTGTCCATGAGCATTCTTGTTCCAGATCTGTTCAGCTGTCTCCCGTCTGATGTGATAAAATCTGGCTGATTCCAGAACACATTACAATGATCAATATACTGGAAACCTCTTGAGAAACTGGTGTGTTCTTGCTTTTTGTTGAGCCCAAGCAACCGAGAGAACATGATTGTGCCATTTGCCAGAAGCGGACCACTTATGAAACACTGTTTTTTGAGACGTTCAAGTGTGTCAAATAGATCAGATTTCCCTACTTGAATGAGGAGTTGTTTTGTCTTGTGCTTGCTCAGGATGTCTCTTATCATTTGTTGATATCTAACACAGTGGCATGAGGGCGACAGTGTGTTGTGAAGTTTTGTTCCTTTTGGATAATCAATAATCAGGAGTCTTCGCCTCCACTGAGACATGAGTTAGACATTGCTTATTTCTTGACCCCCTGCTTCCTGAAATGTGTGTGCTCTGATTGTTGACTGACAGGCTGAGGTTGATAGGTATCCACAGTTTTAAATCTGTTTCGCAGCTGCACTTCCTGATGAATTGGTGTAGATGAGCCCAGTCCAAACGGAGAGCCTTCACGTCTATTTCTCTGAAATTGCTAGTTTTCAGCTTGATCAGGACTTTCTCCTTGCTGATCTGGGTTCAGAATAACTTGCTGAGAAATTGTAACACAGCTCACTAGGTTGTTGTTGGTTCTTGTTCACATCCGGTTCTGTAGAACCCACTGTCCCTTGAGAACAAAGCGCTTGTAGCCATATTCTCCAAAACTTCGGTTCGTTAAAGGGTCCTTTTTCTGGGCGTTGATGACAAAAACTTTGATGACAAAAGTAGCATTGCTTGGATATATGTACTAGAAAGTAGCATACCACGTCACGGTGTGTTATTTATTAGTTTGGAGACAGTGATTCTACAGCAGCAGCGGATGTATGTAAGAAGTTATAATTATACAATTAATGAGAAAATAAATAAAACCTGTTTTTGTTAGCATCTGTGTTGCGTTTGTGTTCCCAACATTTGGCATTCTTATCAAACCAGTAGTGGTCAGAGCATAGACAGCACAGGACTGAGCGCACAACTACACTGTGTGCAGAGTTATTAGGCAAGTTGTATTTTTGAGATTAATTTTATCATTTAGCAACTACTATATTCTCAATCAACTCAAGACACATAAATATCAAAGCTGAATAGTTTAGGAAGTTGGAGTGGGGCTTTTTTAGTTTCGGCTCTTAGGAGGATGTCGGTGTGCAGAATTATTAGGCAAAGTAATAAAAAAAAACAAATATATACCCATCTCACTTATTTATTTTTGCCAGGCAAACCAATATAATATCCCAACATTTACAAATATAAATTTCTGAGATTCCAAAACAAACAAATCAGAGACCAATATAGCCACCTTTCTTTACAAGGACACTCAAAAGCCTTCTATCCATGGATTCTGTCAGCTTCTTGTTCTGTTCACTATCAACATCGCGTGCAGCAGAAACCACAGCCTCCCAGGCACTGTTCAGAGAGGTGTACTGTTTTCCCTCCTTGTAGATCTCACGTTTCATGAAGGACCACAGGTTCTCTATGGGGTTCAAATCAGATGAACAAGGGGGCCATGTCATTGTTTTTTTTTTTCATCTTTTATACCATTACTGGCCAGCCACGCTGTGGAGTATTTGGAGGCATGTGATGAACCATTGTCCTCGATGAAAATCATGTTTTTCTTTTCACCTTTCTGGTGCCAGAATGAGATTGGGGCTTTCTGCCCTTTACTGATCCAGCCACGGGCCCATCCGTCTGGCCCTCAAGACTCACACTCATTTCATCAGACCATAAAACCTTAGAAAAATCAGTCTTGAGATATTTCTTGGTCCAGTCTTGACGTTTTATCTTGTATCCCTTGTTCAGTGGTGGTCGTTTTTCAGTTTTCCTTACCTTGGCCATGTCCCTGAGAATTGCACACCTTGTGCTTTTTGACACTCCGGTAACGTTGGAGCTCTAAAATATGGCTGAACTGGTAGCAAATGGCATCTTGGCAGCTTCACGCTTGATTTTCCTCAGTTTTTGGAAAGTTTCTTAGCGCCTTCTGTCAATGCGCTTCTTGCGACCCTGTTGGCTATTTGCCATGAAACGCTTGATTGTACTGTGATCCTGCTTCAAAACCATGGCAATTTCAAGGCTGCTGCATCCCTCTGAAAAGTCTAAAATTGTGAGATGTCTTACAGAATCTGTCAAATCTCTCTTCTGACCCATTTTGCCAAATGAAAGAAAGCTGCCTAATTATGCACACCTGATATAGGGTGTTGATGTCATTAGACCACACCCCTTCTCATTACACAGATGCACATAAGCTGATATACTTGTAAGCAGGCTTTCAAGCCTATACAGTTTGGAGTAGGACAACATGCATAAAAAGGATGATTTGGTCAAAAAACTTATTTGCCTAATAACTGCACACGGCGTATGAATGCTTTACCAACAAATGGGTGCACGCATAGCTTAGGCAAAGGGCGAATTGCACAACTATCAATCCAGCTTTAGAGTAAAAGTGCCTTGCAAATGATAGACTTGAATAAGAGTAAAAAAGTATTTGAACAAAATACTAAAGTTATTAGTTACTTCTGATCTTTACAAAGCAAATATTCTAGTTTTCATTTCCTATAGATTACATACTAACTTAATTACTTAACACTTTATTTTGCCTTTACGAAAAAAGCTAATTATTTGCAAAGTGAATCAAACCTACATTACAAAGGCCATACACAAAACAGAGGTTTTGTATGTCTACGAGCACATGTTACAGAATAAAAGCGCTGTGAAATTCTCATTTGTCTCTGCAGGTGTCCTCTGTGCATGCATGATATGTGTGTGCGTGACCTCAGTGCGCTACAGTCTGCAGCAAGGACGACATCTGCCTGTTCATCATTCATCAGCATTAGCCTCTTCATCTCGCAAGACTTGCTAACATCAAAATAGCTTATGTTAACATTTATTTCCACAATGTTAGTAAAGTGACGCGTATGTAAATGAAAAATGTAACTAAGTTAAGGACAGATATTTAACAAAATAATTGAGCATTTTTCAGAAATGTGTGCTTTTGCTCAAAGTACTACAGGTCCTTCTCAAAAAATTAGCATATTATGATAGTTAATTATTTTCTGTAATGTACTGATAATCATTAGACTTAAATATATTCCAGATTTATTACACACAACTGAAGTACTTTAAGCTTTTTATTGTTTTAATACTGATGATTTTGGCCTACAGCTAAAAATCTAAACAAAATTACAATCTAAAAAAGTATCTCTAAACGAGCTATTAACCTAATCATCTGAATCAAATAAAAAGCGTATGACAGGGTGCCGAGAGAGGAGCTATGGTCCTGTATGAGGATGTCAAGAGTGGCAGAGAAGTACGTCAGAGTAGTTCAGGATATGTATGAGAGGAGTATGACAACAGTGAGTTGTGCTGCAGGTCAGACGGAGGAGTTCAAGGTGGAGGTGGGGCTACATCAAGGATCGGCTTTGAGTCCCTTCTTGTTTGCTATGGTGATGGACAGGTTGACAGATGAGGTCAGACAGGAATCTCCATGGACAATGTTTGCAGATGATATTGTAATCTATAGTGAGAGTAGAGAGCAGGTGGAGGGACACCTGGAAAGTTGGAGGTCTGCTCTAGAAAGAAGAGGAATGAAAGTCAGTCGTAGTAAGACAGAATGTGTTTGAACGAGGGAGGGAGTAGAGAACAGTGTGGTTACGGGGGCTGGGTAGAAGGTCAGGAAGGTGGAGGATTTGGAGGTTAGGTATTTGGGGGTCAACAGTCCAGTGCGACGGGGGAGTGGGGGAGTGTGGAAAAGAGGTGAAGAGGCGAGTGCAGGCAGGTTGGAGTGGGTGGAGAAAAGTGTCAGGGGTGTTGTGTGACAGAAGAGTGTCAGCAAGAATCAAAGGAAAGGTGTACAGAACAGTAGTGAGACCAGCTATGATGTATGGGCTAGAGACTGTAGCAGTGAGGAAGAGACACGGGGAAGAGATGGAAGTAGCAGAGATGAGGATGTTGAGGTTCAGTTTAGGAGTGACAAGGATGGACAAGATTAGGAACGAGCACATCAGAGGAACAGCTCAGGTTGGTTGTTTTGGAGACAAGGTCAGAGAAGCCAGATTGAGATGGTTTGGACATGTGCAGAGAAGGGATAGTAGTTCTATTGGTAGAAGGATGTTGGAGATGGAGCTGCCAGGCAAGAGGGCAAGAGGAAGGCCAAAGACAAGTTATATGGGTGTGCTGAAGGAGGACATGAAGGTAATTGGTGCAAGAGTAGAGGATACTGAGGCCAGAGTTAGGTGGAAACAGATGATTTGCTGTAGCGACCCCTAAACTGGGAACAGCCGAAAGAAGAAGAAGAAGATCTGAATCAAATAATTAACCCTAAACACCTGCTAAAGATTCTTGAGGCTTTTAAAAACTCCCAGCCTGGGTCAAAACTAAACTTCAATAATGGGTAAGACTGCTGACCTGACTGCTGTCAAGAAGGCCATCACTGACACCCTCAAGCAAGAAATATCTAAACGAATAGGCTGTTCCAGAGTGCTGTATCAAGGCACCTTAGTGGAAAGTCTGTAGGAAGAAAAAAGTGTGGTAGAAAACACTGCTCAATGATGAGGTGACCGTACCCTGAGGAAGATGTGGAGAAGGACTGATTCCAGACATCGGGGGACCTGCGGAAGTAGTGGACCGAGTCTGGAGTAGAAACATGCAGAGCCACCGTCTACAGGCGTGTGCAGGAAATGGGTTACAGGTGCTGCAGTCCCTAGGTCAAGCAACTTTTGAACCAGAAACAGCAGCAGAAGCGCCTGACCTGGGCTACAGAGAAGTAGCACTGGACTATTATGCAGTGGTCCAAAGTACTTTTTTCAGATGAAAGCTAAATTTGCATGTCAGTCGGAAGTCAAGGTGCCAGAGTCTGGATGAAGACTGGGGAGAGGGAAATGCCTGAAGTCCAGTGTCAAGTACCCACAGTCAGTGAAGTTTTGGGGTGCCATATCAGCTGTTGGTGTTGGTCCATTGTGTTAAATTAAGGGCAGGGTCAATGCAGCTAGCTATCATGAGATTTTGGAGCATTTCATGCTTCCATCTGCTTTAAAGCTTTATGGAGATGAAGATTTCATTTTTCAGCACGAACTGGCACCTGCTCACAGTGCCAAAACCACTGGTGAATGGTTAACTGACCATAGTATTACTTTGCTCAATTGGCCTGCCAACTCTCCTGACCTGAACCCCATAGAGAATTTGTGGGATATTATGAAGAGAAAGTTGACTTGTAGAAGACCCAGCACTCTGGATGAGCTTCAGGCCGCGATCGAAGTATCCTGGGTCTCCACAACACCTCAATAATGTCACAGGCTGATTGCCTGCAAGCCACGTCATTTTCAAGCAGTCATTTCTGCAAAAGGATTCCCGACCAAATATTGAGTACATAACTGAACTTAATTCTTTGAAGATTAACTTTTTTTTGGTATTAAAAACACTTATTTTATTGGTTGGATGAAAAAGGCAAATATTTTGAGATTGGAATTTTGGGTATCATGAGCTGTTTGCCAAAATTTTCAATATTAAAACAACAATAAAAGGTGTCAGTTGTGTGTAATGAATCTGAAATATATGGAAGTCTACTATTTAACATGACATTACAGAAAATAATGAACTTGATCACAATTTACAAAGGGCCTGTACTTACCCTAAAAATGTAACTAATTATTAGCCCACCTCTGTCTGCACACAGAGATTAATAACTTATCTTGTATGGCTTTCAAGGTTCCAAATAACAGCACGCGTTTCGAATCGAACTTTCTAATCATTCTGGGAGTCTGCTGAAAGGTTGATGTTATGGTGGTTTAAACTACGTGAAAGTGGAGATGGTGCTTCTTTGTCCCAAAAAACATAAACATTCGAGCACTCTTTCTGTTCATGATCTCTTATTTTTATTTAGTAGTTATTTAAACAGTTTTGTGGTAAAGACCAGTTAACAGTTTGAGTAGCTGGATCAAGAATGCTGTATCCTAAAGCAGGAATTTCATGTTCTATTTGCAGGAGGCTTTCGAGGTGGAAGAGGAGGATTTAAGGGTATCTTCACTTTCCTTTTATTCACCAACTCTTACTATTTTATTGCTGAAAACACAGAATATTGTACTTGAAACCTGGTTTAAATAAACACTGGGATGCTTTTAATTTACAATTGCTATAAATGTATATTTTAAATTGAGTGTGTCTTGCAGGGTTTCTTCTGGTTCTTTAAAAGCATTAATTTTAAAAACTCAATTTATAGGCCTTAAAATTTTAAACTTACTGCTGCAGGTGTTAAATAATTATTGCTTATTTATCCAATGTCCCTGTAAAGTTAATCTGAACTCTGCTTTTGTTGGTGCTTTGTTGATTCCATTTTGAAGTTTTTGTTTCACTAATTAAAATGTAATTCACTGTATTACGGCAACAACTGAAAGCAACATGCTTATTGGTTATATGCTAACAGTTATTGGTGTGAGTCTAGGATTGTGAAGTCACTAGCAACATGTGATAGCGACACTAGACTGAATAAGGCTTTGATGAGGCCAGTTCTCAACAATTGTTTGCATAGTATTTATTACGCAAAAGAGATAAAACTGGGAACTTTGTTCTCAAGCCCTGGAGACTCAGACTGTTTTGAAGGGTGCTAGCTATATAAAGGTCTTGAAATTGTTTAATTACATTATGAAACTTGTAGAAACCATGGTCTTAGTTTCTTATGTATATCTGTCTGCTTTGTAAGTTATGAGAGTTTTGAGAAACTGTTTTAAAACTTTATTCTGTTCAGGTGGAGATGAGAATGGAAACGATGAAAGTAAAAACATTTAAAATATTAAAATTTAGTTTTTAGTTTATTATTCCATTGTTTGAGATTGCTTGATTCTTTATGCAGGTTGGAAAGGATGCAGTAGTGGAGGGACAAGTCGAGGTCGTTTCTGTGGAAGCTTCCAAAATGGTTAGTGAAATAAACAGATGCGTGTCATTTTGTTGTTTTTATTGCTTTAACCTTTACTACTGTGACTCAAAGTCTTTGAAATTACTCTGCACTTCAGTAGGGTATTTTTTTTATTGTTTACAACCTTACAATGAACATAGTGCATCTAAACCAAAGGATCAAGACAATTCAACTAAAAGTAAAACTAGTAAACACACACACGAACGCAGCCACTTCTCCAAACAAATAAAGAATTGCTGCAAAACACCAGTTGGAGAGGAGGGCATATTTGGCACTGCCTGTGATGTCCTTAGCTTGCTAATTCAGGTGGACATATTTAGAGATTAATCACTAATTACTATACTTGTGTGGTTTGTATTGTACTTATGATGTTTGCACTGATCGCTCAATTGTACCAAAGGAAATTCTTTGTGTGTGCACACACATGGCAATAAAGCTGATTCTTTTTCTCCTCTTTTAATCTGCAAAGAATACTTGATCGAAGAATGCACAAGAGAGACGTTTAATTTGTGTTGATTTGCCAAACGTTTGAGTATTAAATGCTTACACAGTCCAGGGGAGAGTGCTGGTGGAAGAGGATATAACCTTGCATTTCCTCGACTTACACTTGATAATGCCTTTCCGGGTGCTTCATAGGGTGTTAAACACTGCCACCTAGTGTCCACATCACTACTACAACTTAGTGTTTTTTTTTGTCTCCCACAGTTGGGTTGATGCGTTTTCATATGTCACTTTAAAGAAAAATAAAGCAATGGTTTACGTTTTTAAATGAGGCCTTAAACAAGCTAATGCTACATTTATGTAACATTTCCAAGATACCATAATATGTTTAGTTTCAGTTGAGCTTGAACCGTTTCTGAAATCAGTAGATGATTCACTGTGTATTAAGTGTTCTTTTCCTTTTCAGACGATGATGACAAAAAAAGGGAAGGTATTAATATTTTTCTTTATACAAGTTAATGCTACATTTATGTAATATGCCCATTTCCAATATGCTAAAAAGCATATTATGGTCAGTTTAGCTTGAACCTGTCTGAAATCAGTGGGTTATGCATTGTGTATTAAGTGTTCTTTTCTTTTTCAGACAATGACAAAAAACAGGAAGGTAAGAATATTTTTGGAAATGTAGGTGAGCACTTTAACTTTTATACAAGCGAAAATGCATTTGCCAGTTGGAAAGGAGGTGAAAAAAGGAGTGTTGGTGAATTTGGTTGGTATTAGTTTATTAATTCCTGGCAGAATTCTTTTTTTTTTATTTAATTATTTTTTTTTTTTACATTTCTGCTACCTTTGACTACTCACTACAAAATGCTATATCTTTGTTGTTGCACAAACAAAAATTTTTATATTTTTATTTTAGTTAATGATGAAGCTGGAAACAGTGATGGTAATGTTAAACATGAAACATTTTACTTGACTATATTAAATTATTATTTTCTTATTTCCTTAATTTTTTTTCATTGCAAAGGTGGTGAAAGGAGAGGAAGAGGTCAAGGTGGTTTCCATGGTGGCTTCAGTAATGGTTAGTAGAGAAGGCTCCTTTTATTGTTGTAGTGAAGAACACCGACACAACAGGGCGCTTTCATGGCTGCTTTTTATTAGGGTTGGGATATGGGATTAATTCAGAATCAGAAAGTTACTTGTTGCCAAGTGTGCAACACACACAAAAAATTTGTTGTGGTACAGAGTTACTCTCCAGTGTTGTATAAAAAAAAAAGACGTTCCACAGTAACACAGGTTATAGAAAGCAAACTGTAATTTTTTTCCCCCCTCATAAATGAAGTTGTTTAAAGTAATGGTTTTGATTATTGGCAATAGATCTCTATACAGTAAACATTAAAGTAAAAAACAACTTTCAAACTTTCGTATGGCTCATTTCTCATAAAAAATTGACGCATGGTTGTGATTGATGGCTATACTGAATCAATCACTGTACTACATTAGCTGTCCATCATATCATGAGAGGAGTACCAACCTTTTCTTCTGTAAATCACTATGCATATCTGGCACATGACCGACAGTGTGTCATGTGCCAGATAGAGCACAAACAAGGGTCAGTGAACAAGTTCCACACAGATTCCATTCAGGAGGATTAAAAATGTAATGCCTGCAGGTAGAAACAACTCTCCTCCAGTGCAGATTTATCAGTTGAACACATTAATGAAACTATTTGCTGATTGTGTAGTTTTGTGGTTTGTCTTGTATATCAACTTAAAAATTGTGAAAGTCACAATTTGTGGCATCTCGTCTAGATTACTCTAATGCTCCCATGGTCGGGATTTGTAGGTCTACCCGCTTGGTGGCAATTTTGTGCCTTTTAATGGAGTGTATTTTTGATAATCAAGAACAAAAAAACCTGTTTGCGTGTGAACAGCACCTGAGAGCAAAACTGAGAACAAACTACTTGAGCAACAGCTCTAAAAACAGCTAAAATTAAGATTTTTCACATAAGGGGCGTGTGTAGAGCCAATTTTTGAAGCGCTGTCAGTGATATCCTTTTTTTCAGCCTGATGAAAAATAATCATGCCAGGCTTTTTCTTTTTGGTGATGGTGGATTACCTAGAACAGAGATAAGGTCCAAATTATGTTTAAAAAAAAAAAAACGTTTTTGAAGGGTGAACTTTGCCACCCAAAGACCATTTGACATACCGCTTAGCTTTTGATAACATTTTTCCCCCTAATGCGTTATGAGGAACCACACCAATTTTCAGCTTGATCGGCCATTTCACCTAGGAGTTAGTCAAAGTATAAAACGAGCAAAAACGCACACTTTTAGAGTTTTTTTGCGAAATATTTGTATTCCCCTCGATTTTGGAAACGGGGTTTATTATAAAAGTTGCAGCTTGGTCATTTACGTATGTGTACCAAATTTCGTTCGCCTACGACAAACTGATCGTGCAACAGCTACAAAAGGTCTTAAGATCCTACACGAAAGTTTTAAGTGTGTTTGCAATACACTGCCTGAAACTGTAAAAAACAGGCTTTCAATGCTCATCACCTGGTGGCACTATGGCAGACGATGTTCTTTGTTATACGCCTGTTCTCAGGCTTGGACTAAGATGAGAATGAGACAAGTTTGAGCCAGATCGAATAGTCTATTGTCCGAATTATAACAACTTTTAGTTTCGAGTCAAAATTTGCACATTGGCCAGCCGTCACTCCCACATACTTTATGATAGTCGAAAAAAGCTTCTTAATATCACATGCTGTATGCCTTATGATGATACTCAAGAAGTTTGGAGACTTTTGGATAAATTCTGTAGGAATAGTTTGTCAAAGTGTAGAACGAGCAAAAATACCCATTTTTAGAGGTTTTTGCAAAATAACAGACTTCCTGTCGTGTTTGGAAACAGGATGTATATTAGCAAAGGTTGCAGCTTGGTACTTAACACATGTGTGCCAAATTTCATTTGCCTACGATAAACTGGTTGCGGAACAGCTGCAAAAACACATTAGGTGGCGCTATAGAGCCATTTTTTAAAATTCATTTTTCGAAACAAAAATGTAAATTTTCACCAGGTCTGAGGCGTAAGCAAAAATCTGTGACTTCGTTAATGTTCAGGTACCCAAAAGTCCCTGGAAAGACTGTAAAGAATAATAATAATCATAATAAAAGTTAAAGAAATAAGAATTTTTTGAAAAACAAAAGGGCTCTTGCACCTTTTGGCGCTCGATCGCTAATAATTTCGAGCAATTACAATAGGGTTCTTGCACTGTTGGTGCTTGACTCCTAATAAATAAGAATTTTTCAAAAACAATAGGGTTTTTTGACCTGTGGTGCTCGACCCCTAAAAATGATCTTTGACCACCATCTAGAGCTTAGAGGTTGAATACTTTTTTTACTTTGCTCAACATGGTAATGCTCAGACTAACTTTCATTTCTTGTTGCGAATTTGAAGTGTCTACAACATTCTAATTCTGAGCTACAACTTGACAATTGAACCTCATGTTAAAATAAATGGGAAAATGTTCCAGCTTTCCCAGTGATTACCCAGAGTCCTTTAGTGTTCGAGATGGTGTGTGGAATTTATTCCATTCATTCTTAATGACAAAGTTAAGCCAATAGTGACCGTTGACCCTCGCTTGAGCCTATGGCTTAAATATTTTTGCACCTTGGTCAGAAGGATATTTGTGAGACTGATAAGTTCTGTAAATGTGGTGAATTTGAAGTATCTGAGATTCTCAGTTTGAGGTACCGCTTGATAAAGTTTTGACGCAAGTAAATATGTAAAACGCAATTTCCATTCATTTTTAATGGTAATGTTTAGTCAATGGTGACCTTTGACTCCTGCTTGAGCCTAGGGGTCAAGTAATTTTGCACTTTGGTCAGAATGGTATTGCTCAGACTGATTGGTTCTCTTAAGTATGGTGAGTTTAAAGTTTCTACGAGCTTCAGTTTGAGCTATACCTTGAATATGAGTTTGACCCCAGTTTAAGTCAATTGTAAAAATTCTTAGTGATTACCCAGAATCCTTTAGACATAGCAACTGAAGTCAGACCAGTTAAAAAAAAAGTTGTTTAAGTGTCTAGGAGGAGATCGGGGTCAGAATTTTGGCTAGGAAAAAGAATAATAACAATAATATTAAGATGTTTAACTGCAAGCCTTTCTCAAGCCAACATACTATGTTTAAGAACAAGAACAGTTTTTCAAACCAACATAATAATGTTGGCCTAGTTTGGTTAAAACATTACCATTTAATTACTATTTAATTGAGATTTCACTAAAGCTTAAAACATGTTAAGGATAGAAACATGACATACAACATCAATCTCTACAGGGGTTTAATTTGACATTAACAAAGGTATTTATTCATACATCCATATTTGAGGGATGTGCACAACTGTTGAACTTCGTCTTCGCAAACTGGAGTATGACTGACATTTAGTATTATTTTTTATTGTTTAAAATTTAGCCATTGACTTCTCTTTCCTTGTTTGGAAAATATATTTATTATCAACCGAACATTTATAATATATTACAATTAAATAAATACCTTTCAATTTCATTATTAACTTATAAGGCCACCTTGTTTAAAATACGGGTTTAATGAAAATGCTGAATGTAATACATGTGATTTAAACTATTACCAAAATAATAATTTATTACCTAAATAATCATAGTTTTCATTTTCATGTCAATCAATCCGCTCGAGCTCTGATTATTTTTAGCAGCGGGACCTATATATGTACATATGTGTATATGTATGTTAATATCTTTAAAAAGTTTATTTTGTGGCATATAAAATACTTGCATATATACATACAGTTATTGTTTTTAAATTTAATATTGTTGCTTATTTTGTAGTGCATATTTTTTGTTCACGTTTTGTGATAAAAATTCATGCATGTTTCTCTTTCAGAAAACAATGAAAACAAAAGTGGTGATGGTAATGTGATGACACATCTTGATTGGTTGATTGATCAAATGTTTTTGTGTAATTGACCTGATTGGTTTGTTTTAGGTTGTAAATGGAGTGGTCGAGGTGGATTTCGTGGGGGCTTTCAAGATGGTTAGTTTCATCAAGAAAGTTTCTTTGTGGAATGTTCGCCATATTTTTTTTTTTTCCATCTGTTTTTTGGTATACTGTTGACATCCCTTTGTGGTCTCTGTTTTTTAAAGGTGGTGATGAGTCAAGAAGAAAAAGTTTTGGAAGAGGAGGTGATGAAAAGGTTTAGATTTAAGATATTGAGAAGCTTTAAATGCTAAAGTTTGTGTTATGGTTTCTGTGCAGGCTTTCGAGGCCGAAACGAAGAAGTTTTTTCCAAAGGTATATTCTTGCACGCAAATAACTATCTTTTGAAATGGGCTCTTTAATTAATGTAATCTAACTGCTGTGGACCTTATTTCCCAGTTAAAACAGCAGACAACCTCAATCCAGAACCTAATGAAAACACAGGTGAGCCATGTTTTAGTGTGGTGGTTAGCTTAATTCGGGAAAGTTTCAGCAAATTACTAATAATTTTTCCTTCTCTGAAGCAAGATTTTAAAAGCATGTCGTTGATACTCTTATCCTTGCTAGCTATTTTTACTTTCCTGTTATTTCAAAATGTTAAAACTGTTCTGGAGCAACATGTTCACACCAAGATTTGCTTTTTAAATTACGACTTTCAGTTGTGGTGGCTGCTCCGAAGTTTGTAGTTTAAAATGTTAAAGCCCAAATTTTAGGTTAAGTCTTAAATGCAGTGTTGTAGGTCTGAAACTTAGTCACAGCTCTTGTTTTTCTGATGTCCATGTAAAGCTCATCTGATGTTTCATAGTTATTGCTTGAGGTTGCCATTCAATCAAAGGTGTTTTTAATTAGGCTTGCCAGAGATTATTAAATTATTTGTGAGCACTCTTAAATGCTCAAATAAGTTAAGTAATTGGCGTTGCCAGATATTGAATTTCGACTTTTGTTAAAATGTCTTGTTAATGTTAATTATGTAAATGTGATAAAGGGTTGCAAGGGATTCTGAAAATGTGCATAAATGCTCAAAATCACAAATGACTAAGTTGCCAGAAATTAAGTATTCTCATTAATACTCTGGTTTTAGACAAGGTTATTGTTGCCAGAGTTTAAGAACATAATGGTTACTTCCTTAACCCCCTTATGTCGGTGACAACTATGGGAAGCGCGGTTAAGGGCGCTGTACTCACTCCACACTGTTTTCAAAATAACAATCAGCGAATGTGCTGGTCACGTTATCACGCCGTCATGCTTAAACCGGGCGCAAGCGTGACACACTTCCTATTGTGAAGCTGGAGCCGTACTCACCCCCTTGTCAAACAGACTTACTCACGACCTTAGGATTGTTGCTGGGGGATATAAGTCTCCGTTCCCTACTCGGGAAACAAAGGATACGAAAGTAACCATTACATTCCCCATTAGTCGGTCACTACAACTTATGTCGGTGACGACTATGGGAAACCCTGCAAAACGCTACAACCTAGGTCCTTCCGCGTCAGCCGACAGTCAGTAGTCTGGCACCGTGTGGGCCCTCCGCCCTGGCCTTAAGTATACACTTAATTTTTAATGGGCAATTGGCAATTTTCTCTCATACCAGAGGAACCTGTTAGGGTGAGAGGAGCCAAAAATCTGGAGGTTATCTCCAGGGACAAAAAAACCAGGGACTGATGCAGCCTCCTCTCCGGGCAGAGCTTGAAGGTTCACTACCTGAGTTTTAAAGGGGATGGTAGGAACCTTGGGCACATATCCAGGCCTGGGCTTAAGAATAACATGAGTATCACCAGGTACAAACTTTAAGCAGGTCTTAATTTGCAGGTCAGAATAAGCAGAGTGCCTGCAGATCCCCCACCCACTTAATCGAGGCTAACGCGACCAGGAGTGCTGTCTTAATTGACAAATCTGACTGTCAAGGTTTGACAGCAGGGGCACTGGCCAGGGAGGGACTGTCACGAGGAAGCAGAGTTCAACGAACCAAGGTGACACTACTAGGACCTCTGCCTCGCCCTTTTTGATCTTGCACAGGAGGATTGCAAGGAGGTTTATTCGGCCAGCAATGCACCAGCGTATATATCCCGAGAGGAGCCTGGGACAGAGTGTAGAACAGCTGGCACTGAGCATTCTCTGGGGCAGCAAAACCCTTGGACTTTGTGCTTCCGGCATACAGCACCCCACCCAGTCCTTGAAGTGTCGGTAGGTCCTGGCAGGTCTTCCCAGGGGACACTGGCACGGAGGAACCTAACATCTTTCCAAAGACGCAGGTGGAGGCGGCAACAAGGTGTCTTGTTTACCTTCAGTCTCCCTGGACGCCATGCACGCAACGCAACACCCTCTTTCCCTGTCAGCAGGAGGGACCGGCTCGATTGCACCTTTGTGTAGAAGGGAATCGATCTCCTCGCGCAGGATCCAGGGCTCTGTGGCTAAGACAAAGGTCATTAGAACCCCGTTGAACCTGGGCAGCTTGGCAGCAACTGCAGTCGATAGCCATGCCGGATTGTGTGTATGAGCCAAGGGGAAATATTGGGAAGCTCCCACCAGGCTTACTGAAACTCAACTAATGGCATCATACGCACTTCGCTGATAGTTTCCATAGTGGCGCCATAAACTAGCGGACTCGCCGGTGGGCTTTGAAGGGAGCCTAGGTGGAGACCTATTGGGCGTCCAGGCTCAACGTCGGAGCAGCATCTGGTTCCAGTCAAGGAGGTCCCACTCGAAGCTGACTGACACGAAAGCTGAGAGCCATCCGGAATGCACTGCATCAGACCCCACGCCCTTGAATGTGCCTCTGAGATGAGAACTGCATTCGTATCTGCAATGCAAGCCTCCTGGCTGCGCACATAACCATGGGAGTTAACGTTTTGCATATTTTATGAAAAACTGAGATCTGACCAGTGAGTCCGCTGCTTGATGGTGGTGGTACTACCTCCCTCCAAGGCTGGTGGTGAGGCGCGCGCAGCAGCTGGACTCCCTGGGCGTCCTGTCCTAGGGCCGCTAATTATGGACCCTCTTCTCCTGATGTTGGGGGGGCCCTTGGACAGGATTTCTGCTTAGTTGACTATTTGTAGCAGCTTTTGGTTGACGTCTTTGACATGTGGGCTGTCGATCAAGGGAGAACTGAGGAGGCGGTTGGGGCGCTGACTTAGAAAGGGATCTGCCAAGTCTCTTTCTATGCGAAATCATGAATTCTGACTCTCCTCCAGCTTCCTGATCGTGGAGATCTGCAATGTAAGGTCATCTACGGCAACGCTGAAGAGGCTATCTGGGACCACAGGCTGGCATGTTAAGGAAACATGCCAGCCTGGGTCAACCATGGCAGCTGTGGACTATTAACGTAGACATTGTGTGGCCAAGAGAGCTAGCTGCAACTTGTCACCTTGAGCGCAAAGTTAGTAGTTGCCCCCAGATCCTCTGTAAGACCTGGGTCACAACTCCCCTCCTGCCAGCCTGTCTGTCAGGGCTTTGACTTGGAACACCTAAAAGGCTGCCATAGCAGGTCCAATGACAGGGTTAGCTGTCGGGATGGAAGCCTCGGCTGTTCATGCCAGACAGCAAGGTTACCTGGGCATAAGTGCACCGCCAGCACCTGCTCTACCTGGGGAATCCATCAGCCGCTGCCTCAGCATGTCTCTGCCCAAGACAACCGAGGCAATGATCGTGGCTATCAGTCAATGCATTTGATCACTGCATCCAACAGACTTGCACAATCGCGACATGTTGACCGGCAAAACAAGTGCTCTAAGAAAAAGGAGTCTTACTTGTTGGTGGAAGGCATTGAAAGATTTGTGAAGTCTGGGGCGTGTATTGGTTTCTGCCTTCCGGCCGGCCAAAGAACCTCGGTGGTTGCAGTTCAAATAACCAGGGGCCTGAAGTATAAACGTTGCGTACGCACAAAATGGGCATAGAAATATGCATACACATTTTTCCATGCACATATTGGGATTTATAAAAAATAAACTTGGTGTAAATAAGTGTGCACCGTACGGATGCTCTTGACCGTGCGTACGCACTCTTTTAGAAGAGTATGTGTTTTGGCGACACCAACTGTCCCAAATAGCAATAGCTATTTAAAATGAAAAACTTCTAAATTATCAAATTACATCACCCAATAAATCAAAATGTATCAACCTGAATTATCATTATTAGCATTCTTAACCAGGTTTAAATACTGAATTTACTAATTTGTTTTAATGAATGGAATATAAAAAGGTATGTGCGTTTAAAACATATCATCATAATGGATGCTCTAGCGCTGTTAGAAGACCTTGATAATGACGCTTTACGGAGGGAGCGTGTTTTCAGAGACTGTGAAGATTTCCTTGCTCATGATGATGATTTTCTCATGAGCCGATTTCCATTTCCAAGAGCCATCCTCTTGGAATTGTGTTCTGAATTACGGCCAGTATTGGAAAGACCCTCGCGGAGAAACCATGTTTGTTCCTGTGCAAGTATTGACCACATTAGGCCACTCGGCCACTGGTACTTTCCAGCGAGAGTTGGCAGACCGATCGTTATGTCGCAGTCATCCCTGAGCCGTATCATGCCATATGTATGGGGTGCCATAGTGGGGATGGCACCCCGATACATCTGTTTTCCTTACACGCAAGCTGAACAGGCCAACATCAAAATGCAATTTGCAGCAATCGCCGGTTTTCCCAATGTAATCGGTGCTGTTGATTGCACTCATGTTGCAATAAAGGCACCATCTGAGAATGAATTTGCTTTTGTTAACTGAATTATTGGGAGTGTTAATATGCAGGGAGATCATACATATTCTAAATGGGCGGTCTTAACCTCCAAATATGGTTATTTCGGGAGGAGATTGGGGTAAGCAATACACACGTGCACCTGCGCACAATATTCAGATAATTTTGATTTATAAAGCGAACCTTGCGCAGGTTCTGGCGTACATACGGTTTTATGAATCTGAAAACTTTTGTGCGTACGCAAATTCTGCCTTATGTGCGTACGCACACTTTAAGGATTACATCTACGCAAAGTTTTATACATGAGGCCCCAGGTCTCCAAAATCCACACTAGGTAATCCAGCAGTTTTTGTGGTGTCTTTCTCAAGTCGCTTGCCTGTCGAGAGTATGGCTCCAATAGAACAACAGGAAGAGTGTCACGCTCGCGTCCGTTTTATGCGGGACGGCGTGATCACGTGACCATCAGCGCGGTCGCCGATTGGCATTTTGAAAACACTGTAGAGTGAGTTCAGCACACCTAGCGGAGCTTCCTATAGTCATCACTGACATAAATGATCGACTGATAGGGAACCTTTTATAAATGCTCAAACAAGTGATAGTTAGGTTTTCTACAAATGTATTTAAGGTATACCTTTTATCTTGAGACAAATTTTTTTTGTTTTAATTGTATTATGCAATTATTAAGTGTCATATAAAAGTCTTCTAAGAGTTTGACATCACACCTGCAGAAAACCAGATTCTCAATGAAAATGGATAAAGAACTTTTACAACGAAATACAGGTCCATTAGATTTCCATTAAAATTCAATGGAGTTCTGTACCTCGGTTTCTAAATATTTATAAGGCTATATAAACACTTAATTTGATGGAAGATAACTGATTGAGTAAAAAATGTTGTGTCTGTTATATATCAAAGTTGGGATTGTAAAATTTCCATCCAGCTCCTAAGGGATTGTACTCTGTAATGTTAGATTTGTCAATCATGGTTACCCCCTAATGTTATCTGATAACAGAATGTAACTGCTCACACGATAGTTTTTTTTTCTCAATGTTGTGCTTGGTAGCTTAGATTTGACACTATGAAACTAACTGCAGTCCAGTCTACTTAACTTTATAAAAAAAGTTTGACGTTTTATTTTATTACACAGATGTAAAATGTGTGTACAATTTTGTTTTCCCAAATAACAAATTCCATCTGCTCAGTAAATTGAGCATAGCTTCCTTCTGGTATTCTCCTACTTGGCTGATCCGGGGCTGCTTCACATAGCTCTCAAGTGTCTGTGGCGAGAGTCAAAATTAGTGAAGCGTTTCTTAAATATGTCAAACATTTTCCAAAGAAATTGCACTGTTAATAAATATAGTAAATATCTTGTTAAATTGTTAAAATGCTCTTGTCTTTGCAGGACCCAAGGTTGTGTATGTTCCTCCACCGCCTCCAGAAGAGGAAAGCTCTATTTTCTCTCAATATGCCACCGGGATAAATTTTGACAAATATGATGATATCCTGGTGGAAATAAGTGGAACCGACCCTCCAAAAGCTGTTTTGGTGAGGAACACGTGCATAGATTTCTTTTAATTGCAACGAATGTCTGGTGTTAGGTGGAAGTAATTTAAGCACAATAACGTAATTGGAAAAACTAACGAAATTTTGGCTGCCTGAATAGTGTACAAAGAGGCCAAAATGAACAATTTGAACATATTTGTTTTTCTTTTTTTTCCGAAGTAGTTTTTTGTATGGGCAGATTAAACAAATTCTATGTATGCTGTTTAATGTAAAAAATTTATTCAAATAGTTCATTTTGGCCTATTTTTATGTATATTCCACACACACACATATATATTTATACATAATGGAGAAATATTTCTAAATGACTTTTATTTATTATTCAAGATATTAATTAATTAATGTCATTAAATGGAAACTGTTATTTTTAAAGTACATTTACATTAATGCATTTGGCAGACGCTTTTGCTGAAACAACTTATAGAAGGGGAGAGACAGTATGCAATTTGCTTAATAGTCTATCTCAGCTTGCTCATAATAGAAGTTGTATCAACTGTTCAATAAACCCTAGCAGGATGAAAATACAGGAGCAAAAAAAAAGTTTTTTTTTTCTTTAGTTAGTGTCCCCTGAAGTTTTCAGTTGCCTTTTGAAAGCTGTGTGTATTGCAGCTTTCCTGACTGGATCAGGGAGTTTGTTCTACCAAAAAGGGACAAGGAGAGAGAACGCTCTGTTAAGAGATTTTTGCCTTTGTGGGATGAAACCACATGTCGCTGTTCTTTCTTTGAGCACACAGCCCACGTTTACCTCCACACCACAAGCCCTTCATGCCCTCCAGAAGCTGAGTTGCTGAGCTTACGCCAGTTCTGTGATTTGAATTTAACACAAGCTGCAATGGGGAGCCAGGGAAGAGTGATGAAGGACTCAAGCCAATCGAGTACTGTGCCAGTGCCCATCGCAGAGAGTGGAGAGAAGGATCTGATGGTTACTGTCAACATAGCAGAGAGGTCTAGTAGGATGAGTATAGATGATCTGTAGTTAGCCCCGTCATCGAGCTTGTATTTCTGAGTCAGGAAAGTGAGTTGAAAGTCCTGAAGAGCTTTCGGCTATTTTTGGCATGTTCAATCATGTCGTTGTAGTATGTTGTCTTAGCGTCTTGTACCTTGCTTGAGAAAGTTGAAAGTGCGGTTTGGTACGCTTCGAGGTCTGACATGTGTGATTTCTTCCATTTCCGCTCTACTGATCTGAGGGTGGACCTCGGTTCCCGGGAAACGTGCAAAATCCAGGGGTTGGTGTTTTGGCAGGTCTGGATGAGAGAGGGCATAGTTGATCAAAGTATGTAGCGTTTGAAGGTCAGAGACCAGACGTGTACAGAGGAGGAACTAAGATTAGTAGAGCGTCTGTGCGTAAATGAGATCTAGCTGATTTCCTCATTTGCGTGTGGCTGTGGTGGGGACAAGAGTCATGTATGGCTGCAGATCTGTGACATTATTCGACTTTGTATTTTTGATAGTTGTGCGCGTGATATTAAAATTTGCATGAGCAAAAACAGATCTCCGCACAAAACAGAGTTTTATTTTTTTTTTTCAACCTACGCGTGTGTCACTGCACTTGAGAGCAATATACTTTCACGAGCGAGGAGAAGGGGGTAACATGCTTGCTATCTCCCTCCCTTGCTCGTCTTAATATGAACCTGCGTTCATGCGAGATTGATTTTCGTCCAAGATGGGGCTGGACCCTAATTTCCCGGAGTTCAGCTGTGATTGGATGCCTGTGTCAGTCAGTTCTGTTACTTTAACGCTCAGTCAAATCTCCTACAACAGATATTAACCTATTGATAAAAAAAATTACTCTTTAATCTAGCAACGATGACAAGCCAAAGAGATTTACAGATATTACAATAAACAAAGATCAGTACAAGAACAATATAAATCTGACTGAATATTACCCCAACAGCTTAAAGAAAAAAAATAAAACAAAGTTGCTTTTGTTTTTAAAGGATAAACTCTAAAAAGTTTTTAATCTGGTCTGAAGAAGATTTGTTAGTTGTGTACATATCTGGAATATTGATGTGTGAATAAATCCTTTTTGTTAGTCAAATTAGACCACTGTTAAAGTTGATGTTATGTCATGTTTTTATCTTTAACATGTTAAGTTTTTGTGAGTTCTCAATAAATGGTAATAAAATAATACTGTTTTGACAAAACTAGGCCTGCATTATTACATTTGAGTTTCTTGAGTCCAATGCAAATGTAAAATTTAATATTTAAGTTAAATCCTGGTTTTGATTCATTTATTTGTTAAGTTCAGGGTTTGGATTACTGCGTTATTTTGATAACTTATTTCTACAAGCAACTGTATTTTTAATCCTGATTTTACCAAATCCTATACATGTTATTTTTACTAGCAGGGATTAATGGTCAAATTGATTGCCCCATCTTGGATAAAAATCAATCTCGCGCGAAGGCATCAATGAGGTGCGTGCGTGCATGCGTAGGTTCAATTTGAGAGAGCGTACAGGAGGGAGATTTGAGAGAGCGAGCACGTTAGCCCCTTGCCTCGCTTCCGACAGTGTTTTGCTCTCAGGTTCAGTGAAGCGCGCATGGATAGGAGAAAAAAAAAGCTCACTGTTTGTGTTTTTGCACATGCGGATCTGTTTTTTTTTTCTTCTCACACTAATTTTAAAATCGCGCACGTGATTATCAAAAATACAAAATCAAATAATGGCATGGATTTGCCACCAGTCATGTCAAAGGTGGTTATGAGTTAGTGGAAGTTAATAGCGTATGGTTTATGAAGATGTATATTGAAGTCTCCAAACACAGAGTGGGCTGATGAGGAGAAAAGAGGAAAGCAGACCATCAAGCTCCTCTAGAAATATGGAGAGCTGTTCTCCAGGAGGGCGTATGTTATGAGGATTTGCTTAACAAAAGGGGAAGTGATAGTGACCGCATGGAATTCAAATGAGTGTCTTAACAAAAGATGTGAAGGCAAAGAATCTGAAGGTCAGAGATGAGAAGTCCAGTACCCCCACCTCT
The DNA here is from genome assembly GCA_900490495.1 of Danionella dracula. NCBI lineage: Eukaryota > Metazoa > Chordata > Actinopteri > Cypriniformes > Danionidae > Danionella > Danionella dracula. The sequence goes on from UELW01000334.1 coordinate 19,755,236, forward strand.
TGAAGTGTGGGAGAGCAAAAAGTTGTTGGAGAGGGCTGCAGGAAAAGAATAAAAAGAAATTAATACAAGAATATAGCTTATTGGGTGCCGACTCATCAGAATTGATTACCTGCACGATTATTAGAGTAAAGACGCAAGGAGGAGAACTGCTTCCTCTGACGTTTCAGCGACAGCAACACAGCACTACTTTTTATATGCCCCTGATTATGGGTAGGCTGCAGCAGCTGAGCAATCACTACTCGCTTGTCCCCGCCCACACTAGACAGAAACCTGTCTAAATCACTCTGAAACTCGCGCTAACGACCCAGAGATAGTCGCCCAACGGTCCGGCTTGGCTGCACACTTTAAACCTTTACCTGTAAATAAGCTACACTTATGACTGTACTAAAATTACTACTCAACGAAAGGAGCGTGGACAAAGTCTTTCTACTTAACTTGTGTGTCTGCTGACTGATATACAATCTCTGTAGAGGTCACGTGATGTTAACTTGTTGTAAACCTCTACAATTAAACAAACTTGTAAATAAGACCAAATTAAAAAAATACATAAATTCATACATACATATACTTGTTATTAGATGTGTATTTAAGTCATTTGATAAAATGTTTTAGAAGTGATTTCACTTTTAAATTAATTGTCTGTTCCCCATTTCATGAATGTATTTTAACTTCAAATTCATCCATCAAAGTTTGGCACAGTTAACTAATGAATGGCATATTTAATTAGTTGTGCCACTTTTTGTCCCCCATAATGCATGTATATATTTATGCCTTTAAAAAAAATGTTTGTATTATATTTAACGATGTTTCACATATGTTTTGTTGTATTCCAGTATTCAGATAGAACAATTATATTAAATATTTTTTTGCATCAAAAATCTAAGAAAACCAACCCCCCTCCCTCCCCAAAGTAAACAAATAACAATTATAAATTAAAAATAGCCTTTACAGCAGATTAGCCTTACATCAGCACACAGCGATATGCCATCTTGTCACCCCTGAAATATCATTATGTATTCCTACAGCCACAGCTAAAGGTTCTGTTGAAATCATTCAATCCAAGGCTGTCTGCTCTAACCATTTATTTATTTTTTTTAACCTTCGAGATGTTCCCATTTGTCAATAGTTTTGCGGTTGAATTCACATATAAAATTTGCACCCGTTGTAAAAATTGTCCATCAATCCCAAACCTTATCACACTAAATAAGTATTGCCATTCTATCCTGTCAAAGGCTTGTTTGGCATCTAGGGACAGAATTGCTGCATCCATGGAGTTTCATAAGTTTATTATATTGACACGTCTGATATTATGAAAACCCTGCGTATCTTTGACGAAGCCATTCTGATCACTGTGAATAAGAAGTCGAAGATATAGCTCTGGTCTTCTGGATAAGACCTTAGAGTATTTGTGTCGCAGCTTATCAGGCTAATAGGCCAATGAGGAGCATTCGTCTTCACATTTTACTGATTTATAAATGACTTATGTCGCAAGTCTCAGAGGCTGGAAGTATTACATATGAATTGGACTCCCTATACATAGCTAAAAAAGGGCCAATAAGGTTTTCTTTAATTGCTTCATAAAATTCAATGGTAAATCCATCGGGACCTGGGGCTTTCCTACTTTTTATAAATTAAATACCCTCTGACTCCTCTACCGTCCCAAGATCCTGATTTAACTCTTTTTTTTGTTTGTTTCCTTTATCTGAAATAATTTGTATTGTCAACTTTTCTAAAAAAATAGTTCAGGCTTTCTGTACAACACTGGCATTTGGAAGTTTTACAAGAAGGGGATCTTATATTTTGTATTAATCTTGTTGATTGTTGTTGTTTTAAGTTGCCACGCCAGAAATTTTCCACACTTTTCCCTTTTTTCATAAGCTCCTTCAGCCACATGAGATTTTTAGCAACTTTTTCCACAGTTATCTTATTGTATTCCATCCGAAGTATTTGTTATTCTTTTAGCTTACGCTCATTGTAATCATTATGTAAATACTGTTCCTTTTCTTTTATTTGTCTCTCTAACGTTAGTATAACTAATAATTTCCCCTCTGTGTAAGATGGGAAGCATTTACGGCTAGTCTGTCATTTGTTTCATTTCCATTTTCCCTAAAATAATTAGCAATGCAAATCCCTAAGAAGTTCGTGCTTTCGGGGTCTTGAAGCAATTCAACTGAAAACTTCCACTTTGCAAACTAAATTCAAAGTCACTCCAGCTATGCTGTACAATAATATAGCTACCAAATTTCTCTTGATTACATTGATAACTTTGAAAGGTATTAATTTATGGATAGTTGTTATAAGGCATGGAATATTTCCCTGGGCCATCTTTAATTAACTCTATCCATTTCTATTGCTTTAAGATTTGTTTCTTGGAGAAATACTTTTGTAGATTTAAGTTGCTTTAATCTGTTAATTTCTAGTTTTACTTTAGTTAGCTCCCTCAAACCAACTAGTAACCTTAATTTGTTCCATTATTTATCTTTGATTATTAAAGGATACAGAGTCTAGTTTATTTATTTGAGACCTTGTGTATCCACACTGTTGTAAATGCCTAGAACATGTAAACCAGAACATGTATAAAAGCAAATCAAAACAACCCCCCTTCCCTCCAAACACTAGTAAGTAAACAAACAAACACTGGTATCTACACAAGCTAAAAAGTCTTAACCCACTATTTATTAGCGATAACTGAAAATAGTCATTATTAAGCCAAAACTGCATGTTTAAAAAATATTCCTCTGCCCCTCTCGTTTTGCATGAGTTAACCTGGAAATCCCTATACATCCCCTTCTCTTGAATTTGTGGTGGTGACGACGCATGGTCTCGGCTACTCCGTCTTGCTGTATGTTTTTTTGCACTGCTATACGAAATAGTCTCTCTATCCTGAGAATTAATAAGCACCACTCGATGTTGATTCAGCTTTGGCAGAAACATCTGTGTCTAGTGGCCTTTGAGCTCTAGCCACTTGGGTAACAGGTCCTTGATAAATTGTAGCAGTGAGCAACACCCTTTGCATTCTCCCTCAGCCCAACTAGAATTTTTTTTTCTTCCACGATGCTCCATGGGTCCAATGGTAGTTGCAAACTTGGCCTGCATTTCTCGAACTCGTCCTCAACTGTAGTGATGCGGTTGTCCGCTTCGTCAATGTGTTTAGCGTGTTCTGACATCATGCTTCACGTCTTGGCATAGTAAAGGGCGAGCTGAAAGAACAGATACCTGAATAAATCCTCTGTAAAGTAAGAAAATGGTGCACGGCTACTCAGAGCCTCAGGATAGGGTTAACCTCCACCCGCCCCCATGAAAGTAACACTCGGTAGTGAAAGAGGATATATTAGTCTATTGCTATTAGACTTGTTTTTTATAACATCTCATCCTCTGAATCATTTGTGAGTTTTATGGGGTTCATCACGTATGTTTGACTAAAATTTGCATTAACTTTACGGAGACAGCACTGACCATATGAGTATGTGCTCCGTGTTCCAACCTGATAACTCCATCATGGTCAACTTCCAGTTTGATGACTTGCTGTGAATTTGCAGAAATGTTTGCAGAAGCATAGCATGCCATAATGTTAATTTATTTTGAGCTGATTGTGTAATTAATCTTTGGAACGCTTCTGAAATGTCAAACTTCTTTTTTTTATCAGACTTTTGAAGAAGCGAACCTTTGTGAGACTCTGAACAAGAACGTATCAAAGTCTGGATATGTGAAGCCTACTCCTGTCCAGAAACATGGAATCCCCATCATCGCTGCTGGACGGGATCTGATGGCATGTGCTCAGACTGGATCAGGGAAAACGGTGAGTGGAAACCTCGGAATGATATTTTGTGTTCAGTTATTTTGGTTAAATTATTATTTTCTTGTTTCCTCTTAGGCGGCCTTCCTGCTACCTATCCTTCAGCAACTTATGGTTGATGGGGTTGCCGCCAGCAAGTTCAGTGAAATACAGGAGCCCGAGGCGATTATCATGGCTCCCACCAGAGAGCTCATCAATCAGATCTATCTGGAGGCCAGAAAGTTTGCTTATGGGTACACATTTTACGCAAAAATATGGCATGTTTTATTATTTTTTTTACAAACCTTTTCTGAATTGACTAAATGGCTTCAAAGGTACTAGTGATGAACTGATATCGGTATGGATTAAGTTCCTTGCTCCAGAGTCGAACTCGTCAAAAGCTTGACTGATGCTTAACGAGGTTGTTTCAACAAGGTGTACATGCTGGCAAACTTTTAGAAATGCATTGCAAGGATTGCGACTCAGAAGTCACGAGACTCCCACGCACCTAAACTTAACCTTGACCAAATGAACCCTGCTTTTAAAATGTTATTCTGAGATAAAAATGTATTTAAATTATATTTAATAAACGTGTTTATTTGACATTGTTCTTTCGCCAATTGTTCTGAACCAGACAAAACCAGAAATGAGCATAGTCACCTGCGTTCTCCCCTCCTGTGCTTGTTGGTCATTGTTCGTTTCGTTTATTCACATCAAGTTTTTAATTGGGCAAGTTATGGCCACTTCGTTAGAGTTGAGCCAGCAAATAGGCATCTGACAGTTTTCAAAATTTCCTGCAGCACCTGTGTGCGTCCTGTTGTGGTGTATGGTGGAATAAACACCGGTTATACCATTCGAGAAGTGATGAAGGGATGCAATGTTTTGTGTGCGACACCTGGAAGGCTGCATGATCTTATTGGGAAAGGAAAGGTCAGTATTCACAAGCATATTTCTCTGCTATTCGGTAAAATTGTGCTTGTCATAGACTTGTGATTTGCTTTCTTTAGATTGGTCTGAGTAAAGTGCGCTACTTGGTTCTGGATGAGGCTGACCGGATGCTAGACATGGGGTTCGAGCCTGAAATGCGCAAGCTGGTGGTGTATCCATGGATGCCTTCAAAAGAGGAGCGACAAACCCTTATGTTCAGTGCCACATACCCTGATGATATCCAAAAGTTTGACATTTTTAAAGCATTTATCTTGCATCATCAATAACTAGTTATTGAGTGACTTGTTAAATATATGCTCTGGTTCTTTATTGAAGGTTGGCTGCAGATTTTCTGAAGGTGGACTACATTTTCCTTGCAGTTGGAGTGGTTGGTGGAGCGTGCAGTGACGTCGAGCAGACTGTTTTTCAGGTGCAACAGTACTCCAAGCGAGATCAGCTGCTCGAATTGCTCAGGACTGTTGGTGAGATACCAATTAAACCCATCCCCCATAGATAAAAGGCTGCAACATTTAATTACATTATTCAAATAATGTCAAACATAACATATATCTACTACTTCATGTTTTAATATTTAATTTATTTTATCCATGTTGAAACCATCGATTCAATCTTGCTATTTCATGTCTGTGGGGAATGTAGTCTTTGTGGATTCATGATATAGAAGATAATCCATAACATTCTCTTAGGTTTTGTTAAACTTAAATACGTCCTTGAGGGCTACAATGCAGGATTCAACACTGTTAAATTTTCTTTATTGTAACTGCTATTGTGTAATGAAATAAAAACACTGATTGTGCATGAGAAGTCTTTTGCATAGTTCCTGTGGGGTGTAAGTCTTAAAAGCATTGACTTTTGAAATAAGGACCAAAAAAGGTTTTAAAACTGAAATTGATATCTCTGAAAAAGTTTACAAATAGTACAATTGTTAAAACTTTAGACCAGAAATGTCAACATCTTAACCGTGATTATTGTGATCAAATAATGAGTAAAGTGCAATGTGCATCATTACGCTGGATGACATGTGATGAGATAACGACAAAGGAAAAGAAAGCAAAAGAAAAAAGACAAAGGAACAAAATAAGAACACAGCCAAAGAAGCTAGTTGCAACCATTGGTAAATGTAAATTTAACTTATGCATAGATAGAAAAACAGAGTTATCGAACTTGTTAAAAACTGATGACTGCAAACCTTTTAAAGCAGATGTCTCACTCAATAACTGTTGAGATGCAGCCCTGCACAGTTGTGATCCAACCTTAAAGGTGCCAAATGATAGCTTGAATTTTCAGACATTCCTGGCATCTGAAGTGTTTCTCTAGTCAAAAACATCCCTCAAGTAATATTCAGATTAGTTCACACGTTTGAGTAATCCTTTATTCCTTTTTTCTGAGCTGAAAACGGACAGTTTTCCTCAACACCGACCTTTTTCCTTCTTCTCACCCAAGCCCAACCCCCTTGTCCATCATATGAACCGCTAGTACAACCCTACTCTGTGATGAGCAGGAAAGTGGAAGGGTCTCACCTAGAAGTGAGTGCAGCTGCGCTGGATAAACCATGCCAGAGAAGTGTTTTCGGATATCTGCAGCCTAACGTGTTGTTTGGATTACTAAAGAATGATTTTGTGTCTGCCCATCAGAGAAACCCTGAAAAGATCACTTTTAGGGTTTATGACGAGGCTGGCTCTTATACACAGGTTTATATATATATATATATATATATATATATATATATATATATATATATAACGCAAGAATTTCAATAATTCAATTGAGAGAGTTACATCAAACTGGATTATTTTTCAGATTTTAATAGCATTTTAAAAACTAACAGGGGCAAACTGTGTTAAATTATATGTTAATATGAAAAAATACTTAAGTACTTCATAGTAAATAGTTCATATTTAGTGTAATATAATAACTTTTAAAGTGCTTGAAATAATTGTGGTAGTTCTATTTTTACAGTTTTTCACAACTGCTGTGGCAGTTTTTTTAATGCATTTATCAAGTTTCCTTAACTCAACATGGTTAGCACAACATCTGTCTAAGTAGGCTATATACATTTTTGTTGCTTCGATACAAAATGCGTACAGTTAACCCAAATTTGAAATGCTTAGTTATGCGTTCACACTGTCAGAACAGATATCATGTTAAAAACAGAACTTTTATAGGTTAAAGTCAAAATGTACTGCTGTTCATATTGTGATTTGTAACACAAATATATTCCCTGAATTTTATTCTATTTCCAAGGATCATATGTTATGAAAGATGACTCTTTGGGCTGATTTTAAGTGGGAAAAGAAGCAGTATAAGCTATATTGAGATTAAATTTTCTTTGTTTTCTTTGTCCTTAGCTTTTTCTGTATTTGTATATGTTTCTTTTGAAAAGTAGCTATTCTATGTCTGTGTTAACTACTCTGAGACCGGCCTTAATTTTTTTGTATTGAATTTTTGCAGCAAAATAAACAATTTATGCATTTGCAATGGTCTGATGATCATTCAACTTTGAACTGAAGTAAGGCTTCACGTTTTAGTAACCTAACTCATTAATAGACATTTCAAGGAACAGAGTCTGAAAAACTAACTTGTATCTTTAAACACTGTATTCTTTTACCATTTAAAGTGATGAAAGCTATTACAATCATGTTCATGTTATTATAATCCAAGTTCAAACACAAGCGAGACCAGACTAGTCCGGATCCGAGACCAAGTCCGGACTCGAGTACTACAGCTCTACCTATAACAAAATGAACAAATTATTAAATGTTACGTCTACATTAGAAATCATTCAGTGTAAAGTAAGCCCGTTTAATTTACCTGTGAACATGCTGCTGACTAGACTTTTTCTTCCAGTTTCTGGTTCATTCTGTGGACTCCAACTCTGTGTTAGTCTCGGATTCACACATATAAGGTGCTGTTACATCCCGCATAGCCTTTGTCTGTCAATTGTAATGTTTTAAAACAATAACTTGTGTTTAAAGCATCGCTAGTTGTATCTGTTTTGCTCAGACGGGAGTAACTCTCTAGTTACGCTCTAGTCAGTCGAGGCACGCTGAAAACACTTCTGTGGGAGTTATTGATGTAAACAGTGCTTTTTGCCTGGCCAAAAAAAAGGTGATTCAAAGACATTGTTTATGAAAAATATTTTATTTTGAACGTTAACAGTGAAGCACTAGTATAGAGAGCTCAAATATTGATTTTAAATGCTGTAACATGGGTCATTTAACCAAACACACCTGATTCCACTGATTAAGCGTCTCTGTATTTGTTTGAACCTACTGGTGTCTCTTGAGAGGGGGTTTGACCCAAGCAATGAGAAACCTCCAGGAATTGCATTTGAGCCCCCTGCTTCAAACTGTATTGAACGTTGTGCGAAGAGATATTGCTACTGGAAAGTATGGGTTCTTAGGCATGAGACTCCCACGCTAAAGTCCTAGCTATAACTTAACTAACTGAACCCTGTTTTAAAAGATGTTCTTCCAAGATAATCAACTTCAATTATATTTATTAAATGTATTAAATTGACATTGATCTTACATCATTTTGTCTGAACTGTTTGGGGGAGAGAAACAAAAACATTTGACATTACATTTTAGACCGTAATAGCAAAATTTGCATTTTAACCTTATTTAAAGTGAGACTGAACTGTTTTTGCTACTGTTTAAGTCAAAAGGTGCAAATGTGTAATTTGGGAGTTGAATTAAATTATACTAGGGATGGGCATCTATAGGAGGGTAGCAGTACATAGTAGTAATGTACATGACTGGGATTAAAATAATAAATCTATTGAATCTGATGTCTGAGATCAGATTCAATTCATTATTCAATTTCAATGCAGACAAAAAAGAATTGCATACAAAACATTTACACACATAAGTGGGTTTTAGAACAAAATGCCATCTTTCTTTGGCTAGGTTTTTTCCTGGATTAAACTTATACTTAAAGATTTAATGTCTTGAGTACCTAAATTGGCGTATTGTCTATTACAATGAATTTAAGAGAAAGTCTTTCCCTGTCCTAAACCACCGCTTCCGGGATTACCATAAATACCATAGTAGAGGAGCATGTAAAAATAAGGTGTGACTGGCTTGACCGCAGTCTAACAGCCCCTCGAGAATTGCCAACTTAGCGTCTTTGTCACTGGATTTAGTGGCTTTTCAGATCGCCTGGAGACTTTTTTATTTATTTATTTTTTATTATTATTCCGCAAATACTGACAAATCTATTGATGTTTTCTGTGTTTCTGGCAAATTTGAACAACGTTGTTAATTCTGGCTGACTCAGTCTCAGCTGTTGCTCTGTCTGAAGCCCAATCTCTGTACCAACTAGCTTTTCCCCCTTTGCTCTCGACGCAAGAGGGCATGAGACGATACACCTCATCTAAACATCAAATACATTGAGCGTGTGCAAGTGAAACATCAAGCTGAATTCATGAAATTTATGAACGTGTAACAGTTTGCACAATATTGCAAAATCCATATCATGGCACAACAAAATACCGGTATTCACTTTCATACCGGTATAGCACCCACCCCTACTCAATCCTCAACCCAATCCAAGATTTTGTAGCGAGCATAAATTCACTTGCAAATGGCAAATTATAAGAAATCTGAAATCCACTCTGTGATTTTGACCGGCAACATGGGGCGGAAAGATGTCACAGTGGTGGAGTTGTTTGTTCTGTAACTGGAAGGTTGGTGGTTCGATACCGCTATGGCCAGTCTGCCGTTGTGGCCCTGGGCAAGCCACTACACCCACATTGCCCAGTATGGATGTGTGTGACTGGTGGTGGACATGAGGCCGTAGGCGCAGAATGGCAGCCATGTCCTGTCAGACTGCCCTAGGGCAGATGAGGGCCACCAAGGTAGCTTATCACCACCAAAGTGTGAATGTGGCGTGAATAAATAATGCTCTGACAGCGTCTTTGAGTGTCTAGAAAAGCGATATATAAATTGAAGGCATTATTATTATTAATTCAACATTAAAGCATACTCCAGGGTTCTGCTGGATCTTGCAAAACTAAGTCTACTAATTAAAATACAAAATTATACTCTTGTTCTTGGTAGCTATTTTTCTGCTTTTTAAAAATGGTCTATTGTTTAGGACCAACATCTAAGATTTGCTTTGAAATATTGTTTAAAGGAGGGCTTGGTCTCCGCTGGGTCTTAAAGTCTAAAATTCATAAATCTTCAGAAACAAAATTGATTGTATTTGAAACATGCTGTTTATTATGCAAAACTAACAGTTTGAAATCCTGATTTATTTGTGTTTTTGATTTAGGTCTTAAATTTGATTCCTATTGAACCTTAAGTCTTAAGTGGTTTTTAAGGCTATTTGTTTGTACAGGAAATGAGCGCACCATGGTCTTTGTGGAGACTAAAAGAAGTGCTGATTTCATAGCAACGTGTCTCTGCCAGGAGAAGATCCCCACTACCAGCATCCATGGGTACTTGATGGGTTTTGTGGCGCAATCTCAGATCTGAAACATTTTGCTGAGACTTTTTCTCTTCTTTGAACAGTGACCGGGAGCAGCGCGAGCGAGAGAAAGCTCTAGCTGATTTCCGCTCTGGCCAGTGTCCGGTGCTGGTCGCCACTTCTGTCGCTGCCCGAGGCCTTGACATCGAGCAGGTCCAGCATGTGGTAAACTTTGACATGCCCAGCAACATCGACGAGTATGTACATCGGATTGGAAGAACTGGACGCTGTGGGAATACCGGGCGTGCAGTGTCCTTTTTTAACCCAGAGTCCGACGCTCCGCTTGCTCGCTCTTTGGTTAAAGTGCTCTCAGGGGTATGTACACATCGTTTGGGTTAGAGAAATCCCATCTTCTTGTACACGGGAGTTTAATGATAGAATTATGGGAAAGAACTATCCATTTATTACAAAGGCTTCATTCCAAACACATTTTGGGTGAATCATATTAAGTCATCACACTGATTAAAAAGCTATGAATAGTCTGCATCTGCCTTCAAGGGTTAGCATGACAGGAACACTTTGATGGCAAGAGATTAAATTAAGACTAAAACCCCAAAAAAAGTTAACAGTTACTCAGAGTACATGAACATTTAAAAAAAATGTAGTGTTCTTTTCCACCCCTTTCACACTGCATGTTTTATAAAAAAAAATTCTCAAAACAAATCTGTTTATCAAATTTTTTTTTTTTTGTTTTTTTTTTTAGTTTTTGTTTACCATAGTCCTCTGTCACAAGAGTTGCGTTCTAAAAATAATCCACGATAAACTAAAAAGCTGACAAGAAAAATCAGCTTTTTTTAAGCAAAAAAAAGGTATCATTTGTTGTAGATGTTTTTAGGCTGCCATGCAGGCACCACTTCTGCTGGTGTTTCTAGAGTACCACAAGGATAACCAGGGGAGATTGATGGGTGGCATATTCTCCATTTTTCTGCCTTCAGAGAGAGAACATTAAAAGGACTTCTCGACTCCACATGTTTCCTTAAAAATACTACTGGAAGCTCCTCACCCAGCACTAGCGTCACTGTTCAACCTGGTTTTTGCACTGTAGGGAATGTTTTACAAACTATCATAAACCAAGTTTTCCAACTTTTTAAAAAAAAAATTTTAACATTTGCTAAACGCGGTCAAGTTATGGTTTTGTTTTGTATTAAACACTAAAAGTTGGAAATATGGCCTATAAATATCACAATATTTCAGGGAATGTTGGTGATAACTATGATACAATATATATGATGATGAAATCAATTTCAAAAACATAAAATTGTACACAGTAAAGGGTACAACTTGGCACAGATATTGCAAGTAAAGTATTGCTCACTAAATTAAAAAACAAAAACTGCAACAAACATGCTAGGTTTGTGTAAAAATTCCTGCTCTGTATTCTGCTTGTGCTCCTCACTTCGCAATCAGAATACAGAGCAGGAATTTTTACACAAACATGCTAGGTTTGTGTAAAAATTCCTGCTCTGTATTCTGCTTGTGCTCCTCACTTCGCAATCAATCAGCTTTGCTATTTTTTTTTCCCCTCTGTTTTTAAATGTCTACACAATTTTGACAACGCTATGCTCTGAAAGCAAAATCTGAACAGTTTGGATAAACAGAAACTGGATTCTATCAGGCTCGCATTCCTTGGAATACAACCGGACTGAATCAGCTGTGAAACTGTGTCGTGATACATTGTATTCTCAGTATTTTTCTATCACTTCAAAGCACTGGAGTTCTGGAGACACAGCTACATGCGCTTCAATTTACAAGGAATGTGGATTCTAAAGAACTCTACCTAGACAACAACCAACAAGCTGGTGAGCTTGCTACAATTTGTTAGCATGCTATTCTGAACCCAGATCAAGCTAAAAACTGGCAAAATTAGGATAATAGACGTGAATGCTCTCTTTTTGCACTGGGCATATTATCTACACCAATTCGTCAGGAAGTGCAGCTGCGAAATTGATTTGAACCATTAATGACTGGATACCGATCAATCTCAGCCTGTCAGTCAACAATCAGAGCACACACACATTTCAGAAAGCAGGGGTCAAGAAATAAGCAATGTCCAGCTCATGTCTCAGTGGAGCCAAAAACTGATTATTGGGGATTATATAATCCAGCATCTACGGAGCAAAATGATGACTACATACTGTCTCCCTCATGCCACAGTTTGACAACAAAGTGAACAAGCACAAGACAAAACAAATCAAATCACCATTCATGTGGGGGAAAATGATGTAAAGAAAGGGCAACTTAACTGCTTAAAGACTTTATGGAACTATTTGACACATGTGGTCTCAAAATGCAGTGTTTCATATGTGAAACTTGGGTCAAAATTAGTTGCCAGACATATTTACATATTTTATCAACTTTCTCTGGTGCCAGTTTTTGTTAAATGTTTTGTTAAGTAAAAATTATAAATGTTGGGTTGTTGACTAATTGTTAGTTTGATCTCTTAATGGTCATAACTAAAATGTGTATGAACGTGTTTGTCTTGTCTGTGTGCAGTTGCCTGCTCTTTCACCTCAACACAGCAGGTGGCACTGTATGTAGAAGTTAAGTTTGTTCTGGGAACATAGGGTTGATGGAGCAGGTCTGAGTGCAGGTTTTTGGGTCTCCAGCTTCTCTTAACTGAAATGCATGCACATAATAATAGTCCAAGATTTTAATGCTTGGTTACAATTATAGAATACGTCTAGAGCTATGTAGCTTAAGCCCAGAAAGAGAAAGGAAGAGCTTCCCTGGCTCCACTTCCCTTGACAAATTGTCCTCTGTGAAGTGTATATGCTGACGTAATTTGCAAAGCACTGCACCTCTGAAAATGTTTGACCGTGCAGAGATTCCTCAATGGGTAACTCATAAGCTCGATGCAGAATTCAGCTTTCCTCCACTTCCCTGACATCCACAGCCAACCTTGCACGTGCTCGTCAATTGTCTGGCTTCTGAAGTGCATGACGTCATTATGTAAACACGTTAAAGTAACGCGATATGAAATTTTTGTATTGTTAATAATTTAACTGATATTATTGTGAACAACACGAGATAGCCTTTTACACACACATCAGGACCAGATTCATTCTTTCTTTTTAAGGAAAATTCTTTTATTTGACCTAGAGCAAGTTTCAGCTAAATTGTCTTAAAAAATTTATTCATATACATGTAAATATATTTCATATGGTCTCTCAGGCTCAGCAGGAGGTGCCTAAATGGTTGGAAGAAGTTGCTTTCAGTGCACATGGGACAACAGTGTTCAACCCACATGGAAAAGTCTTTCCTTCAACGGACAGTCGGAAGGTACGCTGCACTACTCCCAGAGTTGTTTCAATTATTGACCTCTTAAAGGTATATCATGCCCTTTTTAAATTCTTTATGATAAATATTTGAGCCATCTAGACCAGCCACATCAGCAAATGGCAGACTGCAGTTCATATTCGGACCAGAGGTGATTCTGTCTGGACTAGTGACTAATTTTTGATTAATTCCTGAGAATAGTTTACTTCAAACGGCTCGTTTTTTGTAATTGAGGAGGAAGAAAACAATGTGAAGCTGAAAGGTGGGGCTGTAGCTATTTTCCACCAAAAATTGCGAAATTGTGGAAAGCTATTAATTGAAATAAAACACAAAGTAAGCTTTTGAGGCATGTTTTTTTTTTATTACTTTTTTCCTTCGCTATTTTGTAATTTTATTAGTTTTAAGTAGGTTTCCGGAACAAAAGGAAAGGCTGTACTGTGTGTTTTTCCACGGAATTATTTTATTTATAAAATTTGAAACTCCCTTTGCTGGGTTGTTGCTTTTGTTGGCAGAAATAAAATCCACCCATTACCCCAAAATACTTAAATCTTTTGGTGAACAAAAAAAAACACTTTTGGTCTGTGCCATTCAAAAACTGCTACGGTTTCTTCCGGGTCATTCAGTGCATACGTTCTTAATTGAGATGTACTCCATTAACTCTGACTGGTTTGTGGGCATGGCTACAGCTGTCGAGTCATTTTGATCTTCCAGAAAAAGAAATTGGCATTACAAAATCATGCATGAATGAATCTGAAAGACACTAGTGATGTTTTTGATGAGGAAACATTACTAAAACATGCCAAAGACATGTTGAGTTTACAAGATACAGCACCCTTAATGGTTTTAGTCTTAAAGCTCCTGAAAGTCTGCTTTTTCCCACCTTCATAAAGTGCTTTGAACTTGAGATTTCTCAAAACACATTTTACTTTTTAGGGAGGATCCTTCCATGCAAACGATTCTCCATTGAAGACAGTTGCTGCAACCCCAGCAGCAGCAGATGATGAAGAATGGGAATAGTATCTCAAACATACCTTGTTGATTTGTTCTTTTTTTTTATCATTTTATAGTATTATGTTGTCTGTGGTAATTTTCCTGTAAAGCACTTTTATTTCATCATACGGTAGGTCCGTTCTCCAGGACTGATTCACTCAAAACCAATACCTTAGCTTTTTGGTCAGTGTGGGTTCATCACTGGTTTTGAATTGAGCATGATTGGATTTGTTGTTAAAGAGCACAGTTGCAGAGGTTTTATTCACTTAAACACTGCCAACAGCTTGTTGAGTTTTGGGAGTCTGACCCAGAAGCTTTTCCTGCTGAATGTAATTAGTTTGTTCTCAATTTGTTTTTGTGAGTCGAATAGAATGTGTTTCCTGTTGTACCTAGCCAGATAAAGGTAAATAAAAAATTATTGAATATTACAAACATGTCAATATAATACCACTGTGATGTGATGGTCAGGCCAATGACTATAGAACCGTGAAATTCTCAATTGTTTTCATTTTTTAAGTGTCAATACTTTTGAAAAAATCTGGAGAATTTCCTTTTATTTTGAAATATCTTTTTCGTTTGCTTTTAAGATAATTGTTAGTTTACTTTGAAAAACAGTTGGTTAGAAATGTGACAAATTCATGTGAAAGGTAATGTTGAAAATAAAGGTAAATTTTTGTGAACTTATGAAAGATTTTGTTTTGTTTCCAAGCTGAACTGTTACTCAATTGTTTTGTATCTCAATTTTATAAACATGTTAAGAGTGAGTTATGATTAATAATTCGTTTTTCTCTCATTGGTACATGGAAAATAGTGAAATGAGTGAAATTGTCTGTTATTAATGGTGTTTCATTATATGAGCTAACTCTCACCTCCGTTAATCAATGCCCTTTGAATATTTGTATACATAGTTTAATAATTTATATTTGTTTTTCAGTTAGGGTCACTGTTAAATTCTAACTTCATTAATTTAAAACTTTTTCAAATGCAATTGGCATTGACCAAGGGTAAAGATCAATCTGATAATAATTTTAATATTTAAGTCCATTAGGCCCCTTTTAATTGAGAAGCGAAAACACTTCAGCTCAGTGGCGATTTTATTTTAACATGTCAACATTCTGCAGCAAAAGCGAATTATCAAGAAGAATTTCACTTCACAATCTAGACTCGGAAACCGTGGACAACCGCTCAAAAGGTGCATAAACAATTGAAGGATAATTGAATGTTATTGCTCAGGCTATATTGAATACGTCGTGTGAAGCATTTTGAGCCAGGCATAATAGCTTCAATAAATGCTACAGTGTTAAAAAAAATGGTAACAATAAATAATAAAATGTAAAAAATGTGTGTGAATTAAATCTAACATTGATTATTAATGCAGCCAATCAAACATTTAAACTTGTAATGTCTGTCATTTCACGACGTGCAGTCTTCGGCCAATAGGGGTGTAAAATGAATTCTGATGACGTTGCTTTAGCGTCACCGCACGTGCTCGCATTGTTGATGCTCTAACTGTTATAGATTTAGCAAATTATAAATATACTAACGTGTGGTCAGGAACAAGTAACTCAGTATAAACTCCCTGGTGTTACTTTGCAGGTACCCGAACCACAAGAGTTTGATCCCCTCGTTGATTTAAACTGGTTTAATACTGTTCACCTTGCTATCTGTAGACGTTCCCTTTTTGCCTTTGTAGTTATGTTTCTTTTCATTTAATTTCTTATTTTCCGCGAGTAGTCTGCTGGACTCTTAACACTTCCAGACCACCGAAGTCCATTCATTTGTGGGATTTAACACTTCTTCTGAACTTAAACCCATGCTAGCGCTCCAGGGCATTTTTTTGCGGGCGCTAAAAGGGAGTGTTCACTTACGCAAAATTCATAAAGTCATAATAGAATTTTGAACCATCCCTTAAAAACTTTTTAAAGCGTTTGTCAAACTACTATCAGCTTTGCCTTAATGTACTGTAACTTCCTCACTATAAGGTGTACTTACAATCCTTTCATTTTTTTCTTTAAAAAGAATCACCACACCTTATAATTCAGTGCATCTCCTATTTGAATGCTGGTCTGTTGCAGGAGAAAAATTCATTAGCGGAGCAACGTCTCTGGGCTCAGCGGGGGGTATTCTGGGTAGTGTAGTGAGGTGCAAGTGACGCGTGTTGAATGGCGGATGATTGAGTGCAGTAGGGTAAAGATCAATGGAAAAGAACGCTGTGATTATTGACTGCCACTAGGGTCTGTGCAGTTACACTGACTGGTTTGCTAAATAAAATCTCTGGAGTATCGAGAAGTTGGCTCTCATCATTGCACAAGCGAATGATCCATTGCGTAACATCAATCAGTTCATGTTTAGCAGCCATGGCGAGCCTTTAACGGCAGGACAGTAACAAGTTGTTACGCACCACGTGTGCTAGAACTTAACTCCTTTTCCATTCTTCCATGAATTTTTTCTATTAATAACTAATACACTCTCTATTAATGTTGTTAACACTACATTTTGGGGCACTGTAATTTGCATTTCGCACCCATAAGTGTGAAAAGTACACGTAGCAACATTGCATTCGTTTTCAGTGTAGAAGGAATAAGACGAATGGTTGATGCTAATTGGAGAAATTGTTCTTATTGTGGAATGTATAAAGTTATTAAAGTTATTCTGTTAATTTATGTCCTATTTACTGCCTCGTGTGTGAGCATATGCTTAGAGATTTGTCATTCTTCAGTTGTCAGTGTCAAGTTAGTTTATGCCTAGAGAAGACATGAAGAGAACATAAAAGAAACTGATGAGATATCTGTATTTGATGCGGGCACTTTGTTGCCACACGTACAGCTATAATAAAAAAGATCTGATCCAATACATTTCTAATTCATAAACAATAAAGAACACTGAAGAAGTAAATGGGATTTATTTAAATCACCTTTTTAAAATATTCAACTATTTGTAAGGAATAGATTTTATTGTTATTAGCTCCAATTTTACTCCATTAATTCTACTTGTGGAGATATTTCACAAAGCAGCAGCACAGAGGTGGAGTTGAACTGTTCTTTTCATCTAATTTTCTAATTACAAAACTATCATGAAGTGTGTTTTGAATCAAACTCATTTATAGAACAACAAAGGTAATGTGTGAACCATAGGAATGTTGATGAACAATCCTGTGCTCATTATCTAATTAAGTTTTTTTTTGAGAATATGGATTAATGCTGCAGATCTCCCTGCAGACAGCAGTGGGACTGTGCACATGAGAAGCTTGCGTTTCATTGGTTACTGTGTCAAACGTGATTTTTTTTTTTTATGCCAAGCCCTGGCGATACACAGCGAAATATTGCCATTCCTCTGATTTTTTTTCCCTTCTTGGATGTAAAGGACTGGTTTTTGAATTTGGAAAAGAAACAGTTTTAATTATCAAAGAGATTGACACTAAGCTGTTTGCCGTAATATACCCCATCAATCATGTCACGTGCCTACTACACCTGCCAATTATCACCATAATCCCAAGTTTCACTCCTGAAATCTAGCATTACCTCCTCCTTTAGAGCATGAAGAGCCTCCTTAAGTTGAAGTTGATGGAATCGTCAAAGATTTTGAACTTCCATTGACAGGTTGGTAAAATCCAATACTATAATAGTGATTTGCACTATCTCCATTGCTATATCAGAGAGAGACAGCACATCTCCCAAAGATGTCGATCCATCACTCTCTCTTGCTGGGGTGACGGCAGGTTGTGATGTGGAGGAGATGGCTGAGTTGGTTACCCAGGCAGCTGGAGAGATTGGGTTAGAGGTGACTACGCCCCTAAGACCCGAAATCTCCAGACTGGATGCAGAGTTGTGGGGGTGTGCCAGTATGGTTCACCGCAGCTGCCCCAATACAGTTCTTCCCGGAAGTGCATTGGGTTGCTAGGCTGCATAATGTCTACGTTGGTAGTCCAGAGCCACCATCTTTGGTTGACTCAGGCTGAGAGGTTCCAGCACTATTGTAAGTGTGGCAGAGTGGAGCCACCCGAGGAATTGGTGGGGTAAATTGGACGCAATCAATCACTTGATTGGAATCAGCTACCCTATCAGTGCATAGGTGCTGTATTTAAGCGCTAGTCATCTGATGTGCTAGAGATGCGTCATCTGAAGCAGCTTCCCGTGTGCGTGAACGTCATCCCGGAAGTAGGTGAGAATAGTGACTGGAGTAGTTGCTCTGTTCTGCTCTGGCTGTTAATTAATTTATTTTAACATTAGGAACTCTGTGGCTGCTGGGTAGTAGTTGGTGATTATAAGAGTCTCTTCTGCTGAGACTGCAACGCGTGACTGCGTGATTCTTCCCTCCAGTACCCCATCGAATCAGTGGGCTCTGACACGCTTGTGCAGAGCAGGATCCTTTCAGTTTGGGCTGTTGTCCTCTGGATTTCCTCTCGTGGTTCATTAGTTAGGAGTGCGCACGATCCACCTTCCTCTCTGCAGTGGTCTTAGCGACAGGTGTTTTTAGAGTGCCTCCACTCGAGTCAACGGGACTTCTTGAGCGCGAGCCTGTGTGAGCGCACTCGCGCTTCGGCGTGTGCGTGCGTGTTGTAAATATGCTTATGCTTCGAACCGAGACTATAACATCTCATTGAGTGGGTGTGTGCGTGCAGTAGGGAGACCTCCAGTCAAGTGATTGTGTGTGTGTGCGCGTGCGGGTGGTTGAGGTTAATTTTACTTTTGTGCCATGGTGTTCTTTTTCATTTTAACTCATGAGTTAACTTGAATTTGTTTCGCAGGCTTCCAGCAGTAGTATTGGTATGAGAATTGAGTGGGTTTTTCTTGATTTGCACTTTGAGTTTTTGTTTGTTTGCCTGGGTTATATGCATGCCTATTTTGCAGTGTGAAAAGGATTTATTTTCCTTTTGCTGGACCCCTGCGAAGCCATAGAGCATCTATTTTAATGTGACAGTGAGAACTAACAGTTTAGATTTATATTTTTAAAATTTGTATTCTAATAAATTATTGCAATATATCCTTTGTCTTGGTTTTCCTCCTCACCCATCCTCTGGCAAGGAACTGTGTGTGTGCTTAACCTGTTCCTAGTATCGGGTAGCGTTGTTAATGTGTTCTTGAGATTATCCCTGTGGACCACATAAGCATTTCCTCAGTGAAACTGTGGTCCCAGATGGCTTCTTTGTCAAGACGTGAAGATTTCCCTTTTAAGTAGGCGCTCCCACACAAGAGACTTCATGGAGAAGTGGTCTTGTCCAGGGCTCCCCCAACATCACTAAGGTAAACGGTCCCATAGCAAGGGGCCTCAAGACCGATGGCCACTGCCCCACTATAGGAATAATCAGTGAAGATTCAAGAAGCTTGGGGGGAGTTTTCCAATATGTTCCAAACGCAAAAGTGGGTTGTGTCTAATCCTTGACCTGCTGTCCTCAGAGATTGAATGCTCATCTCCTGAAACTTTCCTTCACGATGATGCATATGACACATGGGCCACTCATTCTATACTCAGATGAAAGTATGCTTCTTTCAAATCCCCTGGACACTCTCTCAGCACACTCTTTCTTCGGTTTGGCCTTGAAGGTTGAGTGTGTTGGTACTGTGTTCTTTTCTTCGCGTTATCTCTATTCTCTCATACCTTCACAAAGGTGCACGAGGCAGCTCTAAAACCATTAAGAGATTCAAATCCTGGTGTACCTGGATTACTGGCTTATGTTGGCCCAGTCGTGGCCTCAGTTTATTTGCCACAGAGACAGAGTCTTGTCATCTCAGCCATCTGAGGCATCAATCTTAGGGATTGATGTTTCTTCTTTGGTACAAGTTGGTATGAGAGGTTTTAAAGTGTTGTATAACTTCATGAATGTGCAATTCACCTTCTTTTATTCTCATGCTTAATTTGTAGATATTACATGAATTATGGTAATAACTTAGTTTTCCGGAGTTGTCTTGCAAGAAAAATATTTGTGAGCTGCATTCTGCATCCAGAGAGCAGATGTACAGGAAAGGTGAAATAAGTTGGCCAAATGTCAGCTCTGGACATCTGTGATCCTTCCTAGTGGACAAAACAGCTATTGCGTATTAACATATATATGACACAAGTTGGACGCATGAAGAGAGAGCTTGGATGAGGAACCAATGAACTGTTGATTTGGAATGCATCATAACAAGTATGAAAGATAGACATGCACTGAAGTCTCTGGAGTCAGAGAAAGATGGAGGAGTAGAACAGCAGAAAACTTAAGAATCAACAAACTTGCATCCACATTAGATGAGTAATATTTTATTTTATAATGATTGTTTTGTAATATTTAAATAGTGATGAATGCAAATACTGACTATCAAGTTTTTGATTTAAAAATATTATTTAATGTAAAGGCTTAAGAGAAATAACTGACCACAAAAGAATCTTTTGAACAAGTTCTAAGCATTTAAAGCTTAGAATTTTGGGCAGATTTTGATTTACTTAACCTAACCTGAGAATAATAAATAAAAAGGTTGAAGGTGTTAAAGATTAAATGATTAATTGAACACTATAAAACATGGCGCCCAATGTAAATGAAGTTTTTTTGCACATGGGGCATTGATCCATGGGCTAAATGGCCAAAGCTCATCAATCAATGTTTTCCCTTTTTATGTGTGCTTCAGTCTTTTGAAGTAGAGCTGGCTAGAATGTGTAAATCGCAAGCCATTAAAGTGCCTTGTAAGACCCTAGAATGAAAGTCTAAAGAGATTGCTAAGAATTAACCCAGACAGCGTTAAAGAATGCGCGTCACAGAAATGCGCATCTCACAGGAAGCTGTATAGGTCCATAAAGAGAGCCATAAAGAGACAAATATCTCAAATGGCTGCTGAAAAAGGCAAACAAGATGAAATTCTGTATAAAAGACACTTTGATTTAAACAGAGAGCTGACGAAAAATTCAGCATGAAAGCTGAAGAAAACTTTACACATAAACTTTGTGGACCACACCAAGGTTTTCAGGAGTTTTAATGAATAATATAACTCTGATTTTGAAGAAAAAAATAAAGATATGTCCTAAAAACTGTTAACTCCAAACTGAAGCTAAAAACGCATTTAACATGCCATTTTTTAAAGTTTCTAAATTGTTTTCATAAAACCAAACTTAAATTAAAATGATCAAAAACAAAACAAAAAAATAATTACCGAAATGACTTTTGTTAAGTGAAACTAAAATTTTGAGCAATTAATAGGACATTGTAAAAGTTTCAATAAAAGTACACAATGAACTGACTAAGTTAAATATGTTTTTCTGAAAGGAATAAAAGTAAAACTGAGTTATTTACTTAGGTCCATCAGTAAAGGCATACCTTTGCTTGAACAGTCGTTTGTACAGAATAGTCTTCGGTTGAGGATTGATGAACTGCATTGTATGACTATACTTTTGAAAGAGTATTTTAGCATTTGTTTGAACTATTTTTTAAAGATAATTATTAATCATTGGGTATTTTATTTCATACAATAGTGCAAGATTACAGCAATTATGTAAGGGAAGATTCTTTGACAAAAGTATTTGAACAAAAATTACAATTGTAAAATCCACACAGTTGTTACTTGCGTAATGAGGTGAATTTAGAAAATAAACTAAATGTGCATTTAAAAATCCCTTTTGCAAAGGAATAGGGACATCTAAAGTACACTATGTTCTCTGCTCGGGGTGCTTGTCCCCACATCCCTGGGTCAGAAGGTCCGTCCGTAAGGAAACTGGCCAGGGAGGGACTGTCACGAGGGAGCCAAGTTCTATGAACCAATGTCGATTGGGCTAAGAAGGTGCCTCGTCCTCCCTGATCTTGCACAGGAGGGGTGCAAGGAGGCTCACTGGGGGAAATGCATATAGGCGTTTCTTCCTTGGCCAGCAATGTGCCAGCGCATCTATCCCGAGAGGAGCCTGGAAAAGAGCAAAAAAACAGCCGGCACTGAGCATTCTCTGGGGTGGCAAACAAGTCTACCTCCGCTATACCAAAGCGCTCACAGATCTGCTGGACTGCCAAGGGATAGAGTCGCCATTCTCCTGAGCAGGGTTTCCACAGAGACCGTGCATCCGCTGTCTGATTCAACCTGCCAGGGATATGGACTGTAACTAGGGACAGACCCCAATGCTGACTCCAGAGGAGCAGTCTGTGACTGTGAGCCGACAAATGGGGTGAGTGTATCCCTCCTTGTTGATTGGATATACACTGCCGTGTTGTCCGTCCTGACCATTACGTGATGTCCCTGCAGCATTCTCCTTAAGTGCTTTACTGCCAGGAACACTGCACATAGCTCTAGGCAATTTATGGTCCAGGAAGCATGTTTCTCGGGCCAAAACCCTGAGATTTTGTGCTTCCAGCATACAGCACCTCCCAGGGGGACACTGGCATGGAGAAACCCAACATCCTTTCAAGGATGCAGGTGGAGGTAGCCACGAGGTGTCTTGTTCACTTTCAGTCGCCCTGGTCATGACGGAACTCGGAACTTGAGCCAAGGCTGGAGGGGTCATATTTATATTAAGCCAAGTGGAATAACTGCTGATGTGGAAGCCATATGTCCCAAGAGCCTCTGGTAGTTCTTCAGAGGGACTGCTAATCTTGTGCAGGATCAGGGTGTGCTCTAGAAAGAGGGGTGCTCACATTTTCAATGAGTTTACCTCCATACCCCAAAAAAAATATGATCTGGCCAGGGGTTAGACGGCTCTTTTTTTGAGTTAATCCAAAACCCAGACGGCTGAGGTGGCATAAGACCAGATGCCTCTGCTCGACTTCTCTGGGCGCTGGAGACATGCACTCTGAAAGTACTCCAACCTCGCCTTAAGTGCGCTGCCTGACAGAACTTTGCAATCCACAAAGTCTGATCCCTTAATCACTGCCTCAGCATGTCTACGCCCAAGACAACCGAGGCAATGATCGTGGCAATCCGTCAATGCAATCAATCCACCGCATCCAACAGACTTGCACAGACCTTGGCTCTTCTCGCCCCAACAGGCGTAGTAGAGGAAGCGGAGTAAGCGTTCTGTCTCTGAGGGACTACTGGGTGAATCTTTTATGACCCCGGGCACGGAAGGGCTGAGCAGTTTCCCGAAAGGCTAACTCTCAAAAACTATTGCTCTAGCTATTTCCATCTATGCTATCTTTCCTCTGAAAGACCTTTCCTCAGTGGTTCAAGGTGTATTTCTGTAGGTCCCTCAATGAAACCTTGAGTGTATTAAACTCCCGGAAGTTCTAAGTCCAGTCTTCGAGGTGGCGAGTACGCCCTCTGTGTATTTCCTTTCAGCTCTGGGATTGATGCTCTTTCCTCTGGTATGAGTCGTATGAGAGAGAATTGTCGATTGCCCATTACAAATTAAGTCTACACTTAAGGCCAGGGTGAAGGAGGGCTTGCTCGGTGCCAGACTACTGATGTGCCTGGCTTGCCTGGCCGTCGGCTGATGCGGAAAGACCTAGGTTGTGGCGTTTTGCAGGGTGTTCCTATGACATAAGTTGTAGTGACCGACTGATGGGGAATGTAATGGTTACTTTCGTAACCACTGTTGCCTAAATAGGGAATGAAGACTTATGTCCCCCAGCCACAACTGTAAAGTCATGAATAAGTCTGGTTGCCTAGGGGGTGACTACGGCTCCAGCATCACAACAGAAGGAGTGTCCCACTCCCGTCAGGTTTATGCGGGATGGCGTGATTAAGTGACCATCAGCGCATTTGTTGATTGGCATTTTGAAAACAGGGTGGAGTGAGTAGGACGCCCATAGTTAAGCTTTTTGCTTAACACAGAGTTCAGCAGAGCTCTAATGTAAATGAAAACTTCAAATCATCTCTTTTGATTAATACATGATTACTGCTTTTAAACAATTCAAATGAGTCTTTAACTATCAGCATATGCATTTACCCTCAGATTATTATAGATTATAGTCCTTCAGATTAAAGCACAGCTCAATCTACCCTGGAAAGTTCAATGGAGTAATTATGTGGCCCAGATTAACAGCATCTACTTTAAATTCACAGTTTATTATGAAACAAAACTTCGTTGACAATAAACAACTCCTCCTCCCTCCAACCAACCTATACCAGTTGCTCTTCTCTCTGAAGCACAGATGTTGAGGCACATGAGATTGGAATTCCTAAACTTTGAGGGGCCCTTAAGACACAGTTGTTCTCGCAGGGAGCTTAAAGAACTGAGTTGTGCTGTCTTTATTAGATTTCTTAAAGCATAAAATGATTACTTGAAATGTAATCATAAATCAAAATCAAATTTTTAGTTAATGAATATTACTTGATTCTCAACTATAATTTTAAAATAAGCACATTTCCAGCGCATATGACTACATTCACACAGAGATAGTGAATACAATTATTAAAAAATAGATTATATTCCCTCAGTGCTCAGACCAAATTAAATGAAGTGACAAATAGAGATAAAGCAGTGTGTTTATTTTATAAGGCTATCATATCATAGTGGAATATTAATGGAACGCAGCGGGATAACATTGCCGTCTGGGGACGATTTTAAACAGTTTTCTGGTTTTCAGATGAAGATAAATGAGAAACTAGAAAAAATAATAATTAAGCAAAGTTTTCAAAACGAACTTTACATTTTATGTAAAGACTAGCATGGTCTGACCTAGTTAAAGTGGAAAGTGAAACAAAATCTATCATTAAAACCCCTCGAGAGACTGAAATCTTTCTTTTAAAGAGAGTTCATTATAAAAGTTAAAACTAAAGCCGGAAGCAGCACAGGGAGAGAAAAAAAATAAATTCAAATGAATTATATGGCTTTGTAAAATGATGTGAGAATGTACTTTAGAGTTCTGTACATTTAATGAATGTACTTTTAAATGTGAATTAGTGCTGTTGATCAATGAAAGAAAATATCTAATTAATCGCAAAGACAAGACTGAAACTATCTAAATCTATAAATATAAATAGTTAATGTAAATTGAAGACAAAGAGACTATTAAAATTCAAAATGATTATTTACATGACAAAACCTGTGTTACAAGTTAAATAAAAAATTCAATCAACAACATATCTGCAATAAACCATCAATATCCTCCAAATTAAATGTTTGCTTCTCTTCTTTGGTGGCGGTTAGTTTGTGGTCTCATTATCCTCCTGTCGTTAACAGCTTGCTAAGTGAAGCCTCGTTCCTTTCATCTTAAGGAAGAAACTTTAGGTCTTTAAACCTGGGATCAACTGCAGTAGCGATCTTTATCTGCATTTTACGAGCACCGTCAGTGTGCTTTAACTTGTGCTCGATTTTTCCATCTCTCACCACTTCGAGACGGTGATCCACACTTGACTCTGCGTACCGCCGTTCCTCATTTTTACACAGTTAGACCAAATTAATGAAATTTCAACAAAGAATTTAAATGGTTATCATTGGTCACAGAAGCCCAGCGGTTCTCCTGTATTCAGGTGGAGACCAGAGGAGAACTGGTTCCCTGAGGATCTGAAGGGATTTTAAGGTGAGTTTGGATTTTCACAATGTTTTCCTGCAATCTCAAGCGGTTTTAGTGCGGCAGCTTTCAACACAGAGACTTTTCTGCCGATGAAGAATTTCCTGACTCATGAAGATGGACAGCAGCGAAAAACAGCTTTTAATCAAACAACTGTTACCTTACTGTTACTGAAACGGCAATAAAACTAAGATAACTTGTCAATATTTGTTGCTTTTCCTCTCTGAGTGAATGTGGCCCTGTCATTGGAAGATTTAAATATTTTGGAGCCCAAGGCAAACAAATGTACAGGGGGCAGTACATAAATATATGTAACAAATAAAAAAAAACATGTAACAAATAACTGTTCAGATGAGAAGCATAGAGAAAATTAGATTTTCACATAACTTTCCTACAATTTAAAATTGTAGGGGAAACCTGTTACACATTTTTGGGAGTGGTAATAATAAAAGGGTACATTTGCTATTTTATATTTAAGAGTATAAATGGTGTATCCTGGAGTGGGGTCTCCTAATATACTTGACATTTCGTAATCAAAGCTTCGAGTTGCTACAATTTAGGAGTAAAACTGCATCTGACAGAAGCTTAATTAAGACTTTAACATTCGTAAGCTCTAGGAAGATCTTCCATATTTTGTCATGCATGGAAATTCTACAAAATCTGTTCTTTAAAACCACAAACTGAAATAATTTACTTGTTTTGGAAGAAATGGTAACAAAGAATGAAATCTAAAGTTGAGTATGATGACAGATCAACACAGTTCCACTGGAGCCATGTCTGTTATAAACCAAAAGCCCAGAGACGGATGCCAGTCAGGACTGAAGGCTGTGTGTTCTGCCTTGAAAACGATACTAAAAGTTTTTACACCTAAATTTGTATATCTGATGCCATCATTAATTTGCTGAAGGTTTGATAATCATCACCATTACTCTTGGTAACTTGGAAATTAGAATAATTATTATTAATGAAAATATTACATTTTGACTCACTGATCTATCATTTTACTGACACTTAATGCTAATATTCTTACTGATCCTGTGTGTCAGTAAATGAGGAATGACTGAAGAGAGTTCAAACATTTATTAATGTTGGTGTGTACTAAACAAGCAGTATCAAATAATCAAATTCAATCTACATACAGCTTAGGTTAATGAGGACAGAGCGAGGGTTTGCACACAACATATTTCATAACAAGTTTAATCACAGAACAGACACCTGAAACCACAGCAATGTGTGTTATTGCTACAGATACGCTCACACAAAAACACAAAAAGCCGGTTTGAACAGGAACCGTTTGAGCCTCAGATAAATAAGGAAGTTTTGATAGTGAAACAGTTGTTGGTAAAACATAGCGATATGATTAAGGCGAGGTAATTTTCCGATTATAAAAGACATTCTTCTTATCTTTGTGTGAGCGGTGTTTCCCAGCCATTAAAAGGAAGCACTGAACTCTGAAGAGTCTCGACTTGGAGCCCAAAGAAGCTTCTGATTGGTTGATTTAATTTCTATGGGTGAAGAGACTGTTGCCTACTACTAAAAAGATGCACTCATTGCAGCATTTCAGAGCCAGAGAGTTTAATTGGTAAAATGTTTTTAAGAGCATTTGTTGTTTTCTGTATTTTTATGTAACGAGTTATTTAATCACAATTCTAATATAGTTTAGTGGAACTACTAGAGAACTTCTCGCTCTTTCTGGGTGTAAAATGACGTTATTTAAGTATGGGTGTCGACTGTGAGTGAAGTTACACAAGACAAAGCTCTAATTCCTCAGAGAATATATGACCCATAAGTATATAAATATATAAGTATGGGTGCCAGCATATCATCTGCAGCCTGACCCTTCTCAATTTTTTTGTAAACAGGGTAAGAATAACGCAGTTTAAAAAAAAATAACGGGTATGTGTGTAAAGGGGCAAAAGTTTAAGAGAAGAGGCCCCATTGTCTTATGTCAATGTTAAAAATCAACATCCCAGACACAGACGGGTTATAATTTCCAACTTTTCAATCTTACAAATTATGATACATTAAGCAAGTTCAGCTGAGATGAGATGCCACTTTTATTCCTATTATTTGATTCCTATTTTGCAAACCAAACACAAAGCCTTAACAGCTCAACAGATGGTCTCACTCTTTGCTTGGGCTGACCTTAAAGGAGAAGGAATCAGGCGTAACTAAAACAAAGAGAGAGAGAGAGAGAAAGTTATCAGATTGACAATTTAAAAAACAGCTTTTAAAGTTAGTGTTTTAAATGAAAACTCAACCTTAGCAAGGTGTTTGTACATAAACTACCAAGTCATCGAAACTCATTGAAGGGGTATGACGTAAACAAAGGAAAGCTCCCTTAGGGGCTAACGGTTTAAATCTTTATTTTACCCAAACAGTTGAGTAATGAAAAGTTTGCCTCCCTGTTGTGGAGTTTTCCTAATAAACGTTTAAATTATCCACATTTTATGTAAAAATTATGTTTCCTGAAGCGTGGTACTTGATATAGTTGAAACTTCAGATTAAAAGCTTAAATTTGCAACATTTAAGAGTAAAAATGTTGTAAAAAATGATGTATCACCTCTGTCTCAAAGGGTCACAGATTCAATAACATAGTCAAGATATTTCGGCTCAATTCTGTCCCTAGTGGCCAGTCGAGGTACAACCTTTTGAATTCAGTAAGTAGCTGTTATACATTTAGTAAAAATCTAAAGCATAAAAAATGACATCTGAATGACATAAATACCCGTTAAAAATATAAAGCACAAACCATACACAGCAACCGCAAACAAGAAAATAAATTGAACCAAAGTTACAGAAGAGCTTACCGAAAGAGAGGGTTTCTCAAATCGAGGGAGTTCCCAGATCTGAACCCAGACTGATCAACCACTGCGCTGATGTGAATATCATAGCTTTGTCTGTAAAAAAAGAGATTGATAGTGAGGCAAATCCTAGCCCATGTTTGTACTCATGCATGTCCGTGTTTTATACCTTTATATGTCCAAATAAAAACAGCTTTTATGGCTTTAAAACAGCGTTGAGCACATTTTTTGACTCTCTGTCTGAGATCATTTTTTGATCTCCATCCCCCGCTCCCTTCTTTCTGCGCTCCACATTCATTCACAAACACTGAAATCCTACCTTCTATTAGCTGTCAGCTGTACCTCTCCTGATAATGTCTGGCCCATTTTGGCAAAGAGCGGGGTCTGTAGGAGGCATCGAACCTGGTACCAGTGAGTCAGGGGTTCGTTGGGAGCCGTGGAGAGCCAAACACTTGCCCTGAACAAAGATTATATGATTAAAGAGTTAATACAGTTGATGCGCACTGAACAGATTAACTCCTAGAAACATTCATTTGTGTCTCAGAGGCTGGATCTGGCACCTTTTTAATTGGATAAATAATCAAAATCAATAAATCAAAATCTATAAATAAACTCTGTATAATAAGAGTTTGGCAACAGAACTGTGTTTAAAATTAAATGAAAAGAAAGTGTTTTTGGACGTTCAGAACCAAAAGTGTTTGTTGGCACTCCTAAAGATGAACGTATTTGAACAAGTAAAACCCAGCAGGGGGCGTGGTGGAAATGCACTGCAAAAAACGTTAAACATGTTATATTTCCAGGCCATGGACCCAAAATGTTAATGTTTTGGTCCCGGAGCCCCTTAGTTATCACTTTTGGCTTATGGCACGCTGCTCCATCATGCTAAAAAATACATTGTTCTTCACCAAACTGTTGTTGGATTGTTGGAAGAAGTTGCTGTTGGAGGGTGTTTTGTTACCATTCTTTATTCATGACTGTGTTTTGGGCTAAATTGTGAGTGAGCCCACTCTTTTGCATGAGAAGCAACCCCACACATGAATGGTCTTAGGATGCTTTACTGTTGACAAGACCAAGGACTGATGGTAGCACTCACCTTTTCTTCTCTGGACAAGCTTTTTTTTTTACAAATGCCCCAAATAATCGGAAAGGGGCTTCTTCAGAGAATATGACTTTACCCCAGTCCTCATCAGTCCATTTGCCATTCTTTTTGAAGAATATCAATCTGTCCCTAATGTTTTTTTTGTTGAGAGAAGTGGCTTCTTTGCTGTCCTTCTTGGCACCAGGCCATCCTCCAAAAGTCTTCACCTCACTGTCCATGCAGACTCCTGAGAAAGCTCTGCACTTGTGGCACTTCGATCTTGCAGCTGAATCCTCTTTAGGAGACAATCCTGGCGGGTGCTGGAATTTCTTGGACGCCCTGAAGCCTTCCTAACAAGAATTGAACCTCTTTCCTAGAGTTCTTGATGACCCTATAAATTGTTCATTTAGGTGCAATCTTAGTAGCCACAATATACTTGCCTGTGAAGCCATTTTTTTCCAACGCAATTATGGCTGCAGGCATTTCTTTGAAGGTCATCATTGTTAACAATGAAAGAACAATGACTTCAAGCATCACCCTCCTTGTAACATGTCAAGCCTGCCATTCTAACCTAATCAGCCTGACATAAAGATCTCTAGCCCTGGTCTTGTCAACATTCTTAACTGAGTTAACAATTTGATAACTGAAATAATCTAGGCAGGACAGCAATGAAATGCAGTGGAAAGTTTTTTTCAGGATTAAGTACATTTTTATGGCAAAGAAGGACTATGCAATTCATCATTCTTCATAACATTCTGAAGTATAAGCAAACTGCTATTATCAGAATTCGAATCCGAATTAGAATAAGGTTTATTGCCATGTTTGTGTGTGTGCACACACAAGGAATTTTCTTTGGTACAATACAAACCACATAAGTACAGTAAACCCCTTTTAGAGGAACAAGTCTCTTTAAAAATCCCTAAAGCAAGCCAAATTAAATGTTTTGTTTGATTAAGTGTTTGCTTTAGTCACCAAATGCTAAATATTTGTTATTTGTGAATATGATTGCAGAGAGTTTTTGTTTGTATACTTTGTATATTTTGAGGAACTCAACACTTAAAAAAATGTTGGAACACTTCACCTTCCACAGAAACATCACCCTCCATCAGCATCTCACCTTGAGCCGAGAAAGGCCACATCAAACCAAAAGGCGAGTCCATGTACAAGCCCGGACTGCAGCAGTTTGAAAACGAAAGGAATTTCCAGCCTGAAAATGATAGAGCACACCACAAACTGATGAGAAGCTGAAGTTTGTAACATATATCATTTTACACAATGTTATATTAACCCTATTATCTTTGGTGTCAATGATGCCAGGTGGTTCAACGGTCCCTGACTTACACTTGGACTATTCACCTACAACACTTTTTTATTTCGCCAACCACACTTTGAGGAGAGCGAACTCGTGAACAAAAAGAAAAAACAATTAGAATTAATTGTTTGTCACAGTTGATATTTGAAGAATAAAATAGCTTCCTTTACTTGGAGTCTTGATAAAAAAAAGAAAAGAAAAAAAAACAGATCATAAGGTCTTTCCAAAACATTGGCCAAAAAATTGTTAGGTTGTTTGCTCAGTCTTGGGAGCTCTTGAGTTATGTTCACTGTGTAAAGTTAAGAGCAAACTGAAGGCTTTAAATAGCAACACAAAGTATCCATACACAGGTGTTTTATTAAACTAATCATGAACTCGGATAGAAACAGTCTTTGTCTTCCTCTGGTGGACAAACTGAGTTGAGACAAGTTAAAAACCAGTTACAGGTGAGACGAAAAGTGTATAAATCTCTGTATAATGTCTGTGCAGCAAGTAAAAAAAATACAAACAAAAAAGGTTTAATTTTGACACATCTGAAAGCAGGAACCCACCCACAGCAGATTCACCAGGAGTGATTCAGCCTCTTTTTTTGGTGCATGCAGCTCATCATGATTCTCAATCACTTTCCCAAAGAAGAATTTGAATTTTAGGTTCCCTTTAAAAAGTTGATACTTTTTAAAATTTAATCAAGCTGTTAGTTTTATTTACCGGTGTAAATCCTCCTCCTTTGTCTCCAGAAAGTTGATTGTGTGTTTTACCGACCTGGCCATAAGAATCTGCATATCAAACGTGTCCTGAAAACAATTCACAGAGCGTTAAAAACGAAGTGTTAAAAACACACAGATTGCTTTAAAAACATAGTGTTTTCCAATGTCTACAGCGTAAACCCGGATAAGTTGGGCTTACTCAAAAATGTTTTACCTAATTAGGTTACTATATTTAAAAAATTTTATTTGAGTAATGAGGATTTTCCTTTTAAGTATGCAGAAATATAGTTTTTTTGTACATAAAACAAATGATTTGTGCTAACTGTAAATAAAGACAAGCTTGACTTGTTTATTTTGATTGTATCAACTTTAAACTGTTTACGCCTACACCACTTTATTTATGAAGTCACACAACTCATATATTGCCACAGTAGCAATCTAAAATTTTAGTAACAACAAAGTGGCATTCCACAACTCCAAGTGGGGCATTGTTGAGCAGACGTGATCTGGCGCTATCCTTATGATTAAGGATAATTGTTGCAAAGACATGGCTGGCAGAGCACTCCACTCTCTGGTGAAGTCAGGAAGGCTTCATTCAAGTCGCTCTGAAGTCGTATTTTGAGACAGACTCCGAGATTTTTGCAAAAAGACTTTTAATGCTGTAGAAGAGGTTTTTGATGTTTATTTTTACAGAGAACCTATAACTCCTAAAATAACTGGGATAAATGTGGATCAATGTTTGTGTTTTTGTACACAATCTGTTTGGGACTGTATGATCACATGCTGTCAACATGACTGTTTAAATAGTTAAATAATATATCGCTAGCTCATTTCTCTTAAAAATGTTTATGAGTCACTTCAGTGTTTTCTTCCCTGTAATAGCTCGGATCTGTGTGAGCTCCTCCCAACAATCGCCTGGTTGGCCATTCACAAAGAATTCTGGCAGTGAAGCCTGAATCAATGCGGGCTTCGCTGCAGACTGCATAAAGGCTGCATAGAGGGCACTAATGAGCATACTTCAGAGCTTAAAAATGACAGGTGGGACACCATATTGACTATGGTATGCGCGATTCGAGTCCACAAGTGCATCGTTTGGGACAGGGTCAATCAAATTCTAACACTTTCTTACAAGCTTTATATTGTTTAGACAGAGCATAAACTATTACTAAAGAATATAATCTGATACACATTTCCCCACCATAAACAAAAAGCACCATAATTAATGGTGAAACATTAGAAACACATTTTATAGCACAGCAATAACTATTTACATCGATAATTCACAATAATCAGTACATAAACAGCTTTTCAACAAAAACTTGCTGTTTCCCACAATACATTGAAATCTTGTGAAACTTTCAATATTTTTATTTAGCTCAACGTAAGTGACGTTTGTTGCAGAACTTAACCCAGAAGCATTGCTCAGCTTATTAGAATAAAGCACAAACTATCACAAACTTATACGTATAAAAAAAGTTCTTACCGCGCAACAAATTAATCAGCTGCAGGATGAGTGATAAATAATGGGGACAAGTTAAATAGGCACATTGAATCAGATTGAGCGCTATAAACAAAACTGTTGAAAAAACAGACACTATATCCCTTTGGACAAATCCCAGGAGCCAATTATTCGAATGCTAGATTAAACAGTTATGTTTTTAATTTTGTTTTGAACTTTGTGAACGTAGCTGAGCTGCGGACAACATCTGGGAGTTCATTCCAAAGCTTCAGGGCTCTATATGAGAACACTCTTCCCCCTCTGATGGATTTACTAATCTCCAGATTAATCAATAGTCCGGCTTCTTATGATCGAAGAGAGCAAGCTGGAATATATTGTGATAGGAGACTGCTCAGGTAGAGCGGAGCCAAGCCATTCAGCGCCTTAAAGGCAAGGAGCAGAATCTTGTAGTCAATGCGATATTTTACAGGAAGCCAATGACGAGAGCACAGAACCGGTGTAATGTGGTCATATTTCTTTGTTCTTGTGAGAACAATGTTCTTAAACATTAGTTCACTATCTATAATAACGCCAAGGTTTTTAACTTTAGTAATTGCTTTTTAGAGCCAACATGTAATATTTCTGTTTTATCTGGATTTAGCATTAGGAAATTTTCATTCATCCAATCATTGATATCAGCGACACATTCTGAGATCTTATTTAGCTTTAAAGGGTCGTTAGGTTTTGCTGAGATATAGAGCTGGGTGTCGTCTGCATAGCAATGGAAACTAACCCCATGTCTTCTAATATTTTTGCCAAGGGGCAGCATGTAGATTGAGAATAGGATGGGTCCCAAAACAGATCCTTGAGGAACTCCATACTCTATTGCTATTGTGTCTGATGAGTCTCCATTTACATGAACAAACTGACTCCGGTCAGAGAGGTAAGAGTTAAACCATCTTAGAGCCTGGCCCTGGATGCCTGCA
Organism: Danionella dracula; assembly: GCA_900490495.1. Lineage (NCBI taxonomy): Eukaryota > Metazoa > Chordata > Actinopteri > Cypriniformes > Danionidae > Danionella > Danionella dracula. The sequence continues at coordinate 19,789,423 of UELW01000334.1, forward strand.
TCGTTCTCTAGTCTCTTGAGGAGAATCCTGTGATTTATCGTATCGAAGGCTGCACTGAGATCTAGCAGAACTAGAAGAGAGATATTCCCTTGATCTCAATCAAGTAATAGATTGTATGAGATTTTAACCAGCGCTGTCTCTGTGCTATGGTGTGCTCTAAATTGAAGATCTTCAAAAAAGCTGCTCTTCTGTTAGAAAGAGCTGAGCTGTGCTATTACAACTTTCTCTAATATTTTTGACATTCTTCTCAAAGGTTAGAGATTGGCCTATAGTTGGATAATAACTGCATTTTTGAGCTGATTAGGAACATAACCTAGCGATAGAGATGAGTTTATAATATTCAGCAATGGTCCTTGCAATTCTTTTAATAATTTTGTTGGTACAGAACTGAGAGAGTATGTCATTGATTTAGATGCTCTGATTATTTTAGGCAACTATTTTAGGTGACTTGTTTTAATTTCAGCGGTGCTGTAGTGTCTAGGATGCTAGTGAGATTATTATTCATACTGGAGAGGATTATTTCAAGTTCATTTTCATCTGCAGATACACTAGAAAGGTGAGTAATATCTGGTAGGTTCCTTATGAATTCCTTTTTAGTATTTTGGTTTTTAATTCTAACTAGTCAGTAGCATTGAATGCTACAGCTAATGCTTACAGTATGAAAAGCATAAGACATAAGATAGTGGTCTGAGATGTCCTCACTTTGAGGCGATATAACAATGTCACTGAGGTCAATGCCATGAGATAGAAACAAATCTAGAGTATGATTTAGACGGTGAGTTGCTTCAGCCACATTTTGCTTAAACCCACAGGAATTTAGGAGGTCTGTAAAAGCAATAACCAACAAGTCTTTTTTGTCATTGATATGAATGTTAAAGTCTCCAAAAATCAGTATTTTATCTGCTTCGACCAAAAGATGTGTGACAAAATCAGCAAATTCTTGAAGAAAGCCAGAGTTGTGTTAATGTGGCCTGTAGACAACAGCCAATTATACAGAGAATGTACATCTTTGTTTTGATTCTGCCGGTGTAATATGGAGCACAAGTACTTCGACGAATTTAATTTTATGTTCTGTCTTTTTGATTGTGTTTAGGGTATTTCTATATATACTGTGGCAACACCCCCACCACGACCAGTTGAGCGCGGTTCATGATTATAACGGTAAGTTCTGGGTGTCGCTTCATTTAATCCAAAATAATCGTTTGGAGTGAGCCAGGTTTCAGTTAAGCATAGTATGTCAAGGTTAAGTTTTGAGATTCATTCATTTATGATTACAGCTTTTGGTGTAAGAGATCTGATGTTTATGTTTAGATGTTTGCGAGTTGCATAATTTGTAGTCTAATTTTATATTGATCAGATTATTGGTGTTAACCAAATTAGTGTTTAGTTTTTTATGTTTTCGTGGTATGGACACTTTTAGCACCTCTGATTGACGACGTAACATATCATTAGAGCTGACGTCTAGGACCACAGCCTTGATGTTACCTGGGAAGCAGTGCTTCTGCTATTGGGGTAAGCAAATTTGAGTTGGCAAGAATTCTTAAAATTAGCAAAAAAAAAATTAGCTGGTGACAAATGCTGTTGAATATTAAAAAAATACAAAAACTCTCAAAGCAAGTCTTTCCAAGCTGTAAAAACGCATTAAAACTAGAATATTCCAACTTGTATTTAGCCACTAGTGGTCTTAAAACTAGACAATCTCTCTTAAAACTAGAATGTTTTCTCTTTTAGTTTTATATAGCTTATCAGATACGAATTTACTTGTCAGCACTGATAGCGTAGCGTTCAGAGCACTCACATGTGGAGCTGAAGCCTCTGGTTCGAATCCAGATCTGGTCCCTCAGCGATCTTCTCCTCAGAGCTCTACTAAGTGTTCCTCCTCTCTCCTGTACTATCTAAAAATGCATCAATAGGCCTAAATAATATATTATATAATTATTTAAATTTTAATTTTTGAGCTAGAATTTCTACTTTTAAGAACCCATATTCTACTTTAAGAACTAAAATTAAGGACAAACTTTAGGTCAAATTTAAGGTCATATATATATATATATATATATATATATATATATATATATATATATATATATATATATATATATATATATATACTTATTTTAATACTACATTTTCTAAGTTAGTCTTAAATAAAAGAGAAAACATCCTAGTTTTGAGACAGATTGTCTAGTTTTAAGACCACTAGAGACTAGATACAGTGCAGTGCAGCTTTACAACTTGTAAAGACTTGTTTTGAGAGTTTTTGTCTATTTATCAGCTAGAATTTTTTTCTAATTTTAAGAAATCTTGCCAAGTCAAATTTGCTTACCCCATTGGAAGATTTTTTTGCTTGATATAGGAAGAGTTTAACTTTATTTAATTTTTTTTTTCTTGTTCCAAGAGTGCATTTTTTTGTAGTGTTGCCTTTTTAAGCTACTTTAACTGAGATCCAACTGAACGGCTAGTGTGTTCATTTGTAATAGAGTCGATTTGTTTATAAACCTGCTAAAAGAGCAGAGAGCACAAAAAGCACAAGAGGTGAGTATGTCTGTTAGCTTTTAGACTGTCAGAGGAAGAAAACGTTTGGGTTGAGATTCTCTTTCTGTTTATATACGTTTATGTTAGCTTTCTGTTGTTATATAAAGATTTAGGATATGTTAGAAGAGCAAAGATGTTGACTGACTTACGTTTTCGGGGTTTAATGTTAACAGAGGGCAGGTACTGCTATAGCGGAAACTAGCCTTAGCCCTGCCGGCTAAGCCCGTTTCTGCGGTACCTAAAGTCATGAAAATCTGAAAAATCTGTACAGAAAAAACAAGGGGTTCTATGTATTAAGAAGATTAAAGAAATGTGAGCTTGTTAGTAGTCGGTGGTGATGCTTGAAGTAGACATTTGTTTCCACATCTTGGAAGCGCAGGTAGGCTAGCTCACCAGACAGCAGGGAGCGGACGTGACAATGTAAGCAGCCAATCCAATCCGGTGTTTGTTTAATTTTGTTTTCTTAGTCAGCTTTGGTTGGAATTTTGCCACAAGTTTAGCTCCACTCACATATTTTCAGCTGTCTGATTTTATGTAAAAATCACACTTACAACGACCGGCTGTCTGAAGAACTCATCCACAGCCAAAGAATGAAGCCCTTGCAGGTTGACGCCAAAGAAACTGCTCTGGTTCCTGGTTTCACATCGAGAGGTTCTGGGGTTAAGTCATGAATCTAAAAGATCTAGCTTTTAGAGAACATTTTGTAATTTGCATGAAAAATAAAAAGCATCGAAACCTGACAAAACATAAATAGTGTGACGCTGGAACAATCAGCAATGCAGGAGAACCTCCTGCAGCTCATTGGGACAGATCGTTTTAGTTGTTTATTCAATTGATTGCACAAAATGCATATGTATTCTAGTTTAATAAATAAAATTAAAATGTATAAAGCTCATATATGGAACATTCACTTAATTTACAGCTCATATTTTGATGAACAACATATTTATGGAGAACACAGCCTGCATGAGGTATGTTTTTTCAACTAGAATGATGGAAAACACACACTTTATTAAAGAAAAAGGTAAAATTGGTATCTTACTGTATTCTAATCAGTGTTAAAGTGCAGTTAACCTAAAAAAAAGATTAAAGTTTGCTATATTTTTTGTGGCCAAATGGCTACTAGGTTGCTGACAACAAATAGCGTCTCCACGTTTCTTTGTGCTATTTCTGGACCATGTTTACAAATGTACAGCCAAAGGGGTGCCAGAGAAAGGCCTCGATTGGACCAAAACAGTTGGTTACCGGGCCTTACCAGAAGTTGGAGCGGGCATGATGCTCAATGTAAAGCTGCTCATCGGTGAATGGAGCCAGATGAATGTCACCCTGGGAAGGAAACATCACTCCTGGACAGCGATGGAGAAGGATCAAAGTAATTACAACATAAATAACTCCTCTAAAACGGTGAAGTGATTAAGACTCTCCTTTTGAAAAAGCCTTTTACGAGTGTTCTTGCTTGTTCTAGAGATTTTAGACTGAAGTTTTTTCATAGTTTACTGTTCTTTCCTCTGTAGCACTTAGCGTGCTATAAATAAACGCGATGAAATTTCGTATTCTGCTCTGAAGAAAGCACTTTGACTTACGATACCTGGTCATGCGACAAGACTCTAAGGTACAGATTGGAGAGATCAGAGCATGTGTTCACTGAAATTGTGTTTTAAAGTTAGAATTAATTTTTTTAGGGCTTCAGTGCTTATCAGAGTTGATCCTGCAACGGTTTGAACCGTGTATATTTAGAGCTTTTTTCAATGCTCTTGCATGGCCATAGGATGGCGATACGATGGCCTTTGGAGCTCTTGAGCGCTAGTCTGACCGAGGAATCAGTTTCCTATACTTAGCTTACCAAAGTGCCCATTGAAATTTGCTTTTACAAGCCATTGGAGTACCTGGAGTGGCTGGTGAGTGTATCTGATAGCTTTAAATTCAGCCTCTTACCGATCTAATCCACTATAGTGCAAGGATCTGGTAACCAGGTGTCATTGAACAAAGTCAACTTTTTACAATGGCATTCATGATCTTTGCAGGATACGCAGCTCGCATAGCCATATTCCAGACACTGCAATGCCGTCATTGTTTACAAACAGTGAATAGGTCTATACTTTCCTCCTCAACTTACTCCAAACCTTGGAGCATTATATTGAAGGACCTTTTCCAAACTGTAACTGCTTTTGTAAACTACACCTGTCAGCAGTGTTGTTTTCATCCATGATGACGATAACAAAATGATTTCGTTGATGAACCATTTTCTTGTGATAATAACGAGACGTTGATGAAATAAATATGGCTCTGTTCTGATGAAAACCTGCGCACACACTGACGAGAACACGAGGCTTCTGCTCCCCCAGTGACAGTGACATGCCCAAGAACTTTCGCTCTTATTTGAGGATTGTTGTGCCAGTGTCAAGAAAAGGACTTTATCTGAATCTAAAACCTATCGCCTTAGATCTTTTGACAATGCAATATAATCAGAGAATCATAGAATCAGAGCTAGAGTTAAGGTTGCTAACACATCTATTCGAACAGAGATTTGCACACATCTACAGATGCTTCTCTGCGGAGTACATTTCACAAGCTAGTGTTAAAAGTGGATGCAGTGACGCTCCTTGCCATTGATTGGAGCTCATGTTTAGCAATGCATTGTTTGTTAGTGAATCATTTTCGTTGGTGCATGAGGATTACACAGTTAATAATCAGAAGACACAGGTAAAGACATTTATTTACTCAGATTCGTGTATTTTGCTCTAAGTAACTTCACACCGAACATTCGTAAAGAACACTAAGACTAAAATTTAGGTGGCTGCCAAAAACAACTCTGCGTGTCAGTGACGGTTTCACCTTTGGGTTTGAGCCAGCGTTTGGCGTGAAGAAAGCCCTCCAGCATCCTCCCGTGGAGCAGCATGTACCCCATGGGGTCGGACACTATCACATCCACAGGCTCCAGACCGGAGATCTCCTCCATCTTTCCCGACAAAACTGTTATTTTGTTGGAGAGGCCATTGCTTCTCACTAGAACCTGAGAATAGAGGAGAAAACCTAGATGTGGGGAAGTTTAGACTGAATGCATGGGACAGATTTAGCAGCAGGAACACAAAAGCACACATCTGCACGAGCTATAATGTTAGCGGTTTCTGTGAAATTAGTAACGCTGCCCTCGAGCAAAGATTTTCCTGGCCAACAGTTAGTTGTTCATTAAAGCCAATAGTTGACTAACAGTTGACATATGGTTATTACCATATTTTTCTTCAATATAAGGCGCATTTAAAATCCTTTATATTCTCTAAAAGCATCAGTGCATCTTATAATCCAATGTGTCTTATGTATTAATGTTGGTCTCTCAAAATGCAAAATCAAAATGTTTTATAATGACCAGCTGAATGGATCGTTGTGGTATCACTGTGGGCTCCTCGCGAAGGAATACACAATGCACTTCGCCACGCGCAAAGTAATGCATACAGTTCCTTGACATGCAGCGAAACAGTTCACTTTATTCTTACATGGCACCAGCAAAAAGACATGATTACACGCTGGTATTAGTCAAATGTTGTTTGAGCTTTCACGAATCTCATGAAGGCAGGAATCATCACTGCACCGTGAAGTACCGTAAAGACAAGGCAGAGAGGGAATCAGGTGTACTTGACGCAGAAATCACTCAACTGTTTTATTCACTTATGATGAAGGATTTGTGAATGAGCAATAACCGAACAGAAAGTTTATTCTTTTGTATTTAATGTGTTACAAAGAAAACAGTTATTATTGAAAGAGAAATTCATTTATAAAAGAAGAATGTTTATTGCTTTGAATTCTACGTGTTTGAATAAAAAAATGTTAATTAGTTATCATTTTATTCATTCATTCATTCATCTTCATGTTGGCTTTCTTCCCTTTCGGAGTCACCACAGCGGAATGAACCACCATCTCTCTGGCATATGTTTTATGTGATGGATGCCCTTCGCTGGGAAACATCCACAAGCACTCATTCACTCTCAAACACTATGGACAATCGTTCTTACTCAATTCACTTATACCGCATGTCTTTGGACTTGTGGGGAAACCGGAGCACCCGGAGAAAACCCACGCAATCACGAGGAGAACATGAGAACTCCACACAGAAATGCCACCTGCCTCAGCCGAGCCTAGAACCAGCGACCTTCTTGCTGTGAGACGACCGTGCTACCTACTGCGCCACCGTGACGCTTGTTATCATTTTAATAAAGTTTCAATATCTATTCATCTGTTTTGTTTTGCTTAATGCTTTATCTTTAGTGCTTTAGTACTTTTTTGGATCCACACTTTAGATACTCTTTTCAACATGAGGTCTGATGTGTTTGTCTCTTCCACTGGGTTAACAAGTTTTGTAGAGAGGATTTTTTTCAGACTACTGAAAACATCAGTTAAATAATTAAAAATCTATTTCGATAATTGAAAATTGAAGTTAAAATCTAGTTGAACAGGCGATTAATTGACCAAAAGACGACAGGCCTAGAAATCACAGCTATTTTTGCTGCTGATCACAAACTATTTCTTCAGATAAATCTGCCCCCATTTCAAGCATACAGGAGAAATCTGTCTCCAAGTCATTTAACAGGCAGAATGTGCTGCATTCCAGACGCGCTGAAGAGATCCTTCTGAATGAGCACAGAGGTGCAACCATGTCAAAACCTTCCATAGACTCTGCTCGCTCTGGATGTTTTTCCACGAGCCCTAAGCCTCACACCGAATGAGTGTGAAGAGCTAGAGAGTGATTTATTGTCACGCAGAGGCAAGCCAAGAAACACATGCTGAGCACAGAACTTTAACAGTCTTCAGAAAAAGAAAAAGAAAAAAAATCATATTCACTTCCTTTCAACCAAAAATATGTGTCTTGCTGTCTTTTCACTTTTTTCACATTTTATGTTTTTTATGTTGGTATTCAAACAACCATTTTCTTAAAAAAACATAACAACAGTTAAAATTCTAGCTAATAGTGTTTTTGTGAACTCTCCCTCAGTCCTTTTGTCTCCTTATCTCTCTCTGCCCTTTTCTCTCTCTCTCTCTCTCTATTTCTCTATCCCTCCTTGCTCCTTTTTCTCTTACACTCCTTTCTCGCTCTCCTTCTCTCCTCTCTCTTACTCTCCTTCTTTTTCTCTCTTTTCTCTCTCTCCCTTTTTTTCTCTCTACTCCCTCTCCTTTCTCCATCTCTCACATCTTGCGCTATCTCTCCTTCTGTCTCACACTCATTTCTCTCTTTCCCTCCTTGCTACTTTCTCTCTCTCTCTCTCTCTGCTTCTTTTCCCCCTTCTCTTCATCTTCTCTATTTTTCTCTCACACTCTCTCCTTTCCCTCTTTTTCTTTTCTCTCTCTCTCACCTTTCTCTCTTTCCCTCCTTGCTCCTTTCTTTCTCTCTCTCTCTGATTGTTTTCACCCTTCTCTTCATCTTCTCTATTTTTCTCTCATTCTCTCTTTCCCTCTTTTTCTTTTCTCTCTCTCTCACCTTTCTCTCTTTCCCTCCTTGCTCCTTTCTTTCTCTCTCTCTCTGATTGTTTTCACCCTTCTCTTCATCTTCTCTATTTTTCTCTCATACTCTCTCTTTCCCTCTTTTTATTTTCTCTCTTTCCCTCCTTGCTCCTTTCTCTCTCTCTGCTTCTTTTCCCCTTCTCTTCCTCTTTCTCTATTTTTCTTCCTCTTTCTCTATTTTTCTTCCTCTTTCTCTATTTTTCTCTCACACTCTCTCCTTTCCCTCTTTCTCCTTTCTCTCTCTCTCTCACCTTTCTCTCTTTCTCTTTTCTCTCTCTCTCTCACCTTTCTCTCTTTACATGACAGGAAAAGTCTCTAAGTTGGCAACACTGTTGAATCAGGAGCTGCGGCTGCACAGCACACTGGAAGGCAAAAAACAGATGTGGCAGACTTTATAAATTTTATACTTATATTTTATGTGCTTAGTTTATGTAACCACATATTTTGGAAAACCACCTAATTTCAAATTAGTATTTAAAGAGCAGGGTTAGAACAGGGTTTTCACATCAACTACATTTAACAGTGACTGAGTGTCCGTGATGTGACCATTGGCTTTTACCAAAGAGGCTCAGAGTGGGTGCAGGCACTAATTTAAAACACGTCTACAGAGGCTGAATATTTAAATCTTAATATATCTCAAATAAACTATCAACAAACTGAATGGAGTCAGGGGTGTAAACGTGTTTTTTTTTCAGCTGCAAAATTAGTCAGTTTTACCATTGGAGTGAACGAGAACTTGCTCCCTTTTCGTGTCAGCATCAAGTGGTCAGTCAAGGAACTGCAGTTCGGTCACTTCCTTTTTAAAAAAGATGGTGCAGTGGTGGAGTTGGTCGTTCTGTAACTGGAAAGTTGGCAGTCAATCCCCACAGGGGCCATTCTGCCACTGTGGCCCTGGGCAAGTCACTGCACCCATGTTGCCCTGTATGGATGTACATGTAATGCAATCCTGCTTTATTACACCAGTTAGTTTTTTTCACAAAGCACTTACACTGTGGAACGTAACAACCACTTACAAGTTGGTGACAGAAGACCCTCCCACGAACATTCCAGTCCACAAGGCCACTTTTTCAAGTGTATTGGGTGCTTTAATTGTGGTTTTACAATTTAAAGAATCCATATGATAACTCCGCGGACCGAGAGGGTACGGACAATATTTAAATGATCTTTACAGGCAGCTTGTAAAATTGCAGCCTGCAGGATGCAGGGCTATGCATCTACTTATATCAACGAGAGAGCATTGTGACACACACTGTATGGCCTTTATTCAGTGTTCAGCTACTTAATATCCGGCAATAAACAGTAACAAAAACTTTACATAACACAGTATGATAGAGTAAGAGACTTTAAACTGCCACTCAACAGCCTGCTGTAAAATGCGAGACCTAACGCAAGTCACAATCCTTCTGCTACTGACCCGCAGTTCAATGAACTTCCTATTTAAGCTGCTGTTTTATTTTGAACCTAAAAATAACAAATTTGTTAGTTTTAATACAGTTCTGATGCTGTCATGAGTGTTGTTTGAAATTGTTTTTTTTAACTGTTTTATTTGTTTGTGTTGTTGAACTGTGTTGTTAATTTGTAAATATTTAAAGTATTTATATTGATGCCTTGGATTTACAGCGTTTTGTGAAAAAAATATCTCTTTTGACAATAAATCTTTAAACAATAAAATCTGGATTTGAATTGTTTATGTTTGTGTGACTTTTAGATGATATATGAAAGTTTTAAATATACATTTTAGGGTTTCCTCAAAGCACTTTCTTGTAAAAGAAAAGACATTTTTATTCAAATTCATCATAAAGGATTTATGACGCAAAGGAACGATGCAGGCATCCAGGGCCAGGCTCTAAGATGGTTTAACTCGTACCTCTCTGACCGGAGTCAGTTTGTTCATGTAAATGGAGACTCATCAAACACAATAGCAGTAGAGTATGGAGTTCCTCAACGATCCGTTTTGGGACCCATCCTATTCTCAATCCTATTCTGCTCTCTTCATTGGCTTCCTGTACAATATCGCATTGACTACAAGATACTGCGCCTTGCCTTAATGGCTTGGCTTGGCTTTGGCCTACCTGCATGAGCAGTCTCCTATCACGATATAATCTGGCTCGCTCTCTTTGATCTACTGATTATTTCAAAGATTAGTAAATCCACCAGAGTTGGAAGAGCATTCTCATATAGAGCCCTGAAGCTCTGGAACAAACTCCCGGATGTTGTCCGGAGCTCAAGTTCGCTCAGAGTTAAAATTTAAAAAGATATCTGTTTAATCTAACATTCGAATAATTGGCTCCTGCTAAATGCATATGGTGTCTGAGCACTATAAACATGCAAACTGTTCCTATCTATAAATATGCAATATTTATCACTCATCCTGCAGCTGATTTGGATCACCTGTTTGTTGTCTGTTACATTTTTCTAACCATTGTTTTTTGTTTGTTAGTTTCTGTTTTGTCTTTGTCAGTATTATTGTTTTGTTTTTGTTTTGATTTTTTCAGGTGCTGTCCGGCGAACTTTTCATCAATGGATATTAAGTTTGTATGTTCTTTATGCTGGGGAGGTGGCTAGCAGCTGCCTCAGTCTGCGAGAGTCCCCTCACAGAGGGAACTCCTGTTTACTCTACCCGATCCTCACGAGGACTTTGTGAAGCTGCTTTGAAAGCAACTGCTAAAAAAGTGCTATATAAAAACTTGATTGATTGATTGATAGCGTTTTGGAAGCAAACTCTTCATCATTATTGATGATATGGTACGTTTGTTGTCAACTCGATCATTGCAATTTTTGTAAGGAATTTTTTAATTTTCGTCTAGACGTGATTTTCGAAAATGAGCATGTGATTGCTTAAAAAAAAAAGTGAACCGTGAAAGAGAGAGAAAGAGACAGAGAGAATACCTCTGCATATTTAGCCACAAAACTGGCTTCCACTGCATAGACTTTCCTAGCTCCGGCCTGCACAGCGAAGAAAGACAGAATTCCGGTTCCGCAGCCCACGTCCAGAACCACCTGCAGCACACCAAGAACCGCTTCAGTTTAAAATCCAAAAAATTACTTTATGTTCCACTTTAAATACTCGTTAACTCACTATAAACAAGGAAACAGGTGCACCTACTTTATCTCTGAAGTCAGGCTCGTTGAGTAAAAAGGCTTTTTGGTAGGTGGCCGTCTGAAGGAAATCCTGAAGCATGTTCTGCTGCTGGGAGAGACAGCCATAGAGCTGAGAAGAAAGCGATCGTCGAAGGTTCGACACAGGTTAAAGAGTCAGTGCCTACCTGGAAGTACTGCAGAGCGGACGATTCCTCCATCCTCTGCTGAAACACTGAGCGTTTCTCGCTTCTGAAATCCATCCAGGAGGTGAGTCTCTTATAGAAGACCTGAAACTCTAGAAGAATTGAGATGACTAGAGCAAGACGAGAGTATTCAACTATATCATTCTCAATGGATTTCTCTAGAATCTTCTTGAAACTGATGTACTGGAACACCCAAACGCTTCTCCACTAAGACAATTCTTAGAATATTAGAAGAGTTTGAAAAGAATTAATGTTAAAAGGCGATAAAGAAAACCGTACACTAGAACATTTGAACGGATTCAGGTCAAACTCAATTAATTATAGCAGTGTTTGGAGACCTGTCTGAACAGTTCCAGTTTTGAGTTAAAGTTAGATTAACGCTGTAAAGCCCAAACCATTAATAAATTGGAGGAAAATTCAAATTCTTTGAAACTGGAGCCTTTATTGGTCACCCTAAACAACCCAAAAAATGTACAATATTATATATACATATACAAAAATATACATTTCTGAACATGAGTTTTATTTTATATCATACTTGATATATCGGGTCACAATAGAGTAACCTTTTTATTTACACAAATTTTTTACACTAATTATCAGCATTATATTCCTTTCCTCCTCCTCCCCTTTATCATCAACGTCTTCCTCTGGCTCCTCCATGTCTCCACCCTCCATTGCTCCAAATGTACAAAATTATGCCATTTAAAATGTAATGAGATAACTTTAAAAATAAAATAATCATATGTAACTTGACTTTATGTAAAATGCACTAAAATTGATTGATTTTGTGGTATGGGTGTATATATCCCTATCAAATTTTATACACACATTTTCAATACAGGTTTATAAAAACATAAATAGTGAAATTATTTCATTAAATGTATTCAATTTCACTTTGCTTCTCCAAACAATTGTCTGATTGGTCATTTGTAAATAATTATGGATTGTAGGGCATGAGAAGCCTGCATTGATGAGGGCTTTGCCAAAGACAGCATAAAGTGTGTATAGAGGGCGCTATTCAGCAGACTTCAGTGCCTAAAAATTACAGGTGCGACGCCCTATGGACTCGTGCACTTCGTGGACACATGCAAGTCAAGTCCTCAAGTTCACAAGTGTGCCATTTGGGCACGTTTGAGACAAGACCACTGCTCTCTCTAGCGGTTGCTGGAAAGCCCCCTAGTTTATTAATTGCTGACCCCTGGTGTAATATCAATGCATTACAAGTATCAGATTGTATATCCTCCAGAGACATTACTCTTACGTAGAGCCCTTTATTTCCACACAAACACATGAGATAACATTGTAAAGGCCACGGTGTCAACTACTGAGCAGCCCGGGACTTAGTAGGGTAACTCAAATGAGTCAAAATATATAAACTAAAGAAAGTGTCCACTGCAGAGGACATAAATGAATAGGATGGGTCTCAGGAGGATACGTTAGATTTTTTAAGGAATAAAAATTCCCACTGATGCTGCAGAGTGCTCAAAAACCAATCTCATCTCATCTCATCTTGTCTTCTCCCGCTTAACAGGGGCCGGGTCACGGGGGCAGCAGTTTAAGCAAGGATGCCCTGACTTCCCTCTCCACAGACACTTCTTCCAGCTCCCCGGGAGGGATCCCGAGTCTTTCCCAGGCCAGCTGGGAGACATAGTCCCTCCAGCGCGTCCTGGGTCTTCCCCGGGGCCTCCTCCCAGTGGGACATGCCCGGAACACCTCTCCTGGGAGGCGTCCAGGAGGCATCCGGAACAGATGCCCAAGCCACCTCAGCTGACTCCTCTCGATGTGGAGGAGCAGAGGCTCTACTCTGAGCTCCCCCCGGGTGATGGAGCTTCTCACCCTATCTCTAAGGGAGCGCCCAACCACCCGACGGAGGAAGCTCATTTCGGCCGCTTGTATCCAGGATCTTGTCCTTTCAGTCATGACCCAGAGCTCATGACCATAGGTGAGAGTAGGGACGTGGATCGACCGGTAAATCGAGAGCTTCGCCTTTTGGCTCAGCTCCCTTTTCACCACAACAGACCGATACAGCGACGGCATCACTGCAGATGCTGCACCGATCCGTCTGTCGATCTATCAAAACAAAAACCAATCTATGAAATATAATAGGTTTGGTGTTTTAGAGTGAAACATAAATATCGAAGGAAACAACAAACCTGTCTGAGAGGCAAAGCTTACAAGGAAACTAAAGCAGCTCAGAGTGATGAGAAACGAGCGAGTGGCCACACGACAGCACTCCGTCTCTCTCGTGATGGAGAACTTAAAAACACAGGTGCCAGCATCTGAGAGGAAACAGTTTTAGCAGTAGTTTAATTACATGTGCAGTGCTTTAAACAGTTCAAGTTTATTCACCTTGTTGCTACAAGAAGTCAAGAACCTTGGAACTACAGCTAGTAGGGTTGGGCGATTGTTTTTCAGTGTCTCATTTAACAAGGTAAACAAAGTTTGTGTAATTGGTGTGACGTTCACTGTAATACGTGTTTGTTAACAACTTTGTTATCTTGTAATTATTTCTTCAAGATAATAAAATAAATAAAGATTCGGAAATTGAAAGCATGTATTTTATTTAGCTATAGTGTGTTTCTCGCGACCGGTGAGAGCTGCGAGAGCCAAAATGTGATTTATTTGTTATGCTTAAATTAATTTAGCAGAAATATTTGAGGTAAGTATAACAATAAGCTTGTATACATATGAAAAATTATATATTTAGTTGAGAAAGTGCTTAATATATTATTAGAGCTGCTGTTTCTTTAGGATTGTTTTACTTATCCAATAGGAGCAGAAGGGAGAAGTAGTTTTTGAGTTTGTTTGAGTTTTAGGTTTGAGCTACACAGATTTCTGACCATAATACTTTTGACTGTTTTAAAGAATCTAAATTCAATGATGGAATACATTTTGTTGAGTTTATACAGCTGATGCCTATGGAAGTCTTTTGCACAACAGTGAAAGTAATTGAGTGAAGAACATCAATAATACTCAAATATTTCAGAACTCATAGGAATGATGGCGATGCCGGCTCAGCATCGCGATGTCTCGTTGCCATCGGCGATGCTCAATGGCATTGTCTATCACCCAACTCTAGCAGCTAGAGATTACTCCTACATAGCTGGCAGCTCATAGTTGACCACCAATCAGTTAAGACTCCCAGACACCGTTACATACACATTGCATGTCCAGACCAAGGCTGTCCCCTATGAAGACAGAATATACAAATGAACGCTAGAATACAATATTATACAAAAAGACTTGCCTTGCCTTACCTAGAATGGAGGAAGGGCAGGAGAGGAAGAGCACAAGAGTATCAGAATCTGGTTATTGAATGCAGAATTCTGTCGTTGTGTCTCTGGGCTCATTTGTATTTAACCAAAGATTTTAGACAGAAGATAAGCTTGGCACCAAATTGTTTTTTAAAAGTTGTCTCGCTATCAAGCTCTGCCATGCGAGTTCATCGTTGAGAAAAGATTCACATGATGTGACTGAGGCTGAGGGACTGAGGGATTTTGACAATAAATATATTGAATATTTTATTCTTATATTGAATAGAATATTTTCACAAGACTAATGTTTGGATTCTTGCATGTGATTAAACTCAAATAAGTTAACGTTAGAGCTTCCTATCTGTTTTATATAGCACACAGGAAAGAGTAGGCCCAAACTAACCATGTTTTTGCACTTTTTGTGCAAAAAACTGTTGTGTTTAGTCATGATGCATACATTTATAAATACATTGTTACCTACTGTTTTGCAGTTCTAATTGTTTATTGTGTCTATCACCAATGAAAAGTATTATGTATTAAATGAATGAATGCATGTATATTACAGTGGGGGATAAGTATTTGACACATAAACATTTTTATCAGTAAGACACCAAATTTACACCAGAGGTAACCATCAAGCAAAATATTGAATTCATACAAAGAAATCAGAACATTTAAGTATACAGATGGAGTCATGATAAATAAAGTGGAATGGCACAGGGAATAAGTATTGAACACATGACGATAGCAAGGTGCTAAATGGCATAGAAAGCCAGATCATCACCTGAAATCTGTCAGTATTGAGAGAGAAACACGGTCCCATATCAGTACTAATTGATATTAGCTGCTTTAGTCCTAACTGATGGCCTAAAAAGGCTTCTCACTACCCACGGTGCACACAGGAAAGACTTCATGATGGGTGAAAGCAAAGAACGCTCTCAAGATCTCCGTGATCTTATTGTTGAAAAGCATTTTAATGGGAATGGTTATAGGAGCATTTCCAGAATGCTGAATGTTGGAGCATTCTGCACACCATGTTTGGAGAAGAAATGGCACTGCCCACCACCCCAAGAACACCATAGCAACAGTTAAGGTTGGGGGTGGAAGCATCATGGTTTGGGGCTGCTTTTCAGCAAGGGGTACTGGCAGACTTCATACTGGTGAAGGCAGGATGAATGGAGAAATGTACCAGGACATTCTAAATAAAAATCTGCTACCACAAAAGTTACCAAAAAGTTGAAAATGAAAAGAGGGTGGACATTTCAGCAAGACAATGATCCCAAACACAAGGCCAAAGAAACAATGAAGCAGGTTTAAAGAAAAAAAATCAAGTTGCTTGAACGGCCCAGTCAATCACCTGATCTAAATAAGATTTAAAGACCGTTTGTGTGAAAAAATGGGTCAAAATCACTCCCGAGCAATGCAGACGACTGGCGTCTAGGACTGCAATCACCAACCAAGGCAATTCTACAAAGTATTAAATAAAGTGTGTTCAATACTTACTCCCTGTGCCAAGACTCCACCTTTATACTTAAATGTTCTGATTTCTTTGTATGAATTCAATATTTGGCTTGATGGCTACATCTGGTGTAAATTTTGTGTCAAAAGCCCACTTAGAAATCCCCTTACTGATAAAAATACTAACGTGTCAAAGACTTATTTCCTCCGCTGTATACATTTTCCACAACAGTAATACATGATAAATTACTACGTTTATGTACAAAGTATTGATTGAACTCTCTACTTTAAAGCATCAAATTAATGTTTAAATTTTCTACTTGATTTAACCATACGTCTGTACAATCATTGTTCAATTTAAGCAATGTATAAAACATTTTTATACTTTAATGAGACAGAATTTATGTGTTTTATGGTTTTGTGGCATTTCAAAGTTTCTATAATCTATATCAAGATCTATAATCACTATTTTAAAACATCCAAAGTAACTGTATATATTCATAGTAGTATTTTTACTGTATTACCAAATATCTAAGCTTCTTAATATTGGCCACCCCAACAATTAACTTGGCCAAACCAATTTAAAATATCTAGAATCGCCAATGTCCCCACTGTTTCATATTCCAAGTTGTTATGAAGCTGGATCCTATGAAAGTCCTTTGCTTCAAACAGATGTTTGGTCAATGAGCATTTCATGAAAGATCTTCAAGGAAATGAATGTGCTCCATAGCAGAGCTGTCTGGCATCAGAGCAGGGAATGAGGGCTGAGTGCTATCTGATTGCGTGCAACAGGAGGAAGAAAGCAGTGGAGGCCAGGCCCAGCGTAGCATGTCAAAGAAAACAAAGTTCGGGAGCAAAACAAGCGTTCAGCTCACAGAGGTTTGTACAGCAAGGCACTAAATCCTGCAGATCTGTCAGTGTGGAAGGACCACACAATGAGTGCAAATGTGTGGACTACCTGAATAAAGGCTTCACTCTTTTCATGAACAAGATGCTCACTGTGTTAACTTTGGGGTTCTGCACAGTTCTACTTCTTTTACAGTCTGCTTTGCATCTCTCTTTTTGAAGAGTGGTTATTGTTATTGTTTGACATTTTAATTAAAAAAGAGTAATTAATAATTGATTACCAACAGATTACTTTCTCTATACTTTGGTTTAATCCGCAGGGGTTGGAATTCACTCCCATCTTAAATTGTCATCATATTTACTTGACGCCAAACCACAACCTCATTTCAGTCAAAACAGCCAATCATTGTTGAGTATTTTGGGCCAAATGAAACCAGCAGAAATGCTATTGTCAGGTTTTCATTTTAGTTAAACAATGTGAAATATCTGTGTTAGTTTATTTTTGAGGGATGATGAAGATGCCCAAGTGTGCTGAGGTGTGTCCGGCCAGCAGTTTACTGGTATAAAGTTTGGTAAATGTGATTTTAAAGCGGTGCAGCACTATTTCTGTGCAATTGTATCATCTTAAATGGAACAGTTTTATGTATTATGCATGTAAGTCTAAAAGACACCACGACACCTGTTTCACAACATGAACATGATCAAATGAATGGCTTTTAAATTTAGTCTATTATTGTTTTAATAAATACTTTCAATTAATTTTGAAAAACTTTTGGCTCAGACATGCCTCGAGATTTGACTTGAACTTGCCCTGCATTGACTTGGGACTTGCTTTGGATTTGTCCTAAAATAACTGGGACTTGCCCTGCATTGACTTGAGACTTGATTCGAACTTGGCCTGCTTTGGGACTTGACTTCAACTTTCCCTGTCTTGACTTGGGACTTGATTAAGACTTGCCCTGCCATGGATGTTGACTTAGACTTGCACTGTCTTGACTTCGGACATGATTCAGACTTGCCCTACCGTGGGACTTGACTTGAACTTGCCCTGTCTTGACTTGGGTCCTGATTTGGATTTGCCCTGCCTTGGGAGTATACTTGGACTTGCTCTGTCTTGACTTGGACTTGATTCAGACTTTTCCTGCCTTGGAAGTTGACTTGGACTTGCCCTGCCTCGGAACTTGACTTGGAAATGCTCTGCCTTGAATTGGGACTTACCTTGGACTTGCCCTGTCTTGACTTGGGAATTGATTTGGATTTGCTCTGCCTTGATTCGGACTTTTCCTGCCTTGGCAGTTGATTTGGACTTGCCCTGTCTTGACTTGGACTTGCCCTGCCTCGGAACTTGACTTGGAATTGCTCTGCCTTGAACTGGGACTTAACTTGGACTTGCCCTGTCTTGACTTGTAAACTAGTGACTTTACTACCGCCGTTAGTAGCACTGTTTTGGTGTACAGTGAATGTTTTTGGGCTGAAACCAACAAATCAAGCAGGAGAACATCCAGGCTCACTCATAAAATCTCTTATGACTCTATCCAGGAATCTAACTAGTTCTGCTGATTGTAGTAGTTTTTTTAATCAAACAATCTCAAATATCACTTTCCAATCTTTTTTTATAAGTCATCCAAAAGAGAATTTCTGAAGATAAAATGCGAACGATTTTACCAGCAGAGGTATAAAATGATGTAAATGTAGTCTTCACCATCCGTGATGTTGAGGGAGATGTGGTCCAGCTCCTCGTGGACCTGCAGCCTGAGCTGCTTCTCAGGAAAAGGCTGTGGATCACGTTCCTCGTTGTTCGGAAAACTCAGAGTTACATAGAAGCTGGTCTGCTCTCCCATGCTTAAATCCAGAGCTCATAGCAGGATGGAGAAGTCTTGGGAAGTTCTTCAACTTTCGAAATCAATAAATGAGAGGTTTTAGGGAAAGGCGAGTGTTTCGTCTTTGCAGACGTGACGTCATTGCAGAGGCGGGTCTTCTAACTGGTGTGGCGCTCCTGAAGAACTCAATCAGTAAATAAAAGTCACTACTACAACAAAGCTACAAACACGTGAGTTTGCTAAAGATAATAATTAGATTTAGGACAAAATGCTTGCAGTGCAGCCTGAGATGATAAGTTTCGTTTTCGTTTAATGTGTTGCTTAAGCTTTTGGAGAAACGCAGGTCTGTTTTTTCAACCTCTGCAGGGCAACTACATTTTATACAAAGTGGTCATTGTAGTTTTATGTTGATTTCTTTTCTCGACAACAGCCAAAAAAACAAGTTTATTCATTAATTCAATATTAATTTTCCGATACAAGAGCTCTTCCTGGTGGCGAGTATAAGAGCTACATGGATAAACCTTAAGTATGTGGCATTATTAAATGAGATTACACAGTTAAATGTTAAAAAAGGAAGCTACATAAGTGTCATAAACATCATTCTATATGTCAAATTTTATTAGGGACACAGACGTGTAATTTATAGCAACACAAACTAGCGAAAAGATTAGCGATGAATAAGACGGAAGAAAATAAACGCGGTTAAATAATAAAAAATATTGCAAAATTACAGGGAATTTACCTCGCAAAGGAAAATATGAAATATTTTCAAATGACTCTTTCCGCGCTTAGGAGTAATTCTTATGGCGTCAAATATGTTTTGTACAGATTAAATAGAAGTTTTAATGACGTAAAGAAAAACTAAGTAAATAAAACCGTATTATAATTATGTAAAATATGTCCTCACTGTCTCTCGGGTTGTCAAAATGTCCAAAGATTTATTAAAAAAAATCACAGATAAAATGAGCTTCGAGAGACCGTTTTGATTCATTGTTTAAAGGAACCGATTCAGCTTCGAGCGATCAGAACGCTAACCCAAAATATTTTCTGATTGTTTTATTTAACTTCGAAGCTGTATGCCTTATGTATGCTTAAAAAATAATTAGTATTATGTTACGCAGCAGTTAAAAGAGAGCTGAGTCGATGTCGGACTTCAGTTTTTTTTTGAAAGACTATTTTAACAGGAAGTGCGAGGCTGCTTTTTGTATGGTATAGTAACGTTTTATATTTTTATCTTTATTTAATTTCGTTTTCTGAATCAACAGTGTGTGCTGGTTGTTGTAAGATTACATTTACAAATAAAGCCGGTTGTGTTATCGCAAGCTAGCGTTAGCTGTGACCGGTTCTGAATCGGCTAGTCGTTGTAAACAAAGATTAAATGTTAGCAATGATGGGCTTTTGCGTTCTATGTTGGGGTAAGCGCACCAATACATTATATTCCCGGTGTTGATCAGGTTTGTTTGACGTTAATGTAAAATAGTAAAGTGTTTGGTTAGTTTAAGCAGTGGTTCTCAACCTTTTTCCCTAGGGAATATACCAATGTATATATACGAAAATTTGAGCACCCCTCTCCTACCTGTCATTTTTTAAACGCAAACGCACGCACGGACCCGTGTGTGTATTATTAATATATAATATGTATAGTAAATATTGTGGGTGTTTTGACAATTAGGTGACCTAAGAGAAGAGATTAAGAGAAATCGGACTGAAAGTCGTAGTCTGTCTTTATTGAATTTATTTTCAAAGTTTATTTTATGTTGCGGAAAAAACAACCACAATATAAATTATCCGTTTAGTAAATGTATATTTAATTAAATGTATTAAAATTAAGTAAAATAAACATTTAATAAATACACAGGTATTTATATTTACATTTTTGCCTTTTGTTATCTGTGCATGAATATACACCATGTTATAATAAACATAAATATAAGCTGTGCATTTTACAGATTGTAAGAACAAAAGTTACTGTCGTGCCATTTTAATCCAGAAGACATTTGACAGCTGCTCCGACTGTGTGTACTGGTAGTTTTGACTTTGCAGAAATTGTAAAATTGTATCTCGCAGTTCTAGAAAGCGCACAAACTTTTGCCTCCAGTGATCCGGATGTGGCAAGATAGTTTGTTGAAATGTTGGCAGTTTGTAACTGGGATGTTTCGAGCTAGCGCGGGTATGAGGGTATTGTTGCGAGAGTAAACTCGATAGTTTACAATCAAAATAGATGTTTGCTCCCTCAACACGAGAAGACCATTTCATGAAGAACATTCGCAGCTCACACGCTCTCTCAAAATAATACAATTTACGCTTCTAATAGTGATGCTAAATAACCCTATATTACTTCGACACTTATCGGCTCCTGCACCCCTCTTTGGAACTCTGGCGCTCCCTGAGGTTAGAAGCCACTGAATTCCGCTTAGGAAGAGACGTGCCAGCTCCCCTTCTAAGTCAGCGCCCCCACCACCTTCTATACTACTGCCCCCAGCAACTACTATATTCTCAATCAACTAAAAAGACACATACATATCAAAGCTGGATAGTTTAGGAAGTTGGAGTGAGGCTTTTTTAGTTTTTGCTATCTTAGGAGGATATCTATGTGTGCAGGTAACTATTGCTGTGCAGAATTATTAGGCAAAATAATAACAAACAAATATATACCCATCTCACTTGTTAATTTTTGCCAGGCAAACCAATATAATATCTCAACATTTACAAATACACATTTCTGAGATTCAAAAACAAATCAGAGACCAAAATAGCCACCTTTCTTTACAAGGACACTCAAAAGCCTGACATCCATGGATTCTGTCAGCTTCTTGATCTGTTCACCATCAACATCACGTGCAGCAGCAACCACAGCCTCCCAGACACTGTTCAGAGAGGTGTACTGTTTTCCCTCTTTGTAGATGAAGGACCACAGGTTCTCTATGGGGTTCAGATCAGGTGAACAAGGGGGCCATGTCATTATTTTTTCATCTTTTAGGCCTTTACTGGCCAGCCACGCTGTGGAGTATTTGGAGGCGCTGTGGAGTGTTTGGAAGCAATGTCCTCTGTGAAAATCATGTTTTTCTTGAAAGATGCAAAGTTCTTCTTGTACCACTGCTTGAAGAAGGTGTCTTCCAGGAACTGGCAGTAGGACTGGGAGTTGAGTTTGACTCCATCCTCAACCCAAAAAGGTCCCACAAGCTCATCTTTGATGATACCAGCCCATAGCAGTACCCCACCTCCACCTTGATGGTACCAGAATCGGATTGGAGCTTTCTGCCCTTTACTGATCCAGCCACGGGCCCATCCATCTGGCCCTCAAGACTCACTCTCATTTCATCAGTCCATAAAACCTTAGAAAAATCAGTCTTGAGATATTTCTTGGCCCAGTCTTGAAGTTTTATCTTGTGTCTCTTGTTCAGTGGTGGTCGTTTTTCAGCCTTTCTTACCTTGGCCATGTCCCTGAGAATTGGATCACTGAAGATAAAATGCGAACGATTTTACCAGCAGAGGTATAAAATGATGTAAATGTAGTCTTCACCATCCGTGATGTTGAGGGAGATGTGGTCCAGCTCCTCGTGGACCTGCAGCCTGAGCTGCTTCTCAGGAAAAGGCTGTGGATCACGTTCCTCGTTGTTCGGAAAACTCAGAGTTACATAGAAGCTGGTCTGCTCTCCCATGCTTAAATCCAGAGCTCATAGCAGGATGGAGAAGTCTTGGGAAGTTCTTCAACTTTCGAAATCAATAAATGAGAGGTTTTAGGGAAAGGCGAGTGTTTCGTCTTTGCAGAAGTGACGTCATTGCAGAGGCGCGGGTCTTCTAACTGGTGTGGCGCTCCTGAAGAACTCAATCAGTAAATAAAAGTCACTACTACAACAAAGCTACAAACACGTGAGTTTGCTAAAGATAATAATTAGATTTAGGACAAAATGCTTGCAGTGCAGCCTGAGATGATAAGTTTCGTTTTCGTTTAATGTGTTGCTTAAGCTTTTGGAGAAACGCAGGTCTGTTTTTTCAACCTCTGCAGGGCAACTACATTTTATACAAAGTGGTCATTGTAGTTTTATGTTGATTTCTTTCCTCGACAACAGCCAAAAAGACAAGTTTATTCATTAATTCAATATTAATTTTCCGATACAAGAGCTCTCCCTGGTGGCGAGTATAAGAGCTACATGGATAAACCTTAAGGATGTGGCATTATTAAATGAGATTACACAGTTAAATGTTAAAAAAGGAAGCTACATAAGCGTCATAAACATCATTCTATATGTCAAATTTTATTAGGGACACAGACGTGTAATTTATAGCAACACAAACTAGCGAAAAGATTAGCGATGAATAAGACGGAAGAAAATAAACACGGTTAAATAATAAAAAATATTGCAAAATTACAGGGAATTTACCTCGCAAAGGAAAATATGAAATATTTTCAAATGACTCTTTCCGCGCTTAGGAGTAATTCTTATGGCGTCAAATATGTTTTGTACAGATTAAATAGAAGTTTTAATGACGTAAAGAAAAACTAAGTAAATAAAACCGTATTATAATTATGTAAAATATGTCCTCACTGTCTCTCGGGTTGTCAAAATGTCCAAAGATTTATTAAAAAAAATCACAGATAAAATGAGCTGTTGGCTATGTGCCATGAAACGCTTGATTGTTCTGTGATCACGCTTCAGAAGCTTGGCAATTTTAAGGCTGCTGAATCCCTCTGTAAGTCATCTCACAATTTTAGACTTTTCAGAGTCCGTCAAGTCTCTCTTCTGACCCATTTTGCCAAAGGAAAGGAAGTTGCCCAATAATTATGCACACCTGATATAGGGTGTTGATGTCATTAGACCACACCCCTTCTCATTACACAGATGCACATAAGCTGATATACTAAATTGGTAGCAGGTTTTCAAGCCTATACAGCTTGGAGTAAGACAACATGCATAAAAAGGATGATTTGGTCAAAAAACGTATTTGCCTAATAACTCTGCACAAGGTGTACCTTTCCAGCTTTGGGTCAAGTTCCGAGTTCCTTTCCAAGCATGGCATCCAGGGTGACTGAAGGTGAACGTGACACCTCTTTGCCTCCTCCACCTGCATCTTTGAAAAGAGATTCGATTCCTCCATGCCGGTGTCGCCCTGGGAGGACCTGCCAGGCGGGTAGTAGTAACTACCGACGCTTCAAAGTCTGGGTGGGGTGCTGTATGACAGAAGCACAAAGTCTCAGGGTTGTGGACCAAGAAACACGCTTCCTGGAGCATAAATCGCCTAGAGCTAGGTGCAGAGTTTGTGGCAGTAAAACACTTAAGGAGAACGCTGCAAAGACTTTATATCTAACTACTTCTGACTATACTAATACACACATCAAAACACCTGCTATTTCTAATACAGTATAATTATCATTACTGGCCTGCTAATGTAAAACCTTTAAACCCCCACCCACTAAATCAATGATCCCATATACAATTATCATTTACTAGCATACTAACAAGAATCCCTTTAACCCCACCCATCAAATCAACAATCCCATAATGAGTGGAGAAAGACTGAAAAATGTTTAGCTGTAAAGAAGTTCTGTTAGCAGTTGATTATATGACAGAGCATCAATAAGCATTCATTAAATAATAATAAAGATCCCACAGCTGCCCCAGCTCAGTGCCGGCTGTTCTTCGCTCTGTCCCAAGCTCCTCTCGGGATAGATGCACTAGTGCTTTGCTGGCTCAGGAAGAAACACCTATATGCATTTTCACCCAGTGAGTTTCATTGCACCCCTCCTGTGCAAGATCAGGGAGGATGAGGCAGAAGTCCTAGTGGTTGCACCTTATTGGCCTAACTGACCTTGGTTCGTAGAACTTTGCTCGTAGATCTTCTGACCCAGGGATGTGGGCAAAAGCACCCACACCCAGACCTCTGGAATCTCCATATCTGGCACATCAAACCCCGGAGGACCCCTGGTTAATGCCACACTGTGTTTTGCCAGAGCTACCTCTACTAGGGCCTGTTACGCCGGCAAGTGGGGTCGGTTCGTTGAATGGTGTCACTCTCGGCAAGTAAACCCAGGCAGCTGCCCCGTTGAACTCGTGCTAACCTTTCTTCAAGAGGGTCTGGATCGAGGAGTGTCTCCATCCACCCTGAGGTTTTACATTGCCGTGATTTCTGCCTATCACATTCCGGTTGAAGGCAACATGTTGGGACGACACGAGTTAACGATTAGATTCCTCAGAGGCGACAAAAAGTTAGACCGTCTAGGTCGTCTTTAGTTCCCTCCTGAGACCTGTCATTAGAGGACTTCAAGCTCCTCCATTCGAGCCGCCTAAATCAGTAGAGCTTAAATTTCTGTCAATTAAAACAGCACTCCTGGTCACGTTTGCCTTGATTAAGAAGGTGGGGGATCTGCAGGCACTCTCTGTCGATGAGACCTGCTTAAAGGTCGAACCTGTTGATAGTCATGTAACTCTTAAGCCCAGGATTGGATATGTGCCCAAGGTTCCTACCATCCCCTTCAAAACTCAGGTAGTGAACCTCCAAGCTCTCCCAAGAGAAGAGGCAGCCCCAGCTCCTTGTCCTTATTGCCCAGTTTGAGCACTGAGGATTTCAAAGGATTTGAAAGTTTAGAAGTTCTGATCAGTTCTTTGTATGCTTTGGAGGACAGCAGATGATGGGGAAGGCTGTCTCCAAACAGAGGTTGGCCCACTGGCTAGTGGAGGCCATCTCTACCACATACACAGCGTCCTATGTCCCTTACCCTCTGCAGTTGAGAGCCCACTCTATCAGGGGTGTCGCGGCCTCCTGGGTGCTGGCAAGAGGTACTCTGCTGGCGGAGATCTGCAAGGCTGCGGGTTGGTCGACACCCAACACCTTCACCAGGTACTATAACCTGAGTGTTTAATCCATCTCTTCAGTTATGCTAAGTGGTGGTAGCATTGTCTGAGATGTACGAAGGGGTTTGCAGCTTGGGTTATGCCATTCTTAGTGATATGTGCGCTATTTTTGCCCCTGGAGATAACCTCCAGCTTTTTGGCTCCTCTCGCCCCAACAGGCGTAGTAGAGTAATCGAAGTATTCCTACATTCTGTCCATGCATGTGCCCTCTATGAGGGACTACCGGCGGAATATTTTATGACCCTGGGCACGGGAGGGCCGAGCAGTTCCCCGAAAGGATAACTCTTGAAAACTATTGCTCTTGGTAGTTCCATCTAGGCTATCTTCCCTCTAAAAGACCTTTCCCTAATGGTTCAAGGCACATTTTCCGTAGGTCCCTCAATGAAAACTTACGCCTATTAAACTGCCGGAAGTTCTAAGTCCAGCCTTCGAGGTGGCGAGTACGGCCTCTGCACGTCTCCCCTCAGCTCTGGGATTGATGCTCCTTCCTCTGGTATGAGAAAATGTATTGCCCATTGAAAGTTAACTTTATACTTAAGGCCAGGACGGAGGAAGGCCCACTCGGTGCCGGTCTACTGATTTGTCTGGATTGCCTGCCCCTCAACCGATGAGGAAGGACCTAGTTTTGCAGGGTGTTCCTATAGTCGTCAGTGATATAAGTCAGAAGTAAACATTATGTTAGGTACTGTCCACATGTACACGGTTATTTTGTAACCATGCTTTTTTAACATGGTTACAGGGCGTGTCCACATGTAACCGGAGAAGCGTTTTCACTGTAACTTAATTTGAAATTTTTTTTGGAAAGCTACTGCTGCAGTATGCGTGTGTGTGTGTGTAGGCTTTCTATCCGTTTATCAAGATAATCTGGAGTTATTCCTGGAGCATCTTCCACAGAATGAACTGGCTTGATGCCCTCTTCCTCTGTTCCCTTCAAAATGTTAGTCAAATATAAAAAAATATTAAGGTATAAAAAATAACATTTAACTTAAAAACCTTTGACCCTGGACATCCATAAGCAGTCTTTTCAAAGTTTATTGATGCTACGGTTCACTTCTGGGTCAGTCAGTGCGTACACTTTCATTGACATGAGCTGCATTAGTGCTTCTTCTGATTGGTTAGTGGGTGTGGCTACAGCTAACAACTTGTTTTGTGCCCCATGAAAAAGAAAATAGGATTATGATGAGGGAACAGTACTTAACAATCTTAAAAATGTCCGAAGAGTCATGTTTGTAGTCAAACAGCCCTTAAAAAAAACAGCTAAACTAACAAATAAAGTTTTCCCTATAGTAGGTCCCTTGTAATTTTTGAGCTTTTCCAGTTTGCAACTGCGGTCATGCATTTGACGATTCACCAACTAAGTTTTACATATTTTAACACTGATTTCCAGGAAATACATACAAGAAATATCTCATGGCATACACATGTTAAGGAATCTGCTGCGTGCGATCAATAACAGGTCAACTTCCTCACTGAAAATATCCAACACCAAACTCCAAAACGTTTAAAACAAACCCGGAATATATTAAAAGTGGGCTCACCAAGAGCAGAAGTGAGTCGTACTTGCACATACCATCTAAGAAGGCCGATGAGGTCAGCATTTTATGGTGCGCGTGAGCGTAATCTTGGAGGTTGGGAGCACTGGAGGAGCCACCCAGCACCATGGTGCTAAACAAAGCCACTCAAAGCATCCCATAAAGACAGTAATACCTTTTGTCATGCTAACCGAAGAAAAGAAGAGTCTCAGGCCCTGTCCACATGTACATGGTTATTTTGTAACCGTGCTTTTTTAAACATGATTACAGGGTGCGTCCATACATTACTGGAGCAGAGTTTTCACTGTAACTGAGTTAATTTTTTTTTTGTAAACGCTACTAAATCGTTTCCATGTGGACAAGATAACTGAGCAAAATCTAGGTCAGGCAGAGTTTGAAGGAGTTATTGGAGCTCTTTAATGCAGCAGCATTTGCTCAGAGCTCCATATGGTTAATGAGGACAGAACGAGTGTTTGCGCTCTGGCTCTCTGAGTGAAAGCAGATCTTCTAAGATGTACAGATCTACACAAGCACACAACATATTAAGTAATGTGTTTAATCACTGAACAGACGCGTGAAACCACAAGAATGTGTGTTATTGCTACAGACGTGCTCACCTCATACAAACACACAAAGCACCAGTTTTGAAAAACTACCGTTTAAGCCTCAGATGAATGAGAAAGTCAAACAGTTGTTGGTAAAGACTAGCGAAGTAATTTTCGTTTATTAAAGATGTTATTCTTATGTTTGTGTGAGCGGTATTTCCCAGCCATTAAAAGGAAGCGATGAACTCTGAAGAGTCTCAGCGCGGAGATGAAAAAAGCTTCTGTTTGGTTGATTTAACCTCAATGAGTGAAGAGTCGGCTGCCCTCTACTGGGTAGACAAACTCTCTGCATCGTTTCAGATCGTTTTACCCGGTTTTGTGTCGACACAGTTTTTTTTTCTACTCTGGCTCATTTGTGTAATGGAAATATGATACTCATGAGACATGATTTATGAACACAATCGCAAACAACTTATTCCAAACATGAATTAAGCTCATACCTTGATATCAATGAAGAATGTGATCACATTGCAAGCATCATGAAGGGAGAAAGAAGAGGGAAAGAGGAGAGCGAGGAAAGAAGAGGAGAAAAGGAAAAAGGCGAGCTGGCGCAAATCCACCCGCTAACGAGAGAGAGAGAGAGAGAGAGAGAGAGAGAGAGAGAGAGAGAGACGACGGGTAACCCCTTTGAGATTCTTTTCAGTATAAATCCCACCCCTCTACATCACTTCCTGTTCCATCCCAAGTAAACATAAACTCATACAACCTCAATCTTATTTGAGAATTAATTACAATGATTAGATATTCTATTACATTTGGACGCCTTTTTTGTAAACAGGATAAGAAAAAAAAAACGTTTTAAAAATTAACCGGGTACATGTGGACAGGGCCTAAGAGACACGCCGTTGCTTCTGTGTGTCTCTGCCTGTGTGTGTTTGAAAAGTCACACCCACCCACTCCGCTGAAGAGTGTTGTCATAGTGACCAGAAGTCTTTAGAAGGACTTCCTATGATGTAAGGTTTTAGACATAACTGCTAGGTATTCCAAACCTAGCAGTTGTCGTAAACTGAAGCTAATATACTGATTGTAGCATAGCAAGTTAATGTCTTCATGCTCTCTCATGTCCTCTTCCTACTGAATCTTTTGTTCCCTGTGAACAAGTTATGATTTCAAACTTATATATTACATGTTGCAATTCGACATTTTTATTCAATCCAAAGTGACACCTTATTTGGTTTGCATTTACAGTTCTCATTAAGAACTCCATCATTTTAATGAACTTAAACAACAACTATTCATTTTATTTGGATTCTTACAGATTTTAACAAATATCTGGGATCCATATTGTGTTTGCTCATTAATGCTACGTGACCACACTTTTAAGTTGGTTCATTTTAACATTTCAAACTCATTTCATTTTTATAATCTGCTCTGCTAAACTTACTTATTCATGTTTTTGTGTACTTTAAAACTATTCTTTATTTAACTTGGACCTGAATTAAATCCTAATTTAGTTCTGTGCTGTTGAAATAC
Source organism: Danionella dracula (assembly GCA_900490495.1). Lineage (NCBI taxonomy): Eukaryota > Metazoa > Chordata > Actinopteri > Cypriniformes > Danionidae > Danionella > Danionella dracula. The sequence continues at coordinate 19,818,580 of UELW01000334.1, forward strand.
TAATATCATTTATCTGCTTAGACGAAACAGGTTACAGCAGCTGATTAGTCAATATAACTCATATCCAAATTTGAGCTGAAGTGCAGATCAACACAGTATCTTTATCAGCATAGTTGATTACATTTCCACTCCAACATATTAATTTTACCATCAATTTTATTATTTTTGAATCCATACTTTTTGTAGTTCGCTATAATTGCCATTTTACATTTTTAGTTCTCGCAATTTTTAATTTACTTTGGTGAATGCCCCTCCAATCTACAGAAGCTGTAAATGTCACTGTGAGTCAATTTTGTGTAACAACACTTTCAAACATCACTTATAACAAAACTTTGTTTTGTTTTTCAACGTGCAATTCCAAATTGATTGAGTACTTGTCTGTTGGAGTCAAATGCATTGAGAACTCAGTTCGGATTCACAAGACAATTAAAATAAAATAACATTAAGGATGTGTTTTCCCAAACTACGCTTGAAAGTGAATACAACCTTTAACATCACCCTTTTATCTTCTTCGTTTAAGTAGGATTCTACAGCCTTCAAGAAACAGTGTGATTCCCAAACATATCGATCGAGCGACCAAATATCACACGAGCTGCCATCAGAATCGTCGCTGGTGCTGGTATCAGTCCCGTTTCTGAAAAGATTAAACACTGTCTTAACTTGTTTATTCTAGAGAAGAATAGTTGGGTTTAAAAAACACTTTAGCATCTTAGCTTAAAAAAGCTCTTGATACTTGACATTTATTTAGCAAAATACACTTTAATCATGCAGTAAAAGTTGGATTAATTACCTCAGAGTTGCGATGATCTGCTTGGGGGGATAGGTGAGGAGTCGATTCGTAAGAGTCAGAATCAAATGAGATCGGTTCAGATCGCAACTTAACAGCTTAAGTTATCCTGTCCACCAGTAATTAACCTTTCGCAATTAATATTGACCTATAATCAAATATGATTCGTGTCCCACAGACACTAAGATCCACTTAGAGCTCGTAGCATTCAGAACGACATCTCAGGGAACGATTAACATTTATAAATCACAGACAAAGTAATGTGTTCAACACGTTTTATTGTCTATTCTAAAACACACACAAGCTAACTATCACTAAACTAGGACGATAAACACTCACACATCTTCATGTCGGCTTTCTTACCTTTCGGGGTCGCCACAGCGGAATAAACCACCAACTCTCTGGCATATGTTTTACGCAGCGGATGCCCTTCCAGCCACAACCCATCGCTGGGAAAACAAACAAACATCGTTTGGCCTATGTTGACTCTTGGTGGTAATGCTTTGTCAAGACGAAAGAGGCGGATTTACCCAAACTTCAGCTTTCTGCTGGAACATATGGGTGACCTTATGCAAGTTGGGTCTGTGTTAAATACAGTCAATGGTTAGAATTCCATGTCTTTGGTGTCAAGTCATTCTCCAGTCAGACCTCAGTTTCAACCTTACCAAAAGAATGTTCGTCACAAAATAAAACAATTCTTATGCAGGCGGTTGGACAAAATGAACATACAATATTAAAGGGGAAAAACTCTGAAATCTAAAATAGTTAAGGCTTTGTAAAAGGCTAAATTGACGCTTGTATTGTTTTATACAAAATAAAGCGAAACGTTTGTAAAACTTAAAGGCATATAGTTTCTTTACTGTTTTATCTTTTCATGTCTTGATGAAATTTGACAGGAAATGCTGTATACAGTGCAGGATAATTTCAGAGCCAATGCACTCCAGGTTCTCATCAATGCACTTCCTCACCAGAGGAGACGGAACATAATGAACATGGTTTGAAGGTGAACTAATCTGTTTCTCTCTGTTGAACCGCAGGCTTGTCTGACTTGCACTCATAACGAGAGATGAAGAAATGCAGCCTGTGGATCTTGCTGCCTTTATTGTTTCCCATCTTCACCGCTGTGGGCCTCTGGGGGATGTGAGTGTTTAAAAAGAGCTTTAAGCTGAAAGAGAAATTTACTGAAAGTTTTGTTTTGCAAATTAAACTATTTAGGGGAGAATTGTTAGAGTATAACTTTATCCTGCATTGATAAATCTATCAATTATTGATCATTTAGATTGATTTACTATTTATCTAAGATAAATGTTCTTATGAATTTTAATTCAACTTTATTTGTAACAATATGAAAGTTGCCTAAAAATGGTTTACATCAGGGGTCTCCAAATCTGGCCCTGGAGGGCCGGAGCCCTGCACATATAAATGGTAATAACCAATCATGAAAAACACCTGTTGCACTAATACAGTCTTCCTCTGAATATCTGAAGCTAGAGTAGTATGCATACTAGAGTAGGGGTGCAATTCCAATGTGCAGGGCTGCGGCCCTCCAGGACTGGATTCAGGGAAGCCTGGTTTACATAATTAAACATCCTTTTCACATAATCCTCCTAAACTACCTTGAACATACAATTTATCAACATTCATCAAAACAACTTGTGAAAATATCTAAGATAGATTACTATCACAATCTTTCAATTTAAAACTGGTGAAACCCAGTCCAAATCAGCAGGGGCCATCAAAATACGATCGAGGTGCTATTGGTTTAGGTTGTGTTTTATTGAGCAAAATGTGAACACTGGCTTTGAGAGATCACAAAGGGAACCTTTAAACCAATGTTTCAATGTTGTTTTACAGATATTTCTTCGCCGTGGAGTGTGGAAAAATCACCCCTCTCAGTGTGGAGTACAGGTAAGGAAAACAGCACCCCTTCCACAATTTTTAACTAATATTAAGAAAACAATGCTCACATCATTTGCTACACAGAAAAGGAGACACAAAACCTCCAGCATATATCAGGTACATGAACCTGACATGGAGACCTGTGAGGGTTTACTACAAGCTGAAGTAACGTTTGTCTTTTTTTAAGCATTGCAGGCAACGTTCCTCCCTTTAGCTGTGTGTTTGGTCAAGTAATGAACATGGCAGCTTTTGCAGGTATTTATAAATAAATGAAAATAAATGATGTATTTGCAAAATCTTTGCTCTGAGTCAAGTGTTTGCATGTTGAGCCGCATGCAATCAAGTCATTTCTTGAAATAAAAAGAGCTCAACCGAAACCCACATCTCTTACCAAAAATAAACTCATATAGACTGATGGAAAAACAGGAAAAAATCACAACTTAATGTAAAACTAAGGCAAAAACAGACATGTAATACCTTCTGTGGAGTTAGCCTCCCAATCAATTTGAAAATATCACATATTATGTGTTTGGAAAGCTATATCAGGGTGATTTGATGTGATGTTAAAATGATAGTTTTTGTGTGTGTGTTTTTTTTACATTTTCAGATGTTAAACAGTATTAGTAGGTCATTCAGAGGTCAGCAGCTTCTCATTGTACTGAGTAAAATTGATTTGATTGTAATGTTAAAACTCAGTTTGTTCTCCATTCTTTTATAAGATATTTGCCTTCGTAGTTCATGCAATATCGTTTGGTTCTCATTGGAACAGGAAATGGCTGTAACCAACTGGTGAGAGAAAAAGAGGGGGCGAAAGACATTGATGTAATATGGTGCTAGACCTAGACGCAAGATTGGACTTACCATTAGGCGAAGACACAGGTCAACCATGGCAGTCATGGCTGATGGTGGCTTTCAATAAAACCTGATTTGATCTGACTTCTAAAAACCTAATGAATGTAAATCAACAAAATAATGAAATTTAAATAAATACATTTAATGAAAAAATTAATAAATGAATAAAATAAATAAAAACAACAAAGAGAGACTATTTAAGTAACATATGACTGCAAAAATTGCAGCTGGTTACTTTAAGGCTGATGTGTTGTGATTTTTTGCCATAATCGATTGTTCAATCCTTCCTCAGTGAACTTTGCATGTTCTGACTCTTGTGCTTTATTTAACTTGATAGTTAGATTGTTTTAAGGTGTTTCAGTTGTGAAAAACATTAAAAAAAGAAAACATATTGATGAAATAGGAATAGTTGTTTTGTTTTTGTAGGCTTCATTCTTGGGGTGCTGAGGTACTGGCAGCTGACGCCAAGGGTGTTCAGACCCTGGCTCAACATCATCAGCGTGGGTGCTCTGTCTCTGGCCTGCTTCGGCATGACTTTAGTTGGGAACTTTCAGGTGTGTGTAATGCACTGAAAGCATTACTCCTGAGTAATTTTTCAGGGTTTTATAAATGAACCTCCAGCTTGCTAGGAACTCCGACAACATGCTAAGCTCATAACTCATAATCCCTTGCTCTGATGAAAGCACAAAAGAAACATTTGCACATTTTCATCAGATCTTATTTCAAAAAGTGCTTTGGTGCCTCAAAACTATTTATCTTCCATTTGAACACAGCTTGCAAATGATGAGGAGTTACACAACATTGGCACCTTCATGACCTTTGGCCTGGGAACGCTCTTCTGCTGGGTGCAAGCCTTCCTGACCCTGACAGTTAATCTGAGGAACGAAGGCAAGCCTGCAGGGATCCTTCGCTTCTTGCTGTCCGGTGCTCTCACCTTCTGCATGTTGCTCTGTATCCTTCTGTTGGTTAACCTCGATTTGTTCCACTTTACTATTGGAATAATCATAAACTGACGGCTGGAGTAACGTTCAGCTTTATAAGTAAGCAGGTTCATCTTTCAATTATGAAGAATTGAAACTAAGGCATTCTCTAGAGGAGTGGTCCCCAAGCTACGGCCCGGGGGCTGGACATTACCCGCCTTTACGTTTAACCCAGGCCGAGTGAACATTTACATTTATGCATTTGGCAGACACTTTTGTCCAAAGCGACTTACATTAAGGGGAGAGACAATATGCAATTTGTTACACTGTCAAAGTCTATCTCAGCTTCTCATAATAGAAATTGTATCAACTGATCAAAAAAACCAAAGCAGTGGGGGAAGAAGATAAAGACAGAGGAGGGAAAAAGAAGGTAGTAGTTTTTTTTTTATAGTAGGTGTTCTCTGAAGAGAAGAGTTTTCAGTTGCTTTTTGAAAGCTGTTTGTGTTGCGGCTTTCCTGACTGGATCAGGGAGTTTGTTCCACCAACCAGGGACAGTGAAAGAGAAGGTTCTGCTGAGAGATCTTCCGCCCTTGTGGGATGGAACCACAAGTAGCTGTTCTTTCTCTGAGCGCAGGCTTCTGGAAGGCATGTAGGAGCGCATGAGCTCATGGAGGTAGACAGGGGCTGATCTGGAGATAGTTTTGTATGCCAGCGTTAGCGATTTGAATTTAACCCGAGCTGCAATGGGGAGCCAATGAAGAGTGATGAAGAGGGGAGTAACATGAGCTCGTTTCGGTTCCTTGAAGATAAGACAAGCTGCAGAATTCTGAATCATCTGCAGAGGTTTGAGCGTATTCAATGGAAGTCCTACTAGGAGAGCGTTGCAGTAGTCCAGACGTGAGAGGACCAGAGCCTGAACCAGGAGTTGAGTTGCATACTCAGTTGAGAAGGGCCTGATCTTTCTAATGTGCAGTGAAAATCTACACGCTCGAGTTGTCTTTGTGATGTGGTCTTTGAAGGACAGCTGTTCATCCAAAATCACTCCCAAGATTTCTGACTGTAGGAGAAGGGGTGACTGAGGATTGCAGCTGGATGGTGAGGTCGTGATGCACAGAGGGATGAGCTGGGATTACCAAAAGTTCTGTCTTGGCCATGTTGAGCTGTAGGTGATGGTTCTTCATCCAAGTAGATATGTCGTTCAGGCAGTCAGTTATGCGGGTAGTTACTGACAGGTCATCAGGGGGGAACGACAGATAGAGTTGAGTGTCGTCAGTGTAGCAGTGATAGGAGAATCCGTGTCTGAGGATGATAGGGCCCAGGGAGGTGGTGTAGATGGAGAAGAGAAGGGGGCCAAGGACTGAACCCTGGGGAACCCCGGTGAGTAGGTTATGAGTGTTTGAGACCTCACCCCTCCACAAGACACTGAAATAGATCTACCAGTGAGATAGGACTCAAGCCAATCGAGTACAGTTCCAGTGATGCCCATCGCAGAAAGAGTGGAGAGAAGGATCTGATGGTTGACTGTGTCAAACGCTGCAGAGAGGTCTAGTAGGATGAGGGCAGATGATCTGTGGTTAGCCCTGGCCCCTCGTAGCGCTTCCGTTACAGACAACAAAGCTGTTTCAGTTGAGTGTCCGTTCTTGAAGCCTGATTGATTGTCATCAAGTTTATTGTTCTGAGTCAGGAAGGTAGAGAGTTGATTGAAGATGACTCGCTCGATGAGTTTTGCAGTGAAGGGCAGCAAAGAGACAGGTCTGTAATTTTCCACCAGTGATGTGTCGAGTGTGGGTTTCTTGAGAAGCGGGGTGACTCTGGCCACCTTGAAGGTGTTGGCGAAAATGCCGGTAGTGATGGAGGAGTTGATGATGTGAGTGAGGGCAGGCGTGATGGTAGGTGAGATGGATTGTAGAAGGTGAGAGGGGATGGGATCGAGGGGGCAGGTGGTTGGATGCGCTGAGAGAAGGAGTTTGGACACCTGATCTTCTGTGAGTGGAGTGAATGCAGACATGAAAGGTGTCAGAGATTGTGGCTGAATTTGGGTGCAAGGTGGTGCAAACTGCCGGCTGATGGTGAGGGTTTTGTCTATGAAGTGATCAGCGAAGTCATCTGCAGTGAGAGAGGTCGCTGGGGGAGGTTGGGGTGGACAGAGGAGTGAGTTGAAAGTCCTGAAGAGCTTTCGGCTGTCCTTGGCATGTTTAATCTTGTTGTGGTAGTATGTTGTCTTCGTGTCTTGTACCTTGCTTGAGAAGGTTGAGAGTGCAGTTTGGTACGCGTCGAGATCTGCCATGCTTTTTGATTTCTTCCATTTACGCTCTGCTGATCTGAGGGTGGACCTCTGTTCCCGGAGAGCGTGCGATAGCCAAGGGTTTGATGGTGTTATTCTGGCTGGTCTGGAAGAGAGAGGGCATAGTTGATCGAGGCATGTAGCGAGTGTGGAGCAGAAATGGTTAGTTGCATCGTGAGTGTTTAAAGAGGAAAAGTTTCCAGGTGTTAAAAGAGAAGAGGACACAGCTGAAGAAAAGAGAGAGGAATCAAGGGATTTAAGGTTACGTCGAAGGTGACAGTAGGTGACGGGGAGTGTGAACAGGCAGGCAGTGTGAGTTTGAAGGTGATGAAGAAGTGATCAGATGTGTGCAGAGGAGTAACTGTGAGATGATCAGGAGAGCAGCTGCGTGTGTAAATGAGATCTAGCTGATTTCCTGATTTGTGGGTGGATGTGGTAGGGACAAGAGACATGTGAAAGGAGGACATGAGTGAGTGGAAGTCGGTAGCTTTTGGTTTGTGAAGATGTATATTAAAGTCCCCAAATACAATGAGTGGGCTCTTCTGGAAAAGAGGAGAGCAGACCATCAAGCTCCTCCAGGAAAGTGGAGAGCTGTTCTCCAGGTGGGCGATATATGGTGAGGATGTGCATTACAGAAGGAGAAGTGATAGTGAGAGCATGATATTCAAATGAGCATGTCTTACCAAAAGATGTGAAGGTAGAGAATCTGAAGGTCTGAGAGATGAGTAGTCCAACACCTCCACCTCGTCCGGCCTCGCGAGAAGTGTGGGAGAGGAGAAAGTTGTTGGAGAGGGCTGCAGGTGTTGCGGTGTCCTCTGGGCGGATCCATGTCTCAGTCAGGCCGACAATGTCCAGTGAAGACTGAAGAGCAAAAGCAGGGATGAAGTCAGCTTTGTCGACAGCAGACTGACAGTTCCAAAGTCCCACAGAGAGAGAGCATGGTTCTGGTGAAGCAAGATGAAGTGAGCGAAGGTTTGAAGCGTTGGAGTATGCTCCACGAGGACGGTTGGAGCGACGTGCAGCTGAGAGAATGACTGGAATGTACTGGAAGCACATGTTAGCAGACGTGTGAGGAAAGTAGCAAGGGAAACAAAGTATAAAAATAAAAGAGAAACAGATACAAGAATATAGCTTACTGGGCGTCGACTCTGTGGCGTTGCTCGGTGGAGTCGTGCAGGTAGAGATGAACGTCTTTAAGCGATTAGTCTTCACGCGAGGAGGCTGAACGCTTCCGCTGACGCTTCTGCGACAGCAACCCTGCACTATTTTATAGGTCCTACACTATCCGCACCAGCTGAGCGATCGTTATCGGCTCGTCCCAGCACACCCGAAACCGAAACCTGTCTAAATCACTCTCGCTAACGGCCCCGAGATAATCGCTCGACGACGTGGCTCGGCTGTAAGCTTTAACCTTATAACCAATAACCAACAACAGATGCATGATTTACATGTATAGCTTAAAAATCTCATATCATGCCCTTTGTATAGCAAATCAATATTTGAGCCCTCTATACTAGCGCTACACTGTTTCTTTCAAAATGCAGTATTTTCGTAAAAAATCTCTTTGAATCACCTCGTATTTTTGGCCTGGCAAAATGCGCTGTTTACGCAGGTCCCTCCCACAGAAATGCTTTCGGCCTGCCCCTACTGACCAACACTTTACTGTTTGTCTGAATTCAGCAAAAACACAAAAACATTTACATGTTGTAACACAGAAAATACACATATTTCTGATGAATACATTTATTCACGGTCATTTATTAATACATTTATTCCAGGTCACTCAATACGTTCTTCATTGAGATAAGCTGCATTAGCGCATGTTGGTTAGAGGGTGGTGCTGCGGTCATCGAGTCAGAAAAAGAAAATAGGATTACACAAACATGCATGAATCGACCTGAATATGACGTGAAGCAAGTGTTTTAAAGGGAACAATACTAAGACCAAATACTATCAACCAAACCCATCCTCAAACTTCTACCTTCGTCCCTCAGGTTAAGAGTCAGGGGGTCATCTTCGACAGTGCCCTTTCATTCATAGCACATGTAATAATGTCATCCAACCCGGCTATTTTCAACTTTGTAATATAAATCCTCTATGTCCTTCACTCACACCTCATTCAACTGCTGTTCCTGTTCATAGTTTAGTCACATCCAAGTTAGACTACTGCAATTCCCTTCTATTTGGCCTTCCTAATAAAACCATCCATAAAATACAACTGGTACAAAAAGCAGCAGGCCGTATTATCACAAATACCCCCTCTATCTGTCATATCCCAATTATTCTACAAAAGCGTCGTTGGTTTCACATCTTTTTCAGAATTAATTAAAAATGACTTTATCTCACTTTTAAAGCCTCCATACCTTACTAGTCTTGTTCATATTGTCACACCTTCTCGAACACTCAGGTCTTCTCCTTCCATTCATCTCACTGTTCCCCCTGTCCGTCTGGCCAGCATGGGGAGCAGAGCCTTCAGCCACTCTGCTCCTCAGCTCTGAAATTCACTTGCTCCTGACCTGCGTAATTTAAATGCAAATCACAATTTCATCATTTAAATCTAAACTCCAAACACATCTGTTTAGAACAGCCTACTCCTTTGAATTCTATTGAATTGTACTGTCTTTTTATATTGTGTTTTATTTATTTGAACTGAATGCCCTTGATGTCTTGTATGGTGACCTTGAGTGTCAAGAAAGGCACCTTTAAATAAAATGAATTATTATCATCATTATTAAAACATGCTAAAAATGTCTGAAAGGTTGATGATACAGCACCTTTAACAAAGAATTCAAAGCCTTGGCTATAGTGTTGGCAATCACAAATCAGTACATTTTTTATTTACATTTCTCCTTTACCCTGCATGTCAGATTTTGCTCTGATTGCTCTGGGGTTCCACACTCACGCTGCTCGAGCTCAGTGGACACTGGTCATGTTCTTCCTGATATACTTGGGCACGTTTGCCATCGAGTTTCGTCACTATCATTTTAAGATGGTTTGTGTTGATGAGCAGGAACCTCCTATGAGCCTGTCAGAAGGCTTCACGGAGTTCTCAGAGAACCACTCTGATCAGTTATAGCTGTGAAAAGGTAGGACAAGCTACGTAGTAATACTTTTCTCATATAGTAACAAGAAATTAATCAAGTTAATCAAGTTAGACTTTAGAAATTACTTTTGCCAAACCTAATAAAAACATAAAATAGTCTTGGATCAAAATCTATTGTATTGTGTTTAAAAAGTGTAATTGAAACTGTTTTTATGAAAGTAGGTGATTCATATCTTGTTATTAAGTGACAAAAAAGCAAAAAGTGTTACTAGGTGTGTGGCTGAAATGGTGAGGAGTCAGGTGTCAATCACTTGTTGCAGTGACCTGCAGAGACGATGGTAAATGAGCGTCAATAATCTAACATGTATTTATCATGTGCGGAAAGTGCAAATCTGAAGCAGTCATTTTGGGGCTCAAGGTAAACAAATGCTTAGTGGCTTCTATTTTTTGTTTAAGATTATTTGATAAAAAAAGTTTATTGGCTTCTGCTTCAACTTCTGTCCATGGTCTAAGTGCATTCACAGACTATGCTAAGCTCATAGCTTGATCACTAGAGCTCTCTCTTTCTATTACACAGTCTCACAGATGTGCACAGAGACCTTTTACCCTACCTATCTCACCTTTCTCCTACATCTCATTCGAAAGCCGTTTAAATACATTTCTTGTCAGATAACGTTAACACGCTTTGGATTATTACTACAATATCTGTAATATCCTTAAATTAGGCTTACAATTTAAGTTTAAAAAGGAAGAAGAATTCCAATATTTTAAGTTAAACAACATTATGTAATAAATTACTTTTTAGGTGGAGCATAGAGGAAAACAATATTTTTTTGTATATAACATATTGTCACTTAAAGAGCTCTTAAAGACATTTTAGTTTTCAGGTTAAATGCTTAAAAGTGTCCAGGAGTTAATATGTTGGCTTCTGGAGCTTGGTCACTTCATAGTTGGAAATTCAGAATGAAAGCCTAAATTTGACTAATTTTGACTAAGGGTAAAAAGGGTGCTGTGACACCTTAATCAAGCAATTATTTTTAAAACAATTTGAAGGGATGGTTGACAACATTAGATAGGGGGTCGCTAAAAAGTTGGGGGCCCAATGAAATCACCTACCTTTGCCTTCTAGCAAGTCCGCACCGCTGTTAATTTGCTCTAAGCTCCTGTTCATGCCCATTTTTTAAGGCTTGAGGCATATACACATTGATTATTTAGGTGTGTGGTTCCCATAACTTCGGAAAGGTAGGATTCCTGCATGTATCTCTTAGAATTCATGTAGTAAGACAATAGAATGCTATTTTCAGTCTTTATCTCCAACATAACAGCTTTTAACTCACCATCACCAGTATTGAGTGAGCCAGCCATCAAACCTGAACCCCCAAACACCTCTCACTAGCTCAGTCATGTTCATAAAAGAATGTCTTGTTAACCCGTTTACGTTTGATATTGTTTGAGGCAGGTGTGGTCTGGTAGATAAGGACATCGACTTGTGATTGGACGGTCGCCTGTTCAATCCTCAGATCCACCGAGGTGGTGGTGTAAGTGAGTGATGCAACACTTACTCCCCCAAATTCAACAACCACAGCCGTTGTGCCCATTAACACGGCACCCATTTCCCGACTGCTCCCTGTGCTTCACTGCTATGGCTGCCAACTGCTCCGGGTGAGTGTGTACACTGGGATGTGTTAAATGCAGAGCACAAATTCCGGGTATGGGTCACCCCATATCTGAGCAACTGGTCACCTTCACTTCACTTGAAATGTTTTAGAGCAATGGTTATCGAAATGTGATACACGCAACACCGACGACTGTCAAAAAATGATCGGCTGGGTATCTGAGATATTCATCGTGGTCCATTGATTTTTTTTGTAAAGAAAACTAGGCTACTTCAGTGAAATCACCTCTCAATTCTGCTGTTTGACCCTCCAGAGTAGTGATAATGATAATTATAGTTTGATCGTGTTTGATAATGGAGTGATGCTGCTGCAGTCCTGAGAACGCGTTACTGTGCTTCGCCTCAGTCCAATTTCAAATTGAGTTTCATTTTAATCTGGAAATGAAATTGGAATAATCAGTTAAAACACTACATCACAAGTCTGTTGGCACTATTCCTGCACAGGTACATCATATAACATTACTTTGAGGTTGTTTAAAAGTGAAGCTACTCATGCATTCTCCCTCTCTGTGGGGACACCTGTCTGTCATAACAACAGGAAGATGTTCTCTTTAAAGTTAATAAAAAGTTAGACTAATACTTCATTTATCCATAATATCTGCAGCTGGAATGACAAAACATATTATGATTCAAGATGGTTTTTATCCCAAAATTGTCTGGTTTGAATCCAGAAATTCACAATTTATAGGATTTATGCAATGATCTACACCACTGCTGATTGGAAGAAACCAAACATCTGGGACAAGTATCTGAAGAGTTCTTATTAACACAGCCTCATATTCATCATCTTTCGTAACAATATTACACATCTTAAAACATCTTATGATTATATTAAGAGCGCCTGAGAACAAATCTTATACAAAAATATAAAACAAATGTTTGTTGAATTTACAATAACATTTACATGTGCCTAATTTACAGAGAGTGAGGAGAATTAAAAAAATCTGATATTTTGCCATCAAACTTGATAGTTTAATTTTAAATCAGTACATTCTTAATGTTCAGGCTGTCTACTGCTGCTAAAATGAATATTTTTATTAGCAATAATAGGAGGGTCTATACGCTGTGACTATAGTGGTCTCGTATTTTAATGTTGCTCTTTCAACCTGCAATTCATCTGATCATTCTTAGATCAAATCTTCCATTAAAGATGAAAGCCAAAAAAGTGAGTGCTTTACTCAAGAAATGAGTTTTATTCTAGCTGTTACATTATGGCAGTTTTGCAAAACATTTCTTTTCATGTGTGCATTTAGAATAAAATTCAACAGTTCATATGACTGGGTTGACATCACTGCACAGAAGTGTCCTGACATGAACACTACACATCAGCACTTGATAAAACTAGTGTGTTCAAAAAAAAGTGGTGTGAGAGTCCATCGACACAAACCACAGATTATTGTATACACGACTCAACGTCCACTTATACGCCAAGTCCCTGTCAGATGCTTCCGCTCAGTTCTAATTGGCTGAAGCATGTGATTATCCGGTATTGGTTGTTTTCTTCCTCGCTCAGCTCCATGTTCCCAGGCCTCACAACCACAGCCACATTCATCCCAACGTCCTCCGCAGCCTTCGCCTCTGAGGAACAGATGCAATCATTTTTACATCCATTTTAAATGAAAACACAAAAATAAAAATTGCTGTAAAAAGGATGCTTTCAGGAATAAATTATTTTCATTAATGGACGGAAATGCCAAAATCTAAATCTAATCAACCCTTTATAACACTTAAAGGTAGGGCTAAACAATTGATAACATTTGCAATTAAATTACAATATGAATCGCAGAAACAACAGTTACACAGTCACATGAATAAACACAGTCAGATGAGAGCTTTACTTCAAATTTTTTTTTTACCTAAAGTCTGTGATAATATTAATCGGTTCTTAAAAAGTGCAATCCACAGGTTTACATAATTATTAAAGCAACTTTAAATTATTAATATATGCTAAAGCCATAGAGTCATTTTTGAGTACTAAATAAATAAATAAAATACATTTTTGCAGTAAACATGGTTCAGGAACAGAGTACTGTTAAAAGGACGAGTAAAACGTTTGGTGTCCGATATTTCCAAATCCAATGATGAGTTGACTTAAAATGAAAGTATTTTTATATTCCCTCACAAACCAATTTTTAATGCATCAACATGTTCCATAATGAAGATAAAAACTACATAAAATTCCTTCCCAATTCAAAGCTTCAAATATCTCGTCAATATGAACTGCGTACTTCCCAATCTCTGCTGATGATCACACAGGTGTATGATTAATTAACCCATCTCCTTTAAAATGTGTTTGTCTTTTCATAAAATTTCAGCAAAACTTTTTGTGGTGGAACAAAAATTGTGAAAAACACCAGCTCTTTTTTTTATTTGAAGTAAAAGTGAAAGTGACCAGTCGGCCAGATATGGAGTGACCCATACCTGGAATTTGAATCTAACCCATCCAGTGTATACACGCACACACACACACAGCAGTGAACAAACTCACTGTGAACACACACCCTGAGCAATGAGCAGCCATGGCTGCGGCACCCGGGGAGCAGTCGGGGAAACTGGTGCCTTGCTCGAGGGGACCACAGCTGTGGTTGTTGAAGATGGGAAAGCAAGTGTTTCATCGCTCACACCAAATTCAACTCGGTGGATCGAACCCAGGACCTTAAGATCACAAGTCGATCATATCCACTGGGCCACAACTGCCAACTGTGCTTCATACATGCAAAAGGTATGCGCACACATGCACACAAGTATCTCACAACCTTCGGCAAAACATGTCTAATAATATTTCATGACCAGATTTAACAATGACCAACTTCAAGTTATGTCCAGGCTGGAAAAAAGTCCCAAATCAGGGTTCCTTCATGTTATCTTAAGTACGCATTTGTACAAAAGTAATTACAACATTTTCATGAATATCATCTCAAAATATAAACCCTAGAAGTGCTTTAATGAACTTTTAGTATTGTTCCTCATCAAAAAAAAGCCTCAAGTCATATTCACATTGGTTCAAGCATGTTTGTGTAATCCTGATTTCTTTTTCTGGGAGCTCAAAACGACTCGATCACAGCACCTCCTATTGTTATAGCACCACTGCCTGACCAATCAGATGAACCACTAAACAGCTAATCTAAATGAAAAGAAGGCTTGCTCACTGACCCAAAAGTGAAAGAAAATAATATATTTTCCAGAAATTGGTAGATTTTGTATGCCAACAATCGTGCCAGCTTTCCCTCCTTCCTCCCCTTCGCCCCTCACAATACACCTTTACCTCATCTCACTTCACCTCTTCAACACAGATTGCTTAACGATCCCGGACTACCACACTGACAGCTTTCCTAGTACGCTTCTCCATTGTTCGCCAACCACGCTTGCGAAACTAAGCAATTTTAAGTAAGAGTGAACTCATGAAAGCAGAATTCAATAGAGGCTGGCTCTGAAAACAGATCCTGATGAGTGGCAGTGGGAGGAATGGGATAATTTTTCAGAGCCCAATCTGGGTGTTCCAAAACATTGTTTGTGATAAATACAGCTTTCTGAAGGTTATTAAGGGAGCAGTGATTGCATAGAGGGGTCAGATATTTAGTCTGAATGCTTTAATAATGGCATAACATACAACACCTTTAACACATTTCCATCGTGTTGATTTTGTAGCTTGATATGTTAGTTTCCTCGATACTTTCACTATACAAATTGAAAATTTAAATAAATTGTCACATTTAAAAGAAGTTTATTGTGAACCCACCACGTGTGACGTCAGTCAAGAAGATGATTTCCTCTGGTTGGCACCCGATCCTCTCTGCGATGTTCTCATAACTTTTACTCTCGACCTTGGAACCAATGTTGGTGTCAAAATGGCCATCAAACAGCTGAAAAATACACAGCAATAAATAATGCATTTAATGTCACAGGTCACAAACTAACCGAGAACTGTGTGTCTAATAAATATTTAGTCAAACATCTGCACTCCACCAGTTCTGAAAAAAAAAAAAAAAAAAAAAAAACCCTGGATACTCTTTAAATATTTCGAGTCTGCGGTAATCTCCGGTCCTTGTTTTTCAACCTTGTTTGATACACACAAAAGACCATTCTGGTTCTGTGTAAATGTTCTCATTAATAAAATTTTTAAAAATTCGAAAATTACCGCAATAAACAAATTGATGAAATACAAACACAATCTGAAAGTCATTCACAATCATAAATCATTAGCCTCAAACTCAAAGGAAATAATGTTCCCTGCTCTATAACTTTGTCTTTTATTTTGATTTTGTGTCTCAAACTTGAACTTTAGTGGTTCACACACATGCTCAAATCAATGCTTTCTGTTTTACTCTAGAAATGAATACATTTTATTACCTGTTTTAGCTATTTCAATTGAATATTCTCTCATATCTCATTGCAAGAGAAAACAAATATTTGCACAAACCTTTATTAAAGTAAATAAATTAAAAGAATTCAATTATTAAGAATCTTATGTTAGTCTGTTTTACACTTAAAAAGTAAAAAAAAAACTAACCAAGTACTTAAAACTGAAAGAATTGAAATGTGCATACGCTTAATAAATCTACTTCTGCATCCCAATTGGCGCACTATTACATATCTCTGAATGAGAATTAGCTTGTGCCAAAGCGTAGTGTACAAAAAAAAGTGTCCGAGGGGGTCCCAGATGTGTACTGATTCTAAAATGCAGATCAATGTACGCTCAACTGGCTGCTATTACCCACAATCCCTTGTGCTTGGGCGTAAGGAGTTTTCTTTGGGACCTAAAAAAACAAGCGCTCTCTGTAATATGACTCATTTTTAAAGAAGCACAGAAATAAATTTGATCAATATACAGAGTGTTATATCTATTGTTGGAATATATTTTTAATTAAGAAATGGAAAAGAAGGAGTTAAAGTCCCCGCACACATTGTATGTAATGATATGTCACAACTACTTCTGTCACGTGACGTTTCAGTGCATCCCAGATCGCGCGCACTCTCGTCTCACACACACACACACACACTAAAAAGTATATACATTTTCTTCTGAAAATGAATAGCTACTTTAAGGGTGCAGAATAAGTGTTTGGGCGTAGCAAACATGTACTTTAGAGCTGGTGCTGCACAGAATTCAAATACAACCAAACATTTTTCATCCACTTCCTGACCAGGTAAATAAAATAATACTCAAAATAATACTAAAAATTAACTAAACATAACAAACAACAGATGATTTGCTTAAACAATTAAATAATACATTTACAAAAAACCCAAATCCTAAGCGCCATTTAAATGGCAGCTTGATACCAAAAAGACTAGAAATCCGTTCTTAAGCACAAAAACCCAAGACATTACATCACTTAAAATAAAAAATTGCCCCTTTAAGCTCTCCCACATGGGGCTTACATCTAATAAGTCACCATGGACGGAAAAGCCGAAGAGCAGCTTTTGAGCCTCTACGCTTCCTGAGGAGTAGATGTACACCTTCAGGCCATGACGTCTCCATCTTGTGATCGCAGGAATCACGTCTGGGTAAACCCTTAAAAATTGCGTAAAAGAAAAGGGAGTTATAAAACCACTCAAGGCATGTTTATATTAAATTATAAAAATGTGTACTTCTATTATGACAACCTTATTTTGAATGCTAAATCACTTTCTTGATCTTTCAGTCTCCTCCTATAACTATACTGAAGTAAGAGCTGCTAAAGAAACACATTTTTATACTTTTATTTAGTGGATTTAAGAATATCCTGGTTTAATAAATAGATTGTTGTGAAGCTAAAGCTATTTACAAACTGTTCTTTGATGTTCATCTTCTGTCTAAATGATCCTTGTTAAGTCAGCTTCTCTAAAGTCAGACTCAACTGAGCCACTAGTTGCCAACAATTTATCCTACCTCATCAGAGTTCCTTCTGTTTGGAAAACAATCATTATAACTTTCTGCACAGGTTTTATTGGAGAAACTTTTTTTTTTAATTGATTCTTGTTGATTTTTTTTCATTACCTCCCAAACACTCATTTTAAAGGATATCGGCCCATTGTTGGAGGCAAATGGGTTAATGTTATTTACGACCACCATGTGTCGCTATGGTTTATTTAATCGGACACCTGTGTGGTCATTAGCAGAGTTTGAGAAGCGCACATTTTCATCCTCATCCATTGTTGTAGGCTTTTGAATTCTGTGTACCAGACACACAGATAATGGTTTTACAAAAAAAAACACACTTGGCATTTTCAGATGGGATTAAGAACACAAAGTACGTTTAAAAACAGAAATTTCTCTGACAACCCCCTGTGAAATTAGTTCCGTCTAAATAGAGCTTTAAAATTAGGGCTTTCATACAACAGATCCAAAAATTGGATGTATCCAACATGCAAAAAATATACTCAAAGCTAAGTGTGTACTTACTGCCCTCTGATCTGTCCAGTCATGTAAGCTGCCCTCCACATGTGTCCCTGAAGCTGTTTGAGCGCTGTGCTCTTCCTGTCGACTGCCATCTGCCAGAGAACGCTCTCCACCACCTCATGGATGGCTTTCTCCTCGTCCGTCTGCACCGTCTGAGCCACGGCGTGCACCGGGCAAGCTCTGTTCTGACGCAGGTCCTCTTCCGCCTGAAAACACATCTCATCTTGGTCCCTGTATTTTCAGAGATGTACATTAAAGTCTAACTGTCAGGTTTGAGACCATAAGTGTGCTTCTGTGAGGAAAATAGAATGCCAACTGGTTAGCAAGTTTAGAATTAGTTTGCACCAATACTGGACTTTACGCAGATAGTGCGTTATAATGCTAACCTGCTTCAGACCTTCATTTTTATCTGCTGCCATGATCGTTTGGTGTTGGGATTACATCTTTCAAATAAAGAAAACATGCTTGTGGAAGTGCGGGGAAATATGTATAACATTGCTCTCATGGTGCTTACACACAAAGCGAGGATGATCTGAGAAAGCTGTATTATATCTATGTAGAGACACAATAATGCACTCCGTGGCGCCAAAGGATTGGACCATGCAACAACTTTGTGTCCGCAACAACCAATCAGAAGCTTGCTCTTGTAGTGACGTGATTTTTATCAACCGGAACATTTTTAACAAAATGTAGGAGAATAACAATATAACCATTTGTGACCACCCAGAACTGAATGACTCGACATCGTATTATAATCCACGTACAAACAAAAAGGACCTTGCTTGGAATAAAGAGGGTGAGGAAGTGGCTGAATCTGGTAAGTTAAATGATAAATGTTTTATTAATCGACTTGACCTATTCGTATTTACATTGTCGCAATGTTAGCTAAGCTAAGGTGACTTGTTAATGTATTTATCAGATGAAGTGTGCAGGAAGAGATGGGAGTGACACAAAGGGTTGAGGGACACATTTTTGAAAGAGTGGATAAAAGAATGAGTGGGACAGCAGCAGGTTCAAGAAATGGTATGCTGCAATTGGGTTGTTGATCCGTTCCTACTCCGGCAAGTTCGCACCTAGATCTGCATCATTCTCATAAGCAAAGGGAGTGGATGTCTTCATGTAAGTGAACACTGGGTTTGAAAGCATTCAGATATGCGTCGTAGATGCGTTCTATTCACTTGTTTGTCGATTTCCCTCTCGGTGCGTAACAGGAAGTGACTAAACTGCAGTTCCTTGACCAGCCTCTTGAGGCTGACTAAAAGTAAGCAGGTTCTCATTCATTCCAATGTAAAAACTGACCAACTTTGGAGCTAAAAATACATGTTTCCACCTCCATTAGCTCCATTAGGCTTGTTGATTTAGATTGCTAGTTCTGACCTTCTCTGAGTGAATTATTTTAAAAATAGTTTGTTTAAAATATATTAAAATTGAAACCTTCAACCAATCAGACGCCTTCACTACCACAAAGTCCCGCCTCTTTGGACGCATATTCGATTACTGGCTATGCCCACTCCTAACCTCTTTTAGCTTATACATGTTATATAAAGTCCATGGATTATCCTAAATATTTATTTTAACCAACTGAAAATGATCCTGTTGTTGTTTATCTGTCAGAAGCTTAAGAAACTCTATGCCTCATTAAATAGAAGTTGATGGATCTTCAGCGTAGGGATATGATTTTCTATGATTGCACTAACCAAGGCTGTTTTCTAACACATCAGCACTATCGAAAATGAGATATTGATTTTATACATAGTTGTTGTTTAAGAGTCTTATTTTCTTCTAGACGCTGACATCACATAATGTTTGTAGCTCAGACAAACACTGGAGTTGTTTAATGAATATTTGAATGAATAATTCAGTCTTTGGTTCAAAATTTAGAATCATGATTCATTTCTAATGGTGACACAACTAGAAAGCTGTTTTTAATAATCTATGATTTATGAATGTTAAAACTAAATTAAAATGTAAGGTTATAAAAAAAGCTTGTGAAGGTGTTCACCTGTTTTTTGAGCAGATGCACGTCTTGTTTGCATTCATCCTCTTCCCAGTGAGCTGTCAGATACTCCTCAAGGTTTTCTCTGATGTATGGGAATAAGATGTCCTGCAACCAAAGACAGCAGAATGAACCTCAGATCTGGTTTGAGCGAGAGGCTCATTTTTATAGCCACGCTCTTTATTGTGCTGCAGCTGCAGACTCCTACCTTGACAAATGTGATGGGCGTCGTAGTTCCTTCTATGTCCAGAAGAAAGACTCTGGTGTTTTCTGGTATTAAAATCACCGCCATTTGTATTAATGGCAAACGATATATTTTTAAACTCGTGCTTTTATATCAATGTTAGTTTAGAGGAGGAGGTTTGGACCATTAATTACAAATGCAAGCGGGCTAGCAGGGAGCTAACACATGGTTTCGTTGAGGGTTGCCAGATCTTTGCAGTCAAATCCCCGCCTTAATTCTAAAGGCATCCTAGATCAAAATTTCTTTTTAACACTTTTTGTTGATTCAGCTTCCTAGAGGTTATTTGTACTTTTTGTTTAAACATTTTAAGTTATTTGTGGGTTTTAGTTTTTTTAAATAACATTTTCACATTTATTTAAACCAAAACCTGGCAACACTGTTAACAGAGATGGGCTGAGCGAAGAAGTAAATCCCATGGATTTTATATAACAGGTAACGTTAAATACAAATTTATTTGATCTTAGTTTTTATATCGTCAATGATTTGAACTTTTGTATAAATTTGTTCCCCCTTATTTTTACATTTACAATTGATATTAAAATAAAAAAATATGTGTATAACGTTATACACACACGCACGCGCACACACGCGCACACACACACTGTCTGTTTATATATATATATATATATATATATATATATATATATATATATATATATATATATATATATATATATATATATATATATATATATATATATATATATATATATATATCTGTTTGATATGTATATATCAACTGGATCGACGTTTATATAATAAATGGCTTAGGCGATCATATTTGTGCTATTCATAAAATGTAACTAAACAAACTTAAAGTAAAAAACATTCATTTTTAACCTTTTTGTACATTATGTAAACCCTGCCTCTCATCTCCTATTGGCTCCGCCCTCACACGGATATTCGTCATTCTCTTTTCGTCCGCCCGCCATTTTATTCAACGCGGCATTTTACTCGTTTCGAAGCCTTAGACCTTTTAAAGCCGTTAAGCACGTTTTGTCGTTATTTTTTTACATCGAACTAGACTAAATAGACTTCAAAATGCTAGCAGAAGAGCAAGGAGACCAAAGCTCTGCTGAATTTGCCGAAGGATCGAAAATAAATGCCAGCAAAAACCAGGAGGATGACGGGTGAGTGCGCAGCGCGGCCTTAATGGGCACAAAGGCCTGCATTATATTGATCAATTATTGTTATTGTAGTATTATATTACATTCTATGCACGACCAATTTTTCTGTCTTGTTTATCCATGTTTTAATTAGAATGAATGCATCGCAATATCACAGCGAAGGTGAACTGCTATTAATGCACTAGTTAAGGCATAAAAGAAACCACTTAAAATGAATTGGTATTGGCGGAAATTGAAATAGTTGTTCATGTCGATTTGTTGCGCACCAGTGTATGCATGCGTACTAAGTTTCACCATAACGTAACTTTAAATTAACCTGAACAACCAAATAATATAAAATCAAGTATTTTTAAATAGGACGGTGTTTTGCGATACATTTAACTTTTGCCGTTTGTACTAAATGGGCTACATAGTGTAAATTGTAGATATATTGTGGGTTTTTACAGGAAAATGTTTATTGGTGGA
Organism: Danionella dracula; assembly: GCA_900490495.1. Lineage (NCBI taxonomy): Eukaryota > Metazoa > Chordata > Actinopteri > Cypriniformes > Danionidae > Danionella > Danionella dracula. The sequence goes on from UELW01000334.1 coordinate 19,840,254, forward strand.
CTCAGCTGGGAAACCACTAAGAAAGACCTTGCAGACTACCTGTCCAGCTTTGGAGAGGTCCTCGACTGCACCATTAAGACAGACCCCATGACCGGACGCTCTAGGGGGTTCGGTTTTGTGCTGTTCAAAGATGCAGAGAGTGTGGATCGGGTAAGATACGTCCCGCTGGGCTGCTCTTCCATCTTCACAGTCTGATATCAACCGTACGCTAAGCAAAATCTTTAATTTCTTCAGGTTTTGGAGCTCAAGGAGCACAAGCTCGATGGCAAACTGATCGACCCCAAAAGAGCTAAAGCCATTAAAGGCAAGGAGCCTACCAAGAAGGTGTTTGTCGGGGGTCTAAGTCCAGACACGACTGAGGAAATGCTCCGTGAATACTTCACACCCTATGGAGAGGTGAATGGCTTTGATGTATATTGAGCTTTCAACTTGTGGGTTTTCATTATAACTTTGTTTTGTACTTTAAGATTGAAAACATTGAGCTTCCCATCGACACGAAAACAAATGAAAGGCGAGGATTCTGCTTTGTGACGTTCGTTTCTGAGGAGGCGGTCCAAAAGTTGCTGGAGAATCGATATCATCACATCGGATCAGGAAAGGTACACAGACTTTCACATTTCTAGAAACATTTTACAGCAGCAAATAAGTGTCCTTTGAAGAATCGTTTATGTGCCTTCACTGGTAGATGATCCAAATGACTATCTAAAGCTGAACCTTGATTCTCCTGTGTGGGGTTCCTGTGTGCACCATCCCATGATACTCGAGAACGGGGCTGACTGAACGACATAGATATTTATAATAACACAGGACAGGTTGAAGTTGTTTTTTATTTAAGGAAATTTAAATAATGAACCAGTCTGTTAATTAAGATCCCTGTTTGAGAAACCTTTTTCTTGTTATTTAATTTCTCTACTGCATGTAAAATAATACTTTTATTAATCAACTTAGCAATCTTTATTCAATGTAGTTTATTTTACGCTACTCATTATGGTCAACATAAACTGACAAACATAATATATAATTATGAATGTTTATGTATTGAAAAAAACTGAAATTATAAAAAAGAATAACACAAACAATATTAAAAAAAACTAAAGTTATTTGCCGTCTAGCCCCTAATGTCATCCTTAGCTAATTTTTTATTTTAAAATATTCGTTATCCAAGTATTTTAAGGAAGTTTTATGTCACATTTGTATCACGCTGACGAGCTGCTAAAATATGCTTGCAGTGGAGTTGGCATTCAGCAATCCGAAAATACTTTTTTTTTTTTTTTTCTGTACTTTTAGTGGCATAAATTTAAATACTTTAACTGATCCTGACTTTTCAACAACAGATCCCATCTACAGATTTAATGCAAATAATAAACCAATATATATGAAAAAATGCGATCATCAATTACAACAAACTGTATGTCCTATATTCAGTGATTGAACCCAACCGGATATTATTGGGATTAAGAAGAGACCAAGTCTTGCAAAATAAAGAAAATCAGTGCTGCTATTGGGATCTTTGCAGTAATTATTTGGTGAACGCAAGAACGCATTGGCCAATTGAAAGTGTTTTTGATATACTCTTCCTCTTTTTTTCCAAAGTTAGGCATTTCATTTGAACATTGTTATTCTTGCCTATTTTGATCAACATTAATTTCCTATTTAATAACATAGATAGCATTGAAAATGTATGCTAATATCTATGCGAAATAACAATATTTGTCAAAAGATTTTCAATTGTACTGAATACATTTAATTAGTCAGGTAAGTGTTAAGTACATGTAGGCTAGTTAATGAGGCGGTAGTTAGATACATGTTAAGAAGTCATTCTCCCAAATATGGGGAACAAAAAAAATATTTACATAAGGAGAAATAGATGAAGACTTAAGCATAAATTAAGGTGAAATAGTGAACGTTTTCCTTTTTTTTTTTTTTTTTTTTTTTTTTTTTTTTTGCTTGTGGTGTTGATTCTGAATCACATGGCAGCATCACTTTGTGGCAATTCAGATGTTGGCTCTATTGATGCATGTTAAAAAGCGCTGTTTATTCGTTGACAGTGTGAAATTAAAGAAGCCCAGCCTAAGGAAGTTTACAGACAGCAGCAGAACAGAGAACGCGGTGGCTTTGGAGGAGCCCGGGGAGGTGGTTTCCGAGGCCGTGGAAGAGGTAAACACTCCGAGACCTTTTTAACAGCCTCTTGGATTTCTGTTTTGTAATCTAAAACCTCCAATTCTGAATCTCTCAAACAGGTCAAGGTTATAATCAGGGATACAGTGGCTATGGTTACGGCCAGGGATATGGAGGTGGATACGGGAACGGATACGACCAGAGCTACAACAACTATACTGGCTATGACTATACAGGATACAACTATCAGAATTATGGCTATGGCCAAGGATACGACGATTACAGCGGTGAATAGTTCTTAACTCTTCAGTACAGGTGTTGTATAAACCAGTTAACAAAAATTAGTGGCCTCAATATACACCGAAGAAACAAACCCCCTCTTTCAAATCACTGTTCTATTAAAGTTTTTTGTGTATTTGTCTTTATTGTGAAACATGAGGGAAGGATGAGCTAAATTTGGTGTCAGGCCAAAGTATTGTGTTCCAGTCTTAGTTCAAACTGCAGGCCAAAGTGAGACTTTTTACCAGCATTATGTGGTCTTCAATCCTTTTTTTTTTTTTTTTTTTTTTTTTTTTTTTTTTTTTTTTTTTTCTTCATTAGTCTGAACCGCTCAATTTATTTGTTTACTTTTAATTTTGGATGTGGCTCAGACGGCTTTGTATGTGGTTATGAATCTGATGCGGATCCAATTTAATAATTGTTACAATGTAACCGGAAAGGTTATGTCTGGGTTCTCTCTTTGAAATATCTTAGCATTTTCTCAACATTTTTTTGCAAATAATTTAATTTTGTCCTATAAATGCAATTATACTTTGTAAGTTAGTTATCAGATTTATCACAGAGTCCTAAAAAGTGTGAATGTTAAGGCCCAAAAATTGAAGCCTTAAAAAAACTTTTCACAGCTCTTATTTTTCAATGTACTGTTACTTATACCAAAAAGGTTTTAAAGTTTTAGTTTGTCTCAACAAACAAAAAGGTTTTAAAAACTCTTCCATTTTACCATATGAAACGGATTTATAATGCACATTTTGCATTACATCATGTGTTTTTCCCGCTGTAGGTCAACAGAGCAGTTACGGCAAGGCTTCTCGCGGGGGCGGAAATCACCAGAACAGCTATCAGCCGTATTAACCAGTCAAACGCACTCTTGCTAATGGTAAGGTTTCGTTTTTGCTGCACACTGTACTCAGCCTCGATGTTAAAGATCAATAGACACTAAACGAAGCTGCTAAATCCACGTAGTGCCTGTCTAAAGATCTTTAATTGTTTTCGTGTAGCCACTTTGCCTTTTTTAGAGTGCTGGAAAAGCGTAAGTGTTTTTCGGTAGGTTTTCCATTTCCTCCTCCGGCTTTATTTAACAGGTGATCGTAAAGGAGTAACGTAAAATCTTGATAGCATTGCTAACAGGTAAAGTACAGCTAAGGGGTACAGAGTAAGGACGCCTCTCCTTTTTTTCCTCCCTTTCCCTAATTCTGATTATTGTACCTTGTTTGTACCTGCCAGCGGGGACTTCATTGCAGGCCGTGTGTCACCTGACCACGACATTCTCTGGGCGTCGCACATAGCGGGCAGAGAGCACGGCATGCACAAGAAAGCGCTTTCCTGTGGTATGGTCTCTTCAAACTTCCTGTACCAGCGTAAAACAAAGACAAAGGAGATTGTCCCCTTTTCATTAAGTTGTTGCTTTTGGTTAACAGCTCTAAATGTGCTTTTTTACAGGACTTTAACGTAACCTAAAAGTGCTTTCATGAATGCTCTGTTTCAATTGTAGTGCTCTTGTATTTCAGTTGTGGAACCTCAGTGACTTTATTATTTCTATTTGTGGTTTTTCCTTAAACTGGTCACCTCACTTCTAAATAACTGCATAAACTTTCTCATAATGCTTGCTTTTTCTTTAGAGGCCTAAAGAACGAGTGGAAAACCAGACACTTAGATTTCTTTGTAAAGGTCATATGTAAAATGAGTTTACAAAGCCATTAAAAGCTGCACTATCTATAAGAATGGCTGAACGCATCAATTGGCTAAGAACAAATGGGTGACTTTAATGATAAAGAAGGTGGCTGAAGCTTTTGCTGGCTTACGAGCTGTTCTGGCAGTCTGCAATGTTAAACATATGATCTTTAACCTTTTGATAATTGTGTTTTCTAGTTTAAAATCAACAGCTCAAGAGGTTAAATACTAAATCATGGACATGGTGTGCTGAAAATTTGTTTTAATAGGAAGAATTTCATCTTCTGTGTCTTCTCTCGTAGGTGGACGGGTGACCTTGACAGTGCTCCTCTGAGGCAGCTTGTGTATTCCTGTCCTGAAGCGGCTATATTAAAACAATATTCAGTCCTCTGAGGCTAACTCAGCCTCTAATGTTGTAAATAAGGATGTCTTTTGTTTTCAAGTTTGTCTTTTTCCATGCATTGTTCAGATCGAACCTGTAGGTTTTGTGCTGATGTGCTCTTAAGTCTCGATTAGGATGTGTCCTTAATTTTGTATTTTAGTTATTTTCCTGATGTTTTTTTGCATAAAGGGATTAAAAAAAAATCTTAATTAAGTTTTTTGTGATTGTTGTTTTTTTTAAAATAATTGTTGTGTTTGTCGAGTTAACACTCAATTTAATATATACTAACTGTTGGACTACTGTTAGGGAAACCGAGTACTAGTAAAAGCGCAACCAATGAAGTTGAGTCACGTGGTTGACTCAATGACGTGTCACGGTCTGTTTCCGTTGGTCCGCCATTTTGTGAATGGACGACGCCGTTACGGACAGTCCTTAAATAGATTAAATAACATTATATTTAAGCATCGCTCACGCCTTTTTTACACAAAGGATTTGATCCAAAGATATTTCATACCTGACACCAATCGCAAATCTCCGTAAATTGGCCGAAAGCTGACCAAAATGGAGGATCTGTATCTGGGTGAGGAGGATTTGGCGAAGATGGAGGAGGAGGGTGATGAAGAAGAACAGATCCTGGCCGGGGATGGTGTAGAGGGAGACGCGGAGGGCTCCAAGATCGACGCCAGCAAAAATGAGGAAGACGAGGGGTGAGCCTTTAAAATCACCGTTGACGAATTTAAATAATGCCATATGGTGTTTTGTTGGTTACACCAACAACTTTGACTGTAGTATGTTTTCATTCATTTCATACGATTATGTTAAGAGGGAGAGGCAATACTTGTGTTTAAAGTTTGGTAAACACCACCAAAATCTCAAATTGCAAGGGGAATCTTGAATAAAAAAAATAATATTGGTTTACATTGACGTTTGCATAGTTGTTTTAAAATGGCTACCAACGGAAGTAACGTTATGACTTTAAAACGTATTATTTAATGATTGAATTTTACTTGTGTGTCAATTTGGCCAGCAAGGCCTAAAATAATTCAGTGCTATTGGACTGTCGAAAGATAAATAAATGCTGGCCACGGTTGTTGAAACATTAATGTACCATTCAAGAATAAATTTGGCTGCGTGTAATGTGCTTTAAAACTAGTATCCTAGCGTATTTCCCTTTTGAGAGTCACTGATGATTAACAAGTATTTGTAGTAACTGTTTGAGTATTTAATGCCTGTAATGTGTATTATTAATATGTTTATTTTGCAATAAATAAAGAAATGTTCATTATGTTTAAACACTTATTGTGTTTAAAGACTTTTTATGTGTTATGTTTCAATACTTATTTTTTTGTCAAATGGTCAGAAAGAATCTTTTGGAATTATATGTCAAAATAAATGAAAAGAAAAATGGGTAATATTCTCAGTGGCCCTGTAACTGTGGCTTGTGGCTTATTCAATTGATTCTATTTTCTGGCAGTGTTTGACTGCTGCTGCAGTAAAAGAGCATGTTGATTTACATGGGAATTTGATATACAACATATTATAGGGATAATAAAATGTTTCTCTGTCTTTTGGCCTATTTTAGGAATAACTTGTGTAATGCGATTCTCTGAAAGTCTTTTTACTGACTGACAATAGAAAGTAATATTTTAGTAGTAAAGGATGACAGGAAAGGATGACAGATGTGTTTTTCTGCTTGGTTAACCATAATAATTTTTATTTAGGTAATAGTTGAAATAATGATTATTTGAAAGGAGTCTGTCTTTTGAAAGTCATTCTCATAGAACAAAATCGAATGCCCACTGTGTTAATGTCACTAAATAGACAACCTGAAAAAAGATGATGGCTTTTCAACTGAAAGCACATTTAATTTTATTACAAGTATTAATTTACTTGTGGTATATTTATACAAGTAAAATTAACCAGTAATACAAAGTAAAATTTACAGTAATAGATTTAGTAAAATGAATGGATACATTTATAAGTGCAAATTAATAAATACATTAATTTATACACCTGGAACAATGGATATATCGATGTAGTATGATGGCTGAGATAAATAACCAGTCCTTTGTTAGCGTCTGTGTTGTATTGCATTTCTTATTATTTCTTATTATTCTGGTATTGTTCAGCACTGTGTTTCTACAGCAACCCCTGAGCGAAGAACTAGATGCTCTCAATGATAAATGGGTGCATGACTAAAATCCCTGCTTTATTGTAATAATATGCAATTATAAAACAGCGGATTCTGGTATCACGCCCGATACCAAGCTCAGGCCGATAACATAAACTAATACTAAAGTGTACTTACAACACAACTACTACATTGTAAATATCTGAAACGTAAACACAAAAAAATTCCATAAATCAATTTTAGTAGTGGTATCAGCGAGTACCTGTAAAAAAGTGTTTGCACTTGTACTCTGCTCTTGGAAATTGGTATCGGTGCAACCCTAAAAACAGCCTTCTAGCTAGAAGGGAGATGCATGAGTGGATGTCTTTTTTTTTTTTTTGCCCATAGTCACTGAAGAAAATATCCCACACAGAATGTGGATTTGGTTGAGAGAAAGCTGGTGTGGGAGTGGTTTCAGAGCTAAGGTTGTCACAGCAATGATTGAACATGCTCCTGGGTTATATTTAATTGCTGTTTTTATGCTGTTCTGTTGATTTTTTTTAAACATTACTGAGCAACTAGACCTTTTTCCACACTTGCTTGATTTTTGTACAGAAATACAAAGTAACTTTGGAGCAAGCCACAATAATATACTGGTGTAATGTTTGATCAGTTTCAAACCGTTATTTAACCCCTGAAGCTTCTTTTTCATTCATTCACAGCCAAAGTAGAAGTTAGACTGAAGACCTGGGTGATTAGGAGGGATGATAGACCCTCGTTCTTTGCTTTAGAAGACTAAAGTTGCATGCCTGGAGAAGGTGCTTCACTGGTGTGGGTTAACCAGAGGACAAAGGGTTACCCCTGAAGCATTTCCCTCCACTCTTCAGATAGAGTGGAGGGAAAAGGTTCACTTCAACAACCATAATCACAGCTGCAACATCAAAATTCTGTATTAAAATGTGACTTTTTATTTAGATTTTTTTTCTTGTAATTCTGTTGACTTTCACCACTAACCTGACCCATTTCTAAATTGAGAACTTTGTTTAGTAAAGTTATTGTCAGTCTGAGACCGATCAAAGCTCAGATTCATTAATCAAACTCATTACAATATAATATAGATTGGTAGATTTTGTTATTCATTCTTTTTTTATTGTAAGGAAATTCCTGAAAAAACAATCCTGCGCATGCCACACAGATATGCAGTTCGCAACGATCAATTTAGGCCACCATCGAGCTCTTTATAGCATTTTATTGAATATATATTTCTTCACTGTTTTAATATTGTTCCCTCATCAAAAACACCCCACGAATCATATTCAATTTGGTTCAAGGATGTTTGTGTAATACAACTTTTTTTCTGAGAGCTCAAAAAGGCTTGATTGGTTAGTGGCTTAAGCACCGCCCAATCAGATGAAGAAATGATACAACAATAAACGATGAAAAGTAAGAGTGTTTTGATGCTCTAAAAGATGAATGAATTCATCAGAAATTGGTAGATTTTCTGTGTTCCAACAAGAAAAACCCAGCGGGGTGGAACCTGCAACGCCCATCATGGTGATAGCATGGCAGTGGGTGGAACATAAGCTTCACAGCTTGTTAGGTGTAGCACAACTGTTTGAGGAGATTCAAAGACTTTGTTTATGATGAATACCTACAATCAGAATTTTAAATAGTTATAATATAGCACCTTTAAATTTGCACGTCACCCATGAGGGCAGGTTGAGGAGTTTTAGTATGTTGATCCTTTGTTTTAACCTAAACCATCTACATTTAACTGAATTGCTCCCTGGCCTCCTGGTTCTCAAATAGTGTTCGGAGCATGACCAAAGCTTTGCCGCTTTGGAACGGCCCTTTAGGAAGGGATTAATCACTATATTTTCCTTTTTTGTTGTTGAGTGTCCATTTAAGCTTATGATCCACTCTTTTTCCACCCCTAAATTGCACCACACCAAAGTATTTGACCTGATAATTCTGAAATCTCTCAGAAGGCTGTACCTTTCGAAAATCTTTGGAGGAACTAATTGATTGAGCTGTTAGCACGTAACCTCCTGGTATCAGTGTTTCATGTGGTTTCTTAAGGTTAAGTCTATCGTGACTACGTTTGATTTCTTTTAGTGAAATGAGAATCACCACGTTTACTTTTTTGTATGTCATCACGGGCATCCAAAATTTCTTCTGCTTGGGGTTATATAATACCAGCCCGTGCCTGGTGGTGTTTGTAGAGTTGGGTACCGAAACCCAGTTCCAAATTGGAACAGTACCTCTAGAACTGGTTTGGACCGAAACAGAACGTGAAAACTGACACCTTGTTTTGTTCCCTGAACTGTCAGAGCCATGCTGAACATACTTATTGAATTCGTCAGACCAATATCAAGAACATGGAGATAGTCCAACGAATGAGTCACTCTCTCCCTCTGCCCTCATTTCTTCCTTTAAACAAATCAACAGCAGAAAAGAGCCTCCGAGAAGAGCGTGAATGCAGGAACAAATGTTACACCTCCTCTGACTGCACCCGGAAGCAGGTGGGCTACTGTTGGTGCCGTTGGGCTTGCTAAATTAAATAATATGCATTAAACTAAACAAAACATTCAACAGTGTGCCTTTATTGCACACGAAAGAATTCCGACACCACGACGTGCTGCAAATGTTTCACAGCGATTACATTTAAAGAAGGAATCGTGTCACATTTAAATGAAACTTTTGAGGGTGCACATAGTACATTTTTTATCAAAGGGACACACCTGCTGTGTTCAACAGCTTGTGGACAATAGCTGGTGCTATCGCTGTCGATTAGGCGTGGGCAGATCAATCCTAGTATCGATAATATCAATACTGACGTCAGCATCGAATCGGATCAATACTAGACCACCATGATCAGTATTTGAGCTAGTTTATTAAAAATTGACTCGTCTGGTTGGCTCTAACACACGTCACCGCTTGTCCTGTGTTGCTTCTAAGCAGAGTCGTGCAATCACGTGATCAGCATGCTCAAGCACAATCTATTTTACAGCAGTAGATAAAAAACACATCAAGCTGTGACGTTTGTAAAAAACCCTATCTTTTACTGAGGTAACGCCACGCGTTTGTATAAACATTTGGGAACCTTGGAGGAGAACCCTGAGCTTCAAAAGAAGCGGAGCGAGGAGGAGACCTGTATTGACAGGAGGATTGACCCGAGTTTTCAGCAGTGAGTCATTGAGATCATTGAGTGTTTTCAGAGGCAGTGAAAATCCAGGTAAACATCGATTAATATTTATCTATTCAGGCGCTCTAACAAAAGCCGACTACAATTGAACCATGTAAATGTGGTATGTATTCATTAAATATCTGTATTTAAAAGCAAAGTAACAACCCTAATCAATAAAATACGTTTTAGTTATCAATTTTAATATCTGCCATTAAAATGACGCAGTTATATATATATTTAAAGTATTTATAAACCCATTAACTAGAAGCTCCTAGAGCAAAAATACCATATATTTTCGTTTTTATGTTAGTAAATGATTTCTGTTTATGTGTATTACTGAAATGATTACTTGTCATTAACATTAATTAGTGAAAATCCAACCTTTTTTTTAACTGCTATCAGTATTGGTATGTGAGCCTGTTGGTATCGGATCAATCCTAATTTCTGCAGTAATTTCTAATTACTTTTTTATTCACATATACTTTAAACTTTTAATACATTGTTAAATTAAAAAAATATATTCTTGAGTCAAGTACCATAATTTTGCAGCTTTTGTAAAGTATCAGTTCAGGCACTGGTTTGGCACCGGTATCGGAACAACCCCAAACGATACCCAACCCTATTTGATGGAGCTCATGGTTTTGGTGCAGAGGTCACGCTGACATCTTAAGCTGCTCATGTTCAGAGATTTCTTCTAATCTCACCACAGCGCTGCCTCATAACACTCAAGTCGTAACATTTTCCCTTCCTCAAATGAACATTTTATGCATGTCCTCTCATCTTCAGGAAGCTGTTCGTTGGAGGCCTCAGTTGGGACACGACGAAGAAGGACCTGAAAGATTACTTCACCAAATTCGGCGAGGTGGTGGACTGCACCTTGAAAATGGATCCTCTGTCCGGTCGATCTCGAGGATTCGGATTTGTTCTGTTTAAAGCAGCAGACAGCGTAGAGAAGGCAGGTTTCTCTTAACCTCGTTGATGTTCTGATGTTCTGCCCTGATGCTTTTCTGTTCCTCACCAAAGGTGATCCAACAGAAGGAGCACAAGCTGAACGGAAAAGTTATCGACCCTAAGAAGGCCAAGGCAATGAAAACCAAAGAACCTGCCAAGAAGATCTTTGTGGGGGGGCTTTCTCCAGACACTGCAGAAGAGAAGATCCGAGAGTACTTCGATTCCTTTGGAGAGGTGGGGAGAGCGAGAAAATTAGAATCTAGTGTGATGGGACCTGAAGCTCAAACTTTTAATCACAGAAAATGTTTCAAACATCAAAGTGGGCGGTTCCAACTTCAGCTAATCCCTGGATTGGTCATTGGAGGCAGTAACACAGAAATCAGTCTATCCAAATAAAAGCCAGTATGTTAGGATTGGCATCCGCAGGTAGACTACACACATACGACAGAGAAACAGAAATTAATAAACAGGGAAATAAGGCATTAAAAGAGGAAAAATAAGAAATACAAGTGCAAATAAATTACATTTATTTTGTTACTTAACATATTTATTTCTTCTTTTATTTGGGCATTTTTTTTATTAATTATAATATTTAATAGTACATTTATTTAATCAAGCATTTATGTATTGCTTTTATGTATTAAGTTATTTAAATAGCTCAGCATTTATTTATTATTGCAATTATTTTGTATAAAACAAATGTTTAACTTTATTGAAGCATATACTCATTTATTTATGGTTTATTGAATGATTTATATATATTATTTATTTATAAACATATTTAAAAATGCATATATTTATTTATTGTATATTTATTTATTGTTTCTTTAGTTGTTTTTTAAAGTGTATTTTATTTTGTATAAAAAAATGTATCAAACAAATATTCTGTTATTCTTTTGTGTGCTTATTTAAGCTTAATTTATTTAGAGTAACCATTATTAATTAATACATTTATATTAGTCATTATTTATTGTTTTATGTAATTGTGTCTGTTTTCTTTTGTAATGATTTACTTACTATTACATCAATTTATTTATAAACATATTTGAAAACTTATATGTACTTTTCTTTTTGGTAAGTTTGTATTTATTTTTTATTTCAGCATGTACTTATGGTTTTATTTAATCATTATTTTCTTATTTTATTTAAGCATTTAATTATTGATGCATTTATATTTTATAAACATATTTAATAATACAAATTAAATGAGTTAAGTGTGTATGTATTTATTGGTTCGTTTATTGTAGCGTTAATCATGTTTATTTAAACCTGTGTATAATAATTAATGTATTCATTATTTTATATAAGCTAACTTATATATAATTAACTAATCAAAAATTTTTTATTCAAGCATATATTAATTTATTTATTGTTTTATTTATGCATTGCTTTATCTAAACATTTATGTGATACATTTGTATTTAATAATGTTTCTGTTCATTCTTTTATTTATGCATTTATACAGTGTTGAGCATCTATTCATTTATTTATTCACGGATTTATTTCTATTTTAAATTATAGATTCATGTTTTCATACATACAATTGTACTTTTTATATGTTTCTGTGTGTTTCTAGGTGCTTCTTTTTTTTCAGTTCAAGGATCTAAATATAGGTTTATGTAATTTTTTCTATCCTCGACTGTATTGATAGAGATGTTTTTTTCGTCAGGTGGAATCTATCGAGCTGCCCATGGAGCCCAAAACAAATAAAAGACGAGGCTTTTGTTTTATAACATTTAAAGAGGAAGACCCAGTGAAGAAAATCATAGAGAAGAAGTACCACAACATCGGCTTGAGCAAAGTAAGACCAGTTCTTCAGAATTCTGCTGATGTTAAGACGTCATTAATGAGGATTGATTGTTTTGCACCAGAGGGTTAAGAGCGTGCTTCTGTTATAATGTTGTAGAACTGGTTTGGTGAATGAAGTCAGGAGATTTTTATTCTGAAGAATGTAGAGATGGTTTGACATCATGAAGAGATCGGTGTCAATGTGCAGCACAGTAATGAACTGAATCCAGTGAGCAGGAGGCTTGTTAAACTGCTTAGTGCATTATGGGTGTTGTAGTTTTCCAGCATTATTGGAGCTTATTTAGCATTATTGTTGTTTTTCAACGGTGACGAGAACTAAACTGAAGAGACATTTTTAAACATAAGGGAAACAGAGAAGCCTACATTGTGCACATTTTGGAACTTTTGCCTCGAGTGATGCTTGATGGGATTGCTAGTTTGTTTAAAGGGGTGGTGTACTACTTATGGACAGCTGTAGTCACATAAAAAGAAACATTCAGACGGAAAAATAACTTCTGATTAGGTGTCAACTTTAACTTCTCGATAGCTATAACTTAATATTAAGCCAAAAAAACTTTGCAAATTTTGCAAAATATGTCAATTGTTGTTTATGATGATAACTTATTTAACAAAACAAAAGAATGGATTCTGAGAGGTCACTGTCATCTCCAGCTAAAACGCACCCATTATTCCTTAACTTTCCAAACACATTAAACCACTTGTTTTTTCGTGTAAAGACTTTTTGAATTTCACCCCTTTTGGCTTGTAATAAAGCACTTTGCCGAGGAGGCTAAAGCTAGCTAGCAACGCGGTAAAACAGCATTAAAGATCTGAAACATCGTAAATCAATAACCTTGCTTTGCTAAACTAGCGCTAGATAGCAGCAGAAAGCATATTTCAACGCTTACTCTTACTTGAATACTTTTTTATTCTGTATAACAAAGAAACCGAAGACATCTGTTCATTGGTGTGCTTCTTTGGTTTTGTCGGTTTACTAAGTCAACAGTAGAGTAATATTATGTATAGCCAGTAGGTAGGTTTGTTAAACTGACTAGTGCATTATATGTGTTGTAGTTTTCCAGCATATATAGCACCAGTGATCAAATCAGATTTTGAGTGTTGTCTTTTAACGGTCGCGAGACCAGAAATAATTGAAAAATTAGGAGAAAAAAGAAACATACGTTGCGTACATTTTGAGTCTTGATGCATGATGGGATTGCTAGTTTATTCAAAGGGACTGTGTACTGTTTATGAAGTCACATGACTCTGAACCATCCAAACCAATCAAAATCTCTTCTGATAAAATGTTTAACTTGTCGAATGCCATAACTTTAATATAAGGCAATAAAACCCTGTTAAAATATTTTACATAACTTTGCAAATCATGTAAGTAGTTGATTATGATGATAAATAATTTCGACACTTAGCAAAAAGTAAAGAAAAATGGATCCGACTATTGGAATTTTTTTTTGTGAAAAATGCAAGGACTTTCAAACCCTTTAATCCATGCAGGTCCTGTCATGTCCTTGTTGTAGCCTATATTAGTAGAGCTTTGTTGTTGATTTCTATGACCCAAACAACTCTGAGAGCATCTTGAGATTCTTCGATTTGCATTTTTCTTTAGCACCCAATCTGAGCACTGCCTTTTATGAACTAATAGATGATTGTTGGCTTTTAAATGTTCCGTTTGTGTAAAAAGCCTAGCAATGATGTGATCCATCTGCCTGTGATTGTGACGTGTGTAACTGTTACCGTGTGTGCAGTGTGAAGTGAAGGTGGCCATGTCAAAGGAGCAGTACCAGCAGCAGCAGCAGCAGCAGCAACACTGGGGAGGCAGAGGGGGGTTCTCCTTCAGAGGCCGAGGCAGGGGAGGTGCGTCTACACCTTTCTTCTAATCACGATTATTTTCATGCTACCCAATAGGATCTTCATGTGCGTTCAGGTGTACTTTGTTATATTTTATATAGAGGAGAGAGGGGGACTGTTTTGATTGGTCTAGAGCAGGGTTTGGCAACCCAAAATGTTGAAAGAGCCTTATTGGACAAAAAAAAATGTCTGGAGACGCAAAAAATTTAAAAGCCTTATATTAGCCTTATAATGAGAGCAACACATACTGTATGTGTCTACTATAAGAACAGCCTACTATAAAAATGACTAAGTTGGCTACAAATACAAATGAGCCTTCATGATTAAATGTTTATTTACCCTGCAGTGGATCCTGTAGAGAATGACGCACCGCATTACTACTCTGTTGTACAATGCTGCCTCAAGTTTAACTTTGCTTTGATGAAATTAAAAATATTCAATAAAGAAGTCAGATTAATTATGTCATTTTTATTTTGAGGATTCCTAAAAACATCAAAATAGAACATGAATAATGTGCCTCTTTTCTGGACAACAAACGATGCAATAAAACGATGATTTGGTCCAAGAAATATTGAATCCTCTGTTCTCCTCAGTTATTTTTCTCTTTGCGATCCGTGGCCCATCAAACAGCCGCCAGTGTGTTTACCGCAGCCACCAGCCTGGCATCCCGCCCCCTGCTGGTAGAAACGTATGTTGCAGGCTATCTAACGCAAATCTTCTTTGACAGAAATGTTCAAATTAAATATTTATTCTACACACTTTTACAGCATTGGAAAACGTTAAGAATATTTGTCCTGATATAGAAACCATATTAAACTAAAAATATATTTACCTCCCCCATCTTTTTCCATTTTCAAACAATTTTTAAAAAGTTCCAAGGAGCCACTAGGGCAGCGCTAAAGGGCCGCGGGTTGCCGACCCCTGGTCTAGTTGGTGCAGAGAAAGCGCTTTCACTTTTACTAGATGACATTATAAAGTAAACGTCCTTCCTGTGTTAGTATCTGTGTTACATTTCCATTAGCTAGTAGTTGGACTGTTAGGGATCAGTCAAAATGAAAAGGTTAGCTATTTAGTACATTTGTTCATTTTCTGAACCATTTTCACCCATGCTTGTTTGGACTCAGTGTTGTCATCAACAATCACAATAACTTAATTGTTTTATTAACGCACCAAATTACGAATGTTTTTTGTTGTTGGCTTTTTTTACATCGTTGAAAAATTATTTAATTAATTAAATTCTATCCATCCATCTTCATGTCGGCTTTTCTTTCGGGGGCGCCACAGCGGAATGAACCGGCAACTCCTCTGGCATATGTTTTATGCAGCGGATGCCCTTCCAGCCGCAACCCATCGCTGGGAAACATTCACACACACATTCACTCTTTTAACACTATGGACAATCGTTCTTAATCAATTCACTTATACCGCATGTCTTTGGACTTGTGGGGAAACCGGAGCACCCGGAGAAAACCCACGCGATCACGAGGAGAACACAGAAATGCCAACCGACCCAGCCGAGGCTCGAACCAGCGACCTTCTTGCTGTGAGATGACCGTGCTACCCACTGCGCCACCGTGACGCTATAAATTAACTTATTAAAATATGTTTCTAATCAACTAAATATTCATTTATATTGACTAAAATTAGGCTAAAACCTTTTATTTTAAAGCAGACATTGTGGCAAAAAGGTCAAACCCAGATATGTATTTTTCAACATCAGATCCCATTGACAGATTTAAGCAAAATAATAAACCAATATGTATTAAAGGAATTAATGATACTTAACAGGGAAAACTTAATGAACTGGACTGAATTTGTGAAGTTAACTTTGTTGTGAAATTTTTGTAGCTTTGAAATAACCATGTTTAAAGAAATAAAAGAAAGAAAACCTTTTACTTTTTGTGACTAAAACTAGGCTAAAAGTTTTTTTGTTGACCAAAACATGACTAACATGTGACTAAAACTAATGATTATTTTTGACAAAACAACACTTATTGTTCAGTTGAACGCTATAAAAAAAATCTGTAATTTCATGTGTATTTGCTGTTACTGTGATTAGTGGTGATCTGTGTGTTGCCGTTTGTTGCAGGTCCCAATCAGAACTGGAACCAGGGATATGGAAACTATTGGAATCAAGGTTATGGTAATTACGGGAACTATGGCTACAACAATCAAGGCTACGGTGGCTACGGTGGATACGGTGGCTACGATTACTCGGGTTACAACAACTACTACGGATATGGTGACTACAGCAGTATGTAATACTGTTTGTGAACGCACAGATGAAAAACTAAGGATATATTGTATCGTGGATTATCGGTACTTTCCCCGGACTGTGACAGTTGTGCACTAAATTATCTGAGCAGAATGCACATGCTTGTATCATACATGCCTTATGCGCCGAGAGAAAACATTGCTGCAGTTGCTTTTTGTCTTACAGGGAAGGCTTGCTTGCACAAAGCTCTACTGTACATATGTATTATAATAACTATGGTGCTAAAGATAGAAAGGGATGTCTTAGCTTCGAAACACCGTTGTCAAAGTGCCTTTGAATCCATTGGACATGTAAATTTTTAGGCCATGCTAAAAAATGACCGCTGGACAGTGGTCGTTTTTAGGAAATAATAAAACACTTTTCAAACATTCACTCAGCAACTCCACAAATCCTTGTCTCTCTAGCTATTGTCAGAATGCAATGTCATTAAAGCCCAAGTATGGTAAATCCCACTGCAGTGCAACATTTCATTTTATTCTAAACTTTAGTGATGTTTTTTACACCATCTTTAGACTATTTTTCTTGCTTTTTCTCATCTTTTTCCAGTTTAGTGATGACAGAGAGGAGAAAAAAGTATGGCAAAAATAAAAGCACTTGTATGTTTGCTCAAAGGAACCACCCCTCAAAAAATCAATCAGGGATGGAACGAGCTCTTTCTTACAAATTCTAAACTGAAGGCCATACACACTGGGACATTTTTTTTAAGCTCATAGCATACTTTCTGAACACTTCAGTGAACATGCAAAACCACTGCCTGGTGGTAGAGGCTGCACACTGAATAAACACCCCAGTTCAAAAGCCTACATTTGAAAACACTTAGTTTTTGTGTGTGCACACTATAGTATGAATATGGATATACTTTGAGGATGCTGCTCATGAAGCATCTGTCTAAAATTTCTCAAAATTATGAAAGTTCAACAAAAAAATTTGAATCAATGTTTATGTACATATTTTACATAATTATCTTTATTAGCAGTAAAATATTTACATTTATGCATTTGGCAGACGCTTTTGTCCAAAGCGACTTACATTAAGGTGGAGACAAAATGCAACCGTCAAAGTCTATCTCAGCTTCTCATAATAGAAATTGTATCAACCGATCAATAAACCATAGCAGGAAGGAAATAAAGAAAGAAGATAAAGACAGAGGCATTTTTTTAATAGTAGATGTTCCCTGAAGAGAAGAGCTTTCAGTTGCTTTTTGAAAGCTGTTAGTGTTGCCGTAAGTTCTGTCTTGGCCATGTTGAGCTGTAGGTAATGGTTCTTCATCCAAGTAGAGATGTCGTTCAGGCAGTCAATTATGCGGGTAGTTACTGATAGGACATGAGGGGGGAACAACAGATAGAGTTGAGTGTCATCAGTGTAGCAGTGGTAGGAGAATCCGTGTCTGAGGACGATAGGGCCCAGGGAGGGGGGGGCTTAGATGGAGAAGAGAAGGGGCCCAAGGACTGAACCATGGGGAACCCCGGATTGTAGTTTATGAGTGTTGAGACCTCTCCCCTACACCCGACACTGAAAGATCTACCAGTGAGATAGGACTCAAGCCAATCGAGTATAGTTTGTTATCGAGCTTGTTGTTCTGAGTCAGGAAGGTAGAGAGTTGATTGAAGACGACCCGCTCAATGAGTTTTGCAGTGTAAGGCAGCAAAGAGACAGGTCTGTAGTTTTCCACCAATAATGTGTTGAGTGTAGGTTTCTTGAGAAGCAGGGTGACTCTGGCCACCTTGAAGATGTTAAGGAAAATGCCGGTAATAATAGAGGAGTTGATGATGTGAGTGAGGACAGGTGCGATGGTAGGTGAGATGGTTTGTAGAAGGTGAGAGGGGATGGGATCGGTGGTTGGATATGTTGAGTGAAGTAGTTTGGACACCTGATCTTCTGTGCATGGAGTGCACAAGGATTGTGGATGAATTTGTGTGCAAGGGGGTTCAAACTGCCGGCTGATGGTAAGGGTTTTGTATGTGACGTGATCAGCGAAGTCATCTGCAGTGAGAGAGGTCGCTGGGGGAGGTTGGGGTGGACAGAGGAGGGGGTTGAAAGTCCTGAAGAACTTTCGGCTGTCCTTGGCATGTTCAATCTTGTCCTGGTAGTATGTTGTCTTAGCATCTTGTATCTTGCTTGAGGAAGCTAAGAGTGCAGTTTGGTACGCTTCGAGGTATTCCATGCTCTTTGATTTCTTCTATTTCCGCTCTGCTGATCTGAGGGTGGACCTCTGTTCCCGGAGAGCGTGCGATAGCCAAGGGTTTGATGGTGTTATTCTGGCTGGTCTGGAAGAGAGAGGGCATAGTTGACCGAGGCATGTAGCGAGTGTTGTCCAGAAACGGTTAGTTGCATCGTAAATGTTTAAAGAGCAAAAGTTTCCAGGTGATGAGAGAGAAGAGGACACAGCTGAAGAAAAGAGAGAGGGGTCAAGGGATTTTAGGTTGCGTCCGAAGGTGACAGTAGGTGACGGGAGTGTGAACAGGTAGGCAGTGTGATTTTGAATGTGATGAAGTGATCAGATGTGTGCAGAGGAGTAACTGCGAGATGATCAGGAGAGCAGCTGCGTGTGTAAATGAGATCTAGCTGATTTCCTGATTTGTGTGTGGCTGTGGTAGGGACAAGAGACATGTGAAAGGAGGACATGAGTGAGTGGATCCATGTCTCAGTCAGACCAACGATGTCCACCGAAGACTGAAGAGCAAAAGCAGGAATGAAGTCAGCTTTGTTGACAGCAGACTGACAGTTCCAAAGTCCCACAAAGTGGGAGAATGGTTCTGGTGAGGCAGAATTAAGTGAGCGAAGGTTTGAAGCGTTGGAGTGTGTTTCAACGAGGACGGGAGGAGCGACGTGCAGCTGAAAATGACTGGAATTTACTGAAAGCACATGTTAGCAGATGTGTGAGGAAAGTAGCAGGGAAAACAAAGGATAGGAATAAAAGAGAACAGATACAAGAATATAGCTTACTGGGTGTCGACTCTGTGGCATTGCTTGGAGGAATCACACAGTTAGAGTTGAACGTCTTTACTCAATTAGTCTTCACGCGAAGAGGCTGAACGCTTCCACTGATGCTTCTGCGACAGCAACACTGCAATAGTCACGGCCCCTGACTATGGGTAGGCTGCAGCAGCTGAGCGATCGTTACCTGCTCGTCCCAGCACACCCTAGACCGAAACCTGGCTGATGTTCGCGCTGAACAATCTCTGTAGAGCTTTCTGGACAGACTTCCCATGATGTTAACTCGTTGCACAACTCTCACAGAATTACTGCAAATACTGACTATATTTACTATTCACTAATCGTTCTCGTCCCAGCACACCCTAGACAGTAACCTGTCTAAATCACTCTCGCTAAAGGCCCGGAGATAATCGCTCGACGACGCGGCTCGGCTGCAAGCTTTAACCTTTATCTGTATGACATCTCTGCTGGCTGATATTCGCGCTGAACAATCTCTGTAGATCTTTCTGGACAGACTTCCCATGATGTTAACTCATTGCACAACTAAACAAAATAAACAAAAAAAAGAAACATTTTGAGATGTTGAGAAGAATTGTAGTTAAAAATGTGAGGAAAACAGCTTTCTTGAGCTGATTTTTAAAAAATCTTTATTTTTTTTTATAGTTGACCAAGAGTTCAATTAATGAGTTAAAGTTATTGTGAGTTTTTAAAATTGGCAATAATTTTCTGTAAACTAGCAACCAAATTAGCTGTGTAGTATGTTCTCTACGTTGAATACATTGAAAAGAGCTCTCATTCATTCATTCATTAAGAGCATTTAGAGGAGTTATTGAGCAGATAACAGCAATGAAATTCAGCAAATTGTGTTTCAACGACAGGAAAACAGTAGGTCATATTTCCACTCTTTGCCGAATCACTCGCAGAGCTTTCTGTCTGCATCCCATAACAGTCTTGATGATTGAGTTCAGATGTACTTCGTCGGCCATATTGGCAACATCACTTGACCACATCATGTGTCTTTCCCCACTGGAGTTTAAAAGTGCAGATCCAATTTTTGAACATACAGGTATTTACTGCTTTTAATATCGAAGCATGTTTTAATTCACATGTTCTACTTAGAGAATGAAGAGTATGAAAGTTTTTTGTCCGGGATATCCATGAACAATCTTTCTTTTCATTGTTTATCGGCCTGGTTCTGCTACGGTTCACTTCCGGGTCACTACCTTCTTCATTGAGAAGAGTTGCATTAGTGCTTCATCTTGTTGGTTTGTGGGCAGTGCTACGGTCTTCGAGCCATTCTGAGGTCCCAGAAAAGAAAATATAGTTACATAAACATGCATCTGAATAAGACTGGAGGCATGTTTTTGATTAGCGAACAATATAAAAATGATTGAGGTTGTTAGTTTGAGGGTTTTTCTAAGACTTCTAAGAAGGTAGCTGTGGTCAACATGACGAAAGGTTTTAGAGGCAGACTTTGATCATTAACAGACACACACAAATAGACAAATGTGAGCTGGATAATTCGTGTAATAATTCATTTTTTTTATTTATGTCCGCGTTGTCTTGTATACGGAGGCACTGAAGGACCAAACCTGTTTAACTCTAGCAATCGCAAAAAAAAAAAAAAGAAATTGAATGTAGGGTTTACAACAAACAAATTTAAGCTTGATTTTATTTCTTTTATTAAAATGTTTTGTGCTCAAAGTGCAATGAGGATAAAACTGTAACACTTTTCAGCTGGTGCATTACACAACTCAAAATGAGTTTGGGGCTTTTCTTTAAAGTCGTTTTTTATATATATATATATATATATATATATATATATATATATATATATATATATATATATATATATATATATATATATATATATATATATAACTGCATTTTTGTGTTGATGTGAGCACGTATTTTTGCGCTATCTCTCTCCTACTGTAAGGAGTTCTCTCTTATCACTCTCTTCCGCAGTGTAAGCAAATCCAAAGTGTTTATGCACTTTGACTACTCTTTTTATACAAGCCCCGCCTCCCAACATCTTATCATTGCACAACTTTTCCCTTTTTCCCTGAAAATTTCTGCACTGAATCTGAGGGGTGCTGTGACAGTCAAGTTTTACACTTGCTGAACTTAATGAAAACAATAAGATAGAGAGGGATGTCTTGGCTTCGAAACACCGTTGTTGTGCCTTTGAATCCATTGGACATGTAAATGCGGAGTTCATTCACGTTCAACTTTAATCTCAGTTGCTGTGACACACAGGTTTGCAGTCAATAGAACAAGAAGACCTGTCACTTTCACAAAATTGAGGAGCAGTGAATATTGTGATATTATTTCTGTCCTTATTATTATTTCGGAATTCACAGAGTTATTTAACATTGTTAAACTGCTCAATATTGAGTTGAAAATAGACCTGGAATTTACACCCAACTGCTGTATGAATCTGAGGGTTTCATGTATCCATTGC
This sequence comes from Danionella dracula, assembly GCA_900490495.1. Lineage (NCBI taxonomy): Eukaryota > Metazoa > Chordata > Actinopteri > Cypriniformes > Danionidae > Danionella > Danionella dracula. The sequence goes on from UELW01000334.1 coordinate 19,862,282, forward strand.
TTGCTTTTTGCTGTATTCAGCCTAAATATTAACGAGAACACCAGCTTTTGTGTACAAGGTAGATACCAATGTTATGATGAATGGAAACTTTGTAACCCACTGAAAGCAGAGTCGCACTAGATGGTTTGCACTTAATTTCATGAATGAGTTTTGATAAAGCTAAAACCACTTTTGGTCCAGGACATCCAAAAACACACTTTCTTTTAATTGTTTATCGATGTGGTTCTGCTACAGTTCACATCCGGGTCAGTCAGCACATGCCTTCTTCATTGAGAGGAGCTGCATTAGCATTTACTTTTGATTGGTTAGGGGCAGTGCTTTGTTCAATGGGTATGACTACGCCCATCAAGCATTTTGAGCGCACCGAAAAAAATGAGATCGCACAAACATTAATTTGTCAATCTGAATATGACTTGAGGCATGTTTTTGATGTGGGAACAATACTAAAACATGCAAGAAATGTTTGAAAAGGCGAGTTTAAATGATACCGCAAAATAAGGAAAATAAAACTGCCAATCTCAGACGGTTGCTGTCATGCGTTAAAGCCAAATACAATACAAACTAGTTTGTACGAATGACACTGTCATCAAGGCATTTGAAAGGGGCAGAGTTAAAAAATGTAATTAGTTAGTTACTTTTCACAAATAGTAACTGAGTTAGTAACTGAGTTTCATTATTATGAAAGTAACTACTTACCAGAGAAAGTAATTTTTGTGTTGCTTAAATTAGTCAAATACAATAAATCTACACAATTCCACACTACTTTAATGTAGAAAACTGTCAAATAACATTATATATTATCATATAAAACACAAAAACAGGTTCAGGAATAGTAAGATTTATTTCACAAAGCATAACTTAGTCTAAAAACAAACAATTCTTTTTAAGAAACTTACAAAAAAAACAAAACAATTAATAACAATAAATATTAAACTACTTTTTTCAACTTTTACTTGCTTGGCTTTCGTGGCTTCATCTCGTCCTGTTAGCAGAGCTGCTGCATTCTTTGCCACTGATTTTCTGACGCTGTGTAACGATGTTAGGTTCTTCATTAGATTTGAGTTACTAGTCACTGATGCAGAAAGACTTTTTTTTTTCCCCAGGGCACAAGCTTCACTTCTTGAACATTGTCTTTCCCCTGACCGAGGCAAAAGTAGTGCTTTTACTTCGTTAGCAAAAGCTAGCTGTTAAATGAGCATACTTCACCTTGAAGTCTTGAATGCGATTGACTGTTCCTGTTATGTACAAAGACATCCCTGCCTCTGATTGACAAATGATTGATGGTCCTCTATGTCAGCCAATCATCACGTTCTTCCAGTGAAGCCCTGTTTGCGGATGTAATGTGTCTCGTCCCAGCCCTGAACACACACGCTCACAATCAAACCTCGGGCTCTCTGGTTGAGGGATGCTCGTATTAAAACCACTTTAATGTTCTCAAATATGCTGATCTAGTAACAGCATTTTATGGACAGTAGCGGTAACAGCGATTTAACTGAGAAAACAGTAACTAGTTTGATAACGTTTTACTAAAAAAGTAGCGCCGTTAGTAACGTTGTTTATTTATAGTGCTAGAGATCCGCCGAAGCAATCTGAATTTGAATTGTGTTGATTTGAATTATTGACAATTGTAATTTAATACCTGAATATTATATGCCATGAAAACATTTTGTTACTTGAATATTGAACTTCTGAAATGTAAAAACATAGATTTTTTAAAGGCATAATCATTTATAGATGTATTTTCAAACTTCATGTTTTTTACAGATTTCAGCTTGAAGTTTTCAAGAAGAAAAATTCTGGGAAGAGTAGATGATCACAGAACAATTGATAAAGCTATAGGAACATTGTATTGATTTGTTGATCATGCTAGAAGCTTGCTAATTTTGCTGGTAATGTAGTCGATTCATGGTTACACGGCTGAGCCATACACTTTGCTAGAAAAATTGTAGATTAGCCAAAATGCTTCATCGACTGTTCCGTGATCATCTACCCTTCCCTGGTGATGTCCCCTGGCCTACTTTCTGTTAAATCTGAATTTCACAACCTGAATTTTGCGGTTTGAATTTTAGAATATTGAATTTGATGTTTTGAAATTTTTCTTCTTGACAACTTCAGGTTTTTTACAGATACAGAAATACAGCTTGAAGTTTGAAAATACACCTATAAATATTTAATATTCAAGTTACAAAATTCTAATTCAAAATCGTTTTTCATTGCATATAATATTCAGGTTTATTAAATTACAATTGTCAATAATTCAAATCGACACAATTCAAATTCCGATTGTTTTGGCGGATCTCTAGCTCCATACTATAATTCCCATCTCTGGTTATGGGGTGTTTATTTGTGGATTTCAAATGTCAAAGTTGGTCACAGAAGTCTGCATAATGCGTCTTTAGCAACTTGCAGGCAGCATGAAATGATTTTGGCCGTCGCTGCTGCGTGGAAACTATGGAAGTGATCGTTTTAGATTCACCTCGAATTCTCCGTATCCAAATTTCTTGAGTCTTTCTCGAAGTATATCTCAATGCAGCACATGAGCCGAAGCACCTGATCTTATATTAAAGAGTCAGGCGTTGGGTTCAGCTCAAGCCTTTAAACCCAAAGAGAAAAATGTCCCGGTGTGCACTGGCCTTAAGTATACTTTGGGCTTTAACGTAAGTATCTTTCAAATATCTCCAAATTTACAGTCACAGTTCTACTGGGAGTCTGTTCTCATTCAGCGACTTTCAGATCAAGACAGCTAACCATAGATCTGTGCATTGTTTCTCTCTTGTTCTCCTGACTCCAGATCAGCAGAGCGGCTACGGAAAATCCCAGAGGCGAGGCGGCCATCAAAACAACTACAAACCCTATTAGTCGGTGGAAAGCTTCAGGTAAGCGCTCGGGCGCTCTCGTACATAGGTTGTTTTTCGGTCGCACAGCACCCTGAAGTGCTTTTCTGTAGTGGTAACATAGTTGGATTTGAGAGTTTTTTTAATGGTAAAGTTTAACAGGTACGGTACTGCTAAATGGGATTAAATTTGGCAGAATTTTCAAGGCAAGAAAACAGAAGAATGTTGTCTCCTAACTGACATATACCTTGTTTGTACCTGCCAGCGGGGACTTCCTTGCAGGCCAAGCGCTGACTTCCCGAATGTCTCAGGCCCGCTCAATGCGGACACGGGTGCGAGAGGTGTACGCTCTCGAATGCTCCCTTTGGTATGGTCTTCCAAAATCCTGTATTTGACTTCTAAAATCTGCCACTGCTTCGACAACAATCCAAAAATAACCCCAAATAAAGGACGTTTCTTCTACTTTTGTTTATCTCTTCTTGGCTTTGCTGTAATGTAATGAACCCATGGGATGGTATTTTTTTCAGGTAATGGTAAAATTGGCTGTGAAGGGTTTGCCTTTCTGAACTGATGTTAACCGTAATGTTTTCTTTATTTGTAGCCGTAATCTCTGGCGCTTCATCCGGAGAAGTGAATTTTTTTTATATTTGTATGATATTTCTGTGATTTTTCTGACAGCGGTGGAAATCTAATGTTTCTCTTTTTTTAACCGTTTATCCTGGTAATGTGTTCCTTTGGTGTTTAACTCACAGTTTTTATGATCGTTTTGGCTAATATTTTATTGTAAAGTCACAACTTTTTTCTCCTTGTGGGGTTCCTTAACATTTGGTGAGCTTGTCTCGGACTGAAGCATGTTAACGCTCCTCTGTTTTGTTTTGCAGGTGAACCGAGAAAGCAAGAGATCTGAAGGAAACAGAGTCTCTAGACGAACTGTGGTTGCCAATTGTTTCACCGGTTGAGTTCCAAAATGGAGCTGCTCACTGAAGTGTTCACCTTAAGCAGTTTTCACCTTTTTTATTGCGTTCTAGTATTTAGTACTCTCACATTTCTTGTTTGCGGCTCTCATCATAGAAAGACTATGTTTAGAGATGATTAGTATTATTTGTCATGAAGTCGTTTCATATTGCACTGTTTGTTACAGTCTTGTAAACCGAAAAAAAGCTTTGAACCTTTGAAAAAATTTTTAAAATAATAAAAAATCTTTGAACCTCATGTCTGGACTATGAAAGGTTCTTGCTCACATTTAAATGAAGATGTCACCAAATCCCTTTTATTGTAGTGACACACACACACACACACACACACTAACCTAAAGGAGCACCATACTTATTAGGAACACCATACTAATGTTGACCCCCTTTCACCTTCAAAACTGCCTTAAGGTGCTGAAAGCATTCTTTAGAAATGTTGGCTCATATTAATAGGATAGTGTCTTGCAGTTGATGGAGATTTGTGGGATGCACATCCAGGGCACCAAGCTCCCTTTCAACCACATGCCAAAGATGCTCTATTGGGTTGAGATCTGGTGACTGTGGGGCAATTTTAATACAGTGAACTCATTGTCATGTTCAAGAAACCAATTTGAAATGATTTGAGCTTTGTGACATGGTGCATATCCTGCTGGAAGTACCATCAGAGGATGGGTACATGGTGGTCATAAAGGGATGGACATAGTCAGAAACAATGCTCAGGTGGGCCGTGGCATTGACACAATGCCCAGTTGGCACTAATGGGTCTAAAGTGTGCCAAGAAAACATCCCCCACACCATTACACCACCACCACCACCCTGCACAGTGGTAACAAGGCATGATGGATCCATGTTCTCATTCTGTTTACGCCAATATCTGACTCCACCATTTGAATGTCTCAACAGAAATCGAGACTCATCAGACCAGGCAACATTTTTCCAGTCTTCAACTGTCCAATTTTGGTGAGCTCGTGTAAATTGTAGCCTCTTTTTCCTATTTGAAGTGGAGATGAGTGGTACCCGGTGGGGTCTTCTGCTGTTGTAGCCCATTCGTCTCAAGGTTGTGCGTGTTGTAGCTTCACAAATGCTTTTCTACATACGGATTATTTCAGTTGCTCTTCTATTAGCTTGAATCAGCCTGCCATTCTCCTCTGACCTCTAGCATCAACGAGGCATTTTCGCCCACAGGACGGCTGCATGCTTGTTGTTTTTCCCTTTTCACACCATTCTTTGTAAACCCTAGAAATGGTTGTGTGTGTGAAATTGTGAAATACTCAGATCAGCCTGTCTGGCACCAACAACCATGCCACGCTCAAAATTGCTTAAATCACCTTTCTTTCCCATTCTGACATTTAGCTTTGAGTTCAGGAGATTGTCTTGACCAGGACCACACCCCTAAATGCATTGAAGCAATTGCCATGTGATTGGTTGATTAGATAATTGCATTAATGAGAAATTGTACAGGTGTTCCTAGTAATCCTTTAGGTGAGTGTATTTATATGTAATTCTCATTTCTTTTTTAATTTGTTTTTGAGGAAACCGCTGAGCATACTTTTGTCCATATAAAGCCATTTCCACTTTTTTTCTATTGTGTAAGCCTACACAACAAGAGAAGTTATCATTAAAATTATAAAGTACAAAATGCATGTTCTTGCATGTCTAATGCTACGTTCACACCGGGCGCGGAACTTGCGTGGTTGGTATTTGATTTATGTGTTAAGTCAATGGCCAGCAGTGACAAAGGAGTTCTGCGTCAGAGGAAGAAGAAAAGAAGGTGGAGATAAAAAGGGGAAAGGATTTAAGGTCAAATGTTTCCCTTTACTGTAAAATAAATTTCCCCCTTGAGAAACAATAAAACACAGTGAAACCATTGTGATTTTCAAAGAAGTACAACATTGTAATTGGTTATTAGAGATGGAAATGCCAAAGTCAGTCTGTGATATGCCAACAGAGTTTAGATGTACAGTAATTTTTAAAACTTTAGAAACAATGGTCTGGACGTTTTGACTTGGACAAATAAAAAACTCAGGTCATATGAGCTGGTGTGGCATCTCTCATTTGGAATAGTGAACTCAGTGCACTACTTTAAACTGAATACGTTGCACAAAAATTAATATTTTCCATAGTGTTCTCACTCTTGATCTGAGAAAACAATTATCAATGCCTGTTTCATTCTCTTATGCTCTCTTATTAGTTTATATATACAACAATGCTCTCATTCACCTTCTCGCTCGAAACAAACCACGCTAACAACCACAATTCCAGCCAATCAGAGGGAAGTCTCCTATATACTAATTTGTAGGCCTGTAAACCAACGACAACCTTCCGATCCTTCACAGACAACAGCTTGTAGTTAAGAATAAACTAACATTATTAACTTTTAATAATGATTTCTCTAGAGTTTCAGCATTTGAGTGGAATTACTGACAAAAGATTTGGTTCTGTAATACATTGATATGCAGCTCTTTTTCTGTTTATTTACAGTACACACATGCATGTAAATCAGAACGTCCTCTTGAGGGTGTATCTATATAGGTCACATATTTTGGAGGAAACACTTTTGAAACTTATCTTGAAAGCTATAAAGTGAAACTCAGCCTTGAATTTGTACTTGGCTTTGGTTTGCAGTCACAGATTATGTCAAAGCACATGTTAGACACAATTAAGAAGTAATTCAGGATTCACAAAAAACACACAATGATTTACAGCTGCAACCATAATGAAATCACATAAAGGGGGCATCGCATATTCATTTTTCACAAAATTGAAAGTACTGAAGTAAATGATCTTTATGGCCCTTTAAATGATCCTGCACAACCGCTGGCCATGCCCCTCCCCCTCTCATCGTGATTTTTAAAATGTTCAGAAAGCGCTGTTCTGAGAATTATATCAACATTATAAGAACATTTATTAAAAAAATCAAAAATTTTCCAAAATGCTGTTTTGAGAAAATTATATCAACATTCATCATTCACAAAAATTGTTCTGAAAGAGCTAAGAAAATTTTCTTTAGTTTAGGTTTTCATTCAGCGCCAACAGAATGTTATTTTATTTATTTTTTAATTTTTTATTTTGGACTTGGAACAAGACAACATTTAAAAAAAAATGTCATGAGAATGTTTCCTGTTAGCTGGCACAGACAATCAATCACCTGAAATGTGTTTTTGTGATTTTCAATAAAAATCAAACATATTTACAGAAATCACTTTTTGGTCTGAAATTTTTTTAAGCACAGTGTTTGGTCTCTAACTAATGACACTTTTCCACCAAGCTTTTTTGTATTAGTACGATTGCTTTTGGGGTCTTTTGCACTACGTTCTGCCCCTGTAAGAGGTACTGTTTTGCATTATAGCTGAAATGAGGTTCCATGAAGAGTCGAGCTGGAGTGGTATTTGTTTCTGAAAGGGATGTGACATCATTTTGATTGCTGATTGGCTGAGATCACCGATTCGCCAGAAAGAACGTATTGAACTTGACTTGTCTTTTAAACAAAGCCTTTCATTTGAGTGTTTTACATACAGCATAAAGAATACTACTCTTGCACAGTGTTAAGTTCTATGTGATCAGCTTGTTGCGGCTCTATTTCAGACTCGCTTGTGTAAAATCTGTAGTAATAGTGGCATAAGACGACAAACTCAACCAGAAGAAAAGTTCTCATCAGGTAGAAGAGTAAAAGGGTCAGCACTAATAGTATCTGACATACAGTGCAAATCTTGCACTCAGCTAGAAGCTCGAATCCAACCCTGTTGTTTGCAGATCTTTATTCTTCCTGTTTCCACTCTTGAACTGTCCTATCTAATAAAGACAACGAAAGCCCAAAAAAATCTTTTAAAAAAGAAGAGTAAAATAAAACCGTTATTTTGATGGCAATAAAAAGAGAAAAACAATTGATTTTGCTCACCAGAGCTGTGCAGGTTAAGGTGCTCAGATTTGGAAAAACTGGGAGCATAAATTAATTTTTCATTCCAAACATTACCCCTATTTAGTCAAAAACAAATGTGTTGATGACTCTACATCTTTTCTTGCTGTTAAGGAATGCAAAAGCTAAAAAAAAATTTAATGGCATTTTCTTCTCTCTTTGGTTTTTGGTTTCTTCCGGGGTCTTGCTTTCAAACACCTTAAAATCTTGAATGTTTGGTGTCCTGTCCGAGGTGCAGGTCATTTTTTTCACCCACCACTCTAATATTAACTACTAAGTTCATTAGATCCTCGTTTGAACATTGGGAGGCCCAATCACAGTTCAATTTAACCTTAAAAGTGCTGTATCATGTAAACTTGACTTTTCAGACATTTCCTACATGTTTTAGTATTTTCCCTTCATCAAAAACATGCCTCTGTCATATTAAGAATGGTTCATACATGTCTGTGTAATCCAATTTTCTTTTGCACTAACCAGTCAGAAGTAAATGTTAATGCAGCTAATCGCAATTGGAGTCGAAGAAGAAAAGGGCTGACTGACCCGGATGTGAACTGTAGCAGAACCGCATGGATAAACAATGATCAGACATGTGTGTTTTTGCATGTCTTCGGTTTTTGGCACTCCAAAAGATGAATGTATTTGTCATAAATGGGTGGATTTTATGTGTTCCAACAAGAAAAACCCTGAAGGGAGTGTGGTGAAGGCATAGCAGTGGGAGAAACAGAGCCCCCACGACTCGTTTGTGGAGCACAACCATTTGAGGGGGATTAAAGTCATTGTTTACCTGTCTGCCTTTTGAAGGTTATTAAGGGAGCAGTGATAGTCTGGAGGGGTCAGATATTATTTACTAATGATTTAAAACAAGCATGTTATGGCACCTTTAGCTGGCACAACAATCGATTGTGAAGTAATGTATCACCTTTAACTGCAAACTCACTCAACCCCTAAACAGAACACGCTTAGACAAAACCTTACAGACATTCATGGTAACAAAAATAGCAACTTATGTTGACAGAAATGTCTTCATTTGCAAAAATGCTAGCATATGAAATGGAAGTGTTTGCAGATCATCCAGAGGGAATGACTTGCGTCGCTAAAAGAATGATTAAAACGATGATGGCGACTACGATCACGCCGATGATGATCATCATCTTGGTGTTTCTCCACCACATCTTTCGGGCCACACGTGTGGATGTTCTTTGGAATGAATCCGCCTAGAACACACAATGACATGTCATCAATTATCATGAACAACACTGAAACACTGATCTGATACACTTACCTCATGTATCAACTTTATAGCATTACAAGCCCAAAGTGACCCAAATCAGATATTTTTTGCCCATAAGTTCCCTCTTGTGTCTGATATTTTTAAGACAGTCTAAACAGCTCAGTTCAGATTTTTGTTTTCAAATCTGACTCAGGTTGCTTTCATATGAGCTCCTAAACCTGATACTTATACTTATGACCATTTTTTGCCATGTGTCTGAACAGCCAAGTTGCGTTTATCAGACTTTTACGTCATCGAGCCCAACTTTCTCACAGAAACAAGTGGATGAAGAAGAGCCCAAAAGATATATTAGATGGTTAATGAGGTCGTGGTTGTAATCCAAGCCCTTCTGTCTGGGAGAATAGTGTAATGAGTGTTCTCTTCAATCTCAATCTTTCCCTTAATATTGTTTAATAAAAATAATGTTTGCCCTGATCAGAAATTTACGCTCACAAACCCTCAAGTATATCCGCAAGCCGTCACGTCAGTGTTCATATCTGTTAGCGGTACAATTTGGCGAATGTAGTTTCCTCTTCTGCACCTGTGCATCATATTGGAGCTGCATTTGGTTCACACCGAAGACGCATGCTACAGGTGCATGTTATATGTGATGTGAAAAAATCTGATTTCACATAGCTTTTGAGGCTCCTGGTGTCACGGCCAGGTCTTGAATCCAGGTCTCTGGGTTGGAGACTGAAGTGTGAACCACTGAACCACAGGAGCAGTTGTGTTGGACCCAAAGGAAATACACTCCAAGAGGCAATCCAGGATACAAGGATATATTAGAAAAAATAAAACTTCTTCAAGACTCTCCTCAATAATAAAAAAAAGATAATATAGCAAAAAACACAACTTAGATTCTTCTCGGTATGAGGAATAAAAATACTCAGTCTAACAAATATATAAAGAAAACTCCACGAGGGGAGAAAACAAATAGACAATCAAGCAACAGGAGAAAATAAAACAGTCTTACTGGACGTAGCTCAAAACCACGAGGGAATGCACGGCAAGTTCACTGAAGCTGACTCAAAAACCAAGTGCAGAGAAAAAGTGACAACTTAAATATACGGGCTGGAACGAGTCACAGGTGATAGAAATAAGGTAAACAAGAGCACATGAGGAAGACCAAAGGCAAAAGGGGAACTACGGGGACCTCTAGGGGAATGGAGACAAAGTGTAGGATGGTCATTTTACGACCCGGTTAAAACCAGTCCCTCCCACTATGCTTTCATTTCAGCAAAGTTAGCCGCAGCTTCAAAGATTCACTTTTCACAGTTTAATAACTCAAGATATAAGCTATAATAATAAACATATCAGACCCCTATGTAACCTGTGTAATTTAGGTAATAAGGTAAGCCTACAGACAAACCGCTTTAGTCTAAATATTCATTATTAGACTAAAACATTAGTCAATGCACAAGCAGCAGAGAGAAGACAGCCAATGAAGCTTCTTATCTTATCTTACATTCATAAAACCACCAAAAGATTCACTTAATGACACCAGAGTCACTCACATCCTTCCAAAATCATCAAATATAAGTCAGAAACACTGATCACCTTCTGGTTCTGCTACAAAGCTCATTTTAACAGAATTACTAAAAAAAATTATGTGTGTCCTCTGTTCTGCTAATACATTTCAATGAACATGGATGAAGGAATATTTCGACAAAAATGTTTTTTTTAGCCTACACTAAACAGATTACAAAGAGGTCTCATGTATATTATTAGCGAGGAAAAGGATTTCTCTTGACTGGAGTCTCAAGTGAAGATGAATGCCAATCTCTTAAAAGAAAGTATGTTATTGAAGTCCTTTGGGTCAAATATGAATTTACTGGTACCAATTGTTCCATCAATTCTTAAATTTGTCTCGCAAAGTCTACAGCTGTCGTTAGCATGTTTGCAGTTTTATTAACTTCTCATCCAGCAGCCAGAAAGCTTCCATTTGCCAAATGAGTAAAGGCAGATCCAATCGTGTTAAACTTTAGCAGAAACCCCACCTCCAGAAAGAAAAGAATATTAAATGGCTCGACCCCAGACCCTCTGTAAGAAATTAAATGTAGATGCTTTTAAACCAGGCTAGGTTAAAAGTATAGTGAACACAAAAATAAAAATACTGGCAAACACAGCTTCAAACACCAAATGCTGCTTTAAACAGGTGGGTCTTTAAACCTGCTTTAAAAGCTCCCAGTTCAGTTTCTGATAAGGAGAGGCAAAGAGTTCCAGAGCTGGGGCACAAATTAACAAAATGCGCGACCCCCCCATCGCTTTGTGTTGACCTTTGATACACTGAGACGCAGTTGGCTTGCTGCCCGCAGTGATGGGGCTGGAGTCTGAACATTAATGAACTCCCTTATATATGAAGGAAATATGCCATCAACTGCATTTAAAACAAATAAAATACCAGGGCCTTGTTTTGAATCCGAAATTCAAACGGAAGCCAGTGTAAGTGCAATAACATTACTGTTATGTGGGTCTTAGAGTGGGTTAAAAACCGGGCTTCTGCATTCTAACCTGCCTACAATCTGGCCAGGAGCGACTTATTGATGCCAAAACCCAAGGCGTTACAGTCATGGGCATGAATAAGCTGCTCCAGGACACATCTATCCAGGAATGAAATAACTTTTCTGAGAAGATGCAGCTGGAAAAATGATGCCCTCCCTACACTATTGACTTGGTCCGTAAACCTAAGCTCACGATCGAAGCCATCTCACTGAACAGCATACAACCGCTCGCTAACATTAAAATAAAATCACTTTAAAAAAGCCACCACCTAGAGAACCAACACTCTCATGATGACCCAGAAGGATCCTATGGTTCACTGTGTCAAATGCTGCTGTAAGATCCAATAATACAAGTGCAGCTGATCTGCGGCTATCAATAGCCATCAGGATGTCATTCATCCAAGGCTTGGTTTTATTCTCTAAAATTAAGTGCATGAAGAAGATTTTGTATTTCTGGAGGATTTCTCTTCATATGTTGTGTTTAAAACTACGAAAACTGGTTCTTACCGTGGCCTGTAGATCATCAGTTTTTCCGATCAGATCATCGAGTCTTTCTCCTCTCTCCAGAACCTTGTTGATGTTGTCTTTAAGGATCACTTTCACATCATTGACTTGATCCTGAACCTGGTTGAGTTTGGTGGGCGCTGAAGGTTCGGCGTTGTTGTAATCAGCCTTCATTGTGAGAAAAAAGAAAATAATTTTTGGTTATTATGGGGATTTGAATAATGTTTAGAGTAAATAAACATTATGTGCTAGGTTATTGCAATATATATGCCTTTAACAACTAATCACAGTATTATCATTACATTGAATCAAAGATGGGGTACATGAACACCCTGGGTAGGCACAGGCCACTCTCAAACTTAAAATACCTTCAGTTCACCTGAAGCACCTCAACTCAGCATGGCCTATCAACTAATAATTGGATAAATAGGTAGGTAAGTAGGTATGTAAATGAATAGATGGGTTGCTGGATGTTCTAGTAGGTATTCGGATAGATAACAAGACAGTCGGATAAACAGATGGATAATTATTGAACAGATAGTTAGATGGGCAGGTGTTTGGAAAAGTTGATGAAAGATCAAAAGGAAGGGTGAATGGTAGGTAGGTAGGTAAATTGACATAAAGCAAGTATATAAGTGGATAGGTAATTGTCTAGGTAAGTCTGTGGTGAGATAGATGAAAACTCAGAATTGTGGGTGGATGGATGCATGGAAAAATGGATTGGTAGGTAGATAAATCTGGCCAAATGGATGCTAGATATCCCAGTAGTGAGATGGACTAGCAAACAGTTGGATAGATGAATGCACAAGGAGTAGGTGAAAATATTGGTTGAATAGCCATTGAGATAGATGGATTTATGAATTGAAAAATGGAAACTACATATATATATATATATATATATATATATATATATATATATATATATATATATATATATATATATATACTGTGAGATAGATTGATAAACAACCAGATTGAGTAACACACTGCTGTTAAACATGTAATATAGCATAATTAAGGCTATAATGTAATTATTAATTAAATTATATAGCAAGTTTTACAGGATATTTTTATTGACTCTTCAGTGTCCTCTTGAACCCATTTCCCTCCCACATTCACCCTCATTTCCTGCCACTTTCTGCTGAGTCCAAAGATCTTCATGCATAGTATCCTCACGTTCACAAACATTGAAACTATATTTCATTACTTCACATATGGAAATATTCACACAGCATTTTAGCAGCCACATCCTGATATCCTGTCAGGCGTCAGTCTGGTCACAGCCTTGAGCAAACAATCATTTAAATAAACATTTAACAGCCAAAGCTCTCTCTCTCTCTCTCTCTCTCTCTCTCTCTTTCTCTCCTTGTCTCTCTCTCTCTCTTTCTCTCTCTCTCTCACCGTCTCTCTCTCTCTCTCTCTCTCTCTCTTTCGCTCTCTACTTACCATCGTGCTTGGAACTTCAGCTAAACCTCCTCAAAATTCTCACTGCCAATTTTGCACAAGTTTGGGCTCAGCTTGTAAGCATTGCTTGTTTTCCAGAGCTCCGTTTTCTTGTTCCTGACAGCTAGAACACCAGAAGAGAAGAAAGGACGAAACAACAGAGAGCTGATTTGCAAACAGAGCTTCCCCTTTGGAGGGTTGACACATTAACCAGCGAAGGGAAAGGAAAGTCTTGTGACTGGCTCTTCAACAGTCTATCACTCACTCTCTCACTCTCTCATCCAGCCTACATACACCAAAGTGTGCCCGGGGGCTTTTATCACATTTGTGTTTGTTATGATGACCATATAAAGAGTTTGAATTTTTACAGGAAAAGCTCTACCTAAATTGAAGGAAAAGGAAATTTAAATTGATGTCCATAGCACATCTTGTTTCAGATGCAAATTCCACAATCTGAAAATTATGTGTGGTCTAAATAAACATGTAAAATGTGTAAAACTGTGTGAGGAGTATTAAAAAGGGGTCTGGCACTTGCTATAGAGAAAAATAGTCGTTAGTGATCATCAAGTCAGTTTGTTGGGTGTTTGATGGATTGATTTTGGTCTTTTCTGGTTTTGGTCTTTTCTTTTTATATTCCACAAAACTGTCATGTGCAAAAAGTGGTATTTTCACCAGGGAAAGCCCTCAAGAGGTACTTCTCTGCACAGAATTTTAAACTCAATAGCTTTTGAAATTAATTACTTAAAACAATGAATGTTTTTGTGTTCATCCATGATCCCTTTGTGGCCCAGCCTTTGGGTTTTTCATTATTTTTCCACAACAACTGCAAGACCATGTGCAAAACTTGCTATTTTATCTACCAAACAGCCTCAGACTGCTCGTGTAACTTTGTTTAAACTTTAACATACTTCATACATTAAAAATGCTCTCTAGATCCTGTACCAACAAAATTATTGAAATAATTGCTACAAATAACGCAAGAACCGTTTCTAAATATTATAAGCCCATCTCTATCGCTAGGTTACGTTCCTAAACAGCTCAAAAATGCAGTAATTAAACCACTAATCAAGAAAACGCACCTGGATCCTACTGAGTTATCCAACTATAGGCCAATCTCTAACCTTCCGTTTTTGTCAAAAATATTAGAGAAAGTTGTTATAGCACAGCTCAGCTCCTTCTTACATATAAGAGCAACTATTATGAAGATCTTCAATCTAGATTCAGAGCGCATCACAGGACAGAGACTGCGCTGGTTAAAATTTCAAACGATCTATTACTTGACTGGGATCAAGGGAATATCTCTCTTCTAGTTCTGTTAGATCTCAGTGCAGCCTTCCATACGATAGATCACAGGATTCTCCTTAAGAGACTAGAGAACGATGCAGGCATCCAGGGCCAGGCTCTTACCTCTCTGAACAGAGTCAGTTTGTTCATGTAAATGGAGACTCATAAGACACAATAGCAATAGAGTATGGAGTTCCTCAAGGATCCGTTTTGGGACCCATCCTATTCTCAATATACATGCTGCCCCTTGGCAAAAATATTAGAAGACATGGGGTTAGTTTCCATTGCTATGCAGACGACACCCAAGGCAAGGCAAGGCAAGTTTATTTGTATAGCACATTTCGTACACAGGGTAATTCAAAGTGCTTTACATTGGAAATAAAGAGTAAAAAGAAAGTACATTTATTAAAATCAAGCATAAAAAAAGTCATATAAAATCAAACTGATTAAAAACACTGAAATTTAAAACATCGATTAAAACAAAGATTAAGATTTGAAGTACAGAGGTAAAATAGTTGTTCGGACGTTGTTGCTCAGTCGACAAAAGCGCAACTAAACAAGTGAGTCTTTAGCCTGGATTTAAACATGACTAAAGTGTTGGCACCTTTGATCTCCTCTGGAAGCTGGTTCATCTGTGGGCCGCATGGTAACTAAAGGAGTATTTTCCCTGTTTGGAATTTACCCGGGGGAGATTTAATTTATTAGATCTGTGGGATCTCAGCTCTCTGTTTGGTGTGTATTCACTGATCATGTCTGTTAGGTATTTAGGTGCTAAGTTATGTTTGGACTTATATACGAGCAGCAGAACTTTAAAATCTATTATGAAGTAGACCGGCAGCCAGTGTAGAGACTTAAGAACTGGAATAATGTGTTCTGACTTTCTAGTTCTGGTTAGAATTTGAGCATTCTGCATTCTGAACGAGTTGGAGCTGTTTAATGGTGTTTTTGGGAAGACCGGTGAGAAGAGCGTTACAGGAGTCCAGCCTGTAGAGATGAAAGCATGAATCAGTTTCTCTAAATCTCGTCTGGAAACAAAGCATCTGATTCTTGTGATGTTTCTAAGATGGTAATAAGCTAATTTTGTCATTGATTTTATGTGGCTATTTAGACTACGATCAGAGTCCAGAATCACTCCAAGATTCCTGACCTGATTTGTAGTTGTTAGGCCCTTGGCATTGAGATATGAGTTAACCTTAATAACCTCGCTTTTGCTTCCGAATGCAATGACTTCAGTTTTGTCCTTGTTTAATTGAAGAAAATTGTTTTCCATCCAGTTTTTAATCTCATCAAGACATTGGCAGAGAGAGTTTATGGGGTTGTAGTCATTTGGGGAGATAGCTAGATAAATTTGTGTATCATCAGCATAACTATGGTATGAAATCTGGTTCCTTCTCATAATTTGGCCCAGTGGAAGCATGTACAGATTAAATAGAAAAGGAGCAAGGATTGAACCTTGAGGGACTCCACACGACACAGCAGTCCACTTCGACATGTAATCACCTATGTTTACATAGAAACCTCTTCCTTCTGAACCATTTTATCACAGTTCCTGAAAGACCAACATAGTTTTCTAGTCTATCGAGAAGGATTTTTGTGATCAACTGTGTCGAAGGCAGCGCTCAGATCGAGTAGAACCAGGACAGTCAGTTTTCCTGAATCGGTGTTTAACCGGATGTCATTGACTATCTTCAGTAGAGCTGTCTCTGTGCTGTGATGAGCTCTGAAACCAGACTGATAACAA
The DNA here is from genome assembly GCA_900490495.1 of Danionella dracula. Classification (NCBI taxonomy): domain Eukaryota; kingdom Metazoa; phylum Chordata; class Actinopteri; order Cypriniformes; family Danionidae; genus Danionella; species Danionella dracula. The sequence continues at coordinate 19,878,746 of UELW01000334.1, forward strand.
TCCATGTATTCATTTTGGGTCAGGAATTCAATCAGTTGCTTTGCCACAATCTTTTCTATAATTTTACTAATACAAGGGAGATTTGAGATGGGCCTGTAGTTGCTCAGTACAGTATTATCTAAGTTTGTCTTTTTCTGTAGTGGCTTTACCACTGCGGTTTTAAGAGATTTGGGGAAAAAGCCGGAGCACAAGGAGGTGTTTATAATTTCTAAGAGGTCCTTTTCTAGACTCTTAAGAACCATTTTAAAAAAGACTGTTGGTAGAGTATCAAGACTGCATGTTGATGTTCTAAGGCTCTCAACCGTCTCTATTAAAGTTTTGCTATCGATTAGATTAAAGGTGCACATTGAGTCGAGGCTGAGGATGTCTATCCCCAGCCCTGCAGGGGGAGGCACTAATGCCTTTTCTGATGTTACTGATTTTATTGATGAAAATGAAACAAACTCATTGCATTTATCTTCAGACAGAAGTTCATTTGGAGTCTGGTTTGGTGGGTTGGTTATCCTCTCTACTGTTGCAAATAGAGTTCGTGTATTGTTGAGGTTGTTAATAATTAAGTTTGAGAAATACTTTTGCCTAGCTGTGATTAATTCTGAATTAAAAGCATGAAGACTCTCTTTATAAAGGTCGTAGTGGATGACAAGTTTGGATTTTCTCCACCTTCTTTCAGCCTTCCTGCAAAGTCTTTTCATACTTTGAACTTTTGTTGAATTCCTCCAGGGTGTTTTTTGTCTCCCAGGTTCTTGACAGTTATAGGTGCGATGTCATCAATAACGGATTTGATTTTTAAAGTAAATTCATCAAGAAGGAAGTCGGCTGTGCCAGCTGTGATGCTTGGTGTTTGAGATATGGCATGCATAAACATCTCGCTGGTGTCATCATTTATGTGTCTTTTTCTAACAGAAATTGATTTTGCAATTTTGACGTGGGAGATTGCAGCATCAACAAAAACACAGAAGTGATCAGACAGAGCAACGTCTTGTATAACGGTGGATAAATCATTTAAGCCCTAACTAATTACTAAGTCCAGTGTGTGATCGTGACAATGTGTGACACCCTGAACGTGTTTAGTCACGTCGAAGGTGTTTAAAATATTGTTGAGTTCTTTGGCAGTTCTTATCGGGCTTCTATAATCCCCAATAATTAGAGTCTTCGGCTCCACTGACACATGAGTTGGATGTTGCTTGTTTCTTGACCCCCTGTTTTCTAAAATGTGTGTGTGCTCTGATTGTTGACTGACAGGCTGAGATTGATCAGTATCCACAGTCATTAAAGTTTCAAATCTGTTTCGTAGCTGTATTTCCTGATGAATTGGTGTAGATGAGCCCAGTCCAAACAGAGAGCCTTTACGACTATTTCTCTGAAATTGCCAGTTTTCAGCCAGATCAGGGGCCTGATGTATAAACGTTGCGTACGCACAAAATGGGCATAGAAATATGCGTACGCATTTTTTCACGCACATATCAGGATTTATAAAAAATAAACTTGGCGTAAATAAGTGCGCACCGTACGGATGCTCTTGACCGTGCGTACGCACTCTTTTAGAAGAGTATGTGTTTTGGCGACACCAACTGTCCTAAATAGCAATAGCTATTTAAAATGAAAAACTTCTAAATTATCCTATTACATCACCCAATAAATCAAATTGTATCAACCTGAATTATCATTATTAGCATTCTTAACCAGGTGCAAATGCTTCGAATTTACTCATTTGTTTTACTGAATGGGCTATAAAAAGGTATGTGCGTATATAACTTACCATCATAATGGATGCTCTAGCGCTGTTAGAAGACCTTGCTAATGACGCTCTACGCAGGGAGCGTGTTTTCAGAGACCATGAAGATTTACTTGCTCATGATGATGATTGGCTCATGAGCCGATTTCGATTTCCAAGAGCCATCCTCTTGGAATTGTGTTCTGAATTACGGACAGTATTGGAAAAACCATGCGTAGTGTGTTCCTGTGCAAGTATTGACCACATTAGGCCACTTGGTCACTGGTACTTTCCAGCGAGAGTTGGCAGACCGATCGGGTATGTCGCAGTCATCCCTGAGCCGTGTCATGCCATATGTATGGGACGCCATAGTGGGGATGGCACCCCGATACATTCGTTTTCCTTACACGCAAGCTGAACAGGCCAACATCAAAATGCAATTTGCAGCAATCGCCGGTTTTCCCAATGTACTCGGTGCTGTTGACTGCACTCATGTTGCAATAAAGGCACCATCTGAGAATGAATTCGCTTTTGTTAACCGAATTATTGGTGGTAATAATATGCAGGGAGATCATACATATTCAAAATAGGTGGTCTTAACCTCCAAATATGGTTATTTCGGGAGGAGATTGGGGTAAGCAATACGCACGTGCACCTGCGCACAATATTCAGATCATTTTGATTTATAAAGCAAACCTTGCGCAGGTTCTGGCGTACGTACGGTTTTATGAATCTGAAAACTTTTGTGTGTACGCAATTTCTGCCTTATGTGCGTACGCACACTTTAAGGATTACATCTACGCAAAGTTTTATACATGAGGCCCCAGGACTTTCTCCCCGCTGATCTGGGTTCAGAATAACATGCTGAGAAATTGTAATGAGCTTACCAGCTTGTTGTTGGTTCTTGTTCATGTCTAGTTCTTTAGAATCCAAGGTGTATTGAAGACGTTTAATGGTTTGGCAGTCCAGCAATTACATTTATCTACAGCCTGAGCATATCCTCTTTGACTTTGGGTTAGTTTATAGTTAGCTTTGGAGTTCTGAAGCGTTCTGGGTTACTTTATTGCTAAAATAAAGCAACAACTCCCTTGTTTTGCAATTCATAGCCCCAATAAATGGTTCATCTTTGATAGAGAGATGATTAATATTTTGTGTTTTACAAGTACAAAAGCCACTGATGAGTCATTGGTGACACATATTTGCTAGAGGCAGTGCTCTCGGTTTCGATTCCTTAATAATTGAGACCGAACACTTTGGTTGTCAGATTTAGGTAACCCATACCCTTCTTTCAAGTATCAATTGATATTCTTCTGTTACTTTGAATTTTGCAAACAAGTATAAAGAAAATGCCAAATTTTCGTATTATCTGCTGTATTCAAAAGAACTTTAATTCACACATTTTAAACAAATCCTGCAAAGATAAACCATCTAATGCATACAAACTATCCTTTTAAGCCTATGTCTTAGGTGTTTTGTATGCTAGTACCTGTGCTTAAAGCTGTACTGTTTACTGTACAGCTTTGACTGTACAATTTAATTTCTCTGGGGACTTTAACCTTAGCATATGACTGTTAAATATTAAACAATTTTATAGCACTGCTCACTTTCATTTTTGTCAGCTCGAAAAACAACTGTGTTTTTCTTAGGGGTCACTCTGGACAGTGCTGTACCAAAAGAAATTGTAGGTGCATAGTTTGAAGCTGATTTATTATATAAATTCCAATTGTCTGAGAAACACAGTGTGTGAGACAAGTAGTACAGTATGTCTAAATTCTTGTGAAAATTAGCAAGATACCATAGCATTTATAGTGAGATCCTGAAGTGCACATACCTTCCACATATCTCAATCCTATGACCCACGTGAGAAATCCTGAATGGTTGAAATCAAATGCAGCTGATACACGTTGGTCATGTGATACTAATCTAGTATGAACTGGTCGACAACCTGCACAAACCGGCTATTTAGAATGTAGAATTCTCTAAATAATGCTATAGAGTAGGTCCTTTATAACTGTTGTGATGTGTATTTTGATTGATTACAAATAAAGTGCCTTACATAGCTATTGATTTCTGACTTTAAATAATTATTATTATAAAAGATCCAAAAATATTGATATTTGTTAGACCAACCTAAATGTTCCCCAATAGAGGATGCATTTTAGTTTATTATTATTATTATCAGGTAGTAGTTAAAAAAAAACATAATTTTGCACTTTAATTCTAATCTATGTAAATGGAAAATATGTATGACCAGAATCAATGTTTTCATTTATGAAGCTATAAATTGTAAACATTATGGATTGTGTGGACCCACAAAATACAACGTTTTTGGTCTACTAATAATGTAATGGTTACTTTCTTTTTTTTTTTTTTTTTTTTTTTTTTTTTTAACCTGTCCTGTCCTACTTCAAAGCAGCCCCATGAGAAGGGAGGTGCTTCGTATGAGTTGGTCAGTTTTGCTCTTTCCAGAGAATTGAAGATATTATATATTGATTATTCCTCTGGATAGAAGCTTTTAATTTATTTCATTCGCATTCATCACAATAATTACATTAATCAATCATATAAACATACATCAGGACAGGACGGTGTTAATAATAAAAAAAAGGGGAAAGAGGAGAGAAGTAATTGAGGGGAAAACAGAGGTAGAGAAGTTTTGGAGGGGGAAAGAGAAGGTGAGAGGTAATTGTGGGGGAAGGAGTCAAGATTAAGTTGAAAATGAGAATAAGTAAAATAAATAATATTAGATACCTACCTTATTACATCCAAGTAGTTCGCATCTTTCTACAGATATGCATACAAATATAAATATACATACATACATACATACATGCAGATAAACACGCAGAATAATAATAATAATAATAATAAATAGAATTAGTAATCATATATATAATATAATGGTTACTTTCTTAACCCATGCTCACCAAATAGGGAACGGAGACTTATGTCGGTGACGACTATGGGAAGCTCTGCTTGGAGCGCTCTAATCTCTCCACACTATTTCAAAATGCCAATCAGCGAACAAGCTGATGGTCACGTGATCATGTCGTCACGCATAAAGCGAACGCAAGCTTGACAGTCTTCCTGTTGTGAAGCTGGAGCCGTACTCTCCCCCTCGGCAACCAGACTTACTCACGACCTTATGGTTGCGACTGGGGGACACAGCTGGGAAACAGTCTCCGTTCCCTAATCTGGGAACGGGGGTTACAACAGTAAACATTATGTTCCCCATCAGTCGGTCACTAAGACTTATGTCGGTGACGACTATGGGAACAACCTGCAAAACACCATAACCTAGGTCCTTCCGCATCAGCTGATGGCCAGGCAAGCCGGGCACATCAGTAGTCTGTCACCGAGCTGGCCCTCCTCTGCTCTGGCCTGAAGTATAGAGTTAATTTTTAATGGGCAATTCGGCAAAAATTATTTTATACCGACTCATACCAGAGGAGGGAGCATCAATCTAAGAGCTGAAGGGAGACGGGTGGAGGCCGTACTCGCCACCTCGAAGGCTGGACTTAGAACTTCCGGCAATTTAATAGGTTTCATTGAGGGACCTACGGAAAAATGTGCCTTGAACCACTTGGGAAGGTCTTTTAGAGGGAAGATAACATAGATGAAACTAGCTAGAGCAATAGTTTTTGAACGTTAGCCTGTTCGGCCCTCCCGTGCTCGTGGTCATTCAAAGATTCAGCCAGTAGTCCCTCATAGAGGGCACACACATCTGTCAAAAATCTGAAGGTTATCTCCAGGGGCAAAAATAGTGCATGTATCACTAAGAATGGCGCAACCCAAGCTGGATACCCCTTCATCTGTTCTCAGAAAATGCTACCACCACCTAGTACAGCTGAAGAGACGGATTCAACGATCAGGTTATAGTACCTGGCATAGGTGTTGGGTGTTGATCAACCCGCAGCATTGCAGATCTCTGCCAGCGGAGTACCTCTTGCCAGCGCCAAAAAGGTTGCAACACCCCTGATAGAGTAGGCTCTCAACTGCAGGGGGCAAGGAACATCGGATGCTGTTTATGCGGTAGAAATGGCCTCCACTAGCAAACTAGGTAGGCCAACCTCTGTTTGGAGACAGCCTTTCCTATTGTCTGCTGTCCTCCAAAGTATACAAAGAGCTGATCATAGGTTTTCTCCGGCATCGAGCAGGCAGTGGCGGCGCTGACTTAGAAAGGGAGCTGCCACATCTCTTCCTATGCAGCGTCATGAATTCTCCCAGACCCACCGCCTGATTCCTGATTGTAGAGACCTGCGACATAAGGTCATCTACAGCAACGTCGAAGAGGCCATCTGGGACCACAACTGCGTTGAAGAAACCCTTCCGTTTTTGTGGGAGCATCTCAGGCTGGATCAACCAAACATGAAGGCTGTGGATTAACAACGTATACATCGTGTGGCCAACCGAGCTAGCTGCAACTTTCGTTGCCTTGAGTGCGAAGTCGGTAGCCGCCCTCAGATCCTCTGTAAGACCTGGGCCAAAGCTCCCCTCTTGCATATCTTTCAGGGCCTAACTTGGAACACCTAAAAGGCTGCCATGGCATGCAAGGCAGTGACAGCTTGACCCGCAGCAGCCTAAGCTCTCGAAGTCAGGTCCAATGACCAGTTTAGCTGGCGGGATGGAGGCCTCGGCTGTTTATGCCAGGTGGCAGGGTTACGCGGGCATAATTGCAGCGCCAACGCCTGCTCTACCTGGGGAAGCGCTTCGTACCCCCTAGCTACCACACCGTCAAGGGGATCGAGAGAGGGGAGACTGACCAACCATGCTTTAGAGGTGCCTTCCAAATTTGGGTTAGTTCCCGATGCACTCAGGAAGAACGGGATAGGAGTCGGCTGCAGGGTATCATCCCGGTGAGACCCCACAAACTACACGTCCAGCCTGGAGATCTCAGGTGCAAACCTGCAGCCCAATTTCTCTGGCAGCCTGGATAAGCAACTCAGCCATCTCCTCTGCAGCACAAACAAACAAACAAAAACAGAAAGGGTGAAAAGTTCAATTTCTTGGGATAAAGTAGTCATGTTGTTCTTCAATATACTGTTATATCATCATGGTTTTAAAACGTTATATAACTTTATGTTACATGTAAACATTCATTTGTAGAAAAATAAGCATTTAATTTACAACCATAAACATGTTAGCATGACATGAAACATTAAAACATATTGGAATCAACACATCAAAAAATATACTATCGTTATGAAATGCATATCTCGCATGACATGCAATATTACAAACAGAATGTGCTTATTTACATTGTTTTACATTTTCTGCCAACAATCTAGCCTGGCTTTGGCAGCAGCCACAAAATTACTACCACACAAAAATATATGTAAAATATAAAATACGCTTCGTATTTCCCAAATTTAATCTCTTGTTCATTCTCCACAGAGAAAAACGATTTGGCTCTATCATGTTCATCGTGATTGGTTATTCAGTGCTAACGTGTTTTACTTGCACGCGCCCTTGAACTAACCGTAGCTTCAGGATCAAAGCTTGACTCGACAAAGTTTAATGTGGTTAATGTTAAAACTTGTCCACATTTCTTCATATCAGAATTTCTTTATTGTCACTATACACAAGTACGCTTCATACGAAGCAAAATTTGTGCAAAAAGAAATAAATTGTAAATAAGTTTGTATAAATAAATTGCACAATTATGAATATATTGCACTAATACAAAAATATTGCACAATAATGAATGTATTGCACAAATATAGATATGAAAGTGCACAAATTATAAATATACAGCCAAAATATGAATTTATTACACATTTATCAATATATTGCACATTTGAGGTAGTGCAGATGGTGGATTAGTGTATATTTGAATTTAGATGTTTAGTATTAACATATTTACGAGGTAGGGGCATCAAGTGGCACAGTGGTTCGAGCCTCGGCTGGGTCAGTTGGCATTTCTTTGTGGAGTTCTCATGTTCTCCCAGTAATCGCGTGGGTTTACTTCGGGTGATGCATTTTCTCCCACAAGTCCAAAGACATGTGATATAAGGGAATTGAGAAAAAAAATTGTCCATAAAGTATGTGAATGATTGTGTGTGAATGTTTCCCAGCAACCCATTGGTTGGAAGGGCATCTGCTGTGTAAAACATATGCCAGAATAGTTGGTGGTTTATTCCCTGAAAGGGAAAAAGCTGACAAGATAATGGATGGATAGACGATGCTGAGGTCATAAACATCTTCAAACACATGACTCACAGAAGAGTACTATTAGTTTAGCTGTAATTACTTTTGAAGACGCCCTTGACATATAAATATTATCTTTATAAAAGTTATTAAAAGCAGCGAAGCGAAGGCATCCCCTTATAGCCTTTCAAGTTTTTTCACTCGTCGTCGTCGAGAGCTCGAAACAAGGTGAAAAGGCACTTTACAAAGTACCGAACGATACAGCGCTTTAAACGTAAAGATGATCTATATTGTTACACAAACAACTCGTATAAAAACAAGTATCGGTGTTACAAGACGAATATAACATTTGCATATCAATCTGTTCAGCATCACAAAATTGACACTCTTCAATTTTTTCATGTACGTTGGGTGAAGTATGTGGGAGATAAAGCCACAAACATACACAGGCAATAGGTGGCGTTATAAGCATATCGTCTCTTAATCATAGCAATTTGGTCAGAATGATTGGCTCGCAATTCCATAGTTTTCAATAATTTTTGGATAAAGTATGCGAGTCCTACAGTAAGAAATCCATTTAGCCCTACACGGTTAAAAAAGGTCAAGTTGGTTAATTTAAGCTTTTTCGCATTTAAGGGGGGCGCTGCAGAGCTGTCGTCCCAGATAAGATTTCAGTGACAGTGTTAAATTATTATACAAATTTTAGAGGGCTTTCTAACATGTTCAATAGGTCAAAACAGCTAAAAAGTAGATATTAATCACATTTAAGGGGGCAGTAGGGAGGCGCTGTAGAGACAATTTTGGAGCGCAGTCACAGTGATGCATATGCTTTTGTTGAGCCTGACAAGGATATTTTTGAGGGTGAACTTTGCTGGGGCACCACCCCAAGACCATCTGACGTACTGCTTAACTTTTGATAACTTTTTTCTCTCATGCCTTACAAGTAACTACACCAATTTTTAGCTGGATCGGACTTGTCGCCTAGGAGGAGGTCGTCAAAGAATGAAGTCAATATTTTTTACAAAAAAACTGAAATATCCGGTTTACCGTCCAGTTTTTTGTAAGTCTTAAGGTCCAACACACATGTGACAAGTTTTAAGTGATTATGCAATACACAGCCTGAAATAGAAGCAAAAAAAACTGGCTTTCAATGCTCGCCACTAGATGTCGCTATTACTGATGATGTTATTTGTCATACGACTGTTTTCAGACTTCGACTATGATGAGAATGAGACCAGTTTGAGCCGGTGTTCCATCAGTTTCGTCTACCCGTTATTTTTTACTCCCGAATCATTGTGCGCATGCGCACATCACGAACAGCGTAATTTTGCGTCATTTCGTCATTCTTATAACCACGCTCGTTATTTTCTCCTTCCGTTTCCCGCGAAATGTAAGTTGTCGACTATTTATCTCTTTAACTTTTATTTTCATGAGCTGCACGTCAAAACCATACTCTTTTATCAATAAGTTGACATTGTACACATTGTACAGCATGGAAGAAAGGTATAAATTCCGGATCGGATATTCTATGTTCGAGTTATAACAACTTCCCGTTTCAAATATAAATTTGGACTTTGCCCTGCCGCCACGACTACTAACTCGACAAAAAGTCGAAAAAGCTTCTCACTATCACATGCCGTATGTCTTATGATGATACTCTAGAAGTTTGGAGATGTTTGGATAAAATCTGTGGGAGGAGTTCGTCAAAGTGTAGAACGAGCAAAAACGGCAGTTTTTAGAGGTTTTTGCGACATAACCGACTTCCTGTCGATTTTGGAAACAGTGTTTGTATTAGTAGAAGTTACACCTTGGTACTTTACATATGTGTACCAAATTTAAATGCCTACGACAAACTGCTTGAGCAACAGCTGAAAAAACGCGTTAGTTGGCGCGTAAATTTTACGTAAATTTTCACCGGGTCTGAGGCGTGTGCAAAAATCTGTGACTTCATTAATGTTCAGGCCCTCTAAAGTCCCCGCAAATACGGTAAAGAATGATTTAAAATATATATACGTTTTTTTCGAAAAACAATAGGGTTCTTGCACTGCTGGTGCTCGAGCCCTAACTATATTATTGTGCATTATTTCATTTTTTCTTTGGAGGCGGAGGGTTTATTGGGGGATGGGGTCGGGGATGCTGCGGTCAATGAAGTGTCGTTGCTGACTAGCATTATCTAGTGGCTGAATGGATTGTTTCTTCGGTTTCCATATGAATAAGATAAAAACATAAGTGTAAATGTTTTACATAAAAATTTTAAAAACGCTAAAACATCTCAATATGCACCGTCTCATCAAAATAACATCTTGAAGTTAGGTTAGCATACATCAGAGTGAGCTGTTAGCACTGTTAGTGGCCACTTTAAGAAAAGAAACGACTTTTACAGTTCAGACACCTCTTTTAGTTCTGTTTAAGCAATGTGTTGTTGTTGTTGCTGTTGTTATTGTTTTAACACTAAATTGGTTTTAGTTTGTCATTACTTCCACAAATAGTGGATAAGTATGGGTTATCATGGGTTAAAATCCAAAGCCACGTCTCTAAAAGTTCTGCTCTCATTTCTGTCAAACTACAGTAAAAGTCTTTCCTCATCGTTTGGGCTGTAACTGTGTGCTCCACTTTCAACATGAATCCCTCTGGCCAAAATAAATCAGGAAAGACTTTCCTCTTCACCTCTGAGTCTGTAGGAGAAGGGCATTCAGGTAGTTACATATAATATGTTAAATAAATGCATGTGTATTAATACAATATACAGCAAGCAATGTAAATGCTTTGTGTGTTTATATGTGGGAAATAATTAATGTATTTTTTGTTGATTAAAATTCTTAATAAAAAAACCCAACAACATATGATTTACTGATTTAACTCTTGATATAAGCAGGAAAGTCTACTTATGAACCCACAGCTTTGCTTCTGTTCCACAGATAAGATGTGTGATCAGATCAGTGATGCTGTTCTGGATGCCTATCTGACTCAGGATCCAGACTCCAGAGTGGCATGCGGTACTCACAATTCAGAATTGTGCATCATAGATTTCAGGTTGACTTGAAATAATCATTTAATTAGACTTCTGTATGTTCTCAATTGTGTACCAGAGAGTGTATCCAAGGCTGGCATGATCCTCCTGTGTGGTGAAGTGACCTCAAAAGCAGTCGTGGACCTTCAGAAAGTGATCCGAGACACTGTGAGAACGATCGGATATGATGACTCCTCAAAGGGTATCTATTAATACAAGCTGTAATGAATTAAACTAAAGAACTAAAGAGTGATTTTGATTAAAAGATATAACATTTCATCCCTAATTACTTCATCAAACCAATACTTTTTACTTTTAATGAACACCTTAAATTATTGAACTTGTGTATTTTATTTAAAAAAGTAATATTTCCTGCATCATTGTAAGGATGCATTTTTCTTGTACTGATTTGTTTAAAATAAATAATAAACAAGTTTTATTCAAAATAAAAAAGTTTAATCTAGGGCTGCAGCTGTCACTTATTTTGATAATCAATTAATCTATCAGCTGTAATGAATCGATTAATCAGATAAGCTCTTATTTTTTAAATCTCCTGATATTTTACATTACAGAGAAGTAAAAAGTGTATATAATTCAATGTCAGATGTATCACTCTTCCCTACACTAGCTGCGGATCTTAAAGACCAACACAAATGACAGATTTTAATAATATAAATGGTTTTACATACATAGTAGATATTTCACATGATTTTTCAGGATTTTTCTGATTTCAGGAGAACATTTGTAATTTGTATTATGACAAAAAATAACCAGTGTAAAGGTTATGTGTGCTGTATAGTTATATATTTGATATGTCTTTAAAGGGAGCCTCCATTTCCCATATTTCAGTAAAAATAGTTGTGTTCAGAAGCACATTAGTTGTGTTTTTAATAGATTTTAAGGTTGTAAAACATGATCCTGTTGTACTGTTCAACACAATCACTGACTAAACAATACAAAAATTGCAGAGCATTTATAAAAAGCTAAAGGATTTCTAACTTTAAAGTTAAAATAGTGCGTAACGTTAGAGTTTAGCATCAACACGCTACAGGTCACAAAAGAAATGAAAGAAAATACATTTAAATAATTATTTTATAATTGATTAATTCGATGAACTGTTGCAGCCTTAGTTTAATCTGACATACATACACATTTCATTCATAAATATTGTTATTGTTTATTGTAATACATTTATGTTTGCGGAACCCTGTGTGCTGTATTAGTTTATTTTTCCATGTTGCAGCCTTTAAAGTTATGTTCTTGATTTAATTTGAGAAAAACGGTCAGTAATCTCATATGATCTCTGTAGGGTTCGACTACAAGACGTGTAACGTGCTGGTGTCTCTCCACCCACAGATCTCTAAAATCAGAGACTGTGTGTTTGAGAACCGAGACTCTCAGGAGGACATGGGTGCTGGAGATCAGGTGCAGCTCTTCTGGTTTATGAGAACAGTTCTCCTGGATTCTGTCAAGCCAGCAATCCTCTTGTTTGTGTAGCCTACAGAACTAGAATGAGACCCTGTCCCAAATTGCGCACATGTAAACTCATGTACTTGAATTGCGCGTACCCACAAAGTGCACAAGTTCATAGGAGCCATGTCCTGAATGGACCACTCCAGGCTTGTGGACTTCACTCGAGTGTGGACCTTGTGGACCACACTCTGGTGAGGCTATGAAGGCCAGATGCGAGGTGCCCTTGATTCAAGTCCACGAGGGTTCTCTGATGTCGTATTTTGGGACAGACTCAAGTCTCACAGGAAGCAGGAAAAGCTTTAGTTTACTTCTGCTTTAACCTGTAGTTTACTCTACAGCTGCGATTCCTCAGGTGGAGGACGTGACCAGACCAGGAAAACAATCGGTGGTGGACACTTTATATTTTAAATGACAGACTGAAGCCACTAATCATGAAAAGCAGAAATGTCAGCTTTTGAACGTGTAACCGTCTACTCATTAACATGTTCGTCAGTGGTCGAAAGAGCACTGGAAATGTGTAGTTAATTACAAATACTGTTTAATTGCTGGAAATTTCCTCAATTACAAGTTAAAAAAAAACTGGTAAAAAAAAATGTAATGGTTACTTTCATAACCCCCATTCCCCAAATAAGGAACAAAGACTTATGTGACGACTATAGGAAGCTCCGCTAGGAGAGCTCTACTCTCTCCATACAATAAAAAAAAATGCCAATAAGCGAACGTGCTAATGGTCACGTGATCTTGCCGTCCCACACAAACCGGACACAAATGTGATGCTCTTCCTGTTGTGAAGCTGAAGCCTTACACACCTCCTAGGCAACCAGACTTACTCACGACCTTATGGTTGTGGCTGGGGGACATAAGTCTCTCTTCCCGTACTCACCACCTCGAAGGCTGGACTTAGAACTTCTGGCAGTTTAAAACATGCAAGGTTTCATTGAGGGACCTACGGAAATATGCCTTGAACCATTGGGGAAAGGTCTTTCAGAGGAAAGATTGCATAGATGGAACTAGCTAGAGCAATAGTTTTCAAGAGTTAGCCTTTCATGGAACTGCTCGGTTATAAAAGATTCAGCCGGTAGTCCCTCATAAAGGGCTCACACGTGGACAGAACGTAGGACTGCTGCACTTATTCTACTGCGCCTGTTGGGGTGAGAGGAGCCAAAAAGCTGGGGCAAAAATAGCACACGTATCACTAAGAATGTCGCAACCCAAGCTGGACACCCCTTCGTACATCTCAGACAATGCTACCACCACTTAGAACAGCTGAAGAGACGGATTCAACACTTAGGTTATAGTACCTGGCTAAGGTGTTGGGTGTCGACCAACTCCGGCCTTGCAGATCTCTGCCAGCGGAGCACCTCTTGCCAACGCCCAGGAGGCCGGCAACACCCCTGATAGAATGAGCTCTCAACTGCAGGGGCAAGGGACATCAGACGCTGTGTATGCGGTAGAGATGGCCTTTAATAGCCAGTGGGCCAACCTCTGTTTGGAGATAGTCTGCTGTCCTAATCTGACCATTAAATCGTGTCTTCCCTATGTGTTAACTTCAACCGAAAGGTGATAGGCAGAAGTCGCAGCGATGTAAACCTTCAGGATGGATGGAGACAGTCCTCTATCCAGACCCTCTTGAAGGAAGGTTGCATGAGTTCAATGGGGCAGCTACTCGGGTCTACTTGGCGAGAGTGACACCAGTCGACGAACTGACCACACTTGCCGGCATAACAGGCCCTAGTAGAGGGAGCTCTGGCAAGACACAGTGTTTGAACCACAGAGCGTGGCATTACCTGGGGGTCCTCTGCGGCATGATGTGCCAGATATGGAGATTCCAGAGGTCTGTGCGCGGGTGCTTGTGTCCACATCCCTGGGTGAGAAGGTCCAACCACAGGGGAACTGGCCAGGGAGGGACTGTCACATGGGAGCAAAGTTCTACAAACCAAGGTCGGTTGGGCCAATAAGGTGCCAACACTAGGACCTCTGCCTCGTCCCCCCTGATTTTGACAGGAGGGGGGCAAGGAGGCTCACTGGGAGAAATGCATATAGGCGTTTCTTCATGGGCCAGCAATGCACCAGCGCATCTATCACGAGAGAAGCCTGGGACAGAGCGTAGAACAGCAAGCACTGAGGATTCTCTTGGGCAGCAAACATTTCAATCTCCGCTACAACAATGCGTTCCCAGATCTGCTGGATTGCCAGGGGAGTCGCCATTCTCCTGACCAGGGTTTCCATCGAGACCGTACATCCGCTGTCTGATTCAACCTGCCGGGGATATGGACTGCAACTAGGGACAGACCCCAATGCTGACCCCAGAGGAGCAGTCTGCGGGCGAGAAACAGGGTCCTCCCAGGGGGACCTCCTAGGGGGAATCAAACATCTTTACAAAGACGCAGGTGGAGGAGGCAACGAGGTGTCACGTTCACCTTCAGTCGCCCTGGATGCCATGCTCGCAACGGAACTCGAACTTGAGCCAAAGCTGGAGTGGTTGCATATGTAATACGCAGAGCAGAATAACAGTTGCTGTGGAAGCCGTATGCCTCAGGAGCCTCTGGAAATTCTTCAGATGGACCACTAATCTTGTGCAGACTCTGAGTGCTGCCCTCAGCAGGCTCAGGGCATGCTCTAGAGCAGGGTGTCCATCGTCGGTCCTGGAGAGCCGAAGCCCTGCTTATTTTTGGTTCAACTATCATGAAACATACCTGTGGCACTAATTATGGTCCTGTGATTGGCTGAAGTAGAGTAGTATGCATACTACAGCAGGGTTGCAACTAAAACGTGCAGGTGGAGCTTCCCATAGATGTCACCCACATAAGTCGTAGTGACCGACTGATGGGGAACTGGTGTTTAAAAAGTACTAAAGTAAAAGAACAAATTACTATTCGTTACAAGTACTAGTTACTTTTTCGCTGGTATATTTATTGAATTAATTACTATACTATATATTACTATACTATAATTCATTGCTGAATTAGACAAGAGCCAGGCAACAAAACACATTTTACAAAACACATTTAGGATCTTTGTAAAAAGCATTTACTGAATATAAAGACAAATTAGGAATTAGTTCATTAATTGCTAGTCTGTGTTATGGATTTACATGTTCTAGTGATGATTATCGTATCAAGAGCACAATAATAATTTTCAAAAACAATGTTTTGCTATTGTAATATAAGGACTGCATACATATACACAAATGGAAATAAAATATAGTTTTGAATAATGTGTTATCTTATCTGTACAATAATCAGAAGACCTTTAATTAAAAATAGCAGCAAAAAGTGCTGAATTAAACTAATCGTGCCAGAAACTACAGAACACTGCCCAGTGTCTAAAAAAATTAATTAATTCATTATATAGAGTTATATGTTTTCTTACCTTAATGTGTTGTTTTTTTTTTTTAAGGTTAGATGCAGAATTTTTGTACCCCGAAATCAAAGCAGATGGCGCAGATGAACCTGGCGAACCCATGAGCACTCATCCTCTGCTATTTCTGTCTTCTCCAGCTTCATTATCGTTGCCTTAAACTCCATACCAATTGATCTTGACTAAGTTAAACAATGATGGGAAAACTCTTTTGCAGTAACCAGAACTTGTTCTCGGTTCACATAACATACCAGGCTTTTCATTGGTTCTATAAGAATACATATTTTTATTAGAAAAATTTCAGCCAGTGTTTGAGATACTGGCTCAACCACACAGCGCACAATCACCAGAATACTGAACACCTGCGCCCTCACCAACGAACACCCTGGAAACCTTAGAATTCATCAAAGAATTATTTTCTCCGATCACCTCCTCTCGCTCAATCTCCGAAAAACTGCTGCAACTCCGCCAAGGTAACCTTACCGTTCATGCATATTTCATAGAATTTCACACTCTTGGGGCCCACAGCAACTGGAACTCCACTGCATTGCTTTCGCCGGGGACTAGCGACACGCATCCAGACTCAAATGGCGATCTACGAGGACAGCACAGACCTGGAAATTTTCAATAATCGAGCCATCCTTGAAGCCCAGATTCTGCCTCGGTCCCTTGAATCACTGGCTTTCTCTGCTCCCCGGCAAGCTGAGTCCACCCTTGCAGCACCAGAACCCATGATCACAGACTCCTACCAGCTCAGCGCAACGGAATGTACCATGCCCGTCTCCCACAACCTCTGCTTTTACTGCAGCAGCCCAAATCATCAAATTGCCTGGTGCCCCATGCGACCACCACGCCCAGTGGTGAGTACCATCATCTCCACACCTAAGATGACAGTTAAATCTCACCTCTCGGGTAGGTTGAGCTACCACTCTCAATCCTTCCCAATCCATATCCTCCTCGACTCAGGTGCTGCTGGGAACTTCATCTCATTCCCCACCCTTTAGTCTCTCCGTCTCCCTTGTCGTCGTGAAGAACCTGCAGTACCTCGGAGAGGCTATGCCTCTCAACCCCAGACAGACACAGTGGGCTCTGTTCTTCACTCAATTTAAATTCAAGATCTCATTTCGCCTGGGCCATCGAAACACCAAGGCTCACGCCCTGTCAAGGATTCATTCTCCTAATCTGGTTCCGGAGGTACCTGAACCTATCCTTTCTCCAGCTCTCTTCACCGTGCCTATCCAACAACAAACGGATCGCTGAAGCCAACCGCCAACGTCTTGCTCCGCCGGGAGGTCCAGAAGGGGAGGCTTATCGTCCCTGAGACTGGATCCATTACTCTCCAGGCACAGGTCACCTTGGCCGTAACCGCACCCTCTCACTGGTGTGCCGATGTGGCTGGTGGCCCGAGTCTGTCAAGAGGTCCTCCGAAGACATCATCTCATATCCCGAGTCTGGCAAAGAGATTTTCAAGCTCCTCGGTGTCTCCGTAAGCCTCTCATCCAGCTATCATCCCCAGTCCAACGGCCAGATGGAGCAGAAGATTCAGGAGGTAGGACGCCACGGGCTCACTCTGTTCCAGTGTGTGTTGGGGTTCCAGCCTCTGCTCTTCCCCTGGGACGGAGAGGGAAGCGAGGTCCCGGCGGTGAACTTCTGGTTAAGGGAGAGTGAGAGGGTCTGGGGCTCAGCTCATGTCCAGCTCCAACACGCAATAAGAAAGTACCAACATTACGAGGATACCCGGCACACTCATAAACATCAGTACCGGCCAGGAGACCTCGTCTGGTTAAGCACCTGTGACATCCGCTTGCACCAGGACAGTAAGAATCTGGGCCCCAGATATATCGAACCAATTTCCGGTGACACTGCAGATCAAACCCGTCATCTATCGCCTCACTCTGCCACCCAGCAACCGGATATCACCTTCTTTCCATGTGTCTTTGTTAAAACCATTCACTGACCCTGTCTCTTCTTTGTCCAGCTGCGCTGATGGTCACATGACCACGCCCCATGCACAAAATGGGTGCAAGCATCACACTCTCATTGGAGCCATACCTCTCAGAACTGGTGAAAGAGTTCATATCGGTGTTTGATTATATTCTCCTTTTGTGGATAAAGTGATCTGGTGTTAATGGCAACCAGCATGATGCTATGATGTTCAGCATGATGCTCACAGTATGCCTGAGTCACTGACAGCTCCAGACTCATCTTTCACTGCCTTTCATCAAACCAATTAAGACTCCTCTTTGTAGCAACGTAAGAGCAATTGTTACCAGTATGTAGTGAGTTTCCAAACATGTCGACTGTGCAAATCTGTGGATGCGATGGATTAATTGCTTTGACCAATAGCTCAATAGCTGTATCGGTTATTGAACATACCGACACACTAGTCGTAGGATTAGAATGTGTAGAGAAGTGCACTATTCTGTCATTTAACGGATTTGAGCGAGGCTGGCATTCTTTCAGGCAGTCAATGGAGATGTTGTGACTGAGTACACATCTCTAGCATTGAGAGCTGGGCTGCATGCGCAGTTCTCGTCCTGCGTGCTTCCCAGTCCATCGGTGGGTTTGCTATCCACCACAGAGAGTTATTGGAACATGTGCTGCTGGCATCTTCTGACAACTCCTGTGTACTTAATAATGCGATCTATACTGTTGCATCGGAGAGAGTCGGAACATCTCCCAAAGGAGACAGTACTGTGCTGCGTACGAGATGCTCCAGGCTGGACTATGGTTATGGGGTTGCGCCGGGATGATAAACCGCAGCCGCCACAAACCCCTTTCTTGCTGGGAAGTGCATCAGTAGCTGACCAGAACTTGAAAGGCACCTCTTACTGTAAGAAAGGAGGTTGGTCAGTCTTCCCTCTCTCGCTCCCCTTGATGGTAGCTAGGGGGTACGACGCGATTTCCTAGGTAGCGCATTATGCCTGGGTAATCCTGCCAATTGGCGTGATAAGCAGAGGCTTATTCTTCTTCCACTGAGCTTTTTGTAAGTTTATCACCACCTGCTGTGTCATTGGGCATAAACGTGAAACGACAAAGAAAAATGATGTCTTCAGTTGCTTACTCTGCAACACAAAGACGACTTCGAGGCCATCAAACACGAATTTGAGAACATTTTCTGGTGAATCCCAATAAAGTCGCTATTCAGTACATTCTGCAAACATGCGCCACTTGTCAACAGCTAACAGTTAATACTGAGGTACTCAAACGGCCACGTCATTCTGAAAAATTATGTATGTTTAATACAGGCAGTGAATTTTTTTGCTAGATTAAATAAGTGTGTAGCACTAAATGCTGCTGGATATCTGCACACGCTGCAGTATTTGAATAACACCCCAAACTTGCCCCAAAAAGATAATTTAATAACATAATTTTGCTCTACAGAAGTCAAATATACACTTATGTCTGCCTATCTGATTTTTTAGTACTGAGAAAGCATTGTTCTGAAAGGTGTTCAATATAAAAAAATAGCTTAGATGTAGGGAACTTTTTTTTTTACCATGTTTCTGTAGCTTAGCTTGCTATATTTCTCAGGGTAGCAGCTTTAGTTTATTGAAGCTGTATTTAATGAAGTTTATTTGTTACTAAGTATCTGTAGCTTACTACATTTTCCAAGTTTACAGCCCAACACTGGAAGCCACAAATAGAACCAAATGTAAATTCAGTGTATTTATTGTCCCTGCAGGGGTTAATGTTTGGCTACGCCACGGACGAAACAGAAGAGTGCATGCCACTGACCATCCTCCTCGCTCACAAGCTCAACTTCAAAATGAGGGCGCTTTCACAAACCGGAGTTTGCCCCTGGATCCTTCCAGACTCCAAAACCCAGGTGAATCGCTTCAGAAAGTCCACGATTTTATCTCTGAGCCATGTAATTCATGCTGCAGATAATGCTATGTTTAATTGTTAACGAGCTCAGGTGACGGTGGAATATCGTGATAACGCTGGAGCGATGGAGCCTGTGAGGGTTCAAACGGTGGTAATCTCAGTCCATCACACCCCAGATATCTCGCTGGAGAAGATACGGCACACTCTGATGGAGAGAGTGGTAAAGGTGGTCATCCCTGGCAAATATCTGGATGAGAAGACCATTTACCACCTACTGCCGAATGGGAAGTTCCTGTTAGGGGGTCCACAGGTAAACAAACACTAAAAGGGTTGGCCTTTTAGAAATGAGGCCACAAACATGAAAGAAAGAGAACAGCAGTGAGTGAGAGGGGGCATAAATAATTGTCAATCTAATAAGAATGTATTCCAGATAACACAACTCCAAATAGAATATTAAAAATGTTCACTTTCAGAGATGGGTAGACTTTCCAAAAAAATTGTAAAAAAAAAAAAAAGTAAAATTACTTGTGAAAATATTTTACTTCAGTACTTAGTTACTTGTTACTTCTACATATGTGCAAAAGGAGTTTTCTTTGAGACCCAAACAAACAAGCTCTCTATAATACGACTAATTTTTAAAGAGACAATTATCTTACATAATTCTTTACCATCATTAAAGAAAATATGCATAAATATGATAACCATGAAATTACTAATTCACATTTATAATCAACAATAACCAACCATACCTGAATCGCGCTGTCTTTTCTCATAACAGCACCATAAAATTAAATTTCAATATTCAATATTGCCAAATATCAAACCTTCAGATTTAGTTTTGAGGCTAAATGTTAGAAAAAGATCTCCTTGCTTCTTTTGATTTTTAGGCAGAAGTTAAAGACCTAACATACCTTTAACTGTCCCTTCTCTTATTGCTGAATGCTGTGTTTGTTTTTCTTTTTTTTCTTTTATTTGTACAGTTTCAGAATAACATTCAAGAAACAAAATAAGAACATGCAAAAATAAAAACAAGTCTTTAATCCCAGTCTCCTCAGTCTCCTCGAAAAGGTAATCCCAGGTATGTTCCTTTTTGCATTCACAAAAGACAAGACAAGCATGTAAAGATCCTCCAGATTATGATGATGATTTTGAATTCCCATAATCTACAGTTCCAACCAGTATTCCTAACCTCCCCACAGGTCTAATTACATGATACTAAATTATCTGCTTTAGTCATCTCATTTAGATCTATAGGTTTATTAAATATAAAATGTATAACTACAGAATTTTCCTCTAATATTTCAAGCATTTTAATAATTTAATATTAAAACAGCAACAATCAATACCTTCAAAATTATTACCCAATTATTTACCTCTAATTATTTCCTAAATATTTCACATGATAATAATTCTCTTATTATTTTACATGCTTATAATTAATCAATTATTTACTTACTCTCTTAATGTTTACATTTGACCAGTCAATATGTTCTAATTTCACTTCAGTATGATTAGCTAAGACTAACATTCTGTAAGTCAACCCATTAATAAATTAATACCAGTTATTTCTACCTTTTTAGAATTTAAAGAACACATTTTCCATCAGTGAACCTATAAATCTAATAGAACATAACCAACACCTATATCTGTATAACCCTTAGATACGCATAAATCAATGGTTAGACTCTTTGTTGATTTTCAGTCAATAATTAGACCGCATCGCATCACCCTTAACATCTCCGATAAAGCTTCTCACCCCATATTCTAGTAATGACAATATAAAATTAGCAGTTATTGAATCAGATTAAAAAAAAAAACATTTTCTCCTTCTGTTTGATCCACAGTTACCTTATTGTTACATTATGAAAATCCCACATCATAATTGCCTTTTTCCGAACAAATACAACTTTCTGCCGTGGATGGCATTATTTCAAACCCTAGCTTTGAATACATAGGCTTCTCATTAAAGCAATTTGTTTGTATCTTGTCTGGAATTAAATGATCTTTTATGGCTTCTGTCATTAAAGCAATAATAGCCACATTTTACATCAATTTTGGGAAACAAGATCAATTGTAATTTGTTCAGTGTGCCATTCCTGATTCATCTGTAAACATATCCAACAATTCTGGTTAAGTTTGAAACTCATGTTGTAAAAATACTTAAGGCACATGCATGATTCTCCTCACACTTAATTTTTGCTATTCTAACTTGTTTAACTTACTCTGGTAAATGTGTAGTCTCCACAATTACCACTTTATCCAATATATCTGAATCACTAATTATTGGGTTGGGATTTGGCACTAGATATTTAAAATTATTTGACACTGGGGGAGGGACTGGCTGGACCACATGGTTCACATGAATCTGATGCGTCTGCTCCTTCGTCCATCAGAACTTCCAGCACACTCCTTGTTGTCCTCCACCAGAATAAATTTGATGAAGCACCCAGTTTGCTTCACGAACATCCTCTTTCCAAACGGAAAGAGAAGAACAAAGTACCCAGTCGATTTCTCTGTATCTTCTCTCTCCTCACCAGCACAAACGACCTCCACGTCGTTAGGAGACGTTAAACTGGACCCATTTCAGTGGATAGACGTTCAGGTTCTCCTTTAGGATGCTTTCACCGCTCTCAGACTGCCACATTCGGTCAGTTCCAGCAACACCTTTCTCATCATTCAACTTTCTACGAGAACAAACAGTATGAGCGCAAATCCAACCTAAAGCTCAGTATTAGTCATTCATACAAAACATAAAAAAACAAAAAACAAACAAACAAAAAAACAAAACCCCCAAAGAAAACAAAGTAACATAAAACAGTGTTAGTATCAATTTTATAATAGTAGTTTAAACTCAAATACGACCTCACTCCTGGATCTTCATTTTCTCCTCCAATCTGGAAAAAAAATATCAGACACAAAAACAACAACCACCACAACAAGAAACAACATACATCAAGATTCAATCTCACATACAAGATAAACATTTGATGTACAATCTCCTCCATGTCCATGTTACCTGAAAAAACATTATTAAACAATCGCAACACAAATCAGGTAAGGATTTAATACACACTGCTTCCGCCGTCTGTAATAAAAACAACCATAAATGTCAGTGAACTGTTTCAAACAAGGTCAATGACATCTCATTTTCAGTTTTTTTTTCTTCTTCAAATTATTAGATTTGTTCTGCAACAGAACTCAACCCACCCCTAACTAAACTATTCTAAACTATCTCTAAACCCATCATTCCTAAAAGAAGATTCACAACAACCTCGACACCTGATGTGTAAAGGCGGGATTTATCTTCGAGGAAGGAATAATTAAAAAAAAAAAACCAGTATGCTTCGTCCACACTCCCAAAAAGATAAAAAAAAATTAAAAAGTCAATGGCCAGAATTTCCATCAAAAAAATGCTTAAAGAAAAATCATTCCCTGCGAAAGCAATGTACATAGGTTAGGTTAGACACTTCATTCAGTCCCATTCATCACCAGCAAACATCTCCCCAGACTTTGCTAAATGGTACACTTTCTTTCTATTAAGTTTTTTTTAAAAGCCTCTGCTTTTAGATATTTGCCATTGTTTACTTGTTTATTCCCGTATTATTATCAATTTGTCACTGCTAGTTGAATAACAATTTTCTCTATATTGCTTTAGGAAATGTCTTCACTTTGTAGCCATTGTCAAGTTCACATTAGTTTCTATTCTCAATTAGCATCTTTGCAAACCTGTCATGTTTCAGTCTGTCCACAAGCAACACTTGTTCATTGTTTATTATTCAGTCTTAAGTCAGGTATCCATTCAAAATCTTCCAATGAATAAACATTCACCTACAATGGCATACTACGTGCTTCTTAGTTACCGTTAACACTCTGAATAATCAGAATCCCTAGTAAATGCCATGAATGTTTTAATGTTTAGTCAATAAATCTTATGAAACAGATTCTGCTAACATGAAAGGTTGTGGTTTGGTTTCAAAATTCCAAGAATTTCCCTTTTTATTATAAATAAAAATCTCATTAATGAAAATCCTCATTCATATAACCCCCAAGTCATTTGAAACCATTTGTTTCTAAATGAGTTGTACTCGTTTAAAAGAATTCCCTGTTATGCCTTTCCCCAGAAATCAACACAAATATAGGGATGTGATAAGCAACAGAAGTCTTCAGACTTCACATTAGTCATTTTAGTTTATTAGTAGTTCAACTTCTCTTCATAAACAAGAGTGGTTTGGTTACTCTCAGCCCATCTTAATATCAGTTGTCACACCTAGACGCATTATAATGAGTCAGAGTATTATAAACCTCTGCAATTCTGGTAGAACTCATTACATTAGTCTAGATGACATCAATCTACACCCAATATGATTAGATGGCAACCCTTTTTATTTAGGAATTAAACATTTAACATGTTCATGTTATATTCTCTTACAAATTCAATATCAGTTGATTTAATTTTCTTTCAATGGATTTAGATGTTTTTCCCAGTCTAAAATATTGATTTGTTTTAAAGTCAATACAATTTAGAATTCGTTTTTTAAATTCCCACAATCCCTCTGGACGTCAGAAACCAGTCACTCAACTTCTCACTGAAGTTCATAAAATAAATTCTATTCTTTCTGTTTGCACCCAAGTAAGCCTAAATTTCACTTTTAACTTCACTCTTGGTTTAAGTTTGCTAAATGTGTATGCTCTGCAGAGTTTTATAGGTTTCAGTAATACTATTGGTTACAAACCCATTTCAAACATGTTAGTTTGTTAGTATTAAAAAAAAACTAATTTTGTAGCTATTTTCCGCTTCCCAGCTCCGAAACTTTCATGACTCTGAACCATTCTGATTGTCTTTGCCTCAGAACTGACCCCGCCCCTCTCCGTTTCCCCTATTCTCTTCCACACCTCCTCGTGGGACGCATTGTTCCTCCTTTTACCTCAAGTTGCTCATTCCAGGCCATAAACACTTAATGGACTTACAGGATAGTGTGTGAAAAACAGTCTCTGTAACCAGCGCAAGCCCAATGTCACAGTCTGCTCCACCCCTTCCTCGGGTGTACCACCATGTCGGAGGAAGAAACGTCTTTGGAAAGGATGTGTTTGTGTGGGTGGAGAGAAAAATAGAAGGGTACTTGTATCAGATGATCCGTTCGCATGCTGATGATGTTTGCATACATTGACAAGGCCAGAAGTTGTCTGTGCAGTCCATGGGGCAGATCTGAACACAGCCATGATGATCCCAGGTGCTTGAAGAACTCCATCATCTCCACTCTCAGAAGGCCATCATCATGCTTCGAGCTCAGAATTTACCAGGATCTCATTCAAAATGAACATAACAAATAAGTTAGTTCTTATTCAGAATTTACCTTGAGTTGGTAAATCAAACTCTGCTTAGGTGTATTTACACACAAAAATCCCCCAATCAACTTAATGTTTTATTTTTTATTTATTTTTTTCCAAGTCAGGGTGCATTGTTTAAAAACAAAAGTTCCTCTCTATCTAAAATATCCTCTTCAATTAAACACACCATCTAAGTCAATACAACTTATGCAAAAAAGAAGTCACGTCCAAGAGTCCAATTACATGTCCTCAGCGTAGGTATTATGAATGTCATGTTTACATTAGCAAGATTTT
This sequence comes from Danionella dracula, assembly GCA_900490495.1. Taxonomy (NCBI): domain Eukaryota; kingdom Metazoa; phylum Chordata; class Actinopteri; order Cypriniformes; family Danionidae; genus Danionella; species Danionella dracula. The sequence goes on from UELW01000334.1 coordinate 19,903,900, forward strand.
CTCTTCTAAAGCTTATTTGATTTGTCTTATGCTGAATTTCATTGACTACTAAAGCAGTAAGTTTAATAAAAAAAATTTTTGTTCATCCCCTTTTAAACTTCTGGTTGTTTTTTCCCTTGTAAGTTGCAATTATTAATTATTTAGGAATAATTTACTTCCACAAATTTAATCTAAGTTGTTTGATAAATTTATTTTCATGCGGTTTATATTATATTCCTTACAATTCAGTAACTACATATTAAATTGTATGCTTATTGCTTCTAAAATTTCATAATATTCCCCAGTGTTTTCAGGAAAGCACTTCCCACTGCATTCAACCACAGATGTCACACTCATACTTCCCAGTCAAACACAGACACAGATTTTATCACACATATGTGCTATATGCCATAAAAAAATCTGGGCTTTCACTTGTTCGCATGTTCTTTAACATATATAGAAATATGGGTAGTTTCAACCAAGTTTCTCTTTCAATTTAGGAATTTGGTTAGCCAATTTCATTTTCAATTTGATCAGCTGTTTCTTGAAAATATTCGTTTGCAATTGCATTCATCTCATGCTCAGAATAAGTGGCCTAATTCCATCAAATATCACACAACATTATACACAGAAATCCAGCAGAGAACATTCACCATAATACTAATTAATACTTTCTATCACACAACGTACACAGGAATTTCTTCAAACTCTTCATGTACAATATTTCGCAGCCAGAATCAAACGAAGTAATATCCTCCGTCCTATCCGTACTGCTACACTATTTATTAAACACACGGGCAGCTATCACTGTACTGCGTAACAGAGCTTAAGTTGATCTACGCAGCTCCAGCCATTTGCGAGAACAATTTGTGCGCCCTCCCCCACGTTTCATACAGAACCTGCATGGGTGTACCTGAGAGATCTACACAAACTATCCCCCTGTCGTGTTCCCCAGTTATGAAAATACCTAAGTCTTCCACTTGTTCTCCAAGACAACAAGCCGTACCAGAAGAACTTACCCCGTAATTTTCAACGAAACACGACCTTCACCTTGTTGTATGCCCCAAACGGCCCAACACAAAACACGCACATGCACGTGTCCCAACAAGGATAACCACGTGATAAAAAACCTATCAAGTAATATCACAGCTGATAATGTTCATATGCCAGTTCTGTCGTATGTCATGTCGAAAAATATGTAATCGCCAAAAACTTTATTAACCTTAGTCGAGCACACATTGTAAAACTCTCGTTCCATTGTTATTGTTAGCATTCATGCTATGCTTTGTCTTAACGGGTAATGCTAATACTTATAGCATCTGCCAATTTAAAGAAGCAAAAATAAACATGCTAATTCTCAGTGTAAACCACAGCTCGCTACAGCTGAATGAATAAAGCTTTCTTATCAGGCAGGGACACAAACACCACTGGACTGTCCGCCATCTTAGCCAATGTATAACAAAGGAACTACATGTCGTAGCAACAAACGCATCCGCCATGTTACCCTAGTCAAAACATCGCAAAGTTTAGGTTAACAGTAATATAAATGTACACGCATTTGTCCGTTTACCTAATCTGAATGTTAGACTTATTCTCGTCGCCAATTATAATGGAAATATTTCATACTCATGAGACATGATTTATGAACACAATGGCAAACGGCAATTTATTACTTATTCCAAACATGAATTAAGATCATACCTTGATATCAATGAAGAATGTGATCACATTGCAAGCATCATGAAGAGAGAAAGAAGAGGGAAAGAGGAAAGAAGAGAAAAAGGAAAAAGACGAGCAGCGCATGCACGTCCACTCGCTAAGAGAGAGGGAAGCCCCTAACCCCATGAGGTTCCCTCCAGTATAAATCCCGCCTCTCTGTCACGTCTTGTTCCATCCCAAGTAAACATACAAATTCAATCTTATTTGAGAATTACTTACAATGATTAAATATTCTAGTACACATGGTATAACTACTTCCGTAACGTGATGTTTTAATGCATCCAAGATCGAGCACACTCTTATCTCACACACTGAAAAGTATGTAAATGTTCTTCTGAAAATTAGTATCTACTTTAAGGGTGCAGTGTATAGTGTTCACATTAGGACACAGCATAAGGTCTACACCAAGAGGCTCTTCTTTTTAATGCACAACAGAAAATGACTTAACTGCAGTACTTTGACTGGCTGCAGGGAGCAGAAATTAGCAGATTTGAATTCACTCCCATGTAAAAAAAAAAACAAGCTAAAAACCTAATTTAACCCCTGGTGCTGCAATGTTTGTTAAATTCAGATTGCTAATTTTGACCATCATGAACACTCCGATGTGGATGATTTTTTTTTTTTTTTTAAGATTTGTTTAAAAAGAAATTTTAAACCTTCAGCCAATCAGACGTCTTCTTTACATCTACGTCTTGCCCCATTTTTGAACGAGAAGTGATGCAAAGAATTTCACTAATATGCTGACTGGCTAAGCCCAAAGGCTTTTAACAAATGACTATCACAATAAACACACAAAAAACAGCAAAGACATACAATATGAAGAGTACTACTCAATAGCAGATGGGCAGAGAAAAATCCCAAACGCTCTTTTACCTTCATCAGAAACCTATGGGTGACATCACCAGCATTACGTCCATGTTTTAAAGAGTGAATGGGCTGGATACATATGAGTATCACATAACAAACAATGAGTGGAGATCAAAACAAGGGCTTAAATACTGAAAGGTTTTAATGAATTGAGTGAGAATAAATGTTTAGAATAACCTACATAGCTCAAGGGACTCATTAGAATTGGAATCCAGACCCCCATTAGATCACAAGTGCTTGGAGATGAGAGGAAGAAGCAACATTTCCATAATTTTATTGAGCATAGAGTATGTATATGGCCTCTACTTATCTTTGGGTTTGAATGTTTAGGTGAAGATGAGAAAGACGAGCTTCTCTCCTTGATGCTAGATGTTGGGCAGGTGGACAGAAAAATTCAAGAAAAAAACACTTCATTATTCCAGCTTTTATTAACTACTAAATTGAAGAAAACCGATTTTATGCTGAACCTCAAGCAACGTGAATTCGACCATTCCAGACCATTCAAGCACCTCCCTCACACTTTTGAATTGGTTTTGTTTCTTCTCTCCAAGCTAAGATGTTACGGGTTTGAACACTTTTTTTTTCCCCCTTCCCTTTGTGTCTTTATTAATGTGCTTGGAAACAGAGCATCGGGGAACAGCTGGCTTGCTTTGCACTAAACTTTTATGTGTTGCTATCTTTGTGCAAGATGTCAATGGTCTTCTTTTGAGGAGCTGTCAAGCCAGCAGTCCCTGTGTTTTTGTAACCTATAGAACTGGACCGAGAGAGCATTTAAAGGCCTTTGCAAGTGTTTTAAAGTAATTAGCTGATTAGAATGAGCCACCAGGTATCTTCAATATTCAACCTTTAACAATATTCAAATTTTTTGAGATGCTAAATTAGGGTTCTCATCAGATGCTAGTTATATTAATCAAATTAAAGAAAATAAATGCTTAAAATAGACCAGTCTGTGTGTAAAGAATTAATATAATATACATGTTAAACTTTTGAATTTGCTGAAATAAACATTTTTACTGTTAAACTTTAAACCAGTGCGCTTTTACTTTAGGAAAAAGCTTGATTTGATACTCATATGTCTTCCTGCACAATCAACTTCAACACTTTTAACAGCATTGCAATCTATTCTATATTATTTAATCAATACTCAAAAAAACACTTTTACTGTGCTTTTTTGAGTATTGATTAAATACTCAAATGTGGCTTTTGACTTGTGCACGAAATGCTATTGTATTGGAATTTTATGTTCTTGTCAATGTAACAAATTCTCACATTGTGTCTTTTACAGTAACTGACAGCTTATTAACATCTTGTTTAGAGTGACGTGGGTCTGACTGGCAGGAAGATCATCGTGGACACATACGGCGGCTGGGGCAGTCATGGAGGCGGAGCATTCTCTGGGAAAGATTACTCCAAGGTGGATCGTTCGGGTGCGTATGCTGCGCGCTGGGTCGCCAAGTCCCTAGTCAAAGCCAAACTGTGCCGGAGAGCTCTGGTTCAGGTATGGTTCCCCTCTGGTGTTGACAGGGTTCACCATTTAACCAAAGTTTTGTGTTTCAATTTATTAAACTGGTTTCCTTGCAGATCTCGTACGCCATTGGTATCAGTCATCCGTTGTCAATGTCGGTCTTTCATTACGGCACCTCTGAGAGACACGAGGACCAGCTGTTGGAGATCGTGAAGAAGAACTTCGACCTGAGGCCAGGAGCCATTGTTAAGTAAGCACCCTCGAACAAAATTCTTATACTTTGTTCACAATTAATTTTATAAAAGCCGGAATGACAGGTTTTATATGTAAAGTCAATGAGAATAGGTAAGTATGCAGCAAACACAGACTAGCGGAACAGATTTTGATTTGACACCAAGAAGGCTTTCTTGTGGTCGTGGGAGAAGCAGAGAATCAGTGTTGGCAGCCAAAACTCAATGTAAAAACAGCTCACCTCAATAAAACTAGGCCAAATCTCTATATAGCTATCGCTCACGTTACGAATGTCTGGCTACATGATACTAATGTATGACTGGCTCCCACTATTTCCATTTTTAAAACAAAATTGAAAACCTACTTTATTTTAACTCAAGATTTTTAATTCGTTGTTATGTCTGTTTTTTGACTTACTGATATTATTGGCTCTGTATATTGAGGCTGAGTTCCATTTCTCTTCTTGGGCCTAACCCAAGTGCTAAGAGGAAAGGCTAAAAATTGAATGAATTGGGACACCAGAGTGAAGCCTTAAAAAAACCTTCCTATAAATACGACAGACAAGCCTATTGTCTAAAATTAATAGCATGCATTATTTCTTTAAAACTAGTGATTATTTGCAGTTATTGACTATTGTTAGGGCTCAAGCACCAGTGGTGTGAGAACCCTATTATAATTGCTGGGATTAATATTAGTTTTATTATTATTATTTTCCATTATTGCGTGGACTTTTGAAACATAAACGAGAAGTCCAGAGCTTCAGGGCTCTATATGAGAAAGCCCCCCCTCTGGTGGATCTACTAATCTTCGGAATAATTAGTAGTCCTTCTTCTTGTGATCAGAGAGCGAGCTGGAATATATCGTGATAGGAGACTGCTCAGGTAAGCTTTTCATTCATCCAATCATCGGTATCATCCCGGCGCGACCCCACAAACCATGCGTCCAGCCTGTAGATCTCGGGTGCAAGGGGCAGAGCCACCTGCAACCCAATTGTTAAACAAAGTTCCCTGCATCCCAATCTCTGAGGCAAGTCTTGACTGGCTTTGTCTTAAAAAAAAATTCATTATAATTGGACTGAAAAGGTTTTATTACAGGAGTTGTTTCACACAAGCTAATGAGACATGGATTAGTATGTTTATTATGTGTCATTGAAACAGTAGAAATGACTCTAAGCTGCTAGGGGGAACAAAACACCACTGCTCTACAGAGCTACTCAAGTAGCGGTGGAGTTGATTGTCCTGTAACTGGAGGGTTGGCGGTTCGAACCCTGCTAGGTTCATTCTGCCATTATGTGGCCCTGGGCAAAGTGTCTTATTATGAAGCAATCAGTGTACATTGTTCAGCAACTACTGCACACAATTTACTTGTACTTGAGTGGTTTTACTTAAGTGTACACTTTCCTGATGTTAACTAGTTGTTTGTGTTTAATGGAAGTTAAAAAGCTGAAATGCTCTCTTTCAGGGAGCTTGATCTGAAGAAACCTATCTACCAGAGAACAGCCTGCTACGGTCACTTCGGACATGAGGATTATCCCTGGGAAAAACCAAAGAAGCTCATCTTCTGAGGGAATCCTTACATCATGCCACTCAGTCTTGGAGCTAGAGAAGTTTCTAAGTCACTACGTTGATTATAATTACATTAGTTCAAGCTGTAAAGTTAAATGTTATAAAACACTGATTTAATGTTGAAGTATGTTCGTAAAATAGATCGTGTTGTGCCAATTTTTCATTACTCATTTCTATTTTATTAGTCTTCAAACCATGTCTCACCCTTCAAAACATTTAGTCAAAGGTTTCCAATTGTGATTGTTGAAGTTCTTCATTAATAAACATGTTGATTGCTATAGAATATTATTAGTATTTGAAATCATTATTTTCTAGAAAGTGTTTTCACAGTCATGTTTGAGGTCTGCCAACCAATCTGGCTTTTTGGGGGGTGACTTTTTTTTTTACGGAATTTTGCTGTTTGCGGTAAAATTTTTATTAACCTAAAACAACATTCCGCTAAATTGTACAATTTCACAATAAAAAAAGTGTAGGAGTCCTATATTGTCATTTCCTCACATTTAGTTATTTCTATTTTTCCAATTGTGTTAGCCCTGTTTAGCTCGGTTTCTCATTTAACCCTTCTAAATTCTAGTTTGGTCATCATTTAGCAAAAATAGCATCACAATGGCTGTTACAAAGCTTCTCACCATTTACACCACCAGTTGTTGGCTGATGACACATACTCAGTTCACAGTATCACTCAGGGAAAACCACCAGAATAACAAAGAAACAGACAGTTGTTTACTTCAATCAAAACTTTGATCCAAACAAATATTATTCAGTCCATGCATGCAACACTCAGGTATCCAGATCACGAACATGAATACATTTCATTCTCCAGGGAAACAAACACGTTGTGAACATGGTTGAATATTTGGTGAGAGGGAGCGTAATCAGTCCATCAAGTCTCTTTTCTGGGTTTGTCACAGTACGGGACATTTTCTAGAAGGTGATCCTCGCGCGGCCTCAACACTGAGAAAACAGATAATAATTCATATATCCATTCATCACAAGTGAGATAGTTTATAAAAGCTCTACATGAACAGTTCCAGTAAAAACGAGGGATGTTTTAGCTCTTAGAACATGTAAACGGTATTATTATGAACACTTGTCAACAATTTCTGGGAAAAACATTTTTATAAAAGTACAGTTTGTGATAAACACTACCCCGTAATATCCAGAGCTTGACCAGTACTTTTTTCAACTGGAATCAAAAAATAAAGGTTCCATTGATGGTTAACTCCTGACTATCTTAGTCCTCATAATATAAACCCTGAATAGCACAATAAAACAACACAAATTGGTTGTTTTGCTGTCTAATTGAAAAAAACTTATATTATAGGTATATCATATATGTTTACTCTTGGCACAGATAAAATAGGGTACCTATTGGTAGAAAAGTCTAAACCTAGCTCATTAAATTATTTATTAAACATAAACCTGCATTGCACTCATGAAGTTAAAAACAAGGTAACAGACAAACTGGTTTTTTTTTTAGACCTGATGCAAAAAAAACTTTTTTTTTTTCAAAGAACTGCATGATAAAAACAAAGTAACTCAGAAACAATAACGAACTTAAAGGGGCACAATTATAACCCTTTAATACACTATAATACACTTGAGCCATATAATATACTATACAACTATAATATACTTATATAAAGAACCAGAATTTCATGGCCGCAAGCTAGTTCGAATTATATTCATCATAACTCTATCACAAACGCAACATGCTACCAGTGGTTCCCCATAAAAAATAATGTTATACAATTCCTTTAACATTCCTCTAATGTTTTGGCTGCCAGAACATTCTCTTTTACAGTCACGTGATCATGTTGTCATGCACAAAAGCGGATATAAGCATGACATTCTTCCTGTTATCTTGCTGGAGCCTACTCTCAGCTCAGCTTTCCCTATTTGGGGGAACAAGGGTTACGAAAGTAAAAAGTAAAAGTTAAGTTTTTTTTTTAAATACAACTAAAAGATGGTATCCAGAACAGTCCCCTATGGTTAGTGTTTGGTTGCCATAATGTTCCCTTTTTAGTTTTTTTGTTGTTTTCTTGAAAAGTTTTCTTCTCTGAAAAAAAAACATCAACTTTTTCATTGCCAGAACACTCAATTACGGTTAATTTTTTGTTTTCTATAGACCTTTTCTTGAAGTAAACATTTGTTTTAGGTTCCCAGGAAATTATATTTTATTGTTTGCTTTTGCTGTATAGAAAGTTTTTCTGTACATAAATTTTTTATCATTTTTGATTAAAAAATTTTCATAACAGAAATATAAGTTAGGGGAATAATTTTGTTTGCTGGGTTACCATCACCACTGTTAGGTTCTCTTTTCAACTCAAAATGAGCTTTTATAAATAAAAATCTTGTTATTTATTTGTGTTCAATGCAAGAAAATCTAATAAATGTTAAATAAAGTTGACTTTCTCTTGACAGTAACATTGAGTGCGCTGTGTGATTACTGCTATTAAATGCCTGAACTGTTAGCAGACTCTCTTTTAAACGCTGCTAATGTTATGGTGGTGGACTTACAGAGCTGATTATCATCCACGTGCTCCACCTGCATGACGTTCTCTCGAAGGATGCTCTCTACTGCTCGGCCCATGTTCAGCATCTAAAAATGTTAATTAAATACTAAATGAGTTTCTGTAGTTCTCGCATAGACCTCATTATGCCATTGAGCGTTTTATATTTGCACACATTGTAAACTATTGTTTTATTTTTGCAGAAATGTAACCTTAGGTTCTAGTAGAATGCTCGGATTACTTGATCGAGTGTACAATAGAAAAACATTTCAGTGCATTTATTGACACTTCTCAGTCAGCAAAAATACATTTAAATATAAATATATAAGGACATTATCGATCAAGTTTTTTGGCGCTTCTTTAGCAGTAGCTTTCAAAGCAGCTTCACAACGTCCTCGTGCGTTGTAGTAAAGTCCTAGCATTAAATGTGTGACCCTTATCTGTAAATCAGTAACGTGCCTAAATTCATTTTGGGTCTCACCTTGTGTCAGCCAGAACTGGGCCAGATAAAATAGTGCAACTATTGGTAGTCTTATTCAGAAAAGTCTGAACCTATTTGTGGTTTACTAAAAATAAACTTATATTGTACTTATGAAATTAATAACAACATCACAGCTGTACACAACAATATAGTGTGAAGAGGAGCACATTTGTGACTTACCTCTAGAATATTTTCTTCTGATGTTTCTCTCTTGTTTCTTTTAAACTCCTCGTTTATTTTTAACCTAGCAGCTTCACGGAGAGCCAAAAATCTATTATTTACATGTACAACAAATATTTAACAACAAAAGATTAACTGTTTTATTTGCAATAATTTAGACTATTATCTAATATTTACATTTACAATAGAACAGTGGGAAATAATTCATAATTGTTTTTACACGTTATTTTAACAGAGATTCTTGACTGAATCTTACCTGTGAGAGCCATGTCGTCATCTCTAAAAACATTCTTTCTCGTCTTGTGCAGATCTTTGAACACTCGCAGCACCTTTGAGGATAAATAACCGGAAGTAGATGCAACCACATAATCACAGCACATGTTTGCTAACTATCATGAAGCACTGATAATAATTATCAAAACTACACAACGAGCGCTACAAACCATAAACATAATATATGTCGTTTTTCACCTTCAAGCGAGTCCCCATCGTACGTTATTACGTTTTTCTTCTGCTTTACACTGTTCTGCGGAGTGTTCCTAGAGCGCCACCCGATGGACCGGATAAACAGCTACTACATTATTATATTCGAACTATTTCCTCCAGGTTGCCCAGAAAACAACATACATTTAAGAACAATTCAAACGCATTTATCGGTGAGCTGAGGAACATACACACATATGTTTATATACCATACGCTATATTTATATTGGTTGTAAAAACACAGTCATAATTTTTGCCATTTTACTCATGTCTTGACAAAAAAAAAATCTATCTGTGCAATATGCATTATCTAAAGATTTATGTTTAACAAGATAAAGAAGAAAAGGAAACATTAAAAATACTTTCAAGGCATACTGTAAACAGTTTAATGGAGATTTAAGTCATTAGCAAAGACTTACACCTGCAGCTGAATTTATTTCAATATTAATTTTTATCCACGATGTAGAGAACCTCAGAGTATTTGTTAGAATAATGTATATGATTCATAAATGGCATTATTTCCTTAGCAATTGATTCTCTGTATATGATTTGAGATCTAAATACAGGTACCCTTAGCTCTCAAAAATAATAAATAAAATCATTGGTTAGAATTGTGTTGTCAGTGTTATTTCTCTAATCAGATTTTTTTCTAACTTAATTTAATCTTTAACGTTTGACGCATCTTGCAAATTACTCCAAACTAATTTTTCATTGTTCTTAACTAAGGATTTGTTGAGAAGCACAGTTAGTCAAAGTGGCTTTAAAGTTTTATACGAAGATAGATTTTAACGATTTCTGTGCATTTTAATACATTTGTATTTATTTTCAATTTAAAAAGCTATTATATTTACCAGCTCCTTCTCCCCCTATGTTTAGAATTACACCTCCCTAAAATCTTCAAGTTTTAAAAACACAGCCATTTAAGGTTTAATAACATATTTTCGTCTGGGTCGACCAAAATAAAGGGGAAAAAACAAGAAATACTTTAACACACAAAATCATTTAAAAAATAAAACAATGAGCTTCATCCAGAGATCGAAGACTTGCACGTCCCCGTTTAAGTGTCTTGGGCTGAAAAACACAAACAAGAAAAGAAATGTTATTGTCAATAAACAAATGTTTTAATCGGAAAAACCGCCCGTTACAGACCCTCATACAAGAACATGTAATCTTTCTCCTAATTTAGTGTCAGATGGGTAGTGTGTTTAATCATTGGGTCCAAAAACATTGTGAAATACGATGTTTTCAGTTGCAAAATTGGTCTCATGCAAAAGTTTACCGCTTTATTTGTACTAACAGACTTATTTTACGAACCTTATTCCACGAGAAGGTCTGGCAACGTGTCTCACCAATCATCATCAGCACATGCTAGAAACCGGGCTTTTGTCCACTTCCGCTTCGTGCATGCACAAGGGCGAAGCCTGCTGGTCAAGCCATTGCAAACGCTATAATTGAAAACAATTGCTGGATTTTTTTGGACATGTTTTATTTGAACTATGTTTTTGTTTCGCATGATCATATTTTAAGATGAGGTTCAAATAGTCATGCACGTTAACCATTAAAAAGTCATGAATGGCTGATGAAATATGTGCTTTTTGAACATCTTTAAACTCGCACTTTTAATTTGAAAGCCCCTGTTGTTTTTTTTATTTCTCCGGAAGGGGTGAGCGTAGTTCACGCGCATGCGCCGTGTGGGTCAGCTGACAGATGTTTGTCTCCTCGGTTCAGGCGGTGGCTAACCCTGAGCAGCTGCGCGGTACGTTACGAGCGGCGCGATGAGCGGCGGCGCCCCGCGACCCCTTCCGTCCTCCGGGCAGCGGCCCATCCAGGATGTCTGCCACCCCCTGTCCGCCGAGGAGAGCGCTCGGAGAGACACCAGCCCGGAGGCGGAAAAGGTGAGAGGCGAGAGAAGCCCAAATTCTGCTCCTGCTAAACACTGGAACTGACCTACAGCTTGGCGTCTCTTATTCATTCACTGTGGAGTGATTTAATGAGGCAGCTGCCTTGTTTTTGTCTTCATTCAGAATGATTTATGAGTAATCGCCTTTGGGATGCGTAAAGGTGCTGCTGTGGTCATGAAACAAGCACAAACAAACAAACTAAAAATCCTTGTTACTGGCTTTACGACAGTTTTGGAACTATTTATCTTTACTCGAATTCAACTGGTGCCCCGTTACAGGCCGTCACGCTGCTATGTATATGTGGATGTGCTGGAAAGATAAAATGTGTGGGAGTGGTGTCCCGGAGTATCACCGTCTTTTGGCGGGTGATGTCCAGGCACATTGCGTAATGTGTATTTAAAATTAGAGGGTAGCCTTCTCCTTGCAGGTGTTGTAAGGGGCCCAGGGGTTGCGCAGTCCCAGAAGTGAGTCAGTGGCAGGTGAGATTGGCCTACTGTCCGCACCAGGAGGAAGGCCCACCCGGTGCCCTGGAGATGTCTAATGTGATTAAAAAGGAGGGTCCCCGTCTAGGGGGGAGGCATGGAGGGTGGGATCACTGATAGGTCAACCCGCCCGCCTGATCCCCCATGGAAACAAGGACCCTCATTATCCAATTTGTTTGAGTGAAGGGGCAGCACTTCCTCCCAGCGCAGGGACCACGGGAGACCCACCAATGATAATGCGGGCAGCCAGGAGACAGCTTCTTCCCCTCCGGACCCCTCCTACTCATTCACACGCACTTACACACCCACCCATTTTCACACATGCACGAACTCGCATAGTTACGCACACTCCAACCCCTCCACCCACACATACACACTCAGGCCCTCTCACACACACACACACACACACACACACATTCAATCACCCACCCACCCATACATACATACATATACACACACAAACTGGAGCCGTTGATTGAGCATGCTCGGGGCCGGCCCCACCCACGGAGGAGGCGCCACCCCATCCAGAGCGGAATTCCCCCCATGCCCATCCGATCCCTGAACCGCCACCCCCCATCTTGCAAACCCTAGCAACACCACAGGTGCAGGCCGACCCCCGTATGGAGACTGCGAGGATAGCCGGGTATACCCGAGGACTGCGAGGACCCTGCAGTCCTGGTCCCCCTTAGACCCCCAAGCCCCACCCCCACAATCACCGCTGGCCAACGGAAAAGCAGCCAGCCGGCCCGTCACGGGACACCAGGTCTAACTCCCCACCGCCCCAGGGGCAACATCAGCCCCAACCCAGATGCCCCAGTCCAGATACAGGGCTCGGCTCAATGCAGACTACCTCTAACTAGAACTGGAGGCAAGTGGTGCATTAATAAGAAGTTAATAAATGAACAGTTATTTAAATGAAGATCTGAAGACTAGCTTGGGACACTGTGACATCGGAAGCTCCGTCACAGGCTCAAATAAAAGCCATTTTTAGAATAAAGCTAAAACATGTCAAGGCTGAAACTTTCAGAGAATTAGACATTGAGACTTTAAGACCATTAGACATGGTGCCTGGACATGACCCGCCAAACGACGGTGATACTCCAGGACACCACTCCCATACATTTTATCTTTCCAGCACATCCACATATACCTACTATTACATGACACCTGGGAGTGAATGTTGGGGAACGGGCGAAAGACTGCCCCCACCTCCCCTCCTGGGATGTACAGGCCAGGAGTGGCTTGCTACAGTTGGAGTTGAAGGAGTTGAAGACTGAATGGGTGGGTACATGGATGGTCGATTGGATGGTTGGATGACTGGATGGGGGTAATTTGGTGGGTGAGGGGGCTGGTGGTTGGGGTGTGCGTGTGGTTGGGGATACCTGGGGTCGAGGTGTGACCGGAGGTTGGGCCTGTCGTGCCCTGGGTGGTTTCCCTTGCCGCGTCCTTCTGGTCTCTTGGCCGCCCTCGCTTTTTCCTGGCTGGTTCATGGTGGCCCCCGGGGCGGGGGGCCTACCCTGGGGGGATGTGTGGGTGGTGCTGCTAGCCGGGGGCTGCCTGCCCGGCTATCTTTGGGCTGTTCATCCTCCTGCTATGGAGCGCCCACAGGTGCAGGGGCCGCTAATCTTGTCATTCTGTGGGTAGCTCCTGACCATTTATGGGGTCTGGCCTGAGGCAGAACCCACATTTCACTCGGGACACAGAGGGTTAGACACGACACCTGGGGTGTTCGGTCGCTGCTAGATGCTTGAGGTTTAGGTCTCCTGTCCTGTAACACTCAATTACTTAATCCATCTGAGTTTCTCTGTCGAGATCAGATCGTAATGTGAAGCGTATGATTATGTCCACTCTCCCATTGTGATCGATCACTTGTGTATATGTATATGTCAGAGGTGTGTATGTTTATATATGTGTATATGTATACATGTGTGTGTATTTATAGATTTATTCATTTTTTAATTTATTGTTATTTTAAGTATTTTTGTTGCATAGATCATTAACTGCATGTATGTATGTATGTATACTTATATTTGTATACATGTGCTAAGGTAGGCATCTAATCTTTTTTTTTTTTTGTCCTTCTTTAACTCAATCCTGACTCTTTCCCCCACAATTACTTCTCTCCTCTTACCCATTTTCTATTAACACCATCCTGTCCTGATGTATGTTTATGTGAGTGATTGATTAATGTATTTAATGTAATGAATTTGAAATAAGTAAATAACCAATAAAATAAGCTAATAGCTTCCAGAGGAATAATCACTATATCATGTCTTCGTTTCCCTGGAAATTGCAAAACTGTCCAACTCCTACAAAGTCTCATGGGGCTGCTCTGAAGTAGGACAGGACAGGTGTTAAAAAAAACAAAAAACAAAAAACCTAGTCTTCCGAGCATTCCAGTGAGGAGGATTGATTTGAGATTTAAATAAATTGCATTCAGATTTAGACACTAAATCAATCACTGGACTGCCTAGTACAGTAACTGAGAGGATTTAGGGGCTGGGTACTGTTGAGCACACCACAAAAACATGCTGACTCCATTCCATTCATTTTGTATGAAGATGGGCAACTTTTGGAGCTATAATGTAGTCCTTTTCTGGGCTCTTAAAGCTATTCATAGGGACTGGACTGTCTCTGAAAACGAATGAGTGCTGATGAGGAGCCCCAAGCAGTAAGTGTAGTTGTTTTCAGCAGCTAAATGTAAAATTAACACTGAAAGTATGAAATGTTAACTCTCTTTATTTAAGTTAAATATGGTGTGTCATTTGACACAAAAAGTTGAATAAAACCCTGATCCTAAAGTGTATGAAATTGAGAACTAGTTTGTTATGGAATAAAATTGGGGACAATACCTTTGCAAAACGCAAAAAGAATTTTTAAGAAAGTAAAAAGAAAAATACAAAAAACAAGTTTTGAGAGAGGAAAAGCAGTTTTTCAAACGGAAATTAAGAAGCAAGTAAAAAAATAGTAGTTCTAACAAAAAAAAAATTTGCTAAATTTTTGCCTGTTTAAGCACGTTTAAATTTGTACAATGCTTTACAAAATACACATTTTGATCAGTCAATTTTTGCTTTTGTAATTACGTTTTTTGAGTTTGAGAACTTCTGGAGTTTTGACCCCTTTTTGCCACAAAAAAAGTTGACCCTAATTTCATTCCATAGTTTGTCGTATTTTCATCTATTTCTGATTTCTTTTGCCTTTTCGAGCATATGCTGGCTCCCATAAATTCATTTTGTATAGAATGGAGACGGAAGGCAGCGATCATGTGCACAATGTGTGTTTTCTCCCAGAGTTTAGAACAATGGAGCTCACTCAGATTGGATTAAACACAGTTTATTGTGCTGTATGCGTGGTGCGGAGGAGCTGTGCTGGTAGATTTATAACTTTGAGAGGGGCTTGCATGCTAGGTGCATTGTTTGGTTGCTTCTAGCTGAGTTCAAGCACTCTATGTTTCATGATTTCTGACAAAAGTTTTTAAAATAAATAAATTAGAGGTGCTGTATGCAATGCTTGAGAGCTAATCTTTAAAAGACACACCCTTGAGCTATAGCGCCTCCTGGTTTATATGCTGATGGCCCATGCTGATTGGCTACAAGTTTGTTTAAAATGGGCTATAGATTATATTCATAGTTAATTAATCGATTACTGTAATCAATCGAATAATTTGATAAGCTTTTAGTTTTTTTCATGATCTGATATTTTACACAGAATTAAAAAGTGTCTAGAATTTAATATCAGATGTATCACATGTTCCGGCACTATCTGCTGATCTTAAAGACCGGCACAAATTATAATACGTTTAATAATTTAAATGTGTTTATTATACACAGTAGATATGTCACAAAATCTTGCAAATTTCTAAAAACTACTGATAGATTTCAGTGGAACATTTTTATTTTTATTATTATTATTACGAAAATAAATAAATAGTGTGAGAGCTAAAGCATTGGATAAAGTGACTAGATTTCCATTCTGCACATTATATAATTATATATTTCTTTTCTCTTCAAAGGGAGCCTCCATCTTCCATAATTCACTAAAGTAGCCGCATTCAGAACCACTTTACATTTACATGTACATTTATGCATTTGGCAGACGCTTTTGTCCAAAGCGACTTACATTAGGCGAGAGACGATATGCAATTTGTTACACCGTGAAAGTCTATCTCAGCTTCTCATAATGGAAATTTTATCAACTGATTAATAAACCAAAGCAGTGAGGAAGTAGAGGAAGAAGATAAAGACAGAGGAGGAAAAAAAGAAAGTAGTTATTTTTTTATAGTAGGTGTTCCCTGAAGAGAAATGTTTTCAGTTGCTTTTTGAAGAGTTTCAGTTGCTTTTTGAAAACACACATTAGGTGTGTTTTTATTAACCCTAGCTCTATTATAACGTTTAGCAGGATCCTGTTGTACTGTACCACACAATCAATGAGTTAACATTAAAAAACTTGCTAAGCACATCTAAACCTTTATAGTTAAAATAGAGTGTTACGTTAGAGTTTAGCATTAAAACGCTTAGGTCAGGTTAAATGCAGGTTAGGACTGCATTAATTATTAGATTATTTTTTTATCAATTTTTTCAATTATTTGGTTCTTAAAATAGTAGTGACGGGTCACTTTTGGCTGCAGTCTAAACATAGCCTTTGTCTCGATCGTATGGCTGAAGCTTGTTTCTCAGGGGAGGTAAAATAAATGCAACACTCGCTTCTCCTGAAAATCCAGATAAATTCAGCCAATCAGATCACGGCAAAGTGCTGCAATACAAACCCATCAAACCTGTGAGAATGACAAACCTGGACTTTTTATTTGGGTCTAAAAACACTTTTTAACGTGGTGTTAGTAGCAAATATTTAACAGGTTTTAATTTGGTCTGTACCTTTAATGTTGACAGTGTTTTTGTTTTATTGTTTTGCATAAACGTGCGGTGTGACACTAGCTAAATAAACTTTGATTTGATACAGCTCAAAGCTGATATAGGTTAAGTGAGTAAATTGATTACTCCTCCCCCAGGACCAGAGCCTGCCCAACGGGACTCCAGTAGACACCTCAAGCCCTGCCTCCACGTCGTCCCTCCTCAACAGGCTCGTGCTTGAGGATAATTTGGATGAAGAAACGCAAGACCTGTTTGTGATGGTTGACGACCCCAAAAAGCATGTGACCACCATGGAGACCTACATCACCTACAGAGTCTGCACAAAGGTCAGAGGTCTTGTCCTCCACGTCTACAGTTATTGATCAAGGGATGATGAGTTTAACTCCATCAACCTTTGTAAGGTTTTTATCTGAAGCTGGGTTATGTCAGAGGAGAGGCAGATAACTCTGAATTGTGAGTGAAGTAGAATTCAAAAGTAAATTTAGTCAAGGTGGATGCAATGGTGGTTGTGCCAATGGATGGCAGGTGGTTGTTGTTTGTAGGATTGCTGTGAAGCTTGTGGACTAAAGCTTTGATTCATGCAGAGGTGCAAAAATGCATTGTTGGTATTTGTATTAAATGCACCCTTGTGCAGACTACAACTTACTTAACACAAACGTTGGTGTGTGGGTTTTTTCGGGGGCAGCGATTCTAAATGTACCCATAAGCCCCTTGTTTTTCACTACAATAATTACGTTTTTTTGAATATCTTAAATAATTACAATTTCAACTGACTGCTCTCATTTGTAGAGCGTGTGGTGCATATTTAGGGTTACCAGTTGAGTATGTCGGTCTGTTTTGTTTTGTTTCACTTGACTATTGATTGTTCACACAAAAAAGGATTTGATGGACTGACTCAAAAATCCTGTCTCAAGTGACTTTCACATGATTATTTTAAGTAATATTTACTATGAATTAACATTAAAAAAGTTATATATATTTTTTTAAATATATTTTTAAAATGTGGTTGAAAAATAAGCACAAGACGAGCTGTAATCAGAAACCTACAAATTCTGACATTCAAACCTGATCGAACTTCAGCCACGCTCTTCTGTCTGTCCTTCAGACCTCGAGAACAGAGTTCGACCTCCCTGAGTACACAGTCAGACGACGCTACCAGGACTTCGACTGGGTGAGGATCAAACTGGAGGAAAGTCAACCCACCCACCTGATTCCGGTAGGTAGAGCCACCTCACAACTAGCCTTTCTGATCATAGGCTTGAGCTTGTCATCCTCTGGTGCAGCCTCTACCAGAGAAGTTTGTAATGAAAGGAGTCGTAGACCGGTTCTCAGAAGAGTTTGTGGAGACCCGACGCAAAGCGCTGGACAAGTTCCTGAAGCGCGTGGCAGATCATCCAGTGCTGTCTTTCAACGACCACTTCAATGCTTTTCTTTCAGCAAAGGTGAGTGCTAAAATGAACTCTCAACCTAAACAATCTTAAGGAGATGGAGTTTCTCTGGAGTGTGCTCTGTGCTTGTCTTTCAGGATCTGAATAAACGTCAGGGGCTGGCGCTGCTGACTAAAATGGGTGAATCGGTCAAGTACGTGACAGGCGGGTACAAGCTGAGAGGACGGCCGGTGGAGTACGCAGCTATGGGCGAATATTTGGATATCTTCACACAGAAACTTGGCACCATTGACCGGATATCACAGAGAATCATCAAAGAGCAATCAGGTGAGTGGCGGTCACTTTTCAGGACAGGCTAAAAAAAGCAAACTATAACATTTCTAATGATGGAAGATGTTCTGGAAGTTATATTAGAAACCCATTGTCAGAAGCACCACCCACTGACAAATCAGATGAAGCGCTAATGCAGCTCAATCTCAATGAGTGATGACTGACCCGGAGTTAACCATAGCAAAAAAAAAATTCATTACACAATATACTCTCTGCGTGGTCATGAGATGTGATATTGTAGTGAAAGTATGCTGTGGTAGAACATTCAGGCAACACCTGATGAGTGCGTGTGTCCTTGTTCCCGGCAGCCTCAGACGGGTGTAAACAATTATTTTCTGTCTCTTAGAATTCCTGATGGAGCTCAGGGAGTACAGACCAGTATACTCATCCTGGTCTTCTCTGGAGAAAGATTTGCACGAGCCTCTGGAGGGGGTTTCAGCCTGCGTCTCCAGCTGCTCCAGCTCTCTGGAGGAGCTGACCGAAGACATGAGTGAAGAGTTCCTCCCCGTACTTAGAGAATACATCCTCTACATCGACTCCATGAAGGTGAGGCCTCCTTGGGATCTATTGCTATTGTTTTTCAAGTTTTAACTGTAAAAAAAGTGTTGATATGCATTATTCATCCGTCCATCTATTATCTTCTCGGCTTTTTCTCTTTCGGGGTCGCCACAGCAGCGCTTCCAGCCTCAACCCATCGCTGGGAAACATTCACACACACTCATTCACCTTCATACACTATGAACAATAGTTTTTTTTTTCTCAATTCACTTATATCGCATGTCTTTGGACTCGTGGAAGAAACCGGAGTACCCGGAGCAAACCCACGCGATTACGGGGAGAACATCACAACTCCACACAGAAATGCCAACCAAGGCTCGAACCAGGGACCTTCTTGCTGTGAGACGACTGTGCTACCCACTGCATCACCATGACGCCCCGATATGCATTATGAACAAGCTAAAACATAGCTACAAGCATGTAACTCTCGCCTCTGTAACACAAGCAATGTTGTCATTATCGTAATGATATCATATTTCTCATGTTTCTCAACCTTCAGAATCTGCTGAGATTTTTTTTGATACTGCAAAAATAACCAGATAACCAGAGCTACGGTAGCTTGATGTGCGCAAGTTACTATTCTGTCGCTGGCGATGTCGCCAGTGTTAAAGGGTTAAATAAAAAGTTTGAAGGTTGCAAAAATTCTTATTTCATCTATTGTGATTTTAAAATTCAGCTCCCTTGTTTGAACCCTGCATTGTGTTTCCCTACAGTAAAGCTGACTGTATGGCCCCTCTTGTTTACACATAAAAGTCAACTACGGTGATAAGTGAGGTCATCTACTTTGATTTACTTTTTAGTTCTCCTTTTTGTCAAAGTATATGCATGTACTTTTTACATTAATTGATTTTGAATGTATTGTTACTTGTATGGCACTTTCTACTTAAAATATTTTCAGTATCAGTAAAGAATGAATCGAACACCATAAAACATGGACCGACCGTTCTTTTCTCATATAGCATTTGTCAGATATTTTTATTAGGTAATTTCTTATCAAATAAATATTTTTAGATCTAGTTTCAGGAAGGGAGTGCTGCATCTTTACATCACTTCCTGTCTGTCCTCACTTGACTTCGATCACCACAAAAACGCTAAAAAGTCCTGATTTATATCCTCTCCATAATTTATTACCACAGTATATTTTCACTGTCAGAAGTAGATTATAGTAGTTAATAATTTGCCATTACAGATCAAACCATATTTCTTCTGTCCCCGTCGCTACAGATCTGTTGCAAAGAGACCGTTTCCTGTCCACGACTGTTTCCTGTCCTAGCCTTCTTGGTTAATTTAACTTGCTTAATTTCTGCAACTTGTCAAAGATTGAAAGGAACGTTTGAGTCATAATTGCTTTTAAAACATTCATTTGTGTACGATCATGAGCTTGTTTGTTTTTCAGAATGTGCTGAAGAAGAGAGACCAAGTCCAGGCTGAATATGAATCAAAACTGGAGGCCGTCGTCTTCAGGGAAGACAAAAAGATGCCAGTGGGTTACACACGTTTGCTGTTTCTGACATTCCAAACATAAAAAAAGTTTGGTTTGATTTTCAATTCAATTCTCATTAGAAAGTATATATTGTCTCTTCCTAGTGTAAGTCGCTTTGGACAAAAACATCTGCCAAAATGCATAAATGTTTAACAGGGTGCTGAACTGCATAAAACATGAATAGAGACGAGGTGAAACATAAAATAGACCACTTCCTGCCTGATCGGATCCTCTCCTTACCCAAATGCCACGAGACTTCTTTCGAAGTCCAGGGGCAACCCACCCGCTCGCCCCTGCTGTGATTGAACTGTAATTCAGTCTGGCCACAATTGTGGTGGTGTGAGAAGTGAGCAAGTTCTCATTCACTCCATTGTTAGTCTCCCAAATTTGGAGCTTAAAAAACATGTTTACACCCCTGTTGCTGTAAAGTTTTTTATTTAGATTGATCTAAATAAAAAAGTTTACAGCAATAGGGGTGTAAACATGTTTTTTTACACCCCTTTTTCTTTAGTTTTGATCTTCATGTCTTGTGGGTGAATTTATGTTTACATTTGTTTGTTTACATTCAAAGTAAACATTCAACCAATCAGCCATCTGTGCTATGCCTATGTCCTGGCTCTCTGGACCTATGTTTGGTTTCCGGGAAGTGAAGCACTTCCACGAAGGCGATGGTTGCCTACGGCCTCTTTTAGCTTGTTTCACTGACCATACTAAATGTTATGCATGCTACATCTATATTATATACAGTTTATGGTCAAAGTACTGACCCCTTGTGTGAGCACTCGTTATGATTGACAGAAGTCTCCGCCAAGTTGTTGGTTCTCAATGGTACCTACCCTTTCCGGGTTTTGACATTTATTTGTCTTTTCGGGATTTGTAAAAATTTTTTGGAACATGTAAATGTCTTTTCTAAAATGGAAAATAGTTTCAGAAAAGTTTTTTTTTTTGCTTTATTACATGCAAATTTTTTTTCTGAAACGTTTTGTAACTTGTACAAAGGTTTCATAATATGTAAATGTGTATTGCACCGTTCAATTGAAAAATCAGACAGTAGAGTTTTAGGGAATGTGAACGCCGGGAGAAGAGATGATCATGAAGGGTGCTGAGAAATAACCTGATCTCCCTGCCTTGTCTCAACCTTTAGGTACCTGCAGACGTTGAGAAGTGCCAGGACCGTGTGGAGTGCTTCAACGCAGACCTGAAGGCTGACTGGGAGCGCTGGCAGAACAACAAACGACAAGACTTCAGGCAGCTGCTGACGGGCATGGCTGACAAAAACATCCAGTACTACGAGAAGGTGAGAAACAGCTCTCTGTGTGCAAGATTCAGTCCTTCCACACTTAAAGCCTAATCTTTAGTTGTGTGCCAAGTCTACAAACTTTTCTCCACACGCACCCATTTGTCAACAACCCATTTATAGCTCAGGGATGCATCGCGCGCTATTATAAGTGTTTAATATGAAGCGCATGCAGAGAGAGTAAGTGAAAGCACTTGATCTCCTAACTCAACCAATCACAGCGCTCGTGCTCTGCGCAGCCTTGTTGTGAGGTTAGAAAATTTGAGCTCCGCAACATGGTTAGCCTTTGCAAAGGGCAATTCGTAGACTTAATGCACATGTTTAGAATAAAAATTATATAATGTAAATTAAATACAATTATGTAAACATTATATACATTTAGAAACTAATTGTTTAATGGACTTGTAGTTTAAAAAGTGAGTCCTTCTCTTAGTAAAAGTTTCAAAGTTAGCTCCTAGCCAGCTAATATTGTTGAAGCAAACACCAGTCGTTAAACAATCAATTTTTAGTAAACAACCAGCTAGAATCATTTTTGACAAAATTGGTTCAAAAGATGAATGCACATACTAAGTTTAGAAATAAATAGCTCTTTTTATCTTGTAAAAATAAAAAAATGGATGATCAAATGCACTCTGTCGTCATTATCCATCAAGATGTTTTTTTCTCAATTTTAAGCTACTTTGCAGTCAAAATATACTTTATTGTGCAAGTTTTGCAACATGAAAATAAATGTAAGCTGGTTAAAGTGTCTCCCCTTTAACTGCAAAGTGAACACTTCTTTATCCTCTGGACTTTACTTAAGGTAACAATAAATAGTTTTGAAACAGCTAAATGCAGAAGAGGGGAAACCTTTCTCTTTGTGAAACATTAATAATATTTCTTCATGTCCAACCAGATAGTATTCAAGCATTTAAGAACTTAAAGTTGAAGCCCTCTTTCTCAGCAGTATTAATTGGGTTGTTATCCCGTTTCTAATATTGTGCGTTTGCTTTTCTTGTCGTTGGCAGTCCGCTTTGAAAGCGTGTCACCTGAGTCACGTTTTGTGTTGCACTGCCAACATTAACCTTTTATGTTTTCAGAAGAAACTCTTCTGTGTTTGTGGTATTGCGAACACTTGCACTGCGTCCTTAAAGTAGACACTCAGTTTCAGAAGAAAATGTAGGTACTTTTTAGTGTGTGCACGATTTGGGACCCACTGAAACTTCACGTGAGGTTTTTTAACTTAACTCCTTCTTTCTCATTCCTTCAAAACATATTTAATAATAAATGTAATGCTCTCTATACTGCTATTAATTTCTGTGCTTCTTCTTTAAAAATGAGCCGTAATACAAGGAGAGAGCACCTGTATGTGTTTGTGTCCAAGAGAAAACTCCTTCCACACGAGCGCAGGCGATTGTGGGTAATAGCAGCTGGTTGAGCATTCATCCATCTGCTCTACAGAATCTAATTGGACAAAGTACACATCCGAGGACCACGCGGATACTGTTTTTATGTACAATACGGTTTTGCACACACTAATTCTCATTTCCAAAAAGTGTGGATAGTGCGCCAATTGGGACGTTGGCAGTATTTCCACCACTCTCTAGTACAGCCGTATCCTCTCGTTTAGTATTACCGCTAAAGAATTTCCGCCTGAAGCAATGTCCCCCTCTCAACGTTCCACCGCTTGTGTTGTGGATGTTTTGTATGCACACACCTGTATTTCAGTATATGTGAAGAAATGTAAATAATTAAAAGCAAAACACCACTATTTGGTAACAACGGTATACTGCTCAGCTTTCATGTAACTTCCAGAGGCAGCTTACTAAAATGTATTAAAAGAATTTCTATAGATCGAATCGTTTACGAGCATCTCCTGATTAAACTTGTTGCACATCTGTGTGATGCTTTGAGATATTAAAGCTAACTGTGACATGTCATCAATGAAAATGTGACACCAAAACCACGATATGTAGTTACCCACAGAATTTTATTGTAGTGCCACCTTCTGGTCGGAAAAATATATTATTTATTGAAAAAGAATGGCGTCCAAAATATCTCCTGAAGCAGCGTGCCATTGGTGCAGTTCATTGCTCTCTTGAGTAAAAGGTTGCAAGTTCAAACCCCAGTGGAACCAGAAGCTGTTTTTTTTTTTTCATTCTATAATTTTATTATGTTGACAACAAGAAACCTTTTTATTGAACTCAATGATCATTAATGCTTGGCCACGGATTACTGCTTGTAGTTATATTTATTATTATTAAACAATTTTTAACCTCAACTTTCTTCGTTCTTGCAGTGCCTTGCAGCATGGGAGTCCCTGATCCCTTTGTTACAAGACAAACAGGAAGCTAAAGATGAAACGTACTGAGCGTGTGCGCTGCTCTCTCATGGAACAGTTCACAGAACAGTCAGTGTTCTGTCCAAGAGCAACTGAGTGATCAGGTACGGGATCCTTTTCGGCCGGAAATCCTTTTTGTAAAGAGAAATCCCTCACCTGTGAAAGTCCATCCGGCCGGTCTCGATTGCTTTCTCTTTCGGGTTAAAGGAGAATTTCTCATATACTCTTCTCACTCTCCAACCACAACTGTGTGACTCTGAAAGGAGCAAGAGCGAGAGGAGGACTCACGAGGGTTCATTTTTCTTTAAAGCCACCTCTCTGAGGGACCAGATGTCAGGTTTTTTTGGTTTGGTTCCTGAAGGTTTGCCGACATTCCTTTTGCCAAAGACGTGGAGCCTCAGTGTGATGGCTGTTAATGTTCTAAACCAGGCTACATGGAAATGAAGGATGGAATACTTTGAGCTGATTAAATATTTATGAGAACAAGTGTGTCGTAATGATGAGTGTTTGTCTTAATGGGAGGTTGGCTCGGGTGCTGTGAGGTGGAAAACGTTACTCTATTAGGAGAGTCCGGGGGATGATGGAGAGCGCTTTCTATCTTTTAGTTTCAGTATCACAAGTTTTCAGTGTGAGTGAATCTTCATATGCATTACAGGGATTGCCAAAATAATATTTATAAACCTTTTTTTCCTCTCAAGTGTTTAGTGAAGAACACAGTAACAGTGCAAATAATAATTCCATTATGAGTAAACCTTTTCAGTTTTTTTTTTTCATTTTCACCCAGAAAGAGCTTCTTAATATCTAGCGTGATCTTCCTTACAGATGTCACTTCGGGGGGAAGAGAGCAGGTCCATTTCTCTGAACGTCAGTGACCTTCAATCCTCTCGTAACCATTGCGTGTCATCGTGCGGCACCCCACGATACTAGAGAAAGAAGTCAAGGGTTAGTGTAGGTCATGGAAACAGAAGTTCTGTGGAAAATATCTGCGCTCAGTGTTGTGTAAAGTACTGGAAAGTGCTACTCAAGTAAAATCACAGTTATGCTACTGGAAAATTACTTTAGTAAAAGAAGAATTCTACTTGAGTAAAAGTATGAATGTGTCCAGTCACTTTTGTACTTAAGTACTATTTTTAGTTATTAAAATTACTGTACAACTTAAGTCCAGAAGTACAAACTTTATGTGAGGAAGTTCATATTAACAGATTGTTCTGAATTCACTCTTTTAAATTTCCATAAAAAAATCTTGGCTATTGGATCAACATACTTCTGCCGTTTGGATATATAATAAATTGCAATGATACTACTAAATAAATATGCAATGAAACAAACACTTTTTACTTTACATGAAATGGAAAATACGTTAAATGCATCAAGATATAAAATAAACACAAAACACACACGCAAGGCTCCTAATTTAAATACATTCAACTAAATAGTGTTCGGAAGAAAAAAATATCCACATCTATGTGAAACACTGTTATATATATATATATAATAACATATACTAATATATTCATTCATTCATTCATCTTCATGTCGGCTTTCTTCTCAGAAAAAGATCTCTAGTTTCAATATGTTCTTCTGCTCTTAGCCTCTTTCTCAGCTCTGATTGGCTGGTGAATTAAAGTTTTGATTGGTTACTTTATGACCATGATAAATGTTGTTGTTTTTTTGTGTCAATGTTTACAGTGATGGAAAGTGAATGCTCTGATTAGTCAGATTACTCAAAAAAATCATGTTTCCTTTGCCAAATAGTATTATCCATCCATCCATTTTTGTCGGCTTTCTTCCCTTTCGGGGTCGCCAAAGCGGAATGAACCACCAACTCTTCTGGCATATGTTTTACGCAGCGGATGCCCTTCCAGCCGCAACCCATCGCTGGGAAACATTCACACACACATTCACACTTTAACACTATGGGCAATCGTTCTTACTCAATTCACTTATTCCGCATGTCTTTGGACTTGTGGGGAAACCAGAGCACCCGGAGAAAACCCACGCGATCACGAGGAGAACATGCAAACTCCACACAGAAATGCCAACTGACCCAGCCGAGCCTCGAACCAGCGACCTTCTTGCTGTGAGACGACCGTGCTACCCACTGCGCCACCGTGACGCTATATACTAATATATTTTAATTAAAAAAATCTAAATGCATTTTTATAATATTAAAAATTATTATATACTATTAGAAAATATTAAAAGAAGCCAAAAGTCTAATATTTATATATTTGTAAAAATATATTTACATACAAACTGTAAGTGCATTTTTTACTATTTAGTTGAATACATTTAAGTATAAGGCAAAATATTTAATACTCATATATTTTAGCCTATTTATCTTCCTTACACATTTTAACATTATATAAATGTATATCTTAAAAGATATTTAAATAATTTAAGTTGTCCCCTATTTACAATTTTCCCATGTGTTGCATTGCAAATAAATGCATTTTTAAATATGTTTAGCATGTTTCACATACTTGTGGATATATTTCTCTTCAGGGGTCAGCAAAAAATTAGAACTATTTAGTCGGTCTTATGCAGTTTTTATAGAATGGGTCTCACTTTTTCAAAGCTATTACTCTTTTCTTGAATGTTGAACACTAATAACTATGTACATTCCATGAAAGCCAAACATGAGGCTAATATATTGAGAAATCAACTATTATCAACTATATATAGAGCTTTATTTCACTTTACCAGAAATCTATGGGTGATGTAACAAACACCTCATCCATGTTGTACAAAGGCAACCAAGAACAAGCGTGATTCGTTAAAATGAGACACACTCGGCAGGAAGTACACAAAGAAGGAACTCATTGATTTGTCAAGGCTCGCATGCAGCATTGTGTATATTTATCAGTGCCTTTTCATTATTTCCTTTTTGTAAAAGTAACGAACAGCTCAGCAAATATGTAGCATAGTAAAAATAAACATGGTTTTGTTTAGAAAATATAGCAAAGTAATAGTACAATGAAACGTAAATACTCAAGTCGTCAAACACATCTTAAGTACTGTAACAGTATTATTACTCCGTTACGTTATAACACTCTGCGCTCACCTAATGGGCACCATGGAAAGAACAGAGAAGATGCTGGACAGGATGAAGATGAACCCAGGGAAGGTGTCGAGTGTGCTCTGGTAGATTTTAGTGAAGACGGGGGTGGTTATCAGACTGGCCAGTTTGAAGGACAACTGGAGCATCACGAAGATGGTGCCTGCAGCAGAAAAGTAACATCAACGGTTCATCATCACACTAAGCTCTGTGGTACATGATGGGTATTAAATACTCTCCTAAATGCTCTCGTATACCTTCTTGTGATTCTAACAATAAAGAGCTCTTATTATGCAAAATCATAATTGTTCTATAATTCATAATCCTCTTTTTTCCCTTTTTTCACTTAATCTCTCTAACCAGCTTTGCTTGCGGCCTCTCTTAATTGGCTAATCATAAAGGGAAAAATCTCTCAAAAAGATTTGGGCCCTAAACTTAGCTGCTGTTATTTCTGGACCATAGAATGCACCTGACTATAAGCCACTAAAGTCGTCTTTGTCAACAGGTGGATTAATTGCCTTTTAATTAAAAGCTGCATCAGATTCTTTCTCTGTGTGTTTTCCCACTATGATCTCATGTGCTTGTGTTGAATACGTAGATTTCAGCAGCAACACCAGACTGGGGCCGTGTTAGACAACCACGCAAGCTTTTCCAAACAGCACCCTTCAGTATTGCCAAATGTGGAGTACACCCAGAGTGCAAGTGCCAAATGTAGTTTTAAAATTTTCTGCTTTCTCCATCTCATTTGTCTCACTCTCTTATCTTCATCACTTTCTCTCTCTCTCTCTCTCTCTCTCTCTCTCTCTCTCTCTCTCTCTCTCTCTCACTTACTCTTTCTCTGTCTCATTTCTCTCTCTATTTCCATTTATTTTCCCTCTGCCTACTTTCGATCTCTTTCTCGCTTTCTGCATTCTCTCTTTCTCTCCCTCTCCTTTCTCTCTATCTCTCTTTGCTTTATTTGTTTCTCCTTCTACTTTCTCTATCCATCTCATTTCTCTCCTTTATTTCTCTCCATCACCTTTCTCTCCTTTATTTCTCTCCATTTCTCACTCTCCATCTACTTTCTCTTTATCTATCTCCTTTCTCTCCCTCTCTCTATCTCGTGTATCTTTCTCTATATTTCCTTACTCTCTCTATCTGTCTTCATCTCAGTTCTCTCACTCTCATGTGAAAAAATAGTGACTTACGGCCCAGTAAATACTGTAGATGCACAATGAGGTTTTGATTACTGATGCACTTGTTTTACAATCACTGAGCGCTTTAGAAAAGCAGAAATGAGGACAGAGAAGTATAATGCTTTATAATTTCAGTTTGACTTCCCTGTTCCCAGTTCTTTCAGTTTCTGAGCTCAAACAGCAGATGAGGACAAGCTGATACAAGTTTGTGACACAGGCACAAAATCGCATTTTTACATACAGCGGGGGAAGTAAGTATTTGCAACATCAGCATTTTTAGCAGTAAGGGGATTTCTAAGTGGGCTTTTGACACAAAATTTAAATCAGAACATTTAAGTATACAGGTTGAGTTATGATAAATAAAGTGAAATAGCTCAGGGAATAAGTATTGAACACACTTTATTTAATACTTTGTAGAATTGCCTTGGTTGGTGATTGCAGTCCTAGACGCCAGTCGTCTGCATTGCTCGGGAGTGATTTTGACCCATTCTTTCACACAAACGGTCTTTAAATCTTATTTAGATCAGGTGATTGACTGGGCCGTTCAAGCAACTTGATTTTATTTCTTTAAACCTGCTTCATTGTTTCTTTGGCCTTGTGTTTGGGATCATTGTCTTGCTGAAATGTCCACCCTCTTTTCATTTTCAACTTTGTGGTAACTTTTGTGGTAGCAGATTTTTATTTAGAATGTCCTGGTACATTTCTCCATTCATCCTGCCTTCACCAGTATGAAGTCTGCCAGTACCTCTTGCTGAAAAGCAGCCCCAAACCATGATGCTTCCACCCCCAACCTTAACTGTTGCTATGGTGTTCTTGGGGTGGTGGGCAGTGCCATTTCTTCTCCAAACATGGTGTGCAGAATGACTGGCAAAAAGTTCAATTTTGCTTTCATCTGACCATACTATAGTCTCCCAATAATCCACAGGCTTGTCCAAATGTTGTTTTGCAAACTTTAACCGAGCTGCAACCTGCTTTTTGTTCAGCAATGGAGTCTTGGGGGGTGAGCCTGCATGGATGCCATGGCGGTTCAGTGCATTGCTTATGGTTTTCTTTGAAACAGCAGTACCTGGTGATGTCAGGTCTTCCTAAAGTTCTGCCGAGTGGTTATTGGCTCCTGGAGAACTCTCCTGATTATTCTTTGGACTACTCGGACAGGGATCGTGGCCAGTTTATGGTGAACTGTTGCTTTTTCCATTTCTGGATAATGTCCCCCACAGTGCTCACAGGAACATTCAGCATTCTGGAAATGCTCCTATAACCATTCCCATTAAAATGCTTTTCAACAATAAGATCACAAAGATCTTGAGAGCGTTCTTTGCTTTCACCCATCATGAAGTCTTTCCTGTGTGCACCGTGGGTAATGAGAAGCCTTTTTAGGCCATCAGTTAGGACTAAAGCAGCTAATATCAATTAGTACTGATATGGGGCAGTGTTTCTCTCTCAATACTGACAGATTTCAGGTGATGATCTGGCTTTCTATGCCATTTAGCACCTTGCTATCTTCATGTGTTCAATACTTATTCCCTGTGCCATTCCACTTTATTTATCATGACTCTACCTGTATACTTAAATGTTCTGATTTCTTTGTATGAATTCAATATTTTGCTTGATGGCTACATCTGGTGTACAATTTATGTCAATAGCCCACTTAGAAATCCCCTTACTGATAAAAATGCTGGCGTGTCACACACTTATTTGCCCCACTATTTATTTTCTCTTCTGAGGAATAGACAGAAATTTAAACAAACAATTAAAAGAAAATCTCTTATTTTAGCAAAACTGGATACTTGCCATACGAGTTTCCGCTGACATGTTTGGATAGCAGAGAGCGAATGGTGGGCATTGGAATCAGAGCAAACAGCATCAAAGAGCGAGCTAGAAAACATGAAAGAAAACTCAAGCCCCAAGAGGTTTTTATGCTCTGTACACAACATTTTAGAGATCAACATGGCTGCTGTGGGTTTCTGTGAGATACAATTACTATAAAATTTGGTTTATTTGGTACTTTGGCCATTCTTCAGATGCATTTGTGTCTGTGTTCAGTTCAGGAGTGTTAACAGAGTGAACCCTTCATTTTAATAATATTAATACTTTTTGTACCGGCACCAAGCTTAGCACTGACTCAAACCTTGCAGCAGATCCAATGTGTATGCCATAAAGTTACTGTTAGAAAGATAAACTAATAAAATGTGAATAAGTTAAACAAATATTTACTATTAATGGTAAATATATGGTTACAAATACTCTAACATTGCACTTAAGTGCTTGCTGAAAAAGGTTTAAAGAAAAATTATTAAAATTCAAATAATTTTTGCTCATTTCAGTTGGAATAGTAACTCATAACATGAAAACAAAAAAAAAATGAATTTTCTTAGAAGCCCCATCAAAGCTGCGGTTTCTCTCTTGTATCAGGCAAGTACAGTTGCACGGTTAAGCTTGAGGTCCTTTACCACCTCCGTTATTTTTCAATATGAAAAAAAAAATTGTTTAAAATAATAACAGCTTATGAAGTCTGGCCCATACGGAAGTCGTAAGAGGATTTAGGTAAAAAATTATCTTATGTTGTGATCATGGTTTAATTATCTTATGATCACGACTTAAAAACTGTTATGTTGTGATCATGACTTATTTATCTTGTAACCACGATATAACAACTGTTGTTATGTTGTGTGCACGACTTAATTAACTTGTGATCACACCATAACAACTGTTTTTATGTCGTGATAATAACTTCCAAAACTATGGCAATATATGACAAATTAAATGTGATAAAACAGCATTGAATCATGGACGAATGTATCTGCTTTTAAATGGTTTGCAACTGACCAAACAGTAAGTCTGAGATGTTCAGTTAAGTTTAGATCTGTTATGGGTGGAGGAAAGAAAGTTATGATGATGATATAAAAGTTATTATGACATGATCGTGAGAAAGTCATGACCATGACATAACAGTAGTTGTTATAGTGTGATCAAAGGATATTTAAGTCATGATATAACAACAATTACTATTTTGTGATCACAAAATAATTAAGTCACGGTCACAAAATAACAAAAGAAAAACGTTTTACCTGTGTCCTAACGTGACTTTTGTAGGTTAATAGTGTACCAACTAATAATTAAATACTTTGTCAAGTCTTCAATATTGTTTGCAGGATAAATATTACAATTTTACAAAGATTTATTTGTGACTTAATCATAGTTTAAAGCATTAAATTCTTAATGAAATCACTGTGTATTAAATATCGTTTGTGATGAACTTTGTGAACTGTTTCTCGTGTCTTGCATCAAATATTTAGCCCTGTTTGTGTTCCTTACCTAAAAAGTACATGGGAGTCGTGGTCACCAACGCCATGAAATAAATCCCAGCAGCAAAAGACACCATCCCGACCAGCACCATGTTCTCATCCCTCACGGAACACCTGGAGAACACCTTGACCCCCAAAAAGCTGCTGATGAAGAGCAGGAACCCCGCCGCGTTGCCGTACCCCACCTGGTCCGCGCCCCAGCTCAGCGGCTCCTTCAGCACGAAGGCCGCCAGCATCTCCATCCCTCCCGCCACCGCGATGTCATACAGCACCCCACCCACGAACAGCAGCGCGATGCTGATCCTATCCCGAGCCTCATGCGAGATGATCCCAACGCTTTCCCGACGCTCCCCGAGCGCCTCCGGAGGATCCACGCGGAGGAAACTTGCCGTGTAAAGCAGACAGAGAAGGTACAGGAGCGCGCTCAGGCCAGAGAGGATCACCCCTTCCTTGAGATGCATGGTATAGAGGGAAAACAGGTGACCCGAGGCCACGCTTCCAAGGAACCCGGCGATCCCATACACCAGCTCGGTCCTCATGATGCGGAGGGCGCGCTCGTCCTCTCTGGAGCTCACCGACACCAGCGCCATCACACCGGCCCAGTACGACGCGAAGCCGCCGGAGAGCCCATGGATCACTGGCACCGCGTACAGCACCTGGAGAGGCCAGTCCAGCACCACCTCCAGCAGAAGTAACCCTCTGGAGAGGAAGTATCCGACCAGAGGAAACACGATGGGAACTTTCCGGTAGCCTTTGTCGCCTTCTCTGGCCAGAAGGATGGCGGGGACTATCGGCATGAATTTGACGATCATGTTGTAGGTCATGTTGAAGTTTGTGATGGCTCTCTGCTCGGCGTTGGGGCTGGAGGCGTTCGCGCATCGGTCTTTGATGACCATTTGGAGAGCCGTGTCGAAGAAGGAGCTGGCCACCTCGGCGCAGAACACCAGGGGAGCGATGTAGCTCCGGCAGGACATCAGGAGCGCCATGATGATCTGGAGAGCCTTCACCTGAAGAGGAGCAACTCAACCGGTCTGTCTGAAGCGCATGGCGTCATTCTTTTGCAAACTATGGGGAAGTTCAGCTCTGAGAAATACTTTTAGTGGTCAGTCGTGAATCCGGGAAGAGAGAACCTGTCAGGAAAGACTCTACTTTACAGCTCTTGTAATAGAAAGAACTATAAAGATTCATTGAGAATGAGTGACAAATAAAAGAGGTGTTCAACACGTCTGGGTGGTTTGAGAACCAGTCAAACAGGAACTTAACGAGGTGTGATTTCTTCACATAACGTGGGGATTCTTTCTTAAAGAGACAGTACTATAAAAAACAACGAATGAAACGTTTAATGAGCCCACAAATTTGTTAACTCAAATTTTTCCAAAGGCGTAAGTCAGTCAATTATATTTCTGTTAGCTGAAATGAAATTTTGTTGAGTTGTTAACCGAAAAAATACTTTCTAATTAAATTAAAATTATTATATCTCTTTCTAATTAAGTTAAAATGTTGTGTAAGGCTGTTGTTTGATGTGATGTGTTAAGAAAATAAAAAGATGCGAAGACAAAATTGATTTAACGTAAACATATCTGTGGAACGTTTTTTACAACAATTGTACTTTGAGTCAGCTATTTCGCGTGTAGACGTTGTGACTGTATAGGTTTCCTATGAAAGGTGACGTCATCCATAGGTTTATGATGAGGGGTAAAGAAAGCTTAGAATAAAAGGTCTGCACAGCATTAAACTTCATATATTGTTGCTATACACGATACAATATTTATTTTTAAATTCGGAATCACTGTAACTTTGTTACACTGTAACTTTTGTCTGGCAAATTATTATTTTGTATATATGTATTTTAATTTTAGTGTAAAAATAGTTTTACATTACATTATGAACATAGGTGTAGAAAAGTAATCAGTGTGGTTGAAGGTTTAAATCTTAATATATCTTAAACAAAAAAATTCATCCCCCTCAGAGTGTTCATGAAAGGTGCAGATCACGTCCTGGAGGGGCTCTGTGGGGAGCGTCCTAACTGCAGGTGAGTCTCCATCTTGGTCTGTTACTCCTTGGAGAGAGAAACCACGCTGGAGCACCACTGGAGCAGAGCATCTCTGGTTCAGAGATTCAGCCATGCAGCTCTGCAACATGAGACAGACACTCTTCTCACCAGTAGCTTTCAGAGCTCAGATATCAGCTGCTGAACTAGCTCATCCTCTTCTCTACAGCTTCTGAACAGATCGATTGATAAATTCATGATTTATGAAGAAAACCAGGGAGCCCTGTTTTTTTTCCCAGATTTTCCTACTGGATCCAGATCCTCCTGCTCCACTGGATACTTATCATCTATCTTGTTTTCCCATCTGTTCCTAGACATTTTCCAACATTTGTTTAAAATGATTACAGAATTTAGCAGAATTACAAGTAGGAACAACAAAGACCATATTTTTTATGCAACCAGTTTGTTTACACAGGGTTCTTTTGTCTTGATATGTATTTTTTGTTGTATTGCCAATGTAATGTTCATTTCTCAAGCCAAATCAAAGGCAAAAACTGATCAATTTGTTTGTGTCTTATTTCATTTTATTTGTGCACAGATTAATTCAAACTTAAGCCAAAGTATGTCTTCTGTATATTTTTGTTGTTAACAATTCTTTATAAAAAAAGTTATTTTGGAGGTTTCTTTGATGCCAAGAGGTGCTTTCATTGTTACTAACATAATGAAACAGCAAAAGTATAATTGGTTTACCCTGTTTTACTCTGAATTAAGATTAAAAATGTTTTAAATGCATACATTTAATTCAAGAATGTTTGCATTTAATTTTCAGCTATAAATACTTCTTCCTGAGGGTTATAGTCTAGAGGGCTCAAATATTTATTATTGATCAATTAAAAGCAGCATGAAAAAGCACCTTTAACCATTTTATTAACATATCAAGTTTTTTTAGGGTTTCTGTGTTAACCAAAAACAAGACTGAAATGGAAATAACAGGAATTATCAAGGTTTAAAGTTTTAATTGACTGACTATAATACACATATTTATGTTCACAAGTGATGCAATCACACAAAGATACGTACATAGATACATGTAAGGCATATGATGACTAGCAGTTCAGTGTAGTGTTCATTTCTGTCCTGGAGCAAGTGATTGCTCAGACCCTGGATGCAAGGTGAAATGCTCTGGAACATAGTGTGAATGTTCAAAATGCATATATTTGTAACCGTCAACAATAATTGTTATTAACATAATACTATTTGGGGGCGTCTCGGTGGCGCAGTGGGTAGCATGGTCGTCTCACAGCAAGAAGGTCGCAGGTTCGAGCCTCGGCTGGGTCGGTTAGCATTTCTGTGAGGAGTTTTCTCCGGGTGCTCCAGTTTCCCCACAAGTCCAAAGACATGCGGTAAGTGAATTGGGAGAAAAACAATTGTCCACAGTGAATGTGTGTGTGAATGTTTCTCAGCGATGGGTTGCGG
This sequence comes from Danionella dracula, assembly GCA_900490495.1. Lineage (NCBI taxonomy): Eukaryota > Metazoa > Chordata > Actinopteri > Cypriniformes > Danionidae > Danionella > Danionella dracula. The sequence continues at coordinate 19,939,017 of UELW01000334.1, forward strand.
CTGGAAAGGCATCCGCCGCATAAAACATATGCCAGTGAGTTGGTGGTTCATTCCGCTGTGGTGACCCCGAAAGGGAAGAAAGCCGACAAAAATGGATGGATGGATAATACTATTTGGCAAAGGAAACATGATTTTTTTGAGTAATCTGACTAATCAGAGCATTCACTTTCCATCACTGTAAACATTGACACAAAAAAACAACAACATTTATCATGGTCATAAAGTAACCAATCAAAACTTTAATTCACCAGCCAATCAGAGCTGAGAAAGAGGCTAAGAGCAGAAGAACATATTGAAACTAGAGATCTTTTTCTGAGATTATAAAAAAAAAAATACAAATTCAGGCGACACATAAAATGGTTAATAAAATGCTGAAATCTGAAGATGAATATAGATTTCTGGTCATGTGACTCATCATGAAATGTTTATCCTGAGTTAAATACCAACCCATAAAAAAATTTACTTACTGACAGTTTTAATATCTGGCTACAAAGGTTACAATGCAGGAGTTGGTGCTACTGATATGAATGTGTGAATATAATGAAGGCCGTTAACAACGCAAGGACAAGAACCCAAAGCTCTTTAAATGTTAGGGATGCACCGAATGTTAGAGAAAAAAAAAATTTAACCGACGGTAAAATGGTGTAACAAACAGGACTGTTTTTTTTAAATGACTTTGATGGAAAACTAAGATTTTGGACTTGGGATTTTCTACTCAACTCTTCAGAGTAATAGAGCTGATGCACATTTGTGTTCCGTATGTTTAGTGCTTCTGCTTCTCATGTGCTGTTAAAAAAAACAGTCCATAATAATTTTTTACGCATCGGAAATCTGAATTGCGGTGTGTGTGAAAGCAACAAAATGTGTGTGATTCATGCTTAGTGGAGATTTGAGAACCCTGAAGTATTTTGTAATTGATTACTCCTTTGATACGAACAGTGAAAAACACATTTAGGCTGTCATGTAAAACAGAAACTTTGACTAAATAAACGGGAGAAAGCCATGTAAAATACGCGCTCCTTTGCCGGTATGTGTTTGTTTTACCATTTGGCTTCTTTTCTGAATATTCTTTTCTCAATTTGAACAGAAATGAGAGAAAAGTTTGAACAAATTGACCAAATATTGTTCATTTTTTTGGTTAAAATGAAATAAGTATTACATAAAAATGAATTTCTTTACAGATCTTAAGTCTGGATCACAAACTCAACAAGTAACCTCGATAGTATGTTTAGAGTTTGTTTTCTTTATATTTGTGGTTAATTATGCACAATAGTAGACTCAGCGATAAACCAAAACTGTAAAATGTAGAGGTGTCCCACGAACAGCTTCAGCCAGGTTTATTCTGTCTTTATAGAGATGCAGTGTAGTGTTAGCATACATGATAACTATCATGTACAAAATGGGTAAGTTCCGACATTAAATCATCCAGCAAAAATTCAACACTGACACTAAAGGTCTAGCTCTAAAAAGTGATTAAACTTTCTCTGCACATGCAAAAAAAAAACAGTACCACAACAAAGCTATTTGTTTTCCAAGTTTTCGGCCAATTATGCCAAAGATTGGAGAGGATCCAAACACTGGCGAAAAAAAGAGATAGATTGATGATATATTTAGTGCTTTTCCCCATAAAGAATATCAAGGATTGGTTGCACAAACCCATAAGGGCTTTCGATTAAAGGGTCATAAATCCCCTCGAGGTAAAAAATTGTTGAATTTTGAGAGGTTTGAATACGTTTAACATACTTTAGAGATGTTTTCATGTTTTTAGCAGTTGAAAAAAAAAAAAACATGTTAAGTCCCCGCTAACAGTTTTAAACTGATTTTGTGAACGCTTGGTTATGATGCATTGGCATCACTTTACTTTGTACAAAACGTATCCAACGAATAAGCATGCTCAACTGCATGCAACACTTTCAAAAAGCTTACCCTCAACTGTGATCAGCTCTTCACACTTTCTCTTTTCCTTCTCCTTCTCCTTCTCCTTGCACATTTCCGGTTCATTTTTCAAAGAATCTCAGATTGTGGTTGCCTTTTAATAGTGTTCAAAATGTAAAACCTGTCCAGGACCGGAGCTCTCCAGATCCAAACTCACATTGCGCAAGCTCGCATTCTCAACAAATACAAGAATAGTCTTCATTCCTCGAGTTCGGCTTCACTGCGGTCTATACCCGTTCTTCTGGGGCATGTAATCCTGCGAATCCTCCAGAGTGGGTAGTGCTTCCTCCTCCTCCACGGTACAGAAGCTCAGAGACGAGGGTGCAGTCATCTCAGGGGAGGCGTGTCCATGAGTCTCGTGTCCTCGTTTAAAGTACGAGTTCTTCCCCTGACCCTCACCGAACTGCTCCGGGGGCTCCTCTCCATCCAGCAGCGGCTGAGTGGACTCGGAGCGGGTGAAACCCGGCGTCTGGCCCTTGTACCCGCTGGCCATCACAGAGTATTGGACAGTGCTGCCAGAGGTCTGGCCCGAGTCCCCCTCGTCGCTATCAGAGACGCTGTGGCGAGGAGAGGACATGCAAGAAGAGCCGCCGATTCCACTGCTGTGCTCCTCCGACAGGTACTTGTCCTTCTTCAGAGGCAAAGGCAGCTTGTCTTCCTCACACAGAGACTTCCTGTCAAAGACGTCCACCTCCACCACACTTACATCCTCTTTGGGGAGATCTGCCTGTGGAGTTGGCATCAACAATTAGTCAACCAAAGAAATTCTGGCTGCGTCTTTCCTTGTTAGGGTTCTTTTGTATTTATAGTGTTAGGCTTTTTAGAACGTACACATATTATATAAAAAACCGTGAAAAGCTCCTGTATCTCTCAAACAATTGCAATCAAGATTTAACTGTGACGGTGAACACTGACCTTTATGGGAAAGTCAGGTGACCAGTGAGCAAGGGAGCTATCAGAAGGGTCGGGGACCTGTGGCCATAATAGCTTCTTAATTCTGCAAGAAGAAATGTAAAACATCATTTAAAACAAAGAAGTCCTCATAATAAAGCAGATTATAAGCTATAAGCAGATTATAATGATGAGAAGCACAGACTCACGTGTCTCTTTTCCGCAAGCAGAGCATCAAGATGAAGATGGTGAAGAAGAGGAAGCTGAGGCAGACCACCACCACAATCACCTCCACCTCGCCATCGCCTGCAGGAGAGCAGAGGCATGTTATAGCACCAGAGTCTCTGCATCTGTTTGCTTTTTACAGTCATTTAACCCTTTCAATGCCAAACTGAAAGAACTGGTAGCATGACATTTAAGCCGTCACAAATAATTTTCCACAAACAACACCAAAAAAAAACAGGCTCTTAAAATGTATTCCATGCATAATTTCTGACTAACAGTAAGCTGACGTACGTACCATACTTTGTGGTTTTGAAATTAAAATTAGTGCCGTTTTTGGAGCCTCCTTCCGTCGACGCCATGACGTGTGCCACGTAATCACTTTCACTGAGCAGATCAGTCAGAACGTAAGAGTGGATGTTTGCGCCCACCATCACAGCTGCAATCAGAATCACAATCTGAGATATAAGACAATTCAAGCAGCTTGTGAAACCTCATCAGCAGTCAAACCTACTCTCCCACCGCTCGGCGCTCCCCGTTTTGTAGAAGATGGTGTAGTTTGTGATGAAACCTCGCCGGAGCTCCTGTGACAGCTCCTCCCATGTCAAATGGACACTGTTCTTCTTGGATTTGGTGTCTTTGATGCCAGGACCTCTCTCTGGAGCTGGAGTAATCACACTAATAAGATACATACTTAAGTGACAAACAGAAATACTAAGGTGACACAAACCTCCTTCCTGGATATAGGCCACCATCGTTTGGGGTTTCCCTGCTTGGATGTGCAGAACTTGATGGTAGTGATACTTGTAGATTGGATACACCGACACACTGTACCGCCTGAATTTGATTAGAGGACCTTGGGACAGGACAAGAGGCCAAGTTATTCAAAGCATGCTATGCCAAAGACAAAACATAATTTCTTTAGGATTTCCAGAGATTCTCTTGTTTTTAGTCAAGTTTCAGTACTTCAAGCATGCTCACTACATTAAAGCGTGCTCAGTACATTAAACACCATGCTTTATTCAACACATTTAGAATAAAAGGTCGAGACCTCCAGGCTAGCGCTGCACGTTGTTTTAGAACATTCAAAATGCAAATTCATCATAAACAGTAGCTTGGAATCCACTCATATTTCCAGGCTCTCCCAAACATGCCATTAACCCCTGCTCCGTCCACCACTAAGCCTCTGCCACGCCCTCCTTCAGAGCAAACCTTGTGTATCTGTTATTCTTGCTTATACTTAATTTTGTTACTACAATATATATATATATATATATATATATATATATATATATATATATATATATATATATATATAAACATAGCAGGTATTTTGAATAACGTACTAAAGAGGAAACTAAGTGTAACTTAAAAAAAAAAAAAAAAAGTAAAAAACTTTTTTTTGTCTCTGCTAAAAATTGCATTTTCTCATATTGTGATTTAATTGCAAATGCAATTAATTTTCAGCCCTATAGTTCAAACTTCTACTTTTAACAAAACTAAAATAAAAATAAAAAATAAAACATGTCTCCCTATTTAACAAACAAACTTATAGAACCTATATGCAGGTTTGCGGAGTGTGTTGTTCATTTCTACAGTAATCCCATCTTTGAATCAAGTTTAGTTGAACAAAAACCAGCAGAAACATGAAGCTGTTACCGCTCAGAGTGCTGAAGTTGCTCGTGTGAGGTACTCTCTGCCAGTGTGGCTGAGACTCAAGCTCATTCGTCCACTCCAGCAGGACTTCAGAGAGCTGCACCCCACTGTGAGGAGGAGGAGGCGTAACGCTCCACTCCACCAGGAACTCTCCATCCTGCTTCCACAGCCTCATGTCGCACACACCAGACATCACTACAGGAAACAAACACACGCAAAGACAGTGTTTCAATATCAGACACTTCAATATCAATTTCAATACATTTTGTAGAATATATTACTAACTCTAACTACAAGTTTCTACCTTCTTTAAAACACTCCCAAACAACTAACAATACATGAATAAGCTTTTCTATACAACTCAAGTGCTCTAAACAAATGTTATTTCACAAATAAACATCTCTTAATCAAATAAATACAGTATGCTAACATTTTTAGCATATGTCTTTGGTGTTTCATATTCACATCGTTAGCTTCTCTCGTTAGCTGACTCTTACTGTGAGAAAATCTATATATATGATCAATTAAAAACTCACAGCTGACGCATATTGTAATTTATTGTCATTGTTGAACACAGTAGGTTTAAACTAAAACAACATCAGTTAGCAGCATTAACTAGATAAAGGAAAAGAAGAGGTGCAGCTGCTTGCCACATGAGAAGATCACCACTTTTTTTCTGTTCACGTGTGTGTTCTGATGGAATATTTCTGATCTGACACTCAAAACATTTAGGTTTAGATTCTTTCTTTTCTTTTTAAAGCCCTAACGGCAGCATGGCCATTTCATGGCTATCACGATTTAAAAATGTAGTTAATATTTCTATTTAAAAGCCCACAGAAGAAAACTTGTTTTAAAACAAAGTTACAATTCCCAGCACAAGTCCTTAGTAAAAACTTTTTTAGCCCTTTTAGGTTAGATCTTTCAGATCTAGTCCAGTCAGGTACTTTCTTCTCATGGAATTATAAATTGGATGTTCTATCAAGATGTATTTAAAAGATCAAATACATGTCTCCATAAAGGCATTGCCTCTCTTTTAAGAAGAAACTATGAGTTAATCTTGAGTGCCCAACTCTGGTTAATAATACTTGATCTCTTTTGGTTCCTAAAATTGTTTGATTTACTAGGATTACATTACCTTTTAGCAGGTCGTGGTCTTCCCCAGGGATGAATAACGTAGCTTTAGGAGACACTCCAGCGGAGTTAGCTGCAGTAATTTCAACAACAGCCATTTCTCTTTGCGCCAGCTCAAAGGAAAATCCCGATTGCTGATCGTCAGCTTTAATAGGGAATCTGCTGAACGTTTTGTAATCTTTACTGATTCTGAGGTCATATTGAAGTATTTTTCCATAAGCTTTCACCGGAGGCTAGAACAGGATCAAAACATTAGATTCAAACGGTGCTCTTCTCAGTGCATAGCTTCCCGGTTTAAATAATAATAATAATAAAAAAAACCTTACCTTCCAAACTAATGTGATTTTTCTTCTATCTGCCAGTGGCTGGATGAATCGCCATAGGTCTGGGGCACTTCCTGGTTCTGAAAAGTATTGACCCAGAAACATTATTAAAAAAAAGTTTCTGATTTTCTATATAAAAGTTGAATCATAAACAATTTGCAATCAAACGATGCTGGACTGTTTCTCTTTGTAACAATTTTAATGTAGCAAACAGAAAAAATTAATAACTAAAACACACATTAAAAATTCATTCTAAATTTAATAAGAATGGAAATAAATCTATGCAACAAGTAAGGTTAATTTATGAACAAAGAACTTATTTTTACCAAACAAAACTGCTTGATGACAGCTGTAAAAAAATTTTTAAAAGCATGACCAATGAATTTAATTTAACAAAATGAGAAACTAATGAAATTAATTTAAAAAAAGTTTTAGATTTAAAACAAAGTAAAGCAAATGTAAAAAATTATAATACATTTGAATAGAGTATAAAATGTAGTTTAATACAAAGACATTGTTTTAAATAATGAATAAATTAATTAATTACCAAATAAAAGTCAAAGTATAAACAGATCAAATGTAGAAGTTTAAATAAAAGTAAAAATAATGAAAATATATTTAATTACATTTGAAAAAACGTATTTAATCAGTACTAAAAATGAAACCCAATTTCATGCTGTAACAAAAGCTAAATATAATGATGCACATCAAATAAGTCTTCTCACACCTTGTTTTGACCCAAAATAACATCGTTATCGTTAATTCTTATTCATCTTTATTTGTGTGTGATCACACAAGACGTCTCTCTGGGGGGAGCTCAAGTTCTCACATCATTTATTTTCCTTCGTGTGCTCCATTCTTTTCGCTCTCACAACATAATAAACATGAGACTAAAGGCCGCTACACATCCATCCGAACTGAGATTTGGACGAATCTGACTTCTCTGCGTTAAAAGAGGATCCTTGCCACTGGATGGTGCTGATGTGTAATGATGAGTCGTTCGTGAAAAGACCGAATCTGACTCTTTAGTAATAACTCGGTTGAAGTGCAGATTAAACTGTATAAATAAAAAAAATAATCAGAAGACACCGATAAGAATGTTTATTTACTCAGATTAGTGTTTTTTTGCTCTATTGTTTATCTTTGTCTTAACATTTTGCAATTAGATCAGTTTTTTTTCCCGATATGAACAATTCTAATGAATCATTCAAAGGAATTGTTCTCATAAATGAACAAGAGGTGAAAGAACAAAGCACAAAGATGAACGAAACTTTTCATTACTCAGAGACAACAGTCACACGCCGCTGTTTTATAATCTTTGAGGGCTTTATTGAACAACTCTTGATGGTCAGACTCCAGCATTACAAGTTTCTGGATGTTTATAATCTCATATTTATAATCTCGGTCTCATCCTCTGCTGTTCATCTTGTAGTTCTTTGGTGCTATTTTCAGTTGTGAGATTGAAGCGAGAGTGATTATCAAGTGCAATCTAGCGGCTCTTGAACTAAAAGGGAGTTTACCCCAGGAGAGTTCCACAGTGTCTGTGCATAGACAGAAAAAAATCCTGTTTCATTGCGAGAGCATGGTACTGACAGAGGCTTCAACCTAGTAGCGCAGAGCAAGTGGTTCGGTGTATATGCAGGTAAAAGTGATGACAGGTTTGCAGGAGCAAGGTCAAAGAGTGCTTTGTAAGTGAGGGTTAATAAGTCAGCTCTAAATGGTTTGCCCCCTGCGAAAGAGCCAATCCATTATAGCAGAACTCTTTTTAGTTCGCACCAAACTCTTGGACAGATGTGCGACGTGCCGTCGAAGTCCGTGTTTTTCCCGATCGAGGCATGTTTACGCACATAACTTCACACCGAATATTCGGTTAGATGTGTTTTGACCTTTACTTTACATTGGAAAAATTTGGCTACAACAGGCTTTTAAAACACTTTAATTATCAAAACACAATTTCTTTCTATTATAATTGGAAATTTGCTCATTTACAAGATAACAGTAAAGTATACATTTAATTTTAACATTAGGCCTCTTTGAACCAGGAAACTGGAAAAAAGCTAAATATAAATCCATTGAGATTTTTTTTAACTTTATCATATAGTTTCAGTTTCAATCCTCTTTCCTTCCTCAAAAAAGAACCACAACAACGAGATCTTTTGGCTTACTGGCTTCCGAGGTGCGTGCCGTAGTTTTGGGGGTCCAGTCACTCCAGTAGGTGGTGTAGTCCTCTCCAATGGAGCGCATCTGAACCACATACTGAGTGTAAGGCTCGAGGGACTGCAGCCTGTAGGACTCGGTGTACACCAGAGTGAAGTTCTCGGGGACCTAAAAACAGATGGCATCTCAAAGAACTGTGTGAGTGTGTCATCAGCCAAGAACTGGCAGAACAAATTTGTTAAAAAAAAAAAACTCATCATGGAGTTATACAGGGATTCTGCAGATGTAATGAGGTCAGATTTAAGACTGTTAAGAATACATTTTAAGACCTATAGCTTAATATCAAAAACATATCTCAAACTCTAGCAACCCTAAGAATCACATTTACATTTTTGAACATTTATGCGTCATATGTCAAAATCTGGCAACCCTAACAATCACTTTTAATATTTTGGGCATTTCTAAGTGTTGATGAGCATTTTCCTAAACTCTGAATCTCAAAAATGATGGTTAGGGTTGCCAGAGTGTATATGAGACTTTTCTCAAACTATTTTTGAGAATTTACAACAATTTGGCAACACCAACAATTCACTTTTATACTTTTGAGCATTTCTGGGGGGTTTCTCAATCTCTGGCAACCCTTATTATCACTTTTATAATTTTGACCTTATATGATTCTTTTCTCAAACTCTAGCAACCATAATCATCCCTTTTATGGCATGTATTTTTTTAGTATTTAGGAGCATTTACATATCAACTGACCTTTACAAACAGTGATTTTAAGACTTTTTAGGCCATAAGTTTGAGCTTATAAATGCAAGACTTCCTAAGAAACCCTGAAATAACAGCAAAAAAACATTAGATGCAGATAAAGACATATTAAAGAATATATTCTATAATAATACAGTGAAACCCTAACAGTACCGCCTTGTCTCTCCTATAATAATGATTGTTAACAGACCCGCTAGTCTCATACCGTTTTGCGGTCACTGGAGTCCGCTCGGCAGTATTGGATGACGTAAGACAGCTTCATGATGCTTCTGTCAAGTGGATGTTTCCAAGTAACAATGAGACTCCTGGAGAAGTTGACTTCAGAAAGAACTTTAACGTTCTGAGGTGGATTTGGTTTCACTGAAAAAATAAATAAATAAACATTATTTTTTTTAATATATAAAATGAGTGAAAGACAAATAATTTCACTCAAATAATTCAAAAGTCAAATAATTACCAAAACTATGGGAGCTGCTAAGATGCTCCATTGACTTCTCTGAGCCCAGAGCGTTCTTGGCTTCAACCCAGACTAGCAGATCCATATGGAGAGGAAACGTGCTCAGGTTAACGGTGCAACTACTCGCAAGAGGTTCTTTGCAAGTGGCTTGATATGATGAATCTGGATCAAGGCTAGAGAGAAGGCATTTAATTACGCTCTAGTCTTATATTTCAAATAACACGTTTAAAAGGTGCTGTATCATAAAAACAGACATTCTAGCATGTTTAAGCAGACCACAACCATTTCAGGTGAATCTCAAGCATTGACTAGAACAGTGGTTGCCACCATTTTTCCCATTTGAAGGATATTAATAATACACACACATATATATAGCTGCTATATACACAGACAAACACACATACATACATATATACATGTACATATACATTATACATATGTATAACAAATATAAATTAATTTGTTTATTAAATGTACATTTAATCAAATGTATTAAAATTAAGTTAAATTAAATTGTAATGAATATACAGGAATTTATATTAAATGTTTTGCTTTTTTTCATCTTTGCATGAATATACAGTTTATGTGTAACACTACATTTTATAATAAACATGAATAAAAGCATTCAAATAACAGTGCTTTCAAGTAAGTACAGATGTAAAAGTTACTGTCATGCTGTTGTAATCCAGAACACATCTGACAGCTGCTTCGACTTACTTTTTACTTGCAGTTCTAGAAAGCGCACAAACTCTTTTCCATGTGATAGCCGGCAGCACACTTCTATGAGTAGCAGGCTCAAAATACGAGAACATCATTTCATTCAGAAAACGCTGCTCACAAATGTGCAAATTAGCGCTCTCAAAATTGAGCTCAGAATAGTGATGCTAAATAACATAAGAATTGGTAGAAAAATAATCATATTTTTCTACCACTCCCGTGCCCCCATTGTGTACTCTGACGCCCCCCTAAGGGGGGCACGGAGCCGAGATTGGGAACCAAAAGGGAGTTTACCCCCGGAGAGTTCAACTGTGTCTGTGCATAGACAGAAAAAAATCCTGTTTCATTGCGAGAGCATGGTACTGACAGAGGCTTCAACCTAGTAGAGCAGAGCAAGTGGTTCGGTGTATATGCAGGTAAAAGTGATGACAGGTTTGCAGGAGCAAGGTCAAAGAGTGCTTTGCAAGTGAGGGTTAATATTTTTAGTGCAGCGATTAAGAAACAGGTGTGATGTGTTCAGCATAATGGGGGCGCAGCATAGGGGGGGGCAGTTGTGCTACATTTCAAGAAGACTTGACTGGGGTCAGAACAAGCTGCTCGAAAATAAGACACGAATCGAATGCAACACCAATGTTCCTCATTTTGCTCTTAGTCTCTAATGGCAAGTCATCAGGTGACAGACGATAGGACCTAGATGCATCACGTTCTATTTGATGTTGGAACCTGTTTTGTTGAACAAACTATTTTTACAATGTTTAAATGGCACAAGTTGGACGTTAGTATTAAAAACTTGTCACCAACTTTCATATTTGTGTTCAAGCTCATGTACAAGCTGCTAATAAAGTGAAAATTCCTCAAATCTGTCAGGAAACAGTCTATAATAACCTGAGAGAGTCTTAAGGGTTCTCTTTCAATCTTTTTGACCATTTGAGGCGATTAAAAAACTTTATTCATGATAAAAACAGCATTTTGAAGGTTATTAAGGGTGCGGTGATAGTCTAAAGGAGTTAGATATTGGGCCCTTTAAAAGGACATGATATGGCACCTTTAAGAAGGATAAGATGACGACACCTACTCTACTTTAGCATGAAGTGTGTAGTTGGTGTCGAGGAGAGGGTTTCGTCCTGGTTTCCAAGAGCATTTCAAGTCAGGAGAAATGTTCCCGCCCTGCTGCACAGCAATGCACGTCAGATTCGACGGCTTTACCGGAGGGTCTGGAGGGAAGAACAGATAAGGATCATGAAACTGACACGCGCCTTCCATTAGGAGATGAACACAGAGCTTTGGAATGCCACAAAACTACACAAAAAAAATTCAATGTGATTTGTGTGTGTGTGTGTATAAATATATATATATATATACATATATATATATATATATTTATTTTTTTTACGGATGATTTTACGGATTTAACCGAAAACGAAAAATAGAATGTCATGGCCGAAAACCGAAACACTGAAAATTTTTTTGACAATTATTGGAACCATTTTATTTATGGCTACAACTGTGTACTAACCTTGCTAAAATCAAGGTATTGAAATTGCATAAATTCATAATAAATTTTCAAAGAACAAATCAACTACAAATGATAAAAAATATTTGTACATTTGTAAAATTAAAATAAAATTCAAACTTAAATGTTTAACTGTACCCAACTCATGCATACAATCAATAATAATGTGAAGGCCTTCTCCCTCTCATTTCTCGTGCGCGCTGCTTTATTTCTGCATACAAGTAATGATCTTTATAACGCGGTTTAAGCAGTCATGATGAAGTGCAGAGGATCCGAACATATCTCAGAGAAACGTGTGCTGAGACTGTAAGAGTGTACTTTTCATTGCTTTCACCCCGTGTTCTGTCTCAACCTCTTTGCTTAAGAGACGCTTTAGTGCTGCGATTAAAGGAATAAAGTCCGCTACAGATGCATCAGAGGAGCTGATCTCTGGAGTTAGCTGCTCAAAGGGGGCAATAAGAGAGAATGCTCTCTATTAAAACCCACTGGTGTTCAGTGAATATCACAGGGAGCTTGTGATCTGCGCTATATCTAGCAAAGACTTGCTTTTGGTCAAAGAGGCTTTGCAACAATAAGTGCTCACGTCTTGCTGGAAGTGTTGCTTGCGACAAGCATGTGCAGGCTGTGATTGCATCATCACTGTTTCGGCGGAAAAATTATTTCGACCGAAAACCGAAAATGCAATTTAGGGACATTTTTAGTAGCTGAATAGTCAGTGCATCCCCAATATATATATATATATATATATATATATATATATATATATACGTTTTATTCAACTTGATGCTTCGTTCTTTTGACTTCTGTTCCTTTAAAAGAATTATTAATTTCAACGATTCATTTGTATGATTCATATCGGGAAAAAAATTCCAATCATTATATCAAACAGTCATGACAAAAGCACATAAAGAGAAAAATACGCTAATCTGAGTGAATAAACATGCTTACGAGTGTCTTCTTAACTACATAATCCACATGCACCAAAGAAAACAATTAACTTCCAAAAAGAGTGGAAAAAGAGCTAACAAGTCAAACTCGTTCTTTTCAGAAATGACAGATCATGGTGACATGAGCCCCAACCAATGGCAAGGAGCGCCTTTGAATCCACTTTTAACACTAGCTTGCAATATGCAGCCCGCAGAGAAGTCATCATTCGTGCAAATCTCAGTTCGGATAGATGTGTAGCGGCCTTTATATTTTTCTGTTTACTGTTTTTATTTTGTAACATATACTTATTCATCTTTCTCATACCGTTTATCATGTAACAGTTGCTAATGAACTATTCTATTTGGGCATTTTTGTTTGTAGATGTCATTTATTTCAATTGAATATCAAAAATCACCTTTCTTTCCCATTCAGACATTCAGTTTGGAGTTCAGGAGATTGTCTTGACCAGGACCACACCCCTAAATGCATTGAAGCAACTGACATGTGATTGTTTGATTAGATAATTGCATTAGATAGAGAGACAGAGAGAAAGAGAGAGAGACTTGTTGAAACTTGTCGAAAGATATCACAATGAAAACTAAATTTGACAGCCTTTTTTATATTGACCTCCTGAAACAGTCATGTCTGCTTGATTGGTGCCCCTAAATGCCTTCCCATTCACCCTGAATTTGATCCTTGGACACCGTTGAGATACTTTAGCAAATAAGCACACTTACATCCTGCTTTGAGATGGATCCCGTAAAGGCAGGTAGGTGATGGCATGTAGGGTTTGCTGGCTCCACACTTCAGGTACTCCGACATCCCACTGCTGATGTTAAGAGTGACACTGACGGATGTCTCATTGATCCTGCGATAGGACTGCTCCGGAATACTGTTGTTGTTGTAAAACCATCTGATGTCCCTTGCGGTCAACTCGGATCCTGGTTGCAGGTGGCAGGTTGCGGTGAAGTTTTTGCCTACCTCAACAAAAATCCTGTCAGTATGGTCTGGGAGAATTTTGATGGCACAGTTTTTGAAACCTGTGTGAGTAAAACATTAACTTAGTATCAAAATAACAGCAGTATTCTTGAAAAAAAAAGACTTTAAAGCGAGGAGCTGAGGATGTTTCTACCTTTAGCGAATTGCAAGAACATCAGAAGCAAAAGCCAACGGTGTGAAGAGATCATGGTGACATGAAGCCAGCGACCTGGAAACATAAACAGCAGCTAAAAGATGCTTATTTTGTAATGGCACCACTTTAGCAGAGAATGTGTTACACCTGATTACAGGAGGAACTGAACTAATAAGGAACTATTTCTAACAACACAATTGCTGCAGAATGATTTTAATGTAAAGTAAACTTTTAATATTTTCATTGAACCTTTCTGCTATGTGAATTAAGAAAATAGTGTTTCTTGGAGAATAATAATAGTGTGACGCATATAAGTTTCCTAACTTACACAGGCCTAGCTAACGGCCTGTGTATCGTTACATTAAACTGCAACCTGTGGAAACAAACTCTGTGTGTAACGTTACTAGAATATCAGATTTTTTTGCAAGCAATACAGAACATTTCCATTACAGAAAATAACAAAAGCAAAACAGTTAACTTATTAAAACAGAACCGGATGTTAACAAGCACACCGACGTTATTGACGTGAACGAGATTAGTCCTATAATTAACTGAAATGTTGGCAAAAACTGAAGAAAAAAAGAATACAACATAACCACAAGATTGCAAAAGAGAGAACAATGTTGGCGCTATATTACCTTTGCGTTTTCACATAATATAAGTCACTTAAAACGAATTTTGAAAACATCAACGATTATCAACCCGACATGTCTGCCTGTTAAGAGTATTTCCGGTCGCCTTGACTCAGTTCACACTCATGTGAATAGACCAACATGTGGCGCTGCTAACTGGTCGAAGATGCTACTTTGTTCTATATGTCGGTGTTTTCTGAGCGCGCGCTGGAACAGTATGCCCCTCCATTCCGAAACCTTTCATGTGATTGGTCAGTGCTGCTATCGGTTATTGAAATGAACCCATGATTCATCCTCAGTTTCATTTCCAGTTAGTCCACGCCCGCTGCCCGAAAATAACAGTAAAACGATCAGCCTCCAGCCAATAGGAGCTCGCCGTACCAGAATATAAACTAATAACACAGACACTTTTATTTAATACAAAATGTATTTTTAATGTTCTCACATTAACCTCAGCGCAGTGTGAAATTAGTTTCGTTGGCAAAACGTGGTCTATTTTTTACCAATCAATACCAACAGATTAGTTCTTGATGTAGAATGCCAATTATCAACTTAAATACATTAAATATGCTCCCTCTAAAATTGTGTATGGCTCAAATACTATATAATGTTCTAACGCCATGGTTGGAAGTTAGGGGGATATTTAGGTGGTTATATAAGTTCTCTACATTTCTAAAGATGCTGCTAAGAACTCAGAAAGCCCTGCATACTTGTTAAATGCAATGTTTAACATATATAAGTGAGAACGTGCATCTGAAATGATGAAAATAAGTACATTAAAAAACAATTTAAAAATTGCTTTGTCAGCACAGCTTTGAACTGACCCATGCAAAAAATGTATGAAAATGGAATAAAAAACATTAATTATGGTTTATATATTTAAATTGACTATATGGATAAACTTTAAATGAAACCTGACGAAGGCTTTGATTGAGGTGTTGTCTTTCGTTTGCATCATTGCCTCGTTACTGAATACACTTTCTCCCACATGTATATGAGCCACAGAAAGCCTAATTAACCTCACTGGTGCCCCCTGTTAGCGCCCCCTTGTTTTTGAGTTGCAGTCACATGTTTGATTTGTATCTATATTGTGTAGTCATCAACTGCTGGGCCACCATAGCAAGCTGTTGTAGTGAAGTTAAAAGACCTGGCAAGCGATCA
Organism: Danionella dracula; assembly: GCA_900490495.1. Lineage (NCBI taxonomy): Eukaryota > Metazoa > Chordata > Actinopteri > Cypriniformes > Danionidae > Danionella > Danionella dracula. The sequence goes on from UELW01000334.1 coordinate 19,954,642, forward strand.
AGTTGCTCAATCCCTAATTTGGCAAAACTTTGAGACTTAATACTTTAATAAAAGCATAATACAACATAGCTACAAGCAGGGATGAACCAATGTTCAAGCAATAAAGCTTGTCATGTAAGGTAAAAGGTCAAATGGAGTCATTTTTCTGAAAGACGCTCAAAGTACTTCTTTCGGAAAGAAAGTCAAAATGTTAAAGTTAAACATACAAAAATTATGTTTATGAGATCAGTACTTGATGCCATTTTTGCTTCTTGATACAGCGCTAACTAGTGCTCAAGAGGTGTCTTGATTTAAGTATTTATTGCATGTTATTTCTAATTGAAGGCCTTGGTGTGTTTCCTAAGTTTGGTGTTTTTTTCTGTAGTTTCAGCTGATTTGTTGAAATTCTGCCCACTTTAATCATATTATTTCATCCTTTGTTTTTGATAATATTCTTTATATTTTTATTGCAAGTAGGGTAAACGTTATACTTTCCTAATATAGTATGAATCAGATTTAATCTTTTTCTAAAGTCTTTATAAGGTTTTTTGGTATAGCGCCAACAAGTGGCTAAAATGCACCACTTTCTGACTATCACTCTGAACTGATGTCTTAAAATTCCTTACACAGTCAAGTCTATCTCAGCTTGCTCATAATAGAAGTTGTATCAACTTATCAATAAACCATAGCAGGAAATAAACAGAAGAGGAAACATTTTTTAAATTAATTAATGTATTTTTTTTATAGTATAGTTTTTATAGTTTCCTGAAGAGAAGAGTTTTCAGTTGCTTTCTGAAAGCTGTTAGTGTTGCTGCTCTCCTGACTGGATCAGGAGTTTGTTCCAGCAGCCAGGGACAGTGAGAGAGAAGGTTCTGCTGAGAGATGCCACGAGATGCTGTTCCTTCTCTGTGCGCAGGCTTCTGGAGCGCATGTAGGAGTGGAGGAGCTTGTGGAGGTAAACAGGGCTGATCTGGAGATGGTTTTGTATGGCAGCATAAGTGATTTTAATTTAACACAAGCTGCAATGGGGAGCTAGTGAAGAGTGATGAAGAGGGGAGTAACATGAGCTTGCTTCGGTTCCTTGAAGATAAGACGAGCTGCAGAGTTCTGGATCATCTGCAGAGGTTTAAGCGCATTGGCTGGAAGTCCTGCTAGGAGAGCGTTGCAGTAGTCCAGACGTTAGAGGACCAGAGCCTGAACCAGGAGTTGAGTTGCATGCTCAGTTAAGAAGGGCCTGAACTTTTGAATGTTGTGCAGTGCAAATCTACACGCTCAAGTTGTCTTGGTCATGTGGTCTTTGAAGGACAGCTGTTCATCCAAAATCGATCTTCATCCAAGTAGTGATGGTGATGGATCTTCATCCAAGAAGAGATGTCGTTCAGGCAGTCAGTTATGCGGGTAGTTACTGACAGGTCATCAGGGGGGAACAACAGATAGAGTTGAGTGTCATCAGCGTAGCAGTTGTACAAGAATGCGTGTCTGAGGATAATGGGGCCCAGGGAGATGGCGTAGATGGAGAAGAGAAGTGGACCAAACACTGAACCCTTTAGCACCACGGTGAGTAGTCTATGAGTGTTGAGACCTCACCCCTCCACCCAACACTGAAAGATATAACAGTGAGATAGGACTCGAGCCAGTCGAGTACAGTTCAAGTGATGCCCATCGCAGAGAGAGTGGAGAGAAGGATCTGATAGTTGACTGTGTCAGATGCAGCAGTGAGGTCTAGTAGGAAGGACAGGTGATCTGTAGTTAGCCCTGGCACCTTGCATCGCTTCCGTCGCAGACAACAAAGCCATCTCTGTTGAGTGTTCAATCTTGGTTGTTCTGATAGGGAGTTGGCAGATGCCTGATTGGTATTAATATATGTGCTCTGTGGGTGTTTGGAAAAAACATTTAAGGCTGCAGATTGGTTATGACAAGGCATTTAGATATTTACTGAGCTGTAGGGCCCTCAAATTGCCAAACTGCATGGTTTTCTATTTACGACCTTAGAACCACCTCATACAACATCGTCTTAAGTTTGGTGAACATATCTCATTCTGTTTGTGATTCACAGTTCTTATAGTGAGTTTGGCTCTTCCCCTTGTAACATTTTGCTCCTTTTAATTTGTGGGTAAAAATAAAAAAACTTTTTTTTTATAATTATTGAGCTTTAGACTCCATTATATCTAGGTTTAGTTCCAATAGGACAAAGTTGTTAGCATTAGTTGTTGAGGTAATGTTTGATCGCCAAGACCAAGTGTTAACTTTTGATATGCGTATTGTGTGTGTTTTTGCAACTCTTTATGGTCATGAGTAAAATAATAAAACATTGTATCTCTCTTAGAGCTAGCTGCCTTAAAGGTAACATCTTTGAATTAGACCAAAACCAGAGTTTGCAACAGACTGTAAACATGTATTTTAGCTTCACATTTTTAACATGGCAGTTAATGGGAATCTGCTCACTTCCGACACAAGCCTCAAGTGGCAGGTAAAGGAATTACAGTTGTCAACTTCAGTGTTACCTTGTATTTTTTGTCAAGTAACTCCCATTAGCCACATCTTCTGATGGTTAAAAAAACCTAAACACACATTATTCAACCATTTCTTTTATTAACAATAGTAATCATATGCTTCAAACATGTTTGAATTTCACAGTTAAAGGTTCACCGCATTCAATAGAAAAAGATTGTAAAACTGTGTGAAAAAAATAGCCATTGACTCCTCACCATTTAAGAGACTCTGAACAAGTCATAAACAATCTCAGAATGTCTTCTCTTGGTCAGTCTGTGTTTTCAGAGAGACTCCGTGGGGTGAGCGGAGATGGGCTGCACTTCCTCTGAGCAGGAATGGCAGGAAGTACTTTAATGTTACGTAAAGGTTCTCCAGTCAGAGAATTCCCAAAAGAGCCGAGCGAATGGCTCTGAGGAATCCCGCTTCGTTGTAGTTTGGAGGGAAAAGTAGGTGGAAGTCCAGCCAGATTTGTTCCCAGAAACGATTTAGACTTTTTCACCCCCTGAGACACCTGGTCTGGAGGCAAGGAGACTGTGGAGAACAAGACAGCAAAAATAAAACTCGATGCTTGTGGGGGAAAAACCTGGCAGAAAAAGGATTGAAATTAGCAGTAAGTTCTGATGATATGTTGGCCAGATTTTTCTTTAAAGGGAAATGAGATGTCCATTCTTTTTGATATTTATGAAAATATAAAAACATTTGATTTTAAGTCCAATAGTCAGAATGGCTCATTTGGAAGCCACTTTAGATGATCCCCAGCTGACAAAAAATCCTCTGTGATTCTGTGAATCCTCTCTCGATTCTGCAGTTTTCAATAAAAAAGAAAAAAGTCTGGTTCCACTTACATCTGTGAGTGCAGTGATCTCGGATGGGGGCCAGACAGTTACGCGTGAGAACAGAATCTCGAACCCTCAGAGGTAAAAGATGATTTTGAGCTGAAAAAGAGGATTTAAGGGTTTTATTTGAATATGCAAGCATTTCTTAAGAGATGAAGCTTAACCCGGAACAATAGGGGAATAAACCAATACAGTTGCTTCCTTAGCGTCGATTTCACTATAAAAAAAAAGTATGTTGACAATGCAATGATTAGTGTTTGAGCACTACTTTCAAAAGAACAATATATTTCTTTTGAGGCAGTAGCATTACTCATACATTTTTTACTATAAAGTTGGTAAAAATGACATAGAAAGAGAGAGGGGGGAAGAGAGCTAGAAATAGAAAGAGAGAGAGATAGAACAGAGAGAAGGAGAGAGAGATGGAGGGAGGGGAAGAGAAAGAGTGAGGGGAAAAAAGAAATAGAGAAAGATGGAGAGAAGAGAAAGAGAATCAGTTCCAGTTTTAAACAATTTGTTATTTTAGTTACTTGATGTTTTATTAGATTTGTACTTTTAGATGTCATGAACTGGCCATCGGGTGGTCTGTCAGTTTCCTCTACCCATAGTTTTTAACTGCCGCGTCATTGTGAGCATGCGCACAACATGAACCGCGTCATTTTCTGTCATTTTCGTCCTTCTTACAACCACGCCCATTATATTTCCATACCATTTCTTGCGAAATGTAAGTTTTCCACTATTTATCTTTTCAACTTTTTTTTCATGATCTGTGCACAAAAACCATACTCTTTAGTAAATAATTTGCTATTTTACAGCATGGAAGACAGTTGGAAATTCCTTCACAACTTATTGTTTCTTGAAATGTACCCGCTTGGGTTCACAAAGTGCAAGAAAGAATCATTACAATGATTTGCAATGAAATTCAGGCTAAAGAGTAGGTTTTTAAACAAATATATTATTGGTCTTTTTTTAGAGTAGTTAAATCTTACGGGCTATTTTCACTATATCATCTCGCTAAAGTCTCTCTTATTGAGTGCTTGATCAGTCTCACTGTCTATTGGTTATTGAAATCACACAAACAGCATTTTTAAACATGAAAGTGAAATCGTTTTGTCTGTCTGCTAAATCAAAACATCCCAGATTAACCAAAATGACTAAAAGACCAAATCATTTATCGTCATACATTGATATAAGCAGGAGAATGCGGATGGGGTAGAGAAAACCAACATAGGAGTCCATAATTTTTTGCAGTGGCAGGAAAAAATTATGAGGCAGGAAAATCCAATAGAACACAGCTAATAATAAAAATAATACATTGACGGTCGTGATGACACCATTTAATGATTTGTGGCTCATTGGTTGATTTTCTTAACAGACACTAGACTAGTCCAATGAAATCAAAGGCCGCTAATTAATTTGGTGGTGTGCAGGGATAATTAGTACAATTTAAAGAAGTTTACACGCTTGTCTTTAAATTTGATATCAGATCATTAGAAAATGTATAGTTTGAAAGAGAAACTTCAATCAGAAAGTACACTTCATTGCTGATGTGAAACATTCATTCATTCATTCATCTTCATGTCGGCTTTCTTCCCTTTCGGGGTCGCCACAGTGTAATGAACCGCCAACTCTCTGGCATATGTTTTACACGGCAGATGCTCTTCCAGCCGCAACCCATCGCTGGGAAAAAAAACCCTTCCCATTGGGGAATTGAACCCCGGTCTCCCGCGTGACAGGTGGGGATGATGTGAAACAATTAGTTACAATGTGTTTTGTTAATGCAGCAACACCATATAAAATGAAAGAAAAGACTAAATGAATGACAGTAAACTTGTGCCTTAACAATCGTTGTACGTGCCATCGCTCATCTTGTAAATAATCATTATGGGCTGCTATGATAAAAAATCCTTGGGCCTTTTACTGGTCAAAGTCCAGCCCTGATGCCAAACACACATTTATATAATACCTTGATCATTTCTCTGAATGTATGGCGTCTGGTTCGAGCATAGCACCTCTAGAGGGCTGGAGGTGTTGTGTAGCAGCTTGTCAATCAGCCTTTCGGACGGCGAGGTCACCCATGCTTTGTGAGTCAGGATCTGACTGGATTCTGTCTTCCAGCCATGCCCGGCTTTCTGCTCCTTACTCTTCCCATCAAACAAATCATGCTCGCTTTTGCTCTTCTGAGAGTGGTGCACTAAATGCCCCCCCGCGTGCCCCCCTCTGCTTCTATGCATGGAGATCTGTGAGTTGACCAGCATGGATTTGCCGAGGGTGATCGGAGGAAGGCTCTGAGTGCGAATGGGTGGGAGCGCCGGGAAGTCTTTGCTGGACGTGTCCTCCATCAGGTGGATCCTCTCTGTCTCGTTGTTCCGTTTTCTGAGTGAGGAACAGTTATCTCGTTGGTCTCTGGGGAAGGGTTCCACCATGCAATCGAACATTGTGATAATATCGTCTACTTCAGATGTCTCCTCTTTGAGCTGACATTCGTGGCTGGAGACGGTCTGCTGGGAAGGGTGCAGGTCTTTCTTCTTCTTGCTGAAGATGTGGTTCAGCATGCGGAACTTCCCTTCCTTGCGCAACAAAGGGTCGCTGTTCTGAGGAAGGAGCGACTTGTTCAAATCAGACCTGTAATAATAATAATATATTTTATTTACTGGTGTCTTTCAGCACAAACAAGACATGTCAATAAAATAAATAGAAAAAGAGCATGTCTAAATATAAACTAGCATTAAAAACTCCAAGAACTAACTACTATCACAAAATAATATAAACAAATCAAAATAACCCACGCCTTCTATTTGAAACAATGGCTACACTACTAAACAGTCAAACATCGACAGATTCAAACGCAGCTATATAATTTTGTAGTTATTTTTGAAAAATAATTACATCTATTATATTCAAAATTGCTAAAAATCATATTCAATCTAAGCAGCTTAACTCAAATTCTATTCCTTTGCCTCACTCATTGCAAAATCTTTACAATATTGACCTATAAAGCTGCTTAAAAAATGCTCTGTCGATCCTGTAGCAACAAAATTACTGAAAGAATTGCTATAAATAGCTCAAGAACCGTTTCTGAATATTATAAACTCATCGCTATCGCTAGGTTACGTTCCGAAACAGCACAAAAATGCAGCAATAAAACCCCTAATCAAGAAAACGCACCTGGATCCTACTGAGTTATCCAACTATAGGCAAATCTCTAACCTTCTGTTCTTGTCAAAAATATTAGAGAAAGTTGTATACCACAGCTCAGCTCCTTCTTATATAAGAGCAGCTTTTATGAAGATCTTAAATTTAGAGCACACCATAGCACAGAGACAGCGCTGGTTAAAATCTCAAAGGATCTATTACTTGATTGAGATCAAGGGAATATCTATCTTCTAGTTCTGCTAGATCTCAGTGCAGCCTTCGACACAATAGATCACAGGATTCTCCTCGAGAGACTAGAGTTTAACTCTCTTCATTGGCTTCCTGTACAATATCCCATTGGGGCCGGGTTGCGGGGGCAGCAGTCTAAGCAGGGATGCCTAGACCTCCCTCCCCACAGACACTTCTTCCAGCTCCCCGGGAGGGATCCCAAGGCGTTCCCAAGCCAGCTGGGAGACAGTCACTCCAGCGCGTCCTGGGTCTTCCCCGGGGCCTCCTCCCAGTGAGATGTGCCCGGAACACCTCCCCTGGGAGGCGTCCAGGAGGCATCCGGAACAGATGCCCAAGCCACCTCAGCTGACTCCTCTCGATGTGGAGGAGCAGAGGCTCTACTCCGAGCTCCCCCTGGGTGACGGAGCTTCTCATTTTATCTCTAAGGGAGCGCCCAGCCATCTGGTGGAGGAAGCTCATTTCGGCCGCTTGTATCCGGGATCTTGTCCTTTTGGTCATGACCCAGAGCTCATGACCATAGGTGAGAGTAGGGACGTAGATCGAGCGGTAAATCGAGAGCTTCACCTCTCGGCTCAGCTCCCTTTTCACCACAACAGATCGATACAGCGACCGCATCACTGCAGATGCTGCACCGATCCGTCTGTCGATCTCGCGCTCCATCCTCCCCTCACTCGTGAACAGGACCCCGAGATACTTAAACTCCTCTATCTGAGGCAGGAGCACTCCACTGACCTGGAGAGCGCAAGCCACTTTTTTCCGGTTGAGAACCATGGCCTCAGACTTGGAGGTGCTGATCCTCATCCCAGCCGCTTCACACTCGGCTGCAAACCGCCCCAAAGCGCGCTGCAGGTCTAGGTCCGAAGAAGCCAACAGGACAACATCGTCCGCAAACAGCAGATATGAAATCCTGAGGTCCCCGAACTGGACCCCCTCAGGCCCCAAGCTGCACCTAGCGATTCTGTCCATATAAACTATGAACAGAACCGGTGATAAGGGGCAGCCCTGCCGGAGGCCAACGCGCACTGGGAACAGGTCTGACTTTGTGCCGGCAATGCGGACCAAGCTCCTGCTCTGGTTGTACAAGGACCGGACAGCCCTTGGCAGAGGGCCCCGGACCCCATACTCCCAAAGCACCTCCCACAGAACACCACGAGGGACACGGTCGAATGCCTTCTCCAAATCCACAAAGCATATGTGGACCGGTTGGGCGAACTCCCATGACCCCTCGAGGACCCTGCAGAGGGTATAGAGCTGGTCCAGTGTTCCATGACCGGGTCGACCCCGCATTGTTCCTCCTGCATCTGAGGTTCGACTATCGGCCGAACTCTCCTCTCCAGTACCCTGGAATAGACTTTCCCGGGGAGGCTGAGGAGCGTGATCCCCCGGGAGTTGGAACACATCCTCCGGTCCCCCTTCTTAAAAAGAGGGACCACCCCCCTGGTCTGCCAATCCAGAGGTACTGTCCCTGACTGCCACGCGATGATGCAGAGATGTGTCAGCCAGGACAGCCTACAGCATCTAGGTACTTAAGGTACTCAGGGCGGATCTCATCCACCCCCGGAGCCTTGCCACTGAGGAACTTATCAACCACCTCAGTTACTTTGGCTTGGGTGATAGACGAGTCCACCTCCAGTACCCCAGCCTCTGCCTCCTCAACAGAGGACTTGACAGTGGGATTGAGGAGACCCTCAAAGTATTCCTTCCACCGCCCGACCACATCCCTGGTCGAGGTCAACAGCTCTCCACCTCCACTGTAAACAGTGTTGGATGGGGCACTGCTTCCCCCTCCTGAGGCGCCGGACAGTTTGCCAGAATTTCTTTGAGGACGACCGATAGTCTTCCTCCATGGCCTCCCCGAACTCCTCCGAGGTCTGAGTTTGAGCCTCTAACACAGCATTGGCTGCGGCACGCTTGGCCTGCCGGTACTGGTCATCTTCGTCCAAAGTCCCATAAGCCAATCAGCCCTGATAGGACTCTATTTTTCAGCTTGACGGCATCCCTTACTTCCGGTGTCCACAACCGCGTTCTGGGATTGCCGCCGCGACAGGCACCAGAGACCTTACGGCCACAGCTTCGCACCGCGGCAGTGACAATAGAGGTGGAAAACATGGTCCACTCAGACTCTATGTCTCCAGCCTCCCCCGGTATCTGGTTGAAGCTCTCCCGGAGGTGGGAGTTAAAGCTCACTCTGACAGAGGGCTCTGCCAGACGTTCCCAACAGACCCTCAACGTACGTTTGGGTCTGCCAGGTCTTTCCGGCCTCCTCCCCAGCCAGCGGATCCAACTCACCACCAGGTAGTGATCGGTTGATAGCTCAGCCCCTCTCTTCACCCGAGTGTCCAAAACACATTGTCGAAGGTCAGATGATACGACAACGAAGTCGATCATTGACCTTCGGCCTAAGGTGTCCTGGTGCCACGTGCACTGGTGGACACCCTTGTGCTTGAACATGGTGTTCGTTATGGACAAATCGTGACGGGCACAGAAGTCCAATAACAGAACACCACTCGGGTTCAGGTCGGGGAGGCCATTCCTCCCAATCACGTCCCTCCAGGTGACCCTGTCATCCCCCACGTGCGCATTGAAGTCCCCCAGGAGAACGATGGGGTCCCCAGTTAGAGCACATTCCAGCACCCCTCCCAGGGACTCCAAGAAGGTCGAGTACTCTGCACTGCTGTTCGGCCCGTAGACCGTAACAACAGTGAAAGACCTACCCCAAACCCGAAGGGGGAGGGAACCGACCCTCTCGCTCACCGGGGAGAACTCCAATACATGGCGGCTGAGCTGGGGGGCTATGAGAAGGCCCACACCAGCATGCTGCCTCTCATCGCGAGGGACACCAAAGTAGTGAAGAGACCAGCCCCTCTCGAGGAGCTGGGTTCCAGAGCCCAGGCTGTGCGTGGAGGTGAGCCCGACAATCTCTAGCCGGTAATGCTCCACCTCCCGCACAAGCTCAGGCTCCTTCCCCCCTGTGAGGTGACATTCCATGTCCCCAGAGTTAGCTTCTATGTCCATGGATTGGGCCGCCGAGGTCCGAGGTTCGGCTGCCGCCCAGATCACAGAGCACCGGCCCCTTACGGTCCCTCCTGCGGGTGGTGGGCCCACTGGAGGGCGATCCAACGTTGCCTTTTCGGGCTGGGTCCGGCCGGGTCCCATGGGAAAAGACCCGGCCACCAGACACTCTTCTTCGAGCCCCAACCCCTAGCTCCAGGGTGGGGCCCCGGTGACGCCAATCCGGGCGACGTCGCAGATTCAATTGTGCTCATCATAAGGGGTCTTCTGAACCGCTCTTAGTCTGACCCGTCACCTAGGACCTGTTTGCCTTGGGAGACCCTACCAGGTGCAGCAAGCCCCCAACAACATAGCTCCTAGGATCCTTCGAGCACGCTAACCCCTCCACCCCGTTAAGGTGGCGGTTCAAGGAGGGGCCTATCTAAACTATCCTCATCATTTATCACTCATCCTGCAGCTGATGCTGATCACCTGTTTGTTGTCATTGTTTTTCGTGTGTTAGTTGCTGTTTTGTCTTTGTTTGTTTTGTTTTTTTTGCTGTCTGGTGGACTGTTCATCAATGGATTTTAAGTTTGTATATTCTTTATGCTGGGGAGGTGACTAGCACCTGCCTCAGTCAGCGAGGCTCCCAGGGGCCTCACAGAGGAAACTCCTATATACCCTACCTGACCCACACTAAGACTTTGTAAAGCTGCTTTGAAAGCAACTACTAAGAAGCGCTATATAACAACATGATTGATTGATTGATTGATTGATTGATTGCTCCAGCGAGAGAGTATGGTCGATGATCACTTCCAAGCTTTTGGGAGACAGGGAATGTTTTTTATGCCAATTCAGTGAGAATTTTGGAGAGTGAAGATTCTGAACCAATTAAAACTATATCAGTCTTAGAGCTGTTGAGTTTTAACAGATTGGATGTGAGCTAGTATTTTAGCTCAGAGAGACAGGCAGAAAGTGAAGGAACTAGTGAAGCAGAAGTTATGGTAGAGATTACATTTAGTTTTATTGGTTATATGCGTAAAAAAGGATCTAATAATTCTATTCCCTTACTTTGTAATAAGGGTAACATTTACAGGTACTTTTCTCTGTGAATTGTCAGGTTAAATGCTTAGAATTGCTAGGGTAAATGCCATTCAGGGGTTTGGAGCCTCTTTTGGGAACTTTCTGAGTTTTCTAAATAAATGTTGACAATTGTTAACATTTTGTTGGTCATTTTTTCTTAGGCTTCCCTCTAAGCTGTTAATCTCAAACAGAAGGCGAACCTGTTCTCGGCAGAGAGGAGTTGGATGCAGGCGGTGTGGCCGCAGTACATGGCGTACGTCAGTGGTGTATTCTCGTTGATATCTCGGGGACTGTGTTTGACGCCCAGCTCCAGCAAAACCTGCACGCAGTCGTCTTTGCCTGCAGCCGCTGCCCAGTGGAGAGGAGTCCTACAAGAAAGAGAGTCTGTTGTGTGATGATATACACTATTAAATAAATATGCTGTGTGCTTGCATAGTCCTATACATTTCAGAAGACATAAAAACTACAGCGCAAATCATCGCTCATAAAACTAAAACATGCTAAAGTCAGGTTAGAACACCTTTATTGTCAGATTATTCATTTTTATTTATTTATTATTAATTAACATTATAATCTATTACAAACACAACTAATACTCTTCTGAACATGGCTACTTTAGTGAAATATGGGAGATGAAGGTTCCCTGGAATTCCTCTGGAGCGCTCTACTCTCTCAATACTATTTTTAAAATCCCTATCAGCAGCCGTGCTGATGGTCATGTAACCACGCCACACACAAAAACTCTTTCTGTTTGTGAAGCTGGAGCTGTACTCACCCCCTAGGCAACCAGACTTACTCACCACGTTACGGTTGTGGCTGGGGGACATAAGTATCTAGTCAGGAAACAGGGGTTACAAAAGTAACCATTACATTCCCCATCAGTTCTTCACTATAACTTATGTCGGTGACGACTAAGGGAACACCCTGCAAACACCACAACCTAGGTCCTTCCGCATCGTCCGACGGCCAGGCAAGCCAGGCACATCAGTAGTCCGGCACCGAGTGGGCCCTGGTCCGCCCTGGTCTTAAGTTTAGACCTAATTTATAATAGGCAATCGGGTAATAAAATTCATACCAGAGAAGGGAGCATCAATCCCAGAGCTGAAAGGAGACGCGCGGAGGTCCGTACTCGCCACCTCGAAAGCTGGACTTAGAACTGCAGGAAGCCGGACCAGACACGAATCCTTTTACGTCAACTCCTCGTAGCTGCTCTAGGTCACTGACTCTGACGCAGGGCTGATGATCTGAGAAGGACTGAGGATTTTTCTCCATCTCCACCAATGCGGCATCATGAGTTCTCACAGATCCTCCATCTGCTTCCTGATCGTATAGACCCGCGGTGTGATGTCTTCTATGGCAAAGTCGAAGAGGCCATCTGGGACCACGGCAACACTTCAGGCTTGGTCAACCAAGATGGCGGTTGTGGACTACCAATGCAGACATCATGTGGCCAACGAGCTTGTCTCAACTTTTACAACATTAAGCGCGAAAGTCAATAGCAGCTCTCAGGTCATTCATAAGAACTGGGCGACAACTTCCCTTCTGCATATCTTTCATGCCTAGGTTTAGAATACCTGAAAGGTTGCCAGGGCATGCAGAGCAGCGGCAGCTTGTTTCAGAGTAGCGTAAGCTCTTGAAGTCAGGTCCAACGACAACGATAGCGAGATGGGGCCTCGGCTTATCACACCAAGCAGCAGGGTTACCTGGGCATAATGCACCGCCAGAGACTGCTCTACCTAGGGAATCGTGTTGTACCCCCTAGCTACCTCGCCATCAAGGGGAGCGAAAGAGGATAGACTGACAAACCGTCTTTCTTCAGTAAGAGGTGGCTTTCAAGTTCTGATAAGCTCCCGTTGTACTTCTGGGGAAAACAGGTTTTGGGTGGCTGTGGTTTATCAACACCACGCAACCATATAACCCACACGTCCAGCCTGGAGATATCAGATGTGAGGGGCAGAGCCACCTGTAATCCAACCTCTCCGACACCCCGGGTAAGCAACTCAGCCATCTCCTTCGCAGCATAACCAGCTGTCCCCCAGAGGGGGAGAGCGATGTACTGTCTCCTTATGAAGATGCCCCAACTCTCTCCAATGCAGCAGTGGAGATCGCATTATCAAGCACACAGGAGTCGTCAGAAGATGCCAGCAGCGCACCTTCCGATAACTGTCTTTGGCAGAAAGCAAACGCACTGGCGAAGGGGGAAGCATGCGGAATGGAACCCGCGCATGCAGTCCAGCTTTGATGCTCTGAACGCCGTGGATGAGTAATCGTAGTTAAATGTCCAGCCTCATTCAAATGTGTTATATGACAGAGCAATGCACTTCTACACAGTATGTTTACCCCCAAAACAACCAATACAGCTATTGAGCTATCCGTCAATGCAATTGATCCACCGAATCCACAGATTTGCGAAGTCGACATGTTTGGAAACACACTACAATTAGTCGACCAGCAACAAGTGCTCTACTAACAAAGAGTAGTCTTACTTGGTTTGATGAAAGGCAGTGAAATAAAAGAGTCTGGGGCTGTCAGCGACTCGAGCCTACTGTGAATGGCCAGGAGATCACGCTGGTTGCCGTAAACACCAAATCTCTTGATCCACAAAAGGAGAATATAATCCAATACCAATGTGAAATCTTTTACCAGTCGCTTGTGTCTCAGAGTATGTCTCCAATGAGCAGACAGAAAGAGTGCCACGCCTGCACCTATTTTATGTGTACCACTGTTTGGCATTTTAAAAATAGTATGGAGAGAGTAGAGTGCTCCTAGCAGAGTTCCCATAGTCATCACCGAAATAAGTCGTAGTGACCAACTAATGGGCATCTAAGAGCTTATCCGATTAATCGATTGATTTCAGTAATAGGTTAATCGATTATAAAATAATGGATAGCTGCCGCCTTAGTTCAGATTCGGCCTATTTAACCTAATCAAAGACTAATAAATGAAAAGAATGAAGTACACATTGTACCGTTCATCCACGTCTAAGGCTTGCAAGTTGGTTTCTGGAATGCGTGCAAGTTCATTGATGATGTCACTGAATCCTGCAGCAGCAGCAATGTGAACACAGGTCTTCCCATTTTCATCATCATAATTGATCACAGAGGAGCCCAGACTGTGCTCAAGGATGAGGGAACATATGAACCGGCTGCCACTCTGACAAAAGAGACCGAGAAAGACATGCTTTAACATGCTTTAGCCATCTCTAAAGATATGTAGCAAAATAAACTAAAATTCAAGTTTTCATATTTCAATCTTACTTTCTGAACGGAGACATTCACGATTTGTCACGATTTAACACCGACAGAGTTGATTTCATCACCCATTATGGGTTGAAAGGTGCATTTTTTAAACCCTGTCTGTCTTTTGCATGTAGCAGGTTTGTGTGCAGTTCGTACCTGCACAGCCCAGTGAAGAGCAGTCTTAAAGTCTTTATCCACGAAGGTGGGGTCAGCTCCTTTCTCCAACAGCGCCTGTGAGTGCTCCGGACGATTGTGAAAGCAAGCCCAGTGAAGAGCCGTCATTCCCTGCCAGATTACACTGCCAGGTTACACAGGATCTCTGCTTTGTAAAGGGTCAGCAGACTGAAAACTGATGCTTGTGGCACACAAAACGTAATGGTTACTTTCATGACCTCCGTTCCCCGAATAGGGAATGGAGACTTATATCGGTGATGACTATGGGAAGCTCCGATAGGGGCGCTCTACTCATTCCACACTGTTTCAAAATGCCAATCAGCGAACACGCTGATGGTCACGTGATCACGCCGTCCTGCATTAACTGGACGTGAGCCTTCCTGTTGTGATGCTGGAGCCGTACTCACCCCCTACGCAATCAGACTTACTCACGTCCTTAGGGTTGTGGCTGGGGGACATAAGTCTCCATTCCCTCATCAGGGAACGGGGTTACGAAAGTAACCGTAACGTTCCCAATCAGTCAGTCACTATGACTTGTGTCGGTGACGACTATGAGAACAGCCTGCAAAACGCCACAACCTAGGTCCTTCCGCTTCGGCCGACAGCCAGCCAAGACGGGTACATCAGTAGTCCAACACCAAATGGGCCCTCCTCTGCCAAAGCCTTAAGTATAGACTTCATTTTTAATGGGCAATCAGTAGTTTTTTCTAATACCGACTCATACCAGATGAAGGAGCATCGATCCCAGAGCTGAAAGGAGACGTGCGGAGGCCGTACTCGCCACCTCGAAGGACAATTTAAAACACTCAAGGTTTCATTGAGGGACCTACGGAAATATGCCTTGAACCATTGGGGAAAGGTCTTTCAGAGGAAAGATTGCATAGATGGAACTAGCTAGAGCAATAGGTTTCGAGAGTTAGCCTTTCGGGGAACTGCTCGGCCCTCTCGTGCCCGGGGTCACAAAAGATTCAGCCGGTAGTCCCCCATAGAGGGCAAACACGTGGACAGAACATAGTAATACTTCGCTTACTCTACTACGCCTGATTGGGCAAGATGAGCCAAAAAGCTGGAGGTTATCTCCAGGGGCAAAAAATAGTGCACAATTTACTAAGATTGGTGCAACCCAACCTGGACACTACTTCGTACATCTCAGACAATGCTACCACCACTTAGCACAGCTGAAGAGATGGATTCAACACTCAGTTTATAGTACCTAAAGAAGGTGTTGGGTGTCGACCAACCCGCAGCCTTGCAGATCAACGCCCAGGAGGCTGCGACACCCCTGATAGAGTGGGCTCTCAACTGCAGGGGGCAAGAGACATTGGACACTCCACTAGCCAGTGGGCCAACCTCTGTTTGGAGACAGCCATCCCTATTGTCTGCTGTCTTCCAAAGCATACAAAGAGCTGATCTGAACTTCTAAGGTTCCTGGTCCTTTTTACATAGATCCTCAGAGCGCGAACTGGGCAATTGGGACTAGGGGTTGATGCTTCCTCCTCTCCAGGCAGAGGTTGGAGGTTCACTAACTGAGTTTTAAAGGAGATGGTAGGAACCTTGGGCATAAATCCAGGCCCGGGCTTCAGAATAACATGAGTATCACCAGGTCCGAACTTTAAGCAGTTCTCATTAACAGAGAGTGCCTAAAGATCCCCCACCCGCTTAATCGAGGCTAACGAGACAGGACCGCTGTCTTAATTGACAGAAATTTAAGCTCTAATGATTCAAGTGGCTCGAATGGAGGACCTTGAAGTCCTCTAAGCACAATGGAAAGGTCCCAGGAGGGAACTAATGATGGCCTAGATGGTCTAACTTTTCTGGCCCCTCTTAGGAATCTGACCGTTATCTCGTGTCGTCCCAATGTGTTACCTTTAACCAGAAGGTGATAGGAATAAATCACGGCAATGTAAACCTTTAGGGTGGACGGGGACAGTCCTCAATCCGACTCTCTTGCAGGAAGGTTAGCACGAGTTCAACGGGGCAGCTACTCGGGTCTACTTGATGAGAATGACACCAGTTGATGCACAGACGCCACTTGGTGGCATAACAGGCCCTAGTAGAGGGAGGTCTAGCAAGACACAGTGTTTAAACCACAGCGTGTAGCATTACCCAGGGGTCCTCCTGATGTGCCAGACATGGAGATTCCAGAGGTCTGGACGTGGGTGCTTGTGCCCACATCCCTGGATCAGAAGGTCTGACCACAGGGGAACTGGCCAGGGAGGGACTGTCACCAGGGAGCAGAGTTCTACGAACCAATGTCGGTTGGGTCAATAAGGTGCCACCAATAGGACCTCTGCCTCGTCCTCCCTGATCTTGCACAGGAGTGTTGCAAGAAGGCTCATTGGGGAAATGTATATAGGTGTTTCTTCCTGGGCCAGCGATGCGCCAGCACATCTATCCCGAGAGTAGCCTGGGACAGAGCGTAGAACAGCCGGTACTAAGCATTCTCTGGGGCGACGAACAGGTCTACCTCCGCTATACCAAAGCATTCCTAGATCTGCTGGACTGCCAGGGGATGGAGTCACCATTCTCCTGACCAGGGTTTCCACCGAGTCTGATTTAAACTGCCGGGAATATGGACTGCAACTAGGGACAGACCCCAATGCTGAATCCAGAGGAGCAGTCTGCAGGTGATTGATATACGCAGACGCCGCCGTGTTGTCCATTCTGACCAACACGTGATGCCCCTGCAGCATTTTTCTGAAGTGCTTCACTGCTTGGAACACTGCACATAGCTCTATGCGATTTATGCTCCAGAAAGCATGTTTCTCGGTCAAAAACCCTGAGACTTTGTCCTTCTGGCACACAGCACCCCACCCAGTCCTTGACGCGTCGATAGATACTACTACACGCCTGGCAGGTCCTCCCAGGGGGACACCGGCACGGAGGAGCAGAACATCTTTCCAAAGACGCAGGTGGAGGCGGCAACGAGGTGTCTTGTTCACCTTCAGTCGCCCTTACGCCATGCTCGCGACGAAACTTGGAACTTGAGCCAAACCTGGAGTGGTCTCATATGTAATAAGCCGAGCGGAATAAATGCTGCTGCGGAAGCCATATGCCCCAGAAGCCTCTGGAAGTTCTCACTAATCTTGTGCAGACTCTGCGTGGTTCCTTCAGCAGGCTCATGGAGCGCACTAGAGAGGGGCGTGCTCGCATGTTCAGCGAGTTTAGCTCAATACTCAGAAAGATATGTCCTGGCCAAAGGTTAGACGGCTCTTTTCTGAGTTGATCTGAAACCTCAGACGGCTGAGGTAGCATAAGAGCCTGTCTCTGTGGCGAATCAACTGGGACCGCGTCTGGGCCAGTATCAGCCAGTCGTCCAAGAAAGGCAGGATTCTAACCCCTTCCTTTATTAAAATACCAAAAGCCGCCTCGATCACCTTTGTGAAGGTGCGAGGGGACAAAGACAAGCCGAAGGGGAGGATGCAGTACTGATACACTCGACTTTTGTAGCCAAACCGAAGAAAGGGTCTGTGCTGAGGTAGTATACTCACGTGAAAATAACATCCTTCAGAACTATTGTGGTGAACCAATCCCCTGGACGGACTGAGTGGACCGTACATCTGAGAGATATCATCCTGAATGGAAGTCTCAGAAAATGAGCGATCAGACGACGCAGGTTGAGGATCGAAGGCAACCCACCCGTGCGCTTGCAAACTAGAAAGTATGGGCTGTAAAACCCTCTTTCTATGTCGGCAGGAGGGACCGGCTCGATTGCACCTTTGTGTAGATGGGAATCGATCTCCCCACGCAGGACCGGGGCCTCTGTGGCTGAGACAGATGTCATAAGAACCCATCGAACCTGCAGAAAACTGCAGTCGATAGCCGTGCCGGATAGTGCTTACGAGCCAAGGGGAAACATTGGGAAGCTCCCACCAGGCTTCCTGAAACTCCACTAATGGGGTCATACGCATTTACCGATAGTTACTATAGCAGGGCCGTGAACTAGCGTACTTAGTGGTGGGGTCCAAATGGAGCCTAGGTGGAGACCTACCTGGTCGTCCAGGTTCGACCTCGGAGCAGCATCCGGTTCCAGCCGAGGAGGTCCCACTCGAGGCTGACTCTGACAAGGAAGCTGAGAGCCATCCGGACTGCACTGCTTCAGACGCCATATCCTTGAATGTGCCTCTGAGATGAAAACTGCATTCGGATCTGCAATGCAAGCCTCCTGGCTGTGCACATAACCCAGGGAGACTTAGAAGGGGACCTGCCACCTCTCTTCCTATGCGGCGTCATGAATTCTCCCAGACTCTCTGCCTGCTTCCTGATCGGAGAGACCCGCGACGTAAGGTCATCTACGGCGACGCTGAAGAGGCCATCTGTGACCACAAGTGCGTTGAGGAAACGCCTCCGGTCTTGAGGGAGCATGTCAGCCTGGGTCAACCAAAGATGGCGGCTGTGGACTACTACCGTAGACATCATGTGGTGGAGCGAGCTAGCTGCAACTTTTGTCGCCTTGAGCGCAAAGTCAGTAGCCACCCTCAGATCCTCTGTAAGACCTGGGCCACAACTCCCCTCCTGCATATCTTTCAGGGCCTTGGCTTGGAACACCAGAAAGGCTTCCATGGCATGCAGGGAAGCAGTAGCTTGACCCGCCACAGCATAAGCCCTTGAAATCAGGCCCAACAACAGGCTTAGCTGGCAGGATGGAGGCCTCGGCTTTTCACGCCAGGCGGCAGGGTTACACGGGCATAAGTGCACCATCAGCACCTGCTCTACCTGGGGAATCGCTTCGTACCTCCTAGCTACCTTGCACCGTCAAGGGGAGCGAGAGAGGGGAGACTGACCAACCTCGCTTTCAGAGGTGCCTTCCAAGTTTGGGTCAGTTCGCGATAAACTTCCGGGAAGAACGATATCGGAGGTATCTGCCGTCATCCCAGAGGGGGAGAGTGATGTACCGTCTTCTTCAGGAGATGTGCCATCTCTCTCCGATGCAGCAGTGGAGATCGCATCATCAGGCGCACAGGAGTCCTCAGAAAATGCAAGCTGGGCATCATCCTATAACTCACTGTGGCGGATAGCGGACGCATCAGGGGAGCAGGAATCGCGCGACCCCGCTCAACTCCACTGGGCGCCGGAGACAGGCACTCATTGACCCTTACGGACTGGAGCTAAAAAAAGCCTCCGGTGGTGGACTGAAAGTATTCCAACCTCGCCTTAAGTGCGCTGCCGGACAGAACTGTGCAATCCAAACATTCTAATCCCTCAACCGCTGCCTCAGCGTGTCTATGCCCAAGACAACCGAGGCAATGATCGAGGCTATCCGTCAATGCAATCGATCCACCGCATCCAACAGACTTGCAAGGTCGCGACATGTTTGGAACACGCTACAAACAGTCGACCGGTAAAACAAGTGCTCTACTAAGAAAAGGAGTCTTACTTGTTGGTGGAAGGCGGTGAAAGTACTGTGGAGTCTGGGGCGTTGCAGCGGTTTCAATCTTCACCAGATCCCCAAAATCCACACAAGGTATTCCAACTGTTTTGTGGTGTCTTTCACTAGCTGCTTGCATGTCAGAGTATGGCTCCAGAGGAAAAACAGAAAGAGTGTCACGCTCGCGTCCGGTTTGCTGATTGGCATTTTGAAACAGTGTGGAATGAGTAGAGCACCCCTAGCAGCGCTTCCCATAGTCGTCACCGACATAAGTCGTAGTGACTGATTGATGGGGAACTACATGTACATCAGCAAAATAAATCTGTAGAGATCTAAAAAAAAGTCTGCATGGTCTAAAAGAGTAAGTATTAGCTACAGATGTGCGTATCTAAAGTTTTTAGAAAAAAAAATGTAAACGTTTGGCCTAGTGGTAGTGCTCGAGTTAGGGAGGTTGGTCTGCAAGTGTACGGAATTTCACAATTTTCCTGCAACAATAAAAAGGACCAACTAACAAATTAATCTTTAACTGTATTTATAAATGTAAGTGCATGAAAATGTAACACACTAACAAGAAAATGCAATTAGAGGATTTATACATTCAAAAGCACATTGCAGCTCACCTCATTGTCTTGATGATTGATCTCACACAGCGTTGACTGCTGCAGCAGCACAGCCATGAGCCTCAAACCAATCAACAACACAAGTTTAGCACCTAAAACAGCATTGTTTTGATACTTCCTGATACCATCTCAAAAATAAAACCATGTTATGAAAACAAAATTATGTCGTGAAAACAAGATGAAGCTGAAAAAACAAGGTAATTATGTTATGAAAACAAGATATTGTTGTAAAAACAAGGCAATTATGTTTTAAAAACAAGAACATTATTTTGTGAAAACAAGATAATATCTTGAAAACAAGTGAATGTCATGAAAACGTAATAGTTACTTTTGTAACCCCTGTTCCCAGAATAGGGGATGGAGATTTGTGTAGGTACCAGCTATGGGAAGCTTCGCTAGGAGCGCTCTACTCTCTCCACACTCTTTTCAAAATGCCAATCAGTGAACACGCTGTGGCTGAAGAAGATACATGCGTGATCACTTTTACTGTTGTGAAGCTGGAGCTGTACTCACCCCCTAGGCAACCAGACTTACTCACCCCCTTATGGTTGTGGCTTGGGGACATAAGTCTCCTTTCCCTTTACGGGGAACGGGGGTTAAGATAGTAACCATTATGTTCCCCATCAGTCGGTCACTCCGACTTTTGTTGGTGACGACTACGGGAACACCCTGCAATGCCACAAACTAGATTCTTCTGCATCGGCCGACGGCCAGGCAAGCCAGGCACATAAATAGTCCAGCACTGGGCGGGCTCTCCTCCGCCCTGACCTTAAGTGTAGCCTTAATTATTATTGGGGAAGTCAGTCAAAATTCTCTCGTGAGAATTCTCTCCAGAGAAGGGAGCATCAATCCCTTAGCTGAAGGGAGACGCGCGGAGGCTGTACACGGCATCTCGAAGACTGGACTTGAAACGTCCAGCAGTTTAATATACGTATGGTTCCTATGAGAGACCTACGGATAAAAGCACCTTCAACCACTGGGGAGAAGTCTTTTATAGGGAATTTAGCATCCATTCTTCCCTTTTGGGGTTGTCACAGCGGAGTGAACCGCCAACTCTCTGGCATATGTTTTACGCAGCGGATACCCTTCCAGCCGCAACCCATCGCTGGGAAACATTCACACACTCATTCACACTTTAACACTATGGGCAATTGTTCTTACTCAATTCACTTATAGCACATGTCTTTGGACTTGTGGGGAAACCGGAGCACCCGGAGAAAACCCACGCGATCACGAGGAGAACATGCAAGCTCCACACAGAAATGCCACCAGCCGCAGCCGAGCCTAGAACCAGCGACCTTCTTGCTGTGAGACGACCGTGCTACCCACTGCGCCACCGTGACGCTGCATTCGCTGATTGGTATTTTTGAAATATTATGGAGAGAGTAGATCGCTCCTAGCAGAGCCTACCATATTTGTCACCGACATAGGTAGAAATGACCGACTGATCGGGAACAAAAATGTTGTTATGTTGTAAAAACAATATAATTATGTCATACACCCATATGATTTGTATGATGAAATAATTGAGCTGCAGTTAAATTAAATGTAAATCAGAAGCAAATCCTGACATTAAGGTATAAGAAGTGCACTTCTGGCCTTTGCTGAAGGCTGCATTGGTTATTGAGCCTCTATTCCTGATACCTGAAGTCCATCTCGGCAGTCGCGGCATGGATTGGCAAGCGTCCGTTTTTGTCTGAAATGTTCTGCTTTGCTCCATTTCGCAGCAAACACACACAGCCTTCCAGCCAGCCCTGCAGATAATTAAGATTTATTAAACAATATAAAACGCCAGCAAGACTGGATTACAGCTTTATCATTCCTTGTCTTGGGTCATGTGAATCTTTGATATCTACATTGAAATCTCTAATTTAAAAAACAAAGCAAGATATATTCAAATCATCTTCACATTTTGCAATCTAGCAAGTAAGAGAATTGTATTTCTAAAGCACGTTTCTAACAGTAACGCTGCCAAAAGGGCTGTAAAATCAAGTAGACAAACACAAACTCCAAATACAAAAACCCAGAAAAATAGCTCGGAGTTGGCAAAATGAATTAGTTAAAAAAATTAAAAGACAGATTTATAAAACCTTAGTCGTCACACTTGATTAAAAAGAATTAAACTAGGGGCTTAACTCAGCCTTAAATTAATGATGATCGACTTCAGCTTCAAACAAGACTGCCCTTAACAGCCAACCACAACAACCCAGTGGACTTGACATGAGATAAAAATTTGGAGATATACTCAGGGAGGTTTAACCAGTAGTGACACCATACAAAAATAAAAGAATCTTAATGAAATTAAATGAATTCTCAAAGTGACAGGAAGCACTGAGAGACCAAGACTGGAGTAACGCAGTCAAATTTCTTTCCCCAGTCAGCAGTTTCACAGTGCTCTGAAACTGCTGGAGTCCTAAAACAGATGTTTTGTATTGCTTTTTTTGTTTTTTTTACATTGCTGTGCCATTGTCCAAAGCTAGGAAACAATCAGAGTTGAACTCCAGCACCACTCACAATATCACCCTGACCTAAAGCAGTTCGTCTCCCAGTGAGGAGGGTTTTAGTACCAGATATGTTGCTAATGAGAGCGAGGTCCGTCCGCAGGCGTCCTGTGTGTTGATGGAAGCTCCCATTTTCAGCAGCAGCTTCACTGTATCCACCTGCCTCCCAGCCACAGCGTGCATCAGGGGTGTGGAGCCTGCCATTTGAACAGAGGGAGCAGAGTTCTCAGTCAAACCCAAGAGTTGGGACAGTTTTACGAGTTGCTAACTTTACTCAGAATTTTGAGTTGAGCTGTAAAGGGTTCCACCTATATAAATTCTTGAGTTTTCAGAATTCAGACAGATGGTCCACTATAAATTTTAAGGTTCTATCTAACATTTTAACATAACTGAGTTATGACATTCAGATTGTGAGATGTGTTTTGGAAAATACATGTTTTTGAATTTTTATTTTAAAAATAAAAATAGCTTTTGCTGAATGAGATGAAAAAACTTTTAAGTTCGTTACCTCAAAACCCTTCAGAACGCAGACGAAACTGTATAATTCCCAATTTATTGGCTTGATTTTAATTATTTAAGCTAGCTTTTTTACCATTATGCTCACCTGTGATTACACAGGGTCTCTAAAGGGCTTTAAAAAAATTTCCCCTGTCTATCATGTATCACATGATATTGTTAATTGCATGTATTAATTAAGTCAGTAAAAATCAGTAAAGATGTTATAAGTCAAATCAAATCAGGTGTTATTGAGCCAACCATGGTTGAGCTCTGTCTGTGTCCATGTCGGTAGAGTGTGCGTGGGTGTGGGTGCGTGCGTCTCTGTGAGCTATTTTTACCCCGTAACCATTACCCACATACAAAAACACTGGCCAAACCCATCCATCCATTTTCTTGTTGGTGTTCTTCCCTTTTGGGGTCGCCACAGCGGAATGAACTGCCAACTCTTCAGGCATATGTTTTATGCGGCGAACGCCCTTCCAGCCGCAATCCATCGCTGGGAAACATTCACACACACTCATTCACCCTCAAAAACTATGGACAATCGTTTTTACCCAATTCACTTATACCGCATGTCTTTGGACATGTGGGGGAAACCAGAGCACCCAGAGTAAACCCACACGATCACGGGGAAAACATGAGAACTCCACACAGAACAGCCAACTCGAACCAGGGACCTTCTTGCTGTGAGACGATCGTGCTACCCGCTGCACCACCGTGACGACCCACTAGACAAACCCTCCAATCAAACTCATCCCATGCCAATATCCTTCAGTTCAAATCCTTCCCTCAAGATGGAAAAAACATAAAAACTAGTTTTTGGACTGTCTTCACATTCTTTCGTGGATGAACAGTCATAAAAGACACATTCCTTCATCATCCCCCAAACTCCCACAGAAAACAGGAAAATATATATTTTAATGATCATTTTTAACTATAAAACCAACTTAAATTCTGACTGGCATACATGGATTTTATACTTGTTTGTTTTTGTTTTTCATTTAAATTCCTTTATTTTATTTTGTTTATTGTTATGTGATTTGATTAGGAAGTGAATGTCAGAGAGATAACCGAATGATTGTTTTAGAAGGAATTTATAAGTAAAAAGATAACAGCTTAGACAATGTAACATATCAAATTCATTCATTACTGGAAACCAGCTTCCTATTTGTTATCAAAATTTCCTGAATTAAGCTAAATTCTGATATATTACATATTACCTCTGAAAAGCAACTACAGAATCTCTCTGTTTTAAATATGGAGCTGGAGAGACACACTGTTAATTTTTCCACTACAGTTAAAAATCTTGGCGTTAATTTAGATAGTGAACTGATGTTTGAGAACCATATCTTTATGTTATTAGACCGCCTTCTTTCACCCCTAAGCTCTGGAACAAACTCCCAGATGTTGTCCGGAGCTCAGCTACGCTCACAGAGTTCAAAATTAAATTAAAAACATCGG
The DNA here is from genome assembly GCA_900490495.1 of Danionella dracula. Lineage (NCBI taxonomy): Eukaryota > Metazoa > Chordata > Actinopteri > Cypriniformes > Danionidae > Danionella > Danionella dracula. The sequence continues at coordinate 19,979,266 of UELW01000334.1, forward strand.
TTTAATCTAGCATTCGAAAAATTGGCTTCTGGGATTTGTACAAACGGATATGGTGTGGTTCAATGTTCCTCTCTAACCTATCCTCATCATTTATCTCTCCTCCTGCAGCTGATGCTGATCACCTGTTTGTTGTCTGTTACATTTTTCTAACCATTGTTTTTTATTTGTTAGTTTCTGTTTTGTCTTTGTTTGTTTTTTGTTTTTTTCAGGTCCTGTCCAGTGAACTTTCTTAAGAGGGATTCTTAAGTTTGTATACTCTTTATGTTGGGTTAGGGTTAGGGTTAGTTGCACCTACTCCTTGCTATGCTCACGTGTGCAAAGTTTTGTCATTAGTTACCTTAATTATTCTCGCTCTTTTCTGTTCATGTTATTGGTTAATCTTTGGTTATCTCGGTTGTGAGCTAAAGTGTTCTGCTTCCCTGTAACTTCACCCTGAAGACGGTGACTGCTGTAGTCATTCTAAAATAAAAGAAGTTTGAACTCACTGCCCTTGGGTCCGCATCTGTACTGCCTAACAGGCTCCCAGGGGCCTCACAGAGGGAACTCCTCTTTATTCTACCTGATCCTCACTAGGACTTTGCGAAGTTGCTTTGAAAGCAACTGCTAAAAATGCGCTATATAAAAACTGATTGAATTGAGTTTGGTTTTTGTTTTTAAAGAATGAGATTTCAGTTCCAGATTTGCTTTTTTGCACTTAATAATCTCGGATAACCCTATATGGATAGCACTATATGGAACAAACATCAGCATCACTTTTCATATCTTTCTTTTCTTTTATGGAATTATCTTCAGGTTTTATGTTGAAAGTGAACAAAAAGAAACTACATGAAGGTGAAATTTGTTTAATAAGTAATAAATTTTTTATTTAACAAAAAAAAATTAAATAACCACATTCGATTACTTCCAGTGTCCTCCAACTTTTTTTCAAAACCTCTTGTGTTAATTTTCTTTCATTCTATTTTAAACATCATTCCATATACGTCCAGCCATCTTCATCTTTCAAAAGCATCCCCCGTGCATCTTTTTGTTTGGTTTCTCAAATCATCAAGAAGGTTTTTAAAATCATGATGAGGTTTTGCTTTTAATGCCTCTTAGATATAACTAACAGTTCGCTGCATACACAATCTGGCAACCAGATTTATGATTTAGAACTGGAGAGAGAAAAAACATAAGGCATATTTAGGCATATTTAAACACAAAGAAATTACTATTGTTTTCTTCTAATCTATTAAACTTTCACCCCAGAACATACAAAAACACTTTTTCATTTCATTGTTTATCAATGCAGTTCTACTACGGTTCACTTCCAGATCAGTCAGCGTGTACGTTCTTCATTAAGATGAGCTGCATTAGCACTTTATCTGATTGGTTAGTGACCATTTCAGCCAATCAAGTTATTTTTAGCTCCCAAGAAACATGCAAGAAAAGTCTTTCACACATCAGGGCTATTTATTGAGTGCTTGATTTCGTACATGCTGCACCTTTAACATTCTAAAATATCCCCTATACAGGGGGTTACTGGATCACTACACCTTCTCCATCGCAGCACTCCAGGATGGAGGGATCTTCTCGTATGATGGAGGTGAGGGTGTTAACGTCACCGTTTGCTGCTGCCTGGTAGACCACATTCAGATCGACCTCCTCCGCAGCTTCTAGAAAGAAAGAGGACCAACGGCATCTTTTAAAATTATAATTTCCTTCAACAACCCAGTGACTTGAGCATCATTTACTCCAAACGATGCAAACGATGCAATCTTAATGCTTTGTTTAGACTGCTTTCTCTCAGAACATCTTTCATGTTGATGACAGCTTCTAAAAGTAAGGTTACCCCAATCAATCCGGCTGTCGATTGATCGGATACCATCACATGATAATTCATAGATTTGAATCAGGAAAAACTACAGAGAGATTGCAAAACACACACTATTCCTGCTCTGAGGTTAAAACTGTCGCACTTTTATTCTATCGTTGCGAAAAAAAATTCCTGTTATGACATAATCAGATGGAAGACCAATCAGAAGCCGTGCTTCAAGAGGAAGCTGGCAACTCTAGCTTTGATTGGTTTAGGTTGTACCTGATGCCTTTTTAGGCCATGGAAACACTTCCTCATGCCCCCAGCCGAAGAGAAACTAGCATAGTTTATATCTAGAGTGGTGTCAGCTGCTTGAGGCATTGTTGGAAAACCATGGGGGTGATTTTTTTTTACCTTGATCAAAGACTGACGGCCCATTCTCCTGAGCTCAGATATAGTTCTGAAAGATATTTGTGCATTTTTTTTTCCAGGTTATGAAATGTCTTTAAATATTTATTTAAAATTGTATGCATATTATACATAATATATTTGTATTATACAAAAATAGTATCTTAAATTGTTCATGTTTTGAAAATGTTTGCCTTTTTTTGACAATAAAATAAAGTTAATTCTCAGGTTTATACAACTTTTACTTAATTACATCATGATCACGACAAAAGAACTGTCGTTATGATAATGATCTTTAGTTCAGGTGAGCTGAAACCTATTCTTCATGACAAATTTCTTGTTGTTTTGGCTGCAACTGTAATACTCAAGATAATAACAAAAATTAAACCTTATTTCACCTAATAAAAAAACTCAACATATTTCCCTAAATGAAAAAAGCTCATTTTTACATTGTCATTTTCCAACAGCCTCCTGACAACATACTTGAGCACACCAAGACACCAAATGTTCCTTTGTGCTTCTTCATTGTTGCCTTGGGAGCATCAAGTGAGGGAAATCACATACACAGCAACACAGAAGACGCTGACAGTGCTTCCTCAACAGGCAGCCTTAAAAACACAACCCTAATCTCAGGAAACAATATCAAACGAGCAGAATTAAATTTGTTCCGCTGATTTATTTGCTTGTGGAATGTATGGCAAGCCTGAATCACGCTGAGGAGGGTTACCATGGAAACAAAGCCAGCGGTACTGCGCTGACCCTCATTGTTATCTTCCATCTCTCCCTCTCTCTCCCTTTAAATATGTCTGCAGTGATTTACCTTTGTGCTGCTCGAAAACAGAAGAAGAGTTGAACTCCATCACAGCTCAGAAAGCGCGTTCAGAGAAATCCCTCTGGAGCCAGCCACATGATGCTCCTCCGCTCCAGATTCCAGGTCACAAACGACGAGGCAGAAAAGGACTGAATGAAGATAGAGAGAGAGAGGGAGAGGGAGAGAGAGAAGGAAGAGGATAGACGAAGAGGAGGATAGCATAGCCTGCAGCCTTATAATCGAGCTTGAAGAAGAGGAGCAGCGATGTGTGGGGATGTGGAGCCGCAGTGCGCATGCTTAAAAGCAGAACACACTAACAGAGCCTGAACGCTACTGAAAAAAAAAGTAATTTGCCTTTTACAAAATTAAATTAGATAGATTTATATTGTATATTATATATTACATATAACTATCTGTAATACTTTTCAATAGTAGCATCAATCAGTTTATCATCATCAGTCAATGCTTAAATTAGCCATTATTTTTTGAGTTCATGATGATTAACATATGTGTTTATTAATGATACTCTGATTGTATATTAATGCATTAATCGACAAGTTGACTCTATTCTAATCTAAAAATTGTAGCGGGCAGAATTAGCGTAGCTTGAGTACAATATACAGATAACTTTAGATTTAGGAAATATGTTGACTCTTGTTTAATCTACTGGGCTCGTGTTACAATTAGAAAAATATATCTCTGTGTCCTGTAAAGCCATAAAATATTAACACATCACTTCAGATGTTAAATATCACTTTTAAATTTTTTGTCTGATAAAAAAAAAGTGAGGCAAATTCATCAAGAAAAATATGTATTATTAATCATTATTAATAATGGAGATTTTAAGTTTTTTATTAATGGATCATGACTTATTTGTCTGAGAATAACGACAAGACAAATGAGGTTAATCATCTGATTAACATAAGTTCAGGAGGAGCTTGGCTGATAATTGACAATCAATTTTATGGTCCCACCTACCTATATCATGATCTACATCAGGGGTCCCCGATTATTTTTTCCCAAGGGCCAAATTGTAAAAGACAAACAAGAAAGAAGGCTGAAGGCCATGACCATTTAAACTAGTATCCACTTTTCTTCCACTGAGGTCAAATAAAAACATGCTCTATCAAGGAAACTTCAAATAAAGACATCTAAAACAACACAAAGCAAAAAAAAAGTTTTTCGATTACATTTATATTCCTTAATCTTTTATCACTATTCAAACAAAAGGAACATATTTATGGCATGCAAATGTTTGATGTATTACAAATAGAAGAAAAAGGGAATAGGAGAGGTAGGAGAGAGATATAGAGAAGATAGGAGAGAAAGAAAGAAAGGAGGGGGAGCTATAGAAAAGATGGAGGGGAGATGAATAGAGAGAGAGGAGATAGAAGAGATATAGAAAGAAGATAGATTTAGTGGAGAAAGAAAAAAGATAAGGAGAGAGAGAGGATAGAAAGAGAGAGCGAGAGACTAAGGTAGGAGGGGAATAGATAACAGGACACAAAGGTGGAGGGAAAATAAACATTAAGTTTTTTAAGTATATGTGTTATGTGTTTTCACTCAACATACTAAATATAAAATTTAAACAATGTTATCAATTACTTATGAGTTTTTTTTCTCTGTTAGCATCGTTTTCTCAATAATTAGCAAGAGAGATGACAGTGACTTCAGCTTTTGAAAGATATCACTTTGGCTTTTTCTCATGCTGTTTACTGCAGAAACAGACTGCATGAAGATATCATTTTGGAGATTTTTTTTGCTGGCAGATATCAGAGTTTAAAGGTTAAAAGGAATTAAAAATAGCAGCGTGTAAAATCAAGCGTTCTTGATTTGCACTGGCACACAGACTTTTTCTCAATGCACCTGTGGTCCCAGGTGGACTCTTTGGCATCACCATAGATGACGTTACGTTGCAGGTCTCTACGATCAGGAAGCAGGCAGAGGGTCTGGGAGAATTTATGACGCCGCGTAAGAAGAGATGTGGCAGCTCACCTTCTAAGTCGGCGCCCCCAGACCTGCTCGACACTGGAGAAACCCTCCTAAGTCCTCCCCTGATCATCAGCATCCAGGTCAAAGACGCCGACCAAGAGAGGCTACAAAGAGTCGACGGAGTAGCAGTTCTGTCCAGGGGAAGTCCTGTCCACGGGATGTCCTGTTCATCATCAGGGGAAGAGGTCCATCGGAAACGGCCCTAGGACAGGCCGTCAGGGAGTCCAGCTGCTGCGCGGGCCTCGCCACCAGTCCGCCCCCCCCTAGAGGGAAGGGGTGCCACCACCATTAAGCAGCGGACCCACAGGTCAGATCTCAGTTTATCATTAAATATGTGAAACTTGAACTTTCAGGGTTATGTGTGCAGCCAGGAGGCTTGCATTGCAGATACGAATGCAGTTTTCATCTCAGATGCATATTCAAGGGCGTGGCATCTGATGCTGTACAGTCCGGATGGCTCTCAGCTTCCATGTCAGACTCAGCTTCAAGTGGGACCTCCTCGTTTGGAACCGGGTACTGCGCCGAGGTCGAGCGTGGAGGCCCACGTAGGTCTCCACCTAGGCTCAATTCGGACCCCACCGCTAAGTCCGCTAGTTCGCGGCCCCGCTATGGAAACTATCGACGAAGTGCGTATGACGCCATTAGTGGTGTTTTAGGAAGCCGGGTTGCAGCTTCCCAATATTTCCCCTTGGCTTATACGCACTATCCGGCACGGCTATCAACTGCAGTTAGCTGCCAAGCCGCCCAGGTTCAACGGGGTTCTAATGACATCTGTCTCAGCCACAGAGGCCCTGGTCCTGCGTGGGGAGATCGATTCCCTTCTACGCAAAGGTGCAATCGAGCCGGTCTTACAAAAGAGGGTTTTACAGCCCATACTTTCTAGTTTCCAAGCGCACAGGCAGGTTGCCTTCGATCCTCGACCTGCGTCGTCTGATCGCTCATCTTCTGAGACTTCCATTCAGGATGATATTCCTCAGACGCATGGTCCATTCAGTCCGTCCAGGGGATTGGCTTCACACAATAGATCTGAAGGATGCTTATTTTCACGTGAGTATACTCCCTCGGCACAGACCCTTTCTTCGGTTTGGCCTCGAAGGTCGAGTGTATCAGTACTGCGTCCTCCCCTTCGGTTTGTCTCTGTCCCCTCGCACCTTCACAAAGGTGATCGAGGCGGCTTTAGTACCGTTAATACGGGAAAGGGCTAGAATCCTGCCTTTGGACAACTGGCTGATACTGGCCCAGACGTGGTCCCAGTTGATTCGCCACAGAGACAGGGTCTTATGCCACCTCAGCCATCTAGAGCTTTGGATCAACTCAGAAAAGAGCCGTTTAACCTCTGGCCAGAGCATATCTTTTCTGGGTATGGAGCTAAACTCGTTGAACATGTGAGCACGCCTCTCTCTAGAGCCCGCCCTGAGCCTGCTTAAGGCAGCATGCAGAGTCTACCCAAGATTAGTGGTCCCTCTGAAGAACTTCCAGAGGCTCCTGGGGAATTTTGGTTTGCGCAGCAGCGGTTATTCCACTCTGCTTCTTACATATGAGACCAGTCCAGCTTTGGCTAAAGTTCCGAGTTCCAATGTGAGCATGGCGTCCAGGGCGACTGAAGGTGAACATGTTACCTTGTTGCCGCCTCCACCTGCGTCTTTGGAAAGATGTTCTGTTCCTCCATGCCGGTTTCCCCATGGGAGGACCTGCCAGGCACGTAGTAGTAACTTCCAACTCTTTAAGGACTGGGTGGGGTGCTGTGTGCCGGAAGCACAAAGTCTCAGGGTTTTGGGCCGAGAAACACGCTTCCTGGAGCACAAATCGCCTAGAGCTATGTGCAGTGTTCCTTGCAGTAAAGTACTTCAGGAGAATGCTGCAGGGACATCACATGTTGGTCAGGATGGAAAACACAGCAGCGGTGAAGAAAATCAACTAACAAGGAGGGATACGCTCACCCGGTTTGTCGGCTCTCGTCCATGTAGACTGCTCCTCTAGAGTCCGCATTGGGGTCTGTTCCTAGTTACAGTCCATATCCCTGGCAGGTTGAATCAGACAGCAGATGCACTGTCTCGGTGGAAACCCCGGTCAGGAGAATGACGACTCCATCCCCTGGCAGTCCAGCCGATCTGGGAACGCTTTGGTGTAGCGGAGGTAGACCTGTTTGCCACCCCAGAGAATGCTCAGTGCCGGCTGTTCTACTCTCTCCCATGCTGCTCTCGGAATAGATGGCCTGGTGCATTGCTGGCTCAGGAAGAAATGCCTATATGCTTTCCCCCAGTGAGTCTCCTTGCAACCACCCTGTGCAAGATCAGGGCGGATGAGGCAGAGGTACTAGTGGTGGCACCTTATTGGCCCAACCGATCTTGGTTTGTAAAACTCCCTCATGATTGTCTCTCCTTGGCCAGTTCCCCTGCGGTCAGACCTTCTGACCCAGGGATGTGGGCACAAGCACGCGCGTCCAGACCTCTGGAATCTCCATATCTGGCACATCATGCCGCAAAGGACCCCCGGGTAATGCCATGGTATGTGGTTCAAACTCTGTCTCTTCCCAGAGCTCCCTCTACTAGGGCCTGTTATGCCGCCAAGTAGACCCGAGTAGCTGCCCCTATGAACTTGTCCTAACGAGGCTCGAGGCCTGCCTCCATCCACCCTGAAGAGTTACATCACCGCGATTTCTGCCTTCTGCGGTTGAAGGCAAAACGTTGGGACAACATGAGTTAACGGTCAGATTCCTCAGAGGGGCCAGAAGGGTTAGACCCTCTAGGTCATCAGTATAATAACCTTGCGTGTATTAAACTGCCGGAAGTTCTAAGTCCAGCCTTCGAGGTGTCGAGTACGCCCTCCACGCGTTTCCCTTCAGCTCTGGGATTGATGCTCCTTCTTTGGTATGAGAGAAAATTGCCGATTGGCTTGCCTGGCTGGCGGCCGATGTGGAAGGACCTAGGTTGTGGTTGTTTGCAGGGTGTTCCCATAGATGTCACCGACATAAGTTGTAGTGACCGACTGATGGGGAACATAATGGTTTCTTTCAGAACCCCTGTTCCCCGAATAGGGAACGGAGACTCATGTCCCCCAGCTACAACTGTAAGGTCGTGAGTAAGTCTTGTTGCCTAGGGGTGAGTACGGCTCCAGCGTCACTACAGTAAGAGTGTCACGCTCGCATCCGGTTTATGCTGGACGGCGGGATCACGTGACCATCAGCGTTCACTGATTGACAGTTTGAAACATGTAAGCTGGAGACTCAGCAAACCGATGGATGTCAACGGTGGACAGAAATCTTCAGATTTTTTTAATATAAAAAGATTTTAAATGTATGAAAAGTATTTACATTTTTGTTATGTATGTCTTGTTATAAATAAACAAGACTGATGTATTTAAATGTCAGTGACAAACTTACAAACTGAGACAAACTGACAAATGTTACATCGCTGATCTACCAAAACAGCTCAAGAGATAAGCCAATAAGAGCAGCCGTGGCTAAAGCCAGCCTGTTTACATGCTTGTTTCTGTCAAATATAGTTCTTTTGAGAACTTATTTGAGGAGTATAAGTGGGTTTAAAAACAGGACTATATATATGAGGCAAATTTGACTGAAAATGCATCGCGATAGCCATTAGCTGCAAAGATGCATTACAAACCCTGGGGCCCGCGCTCCGGTTCAGCAGAGTGTTGAAAAATTATTGAGAAAATAAAACTCTTTTCTGGGCATCAGTAGCCGAAGCCTATTCTCACGTGGGGGTGCACCAAACAAAAAAGAAAACCTTTTCTGAAAGTAGAGGATGCATTACTATGTTGTCCAGCAGATGGCGCAACACACTAGGCAAAACAAGAGCTATCCCATTGACTGTAAATAACAGAGCAATCCTTACTGAACAGGATTTCTTGACGTACAGGATTTTGACAACGTGAAACACCTTTACAAGTTACAAAACACTTTTATATTTCAGAAAGCAAATGTGCATGTTGTAAAACAAATTTACAAACACCCAATATCAGCAGGGGGTCAAATACTTTATCAGTCCCTGAATGCTTATTATTACATGAAATCTATAAACACAATTTCAATCAGGATTTTATCTTTAATTATTGTTGAATGCTTGTAAAACTTTAGTTACCTTTCCTCCCTGGTGGCGTTTTTGTTTTTAATCAAACAAAATATTTTAATTAGCTTCCAATCACAAATCTCCGTTCCAGGAGGTTGCCTAGCCTTATTGTTGTTTGTTTAATTGTGATTTGTAAAAAATATTTGGTAACGAGTCAATATGGATCATAACACACCAAAACCTCTGAACCCACACAGCAAATATTACATGGCCCAAATCTGGCCAAACATTCAGCTTTTAATATAATTAATTATGATACATGTATAGACAAGTCTTGATAACAGACAAAAACCACATATGGGCTGTGTCTGCCCCAAGTCTCAGCCAAGCGAATCACTTGGCCCTAGCTTGGGCCAGATATCATTAAATACATACAATTGTACTTTGTCAGTGTTGAGCCTGATTTATCGTGTCCTTTACATGAACATCATGTGTAACAGAAAATATCTCAATTCATTTTAAAAATTTTATATATGGCTTATATTCTGTATTATTAGCTGGGCTCATGCATCAATATCAGATGTCTGGGTCAATGTTGGGTGCGTCCCACAAGAAATCCGAGATACTCAATTGCAAGAGTTAGTCTTTTAATGGAGCAGAAAATGTCAAAATATTCCACAGGCGGATAGGCCAGAACACAGTCACAAAACAAATAAAATTCAAACCCGAGCAGAGCAAGGCTAGAAAACCACTGGCACATCCGTGCTAACTGGAACTGGGAATACTGACGTAGCCAGTGTGAGATACATCAACAGACTCATAAGGAAGGAAAGGAAACAGAGGTTTAAATAAGGGGACTAGTTAACAGCAACAGGCTGCAGCTGTACTCTAATAAGGTGACTAATTACCAGCAACAGGCTGCAGCTGTACTAAATGAGGAACCGGGAGGGAGAGAGCAGACAGGACCTAACACTGCCCCCCTTAACGGGCACCCCTAGGTGCCTCGAGAGCGCAAGAGGGATGAGCCTGCAAAAATTAATTGATAAGGAATCTGTCCAGAATGTCGCGTGCAGGGACCCACGAGCGCTCCTCAGGACCGTAACCCTCCCAATCTACCAAGAATTGAAATCCACGGCCTCTACGACGTCTATCGAGGAGACGCTTAACACGAAACACAGGTTCCCCCTCAACAAGGAGAGGGGGACTGGGGGAAGTGGGTGTGTGATCAGTGCAGGGAACGAATGGTTTTACGCATGACACATGGAACACGGGGTGAACACGGGCAAGGTAGGTGGGGAGACGTAGGCGTATGGCAAGAGGGCTGATGATCTTGGTGATGGAAAATGGCCCTATAAATTTGGGAGCCAACTTGCGGGATGGGTGAAGGCGGGGAAGGTTCCGCGTGGATAACCAGACACGTTGGCCACATATGTAACGGGGTGCCTCACGGCGTCTGCGATTACCAAATCTGCGCATCCGTTCCTGGGAACAAATGAGGGCAGACCTGACCAGTTGCCAGGAATGGTGTGCACGAGAAACAAAAAGTCGGACCGAGGGGTCAGGCTGCAGCTGTACTAAATGAGGAACAGGGAGGGAGAGAGCAGACAGGACCTAACAGTCAAGCACAACAAGGATCTCAGCCTAAGCCTTCTGTGCTACACTGAAACAGCGCCACCTCTGCCAGGCTTGGGCCAAGCTTAGCCCGTATACTGTACACCATTGCCAGACAATGGTCAGATGTGCCTGACAACTGGCAGCTTGGACCAAAATGTTTTGCTTAATGGATTAATTTTTTTATAAACTTTTACTCACTCTTGTAGTCTTGAGACGTTTGTGTTTTGGTTACATTTAATACATTGAGTTGGATAACAGTATGCTTGTGTAAGTGTGTTAAAATGATGTGAAAAACGGATGATGTTTATCCGTTATCCTCAAGCGCTTACTCCTATTAGGGTCGCAGGGTGCTTATAGGAGATATTTCATTTAACATGGAATTTGTTCCAGCGCATTAATGGTTTACTTGTTGAAAAGAATAATAGAAAGAGAAAATTCTGTTATTAAAGGGTTAAAAAAGCATATTTTTTGTATTTCAGAGTGTGGTCTGTGAGCCTTTGAATGTCTGTGTAGCAAACAGATTAGGCCTGGTTCTGGGTGAGTTGTAGCACTACCAGTAATATCGGAAAAATTGCATCTTTCATGTGTTTTTGGAGAATAATTAAACTTTTTATGTATTTTTTTTCTTTTCGAAAGGACAGATTCCTTTGTGACTCTCTGTAAGAGTTCTGTTTTCAAAAGGGTTAAAGGGAAAGAAGGATATTTATTTGCATTTTAGAGTGTGGCCTATGAGCCATTTGAACGCCTGGATTTTTATGCACTCTTGTGACGTTTGTGTTTTTGGTAACATTTAAGACATTTTAGTTTGCTTCCAATCACAATATGATTGTGTAATTGTGTTAAAATGGTGTGAAAATCATGTCAGTGTTAACCATAGACCAACATCTTTTTATTTTCCAATGTCAACTTGACTTTTTAGATTTTTATTCACTCTTGCATTTAGTCGAACCACATCAACCATTTCTGTCCTGAAAGTGTTTATTTAACGCAACAATAAGTTTGCCTACTGTTGCACCTGCTCCTTGTTATGCTCACGTGTGCCTAATTTTGATCATTAGTTACTTTATTTATTCTTGCTCTTTTCTGTTCATGTTATTGGTAAATCTTTGGTTTTGTGAGCAAAAGTGTTCTGGTTCCCTGCAACTGCTGTAGTCATTGTAAAATAAAAGAAGTTTGAACTCACTGTGCTTGGGTCCGTGTCTGTACTGCCTAACATCTACACTCAGCATCAAAGGTCTTCTGATCTTCATGAGGAGAATCATTAGCACGCTCCTGTGCAGAGGTTGAGGAGGGGGGATATCTGAGCTCTGTTCTCTTGATTTCTCTTAGGAAAGCAGGCTCTGTTCACTTCCTGCCAGACCTGCTCCTCTGCACTCTTTGCCTCTTTTGTTCCTTGGAATCTGAAAACGTCAGCTCAGATTGTGTGGGAGATGGACTCCAGCCTGCTCTCGATGCCAGACAGAGCAGGCTGGCGAGAGAGAGAGAGAGAGAGAGAGAGAGAGAGAGAGAGAGAGAGAGAGAGAGAGAGAGAGAGAGGGTGGGGCTTGATAGTCGAGGGCTTACAGTAGACACGTTTGTCTATTATGAATGTATGTTTTCATGGTGTTTTGTGATAAAGCTTCATGCATTTATTCATTGTCCTTACTTGCACTTACTGCTATTATGGTCACAGGATGTTTACATGAGATATTTCATTCAAAATGCAATTCCTTCCTGCACATCAAATGTTTGTTTATTGAGAATAAATTTTTTTTAATAATATTTAAGCTTTTTCATTTATTTATTTTGTTAGAAAGTACCACTTCTTTTCTCACTGTAATGGATCTTTTATCAAAGGGTTAAAGAAGCATATTTATTTGTATTTTAGTGTGAGGTCTGTCAGTCATTTGAGTGCCTGGGTAGCAAACAGATTAAGCCCGGTTCTGGCTGAGATGCGGCTCTACCAGTAATGATGATAAAAATAGCATCTTCCATGTGTTTTGGAGGATATTTAAGCTTTCGAATTCTTTTTCTTTTAGAAAAGTCTAATTTATTTTGTTGTTCTGTTAGAGTTCTGTCATAAAAGGTATGAAGACAAGGGTTTGAATTTAATTTAATTATTTATTTTATTTTTGTTTTGGAGAAAAGTTAAGCTTTTCTATGTTGTATGTTTATATCTTAGAGTTCTGTTATCAAAGGGTTAAAGAAAAATGTTTGTTTTTATTTCAGAGTGTGGTCTGTCAGCCTTTGAAAGCAAACAGATCTGGCCTGATTAGGGTAAGGGTAAGGGTTAGGGTTAGGGTTAGGGTTAGGGTTAGGGTTAGGGTTAGGGTTAGGGTTAGGGTTAGGGTTAGGGTTAGGGTTAGGGTTAGGGTTAGGGTTAGGGTTAGGGTTAGGGTTAGGGTTAGGGTTAGGGTTAGGGTTAGGGTTAGGGTTAGGGTTAGGGTTAGGGTTAGGGTTAGGGTTAGGGTTAGGGTTAGATGCGGCTCTAGCAGTAATGATGATAAAAAGGCATATCTTTCATGTACCCTCATGTTTTTCCTGGATAATAATTTCTATTTCACTTTTTTTTATAGAAATAACTGTTTTTTTATTTTGTATCTCAGTGTTAGAGTTCTGTTATCAAAGGGTAAAAGAAGTACATTTACTTGTATTTTAGACTGAGCCATATAAGGGTTATATACCAAACAGAACTGGCCAGGTTCTGCCTGAGCTGCGGCTCTCTTTCACGCACTCAGATGTGTGTGAGATGTAGATAATAATGGTTTTAAGTTCAGGAACAGATACAGGAGTTGAAAGAAGAAGGAATGCTCCAGTGTTTTTATCTTAGAAAGCGTGTTTTTCAGAAATGAAAGGGATATTCCCTCTCATGGCTGTGCCAGCACCACTGGGACATTTCTGGCCAGGGATCACAGACGAGCTGTGGAAGCTTCTGCCAAGTGTATCGGGGAAACGTCCTGATCCGGAAATTTGAGGAGGGGCATCCTGCTGCTGGAGGGAGCACACTTCCTCTTCTCATTAATTCATCCCTGTAGCCTTCACACAGAGCAGGGGATGATTATACTCTTCATGACTCAGGCTCATCAAAAGAAAGCAAACTATTATCATCTTAAATGGATACTGATTCACAATGTTTAGGAAACAAATAAAGGAACATTCTGCACACTCTCAGCAACTCTTGCTAAAGCACATATTAAAAACATCTATAACATATCTAAAGCATCTGTTTACCAAATGGTACCTGTAGCTTTAAGACAGTTTATTTTATGCTTTTAAAATGTAGCACATTTGAGCTTTTTTCTAATATTTTAAGAATGTCAGGTGACCCAACTCCGGGATACACAATTTCAATTATTAAATCTAGTAAATCTACGCTTTTATTCTATTCTGAAATTTCAACTATATCAGATGACAACCCTCCAGGATAGCCAGGATTTTTACTCTTAAAAGGGAGCAAATTTGAGTTTTAATTCTGAAATATCAAGTAAATCAAGTAACCATTCTCATGGATACCAACTCTAAAAGTATAGCAAATTGTAAGTTTTTATTCAAATATTTTAAGAATATCAACTGACCACACTCCAGGAAAGGCAATGTTTACTCTTAAAAGAGAGCAAACTTGAGCTTTTATTCTGAAATTTCAAGTATATCAGGTGACCACTCTCATGGATAACACAATTTTAACTCTTAAAATGTAGTAACGCTACTTTTTTATTCTGAAATATCACTTACCACACTCCAAGATACACCATTTTACTCTTAAAGCGTAGAACTTTTATTATTTTTTTTATTCTGACTATAGTGTTCGCATCAAGGTGCAACAACCGTAGACTAAACACAACTCATTCAAGACAAATAGACGAGTCAACGTAAATTAGAGTAATTTAACTGAAGACTTTTTCTCCATGACATGGAGAGAAAACTGTGACAAAAACAAAGGAATGTCAAGTATACATGTAAAATGATCACCTATAGAGCCTTTAAACATTCTGTTTTTTACATAACACTCATCCTCTCTTTTAACCAAATATATAATCAATCTTTACCAAATAAACATTCATACATCAAAATAATCATCCATATGCTGCTTCTCTGCTTGAGTTAGATTAACAAAACAGGAAGTGATGTACCCAACCTCTTGACTTCCTTTCCCTTCAAAATAAAACTGCACAAAACTAAACCAATTAACTAATACAAAATTCTAAACATGACACTGACATTTCAAGTATATCCCAAGAATACGGTCCAGAAAACATAATTGTTACGCTTAAAATGTAGAAAATTAAGCTTTTATTTGGCAATTAAAATAATCAAGTGACCAGTACATCAAGTGACCACACTTTTACATTTTTATTTTAAAATATATCAAGTGATCACACAAAATTAAGTTTTAACCTGAAAATTCCCCAATTTTCCCTTTTGAAAGTTGGTGGATTGGTGTTTTGATATTGGTTTCTGTCTGTTTTTGATTGAAGAAAGTTCTCAGCAGCTGGTTCCCAAGAGAGCTTTAACAGTGAAACTCTTTCTGATTTTTAAGTCTTTTTGAGTTTATTTGGTCACTTCTCTTCTCTGACAAGGCCTTCACCTTGTCTCCACACTTCTGAGCTTCAGGTGCTTTCACAGGAATTATCTGAAGCCTTTGTTGCTGGCAGCCTGAAGCCAGCGAGAGAGCCATTATCTCTCCAATGAAGCTTTACCCTCAACCTGTGCTATTCTGCCCCTGGACAAAGCAGAAACCCATGTCTGCTCGTTTTACATGACCTGACCTGCCACTTTTTTCTGATTTTTGAGAACAGAGAAAGAAAGGCAAGGGAGGAGGCGGAGAGCGCTGGCTGGGCATATGTGGAGGAGAAAGAAAGGAAAAGACAAAAGGAGGCTTTGAAAAGGGCTTTTTTCCCCTGCAGTAAACTTGCCCAAAGCCTGGATGATTAGAACGAGTGGAAAGGCGCATGGGCCAGCAGAAAATCCTGCAAAGAATGACAGAACTAAAGGGCGGAGGAATCCATGCAGGCTGCTGTGATTCTGGATTGAATATCACTGAATTTATCTACTAAATCTATATTTCCCATGCTAACAGGGAACATTCCCCTAAAATTTGCGAACGTTTTTCAAAAGATTGTTTAAATGTTGGCTCATGATGTTTCCAAAAGAACGTTCTAGAAACATTCTATTAACGTTAAACTAAAACGTTATTTAAATACCCTCACAACATTCCTCTAACTTTTTTTTTGTGAGCTATGATTGTTCTCATAATGTTGAAAGAAAACGTTTCGGGAACGATGTTCACATTACTAGAAAATTGTTTGTTATTTTATTAGTTACACAGAAGTGGAAAGAATGTTCTAAAACCACTTTTAATTACCTTGAGAGAACATTAAAAAACTGGACAAACTAATGTTTATGCAAAGTAAGAGATAACGTTCCCAGAGTGTTTTTGTCAAATACATTTGTTAGCTGTGTCAACGGTTGCAGAATTTTTAAAATGAGTTCAAGAGTTCAAAATGAAACATCTCAAGTTTTTAATTGTGTCCATTTGTTTATGGTTTCATCAGAAAACAAACAAAACAAAAACAAATACAGAATTTCACTAAATTAGATTATTTAGATATTTAATATTTTGAGACTGAATGAGGTTCCTCATTCAACCAAAATAAGTTCTGGAGAAGCTTGACTGGTAATTAATCCAGGTTATTATGTAATCTTTCATCCACAGCATTTTAATTATCAATATGAAACATGCTTTCAGCCACTTGTCTTTCTGCAGCATTTATTTCACAGCTGAACAAATAAAAGCTGTTTTGTGAGCCAGCAACGCTTTTCCCGGTTATTCATCAACATCCCATAAAAGCAGCGCAGGTGCTTCTTAGCAACTGAAGGCCAGAGCAGAGGTCTGCTCAAGCTGAACGGCGGATCTTGACACAGCAATAATTCAGCTGCAGTGGTACAGTATGAATAAGTGCTAACAGCGCTATAGGTCTCTGAACCGCTCTTGTCACTCATTTAATGAGCAATGGTTATTGAATTGAGTAAAAGTCCTCTTCACTGACAAATTAGTTTTTTTATATTACAAATATAGCGTCAAATATGTTTTTGAACATTTCAGGTTTTAACGCTTCCTGACAAAAACAAAAAAATTAATCCCAAAAAACAATGTAAGTTTTTAGACTACCCCAATACAACCAAGCATTGCAAGAAGTGATGTAGAGAGGCGGGATTTATACTGAAGGGACTCTCAAGGCTTTAGGGGCTTTTCTCTCTCTCTAACTACACTAGCGAGTGGACGTATTTTACGTCGCTCGGGTCTCTCCTTTTCCTCTTCTTTCCTCGCTCTCCTCTTTCCCTCTTATTTCTCCCTCCATGGTGCTTGCAATGTGATCACATTCTTCATTGATATCAAGGTATGAGCTTAATTCATGTTTGGAACAACTAATAAACTGCTGTTTGCGATTGTGTTCATAAATCATGTCTCATGAGTATTTAAAATTCTATTATAGTAGCGCAAGCTAAAGTCGGGACAAACATGTATTAAAAGCTCCAGTGAGTCGAAAGGGTTGCTAAAAAGATAAAATTCCAGACTACAAACTATCCATTTTTATCTATAGTGAGTAACTCATGGAGGCATCATGTGTGAGTATGGAAAACGTTTCTGTCATTTCCCTTTATGCTGTTGCCATGCAAAAGATATCAACGTGGTGTGTTTGTTGAGCTACGCTGTAAAAGAGTTCAAACAATTATAAGAGTGTGTGCTGACGGGACGGGTTTTATGTTGAGAAAGAAGTCAGTAAAACACAGAACACCAGCCTCCACCGTGAGTGTTTTTACTATTACAGCTTTAAAGAAAAGACTCCATAGTTCCAGAAATGATGTCGCAGCATTTGTCAAAAGTTGTAAAAGGAGAGTATTAGCACTCTGTCATGTAGCGACCGTACAGACATAAATCCTCACATTCTTACTGCAGTTGTTTTGGTAACTGGACTCTTGAGGAGGAGGGTGCAGACGAGCCTCTGCTGTACCAGGCACTGTCCTCCTGCAAACACAGGTGGGAGTGAACCCATGCCGCTGCTTTGATAACAAGCTCCTTGGATTCGGATGAATGGTCTGTGCAGCAAATTTCGTTTTTCTCTCACTCTTTAAGATCTGTCGAAAGATGGGTACACCATGTACAGGTCATCAAAATTTGCTTCACTTCACCTCCCAACGGACAACTTGATTTCAAATTGAAACATATCGCATAATCCTTCTCAAAGGAATACGCACTTGACCCTGATTCACACAGTCCATGCGTCACACTTTTCTTTTCATTAGCTGAAAACAATAACATCTATTCTCGAAGCTGTTTCCTGACTTTGATCAAACTGTATTATTCCTTTCAGCATGAAGCACTTTTGCAGCGCTTCAGTAACTAAAAACTTATGTGGTAGTTTTGATAACATTTTAATAACAAATATAGCTCCAAACAGTAATGCGGGTGTTACGACCCCAAAAAGGTGATGGGTGAGATTCTCGTTTGGGGTGCGAGAGGTCCCGGGTTCAACTTCTAGACGAGGCCCCACTTTGTTACGACCCTAAAAAGGTGATGGTGTCTAGCGTCAGGGTGTACCAAAAGGTGGAGGAGCAGAAATGAAAACTGGGAGCTAAGGACACAAAGAATAACTTTTGAAAAATCAAATGTGCTTTAATTAACCAAACAAATCAAATACAAATACACACACTCCAGGGACAGATTTTAAGGGATGCCAGGTAAAACAAATTATAAACTAACTAGAAAGGGCAGAAAATTCTAAGCTAACTAAATAACACACAAAGCTAGAACTAATCTACACTAACTAGAAAGTCATTACAATAAACAAACCTGTTGCGCACCGCTAAACTAGTGTGTATAACAGAAATAGTCCTACGTGCAGAATGTATGTCACGTGACATTCTAAGCTGTCATTGAGACCCTGGAAGTCAGAAGACACCATACGTGACACACGGGGTAGGAAACAGAATTCAACTCAAACGGAAACATAAGCGGCAGCAAACAAACAGGGAGCACGAACGAACAAAACGGGCAGCAACCGAGTGGAGCCACTCTCTCCACGCCACATAAGCCAAGGACTCCGCATACCCCTCGCTGTTGGACAGGTGTCGGCGCGTTCATTTTCAACTACAGCTGGCGCAGCTTATTCGCAGACGAGCGAGGTGGAGGTGGTCCGCGTCCCGGATGTTGATTGGCGGCCAAACTGGCGAATCAGGGGACAGCTGGAGTCACCTGTGGAGTATATATATATATATATATATATATATATATATATATATATATATATATATATATATATATATATATATATATATATATATATATATATATATATATATATTGGGCCATCCTTTGTTCCCTCCTGGGACCTTTCCATTGTCCTTAGAGGACTACAAGGTCCTCTATTCGAGCCGTTTGATCCAGTAGAGCTTAATTTTCTCTCAATCAATTAAGACAGCGCTCCTGGTCGCGTTAGCCTCGATTAACTGGGTGGGGGATCTGCAGGCACTCTCTGTCGATGAGAACTGCTTAAAGTTCGGACCTGGTGATACGCATGTTATTCTGAAGCCCAGGCCTGGATATGTGCCCAAGGTTCCTACCATCCCCTTTAAAACTCAGGTAGTGAACCTACAAACACTCTCTGGTCCCAATTGCCCAGTTCGAGCACTGAGGATCTATGTAGAAAGGACCCGGAACCTTAAAAGTTCTGATCAGCTCTTTGTATGCTTTGGAGGACAGCAGACGACAGGGAAGGCTGTCTCCAAACAGAGGTTGGCTCACTGACTAGTGGAGGCCATCTCTACTGCATACACAGCGTCTGATGTCCCTTGTCCCCTGCAGTTGAGAGCCCACTCTATCAGGGGTGTCGCGGCCTCCTGGGAGTTGGCAAGGGGGACTCTGCTGGCAGAGATCTGCAAGGCTGTGGGTTGGTCGACACCCAACACCTTTGCCAGGTACTATAACCTGAGCTTTGAATCCGTCTCTTCAGCCGTGCTAGGTGGTGGTAGCATTGTCTGAGATGTACGAAGGGGTGTCCAGCTTGGGTTATGCCATTCTTAGTGATACGTGCAATATTTTTGCCCCTGGAGATAACCTCCAGCATTTTGCTTCCGCTCACCCCAACAGGCGTAGTGGAGTAAGTGGGGTATTCCTACATTCTGTCCACGTCTGTTCCACGCAAGGTTAACTCTTAAAAATTATTCCTCCAGCTATATTCATCTATGCTATTGTGATACACACAAAAGTGTTTATACAATTGTGTTGTGTTTTGTATATATAATAAGAAAAAAAATATAGTTATACTTGTAGATATGTTCAGGTAGTAATTGTCTACAAAGTCTGTCGTTTCCATGGAGAGGACTTTTATTTTGACACTCAATCCGGAGAATCTCCCAGGTTGACCTGCGCGCTCCTTCAGATCGCTAGAGGAGCTGCAAAAGACCAGACGTGACTCCGTGGTTGTGTGTGTCAATTATCCTGTTTTACAGGTAAATATGGACAAGCCAGCAGTACTATTAAAGTGAATGTATATAATGTTGATGTGTGGGATATGGACAAGTGTATAAAGTGATTTAAAATGTGTTATGTTTGGACTGATGTAGAAAAATAGGTTAGTGAGTGTGCTCCAGTGATCAATATAATATAATGTAAAGTTGTATTGTTTGTTTTGAGTGAAACCCATTCGTTTAATCGCGTAAATAGTTAGGTTTTTATGGTTAAAAGGCTCCGTGAGGCGTACTCAATACTCGTGTTTGGCGCGCTTAGAGGTCACGTGACCACCCACTGAAGAGAGACAGACGGCTGCTGCTGTACAGGTGCTTTCTCTCTCTCTCTCTCTCTCTCTCTCTAAAATGTCCTCCAAGAGAGAAAACGTCAAATTCAGTTGACATTGTTTAAGAGTACTAGTACATACTAATATACAGATATATAGTTACATCTATAAATAATACTGATTTAAATCATTTCTGGGTATTTTGAGAGCAATTCAAAAGGGAAAAAAAACGAGAAGATAAGACAGTGTGATTGGGTTTTGATGTTGTGGACACGAGTGATGATATGGTTGATACTATTGGTTTTAAGGTGACAAAATGTGAGGGATAGACAGTTTATTGTAATTGATTTAAAGCAATGTTATTTGTTATCTGATGCTGTACAATAAAGGTGCGGATCGCTAGAGGAGCTGCAAAAGACCAGACGTGACTCCGTGGTTGTGTGTGTCAATTATCCTGTTTTACAGGAACAGTAATCCGTTTGCTGGGTCTCCGGAGGTGGGGCCTGCAACAGATTCTTGGAGGCTCGTCCAGGATCTGTCTTCACGTGGCACGAGGAGGCGGATCCATTAGTTTCTGGACCGTGGGACCAGGTGGCGCTGGATCTGGAGGTCGGCGGCTACTACGTCAACGGTGACCACGAGGCGCACAGCGGTTTGGACAGACATCTGTCTACATCCCAGTGGTAACAAGCATCTGCAAAGACGAAGGGAGACAGCTTCATGGCAGAGCGTACAAGAAAGCGATTGGTGTGGGACATCCGCAAAGATCTAATCACTCTACCTGCTGATGAGCTGTTTCGCATTGCCAAGGTTCTCGAGCCTGTACGAGGCAAAGATATATCTGAGCTGGACATAGAGGACAGTGAAGGGTGTTATGAGTATATAGATACCTTTATGTCAAGTGAATACTTGCTTGAAGCGGAAGATCAAGGTCTTGGTAAACTGTTGTCATTGCATGAGGATGTAAAATCAGCAAAACAGATATGCATTACAGACAGTACACCTAATGTTGATACAAACACTCACCATACACATACCTTACACCAACCTAATACTGATGAACAGACACTGACTGGTAACGCATACCTACCATCATCACTCCACCAAAACATACACTCAGTGGGTGTTGGTGGGGTGGAGTCCGAAACAGATATGGCCATGAAGAGAATACTAGCAGAATATGAAGAACTGGGCAGGAGAATCCATCAAAATGTGACACTTTCCACGCACACTGTCCCAATCAATAGTACCACCCGAAGTAAGGAAATCACACCTCCCCACCGCATTGAACAACCTCGGCAGGAGGCTTGTAACAGTACATTTCCAATGGTGGGTCTTCCACATATCCAGCCTCGTGAGTTTAAGATACACGGAGGCCAGATTGGGGACCACTCGTCAGACATCACATACAACAATGTGTGTAGACAAATAGATGCTGGCTTGAGGGAGAACTTTAGTGATACTGAAATTATCAGGGGGGTGCTAAGGATTATCAAGCCTGGCATTTTCAAAGATATGCTAATAAATAAAGATGATATGATGGTGAATGAGTTAAAAGGATTCTTACAATCACATCTGGGGGATCGAAATAGCACAGAACTATTCCAGGAACTAATGTGCACTAAACAAAGTGACCATGAGACACCTCAACAGTTCTTATACCGTGTGATGGGACTGAAGCAGAAAATATTATTTGCAGCAAGACAAGCCGATTCCGATTGCAAGTATAGTGCAGCCACAGTACAAGATGTATTTTTACACACAGTATACCAAGGACTGAGTCACAAATGCAAAGACATCCGCAACGAACTGAAACCGCTGCTTGCTGACAGTAATGTGACTGATGACACTATCCTCAGACATGTCACGAAAATCACGAGTGATGAAAATGAAAGACTGTGGCGGTTGGGTCCAGCTAATAGAGTGAAACAGTCAATGGCAAATAGTGCACAAGTCCCCACTGGCATCACCAGTGACAAGAATGGCATGACAGAGGGTGCTACAAGAAAAACCCAGAATGACACAATTAAACAACTGACTGCAAAGATTGATGCCCTCACCACTGTAGTGGATGCACTGCAACAGTCTATGACAGAACGCGTGGAGAGGGGTTGCCAATGTCCGGCCAGTCATCTGGTTTCACGCAGAGTGGGCCGCTCACGGTGTTGTGCTCAATGTACAAGAGAGGGGAGGCAAGATTGTCCACATTGCTTTGTCTGTGGTGAGGAGGGGCATCGCGCAGCTGGGTGTTTGAGGCGATCGCAATGGCAGGGAAACGGAAACCGGCCACTGCAGCGGGGCAACCAGTGACCGCAGAGCGAATGTCCCAAACTGACTCAACATATATAAACCTGGATGTATCTGAGGAGGGAAAAGCCATCAATCACAGACATAACAACCTGAGACAAAAGGGCAAATCAAAAACAGACACCATAATTCAATTAATAGGAAGCAAAGCATTAACTCAGTGTAACTTGAATGGACTCACTGTGAAGGCACTGCTCGACACAGGAGCACAGGTGAGCATTGTGGATCGGGCGTGGAAAGAGAAATACCTACCTAATATCAAGGTGAGACCACTGCGAGACCTGGTGGGATGTGGAAACAATCTGGAGATATGTGCAGTTAATGGAGAGCCTATTCCTTTTGACGGGTGGACGGTCATCACAGTCAACCTGCTAGGAAATGAGGACCCCAATCTTTCCATCAATGTGCCTTTTCTTGTCAGCAAAATGCCAATTGAGAGGCCACTCCTGGGCTTCAATGTGATCGAAGAACTGATTCAAGGTAAACCTGAAAAGCTCATGCAAACACTCACCACACTGGTAGCTGGAGCCATTGATGTTCCAACAGAGAAAGCACAAACTCTAATTGAAGTTATCCAGAATACAGAGGAAGAGGAACAGGGTCATCTGAAAGTCAACAACAGGGCAGTCGTTGTACCGTCAGGGCAGGTTGCTTGGGTACGATGCCGCTTTAATCCAAAAGTAGGGCAGCCGGGCTCTGTGGTCTTGTTTGAGCCACACATGGAGAGTACCCACTTGAAGTGTTTGGATGTTGGAGAGGGGCTACTGGCGGTACCCAACAATGACAATTCACATATATCAGTACCCATTGGAAATTTCACTGGATGTGACATAATGCTGCCACAGGGCACGCTCCTTGGAACATGGCAGAGGATAAAAGGAATTGGGGAACCTGAAGCATCAAGTGGAGTGAGGCAGACTGTGAGGGTCCAGACAACAATGACGCAAGAAGCAGAGAAAAGCACAGGCTTGTGGCATCCTCCTGTAGAGTTGAGACATCTAAATGATGACCAACGTGAGATAGCACAGAAGATGTTATATGAGGAGTCTAGTGTCTTCAGTAAAGGTGACAATGACATAGGATGCATTCCATCCCTACAGATGTCGATCGTACTTCAGGATAATATCCCAGTTCAGAGGGCATACTCTGCTGTCCCAAAACCCCTGTTCAGTGAGGTAAAAGGCTATATACAGGAGCTCTTGGCCAAAGGATGGGTTGTCAAGTCCAAGTCACCATATGCGGCCCCGGTGGTCTGCGTGAGAAAAAAAGATGGCAAACTTCGGCTGTGTGTAGACTACCGCCTCCTAAATAAAAAGACCATTCCTGATCGACACCCGCTACCCAGGATACAGGAGTTGATCGACACACTTGGGGGATATTCATGGTTCAGTATTTTAGACCAGGGTAAGGCCTACCACCAGGGCTTTATAGATGAGCGTTCCAGACACATGACAGCGTTTATTACACCATGGGGCCTGTATGAGTGGGTCCGGATTCCTTTTGGTCTGTCAAATGCGCCAGCTGCTTTCCAACGCAGCATGGAAGAGATGCTTGACTCCTTAAGGGACGAGTACTGTATCCCCTATCTGGATGTCTTGTGTTACGCCAAGTCCTTTGAAGAACATGTAGAGAGCCTCAGGAGAGTGCTAAGAGCCCTTCGCTGTCATGGTGTAAAGCTAAAGCCAGAAAAGTGTGAGATGTTCCGGCAGGAAGTCAGATACGTTGGGCGGCTAGTATCATCTGAAGGAGTGAGGATAGATCCCAGGGACTTAGAGGCTGTTCGTTCACTCACAACCCGAACTCCCCAGACAGTGGGGGATGTACGGAGAATTCTGGGATTTCTAAGCTACTACCGGACATTTATCCAGGACTTCTCCAGAATTGCAAGACCCCTGTATGAGTTATTACAGACAAAGGCTGGGATAGAGGCAGGATGGCAGAGTCGAAAGAAACCTAAGGGACCGCAACTTCCTTCAGAAACTCCAGTCAAATGGATGGCAGTCCATCAGGAGATTCTGGAGAGATTAGCTGGTATGCTAGAAAAGCCACCAGTACTGGCATATCCAGACTTTAATTTGCCCTTCACCCTCCACACTGATGTGTCTGAGGAAGGCTTGGGAGCGATACTTTACCAGCGGCAGGAAGGAAAACCAAGAGTAATTGGGTATGGGTCCCGGACATTGACAAAGGCAGAGAGGAACTATCGGTTGCATAGCAGCAAGCTGGAATTCCTGGCCTTGAAATGGGCAGTTTGCGAAAAATTCAGAGACTACCTGTTTTATGCCGAGAAATTCACAGTATATACTGACAACAACCCGCTGACCTACGTGATGAGCACAGCTAAGCTGAACGCAGTGGGCCATCGTTGGGTTGGAGAGCTCTCTGACTTTCAATTTGACATCAAATATCGGCCAGGACGAGTTAACATCGACGCTGACACCTTGTCCCGTCTCCCCTTAGACATTGAAGCTTTTGAGGTAGAATGTACAGAAGAGTTACCTACCAGCATTGTTCAAGCAGCCTGGCAAGGTAGTCAGGTGTCCGGGGAAAAGGATGTGGCCTGGATTGCTGCTTTATATCTGTCCACTGTAGATGAGAAAGTGGAACCATCTAACACTTTGCTGCCGACGATTTGCATGGAAGAGCTGATCACAGCCCAGAAAGAGGACATAACAATCTCACAAGTGAGGCAGTGGAAGGTTGATGGGGTCAGTCCGACTGAGGAAATGAGAGGAAATCTGACAGGAACCAGCAGGAAACTCATGTATGAGTGGGGCAAACTGCATGTTGAAAGGGGACTCCTGTACCGGAAAACAATGGGGAGGAAGCAACTAGTCCTACCATCCAAATACAAGAAACTGGCCCTTGAACATCTCCATGAC
Source organism: Danionella dracula (assembly GCA_900490495.1). Classification (NCBI taxonomy): domain Eukaryota; kingdom Metazoa; phylum Chordata; class Actinopteri; order Cypriniformes; family Danionidae; genus Danionella; species Danionella dracula. The sequence goes on from UELW01000334.1 coordinate 20,004,873, forward strand.
AAGATGGGACATGTGGGGACAGAAAGAGTTCTTAGCTTGGCACGGGACAGGTTTTACTGGCCATACATGAAGGCAGAGATAGAGGAGTATGTGACCAGGAAGTGTCTCTGTATAAAACAGAAAAAACCCACCGTGCATGTCCGAGCCCCAATGGGTTGTATTACAACACAGTCACCTATGGAGCTGGTATGTATCGATTACCTCCACCTAGAGCCAAGCCGTGGGGGGTATGAGTATATTCTGGTGGTAATGGATCATTTTACCAGGTTTGCTCAGGCCTACCCGACCAAAAACAAGTCGGGGCGGACTGCAGCAGAGCGATTGTTCCAGGACTATATTCCTCGCTTTGGTTACCCGGCTAAGCTGCACCACGATCAAGGTCGTGAATTTGAAAACGAGTTGTTCAGAACCCTCAGACAACTGGCTGGCATTGGGCACTCCCGGACATCACCGTACCACCCTCAAGGAAACCCGGTAGAACGATTCAACCGGACCCTCTTACAGATGCTGAGGACATTGACAGACAGGGAAAAGGAGAGGTGGAAAGACTTTTTACCCCAGATTGTACACGCCTATAATTGTACCCGACACGAATCAACAGGGTATTCTCCCTTTTACCTGCTGTATGGCCGACATCCCCATCTCCCAGTAGATCTGATTTTTAGTTTGGTAGAACCAGCGGATGAAACAACACCCAGCGGTTATGCCAAGCAGTGGGCACACAGGATGAGTGAGGCGTACAAGATCGCAGAGACTCACAGTCGTCAGTCAAGCAGAAAGGGAAAAAGTCAGTATGATCGGAAGCTGAGAGGAGTTGTACTGACGGAAGGGGACCGGGTACTGGTTCGAAATCTTGGTGAGTGAGGAGGCCCAGGGAAGTTACGATCCTACTGGGAAAAAGCTGTGTATGTCATGAAAAAGCAAGTATCAGACAACCCTGTGTATGTAGTCTACCCTGAGAACGGTGATGGGAAAAGGACCAGGACATTACACCGAAACCTGTTGCTACTGGTGAATGACTTACCTGTTGAACCTCCAACAACAACAACACCTGGATCCTCGAGACCTGATGAGAAGAAAAGGACAGTGAGACCGAAAATCATCAATGATATGGATGACAGGGACAGTGACTTGGTTGATTCTGATGAGGAGGAAAATGCAGGAGGATATTGGTTAAGGGCTCCAGACCATCAGCTGGCGTCAAAAAGTCCCCAACCCCCTGAGGAAGCTCCTATAAGGGAAAACATTTGTGTTATGCCAAGAAGAGACAATTCAGGAGAGATTCAGGACAGCCAAATGCAAAGGGAATGTGACAGTTCAACTACTTACCTCGAGGCAGTACATCCAGTCGATACTGAGGAAACCGAGAGAGCAAATACAGACAGTGAGGCAGAGAGTGCAAACAGAGCTGAGTGGGCGAGGCCAGAAGGAGAGACAAGTGTGAGAAGATCATCTAGGGAGCGGAGGCCAAGGCAGATCTATACATATGAGACTTTGGGGCAGCCTCTAATTCACCCCTACACCCCCACACTGAACTCAGTCACTGCATACACTACTTCAAACTCACCCAATTGGGGTTTGCCCAACTACATCACATTAATTCCTTACCATCATTTATACATACCTGCAGTACACACCCCTTATGGGGTCACAACATCTGTTTATTAGAAGTGGTAAAATGTTGAGCACTGGGTATTTAGGATTTGATCACTGGAGACTTTCTTATTTTTGTCAGGGAGAGTGTGATACACACAAAAGTGTTTATACAATTGTGTTGTGTTTTGTATATATAATAAGAAAAAATATAGTTATACTTGTAGATATGTTCAGGTAGTAATTGTCTACAAAGTCTGTCGTTTCCATGAGGAGGACTTTTATTTTGACACTCAATCCGGAGAATCTCCCAGGTTGACCTGCGCGCTCCTTCAGATCGCTAGAGGAGCTGCAAAAGACCAGACGTGACTCCGTGGTTGTGTGTGTCAATTATCCTGTTTTACAGGTAAATATGGACAAGCCAGCAGTACTATTAAAGTGAATGTATATAATGTTGATGTGTGGGATATGGACAAGTGTATAAAGTGATTTAAAATGTGTTATGTTTGGACTGATGTAGAAAAATAGGTTAGTGAGTGTGCTCCAGTGATCAATATAATAGAATGTAAAGTTGTATTGTTTGTTTTGAGTGAAACCCATTCGTTTAATCGCGTAAATAGTTAGGTTTTTATGGTTAAAAGGCTCCGTGGGGCGTACTCAATACTCGTGTTTGGCGCGCTTAGAGGTCACGTGACCACCCACTGAAGAGAGACAGACGGCTGCTGCTGTACAGATGCTCTCTCTCTCTCTCTCTCTCTCTCTAAAATGTCCTCCAAGAGAGAAAACGTCAAATTCAGTTGACATTGTTTAAGAGTACTAGTACATACTAATATACAGATATATAGTTACATCTATAAATAATACTGATTTAAATCATTTCTGGGTATTTTGAGAGCAATTCAAAAGGGAAAAAAACGAGAAGATAAGACAGTGTGATTGGGTTTTGATGTTGTGGACACGAGTGATGATATGGTTGATACTATTGGTTTTAAGGTGACAAAATGTGAGGGATAGACAGTTTATTGTAATTGATTTAAAGCAATGTTATTTGTTATCTGATGCTGTACAATAAAGGTGCGGATCGCTAGAGGAGCTGCAAAAGACCAGACGTGACTCCGTGGTTGTGTGTGTCAATTATCCTGTTTTACAGGAACAGTAATCCGTTTGCTGGGTCTCCGGAGGTGGGGCCTGCAACACTATCTTCCCTCTGAAAGACCTTTCCCCAGTGGTTCAAGGCGTATTTCCGTAGGTCCCTCAATGAAACCTTGCGTGTATTAAACTGCCGGAAGTTGAAAGTCCAGCCTTCGAGGTGGCGAGTACGGCCTCCACGCGTCTCCCTTCAGCTCTGGGATTGATGCTCCTTCCTCTGGTATGAGTCGGTATGAGAGAAAATTGCCGATTGCCCAATAAAAAATAAGTCTATTCCTAAGGCCAGGGCGGAGGAGGGCCCGTTCGGTGCTGGACTACTGATGTGCTCGGCTTGCCTGGCCGTTGGCCGATGCAGAAGGACCTAGGTTGTGGCGTTTTGCAGGGTGTTTTGCATAAGTCGTTGTAATAGACTGATGTGGAACGTAATGGTTACTTTCGTAACCCTTTTGACCCTAACCCTACCCAACCCTAATGAAAAATGTTCTGAATTTTTGTCAGGATCTGCCCAGTATCTCCTTTGTATATCGGTGTCGCCAGGGGTCAGATCACTGACAGTCCTTCCCTCAGTTTTGGTTTCAACTTGTTTTCAGTTATCTCTCTTATTTTGTTTTGCCACCTCCAGCCACATGGCTCATGTCATGTGACTAACGGTGGCCATCTTTGATTTGTTTTTTGCACATGGTCTAGTTTTGTTCCTCCCTTTCCCTGCCCTTCTCATTTTCTAGTTGGAGTTTTCAGTTGGTACACCTGTAGTTTCCTTCGTTATGTTTTATTGGTTTCCCTTTATAAGCTTCCCTCAGGTTGCGTTTGATGTTGGTTCAATATACCCCTTATCAGTGTGTGGTTGTATTTGCTGTTGTGCTGCAGTGGTGTCTTTCTGTTCAGCCAAGATTTCAATTGAATATTATTTGTTGGTTTTCCCCCTTGTGGGTTTTGCTTTGTTAACCTTGTTATTTTGTTTCTTAAAGTATTGTAAGACTGTCACGCATTTGGAATCCGCATTCCTCTTTTGGCCTCCCGCACCTGACAGAATGAACCGACCAATGTGGACCCCAGCTGACAGTCCGGATGAGTCTCTAGTGGACCCCTCGGTTGTCCATAAGAGGTTGCTCTTGGCCCAGAGACTGCAAGAGATCTAGCGGGATGGACTGCCCAATGGACTCTATGCAGAGAAGCTTTGGGCGAAGTTGCAGGGGTTTGGTCTGCCAGAACTTTGTCTCTTTTCCTTTTTTCCTGGATGGGCTGGAGGAACCAGTTGACCACAGCAATCTAGGTGACAAGAGGATTTGGGGCTTCTGGCAGTTAGTGGATCACTTCATCCAGCAGAAGGAGCGGGAGTTCTATGGTGAGGATCTCGAGCTTCTACTGGGCAGTGACAACTTTCAAGACTTACCACCTCACCCAAGCAGCTTTGAGTCCACAGAGAGACTCACTAAGACCCAGAAAAGGAGACTGAGAAGTAAGACAAGGGGAGCTACCCAGTCTGTTGCTCCTGAACCCCTAAGGGTCAGCTGTCAAGATTCCCCGCCTGCCACGTCTCAATATCTGGGTATGCCGGCGACACCTGTCTTGTTTGCGCCGCCCCAGCGCCTGAGTTTGCCTGCCCGCCCCAGCGCCTGAGTTTGCCTGCGCCGCCCCAGCGCCTGAATTTGCCAAAATTTAACTCCCTTTCCCCGCCCTTCTCATTTTCTAGTTGGAGTTTTCAGTTGGTACACCTGTAGTTTCCCTCGTTATGTTTGATTGTTTTCCCTTTATAAGCTTCCCTCAGTTTGCGTTTGATGTCGGTTCATTATACCTCTTACTGGTGCATTGCCCTTGTTTGTCTTTTGGTCTGGTGCTGTAAGTTGTCGTCTTGTTTAACCCAGTTTTCAGTTTGTATCTTACTTGTTGTTTCCCCCTCGTGGATTTTGCTTTGTTTACCCTTGTTATTTTGTTTCTTAAATAAAGTATTGTAAGACTGTCACGCATTTGGGATCCGCATTCCTCTTTTTGGCCTCCGCACCTGACAATTTTTCACCGGGTCTGAGGCGTGTGCAAAAATCTGTGACTTTTAGTTAATTTTCAGGCCCTCAAATGTTTTTGAAAAGACGGTCAAGAATAATAAGTAATTAGAATTTTTCGAAAAACAATAGCGTTCGTGCACCGCTGCTGTTCGAGCTCTAAAAGTAGTGTGTTTCCTAACCACTAGGGGGCAGTTCACTGAAACTTTGCAGGAAAGCTTTTATCGTTGGATGCCATTCAAAACAGTTTTGAATGGACTTAAAGTCCAAAACTTTTAATCAGCACTATCTGAAATTATCTGATAATTTTTTTTGAGACCTTTGGACAAACGAACTTAGGAGACTTTACTAGATAACTAAAAAGTTAGGCTAAATATATATTTTTTTAAATGTGTGTTCTTGGCATGTTCATGCTGAAGGCGCGAAAAAGCTAGGAAAAGTGAATAACATTGTTACAATTTTGTTCTATGTTTTGACCACTAGGTGGCACTACAACAGTTTTATAGTAGCCTTGCCCTTGTGTCAAACATGCATATTCGAGTTTCTGAATTTTTATCTCAATGTGTACAGAAAATGTGTTTTTCAAGATTATCGAAATCCAAAGTGGGCTATGGATATGTTGGATATTGAGACAAATTTGTATGTACAGCTAGGTAGTTAAAATTGAAATTTTTCATATATTTTGACCACTTGGGAAAAAAAAGAATTTTGGATCTATGACATACAATTTATAAGTTGATGGCACAAATGTTCCTCCTTCGTTAACTTCATCCTATTAAAGGGTTTGAGTTTGAGGTTGAGTCCAAATATGGGTTAGGTGTAGATCAGGCTCAGTTCTACATGCATGTAGAGATTCTGAAAATGTTTCTGCATAGATTTAGAAACACAACAAAATGTTCATGAGTTGTTTGATGATGTCTAGTCATTTTAGTTATTTACTAAAATAGTAATTTTCATATCTTTGGACCACCAGGGGGCAACAAGCTTAAACCCAACAGGGAACTTCTTACCCTACTTAAAATATCATGTATCAAGTCTTGACATTTTACTGTCGATAAATTGCATTCGAGAATGGTTTGACAAATCGTATTCAATTCCATAACTATTTATCGGTAGAGTCTGAAAATGATCTGAAGTGAAGATTGGCTGAACGGCATAATAGGAGTTTGTAAAAGTATGGCTTCTAAAACTTCAAAATAGTGGAAAAGTATGCTGGAAGAAAATTATTCAAATTCGCATCGACACACATTTGAGGAGAAAATCACAGAATCGTAAGTGCTACTATGGCCTAGTGGTGGCGTTTGCATTAGAGAGTCTAAATTTTGGTACTTTGTATTTCAAACTCTGGTCTACAAAATTGTCACTTAAACAACAAACTATACATCTGATTGTGTGTATCTAGATTTAATAACTGCTGTTTTCTGCTGTGCTAAACAATAAATCAGCCAACTAAAGGATTGAGAGGTCTGCCACTGCAGTGCTCAAAACTCATGATCAAAAATTCTGCCTAAATCCAAAACGGATCCATCCCAGTTCCTTTAATTTCAAGAATCGTGTTGGGGAAACAGCTTGTGTGCTGAGCATCTTGAGCAGGAAATGTAGAAGCTGCAGGAAGCCTGACTGGCTAAGAATAGTGCTTTCTGATGGACTTCAACAGGAAATTGCTTCGTCTGAAACGAACAGTGCCCTTGGCCTTCTTCACTAAACGTCTGCTTTAAAACTGCTTTTCTGAATCTGGGGTTTGTTTTTGCATTTAGGAACCTGTTGTTAACCCCTTGTGCATGTAGGGAATAATACAATTTTTCCATTTTTTTTTCCAAAAGCTTCCTGCACTCATAAAGATTACCCTTGGAACAAACACGTTTTCTCTCTTTTTTTGTACTTACCAACTAGACAATATACTTTCTTTTCTAGAAAAGTTTAATAACTGCTCAGATTTGAGTACAAGATTTCTCCCTTGTTAAAACTAACTATAGCAAAAAAAGGCAGAGGAAACCTTTGCAGATGTTTTGCATTAATTAGCACTTCGGAAATTATCGATTTCTTCAGAAATACAAGTTTTATTTTTAGTAGCACCATGCTTTGATTTCAATGACATCAATGTCAAAAGTTTTATGCGTTCTGAAAAAAAGTAAAAAATGGCCAACATCCAAAATGTCAGTCAGTAAAATTATACAATTCCTGGACAATTTGGGGATTTGTAGATGTACAGCTGGATAGCTATTAGCTGAAAGATAGACTTTGACGGTGTAACAGATTGCATATTGTCTCTCCCCTAATGTAAGTCGCTTTAGACAAAAACGTCTTCCAAATGCATAAATGTAAATGTAAAAAAAAAAAAAAAAAAAAAAAACTGACCGCTTCTAACCAACTCTGTGCAAGTAACCTCAAATCCCACTTATCATGTATCAAGTTGCATCATTAAGATATACACTAGAAATATTTCAAATCAATGTTTAAAACATTTTTTCATCTTGGAGTACATAACTTTTAGTCATTATGTCTAAAACACATGATATCTCATAAAAGGACTCATATAATGTGCAAGTTTCACTTTTTCGAATGGATTAACTACAATAAATTTTTTTTATGAGATTTTGATTAAATTATCAGCACCTGCGCACTGCAGGAGACATCCTACTGTAAAAAGTTTTAAAAACCCAGAAATTCAACATTCTGTTATATTTTTGTCCACATAGTGAACATCTACATCGAAAATGTTTTTTTTAAAGAAATATTTAAATGTTTATTTTTTTTTTCAAAATGGGAAACACCCAAAATAGTCAACAGTAAAATTTTACATATATGCTGACCAAATTGGCATTACTTGAATGTATATCTAGGGTGTCATTAGTTAAAATAGTCCTTTTTTAATATCTACCGACCACTTGGGGGCAGTGAACAGAAACTCAATGCAAGCAACTTTATGTAACAGTTATGTGTCAAGTTTGATCTGATGATCTGAATGTGTTGCCGAGATAATATTGCATTATGAAGATTTGATCAAGTTTTCAAAAAATGTGTTTTTCAAGATTGCGGATATACAAAATGGTCGTGCACATAATAATCTTAAGGAATTTAGACCAGTTTGACTGTTTCTGAATGTACAACTTAGTTGTTATTGGCTAAAATAAAAATTCTTGAAGCCAAAACTCCAAGGAGACAATTTTATGCAATGTATCAAGTTTGGTTTTAATATTAGAACTTGTCGCCAAATATTGAATTATGGAGATTTTGTTTGAGTTATTTATTTATTTTTTTGACAAATTAACCAGAATACAAACATTTCTAGTATTTTTCACTAAAAGCTATAATATCAGCTCATATAATTTGGAAATTAGATTTTTTTTGTTTATTTAACTGAAATAAACTTTGGCATGCTATTCTAACTTTTTTTTACCGGCACCTGTGTGTTCCAGGAGGCGATCTACTATAAAAAAAAAAGTTTTAAAAACACTGATAGTGTTCTTTATTCCTCGAGCCCCTCCCATTGGTCCAGAAGCCCCTCCTTCGCATCCTCCCCAAAATTCCCGCCACTCCCTCTGTCTCATAGAGTCTATTAAGTGGTAGAATTTCAGGACAGAAAATGGCGACGGCGGGGAGCCGGACGACGTCGTCGTTAGGCGGAATATTAGACTCTGGTAGCGGCTTTAACGTAAGTGACGGGCTTCAGGGTGCTTCTGGAGGCGCTGCGCTCGCCATCGGCTCTGGAAAAGTCAAGAGAAATGCGGGGGAAAGTTCGCAGTGGAGGCGGAAGGTGAGGAGCGTTGATCTGGATAAACGCGAGAGCGCGGCGCTGCACTTCCTCTCGGTGTCCGGCGGTTCGATCCCGAGCGCATTCCTTCAGCACAGCTTCACCAACCCGCAGCTCGCGGACAAACCCTCTGCTAACTGCGCTCCCCAGGAATGGAAAGGCTCGTTAAAGAGCAGCTCTGAGCCCGAACATGGAGGCTCGGTGGCGGACGTGAACGCCGCACACAACAGGTAAAAATAACTTCTCGGAGGTGTTCACGAGGGTTCCTCTCTTGTGAAGAACTTTTATCTTCTCCTCTGGAGCTCTTTCTGGAGATGTTTGCGTAAAAGTTGTGCTCTCTATCTCTCTATCTATCTATCTCTCTCGTTAGCATTGGAGTTCATTTTTTCAGCTTCGTGTGAAAGTTTGCCTTTGTTTTGTTTCCCACGATTTGGTTGATGTTTGTTTAGATTTAAGGCTGTGCTTTTGTTGTGTACTGTCCATATTTGCTTGTGCTGTTTATGCTGTTTGATGGAGCGTTTGCTTTTGGAAGTTCTTTTCTCAAGGTGTCAGCAAAAGCACATTCAAATAACCTTGCTTTATTTGGAACGCCAAGCTAACGTTTATTTTATTATATTTTTATTTACTTGAGCAAGTCCATTTCTAAACATCAAAGTCAAAATAATGAACTTCTTCCAACTAAACATTTCGAAAAGTCAAAATAAGAGTCACGATGTTTTTTCTTGTTGTAAAATAAAATAATGAAATGTTTTAATATACTTTTCTGAACACATAACATGTTTGCCTGACTTTTTGTTTATGCAAAACTATTTCTAATTCCTAGTCAAAATAAACATTCGAAAAGTCAAAATTAATCACCTATTTTCTTTTTTTAAATAAAAAAATATAATTTTAATCTACTTTATTTAAGCTCAAAACTATTTTTAAATTTTTGTTAATTGTGGAAGTAAATTTTAACAATAAAAACAATTAATTTCTTTATCCTTAAATAAAACACATGGCAAACAAAAAAGGTCTTTTGCTTATTTTAAAATGATAAAATGTTATTGATTTGACATCAAACTGTTTTGGAGTATGTTTGGTTTGTTATGCAAGTCCATTTCTAGGCCTCCGAGTAAAATAACAAAGTTTTCTCTTTAATTTGTGCAAAAGGCAAACTAAATATTTAGAAAGTAAGAAAGTTTAGTGACTGTATTTCAGCTATAGAAATTTAAAAAAAATGAAATTCTTTCTCTATAAGTAATAATTGAAGAAAACTTTGTAAGTCCTCAAAATATTAAAAGGGATGGTTAGGGTTGCCAGATGTTGGCCGAAGACTCATAGATGGTAAAATATGTAAATGTGATTGTAAGGGTTAGCAGAGATTGAGAAAATGCTCATAAAGGCAAATTTTAGCGAAAGGCAAGGTTAGGATTTTCAGAGAGAAAATTTTTGTAAATTATAAAATCATAAAAGTGATGGTTAGGTTTTTTATGTTATGATATAGGTCTTAAATTTGAACAGTTCTAAAAAGTAAAATTTGACCTGATAAAGAAGGCAGAAACTATGCTAATTAAGTGTATGTGTTTTTTTTTCTGGCTCTTAAAAAAATGTCATGCTCACATAAAACAACTGATCATGCCAGTCTGTTGATGAAAAGTCATGATTCTCTCCATGTGATGACGAATCGTGTGAGGAAGTCACACAACTGGAGGTTGAGAAGGCCGAGCGTGTAGGATTGGCTGCAATATGAGCCGTGAGCTTTGAGACTGTAAACAGAGAGAGATGAATGCTAGCTGAAACTCTAATCTCTACAGCGGGAGCAGAAACAACTGCATGCCTCTGCAAGCTCCGCTTTCTGTAATGCTAAGGAAATTTTTTATATACACGTCTAAAGAAAACCATTGTATTCTTTCTGCGAGGATGCCAATCCCTCAAGTGCATGGCGAATCTGATTTCTGATTGGTCATCATTGGCAGGAAGTAAAAACTTTCATTAAAATATCTATCTCAAAGACAACCAAAACTGTTGTTTAGGTTCTGTTTCAGTTTTAAACCTTGGTGAGCTGTATGTCTCCTTTTTTATAATTTGCAGCATTCAGCAAAAAAGAAGCATTCATTGGACTAATTTTTGTGAAGTCTGAATTGAGGCCATATGATCTTAACAAAAATCCCAAAACTACCTAGCACTCAGCGAAAAATCTATTTCATTGTCGAGAGGGTTTTTAGTTCATTTGCTAAACTGAAATCAGTTTTCTCTGTAACGGAAAATGTTGAAAATAAAAGCTAGAGCTGAGCGGTGTACCATTTCATACCGAAAATGATGTTTTTTTATACAATTTTCATATACTGGTGTGTGCACTGTAAAAAAATTGTATGTGATGTCTACATAAAAATTATGGTAAAAATATTACACAAATAATTATTTGGAAAATAAGGCTTGATTTTTTTTTTTTTTTTTTCAGAAACTACTTGAATTTATTGTGTAAAAACTAGGGAGCATATAATTGCTTAAAAATAATAAGCATTGCTTTTTTTCTAGCAGAATCTACTTAAATAAATCATTAAAAAATCCTCAGTCAGTCACTTCTTTCTTTTGTCAAAGTTCTCATTCCAGTCTTTCACCTCGTCATACAGGACAATTAAGTTTTTCAGATTTATATATTTGCAGACAGCAAGCTTCATTATTTGCACCATTAATGACATGCAACTCAACAACGTTAGCTAAAAATAACTTCACACGAAATAACCTAAAAAACACACATTAGTTCTCGAACAAATGTATAACATGAAACCACTCTAAACAACACAAGCACAACAATATAAACAGACATATTACTGTAATGAACATAACATTACATACTCCCACAATGCACCTGATCTTACTATAAAGCTAGCTCAATCCAAACTGGATAATTGAGCAAATTCTCTTAAAATAAATATGGAGTATTTTTTTTCCTCAATCTTTTTGCATAATTGGTTCCTCAAATGAAACCCAAGAATTACACACATTTGATTAATGAAATAGGTCATTTGTTTTTCTTTATTGTATTGGTGAAATACAATATTTTATAAGATATTTTTATAAAACATGCACATTATTTTAAATGATGACATCTATTTTTTTAATGAAAATTTTAAGCATTGTGATTTATTTTTTACAGTGTGTGCATACAAAGCGTCGACAACACAGAGGGGTGAAATGTTTTAGAGGGAAATTATTTAGCGTTGATACAAAACAAGCGCTGGTGGCTGCATTATATAGAGAGCGGTGGAAATATGACTGTCTATTATTTCAGGAAATATCACTGAGACATGCTCGCAAAGCAACAAGAAAATCAAGCACTCTTAACACCCACTTAATACTGCTGAGAAAGAGGGCTTCAATTTAAACTTTTAATCTTTTAATTACTTCAATACTTTTAACTGGACTTGAAGCCTTGTTATTTATGCTCCACAAAGTTTAAAGTTTCACAAATTCTGTATTTAGCAGTGTAAAACTGTTTATTGTTTCCTTATTGAAAGTCCAGTGGATAAAGATGTTTGCAGTTACAGGAGACACTGTAGACAGCTTAAATTTCTTTTCGCATTGCAAAACTTGCACCATAAAGAGTAATTAATTGCAATTTTGATTTCTTCACCTCATTACATTACATGAGTGTCTCTGTCAGCTTTTTATGAACAGCAGAATTCTGTGATAGCTTTCAAACCCGGGTTAACACTAGTCTGCTCATTCTAAACTATATTACTGCAGTTACAATTAGCTGATGGACTTAACACCTGGTCATGTATTTAAAAAATATTCTGTGATGCTGTTATGAATTTTGGAAGTACCGTGATATACATGTTTGATCATACCCCCAAGCTCTGGGCTCAGCCATCACCATGCAGGTGGTGATAAGCTACCTTGGTAGACCTCAGCTGCCCTGGAGCAATCTGACCGGAAATGGCTGCCAGTCTGCACCTCCTTCACACCACTAAACACCTCCCACCAGTCACACACATCCATACAGGGCAATGTGGGTGAAGTGGCCACAATGGCAGACTGACCCTAGTGGGGATCGAACTGCCAACCTTCTGGTTACAGGGCGAGCAACTCCACCACTGAGCCATCTTTCTGCCCCCAAAACTGAAGAAATCACAAATAAAAGAGCTAACGCCTGCTGTCCTCACCTGTCATTGAACTCCAGCTTGCTCAAAGAAAACTAGATTTCATAGAACACAAAGATTCTAAGGTTTAAAAGTTTACTAAGCAGAGGAAATCATTGACTCATAGTTGATTCATTTATAGAATTTTGTATAAGCAACCCCTCTTCAGAGCTTGTCTGTTTTTAGTTTTTTGATATTTGTGACGCTATAAAGCTCTAGATTTACACATTTAACTGAAACAGTTTCTCAGTAGGCCATGCCCATGAGGAGGGAAACTATTTTACTCTATTGATGCCCTCCCGTTTGCCTTAATCCTGAAAAATCCAAGAAGCTCAATTGGGAAATTCTCAATACACCAAAGTCTGTAATCTTCCAGACTCGCATTTTTACCCTTGAAAGGCTTCAAAATGAATACCTAAACCTGAAGATCTACTCTGTTTTAATCCTTAAATTGCACTAAAGTGTTAAAGTTAAAACTTCTGAGCATATTTTCAGGCATTTCACTGTTGTTTATATAGCAAAAGAATAAGTTTTTTTTTCAATTTTCCTGTTTCTGATTGCACCTTAACATTTATCCAGATCAAATCCCTGAACTGAAAATGAAAAAAAAAAAGAAACTAGTTTGGAACCATTTCTTTGTTGTTTCTTTGTTAAGTAGGTCTAAGCTGAAGAATAATTCATTTTGTGATGTTCTGTATCACACATTGACGATACATGTTCCCCCTCAGGTGAGAACTTGTGCGCTGGTCTCCGTTTGTTGTTTAGAGTGTTGCAGGTGTAGTTCATGATGGTGGTGTTTAAAACAGATGTTGCGTGAGAAATTCTGGAGTAATACGGATCAGACAGTGACGCGGTATTAACAATAATGTTGGAATATCAAAGCAGTTCATATTTGTAGTATAATTTATAGTTATATATATGGTGAAATGAATAAAGACAGCAGTATTTTTGCAGCTGTGGGTTCTAGACTCTGTAAGTGTTTGGCTACTAAAACACACCTTGCTCCAAATAGTTGGCTTTTTGAGTCCGGACTTGTATTTTCAGGCATGTTGGTTGAGTTGTGTTGAGTTTCTTTAAATGCATTTTTTCCCAGTTCTATTTTGATGAGCCTAAGTACATTAAGAACGCTGCAGCCAGGCTCCTCAAAATCTTTCTTCCATCTCTCTGCATCTATCAGGTCTCGTTCAGCAGTACTTCTGGTTTGTTCAGTCCAGTTTTCTCTGGTAGTCTTCTTCACATGTTACACATTATTCTTCTTGGTGTTTGAACATTCAGTCACTGCCCTCCCATAAGTTGGCATTCTTCCCCCCGCAAGGCCTTGAACTCGCATCCATTTCGCTTTTCAAATCCCACTAATAAATGTCTGCTTTTCCATTGTACAATCCACTCTTTTCTTATGTACCCGAGTCATTTCACAACCTGTGTATTTTTAGTTTTGTGAGTATCTTTATTAGGCTGCCTTTAGTTCTGAGAGAGGTGCTTTATAAAGGTAACATTATATTTGAATGTTATTAAACTTAACATTCACTGTTTTTCCCTATCTTTTATTCTTTAACTCTCTAAATGGATTTAAATGTGGAAAAAGCGTTTCAAAACAAAAAAATCTGATTCGTTTCGCAAACCATGTCCAAAAACACATCATGAGCTCTTTGATTTTGTTTTTTTAATTTGATTTTCCCATACAGATGTAATGGTCGCAAGTGCTAATTTATGAAGCAATATTTTGCTTGTGCAGTCTTACCTTGTGAAGAAAGTTTGGGAGTGCTAATTATTTATGACATTTGTGACTAAATTGACTGATTGAAAACAGATGTGCTGCTGGTTTTCTTCTGACTGTTTTTGGGAGAGCATTAGAGTCTGCCAAGTGCTCAACAGACCTGGGGCCTGATGTATAAACGTTGCGTACGCACAAAATGGGCATAGAAACATGCGTACGCATTTTTCCACGCACATATCGGGATTTATAAAAAATAAACTTGGCGTAAATAAGTGCGCACCGTACGGATGCTCTTGACCGTGCGTATGCACTCTTTTAGAAGAGTATGTGTTTTTTTTGACACCAACTGTCCCAAATAGCAATAGCTATTTAAAATGAAAAACTTCTAAATTATCCTATTACGTCACCCAATAAATCAAATTGTATCAACCTTAATTATCATTATTAGCATTCTTAACCAGGTGCTAATACTTCGAATGTACTCGTGTTTTAATGAATGGGCTATAAAAAGGTATGTGCGTATATAAAATATCATCATAATGGATGCTCTAGCGCTGTTAGAAGACCTTGCTAATGACGCTCTACGAAGGGAGCGTGTTTTCAGAGACCGTGAAGACTTCCTTGCTCATGATGATGATTGGTTCATGAGCCGATTTCGATTTCCAAGAGCCATCCTCTTGGAATTGTGTTCTGAATTACGGCCAGTAATGGAAAGACCCTCGCGGAGAAACCATGCGCTGTTTGTTCCTGTGCAAGTATTGACCACATTAGGCCACTTGGCCACTGGTACTTTCCAGCGAGAGTTGGCAGACCGATCGGGTATGTCGCAGTCATCCCTGAGCCGTGTCATGCCATATGTACGGGATGCCATAGTGGGGACGGCACCCCGATACATCCGTTTTCCTTACGCGCAAGCTGAACAGCCCAACATCAAAATGCGATTTGGAGCAATCGCCGGTTTTCCCAATGTAATCGGTGCTGTTGACAGCACTCATGTTGCAATAAAGGCACCATCTGAGAATGAATTTACTTTTGTTAACCGAATTATTGGTGGTATTATTATGTAGGGAGATCAAACATATTCAAAATGGGCGGTTTTAACCTCCAAATATGGTTATTTCGGGAGGAGATTGGGGTAAGGAATAAGCACGTGCCCCTGCGCACAATATTCAGATCATTTTGATTTATAAAGCGAACCTTGCGCAGGTTCTGTTGTACGTAAGGTTTTATGAATCTGAAAACTTTTGTGCGTACGCAAATTCTGCCTTATGTGCGTACGGACACTTTATATACATGAGGCCCCTGGTGTGCTTTCGTCGATCACAAAGAATTATATTAATTTCCATGTGTTTGCTGCAGATGTTTGCTGGGTGGTTGTGTCTGTAGTGACCCTAGTCTTCTAGCACAATGCTAGATGGTTCTTTGAGCTGGAGGCTTGAGGTTTGTTTATAAAACAGTCTTCTTGAACAACATATAAAACAATTACTAAATTCATACCATTTTTTTAGCAGCTGAAGCTTGTTTTTGAATTGATCAGTTGGCTGCAAACCAATCAGCAGTTTATAAAAAAGCATTATAACTGAGGTTTGCATTTTTTAACCAATGTTAAGGTTCTCTCAGTTAGACTACTGCTAGTAAAACTAGTTCCATTCACCCCAATGTATAAGTTTCAGAAAAACAATGTGTGGTTTTGACAAAAATGAGTGTTTTGTCCAGCTGGCATGTTCTTGAATTTAATCGAATATTGGTGAACCCTTTGTAGAGCTGTTTGAAATATAGGCTCTCGTAGAGTTCAGCAGGCTGTAATAAAGATTTAGGGTGAATGACCTTGTGAAACCTGTGTTGCCTGTGGTATAACACTTCACCTCAGCAGGATAAATTTAGTGTTTGCATTGTATTTTTAGTTCTGTCACATAAGAACTGTTTCTGTTTAAGTTAAGGTCGTGCATTGATTCTCTAGTATTCTGGATTATTTTAAAACGCTAAGGCTATGATCAGACTGCTCAAAATGACCCAAATCCAATTTTTTGCACATATTTGACCTGTATCTGATATTTTCAGGACCATCTGAACAGCTCAATTGAGATTTTTTTCCCCAAATTCGATCCCTGTCACTTTACTTTGAACTCCTGAATCTGATACATATTCATATATTTTCTGTAACCTCAGTTTGCTATGGTTGATTGATCAATGATACAACTTCTACCACGAGCAACCAGAGTTAGACTTTGATTGTGTGTAACAAATTGCTTATTGTCTCTCCCTACGATAAGTCCCTTTGGAAACAAATGTCTGCTAAATGCGTAAATGTAAATGTTTGAACAGCCAGGTCTAGTTTATTTTGGATTTACTTCGTCTTATGCTAACAAACTGCACTAAAATAACTCAGTGGAAGAAAAGTGAAGTATTATAAATAATAAACTCTGCTTCTTTGTCGTCTTTTTATGAGTTAGTTAAAATGATTACTGTTCTGTTTGGGAATGAACTGAAATAGAGCCACACAATTGCCTTGAATCACATTCCCGTCCGTGTTTACTTTAGTTTTGATCATGCACTTCTCACAGCGAGCAGAATTGTGTTCATACACAGGATGGGTAAAAGTTGCATGTTGTAGTTAATAGTTTTTTTTTCATCTGATTTCTTTCATGATGGTTAATGTTAGAGTCTGCAGGGGTTTTCTTTGCAGCCTAAAGCCTGTTCTATAATTGTGCGTCAACTCTTCACATTGCCCTCTGTGAAGGCTGCATGCTTATGTAACCTCATGCTTACCCCTATGTGAAGCTCAAAGTAAAGCTCCAGAAATGGTAATTACACACAGACCGTGAGCTCTGTTATTGGTCGATATGCATTAGAGTAAGCACTTCCTGTGTAGTGTCTCCATCGGAAATGCATCAAAACCAACTATTATAACACTTTTATTGCTTCCTGTAAGCGTCGCACTAGTCTAGGATCAATCATGTGACTTTTACAAAATTCTGACGTTTAAAAACATTGTTAAGAATGTATTGTCATCGAAACATTATGTAGAGGAAGCTGCGTGTCCTACACAACAAGCAATCCACTTTAAATCCAGCTTAAACCTTCTTACCCTGTCGTAATAAGAAATAAGTGGGTTAATGGTGAAGTAAATTTAAGAGCGCTTGGTAAGACTGCGATAATTTTGTACTTGGATGTTTTGTGTCACTCTGTGACTCTCAATAATGCTAGCATAATATCTAGGGGTGCAAGGATTATTCAACATTGGTGACAATATAATTCTTTAACAAGAAGCTACATTCTCAACTAGTTGGCATGCACAGTTTATGTGGGTTAAATCTCAAAATTGGAAACAAAAACAAAAGACAAAATTCAAGAAACTGGGAGAAAGCTCTCATTAACACAAACATGTCTGAGAAGCTGTTTTAAAATAAATAATCTGAAGGAGAGTTAATTTTGATGGATCGTTTTAGTTGCACGTTCGTGTAAATAAAGTAGCTTCCACAATCTCAGGAATGAAAAACGTTAAAGGTGCCTACACATCAAGCGCGATTTAGGTTTCAGACTGATTTCTGTGTAAAGTCTATGTAAAGACGTGATGAGGCACCCAGCGGCATGAAGGGTCCGGACCACGCAGTGTGGTGTACATGAATGCTTAGAGGTGCGAGAGACGAGAAATGATGAACCGGACTGATCTTTTGAGTAGAGAATTATTGAATTCTGATGAATTTTGCATGCGTGGCAACCATTCAAGGGCTTACTCTTGTAGTGACGTGATTTTTAATCAAGCGTCAGTATTTGCAACAAATGTGTTGGAGACCAATATCGCAGTTTGTGGCCACCCAGAGCTGAATGACTTAAAACAAAAAGAAATTTCTTGAAATTAAGTGGGTGAGGAGGTCACTGAATCTGGTAAGTTGTATGTTTTATTAATCAAATTGATGTATGTATTGATATTGTGCTGATGTAAGATAAAGTTAAACATGCCAGTTAATTTTTTATGTATCAGGGGAGTGTGAAGGAAGAGATGGAGAGAGTTGAAGGACACTTTTTGAAGGAGAGGACAAAGGAATAAGAAATAATGTATTAGTCAGCAGCAGGTATGGTCCAGTCTCGCCTCTCTGGCAAGCTTGCATCTAGTTCCATGCTATTCTCGTAAGCAAAGGGACCGGAGGTTTTCACACGAGAAAGAAAGCAGTCCGAATGGCACAGGAGAAGGCGGTCTGTCCACTTGTTCGGTGCCTGGTTTGAACGCCCAGTAACACTACTCGCTTATGAGTTATCAGAAGTTGTGATTCCAGTTCTTGTTAAGATTGCATGGTGAAAAAGCAGGCTAATTAGATAAAGGTCGGGGATTTAATATACTAAAATTTGAAAAATGTAAAAGAATTCATTCTCATGGCTAGCGACAAAGAGATAAATTTTGGTTGAGCCACTATCATTATAACTTTCACTATTGGTGGGCAAATAAAAACATAAATAAAGCCGTCACAGCACAAGAACAATGATAACACTTGAATCTATACAACAGATAAACCATAAACTCTGCTCAAATGTCAATAGTTAAAATCCATAATGACATGCTACAATATTGCATGCATTAATGAGCACTTTCTGGACATGAATGAGCTAATGTGGCATAACTTTTCATGAAAAAAATAAATAAATCTTACTAATGCCATAGCAGAGGAGAAAAACACAAGAATAATAGACTCACTTGAGTAAAAAAATGCTATGGTTAAATCTAACTCTCGAAAGTAAAGATGAAATGATGAATACCCTTAAACAGTCTCTGGTTTAATTTTAATGAGCGTAGGAGAGTAATAGCATTGAGAAGCCGCTCTGGTCCGTTCTGCTCTGCTGATAAAAAGGAGGAATATCTAAACTCTTAACAATGTTTTATAACATGCGAGTTATTTCAATGCTGTACGAAACATTTCTCGCAGAGTCAGTGCTGACATGTACAGTTTATTCACAACCTTTGAGTTGGGAAGGCTCTTGTATTGAGACACATGAAAATATTTCATAAATTAATTAAAGATGAATTAACTCAAACATGTTAGAACTAATTGCCAAAATATCTCTCAAAATAAATGTAAACTAATGTTGTCTAGTTGGCTTGTATAGTGTTGTGTGAACTTGACTTTCTTAGGTTTTTAAAAATAAAAGTGTCTAATAAATTTCATAAATTAAGAACATTTATACTCGCATGACTAATCCACAACCATTTTAAGCATGCCACCCTTAAAAAGGTTGGTGCCAACCCAGTTAAAAATTCTAGGATCGCCTCTACCAATGGAATGGGCTTTTTTGAATACATATTATGACTGCCGTTGGGATATAAAAGAGCAGCTACACACTCTCACATTGATCTTCTGTAATACTTATTTCCATCTCAATATTTAGTTTGAAACATTTTAGTCTCTGATCAGATATCATCAATTCCACAAGAGTGCCAGAGAGCGTTCGCATCAACATTTACTTCTGTAAGCAGCAATTTCCGGATGTTGTTGTGCAATTTTTTGCACATACAAATCACATTTTGTTCTCACTAAAGATGGATAGGAGGTGTATTTTATTTAACATGTGAACAAACACACTCAAAGCAAATTTCATTAAAAAACAGAATTCAGTATTAGCAGTCTGAACATAGCCTTAGTTGAAAATGTTATGTATAAATATTTGGATGAAAATATCAAACTGCAATAAAATCTGTGGTTTCACTCGTTTCAAGAAAACTTGAATGGTTTGTTAATGAATCTGTATTCAATTACTTCTCTATATCTACAAAGAATTGGCGTGGTTATTTGAAGTAATCCTGAACATCTTGGATCTTGTTTGAGTTTTTTGCCGTTTTAAAGCACATTCCTTTTCTGACATTTCTAGCGTAGCAGACCGGTGCTCTGTGAATGCCTTGGTTTGTTTTGCATTGTGTCTGTGGAGTGTTTTAGCATGTTTTGTCTAACGAGCTGAGGCCTCTCCATGGCCACCGGGAACCGTGTGTTTAAAGCCCAGGGTTAGCTGAATGTTCACGCCTGGACGCTGGACACAAAGGCCCGGATATTTCTATCCCCATTAGACCCTGTCCGCAGGCTCAGGGGTCCCCCCTCCTCTCAGGTTTTGTTTAGTTAACAGCAGGACGAGGCAAGCTGGAGATTACATGTGAAAAGTAAACACATGGCAGCGTGACTAATAAGGACCCAGATTACTGGCTAAAACAACAGGTCTTGTGGCAGGCCTCGACTCGGTTTGAGCAAGTGTACTTTTTGGTGTATTATCAAAATATAGTGCCTAGGTGGGACAGGAAGAATTGAAAAGAAAACTCCGCTTGGGTAAAGCATTTCGATTTGTACGCCATTTAAAAGTATTCAATGTTTAACGTTTTGATTGACAGATGCAGACTCTGACGCTGTATTCTCTGCTCCAAAGCAGCTCTCGGCTTCCTGTGGAATATATACACCACACAACTGTTCAGGGTTCAGAGCTCACTCAACAGCGTTTTATTCAGAGCAAAACAACATAAACTTAGCTATTAAATTTGTTAGCAAAAGTGATGTATGAAAGGCAGTTGAACTGAAATATACAAACAAATGTTTGGAAATCAAATTACAAATTTGAGAACTATGCAAATGCTGAGTGTTTTTTTTAATAGTCATTTTCTTTTCCATGTCTTTCAACGAATATCTCCCAGTGTAAACAAAAAAACTTTTATCAGCAAGGTTTAAATGAATGCATTTTTTTTATAAACGTTCTCAAAATGTTCATTGAATAATACAAGTGAATGTATTGCAATTGGAGTAAAACAAATGTGTGATATTTCGTCTATGTTGGAGAATAAAAAAGGTTTGAGCCTCAATTAAATGGCACAGTTTTGAGAGCAAAATAGTTGTTGGTAAGATAATTTCTTTTATCAGAGATGTCTTTGCCCTGATATTAAAGGAAAGATATCACGATTCAAAAGATAAAATGTTTAGGAAGTTTCTGATTGGCTGCTATAATTTATAATACAGGGTTGAGGGGCGGAAAAAAAAAACAAGCTGAGTTAAATAATATATTTAAACGTAAAATAAATCTCATGGACTTGTTTTTTACATACTATTGTAAATGTGAAACTTAAAACGTAATTACTTTATTTTTTATGCTATTTGTGAAAAAAAAATTCTATTCAATTCCCAATTCATCTGAGATTGTCTTGTAAAAGTCCTCATGATTCATTTGAAAATGCAAATCTAGTTTCAAGAAAACATTTTTATGGAAGACTTTTGATGTTAATGTTTTTGGTTATTCAATAAAATCACCTTATACTGATCATGTTTAGAATCAACAGGTATCACTCGGGTCTAGTGAACTTCCACTCTGGAAAAAATCTTGCGTAAATCTTTTTTTTTTATTATTTGACCTGGATATCTATTCTGCCCTCCAAAACATAAAATGTGCAGAGTGCAGAACTTAAAAGGGACGACAGGATAAATTTAACAGATTTAAAGCTGTTGTAGGTAGATAAGTGGTCATCGATACACAACAAAAGAGGCCTTAAATGAATGCAATTACTGTCTTTTTGCCTTAGTGCAGTATTGATTTTATGTGTCATGGTATATATTTTCGGTCCTATTGCCCAGCTTTTTGTATAAGTGTTTAGACTGTGTGTGTGTGTGTATGCCTTGGAATGCACATGAGACCCCAATCAGAAGGAGTGTTTTG
The DNA here is from genome assembly GCA_900490495.1 of Danionella dracula. Lineage (NCBI taxonomy): Eukaryota > Metazoa > Chordata > Actinopteri > Cypriniformes > Danionidae > Danionella > Danionella dracula. The sequence goes on from UELW01000334.1 coordinate 20,026,890, forward strand.
GATGTTGCACTAATCCAAACTGTTGGGAGAGAAGTCCATCCCCTCCGATCTGGAGTATGTTGATAGTACACAAGCCTCTCTGGCTCATCCAATGAGAGCTGTTGGCACACTGTGTGGTGCAACGGCATGGGAAAGGGCCATCGATTTTCCCAGCGTCTCGTTGGCCTCCGGGGACCATCAGCGGGAAACTTGATTCCGCCTGTAAATTGGGAGTGACTGTCCGTTGATTGGTGCTGTGGACAGGCACGCAATCCATGGGCTTAGAGGGCAACACAAAGAGATGCTTTGTGAAATACCAGCGCTGTTGTCATAATGAGGAGGATCCCAGCTCCAGGCTTCAACACTGAAGGGGCCAGTGTAGGTAATGGCCAAGTGTCCCTTGACCGCCTCGCAGTCCCTGCTTGCGCGAGCTGAAGGAAAGTGTGATGTTAACGTGTTCTTCCAAGGCCTGGGGCTTTCCTCGGAATACTGTTCCACCTGTTCTCTTTTGTTTTGCTCTTTCAGTGTGAGCCTGGGTTTAATCTCTACTGACTTTCCCGGGTGTGTGCCCTTATTTAGCTCCGAGAGAGAGAAACCTTTGAGACTTGATTAATCTTTTATTCGCCTCTATTTAAGTCTTTAGTAGCTTGTCTGGATCTGAGCTTTTAACAGAGCAGAACAGTTCTAGTAACTTGTTTTCACCATTTTCTTCACTTCAGTATAATAACAATTTAACCTTCTCCTGTAACCTGACAGTCTTTGAATTGAAGAAAAGTTAGCATACGATTTTGCACAAAGTGCAATTTAAAATTTAACCTTTTAGCATATTGTTTTGTTAGCTTAAAGCTGCCATGTCATGCCTTTTTTTAAATAATTAGTAATGCATTTTTGACACCTCTAAACTATCACTGCACCCTTAATAACCTTCAAAATGCAGGATTTATCATAAACAATGTTTTTAAATTAACTGAAATGGTTGCGTTCCACAAAACGGGTCAGGTGCATCATGTTCCTCCTACTGTCATGCTTCTGACATGCCCTCTGCAATTGTCTGCCCACAGAAAATCCACCCATTTACAAAGAAACACTCTCAACATTCTTGGGGTAAACCTGTTCGTTTCATTGTTTATCGATGCTGTTCTGCTACGGTTTACTTTCTAGTTAATAAGAGTGTACATTCTTCATTGAGATGAACTGCATTAGCACTTCATCTGATTGGTTAGTGGGCCGGGCTATAGTAATCAAGCCATTTTGAGCTCCCAGAAAATAAAACAGTATTAGACAAATATGCATGAACCAATCTGAGTATGACTTGGAGCATGTTTTGATGAGGGAAGAAAACTAAAACATGTAAGAAATGTCTGAAAAGTTGAGTTTTCATAATATGACACATTTTTAAAAAATCTATTCCTTTTGTGAAATCTGACTTTATTTTCCTCTGTGGAATAATTTTTTTTCTAGATGACAACATTCCCAGAATATAGAAAAAGTGAACTGTAATTTTTGTGCATCAGATTAGCGTAATCACCATCTCTCCGTATTGTTGATCTACAATATAACATTACCTCAGTAAAAAGCTGAGATGCCTTTTGTAAACAAATGCCTGTAGTGTGCATCTCTTTTCTGGATGCAATCACCATCATTCAAAATCATGTTATAGGGTTTTTTTTTTATTGAATATTGTGAAAATAAAATGATTACATACTAGGATTAAGATAAAATAAATGTTGCATATGTAAATGGCTTAGTTTCTGAGATACTTTAGCGGGGGAAAAAGGGTGTGGCCTAACCTTTGTATGGTATTCATATTATTGTTCATCAGGTAGTGTTTTGTGGGTCTAGTGGACCTATTGCCTTTTGGGGATTTTAATTCACCAAATAAAGAAATTAAATTTTATGTTAAAATACTTACAAGATATTTACTTTAACAATGAAACAAGTGACACAAAGTGATGTGCTTTCTTTATTGTTCTTTAACCTTGTTTCTTCACATTTAGAACTGAAACCATGTGTGGTGTGCTCATTATTTTTACTTTGGCTGGGTTGTATTATGGGGCTTTTAATGCACAGAATCATGCAAATATATACTAAAATGTAAAATTTTATGTTTGTGGGATTTATTCTTGTATGTGAAGACAGAATAAAGCAACAGAATATTGTATGTAACTTAAATGTTTAGGGGGGTATACAGTGTGGGGTAATTATGAATGCGTTCTAATAGATTATTCTCTCAGAAAATGAGCCGAGGCCAGTGAATCTCAAATTTAAAAAATAAGTGTATGTATAATATTTTGTTGGATGAAACCCATAAACCCAAACACCACACAAGAGTTAATATTAATTTACACAAATTTGCCATCTCCACCTGGGTTAAGATAAAACAACTGTTGAATCACATTTTTTTCAGGCCAACATTATAACTGAGCCGTTTCACAATTAAAGGGCTCAACAAGCATAACGCCATGTGAGAGAATTTTCAGAATTTTCCTTGACAAGGGTTGTTTGTTTTGTAAGTGGTATTTGTCGCTCTGACAGCTGTGATTAAACCTCCTTCTGCTGGACACTGTTTGTGATCAAGTATTGCCTACAAATGAATCTAAAATTCAGTGGTCTTCTGTTTGAAATGTTCAGTTTCTGCTTTGTTTTTGAGCTATTATGACTGTGTACACTGATTGTAATTGTTTGGATGATTAGTTTGCCTTGATTTCATGTAGAACTAAATAGAAATGTTGTTTTAAACTCATCCATTACACAAAGTTCAGCGGAAATGTGAATGCGTTGATTTGTTCTTGATGTGGAGTGGATAACTTCAATAACAAAGACCTTGGAGAGTTTTGATGTAGCTCAAGGTGATCTGGTCGATATCCCAAGAACAGAATGAAGACGCGAAGTATGTTGGGACTGTGTGACCTAGAAAGCATTGAGTGGCGGTGGGAGTGTGAAGGGGCTCTGCAACATGTACAGAGTTAAATATAGATTTAGTTTCAAACATTATTCATGCTTTTAGGAAACTTGTCAGCATCAGCATTGATTAAACGATCACATTAACAGGAATGTTGGCTCGACATCTCCAGAGGTTCAAGTTTAAGAACTCTGTGAATGTTTAACTTGAGTTCATAAGAAACCAGCACATGATGAAAAGTGGGACGTCATGTGATCGGGACGTGTGGCGCTCAGCATTAGGTTTACGGTCATCGGTCATGGGCCCTGTGTGTTCGCTCTGAGTTATTGCTGCTTATTGATTCAGATGCTCTGGTTCTAGTGGTGTAATGAGTCACAAATATCAGGCTGTCCTATTTGAGCCACAGATAGTTGTTTCTCAGCAGGAACAAAAGGATTAAGTCTTCTTTTTTGTTTTCCATTTACAGGTTTGTTTTTGGCAGACGATTTTTGTCTAAAGGAACTTAGTAGGGGAAGGCACAATATGCAATTTGTTACACAGACAATGTCTAACTCGTGCCGTTCGTACTTGAAGTTGCATCAACTGATCAATCAACCATAGAAGGAAGGAAAGAAAAGTGAACAAGAAGTGTTCCTTAAAGAGAAGTTTGTGGTCGCTTTATGAAAGCTGTTATTGTTACTGTTCCTTGATTCTTTTTTCCTTGATCATAGATTGCTTTTCCTTTTCTCTTTTAATTTTCTTGCTGCTATGGCTGATTTTTCAGTTGATACAACTTCTATTATGAGCAAGTAGAGATAAACAAATGCATATTGTCTCTTCCCTTTTGTAATTTGCTTTGGACAAAAGTGTCTCCTAAATGCGTAAATGTAAATGCAAATAAAACTGTTTTGTCCTAGCACAGCTTGATCTGGAAGTTTTTTATTTATTTTCTTTGCTTAAATTTTACAGAAGTAAAATGCTGTTACATTATCTTAATGTTATTGTAAAATTTTTTTTTTTCTGAACGATTACTATTTTTAATGTGATGTGAATTTTCACCTAGCATTTTTGGTATTAAAACATTGTTCCGACGGGATATAAAGTCTCAAAAGCCTTGAATTTGGAAATAAGGCTTTAAAAGGTGTTACATTTTGATCGCTGTCTTAAAAATTGTGCTGTTTAAAACTTTTTCAGTATGACATTTCTGGTCAAAAGTTTTTGTTTTTAAACCATGTTTATTGTGATCAAGTAAAGCATCTTTGCTCTGTACAGACCACTGTAAGTTCCTTGGAAACCTGCTTCATTTTTTTCTTGCACATAGGTTGTAGGAGCTGTAGTTAATAGTCAATGAGGCCCTGTCCACATGTACCTGGTCATTTTCTAACCACACTTTTAAAGTTTTCAACGTAAGTGTTTTTTTAGGCGTTTTTTAAATTTTATTTCTCACTCTACAATTTCGTTTTAGCTTAGACAGTGTAACCTTGTTTATTTTGGTTGCAGGTAGAGTTTGGAGCAGTTCTAGGAGTTTGTCATCGAGGCAGCAGCACCAGTTTTGAGCAGGACCCGTTTGAGCTTCAGATAAATGAGGAAGTTCTGAGAGTGTTGGTACACACAACAATTGTTGGTTAAGACCGGCAAGAGAATTTTCCTTTGTGTTTTTTTTTAATAATTTTGTGATTAGGATCCCTAATCAGAGGAGTTCCCTCTGTGAGGGGACTCTTGCTGACTGAGGCAGGTGCTAATCGCCTCCCCAGCATAAAGAATATACAAACTTAATATCCATCTACAAACAGTTCGCCGGACTGGACCTGAAAAAACAGACAAAACAGGAACTAACAAATGGAGAAACAGCGGTTAGAAAACTGTAACAGACAACAAACAGGTGATCAGCATCAGCTGCAGGATGAGAGATAAATGATGAGGATAGGTTAGAGAGGAACATTGAACCACATTGTTTTTTCAAACAGTTTGTATGTATATGGTGCTCAGACTGCTGCGTTCTGGACTAACTGTAATTTTTGTAGCGTGGCAGCCGAACAGCCGACTAACAGAGCGTTAAAATAATCCATTCTGGAGGTCATGAAAGCATGTACTAATTTTTCCGCAACTACGATAGACAGCATGTTCCGCATTTTAGCAATATTCCTGAGGTGAAAGAAGGCAGTCTTAGTAACATAAGGGATATGGTTCTTAAACATTAGTTCACTATCTATAATAATGGCAAGATTTTCAACTGTAGTAGAGTGGTGAACAGTTCCATATTTAAAACAGAGAGATTCTGTAATTGCTTTTTAGAGCCAGCAAGTAATATTTCTGTTTTATCAGGATTTAGCATTAGGAAATATTCATTCACCCAATCATTGATATCAGTGACACAGTGAATCTTATTTAGCTTTAAAGCGTTGTTAGGTTTTGCTGAGATATAGAGCTGGGTGTTGTCTGCATAGCAATGGAAACTAACCCCATGTCTTCTAATATTTTTGCCAAGGGGCAGCATGTATATTGAGAATAGGATGGGTCCACAAACGGATCCTTGAGGAACTCCATACTCTATTGCTATTGTGTCTGAGTCTCCATTTACATGAACAAACTGACTCTGTTCAGAGAGGTAAGAGTTAATCCATCTTAGAGCCTGGCCCTGGATGCCTGCATCGTTCTCTAGTCTCTCGAGGAGAATCCTGTGATCTATCGTATTGAAGGCTGCACTGAGATCTAGCAGAACTAGAAGAGATATTCCCTTGATCCCAATCAAGTAATAGATTGTTTGAAATTTTAACCAGCGCAGTCTCTGTGCTGTGATTCACTCTGAATCCAAATTGAAGATCTTCATAACAGTTGCTCTTCTGTAAGAATGACACCAATCCGGGCGACGTCGCGGAATCTGCTTTTGTCATCATAAGGGGTCTTCTGAATAAAATCATAAAATCATTGCTGCTAACTTTTATAGCTGCATTTGAATCTGTCGATGTTTGACTGTTTAGTAGATTAACCATTGTTTCAAATAAGAGGCGTGGGTTATTTTGATTTGTGTCTATTAATTTGTGATAGTAGTTAGTTCTTGCAGTTTTTAGTGCTAGTCTATATTTAGACATGCTTTCTTTCCAGGCAATTTTGAAAACTTAAAATCTAGTTTTTTTTTCATTTACGCTCATAGTTTTTGGTTTGTCTTTTTAGCTTTTTAGCACCTTTGTATTATCATCAGACCACAGAGTGGCCTGTCTATCTCTGACCTGTTTTAATTTAAGCGGGGCTACAGTGTCTAGGGTGCTAGCAAGAATATTATTCAAACTGTAGGTGATTGTTTCAAGTTCATGCAGGTACACTAGAAAGGCGAGTAATATCTGGTAGGTTTTTTGTAAATGCTTCTTTAGTATTTTGGTTTATAATTCTCCCTAGTTGGTAGCTTTGAATGCTACTGCTAATGTTTATTGTATGCAAAGCACAAGATACGAGATAGTGGTCTGAGATGTCCTCACTGGTCAATGCCATGAGATAGAACCAAATCTAGAGTATGATTTAGACGGTGAGTTGCTCCGATCAGAATTTGCTTAAACCCACAGGAATTTAGGTCTGTAAAGACGATACCCAACGAGTCTTTTTTTGTCATCGATATGGATGTTAAAGTGTCCAAAAATCAGTATTTTAGCTGCTTCTTCCAAAAGATGTGCGACAAAATCAGCGAATTCTTGAAGAAAGCCAGAGATTGTGTTAATGTGGCCTGTAGAAAACTGCTAATGTTACAGAGAATGCACATCTTTGTTTTGATTCTGCCGGAGTAATATGGAGCACAAATACTTCGAAGGATTTAAATTTATGTTCTGTCTTTTTGGTTGTGTTTAGGGTATTTCTATAAATTGTGGCAACACCCCCACCACGACCAGTTAAGCGCGGTTCATGATTGTAACGGTAATTTTTGGGTGTCGCTTCATTTAATCCAAAATAATCGTTTGGAGTGAGCCATGTTTCAGTTAGGCACAGCATGTCAAGGTTCAGTTCTGAGATTAATTCAATTATGATTACAGCTTTTGGTCTAAGAGATCTGATGTTTAGGAGACCAAATTTTAGAGAGTACGTTTGCAAGTTGTATAATTTGTAGTCTAATTTTATATTGATCAGATTATTGGTTTTAAGCAATTTGTTGTATATAGTTGTTTTATGTTTTCGTGGTATGGACACCGTTTCAATAGCAAATGTTAGGTTTTGACAGTTTTTAGGTCGTTTCTGGGGCAGTGTTCTAAGGTGTTATATTTGGAATTATTTAGTCAGATGCTAATAAGGGCCCTTTCACTAGCACTGAAAGGAAGCACTGAAGATCCTCTAGCAGAGAGAAGTTTGAAAGAGAGTTTGACAGTTTTCGTGTGGACATTTTATTTTCTACTCATGTGAACTTCATTATTTGTAAATGGGGTAAGAAAAACTATGTGTGGACTCAAATGTGCATTTCTGACTGAGATTTTTTTCATATCCGATATAATCTACAAAAGATCTGATATCATTGTTTGCTTTTTAAAATAAAAAATTACTCAGCTAGCCTTCATTGAGATGGGTCTGTCTTGTGTAAGACTCTTTCTACTGAAGTTCTGAGATTTCCTACAAAAATATTTATAATGTTTAACGCGAGTGCAGGTAGTGATTCAGCAAGAATTGTTTTGATGGCAGCTGGAGATTATAGCTCTCATTCATCTGTATGGATAGCCCCCCCCAACTCTGTTTTCTGCTGAGGTCGTGAGCACATGGCGTGCCCTGTCCAGTACTCTGCAAGGCCCGTGCTCCACTTCCAGTGCTTCCGTCTCAATCAGCCCTCACAGCTCAATCGTCCTGACACTGGTGCGTGGGTGCATGTGGTGTGGTGTGTTGGTACACGAGTGCCCTTTGATGGGGGTGCAGGAATGTGACAGGAGCACAGTTAGGAACTGCCCTGCACAGCCACAGCTTGTAGAAGGCAATGCACAAAACAATGGTGACGATTAACCCTGGTTTAAACAATGATCTCTCCAGAGTAAAAACTTGCTTTTATTTGTACCGGAATAAAAATGTTATATTGTAGTCTGCAAACATAGCATGGCTGATCTTCTCGATGTTAGTGAGTAAATCTTTGAACCTGTGCCCAACTTCACTGCCGTTCCACTTCCTCTCTTGTCTAGAAGAAGAGCTGTCAGTCAAAGCTGATGAACCATTGGTAGCGCTAGAGCCAGCCTTCATTTACGTAAAACTAGAATCGCAAGAAATGGAAACAGAAGCATGCAGTAATTAATTGAGGGTGCATGGTCAAAGATACACATATGCACACAAACCGGAATTGTGAGTGCTAATTGAAAAAGCTATGACTTCAACTGTTAGTTTTGAGAATTCTTAAACATAAAAAAATGCTTTGGCGATGTTTACTATAACGTTTTACCCACAATACCACGCAATACATTTCTACACTTGTTTTTAAAACTGAAATGTACCTCTTGTTTTGTTTTAAAATCTATACATAAAACCAATAAAATAAAAAAAAAAAAAATAAAAACTGTTTATTCAATAACTGCAATGCTACTTAAAGGAACAACTTAACTAATGTGTTTATTTTTATGTAACTTGCCATTGTGCTATACTATATACAGTGGTGTGAAAAACTATTTGCCCCCTTCCTGACTTTTTATTCTTTTGCATGTGTCACACAAAATGTTTCTGTGATCATCGAACACATTTTAATATTAGTGAAAGATAACACAAGTAAACACAAAATGCAGTTTTTAAATGAATGTTTTTATTATTTAGGGAGAAAAAAAATCCAAACCCACATAGCCCTGTGTGAAAAAGTAATTGCTCCTGCACCTAATAACTGGTTGGGCCACCCTTAGCAGCAATAACTGCAATCAAACGTTTGCGATAACTTGCAACAAGTCTTTTACAGCGCTCTGGAGGAATTTTGGCCCACTCATCTTTGCAGAATTGTTGTAATTCAGCTTTATTTGAGGGTTTTCTAGCATGAACCACCTTCTTAAGGTCATGCCACAGCATCTCAATGGGATTAAGGTCAGGACTTTGACTAGGCCACTCCAAAGTCTTCATTTTGTTTTTTTTTCAGCCATTCAGAGGTGGATTTGCTGGTGTGTTTTGGGTCATTGTCCTGCTGCAGCAACCAAGATCGCTTTAGCTTAAGTTGACGAACAGATGGCCGGACATTCTCCTTCAGCATTTTTTGGTAGACAGTAGAATTCATGCTTCCATCTATCACAGCAAGCCTTCCAGGTCCTGAAGCAGCAAAACAACCCCAGACCATCACACTACCACCACCATATTTTACTGTTGGTATGATGTTCTTTTTGTGAAACGCTGTGTTACTTTTACGCCAGATGTAACGGGACACGCACCTTCCAAAAAGTTCAACTTTTGTCTCTTCAGTCCACAAGATATTTTCCCAAAAGTCTTGGCAGTCATCGAGATGTTTTTTAGCAAAATTAAGACGAGCCTTAATGTTCTTTTTGCTTAATAGTGGTTTGCGTCTTGGAACTCTGCCATGCAGGCCGTTTTTGCCCAGTCTCTTTCTTATGGTGGAGTCGTGAACACTGACCTTAATTGAGGTAAGTGAGGCCTGCAGTTCTTTGGATGTTGCCCTGGGATCTTTTGTGACCTCTCGGATGAGTTGTCTCTGCGCTCTTGGGGTAATTTTGGGCGGCCGGCCACTCCTGGGAAGGTTCACCACTGTTCCATGTTTTTGCCATTTGTGGATAATGGCTCTCACTGTGGTTCGCTGGAGTCCCAAAGCTTTAGAAATGGCTTTATAACCTTTACCAGACTGATAGATCTCAATTACTTTTTCTCTCATTTCTTCCTGAATTTCTTTGGATCTTGGCATGATGTCTAGCTTTTGAGGTGCTTTTGGTCTACTTCTCTGTGTCAGGTAGCTTCTATTTAAGTGATTTCTTGATTGGAACAGGTGTGCCAGTAATCAGGCCTGAGGGTGGCTACAGAAATTGAACTAATTTATTTTTTAACAAGGGGGGCAATCACTTTTTCACACAGGGCTATGTGGGTTTGGATTTTTTTTCTCCCTAAATAATAAACACATTCATTTAAAAACTGCATTATGTGTTTACTTGTGTTATCTTTGACTAATATTAAAATGTGTTCGATGATCAGAAACATTTTGTGTGACAAACATGCAAAAGAATAAAAAGTCAGGAAGGGGGCAAATAGTTTTTCACACCACTGTATTTGTGTTGAAGAATGTGTGTTTTTGTCAGAGAGAGGGGTTAGTCGGCCTATCCTGCTGGGAGAGGGGCGAGTGGGGAGTCTGCAGGGGTCAGGCTGCTCCAATCAGCAGCTGTGTAGCTCCTGTTGGGAGGATTTTCCCTGCATTCCTCTTTCACAAATGTTTTCAAGCATCGAATCAACACTGCACTGGCATGAATGTTTGCTATGACTTGCATTCTGAGAAAAATGCCAATCTTTAAAAAAAATATCTGTAGAAATGTGCATGCAAGTCCCAAGTAATATTGGCCTTGGTTTATTTTTGTATGTCAATTGGACTCTTGATATTACCATGTCATACTAGTAAATGTAGTTCATTAATTATTTTTTCAAATGAAAGCATTACTATTCCCCTCAATGCAAACACTTGTTTGTTTTACCAGAGTCTATAAAGTTTCTGAGCTGATTATCATTAGTTGTGGGTAATCGTTGTGAGATGGTGTTCTGTATTGTTGAATGTGGATTTGCAACCGGTTACATGGGTATAAACCACCCTGGAGTATTGCGAGAAGTTTTTGAGGCACACATGTTTTTTTTAATCTTGGAGAGCAGAACCTATTTTCCAACACAGCGCACCTGACTCGGCCAGGTCAATGCTTGGTTGTTTTGTGCATTGTTTAAAAAATATTTTCCATATTTTTAAATAAATTGAATTAGGAACTATTTAGAAGCTGTTTACAGTTTCTACAAAATGCAAGCAAACCAGTTAAGGTTCCTACTATTGTGAGTGGTCTATCTTGCATTTCGCTAAATCTCCTTTGACATATAAAGCATGTATGATACAATACTCGAAGCGTGTTGTCTTCAGCAGCCATGTTGAATGTTGATGCAGTGGTGAAGTACATCAAAACATGGCCGTGTTTATCTGGTTGAGTGCATTCGTGATTTAACTTTCAAAAGTATTGAGATGTGTTTCTTTATTGCTGAATGTGGATCTACAACCTTTTGCTTAAGTATAAGCCTCTCTGGTATGCTGGATATTTTTTTTACTCTTATTCCATTTTATAATCTTCGAGAGCTGCACCTGCTTTTCATTATAATCACTAGCTTGATTAGAAAGTAATTTGCAAAAAAGCTATGCAGAGCTCACTGCTCAGCTTCTCTTGAAAGTGCTTATCTTGGACTTTAACTCTGTTATATGGTGTCAATATTAAATTAAAACCTGTAGTTATGATTGATTTAAAGCATTTTGAAAATGTAACCATTTCTGAGACAGAGCTCCAGGTCAAGAGGTCATTTAGGCATAAACAGAATTTTATTATGCAACTGCAATTATTATACTGTACATTATTTATAATCTTGCAATCTTGTTTTTTATGTTAATCAACATCAAGTAAATGTACATAACACATACTGGACAACTTGTTCATTTTTTTATCTGTTTTGTTCTATGATGTGTTTTTAGTTTTCTAGTATTATTTTAGCCACTAATTTAAATGAGTAATTAATCAATCATACATGATCATATTTAATATTTATTGATGTCCAAGAATTTTAAATTAAAGACTAAGTCTTTATCTATACAGGGAGTTATTCTATAATTATCATAATGGCCCCTCCGGTAGCGTTGGGACCCCAAACACCTGCTTGTTCTGCTTATCCACAACACCAAGTCTGGATATCGACTTGAGTGTGATGTACACTTTTCTAGCTTTAATAACACAGCTCTTCCTATAGAGAGGTGTGACTAATGCATGTCAAAGATGACAGCTGGGCACAGATTTTTACTGCCCTTTGAGCGCCGTTGTTTATAACTCTGGTCCATTGATTCTTTGAGGAGTTTGAACCTATTTGATTTGTGGATGGAGGTCAGTGTTCTTCAAAGTAAGATGAACGCTGCGGCTGGAATAAACAATTAGTTGCTATTTTTTGTTAAAACTCACTTCCTGTGCTAGTGTACAAGTCCCGGTGGAAAACACCTTCTAGATCAACCTGCAGAGGAGAGACGTAAATGCTTTTTGGTGCAAGTTTATGGAAATTTTTAATTTCTAAAAATAATACACAATTATTCTGTTTTCATACATTTCGCTTAGCATTTCGAGTTTAAAATCAAATTGTTTGCCATTTACAGTGATTTACTGAATTTGCAGTTTATTACTCAAATGAAATTGTGCTGCAAAGAATAATACCTAAACAGGTGTATTAAAATGTTTTAGGTACTATAAAATAGCTTTAAATATTTTTTAAATACTTGAGTGCTTTGAAAATTTATAAATGCTTTATGTTCGTTTCAAACATAAAAAAAAAAATGTCATATGTTACACTGCCCTACAAAGTAAACTTTTGATTCATTCATGCCATGTATTTTAGTCGATTTGGAGTTTTCTCCAAATCAAATTGAATCGCTGAAGCCGCTGTTTCCAGCAAAATCAGTTTTTATTTTAAATGGTCATCCTCTCTCTCAAATCCTCATATAACTTTTTCTTTTGCACGCTGCTCATATATTGGCGCCCCTGATCCTGCTGTAAGCACAGAGCGCTGTACGTACTGTACTCAGCCCTGCGAGTGAGACTGAAATCCTAAACTCTCTATTGTGAGCATGCTGCAAACACTCTTCTGCAGTTTCACTTGGTCCAGTTATGATATGATGAGGATACTGTGGCATGTATTGAATTCTGACGTCTTTTGGTTATTGTTGTGGGTGATGCCCAACCCAGTTTTTCCCCTGTGTGTTCCCTTGCTAGGTGTTTTCTTGCAAAGTCACGCAGAGTGTGTTTGTTCCAGCACTTGAATATTATAGCATTTGCATAAATGGATCAGTTCCACAAAGTGTATGTTCTTGAGTCACAGGATCTTGTGACTAGTAAGGTTTCTCTCGGACATGGGCTGATGTGAGATTCGGACTGAGAACTTTGAGAGAGAGTACTGGAGGGGTGTGTTTTGCAGCCTCTAGAGAAAGCAATTTTTCATTGAACTCCTAAACATTTTATGTTAAAGAAAATTGTTGAACGATCAGCCTTTCCAATATGGCATGTTTTATTGATTTTAATAAATAAATGCTAAAGCCGTTTCTGGTTTGTTTTAACTAGCTTAATATGTAGCAAAAACTAAAAATTAAATTTGGCTATTTACATTTTTTTTGATCATTCCAGGGTTTCTCTGAGGTTCACAGCTTTGTGTCGGTCATGATACAGCTTCTTAAATTAGAAGATGAAGAGTAGGAGTCTATTAATTCTATATTAGATTCTCTCACTTTAAAAATTTTGTAATGATTTGTTTGTTTGGAAAAAAGCTAGGTAGTTCTTTGCAAAAAAAAAAGTTAATTTCTATAGCTCCAAACCACTCGAGGACATTTAGCTGAAACTCTGCTGCAAAGGTCTGTATTTCACGAAGAAATACTGCAATCAAATATCTAGATATGCTCATATTATTAGCACAAGTGTATGGTGCTCTATTTTGTATTGTACAAGGCAACATTTTTTGGTGAGATCCCAAGGTGCTTTTTTGAATTGATCAAGTGTGCCGTTTAGAATCAAGCGTATTTAGAACAGTTTTTTTTTTACTTGGAAAATTGTGTAAAAACAAACAAAAGACCAAGAAGTGTATATATACATCTATGGTTCTGTGGACTCTAATTTATGGTATGTCGCCGGCTCTAAATTGGAACTTTAGAGACTGGTGGTAAATGACCAATAAAGAGGAATTGGGGATTAAAGTTTTTTTTTTGATCAAATACTTGTTTTTTTCTTCAACCGGTTGTGTAAATAAGCTGTTTTTTTTATGAACTTGTTTTCCAAATTATATTTCTAAAAGTAATGACCAATTTTGGATTTATGAATGTTGAAGATGTACTGAACTGAGTCTTCAATTATTTTTGGGTTAGAATTTGTAATTTCTTTGTTAATCTGCTCAACAAAAAAGACAAAAGCTAAAAAAATTACTTCATATAAATGTATATATTTATAAATGTATTTATTTAAATAAAAAAAAACACAGCAGCAAGGCCAAACTTTTCATTCGTCAGGGAGTCACATGCTACCCCTGCATGGACACAAGTAGCACTACTTTTTTGTTGTTTTGCTTATTTATACCATTTATTTAACTTTTTAATATTCATAAAAAAGACGAGGCCAAATGTTTTTTTTTCAGGCCTTAAGAATTCAATCTTTTAATAACTTATTTCCTTACAAACCTTTTTTGAACCTCTGACCATTAATTATATTTAAACTGAAATACTACATATTTTTCCTAGAACAATGCCGGAAAATCTGTTCTGCAGAGGTCTCTAGTCTCAGGTGTGTTTGGGGGTGTTTTGAGTATGCGCATGATGTAAAATAATGTGCCAGGAAATATTTAAGGATTTAGGTTCAATTATGTATAAATGAAATGTTGTTTATAAGATACTTTATTAAACAGATGCTGCAAATTAACCATCATTTAAAATGTTAGTCTGCTTATTTCCCTTTTTTGAATGAAAATGGCTGAAGCGGGTTGTTTTTGATGCTGTCTTTCCACTAGATCTTATTTTTGCACACGTCATGGTTCTTGTCTAGGGCAGCTGAACTCTCAACTTCATAAAAGCTAAAATAAGACCACACCATCTCTTTTAAGGAGCATGGGGCCGGTTGAATCTCACTATATCCTAGTTTGTTTGTGCTTCCAGTAAATGTCAACTACAAATCAGATTTATTTTTAAACACCTTTCAATTATCTATTCTTAATAATTTATGATGATAAATTGATTCAGAATCAGTCAGGTTCATATCACATTGCATCGATTTAATACAGTTTTTCTTCCTATTTTTAAATGCTCGAGTGAACAGACAGCTCTGGTTCGGCCTGTCTTTAAGGCACTCTGCTCTAATATGTCAGATTCACTGGAAGAGAGGAGTTGGCATCGAGTGTGCTTTTGCTCTTGAGAGTAGCTCTCTGTTGTACAGTAAGCCAGTGGTGAAAAGAGCTCCTAGTTTTACAGAGTGACCCACTTTGACTGTATTAGGGACTTGTATCATGGTGACACTCATGTCAACAGCAGTTAGCTGCTTCTCTTCTGCACTAGTTTTTTCATTCATCTTCATATCGGCTTTGTTCCCTTTCGGGGTCGCCACAGCGGAATGAACCGCCAACTCACTGGCATATGTTTTACGCAGCGGATGCCCTTCCCTGCCACAACCCATCGCTGGGAAACATTCACACACATTCACACTTTAACACTATGGGCAATTGTTCTTATTCAATTCACTTATTCCGCATGTCTTTGGACTTGTGGGGAAACCGGAGCACCCGGAGAAAACCCACGTGATCACGGGGAGAACATGCAAACTCCACACAGAAATGCCACCTGCCCCAGCCAAGCCTAGAACCAGCGACCTTCTTGCTGTGAGACGACCGTGCTACCCACTGCGCCACCGTGACGCACTAGTTTTTGTCACTTCAAAAATCTGGTGGAAAGCTGTAACACTGTTTGGCCTCTATTGCCTCTTTTTCACTCTTCTCTTTTTTTTTTCACTAAATGTTAAAGATATAAAAAACGAACACTGTCAGTTCTGTTAACATCCTTGGCGAGTTATTTAAAACATTTTGGAAACATAACATCAAATAATGGCGTGATCACACTCATGTTGGGGTGTTTTAAATAGAAGTTGTTTTTATGAAAGTATTTAAAGTAAAATGGCAACAAATTTATGAGCTGTGTTCTAACAGAGCTGTTTATACAAACATAAACTAAACAAACAAGAAGTCAAAACGATCTGTTACTTGATTGGGATCAAGGGAATATCTCTCTTCTAGTTCTGCTAGATCTCAGTGCAGCCTTTGATACCATAAATCACAGGATTCACCTCGAGAGACTAGAGAACGATGCAGGCATCCAGGGCCAGGCTCTAAGATGGTTTAACTCTTACCTCTCTGAACAGAGTCAGTTTGTTCATGTAAATGGAGACTCAGACACAATAGCAATAGAGTATGGAGTTCCTCAAGGATCTGTTCTGGGACCAATCCTATTCTCAATCTACATGCTTGCCGTTATTATAGATAGTGAACTGAAGTTTAAGAACCATATCCCTTATGTTACGAAGACTGCATTCTTTCACCTCAGGAATATTGCTAAAGTGCGGAACATGCTGTTTATCAGATGCGGAAAAATTAGTGCATGCTTTCATGACCTCCAGAATGTATTATTGTAACGCTCTGTTAGCCGGCTGTTCGACCGCCACGCTACAAAAATAACAGTTAGAGTATGCTCCCAGGGGCCTCACAGAGGGACTCCTATTTACTCTACCTGATCCTCACGAGGTCTTTGTGAAGCTGCTTTGAAAGCAATTGCTAAAGAAGCGCTATATAAAAACTAATTGATTGATTGATTTTATCATAATAGGAAGGTTTGGAATTCAGACAGAAGCTGAGACAGGCTTTGGGTAGACAGGAAGAGCTTCCAGAGGACTGGGAAACTACAGCAGAAGTGATCAGGGAGACAGGTAGGAAGGTGCTAGGTGTGTCAGCAAGAAGAAGGAAAGAAAATAAGGAAACATGGTGGTGGAATGAGGAAGTACAGGACATCATCCAGAGGAAGAGGCTAGCTAAAAAGAAGTGGGACATCGAAGTAAACAAGGCTACAAGGAATCACAGCGCAGGGTGAAGAGGGAGGTGGCAAAGGCCAAACAGAAGGCATATGATGAGTTGTATGCCAGGTTAGACACGAGGGAAGGTGAGAAGGAATTGTACAGAATAGCGAGACAGAGAGACAGAGATGGGAAGGATTTGCAACAGATAAGGGTGATTAAAGATAGAGATGGAAGGGTTCTAACGAGGGAGGAGAGTGTGCAGAGAAGATGGAAGGAGTATTTTGAGGAGTTGATGAATGAGGAGAATGAGAGGGAAAGAAGGGGGGAAGAGGTGAACATTGTAGAGCAGGAAGTTGAAAATATTAGAAAGGGTGAGGTGAGGAAGGCTCTGAGGAGAATGAAGAGAGGAAAGGCTGTTGGTCCAGATGACATCCCTGTGGAGGTGTGGAAGTGTCTAGGAGAGACAGCAGTGGAGTTCCTATCTAGGTTATTCAACAGGATTCTAGAATGTGAGAAGATGCCTGAGGAATGGAGGAGAAGTGTCCTAGTGCCAATCTTTAAGAACAAGGGTGATGTGCAGAGCTGTAACAACTACAGAGGTATAAAGTTGATGAACCACACAATGAAACTCTGGGAAAGAGTAGTGGAAGCTAAGTTAAGAAGGGAAGTGGATATTTGCGAGCATCAGTATGGCTTCATGCCCAGGAAGAGCACTACTAATGTAATTTTTGCTCTGAAAATGTTAATGGAGAAGTACAGAGATGGTCAGAAGGAGCTGCACTGCGTCTTTGTAGACTTAGAGAAAGCGTATGACAGGGTGCCGAGAGAGGAGCTATGGTCCTGTATGAGGATGTCCGGAGTGGCAAAGAAGTATGTCAGAGTAGTTCAGGATATGTATGAGAGGAGTATGACAACAGTGAGATGTGCTGTAGGTCAGACGGAGGAGTTCAAGGTGGAGGTGGGGCTACATCAAGGATCGGCTTTGAGTCCGTTCTTGTTTGCTATGGTGATGGACAGGTTGACAGATGAGGTCAGACAGGAATCTCCATGGACAATGATGTTTGCAGATGACATTGTAATCTGTAGTGAGAGTAGAGAGCAGGTGAAGGGACACCAGGAAAGTCTGAGGTCTGCTCTAGATAGAAGAGGAATGAAAGTC
Source organism: Danionella dracula (assembly GCA_900490495.1). Taxonomy (NCBI): domain Eukaryota; kingdom Metazoa; phylum Chordata; class Actinopteri; order Cypriniformes; family Danionidae; genus Danionella; species Danionella dracula. Next base: position 20,044,651 of record UELW01000334.1, read on the forward strand.
AGTCGTAGTAAGACAGAATACATGTGTTTGAATGAGAGGGAGGGAAGTAGAACAGTGAGGTTACAGGGGGCTGAGGTCAAGAAGGTGGAGGAGTTTAGGTATTTGGGGTCAACAGTCCAGTGCGACGGGGAGTGTGGAAAAGAGGTGAAGAGGCGAGTGCAGGCAGGTTGGAGTGGGTGGAGAAAAGTGTCAGGGGTGTTGTGTGACAGAAGAGTGTCAGCAAGAATCAAAGGAAAGGTGTACAGAACAGTAGTGAGAACAGCTATGATGTATGGGCTAGAGACTGTAGCAGAGACACGAGGTAGAGATGGAAGTAGCAGAGATGAGGATGTTGAGGTTCAGTTTAGGAGTGACAAAGATGGACAAGATTAGGAACGAGCACATCAGAGGAACAGCTCAGGTTGGTTGTTTTCGAGACAAAGTCAGAGAAGCCAGATTGAGATGGTTTGGACATGTGCAGAGAAGGGATAGTAGTTATATTGGTAGAAGGATGTTGGAGATGGAGCTGCCAGGCAAGAGGGCAAGAGGAAGGCCAAAGACAAGTTATATGGGTGTGCTGAAGGAGGACATGAAGGTAATTGGTGCAAGAGTAGAGGATACTGAGGCCAGAGTTAGGTGGAAACAGATGATTTGCTGTGGCGACCCCTAAACTGGGAACAGCTGGAAGAAGAAGAAGAAAGAAGGAAGGTTTGGAAAACTACTTTACTGCACTATAGCTGTAAACACTGGTGTTTTTGAATTTGTTGTAAAATAGTATACATAAATAGATACATTTGAGAAATAATCTGATTCACAAACCAGTAGCTAAATATTTTGGCGCCTTTGAAGAAGGGGGTCCATACTCTCTAATTGCTCCTTTGATGAATTTGGTGCATCAGATACGAATACAATGCATGTTCTCCCTGTGATCGCGTGGGTTTTCTCCGGGTGCCCCGGTTTCCCCACAAGTCTAAAGACATGTGGAATAAGTGAATTGAATAAGAACGGTTGCCCATAGAGTTAAAGTGTGAATGTGTGTGTGAATGTTTCCCAGCGATGGGTTGTGGCAGGGAAGGGCATCCGCTGCGTAAAACAGATGCCAGAGAGTTGGCGGTTCATTCCGCTGTGGCGATCCCGAAAGGGAATAAAGCCGACATGAAGATGAATGAATGAGATACAAATACAATATATAGAGAAAAAGTGAATGTCTTAAAAAAAGTTGCTCTATGCTATTGATATTGGCAGCAACAAATTATATCAATTAATGCGACTTTTTAATTCTTCTTGTTGGTGAACTTGGGATTTGTATTAGTATCCTCAACAGCATCGGAAGAACTGCAGATAATGAGCTTATTTCTGCTCCAACACTGCTCACCACAATGGCTCGCAGCTCGTACTGCTGAAGTGGGTTTCAGGGAATGTTTTATAGAGTTCCCTGACCCCATTCTCTAGAAAGTAAGCTGTCCAATGGGTTAGGACATTGAAATGAGCCCTTCAGAAAGGAATGAGGCCATATTGTTACGTGATTGTTGCAGCACTAACAAGGAATGTGTAAGACGCTAATCCAAAACCAGCGTGCTAATAAACATTTGATTTCCTAACAATAGAACTATTCACAACATAGAAGGACCAAAATGAAATAGTCTCAGATGACAATCATTTTATTAACTTTTTTTTCCCCTTTAATTCCAAGGTTTATCTCAAAGTATGTTAGTCTATGAAGTCATAATGTCACTTTCATGTTAAGTAAGGTTAAGTGTTAAAGTAACTTTTTAACAATTCTGCTTCTTTTTCAGATTGTGTTTATTGATTCTTATTGTTGAATCCCAATGTAGTAGAACAAATAGTCAATGTTTATTAGGATTACATGCAGATCACTAACGCAGTTTATCTCATAAGCATATTTCTGTCATGTTTGTTTGTTTCTGTGGTCCCCCTCAAACTATTTACAGCGGTCATTTTGGTGGTTTGTCTAGGACAGCAAGGGAACCTTAGCATCCCCTAAAATAAAATAAAAAAAACTTTTAATGGGAAATTTAAGTTTGTAAAATGGTGTTTGATATTGTTCTCTGTTTTAGCTATTTAAAATCAGTCCTTATGAGCGGACTAAGGGGGATTCCTGTATCCTATTCATCTTCTGGAAGTTCAGCTTTGCTGTTCGATTGCAAAAGGTGGAACTTTAGTAGTTGAGCTATATTTTCAGTGAATAAAATGCTAAACCTACAAGTTACAAGTTACTCTGGCTGTCTATGAAAGTGGGGACAGAGGCTTGGCTTTTTATTGCTTGGACGAACCGACACTCTGCAATGGTAAAGTAGTTTGAAGAACTGTGCTGAATTTTGGAAATTCAAAAGGGAGATTTGTAAAATCCCTCCATGAATACAGTAAGCGTCGCTATAACACATTTTCTAGTGAACACATTTTCTAGTTTTTTACTCTAAAACTATATTTACATTTATGCATTTACCAGACGCTTTTGTCAAAATGACTTAAAGTAGGGGAGAGACTATATGCAATTTGTTACACAGTCAAAGTGTACCTCTGGTGTCACGTAGTAGAAGTTATTTAAGCTGATCTGTCAACCATAGCAGGAAAGAAATAAAGGAAAAGAGTAAAAAAGGAATCATACTAGGTATTCCCTGAAGAGAAGAGTTTTAGTTGCTTTCTGAAAGCTGTTAGTGTTGCTGCTTTCCTGACTGGATCACAAACTGAGTTTGTTCACCAGCCAGGGACAGTGAAAGAGAAGGTTCTGTTGAGAGATTTTCTGCCTTTGTGGGACGGAACCACGAGTCGCTGTTCTTTCTCTGAGCGCAGGCTTCTGGAGGGCATATAGGAGTGCAGGAGCTTTTGGAGGGGTGGTGGGAGTGGAGGAGCTTTTGGAGGGGTGGAGGGAGTGAGGAGCTTCTGGAGGGCATGTAGGAGTGGAGGAGCTTCTGGAGGGCATGTAGGAGTGGAGGAGCTTCTGGAGGGCATGTAGGAGTGGAGGAGCTTCTGGAGGGGTGGTGGGAGTGGAGGAGCTTCTGGGGAGGTGGTGGGAGTGGAGGAGCTTCTGGGGAGGTGGTGGGAGTGGAGGAGCTTCTGGAGAGGTGGTGGGAGTGGAGGAGCTTGGGGGGGTGGTGGGAGTGGAGGAGCTTCTGGGGGGGTGGTGGGAGTGGAGGAGCTTCTGGGGAGGTGGTGGGAGTGGAGGAGCTTCTGGGGAGGTGGTGGGAGTGGAGGAGCTTCTGGGGAGGTGGTGGGAGTGGAGGAGCTTCTGGGGAGGTGGTGGGAGTGGAGGAGCTCTTGGGGGGGGGAGTGGAGGAGCTTCTGGGGGGGTGGTGGGAGTGGAGGAGCTTATGGCGGGCATGTAGGAGTGGAGGAGCTTATGGAGGGCATGTAGGAGTGGAGGAGCTTATGGAGGGCATGTAGGAGTGGAGGAGCTTATGGAGGGCATGTAGGAGTGGAGGAGCTTATGGAGGGCATGTAGGAGTGGAGGAGCTTCTGGAGGGCATGTAGGAGTGGAGGAGCTTCTGGAGGGCATGTAGGAGTGAAGGAGCTTCTGGAGGGCATGTAGGAGTGGAGGAGCTCTTAGAGGTAAACAGGGGTTGATTTGGAAATAGTTTTGTATGCCAGCATCAACGATTTGAATTTAACATGAGGAACATGAGCTCGCTTCAGTTTCTTGTATATTTTAATCTACTTAGTTAAAAACAAAACCTTTTCCTAAAAACTTGTAAATGTTTTTCCTTGTCTTCTTATTTTAATAGCTAAATAAAATTTTCTCATCAAGAATGTAGCCGCAGAAGTTGTCAAGTACTTGGTTCCTTTGAACAATGGTTCTCAAACTGTGGTACGTGGTCATTTCTGTGTGTGACTTTCATATTTAAAAAAATTAGTGTCTCCCGTGATGGCAAGCTATCCTAGTTACTTTTTATAAAACTAGTTTAGTTTGATTAAAGTGTGTATTTATTCCTCTATTTGAAAGAGCAGGTTCTTCCAGTGCTCTCGGTGTGCAATAGAAGTTGACTGAAGTGAAGTTCATCCACTAACCAATAGAGGCTGATTCCAGAAGTCAGTAGGTGCCCATTGACAGCAAGGTTAAGCATGAAAAATTTCCACTTTGACTCCGGTTTTACCATGCACATTGCTTGAGCTGGTAACTCTGAGGGGGGGATTTTATTTTTTGTTGTGTAAGTAACATTTGTTTGATATATTAAGATTGAAAGTTGTGCACAATTAGTGGTGGGGCTACTCAAGTGAGGTCGCTGGGTTGGACAATATGTCTAGAAGGAAATGGCAGATTACCCAACTTGAACTCTTCTCTGCTTTCTACTCAAACATAAGTGTGACAACACTCTCACTACATCTGCTCTAGATTGGTTCACTAAACAAATGGAGCCTCTGGTGTTAAACTTATTTTTTTTAAGGTGCCTTATCCTGTGAATTGGACATATCTAGCATGTTTTACTAATTTTCCCTCATCAAAAACATGCCTCGTCACATTCAGCAGCCAATGCAGCTCATTTCAATGAAGAATGTGTGCGCTGACTGACCAGGGAGTGAACCGTAGCTGAACCGTGTCGATAAACAATTAAAAGAAAGTAGATGTTCTGGGGTAAAGTTGCTTTTTGTGTACCAAAAGAGGAATATATTTGTTGGAAATAGGTGGATTTTCTGTGTCCCAACAAGTAAACTCCAGCAGGTAGTGTTGCGGAAGCCTGACAGTGGGGGAACATGAGCTACACATGGAGCACAACCATTTGAGAAGATTCAAAGACATTGTTTACAATACATACTTGTTTAGATCATCACTATACCCTAAATAACATTAGAGCTGTCAAATATTTATTCGAATTAACTTTTAAATGTTTGTTTCTTTTTGCACTAGAAATTGACTATAACACCTTGCTTATCATTTTTTATTCCGTTGAAAAGTCAGTTTGTGGGATGTTCATTACAGTATGGCGCGGCAGGTTTAGAAACCCGTCCTGAGCTCTGGTTAGTTAGGAGTGTTCAAGTATTCGACCCCTGCAGCAGAGACGCGGTCATTGTGTTGGGAGTAACACGAGTGCTAGAGCGCGGCTGCAGCCCATGAGAAAGGGTGTTCACCGCTCCGGGCCGCAGGTCTAGGCTTACGCAGAGTCTCGAAATGGATTCCCAGCCGCCGGCTCTTCCACATCCCACCTGCATACTTCACAATGGCTCTTTGTTCCTGCCCCATGGCACTGTGGGATTGCTGATATCTGAGAGGTAGAGGTTGGCCAGCACTGACTTTGTCATTCAAGTAAAGATGGTGAATTTCTGCTATTGCGTTTCCTTGTGGCTAGCTCAGGCTTGTGTGAGCTGGTTTTATCCAGGGGGACAGCACTGCATTTTTTCTGTACTCTTATAGTCTCCAATTTGGAAAATGTAATATGTTTATCTGAGCAACAGTTCAGTGTATATAATTTATCAACAGAATTGGCGTAAAAGTGTATTTTTTTATGCATTTTTAAATGTCAAACATTTTGACTTTCTGGAATTGGTAGAGTCCTACTAAAGGGAGGGGCCTTGACCAAGGTCACTCAAGAGACAGCGAAGGTGCAGAATAATGTACTTTTGTTTTGTATCTAACCATGGAAATAGAAACTTTTTTGTGTGATTCATCTTGTGTATCAAGTTAATGTCTTCTACCAAAGTGCTGCTGTGGGTCCAGCCATCATTTACTCAGAAAGAACTTTTTATTTGGTGTCAGAACCCAAAAAACCCATTCCAGCAGCTCTTAAGTGACTTTGAGATTTAATAAGGGAGTCACAAGGGTCTGCTGGGGCTGTTTTATTTCTTTCAGGTTCTCTGTGGTGAAAAAAGCAACAAAGACACTTCTTTTTGTTGATGTGGGGAAAAAAGTTGGTTTAAACCGGGCTTTTTTTAATTGGTTAGAGAAGCATCTGCTAAAAAGCACTTTATAAAAACATTGTTTGCTATATAGATTGATAAATGTTAATGTACTGGACTTGAACATTTGTGTGTGAATAAAATAAAAGACCTGCTGAGCTTTTAGTTATAAAGAAATCCTTATAACTGCATAAAGTGACCTGTTAGACGTTTCTTGTCTATTCGGATTTTCTAAGGTGCTATCAGTGTGTCTAACAAACAATCTAACAATGTGAACCGAGCGCGTGTGTAACTCAAGGATTTAATGGATACTAGCGCTGTTATCAGCTGCCGAGACGTCACTGCACTTCTTCGAGGACACACAGGAAGTCTGGCTTTCCTGTCCTGTGGTTGTTATTGCTACACAACGCTCTTGTTGATTCTTTTCACGGATCCAAAAGAGCCTGCGAGGCACGCGTGTCTGAAGATGCAGATGCTCCACAGATGCCCCATGCTCGAACCGGATCACATGGTGCTTATTTATTTTAGTGCCCACCTCAGGGTCAGGTTCTTTTCCTGCTTGCAGTGTGACGAAGCATGAACATCTCAGCATTAGAAGATGTGCCTCTAGTGTGAGATAAGAGGAACCTAAAGTAAGTCCTCTTCTGTTTCTGCAGCCGAGAGAACATGGAGAGCAAGGAGACTCTGCGAGGGCTGCAGAAGATGGAGGATCGCCCGGAGGAGCGTCTGATCCGGGAGAAGCTTAAAGCCACCTGTATGCCCACCTGGAAGAGCGAGTGGCTGGAGCGCCGCAGCCGCCGGGGACCTATGGTACCACAAACACACTGTACCAAAGGTTTCTTGTGGTTTCTCAGTGGAAAGGTTCTGCCTGCGTTTAGATGTTTAGAGATTTTGAACTTGAGAGTTTTAGTGTTTTAGGGAGAAAAAAACGTAAATATTAGGCATGACGATGAAAATAACACTCTAAATGTGTTCTGAATGTTGATTGTCAAGTATCTCGATTCCTAAATTGTATTATTTATTTAGTTATTTATATATATATATATATATATATATATATAATTGATGAATTTTGGAAGAGCTCAAACACAGATAGGTCTTCCTAATCCCGAGAAGTCAGCAGCAAATCATTCATCAAAGACGTAGTTTGAGAAAAACCATGATCTTATGTTTAAAAACATTCGACATGTTTAAATTTTTATTTTTTTTGTTACTTATTTTAAGTGAATAATGCATGACATGGTGGTGAAAAGTTGAGAGTTCCTGGCCTTCTGTCATGTTTAAGGAATTTTCACCAGATCTATAGTCAAACACAAACATTTTAAGAATAATTTAAGCAAAAAGCAAGGAAATTTTTATTAAAAAAAAATTATTTACGACTTTACAACAAAAACAGCCAAATCCATTTGTATTCACTTTTATTGCTCTTAGAAAACTGAAAATTATTTCACGCCCGACAGGGAGTTTTGCCAAAAGAGAAATGCAAGAAAAAATTGCCAAATGGAGCCAAAGTAAGATTTCTAGGACCATGCTTCTAAAGAGAATTCATCATGGTGGATTTTGGCAGAGATTAATTCCAATGGGTATAGAAGTTTTTTATACGAGACAGCAAACCTTGAACGATGAGGAACTGCAAACCCTTTTTTGTGATTCAATCTTGAACAGCAGGCCAATTACCACAGTGTCCGGTGACTTGGAGAATCTTGAACAGTACGAATTGTAAAAAAAAAAAAAAAAGTAAATTTATTTATATATATATATATATATATGTGTGTATATATATATATATATATATATATATATATATATATATATATATATATATATATATATATATATATATATATATATATATATATATATATATATATATATAAATACACACACACACATATATATTTTTTATTGTTTCTTTGTGGGTGTGAATAAGTAGCCGAAACTGCAGCGCTGGCACACACAAACACATTAATTTGCTTCTTTCAGAATGCATAACTTTCCTTCTCATTAGCGATCAGTGATGAGCACATCCTGCAGTAGCTCCCGGACATTTTCTCCACATTTTATTTTTAAAAACACAGTAATCTGAACCCATAGTTTGTTACAATACCTTTTTTTTATAGCAATTTATCTGATTTTGTAATGATTGTGATTATACAACAAAATGTTGTTTTGGTAATAAAAATAGTTGAAAATCTCAGTTAATGATCAGGTTTGGTTAACTTTCACTCCATTAAAAAATTTGACAACTGATGATTACACTCTCTTTTGGTATCCCTAAAAGCACATTTCTCAAAATATCTTTCTTTGTTTGAGTTGAATGTGAAATGACTTAACAGACTTAGGTATAGCATGAGAACACGGCTCTTATGAGGAGATAGTGAACCTGAAAACACGGACACTGAGAGTCTTTATGTGCTCAGCAGTTTGTGAAGCAGTCCTTTGCTCCTCGAGTCACCGGCTGTTTGATATTAAATCCTGGCTTTAACTAAAGGTTACTTATAGTCAAGGGTGGTTAATGGTTGATCTCATTCAATGCTGGCAATCATTACTTTCTGTAGAGCCCTCAGAAGAGCTTGTAGATAGTTCTGCTTATTCCTTCTGAAGGCTTCAGTGCCGTCGATCATTTCCAGCTTTCTTTAACGATTAACAGGTTATTTACAGCCAGGCAATCTCACCTGAATCCCCTGCAGAGGGACGATGTAAGCGAGACGAGCAAATGAATTCACAGGAAATGGAGGAACGGTTCTGTGAACGGTTTGAGGCTAGAAACAGGATGTTTTTCAGAGTAAACCTGGCTATATTTTCTGTTGAGATGTGAGGAGTTTTAGAGGAAACAGATTGCTTTTGTATATTAAAGATGAGTTTGCTCAAATATGATTTGGAATTATTTTTTTTATAACGCCAAATATTTTCAACGATGACACTTGATTAACAAGAGGTTTTATTGGATGTTTTTAATATATCTTCTAGGTCAATTGGGGTATTTTTCAGGTAGAAACAGGATTTTCTACTGGTTTAAGGAGGTTTAAGGATTATTAGATTAGGCTTGATCATACAGGTTGCACTATACAGATTAATAAAAGCATAATTTAAAAGTAAACAGGAAGTTAGGATGTGGGTTTATATCAAAAATTACAAAAATAAGAAGGAAATTATCATGGAATCGAGTGTTTGGGGACTCTACTGCTTCTTCTTGCTGACGAGACTTTAAATATATATATATATATATATATATATATATGTATATATATAACATTAAATACACACTATTTGACATTACAAGTCAAAAAATAAAAATAAAGGTTTGATTTGTTAAAGGCGCTTCAATGGATATTTATAGATATTTCTTCAAAATGGTGGTATAGCAGAATGTTTTTCATTGGGAAGAGAAGGATTTTTAACTATTGAATAGACAGTTTTTGATATTACAAGTCAAAAAAAAATTTATTTTTAAAAGAACTTTAGAAAGGTTTGGAAGGAATTTTCAAAAGAAGCAGGGCTGTAATAAACTTTTTTAAAGATTATATTTGATATTTCTGGTCAAATTTGACCATTTGCATTGTAAACAGAAAGTTTTATAATTCTTTTAATGATTTGAGTACTTTTTACCATTTATTAGACAATAATGGAGATTACAGATTTTCATTCAAAAATTTCATTTTTAGCTAACTATATTTGATTTAAAAATAAATCGCAGAAACTCAATTAACCAAAACAGAGATTATAGTTATTCAAATCAAATTGGATAAATATAAATGAATGTTTCTGATACAGATGTGATTTTGTTTCATATTTCTCCTCTGTACTCTTGTCAGGTTGTGAAACCCATCCCTCTGCGAGCAGATGGCACAGAGGCAGGAAGTGACCGTCCCGGCTCCTCCTCTCAAAGCAGAGGTCGCCAGAGCCCTTCTCCTGGACCCTCTTCTCTCTCATCCTCCTCTTCCTCAACAAAGACCTCCGGGAAGCCTGACTCTCCCGGTCTGCGCAGACGCAGGGGTTCCCCAGTGCCTGTAAGTCCCCCTAGGGATACTTGGATGACGATCCAAGCTACATCCTTCCAAGTGGCTGACTCTGTTGTTATGGTTGTGCCGTTACAGAGCGGGCGAGTGACACCGCCTCGCAGAGCTCCCTCTCCTGATGGCTTTTCTCCGTACAGTCCAGAGGAGACCAGCCGAAGGGTCAATAAGGTGATGAGAGCACGCCTCTACCTGCTGCAGCAAATAGGACCCAACTCCTTCTTGATTGGTGGAGACAGTCCTGATAACAAGTTCCGGGTGTTCATTGGTCCTCAGGTGAGAGCTGACCCTGTCTCCTGCTCTAAAATGATGTACAGAAAACCTTGTGGCTTAGGAAGTAGATTCAAAGGTGTTTACTTCTCTTACTATATCTGGGCAATTTAATTGAATAATTTTGATGTTCTAAACGTCGCAGGCCATGTTGTAAAAAGTTGCAGTTGCACAAAAAGGCCAACAGGTGGCATAAAAATTTAAATGCATTGTAGTTTTCAAATTAGTTTTTTATAAATTTTGAATTTAATTTTTTTTTATAACTTGGTAGATGGTAGAAACACTCCTGCCCAAAAACCCCATTTGTCCAAATCTTTGCCCTATTTTCTTTTTTCTTTTCATATATTTTTAAATATATTATATATGTATATTTAACACAAATTGAAGCAAGTTGAAGCTGAATAGCAAGTTGAAAAAATTGAACCCTTGAAGTGGTAGTTTGAAGACCGTGTTGTCAGACACACTTGGGCGCCATTAACAGTAATTTTTTTTTCAGTGCTGCGTGGAAAAACTACTCTGTTGATTTAGTTTAATAATTTTTATTTATTTGTATTCTGACTTGACACCAAGCATTTTGATGAATATACACATACAAACCTGACCTAAAACTAAGAAACTAAATGATGATGCACGTCAGACCAGTACAAACTGAAAATAACTATTGGATTTCTAAAATAAAGAAAACAAAACAAATCACTAAACTAAATGAATTACTAATTCAACTAACTAATTCAAGAGTGTCATCCTTAAAGAACCCCTGCTTGTTTTTTTGTTTTTTTTTTTTTACAAAAAATTCAATGCATTTTATATAAAACTTCAATCTAGTGGTATAGTATTATTAGAAGAAATGAGAGTTGCTGTTTGTTTCTTCGAGCAGATAGACAGAGCTCAAATTTTACTCATTAAGACTATAGTTTTTTTTCATTAATTTTTAGCTCAGTAAAGTAGCAGGCATTTCCACTTTGAAAAATGTATTTTAGAGTCCCCCTGATCCTGCCTGTTTAACACTTCCTCAATGAGTATTCAGGCAAGTGACTACCACCAATCACACGACACATTTCTTCTTCGTTGCTACCCGAATTATGTACACCAATCACTGAACATATTTCTTTTTTTGGAACGTATTTCTGATGGCTTTGGGTGACAGATCCACCATTCCCAAAACGTACATGCAGAAAAATAACCACAAATTAACACAAATACAGCAGATAGTAACTGTAACAGAGTTATTAATCTAGATAGCCCTCTCTCTCTTTCTCTCTGTGTCTCTCTCTCTCTCTCTCTCTCTCGTTTAAGATTCAACAGACATGATTGGTTGAAATCGTGTCGTATGACATGGCTTTGTAGTTTTATGAGAATCCTCTTCAGTCTTCACTGAGGAAAGGGAAGCGTGCACGCTATGAGCACGTGCTCGTCATCGCTTGTAATTTTAGTCAGAAACTGTTGAGAGCTAGTGAATAAACAGAAAGTGATAAAAAAAATAGGAAAAATGAGCAGCAATCAAAGATGTAGTGACATTTCGCTTAATTTTATTCAGATAAATAGCACATTAACTGAGTGCATACATTGAAAGAACTCGATTTCATATCAAGCAGGCTCCGGAAATAATATTTTTTGCATAAAAAACGAAAATACAATTTCTAATGTTGCATAGTTAAAACAAATCAGCATACAAAAATTTAGATCCCTTTACATTTGGTATGCAACGTTCAATTTAAAATTGCAAGTCGTTATTTTGGTTACTTATTATGAATGCCTTTGGCAGAATTGAAATGAGGAATTTTAATTTAGATTAATTTCAAAATGACAGTGAGATTAATCTAGATTAAAAAAATTAGCTCTTTAAATCAAAATTTAAAGAGGTGATTTAAGCAGTTTTGAGCGTGGCATGGTTGTTGGTGCCAGAAGGGCTGCTCTGAGTTTTCACAATCTGCTCAGTTTCTGGGATTTACTGGGACTGGGTGGTGGTGGTGTAATGGTGTGGAGGATGTTTTCTTGGCACACTTCAGACCCATTAGTGCCAATTGGGCATCTATCAATGCCACGGCCCATCTGAGCATTGTTTCTGACCATGTCCATCCCTTTATGACCACCATGTACCCATCCTCTGATGGTACTTCCAGCAGGATATGCACCATGTCACAAAGCTCAAATCATTTCAAATTGGTTTCTTGAAAATGACAATGAGTTCACTGTATTAAAATTGCCCCACAGTCACCAGATCTCAACCCAATAGAGCATCTTTGGCATGTGGTGGAAAGGGAGCTTGGTGCCCTGGATGTGCATCCCACAAATCTCCATCAACTACAAGATACTATCCTATTAATATGAGCCAACATTTCTAAAGAATGCTTTCAGCACCTTGATGAAACGATGCCACGTAGAATTAAGGCAGTTTTGAAGGTGAAAGGGAGTCAAACTAAAAAAAGAATGGTGTTCCTAATAATCCCTTAAGTGTGTATGTATGTATGTATGTCTATATATGTATATATATATATATATATATATATATATATATATATATATATATATATATATATATATATATATATATATATATATATATGTATGTGTGTGTGTGATTTGAAGCTCTTTAAATCCTTTTCTCTCCTTCTGTGTTTGTTCAGACCTGCAGCTGTGGCCGGGGGACGTTCTGCATACATGTGCTGTTCGTGATGCTGCGCGTTTTCCAGCTAGAGCCCTCCGATCCTCTGCTGTGGCGGAAAACTCTCAAAAACTTTGAGGTGAGCTGATGCTAGAGACGCCTTTCTTTTTTACCCTCATGTTTAGGAAGCGTCTGATTACGCACTCTCTCTGTCTTCTTTCAGGTGGAGAGTTTATTCCAGAAGTACCACAACCGCCGCAGCTCGCGCATCAAGGCACCATCACGCAGCACCATCCAGAAATTTGTTTCTCGCATGTCCAACTCGCACACAGTGTGTACATCCAACGTCTCCCCTTCAAGCAACGAAAGCAGGTTTGTGTATTTTGAAGGAATCTTGATGTGTTGCTTTCACACTTAGAGTTGAGTCGAGACCCTCTTCTGAAGCTGTTACTGCGGGGGGTGTCGAACATGGGGGTCCAAAAAGATATTGAAAATAAAGAGCCTTTAGATTTTGCTTAGAGTTTGTGGGCTGGTACAAGGACTCACAAGAGTTTCACTGACTAATTTGTCATCTATATGTACACTACGGTTCAAAACTTTGGGGTCACCTAGACAATTTTTTGTGTTTCAAGAAAAGTCCAGTTTTTCCACTCCTGGGGCCTGTACCATGAAGCTGGAATAACTAGCTCAATTTAGGATTAGTTTATTCCAGTCCTGGGCTTTGGGTGCTATGGAAGCATCTAGGATTTAATTTAATCAGTCTTTTTTACCCTGAGATCGCACTCTTACATTCGTCCAATCATGAATTATAAAAGGAACTTTTAAGTGACTTAACATGGGTATCACCCTTCTGTCCCAATCTTGTGCATATTTGTGCGCCAAGTGTTAGACGAGGAATTGTTTTATTGTACAATTAATTCTTAGGTAATTAATTATTGGAAGCCTGCATGCTAGGTGTTTGTTTTACTGATAACAAAAATATAACAAAAATAAATATAGGATTCACAGAAATTAGCACCAGTCAATCACTTTGTCCGCTGGACTCTAGCATGAACTGTGCCAGAGTGATCTGTGTCATTATAAAGGTGTCGAGAATTTTGATTGGTAAAAAAGGAATTTATTCACCACTTTGGCAAAACATTAGATTTGGATCGAATGAAAGAGGACAGTCACGAGACAAGTCTGAAGTGGTGTGGGGAGTAGAGCAGATCGAAGGCAATTATAAATAACACCACCGTGAGAATGAGATGGCATGATCGTTTTGCGGTGGAGTTACATCTTCCAAAAAAAGAAAAACAATAATATATACCTTTTTAAATTTAAACATACATTTAGTATCTAGAGAAATAAACATTTAATTTATTTTGTAATAAATCCATAAACATGTTAACATTACATAAAAAAGTCAAACATATTGGAATTAAGACAAGAAAAAATAGGTTACCGTTATCATACGCATGTCATGCCTGATATTTTGATTTTACAGTAATAGAGAATGTGCTTCATTCACATTAACACAATCAGCAGTTTTCTGCCAACAATCTTGTCTGGCTTTGGTAGAAGCCTCAGTATCACAACGACACAGCGTAAATGTTTGAACTCATCGTATTTTCGAACTATAATTTCTTTCTCCTCCTCCGCAGAGAAATGACATGATCTCGCTCTATCTGTGTTCGTCGTGATTTGTTTTTCAGTGCCTACGTCAGTCTTACGTGGACGCGCCTGTGAACTAATCAGAGCTTCAGGATCAAAGCCTGACTCGTCAAATAAAGTTGATTAGCTGCTTCATGGTACCAACTAAGCCTGATTGAAATTATTCGAATTCTCTTGGACGCTTGTGTGCAGCGTGAAGGACGAGGAGGAGCAGATGTGTCCCATCTGTCTGCTGGACATGCTGGACGAGGAGAGCCTGACAGTGTGTGAGGAGGGCTGCAGAAACAAGCTCCACCATCACTGCATGTCCATCTGTGAGTACCAGCAAGAGTCTTCCAAAGCTAGCTCTGAGTGCTGAGAACAATCGGATTAGTTCCAAACTCGGTACGAGTTATGTTCCTGAAGCAGATTTAGCAAATATTGAGAGTTCGTATTAGTAAGTGTGATGGGCAGATGGATAACATGAGAAAACATGTCCAATATTTCTGATATTAAATTGATGCATTGTTTTAAATGACAAAACATTGTAACACTATTACATAGATGTTATGTATAAATGTTTTCACAAATAAAACATTGTAGAGAATAAAGGGCACTTGTACAACATGTGATTCACCATGTGATTTTACATCGGTTGCTCCCCTGTTTTAGTGTTGTTCTCTGATCATATACGCACAAAGCTATTGCGCATGATTCCTTTTCTTTGAGCTCAAAGCCATAGATATATATATAATATAATATATATATATATATATATATATATATATATATATATATATATATATATATTTATACTAGAGCTGGGCGATACTGCAGACTTTTGGATGTAAGTAATTACAGGCTCAGTATCGTTGATATCAATTAAAAGTTTTTTTTTTTTCAAAGAATGGTAAATTATTATAATAAAAGATGAATGTTTCATAAAAACACAGCTACAAAATGAAATAGATACCTTTATTAAGATTGGAAATTAGGGTACTTTAAAACTGATGACCAAAAGTTATTTTATAATGAGTTGTTTTTCTTTAGATTGCGACTTTAATATTGTTAACCATATTATTTTAGAGCTCTTGAATAGACAAATACTAATTGATGTACACATAATCTGGTTATTTTCTAAAACAGGAGTTTCCTGTTTACACATAAAATTGCATCCACATGAGCATGGGTGAAAAAAAAAAAACTCACAGAAACAAGTCAAACGTGTCTAAAACAAGTGAATAAGTCAGAGTGAGTCAACCCAGTACAGACCCCTGAAACCTGAGGTAAAAATCGACCAATCGGAAGGATTGATGTGTAACGGAATTTTGAGATGTAAACAGTAATTAAAAGGTCTCTGTTAATTTTTTTCAAGGTCATATTCATGCCATTGTTTGTCTTTTTAAATCACCTTTTGTAAATTCTTTTAGAATGGGCATGAGCATGTTCTCCTTTTAGCCATTAAACTTTGTAATACAAACTCTTAAAATGAGTTGAATCTGATCCAGGCCTTTCACTCGTACAGCTGCACAAGAGAGCTTCAAAACTAGGATTTGATTCAAGTGTTTAAAGATGGATTCATGGACAGAGTTACTGTAGTTTTGAGGCATAATGAGGGCTCCTGTGTTCTGTTTGTTCTTCAGGGGCCGAGGAATGCCGGAGAAACCAGGATGCTCTCATTTGCCCGCTGTGTAGAGCCAAATGGAAGTCTCGTGATTTTTACAGGTAAAATATCTTTCTCTTTCCCTCTCTCTATTTCCCCCTCCCCTTTCCTCTGCCTCTACATCCCCTGACTCTCTCTCCCTTTCTATCACCTGTCTCTCTTTCTCTCCCTCCTTTTCTCACTGTGTCCCCCTCACTTTCTTTCCCTCTCTTTCTCTCCTGTTTCTCTATCTTTCCTCTCTCTCTCTCTCTCTTAGTCTTCCTCCCTCTCTCTATTTCCTTCTCCACCTCTTCCTCTCTATACCCTCTCTTTTTCTCTCCCTCTTCTGGGTCTCAATGTGAATGTAGGCCCCTCTTTTTAATAAAAAAAAAACAAAAACAAGAAGCTTTCTGTAAATAGTCTTATCTTCGTGTAGTTTTTTACTCTCACTCTTTAATAAAGTTTGTTGACTAATTCATGCTAATTGATGTGCAACAATCTCAGTTGTAAGAATTTGGAAAGAGTTAGAGCGAGCATTAACACCTGTGTGCTCTCTCTGTGTGTGTAGCTTTGATGCAGTGCCTGCCGTGGAAAGCTCCGCGAGCCACTCCCAGAGCCAAACCGCCTCTTCCTTCTCCTCATCTCTGCACACCGAGAGCTCCAGGACGAATCAGGAGAGCGACTTCTCTCTCCCTCAGTACGGAGTTCAGCACATCCCTCAGACTTATGCGGAGCTCGCCGAACCCTGGATCAAGGTGCGATACGTTCTAAGAGAATACACCTGAGAGAGGCACAAGAGAGTTTATAAACTTTGCTTTAGGTGGAGAGATATAAAGGAATTCTTTATCATGCTGTCTTCTCATCTCTCTCATCACTCTCTATTCTCGCTTTCTCTCCTGCTATCCATCATTCTCCCACTCTCTATCTCCCTCTCTTTTCTCTCTTTAACTCACCTTATCTCTCCCTCTTTTTCTCTCCTCTTGTTCCCTTTCCTTATTGATCTTAATTTTCCCTTAATTTTGCCTCTCTCGCTACCATCGCTCTCTGTCTCCCTCCCTATGTCTCCTCTCTCCATCTCTCCCCCTCTATCGCCTGTCTCACATTTTCTCCCTCTCTCATCTCTTCCCTTCTCTCTGCTCTCTTGTTTCTCTCCCCCTTGCTCTCACTCTCTCGCTCTCTCTTCTCTCTCAGGTGTTTGGCCTGGAGCTGGTTGGCTGCCTCTTTTCCCGCAACTGGAACATCAGAGAGATGGCCCTCCGTCGGCTGTCACATGATGTAAGCGGAGCGCTCTTGTTGGCTAGTGGCGAGCATTCATTGGCCGGAGCAGCCGCAGGGGTGGCGCTGGGCACGCTGGTGGGGGAAGTCTCTGGAGATGTGGTGGTGGAGTCCTGCTGTAGTGTTCTCTCCATGGTCTGTGCTGACCCCGTCTACAAAGTATATGTAGCCGCACTGGTAAGAACCTACCAGCAGGGTTTTTTTTTTATACAGAATCTTCTCTTTTAAGGAAGTGAGTCCCAAAAGAGCTGATGTTCTGTTTACTTTTTCCCCTGTTGCAAAGTACTAAATGTCTCGAAATGAGCTTTTAAAGGACTTTTGAATTCCACATGTGTCGGAAGCAGTCCAATGTTGAAATGTTCTAATGCAAGGGATGAGTCACACGCCTGATCAGCGCTGGGTTCATGTGAGCGCTGGAGTCGCATGAAGTGCGCAGAGCCCGAGAGCCGTCAGATGAACAGTAAAATGTGACCAAAGCTGAAGGAAGTTGCTCAATATTGCTGCAGAGGTTCACCAAAGGCTGGTTTAGTATTGCCCTGGAGCCCTTTTCTCCTTCAGCCTGCACCAAGTGGAGCTTTTAGTTCCTAAAGTCTTTAGTGTACTTACCCTTATTCAAATTCGCACATTTAGGCCATATCTGTGGGTCCTTGAAAAGTCTAAAATTCTACAGAAATGAAAAATGGTTAAATGACTGCAGGAAACTGTTGATGCTGCAGAGCCGTTCACTCTTGCATCCCCTAGAGCAGGGGTCGGCAACCCAAAATGTTGAAAGAGCCATATTGGACCAAAAAAACAAAAAACAAATAGGTCCGGAGCCGCAAAAAATTAAAAGCCTTGTATAAACCTTATAATGAAGGTAACACATGCTTTATGTATCTATATTAGCCTACTATAAAAATGACTAAGTTTGCTACGAATACATAATGAGCCTTCATGATTAAATGTTTATTTTCCCTGCAGTGAATCATGTAGAGAACGACGCACCATGTGAGTATTCTGTTGTACGATTACAATATTAAGGAATTATGTTTCATTGCTTTGATGAAATTAGAGAAATGCAATAAAGAAATCGAATTTTTGATGTCATTTTTATTTTGAGGATTCCCAAAAACAACATCAAAATGGACCGTGCACAACGTGCCCCTTAACTGGGCAACAATGCGAAAAAACGCAGCATACATTTAAAAAAAGAACAGCAGCCTTTTGAAAAGAAGTATATAAAATCACAGCCACTGTGTTACTAAATACGTGCATGCCTTCCCTGGAAATGTCTTTCCACTTTACTCTTGTTATTAGACAACTTCCCAATACAGAGCAAACATTCAGGCGATCCTTCCGCATCGGTAATGAATGCCATCGATTCGGTCCAAGAGCCGTTGAATCCTCTCTTCTCCTCGGTTATGTTTCTCTTTTTTCTCTTTGGGATCCATGGCCCACCACACAGCCGCTGGTTTGTTTACAGCAGCCACCTACCTGGCATCCCGCCCCCTGCTGATAGAAGCATGTGTCGCAGGTGATAACGCAAATCGTCGCTGACAGAAATGTTGAAATTAAATATTTATTCTACACTCTTTTACAGCATTGGAAAACGTTAAGAATGTTTATCCTCCTATAGAAACCATATTAAACAAAAAACATATTTACCTTTTTCCTTTTATTTTTTCATTTTTGAAAAAGCTCCAGGGAGCCACTAGGGCAGCGCTAAAGAGCCACATGCGGCTCCAGAGCCACGGGTTGCCAACCCCTGCCCTAGAGATTCTGATTCGGCTTAAACAAAAAAGGATTGTTTGATTATATAGATTAAAAAAATCGGTGTACTTTTTCAGTATTTCAACATTGCTGTTAAAAACTTTCAACAAAAACTAAAATGAAAGATTTTTTATTTATTTTGAAACTTCTAATTAAAAATTATTCTACAGTAAAGCACTTTTTACATTTATTTATTGGTGACAAACCGGATGTTGTTAATTGACTCGCGCAACACCAGTCCAGGTTCAATGTTGTTTTTGATAACGGAATGACGATAACAAAATAATTTTGTTGTTGCATGTTTTTCTCGTGACGATAACTAAATGCTGATGAGCTAAAAACTAATTATGACAATCGTGACTAGACATGCACAATTTTTCATTAATGAGACAAGAGTGGAGGATAATGTTATTGAAGGCAGGGTTGCGCGTTCGAAATGCTGACATTTCTGTTTTTGATGATTCCTGACTGTAATGGCCCGAGCCATTTCTGCAGCGATGTAATTCTTTCTTCCTGTTTTTGTCACGTGCTCTGTACAAGCCATTGACTGTATTTTCATAAAGTTAAAAATAAATGCCCCCCGTCAGAGTGTTCATGAAGATCAAAACGAGCGATCTGAATAAAAAAAACCTAATGGAGTTTTTTTTTTTTTTTTTTCAGTCCCAAAGTTGGTCAGTTTTAAAATTGGAGCGAATGAGAACGTGCTCACTTCTGGAGTCAGCCAGAATAGGGCATAGACTGGCCATCGAGCAGTAGACCGACGCATCTTTGGGTGGTGATGTCTATTAAAAAAACATAAAATTATTGATGTTATCGGCAGAATTATTTCCAGAAACACTTAAAAATTGTCACTGATTCGTCTGACGAAGTTCAGATTGCCAAAGAGTCAGCATTTAAATTAGTTTAACATAAAATATATATTATCTAACTGATTATTTTAAAACTTCCTCTTTTTTTTACTTTTAAAAGACTTGTGTCCATGTATGCCTGAAAACATTGATGGTATTTAAATAGCCGTAAAACCGGAGTTCTGCTGTGTACTTTTGTTGTCTGTACACACAAACATATTTAAAGATATCTCGTGTAAGCGGTTATCAGCTTTAATCGAGGTTATCTGATCTGCAGCGAGGGCTAAAGTGCACCATGCACGCTCGTCCTGAAGTTCAGTCGTACAGGAAATGTGGACGCAGCAGGGATTCTAGAGCTGACTCTGGAAACGAAAGGTTTCTCTTTTTCTATCTCTCAATCCGTCTCTCCTTTTCTAAATAAACAATAACTTTAGCTGCATGGGCCCGTGGAATCACGTCTTCCCCTCAGGCTCCGTATCAAAACAAGTAGCGTTTTGTCCTTTCGGGGCTTTCCAGCATTTTCTTCTCGACTCTTGGAGCACGCAGAAGAAAGAGGGCTGTCTCTAAACTGCAAATATTGAGAGACAAAAGCTTTGAGGATGTGACGTCTTGTCCGGCTGCTCTGTAAACGCTGCAGGGTTTGGTAGATCCCCGCCTGCTTGGGAATGGAGGGTATCGGGTTCGAATGTCATCATGCTTCTCTTTTTAGACATTTGGTGCGGGTTATTTTTGTGAGCAGAGCCAGGATTTTAACCTTTAGCTGTGTGTGTGTTTAGGTGGAGAGTGTACGATGTGGTTTTGTTAATCAATGCTGGGCTTTGCTCCAGTGTGATATGGTATTAGTCACCATACCCTGGCTCTATCTCTCTACCTCTCTCTCTCTCTCTTCCCTCTCTGTTTCTTTACTTCTGCTTCATCTCTATCTATCCTTCTGCCCCTCTCATTCATTTCCCCTCTTGTGCCTTTTTCTCTTTTTTGCTTATGTCCCCTGACCTTTTTCCTCTCTCCTTTATTTACTGCTTCGCAATCATTCTCTCGCTCCACCTATCTTCTTCTTGTTCCTCTCCACCCTCTCTCCTCTCTATCATATCCCTCCCTCTCTTTTGCTCCTTATTTTCACTCTCTTGCTCCCTCATTTTAATTTTTTCCCTCTTCTCTCTTACTCATCCCCTCTCTTTTTCTCTTGCATATCTCCCTCATTTCTTGCTCCTTCTCTCTCTCTCTCTCTCTCTCTCTCTCTCTCCTCCCTCTATTTCTCATCTCTATCCTCTCTGTCCTCTCTCTCTCTCACCTCTCTCATCTTCCCTCTCTCAAGCCTCTAGTGTTTCTCTATATTCTTTCTACCTCTCTTGTTTCTCTTCTCTCTTTCCCTCCCCTCTCCCTCCACCCTTTTCTATCTTTCCTTTCTCCTCTGTTGTTTCTCTCTCTTCTCCCTTCTCTCTCTCCCCCATTTTTCCCTTCTCTTTCTCTCTATCTCTCTCTCTCTTCTTTCTCTCTTTTTCTCCTCTCCCTTTTCTCTTTCTTCGCTCTCCCTCCACACTCTTTTCTTGCTCTCTCATAAACACAGAGTGTGGTCAGATTGTAGTATTGCTGAGACCTCTGGATGAAGAGTGCATTACTGCAAATAAAACCTCACAGTTAAATGTGTTTTTACTCCCTTGTAAGTCTCACAAAAACATGTTAAAAAATGAGAAACCGAGACCCAGATCATCTCTGGATGCTAACAGCTCTGGCCTTGGTAATGAGGGGAAGTGACACTCAAACCCAAAAATAAAAATGCATTAATTATTTTAGAACTGAGTTTTTTTTTATGTGAGTCATTCATTGAGAACTATGTGAGCTTTTTAACCGTTCTGGAGTTCAGTTAACTCCAGCTCATGGAATAAAATGTTCTTCAATGCACTTATCAGGATATCGACTATAAATGTTCCAAGTTCAGATATGTGTTTTACTATGAAATTCAAACTCTCGTGCTGTGCTAAGCATATGTTTGTGTTTCAGAAAACCCTGCGAGCGATGCTGGTCTACACGCCCTGTCACTCCTCCTCAGAGAGGACTCGCCTCCAGCAGCTGCTGCGACCTGTGGTGGAAACCATTCTGGTCAAGTGTGCAGATGCCAACAGGTATAGCAGCTCTAGATCTGTTGCCTTTGTCACCTTCAGTCCTAACGCTTGCACTATTTCAGCTCACTATAAACCAAACAGGAGCAAAATTCTAACTAAATAACTATCTAAATATAGATATCTAAATAACCTCTTCTAAATGACTAATACTGCTACTAATAATAATAAATAGAAATAAGTAAATTCTCAAGGTTCTTACACATGGTGCGCAGTGCTGTGAGGGGACTAGTTAATTTTCAGTAATAGAGGGGTCCCGTCCGGCAGCTGAAAGTTTTTTATCAAGTGCACATACACCTTTACTATTTGATTTTACTATTTGGGTAATCAAATTGCTGGTGTTCCTTTAAAAATCAATATACAGTGGTGTGAAAAACTATTTGCCCCCTTCCTGACTTTTTATTCTTTTGCATGTTTGTCACACAAAATGTTTCTGATCATCGAACACATTTTAATATTAGTCAAAGATAACACAAGTAAACACAAAATGCAGTTTTTAAATGAATGTGTTTATTACTTAGGGAGAAAAAAAATCCAAACCCACATAGCCCTGTGTGAAAAAGTGATTGCCCCCCTTGTTAAAAAATAAATTAACTGTGGTTTAACACACCTGAGTTCAATTTCTGTAGCCACCCTCAGGCCTGATTACTGGCACACCTGTTTCAATCAAGAAATCACTTAAACAGAAGCTACCTGACACAGAGAAGTAGACCAAAAGCACCTCAAAAGCTAGACATCATGCCAAGATCCAAAGAAATTCAGGAAGAAATGAGAGAAAAAGTAATTGAGATCTATCAGTCTGGTAATGGTTATAAAGCCATTTCTAAAGCTTTGGGACTCCAGCGAACCACAGTGAGAGCCATTATCCACAAATGGCAAAAACATGGAACAGTGGTGAACCTTCCCAGGAGTGGCCGGCCGCCCAAAATTACCCCAAGAGCGCAGAGACAACTCATCCGAGAGGTCACAAAAGATCCCAGGGCAACATCCAAAGAACTGCAGGCCTCACTTACCTCAATTAAGGTCAGTGTTCACGACTCCACCATAAGAAAGAGACTGGGCAAAAACGGCCTGCATGGCAGAGTTCCAAGACGCAAACCACTATTAAGCAAAAAGAACATTAAGGCTCGTCTTAATTTTGCTAAAAAACATCTCGATGACTGCCAAGACTTTTGGGAAAATATCTTGTGGACTGACGAGACAAAAGTTGAACTTTTTGGAAGGTGCGTGTCCCGTTACATCTGGCGTAAAAGTAACACAGCGTTTCACAAAAAGAGCATCATACCAACAGTAAAATATGGTGGTGGTAGTGTGATGGTCTGGGGGTGTTTCAGGACCTGGAAGGCTTGCTGTGATAGATGGAAGCATGAATTATACTGTCTACCAAAAAATGCTGAAGGAGAATGTCCGGCCATCTGTTCGTCAACTTAAGCTAAAGCGATCTTGGTTGCTGCAGCAGGACAATGACCCAAAACACACCAGCAAATCCACCTCTGAATGGCTGAAAAAAAACAAAATGAAGACTTTGGAGTGACCTAGTCAAAGTCCTGACCTTAATCCCATTGAGATGCAGTGGCATGACTTTAAGAAGGCGGTTCATGCTAGAAAACCCTCAAATAAAGCTGAATTACAACAATTCTGCAAAGATGAGTGGGCCAAAATTCCTCCAGAGCGCTGTAAAAGACTTGTTGCAAGTTATCGCAAACGTTTGATTGCAGTTATTGCTGCTAAGGGTGGCCCAATCAGTTATTAGGTGCAGGGGCAATTACTTTTTCACACAGGGCTATGTGGGTTTGGATTTTTTTCTCCCTAAATAATAAAAACATTCATTTAAAAACTGCATTTTGTGTTTACTTGTGTTATCTTTCACTAATATTAAAATGTGTTCGATGATCAGAAACATTTTGTGTGACAAACATGCAAAAGAATAAAAAGTCAGGAAGGGGGCAAATAGTTTTTCACACCACTGTATTTCAAAAGAAACTAACAAGATCATATTAGTGCGTAGTGAAAGTTAGCATCCTTGCAGTCTCCTCAATCTGCTCATCTCGTGTGCTAATGCTCTTAATAGAGAGTGAATTTAGTTTGTGTACCTGACATGTTTCTCTCTGCGCTCACAGTCGCACCAGTCAGCTGTCCGTGTCTACTCTGCTGGAGCTGTGCAAGGGTCAGATGGGGGAACTCGCTGTTGGCAGAGAAATACTGAAAGCAGGTAAAATCAAATCGGAATCAAACCACCTTTTCTTTTGCCTCCGAGTGCCTCATGCTGGTTTCTCCTCAGGCTCTATTGGGATCGGGGGAGTGGATTATGTCCTGAACTGCATCTTGGGTTGGAAAACGGAGGCCAATAACTGGCAAGCTCTGTTGGGTCGCCTGTGCCTGATCGACAGGCTTTTACTGGAGTTCCCCGCTGAGTTCTACCCTCATATTGTGTCGGGCGGAGAATGCAGCCAGGCTCAAAACCTTGTGGAGAGGTAAAGAAAATGTTGGTTTATATTAACTTGATTTATATAGACTGTTTCTATATATTAAAATGAAATGTCTAAAATTAGGTTTACTTTTGGACCAATTCTTTTTATGAATGTGGTACTTTCACTACAGGTTGAATAAATGTATTATGTTTCTCAGAAGTGTTCACTATCTGTATAAAAAATTACTTCAGAGAAATATTTTACTTTATGTTCTAATATAGATATAACATAAACCTCCAACACTTCTAAAAAAAATGTAATGTAAAATGCCATCCTTTTCCTGACTACACAATTAGCTATTGAAAAATGCAATTTTAATATTTCTAAAACATTTTTAACTGAATAAATTCTAAGTAGTTTTTCAAAGGAAACATCTGATAATGTTTAAGAGTAACTTCAGTGCTTTGTTCTCTGTTTTATACAGTCAACATTCTGGGTTGTAGGGCCTAAGAAGCATGCATCTTCACCAAAGACTGCATAAAGGGCGCATAGATGGAACTGATGAGCACACTTCATAGTCAAAAAATGAAAAGTGGGACACAAGTGCGCCATTTGAGTGGCTTGATTTTTCTGCTGCTCTTGAAAATCTTAGGGTTACTGGATATATTCTAAATAAATCGTGAAATAATTACTTTGGGTTGCTGGTTGAATTTCTGTGGACCTTGGAGAAATACTCAAAAAATCTCTACAATTGTGAGATTATTTGATTTATTAAATTTATTTATGATTTATTTATTAGCATTAGTACTTAGATACATAAGTAAATTTTAAGACAAACACTTGTACTATTACTTGAAGGGAGTAATATTTTACCTTGTGTATCTTTACTTTTACTCAAGTACTTACTTTGTGTACTTTGCCCACCACTGCTTCTTTGTAATCACGAAAACACTTTTGGCACAAATTAAATCATGAGTGGCAGTTTTTTTTTCTCTCGTGAATCTTACAGTGCACTAATCTATTCATTTACTTGCATGTGTTGTTCCATTACGTTACAGGTACCAGAAGCTGCTTCCTCTCCTGAGCTTTGCTCTGCAGTCCATTGATAACTCTCACTCCATGGTGGGAAAGCTTTCTCGTCGTGTCTTCCTGAGTGCTGCACGTATGGTAGCCCGTGTGCCTCACGTATTCGTGAAGCTACTAGACATGCTCAATGTCACCAGCTCCACTCACTACGCACGCATGCGCAGGCGCCTCCTCGCCATCGCTGAGGAAATGGACATCCTGGATGCCATCCACATGGGCCTCGAGGACCTCCAGAATGTCAACACTTCCCAGTCAAATGCCTTCCTCGAGCCCTCTGCCCCTCACAACTCCCCGTGTGCGACAGAACGAAACTCTCCCACTTTTGCTCTATTGCATCCTACCAAGCCAGCACTTTCAGGTCAAGCCAGTTCAGGTCCCATTGAAGAGATAACCGAGAGACTTTCGAGCATCAGCCCTGCTGAACTTCCAAAGCCCCCCGTTCAAGTTCTTAACAGAGCCTTGAGCCAATGTTTGAACTCCCCCTCCTCAAGTCAACCCTGTTTGTCCATAGCCTTCCCTCCAGACAACCCCAAAGCCCTGCCGCAGAGTTTCATCCCCACAAAACTCACCCAACGCAAAGTGCCTGTGCAGAAGGCCGTCTGTGGTCTGAAAGAGCCGGAGAAGCCTGTGTTCACCCAGTCTCACCCTCTGCCTCAAGGTCAGATGCACTGGCCGAAACCTTCCCGACCCACTCCTGCCAATGGAGTGAAGGGATTTAAGTCTGGGGAGAAGAGCAACATGAGACTGGACCTCCACGAGGCGCAGTGCAGGAATGAGGCATCCTGTGCTGGAGGATTTGGGTTTATTTTGAGCCAAGACACCACCTTTACTCCGGTTGAGGAGAAGTTTCAGAGTCTGGAGGCCTCGGTGGATCTCAGCTCCAGCGTGGAGGATCTTCTGGAGGCCTCCATTCCTGCTGCAGACACCACTGTTACCTTCCAGTCCGAGGTGGCAGTGCTGTCGCCGGAAAAGGTGAACACCAGTGACGACACGTACAGTGAAGACGTGACGCACAACCAGAAGTGCAAGGAAAAGATGGAAGCTGAGGAGGAGGAGGCCCTGGCTGTCGTCATGGCGATGTCGGAGTCTCAAGATGCTCTTCCGATCATCCCACAGCTGCAGGTGGATAAAGGAGAGGACGTCATCATCATTCAGGTGGATGTAAGTTAACAAGTTTACATATTCGCTATGTATACAGCTTAGTAAAAGAAGTTAGAAAATAAGTTATATTCACAATGACTTGTATCCATTTGGGAAAAATTTGGAAATATACTTCTATTTACCAAATTGCATCATCTGACTTCTTAAATATTTGCACCATTGATTGTGTTTAGTAACATTAACAGCGTAAAGAAAACATCTTGAAGCCTGGAGTTCATGAGAATGCATGCTGCCTCATGTGTACCTTTACGTAAGGAAGAAAGTAAGTAAAGGATTAATGAAGTTCGAGGGGATGTGATTCATTTAGGAAGTGAAAATAGAAATAATTAAGTAAGTAAGAACTTTTGTAAGTAAGAGACAATGTAGGGAGTGAGTTAATTAATAAGGAAAGAAGAAGTAAATATTTTAGGGAAAAGAAATGTTTGATTAAGATATTTTAAGGATTACATATGAAGGAAATAGTCATTTGCTAAATAAGAAAAATAGGATGGAAGGGATTGAATATTTTATAAAGGAAGAAGGAAGTTGTCATTTATGAATTAAGATTTTTTAAAGAAGATAGGAAGTTAATAAAATTGTTTTAAGGTAGTTGAGGAAGGAAGTCATTTAGTTTGGTAAAAATAAAAAATTGTAATTTTGAAAGAAATTACTATTGAAGTATTATTAAGGAAGGATGTAAGGAAAAATGTAGGGAGTTGGTTGTCTTGCTCCTTTATCTAATTCCTTAAGTAAGTATTTTGGTTATGTCTGAGTATAGGGTGAAATTACGATATTAAGCTGTTTATTACGGTAGTTGGGACAGGGAAGGAGCAAGTATGTTATTTAGGAAGTTATTTTTTAAGTAAGGGAGTAACTAGATTGTGGAGGAAGGTGAAAAAGAGAAAAGAAAAGGAGTTGGGAAGGAAAGATATTGGGTAAGAAGGAAGTAAGGTATTAAAAAAGGAAGGAGATTTGGAAGGAGGGTATTGTGCAAGGAAGGAAGTCATTTGGTAAGAAAGGAATGAGACTTGGAAGAAAGGAAATAAGAAGGGAATTGTGTGTGAAAGGAAATAATTTGGTAAGAAAGGAAGGAGATTTGCAAGCAAGGAATTTTGGGAAGAAGTTAGGAAGGAAATGGTTTAGGAAGGAAGGAAAGTAACATGGGTAAGATAGATTTAAAGTGTGAAGGAAGGAATTTTGAAAGAATGGATGGAAGTAATGTGGGAAGGAAGGAATTTTTCAAGTAAAAAAGAAAGGAAAGGGAGCAGGAAGTCATATAGTAAAAAAGGAAAGAAGTGACATGGAATTACATTATGTGAGAAGGAAGCCATGCATTTTGGAAGGTGGAAAGGAAGTGATGGAGAAAGTAATTTGCTGGGAAGGAAGAAATGCGGGAAGAAAATAATTTTTGAGGAAGGAAGTAATTTGGTAGGAAAGGAAGGAGGGAAGGATGTTGGTATGAAAGGGAGGGTGTTAGTAAATAAAGGTTTAACTGTGTAAGTAAATAAGAAACACCACTCTATCAACCAGTTATTGTTTGTTAAAGTATGTTTCTTTTTCTTTGAGAAATATTTGACAGTCAATTAGAAACATGGTAATAAGAGATATGTGTTATTCAGAATTTCTCATGATTAGAATTGTATGTGTTTATTGCCATTCATGATTTTAGAACAGTCTTTAAAGCCTTTGTGACAGTTATGTGGCAGTTGGTTCACTTCAAAATGAATGGTGACAATTTCTGTCTGAAGTTTTAGCTTAGAGCTAATGTGAATTCCAATTGTGACCTGCTGATTTGCAGACACCAGAGACTCTTCCTGGCCATACCAAAGCAAAGCAGCCATACAGGGAGGGTATGGAATGGCAGAAAGGTCAGCAGATTGGCCTTGGGGCCTTCTCGTCGTGTTATCAGGCGCAGGATGTTGGCACTGGGACTCTGGTGGCTGTTAAACAGGTGAGTGAAGCAGGTGTTTAGGCTAGCTGTTGTAGCTCCTGGGAGAGGTAACCTTCATCAATTTTACTTCTCAGGTGACGTATGTGAGGAACACCTCCTCAGAGCAAGAGGAGGTGGTGGAGGCTCTGCGAGAGGAAATCCGGATGATGGGCTACCTCAACCACCCACACATCATACGCATGCTCGGAGCCACCTGTGAGAAGAACAACTACAACCTGTTTGTGGAGTGGATGGCAGGTATGTTGGTCTTAAATATGAGGATTATTGTTCCAATAGATTGGAGGAACATGTGGAAAGGACTTCCAGTGAGGGTGATGTCATAATTATAGGCAAAGGCAATTATAGGCAGGATTTACTTTCATGTCAGAAGTCCTTTTTTTTTCTTTCATTTTTAATTGGCAATTTCTAATTTATTAAAAAAATGTACTGTTTTTGTATGTGGGAATTTGTAAATGTTTTTGTGAATGTATCTGTCCATCACTATTTATAACAAAAGTAATGTTTTTTTTATTTAAGCTACCTGGGATTGAACTTTAGAGAGATCTTGGCTGTTTAGGAATACAGCACCGTGAGGGTTAATGCTTGCTTTATTCACTCGATGTACCTGATGTGCATTAGATTTACTTTTTATTTTACCTTAGCTCTGGTTTAAAATCAAAAAGTCAAACATATTGAAGAAAAAAAGCTCAGAGTAATCGTTTCGTCTCTTCAGGTGGCTCTGTGTCTCATCTCTTAAATAAATACGGTCCCTTCAAAGAAGCTGTGATCATCAACTACACCGAGCAGCTCCTCAGAGGCCTGGCGTACCTCCACGAGAACCAGATCATCCACCGCGACATCAAAGGTGAGCACCTGGAGCGCTGCTTTACACTCTAGTGAGAAGGTTCGGATGTGTCCTACATTCCCGTTCTCGTGTTCAGGAGCCAATCTGCTGATCGACAGCACAGGGCAGAGGCTGCGGGTTGCTGATTTTGGGGCCGCGGCTCGATTGGCTTCCAAAGGCACTGGTGCAGGGGAGTTCCAGGGTCAGCTACTGGGAACCATCGCCTTCATGGCTCCTGAGGTGAGCCAAGAAAGTCTTCATTGATATTGTTTAAGTGCAGCTTTGTGAGGGTTCACAAGCTATATGTTTTTTTTCAAGCATGTTTATGCTCTTTCTATAAATGGAAACGCTCTCTATTTGCTGAAAACTCTTGTAGAGGGTCTCCTGGTGATGTAAAGAGCACAAGAATGTTGAGTTGTGGTTATAAGCGGTGCTCAAAGATGAGTTTGGCTGGGTGCAGGTGTTAAGAGGGCAGCAGTACGGCCGGAGTTGTGATGTCTGGAGCGTCGGCTGTGCCATCATTGAAATGTCCTGCGCTAAACCTCCCTGGAATGCCGAGAAGCACTCCAACCACCTGGCGCTCATTTTTAAGGTGAGAACAGGCCTGTGCAGGACTGAAGTTAGAGCTTAAGAAATACAGATTAACTTAAAAATAATAATTGAATTATTTAAGTTCTACATACAGTGTTTTGCTCTACATTCTGTATGCGTATAAAACTTTCCGAAAGGAAAAGCAAACATTTACATCAAGCTGTGTTTTTATAAATCTGAATTTAGTTTTTTCTCTTTTTCTCTCTCACTCTCTTTCTCTTCCAGAGAGAAGAGTAGGGAAAGAGAGTTGGTAATGAAAGAGAGAGAGGATTAGCAACTGACCTTATTATAATCTGACTAAATAATTCCAAATTTAACTCATTAGAACAGCACATCAGGAACCGACCTAATAACTGTCAAAACCAAAACATTTGCTATCGAAACAGTGTCCATACCACAAAACATAAGCAAGTTGTTGTTTTATGTTTTTTTTTAACACCATTAATCTAATCAATTTATAATTAGACTACAAATATTACAACTCGCAAACATCCTCTCTCAAATTTGGACTCATAAACATCAGATCTCTTACACCAAAAGCTGTAATCATAAATGAATGAATCTCAGAAGTTAACCTTGACATACTATGCTTAACTGAAACCTGGCTCACTCTAAACCACTATTTTGGATTAAATGAAGCGACACCCAGAACTTACCGTTACAATCATGAACCGCGCTCAACTGGTCGTGGTGGGGGTGTTGCCACAATATATAGAAACACCCTAAACACAACCAAAAAGACAGAACGTAAAATTTAATTCTTCGAAGTACTTGTGCTCCATGTTACACCGGCAGAATCAAAACAAAGATGTGCATTCTTTGTAACATTAGCTGTTGTCTACAGGCCACCAAAACACAATTCTAGCTTTCTTCAAGAATTTGCTGATTTTTTCACACATCTTTTGGTCGAAGCAGATAAAATACAAATTTTTGGAGACTTTAATATCCATATCGATGACAAAAAAAGATTTGTTGAGTATTGCCTTTACACACCTCCTAAATTCCTGTGGGTTTAAGCAAAATGTGGCTGGAGCAACTCCCCATCTAAACCACACTCTAGATTTGTTTCTATCTCATGGCATTGACCTCAGTGACATTGTTATATCGCCTCAAAGTGAGGACATCTCAGACCACTATCTTATGCATACTATAAACATTAGCAGTAGCAATCAATGCTACCAACTAGAGAGAAATATAAACCAAAATACTAAAGAAGCTTTTGTAAGAAACCACCAGATATTACTCACCTTTCTAGTGTACCTGCAGATAAAAATGAACTTGAAACAATCACCAAAAGTATAAATAATACTCTCGCTAGCACCCTAGACACTGTAGCCCTGGAGATAGGCAGACCACTCTGTGGTCTGATGATAATACAAAGGCGCTAAAAAGAAAAACCAGAAACTATGAGCGTAAATGTAAAAAAAACTAGATTGGAAGTATTCAAAATTGCCTGGAAAGAGAGCATGTCTAAATATAGACTAGCAGTAAAAACTGCAAGAACTAACTACTATCACAAATTAATAGACACAAATCAAAATAACCCACACCTTTTATTTGAAACAATACCTAATCTACTAAACAGTCAAACATCGACAGATTCAAATGCAGCTATAAAATTTAGCAACAATGATTTTATGAATTATTTCTCAAATAAAATTACATCTATTAGATACAAAATCACTAAAGCTCATATTCAATCTAAGCAGCTTAACTCAAATTCTATGCTTTTGCCTCACACGCTGAAAAATGTTCAAATATTGACCTGAAAGAACTGCTGAAAATAATCACAGCATCTAAATTAATGACATCCTCTCTTGATCCTGTACCAACAATATTATTGAATGAATTGCTACAAATAGCTCAAGAAATGTTTCTTAATATTATAAGCCCATCTCTATCGCTAGGTTATGTTCCTAAACAGCTCAAAAATGCAGTAATTAAACCACTAATCAAGAAAACTCACACCTGGATCCTACTGAGTTATCCAACTATAGGCTAATCTCTAACCTTCTGTTCTTGTCAAAAATATTAGAGAAAGTTGTTATAGCACAGCTCAGCTCCTTCTTACAAAAGAGCAGCTTCTATGAAGATTTTCAATCTGGATTCAGAGTGCTGGTTAAAATCTCATACGATCTATTACTTGATTGGGATAAAGGGAAAATCTCTCTTCTAGTTCTGCTAGATCTTAGTGCAGCCTTTGATACGATAGATCACAGGATTCTCCTCGAGAGACTAGAGAATGATGCAGGCATCCAGGGCCAGGCTCTAAGATGGATTAACTCGTACCTCTCTGACCGGAGTCAGTTTGTTCATGTAAATGGAGACTCATCAAACACAATAACAGTATATTATGGCGTTCCTCAAGGATCTGTTCTGGGACCCATCCTATTCTCAATATACAGTTAGTCCAGAACGCAGCAGCTAGAGTTCTCACAAGAACAAAGAAATATGATCACATTACACCGGTTTTGTGCTCTCTTCATTGGCTTCCTGTAAAATATCGCATTGACTATAAGACACTCCTCCTTGCCTTTAAGGCGCTGAATGGCTTGGCTCCGCTCTACCTGAGCAGTCTCCTATCACGATATATTCCAGCTCGCTCTCTCCGATCACAATAAGCAGGAAAGAGAGAGGGAGTGGGGGAAAAAAGGGAGAGAGAGAAGAAGAGAGGGAGCGGGGAAAACAGGGAGGGGGTGGGTAGGCCAGAGAGAGGGAGTGGTGGAAAAGGGAGCGAGAGAGTGAGGAAAGAGAGAGGGAGTGGGGAAAAAAGGAGAGAGAGAGAAGAAGAGAGGGAGCAGGGAAAAGGGGCGAGAGAGTGAGAGGAGGAGAGATGCGAGAGGGGAGCGGGGAAAGAAGGAAAAAAAGGGGTAGTGAGGAAGAGTGAAGAAGAAAGAGGGGCTGAGGGGAGAAAGAGAGAGGGAGCAGGGAAAAAAGGGAGAGTGAGGAAAGAGGGAGTGGGGAAAAAAGGGAGAGAGTGTGAGGACAGAGAGGAGGAGTGGGGAAAAAGGAGAGAGAGTGAGGAGAGAGGGAGTGGGGGAAAAAAGGGAGAGAGTGTGAGGACAGAGAGGAGGAGTGGGGAAAAAGGGAGAGAGAAGAAAAGAGGGAGCAGGGGAAAAAAGGAAGAGAGAGTGAAGACAGGAAGAGGGACAGTGGGGAATTGGGAAAGAGGGTATGTGGGGAAAAGGTAGAAGGGAGAGCGGGGGAAAAAAGGGAGAGGGAGTGGGGGAAAAAAAGGGAGAGAGAGTGAGGAAAGAGAGAGGGAGTGGGGAAAAAAGGAGAGAAGAAGAGAGGGAGCAGGGAAAAAGGGAGAGAGAGTGAGGAGAAGAGAGAGGGAGCGGGGGAAAAAAGGAGAGTGAGGAAAGAGAGAGGGAGCGGGGGAGAGGGAGAGTGAGGAAAGAGAGAGGGAGCAGGGAAAGAGAGAGGGACGCTGGGGGAAAAAAAAGGGAGAGAGAAGAAGAGAGGGAGCAGGGAAAAAGGGAGAGAGAGTGAGGAGAGAGAGAGGGAGTGGGGAAAAAAGGGAGAGTGATGAAAGGTAGAGGGAGCGGGGGAAAAAAGGCCGAGAGTGAGTATTCAGGAGAGTGACAACCACCAATCATACAACAGGTTTTCTTCTTTTTGGTTCTTTGTATCCACCAATCCAAAACATGTTCTTCAGTCATGTGGTGTTCAACAACACGTAACAGAAAGAAGTAGGAGTAAAAACACAAAGTAACACATTTGCGTGGCATATGGTAATTTAGCTGAGTTAGTTCATGTAAAAGTGCTGCCTTAGAGTATTAGTTATTGCCCAAAATGGATTCTTAACCCTTTACTGCAGTAATTATTCTCTAAACTACTAGGAAATGGAGTTAACAGCTGGTTGTGCATTAAAAAAAAATACTGTAACAATTTTTGGTGAAAGTTCCCAAACTGGTTTTCTATTTAGATTCCCTTTAGTTTGAACCCTTCCTGGGCTGAAGGGTAAGGGACATACGCCTTCTATTTAACAAAACCTTCTATTTTCCACAATCTTCTCTCATTTCTCAGATTGCCAGTGCTACCACAGCGCCCAGCATCCCTCCGCAGCTGACGCCCGGCCTCCGGGACGTCACCCTGCGCTGCCTGGAGCTGCAGCCAACGGATCGCCCAGCCTCCAGAGAGCTTCTCAAGCACCCCGTGTTCCGCCACAGCTGGTAGAGCCTGCACACACTACTGAAGAACACACTGCTGTCTCACGCAAAACAAGCCAAGAGGAACCGCTCCATCTTCGACACGCCATGCAAAACTCCTTACCGGGAGTCACCGCAGCGGCACGTTGAGCTATTACACGTTTGAATGTGGGTGCTATGGCGTCCTTTCAAACGCAGGTTTTAATAGTTTTAAAGCATTTTAAAGCTACTCCCCAAGTTTGACACTGTGATGTGTGTCTGTAAATCACATTTTAATGTTAATGAGCATCACTGGAGCGACTACTCTGATTTCTGTTCTGTTCAGAGCTGTTAACGCTCACAGAAACTGATTTGTAGAAGAGTCTACTGTCGTTTTTTGCTTGTGATATTTTTTTTGGTGGCGGGGTCATGTTTAGCTGGTGATCTTATGAAAACACTTGTTCTGTGAATTCTGAAAAGGTTACAATTTTTAAGGATGATTTTGAAGATTTATTTCAGACACTATAAAGGAGGCTATGTTTGAGACGCTGTTAAATACGTTTTGGCGGAAGCGTTCAGGTGTACATAGGGGTTTCTGGTAGCTAAACGTATTGTTCTTGACTTTAAGCCACTCTTCTGGATGATTCTTGTTGTTGTTCCCGCTTCAGGTGTGTTGTTCCATTTCCTTTCTCTCATGCCTTTATGAAAGCTTTAACGTTATGCACTCTGGTCTTTAAATACTGGAAAGGTGTCGGTTGAATCTAAACAGTATTACTTGAGTTTTCCACACTTGTTTCAGTTTATCTCATCTCCCTAGTGTTTATCTTTTATCGTTCGATCCGGTCCGAGCGGAAATTATGCTGTTTCTCATCACTTGGTGGTACTTTTCTTTTTTTTCTTCTTTTTTTCTTTATAAATGTGAAGATTGTCTATTGCTGTTTTATTCCAGTCTTTTCTACCTCAGATGTCCTCTATAGTTTGTCTTCTACCAAAGTTCACTTCTCTTGCTTGCGCTCGCTCACGCTCTCGATCTCTTTCTCTCTCTCTCTCTCTCTCTCTCTCTCTCTCTCTCTCTCTCTCGCTCTCTTTCTCTCGCTCTCCCTCGCTTTCTCTCTCTCTCTCTCTCTCTCTCTCCCTTGCTCTCTCTCGCTCGCTCGCTCTCTCTCTCTCTCTCTCTCTCGCTCGCTCGCTCGCTCTCTCTCTCTCTATATATATATATATATATATATATGATTTTTATATATATATATATATATATATATATATATATGATTTATATATAAAAGTATATTCTTTTATTCTGAATTTGATATCTTTGATTTTTTTGTCAAAGATCTCAAGAGCTAATGTTTAATAGCGCCTTTTATCTCTGGGTTCAGCGAACAAATGTGAGATTGGCTAGAGCTGTATTTTCTGATCTAGTGTAGCTTTGGTCATGAATGTTTAATGATTAGGTTTCTACCCCGTTCGAAGCATTTTATAATGAGATCTATCTATTTTGGTCTTTATAGCAAATAAATGTATAGAAAAAAAAATCTGTGTGGTTTTTGTGCCTGTGCGTGCTTGTGTGTGAGATTTGAACAATTATGGCTTGGTTTTAGATGCAGCTCTTAATACTCAATTATGGGATGCAGGAGCTTGTAGTCATATGGCTTCTATTAAAAATATATAATTCGCGAGAAATCCATACAAACATCATAGTTTGGTTTTGTTCCAATTCAGCAGGTAAAAACAAGTGCTTAAATTATTGTTAGATTAAACCACTGCTTTGTTTCTTGCAATTATTACTATTATTTTACTGTGATAATACGAAAGCATTACGTTTTCATAAAGGTTTAAGAAAAACTTTGTCTGTTTGGTTCTTATAATGGAAAAGATTTGCTTGAGTCCTGATTACATCCTGCTGCCATTTATCTTTACTCAAACCTCGAAGGGTTTATGTCAGTTTCTAAACAAACATCGAGAAGTTTGATTCAGGTATTTGGTGGTTACAATTCTACGATTTCATTTAAATTCAAACTTGAAATAGTTTTAAATTAGATGGAGAACGTAAAATTGAAGGAAACGTGTTTATTACTGTGTTCCTGGTAGCTTTCTTACGAACGCGTCCTCCAGTATCCATGGAAACCAATGTGTGCCGATTCGCGCAGAAATGGGAGCAAGGTGGACGTGCGCGCTGATTGGCGACTGGTCTCTCACCATACCCCGTCATTCTCTCACGCCATTGAACCACCACGCGCATATCGTCTTAAAACC
The DNA here is from genome assembly GCA_900490495.1 of Danionella dracula. Lineage (NCBI taxonomy): Eukaryota > Metazoa > Chordata > Actinopteri > Cypriniformes > Danionidae > Danionella > Danionella dracula. The sequence goes on from UELW01000334.1 coordinate 20,081,025, forward strand.
CTCCCTCTCAGAACGCCGATTGGTCGCACGGTGTAGGGGTGAGACCTGCTGGCTGTAACCTGCGTTTTGATTGGCTGTGTGAAACTCGGAGCGCTTTGCACAGGTAATGAGAGCTTGAGGTGGATATAAATAGTACTTCTTTAATACGCTTTGGCGGTTAATGACCGCGACTCTCATCGCCTGAAGAGCTGAAGTCTCAAGGTAAGTCCTGAATAATGTACGTTACCTCGATATCGGCGTTCATATCGACATAAAATAAGGCTTAAGATATAATTAACTGGTTGTAATTTAGTTAGTTTGATATGAGCTCAATAAATATTATTTTATTCACGAAGATTTGTGTATATAATGTACCGTTAACCCAATCGTGCGGTTCTTGTATTTTACAGAATAAAGAAGTTTAAAAACTTTTAAAAACTTAGAAAAAAGATCATTTGGAACTTTATACTTTGCCCTGTTATAATGTTAACATCAAGCATTCAAATGAAAATCACAATGTATCAATAATAGCAAAAAAAAAATAAAAGTTTCCTGCATCAAATTGCAGGATACCATGTTTACCTAGCAAAAGGCCACGAAGGTGAATGTTCCGTGTAATATGTCATGAAAATGTATTTGTGTGGATTTTTAATGATCGTTTTAATTATATTATTTAGAATGTGCACTTATCTGTGTCACCATAACAAGAAAATAAATGTAATTGTGCCGATGACCACTGGTTAAAAACATTAACGGAAAAGACAGTTTTATAGTATAATGTATGAGGCGGCAGTGTGTCCCAGAACCAACTCATTTAGTAATTTTTATCTGATATAGAAGCAACTTGTTTAAAAATATATATATTTTTAGTTTATTAATGTGAAATTTCTCATAACAAAACAAAGATTACTAATAAATAAAATAAAAAACACTCTTTCCCAGATAATTATCACGTTCAGAAATTTATATGGAAAGTATTCCAAATCCACCCAATACATTTAACGATGAATTAATTTTACAAATAGATAAAAGTCTTTATTTATACACAACAAGTCACGTTAATCATCAAAATCTGAAAATGAATGAAATATTAGTAAAAGTTTTTTTAACAGAATAAAAATACGTAAATACTCTGTGTTACAAGCAAGGAAAAACTCCCCGCTCTCCTTGCTCCAGCGCAATAGGAAGTGACCGAACTGTAATACCCCGACTGGCCGCAGGGGGGTGAAGTCAGAAGTGAGCAGTTTCTCATTCACTCCAATGTTAAAAATGCCCAAATTTGGAGCTGAAAAAACATGTTTACCCCTTGATGCTGTAATGTTTTTTATTTTATTTAGATCAATAGTTTTAAGAAAACACAGAGGAGGGTGAATTTATTATAAATTTGTTTGTTTAGGATATATAAAATGTAAACATTTAGTCAATCAGATATTTGTGCTTACGCCTGTTTGGACCCATATTTGGTTACAGGGAAGTGATGCACTTTCGTGAAGGCGATGGTTGGCTACGACCATTTTTAGCTTGTTTTACTGATCACACTAACCCGGATGTGTCATTTTTCCAGTTAGATTCTGAAGTGCAACTAGATGATTGCCCAACAGGCTGATATTACCCACAATCCTCTGCGCTCGGGCGTAAGGAGTTTTCTCTGGAACCCAAACAAATTAGTTCTCTCGGTATTAAGACTCATATTTAAAGAAGACACGTAGAAATAAATAATTTAACTGTTGTGTTATATTTATTATTAGAATAGTTTAATGAAGGAATGGGAAAGATGTTGTAGGGCGTGATGACGTGTCATAACTACTTTCGTCACGTGACCATCAGTGCGTTCCGATCGTGCACACGTTGACCTGAAATGTGATTTCTGCAACAACGAAACAGAATCCATTTTTCACCTCTTTTTCCCCCTGGGAACATTCAAAGGTTTTTTGGAAGAAAATACAATCATGGATGGAATCATTGGATGGAGGTTTACGTTAATGTAAACCTCGATACTAATGTATTATTCAATGTTTTTGATGTTATGCTTAATTTTACCTCTTTTTAGGTAAACAATAACATCTTGTTTATTGAGCAACTACAAAGCAGTGTGGACTGGAAGTAAACCCTACATACAACATTTAAAAATTGAACTTTTAATTTATGTCTATTCCCTAAAATATGTAAGATACAAGAAGGCAACCAGAACTCTTGAACTTCTATCTGAATACAAATTACTGATGAACTGGTAATATAATATGCTTTTCATCATGTATTACTTTTTGAATTTATGACTGCTTCCTCTGGCTTATTCCGTATGATGAATGTAAGTTTAGAATTTTCATTCCAATAAAAAACTCTCCTCTAACACACTAAAAAGTCTGTACATTTTCTTCAGAAAATGAGTATCTATTTCACGGGTGCAGCTTAAGTATTCGGGTTGGGACGCAGGTTCGGACGTAAGACGCGTACATTGAGTCACGCCCCCTCCGCCGTAAGCGGAAGCTGGTCCGTTCTCTAATACAGACCGATCACTTGCTTCTCAAACCTCTGACCTTATGATCATTCCAAAAGCTACCGCGTTTGTTAACCTGAGGTGACCACCGCCGAGGAAGTGCTTTATGAGTGTAAGGTAGGAGCGAAGCTAGCTTGTGTTTGATTGAAGTCACGTGTCGCGGTGTGCGTTACTTTAAGGGTCCGCTAGTGACACGCAGGCGCGGACTCAGCAGGCTGTGACTTATACGTGACATTTGTTAACAACAAACCAGTTAGCAATCAGAGATATCTGCGAGAAATGAATACTGTGTTTACATCTCTCACAAATCATCTCGAGTATCTTTAAATTACACGTAATTTCCTGTAAACAAATTAACGTAATATAGTACTGCAGTAATTGAAACGCAAACCCAACATATTAGTGGTAAAATCTTCACTAGTTCACAGAAAGTCATCACGTGTATTAAACGTGCTCTGTTTGTTTCTGAAGAATTCTGAGAGCAGTCATTTAACAGGAGTAGGATTTATTTATCATTTGTTATTTGCACATCGAGTGAATGATCAGTGTGTTTACGCGAGCTAAACGAGATGCTCCGTGAAGCCATATCTATGTAGGTTAAAGGTAATGTCCTTTACTCGGTGAAAGTACGGTGGCCGAGAGGTGCAAAACGCTTGTGATGGACAAACCGAAGCTTCGTGAAATTCCGAAGCTGATGAATCAAATGAGCCGTATTGGACGAGGCTTCGAAACAATCCGACACCTGGTAATGAAGCTTTATCTTCATTAGTGAAACGTTTTTAACGGGTTTGGATGCTTGGTTTAGACAATTAACTGAAAAAAAAAACAAGTTCATCGCTTTCAGGAGGTACGCGGGACGAAAACCTGGTAAAATGTCCCGAAGCTTGGGTCAAGTGTTTAGTTTCGACTGAAGCTTCTTTAGGTCAAAATCACGTGACTTGACGGTTTTGATGGAAGCTTCGAAACAATGTTCCGAATCGATTGAGATTCGAGATCTCGGCACACTGTCGAAACGTCAGTCTCGCGGCAGCCATCCATACAAAATACATTTAAATAACGTGAAACACTTTTACAAACTACACACAAATAAAAATTGTAAAAGTGTTTCACGTTATGTTAATGTGTTTTGCATCTATAGGCCACCGTAGCGAAAGGGTTAATCATGTTAGAGGAGCGTAGAGCTCTCGAGGGTAACTGGCTTTAACATGTGCTACAATGCTTCTTAAAAGCTGGAATATACTCTTTCTTGCACTACTAACTGCATTAAGATTCATGAACCAGTTTACTTTTGAGAGCCGCAAACGTTAGTGACGAGCAGTACTTCCTGCACTGAAGTAGACATGAGGCTCATTTAGCAAGAGTTACAAATATACATGAATCGAAATTGTTCACATTGATACTGGTTTTAATTAAAAACAGAAAGAAACAAACAGTTACTTTTTATATTCATTTATTCAAACACATTTAAGTAATCACATAATCACTGACAGTTTTATTTAAATGCATATTATACATGTTTTCATTTTTTACACGTAGATTATTAACTTTTAATTATTGGTTTAGAGTCGACCCTATAGCTGTGCATTGATTATTATTATTGACTTCAGTTTTTTTAAGGTTTCTGCAGTCAAAAATGTGTAAAAAAAATATAAAATATGAATGATCTGTTGAAGTTACCCTGCCCTTAAATATTCATAATTATTGTATGTGTTTGTTTTTTTCATTTATTTATTTTTTTCCAATTTGAAGAAGCACATATCTTAAATTAATAAATTTAAGTTTAATGTATCGTAAAGAATTCACTCCCTCAACGGTGTCAGGAAGATCAAATTTGGCTATAAATACAAAAATAAAATGTTAGTTATATTGCTGTACGGTTGATTAGGATAACGTGGTTGTGGATGAGAATAAATGCATTTTTTAACATCCTAGTGGTCAGTTGATGAACTGCAGCATTAATCACCTCCATCAGCAGGGAAACAGAAGGTTACTTTTGTGTTGCATCAGGGTACAAAGAGTACTCTAATAGAGACAGAAGTAAATTACTTTGTTTAATTTTTACTATTCCAGATGCATCTCTCAATGATCTTAGTGGATTATCAGAGCTGAGGAGTTGGTAGAAATCCCTTTGAGTGTTCAGAAAAGCAATTATTTTTAATTCACAAGGTTGGATTGTTGGGGCATCACGGTGGGTAGCACAATCACCTCACAGTAAGAAGGTCCCTAGTTCGAGCCTCGGCTGGGACAGGTGGCATTTCTGTGTAGAGTTTGCAGGTTCTCCCCGTGATAGAGTGGGTTTCCTTCGGGTGCTCCGGTTTCCCCAAGTCCAAAAATAAGTACACTCATAAGCTAAATCGTGCGTAGTGTAAGAGTGTGTGTATGGATGTTTCACAGGGATCGGTTGCAGCTGGAAGAGCAACTGCTGCCTAAAACATAACCGTTCATTACACAGTGGAAACCACAGATAAAGTGACTAAAAGACGAAAAGAAAATTGATGGATAGATTGGTTTCCAGTTGAGAGAAAAGCATGCTTCTTCTGTCACAGCAGTAAAACATTAACTAACTCCTGATGAATTTCAGACTTTTACCCCTTAAAATTGATCGAAACGACCTCCACGGTTCATGCTTCTAAACTCACAAGCTGGTGTTTCTCTCACATCTGTTTCAGTCCGTTCAGAATGCCTGGATCACTTCCTGTCACCTGCGAGGCCTCGTGGCCGAAAGATGTGGGCATTATAGCCATGGAGGTGTACGTGCCCTCTCAATATGTGGAACAGACGGAACTGGAGGAGTTCGATGGGGTGGGAGCCGGTAAATACACCATCGGTCTGGGCCAGGCACGTATGGGCTACTGCTCGGACCGTGAGGACATCAACTCTCTGTGCCTGACGGTGGTGCAGCGGCTGATGGAGAGGAATACTCTGTCCTACGAGAGTGTGGGCCGGCTGGAGGTGGGCACGGAAACCATCATCGACAAGTCTAAATCCACCAAGACGGTCCTGATGCAGCTCTTCGAGGAGTCTGGAAACACTGACGTGGAGGGGGTGGACACCACCAACGCTTGCTACGGAGGAACCGCCGCGCTCTTCAACGCCGTTAACTGGGTGGAGTCCAGCTCGTGGGACGGTGCGTGTTCTCTTTAATTAAGGGAAACATCTTTTTTCAGGGCTCCAATTAACCCTTTTCACCGGGTGGCACTGAAGTGTTTGTGAAAAGAAATCTTATACCTGGAAGTACGAATCCAGAAAAAATGTGAATTAAGGTGAATTTAGTTGTTTTACGCGTTGCTTAGTTAGCTACAAAAATAATAGCAAAGAAAATATGTTTTTTTGCAGACTTGGTTCAATCTAAAATGAACATAAAATGTTCATGTTCAGGGTTTTTGCAGGGTCTTGGAAAGCCTAACATTGAAAAGCCCACATTTTTTAGGCCTTATAAAAGACTTAAATTCACTGTTCTAGATCTTAAATACTTTTTCCACAGCTCTTATTTTTTCTGAGGTCCATCTGAAGCTCATCTGATTTTTTGTTGTTGCTTGGTATTTGCCAGTGATTGAGAAAATGTGCATACATAAAAAAGGGGGGTTAGGGTTGAGAAAATGTGCAAAAACTTAAAAGTGACATTTTTAGTGGTGACAAAATTTAAGAAAAGGCTCATATACAATCAAAATCATTAAAGTGGTTGCTAGGGTTGCCAGATATTGACATAAGACTCATACATGCAAAAAAACATTTATATGGGACTTAATGGGTTGCCATTAGGGTTGGGTCGATAGACATCGCGATGCTGATTCGGGATCGGCTCTTCTCTCACTTGCGTGGGCTGGTGATGGACTCGCCATTTCATATGGTTCCGTCTGTATCTTAGGTCAAGCAAGGCTGCTTTGCGTCTCATCCTCACGGTGGCGTTATTGATATTTGCCTTCGATCTGCTCTAATCAGACTTGTCTCGTGGCTGTCCTCTTTCTTTCGGTCTAAATCCAATGTATTGCCAGACAGGTGAATGCACTCCTTTTTTACCAACCAATCATTTACTTTTGTTAGGTTTTTGTTATTGGTAAAACAAAGACCATGTGGGCAGTCTTCAAATAATTAATTCTTTATGCATTAATTATACAATTACAACAATCCTTGGAAATATAACTTTGATTTGACCGGGACAGATTTCTAACCAGTCTTTGATGTTGCAGGTCGTTACGCTCTGGTCGTTGCTGGAGACATCGCCGTGTACGCCACAGGAAGTGCCAGGCCTACAGGAGGCGCTGGTGCCATAGCCATGCTAGTGGGACCCAACGCTCCTCTGGCTTTTGAGAGAGGTGAGACGAGGTTTCTTGAATGCTCTCAGAATCCTGCTTTGCTGTGTTTTTGTACTCATTGTTCTCTGTTTGTTTCTGACAGGGCTGCGTGGGACTCACATGCAGCACGCGTATGATTTTTACAAGCCAGACATGGTGTCTGAATATCCCGTAGTGGACGGAAAGCTTTCCATACAGTGCTACCTTAGTGCTTTAGATCGATGCTACTCCGTCTACAAGAACAAGATCCATGCATGCTGGCAACGAGGTTGGTGCTGAGAAGCTAACATTTTGAATTTAAAATCCCGTAGACTTATGCTAAAAGTATTAGCATACCGGAAGCGTGTGATTTCAAGGTGTTTGTAAGGGAAATAATACTCTTTCACAGCCTTCGATAGCGCCTTCTATAGAAGTGGTGAGTCATAAATTGTTGGTTAATTGGGAGTGTTTATATAGTTTAAAAGTAAGGTTTTAAGGAAGTGTGAAAGTGTGAAAAAAAAAGTAAATTTGATTTCTAAAAAAAGAGATATATTTGTATGTTCTTATTCATTTGTTAAGTTTTTATTATGAAAAAAATGATTCGAAACCAAATAATCTGAGGACATGGTGAGAGATTCTGATATCGAAACACTTTCGTTTTTGCTCTTCTGATTTAGGTAGCCCACCAAAACACTGAATACATCGCATAAGAATACACACACACGCAAGATTTTGCGCTGTAGTTTGTATATTCTTTGTATAGAAGATTGATCTATGTCGGATTTTTCATATGTCAAACCCACTTTTACATGTAAAATGCACAATCCCTTTAAGCCACACAGAAACAACACTAAAATGTTTAAATAACATGGAATACCAGAGGAAAATAAAGTAGGATTCTTCTATCCTCAAAATACACATTATTTTGAAGGGTAGCGGAGGAGAGCCATGGCCATAAAAATACGCTTTGGCAAAAAAGCCACATGAAAAATTTAGGACAGCAACACGAAACCAAAAGTGTGTATGTGAAGACAAGAAGAGCGCTTCTGGGAAGGCGTCATGGGTTTAATCTGACCGAAAAAAGAGCGGGATGCTACACTTCAACACATAGCTGCAGGGTGAGAACTATGGGGTTGTTATGTAGCAATATTACTTGCAAATGCATGAATCAATCTGCAAATGTCTATCTTGATTTGCAAGCTTTTATCTTGATTCACTTATGCAGATCGAGACAGAGATTTGCTAATTATATTGCTACATGAATAACCCCATATAGAAGTGACCAATAGGAGAGCAGGATGCTAAGTCTCAACACGCAGCGTCGGGGCTGAAACTGACCAGTAGGAGAGCAGAATTGGTGGTAAGTTAAATGTAGTCACGTGATGCCCAGTGTTGTTTTCTGCCTGAATTTCAAACATTAAACTATGTATTTCTTATGCACATTTTTTTGTATCTTGGAACAAAATATTCTTTGAGTGGCCTTTGTATCTTGGATTTTTCATAACATGAAGCATTTGTATCTCAAGGTACCACTGTATATCACTTATTTTTTTCAGCCCCTTTTCAGGAAAATATCACAGCTTCATATGGGGAGACTTATTTTCTCTTGGTAATTAAATTTTGCTCTTTATTTAAAAAGAACTATGTTTTACCAGATTACTCCATTAACGTTTATGTTAGATAGCTAAATCCCTAAATTATGCAGAAAATGCTCTCAATTGGCAAAAAGTTCAAGAAAATAAATGACCAGAATGCTTACTGCAGCCAGAAATCTGACAAGCACTCCCCCATGTTAAATGTTTGGAGTCACATGGCAACAAGCTGCATCGTAATTGGTCAGATATATTGCAGTCGCTTGGGATGAGCCTGGTAAAATTGACCTCGATTTAGCAACGAATGTTAATACTTCGAAATCCCATTGCTGATGTGAAAGATCACACCTGATGTGCAGGGACCTTCAGAGTAGCGAATCAGAAATGTGTTTCTGTTCCTAACTGCTCCATTGCAGTGTTTGCATCTCTTAAGAGAAAAGAAACTCAGAAAAGATTTTAAAAGTAATGCTCGTCCTGATGACCTTATCGAATGCTGCAAACAGCCTCATTTTGTGGCTAAAGATCCAAAAAAGAAACAAATTATTTGTCTGATGTTTTAGCTGCTTATCCAGCCGGTCTATTTAGCAAAAGAACATAAAGTATAGTTTGCCTTCAAACAACCCTGCTGAAGGATATTCTTGTGATTGAAGTGATCCACCTGCTCTGTGTTTCAGAGGGAGTCGAGCGGCGATGCAGTCTGGAAGACTTTGGCTTCGTAGTGTTCCACTCACCGTACTGCAAGCTGGTCCAGAAGTCCTTCGCTCGGTTGATGCTCAACGATTTCCTCAGCCATCCCAACCCCAACACAGAGAGCGGGTCCTTCAGTGGGCTGGAGGCTTTCAGGTGAGCCAAGCTCTTCTGTAGTGGCGGATCTGCACTGAGGTACACCATGGGCGAGACCCTCCCCAATGGCATTCACTAAAAGCGGCGATATCTAGTACCACTATAAACTGAGCTCAGCTCGTTTGCTCAAATGATTCTCCTGAAGTCTGAGGTGAAATTGTGAAGAAGTGACTAACTGGAAGCCCAGTCTGAGCGTTCGATGAGTATAAGCACATTTTTACAGCCCAGAAACGTGTGAATGATATTCTCTGAGGGTATCGAGGATTTTTGGGGTAACATAAAAAAGCGTTCAGCCATTGGATTACTGTGAATTGTGTTTATCGAAACGGTTTTTGGCTCTGTTTTGCACTTTGTTAGTTTTATGTAGGTTTCTGTTCCAAAAAATAAAGTCCTTCTTGTACGTATATTTAGCTGGGACTTATTTTATTTATGCAAATGCAGAAATAAAATAAGTAAAAAATACAAGCTGGATGCTTCGGACCTCTGTGACTTTTAATTGAGTACCCATGGAATAGCTAATGTTTTAGAGAAATGAAAACAATGATGTCAGTTACTACATTCAGGCTTACTTCAGCTGGAGGATGTGGTGACAGGTAGCACTAGAAGATGTGTACCTCTAGCTATGAGGACATTAGCTTGTTTCTCCTCTTCATTTATTTTTTTATAAATTGAGCACCAAATAAGTTTAACCTTTTTTTTTATCCAATTTCTCATTTTGGCACTTTAGCATTAAATATCCTTATTTAACCAAAGGTGTAGACTAAACCAGTTCCCCTCAGGAATGTTTTTGTTCCAATTTTTTAAATTTGGTCATTTAACACAAACATTAACACAAACGGATGAGTTTTATATGCCTGTATTTATAATATTATTATAAATAAAATGTTAGTATCACGATGTGACTGACTTGGAAAAAAAAAATGTATGATTGATTTCGCCCCCACACTTCTCTCTCATCCTCTTAATTTGGGAGAGACTCAGTTTTTCTTCGCACCTTCTCTGCCGCAGAGATGGCCTTTCCGGTTCATTTCTGGGAGCCGGGTCTCATTCAGATCAGCTCCCAATAAGGAGCCAGTTCTTTTGGCTCCAAAATTGTCATTTTTTGTCATTGTCCAGACTAACAAACTCAACAAGGATTTGACTGTTAACACCACAAATGTGTGGCTGCAGTGCTTGAGCCATGTTTAAAAGTTTAACGTAATTACTGTCAAACAAAACATTACAATTGACAACCCAGCAAAGACAAACAATTGCTTTTTGGTTCTCTTAAAGTTTTTTTTGACAACCTAAAATGATCATTCCCAGAATATTCCCTAATGTTTTTGTTTTTTTGCAACCATAAAACTAAAAATTACTTTCCAAAGCATTCTGTACTGCTTGTTCTTAAAACCATAAATTAACATTCTCATAATGTTTTTTATATAATGTTAAGTATGACGCAAATATTTTTTTTAATACCAGGTTTACTATACTGACGTTTCACTTCAAACTCCACTCGGTGTTTAAATCTGAGGTGTTCTGATGTAGATTAGTTATGGAGCTGCTACCTAGAGCCTGCTAGAACACCGTCCTGAGAAACCCTCGTTTATACTTAACTACAAATTTAACTGCAACTTACTTTCCCCTCCTGGTTCTAAACAGGTTTAAAAAAAAAGAGCTCACCTTTTTCCCTTTATTTTGTATTTTTTTGTTTTTACTCACCAGTCCAGGGTTTCTCGTTCATCACATCACTACTCAGTCAGTAGAAGTAGAGGGGAAAAACGCACCGTTATGGTTTTCTATCAGTTCTAAGTGCTCTTCTAGTTCTTAGTGTTGAGTGGGCCCCCTCCCTTCTGTAGTGCCACACACATTACCTGTGCCTAAAACCACTGCTGCTCTTCTATTAGAAACACAGTGACCGGTTCCTTTGGGAAACCTCTTTCTTGGTTGTTTGCAGAGATGTGAAGATCGAGGACACGTACTTTGATCGGGACGTGGAGAAGGCCTTTATGAAAGCCAGCTCGGAACTCTTCAACAGTAAAACCAAGGCGTCTCTTCTCATCTCAAACCAGAACGGGAACATGTACACGCCGTCGGTCTACGGCTGCTTGGCTTCGGTGTTCGCTCAGTGAGCCCTCAGCTTTCATGTTCTCGTCGTGTGTTCCTGCAGAGGTTGTTTGATTCTGTGCTCTTGAATCCGACAGGCACACGCCTCAGCAGCTGGCCGGACAGAGGATCGGTGTGTTTTCTTACGGCTCGGGCTTCGCTGCCACACTGTACTCCATCAGAGTCACTCAGGATGCTACGCCAGGTGAGAAGAGAATAATCCTGAGCAATCTTCTCTAATTTTTCAAGCGTCTAAGCAAAAACACAAACTATCGAAAGCTTTCACCTTTCAAAATAACATGGTTTATAAAAAAAACATATAAGATTACCTTTAGTTAACATTTAATAAAGTGATTTATCTTTCCTCTGATAAAACTGTTATAAACTATACTGGTCAAGTTTGGGATATAAAAACATTTTCTAGCACCTGCTACCAAATCCGGGAATTTATATTACCTACATAATATATAATATATTTACCAAACAATACTCATTTAAAGATAATTTTACTACTTCAGGTTTTTGGTGGATCTGGATTGTTGCAGGAGAAACTTGTGTTTGATTGCAAGCATGCATTTTTCTGTCAAATGCTGCCGTTACACTGAAAAAAATGAGCTCACGGAACTTTCCCGGTGTTGAGGTGATGTTTCAGGATCTTTGGTGCTGATTTTGAGTTACAATACAGCGATGTTCCTTACTGGGAATTGTCGTAATACAGTATTTGTGCAAGAAATATCTTGAGTGTGGCGTGTGAGTGCGAGACTTCTTTAATTATGTAATATGGGAAATTAATGGTAAAATACTAATACGAGACGTTGGCAGACAGACAGGTAAAATACTGGTCAAAAACAGGGCACTTGACAGGTGTGGAATAAACGATCATGATGTTGGTGAGAGAACAGATGAGTTGTGAGAACACCTGAACTTGTCTGTTTTTGAAGTGCCTGTAGCCTTACACATGTTGAAGTTGGACCATTTTCCCACATTACTGAATATGCCTGTCATTGTCTGAACGCGTCAGGAGCATTGACTGTAGGTCTGAGGAAACTCACGTTTGGAGTGCGCACAATCAGGAGTTTGTAAACGAGATCAACGACTAAATCCCAGTCAGAGTCCAAACACCTACTAGTTTAAGTCTATGGAAAAAACAATCCAGACTAGAAAGAAATAAGTGCACGCTCGTGATTTTCCCTGCACGCGTGTGTCATGGGACTGGTGCACAATTGCGCATGCACGCAGCTCAGAGAGAACATTGCTCCCAAGTAATTTAAAGTCATTAGTCTGTCTCTCACCCTTCAGTACCTGTATATTTCTGATCAATAAATGCAAAAAAACGCCTAAAAAGCAGTTTTTGAACAGGTTAAGTTTCACCATTTAAGATATGAAGCTTCATTTCATATGAATCATCTTTATTCATCTCCCAGTCATCCATCACCTCACATGGTTCAGTCAGAATTCATGTTTAGCACTAAAAGTGTTAATTTTTTACGTGATGACACAACACTAGTAAATCAGGAAAGCAGTCGCTGATGCTGTAATCCAGATTTTTATGTCATTGACAGGCTCGGCTCTGGATAAACTGGTCTGCAGTCTGTGTGACCTGCAGGCCAGACTGGACTCCAGAACGAAGGTTTCCCCTTCTGTGTTTGCTGAGAACATGAAGCTCAGAGAAGAAACCCACCATTTAGGTAATCAATGTGGATTGTTGTTTTTGTGATGAACAGCTAGTTTAGAGGAAACATTGTGTCAGTAGTATCATTGTAGTTTTTGTAATATATTAAATAATGGTGTTGCGATAAGTAAGGACAAGTTATTAAGCAGTCCAGGTTCGAAACCAAAGCCTCTCAGACTATACTTCCTGTCAGAATCATCACTGTCCTATCTAAAAAGGGTCCTAAAATATTATTTAGAGAGAGAGAGAGAGAGAGAGAGGAAGAAAAGGGGGTAAAGGAAGTGAGAGAGTGTGAGAGGAAAAGGGAGGGGAAAAGGTAGAGAGGGCAGATGCAGTGGGAGAGAAGGGGTAAAACGAGAGGGAGGATGAGAAAACGGAGAGAGCAAAAGAAGTGAGAGATGGGACGAGGGAGGGGAAGAGAGAGAGAGAGCAAAGGGAAAGGGAAAGAGAGAGCGATTGAGAGGGAATAGAGGAAGAATCGCTTTAGGAACTTTCTAGCATTGCTTTATTAAATTGTGTTGGAATTGTGTATGGTGTGAAATGTTACGTCTGGTAATGAATCGAATGCGCTGCTCCTCTCTTTGCAACGAAAGTCCTTCAGGGTCACTAACTTGTTAAAGGTTCATAACAAACTCTTAAGAGTACCTGATCTAGCTTCAATGATCCTCAGTTCTAATGAGGATCAAAATATTTATTTAACGTTCAGCTTTTAAAAAAGAGCTATTGTGAAACTGTACCGCTGTTTAAATGGATTGTAGTCTTCTGTGGGAGTTTTAACTGATGTGATGTCTCTCGTTACACCAGCGAACTACATCCCTCAAGGACCCGTGGAGGAGCTCTCTCCGGGAACGTGGTACTTGACTCGAGTGGATGAAAAGCACCGCCGGCAGTACACCAGACGCTCTCTGAGCGAGCACAAACCCCTGGAGGCTGGCCTGCACACATCCTGCACTGCTGGCGAGGTATGGTCCGTAAACGTTTAAAGAACAGGTTCCTCGTTACGCTCTTCTCAATGCTTGGCTTTCTTCCTCAGCATATTCCCAGCCCGCTCAAGAAGATGGCCCGTATCCCCATCGCCCCAGCTGGTCCTGATGCGGTCGTCATTAGCAACGGGGATCATTAACTTCACCTCTGTGAGGTGCACAGAAACACAGGTCCCACTGAGGACACACCATCTTTGAAGGGCCAGCGGCCGTCCACAGTGAATGTGAAAGGAAATCTTTTTTAAGCGTTAGCTTGAGCATCCCTGATGGCGTCGGCTGATGAGACACACTGCGTCGTCTACGCAGAAATCCTGTCTCTTTAACCCTTTTAAGTTAGCATTTCACAAGCACTGTGTTTTAGCCAGAAGCTAATCCTAAGATTTGCAACCGACAGGTCAAGAACTTGAATGCTTTGGCGCATCTTTATGCAGATGTGAAGAAAAAGAGTATATTAAAGTATTTTAATTAAAGGGAAGCTGCTGGTTTCTTTATTGCGTTGTTATGTTCTTGCCACAAATTATTATTATTATTATTCATTTTTTTGCCTCGATCACAGGGTTTCTGGAGTGTTGAAATTTAAAAAAATTTTACTTCCCAAATGTTTTGCCTTAAAGTCTTAAATTCACTGTTCTAGGTCTTAAATATTTTTTCACATGTTCATGTAAAGCTCATCTGATGTGTTTTTGTTGTTCTTTGTGGTTCCCAGAGGTTAAAACAAGGCTCCTAAGTAATAAACAATCATGTAAAAATTATGATTAGAGTTGCCATAGCTTGAAAAAATGCATTAAAATTTAGGCCATGGTTAGGGTTGCCAGAGATTCCGAAAACGTGCCTAAATGCTCAAAAGCATAAAAGTGAATGTTGTGATTACCAGCGATTAAGCTAATTCTCATAAATGTCAAATGTAACAGTGATGATTAGGGTTGCCAGGGTTTGAGAAAACCTTCCTAAATGTCCAAAACATTAAAGTTAGGGTTTTAAAGTGTTTCAAGCCTAATGTTTTTATGCAAAACAGCTTTGTTTGCGTTTTTTGATGTTATGGTAAAGGTGTTACATTTGACGTGTTTTAAAAAGTCTTAAATCTGACCTGACGAAACCTGAAAATTTAAATGCAAATAAACTGTGTTGCATAAACACGTCTAAATATTAAAACGAACAATATTGGAATTCAGGGATGATGCGCAGTCATTCATTTCGTGTATTTTTCATTTAGTCTTTATTTGAATTTCTTATTATATATTATCCTCTTGGATCTAATTCTATCTGCAATTCATATATCAAGTTTTAAAGCTTTTGCATTTCACGGAGTGGATGCAAACAGAACTGTTTTGCTTTTAAATAAAAAGTCAATGTATAAATAACTTTACAAAACACAAGATGGCGCCATACACTTGTGCTTTGAGCAGCATAAGAATAAAAGATTTTTTTTTATTGACAGCATCACAATACATACACACAACCAAAATACAACAAAGGCGAACGATTGACATCATATTATATTACCAAGAACATTGACATGGAGATGTAATAATGTAACATTTTACATTTTAGTTTTTTGATTTATTGACCATTTTATTGAGTTTAAACAAGGTGAAGGATGATTGTAACTAGACTTTTTTGTTTATGGATATTGAAACTTTGACTGTAAGAGCGAATAGTGTGGCACATGTTCAGGACTTTTATACTCATGGTTTTCATAAAAATAAGTGTCTCATAGTGAAAGAACAATTGACATCTAGATGATTTTACCAAAATCTTTTTTAACTCATTAAAAACGTTTCTCACACTCAGACAACAGATGTTTTATTTAGAGTTTCATCAAAAAGAGCATTATTTTCCACGGATGCGCATCTAGCTCCCCGGCTCAAACTTACGAGGATCTGGAAGTGAACTTTTTTATTTGAAATGCAGTTTTTACTGAGTCTACGCCAAGCTTCTGCCAATCACCATCTTCCACAAAAAATCTCCAATAAAACGTAAATGATGTTTTATACTTAGCAAGACCTCTCCAACATGTTTGTAATTACAGCTATTGTTTGTAGTTTCAATTCCACTAATAATTTTTGACTATGATTTATTCTTTAGGTGTTTACTGGAGACCATGATTATTGAGAAATAGTTCATTCATAAACATACAAAGAGAATGATTTAAGTTGCTGATAAACCACTTAGGAAGGCGAACGGACTTCCAAGTATAAGTTTTATTGGGAGAAACATATTTTTCAGGCAAGTAGGCATTTCTGATGAGAACTAGATTTAGGAGGGGATTAAATACATTTTAAAATGAATGGAGTCACCGATTTGGTTAAAAATGTTATCAAGAATAAAAATAAAAAGAGTTTGGCTGAGCTATAAATCTTTTAATTTAGTTAACCCTAAATGTTTAGTCTAAATTGCAGAGGGACTTGCTAGAAGAGAGCAAAAAGATTTCTTAATTTGTCTGGTCTATTCTTCCAAATAAAATCCAAAAACTAATAATGAATTTCTTTAATAATTCTATCATTATTAAATGTAGAGAGGGTTGGGTAAACAAAATGAAAGAGAATTAACTTGTTTTTACTTGATGAAGTTGAGATGAAAACCATTGGTAAAAAAAAAGTAAAAATCATGACTATAAACATAAAGATAAAAGTATAAATACACGGTTTAATAATAATTATTAATAATAATTAGTACACAGTTACTTGTCTTTATTTAATGATGAATTTATCTGTACAAGTCATTTTCATCCTTAGACAACCGGTGTCTGCGTTTCCTTATGCATAAAAATAATTATTATATCAATAAAAATAATGATTAAAATGGGATTTTTTTCTAAGTACTTATCATATTCCTAAATCATATTCAAGGGATGTCTAACAAAAATAAATATAATTTAAATAACAAATAATATTAATACAAAAAAATAATAGAATTGAGACGATAGCTGCGTGCGTCTGTGCGTGCGCGCGCCCGCAGCCAGGGTGGAGTTTAACGGAGCGTGAGTTTAACGGAGCAATCCCTCCCGAGTCTAACACACGGTACAAACCAGCATTTACTCACCGGGAACGGTTTTTGGGGGCACCGGCAGTGGCCAAAATCTGCGTTTTGTCTGAAGGAGGGCAACAAGTGATCGGAGAAACCAGAGGTAGGACCTGGCTCTCAAGTTTAACTGCGAAATCTCAACTTTTTCAAGAGTGGGAATGTTTCCTTCCGACGCGATCTTGATTAAAGTTCATTTCCGTTCTGGGTTAACCTTCTGCAAGCTTTTCAAAACAACGCTTTCATCTTTGAGTTTAAATTGGTGCCCTTCCGGCACGCGAATCAAATTTCGCTAGTGATGGATGTAACGTAAATGGTTTAAGTTTTTACGACAGTTAAAAACTTTAACGGGAAACATACGAGGCATATAAAATTAACCGTAACCAATCAGGTGGTTTTTAAGACATCGGTTAGTTTAAAGTAAGTTAAATGTCAAGGCCTGCAGGCTGCAACTTATTATGTAAACTCTGGAGAAACAGTCACACGTCACAGAGGAAGTGAAGCGCGTGAGATAAAGTTGAGTTCACCGACGTTTAGACGCGGCCTAAACACAACCAAACTCGTACTAAGTTAAGTCTTTTTACCCAAACAAATAAACACGCACACACACGCAAATACAATGTAAACATGTCTAGCGAAATGTGAAGTGTGCCCTAAACGAGGAGAAATAACGCGAGTGTTTGTTGAGATCGAGTTGTTGGTGGTTCTTGTAATGACTCTGTTGATGATGGACGCTGGAGTGAGGGAAGCTGTGCTGCGTGAAATGCTCCTCAGGGGTGATGAGGAAGAGCTCGGGTGTGGTGGAGCTCTGTTGATGATGGACGCTGGAGTGAGGGAAGCTGTGCTGCGTGAAATGCTCCTCAGGGGTGATGAGGAAGAGCTCGGGTGTGGTGGAGCTCTGTCGATGATGATGGACGCTGGAGTGAGCGAAGCTGTGCTGCGTGAAATGCTCTTCAGGGTTGATGAGGAAGAGCTCGGGTGTGGTGGAGCTCTGTCGATGATGATGGACGCTGGAGTGAGCGAAGCTGTGCTGCGTGAAATGCTCTTCAGGGGTGATGAGGAAGAGCTCGGGTGTGGTGGAGCTCTGTCGATGATGATGGACGCTGGAGTGAGCGAAGCTGTGCTGCGTGAAATGCTCTTCAGGGGTGATAAGGAAGAGCTCGGGTGTGGTGGAGCTCTGTCGATGATGATGGACGCTGGAGTGAGCGAAGCTGTGCTGCGTGAAATGCTCTTCAGGGGTGATAAGGAAGAGCTCGGGTGTGGTGGAGCTCTGTCGATGATGATGGACGCTGGAGTGAGCGAAGCTGTGCTGCGTGAAATGCTCTTCAGGGGTGATGAGGAAGAGCTCGGGTGTGGTGGAGCTCTGTCGATGATGATGGACGCTGGAGTGAGCGAAGCTGTGCTGCGTGAAATGCTCTTCAGGGGTGATAAGGAAGAGCTCGGGTGTGGTGGAGCTCTGTCGATGATGATGGACGCTGGAGTGAGCGAAGCTGTGCTGCGTGAAATGCTCTTCAGGGGTGATGAGGAAGAGCTCGGGTGTGGTTGAGCTCTGTCGATGATGGACGCTGGAGTGAGGGAAGCTGTGCTGCGTGAAATGCTCCTCAGGGGTGATGAGGAAGAGCTCGGGTGTGGTGGAGCTCTGTCGATGATGGACGCTGGAGTGAGGGAAGCTGTGCTGCGTGAAATGCTCTTCAGGGGTGATGAGGAAGAGCTCGGTGTGTTGGAGCTCTGTCGATGATGGACGCTAGAGTGAGTGAAGCTGTGCTGCGTGAAATGCTCCTCAGGGGTGATGAGGAAGAGCTCGGGTGTGGTGGAGCTCTGTCGATGATGGACGCTGGAGTGAGCGAAGCTGGGCTATGTGAAATGCTCCTCAGGGTTGATGAAGAGCTCGGGTGTGGTGGAGCTCTGTCGATGATGGACGCTGGAGTGAGGGAAGCTGTGCTGCGTGAAATGCTCTTCAGGGGTGATGAGGAAGAGCTCGGGTGTGTTGGAGCTCTGTCGATGATGGACGCTAGAGTGAGTGAAGCTGTGCTGCGTGAAATGCTCCTCAGGGGTGATGAGGAAGAGCTCGGGTGTGGTGGAGCTCTGTCGATGATGGACGCTGGAGTGAGAGAAGCTGTGCTGCGTGAAATGCTCTTCAGGGGTGATGAGGAAGAGCTCGGGCGTGGTGGAGCTCTGTCGATGATGGACGCTGGAGTGAGGGAAGCTGTGCTGCGTGAAATGCTCCTCAGGGGTGATGAGGAAGAGCTCGGGTGTGGTGGAGCTCTGTCGATGATGGACGCTGGAGTGAGGGAAGCTGTGCTGCGTGAAATGCTCTTCAGGGGTGATGAGGAAGAGCTCGGTGTGTTGGAGCTCTGTCGATGATGGACGCTAGAGTGAGTGAAGCTGTGCTGCGTGAAATGCTCCTCAGGGGTGATGAGGAAGAGCTCGGGTGTGGTGGAGCTCTGTCGATGATGGACGCTGGAGTGAGCGAAGCTGGGCTATGTGAAATGCTCCTCAGGGTTGATGAAGAGCTCGGGTGTGGTGGAGCTCTGTCGATGATGGACGCTGGAGTGAGGGAAGCTGTGCTGCGTGAAATGCTCCTCAGGGGTGATGAGGAAGAGCTCGGGTGTGGTGGAGCTCTGTCGATGATGGACGCTGGAGTATTTTTGCAATTAATTTTGAAAACAGATTTGGTAATTAACAAGTTAACTTTGCTGTAGACTATAAATAAAAACTCTAGAAATTAAAAAAAGCTAATAGTCTTGATTAAATTGAAAGGAAATACTATTTTTCATTGTTATACAAATGAGCTGTTTCTTGCATTCACTGAAAACCACAACAATTATTAAATGTAATATTCGCACTGTTTAATTTAAGCTAATTTAAAGTAGCACTGTTTAACTAATCACTATTTCTCACAAGACGATTGCGCAGAGTAATGCTAGCGAATTTCAAGTGAACTACTGAAGTGAATGAGCTACTTGTAAAACTACTTCTGTGTTCTGTTCAGAACAGCGCAGGTCCTTCTGGTTAGAGCCAAGTCAATGGCAACACCTTTGTTTTGCACTCGCTCTCTGTGGATAACTCTTTGTTATCGGTGTAACATATTCAACGCCCTACAAATCAGTTTGAGCAGAAATAACTCATTTTAGAGATTGCAGAAATGTATTTCTGACTGTCAATGTACGAGCTGCTGAGGGAGCGCCTGCAAAGAGCCGACCCCAAAAACACATTTCTCTGAAGAAGATTATTTCTGCTCAAACAGCTTTGTAGGTCATTCGCTATGTTACACAGATCACAAAGAGCTCTCATTTGTGTATTAGCAATGCTTATACCGCAACATACTGAGCCGGGAAAAGCGAATCTGTGGATCAGTGTACAACTTCACTGAAGTAAAAAAAATAATAATTTCTAGTTTAATGCTGAAAGTCATGTTAGCTTTTTGGAATAAAATTCGTGCAGGGAGCTATCCCGCCATTGCCTATGCTAAACCCAGAAGGACCTGCGCTGTTCTGGAGAAGAACGTGGAAGCAGTAGCTCATAGCTCTAGAGCAGGGGTCGGCAACCTTGAATGTTGAAAGAGCCATATTGAACCAAAAAAACAAATTAATAAACAAATATGTCTGGACCCGCAAAAAAGTAAAAGCATTGTATAAGCCTTATAATGAGAGCAACACATGCTGTATGTATCTATATTAGCCTACTATAAAAATTACTAAGTTGGCTACAAATACATAATGATTAAATGTTTATTTTCCCGGCATTGCATCCTGTAGACCAGTGTTTGTCAATTATTTTCTGTCACGCCCCCCCACCACCCCCTCCCCCAGGAAGAAAAAAAACATCTGTCCTGAAGTTAGCAAACAGTTTAAACAAACGCACTTAAACAATAGTAATTTTAAACGATGAAGCAATAGTTTTTACGTAATTACCCTGCTTATGTTTCCGCATCTGAAATACAAACATGTTTTCGTTTAAGGTGCTTGTGCATCACCGTTTTTCCTGAAGACAACGCTTCCTCCGGCATCTGTGTATCTATGTTTGATCTGTGCGTGTTGGTGTCACGCAGCTCCGTGACGTCACGTGATCAGGACAACTAATTGATAACGGGATTCGTTGAGGACGAATTTCATCATCGATAAATTTCGATTTGATCAATTATTTGTTGCAGTCCTAGTTGATATACTTGAAAGGTCAAAATAATTTTTTTTTGCATATGAAGACTAAAAATGTGATTTCTGCATATAAAGATGAAGTTTTCTACCTTTGCCTGCTGATAAGTCCGTCTCTAAATAGCTACAGCACTGTAGCTTTTATTCGTTTTTGCCATGAAGTGCAATCTATAGTTCTACTATTGTGTGTAAATGTGTAAACTTGCACAGGAAAACAAGTTTTGTAATGAATTGATTATTGAAGTAAAATCTGTGATTATTATGTTTTGTTCATAGTTTTAATTCTCCTTTTTGTGTGTTTCTTTTTTCCCCAATAGTGTACTGGCATTTATTTATTTTTTTTTCACCCAGTTTTTGCCTTCATTGAAATGACAGTCAAGATAGAAGCAGGAAGTGGCGTGCGTGCGTGCGTGTGTGTGAGAGTGAGTGACAGAGAGAAAGGGATTGTGAGACTGGAATTTGTAACTTTTAATGTCCTTTATTGAGAGCAATCACAGATTTGCGCTGAATATGGTTCAGATCTGTGTTATAACAGGTTCAATGTGGCCAGCCTCACGTTTCTCTGCTCCCACTCTTCGGGTAACAAGCAGCCCATTGAAGGCCCATGGAGCAGAATTGTGATGGGCTTCAGAGAAATTAAGGGACTCTTTGTGTTCAGGGGTCTGTGAGGGTGTAGCTGGAGCAATATATAACCGGTGAACTCTGATCAGAGCACTTTTATTCTGCCGATGGGCATATGTCATGCTCAGGACTCCCAAGAGTGAATTGTAATGATCTTAATCCTATTTGATTTTGTATTAAAAGTTAAATACTTTACTTTATTCCTTTACTTTACTTTATTCCTCCAAACTGAGAAACTACTTGTTACACGCTCCTCCAGTTCTGTAGGCCAGAGATAGACTTGCATTTTTCCTAAGAATGGATTGAGTGAAATGGAAACAATAATAATGTAAATGCTGAACTAAAGCACATAAATATATGCTAATAAATCTGTAAATAGTCCAGAAGTAAATTAGAGGATGGTCATGGTGGAACGTTGTGGACTTATGACCGTTTATATAGGTAATGTTATTTAGCAGTGTAGCGATAGATAGATAGATAGATAGATAGATAGGTCGATCGATCGATAGGGAGGGAGGCTATTTTCAGACTGCATGTTTTAATGCCCAGTAAAGTGTTTTTGTGTGAAATCTGATTGTTTTTAGTGAGTTCGTTCACATTACTAATAACATAGTCTTCTGGGAATGAATTTTGGCTCCAATGTGACACACATGTCCAGAAGATGAAACCGCGTGCCCCAGAATGCACTGCTAGCAGACGTAAATGCTGAAGTGCTTGCTGTCAGACACGTTTGAGGCTTTGTGGGCGTACATTTCTGTTCAAAGTGAACTTTATTAGTACTAAACAATATTAAGAAAAGACTTGAGAGAACACATATTACCATATGCCCGGTGGAGTTAAAAGTGCTCAGATGACAACCGCAACTTCCTTAAGCTTCAATTGTGTCTCTGAGCTCTTCCTGAAACCGCCTGTGATGCTAAACCCAGATGAATGTGGCCTGGCGGTTCAGACTGATTCTCTTTAGGAGCTGATATGAAAGCAACCTGGTGGGATCTGTAAAAAATCTGAGTTTAGCTGTTCAGATTGTCCAGAAAATATTAGATACAGGTCACATATGTGCAAAAAAATAGAATTTGGGTCACTTTGGACTGCAGTCTGAACGTAGCCTAACTAGCCTTTGTCTTCTCTGTGAAACGAGAGGGATTTGTAAAAATTGCAGAGGTCCTTATGATCTTCACTTGCTTGTGCACTTTATAAAGATTACATTTTAGAATAAAGGGTTGGAAATGAATACTTTTCTTGTTTGTTTGTTTTTCTTAACTAATCCATTGATTAATTGAAAAAATAATCAATAGATGAGTCGATTAGTAAAATAATCAATAGTTGCTCTGATGATTTTTTTAAAGATTTCCAATCTGAATAAACTCCAGACCCCTTCACACCTGTGCAGGGGAAGAAAGTGCCTTTTTAAAATAAAGATTTTACATTATTTTTACATAAAAACATATCCGTATTATCGATCATCCAGAAAAAGGGAAAAGGGCTGTTCAGGACCCCTTGAAGCTTTTTCATTAAATAAGAATTTATTTTTAAATGTCAGAGGATACAGTGAGTAACAAATCAGGGAATAGTTCAAATTTACAGCCCAATTGTAAGTAATTGACAGGTTACTCTTTGGGCTAATTGTGTAAATAGATAATGAAACAATACTTTGTGTTCTTCATTTGAACTGCATTTTCACGCTTCAGAATGAAACTGTGCATTATATTGTGTCTCAGGACTCCTGTTGCTTCGTCTCTCCTGAAGCTCTGTGATTAACTCTGTACTGAAGTGCCAACTGATTCTAAAAATATTCCTTTATGAACGATATTCATGTAAAGGTGCCACCCTTCGCTGTACGTCAACACAAACAAACCACCTCGTATGTGTTCAGTTTACTGCGGGCGTTTATTTTCAGAAAGAGTTGTGATCGTATGCTCCATTATCCTCATTGTGGGTGCTTCACCCAGCTTCAAAGTAAACAGGAAGCCAGCGCCGCCGTTACCTGTTTGTGTTTACCGACGCTCCAGGCAGAGGAAGCTGAAACGTGTAATTATGGGAAGAAGCCTTAGATTTCTCTCTCAAGCTCGAGGTGTTTGGCCAATTACAACACGCTTGCTCGTCACCCAATCAAAGCACTCTGGGCTTTTAGGACGTGTTTCAGACCGAATTAAAATAAACTGACGCTTGGATAATGAAGCTTTAAAAAAAAAATAGAGAAATGTGCTGTTGGGCGCTGCACAAGCAATATAGAGAATGTGACATTCTGCTAAGATAGGCTACATTAGACCTCATGACCGTGCTTTTGTATTGGAGAAGTGTCTTTGATGTTGCAGGAAAATGGTTTATTTCCATTTCTGCTTTTGTGTCATTGAGCTTTAGAATAACTAAGCAGATTTTCGGTTATGTTTTGGCATACGTCCCTTTAACCAGGTCATTTAAGTGTTCTGGAAAGCCCTTATTTAAAACTATTGTTGATTTAAACATTCAGTTGAGCTTTATTCCTAAAAAGTTTTTGTGTGTCACATTATCATCCATAACATGAAAGAATCGACTCGGATTCGCTGAAGCGAGTCTTTTGGAAACGTGACGTAGAACTGTACGAACCATACTAAGCTCCTCTCACTGTTCATGCAAGTTTACCTGAGAAGGTGTTCCTCCAAACATAGCTACTAGCTGTTGTGATTCGGTCGGTTCATGATGGGGAACTGTTTTTTTTTCCTTATGTGAGGGATTCTCATCTTTATGTTCTCTGCTGAAAGAAGAGGCTGTAAGGGAGCGATGGTGGAGCTTCATCTTTCAGGAAAACATCGACAACCTTTTGTTGAGGGCTCGTCATTTCCCACAAGGACTGCTTCGTGAATCTATATGCATTCAACTCAGGCTTCGCTAAACGGCTTTTGATGAAGAATGGATCAGTTTTTACTTTATTTGGGCCGGAATCCAGTCAAAACCGTTGACTGCGATGCTTACAGTTGATTATTTCTGAAGCGCTAGACGAAGACAAATAACAGCAGAATTGAGTCTTACTACTAATTGCTGCAGGCGTAAATGTGTAGTTTTGTATGAATGGGTGGCAAAACGAATCATGCATATTTATATTAAAATTAAAGTGTTTATTCGTACATTTCTTTGATGCTGTTTGAGACTCCAAAACACAATCAACATTTTGGAACCACAATACTGGCTCTTTAGGGAAAATGTCTATAGGGCTTGTTAAATAATTCATTCTCTAAATAATTAATATCTTAAAATATTGTAAAATCTTAAAATAAAGTTTTAAATTATTCTTACTATTACAGGCTCCCACAACAACTTCTACCTGTTGTTCCCTGGAAAAGGCAGTGTGCATCAGTTCAGAACCTAAATATCGCTTAATCAGCGCTGAAATAAATTGATGGAATTTTATGCTTTTCTCTGTTTGGTGGTAGGATTAAATAAAGGCTGCTGGGTTTATGTCCAGAGTGCTTGTGTTCATAGTAGTGGCTGACACTCACTCCCATTTTGGTGATCAAGACTACTAGTTGTTTCTGCTGCTAGTGTTTGGAGGCAGCCATATTTGGACAAAGCAATTTGGTGTGTTATTGCAGTGGTGAGTGAAATACTTCTGTGGCACCAGACCCTATAAGTCAGTGACTCTGTCTATTCAATTCATCACACTAGATTGAGCAGAAACAATAATGTTGTTTAATTCCATTGAACTACTTAATTTAGAAGAAGTTAAATAATCTTTCAGAAAAGGCCAGGGTCCATAGGGAGCCATTATTTACATTTATTTATTTATTTATTTTCCAAAGAAGAAGGAATCGATCTTATATAGATCACATCTGATACAAGAAGCTCATGTGTAGCTGTAGTGTTGCAAGTGAAGCATCTTGACTCAATGACTCCTAAACTCTTAAAGCACCACTTGGTCTTGGTTATTGGATTCACTTCCTGTTTCTTAAATGTAATTCAACATTCATGCACAAATCGTTAAAGGCATACAGAGTTCTTTTTAGCATGTTTTTGCTATATTGTACACTTGAATGCCACCGCTCAGCAATTATTCATTAATTAACCACTTATTTATTCATTCAGAACTACATCATTGCAACATGTTAGTAGTCTGCGCTTCATTGTTTCGGTTCCTTTAACATCTCGATTTATTTGAATTGTAGCAGCTTGTTGTCTGTTGAGATGCTAAGCAATGTTCGTGAAGAGCAGAACTGGACAGAAGAGCCACTGAAGACTTCCTGTTTGTGGGTGAAAGTGTCCAGAGGAATGCAGTTCCTGTCACTGAACACATCTTCCCATGATCCATCAGAGAGCTCCTCAGTATTCAACTGTGGCTTTTTACTGCATCAAGTTTCATTCGGAGTAATGCAAGGGGCAATCATAGTTTTGTCAGTGCCATTCATTTTGAAAACTTAAAACAATTGTAGAATTTTGTTGTCTGTCTCTTTAAAGATGTTTTATAGAACTTTGTTTGACCAAAACACAAAAAATCCAAGCATTTCTGAATAATTCTGGTGAAGTTTCCAAAATCCCCTTTTTCATATCAGAGTCAGTAGTAAGCTCACCTCTCAGAATTCCAGTCTGAGCGCTGCTTTTGTCAGCTTCTTGAACATGTGTGTTCAAAAGCGTCTTGAAAGTCGTGAAACAATTCTTCCTCAAAGTAAATCAACAGAGAGAGCAGCATGGATTTATGGGCTACTCGCATCGAAACCAATGGTCACTGACCAGGCAACACATTACTTTAACCCAGGAGTGTTGGGATCGCATACGTTATTTTTTTTATATAGTTCAGGGATTTGGATTTTGGTTGGTGGGTTATTGTTTGTTCAGTCTTTTTAATTTCATAAATACATGATTATCTTAGAGGAAATGTATTCCCACCCCCTTAACCTTTTATTCCAGACTAATCCCAGTTCTTTTGGTGTTCTATTTTTTTTTAGCTCTTATATTTATTCACAACCACATCTTTCAAACTTTTTTGCACATCCCATGTTCTGTCAATCCATTGTCAGACTAACCTACTGTCAAACTCAGAGCTCCGCTGACCCTTATAGCAGACACAGGCTCTTGAACTTCTGCCAAGTAATGAACCATCCCTCCCTAACTTGTGCTGTTTTCTAAAGAAGTGTTTTAAAGTAATGGCCTTCTCATGAAACAAACTCTAATTTCTGTAGCTTCATTTCCAGTAAAGTTGCTATCAGAAATAGTTATTTTCAAGGGAACTGCTGTGATGTGCTAAAGAAACACTTCCTCTTGGAATAGAAGTCATGTCCTGAATCAGTCTTTCTCGTATTGTGATTCACCTTTATCCCTCTAGTGATGCACAAATCTTCATTCTTAACGGCAGCTTCCATTTTTAGTAACTATTTTTGTTCTTTTGGGTCGGGTCTAAAGAACCAGAAGTAAGTGATTGACGCTGTCAGGTGTTTTGTGCAGATGTTAAACTGCGGTCCCTTTTAGACTGTGTTGCTGTCTCGCTCTGCTTAAATAATGTGTGGAAAACCTGTTAAATCAGGCCTTGGGACTTTTGGAAATAAACACCTTCTTTGTATTATATTTCAGAAATGGAATATACACGAGTTAAAGTTTGGAGCTCAAATATGTTACTGTTTGTGACTGTTTTTCTAGTTTCCATCAACAAGATTCATTTCTGGAAGATTTCTCTCTTATTTGGAAGCTCAGTTTAAAAGGAAAATGGCTGATTGACGAGTGCTACTCCTTGTGCCCTGGATATACAAATGATAAATTAGGACATTAAGTATGCCATTGAATGTTTGTTCCAGTTTAAAACACTAACTAACTCCTGTTTGGATCAGAATGAGGAGAGTAGTTTTTCTTCCAGAGTTGAGATGGTTTAGAGCATTATTTTGAAAAGAGTGATTTTTGCATTGCTCACATGAAACAATCACCCCTGTAACTCATGCATGTCTAAACCGATACGTTTCGTCAATTTGTGTGCTCGGTCAGTTGTTGTTTTCTGTTTTTAAAACCGTGCAGTTTATTTCTGGTTTCATCCAGGTTACTGAAGTGCTAAAAGGTAGCATCTGTAAACACATCAGTCACACATCAGAGCAAACTCGTGCCTCTGCCTAACTGCAACATATCACTATCATCAGATGGAATTTACACCAAATAGAATTAAACTGCAATCCGTTTAGGCACAGAGAGTCAGACACTAAAAGTTTTCTCTGAAGGACGGATCTGTTTGTATTTTGAGATAAACCTCTGTTTGCTACACACAACAGAGAGACAGTCTTCAGAGAGAGAAATCTAGTGAACGATTCTGTTTGAACTCTCGACATCCGCTAACAGAGAAATACAACCCATACCAACATTGTTTTTTGTATAAATTTATACTACTTGTATAATGATTAAATAGAAATACATGATGTAATGAATCATCTTTTTGTTTTATACAGGCACAAACTGATTTACTCTTTTTCACAATTTCCTTACAAAAAAGATAGTTTAGACTGCAGGTCTTTAAGGTTTTGTTTTTGGGGGTTGGTGAAATCCAATTTTTTGTGTGTATTTATGCTATCCGACTGCTTTTTCTTGTGCAGGAATTGAATGCAGCTCTACTGTGACATGCTTGCACAGAATATCTCTCAATACACTGTTTACAGACGTATAATTGATGCAAGTGCTCTTCTTGGTTCTTGTGTGGCTTGGTTGTGGTTGTCAAATTAACTACATCAATACCAAATAATGTGTATAAGAAGGTTGAGATGAGCTGAATATTGGTAGTAGAACAGTAGTGAAGGTGGAGTGCTGGAAAAGGTGACGTGAGAGATGTAATAATGCAGGCAGAAATTGGATACACATTTGATTTAGGACTACAAAATGACCATGAAATGAGTTGGATATTAAAAGACAGGTGAGCTAAGGAACCATAAAGTGCCATAAATGTTTTGGTTTATGACCAATTTTAATTGTCTTAAAACTAGCAACAAAGAGTTACAAGCTGAGCCGATGATTTAGTAGTTCAGGAGACTTTTTTTTAAGACCTCTCCCTGAGCTAGTATTGACCTCTTAACGCGGTTTAGCCGAGGAGCTAATGTTAGCAATCCTGCCGTGTTTTCCAGCGATGAGGGCGAACTCCAGCTGTGAAACACTATTAGAACTAAACACTGATCTCAATCTCTGCTCTCCCTAACACAGAGAATCCTCAATAACAGGAGACTCCCAGGTTAACTGTGTTCAGTCTCTAAGGTTAGAGCACTGAGTAGTGAACTTTATTGTAATATAAAAAAAAAAATAACGACAGCAAAAACTTACCAGAAGCGATCCTTTGTGTACTTGAGCTGAACACTGCAAACTTGGAAATACACTATCAAACTATTTCAGCTGAGGAGTGAGTAGAAATCACATTATTAACCCCCCCCCCCCCCCCCCCCCCCCCGAATAATTCCAAAGAATTCTTGGTTTGTTCTAAAGACCGTTCAGATGCTACACTGAAAAGCTAATGCTGTCCTGAACAGTTTAAGACGGAGTGAACATGAGCGAGCACATCAGGTTGGGAGCTTTTTCTATTGATTTAATTCCAGTGTGTGGTTTACATCGATTTTATCGAATGGAAATCGTTTTTTTCTCGAATGTAAAATGCTAGAAATAAAATGGGCTCATTGTAAATTTTGAAACTTCCTTTGGTCCATATAGACCCAGCCCTATTAGGAGCCCTTGTTTGTTTATTTTTATGGTTCACAAAGGAGGAGTGCGACCTTTAAATTGGCTTGAGTAAAAAAAAAGCAGCTTGGACTTCAAGGATGCTTTTCTAATGTGTTATATTAGATTTTAAACAAATTAAAGAGGTAAAGATTTCATCATTCTCATAGTTGCAACTTTAGCTCACTTTAAACAAAGTAAATGTAGCTTTTTTTTAATTGTCATGAAAATATCTGCTACGAGTTTTTTATTTTATCTAGCCCTTTCAAGAAATCTTTGAAACAATTTTTTTCTTTTTCAACCGCTGCAGCCAACCAAAAATCCTGCTAATAAACAACAAATCGTAACATTTGTGCTGTCATTAGTTAGGCTTTGAGACGTTTGTGAGGCTTCTATCAAGATGCTGATACGGCCGCATGGTAATTCAGAGAAAGCTGATTTGTGCTAATGTGTCCAGTGAGATAAAGCTGCTGGTTTTGTCCTGCAGATTACACGCAGACAGATGTTCAGCATTCCTGTAAGTCATCAGATTCTCTTAGCTCACACACCACAGTTAGACTTAACATATTAATGGCACTGCAGCGACTTAAGACCGTAATACATGGAACCGACTTGCAGCCAAAGTCTTTAACTCTCTTTAACGAAAGCTTCCTAAGCTTCTTTCTGACCCACATACATTACTCTTATATTCCTTTTGGATGATGGATTGGCCCCTGAAAATTTGTATGGATGGGTACAGAGTCAGACTGGCTACAAAACTCTCTCTCTCTCTCTCGCTCTGTTTCTCAATAACATTTGAATCAAAACCAACTTCTGAACAAATATCACATCATCATCTGCTGGGTCCCTGGCCATATTGAACTCAGCAACTAAGAAAAAGATCACAGATATATCCATTCCACCATCGTACCTGAAGCCAACAATAACTTCCCTTACTCAGACCGAATGGCAATCAGAATAGAGAAACAACAAAGAAATAAGTTATATTAAATGAAACCTAAAGTTGTACAACACCATAAACCTGAGAAAAGAAGGGAACAAGTCATCTTTACTAGAAGCCGAAAAGGTCACACGCAACTGACGCTCAGTTTTATATTCAACGGAGAAACTTTCCCAAAATGTAAACACTGTAAATGCAAACTTTCTGTCGAACATCTGCTTATAGAATGATATATATAGAATATAGATACGATTCCATGAGGAAACAACTTCTGAAATCTAACAAATCCTCTTAGTTCCTATCAGACTATTGAATTTTATTATAAAACCTGACTTACCATACTTGTTTTAACATTTGAGAAAATAAATATTTCTAAGTAACTTTTAGACCTTTTTTAAATGTTTTTTTTTAGTACCAAACACAACTTCCAACCATGAAATAACCTGTGCTGTTGCCTGTCTGTTAAATCCTCTCAAGTCAGGTTTATTTGTGCAGGCCCTACACAATACACATTTTTTTCCCCCAAGCAGGCTATAATGATGTTTAAAATTGAACCATGCGCACTAAAGTAAATGATTCGCTGCCCGAAAAGAGTTTTTGCTAACGAGTTAGATTCAAACTTTTCACAAACGACGCATCGCTACATATGAGTGCCATCCAAGTGCGAGGACTGTCATGATTTACTTTTAAAACAATGAACTTAAACCAAGACCCTGTCCACATGTATCCAGTTATTTTTTTAAACTGAGTCTTTCTTACTCCGTTCACAAATAAAACAGTGTCCACACAAAATGGAGTAAAACGCTCTGAAACGCTACAATGACTGAACCTACCCAGTAGAGGGCAGCAGACTATTCACCCATTGAATTTAAATAAACAATTCAGAAGCTTCTTTCTGCTCCGCTCTTCAGAATTCAGCGCTTCCTTTTAATGGCTGGGAAATGCTCCTCACAAAAGGAGAAGAATAGGGGTTAGGGTTTACCAATAACTGTTTCACTCTCAAAACATTCTGTTTATCTAAGTTATCTGTTTATCCATTAGTGGTCTGTTGGATAAGGAGATAGACCCCCAGATCCAACGAGTTGAAGGTGGAGTGAGTGATGAAACACTTGCTCTCCCATCTTCAACAACAACAGTTCCCCGACTGCTCCCCAGGCGCCGCAGCCATGGCTGTCCACTGCTCCGGGTGAGCGTTCACAGTGTGTTTGTTCACTGCTGTTTGTGTGTGTACACTGGATGGGTTAGATGCAGACCACAAATTGTGGGTACAGGTCACTCCACTTTCTCTTATCTGAGGCTCAAACGGTTCCAAAATGGCGCTCTTTTCATTTGTACGAGGTGAGCGCGTCTGCAGGAAGGTGGCTGGGGCATCTGTTCTGTGATTAAACACGTTATTAATTATGTTGTTTGCTTGTGTAGTCCTGTACATCTCAGAAGATCTGTCTCCATTAACCATCTGGGACTCTGAGCTGCTGCATCAGTTAAAAAGCTCCTATAACTCCTTCAAACTCAGTCTGAATCAGAATTTGTGGGGTTATCTTGTCCGTACGGAGAC
The DNA here is from genome assembly GCA_900490495.1 of Danionella dracula. Lineage (NCBI taxonomy): Eukaryota > Metazoa > Chordata > Actinopteri > Cypriniformes > Danionidae > Danionella > Danionella dracula. The sequence goes on from UELW01000334.1 coordinate 20,112,882, forward strand.
AGATCAGTAGCTTTCCAACAAAAAAAAAAAAAACTTGGCTGGCATTTTCAAATTCTCTCTGGTACAGGGAAACTACTGCTCCGGTTACATGTGGACACACCACAGGTAAAAAAATACGGTCATAAAATAACCGTGTATGTGTGGACAGGGCCTGAGATTTAGTATTTGTATGATTTACTGCTAAAATGTGAAAGCACCTCACCAGCTTAACACACTAAACTCTCACTCTATTTCTGTATTATGACCCAGCTTAGAACTCCACTAATTATAGACTGACCTAACTTTCCATACGATCAGAGTTAGTGTTCAATGCTGATTGATTAGTTTCTCAGTGTGAAGTGTTGGGTTCACAGTCATATTGGCTGATGTGGTCTGTGTGGGCAGTATCGATTGTCTAGGGTTTTCTAAAAAGGTTTCTGTTGGTTCTCTTCCACCACTGCTGTTTGAAGGGTCAGCAGGGACAGGAAGGGTTTGGATAGAGACACTGTTGACATTGTTGAGGTTTAAGGTTTAGTGAAAAAGCACTTGAGCGGTTTGAATCTGAGGATGTTTTTGAGGAAGTTACAAGGAGTGGATGCTGAATGAATCAAATCAACCTCGAGGAGAAGATCTTAGTCCGCTGGGTGCGGAAGCCTGTGAGAAAATACGAGACGAACTCAATCATGTGCACACTCAATATCTCACAAAATATCTCAATGAAGATGTCGGAAAATGAGATTTTAGTTTGTTTTAAGCATTAGGGTTTTATTTCTGTCAAGTGTGCCATATTTTACCATTTTTAAATTGTTTATAATAAATATTTGACCCCTCTAGGCTCCATTTGATTGGATAGTGGTGCTTCTGCCACTGGGTGTGGCTACAGCCATCAAGCCACCAAAAAAAAAGAAAATAGGATTACTAAAAACATGCTTGAACCAATCTGAATAAGACTTAAGGCATGTTTTTGATGAGGGAACATTACTAAAATATGCTAGAAATTCCTACAAAGTCCAGTTTATGTGATACAGCAGCTTTAAAAATTGGTTCATGACTAGTTAAAAGATTAAAAAAGCAGCAAAAACTTGGAGTATAAAATTTTTAATAGTCTTTAAATCTTTAATAATCTTTAAAGAGTAGATTCCTGGTTGTCTGTGTATGTTACTGGAAGCGCAAAGTCTGTAATGTGACCAGACTTTCCATTCTTTGCAGTGTTGTGGGCCTGCAGGAAGTGTGTGCGTGTGTGTCTGTGTGCGTGTGCGTGTGTGTGTGTGTGTGTAAGTGCGTGCATGCGTGTGAAAGAGGGGTCACGTCCAGTGAAGTCAGACAGATTGAGTTACTACTAGAGATGTGATCTAGCACATTCACTGCCCTCCATTGTGGGGTGTGACTTCAAAAGATTCCCCATATACAGAACATTTAACTGCGAAAGAATGTGTCTCGGTGTTAACGTACAGTTCCAATGCAATGGTGGAAAGAAACCAAAACACTGATTGATGAAAACCTTGATAGGAATCTTTCTTTCAAAGAAACCATCGTTGGGTAGGAGTTGAGGATCTTTTTCATTTCAGAAGCAGAAGTGGAAAAAGTAACTTCTGTGTTCAAGAACTTCCTTTTCTAGACCTGTTTAAACACAGTTACAGGAAGAAACACCAAAATAACAAAGTAAAATGCAGAAAATGTCACGTGTAATTCCAGTTTTTTGTATTGTCAAATTCATTGTACCTGTATCTGAGTTTTTCACACGAGTCAGGAATTTCTAACAAAATCACCATTACACCAAGGGCCATCACTAACCCTAACACCAACCCAACCCCCCTCCCCCCACCCCCCTCTCCTTGCTCCTGTGCAATAGGAAGTGACCGAACTATAATACCTCGACTAGCCGCAAGGGGGTCAGTGTCAGAAGTGAGCAGGTTATCATTCGCTTTGTTTAAGATGTGTAAAGTGTAAACGTTCAGCCAATCAGATGTCTGTGCTACGCTGTGTTGTACATTGCACATGCTACGTCCATTTTACCATTTCACCGGTTTGTGGAGAAAGGGCTGTGCATCTGTAAATCTCATTCTGCTGACACATCTACGCATGTGAATTTTTTTTTTGCAAATGCTTGAACGCAATTATTTATGCATATCAGCCAATTAGGTTACTGTTAAGATTGTGACTGACTGAAGACGACAACCAATCAGTGAGCAGCACAGGTTGGTGTTACTCCTTATGCCTGCCTCACTTTTCAATCATCAGCATCAAGCAATCTTTGTGCGTCATGAGAAACTGTCCAAAAATAATCAAACTGTTTTTATAATTAACTTTTAATGATTTAATAGTAATATATTTGTCTTTTAATTGTAATTGATTTTATAGGTAAACCCACTTGAATATAATACACCTCTCTTATTTCTTTCTTTCTTACTCATATGGTACATATGGGCTCCAGAAGAAGTCAAAGTAAAAATCTTCAACAAATATACTAATGTTTAAAATGATATCCCTAATAAATGAATTTAGTTATTTGTTTTTTATAAGACTTAAAAGGCTTAACAAAATATAAAGTCATCATATAAAGTCCTTCCATTAATGAAATGATGCTAGATAACAGTCGTCCTGATATTGATTTTCATTCTTAAAGCAGTTTAGTGAGGACTTGCATTCATTCCGTTAGCAATTATGCTAATTACTTTTTCCAAGTTTCACAACTGTTTTCATGAACAAGAAAAATTTAAATCTATGTTTAATAGATCATTTTTAACGTCTTGTGTAGCTTGAATATTATTTTTGACCGTATTGACCCTCTGGCCACCATATAGGTACGGTACCCCTGTGCTGCTCACTATTTGTCTGTCGTCTTCCATCTTTACAGCAGGGGTCACAAACTCATTTCCTGGAGCGCCGCAACCCCTGCAGGTTTTTGTTCAAACCCTGTTTCAGGAGACACACCAGTAGCTTAAAACAACCGGTTTTGTGCTCTCTTCATTGGCTTCCTGTACAATATCGCATTGACTACAAGATTCTGCTCCTTGCCTTTAAGGCGCTGAATGGCTTGGCTCCGGCCTACCTGAGCAGTCTCCTCTCACGATATATTCCAGCTCGCTCTCTCCGATCAAAAGAAGCAGGACTATTGATTGTACCAAAGGTTAGTAAATCCACAAGAGGTGGAAGAGCGTTCTCATATAGAGCCCCGAAGCTCTGGAATAAACTACCGGATGTTGTCCGCAGCTCAACTACGCTCACAGATTTCAAAACTAAATTAAAAACATATCTGTTTAAACTGGCATTCCAATAATTATCTCTTGGTATTTGTCTAAACAGATATGGTGCCTGAGCACCATATACATACAAACTGTTTGAAAAAACAATGTGGTTCAATGTTCCTCTCTAACCTATCCTCATCATTTATCTCTCCTCCTGCAGCTTATGCTGATCACTTTTTGGTTGTCTATGTTACAGTTTACTAACCGTTTTCTCCATTTCTTAGTTCCTGTTTTGTCTTTGTTTGTTTTGTTTGTTTTTTCAGGTCCTGTCCGGCAAACCGTTCATCGATGGATTTTTAGTTTGTATGTTCTTTATGCTGGGGAGGTGATTAGCGCCTGCCTCAGTCAGCGGGAGTCTCCTCTCAGAGGGAACTCCTGTCTGCTCTGCCTGATCCTCACGGGGACTTTGTGAAGCTGCTTTGAAAGCAATTGCTAAAGAAGCGCTATATAAAAACTGATTGATTGATTGATTGAACAAACCCAGAGGAGCTTAAACAGTGGAATCAGGTGTGAGGGAGCATAACTGTGCAGGACTGCGACCCTCCAGGATTTGATTGTGAGACACAGCTGACTGGCTGATACATACGCAGAATTTTTAGTTCACATTCAGGGGGGGAAGACTGCAAAGAATATTTCAAATCATAGCAGTGCTTGCATCTTGAGCTTGAGAGAGCCAAATGCACAGCCCTCATTCCACACACGTGTATTTGAAAATTCTCAATTCTCTGCTCGTGTTATATCTGAGTGGTTGAGCAAAAATCTAATTTAAGAAGAAATTTATTTCACAATTTAGAAAACTGAATTAACACATGTCACATATTCTGCATTAAATTCACTTCATAGTTTTTGTTTAGCGTTTCATTCAACTATGTCTCTGAGGAGACAGGTATTTCTCTACTTTGCACTCTGTATTCGCTTGTTGTGCTGATAATGTGTATTCCATGCATTTCCATGATCTAAACAGTCCCTCCCTTCCTGAGCTCGATGTAATTGCACAGGATGCAGAACTTCTGGAGTGTGTGTGTGTTAGACAGACAGAGAGAGCGAGAGAGAGAGAACACGTGCTCTCCATGCCTGCAGATAGACAAAATTTCCTTTTATGGCAGTGAAGAGCCTTTCAAACAGGAAATGACATCACTGCTGGTTTGAGCGGGAGCTGTTCCTTTGGCTCCGCATTCCACAGAACCAAGTGCGACTCCCTCGAATCTCGTGAACTCCTTCGATGGACCGAGAGCTTTGCAGACAGTGATGAGTAATGGAGCTGCACAGTGAGCTCAGCGTGTTTCTCATTCCTCCGGAGAGAGTGTGTGTGCGTTTGCTCGGGTTTCAGACGTCAGCTGGACACACAACACACTCTCCAGCTCTGTCCAAAGCAGAGGATCTCTGCCAGCTGTTACTTGGGACCTCAACATCTGGATTCAGCTCTGTTTAAGACATCAGTCCAGAGCAGCTGACTGCATTGACTCCTTTCGCTCTAACCTGATTTTGCTTCATGAAAGATTGTTCTACGCCTGATACAGTCTGCACAAAGAGAATTAATCTTGTGATGTTACGGGTTTGTGATGGAAATATGAGGGGAGATTTGATTGGATAATGTCATTTTAGTTTTTTAGTCGTTTTCTAATTTAAGTTTGATCTGTTTCTAAAAACTATGTTGACCACATTACACAAGATTTCTGTAACCTAATTTTGGGGCTGTTTTCTTACATTATGATAATTGTTTTCAATTGGATCACAAGATTTTAGGGCTGCAGCTATTGATTATTTGAATAATATTATTCAAATAATATTTTGAATAATTGACTAATCCATCACTGTAATGGATCGATTAATTGGATACACTCTTATTTTTTTCATCTGATATTTTTCATTAGAGAGAAGTAAAGAGTGTATAGAATTCAATATCAGATGTGCGAGTTTAATAATATAATTCTGTTTATCATACACATAGTAGTTAAATAGAGATTTGCATAATTTTGTGAAATATCTTTCTAGATTTCACAAGAACATACTTTTTTTTTTAATTATGACAAAAAATTTTGTGGATAAATTGACTAGATTTCTGTTCTATATGCTATATAATGATCTTTATATAATTACTTTTCAAAGAGAGCTTTCATCTCCCAGAATTCTTTAAACTAGCCGCATTCAGAAGCACATTAGTTGTGTTTTTAATAATTATAATGTTCAGCATCCTGTTGCGCTGTACAGCACAATAAACGAGTTAACAATAAAATACCTGCTGTGCACATCTAAAACTAAATCATTTCAAACCTAAACGTTAAAATAGACAGTAAACAGAACATTTGACGGGAGCAAGGAGAGGATCATTTAGGATGAAAAGCACAGATTTGCCTATTTAGAAAAATTAATCCTTCTTTCTATTACATTTTTGAAAATGTCGTTTGCGTCATGCGTGTTATTAGATGAGTCTGTGTAGAGTTGTGGTTAAAATTCAGGAATGTCTCTCAGTGTCACGTTGATTTTCAGGAAATCAATGGTTTTTGTAATCTCTTGTAAAGATCTCTAATTCTCAACATATTGCATAAAGAAACTTGGAAACATTTACAATTATTTATTTATTTATGTATTTATTTAAAAGAATGAAAAAAGAAAGTTGTAGTGGACCATTTGTCTGATTCCATGCTTATACCATAGTCCAGCCTGTTTGAAAGCTGATACAAAAAAATCCAGATGTTTGCTGTAATATTCTTCACATTAACATCTTCACTGGTTCTTCAGGATGCTGCAGACTGAAATGCTGCACAGATAATCTCAATCCCTTTATTTGGGAGAACCGTGACCCTGGTCAGAGTTATTCTTGGAGTTACAGTGAGTGATGGTTGTGGCTGTTATCAGCAGAAGACGATGACCGTTTTAAATGTTCATACTACTATCTCACATCCCCAGTTTCTCTTCTGAAATAAGCCACACGTTTGTTTTTTAGAGGACAAAATGTAGTCAGGACTGCAGCAGGCCAACGATTGGGCAAGGAATGATTTTATGTACCAGGGGTACTGCTAATTTTGAAAGACTCTGAACTGGGTATCCTGGAAACTTAACTTGGCCTGTGTTGTCTTTTGTCCTTGTAGTTTTGCCTTTGTGAAATTTAGTCTGATTTATTGTAAAAATTATAGACAGAGAGGTCTTGGCTATCACGCTTTTGTAGATATTGTGTATATACTTTTGGTTTGGGCATCGCTTTCTTATGGATTTTGCTGTACATAAACTGACGGCACCATTAAAGCACTTATCTGAATCTGCTTGTGTGGCTCGTCCATCGTCTTGCCTAAAGTAAAAATAAAGGTAATTCTAACAAAAACGTTTCTGGGGTGTTCTTTTAGACTTGAATTCAAACTAATTTGGCAAGTGTGAAACTCTCAGACTCAAGTAAAGATGCATAATATTTGATTCAAATTAAATTAACTCAAATAACAAGTGCAATGAAATGATGTTTTCTTAAATCCATATAAGTCTTGTCAACACGTGAGTCTGTGACGAGGACCATTTTAGAAGATGCATTTAACCTTTATTTGTTAAAAAACCCTCTGACACATAGTGGTCACTGCAGTGGATGGTTGTTTAAATGGCTTTTTCTCCTAAATGTAATGTTTTCTATGATGTAGCTGCATATCCGCATATAGAGTGCTCTCTGCTGCACTGCTCCATGCAGGTTTATTCGATCTTCAGTTGTTGTAACTGCAAGTAAACTATCTCTGAATGTAAAGATGCGATTTTTTTTAAATTCTTGTTCTAGACTAGACTACAACAGAAAGAACTTATTGTAAACATGTCTGAAACTATATTTTTTAAAGCTTTTTTGAACTTTGTCAATATTTTTGGGCATGAAAGAAAAAATGTATGCATCTAAGGGCTAAGATAGACTTTGATATAAAGCCTTGCATCATGGAAACGATGTCATTGAAAAAGAAATTCAATTTTAATTTATGATGGCGATGTGCCTGAAGCCCACACTCGTTTGGGATCTGTGTTCTCAATCATCAGGTAGTTCACTGTGTTGTATTTACTCATAGCTTAATTTAGTTTTGTGGAGAATAGACCCAGAAATAAACGTATATAATAATGCGTGATTGTGCTGCGTTGATCTGTATCTTCTGCTCATTACAGTTATGTAACGCAATTAGAAATGCGATGATCCTTCAGTGTTGTTCATGAGAGATCCTTAATAGTTGAAAGATTTAGTTTGAAGTGGTAATGTTTTTTTTTTTCTTCAGTTTGCTAATGCAAGGCATTTAAGAGGTTATTCAATCTGATGAACTCTTAGAACTCTGAACATATGCTCCATTTAGGATCTGATGAAATTGGAGATAAAACATTATGTTGCTATGACTAATAGATTAAACTTATTTATCAAAACTTTAAAATGTAGTTTTGCAGTCAAGTTTGCAGTCACTGCAGACCAGTTGCAGTCAAGGGGTTAAAAACTAGTATGAAAAGAATTGTTGATGTCTGAACAGAAATGTAAATTATTACCATATTAGTTTTCCACAACTGAAGGGATTTAGTTTGAATGTGATTATTAAACAAAGAAATCCACAAACCCAGATTAGTAACTTCCTTTTGGTCAATAGTCTTGTTCAGTTGGAGGCAGTTAATCACATGATGCGATATCTAAAAGAGCTGTGTTCCAATAAAAGCTGCAGCTCTGTTTCAGCACGCAGGGCTCTTGGTGTGAGAGTTCACTACAGCACAGTTGGAGCGGTGTAGCCGAGCGCAGCGGGTGCTGGGGGTGTGTATGAGACGCTTGCATTCTTGCGTGGTGTCAAGGTCACGGACTCTACTGTTTGGCGGAGCTCTGAGCCCCCATAAAAGCATAAAATCGACAAGGAAGAGCCTTTTAGTCTGTGAATCAATCGGCGAAAGTTACTTAGTTACATTAGCTGCAGTATTTAACCAGCTTCAAGAAGAGATCAGAGGCGCTAAAACATTCCACACTGCGTCAATGTGCCACTTAGTTAGATACATTTTTTTTGAGTAATGAGGGTTTTCATTTTACGCATGTTAAAATATCTTTTTTACTACATTGTTTTTTATTTCCAAATACAGATCAAAAGAAAGATGTTATGTAAGCAATGTATGCCTACATTGGCAGTGTTGTATGCAAATATGTATCATTAATGTTAAAATGGTCAGTAGCATCTGTCCAAAACACTCTACAGTCAGCACATTTAGACCAGAAACCAGCGATCATCTGGTGGTTCTACTACAAAATGAATTTTGAGAAAGAAAAATATATTTTGCTTCCAGAGTGACGGTTGTTTTAGGTGTCCCAGTGAAAGCATGCATACAGCCCTCTCCCTCCTCAGGAATGTGAGTTTGCTGTCTGTGAGTCAGTTACTGTAATCATGCAGCTCACCAGTTATTCAGACCCCGAGTGTCACTTACAGATTAGCTTCTGACAAAAGCTGGGCTTGACTCACTGAGGTATATGATGGCTATATATATATATATATATATATATATATATATATATATATATAATAAACTAGTTCAAGTTTATATCAAGTTTAAACTTTTGTGGTTGCTTTTACAAAAAATAAGTATGAATCAAGCATCTATGAAGTTTGCTTTTTTTTCTTAATGGATGATTTTCTCTACACTTTTAGTTCTTGGACTCTTCATCTCTAAAATCTAGTTTTCTATGGGTCAGCTTGAGTTAAATGACACGGTGAGCAAACCAGTGTCTCAGTTTTTGCTCTTCATTGGCATATTCTCATAATTCTGCTTCTGCTGCCAAGACGAGATAGAGGGTCATTTAAGCTCCTTTTGAAACTTTGATGAGAATATTAGATGTGTAATGAAAGACCAATGTTCTGCACTAAAGCTGTCTAACCACGGTCAAGGTGCGCTGCTGGTCCCGTGAGCCGCGCTGCTGGTCTCTGTGAGCCGCGCTGCTGGGCTCCCTGAGCCGCCCTGCTGGTCTCCGTGAGCCGCCCTGCTGGTCTCCGTGAGCCGCGCTGCTGGTCCCGTGAGCCGCGCTGCTGGGCTCCCTGAGCCGCCCTGCTGGTCTCCGTGAGCCGCCCTGCTGGTCTCCGTGAGCCGCCCTGCTGGTCTCCGTGAGCCGCCCTGCTGGCCTCCGTGAGCCGCCCTGCTGGCCTCCGTGAGCCGCCCTGCTGGCCTCCGTGAGCCGCGCTGCTGGCCTCCGTGAGCCGCGCTGCTGGTCTCCGTGAGCCGCCCTGCTGGTCTCCGTGAGCCGCCCTGCTGGTCTCCGTGAGCCGCCCTGCTGGTCTCCGTGAGCCGCCCTGCTGGTCTCCGTGAGCCGCCCTGCTGGTCTCCGTGAGCCGCCCTGCTGGTCTCCGTGAGCCGCCCTGCTGGTCTCCGTGAGCCGCCCTGCTGGTCTCCGTGAGCCGCCCTGCTGGTCTCCGTGAGCCGCCCTGCTGGTCTCCGTGAGCCGCGCTGCTGGTCTCCGTGAGCCGCGCTGCTGGTCTCCGTGAGCCGCGCTGCTGGTCTCCGTGAGCCGCGCTGCTGGTCTCCGTGAGCCGCGCTGCTGGTCTCCGTGAGCCGCGCTGCTGGTCTCCGTGAGCCGCGCTGCAGGCCTACCTGAGCCGCCGTGCTGGTCCCCGTGAGCCGCGCTGCTGGTCCCCGTGAGCCGCGCTGCTGGTCCCCGTGAGCCGCCCTGCTGGTCTCCCTGAGCCGCCCTGCTGGTCTCCCTGAGCCGCCCTGCTGGTCTCCCTGAGCCGCCCTGCTGGCCTCCGTGAGCCGCGCTGCTGGCCTCCGTGAGCCGCGCTGCTGGTCTCCGTGAGCCGCCCTGCTGGTCTCCGTGAGCCGCCCTGCTGGTCTCCGTGAGCCGCCCTGCTGGTCTCCGTGAGCCGCCCTGCTGGTCTCCGTGAGCCGCCCTGCTGGTCTCCGTGAGCCGCCCTGCTGGTCTCCGTGAGCCGCCCTGCTGGTCTCCGTGAGCCGCCCTGCTGGCCTCCGTGAGCCGCCCTGCTGGCCTCCGTGAGCCGCGCTGCTGGTCTCCGTGAGCCGCCCTGCTGGTCTCCGTGAGCCGCCCTGCTGGTCTCCGTGAGCCGCCCTGGTGGTCTCCGTGAGCCGCCCTGCTGGTCTCCGTGAGCCGCCCTGCTGGTCTCCGTGAGCCGCCCTGCTGGTCTCCGTGAGCCGCCCTGCTGGTCTCCGTGAGCCGCCCTGCTGGTCTCCGTGAGCCGCCCTGGTGGTCTCCGTGAGCCGCCCTGCTGGTCTCCGTGAGCCGCCCTGCTGGTCTCCGTGAGCCGCGCTGCTGGTCTCCGTGAGCCGCGCTGCTGGTCTCCGTGAGCCGCGCTGCTGGTCTCCGTGAGCCGCGCTGCTGGTCTCCGTGAGCCGCGCTGCAGGCCTACCTGAGCCGCCGTGCTGGTCCCCGTGAGCCGCGCTGCTGGTCCCCGTGAGCCGCGCTGCTGGTCTCCGTGAGCCGCCCTGCTGGTCTCCCTGAGCCGCCCTGCTGGTCTCCCTGAGCCGCCCTGCTGGTCTCCCTGAGCCGCCCTGCTGGTCTCCCTGAGCCGCCCTGCTGGTCTCCCTGAGCCGCCCTGCTGGTCTCCGTGAGCCGCCCTGCTGGTCTCCGTGAGCCGCGCTGCTGGTCTCCGTGAGCCGCGCTGCTGGTCTCCGTGAGCCGCGCTGCTGGCCTCCGTGAGCCGCGCTGCTGGTCTCCGTGAGCCGCGCTGCTGGTCTCTGTGAGCCGCGCTGCTGGTCTCCGTGTGGATTCTCATCGTTCCTTAGCCGCTCCCTTATTTCCCCTTCTCTGTAATGATCGATCGTAATGGATAAGGTACAGTCTGTGAAAAGCTGATCTGAATAAATCTGTTTCCTCACATCTGTGTCGTGCGAGTGTGGAAGGCTGAACTCATTTTATTTCTAGCAGTTTACATTCAAGGGAAAACCAATTTTCATTTAAGCAAATCTGTGTGAACCACACACTCCAGTTGATCGGTAAAATCGGTTGATCACGCAGCTCTAGCCCAAACTGACTCGTGTCATGTTTCTTGTTTCGTTTAAGATCTGGCATCAGTCAGAACTCCTTAATTACATGCAAAATAAATAACTCCAGTAAAACAGGACCTTAGCCTGCTTTATAATGTAGACCTTTTTTAGTATAATTTGTAGGTTATTACCCCTACATAAAAGTAAAGGAATTCACCCCTGAAAGCTGAAGTGAGTATTAGCTGCGATGAGTATGTGGCATGTGTTCCTGTATCTGTGTGGGCATGTTAACACAAGCACTTCCCTCTAGATAAAGACGAGCATTCTCTAAACTTCAGTCTCAAAGCAGCACATCTAATATTTCACAGAGGTGGTTTCCTATATCTGAGATATTTCCGTCTTTAGAATGTACAAGAAACGATATAACTCGTCTTATCTTCAAGGAACGAGCTCATGTTACTCCCCTCTTCATCACTCTTCACTAGCTCCCCATTGCAGCTCATGTTAAATTCAAATCAATGATGCTAGAGTACAAAACTATCTCCAGATCAGCCCTGTTTACCTCCAGAAGCTCCTTCACTCCTACATGTCCTCCAGAAGCCTGCGCTCAGAGAAGGAAGAGCGACTCGTGGTTCCGTCCCACAAAGGCAGAAGATCTCTCAGCAGAACCTTGTCTCTCACTGTTCCTGGCTGCTGGAACAAACTCCTGATCCAGTGTTTTCAGATCCACAAACAGCTTCTGTTTTAAAAACAACTCAAAACTCTTCTGTTCAGGGAACACCTACTTTAAAAAAAGTATTTTTTTCCTCCTCTGTCTTTGATAAACTATAGCAGGGAGGAAATAATCAGTTAATACAATTTCCATTATGAGAAGCTGAGATAGACTTTGACGGTGTAACAAAGTGCATATTGTCTCTCCCCTAATGTAAGGCGCATTGGACAAAAGCGTCTGCCAAATGCATAAATGTAAATGTAAAAATCTAAAGCAGTTTGTATCACAATTGTATCACAAATCTTTTTTTCCATTTTCTTTCACTGTGCAGCTGTTTAAGCAAGTTATTCATCTCAAATGAAAAAGGTTGTATTTTTGTTTTCTTTTTATTATAATTACTTAAACTGAAGTAATCTTCTTTTAATGAAGCTTGATTTTATGTCTCATGCACTTCTGAAAATAGCAAAGAATGTGTTGTTAATGTTAAATTTGAGAAGCTTTTTTACACATCATGGTCACATGTCAAGGCAAATATGGGGAGATGTATAATGCAGATTTTCATCTTTAAATGGGTGAGGCGTAGCTTTAACTTCCTCTGAATTTGGGGATATTCCTGAAATGTCTTCAGCAACACTTGACTTTCATTTTGGGCTGCAACAATTAATCAAACTAATAGAGTCAATCTATCACAAAAAATGATAGCTTAATAGTTTTGCAAATCGATGCTTCATTTAATTTCTATACTAACTTCCGATTTGTAGAATCTACTTCCAATTCACCGTTCTCGAGGGTCAAGACGTGCTCGTGATTCAAACACAACAGAGGCAAAGAAGAACATAGAAAAAGTTTCAGAAGTAATCTTTAGTGTGGTTCTCTATTCCCAAATTCAGATGGCAAAGCCTTTAGTCTCTTTCGTTTGTTTTTTCTGTGATCCATAATGAATAATCATGGTCTTCCGGACACTCAACCAATAAATGCTTACTGGTTAAAGCTCAAACCTATTTTGTGGTTTTCCTACATTTTTCTTTCACGGCCATCGCTGAGGCATTTCGTTCAGACATGTATGAGCTATCTGATTAAGTTTACAGCCAGGGTGGCTGCTGGGGTGAGGAAGACCTTCATCTGTTTGTATGCAACAACAAATGCAGCTGTTCTGAAATGAAACTGATGTAGGCTCTGTTGGTATACAGCTGGATTCTATTGATAATGTGTTCAAAATATAATTTACATAAAAAAAAGCTTAATTTTTGTCTTTACCTAATATTGGAGAATAATTAACAGCATCCTCCTCACGTTTGCAGAAGAAGATCGTTGACTCACATATCTTCAGTCATGGTGGCGCTGTCGCTGAAGATCGGGGTGGGCAGTGTGGTGAAGACCATGCAGTTCGAGCCCTCCACGCTGGTATACGACGCCTGCCGAATCATCAGAGAGAGGGTACCTGAAGCTCAGCTCGGCCAGCGTGAGTCCATCAATTTGCATAGGAAAATTGGCTACTTTTAAGAATATTAAGCAGGTTTTATTGTCATTATTATTATTATTATTATTCCAGTTAGAATGTAAATATTTTTAAAAGTACATACTATAAGAAATAAGTGTCCAGTCAGCCTCACAGTTCATTCAGTTAATCGGTCAAATATGACATCATCTATCAGCGACAGTCATTGGTTAACCAAACATCATTGTTAAATTCTATTGGTTACTTGATTTAAGCACCGGAACAACTTTAAAAGTTCTTTAAGTCAAGAAAAGAGTTCAAAAAAGGCTGAAAAAGTAGTATCTGCTCTATAAAAATTTTACGTGTAGAAGAGAAATGTATTTAGAAATATATCCACATATATGTGAAACATGTAAAAAATATTTAAATCTGATTTAAAATGTATATTTTCAAAATACATTTATATGCAGTATATGGGAAAGATATACATTTATATGCAGTGTACGGGAAAGATAAAATATTTAATAGTTTTTTAACATATAAATGTATATACAATGATTCATATGTTATAAAACAGTTTATAATCTCAAGCTCTTTATCAAGCTTTTATGTTCAACAGTGTTTTATTTCAATTGGTAAGTTTTATGTTGAGTTTTAGCTGAAAACTCAGATCTGGCAACCCTGCTTACATTAGTTAAAGGTGATGAATTTCAACATGTGCATTTTATGGTGTTTTACAGTGGCGTGTTCTTTCAGAAAGGTTACAAATTGTACCCATAAAATATGAAATATACTAATCTGTTGTTGTGCGACCCTTGTACCATCATCATGTGTATCGTATCCACAAATTCTACTGCACAGCTTTATCGCAATTGATCCAAATAACTAAAACGTTGAGTCTTACTGCTTCGGATCTTGATCTATCGCCCCGCCTGCTTGCAGCCAGCGACTATGGGCTGTTCCTGTCAGACGAGGACCCGAAGAAGGGCATTTGGCTGGAAGCAGGAAAAGCTCTGGACTACTACATGCTTCGAAACGGGGTAAATATGATCCATAGCATCACTTCCAGGAAAATGTATAGTTTTTGATGTCGAGCAGGAAATTAATCCGCATGGATTCTGTAATCGAATCAGCATTGATTTGAGGGGACAGAGAAAATAGGCTTGAAAAATCATAAATCATTCATTATAATTTAAGTAATCTGTTATCGAGCTGGGCTTTTATATTATTTATAAGCTATCAAATAGGAAGCCAGAATAATCTCAAAAAGATTGTATTCATACAATTCAGTTCATAAATGAAAAGCACAATTCAAATGTACATTATCCATTTTGTATATTGCAAACAATGTTCGCATATTTTCAAGTAAAATCATAAACATTCCCCTCAATTCCTACAAATATGCATTTTACCTGAATTTTTTTTGTAAAAGTTCACAGATTTGAATTTATGAAGTATAAGCTGTTGGTCATTAAATATTTCTAAACTGTGTGAGATATGTTAGCACATTGTTTATTGTGTATTTGCAACCTCGGTTATGAGAATACACCGCTCGGAATTTGCGCATGATACAGTTGAGACTCTACGTTTTGTTTTTGTTTCTGTTTTGAATAAAGAAGTGGTATTTGTTTATGAGCTGAATTTTATGAATACAATCTTTTTTTGAGATCATTCTGGCCCCACATTAAAAGGCTGAAAGATAAAGAGATTGTTTATGTTGAATAGGATACTCTGGAGTACAAGAAGAAACAGAGACCCCTTAAGATCCGCATGTTGGATGGAACTGTTAAAACAGTGATGGTGGATGACTCAAAAATCGTCAGTGACATGCTCATGACCATCTGTGCTAGAATAGGTAAGTCAGCGCCTGAAAAGAGGAGTCATATTTACATCTAACATTTGGGTCATATTTACATCTAACATCTTTTCACTGGAGAAGCTCAGCTGTTTCTTCTGTATTTATTGTAGAAAGCGCCATTCAGTTAATGTCAGTCAGGATGGAAACACTTCTTCTCTTCGCAGGCATCACAAACTATGACGAGTACTCGCTGGTGCGAGACATAGGAGAAGAAAAGAAAGAGGAGAACACAGGGACACTTAAAAAAGACAAAACCCTGCTGAGAGACGACAAAAAGATGGAGAAACTCAAACAGAAGCTGCATACAGATGATGAGTGTAGGTTGCATACGGTCATGCATGCTTTTTTAAGTCTTCAGTTTCACTTTTACACTCTGTTCTGCATAGTATTAGTGAAAGAGCTACTTCAGCCAAAATTGGTTCTGTTTTTGATCAAAGTACCACTGATATTTATTGCAGAAGATGTTTATTTTGTGGTTTCTGTGTTCGTGGCACATGCAAAATTTTCTGTCCAATAAGAACGTCTTCCAATGGCAAAGCTGTGCATGTGAGTGTTAAGCAGCTGCTGTTGAATGAATTGTCAGTGAACTGGCTGGATCATGGACGGACGCTGCGAGAGCAGGGTGTGGAAGAGTTCGAGATGTTGCTCCTCAGGAGGAAGTTCTTCTACTCAGACCAGAATGTGGACTCCAGAGATCCCGTGCAGCTCAATCTGCTCTATGTCCAGGTGAACACTGCTGTTATACAAGCTTGCTATGGCTGGTCAAAAATCCTGTGGGGGTTTGTTTAAATGCCGTAAAATGAGAGTTGATTAAGTTAGGTTTACAAAAGTCAGTGAAACCATTCCAAGTGAAATCAATGCAACAAACCCTCTCAGGGTATGTGTGTTCCCCTCCCCTGGGCTCTGCTCACATTTAACAGATATAAAAATACAATGTGAAAGGGTTCCAATGAAAGTCATTTGATGGCGATCCCTTTCAGTGTAAATCGTTCCTTCATGATGGAAAAAACAGATAAAGACTGGTATGGGGTCACTTTTCACATTCCTTTAGGTGTTGACGTCATAAATGAATCATTCCTTCATCAACTTCCAATTTTATTATTTCAATTGAAATACAATCATTGTATATTTTGTACATTATATATATTGTGTCATTATTTGAGTACAAACGAGTTGAGGAAATGTTCCAATTCAGTAGATGTTTGTGCCCCTCTGTCTTTAGGTGTGCTAGCTTGTTCAGAGTTTCTTGTACCTGTTATCTTTTTGATGGAAAAACTATTAAATAAATAAAAAATAACTAACAAAAAACATACAATATAAGCCACTCTTCTCCTGTCACAATCGAAAACCGATAGAAAGGATTTACAACTTTTCCTTTATTATGTTCCTTTTAAACCAAATCAACTAATAAATAAAAAAATTTAAATAAAAAGTAACCTTATCTAACCACAAACACAATAAATGTAAAAGATTCCAGCACCACAAAACGTGACTTTAGTTCAAACTAAAAGAAAGCTGCTGCTTTAGTTGCTGTAAAGAAACAGTCTTCAGGCCCCCTTTCTACAGTTAAACTCATTTTTGAGTCATAGTTGTGCCCATAAAATACGAGTCAGTAGACTCTTATGTGACATGATTGTATAATTTTAGATGAAGATTGTATTCTTATTGTTTTTGTTTCTTTTATCCTTGTATGTTTTTTCTTCTGTATTGTGTTTTTGTACCACGCCTTGGTCAGCCTTGTTCTTTGAATTGACTGAGTTTGACTTGCACACCTATGAATTCTGCATGCAGTGGATCTTTTATTTTAAGTACTTCAGCGCTAATGTAACCTTACACACCAGCCAGAAAAAAAAGCCATGCTTCAGTTACCAAGAAACACAAATTTTCACTCAGTGAGTCGAACTGCTGTGATTGGTTCCCCTCGTTTACATGTAAAAGATGGAAAAGTGTAGTTAAACAAGAACTTGTTATACAAACAAAAGAAATTAGTTGACGTCTCAAATTTTGGAAGTTGTGCCAGTTGATTTTTCTTCATTTATTTTCTGTGTATTTATTATGCTGTAATGGAAATAAAAGTTTCAAGTATCAAAATAAAAAAATTATACATTTGGACAAATATTAATCTTAGAAATTTGAGAGGGGCACCAAGTTAAATCATTTTTGTCTTGACATTTTTATAGCGTGCTTAATGATAAATAGACTTTTTTTAAACTGGTGGGCCCTTACCCCCCAAGAGGGAAGACGGGGGCAGTCGTCCACCCATTCCCCAACATCTGCTCCCAGTTGTCATGTAATGCAGGTATATGTGGGTGTGTTGAAGAGATAAAATGCAATAAAAGAGGGAATGGTGTCCTGGAGTGTCACCGTCTTTTGGCGGATGATGTCCAGGCACCACCCCCCACCCTACATATCTAATGTGTATTTAAAATGAGGGTAGCCTTCTCCGTCGTATATTGTGGGAGGTGCCACAGATCTGCAGCCTCCCCCCACCAAGATTTAGACAGAGAGACTAGCCCTCCAGGCCTAAATGTAGTGTGTCCTTGCAAGTGTTGTAAGGGGCCCAGGGGTTGCCCAACCCCGGAAGCGAGGCAGTGGCAGGTGAGATTGGCCTACTGTCCGCTCCGGGAGGAAGGCCCACCCGGTGCCCTGGAGATGTTCTGTGTCCTATGTGATTAAAACTGAGAGTCCCCGTCTAAAGGATGCAGGGCGGGATCGCCGATAGGTCTCCCCGCCTGCCTGATCCCCCATGGGAACAAGGACCCTCATGATTCTATTTGTGTGAGTGAAGAGAGTGTGTGTACTGGGATCTGGTGTGGTGAGTGGGAGAAGCTGACTAGCCACACCGTCCATCCCCCCAGGGACAGCACTGCCCCCCACCGCAGGGGTCACGGGAGACCTGTGAAGGATATTTTTAGTTTTTTTTTATGTGTACAGTACTTTTACAGTACCATAGAAAGCTATATTATCAATTGGTCGTCATTGATATAAAAAAAATGTGTGTAGATATTAGTGCTATAAGGAACTAAACATTAGAATTATTTTTTTGTTGTTGGTGTGGCAGGGTTAAAAAGGGTTAAAACATTGATCAGAAATGTGATTAATTTCAAACCTTTCTGTTTTTTTAGTCCACATTCCAAAGAAGTGCTCAATTGTCCTCATTATCTCACATTATCATATTTATACCAGTAAACCTCCCAGATGCAAGACTAGACTAGAAATGTGGAGAGAAGGTTTAGAGATCATCCAGAGGAGATGTGTAGACTGTCTGTTTGAGGGCTTCTGTTGTTGTGTTACAGGCTCGTGATGACATTCTGAACGGCTCGCACCCCGTCTCCTTTGATAAGGCCTGCGAGTTTGCTGGTTACCAGTGCCAGATCCAGTTCGGAGACCACAATGAGTCCAAACACAAGCCTGGCTTCCTCGAGTGAGTGCTCCAGGCTGCTTTCGCTGCCTGAATCTGCTGCCTGCTCGTCTTGTGTGCAGTATATGTTCCGGAGCTTAACACTTCTTCTCTGTTTGTACATTGAAGCCTGTTTGAGTAGACGATGGCGATAATAGTTTTCAGAAATGATTGAATTACATGCAAACCTGGAGCATCTGACTCTGGTTGGACCAATTATGCTTTATCTATTTGTGTCCTCTTTTATCTATTGTATTAGCTTTTGTGTTTTTTTTGGAAATGTGTTTGATTTATGCACATAATTGAATTAATGTCTCCGTTGATGTAAGGAAAAACTTTAAGTGTGGTGACATTTGCAAATGTTAAATGTTAAAATCAACAGCAATTCTTTGTTTAAGTTAGTAGAAGGTAAGCTAAACACAAAGCTAAACACAAGGGTACAACTGAAAGGGGTACAACTTTTTGGGATTGTAGGGTGGATAATAGGAGAAATGATAAGAGGATTATATGGTAAAGTTGGTATGCAGAAAAACAAAATCATTCATCAATAATAGAGACTTAGTCTAAATTTTACAATGTTTATTCATTCATTCATTCATCTTCATGTCGGCTTTCTTCCCTTTCGGGGTCGCCACAACAGAATGAACCGTCAACTCTCTGGCATATGTTTTACGCAGCGGATGCCCTTCCAGCCACAACCCATGTTTAATCAGATATTCATTATTATTAAATATGTCAATATTATTAAAATTCAAAAGGGGGAAATGTGGTTGCAAAAAATATGGTGGTTTCATTAGGTTTTTTTTTTTCAATTTAACTTCAGCTTTTAGAAGTTTTTATTATAACTTACTTTTTACCCTCGCTGGTATTTATTACACCTTGAGGAGAGAGTTGGAGATCATAATCTTTCACCTGAAATGTTTTGATTGGAAGGGGTTCCCAGTGTCTCATCATTCTATGAAGAAAGTGACCAGAAACAGAGCAGCAGAGGAGAAATGCTTGGCTGGCTGGATGATGGCTTTTTCAATAAAACCGGACTTGTTTTGATTTCTAAAAGCTTTACTGATTTTTTTTTAAACCTAATAACTGTAATTTAACACAAAAAAAGGCCAGATATGTGATTTATTAAAGAAAATCATTAACATGTGGCAAGCTTTTTAAGGTTTAAACTTTAGTGATATCTGTGTATTTTGGCTTTTTTGCTTCTAAATGTGTATTGATTTGAACAAACGTAGTTTACAAGGCAAACCAAACACTTTGAGGTTAGATTTCTATCTATGAACAACTGTGTAATTAACTTAGTTAATCATTTACGCAGAGAGAATAGGGTTAAATTAAAGTTGAGTAATGTTACTGTTTTTTCAGTTTGAAAGAGTTCCTACCCAAAGAGTACGTCAAGAATAAAGGGGAGAAGAAGATCTTTCAGGTGAGTCTTTCAAGTTATATTCATGATACTTTTCTATATAATTTTTAACATTTACCCCTTGTTATAATAAGTGTGTGGTTGTTTGCGCCAATGAATGGAATTGATTTTTTGCATTTACACACATGTAGTTTTAAACAATATTAAGCTCATATTTGATTGTTTTATGTGGAGAATAGAATTTTAACATGCAGTTAATTTAAGAGCCATCGAGTTTCTTTGAGGATCGGGAAGTAAAGCTGAGTTTAAACCAGGCAAGTTTCAAAAGAATATGTTGCCTCTATATTAAGAGGGAAAACAAGAAAAAAGCAAGTTGTCAGTCAAAAGAGATGATGTTCAGCTTCACTCTCTGTTTTTTTCTCACTTTTTATGTCTCTTTAAACGTCCAATATCTATTTGAATGAGAGCTTTTTAGAGCATAACTGTTCATCAGACTTCTACTCAGTAGTAGATTACTTCGAGGAAAGTTTTGCCCTGTAGGCCACACCCCCACACCGTTGTCTGTTTTGGGGATTAAGTATATGTTATCTATTAAGTATTACGTGTGTCTTTACTGTAAAATGAGAAGACTGTTCCTTCATCGGTGGAGCTTTGGCCGTCGTCCTGGATCAGTAGTCTTGTGAACTTAACCTCGTTCTCAAGTGTCCGGTTATTTTGAAAAAAAGAGTACAGTTTAATGACAATCAAGTTTTAAAAAAAATGTTAAAGCATTAAATTGACATGGGAAAATATACTTTTTGTTATTTTTGTAGTCAAAGTTTGCGATTGATGCTGCTGCAAATGGTGTAGAAAGTGAGGGTTTACGCTGAGGGTTTGCGCTTTTTAGCACATAGCTTATGACACACTAGTGCTGCAAAATTAATTATATTGCAATCGCGAAGTTAGCCTATGCCAGTGGTTCTCAAATAGTGGGACGAGGCTCCGTCAAGGGGGGGTGCGTTTGACCTCGGGGAACATGCTTTTTTATTTTTTTATTTTTTTTTACTGTTCTAGAATAAAGTGCTATACCACTCCACTACATTAGGGGGCAGTGGTGCTCTCATTGGCAGAGTATGAAGTGTAGACACGAAGTGTAGAAGACAGGCAGAGAGAGAAGGAGATAAAGAGACAAACGAAAGTCTCCCGAAAGCTAAGACGAGGAAATATGACACGTTTGTAGCGCTTGACTTCACTGTGACTGCGGTGGGAGACGAGGAGAGACAGGTGTGCTTACTGAGTCTAAAAATGTTGGCAGCGAACAGCATGAAGCCAAATAAACTAAGTCGTCACTTAAAGACATTACACTCCAATCACGCAGAAAAGCCGCTTTCGTTTTTTCAGCGAAATCGTGCCGAATATTACCAGCAATCATGATCAGCCAAACAATGTTTATAGTTTTATTAAGATTTCATGTTTTTTTACATTTCAGATGCACCTTAAATATTTTCTGCTACAGTTAATAAAGCTGTTCTTTGTTGCCAATTTGGTCCATATTTCTTTTTTTCCCTCTTATATGTTAATAAGGATACTGTGTTATGCAGAGGTGTACTTGTAACAAAGTTAAAGCCAAATAATACTATTTATATAGTTATGTTTTTTTTTCTTCCTAAGGGGGCACGACAGAAAATTGAGAACACTGGCCTATACGATTACATTACAGCAAATGTTGCGATTATATTAAATAAACAAGCCAAGGATAGACACATCTGATGAGGTGTAAAGAGCAAAGCAAGAAATCTCAGTCGACATGAAGCGCGTCATCATAGAGCAGATCGAAAAAATTAGTGTATTATTATTCCATTGTGAGTATGATGCTGACAGAAGACAAAAAATGAACTGAACCCAAATGCAGAAACCAGCTGAGGGACAGGAAGTAAACAAAAAAATATGTATGTGCCAAAACTAATTCCACTCACTCAAAAGAGGAGGTAGCATTTAAAGAAGTACAACAAAAATCCACTCTCAACTGAGGAGGTAATGCAAAACCAAAAGGAAGAGTAAAGCTGTAGACGGGAGGCAGGCAATTGGGGTGAGCAGAGTCTGGGAACAGAAAAAACAAACTGTGAAGATGCAACTAGGACCAGTCGTTTTAAGGTGGAGAAGGTAGCTGATTGCTTGAGGACAAAGTAGCGATCTACCATTTCCTAAATTATCCAAGGCTTAAATTCTACACCGACCCAGGAAGGCCACAGCTCACAAGCAAACCATTAAACATAAAACATTCAAATACAACACACAATCAACCATGACCGATGCGCGATAACATGTTAGTGTTTCTGTACGGAAACAGGTTTAAACAGGTTTTTTTTGTTCTAAGTTCATTTGTTGTGTTAGAACCAAAAACGCCTTTTTTGGTGTATTTAATTTAATTTAATTTTTTTTTTCTGTTATCTTTGAATGCCTTGTTTTTTAAGGTAAACAAACTTGTAATTTGAGTTCAAAGTATTATTTATGGTGATTGTTAACTTCGTTTTGTAATTATTTTCTCCTAATAATATTAGAAGTTAAGAAGCGGCCACTAAAAGCATGCTTTTTATTTGGCTATGGCGTGATTCAGAGTCTCGACTAACGTTAGAGAGCATCACTGCACGTAAAGTTCTGTTAATATTTAGTGTGGAGCTGCACCTCCTCTATGATCATCTTTACTGCGTTCGGTAACTTATAATGAAAGAATGGCTGTTCTTGTTACATCGATGTGCTTTCTCGGGAAGTTATCGTACGTGGAAATCCAAGAATTAAGCAGTCCTACCAAACTCACACTTAAAAAATGTAAAACTTTATTTAATTCTAGGAAAGATGCAGTTAGCAGATAGGAGTTTTTTTTGCTACCCCTATTTAGAGCTTAAATTGTGCTGGAGCCTACTCCGGTACCTCTGAGGTTAGAACTGGCATCTATTTGTTTGAATCTAAAACCTTCTTGTCATTCAAAACCTTGCGTGTGGGAGTTTCTTTGCTAATATTTACACTTTTGATATAAATGCTTCTCAGTTTTTGTCTTTGATTTCACAGTTTTGCTTTCATTGTCACGAGCATGATTACCTGCTGATAAACGTTTCCTTTTCAGGCACACAAAAACTACCAAAACATGACTGAGATCGAGGCCAAAGTCAGCTACGTCAAGCTAGCCAGATCTCTGAAAACCTACGGAGTCTCCTTTTTCTTAGTCAAGGTAGAGATCCGAGTCTGTCATCGAGCTCTGTATTTCCTGGCTCTTGTGCTGAAGTTGATGTTCTGACAGGAAAAAATGAAAGGAAAGAACAAGCTGGTGCCACGTTTGCTGGGCATCACAAAAGAGAGCGTAATGAGGGTGGATGAGAAAACCAAAGAGGTGATTCAGGAGTGGAACCTGACCAACATCAAGCGCTGGGCAGCGTCGCCTAAGAGCTTCACTCTGGTACTCACACACACACAGATGTAACGGATGATTAAATACATTATAAATCTCTAGATCACTGGCAAGAACGTCTATCTGAAAATGAAAAAGAAAAAAAAACATTAGGATACAATAATCAAGTGAACACAGAAGAACCGAACTCTACTATAACCGAGCCTCAAGTTGTTAAATAATAATTTGTGTTGAGGAACAGAAAAGCGACCGCGTTAACCTCAAAGCCACCGTGTTTCACTCACAATTCTTTATATTCACTTCTCTCTATATAAGTCCAAAAGAAAGAATAAACAAATCTTAATTTTTTTGCTGTTAAAACTGAGGAGAGGTGCTGATCTTGGTGTTTTCTGCTGGATCTTAAAAGTTTAAAATTCAGGAGTATAAAATTTTTAGGGTTCCAAAGTCTGATCAAAGGTGAAAAAATACTTAAAAACATAACTTTTTGTTGTTGGGCGTGACTACACAAACATTGTAAAAGTGGTTGTTTGAGTTACCAGAGTTTAAGAAGATGTGCATATACACTCATAAATGCTCAAAGTCAAGTTGTAAAACTGATGAAGGTTGCCAGATATTGACATAAGACTCATTCATGCAAAAATTAAATTATAAATTTGATCGTAAGTGTTGACCGAGATTAAAGAAATGTGCATAAAGGTTCAACAGCAAAGAAGTGGTTGTTGGGGTTGTTCGAGTTTGAGAAAACCTTTGTGAACGCTCAAAAACATAAGTGATGGTTTTATTTTATTTAAAGTATATGTTTTATTGTGGAAAAAGTTTTTTTATATTATCATGTAGACTTTAAGTTAGATTCTCACTGCTCTTAAAAAAATTTCCATTTGATTCTCACTGGCCTTAAAACATTTCCATTTGACCTAATGAAATCTGCAGAAACCATGTTTTATGCCCTTCAGCTGTCTGTAACTGTCAAAGAACTGTGCCGACTCTCTTTGTAGGACTTTGGAGATTACCAGGATGGGTACTACTCAGTGCAGACCACAGAAGGAGAACAGATAGCGCAGCTGATCGCTGGGTACATTGATATCATTCTTAAAAAGGTAACATGCTTTGACCTACCAGACTTGTTTTTATGGGGTGTAATTAAAACTATTTTTGTCCATCAACTTCACCTAATTTATTGCATGGGAATAATGATGGAATGACTGAATTTTTAAAGTTGCCAAAAAGCTTTGCTGTTTGTGTGCATTTCATGGAGGTCCAATTATATATCCATCTCCATAGATTGAGAGAAAAAACTCTTTGTTGTTTTTTTAGTCATTAGGTAAACATGCACTTCTTGACGTTATCTTAATCTACTCTATCTCAGAAAGAAAACCATAATTTTTGAGCCTTTACTCTATTTCTTTTTCTGTATTGCTAAGTCTTTACAATTACTATGTGCACAGTCCTAACTTCAACCTGAGCAGGGATTGGTTTTTGGATTGGGATTGGAGGCTAGCCAGAAACATTCAGGCCAGTTAATAAGCAATAGTTTCTGCCAATAATCCACTCACATGGTGGTTTAAAGCTTTTTTGAACAAGTAATTAACTTCCGTTTATTTCTAATAATATTAATTTTTAAACGACTACTTGCAAGTCAAATCCCTTGTGAAGAAATTATTTGCAAATTTTTCAGTACACTTGTCTAATCTTTTAATGCCGTGATTGCGTTCCTATGTGTTTTGAATATAAAAACAAGGCTACACAATATAAAATGTCTAAGCTGTTGCAATCATCTTGGCATTAGCAACGTTATTTCAAAGTTTCTTAACTCTGGGGTTTGGAACGTTGCAGTTTCATCTTCATAAAGCATGCCTGTGTTGAGCCACCGGATTAAAATCTCAAGCATTGCTTCAACACGGCTGTTAAACAGATGTTTCTTCAGCTCCATGTTGTTTGTGTTGGTCCAGTATTGTGTCCTCGTGAAACTGCCTCTGCTGGTTCTCTGCAGCGTGAGGAATTCCTCGACAAACCTCGATGCTGGAGCTGTCAAGTCTGCTCTGGCATCAACGTTCTGCTTTCGGTTCCTCCTCTCAATCCTCTTTCCTTCAATCTGTTCATCCGCAGAAAAAGAGCAAAGATCACTTCGGCATGGAGGGGGATGAAGAGTCCACCATGTTGGAGGACTCGGTGTCTCCAATAAAGTGAGTCTCTGCACAACGTGTCTTTTTGTCACTTTAGTTAATAAGGGTTATTAATAGGGCTGGTTGATATGTCCAAGAAATATATATAATTACTTTTTTTTCTCATATCTGTCACAATATCGATAATTATCATAATATTATCACAGTTTATATTTCTGGTACAAATAAAAGCAAGTTTAACTGAGGTTGTCAGCTATTTTTATTTCCAAAACAAGGAAAACATTTTGTTAAATCATAAAAAAAAGAAATGTTTTTCATTTGGCAGTTTCAGATAAACTGCTATAAAAAGGCATTCATAAGAAAAATTACAAATATGTTCACTTCCAGCTGAACTTCACACACTCTCTCTCTCTCTTTCTCTCTCTCTTTTCCTCTCTTCTCCTGTTTAATAAACTTACTCATAAAACAATAAATGGGAAAAATATAGCTTGTTTTTGTGGAAAAATAGAATAAAAGTGTTGTTATCCCTGAGAAGGAATAGTGCGAGTGTTTTATCTCGCGTGACTCTGGAGTTCCTAAGACAACATTGAAGTTCTGTTGGCAACGCTGTTCTGGCAGTTATCAGACTCTTTATCACCGTCTCTAAGTAGTCTTACCGCCGAAATGTATATACCATGATATACATATTGTCAAATGAACAAACAAATAGAACCAAAAGGAGTCTTACTAAATTTCCCCTCCCCAAACTTGCCTAATCACAAACACAAGACGAAAATAAAAACCTAGATCTTCAGCGAATCGACGCCCTGCCTCGCCTACGCTGGCACAAACACAAATACAGGACTGACGCCCCAGCTCCCTTACTAATGTATATAACAGGAAAAAGTCACTCTGTATGTGCGACACACTAACTTCAAACAGCTCAAAACACCTTAATCCAACACGCTATACACACACACACAACACTCACAACACTTCCTTGTCCACGGACCACCTCCCTCGCTGAGCCAGCTCTCTGCATAGCGCTGTCGAAGTAACTCGTTGAGAGCTTTTATAGAGCATTGGTCTGACCGGATTGGCCGAAGGCAACTGAGCGCACTGACGTTGAAGGGTAGCGTGGCCAATCCACATCTCTCAGCTAGCCGGTTACATGCGATAATCATAAACACAGTCAGCATGAAAGCACACACACAGACACACAACGTCAAGACACTACGATCCGCAGGAATCGTAACAATATGTAGAAATTAATAAAAAAGAAAAAAGTTATTGATGGGTTCCTGTGTTTCGTCCTCCAGATCAACAGTTCTCCAGCAACAGTTTAATAAAATGGGGAAGATGGAGACTGGCTCGGTGGCGCTGCCTGCCATCATGCGATCTGGTTCTGGAGGTCCAGAGAGTGTTAAGATGGGCTCCATGCCGCAGGCCAAGCAGCACATTACCAGCGGGCAGATGCACCGAGGACACATGCCCCCTCTGGTTAGCTCCATATTAAACCTTAGGGATGATCAGATGATCCAAATACTGATCCAAATGATAATAGTCATGAGATGTTGTAAGCTAATTGTTCACAGAGGTTTGGTTTGGTTTTCTCTATGTGTTGTAGACTTCAGCTCAGCAGGCTCTGACCGGCACCATTAACTCCAGCATGCAGGCGGTGGAGGCAGTTCAGGCCTCCCTCGACGAGCTGGATTCTCTACCCCCACTGGGAACTGATGCGGTGAGACTTTGCTCCTAAAACCTAGCTCTTAAAAACAGATATTTTTATACATGTTTGTGATTGTCTTGCTTGCTGGTTTAGTAGTTCTGCAAACTGCTCTCGGCGAAGACTCAGCACTCATTTGTCATCAAAAGCATCTGTAGTTCTGTGGCACTTGCCCACCGTGTTTGCACTGATCCATGTTGGTGTGATAAGAATGCTAAATATTAGCTAACCAAAACACAACACAGATGCTAACAAAGGACTGGTTTGATTTAGCTCGACATATATTATGTAAAAAAAAAGTCTATAAAAAAAGTCAATTAAATTAGAACTACCCCGGTTTAATTCCAAACAGAGTAAATACTCCTTTAGTTACCAGGTGGCCCACAGATGAACCAGCTTCAGAGGAGATCAAGGGTGCCAACACTGGTCACGTGTAATCCAGCTAAAAACTCACCTGCTTAGTGATCTTTTGTCGACTGAGCACCAACGTCCAAACAACTATTTTATCTCTGCACTTCACTATCTTAATTTATGTCTTAAATTTTTGTTTTTAGTCATTATACTTTTAAATTACTTGTTTTTATGCTTGATATTACGAAATGTACTTTCTTTTTGCTCTACAAAGCTTTAACACAAAGGTAGAAATGTTCAGGTGCGAGGCAGGCTTCGGAGCAGGCTTATAGCTTGACGCTCAAGTATGTTTTATCCTTCATGGAATATAAATTGAGCCTTTTAGCAATTTTAGCTAATCAAACAGAAAATGTCTAATCTGGAGGAAAAAAACACATCCTGAAAACAAAAATAATGAACTATAACAAAAATGTAAAATAGTTTTTAAATAAACAGCTATTTTTGTTTGTTTCACTTTTAGCCTCAGTTTTAATTGCACTCTCAAATTGTTTGCTTTCTAAGTTTTAGTCATAGTTACAATTTAGTTTTAGTTACAATTCTGAAATTAACGTTCATCTTTCTGGCACAGCTCTCCAGTGTTTCACCCGCGTTGGCTAGTATAATTTTGATTGGCAGCCCATTGAACCAAAGTATTTTCCGGGTCGTTCTTCACCTGCGTTTCCTTTGAAAAATGGTGCATTTAAGAGCCTTGAACAGACAGTAAGAATTCAAAACTTTAATATGAAGCCGCTCCATAAGATTAATGCTAAACCACTTTTTTTACATGAATTTAGGGAGACTTCAAGATAGATCAAACTAACCGGTATTGCTTGAAGTCGGTTCCTCAAGAATAATTAGGTACCGTAGTGAACAAGCTTTGTTCCAGTAGAGCTTTACTGGAAAACCTTAATGTTGTTCCAGTAAAACATCCCTGGAGTGTTGTGTGCCATACGTTTGTGTTGAAATGTAACGTTGTTCATGCTGAAAGTAAAAAAAAAAAGTTTGATTTGTTGTTTTAGCTATGTAAACTTTTTGTTTCAAGTCAATCTAGAATTATATATTACAAACGTCATCATTGATGTTTTTTGATGATTAGTTTTTGTTTTCAGTGTTCGTTTTAGCTAAAATGTGAGCAAAATCGCTTAATGTAAATTAAAATGTAAATTTGAGTGTTGAATGTTATATTTGGGCTTTATGCATTTTAATTTTAATGTGAAATCTTCGGGAGATTTTCAATGATGTTGTTAAAGCACTCTTCAGTCATCCTTAAATTCAGATGATTTTGAATGATTTGGAAGATTGCCCGCTGTCTAAAGAGCAACATGGTTGTGTTGACCTCAACACTCTGATGTGCAGGCATCTCAAGCCTGGAGGAAGAACAAAATGGACGAGTCCAAGCATGAGATTCACTCTCAGGTAGATGCTATCACTGCAGGAACAGCTTCCATGGTCAACCTGACTGCAGGTGAGAGGTCCTGAATCTGTTCGCCCTAAACGAAGTGTTTTATCAACCACAGCGCCTGCTCATCTTAATTTTGAACCTTTCTAGTTTCCTTTTTCTTTTTAGCTCAAACTGATGCACATCGTCATACTGCTGGGGTAAAATGTGGCCTTTATAGGTTTAAAAATTAGAGCAATCTTTTTTTTTATCTGCCACAAACACCCTCAGCAGTTACACACATACATGTCTGCTGCTTTACAAAAAAGCAGTCAAAGAGCATGTACTTTTTTTTGATTCAGACCTTGACATGATGATCATATTTGTATGTTTTGACTTGACATGCTACTTCTCATCATCTTTATTTGTAATTTAGAAAGCCTAGCGTTGGAAACTGTTAGTCCAGAAGGAGCGCAGCACCACTTTTAGCCACAAAAAGCTCTATTTATTTTCCAATCAATATCCTAGAATGTTCAATTTTATAAACATTTTATAAAAATGTTCAGATCAGTTGTTAGAAAGAATCAAGAGGAGCTTAATCAGTGGAATCAGGCGTGTATAGTTAAGGTTGGAGCACTGCTGTTTTTGGCAGCATTATTCATTTTTGTCACGTCTATCTATCTGTCTGTCTGTCTGTCTATACAAATATGTCTAAATGGGTTACACTGTGGAGAACGATTTATTGTATTCTTATTTTTACACTGAAATATCTTTTGTTGCTTTGTTCCCTTTGTTCATCATTATTAGGTTTGGAGTTTAATAAAGACATATTTTTTCATTTCATTTGTGCTTCATGAATGAAGAGAAAGAACTCAAGCTGCAGATAATTTATAAAGGATACAATGTATTTAATATTTCAGTTCTTTTAATAAATTGACAAGAAGTGTTTAAACTGTTAAATGTTAAATCTGAACGAGATATCTGATGGATCGTAAAGCATCTTTAACTGTCCCCTCAAAAGCTTTAACTTTGAATTGAAGCGGGGCATTACTAAACATTAGCGAATGCAAGCCCTGCTGTGTGTCCTTGTGACTGACTGATGGTTTATCCCAGGTGATCCAGCAGAGACGGATTACACCGCCGTGGGCTGCGCCGTCACCACCATCTCCTCCAATCTGACCGAGATGTCGAAGGGTGTCCGGCTGCTGGCCGCTCTGATGGAGGACGAGGGAGGGAACGGCCAGCAGCTCCTGGGTGCTGCCAAGAACCTGGCTTCCGCTGTCTCTGACATGCTCAAGACTGCGCAGCCCTCCAGCTCAGAGGTAGAGCTCTAGCTCAAGAATGCATTTTAATATACAGGGATGGAAAAAGTATTTGACCCCTTGTTGATTTGGGGGGTTGTTTTTGCTCATAAAAATGTATCAAGGAACATGCCCTTTAAATCTGTTGCATCAAGCAGCTCCTGATAAACATGTCCGGCTCTCTTCACTTGGCCTCTCTTTGGCTGTCTTTTGTTGTCCTGCAGCGCTTGTTGCTCCCAACAGTTTCTGCTTCCCAACCTGCTTCATCTCTCAATGAAGAGGTGAGACGAGGACGCCTGGACCAGTGAGTTCCAGGAGTCTCTTCCACTGATCAGGGCTTAATCAGACCGGAACGTTTCCTTTTTAGTCTAAAAAACTCTTTTGTTTGTTCAGTGCCAGAGAAGGGTATCTTTCTATATCTTTCACAATATAGTTTTTTATACAGATAGTTATTTTATGTACCAAAGGGCTTTATATAGTAAATAAGCTTAAATATTTAAGAAAAGATTTGGACTAGATTTTATTTAATTGTTTTGATTTTCATTTTAAGCTTGAACAGAACTATAACTATTATTATAAACTTCTCAAGTAACATTGCACAGATAACTAGTTGTAGATATATCTAAACTATATCTAGTTATGTAAAAGTAAATAACAGGAAAAGAAGATATAAATATGTTTTAGGAAATATGGCATTGTTTTTTTCCTTCAAAATGACAGAATCTAAACAATTACAATTCTTATATAAATATTGAAAGAGATCACTTGGTGGTGAAACTGATTCCCTGTGCTATCACTGCTAGTGAGTACATGTTTTTTTTTCTGCTCGTTGTCAGATTTTTCCAGACCAAACCAAGACCACACAACAGATGTTGCAGCTCTTGAATGACAAGTTCCTCCTTTTCTTTTGCGTTCTCCTCAAGCAGCGCTCTTAAAATCAGCTGCTGTAGTAACAGCATTTTTTGGCCAGTAGCAGTTATGACTTTGTAATTGAAACAGTAATTAGTTTGATTAAGTGTTACTGAAAAAGGTAGCGCCGTTTATTTTTACATCACCTCTATTCCTATCACTGCTTGTAATTAAGTTTGTTTGTTTGAATTTAATTGTGATTCTTACAAGACAGTTTTAGGGCAATGTAAAGAACTTTGATGCAGCATTTGAACAAACATCTGCTTCTAATGGAGTGTTTTTTTACGTACATTTCTAGTAATGAAACCATACAGACTTGAAAATAATAGTTATTGTTTCTTTTTTTTTTAGGCTTGATCTTGTTGAAGTTTACTGTATCTGTGAAATAAGACTGTGATGATTGTATTGGCTGTCTTTGTTTACGTTTCATTACATTACATAGCACTCTTCTCGCATCCCTAACCCAAACTGTGTGTGTTCCAGCCGCGACAGAACCTCCTGCAGGCCGCTGGTAACGTGGGGCAGGCCAGCGGCGAGCTCTTGCAGCACATCGGGGAGTCTGACGCCGACCAGCACTTCCAGGTGCCACAAACAAAATCCTGTACAGCAGCTCACATGCACAAACGCCTGGGATGCATTAACCTCTGTTCTCATCAGTCTGTAGGTACAGCAGCGCTCACACACTCCAGACGGAGACGCTATAGTCAGATGCTGGTAACGCTCTAGAGACAGAAAGAGAAATCAATGCTCAATCGTACTAACTGATCAAAGCGTGATCCCTAACTCATCAGTGATCATCACCAAGTCCTGTTAAAATCATAGATCGTGGTGGGGTGGCGGGTCATAGATTTACAAATTTTACCTATTCATGATTTTCTTCTGGTTAAAAGTTGTGAAAACACTCAGTTTGCCGAAGAGAGTTCAAGAGAGGGAGGGAGGGAGAGGTGGAGGGAGGGAGGGAGCAGCAGAGATGGAGTATGCACACAAAACTCACAAAACACACATAGCAGATTTTTTGCAAAAGAAGTAACAAAGACTGCAATCAAAAAATGCGATTACATAGGTTCACCATAAAGCTTGAGGGGCCAGACATTAACCAGTCGTGGGCCATGTCTGGCCTGCAGGCTGCCATTTGGTTAGCACAGTACATGCTATACTGCAGTCACTCTATTTGTTACTGTAGTTACTGCAACATTTCAATAGTTTATTATACTTTTTTTTTTGAGGGGGGGGGTTATACTGGGATCCATGGCTTTTCTCTACAAACTTCTTTTAACTGGAGCTAAATGCAACATTGTGTTTTAGCTGCTGTAGTCCGCTCGTGTGCAGAGTTTGAGTTTGTAGCGGTGCAAGTACTCCTGGCTGATCTGAAGTCTTCCGTAAACTGGGATGTGATAAGATTCTTAAAGCAAACACTGCAGTTTGAAGCCTTCAGTAGGAACTCTTATCATTCTACACACAGCTCAACTGAACAGCAAGTACACTGTACAGCCATCAGCCTTTTATGGCCTTATATGGAGAGAGTGCTTATCAGGACTAGTTGAACACATTTGGGAATTACGTTGGGGAAACACTGCCAAACTCCTCAAGGGTTTTCACCTTTCTCGTTTTATGTTTTAGTAACGTCTCTTATGGGTGGGTTTGTTTGTGTCTTCAGGATATGTTGATGCAGTTGGCAAAGGCTGTGGCAAATGCTGCGGCAGCTCTGGTCCTAAAGGCTAAAAACGTGGCTCAGAAAACCGAAGATTCGGCTCAGCAGAACAGAGTGATCGCTGCAGCCACCCAGTGTGCCCTCTCCACCTCTCAGCTGGTGGCTTGCACACGGGTGAGCCTTCAAGTCCGGGTCACTCTCATGCTCTTCTCCCTCGTCACCTCACCTTACGCTCATCTGATCTGTGTCCAGGTGGTGGCGCCGACCATCAGCTCCCCCGTGTGCCAGGAGCAGCTCATCGAGGCAGGGAAGCTGGTGGCCAAGTCGGTGGAGGGCTGTGTGGAGGCGTCGCAGGGGGCCACGGGTGATGAGCAGCTGCTCAAGCAGGTGGGCGTGGCTGCCACAGGTGTCACTCAGGCGCTTAACGAGCTACTGCAGCACATTCGTCAGTATGCCAGTGGAGGACAGCCGATTGGACGACACGGAGAGGCCACCGACCGCATCCTGGATGTGACGGACAACATTTTTAGCTCCATGGGAGATGCAGGTGCAGTGAGATGCATGATACAAAAACATCGCTTCTGAAACATTCGAAAATACTGTTTACATTTATTGCTTTTTCTGCAATTTCTAGAAGTTTTTTCAAATGAGTTTGGCACATCCATATTCAGGACATAATAAAGAAAGAAACAATCTTTGACTGCTCACTATATATTTGTTTATTTGTTCAATATTTCATTTTATGTTGCACACACTGTTTCAGTCCATCCTGTGCACATTTGATTATCTGTGTGTGCTTCTCTGTTCAGGATCAGTTTACAAAGTCTGCCTCTAAAACAAGTAAATTTAGTGCTGCTGATCGATTAAAAAATAACTAATTCATCACATGGTTTTAAAAGAATGTATCATAATTAATCACAATATATTTATAGGTTTGGAGGATTGGAAAGGAGAAAAGCCCTATAAATGTGCGATCCAAATGTTGAACTTTTTTTCTCAGAAGAAAACAGATTTTTTTTTTTGATAATTAGGTAAAATAAACAAAAAGCTGAAAATGAGAGCTAATTAAATGAATGTAAAGGTGTAAAGCCTCTGATGCAATCAAGATTTTTTTTTATATTAAAAGTAACATGGTCATGGTTTCCGCAGGGTCTTAAAAAGTTTAAAATTGAAAACCCCAAAATGTAGTTCTTAAAGTCTGAAATTGACTTCTGCTTAATTTCTCACGGCTGTTATTTTTCTGATGTCCATGTAAAGCTCTTCTGATACGTGTTTTTTTGTTGTTGTTGTTGTTTGGGATTGCCAGTGATTGAAAAACTGCTCCAAAAGAGCTAAAAAAAATCATGTAAAAATTATTGTTAGAGTTGCCATAATCTGAGAAATGTGCAAAAATGCTCATAAAATGTTAAGTCATGATTAGGGTTGCAAGAGTTTGAGAAAACCTTTTTAATACTCAAAAGCGTAAAAGTGATTAAGGGTTGCCAGATATTAGCATAATTTTATAAAGGTTAAAATGTAAATGTGAGTTTGAGAAACCTTTGTAAATTCTCTAAAACATAAAAGTGATGATTAGGGTTTCAAACGGTGTATTTGAAGCATGCTGTTTATTATGCAGAAAAGTTTTATATGTGTTTTTGATGTTATGATATAGGTCTTACATTTGATTTTAACAGTCTTAAAAAGGTCTTAAATCTGACCTGATGAAAGCTGCAGAAACCCTGCATTCCGCAGACCTCCGGACATTATACCGCTTCAACTGAAGTTACTTGTGTTTAGGGCTGCAGGTGTCGAATACAGTGTTTTTAAGTAATGAAATAAGCTGTTATTTTTTTTACCTCCTGATATTTTACATTACAGAGAAATAAAAAGTGTTTTGAATTACATTCAGATCTGTCACACGTTCCTGCATTATAAGCTGTTCTTAAATACAGGGACAAAAAATCATTGAGTTGAGCTGCATTAACTCTTCAGCTGATTGGTTATGGGTGGTGCTACAGCCACAGAGACATCTTGAGCTCCCAGAAAAATAAAGTAGGATTACACAAACACTTATAAACCAATCCGAATATGACTCGAGGGATGTTTAGGAGGAGAAAACAATACTAAAACATGTGAGAGTCTAGTTTATACGATAAAGCACCTTTAAATTGTAAGAATGGCATATTTGTCTCTGCAGGGGAGATGGTGCGACAGGCTCGGATCCTGGCACAGGCCACCTCAGACCTGGTCAATGCCATAAAGGCGGATGCAGAGGGCGAAAGTGATCTGGAGAACTCCCGCAAACTCCTGTCTGCAGCCAAACTGTTGGCTGATGCCACTGCGCGTATGGTGGAAGCTGCGAAGGTGAGACTGTTACTAGTGTTCTTATTAATTAGGCCTATTAGTAGTAGTATTAAGTGTGTAAGATTTATAATCTTATTTCAAAGTGTAAAAACACACAGGATCATGAAACCCCTTTTTTAATTGAACTATTTTAAGATTTAAAAACAATAAAAATGTATTAGTATCTGATAAAAAAAACTGTAAAAAATTAATATATTATGAAATAAAACCAAATAAACACATAATTTATATAAAATGCTTATAAGTTTCATATTATATATTAATAGGAATTTAGCTATAAAATACACATGGAATCTAAATATTTCAGTAACTGCCAAACGTGATTTTTTTTCCTCAAAGTTAATTTTTTAAAAATGTAAATGATTAGGAATAAATATATATTGGGAAAACAAAATTGAAAGAATAATGGAAAACTTCTTTAAAACTTGAATAGCTAAATAAACAATGTAGAATTTGATAAATGATTAAAAAATGTTAGATTTTTAAAGCCGTTGCAAACTGTTGAAGAGAATAATAAAACCATTTTTGTAAATCATACAAATAGAAAAACTTAAATATAAATAGCAACAAAATACTATATCTAATAAAAAGAAATAGTTAACTTATCTAGAATATTTTTTTACAAAAAGTAATAAATAAAAATAAAATACAACTAATAAAAAGTATAATAATAATAATAATGGTCCTAATAATACATATAATACATTGTGAATAATGTCTCATAAACAAATATTGAGTGTAAATAAGCCTAAACTCCAGTGGTAAACTAGCATGACCATGAAACATGAACAAATGAAACTATTTTCACAGTTAATCATACCAGATATCAATTGAATTTAAAATAAAAATTTTAATAAAGGTTTAAATGGAGAGTCTGAACTCAAGTCATTCTCTCTCTGATTGATCAAAAGTTGTAAACAATGACTGATACAGAGGTAGAAATGCGCATCTCAGCATCGGAAGGATCTCGTTGATCAGATGTTGTGAAATGATGTTGAAAGTCCCGGCTTATGAATAAAGCGTTTCTTTGATTGCTCAAATGTTGACATCACTTGCTGTGATTGGCTGCAATGTTCAACATTTATAAAATGAATGTCGGGCGATCCGTCTCCAGCTGGAGCGCATTTACTTTCACACTTTTCCTCATTTGCATGATAACATGTTTTTTTCGATGCACATTTTTCGATGCCTTTTGTTGTGTTTTCGACAAACATGCTCTTTTCTGTTGTCTGTGTGTTCACGCAGGGAGCTGCAGCGAATCCCGACAGCGAGGAGCAGCAGCAGAAGCTCCGTGAAGCTGCAGAAGGACTGCGCATGGCCACCAACGCCGCAGCTCAGAATGCTATTAAAAAGAGACTCGTGAACAAACTGGAGGTGAGGCCTTCATAACACAGTTTGGGTAATGTTTTGTATTGATCATCACATGCCATAAGAGATTTAAATTACAGTGCTACCTCGAGATAGGAAATGAATCCCTTCCCGGGTGGCAGAATTTTTGTATGCTGAATTTTTTGTATGTTGAAGCAAGTTTCAGGTGCTTAATCCATTCCAAACCCCACAGAAACAACACACATTATTACATTATACATATAATAAATAATAAAACAATGGAAACAGAATAAATGACAAATGAAAACCCTTACATTTGGAGTGAGGCGATATGACGAAGTGGTAGAGGAGGAGAACGAACCGTAGCGGAGGAGAGCCATGGCCATAAAAATACGCTTTGCCAAAAAAGCAACTCAAAAATTTTAATGGGTTTAGGACACAAACACAAAACGAAATGCGTGACGGGGAAAGAGCTCTTCTGGGAAGGCATCATGGGCATGTTATGACCAATAGGAGAGAAGAACTGGTGGTGGTGAGTTGAATGCAGTCACGTGATGCCCAATGTTGTCAGCTCCTCGAATATCAAATATTTACGTGTACGTGTATTTCTCGGAATGTGTGTTTTTCACATCAATTGTTTTCTTATCATGGAACAAAATATTCTTTTACTGGCCTATCTTGAATTTTTCATAACGTGAGGTTCCACTGTATTAAAAAAAATTTTAAATTTGGGTGTCATTGCCAGATCACCAGTGCTAGAGTTAAAAACTCTTTCCAACTAACCAATGTATTCATTGAATTGATGTCCTACAGCTCAATAATTTCACTTATGTAAGCACTGAAAAAGATCAAGTTTGAACAGAGCTCAGTTGTGTTTAGCTTGGAGGTGCAGATTTTCATGCAAACCTGTTATAACCTGTAGGCTTTGACATACTCCACAAACCTGGTTTAGTTTTTTTTTTAGCTTCAGCTTGCTTAAAGTACAAACTATTCAACAGTGTTTAGCTTTTCAGGATATCAGTCTTTCTCTGTCCCATTTATCACACCTTAAGGCTGCCTGGCCAATCAGGAGCTTGCCAGAACATTCTTTCAGCTAGCCAAAATACTTCAGGGACTTGGCAGCAGAGTAAAGTGGTGCTAGAAATCCAAGCTCTCTCTCTGCACTCAAAACTCAGAAAATACCAAAAACTTTATACCAAATATTTTATGCTTCACCGAAAGAACTGAATATTTAAATATGGTGGTCAGAATTAGTGTGGTAAGCCATTATAACACCACAAATTATTGCATATTGTCTGCTAGACACATAGCTTCCCATGTAGTTTGAGAATAGGGGACAATTATTTTATTGTGTGCTCAAAAGAAAGACACGAGATTTTACTTGCACGTTCATGTATAATACAATGTACAGAATTCTCCAACCTCATGCTGAAGAGATATTTCTTCGGGCAATGCTCAAGCATTTAAACATTCTAGTCACAGGATTTATACAGGGTTCCAAAGAATCTAATAAAGCCTAAACATTTTTAAAACCTTTTTTTAAGACTTAAATGTTTAAAACTGTTAACATCTGGTTCCAGGTCTCAAATAATGTTCACAGGGTTTTTTTTTTTTTTTTTTACTTCTTACTTTGTTGTTGTTGCTTGGTTGATTTATTTATTTTGTCACTAGTTAAAATATAATTCTCTGTATTACGACGACAAATAAGAATAATACGGTGTAACTAGCACAAGTCTCTCTGGGGTTGTAGGTCTCCCCAGGCACGTGGAAGCTTTGGGGAAGTGCAGGTTTAGAGATACCTGGCATAAAACAATGGAATATTGGGCTTGGTTGAGGCCTAAAAGTGTATTCTAAACATACTGTTTATTATACAAAAACTGATTAAAATAGAAATCAACTCTTTTGAAGGGTTTCCAGCAAATGACAAGCATCAGCCAATATTGCCATGTGTCTGGTGACACCTCACTGCCAATTTTTTTTTAAATAATTTTTTAGCTCCAGTTTCAATAAAAATACGAACTCTGTGATTAAATGTACAATATATGAAGGTTAACTAAAAATTTCTGTCCCTTTTGAACACTCTTATAGTCACAATAACTTGTGCATACGTAAATTTGTATGTCTGCTGTAAATGTGTTCTAAGTAAATCTTCTTGCTTTGAACAAGACTTATTTCTATTAATAGTTTCATTGTCTTAATTCTGTTCATCAGAACGCAGCAAAACAGGCAGCAGCAGCCGCCACTCAGACGATAGCTGCAGCTCAACATGCTTCTTCCTCCAACAAGAACCCCGCAGCTCAGCAGCAGCTGGTACAGAGCTGCAAGGTGGGTGCCATGGCAACAGCCACTTCCTGTTTCTGGAGGGTTGCGGCTGGATCTGCATTGACAACACCATAAACATGTTAGAGAACCACTGCTTAGAACCAAATAATTGTCTTTGAGACATCACTGAGTTTTTTTTATGTTTGATGCAATTTGTAACTAGTTAATAACAATATTAAACCTTTAGATTTAACATAAAGCTTGGTTAATGAAATAAATCAACACAATTTTCAGACTGTTGTAAGATTTGTATAGCCATTCATGATTTTGTGATGTTTTCTGGTTTTGCAGAAATACTTTTTATCAGTGTTTTGGACATGAAGAAACCTTTTTTATACTTAATGTAAAACTATAAAAGCCCTTTAAACCAAGGGGACTTTAAATGAAATGCGATCAGGTGTGTTTCCTGAAGGTTGAAGCTGAGCTCTGCAGGGTTGGTAGTTTTCTTCACCTGGTTTGACTGATGCGATGATTTCTGGTATGTTGTTCAGGTGGTGGCGGATCAGATTCCTCAGCTGGTTCAGGGCTTGAGGAGCAGCCAGGCTCAGCCCGACAGCCCTAGCGCTCAGCTTGCCCTGATCGGAGCCAGCCAGAACTTCCTGCAGGTCCCTGCACTCCTTTCACTCTTCTCCAGTAGCACCAGTGTTTGTTTGAGAGAGATGTTCATTCAGGATGATTGTTCGGTCTCGCTGATTTACCGAAATAAACAAGCTGATGAAGGCAGGATTTCACAGGAAAACAATTTATGAAAGCAATTAATCAACCAACCAACCAACCGACCAACCTATTTTGACTTCAACATTTTTTTCAACACAGGTTTTTTTATTAGAAACATATCATGAAAGATTGATTTAATCAATCAATCAATCAACCTTAAAGTCTTAAAATTCACTATTCTAGGTCTAACATAATTTCTCACTGCTCTTATTTTTCTTATGTTCATGTAAAGCTCTTCTGATAAGTGTTTTGTTTTTGGGGTTGCAGAGATTTAGAAAATGCTTCTAAATGCTAAAAAACTAAAAATGATAGCTAGAGTTCCCATAGTCTGAGAAAATGTGAATAAATGCTCCAAACCATAAAACGGACGTTTAGTGGCGACGTTTATTGCTTTAGAAAATGCTTGTATACACTCAAAATCATAAAAAATTGGGGTTGCCACAGAAAACACTTGTGAACACTAATAAAATATTCAAAATTTTTTATGTGATGGTTGGGGTTGCCAGATATTGACTTAATACTCATTAATGTAAAAAAAATGTGATTGTCCAAAGCGACTTACAGAAGGGGAGCTCATAACAGAAATTGTATCAAACTGATCAAGAAACCTTAGCAAGAAGAAAATAAAGGAAGAAAAAAAGACAGAGGAAGAAAAAAAGCAAGTTTTTTTACATAAAAGTGAATGTTTGGGTTTCTAATAATGATGAAGTGCTGTCAAAGTAAACGCGTAAATGCAATTAATTTGAAATGTTTAGTGCTTAAAAAATTTACGCAATTAAGATGGTTGCAGTTTTTTCTGTTTCCTGTTGTGATCGGTGTGGTTTAAACTAAGTATGAATAAGACCCGTGCACTTTGTATGACGATGAGAAGGCACAGAGGATGAACACGTTACAGCACGCGACACACCGTGCTCACGGGGGACCGTTGGACTTCTGTGACCAATGACAACTACTGAGGCATCACAGAGCACTTTGTTGATGAAGAAATTGCATTCAAGTGCACTAACTGTGTCTAAAACTGAGGAACGGCAGTAAGCGGAGGTATGTGCGGATCATTTTCTTGAATATTGCGAGTTAATGGAAAATCGAGGACAAGTTAAAGCACACTTACGGTGCTCGTAATACGTTTGTTGCCACGAGACTAACGTCCTGAATGACCCACATAATGCACCAAACTGTCAGGTTTACTTTCACGGCAGCGGTTTTGAAAGTGCGATGGCTAAATGGAGTGAACAGAGGATGATCCGCCTATAGTTAAAATCAAACATGATTTTACCTCAGACCTGTCTTAAAGGAAGGACAGCACTAATCCCACACAGATGAAAATCATCATG
The DNA here is from genome assembly GCA_900490495.1 of Danionella dracula. NCBI lineage: Eukaryota > Metazoa > Chordata > Actinopteri > Cypriniformes > Danionidae > Danionella > Danionella dracula. The sequence continues at coordinate 20,153,675 of UELW01000334.1, forward strand.
TTTTTCTTGAAAGATGCAAAGTTCTTGTACCACTGCTTGAAGAAGGTGTCTTCCAGGAACTGGCAGTTGGACTGGGAGTTGAGCTGGACTCCCTCCTCAACCGGAAAAGGTCCCACAAGCTCATCTTTGATGATACCAGCCCATAGCAGTACCCCACCTCCACCTTGCTGGTGCCAGAATCGGATTGGAGCTTTCTGCCCTTTACTGATCCAGCCACGGGCCCATCCATCTGGCCCTCAAGACTCACTCTCATTTCATCAGTCTTGATGTTTTATCTTTTGTCATTTTTCAGTTTTCTTTACCTTGGCTGTGTCCCTGAGTATTGCACACTTTGTGCTTTTTGACACTCCACTAACGTTGGAGCTCTAAAATATGGCTGAACTGGTGGAAAATGGCATCTTGGCAGCTTCACGCTTGATTTTCCTCCGTTCTTGGGAAGTTAATGTTCTCAGTTCATGGACAGTGATTTTGCGCCTTGGTTTTTCCACACGCTTCTTGCGACCCTGTTGAATATTTTGAATGAAACGCTTGATTGTTCGATGATCACGCTTCAGAAGCTTGTAAATTTTAAGAGTGCTGCATCCCTCTGTAAGATATCTCACAATTTTTAACTTTTCAGAGTCCATCAAGTCTCTCTTCTGACCCATTTTGTTAAAGGCAAGGAAGTTGCCTAATAATTATGCACACCTGATATAGGGTGTTGATGTCATTAGACCACACCCCTTCTCATTACACAGATGCACATCACCTAATATACTTAATTGGCAGCAGGCTTTTAAGCCTATACAGCTTGGAGTAAGACAACATGCATATAAAGGATGATGTGGTCAAAATACTTATTTGCCTAATAACTGCACACGGTGTAATTGCAATTATTACAAAAAAATTTTATTAATTAGTTAATTTTTTTAAATCGGTCGACAGCACTAATTTGAAGCTGTTTTTGTAAACAGGTTTTGATGTTATACTGTAGGTCTTAAAAAGTCTTTATTTTGACCTTATACGTCCTAAATACATGATCGCAATCTGCAAGGAAAAAAAGAGATAGTCTGAAAAAATAACTTAAGACCAATGTTTCAACCATAACTGATTAATCCTGAAGCTTGAGTTAAAAAACATGTATAGTTTGACCTCATGATGTCGGTTCTTTGCAGCCTGGAGCCAAAATGGTGACTGCAGCGAAAGCTACGGTTCCCACCATCAGCGACCAGGCGTCTGCCATGCAGCTCAGTCAGTGCGCTAAAAACCTTGCCAGCGCCCTTGCGGATCTCCGCACAGCAGCCCAGAAGGTACCTCATCCTCATTCTCCTCTGTTTTCAGTTTGTTAGCTTGCTTTGTTAGAGTGTGTGGAGTATAGTGCATGAGATACACGAAAGACCTCTAAAATTCAACCCGAGACCTTGAAAAGGTCTGAATCACATGCGCTTCTCATCTCCCTCAGGCCCAAGAAGCTTGTGGTCCTCTGGAGATCGATAACGCTCTCACAATGGTGCGGGGGCTGGAGAGGGACATGCAGGAGGCCAAGACTTCTGCTGCCGAGGGCAAACTCAGACCCCTTCCTGGAGAAACGGTGAGCTGTGTGGATAGACTGAGATCACTAAGTATTTACGCTGTGTAAAGAAAAATTGTGAACCATGCGATGCGTGTTTGCAGTTGGAGAAGTGTTCTCAGGATCTGGGCTCCAGCACTAAAGCGGTCAGCTCTGCCATCGCACAGCTCCTCAGCGAAGCGACTCAAGGCAATGAGAACTACACAGGTAACGTGAGGTCTTCTCACTGCTCTTCCCAAAAACAGCATTAAACAGCTCCAGCTCGTTTAGAACGACTTGTTCAGCGGCTCAAAATTTAATCAAAACTAGAAAGTCAGAACACATTTGTTACACATTTTATTACTTTATTACTCTACACTGGCTGCCGGTCTCCATCAGAATTAATTCTGGTATTATTTAAGTTCAAACATAATTCAGTACCTAAATAAACAAAAACAAAAATTAGATCTACCCCGGGTAAATTCCAAACAGTATAAATACTCCTTTAGTTACCATGCAGCCCACAGATGGAACCAGCTTCCAGAGGAGATCAAGGGTGCCAACATTTTAATTACGTTTAAAACCAGGCTAAAGACTCAGCTGTTTAGTTGCACTTTTGTCGACTGAGCACTAACATCCAAACAACTATTTTATCGCTGCACTTCACTATCTTAATCTATGTCTTAATTTTCAGTTTTTTTAATCAATATGCTTTTATATGAATTGTTTTGTGCTTGATTTTATTAAAAGTACTTTCTTTTTTTATTCTTCATTTACAATATAAAGCACTTTGACTTAACCTGTGTATGAAATGTGCTATACAAAAAAACTTGCCTCGCCTTAGCCTTGCCGTGACCGCTCTACCAAACACTACACCAGTTGTAGAGCTGCCGGGTTATTGACAATCAATCAGCAAGATTGAGCGAAGGCAGGATTTCACAGGAAATCAGCACCGCAGCATAATGGAGATCAGGACTCTTTTAAGCATCGTGCTTGTAGAATATTTCACTCCTGGGGTAAATTCGTCAGTCAGGAATGATCCACTTGAGTCTGGCTCCATTGTTAGCATCCACCAAGTCTCCTACATTGCTATTGATTTGTCTTCAATCAATCAATCAATCAATCAATCAATCAATCAATCAATCAATCAACCTCAAATAGTCTTAAATTCACTGTTCTGATGTTCAGATAACGCTCTTCTGATGTGTGTTTTGTTGTTTGGGGTTGCCAGAGATTGTAATACAATAAAATAGATTAAAAAAAAAGGTAATCGATAAAAAGAAAAGCAAAAATAAAGAGAAAAGTGATAAGGCTAAAATAAAGTTAAATCCGGATTAATAAAGTACATGGTCGAACAGCAGAGCTTTAGTTTTTGTGAATGGCCAATGCACCAAATAAATGTATGCTTTCTTTAAACAGATTCCACAATTTCAGATTAAAATGAAATCATCTTGTGACGTAAAGTTGAAAAAAAAAAAAAAAAGTCCAAAAAGTCTAGAACTATCATCCCTCTTTGTTCCTCTGCAGGAATGGCAGCTCGTGATGTGGCTCAGGCTCTGCGTTCACTGGCCTCAGCTGCTCGTGGAGTGGCCGCCAACACCGAAGACCCTCACGCTTGTAACGCCATGCTGGACTGCGCCGGCGACGTGATGGACAAATCTGCCAGCTTGATCGAGGAGACCAAGAGGGCCATCGCCAAGCCAGAAAACCCCGACAGCCAGCAGAGACTAGCTCAGGTTAAATGTTTTTTGATTGCAGACCGGAGCTGCTCTGTGTTCTTCATCTGTGAGTAATTCTTCTAAAGTTCTGCTGATGCACTTTCAGGTAGCTAAGGCCGTGTCTCAGGCGCTGAACCGCTCGGTGAACTGCCTCCCAGGCCAGAGGGATGTGGATAATGCCATCAGGACCGTAGGAGAAGCCTGCAAGAAGCTGCTCTCTGATAAAGTGAGTTCCCGAGGCAACGGTGCTACTCACACCGAAGTATTCTTCACTATTCTCCTCATCCCACGCTCCTGGGCCTGGAGCCTATAGGGACTTCTCTCCAGATCGCTCACGCTGCCTGTCTCAATCTCAATTTTTTAGATAAAACTCATTTTTAATCATTTCATCTGTTTGCATGTTACATTAAGTTTAAATATAAGAACATAATTGTTTGGTAGCACTTTATAATAACTATAATCATTTAATCATACAAACAATTCATGCTAATCCGTTATTAAGCATTAATAAATAGTTACCGAGTACATTGTTTCTATGCTGTTACACATTTGTAAGCAGCTCATAAATATAATTTTAAAGGCTCTATTCCCAGTTTATAAACAGCTTTATAATTTGTTTAATAACATTAAATTCATTTTTCGCTGTTTAAAAACCAGTTAGTTATTATTTGTAAGTGATCCATGAGATCATTTAGAACATGTTATTAAATCATTAATAAACTATTTATAAACACATTCATAAATCGTATTATTCAGACATACAGTAACTGTTACTAAGTGTAATAATAAATGCTTTATTAAAACATAATCCTACTGTAACTCATGATTAGTTTATGTAGTTATAAAGCATTTACTCGCTGCTAGTTAACTGTTTGTGTAAGTTTATCTAAAGTGAGGACTGTTTAAGACTTATATAGCATCAACAAATGAGATTTAAAGGCTCAGTTTTATTTTAAACAGACGAAAAGCGAACAGCACAGAGAGAACCAGACCATTGAAATATTTAGTCTCGTGTTACTGCTTTACAAACCATAAATAGTCCTCACTTTAGATGAGCTCACACTCTTTCATGAAGTGCAAATCTTGGATTACAAATTAAAAATGTCTTCATTAAACTCACAACAAAGTAATCAATGTTTAATTCAGTGTAAAATAACAATAAAACAAACTGTTCCCCAAGTTTATCCCGTCTAAAGTGAATATAATAGTTCTGGTGAATATATATACATTTGTAAATATATATAAAAATCTTAAACATTGTTGTAGACCATAGATATGTATTGATAAAATTACTTAACTTTGGAGAAACACATAAACAATAGCAGTTGCTTTGGAAACTTTTGCTTTCATCCCGCGCCAATCTCTTTTGCAACGTTAAATATAAAAAAATATTGATATTTAAAGTTAAATACAATTTTAAGTAATTTTAGTCAACTAAATATTTATCGACATTGACTAAAATCTTGACTAAAACCTAAAAAATGTAAAGAAAAAAAACTTGGTTATTTTTTTGATGACAAAAATGTTGTTGATTTTTGTCAACTAAAACATGACAAACTATTAAATATTTAAGGGACTAAAACTTTTAGTCAAAAAGACTAAATAAATTAAATAATAAAGTGTCTGTTTTTTAGTGTGATGACGTTCGGGCGAACTTGCTATACGGCAATTTTAGGCGGTTCTCTCAGGTCACCAGCTTTTTAGGGGTCCCTACTTCTATCTATAAAGCATAGTTTTAAAAACTTGTTAGCTAAAATAATATCAGGTTATTGTTAATCTCTCTATAAAGTAACATCACCAGATCTGGAGATGGCAGAACAATATGTATGTAAAGTTGGAGGTAATTTAATTGAGGAATATATCATTAAAAAAAAAAAAAATATATATATATATATATATATATATATATATATATATATATATAAAATCCTATTATAGTAATTACAATCTATAGCTACCAATTTGTCTATTTTAATTACTAGCAAATTGAACAAGAGTTTGCAGTTGGGGTAACTGGGGTAACCCAGTTTTTTATGATTTATATTTTTCTTCACACTTGTATAAAATCTCTTTTTTTAAGTTCACTAAGCACTATGAGTAAGACCCAAAACTGGATCTTTTATATAAAAAAAGAAGACATTCTAGGGAATATAGGAAACACAGCTGGCTTGAAATTTAAACACATCCAAAGATCACAACCCCTGAGTAGATCTGGAATCATATAATATTAAACCTATTACGAGCAAAAGTTTAACAGATTTTAGAGAATAGCACTCTCCTGAAAATGGAAATATCTTTCAATTGGAATTTTTGAATTGTCCTAGCAGCTCTTATATCAGTAGATCATGAACTTAAAGATTTTCTCTTAAGTATTGAAATAAGGTTAGTCACGGTAGGCTGGGTGACAATTTGATATCGATAATTTTTTGTCAAAATGACTATAAAGAGATGTTGGTAGAGATTGATAACTCTCTGAACAGGGTGTTTGCTAAAGGCACTTCCGTGTTCCGCATGTGGGATAGTTTTTTTTTGTGTTTATATTAGCTCCAGACAGTGATGTGTTGTTCATTAATGATTTATTATGTTTAAAAGACTCTTTAATGTGACTCCATAGGAACGAATCGTGTCGGAGAGGGATTCGTTCAGTGGTGCTTGCGCAAGGTCCTTCTGGTTTTCCGAGTGTAACTCGCTCATCATTAATGACAAAGATGACAAAAGAAGGCAAATTTCTGTTTCCGGCTCAAACTGCATTGGTTAACATTACGGAGCGTCACGAGCCGGAAACCTAAAAGATTAGTCCTTCGTGTCCTTTCGTTCTTTTCTGTTTCCGGCTCAAACTGCATTTGGTTAATATTAACTAAAGGACACGGAGGACTCGGGAAAAGAACGAACCTTTTAGGTTTCTGGCTCATATTGCGTTGGTAAATATTAGGGAGTGGTCACATGACAAAAGGAGCTGGACTGCACTCGTTAACACTATTCAAAACCACTGCACTTTTGTCTTTTTTTTTTATTATTTTTTTGCAATAAAAGTTATATTCTGTCTGTCTGTCGTGTTCCCTCATCCAAACACTTCCTGTTCCTTGATGCAGTTGACTGGAAGACCAATCAGCAACTGTGCTTTGCCGAAAAGCCCGGCAACTCTTGTTTCTGATTGGTTTAGCTTGTTAACTTACCTAGTTTTTATCATATGGAGACACGCTCCAAAATAAGTACAAGTTTATCACAGCAGCTCGTTCTCTTGAGCTCATATGCAGTTCTTTCTCATCATGAAGAATGAGAAAACAAAACATAATGAGAGGATTATTAGCTCTTGTTTAGAGTGTAAAAATGTGACTTTAATAAATTCTATATGTTTCCATGTTTGATTTTTATGAATATCATGAGTTACTTTTTTAAATACAGATATAATTGGCACAAATAATAATTGTAATGACAAAAAACAAATATTTACACCGCTTGATATCTGACATTTGTACTATTTTTTACAGTGTATTAATACATTTTAATAACAATCTGTTCTGAATATGGCCTTATTATATATTACATTTTTATTACTTTAATTACAATTACAATAATATCACATTAAACTGTTAATGTTTAGAAATGTTTGCCTTGTTTGGACAGAAAATAGTTAAAAACATCCGTTAATGATCAGGTTTATACAACTTTCATTCCAGAGCAAAAACCTGCTTTTATTTTTACCAGAAATAAAGATTTGACCATATTGTGATAATTATCAATATCGACTGACATGGGAAAAAGATTGTGATATAGAACGGGGCGATAAGGCTAATAAGTATTATAAGTAATATGAGCCATCCCTCTGATCACTCTGTGTCTGCAGTTCCCAGAGAGTGGGAGGAGCTTCCAGGAGGCTCAGGCCAACCTGAACAAGGCGGCTGCAGGGCTGAACCAATCAGCTAATGAGCTGGTGCAAGCTTCACGAGGCACCACTCAGGACCTCGCCCAGGCTTCTGGGAAGTTTGGACAAGACTTTAACCACTTCCTGCAGGCTGGGGTGGACATGGCTGGGAAGTCTCAGGTATTCACCCAAAGCATGCGGTCACAAAAAAACCTTTTTTTATTTAATTTATGACTCCACTCATCCATTTAAAATAGCAGTATTATTTTGTTCGTTATGGCAGATGTATGCCTTTTTATAGGTTTATAACATAGTAATTTCTAGGTAGCTTTATCCTTATGCTGCCATCTTTTATGTCTTCCTGTAGTCCAAAGAGGACCAGACTCAAGTGGTCACCAACCTGAAGACGATCTCAATGTCATCCAGCAAGCTCCTGCTAGCGGCCAAAGCTCTCTCCACCGACCCCAACTCTCCCAACCTAAAGAACCAGCTCGCTGCTGCAGCCCGGTTAGAACCGCCTTACCCTGAAATCATTCTGATTCTCGAGAACTGGGCTAATGAGCAGAACAGTGGAGCAGAAAGTGTCCCAATCGAATCTAATTGAACCTTAACGAGTGAAATCAGATGTGGCATGCTCATGCTAGCCTTACAGTGCCTCATTCTCTCACACAATCCAGCGCTGCTATTGACATACAGTAGATTATATAAGCGGCACGCTTGCTTTTCTACTCATTTGGGTTAGAATCAGCACAATTATGTAATGGGAATCTACAATCTCAAAGCTGTTGGTCTCACTGATGCTCTTGGATGTGTGTGAGAGAGATGAAACCGCTGCAGCTAATGACTTTTCTTCTCTCAAACACTCACTTCACTCTCTCACTGAGCGAGAGAGGGAGTACACGCGTGGGTGTACTATTCCTCACACTTTCCTCTCACTACTTCTTGCTTTTGTTGCTAATCCAAATTTTCTCTCTCTTCTCTCTCTCTCTTCTCTCTTTCTCTCTCTCTCTTTCTTTCTCTCTCTTTCTCTCTCTCTCTCTCTCGACAGCGCGGTGACTGACAGCATTAATCAGCTCATCACGATGTGCACCCAGCAGGCGCCGGGACAGAAGGAGTGTGACAACGCTCTCCGTGAGCTTGAGGTGCCTCTTCTTTCTCTCTCTCTCTCTCTCTCTCTCTCACGTTTTCAACAATTCGACATTCCTTCGCTTGTGTGATAATGTTCATGTTCAATAAAACAGTTGTTAGCAGTCCCGTTTCTATATACATGTCCAAATCAATCATTTGCTTTTTAGAACATGCTGGAAATGATTGATTCTTATGTCATTTTCATCTTTGATAATTCAACCAGGTTTAAACTTTATTTAACCAAGTTCTACTGTTACTGGCTTGATTAGTGCTTCATAAAATACTATTGTTTTTAAACTTGTTTTCTATGTTTTTCACTTTAACTGTTCTCTGTCTAGTGTTCGACTGATCATCAGCTTACTAGAATGTTCAAATGCTGCTGATGAACTTTGTCAGTTTTTGATTTTTTGATGTTTCTCGATCCTATGTTTCTCAATCCTGTTCGTGACCCCATTAACGTTTTTGTTGATTTAAAAGAGACTTAGAAACCAGAAAAACTAAATTATTAAAATATAAAAATTAAAGAGAAGAAGTTTTCAAAAGCTTAAAAGATTTATTTATAAGTGTCAATGTTAGAAATAGCACATATCAGACTGGGGTTTTACACTGGATGGTCAAAAGTACTATTTTTATGAGACATTGACAGTAAGCCATTCAGGGTTTTTTTCTGCCCCATAATATTTTCTGTTATATAGTACTACAGATGTTCAAACTATGTAGTAAATTTGAAAAAAAAACAACAAAAAAAAACAAACAAAATAAAATACATAATTTAAAAGACTTATGAGTTTATCTTTTACTTATGTCTTTTATTTTATTTTTTTGTATTTTTTTATTCATTCTTAAATCAATTGCAGAGGTAAAACAGTATACAGCCAATTAAATGCCTCTTACAAGCAAAATGATACGAATAGAACATTTTTACTTAAAATATTTCATAAATTGTACATTTTCCATAAAGCGGGGAAAGATTGCTTCTGTGACAGGCATCTCAAAGCTCTCTTTTGCTGAATGGTGGATCCGAGGGATACTTTTAGTGATTGTGGTAGTTGTAGTTTTCTGGTACTTTGTAATCCCTGAAATCATTTAATTAAAGTTAACATTTTCACGTACTTAAAGTATAATATGGTACTGTAAACGGCAAAAAATTAGTATTTTAAGCAAAGAAACAAATGTACACAAATCTCACAATTGTTAGTGAATTCAAATATAGTGTAGTAAGAGCTCATGTGTGTGTGTGTGTGTGTGTACAGACAGTCAGAGGGCTCCTGGAGAATCCGACCGAAGCAGTTAACGACATGGGCTACTTCGACTGCATCGACAGTGTGATGGAGAACTCGAAGGTACACGGGAGATTCCTGGAAGAATGGGTTAAGCCAGTGTTAAACGAACGCTACGCTCATCTCGATGATGTGTGCAGGTGTTGGGTGAAGCCATGGCTGGTATTTCCCACAATGCCAAGAACAGTAACTTACCAGAGTTTGGAGACTCTGTTAGTTCAGCTTCTAAAGCGCTGTGTGGGCTCACTGAAGCAGCCGCTCAGGTAAGAAAACATGATTGCTTAGACAGAGAGAGAGCTGAAAAGGTGGCGTGTGATGTGATGAAGCAGGGCTGTGATGCGTTGAACATCTGGAGTCACTGACGCGCATTAATGAACAAACACACTCGCACTCCAGTGCTTCTCTCTTCTTAAATGCTTCAATGCGTTTGTTATTCACAGACTCAAGCATACGCTCTTCACGCTGCACAAACTTGACATATTTAATATTTAGAGGGTCAGTTGGGGTTATGTACATATGATGTAGGGTTGGGTCGATAGACATCGCAATCCTCTGTCCCGCCCACAGGTGAAAAAGACACTTTATTTCAACATCCCAAATTCAACTCATGATTTAAATTTTCGCATCTTTACTTTTTTTTATTATTATGAGGAAATAATTACAACATAACAAAGTTGTTAACAATCCCCGAACATATTACAGTAAACTTCAACGAATTACACAAACTTTGTTTAAATCTAAATAATTGTAATTAAGTTTGATTAAATAAACTACACCAAAATTGCTTTTTGATTTAAACACAACAAATGAGCTTGGAACAAAAAAGCCTGTTTAAATATGAAGGTTTTTAAACAGAAATACGAGCATGTTACCCTTTGTTCTGGCTTTAATAAGCGCGTGGTGTAGTAACAGCATTTCCCGATGTGCTGAACACATGGAGAACTTCTATCACATATGCACAAATACTTATGAGCGGTGATGGACATGAGCGTTATGTTCTTAGTGGAGAGATGGAGGATTCAGGTTGTTTTACCGGGCCTCACTTTTGCGGATCAGATGATGGACTTGCTCGTGTTTCTGGTTCTACCTCCATTTTAGCAACCAGTTCAGGATTAGTTGCTGTGGCCATTAGCTCAGGTGCTTCAGGTGCTCCCTCTATTTCTTTGGTCAAACAAGGGGCTTTGCGCATCATACTCACAGTGGAATAAATGCTATATTAGCCAACAATCTGCTTAAAGATGACTTTTTCCACTTCAGACGTGTCTCGTGACTGTCCTCTTTCATTCAGGCTAAAGACAAAGTATTGCCAGACAGGTGAATGTACTCCTTTTTTGCCAATCAAAATCCTCAATGCCATTACAATGACACAGATCACTCTGCCAGATCATGCCAGAGTCCCATGGACAAAGTGATTGACAGGTGGTAATTGGTGTGTTACTTATATATATTTTTATGGTTTGGTTATGGGTAAAACAAAGACCAAGCAGGCAGGTTTCAAATAGCCTGCTCCTTAACTCCTGACTCCAAAGACTCTCCTATCGTCCCTCGTGATGTTTCTAATTAGACATCGTACGATGTCAAATTGGTCGACATCGTCCAGCCCTACTATGGTGATCATGCTTTCCTGGGATAAAGCTGCTGTCTATAAAGAACATGAATAAATTTCTCACTCGGAGCTGAGGAACAAAATATATGTTTCCTGATGTTGTAATAGGATGAGATGCTCCTCTGTTGATGCAGGAACATGTTTAATCCGGGTGTGTCCGATGTTTCTCTTAGGGAGCGTATCTGGTGGGTGTTTCTGACCCGAACAGCCATGCTGGTCAGAAGGGTCTCGTGGACCCCTCACAGTTCGCCAGAGCCAAGCAGTCGATCCAGATGGCCTGTCAAAACCTGGTGGATCCGGCCTGCACGCAGTCTCAGGTACCAGCTCCAATCTTCCCTCCATTAGCCTTCGTCAGAAGTAAGTAATATAATATTTGTTTTTGTTCTTGCTTGGGGTTGCCAGAGATTGAGAAAATAGACAAATAGCTCTTATCAATCATAAGATCATTGAATTTATAAGATAATTGAAAAGTTTCCACACTTGCTAAATAAATGAAATGATTGTTTTTTTTAAGTCTGGAAATAAATTAGAGACTACAAATAACAGACACATGGTTTTACATTAGGCTTAAAGAGTTATCAGCAGACTGTGTTCAAGGTTCCAGCTAAACTGTGCTGGGTTGTGGCTATCCGTGGCTATCTCAATGGTGTTGATCTTTCCTAAAGGTCCTCTCTGCCGCCACTATTGTTGCCAAACACACTTCTGCCTTGTGCAACGCCTGCCGACTTGCCTCTTCCAAGACATCCAACCCAGTTGCTAAGCGACAGTTTGTCCAGAGTGCCAAAGAGGTGGCCAACAGCACCGCCAACCTGGTCAAGTCCATCAAAGTGAGTCTGAGAGCATCCTCTTTCTCTGTGTGATCGGAACTCTTGTTGAGAGTGTGCTTGTGCTCTAACGCAGGCTCTGGACGGAGCCTTCACCCAGGAGAACAGACAGAGGTGTAAGGAGGCCACCGGGCCACTCATCGAGGCTGTGGATAACCTCACTGCCTTCGCTTCGAACCCAGAGTTCGCCAGCGTTCCTGCTCAGATCAGCCCAGAGGTAGCCAGGGCTCAATATGTACTTGTTCAACGATGTTTCTGATTATTGGGTTTGGGTACTTTGTTTTCGTTTTATTAATTGATCAATCATAATAAACAATTTCATATATTTTTTTAAATGTAAAAACGCCACTCCTAAAGGCCCCTTTTGTTTATCTTGTTTATCATTTTTGCGGCTGTTATCATACTGAAAACATTGCAGTCATCTCAAGAAATATGAAGACATTACCATAAGATTAGATAAGATTTGTCCAAAAAAAACTTGTTTGTGCACAAAAATTAGCAAAAGATAAAATAAAAAGATATAATGGTTAGATTAAATAGAAATAATGAATGAAGCAATATGTTGTTGAATGCATGAGCAGTAGTAAAGCAATATGATATAATGCCTATTAGAAAAATGACAGTATATATCAAAAACATTATTGTTATAAGGCTGTGAAAAAACCCTGTGTATAAAAACGATCACTTACTGAGGTTGAGATGTTGACTGCTCCTGCCTTCTGCTGTCCATCCTCTCCGCTCCACAAACTTCCAGCCCCTGGAACACAAACAATGTTGTCATTATCATAATGAATGTCATATCCGTCGAAAGAGCCATTTCTCATCAGAATCTGTTGAGATTTTTTCAATAGTGCGAAAATAATCAAAGCTACGGTAGTGCGCAAGTCACTATTCTGTCTCCTTTGACTGCTCCTTTTTAAGAGGGTTACATTAATTAATGCATGGTACCAGCTTTGCAGCATTTCATGAATTTGTTTCATTTGTTTTATCTTTAGATTTTAATTTCAAAGGTAGGACTTCGATAGCTGCCAGGTGAAATTAAAATCACCTGTTTTTGTGTAATTAAGTAGCATGAATATCATCAGGAATTCGTTATGATCTTCCTAAAAAAAATGGTCCTGTGCGAACTCTGTCAGAAATGAATCTGTTATCTCTGTTGGCAGGGTCTGGCAGCGATGGAGCCCATCACTGCAGCAGCAAAGAGCATGCTGGAGAGCTCCACAGGGTTGATTCAGACAGCCCGCTCTCTGGCCGTCAACCCCAAAGACCCGCCTAAGTGGTCCGTGCTGGCGGGACACTCCAGAACGGTGTCTGACTCCATCAAGAAGCTCATCACCAACATGAGGTAGCCTCTATGTGGATACATGCATCTCAAAGAATGCATGTAAATACAATCATTTTCGGCTCATTCTGTGTTCAGGGAGAAGGCTCCGGGTCAGAGGGAGTGTGACGAAGCCATCGAGGTTCTCAGCAACTGCATTCGAGAGGTGGACAAGGCCTCTCTGGCAGCCATCAGTCAGCAGCTCATGCCCCGAGACGATATTTCTCACAAGGTAACTTATAACTCGTTTACAATAGTTGACAGTTTAGTTTATAAATGATTGTCTGATCCTCAATAAAGCATGAAATTATTGTTATTAGGCATTTTACATAGATTCTTACAACCCAGGAATAAAGCTTTGAAAGTTAGATTTATATACGGTTTACAAAAGTGTATTAACATGGAAGCAATGCTTTTTAAGTTATTTATTAACGATTTCCCAATGCTTAAGTAATGATGAGTAGTGTTTTACTCTCTGCTGGTTTTAATAAATGAGAAAGATCTTCAGAACTGAGGGAGCAGCTGTCATGACTCCGTGATTATGCTACTCATCGTTGTTAAACGGCTGATTCTGATGCTCTGTTGCAGGCTCTTCACGAGCAAATGGCGGCGTCTGTGCACGAGATCAGTAACCTGATTGAACCAGTGGCCATTGCAGCCCACACCGCCGCCTCTCAGCTCGGACACAAGGTCTGATGAGCTGGAACCAAAGATTAACGTCTCCAAGCTTCTGCTAACCGAGCGCTCCTCCTCGCAGGTCTCTCAGATGGTCAGTTACTTCGAGCCACTCATCATGGCTGCCATTGGCACGGCCTCGAAGATCCTGAACAGTCAGCAGCAGATGAACGTCCTCGACCAAACCAAGACCCTGGCCGAGTCCGCTTTACAGATGCTCTACACAGCTAAAGAGGCCGGAGGAAACCACAAGGTAACCAGCTCTACGGAGGCCGATGATCGTCACGCTCCCCTCTAGTTACGTCACACAATGTCTTCACGCAGCTACTCTTAATGATACAAGATGTGCTAATAAAATTGTAAAAATGTGAGGGAGAGAGAGAGAGAGAGAGAAAAAAAATAGGGCATGGAGAGAAAGAGAAATGGAGAGGGAGATGGAGCAAGTCAGAAAGAAGGCAAAGAGATGGAGAGAAAGAGAAACGGAGAGGGAGATGGAGCAAGTCAGAAAGAAGGCAAAGAGATGGAGAGAAAGAGAAACGGAGAGGGAGATGGAGCACGTCAGAAAGAAGGCAAAGAGATGGAGAGAAAGAGAAACGGAGAAGGAGATGGAGCACGTCAGAAAGAAGGCAAAGAGATGGAGAGAAAGAGAAACGGAGAGGGAGATGGAGCACGTCAGAAAGAAGGCAAAGAGATGGAGAGAAAGAGAAAGGGAGAGGGAGATGGAGCAAGTCAGAAAGAGGAGAAAGAGATGAAGAGAGAGAAACGGAGAGGGAGATGGAGATAGTCAGAAAGAGGGGAAAGAGATGAAGAGAGAGAAACGGAGAGGGAGATGGAGCGAGTCAGAAAGAGGGGAAAGAGATGAAGAGAGAGAAACGGAGAGGGAGATGGAGCGAGTCAAAGAGGGCAAAGAGATGGAGAGAGAAAGAGAAATGGAGAGGGAGATCAAGAGAAATAGAGAGAAAGAGGGCAAAGAGAAAAAGAGAAAACAGAGAAAGTCAAGGAGAGAGAAAATAGGATGGAGAGAAAGAAAGAGAAACCGAGAGAGGTAGAGAGCTGGAGAGAGGGGGGCCATATCATCCAGCCTTTTTCAAGTCTTAAAGAAATGTGTTTTAGTTGGAGAGACTGAGTGTGTTTGCCATATTAGAAACAATTAGCACATGCTGAGTAACTCTCCAATAAAAAAAGCTCCAGGTTTCGAGTGAAATCCAGACATCCTTCACTTTTCTCTCACTTTAATCTAGTAGGACATTCAGTGTTCCTCTTCACACGTGCGATGGTAACGACGTGTGGGTGTTTTCAGGCGGCCCACACACAAGAGGCTCTGGAAGAGTCGGTGCAGATGATGAAGGAGGCGGTAGACGATCTAGGGGCCACTCTGGCAGAAGCTGCCAGTGCTGCAGGAGCAGTTGGAGGAATGCTCAACTCCATCACTCAAGCTATCAACAAGATGGAAGATGGGCCTGGTTTCGAGCCCGAGGGAACGTTTGTGGATTATCAGACCACCATGGTGAAGACGGCCAAAGCCATCGCCGTCACAGTTCAGGAGATGGTAAGAGTGCCTCATCACGAGGAGCGTTTGCGAGGTACAAACCGGCTTGTTTTCTGGATACCTTTACATGGTTAGTCTAGCCATTTATTTTTTCTAGAGATCCCACGATAGTGAAGGTTTTCCTCTTTGATTGATGTTTCCAAATGTTCAATCCTTTGAGATTTTCTACACATTGTGTTGTGTGTATTAAGGTGGATTACAATCCACCTTACATTCACGACTGAATCGATAAAAGAACAAAAATCTTTAACTTTTAAGCCTTTTTATTGAGACTCGAGACTGCAGGCTGCTTCTTCCACAAAGAAAACAAATGCTGCATCACAATCAGCACACTAGCCACACTTTTATGGTTGCGAAATGAGAGTTAATGTGTCCCAAACCGTAGTGTGCATAAAAAAGTATCTGAGCGGTTCTCGGGTGTGTACTTTTCCCAGTCAGATTCTGAAGTGCAGATCCATGAACGCTCAACTTGCTGATATTACCCACAATCCATTGCCCTGGTGGGAGAAGTTTTCTCTATGACCCAAACAAGCAAGCTCTTTCTGTAATATGACTAATTTTTAAAGAAGAAGCACAGAAATAAATAATATCAATATAGAGAGTGTTATATCTTTTACTGGAATAGTTTTAGTGAAGGAATGGGAAAGGAGTTAAGTTCTCACACACGTTGTGTGTAATGACGTGATATTTTAGTGCATCCCAAATAAAAGTAAAAGTATGTACACTTTCTTCTGAAAATTAGTTTTTACTTTAAGGGTGCTGTGTTAATGTGTTGGATATTATTGACTCAAGTTGTACTGTTGAAGTTGTAAGAGAAATGTGTGGTTAAAAGCAGCTTTATTCCTACTACATAGCTGAACTTAGTGCTCAAAATTCTTGAAAATGCAATGTTTTCCAGTGTTAAAAAGTGCTGAGATTGTCAAAGAGTCGAAAAGTTAGTTTACTCCATTAAAATTTTAATTCAGAATTTCACACCTCCAAGTTTTACTTTTAAAATATGAATATTTTTAACTTCAAGCACTTGTTAATGTTACCTTAGTTCATGTTTGGAGGTGATCAGCTGAGTGCAGACATTTGCAGTCTCTGCTTTAAAAAAGTTCTGTTAGCTAACTGAATTTTAATAGTACTTTTAGCTGTAATAAACACATTTTTCAGACTAGAGGAGCACTGCTGTTCAAACAGCCTTCCTGTTGATACTGGATGATTATTTTCTAATGTAGTTAAATAGCTGTACATCTGTACAAAACTCAAGTTACTGGAAAGGCTAAAAAGGATGTTGAAAGTACTCGAATTCATGAAGTTTGCAGCAGTTTATCCTTTTAACAGGTATAATTTTTAGTTTCCTTGGTCAGTCAGTGTGTACGTTCTTCATTTAGTTACTCAAGGAATGTTTTTGAGGAGGAAACAATACTGAAACAGGAGAGAAATGGTAGAAAAGTAGATTTTACGTGATGCGACACCTTTACAAATGTGTGAGCTATTATTCCCTGCGAACAGCATTCACTCTCGGGGATAAATAATGAAAGCTTTCATTCCTGTTTTGCAGAACAATAATGATTTCATTAAATCTGCAGGTGACGAAATCCAACACCAACCCTGATGAGCTGGGCGGTTTGGCCAATCAACTGACCACAGAGTTTGGGGACCTGGCGGCGGAGGCTAAAGGTGCAGCTATCACTGCGGAGAGCGATGAGGTATTCACACGTCTTTCTCAACTTGTTTAGAGACATGTCTCGTTACTCGCTGTATGGTTGTGAAATGGTTGCTACTGAAATCTGTTGTTGTATGCTAGGAAAGCAGACCTTGTCAGTATTGTAAGTAAAAAAACTGTTATCTTACTTTAACATATTCATTTTTGGAGTAAAACTGGAGTGTCATCATATTACTCAGCATGTAACTAGCTACCTATTACAAAAAATGAAGCCTAACACAAGTTAATAGAGTAAAAGGGGTGGGCCATATTGTATTGGTCACAATAATAACAGTACAGATATTAATGCAGTTAAAAAATGTCATACTGCGGTACTCTGACATGTTGATGTAATGACTTCAAGCAAGGCTTTAAGAAGTTCAGAGGAAGCGTTAAATCCCAAAAATAAATCAATTTCATGGTGTGGAAGTGTTTTGAGTACAGCAGACAACTCGCAGAAAATAATACAAAGTCAATGAAAAGAAACAAGTGTGCGTGACTGCAGATATGGAGGTGAACGGTATTAAACCAGTTCAAGTGAACGAGAGGATCGTTCCCTCGTGGTTCGGGTTCCTTCACAGTGACACCTGAGAGTTTATATTGAGTTACTTGTTCCTGATCACATGTTAGTGTAATGTTATTTATGAATCTATAACTGAATTAAAGCATCAACAATGTGAAAATGTCCTGTGATGCTAAAACCTGATTTATTCTTCTGCATCAACTCTACGAATTGGCCAGTGTCAACAAAGCATTTATAATTTTTGCCTTCCATCTGCGCTGTCTATGCTCTGATGAATATCACTGTGATGATGTCAAGTGCTAGAAAATATTAATCTTCCATTGAAAAATATTTGCTGATATCTTCAATTGATATCTTTAAATAAGCCGCTCCTGGTCACAATTCCAATTGCAGATATCTACAATTGTAATTGGAGTTGTCATATAATATTTACAAATATCTGTAAATGTGTTATAGATAACTTTTAATTATAAAATGATGTTTAGTTGCTAGTCATTTAGACATTTCTAATTACGTTATGATTAGTAAAATTATAGTTATAGATATCTATAAGTTGATATTTAGCTATCTTAAAAGATATCTAAGTATTTTGACTACTTGTGAATGACTTGCAGCTATTTTAAATGGGCATTCCTACTAGTCAAATAAACATTGTACAATATCTTCAATGTGTTTTTGGACTAGTCACAATCTCATTATAGATTACTAAAATGCAAATTGTGACTAGTCAAAATACATTTGTGGATATCTGCAATTAGAATTTTTACTAGTCAAAATTCACTGAAGTGCATTTCCTCTCGAACTCCGTCTAGCAGTATGCTGTTATGTTTGTCCTGATTGGTCTTTCCATGTTCCTTAAGCTTGAATTGTTTTACGCTTGGAAAAACTTCTAGCGTTTTCTCTGGAGATCTTGCTTTTAACCCTTGCTCTGATGTTTTTGTGAGCCATCAAACAATCACGTGTCTCTTTAAAGGGTCCTGTAGGGGGACCCTGTGAGCAAAAATTTCACAAGTTACACAGCACTGTTTTAGCTGTTATTTATTTTGAAAAAGCATAAATAATAGTAAATATTTGCAAAACTGAATGCTACTGAGGCTGTTCAGTGTTTGTGAAGGATCGACTGTTTGCTGATGCCATCATTTTTTTTACCACCCTCTGACCAAATAAATGTCAGAAAAAGCTGAAGACTGTTCAGTTAGCATCTACACAAATTTTTTGATACGTGATTGTTACAATGCTAAATTGTCCAGGAACTCGAGCAGCGTGACCACAGCCAATGTTGATTTTCCCCATCAACTCCGATGTTGTTGTCTTTGCTCCTTCAGATTGGCTCTCACATCAAGAAGCAGGTGACGGAGCTGGGCTACAGCTGCACGGGGCTGGTCAGTAAAGCCGGAGCACTGCAGTGCAGTCCCAATGACTCCTACACCAAGAAAGAGCTCATCGACAGCGCCCGCAAAGTCTCTGAGAAGGTGTCGCACGTCCTCGCTGCTCTTCAGGCGGGTAATCGGGGCACTCAGGCCTGCATCACTGCCGCCAGTGCTGTGTCCGGCATCATCGCGGATCTAGACACCACCATCATGTTTGCCACTGCCGGCACGCTCAACCGGGAGAACGCAGAGACCTTTGCAGACCACAGGTACCACAAATGCCAACAGGTTTAAAACTTTGACTGTATATAAAAGGGACGTGAAGTTTCGTGAGATGGGTGAAGAAGGCTGAAAAAGGGAGTAGCCAACCATCGCCTTCGTGGAAGTGCATCGCTTCCCGGCAACCAAAAATCAGTCCAGAGAGCTGGAACATAGCACAAATGTCTGATTGGTTGAAGGTTTACATTTAATATATCTTATTCTTTACTGTTGTTATTTTTAATATTGTATGGCTGACTGTACAGAACTTTGTGCAGTCCTCCTATGAGAATAAATTTATCAATAAATTTGACTTATTTACTAGGGATGCACCAGACGACCGGAAATAAATTGGAATCAATATTTTATTTGCCACTGGAATACCCCTTTTTTTCTTTTGTTTATTTGCCATCAATTTTCTAAACGAGTGCTATTATACAAGGGCCACAATGTGGAGGTAGGTTATTAAGCACAGAAGCAAAGAAACACCGGTTGTTAAAGCTCTCTAACCTTGCTCATGAGCCTAATTCAACTTCTCACGTCAAGAACGCTTCTTACGATGTTACTGTCTTTGCTGGAATATCTGGCAATCCTAGCAAAAGTTGCTGCTTATTTGAGGTTGCCAGAGATGTAATTTATGCTCCTTTATACCTCATTAATGTTCATTTTATTTCTGTATTGTTTAGTTGATCGTGTCATAGGTTTAGAAGATTGATTTTTTTGTGAATAGAAGAAGTATAAATTTAGCTGATAAAATAAGACTGGTTATTAACATTTATTTATTCCCTTTTTTAATGTTGCAAATGATTTAACATTATACATGTGTTTTTTAAATGGAAAACTGTACTCTATGTTTTTGATGGTTATTTCTAACTTTGATTGTTATTTCTAACCATTTTCATCTGTTTCTATTTTTCATTAGAGATTACCAAAAAATCTCAAATTATGATCTCATCCTAGTATAGAATTAATTGTATTACTCAAAATATGTAAAATCAGCTGTAAAAAATAAACATCATGGGTTCAGTTTTTTCCTCCCGAATATCATTTAGGTCTACTCTGAAGGCTCAGTTAGGAATTGTAACAGCTTTTCCATTACTTTCATGTTTAAAGTTATAATTGACGTAAAAAGATTGTGTTTTGAGGTGTCTAAATTGACACTTTCAATAGGATTTCAATATGAATTATGCTAACATTTATGCTTAAGCTGAAAAAATACGTTTTATATATTTTCTTAAATCCAAGTTGTTTATATATACTACCAATTGAATTTGGGGATGATTTTGATCAGTGCGTCACTTTGGTTATCATTTTTAAATGTGTCTAACACACTTTCATGAGGTTTTGCTGGTCGGTCGTGTGTTTATCAGAGGCACAGACTCTGGTTAAATATTACGTGATTATTTTTGACTCCGTTTTTTTCCAGCTGTTTATGCAGATAGCTTTAAACCTTCCCAGATGTTTAGTTTGAGTCACTCAGATTTTACATTCTAGTTGGTTTGTTTCTTTCACGGTTTCGAGGATGTTTCATGTTATTGTCATGTTTTTTTCAGGGAGCATATCTTGAAGACGGCTAAGGTGCTGGTGGAGGACACAAAGCTGCTGGTTTCTGGAGCGGGAGCAAGTCAGGAGAAACTGGCACAGGCTGCCCAGTCTTCCGTCAACACCATCACCAAACTGGCAGATGTGGTGAAACTGGGCGCTGCGAGCTTGGGCTCCGAGGACCCCGAGACTCAGGTAGAGATGTCTCTGTATGAGTGGGTGTTGCTAGGCAACATGCTTGTGTTCCTATGGCGACACATAATAATTCTTGCGTGTTAGTGTTGCAGCAGAAAATATTCTCATCAGCACAATCATGTCCGCAGTTATCAATTTGAAATGATGAGAAATTTTACTTCAGTGAACAAAGATCTGAAGCAGAGTTTAAGATTTGGGTAAAGAGTTATGCGTTTGAGTTGTTCTCCATGACCATATATAGCGCTTGACAATTTAAATTATTTTTACTCATTCATAAAACCCACCAGTTGAACTGATGTCAAAATCACTGTAAAATAAACCAATCACAACTCGAATGAGAATATGGTAAGCTAAATAACTAAAGTTCACCCTGAAAGTGTTCATTTAAAGCAGATTGAAGTGTTCCGTTTTTATTTATTTTGCCAGAGAGAACACTAAGCTTTGCACAGATTTGCACAGAGACTCTTACTATCTGAAAAGTGAACATTATAAATATAATAATATAATTATAATTTAATGTCTCTCTCCCTCCACACTCTTTTCTGTCTCCTCTCTTTCCCTAGCTACACTCTCTCTTTCTTTCTTTTATCTCTTCCCTCTGTGTAGCATCCCATTCTCTATTTTTTTTTCTTCTATATCCCCCTTTCCCTCATCTTCTCTCTTAACTTTTTCTCTCTCTTCCATCTCCTCTCTCTCTCCTCTCTCTCTCCTCTCCTTTTCACCCATCTCTTCTGTCTGTCTTTTCTCTCTAACTCTATAGCTCGTCCTCCTCTATTTTTCCACTCCTCTATATTTCTCTCCTCTATATCTCTCTTTCACCTCTCCTCCCTCTCTCTCTTTCTCGCTCTCTCTGTGTATATAATTTTGTAGTAACACAAAACATGCATAAAATAAATATGTTCCTTTTGTTTAAATAAATTAATAATAAAAAAATGTTGATTTGTTTTAAATGTCTTTATTTTAATTTTTTAAGGGGCTAGTTAATTGACATTGATAATTGTGGAAAAGGGGAAGGTGGCTGGAAGGTTCTGGTATGACCTATTCAATTTGGCCCTCGGGAAAACCCCTGGAATCGATCACTCGATCAGTTAAGATGGCACCGTAGCTTAACATGATCATTGATTCAGATGGGACCAGTACCATTGTTTTTTTTCCCCTATTAAATGCCCGACTCTTCTGCAGTTGCACCATGTGGTAAAACCAGCAGAAAATGAATCGCACAACCTTTCTGAGCTGATGGAAGGGACTACATTACGTCCTGGTGGAACACTTTGCTGCAGCGGTCGCAGGGCTATATTTGATCATGTGTGCATTGGTTTTCTCAGGTGGTTTTGATCAATGCTGTGAAGGATGTGGCCAAGGCTCTGGGAGACCTGATCAGCGCCACTAAAGCAGCCGCCGGGAAACCTCACGATGATCCTGCTATGCTGCAGCTCAAGAACTCTGCAAAGGTAAGGTTTATCTGTTTGGCCATGAGATTAACCACTGAGATTTCAACACCCCCTACAACCACCAGGGGGTTTGTTCGACCCTCTGCCACTGGACTGTCAACTCTCACTAAAATCCTACTTTGTATATTATTATTATATTTTATTTTTCAAGGTTAAATAGCTTTTGGTCATATTTTTCCATTTTTAAAATCTTTTTAACATTTGAATATTTTAATAACAAACACTAACACTAGAAAATACTTTTCTAAATTACAGTTAGACTGAAAAAATAAACTCAAAAAACATTCGGGTGTATGCCAAACATGATGTCACCAAAGCGCTAAATAATGTTGTTTACTTCTAGTTACTTCTATTCTCAATGGTCCACAGTAGACTCCTGAGATTTTTTTTAAGTGTTGCAACATGAGTTTTGTGTTTTTTGTATGTTAATTGGTAGAGCTGGGTGATGTAGCCAAAAAATATTTCACAATATTTTTCCCATATCAGTCTATTGATAATTATCATGATATTTTCAAATCTTTATTTCTGGTAAAAAAAATTAAAAAAAAAACTCTGGAGTGAAAGTTGTACAAACCTGATCATTAACTGAGGTTTTCAACTATTTATATGATCAAAACAATGCAAACATTTTCTAAACACGAACAGTTTAATGTAATATTATTGTGTATTTAAAATCATTACAATATATTATATGACAATGACAGACTTTTTTATTAATTCACGTGCACAGAGCCCGGAAGTTCTATTAGAAATGTGTTGGTCAGAGAATTATGAAACTATATTGTCCTCTGTATATCGTTCTATCGAGAAAATGTATATTGATGCTTATCGATATAGAATTATTGCCCAGCCCTATTAATGCAGATGTTTTTCGAAGGATAATGCCATGATGTACAATTTTTACAAAAATTGTATCTTTTACTGTGTATTGCAATTACAATGATCATAGGAAGCACCTCCTCAAGGTCTCGGGAGTAGAACTCCATCATTTTGTCTTTGAATTGATCGCAGAGAGAAGTGACTGACAAGAAAGTAAGATGTGCATTACATAGAAAAGAACAGACTATAAGTAATGAGAACTATTTCATCTTTATATACAAATGATTTTGATTTTGATGAGTTGATTCAAATATTAGGAATGAACGTTTTTAGTTTTCAATTTGAAGACGAAATATTAAAAAATACTTTTCTTTCTTTAAATTGGGTGCTACACAAATCTGTTCATACCACATCTTATAATCCCTCGGGACATGTCAGTAAACCCATTTATCTCCTGAAGGGTATCGGAGATTCAGGCTGTTCATATAAAGGGTTCTTATCACCAGGTGATGGTGACCAACGTGACGTCTCTCCTGAAGACGGTGAAGGCTGTGGAGGACGAGGCCACCAAAGGCACCCGAGCACTGGAGGCCACCATCGAGCACATCAGACAGGAGCTGGCGGTAAGAAAACACAGGGCACTGAAGCAAGCCTCTCCTCCTCTTATATGTGCTCTCTTACACTCGTCTGAGTAGTATACACGTCTCTGGCGTTCAATATTTATAATATTTATATTTTTTCACGCATTATTAGCAGCTTCCTGCTAGTGAAAAACAGTCTGTGTCTGAGAGGTCCTTTTAAAAAAAAGAGTAGAGCAACCCCTCCTCTTTGTTTCTAAGCTGTTTTTTTTTTTTTTTTTTTTTTCTCAAAACAAAACAAAAACTGGAAACTAACTAAATGTTTGAAGAAACAAAGTCAGAAACTAAACTGAAACCAATTGTAACCTTTCCAAACAGAAACCTTCATTGAAAATGAGCATTAACCAGTTAATAACTTTGTTTTTGCTATTTCCACTCCTGGCAGCAGCCAATCATTTAACAGGAAACTACCTGAAGCTGATGCAAGCTATCTGAAATGCCTGCGCACTGACTGTTTCTCCAAGCCGATGTAGTGCCTTAAATAAAACACCGGCTTTAGTTCTAGCGTCATCTATCAACAAAGGAGAAAGGGATGTGGTGTGTGAAAGGTTTGCGTACCGAACATTGTGTACATGTGAATAGTACCCTCATATATGCTGCTATACGTGTTACGAGATGGGTTTGTCCTTCCAGTAGGATACTTTGCTGATAGTTTGAGTTACGCAAAATTCTAATCTTGATAATCTGCTGTAAATTAAGGGTTGCACAATTCCTTTCGTCAGTGTTTCAGCTATGACATGTTGTCTAACAAGTCACTCTAGACATAATTGTAATGTAATTGTCGGTAACGGTAGTCTGTGTGTAATTCAAGTTTATTCTCTCAACGCTGAGATCTTCCATGAATACACAAGTCTTAGGGAACATTTTTTTCAAACGTTTAAACAAACAGTAGACTGAGTTAAAAACAGAAAAGATTTCACCTTTAGATTTTGTTTAGCCAGTTATTTTGAAAATATAGTTGCATTATTTATGTCATTTCATTTATGTTATTTTATACTGCTTTTCAATCTCTATCTATCAATCAATCAGTCTTTTTTTATTTAGCACTTTTTTAGCAGTTGCTTTAAAAGCAGCTTCACAAAGTCCTCGTGAGGATCAGGTAGAGTAGATAGGAGTTCCCTCTGTGAGGCCCCTGGGAGCCTCGCTGACTGAGGCAGGTGCTAATCACCTCCCCAGCATAAAGAATATACAAACTTTAAACTAAAAGTTTACCTAAACTATATACAAACTTTTAAATAAAGTTTACCAGACAGCAACCTGAAAAACAACAAAAGCAAAACAGAAACTAACGAACAAAAAATTTATTAAGTTTTTGTGTATTTATTAATTTCTTTTAAAACGCAAATAGCAAGAAAACACTTTTAATTACTTTCAGTATTCAGTATATATTTTATGAGTTAAAATTGCCCACTTTTTTATTTTATTACAGCAATTCTAAATGTTATTAAAAAAATTTAAAACATTTGAAAATGTTCAGTACTGTTGTCCTTAGACATTCTGACAGACATGATGATTGTGTAAACTTAAAACGTGTTAAGGATTAAATTATAAAGTGTAATTTTATCATGAGATGGGATTTTTGAATTTTTAACTTTTTAAATTGAACCTGAAATCTGAAACGTATAAGAGTCTGTTTTCTGCTTCCAGAGAGATGTTTGTAATTAAAAGAGGGCTAGCATGTTTATTTTTGATTGAATGATTCTTCTCTTGTTTACTTTCTCTGTAGTGCAAAAAAAAAGGATGAAAATGTATTCCACCTGTGGTTCTTTGTACATGAGCGTTTTTTTTTCTTTAGGTTTCTTCTAACAATTGAATCTAATACGGTATGAAAACTATGTAGCTCATACTTTCCTAAAGCTCAAACATACTCCAAAACTCCCCACACCCTGCTGCCCCTAGTGGCTAAGTAAAATACTCTACTGTTAAAATACGTAGAAACAGTAGATCTTTAATCATTTAAAGGGTCAATATTATTGAAATGGTGGTAGTGATCGTCCGGCTCTTCTAAATATGCTAAGCTAAATTTTTGTTTCATTTTCTTATTTTTGAGTTAGAAATTCCCAATTTGGAAAGTTACCATTTCATGCTGTTTTAGAGATGTGTTGCTAAAGATGTAAATGTGATGTGATATCATGTCTCCTGTCGCCGCCTGCTCTGCCTGTAAATTGATAAGACATAACGAGAAATAAAAACACGAGTGAGGGGAGAATAGTGATGCTTTGGTTCATGAACGATTCGTTCTTCATGACAAAAGGCCCCGGGGCCGGACTGCACTCGTTAACATCAGACAGAAGTAATGTGTTGAACAAATGAGACTTTAACCTAAAGACAGATCAGATCAGAGCTGAATCAGACTAAGACCCAGGTGTGCTTAAGTAAAATATTTATTTGTCTTCTAGCATTATAGTTTTTCTTGTTTGTAGCATGAGTCTCGTACTGGGTTAGGGAAGAAACACAACATTTTATTGGTGTTTTACTAAAATGAACAAAATAAATCGAAAAAAGATGTGTTCGTTTTGCTGAACGGGACTCAAAGATCCGAGTCGATAAAATGATCCGAACTTCCCATCACTAGGGGAGAAGCAACGTAACTCAACCGTACAAGAACGCACCTCTGGTGTCATCTGTGGGTGGATAATGGAAGATTTTGGTGCTGAGATGCACATCCTGAAACAGAGCGAGGGTGTTGGTTGCTTCTACTCCTCGCTTGTAATAGAGGACGCTATGTCCCTGCAAACAGGAAACTGATGAATGGTTAGCTAATGGATGACTGTCAATCAATGATCAGGTGTGGGGAAATCACATAGGGATGCAATAATGTGATGAGTTAAAGACAGCTTGTGATTCGCACTTTTTACAAGTTTTACAAAAAAGACTAGAAAAATAAATTTGTACACTAATGGTGTGTACACAACTAAATGTCCTAACACCTTCCAAAAGTTGAGTTTCGATAATATTGGCCCTTTAAGTACTTTGATAAATATAGAATTATTCATGTCATAAGAAACTTGCCACAGAAACTTGCTCAAACTTGTTTAGTAATAATAATCATTTTTGTCAGTTATTGCCTTAAATTTCCATTGGAAGAACTTGTGCGTAGCGGATTCTTTTCATGGTTGATGCATACGTGTCTCAGCATTATTTGAAAAGAACTCAATTTTCAGCATCTAATGTGCGTGATGTGTTGCTGGGTCAGGTGTTCAGCAGTACCGACCCGCCTCCGAAAACAGCAACACCAGAGGAGTTTATCCGCATGACCAAAGGCATCACACTGGCCACAGCCAAAGCAGTGGCTGCTGGGAACTCCTGCCGTCAGGAGGACGTGATCGCCACTGCTAACCTGAGCCGACGAGCGGTGGCCGACATGCTGCACTCCTGCAAGGTGAGCTGAGCTGGACACTGTTATTAGTAAGTAGTTGTTAGAAATAAAGCTGTAAAAAGAGTTTAAGTAAGTGTGCAGTTAAGAGAAAAAATACTTTACTTAAAGTTTTTGAATAAGTGGGGCTTTTAAATGTCTACTATTTCAATGCAGTTACTGAAATGACCCCTAGATGTCGATTTGGGGCCAGGTGTTGGATTGCTTTGAAGCCTCGAAACAATACGGCATGTTTTATTCATCAATTTGCCCATCACTACTTTATAAAACTACTTCTACTCTAAAACACTCTATCTACAACAAATTCAGGCTCATCGTTCTCGTTTTCTTGCTGGTTTTCTTTCAATACTTCTTGCCTCTAATTGAACAAAAAAAATTAGGTTTTTCCTTTTTTCTGTTTACAGAATCAAAAATCAATTGCTTTCCTTTTTTATTTTTAAATTGCAAGTCAAATGAACGACTGATTTGCAAATTGTCTGTGTGGGGATATCTTTGAGTTTGATCTTTGTGCCTCAGTGGTTGTCGATTAGCTTTAGACGTGTGTTCTTGGGGTGCTTTCACAGCTAGTGTTTGTTTCGTCAGAACAAGGTGTTTTATATTTTGAGGCTCGACTGGAATGTATTTGGAGAGAAGAAGAGTTGAGAACTGTTTAGAACAGCAGCGATATTTTATAATTGAATAGAACACTGTGATCTATTGTTCTAATAAGTTGTTGTGTTTGTCAATGCAGCAAGCAGCATTCCACCCGGAGGTGAAGAGAGAGGTCCAGACACGGGCTCTGCGCTTTGGTTCGGAGTGTGCCTCCAGCTACCTGAGCCTCCTGGAGCATGTTCTGGTGGTAATCTCTCTCTCTCTCTCTCTCTCTCTCTCTCTCTCATCTCTCTCTCTCTCATCATCTCTCTCTCATCATCTCTCTCTCTCTCTCTCTCTCTCTCTCTCTCATCATCTCTCTCTCTCTCTCTCTCTCTCTCTCTCATCTCTCTCTCTCTCTCATCATCTCTCCCTCATCATCTCTCTCTCTCTCTCTCTCTCTCTCTCTCTCTCCCTCCCTCCCTCGAGAGGAGTTAAAGTGGCGAGGTTGACCCTGTGCCTGTAATGTCCATGATGCAACACGCTTCACAGACTTGCAGTCAATCAATGTAGCACTATCTTAAATATCATGCATTTAATAAACGCTAGATAATATCTGATGCAGTCGTTATTAAAGGAACAGCACTGCTTTTATTAAAGTTATCAATGTAGATATTTGGTGATATTTTTTGTAATTTGTGTTCTTTATTGACTTTGTCTTCTGTTACGTGTGTGTTTGTGACAGCCGGTGAGTTCAAGGTGTGTGTTTGTGCGTGTGTGCATGCGTGTGTCATGCTCTCTGCCTGCGTGTGTATGTGCGCTAGTGTTGGAATGCTTAGTGCCTTCAGAGGTTCTGCACTGCTTTAAGTCCTCTACACATCTAGCCAAACTGAGATTTGCAGAAACATTCGGATGGCTTTGCTGCGGGGTACATTTCACAAGCTAGTGTTTAATGTTGCTGCAGTGATGCTCCTCGCCCTTGGAAGGCGCTCATGTGTAGTAATGTCGTTCATTTAAAGAATGAATCTGACTCGTTAGTAATAACTCTCTTCAGGGAGTGAATCATTGTCATTGGTGCGTGCTAATTAGACTATCAAATCATAATAAATTACACTCTGAAGAGACGGGTGAGAGTTTATTCTCTGATTTTACCCATATTACCTAAATAAATCAATCGTTCAAATGAATCCTTCTTTTAAATGACCAAGAGTCAAAGGAACAAAGCACCAAACCACAACAAACTAAACTTCCCACCACTACTAATACATGTAATTACGAGCGCACATCGCATTTTGAGTTTGAACTCTCCTTTTGGAAATGTTAACGTGACCCGGAGGTTCAGTGACCACCAACTATGTTTTTAGCTTGTAGCACAAGTGTGGGAACTATTGACTGTGAAAACAGAAGCAAAACAAGCAATGGTAACGCTTGAGGAAAATGGGAATATAGAAAATTTATAGATGCTCTGAAATGAGTGGGAGAAGATTTGAAGAAAAAAAATGCCCCTGGAATATCTTTCCAATTTTTTCAACTGTTAAGTCATCCTCTCATGGAACAAGATGTAGTTGTCCATTCCTGAAATGTATTTTTGAATCACAGAGAATTGACTAATAAACAGGTTTAACAGTCTCATCTGGTGAATGCTTGCTCTCGTCAGCCGCCATTGGTGTGCATGAATGAATCAAGAGCTTCCGGATCATGCTAATCGTCGATTAAAATGCTATGCGCGCTTAGTTTTTGCATTTTTCGATGCAAAAAAAACAGTTTTTCCTTTCCTTATTTTTGTTTTTGAAAATAAATAATCCAAAAACAAATTTTCTTTTTTTTATTGAAAATCAAATAATCGAATAGTACACCGATACTTTGTTGAACAACTGTTGATGGTTGGATGCCAGCAATACAAGCTTCGGAATGGTTTTTTTTTTTATGTCAATTTTTCTGTTCGCATCAATTGCTGGGACAGATGTGTGAGTTCCTATTGGTGCCCATGGTTTTTGATCGAGACGTGTTCACTCACAGAAATTTGCACTGAATGTTCGGATAGATGTGTGGAGGCCTGTAGTTTTGTGCGAAGCTGTATTAATAACTTTGACATGAGTAAGAGAACATATTAGTTTGAGGCTTCCACTTGTTCTGTGAACTCGTTGTGGAGCATTACTCATGAGGTTTGCTAGCAGAAGAATCAGTTGTGTTCTGTAGAGTGAGTGACTGCGACAGTGTTTATACAGACCCCCAGCACGTATGTGTGGGTTTCTCGTATTGTCTGTGTCATTCCCAGCATTCCTGCTCAGGGCCAAGTCTTTTCTTAGCCGTCTGTTCCCAATGAGCCCCTCTGCTAATGCAACACACCTGTTCCTCTGTCAGCAGCCTGGAGGACGACACAAGGACACTGGAATCAGAGCTTTTAGAGCAGCTGAATTGAGCGTGTTTGATGCCTGTTTGTGATCTCCTCCACAGATCATCCAGAAACCCTCTCACGAGCTCAAACAGCAGCTAGCAAACTACTCCAAACGTGTGGCCAACTCTGTGACCGAGCTCATCCAGACGGCCGAGGCCATGAAAGGTCTGTGTGGGGGGGTCAGGCGAAGGGTCTTCCTTCTCTGGGTCATGTTTCCTTTTAAGTTCTTCGTCCTGATCATTGCACCCTCAAGGGGTTTATCAAGATAATCCATTCAGGATCACTGAAAGTCACCCGAGAGCCCTGAGCCACAATTAAACCCATGATGAGAGATCAGGGGAATGCCTGGGCAGGGCCGAACGGGGCAGAAGTTCAGTTTTTGTAGCAACCGTATGTTTTTTTTTGGCCTGGTGCTGATGCTGCAAAACGGCATTTGGGTAGCCATCAATAATAACTGTTAATTGTTCTTTAAAAGAATCCTAGAATTAGACATTCGCATGAATCCGAGAAACTATTTGATTGTATGAATAAATTCCTATTAAGGTGGACATTACAGTGTTATTCCGAGAAAAGCTTTTCTCTGCTGTGATGTTTCTGTGTAGAGCCTCAAATCATCAGAAGCCTTTATACTAACATGCTACATCTGTCTGTGTAGTCAGCAATACACCACCTAGTCCAGTCACTAGTTTTTTAGGGTTTGCTCTGTGGAGTTCAAAACTGCCTGAACGTCTTCACTCATGGTTCCGTTGTGTGCTGTGAGAACAGGTTCACCAGATCTGGTCCTGGAGGCTGGAACCCTGCACATTTTCAAGTTCAAACATCATGAAACACACATGTTTTGCTAGTTAAAGTCCTCTCGGCTCATCTGAAGACAGAGTAGTATGCATGCTAGAGCAGGGTTGCAAGTAAAACAGGGTTTCTGCAGAGTCATAGAATGTCATAAATTTAATAATAAGGATTTTAGGTCATGAAAACCTCCAGATTTAATATAATGGTAATAAATTACTTTTTAGCCAGTTCTTTCAGAGAAACCTGGGTCGTATAGCCATAGGGTTACACAGCGCTCCAAAACTAGAAGGTCCATGTCTCGTGGCAGTACAGAAAACAGACGTGGGAATTAAAAAAAAAACACTCTTGTGAATTTCCAACTCTTCAGCTTCGCCTACTGTTTTCTCCTCAGCTCGTCACTGTAAATCGTTGATTAGTTGAACTGTTTAGTTTAATTTTATGAAAAATTGGAAAGTGTGTTTTTAGTTTTTGGCTTAAGCATGTTATAAACAATCGCCATCAAGGCAATTGCACAATGTGTAATAAAGCGTTGGAGCTGGCTAGTTTAGGCATACTATTAAAGTCGGATGCCAAATCAGAAAAGCATAAAAACATTGTGAAAGGTCTGCAGCTTTGTAAGCAAACATAGTAGCACAATCACTGGAAGACACCAAAAAGCCACTTAAACGGAGTGCTAGCTCTACCACCCATAATGTACCAAACACGATTCGTGTATGTCTCTTGAAACTTCAAAGCCGTTTTCTCATTCTTTAAATACCAAAAGGACAAATTTGGTCAGTCTGAAGTAGTAAGCAAAACACATTTGTAGCCAGTCAGCTGATTCAAACAACTGACAAGCTGCTGTTAGTCTAGTTTTTCCTTTTTTCAAAGGTCAACATCGGACGACAAATATGGCTTTAAGCTTAATGAAATATCATTCCATTCCAAAATGAAAATGACAAGAATTTGACATGTAGATTTTTTTTATCATTGAATGCTGTGTTCAGAGTCGAAGAAAGATTTTGATTGGATGTGGTGGTGTGTTCAGGGACGGAGTGGGTGGATCCCGAAGACCCGACGGTTATTGCTGAAAACGAGCTTCTGGGAGCCGCCGCTGCCATCGAAGCTGCGGCGAAGAAACTAGAGCAGCTCAAACCCAGAGCCAAACCCAAGGTCAGAAATCACTCGTGCACAGAAACGATGCGCCTTCATTTAGTTCCTAATCTGATCATTTCTTGCCTCTTTGTACTACTGTTCCTTCTTGCATTGCACAGTTTGGATTTAAGGTAATGTAATTGTTATTCCTTCTATGACAAAAGCCCAATTCTTTTCCAACAACTTACCTCAACACAGGAGCACAGGTTACAGATGAAAATACATGCTTTAGAAACGAGACATTTGCTTTATATTTAGTATGTTTTTTCCTGGTTCTTAAGTTGGATTTTGGAAAGTTTTGTTAGTTCCAATGTTGGTTTTTAAGAGTTTGTGTTGGTTTTTAGAGGTTTAGTTGGTGCAAATTCTAGATTTTTGAAAGGTTTTCTTGGTTCTAATGTTGGTTTTTGAGAGGTTTTGTTGATTTTTGGAAGGTTTCGTTGGTGTAAAATTTAATTTTGCACGGTTTTGTGTGCGCTAATGTTTGTTTTTGAGAGGTTTTTGGCTTGTGGAAGGTCCTGTTGGTGCAAGCATTTTATATTGGAAGGATTTGTTGGTTCTGATGTTATTGTTTGAGAGGTTTTGTAAAATTTTTTCAATAGTTCGTAGGTGCTAAATATTCATTTAAGAAGGTTCAGTCAGTGTTAATGTGGGTTTTAATGGTTTGTGGAAGGTTTTGTTGGTGCAAATTTAAAATTTTGGAAGGTTTTGTTAATTCTAGTGTTTTTTGAGATGCTTATTGGTGTATTGGAGGTTTTGCAGGTGCAAAATTTAGATTTTGGAAGGTTTTGTTAGTTCAGTTTTTTTTTCTATTGTGAGGTCTTGTTGGTGCAAAATTTACAATTTTGAAGATTTTATTAGTTGTAATGTGTGTTTTTGAGAGGCTTTGTTGGTTTTTGGAAGATTTTGTTGGTGCAAAATGTATGATTTTGTAGGTTTCGTTTGTCCTAATGCTGCTTTGAGAGATTTTGTTGGTTTTTGGAAGGTTTCGTCAATGCAAAATGTAAAATTCAATCTGTGCCAGATTCTGGAGTAAAATAGCAGCATGTCGACAAAATTTCTACAACAAGAAGTTAATACTCATGTTTGACGTATGTGGCACATCTACCCTATGGCTCATAATCGACAATGTGTTTTTGATAAGTGCTAACGGGTTGAATCAGAATTGGGCCGGAGTCACTGAGCACGAACTCATCATCATCTGAACCATCACTCTTGGTTGAAAAACAATCCCGTCTGGCTCATTGCATGCTCAAAGGAATTGTTTTAATGGGTTGCTTCAGATGAAATGGGAGCAAAATTGTGTGGTGAGCATTTTTTTCTTACGAACAATCTTGGGTTTTTTTGCAGACGAGAGAGATTTCCAACATGCAGCAAACATATTACTCAGCAGAGTAGAGCTTTTATTTATTTAAATTCTCCTAAACGAGATTTAAGGAACGTTTAAAAGATGACAAATCTATTCATTTTATTCTATTTTAAGCCCCACACACTGAACAAACACAAAACAAGCACAGTTTAAGATATCATAATAATCTGATATTTTAATTTATGTAAAAAACAACATTGATTATGAATTTTTATTTAGATTAGATCAATGGATATTGCTAGTTGAGCCCTGCCTTCATTCATCATGTTCTTATTGAATTAAACAGCTTGAATAAGAAAAAAATATCCAAGTCAATATGTAAAAAGGTTTGGAAGGTGTGGGATGTTCAGATGAATGCGAGGAATCTGATGAACCCTAGCGTATGTACTGAGATGTTAATGTGAATTGTGCTCTGTGCAACAGGAAGCGGATGAGAGTCTAAACTTCGAGGAGCAGATTCTGGAAGCAGCGAAATCGATCGCAGCAGCTACCAGCGCTCTGGTTAAAGCTGCCTCTGCCGCCCAGAGAGAGCTGGTGGCTCAGGGCAAGGTATGATGAAGACTAGCGAGAGACTAGCAGGTCCTAGAGGAATCTTAGTGCACTGCGTCTCTTTCAGGTCGGGGCGATTCCGGCAAACGCTGTGGATGACGGACAGTGGTCTCAGGGGCTTATTTCAGCTGTACGTCTCACTTTACTCAAAC
Source organism: Danionella dracula (assembly GCA_900490495.1). NCBI lineage: Eukaryota > Metazoa > Chordata > Actinopteri > Cypriniformes > Danionidae > Danionella > Danionella dracula. The sequence goes on from UELW01000334.1 coordinate 20,187,989, forward strand.
TATATTACTACAGAGATTAACATATAATGATTTTATCCAATCCTCTCCATTGATTTAGGCTCGTATGGTTGCTGCAGCCACAAATAACCTGTGTGAAGCTGCAAACTCAGCCGTTCAGGGCCACGCCAGCGAAGAGAAGCTCATCTCCTCCGCTAAACAAGTGGCTGCATCCACAGCGCAGCTGCTTGTGGCCTGCAAGGTCAAGGCGGATCAGGACTCGCAGACCATGAAGAGATTACAGGTGTGGTTTAAGTATTCATCAATTTTGTTCGGTTCATATATTGATTTCTTTTAAAAACACCCATATTTAGAGTTTCCTGTACCTCCATCCTACTGTCAGAGATTCAGAAGAAAAATGAAAACTTTTAGATCTGAAGTAAGCTGTGTAACAGCAGCACACAATCTCTTGTCTTTGTTACGGTCTGTAGAAAGAACAGGCCGGTCCTTTCACCACTAACACTCATTAATCTCACTCCTCACAAACTCGCCTTCAATCACAGCTTCAGCCATCCATAGAGCCTGAAAAGGAATAAAACGGTTCCTGGAAGCTTTTCCAGAGATGAGTTTGTTTTTGGCTGCATGTCCTTATAAAGCCAGCGCTGGAGCTCAGCGTTACCGCGAGCATCTCATCAGTCCATGAGTGACTTCTCTTCAAACACGATAACTTATTAAGAACAAGTTATAGTACTTGTCATTTTAAACTTTACTTGTAGTTGATGCAAGATTATGGATACATTTTTAGATCAGTGCATTTGTTTTGAAGAAGATCTATGCTACTTTTCATTGTTTTATGTACTTGTAGTTTATTAATGACTTAGATGTGCACTTTAAAATCATTCTTTTTTATTAGAAAGGATAGAATAGACTTTCATTTGTTTTATGATGTACTTGTAGTTGATTAATGATTAGAGAGGCACTTTTAAGATTATTCGATTTGTTTTAGAAAAGCTAGAATAAACTTTAATTTGTTTTATGTTGTGCTTTGCTTAAGAATTGGCGAGGCACTCTGAGATCATTTATTTTGTTTTATAAAAATAGAATAGACTTCCATCTGTTTTATAATGTGCTTGTAGTTGATTTATGAGTGGAGCTATTCTTTTAGAAAATTTGATTTGTTTTTAGAAAAGACGAATCAAGCCTTTTTCACTTAAACTCTGTACTTGTAACGTATTTATGATTAGATTTGCTCTTTAAGATCATTTGATTTGTTTTAGAAAGTATAGAACCAACCTTTTAATTTTACGATGTATTTGTTGTTTAATTCATTGTGCTGATAAATCATGTAATGATTTATAGCTATAATTTATGATACATATTAATTAGTTGTGCTTGTAAATCATTAAAGCAGAAATCTACTACATGTGAAATCACTGGTACGAAATGTTTTTCTGTCAGTGTTTACTATGTTTTAATTTGGCATGGCAGATTCACTAAAATAATTTACAATCTCTCATTATTAAATTGGTTTCATTTGGTGCACGTATGTGAATAAAAGTTTTGATTATTATTATAATTGTTTAGCTCACATTTTGAAGCATTTTGGAGGCCTTACATTATTTGTACTGCATTATTTGCTTGGATCACCATGCAGAGAGCTCTTGATGATAAAAAGAACTGTAAAACATCTCTGGTGCAGCTGTCCTTGGAGAGCCAGATGGCAGCTGCTAAGTGCCGGTATATCTACTGTATCTACAAATAGGCTTGAATTGATTCTAGCTGGCAGAGATATTGTATGAGACGAACACGGAGTCATAATCTCTTCAAAACTTGTCTAACGTTGTTGTCACTTGTTTAAACTCTTTAACTGTTTGGTCATTTTCTTTGAAATAATAGACTGTGATGACTTTCACAGTTGCGAATTCTCCCTTGTTTGCTTGCTTTCTCCAAAACTGTTGGTGTGTCTTTGGCTTTGTAGGCTGCTGGAAATGCAGTGAAGCGGGCGTCTGATAACCTGGTGAAGGCGGCTCAGAAGGCGGCGTTCGATGCTCAGGATGACCAGGCCGTTATGGTCAAGAGCAAGATGGTTGGAGGCATCGCACAGGTAAAGACAGACCTGAGCTATAAAACAACATTTACTCACTATTCATCTTCTCCAAATTATATACAAAACATCTATTACATGCTTTGCTGGTAATACGATAAAACAATCCCTTTTACAGTCAGAAATGAATGACTTCAAAATATTTCTTTTTGGACTACACGCATACATAATAACTAGTTTATTTAAATTATGGTTGCACAAAATGAACCTGTCGAGTTTAGCGCATTAAGTTTAAGTTTAGCGCGTTACTGATATCCAGCAGCAGGAGTCACAACATTTGATCTGTTTTTCTTTACAAGCTGTTTGAATAATCTTTAGTCAGATTTATATCTTTATTGTAGTCATCCTTATTGGTTTTGTTGTAATATTTGGAAGTCTCTCTGGCTTTCCGTTGTTGATTTGGTTAAAGATTCGTTTTATATCTAAGTTAATATCTTTGTTGGAGGAGATTTGGGTTTTGAACATTTAACTGAATTCAACTGAAACTGAGAAACAAGTATCCAATCACAGCTGTATTCTCGGGAAAGAAGGTCCCTCTAATCTTGGACAAAAATAGAACTCACTCAGATGCAAGAAGGGATCGAGCAAGCAAGAAGAGAAAGGAATGAGAGCGAAAGAGACAATAATGAAAGCAGGAAAGAGATTTCAGACCATAGACTGTTTATGATATGGATGTAGCGTGTGTGATTTTGTTTGATTGTTGCTAAAAATGCTAAAAATGGCCAGCCATCACCATCATGGAAGTGCATCACTTCCTGATAAATAGAGGCGGGACATATGCGTAACACATATTTATGATTGGTTGAAGTTTTACCTTTCATTTATTTTAAACAAAAAATATTATTAATGCATCCCTCATCATTCTGAAAGGTAAAAACTAGCAATCTGAATTAAGCAAAAAAACATTACAGCACCAGGGGTGTAAACATGTTTTTTTTTTCAGCTCCAAAGTTGGCTTGTTTTAACATTGGAGTGAATGAAAATCTGCTCACTTGTAATAATTTACGGTTTGTATTTTGCGCATGGTTTTCAGTTTTCTGCTTGCATGAATCTTTTTATCGCGTATATGAATATCATATTTGCATGTGCAAATTTAGCCATGAATCTACCTCTATAGTGAACCAGAAGTGAAATTCTAAAAACTGAAAGTTGGTATTTGTATTAAACTTTTTGTAATTGATCATGTTAATTGTTGCTGTCCTACTTAAACATTTTTAGTAAAAATAAAAACATTTTCCTGAAATCATGGGTAAGTATTTTTATGTGAAATATATGGTGGTGAGAAGTGTAAAACAACTAACAATTAAGAACTTTAAAAACTAATTAACAAACATGAAAACAAATGTACAATTTTGGAAACACAATGACAAATTCAGAAAACACAACAACAACTTCAGAAAACCTAACAACATTTCGACCAAAAAAGAATGGGATTTTATCATTTGAGAACCAACAACTTGGTGCTGATTGGACGAGACTTCTGTCAATCAACCGTTGATAGGAAGTGACATTAAACTCTGTTAGTGGTGAAAGTCTTTGAAATTTGAAAGTTGGTGTTTAAGTTACATTTTTTGTTTTGTTTACCTGTGAAAAATGTATTGCCCCTTTTGTGGGATACATTATGACAAGTTCCCCACAATCTCTGTTCGTTTGCTTGTGGGTTAAGTTATTTAAGCAACCGTATAAGATCGTCACTTTTAATACGCAACTTATGTTCTGCAGAAGAGCTAGCCACATTGTCCGGTATCTAAACAACTGCCCTGGTCCATGAAGTTCTGCTCTTATTGCGCTCCTTACAGTTTGCAATGGCGCATAGTTCTTCCTTCGGAACAAGTCTACTTCCTTTAAGCAAATTTGAACGGTGCACAGACTGATAGTAATTCCGTGGAGTGTTGATGGCATGTCCACCATCACGGGATGGTAATGTCCTTCCTCAAAAGAGTATTGAATTCATTCTTTTTCTGTCATTGTAAGCTTATTAATAAAGAAAATATACAAATGTCCAAACAAGGACTGCTTGTATACAACTAAACGCAGGCTTGTTATGATCGACAGAAGTCTCGTCCTATCAGCACCAAGTTGTCGGTTTGCAACTGGTACAATCCCTTTACTTTTTGGCCGAAATGTTGTTGTTTTCTGAAATGTTTTTGTTTAGTTTTTTCTGAATTTGCCAGTGTGTTTTCTGAATTTGACGTTATGTTTTTTTAATTTTCTATTGTGTATTCTGAATCTGATGTTGTTTTTCCTGAATCTGACGTTGTGTTTTCTGAATTTTCTATTGTATATTCTGAATCTGACTTTGTTTTTCCTGAATCTGACGTTGTGTTTTCTGAATCTGACGTTGTGTTTTCTGAATCTGATGTTGTGTTTTCTGAATTTTCTATTGTGTATTCTGAATCTGACGTTGTTTTTCCTGAATCTGACGTTGTGTTTTCTGAATTTTCTATTGTGTTTTCTGAATTTGACGTTATGTTTTTTGAATTTTCTATTGTGTATTCTGAATCTGACGTTGTGTATTCTGAATCTGACGTTGTGTTTTCTGAATCTGACGTTGTGTTTTCTGAATCTGACATTTTGTTTTCTGAATTTTCTATTGTGTTTTCTGAATTTGACGTTATGTTTTTTGAATTTTCTATTGTGTATTCTGAATCTGACGTTGTGTATTCTGAATCTGACGTTGTGTTTTCTGAATTTTCTATTGTGTTTTCTGAATCTGACGTTGTTTTTCCTGAATCTGACGTTGCGTTTTCTGAATCTGACGTTGCGTTTTCTGAATCTGACGTTGTGTTTTCTGAATCTGACGTCATGTTTTTCGAGTTTGACGTTGTGTTTTCCTGAATCTGATGTTGTGTTTTCTGAATCTGACGTTGTGTTTTCTGAATCTGACGTTGTGTTTTCTGAATTTTCTATTGTGTATTCTGAATCTGACGTTGTGTTTTCTGAATTTTCTATTGTGTTTTCTGAATCTGACGTTGTGTTTTCTGAATCTGACATTGTGTTTTTTTTTATTTGACATTGTGTATTCTGAATCTAAAGTTGTGTTTTCTGAATCTGCTGTCGTGTTTCCTGAATCTGCCGTCGTGTTTCCTGAATCTGCCGTCGTGTTTCCTGAATCTGCCGTCGTGTTTCCTGAATCTGCCGTCGTGTTTCCTGAATCTGCCGCTGTGTTTTCCTGAATCTGACGTTGCGTTTTCTGAATCTGACGCTGTGTTTTCCTGAATCTGACGTTGCGTTTTCTGAATCTGACGTTGTTTTTCCTGAATCTGACGTTGCGTTTTCTGAATCTGACGTTGTGTTTTCTGAATTTTCTATTGTGTTTTCTGAATTTGACGTTATGTTTTTTGAATTTTCTATTGTGTATTCTGAATCTGACGTTGTGTTTTCTGAATCTGACGTTGTGTTTTCTGAATCTGACATTTTGTTTTCTGAATTTTCTATTGTGTTTTCTGAATTTGACGTTATGTTTTTTGAATTTTCTATTGTGTATTCTGAATCTGACGTTGTGTATTCTGAATCTGACGTTGTGTTTTCTGAATTTTCTATTGTGTTTTCTGAATCTGACGTTGTTTTTCCTGAATCTGACGTTGCGTTTTCTGAATCTGACGTTGCGTTTTCTGAATCTGACGTTGTGTTTTCTGAATCTGACGTCATGTTTTTCGAGTTTGACGTTGTGTTTTCCTGAATCTGATGTTGTGTTTTCTGAATCTGACGTTGTGTTTTCTGAATCTGACGTTGTGTTTTCTGAATTTTCTATTGTGTATTCTGAATCTGACGTTGTGTTTTCTGAATTTTCTATTGTGTTTTCTGAATCTGACGTTGTGTTTTCTGAATCTGACATTGTGTTTTTTTTTATTTGACATTGTGTATTCTGAATCTAAAGTTGTGTTTTCTGAATTTTCTATTGTGTTTCCTGAATCTGACGTCGTGTTTCCTGAATCTGCAGTCGTGTTTCCTGAATCTGACGTTATGTTTTCTGAATCTGACGTTGTGTTTTCCTGAATCTGACGTTGTGTTTTCTGAATCTGACGCTGTGTTTTCCTGAATCTGACGTTGCGTTTTCTGAATCTGACGTTGTGTTTTCTGAATTTGCTGTTGTTTTTTCCTGAATCTGACGTGTTTTCCTGAATCTGACGTCGTCTTTTCTGAATCGGACGTCGTGTTTTTCGAGTTTGACGTTGTGTTTTCCTGAATCTGACGTTGTGTTTTCTGAATCTGACGTTGTGTTTTCTGAATCTGATGTTGTGTTTTCTGAATTTGCTGTTGTTTTTCCTGAATTTGCTGTTGTTTTTTCCTGAATCTGACGTTGTGTTTTCTGAATCTGACGTCGTGTTTTTCGAGTTTGACGTTGTGTTTTCCTGAATCTGGCGTTGTTTTTCCTGAATCTGACGTTGTTTTTCCTGAATCTGACGTTGTGTTTTCCTGAATCTGACGTTATGTTTTCTGAATCTGACGTTGTGTTTTCTGAATCTGACGTTGCGTTTTCTGAATCTGACGTTGCGTTTTCCAGAATCTGACGTGTTTTCCTGAATCTGACGTCGTCTTTTCTGAATCTGACGTCGTGTTTTTCGAGTTTGACGTTGTGTTTTCTGAATCTGACGTTGTGTTTTCTGAATCTGACGTTGTGTTTTCTGAATTTGCTGTTGTTTTTCCTGAATTTGCTGTTGTTTTTTCCTGAAGCTGACGTTGTGTTTTCTGAATCTGACGTCGTGTTTTCCGAGTTTGACGTTGTGTTTTCCTGAATCTGACGTTGTTTTCCTGAATCTGACGTTGTTTTCCTGAATCTGACGTTGTGTTTTCCTGAATCTGACGTTGTGTTTTCCTGAATCTGACGTTGTTTTTCCTGAATCTGACGTTGTTTTTTCCTGAATCTGACGTGTTTTCCTGAATCTGACGTCGTCTTTTCTGAATCTGACGTCGTGTTTTTCGAGTTTGACGTTGTGTTTTCTGAATCTGACGTTGTGTTTTCTGAATCTGACGTTGTGTTTTCTGAATTTGCTGTTGTTTTTCCTGAATTTGCTGTTGTTTTTTCCTGAATCTGACGTTGTGTTTTCTGAATCTGACGTCGTGTTTTTCGAGTTTGACGTTGTGTTTTCCTGAATCTGGCGTTGTGTTTTCCTGAATCTGACGTTGTGTTTTCCTGAATCTGACGTTGTGTTTTCCTGAATCTGACGTTGTGTTTTCCTGAATCTGACGTTGTGTTTTCCTGAATCTGACGTTGTGTTTTCCTGAATCTGGCGTTGTGTTTTCTGAATCTGACGTTGTGTTTCTGAATCTGACGTTGTGTTTTCAGAGTTTGACGTTGTGGTTTCCGAGTTTGACGTTGTGTTTTCAGAGTTTGACGTTGTGGTTTCCGAGTTTGTTGTTGTGTTTTCTGAATGTTCCATTGTCTTTTCTGAATCTGACGTTGTGTTTTCTGAATCTGACGTTGTGTTTTCTGAATCTGACATTGTGTTTTCTGAATCTGACGTCGTGTTTTCTGAATTTGCTGTTGTGTGTTCAGAATCTGATGTTGTGTGTTCTGAATCTGACGTTGTGTTTTCTGAATTTGCTGTTGTGTGTTCTGAATCTGACGTTGTGTTTTCTGAGTTTGACGTTGTGTTTTCTGAATCTGACATTGTGTGTTCTGAATCTGACATCGTGTGTTCTGAATCTGACGTTGTGTGTTCTGAATCTGACGTTGTGTTTTCTGAATCTGACGTTGTGTTTTCTGAATCTGACGTTGTGTTTTCTGAATCTGACGTTGTGTTTTGTGAATCTGACGTTGTGTGTTCTGAATCTGACGTCGTGTGTTCTGAATCTGACGTTGCGTTTTCTGAATCTGACGTTGCGTTTTCTGAATCTGATGTTGTGTTTTCTGAATCTGATGTTGTGTTTTCTGAGTTTGACGTTATGTTTTCTGAATTTATTGTGTTCTCAATTGTGAATTGCTTTGCACTTCTCGACCACCGTAGAAATATCTAACATATATAATAACTGTATTTATATTACAATATAATTCCTGAAGAATTTGGAACATCAGTCTGTAAGGTTTAAATATAGCGCAGAAACTTGCAACACAGTGGGTATTGAATTTTATACACTTTTTACTCGTCTGTATAAATCATCTCTGTAAATCATCAGGAGTTGGATAGAGAATTACCAAATTAATCGATTATCAAAATGGTCCATAGCTGCAGCCCTTATAGGAATGTTTTTAATGCGTGAGGTTCATCTTCATCTGACTGAGAAAAGCATATACATGTTAACAAATACAAAATCAGAAGTATTCTGGGGTTTCATGACCCTTTTAAACCACATTATCCCATCTACATCGATTGAGAGCTTCTAAAATTAGCGATTGGTGCATTTGTGGGCAGATCATCGCAGCACAGGAGGAGATGCTGAGAAAGGAGAAGGAGCTGGAGGAAGCCAGGAAGAAACTGGCCATGATCCGTCAGCAGCAGTACAAGTTCCTGCCATCAGAACTGCGAGAGGACAATCAGGAGCAATGAGCCAATCACAGACTGAGAGACTGCTTCTCCAGGTCAACCATATCAGAATGACAATGTTCAACCAGTCTGTCACTTTTACGAGCAGTACCAATGTGTTTGAGGTTTTTTGATCAGTGTTTGTAAGCTCTGAGGAAAGCTTCCTTCTTAAAGACCGCCTTCCATTCTTCTTCTTTCTGCGGACCAGAGGTGCAATGATGAACGCGTGGAAACCAATCAGCACAGATCACTCTCTAAAGATAGCAACGTATGTTACACACAAACTCCCTTTCCATGTTTTTGATAACATTGTCTTCTTTCTATCAAAGCTATATCTTTTATAAGCCATAAAAGCCATATTTTTATGCTCCTGTAATGTTTCTGTGCACTTCACTGTTGATGTATTTCTCATCCGGATGTAGATGGACACTTGTAACTAAATTGGTTAATTTAAAAGGATTGTTTATCGCAGAATAATCTGAGTTTTTAAAAGAATTACAGATTAAATGTATCATCATCACAGCTGACTCTGTTGCTTTAATCAACTGGTTCTCACTTTAAAGGGTCACAAAACCCCACTTTTTAAAGGTTATGTAGGCATGGGGTAGAGTAGCTGATTACTGTAGATGAATCGTTAATGTGCTGTAAGGTTTAAAGAGGGAAAAGCAAAGGCTACGTTCAGACTGCCGGTCTTCGAGCTCAGTTCTGGATCTTGTGTATGAACATGATCCTGCACGCTGTGCTGGCTGAAAGTGGCCAGACATTTGGGAACATGTCAAGAACAGCTCAAATGGATCCTGGGGTGAAAACAAACTGCTTGAGATTTATTTAGCCAGTCTCCTAAACTGGAGATAAACAGTTTGTTTGTGCATGCGTCAGCTGTCGCTCGAAGCTTCGACCTCTTAAACCATTACCTTTAGGCTGCATTCCATTTCTCTCCCTTGGCCCTAACCCCTTAGTGATTAGCCGTTTCCTTTTCCTTTCACAGAGTGTGCTAGGGTTGGCCACCACTAGGGCTAGCTACCGAGACCTGGTGCCAGTTACGGAACCGGTATCTCTAGTAGCGGTATGGAGCAGACCGAAACAGAATGTGAATTTTGGTACCATTTAAATACCTGTACTTTTGTAGCCGAACCAGTCATGTTCAGTTAATTCTTCAGTCTAATTTCAAGTACATGGAGATAGTCCAATTAATGAGTGAGTCCCTCTCATCTCCCCTTTTAACAAATCAACAGCAAAAGGACCCTCTGAGTAGCTCTCGAATGCAGGAAGAAATATTACATTATTATTACATTAAATATTACAATATTATTGCTCTGATAAATCACGGCAGCTTTAAGTTAAACAACTCACATTAAACTAAATGCCTAAAACAGTGCTGCCTCTCCACAGGTTATTAGTAGCAAATGTTAATCCCAAAATATAAATGGTTCAACAATTTGTAAAATAGAGGGTTCTTTCCTGTGCAGGGCATGCAATAAGTCAAGAAAGATGTCGTATTTTGCCAGAAAAGGCAAATATGTTGATATTTATACAAAAGAACTGCAAATATTAAGTGGTTGAATTGATGTAGTTGGTTAGGGGGCTTTTGTTTTGTTGTTGTGTTTTCTATTTACTTAAATATTCATAAATACTTTTAATATATTGTTACATATTGTTTTGTTCAATAAAAATGCATTATTGAGTCATCCAACATAATTTTGTGGCTTTTGTAACGTTTTAGTTCTAGCACCATTATTGAAAAAAAAAAAAAAAAACGATATCCAACCCTAGACACAACAGTGAAGCTGTTCAAAAACTACAAATAAGCACGTCTCACATGACATGAGTCTATGGTAATGTTAATAGTCTAAAGGCCCCTTCACATTTAACTGAACTGAGATTCGCACAAATCTTTCGATGCTTCTCTGAGGGGTGCGTTTCGCAAGCTGTTAAAAGTGAATGCAGTGACGCTCCTTGCCATTGGATGGCGCTCATGTGTAATGATGTATCGTGCGTGAAAAAAAACTAATCTGACTCTTTAGTAATAACTTGGTTGAAGTGCAGATGAAACTGTTAATAATCTGAAGACACCAATAAGCATCTTTATTTACTCAGATTAGTGTTTTTTTGCTCTATTTTGGGGCTTTGTCATAACGTTTTACAATTAGAAAAGATTATGTCCCTATATGAACGATACAAATGAATTGTTCTCATAAATGACCGAGTCAAAGAAGCTCGAAGTTGAACAAATTTTTTCAAAACTCAGGGACAGCAGCCACAGCAGCTATTTTATAATCTTTGAGGGCTTTATTACACAGGACCCAAAACAGATGTTACTGACAGCTGCGACGGGCGAGACTCACCTCATCTGCCTTTAAAATGTACTCACGTATTCAAAATACTATGAGTTATTATGTCGATAACATTAGCCTTTTTCTCTTGCTTAAACAATATGTAAAAAAAATGTATTGACACGCCTATTAAATGATAGTGAGCTTAAAACCTTGAATAGAAATTTCCTTTAGAACCAAATGAAATGAGCCTTTTTAATTTAAGGTTTATTATTCTATACTCTAATATACAGAGTTTACCTCGACTTATCATTATTCAACAAAAACATTTGTAAGATTACTTAATTAAAAATGACCTTCAGAATGAAAACCGCTCACCTCTTCGCGTTTCTGTCGATTGGAGGATAATTCTTTTAAGATGAAATGTTAGAGAAGGACACTGAAAATGAAGAAGTTGAGGACTTAAGAATAATGGCGCGGGTGTTGTGATGATTGATAGTTGGGTGTTTCTTCCATCATTTTTTTAAGGCACGGGCGTTTTTTAAAAGGGCTGCTGTTAAACCGACACTGAACTGCATTCACGCTGAGTAGATTCCACCAAGAACAAAATAAAACAATTCAAAACAGAGCACTGTTCCCTGATTTGTGGCTCTTGCATGCTTGAGTACGTTTTTTTATCCACTCATAAATAAAAAGGAACGACTGAGTTTGCAAAATGTAGTAAATAGTAAGATGTTAGACTGTGAAATGTCTTGAAATTAAAACGTGTCCTGAAATTAAAATACTTCAGTAAAGTACAGAGGCTTGGAAAAGCTACTTAAGTACAGTAACCGGTTACATGTACTGCCCACCACTGCAAATACTTTTGTAGTTTTATTTTATTAAATTCTGAAGGAACTTTTAGCAGAGTAATATTTCACTCTGCCTGTTATAATTGTTGTTTAACCCTAGACTTGCATTTAATAACGATGCAAAAAGAGTAATTGTTTGTCTGTTCACTCAGCACATGCCTGTTTAGTTCACTCGCGTGGAGAGCCACTCATTTAGTGAATCATCAGTCAGAGCAGCAGCAGTCAGAGCCTCCCAAACATGGGCAGAAGCTCCGAGGACAACATTAATGCTCCGAGCAGTAGACGAATCAGAGCGCGAGGGGACGGGGCTCTCCTCCAGGCTTTAGAGGAGCCTCCGGAAAGCCTTGCAGTTCTTCTGGAGAGTGTTCAGGCTGCCTCAGCTCCGCTCCGATCTTCTGCTGCTCGCGCTCACACAAGAGAGACAACATGGAGGCCATCAAGAAGAAAATGCAGATGCTGAAGCTGGATAAGGAGAACGCTATCGACCGTGCGGAACAGGCGGAGATCGACAAGAAGGGAGCTGAGGACAAGTGCAAACAGGTACGGGACAGCGGAAATGCAAAATGTAATCGAAAGGTCATGCAGTTCATGCATTAAGTGCAAAAACCATTGTAACATGACTAGATTTTATGTAAATAAAAAAAGCTAGAAGATGAACTTTGAAAAGACCCCTTTAAATCAAACCCAGCTCTCAATTTCTCAAAAAAAATCCAACAGTTTATTCTCAGGGTGAATCATAATATTGCTTAAATTAAATAAAAATCATTTTTAATATAGTAGAGATGTATTATCCTACTGCAGTGAAATATTTATTTTACACATCAAATGTAAAGTATTAAGTGTGTTTTAGAGTCAAATGTTCAGTTTGAACTCATTGTGCAGTGTTAACAGCTCAAAACATCAGCTTTTCCATCTTTTTATGTTATAAAATGAAAATAGAGCATTTAACAGCATTGAAACCGTTATTTTACACAATAAATCGAATGTATCGTGTGTATTTAGAGTAAAATGCTCTGTCTGTGTAGTGTTAACAGCTAAAAACAGCAGCTATTGCATCTTTTCATACTTCATAAAAAGATAATAAAGCATTACAATCACTCTAAATCATATTTTTCTCTTCTCCTGTATTCTTTTCTATAATAAAAACAACGAAAAACGCCCCAAAAGTAGACTTTCCTCAGTTGCGTGTGAACTCAATATTCTGAACTTTGCGGATGATTTATCAGAGCTCTCCTCAGCCTCTCTCGCTGCTTCGGATCGCTCGGTCTCAGAGCGGAGCGGCGTTAGAGGTAAACCTGTCGCTCAGTTCCAGACGATCGCTCGGCTGCCATCGCTGCGCGCGCATTCACACCTGCATGCGACAGACGCTGCGACCTTTTCACAGCCGAAGCTCTGTCCAGAGCCGAAGCTCAACCTCTCTCTCTCTCTCTCTCCTCTCCCTCCCTCTCCCTCCTCCCTCCTTAATAATACAATAAATAAATATATTTATAAATACATGAATGAATGCTCAAATGAAATAATAAAGAAATAAATATATTGATAAATAAATAAATGCTTACATAAATATTCAATACCAAAAATATAAGTATATATATTGGTAAATAATTATATTAGTGAAAATATAAAATATAAATACATATAGTTAAATAAATAAATGTAATTCATGTAATTCTACATTTTAAACCATTTCTATTAGTCCTTTTATTTGTTTATTTCCACATTTATTTATTTATTTATTTGTCCTTAGCCTAACTATGTGGGCGGAGCTAACTTCAGCCTAAGCCTGGATTGATCATTGGCTAGCCTCGGATGTCACTCCCACAGAGCGTTGGCTACATGTTTGAAGAATTTGGTACTGTTTTATGACAAAACTACAAGAAACCTGACGTCGTGATCTGATAGGTTGAATTCAGTTACGCATAGGCATTAGAGCACACGATCTAGATCTACCATGTGACCTGAGAATGAGTGCTTATAAAGAACAGTTAAACATCGGCTAACATTGAATAAGTTGCTGCTTGTTGGTCGTTTTTTGTAGACGGTTCCACGGCCAAAAACATGCTGATACGTGAAGTGAAATGCGATTGGTTGTTTCACATGTCGGTCAAAAAGCTTTCTGGGAGGGTCTTAGCCAAAGAAAGCTGTCAAACACACCAGACCTTCCCTGAAGCTCTGGTAGAAAATATTATTAAGACCATTTGTAAGAGTGGCTCTACGAAAGCTTTTCCCTAGAAATATAGGATCTGATTTTCTAAAAACGAAGCTGGGGGGAAGTACCCTTCTCCAGGTGCTCTGCTACCGATATGAACGTATTCGCAAAGGCTCCAAATTTATGTTCAATTTTCACCTAGCCAGACAGAGTAGAGTCAAATATCGATTTATTTACCAATATATTTAATTGTTTGTTATTTTATTTGAGCATAAATTTATTCATGCACATATTTATGTAGTCTTTTATTTAAGCATGTACTTATTCACCAATATATTTATTTATTTATTTACTCTACTATTTAGGCATTCATTTATTTACCATTATACTTATTTATTTAAGCATTTATTAATTTACTAATATTATGCAATTTTTATAAAAATATGATACAATTTCATGTAAGCATTTATAATTTTTTACAGATTATTATTTTTGTATTTAAGCATTTAAATATTTACCAATATATGTATTAATTAATTAATTTGTTTATTTATTCATCAATGTAGTTATCTACCAATACATTTATTTATTTATTTTTAATCTAAGCATTTGTTTATTTACCAATTTAGTTATTAATGCATTCATTTATTTATATAAATGTGTATTTATATATCAATATATTTATTTAAATTTTTATTTTTTAATTTAAGCATTTATTTATATAAGCAAATATTTGTTATAAGCAAAGCATTTGTTTATTACTTAATTAATTCATTCATTTTTTTTGTTTACTAACTAATGAATTTATTTATTTATACTCAAGCCATTTTCGTTTTCTGTAAATAGACAGAAAAATGGTATATATATGTATATATATATATTATTTTTAAGATAGAAATATATACATGAGTAAATAAAATTAAATATAGAACTGAATAAATGCACATGGTTGAAATGTAAAATATATTTATTTATCAACCAAATACAGTAAAATATTAAGCCTTTATTCATTCATTCATTCATCTTCATGTTGGCTTTCTTCCCTTTCGGGGTCACCACAGCGTAATGAACCGCCAACTCTCTGGCATATGTTTTACACGGCAGATGCTCTTCCAGCCGCAACCCATCGCTGGGAAATTATTTATTTATAAATACATTTATTAATACATTAATTTCTACTTTTTTAAAGCATATATTTATTTATATTGATTATTTTTTAATTATTAATATTTATAGTTATTTTATTTATTTATACATTTATTTATTTTATAGCAAAGCAAAACAAATAAATAAATCCCACAACACAGCAATGGCTTTAATTTAAATTCCAAATGTTTAGATTTATACCAATATACCAATATATTTATATTATATTTATATATCAAATTGCTTTAAAGGTAAGGTGTATTTAGCACATTTTCAGATAGATTTCCCACATTAATTTACACTCTGGGTGTCTTGGAAATATTCAAAAACTCTTGGGGCATTAAAAGACTCAAAATTAGCATTCCTTCGAGCTTTCTGAGAATTTTATTTTCAGGTTAAACGCTAAAATGGAATTTTCAATGTAAACGAATTTTCAATCTGTGTATCTTCTGAATAAGTGTCAGAATTGATAACTAGCTTACCAAGCAATTTACTTTCCATTTTTAAATCATTTTATTTCTATAATCATTTATACCGCAATCCTGTCTTAACTTGTAAAATCTTCAAAATGTATGCACTTTCATTTCATTTTAACAATGACTTGCTGGAAGTTAATTATCACCCGACCAGCTAAGCCACGCCCCTTTTTAGGTCGAATAGGGTGCTTCACTAAGAAGTTTTATTCCGGGTTCTCCTGAATAAAAAATAAAAATGTTTATTTTGCTCGAAATATTTGTTTTAATTGTTCCACACTTTAACGAACTCCTCCCACAGATTTTATCTAAACATCTCCAAACTTCTTGAGTATCATCATAAGGCATATGGAACCTTAAAATTTTTACTTTTTTTTCCGCTATCATAAAGTATGTGGTCGTGGTCGCAGCCTATGTCCAAAATTCGATTTGAAAAAGGAAGTTGTTATAACTCGGGCATAGAATTTACGATCTGTCTTAAAGTTGTCTCATTCTCATCGTAGTCCAAGCCTGAGAACAGGCGTACAACAACAAACATCATCCGTTATAGCGCCACCTAGTAGCGAGCATTGAAAGCCTGTTTTTCATAGTTTTATCCTTCTATTTGAGGTTGTGTATTGCATACACACTTAAAACTTGTCGCATGTGTGTAGAACCTTAAGTCCTACAAAAAAATCCATTGGGTCGAGTTTCAAAACCGAACGGAAAACCGGATATTTTGGGTTTTATGTAAAAAAATGTAGACTTCATACTTTAACGAACTCCTCCTAGGCGAAATGTCCGAAAGCTGGTGTGGTTACTCGTAAGGCATGAGAGAGAAAAAGTTATCAAAAGCTAAGAAGTACTTCAATCGGTCTTGTGGTGGCGCTCTATAGCATATGCTCTAAAAAGCATATGCATCACTGTGACTACGCTCCAAAAATTGGCTCTACAGCGCCTCCTTACTGCCCCCTAAAATATGACCAAAATCTTCTTTTTAGCTGTTTTGACCCATTGAACATGCTAGAAAGCCCCAAAAAATAAAAAATTCAGCTTAACACGGAATTTAACGAAATCCTCCCAGGAAAATTTCCATATGGAGCTGATTTTTAGTATGGTGACTCTTAAGGCATTTGGGACCAAAAGTTATCAAAAACTTAGAAGTTTGTCGCACGTCTTGCTATGGCACCTTAACGAACTTGACCTTTTTAAATGTGTAGGGCTAAATTGATTTGTTACTGTAGCACTCGCACTCGCTCAGGCGGACGCATCGTGCAAGACCCCTCCCATCGCTGCTTGCAGCATTAATGTATATTGTAATTGTATTTTTCCCCATTAAGTTAGCCAGTTTTGATTTTAATTTATTCCAGTGGGTATACACAATTCTGATTGGCTGGCAGGTGTAACAGCACACGGACAGGCAAATGCGCCATTTACACTGGTCCCTGCCACAGACGAGCTTTCTGGCACGTCCCTAATAACCGGCGCCCTCAATGTGTTACTGTTTTAAAACATTATAAATCGACAGGTAACGGTTATGCGGGATGTAACGGCACCTTATATGTGAGAACCAGAGTCTGACATGGAGTTTGAATCCACAGAATGAAACAGAAACTGGAGGAAAAAGGCTCCTCAGCAGTGTGTTCACAGGCTTCTCTTATACCCTACGATTTCTAATATCGGCATTGTAAGGAACTGAATTATACCTTTGAGTGATCCTGCTTGAGACGGCCTGACCATTTACTTTGAGCGCCAGGAACCAACAGAGATGGCCACCCTTTTCAGATGCATATTATGCAGAGGGCACAGATTGAGCTGAGATGCCGCTCACATGATTATGTAAACTAAGAAGACGAGCTGTTCTTTAGCAACAGAACCGAGAGTGATCACAGAGCCTGACTCGAACATTAATGACAATACGTCTAGCCAAGAGACTGGGTCGGGGTGCCGAGTGATCAACGCCTCACTGTGTATTGAAGCTACATATGAGTTGGTTTAATTGCTTTGCACCATTTAGTCCCTCACCATTCTCTCAGTGAACCAATCACACACACAAGCAACTTTTAAATTAAAGGGTTTTCACAGAAGGACAGCCTTCCAAAGTCAAAGAACCAATCAGTGTAAATGATGTAATTTGATATCGATATCTCGGGTATTTGAAGGGACTTTTCCCGAAGCTCGAGGAGTTTCTGCAATCAGAGCTCCCGCACCAGGTCATGTGGTGCGCAGCCTCTCTCTCTCGATGATCAGGTAAATAATGATTAAGTTTTCTCCTTGTTATTTGGTCTGTCAGAATACATTTGGTTGGAACTTTAAACTGTACTGAACTGAATGTATTTGATGATTGCATTTTAAATGGAGTTGGATTTGTTTATGATTTGCCTGGTTAATAAATTGACATAATCGTTTGTTTTGAAGTTTGTCCAGAAATCATTATTTATCATTACTTCTGATGTATCGTTTCTGTTACCTGGAGTGACATCACACAGATAGTTGTATTGTTCATTGTTTGTATCCGGATGCAGTTAAGCGACGGCATATTTGTGAATCCCTTGAACGATTATAATACACTTCTGAGACGGCTCTTGATCGTCGAAGGCTTATGAAAAATTGAGACCTTTGGAAAGCGACAGATTTCAGAACCTTAAGATATGAACAAATAACGATAAGAGGCAAACTTTAAGGATCATTATGTCCCCCTAAAGTAATATAATTTACCGAAGAAACTAATATAACGAGAGAAGGAGAAAATAACATGACCATAATTTAATCATTTTAATGGAGTCAGATTTAAAGGTTTTATTGATTTTATCCAAATTTTAAACGACATTACGCAGTTAGCGCGTTCTTTGTGTATTTCTTTGTTCTCGCCCTGTTCATCCAGCAGAGAGTAGCAGCACGCAAAACCACCTTCCCGCCACCTTTGATTCCGTCTTTGGGCAAAGGAATGGTGCCTTACAGCATAGTGTTTTATGAATTAATTATTTTGTTGTAGGTGTACTTGTGCAAAATAGCAATACAAGATCTTTCTTTTTGAGCTTTGCACAATAGCGTGTAACGTTAGCAACATCCCTGTAGTGTGCGTTCCACACGATTGACTGCTGTAGTCAATTTTATGGAATTTTAGGATTTTATGTAAGATAAAATGCAGAGTCTCTTGTGTGTACTGAAACCAGATTTCCTTATAGGGTTATAAAAGTCATGTAGTGTGCATTCGGCTTTGTTAAAATTGTGTATTTCATTAATGTATTCAAGCTTAGTGTATTAAACGTATATAGTATGTATAATGTATAAACTTACTGTGTCGGACCTTTAAATCAATAAAATCTTTATCAGACTGTTCTTTAATGATGAACAGGTGAATTTGAAGCACTGCTTACAGGCAAAAGTAATCTATCCAAGTTTCTGATAGCGGGACACAAACTTGAGCCATTTCTGACGAATAAACTCATTCTTTGGTAATCCAAACAAAAGGTTAGGCTCCGGATAACCAAAAATGCACTTCTCTGCATTACCCAGCACCAGTCTGCTGCTCTCACACTTCCGGGTCAAATCACATTTTCTGAAAGAGAGGGGTTGTACTAGCGAATCATATGATTGACAAATGGGTGTGGCTTGGGCGGGGATAAGAAAAAGAACCGTTCTCAGCTCAGAAAAAATGAATAAATGATTACTCAAGCATTCGCAAACTAATCTGAATATTACCTGAGGCATGTTTTTGATGAGGGAACAACACTTGTCTAGGAAAGTCACATTATCATGACATGACACCTTTAAAGTAGAAAAATGTTTTACATATTTTTAGTATGTAATAAGAGTGTGCATGATCTGGGACATACTAAAACATCATGTGACGGAAGTAGTTGTGATTACATTATTACGCATGACATGAGCGAGAACTTAACCCCTTCTTTTCAATTCCTTCACTTTAAAATATTCTAATAATAAATAGAACGCACTCTATATTTAAATTGTTTATTTAAGTGCGTCTTCTTTAAAAATTAGTCGTATAACAGAGAGTGCTCGTTTGTTTGGATCCCAGAGAAAACGCTTTCTGCCCAAACGCAATGGATTGTGGGTAATATCAGCCATTTTAGCATTCATGGATCTGCACTTCAGAATCCAACCAGAAATAGTACACATCTGGGCACTGCTTGAACACTTTTTTTAATGTATAGTATGGTTTGGAACACCCTAATTCTAATTTGGGAAGCATCACTGTATCCTTGCGCTACATTGGTAAGCACAGAAAACAACATTAGCTGACCACTTGATGTGAATGTATTAATCAAGTTGTATGGTCAATTTCATACACCAACCTTTGTTTGAGGGGAGCTCTGCTGGACTGAAACCAAGAGACCCTCGATTGATTCAGCTGCTGGCGAGAAGATCGATGACCGAACAAAAGCTAGCGCAGAGAGTAAATAAAAATATAAAAGAGAGTATATAAAAGAGTAAATGTTAAATGTTAAAGTAAGTTTCACAGTGAATTTCAAAATCATGAATAAACAACAATTATTATACAAAAAAAGTGAAAGATCACCCCTGATTTGCTTTTTGTGTATGAAAATGTAGACAGACTCTGTAGACAGTCCTGTAGTGCTAAAATTATGCTAAAGCTAAATAAAAATTGTCTGTTAAGAACAATACAGTCAAAACAGTTCAGTTCATGAGTGGAGCACAATCTAGATTAACTTTACCTTGCCTAACATTATTTGTCTTTGTCAGGAGTGAGAATAAGTGAAACAGACTAAAAAAACCACCATTTTCGTTTCAGCTATGTACTGCAGAGCAAATAAAGATAGTAATATCTTTAATATTACCAACTTGGGTAGTCAAAGTGAGATGTAGGCTGATGCAAAAAACCTTTAGTTTTCACTCATTTATTGCAGCTCAGATATTAATGATAACTTTAAAATGCGAGTGTTGGCTAAGACTGTGGTATAAACTCGATATACAATGGTTAAGGGTGCATTATTCAGTTTTAAATGCACTTCGCTGAATTAATGTCTCTATTTAAACAAAACACAAGAAAAAAAGATGGACTTTCAAGTAAAAACATATTTAGTTTTAAAATATTTAATTGTAATAAATAACAAGTAAAAATTAATAAATACATTACTTTAAAGACCTGTATTAAGTAACGATGAGGTTTTACTAGAGGCACCAACAGACTGCATGATTTTTAAAGTAGTCCTGTGGGACTGCAGGACTGTCTGGGGAGGTGTTCGTCGCTGATGTGTTCATATTGCAGGACTGAACACATCAGGAGTTTTCACATCGCATGACTTTACAAAAACTGTCTGTGTTCGTATGATTTTTGCTACCCTGTGAGATCTGCCTACCCTACTCGCTTTAAATCATGTATTATAGTACTTGTTTAACGTTAAAAAAAACTTGGGTCTCAATTCAATTATACATGATTGTATTAAATGCCCCATTTATTAAATAAAATGTTGATATGAAAGTTTTAACATGGCTTTAGTAATGTTTGTGTAATGAATCCAAATGTTGTTTAATAAATAAAATAAAACTTGGAAAGTGGTTGAAACACTTATCCTCCATGAAGTACAGTATGACGCAAGATTACAATTTGTCTGTTTAATATACATTAAATTTCAACCTTCAACCAATCAGACGTCTGTGCTATTCCTATCTCCCGACTCTCTGGACCCATTTTTGGTAACCAGGAAGTGATTCACTTCCATGTTGGTGCTGGCTCATTTTTAGCATGCTTCACTGATCACGCAAAACATTATGCACGCTACGTCCATCTTATATACAGTGGATGCTCCTCCCAGAACTTCCCCTTCCCTGGGCGCTGCGCTCTTATTGGCGGCAGCAGTCACCGACGTTATTTTCAGCCAGAATACACTTCACACTTTCTCAATCGTGACAAGTCCAGATATTAGACTCGCCAGATGTTGCCGATCATCTCGGGTCGCGTCTTCACACGTTCACACTGTGTGACCGTGATTTTGGATTCTTGTTGACGACTTCTCAAAAACCTATCAAAATCAGAGATAAAATTATGCAGTCTGAACTAGGCTTTTGTAAGCGTTATTCGGTTTTGAAATTTGCTGCGTATAAGCCAGTTCTTGGCCTCACGTCATGCATTCAAAACTAAATAATGCATGCTTAAACGTTGTATATCCCTTATATAAACCATGCCGGGCCATATTGGACCTTTTGTTTGTAAAACTGAATTGAACCAACAACTAAATAAAATACATACTCAATGATTGATTTATTTTATTGAGTCTAGGTAGGCGACTCCCTTTGCATGATGTTAAAGAGCCCAAACACCATTCTGCACCATCTATTCTCGTCCAGGCCTTTGTTAGACTAGCCCTGTTGCTCGCACACACGTCGTCCTTGTGCTTTTTCCATCCCGCTCAAGCTTCATGGAATTGTTATGTGTAATGGGATCAAGGCTTTGTACCATCCGCAGCACCCCCGAGCCTGTCCTGCTCCATCAAACACAACAAAGGGAAGGCACCCGACATGACGCTAGTTATTTTACTCTTCTCAATTTATGAGCCAGCGAGCACTGAGGCCAGGCTCTATTTTTACTAAAGCGTTATGCTCTGAAATACCATAAACAGAAGTCAACTGTCTCTCTGTGCAATAAATAGAGGTTGGTTTACGATGGGCAGCTATGTGTGATGCTCTGTTTAGCGGCGAGTGATGAAGAGCAGCTGCAGGATTTAGTACAACTTTGGTTTTTAGAAAGGCGCCTCAAGATAAACAAGACTGAATGTTCAAGAGCAGAAACGATGGAGTTCCAGAGGGACCATCTATATTCTATCTTCCCCAGATATGAATAATCTACATGTACTGTACCATGAAATCTGGTTTCTTTTTAGTATGAATAGTTCATTTGTGCAGTTAGAACAGTGACTCATTGCAGGTGTATAACCTCTCGTCTTAAACGAGAATATTCACCAAAACTATTTAAAACACACTTTCCTTACATTTAAATATTCATAGTTAGTGTATTTAGATCCCATACTAGAAATAAATCTAGAAAAAAAGACTTAACCTTGTGGTACTCTTCCTTTGAGTAAACATGGATTCTCTTGTGAAGTTTCATCTCAAACGTCATCTCTGAAACTTGAAACTGCTTAAAAGCCTGCTGTGAGTCCTCTGGTTCACTAATTGTGCAGTATTGCTGTGGTTCTCTCCATGTGTAGCTGGAGGAGGAGCTCCTGGCCCTACAGAAGAAGCTGAAAGGTGTGGAGGACGAGTTGGACAAGTACTCAGAATCACTGAAGGATGCTCAGGAGAAACTGGAGCAGGCTGAGAAAGAAGGCCACAGATGTGAGTATCATCGTCGAGGGTGTCAGTGTTAGTCAAAGATGAGTTTGTGACTCATACCATATCCCTTTTTTATTTATAGAAAATTCTGATTTGGTTTATAATATAAAGAAACATAATTTGCTTTATAATAAAAAAAGTCAAAATCTAATTTTTAAAAAGAGAAATGTATAAAATTCTTTTAGAGATTTACAAATTGCATATTTAAATAAATATTCTGAAAACATGAGATGTAAAAATTGGAAAACTATCTACAAGTTGTTTACAGTAATTCATATAAAATTTGGCAATTCAAAACATTTCTTCTATTGATATTTACAAACATTTCTCTTATTTTTAGAAAAGGTTTCAACAATAGATTATTTGGCATTCTCTGAGAACTTTAAATTATCTGACTTTTGACTTTATTAGAGATATTTGTATAGATTTTTAAAGCAATTATGTGCAAAATGGCATCTTTAACAGGAATACAAAAAGTTTGACCTGCAAAGTTTAAAATAACATTATTGTGCTGCATCATAAACATTTCAATGTCTGCATGTCTAAATCCTCTCGTAATATATCAAAACATTTTGGGAGGAATTTAAAACATTTAACACACACACACGCGCACGCACCCACGCACGCACATGCACGCACGCACGCACACCCACGCACGCACACGCACACACACACACACACACACACACTGTTCCCAAATTAGGAAATATATTAATTTGATTACAGTAATAAAATAAAAAATAAAATAAAATTTGTGGAAACAAATGATTTGTCTCAGGACTGCAAAATGTATGGTGACAAAATTTCGGCTTTAATTTTTTATTTAGCAAGTTTGCCATTTTTAAGCAGTTATGTGTTATAAAAATATAATGTATAAAACACAGCATTTATTGACTTACTATAAATTGTAATATTGTTTGTATATTAAGGAAAATGTTTTAAAAACTTGATCAAAGATGATTACACACAATGAGGTTGCAATAAAAAGATGGTTGTATACTTTGCAGAAGAAAGTCTTTTGAGAGCTAGTTTAAAGAAACCATTTTAACTTCATCAAAGTAAATATTTCTATCATGTATTTAGAAGCCAAACTTTTCACTATTCAACATTTCAGAATAATTACATTCCCAGCCGCTCGAAGTCTTACAGAAATACTCAAAAATAAATCAGTGCAGCTACAGTCCCGCGAGAGCGACGAGAGCAGAGAGAGCGATGAGAGCGACTAGAGCGGCGAGAGCGGCGAGAGCGACGAGAGCGACTAGAGCGGCGAGAGCAACGAGAGCGACGAGAGCAGAGAGAGCGACGAGAGCGACGAGAGCGACTAGAGCGACGAGAGCGACTAGAGCGACGAGAGCAGAGAGAGCGACGAGAGCGACTAGAGCGACGAGAGCGACGAGAGCGGCGAGAGCGACGAGAGCGGAGAGAGCGGCGAGAGCGGCGAGAGCGACTAGAGCGACGAGAGCGACTAGAGCGGCGAGAGCGACTAGAGCGGCGAGAGCGACGAGAGCGACGAGAGCGGCGAGAGCGACGAGAGCGACGAGAGCGACGAGAGCGGCGAGAGCGGCGAGAGCGACGAGAGCGGCGAGAGCGGCGAGAGCGACGAGAGCGGCGAGAGCGACGAGAGCGACGAGAGCGACGAGAGCGGCGAGAGCGACGAGAGCGACGAGAGCGGCGAGAGCGACGAGAGCGACGAGAGCGACGAGAGCGACGAGAGCGACGAGAGCGACGAGAGCGACGAGAGCGACGAGAGCGACGAGAGCGACTAGAGCGGCGAGAGCGACGAGAGCGACGAGAGCGGCGAGAGCGGAGAGAGCGACTAGAGCGGCGAGAGCGGCGAGAGCGGCGAGAGCGGCGAGAGCGGCGAGAGCGGCGAGAGCGGAGAGAGCGACTAGAGCGGCGAGAACGGCGAGAGCGACGAGAGCGACTAGAGCGGCGAGAGCGGCGAGAGCGACGAGAGCGACGAGAGCGGCGAGAGCGGCGAGAGCGACGAGAGCGACTAGAGCGGCGAGAGCGGCGAGAGCGGCGAGAGCGACGAGAGCGGCGAGAGCGACGAGAGCGACTAGAGCGACGAGAGCGACTAGAGCGGCGAGAGCGACGAGAGCGACGAGAGCGGCGAGAGCGGCGAGAGCGACTAGAGCGGCGAGAGCGGCGAGAGCGGCGAGAGCGGCGAGAGCGACGAGAGCGACTAGAGCGGCGAGAGCGACGAGAGCGGCGAGAGCGGCGAGAGCGGCGAGAGCGACGAGAGCGACGAGAGCGGCGAGAGCGGCGAGAGCGGAGAGAGCGACGAGAGCGGCGAGAGCGGCGAGAGCGGCGAGAGCGACTAGAGCGGCGAGAGCGCCTCCTGCGGCCGAGCTGAAGTAAGCAGCGCGTGTGTGTCAGTGAAACGCTCAGGCTGTTAATCATGAGAACAGGAGCTCGGCTCGCTCTCTTTCTGTCAGCAGCTGCTCTGGAGCGGGTACTGAGCCCACTCACGCTATCAGATTCAGTAAACACTCCATAAACACTGTCAGCGCCTCACACAGCACATGCGAGAGTAACGGATCCATCGAATGCCTGTCCTTGAGTCCTCCTCTCCTCCAGTCAGGAATCTAAAGGTCCTCTGCTCAAAAACGTTTTTGCACTAGCAGAGTTTTGTCTGCTTCTGTCGATCGAAAAACACCTTTTTTATAAGTTTAAATGCAGAATTGATCATACACTTCCGCTATCTCAGGTCTACTCATTACTCCACACTTACCTGAGGTCATTCATTATGGGTTGAACACGCATGATTTTTCTGATCAACAGTAAAGAGATGAAACATAAATCATTCAGGCAGCATTTGACATACTTTATTCAATACTGAATCCTTTATCTCGAGTCATCAGAACGTGCACACTGTGACCTCTCCAATCCGGTGACTCCAGTTGCGTCACGTGATGCTTTTCACAGCTTAAAGTAGAAGTTTTCACATGTGGCAGCCTCCTTCTTTCCCTCTTGTTGCGTGATAGTAACTGAACTGCATAGTGACTGAATTGCAGTTCCTCAAGGGGCCATTTGAGGCTGACTCCAAAAGGGAGCAAGTTCTCATTCACTCCTATGTTAAAAACTGACCAACTTTGAAGCTGAAAAAACTTGTTTTGCTCCAACAACTTGCCCCCTCGATCCCATCCCCTCTCACCTTCTACAAACCATCTCGCCTACCATCGCACCTGTCCTCACTCAAATCATCAACTTCTCGATCCTTACCAGCATTTTCCTCAACATCTTCTAGCTGACCAGAGTCACCCCGCTTCTCAAGAAACCTACACTCAACACATTACTGGTGGAAAACTACAGACCTGTCTCTTTGCTGCCCTAGACTGCAAAACTCATTGAGCGGGTCCCTTCTCTTCTCCATCTACACCACCTCCCTGGGCCCTATCATCTTCAGACACGGATTCTCCTACCACTGCTACGCTGACGACACTCAACTCTATCTGTCATTCCCCCTGATGACCTGTCAGTAACTACCCGCATAACTGACTGCCTGAACGACATCTCTACTTGGATGAAGAACCATCACCTACAGCTCAACATGGCCAAAACAGAACTTCTGGTAATCCCAGCTTATCCCTCTGTGCATCACGACCTCACCATCCACCTGCAATCCTCTGCAATCTCGAAGTGATTTTGGATGAACAGCTGTCCTTCAAAGACCACATGACCAAGACAACTTGAGCGTGTAGATGTGCACTGCACAACATTCGAAAGCTCAGGCCCTTCTTAACTGAGCATGCAACTCAACTCCTGGTTCAGGCTCTGGTCCTCTCACGTCTGGACTACTGCAACGCTCTCCTAGCAGGACTTCCAGCAAATGCGCTCAAACCTCTGCAGATGATCCAGAACTCTGCAGCTCGGCTTATCTTCAATGATTAAAAAAGAAAAAGCTCTTTGGAATGATATACAACCAATTGTTAATTTCACATTAGTTAAAAAAACTTAAAACAAATAGATGACAAAGCCCAAAAAGTAATAACTGCAAATATAATTATAGAAGATACATATAAAAATATAATACAAATATATACTGATGGTTTTAAAGACCCAGAGTCAGGGAGACAGGTGCAGCTGTGGTGATTCCAGAGAGGGAAATTGTAATAAAAAAAGCTTGTCTGATCATCTCAGTTTTTACAGCAGAACTTTTTAACAGTTTTAGCTATAATCTTTATCAAAGACAATCATATAAAACAAGCTGTAAAATGCTCAGTCAGTACATCAGCACTCTCGAGTATAGATACCTGGAAATCAGAAACAAGACAAGACATTAATGAAATTTTAGAGGAGATAACTGTAATGACAAAGAGCAACATCATAGCATTTATATGGATACCTGCTCAAGTGGGAATTAAAGGAAGCGGGAGAGCAGATGAAGCAGCTAAGCCAGCAGTAAAAAATGAAAATATAAACCTGGATGTACCAATCAGTAAAGAAGAAGTTAATAACAATATAAATAGGAAAATAAATGAAATTTGGCAAACACAATGGGAGGAAAGTGAAACGGGTAGATATTTATACATAATACAGAAAGAAATAGAAAAGAGGAAACCATAATTACACGATTAAGAATTGGACACACTAGGGTTAGGGCAGTAATGCACAGTACAAAGGATGCAAACCGCCAGAAAATAACATAAGAAGATGAAGAAGAATTGGGAGGACGCTCTGAAGGCGGTTGAATCGAGACAGAAGCGGTGTCTCAATCCAGGGTCTGGATCCTTTGGTGTGCGCATTACAAGGCCGCTTACGTCACAACGCTGCGCGAAGGCCGTCCCATTTCGCAAAAAAATGGAAGGGTCCTTCAAATGCATCATCCTTTTCCCTGAATGTCAAGGGTACTTCGCTACCATCCTTCGTAGCCTCACATATCCCAAGATGCTTTGCGAATTCGCACTCTGGAAGTGCTCTGCCGTCCTATTTACCCGGAGGCTGGGTAGGCTGTGCACTCCGAAGGATTCAGACCCTAATTTGAGACATAGTTTGTGACTTCTTCATTTGGAGTGCATGAAGTGGATAGTATGGAAGAACAGTGGGAAGGAGCTACTAAAGCGTAGAGTATAAACACGCAAAAGAAAGCAAAGCAAACAACCAAAATCACAGACAACTGTAAACAAAACAGGAAGAGTAGCAGACTACAGTAAAAACAAACAAGAAATCATGAAACAAAGTGTTTATAAAACGAAATCAGGAAAGAGCTACATTTGAAAAATAGAATCCTATTCAATTACTAAGGTAATACACAAATGAATTGAAGAGGACAAATCATAATAAACTGCAAAGATGAACTACAACAAGAAAAAAACCTAGAGCGCAAAAGAATGTGAGAGGAGCAAAAACAGGAATACCAACATCGGTAAAAACGAGGACCTTAAAACAACATCAAAGGAGGTAAAGTAATGGAAGATAAACGATAGCAAATGACAAGAAATGGAGAAAGAATTGACAGCCTTAGCGTAGTAATCAAATTCGAAGAGGAACAGTTACCAGCAAAAGTCTATTAAGGTTATTTCAGTCAAACCATACATAGCCCCACAACTCAAACGATATAAATGTCAGGATTTAGACGCACAGCAAACGTATGCAGAGGCAAACCAAAATGTAGTCGATGTGCAGGAAAGCACGAGTCCGCAATCTGTGAAGAGAATGCAGAAACAAAATTGTGGAGCGCTGCTTACAGGGATGTCAAGTGAGCAAGGAAGCTGAGAAAAAAACCACGACCAACATATCACATATGTAGAAGCAGTAAAACAAATGCAGAGAAAAGTTTAAACGGAAGGAAAAGTGGAGAAAAAGGAAAACATGGATTCAGAACATAGACAAAAAGAAATTCATACTATTTATGATAGAAGTAATGAACTGCACAGCACTATACAAAGAAGCAAAAGAAAAGAAAGAATGAAAATCTTAGTTAAAAAGGCAGAACAATATCTAGGATTCAGGGACATAAACTGGGAGGAAATAAACAAAAATAGAAGCGGAGACAATTACATCAAGAAATCAAGAGTCAACATGAGCGCCAAAATTCTTCAATGCAATGCAAGAAGCTTAATAGCTAACAGATTAGAGTAAAAATCTATATACACAAACAGAAAAACATGCATCCAGGAAACATGATTAAAAGAAAACATAGATTTTGTAATAAAAGGTATAAAATAATTAGAAATTATAGAAAAAGAGTAGGGGGAGCTATGTGCGTAGAAGAAAGCATTCCAAATAATATAATAGAAATAGATACAAAGTATGAAGCAATAACTATACATATTTGGTTAAATGAAATCGCGATAAACATAATTAATTACTATAATCAGAGAAAACAAATAAGTAAAGAAATACTGGAAGACTTATACAAACCAACAATAAATAAAACTATTTGATGTGGAGACTTTAATGACAGTACATTATGGGGTAGTAAAAAAACTGATAAAAATTGAATAATAATTGAAGAATTAATAGATGAAAAACAACTGGAAAGTATCAACAATGGAGAAGGTACAAGGTACGACTGTTATAAACATAAGATATCTATGTTAGATCCAAAATTAATAACAAACAACATGCAAGAAATTCAGTCATGGGAAGTAAAAAGCATAAATCTATAAATATGGAAGTGATCATTACCAAATAATAATTCAAATAGGATTAAACATAAAAAATAATATAATGTGAATGTAATGTGGAAAATTACAAAATACAAATAAAAGAAAGTATGACAATTATTATCATGAAAATAGCAGAACTAACGATACCTAGAAGTAAAAATCGAGAAGGTTAGAAAAAAAGTACAGTTGTGGAATAACGAATGTAATATAGTAATAAAACAAAGAAAAAAGCTTTTCATTTTTTTTTAAAGAAATATACCATTGAGACTCTAACAAACATATAAAAAAGCTCAAGCAATCGTTTGGAAAGTAATCAGAAATGCAAAAAAAGATTATTGGAGAGAGTACTTTAACAACATAAGTAAATTATATAAAGTATCATAGCATACCTCAAAAGTATAAGAATAATACATAGAATATATTAATTAATACTTTTAATTGAACAATGTACGTTTTTTGTGTCATTGTTATTGTCTTTACTGTAATCGTATTTATTTTTTCTTCCTTCATCTACACCCTGACCAAACTACAAGTCAGTAGGTGGCGGTAATGCGCACCACCACAATAAAAAAAACAATAGAAGAAGACTAAGAAGAAGACTGGTTTTGTTTCGTTCTCGAAGAAAAAGCAGGACTTTTCTTTGTCGACTTATTTAACTGAACGCTTCTCCTCTCCGAAACTCTCGGGAATCCTTCTCTTAATTCGGCGGAGGACGGAAAGCTGCAACGAAAGACGTGCGTTGAACTTGAGCGGTCAGTGTTCGGAGACGCAGCATCTTCTCTGATCATAATCGATAGTTGAATCGGTATCTGAGAGGAATGGCATCGATCAGCTCAATCGAGGCGGTGAAGCGGAAGATCCAGACGCTGCAGCTGCAGGCGGACGACGCGGAGGAGCGGGCCGAGCTGCTGCAGCGCGAGGCGGACGCGGAGCGCCAGGCCCGGGACAGGGTGAGTGAGAGGCGGGGAGCTGTGGAGCTGTTCGGCGTATTCTTCTGGAGGCTTGAGTTCTCTTAACGACCCGGGATCACCTCGTACCCTGTGTTGCTTCCAGTCTTGTTTTATTGTAGCATTCACACATTGCACTGTTTTAAGAAACTTATCTATAGAGCGAATAACTTAAACTCGTTTGCAAATATAAACGTGTAATTGTACCAGTGCTGTCAAGCGATTCACATTTTTTTTTATCTAATTACTGTTTTAATCTAATTAATCGCAAATGCATACAGACGTTACAAGAAGCTTTTTTTTTAACAATTTTAACCTTTTTTTATTCAAACATATAGTTGAATCAATGAATGAACATAAACTTATGAATTAGGTTACAGTATATGATAATTGTAACTTACTGAACACAAACATTAGCTAGCCACATTTAGTCGACGAAAATAAAAAACGTTTTAATCACAGAAAAAGAAAGGTTTTAGTCTAGTTTTTATAAATGTAGATTAATATTTATTTGATTTATATGTTACATGAAGTATGTTGTAATAAGTTAATTTAACTCATTAAATATTTGCAAGTGCATATTTACATTTATTTCATTTATTAATACACCATTTAACAATACAAAGAATACAAGAATACAATGAAATGACCATCATGCAATTAAATTTTTAACGTATTAACTCAAACAAGAACACAAGCGGTGAGTGGAGCTTCTCTCTCCACGTCAGTCCAGCCAGTCCAAGCTCCAGAAGTGCGCACAGGGGTTTCTCTCATTGACTTTATTGTAAGTGTGTAATATATATATATATATATATATATATATATATATATATACATTTTATATAAAAAATATAAAATTGGCTAGGAACAAATTATTTATTTGTATAAAATTATATATAACTTAATTTCATTTGGGGGTGGAAATCTATTTAAATCGTAAATCCAATTTTTTTGTAAATCTGACATTTTTTGATGGCTAGTCTAATTTTTTATTAATTTATTTTTGGTAGCTATAGTTCCCAGAGATCCCTGGTATGTGTAGCTTAAGAACTTTTGCTGCTTCTTGTATGGTGTTACTCATTTCAGCACACCCTCTACAAATTCTCTTCTTTCAACGATTTAGTGAGCCTCTGGTTGAGTGTAATCACCCTCATTGCACCTCAGAGCGTGTCAGGTCTCTGAGCCGACAGATGAGCTAATGCGCTGGACGCCAGCAGCGGATTACGGTTCCTACCGAGGGTGGATGCCGTGCTGGCTGACCTACATCCACATCCACCAGAACATCCCTCACACGAGCGCTTCCTGAAGGGCTGAGGAATACACAGTTTTATTTATTATAGTGCTTCATTTTTGTATGCCTATTTTTAAGCATTTTGTACATTCAAGTTAAAAAATATTGCCTAATAATCTTCGGTTGGCGATGCTTAAGCAGTTGAGCAGTTTAGCTAATAGTTTTGCTCTAGCTGAATTTACTTTCAAAATGCAGTGCATCATTTTTGCAAGTATCTTTAAGAACATTAATTCTTAGATTAGTGAATTCTGTATAACTGCAGGCACCCGTTTATTTAGAACTCGAGTGGTTCTACATCAGTAGTTATAAGAAGGCCACACTAAGGTTGGGCGATGTTGCCCAATTTGGCATCGAAGATGTCTAATGAAAAACATCGCCGATGGATGGTGAGATCAGTCCTTTCCATTGATTGATCGTACAGTCCTTTCGAGCAGTATAGTCATGTCGTAATCTGATGGATCATACAATATTGTGTTTAATTTACAAAAAAAATTGTGCTTCTTTAATAATTTAAGTAAACAGAATAAAAATGTCTTATGTAACATTTGTAGTTCAAGATTAAGGCATTTACAAAACTACATTTTTAAGGTGAAATTTGCTTATTTTAATACATCATTAAACACTAGACACCATTTTCTACAGTGGTAGTAGTTTTTGTACACTTTAATGCTTACTTATTTTCTCAGTGTTAACATTACAGAACATGATTGTTTTTCCAGTTCATGACCCATTTACGGTCACTATGAAGGTGTGAAAACTGTGCTTTATTATTAATGGATCTCACATGTCTTACTTTAACTCTTCAGTTTTAACTATTTTTATGTTAGCCTGGATTTCAGCTGGCTGGGAGATGCCGCTCAGCGTTAACCTATAAACTAACTGGGCCACACTCGTTCTGACACGATGATATTCATTAATGGATTTATTAAAGCGATGACTGCTGCAGCTGAAGGAAAGCCGTTTTCGCCTTTCTTTCACCTTCACATGATTACATCTTCCCACCCATGAGCAGTAACCTTGTCTTTGACTTCCACGCATGCGGTTAGCTATTAAAGCACTGGACAAACAGCAGAGTGAGCTCAGCCCTCTTTACCTCAGTGAACTTTACTTTTTGTGCTTTTGCTTTAAAGGTAGCGATGTTCTCAGAGAGATTTCACATCTGCTAAATAGAATTAATTGGAGGTATTTGGGACTCCATGAACTTAAAAACTCCATGAACGTAAAAATACTGACCACAAGAAACAAAAGAGAGTCTTTGTGACTGGGTACATCAGCACTTGTGTGGACTACATGGTGCCTACCATTCAAGTGAGGAACTTTCCCAACCAGAAACCCTGGATAAACAGTCAGGTACGTCACATGCTGTGCCTTCGCACCACTGCATTTTCATTTGGCAGTGGTGAGGAAAGTGGTGAGGTTTTTTTTCAGTCACTCTCTTCTCCATATTCATCCTCTCACTCAACAAGAGAATTCCCCCCCCCCCCCCCCCTCCCCCCTTACTTCAAGACCACCACTATCATCCCCCTCCCTAAGAAGAGCCCCGTCACTTGCTCGAATAACTACAGGCCAGTAGCATTCACTCCAATCATTATTAAGTGCTTTGAGAGAGTGGTGCTGACCCACATACAGAGAAGCAACCCAAACACACTGGACCCTTGGAGTATGCCTACCGGTCCAATAGATCTACCTCAGACACCATCGCCGCAACCCTGCACATCTCCCTTTCACATCAGGAGAATAAAGACTCCTACGTCAGGATACTCTTTATTGACTACAGCTCTGCAATCACTACAGTCATCCCCCAAAAGCTCACCCACAAACTGTTCTCCCTCAGATTACACTCCATCCTTTGTGACTGGCTCCTGGATTTTCTGACTGGCAGAATAGGGAACAGAACTTCAGCCAGTATCATCACAAACATTGCCACTCCGCAGGGCTGTGTCCTCAGTCCCATCCTCTACACCCTGTTCACCCATGACTACCTGGCTTCCCAGACAAACGTCATCCTGAAGTTTGCAGAGTACATTGCCGTGATAGGTCGCCTCACTGGTGGGGACGAAGCAGCCTATAGGCAGGAGGTGAGTGACCACTCTGGTGACATGGTGTGAGAACAACAACCTCACTCTCAACATAGACAAAACTAAGGAGATGATAGTGGATAAGTATCTGGGGGTCAATCTCACCTCTGTGGACCTCATCTGGACTCTTAAGATCACAGCTAGTGAGGAAAGAGAAGGCTGAGGAAGTTTGACATGTCACCTAAGATCCTCAGCAGCTTTTACAGCTGTGTCGTCGAGTCCATCCTGACCAACAGCATCACCATGTGGTACGGCAGCTCTACAAACAAGGACCGAAAATGCCTGCAGAGAGTGGTGAAGACTGCGTCTAAGATCACCAGGACTCCTCTGCCCTCAGGAGTCCACAAAAGAGCTGTTCCCACCCCACTATTTATAATTTGTGTGTTCACACATATTTGTTTATTCATTCTTATTATTATTGTTATTATTATTATGGATATGGCATCCAGTGTGAACAGTACTGTAAGAATTTCATTGTACAGGGAAACCAGTTTGGCACATTAACAAAACACATTGTAGCTAATTGTTTTACATTGATAATCAAGAGTATAAAATGTATGTTTTACAAGCAATTTTGTGACACATAAATGTTTCTAATGGATTTTTTTTTACATCTTTCTAATTAAAGTCTGTTAGTTTCTATTTAAAAGTCTATTTTTACTAATGATCTAATATGAAAATGATTGTTCATTCTGGCGTTCCCCTGCTCCTTGTTTGTTTGGTGAGCGCAGGCCGAGGCTGAGGTGGCGTCCCTGAACAGACGTATCCAGCTGGTTGAGGAGGAGTTGGACCGCGCTCAGGAGAGGCTGGCCACCGCGCTACAGAAGCTGGAGGAGGCAGAGAAGGCTGCAGACGAGAGCGAGAGGTGCGCCGCGCACTCCCCCTAGCATCTCCACTTACGATAGAATTTCACAAAATACTTGGTGATTTAGAATGTTCTCAAATGTGGGGATTGAGGATCATTCAATGTCTTAGATTTTAAAATATTGCTATCTGCACATTTTATCGTTGGATGATTCAATATGGACTAGGGGTGGAAATCTTTAAATACTTCACAATTCAATCCAATTCTGATTCTCGGAACCACGATTCGGTTCCAAAACGATTCGCCATTTACATTTTTTTATTAAATATGCTTAATTTACATTTCAAATACATAGATTCTATGTTTTCTTGTTCATAGTTAGAAGCTGTTTGACAGTATTTCAATTTTAAAAATGGCAAAGTGAACTAACACTTCACTCATCTATGATGTAGTGAGTCGTAATGGATTCATACGACAAATTGATGTCCATGCATCATATTTAACTGCAACCCTGACAGTATTTCTTTTTGATTCTAATATTTGCATTCCCTGTAGAGTACGCTATTGAAATAACTTCGTGAGGGCATGCTATATCTTGTCTCAAGCACCCGTAACATATCCTCTGCACCGTAAAGGTACAAATCCTTGGTAATGAACCCCTCCCCTGATCAGGACATTTGCTCAGCCTTTTCAGAGATCAGAGGATGCTTTGAGTGAGCCCGGCATTTACCGCGATCGGGACAGAAGGCTGCTTCTCCAGCTCTGAGTGGAACCATGTAATATGCTTCACGTTTTTTGTTTTGTCTGAGAAAGTTGCATTAGGGGCGACAGACTTTGAACACTTTGTCTTCTGTCAGCGATCTCTGTCTCTTAGTGTCCATAAAATACCAACTATTGCCACACTGTCGATTTCAAATGGACCAGGTTGTCCATTGTTTAAAAGAAGAGCATTCGACATGTAAACGGCTGTTTGATTGAACACTGATATTAATTTAGAATCTTTATGAAAAGACTTTGAATCGAAAGTGAAAGAATCGTGATGCATCAATGCATCTATTTTTTTTTCTCCCCTCCAACCACTAATATGAATGTCATATTATTTTCAGGTGTTGTTTCGCTGAGTCTAATTAATGTTGTAAATGGTCTCATTTCGTATTTCAGAACAAGTGTCTTTTATGTTTTGAGACGACTCAGACATCATTTTATTAACCTCATCTAAAGCTGAGCAGTCATGCGCTGTGCCATAAGAGAAGAGGGGGAGAAAATAAAATCACAAGGCTTATGAAATGATTAACACTCTACACTACAAAAGAAAAAACTCTAATGCTCAGCAATTAAATAACTAACATCTGCTCTACACTATTTGGTTGATCGAGTCATCTTTTGTGTAAAAAAATAATGTTTATATACTGAGTAGCCTGAGTATATGTCACGTGACGTCTAAATTATTTATCTCATCAGGGTGATGGTTTGACTGTCAAAGTCCCGCAACAGCGCAAACATCCTATCGTGCCCACACAGAAACGAATCAGTAGGGTTTCTAAGAAAATCACTTTAGCTGCATTTTCAAATGAAATGTGTACGTGTGGACAGGGCCACTGAAGACTCTTCTTGGCAAACTTCTGAAGATATGAACCGTGCCTGTGTTGTTTCTCCAGAGGAATGAAGGTGATAGAGAACAGAGCGACCAAAGATGAGGAGAAGATGGAGATCCAGGAGATGCAGCTGAAGGAGGCCAAACACATCGCTGAGGAGGCCGACCGCAAATATGAGGAGGTGCGTGCAGTGGTGGATTTAATCACTTCAAAGCCTCACCCATAAGAGAGTTTGTGCATTCTATAGCTATCCGAACTTGTTTCAAGGGAAATGCTTCTCTTGTGTAATCGGTGAAGAAAGAAAGGGTTTTTTTTTTCATTGGTTGTAATAAATCTTGCCGAAATGTACAATTTGAGTTCTTGTATAATTTAATATTTGGTTCTTAGTCATGAGAGCAGGTCATCCAGATAGCATTCCATATTAGAATGCTGATTCGTCGAACTACAAGCATTTACAAGCTTTAACCAGCTGCAGAAAATGAGCGTATGACGTATTGTCTATTACTGTAACTGTGTTTATTGGTGATAAAACAACCTACAATAGAATGAATAGAAATATTTAGTTTGATCGAATTTCTTTTTTTCTCTCTTTCTTGTTTCTATCTCTCTTACTCGTTCTGGCTTTCTTTCACTCTCTTTCTTCATCCTTCCTACTTTCTTCCTGTTTTATAAGCCATGATAAAAACCAATCTATATGTGTATTTCTCTCTTTTGCTCTTTGTTTCTCTCATTCTTCATCTGTCCTACTTTCCTGTTTTATAAGCCATGATAAAACCAGGTCTGGGCCCCTGTAATCAAATGCTTTCACAGCACACTCCTACAGAAATTCAATTTGGTGAAACTTGTGCAAGGTTCTGGCCTTGGGTAATTATCTCGACGTTTGACTCAAGCATTGGAGAACTTGTTTCTACTCAGAAAACAGAATATACCCTCTGATCCCTGCTTCTCACCTCTCTATACAGCTGGTAAAGTGCTTTCTGGTGCTTGTTCACAGGTGGCGCGTAAACTGGTGATTCTTGAGGGCGAGCTGGAGCGCTCTGAGGAACGAGCTGAAGTAGCTGAAGCGTGAGTACATTTCATCAAATTGTGAAACCTCATTTCTCACTTTTTTCACTGGTTTTGTTGAGTAGGACTGCAATGACTATTCCCGTAATCATTTATGAGTCGATTAGTTAATCGGCTGATTTTTTCCACCAGATATTCAATTGAGTCGATCCTTCTCTCTCTGAGCTTTTTGTGACTTGTTCGGCTCTGCTGGAACCAGAGCATTTAAAAGTGTGAAAATTGTAGATTCTGTTCCTTTATGCTGTCATCCTACACAAACTTAAAATTTTGGTATAAATTTGCATGCTTGTGTCAATTAAAAGCCCCAAAATACAATGTGTCTAGCAGACATGTCATCCCTGTCAAAGTGTGAAGAAATAAGTTAAAGAACAATAAATAAAGTGTTAAGTGCTGTTTATATCACTTGTTTCTTGGCTAAAGTAAATATATTTTAAGTATTGTAACATAAAATTACTTGATTGGGTGAATTCAATCCCCCTAAAGGCAAGGGGTCCACCAGACCCACAAACACTGTCTGAGGAACAATAATATGAACACACGAGGGTTTAAAAGCGGTTGTTTTTACCTGTGCATGTTCACTAATCAAACAAAGCAGTTGTCAGCAACTAATTCTATTGTTAACGTCGATCAGTGGTTGCAGTCCTAATTTTGAGCCTAAACCAAACCCTCAAAGCTCCTTTAAACAGGTTTTTATTCTTTTTTATTTGAAAGATTAAATTGTATTTGAATATGCTGAGAGGATTTCTTTAAGCATCAAAAAATCACTGAATGCAGGTGTCTGATGGTTGCTTTACCCTCATTAACCCCTGAAATTTCTGATTCATTATTGTGGACTGACCAAGTCGAGTCAGGCAGCTGGAGGAGGAGCTTAGACTCATGGACCAGAACATGAAATCCATGATGGCTGGAGAGGAAGAGGTACTGGCGAGAGGCCTGCATAGCACCTTCGAAAACTTCATCTTCTTGCTCTGATATGAGACCTCCTGTGCTGCTCTGCTTGCTTCTTTCACTTTACTCGTGCTAGGAAAAGAAAAGGGGTCTTGACTAGAACCCTGAGGAACATCATGTTTACTTACAGAAAAGGATGTCCAGATCCGATCACATGATCGGAAATCGGACTCGATGACATGATTACAGACTTGATCGGAATCGGAAGTTGCTTTACATGGATGTGTGTATATATTTTGTTCATTTTTACAACATCAATTAAAAACAGCAGCAGGTGTGGCATGTCATCACTGTTGCAGAGACGCTATTGGTTAAAGCAAAGCCTGAGTTGCAGGGGAGTTTGAAAAGTAAGAGGAAAGAAAGAATGTTCAGTGACAGCGAGAAGGCTCAAAATTTTACAGCCAAAATGATGGCAACGAGTGACCTGCCATACATTTTTGAATGGTGTCTTGGGCTTATGGTGCACCCTTATTCGAAGTTCCTGTCTTGCAGCTGTTTTACAGAGAAAGCTCTAGCAGCCATTTTTAAGCTTTGCTCGTCCTGTTATCAGATGAACCCCATGTTTTGTTTACATCTGGAGTTCGTCTGCTCCCGTGTCTCTACTGAGCGTTATGGCGCAATGGATCGACTCAAGCTTTGTTCTACGACTTGTGGTTCTAACAGGAATTTCACTGATCACATACCGGCCAAGAGTCCCTTTTTGGCCAAAAAAAAACTGTATTTTGTCCCTCTGTCCTGCCATTCTCCCGTATTATTATTTTCCCATGTAAAGAAAACATAGAGAGCTACATGTTTGAAGTCGTGACTCGAGATGCAGACCGAAAAGGGTGAAAGAGCTCTTTTGCTAAACTCCTGGCTTTCCTTTCTCCTCATTCCCTTGCTTTCTCTTTCCTTCTTTCTCTGCTTGCCACAGCAAATCTGGTGATCTTGAGGAAGAGTTGAAAAATGTCACCAACAATCTGAAGTCCCTGGAGGCGCAGGCGGAGAAGGTAGGAAGAGCTTCTCCAAATGTTTTTTCATTGGCTGCTCTCACGCTGAGATGTTCTGTTGAGGAATTAGCTCAACTTCTCAAACTTTTCTGCAGACTTTCCTTTTCTAATTTCAACAATGAGATCTTGATTAATGCAAGAGGCTGCGTTTTGAATACAGTGTCACGCGACGTGAGGCTTTTAGTAGAGGTGACTTATCTCTGATTTCTTCTCCAGTACTCCACAAAGGAAGACAAGTACGAAGAGGAAATCCGAGTTCTCACCGACAAGCTCAAAGAGGTCAGTTTGGAGTTGTTGGAGTTGCTGTGTTTTACCATCACGTGAAAGTTAGTTGTCCTCCAAATCAATCGGATCAAATGGAGATGCGGTTAAAGGCAGGCTGCAAGAAAATAGAAATCATAAATTCTAGAACTTTAATTGTTACTTGAGCCTGAATAATGGAGTCCAATCTTAAGGGTGTAGATTATTTACTTTATTCTGTGGAACCATGACAATGAGGATTAATTAGTTGTACACTTTTATTTTGAATTTTGAGTTTTAATAAACAGTACTCAGACGACAAGCAGGAGGAAATGATTACAATCATGGGATGTCAAAAGAAGGGTCGTAAATAGATTAAAGCATATTGTTCATAAATGAAATGGACTAAAGGTTCAAAGAGTAAAGCAGAAGCTAGAATAGCAAGCAAGCCAGATGCTAGTTATCCTCAAACTTGACACATATTTAACTCTGCTTCTTCTCTTAAAATATTACATCCCCTTAAATGAAGGGTCTGAATAGATTAGATTTTATTAAATGGCACCCAGTACCTTCAGCAGCTGGCAAATATATATATATATATATATATATATATATATATATATATATATATATATATATATATATATATATATATATATATATATATATATATTATTTTTTTTTATTTATACCATTTCAAAGTACATGCATAAAGAAAGAGAGGGAAGAAAAACAACAACAGATTCTGCCTAAAAATACAGTGTTGTTTGCAAATGTTTATAAGGATTTATCTACTTTCATAGGCATATATAATATAAAAGATAAATAATAATACATTTTATTTTATAAAGAGCCTTTCAAGCTGGCTTCCTAAAGCGCTGAACATGGATCAAAATTAAACCTGTACAGAAAACATACATGAGCAGAAACAAAATGAATAAAAGCAAGATAAAAACTAAATACATAGTCAAA
The DNA here is from genome assembly GCA_900490495.1 of Danionella dracula. Lineage (NCBI taxonomy): Eukaryota > Metazoa > Chordata > Actinopteri > Cypriniformes > Danionidae > Danionella > Danionella dracula. The sequence continues at coordinate 20,228,229 of UELW01000334.1, forward strand.
CAAGGAAATTTGGATCCAGGGCTAAAGTTAAAAGCAATAGAAAGTATAAATTATCAACAATAATAAGCTAGTTAAAAAAAAGTATTTTTTTTAAACACTAGTCAATTTCATATTTGTTGGGGTTGTGGATTACCCTTCCAGTAGTCCACACCAATCAAGAACGTTTAATTACAATTTCTATATTATTATTTTCGATTCCATTGTTTGAAGCCAACTCTTCCAAAATAATTTTTTTTTAGTTTGTTGACTTAAATAAAATGTCACAGCTTAAATTTTGCAAATGTCTTCAATCTCTTGGCATTTTGTTGAAATATTGAAAATGTACATGTCTTTTTTTTAGTACATTACGTATGTTAGGTAAAAACTGCATTAAAAAATTTGCTTAATTACAGCATTTATCTTTTCATTCACCTCCTGCCAAAATGCAGGGATACTTCTGAAATTCCAGAAAATATGAAAATGATCCTGCAGATAGGGTTTTGAGATATCTAACAGCGAAGTTTTGGCTTTTCATGTTGCAACAAGTATTACGCAAGTCAGGAGTTTCAGTTCGTATCAGTACCAAATCAATCATTTGAAAAAAGGATGCCAGCTCCTAAACAGTTATTTAAAAATTGTGTACTTTGGCAAATCTGTTCTCTGATTGAACACGTTATTAAATGTACTGTGTGCTTGTATAGTCCTGTACAGCTCCACAATATGCTTTAGCACAGAGAAGCTCAAATCATCGCTCTGTCTCCCTTTAGCTTTTAAAGATCTATGAGCAAAAGCTGCTGCATCAATGACAAACTCTTATAACTGCGCCAAACTCTGTCTGTAACCAGAAAAAAATGCAGTAACAACGTCTGCACAGAAACAATTCTGCAGCGCTCCAAAAAAAAATACCTGGCAATGATGAAACACTGCTTCGATACGTGTGGACGAATATTGTAACTGTGTTAAAGAAAAGTGCGGTTACAAAATAACCAGGTACGTGTGGACAGAATTGATTTGACATTTTTGAAAGCTTAACTGTTTTTTTTTTTTTTTTTTTACTAATCTAATTAATAAACATACTTAAAAACATGATTTAACCTAATTGGGATGTCAAAAACACCCTTCACAAGATTGTGTTTGAGTGAATGATGAGTAAGTGTGAATCATTTGGGCTCTAGCAGTGTTCGCGTGTATTTTTTTCTGGTTTAACGGAATCTTGTTGCTCCTGCAGGCTGAAACGCGTGCAGAGTTTGCCGAGAGGTCTGTGGCCAAGCTAGAGAAGACCATCGATGATTTGGAAGGTATGAGTTTGAGATGTTTGCCTCCACCGGGATGTTGGCTGTTAACCCTTTACATGCGCCATGCATGCCGATTTGCTGTTTTCGATTAACACTGTTTGTTTTATTATGTTAAGTTCTAACATGATTTCAGTAACACTTTTTTTCTCATTAAGTGCCCTCTAAAGATACTTGAGTTATAGTAGCAGTATTTGTTTGTGGGTTTGTCCTCTAACTAGTTTTTGATGGTTTCTCGGCTGTGCTAACACTGAAACGGCAAGTGCCCCCTCTCCCCTGAAGCTAGTCGTTGTCGAACTGCATGGCATCTGGTTTGGTGAGGTCAATCCGACACCTTAGAAGACAGGAACGGTGGGGTTTTTTTCTGCAGTTTAGTGAATGTTTTGAACTGGTTAGTAGCTTGGTGTTCCTGCTGACCGCATGGTGTTTGGAGGTTGGTTGAATTGTTGCTCTTCACAGAGCTCACTTTGATTCTTTGTCTTTCTGCTCGTTGTTTTGTTCTGTGTCGTCCTGCCTCTCACAGATGAGGTGTATGCTCAGAAACTGAAGGGTAAAGCCCTGAGCGAGGAGCTGGATCTGGCTCTGAATGACATGACGACCCTCTAAGCACTCAGTGCCACTGTCCCTCCTAAGCTTTTCTTTCCAACCTTTCCTCTCTGCGACTGGAAGAGTTTTATTAGGGAAGGGGTTTGATTTGATGGAGCTCATGTTTTGTCTCGTCCTCCACGTCTCATTTGTACCTGTTGCTGCTTTTCTTAAACCTGCTGATGTAATAAATGTGAAAGTTTCCCTTCAGCTCTGTTCTGTCTGACTTGGTTTTATTCTGGAGTCTTTCTATCATTCTTTATTCTAGCTTTTTTTTAGATAGACCGGTGGTGAAGGGTGTGAAGCTTTGTTGTTAAAGCTCAGACAACACAAGCACTGTAATCAAGTCCACTAGTTCAGGATCAGGGCTCTGGTTTATAAAGGAGTGCGTTGAATCCTGACATAATCCTCACATGCATTAGAAAAGGCAAAGCTGGGTGCTCAATGTAATAAATCTGTTTTATAAATCAAACTTCTATAAAAGCTTCTGTATGCATGTCTTAAATCAAAGTATGCTTACACAAGCCTTCCTTCTTCCCCACCTTATGTTTTATGGCGTTCAAATTCTTTTTAATTATTATCAGGATAGGTGAAGTATCTGCCCTAAATTCTAAGCTTTGAATACTTAGAGCTTGGTCTCTTTTGTGGTCAGTTCGTCTTAAGACATTTTAAAATCAAAAACTATTATAATACCTGTAATGTCTTTAAATCAGGCATTAGAATAAAAGGAAAGAGAATGGCAAATTCTTGAATTTATACAACACTTGTTTGAAACACTCAACGGCTACTTTATTAGATACATCTTGCTAGTACCGGGTTTATCTTCAGAGCCTTTGTGTCATAGATTCACAAGGTATTATAAACGCCCCTCAGAGAGTGTGCTCGACTACAGTAGTGACTGCTAGGAAATCCTATAAACCAATGCTGGACACCTATGGACATCCTATAAACATCTCCAGTCTAAAGTTTAATCTGTTATGTCCCTTCTAGTGATTGTAGGCAAAGCAGTAAGAAAAAAAGAGGGGAAAAGCGGTTAAAAAGCCATTCTTTATTTAGTCAAGAATAATGATTTCACCATTTCTTTAACTAACACAATAGGGCAGGTGACGACCTGCTAAAATATTAAACCAAAACATCTATTTCTTAATATCTCTAAATAACCTATATAATCGAAGAGCAAAACAGCCTAACCCTACCTGACTCCCTTTGAACCAAAATATAGGCCCCTTACTAACCCTCTAAATAAAAACCGAAACATCTCTGCCTATTAAATCCAAAAAAACAGAACTAAGCCAGACAGAAAATCACTAGTAGACAGTTAAACAGAAGATCAGCAAGTCTCTAAAAAGCCCAAAACTCCTGGGTACAAGCAATGAAACAGATCTGTGAAGCCCTTAATGTCCAACATCCAACCGACCCAAGAGAGAGCAAGTACTGCAGAGGTGTTCCTTTAAATGACTCCCAGGTGTAGTCAATCCTCCAATCGGATGCTCTGGGTAACCAGTAGCCGGGTTATTTTTCCTTGTGTTGAGGAACTAATAATGAGAACCACTGCTCTAACTCGTCAGTTCTTGATGGTTTCTCGGCTGAGCTAACACTGAAACGGTGAGTGCCTCTCCCACAGGAACTTCTGGAACTCTGCACAACTCAAAGAAATAAACATAAGAACACCGAAAATAATCTGCATTTGTTTTTTAATCCAGTCTTTCATTCTCAAATTACTCAATTTTATGAGAGCAAGCCAAAAAATATCAAACATTCCAGTACCCGTATCAAAAAAATATATATCACTATCAACCCGCACCTCCCAAGTCATACACAATACAGCTCAACCCTCTACTTTGGAATAACCAACACTAGCATTAATATGGGTCTTTGGAAGAAAAAGATAACTTTACTGGAGTCGTGTTGTTTAATGTTGATCAGTGTGTGAATGAGTTTTTACATGTTTATTATAATCATAATGGAGTGAACAGGAACATTTTTACCTGATCATTTTCTAAGTTGTTACATAAAACTGGTTTATGTTAACACTTAAAAATGCAGTTTTAGATTTTTACTGGAAATTTATCGAAACTTTCACTGCAAAAAAATGAATTCTAAGAAAATGCTTAAAGTTAAACTGAAAATCTTGATTTTCTTATTTTAGGAATAATTTTTTTTATTTAAACCTTTTGGGTATAGATTACTTAGCTTATTTTTTTGAGAAAATAATACTTATATTTTCTTGAGGAGAAAAAAATTCTTATTCTGGTCATTCATTTTCTTGAATTAAGAAACTGTGAAACAAGTTGCTGATTTTGCCACTGATCTTAAAACAAGAATGTTAAAACAAGAATTTTTGACTCTACATATTCTTATATCAAGAATGTTACGAATATTTTATTTTAAGAATCCAATATTAAATACTGGTAAAAACATGCATCTTGGAACAAGAAAAAAATCTTAAAGTTCTAGTCTAGATCAAGTAAAATATCTCAAAATGGGGTAAGAACATTGTTTTCTTGAAATAAGACTCAAATGTTTGTGAAAAGAAAAGAAGAAAAAGGATCTACACCATAAATAAATCATCAATACTCCAAACCTTAATATCCCATCCATTGGTGTACTAACTTTGATGGAAGAGATCTGTACTTAAAAAAGCACTCTTGAAACAAGAAAAAAAACTTCCTAGATCAAGCAAAAGATTCTGCTAATGGGGTAAACAAACTTGACTTGGCAAGAATTCTTAAAATTAGCAAAAAACTTCTAACTGGTAAAAATGCTGTTGGATCTTAAAAAAATACAAAAACTCTAAAAACAAGTATTTCCAAACTGTGAAACTGCACTTGAAACTAAAATATTCCAACTTGTATCTAGTCACTAGTGGTCTTAAAACTAGACAGGGTTAGGGTCAGGGTTAGGGTCAGCACTGATAGCGTAGCGGTCAGAGCATTGACATGTGGAGCTGAAGCCTCTGGTGACGGGGTTTGAATCCAGCTCTGGTCCCTCAGCGATTTTTCTCCCAGGTCCTAACAAATGTTCTTCCTCTCTCCTATCTGAACTGTACTATCTGAAAATGCATCAATAGGCCTAAATAATATATAATATAATTATTTCAATTTAAATTTTTGAGCTAGAATTTCTACTTTTAAGAACCCATATTATACTTTAAGAACTAAAATTAAGGACAAACTTTAGGTCAAATTTAAGGTCATATATACATATTTAATACTAAATTTTCTAAGTTAGTCTTAAATAAAAGAGAAAACATCCTAGTTTTAAGACAGATTGTCTAGTTTTAAGACCACTAGAGACTAGATACAAGTTGAAATATTCTAGTTTCAGTGCAGTTTTACAGCTTGTAAAGACTTGTTTTGAGAGTTTTTGTCTATTTTTAAGATCCAACATCATTTGTTATCAACTAGAATTGTTTTCTAATTTTAAGAATTCTTGCCAAGTCAAATTTGTTTACCCCATTGGCAGATTTTTTTTTGCTTGATATAGGAAGAGTTTAACTTTATTTTAGTTTTTTCTCTTTTTCCCAGACTGCATTTTTTTGAAGTGTAACGTTACTGCAAACCATAAATACACAGTGATACCTCGAGATAGGAAATTAATCCGTCCGGGATGGCCTTCGTATGCTTAATTTTTCATATGTTGAAGCAAGTTTTATGCAGAATCCGTTCCCAGCCACACAGAAACAACACTAAGAACTGAAAATTACATGAAAAACCAGAGAAAAATAAAATAGGATTCTTCAATTCTTTAAAGTAAATGTAATAAAACAATGAAAACAGAGTAAAAAAATTTAAAATAATAATCCTTATCTTTTGACTGAGACGATGTGTCGGAGGAGGATGGATGGTAGCAGAGGTGAGCCATGGCCATAAAAATATATTTTGTAAAAAAAACAAAAGCATAAATTTAGGACACCAACGCAAAACCAGAAGCATGCGTGAAGAGAGGGAGAGCGTTTCTGGGAAGGCATCATGGGTTTATTCTGACCAATAGACTAGCAGAACTGGTAGCGGCGCGTTAAATGCAGTCACGTGATTCCCAGTGTTATCAGTCGGGCAAATTTCAAATGTATGAGAATTCTGGACCTGGTTTCATATTTTACTCAAGTCACTAAGTCAGTGCTTGTTTTTCCATCAGGATTTTTAAAGAAAGTGGCTGCATATTGAAATCTGGAACAAAAGTGAAGTCAAATTTCATACATTTTTAAATATATTTATTATCTGGGATGATACTGTCCATCAATCATCACGATGTGTTGTTTTTACCAATGCTTCTGGAGTAGTATTCTGTTGACATTTCACTGGATTACAATGGATCAAACCATTGAAACATTGGTGGTGGTATTCTATACTTGTGTTCCCCAAAATGTGTGATTGGTGATCTGCTTTAGATGAATGTGAGGAACTGCTTTTATTACTTGTGTAATATTTAAGGGAGGTTTAGGCATATTCATTAAATGTATATTCAACCCTGTAACCAGAACTCTGTATGGAATGCTCCCCCCAGTATTGGTATCTTCCCATTTATTTTGGCGGGAGAATTGTGTATGAAAGAAGTGGGATTGTTGCAGTATTGAGAGGATGCTGTGCCTGCTGCCCTACTCTACAAAACTGCAAAAGGAGATGTGTTAAAAGATTAGACTTCTGGTCCCTGATCACACTCACCACGTCTGTTCTATTCTTGCACAACACATTTTGAGTTGAATGTAACATATTTTCCCTCCAAAAAAACACATCACACAGAAACTTTGTTGCGCCATGCATGGACATTTAAAATTTGAGTTTAATTTAACAACAGAATTGGAGTTGAATTTAACAAAATTTCCATCCAAAAAAATCACACATCAAGCCACAAATTCAAATGTCCATGCATGGTGCTACGCTGTCTCTGTGTCGTGACTTTTACATTTTTTTTGGAAGGAAACTTTGTTAAATTCAACTTAAGTTGCATTGTACAGGAATCGAACATATGTGGCGAGTTTGATCAGGAACAACATGTCATTTTTTAAGATGTCTTTTTGCAGTTTTTGTAAGGTATTGTTTTGCTGCAGAGAGCTTTTTTGGCATTTTCAATGTGTTCTTTGTAGTTTATTTTATTTATTTATTCATTTGGTTGCATAATTGCTGGCACCTTCACAAGTGAACACCTGGCTATCTGGAATCAACCTGTTGTGCTGAGCTTTTCCTAGCGGCGTCCTGGTCTCGCTGTGGTCTATATACTTTAGATGCTTCAGGGAATCGTAGCCTGCAGCAGGGACAGTCTCAGGTAAAGACTGCTTGTGTGTGCTTCACATCAAATCTCTTCTTTTTCTAACCTCCAGAGAAACTTGCTCAGGCCAAAGAAGAGAACCTGAACATGCACCAAGTGCTTGACCAGACCCTCCAGGAGCTCAACAACTTATAAAGTCCTTCAGCTTTCCTCGAGGCTTCGGCTGGCAGATGAACATCTGTGCTCTCGTTTCTTACAGCAGCCTTGCAACCGTAGCACAGCCAGCTCTTCTTTAGAAACCAGGCTTTTATTTCTAGAGTTAGATCTTCGTTAAGGAGACATGGTTTATTTTTACCTTTATGTTTTCTGCTAGTTGGCCAGAGCTCAGCTGAAGATTTTTTCTTCCGATCACAGGTAAAGACGCTTCTGAGATTGAAAGCACAAAAGATTATCTCAAATCCATTCCGATGAATGTTTTCATCTGCAACGCTGCACTTTTGTGGCCTTTTTGTGAAGTTCGCTTTTTCTAAAGGCAGAAGAATGTCTCAATCACTTTTAAAGCTTTGGTGGTAGATAGATTTTGTTGATGCTTTGTAAAACAAGGACTTTTTTCTTTCTATTTCAAAAATTTGGCCAAATCTGAGACACCTCTGACACTGCTCAGAGTGATTGAATCTTTAGAAGCTTTGTGTTTTAAAAGTGAAACGCTGTAGCTTTGATTCCAGATGATTTTTACTTCGTCACGTAGGAAACTAATGAAGGTAGCAAGATTGGTGTTGTGTATGAAAGGGATCAAAATTTAAATCAATTTTGGGATATTTTTGACCTCCTTTTTAAACAATTCCTGCAATTTTTAATGCATTGCACATGTATGTATTCTATGCAATTAAAATTAAATGCTTGAAATGAATTTTGATGGCTTGCGTTGTATTCTACAGATTTGTGAGGATTCTGCCATGCAAAAAAACACTGATACAAGGGTGCCACGATATGGACAAAAGACTCATAAATGTTATAAAATGTAAATGTGGTTATTGGGGTCGTAAATGCTCGAAAGTATAAATGTGATGGTTAGACTTTGAAACAAAACAATTTGAAGCATACTGTTTATTACGCTAAAATGTTGTGTATGTTTTTGATGTCACGATGTAAGTTTTAAAAAGTCTTAATTTGACCTAATGAAACTTGCTGAACTCCTGTTTTACAATATTGTACACACAGCATAAAACAAAAAAAAGTACAGGTGCAAAAAAACGCACAAACGCACAATTTTTATAACAAATAACGGGTACTAGATGGATTTAATTATACTTTAATTATTGTTTACTTATGACCAACAGTGAAATACATTTTATTTGTTTATTCTATATTCTATGTATTTATTAATATATTACACAATTAAGCAAAGTTTGTTTGACATTGGATGTTTAATATTTGCAGATTTAGGGACTGCCTCAAAAGTTATATACATTTTTAGTCAGAAATTTTTTTTCAAATTACTTAAAACACTAAAACCTGCTGTTTTTTTTTTTTGTTCTTCTAGAAGTCGTTTTTGCGGCACAACCTTTGGATTTGTCGTTATTGTTTCCAAAAGATATATCGTAAGCAAAAAGTGCCTTTTTCATCAGTAAATGGACTCGAAATGCTCATAAATCACATTTTGAAGCTCAATAGCTTTTAATCCAAATGACACTAAAACCTGTTTTCGTGCCACACTACAAAATGCTAATTAACCTTAATTCGGAAGCTCAATATCTTTTAGACCAAATTACTTAAAACACTAAAACCTGCTGTTTTTTGTTCTTCTGGAAGTCCTTTTGGAGGCAAAACCATTAGATTTGGCATTGTTTCCAAAAGCAAAAAAAGGTCTTTTTTTTAACCATAGCGAGCACTAAAACGCTAGTAGCTTTTTTTTGACTGAAATCATAGGCAAAAAGTCAAACTTTTTTCATTAAATGCAAGAATTGATCTCCCGGGGTCATGTGTGCAGCCAGGAGGCTCACACTGCAGATCCAAAAGCAGCTCTCATCTCATCTCAGAGACTCAATCCAGCGCAGTCATATAATTACAACTAAATGGATAAGTAACCGAGGCAAAGGTTTGAAAAACGTAATTATTTATATTTAAAGACTTCAAGAAAACAGAGCCATTTATGACCACATATTTAAAATGACTAATAAAAAAACTATAAAAATTTAAATAAGAAAAAAGAAACATCTTAAGTGATAGGAGTTGCTCTTTCCCATTAGATGTTTATTGTCAAAAATAATCACCCTGGTTATAATCTTAAATCAAAATTTGCATTTGTGTAAAAAGCTCTTTCAAAACTTTAAATAGTTTAATATTTTAGAATGATTTTGGCACCCAAGTATAAATAAACATAATATTGTTAAAACTATAACTTACTGATAACTGGAAGTGTGTGACAAGGCCACAAATAAACATCGATTTTATTTGTCAGGCGGCCAAATGCGTACCTTGTTTCATTATTTATAAAAATTATTTTTATTTTAATTATAAACGTTGTGTATCTAAATACAACAGTTGAGTAGTATAAAGCATTTATAGCTTATGGTACATTGTACTATCGTTTACTATATTTTAATTTACTAAACTGATTTTAAAGATTGCATATATATTTCCATAACCTTCCTTACACTCTCATAAACTTCATCTAAATATTGCACTAAGCAACAGGACTCTGATGTGGACTCTCTGCACATTTCCAGTCGCTCCACATTCTGTCATTCTATTGCTGCACTTTACTTTTACTTTACGCTTTGCTCTGCACATTACCTCCAAACCACATCTCTTAAGCACCTTGGACTTCTATAGTTATAGTTCTATTACTTTAAATTTTACTACCTCAATTTCTAGAATATTACTACATTCTATTTACTTTTAACTTAAACAATTTACTTATATAACCTGTGTTATGTGCAACGTTATTGTTTAGTTTTTTTGTACCCCTGTACCACAACAAATTCTTTCTGATTGATTATTTGAAAATAAACAGTATTTATAGTAATTTATTAATCCGTATATTACAAATAATTGCCTTCCTTTTGTAACTAAGTGTAATTTCCTTGTTTTTTCTAGAAAAACAACAAACAATAAGTTGTTTCACTTTAAAGCTGGAACTCAGACGTTTGTAATAAGTAATACTATGACCTGAAACACAAAGTTAATTTAGCAAAACAACAAACCCAACGCATTTGTTTTACTTTCAGCACGAACAACAAAATGTTTGAAAAATAATGTTAACCACACAACACTCCCAAGAACGATAGAAGTTTTTTAAAAACAATATTACGTACATTACGCTAGATCACTCACATTAGAGTTTGCAACACAACAAAAAAAACTCACTCTGACAAACGATAAAACAAATCATGACAAAACAAGCATTCAAAACCCATATAGTGGACGCATATAGCAGCTCAAAATTCATTTTGACCGTAGAAACAACATTTCAGTTTCGACTCGCTGAAGTTCATGGCCAAAGCCATGCCCCCTCCACCAACGTTCTATTAATACTCATGACTTTTTCAACCAATGGCGGACTTCTTCACGAGGAACCGAAACGATTTTCATGCAGCACCAGTTCCTCCTGCGGACCGCCGGACTGGGAAAGAGGGTTTTACAGCCCATATTTCTAGCTCCCAAACGCAAAGAAGGTTTGCCTCCAACTCTCGACCTGCGTCTTCTGAATGCTTAACTGGAGTGGATTTGTTTATGATTTACCTGGTTAATAAATTGAAATAATCGTTTGTTTTGAAGTTTGTCCGGAAATCATTATTTATCATTACTTCTAATGTATCATCTCTGTTACCTGGAGTGACATCGCACAGATAGTTGTATTGTTCATTGTTTGTATCCGGATGCAGTTACCTGGAGCTAAAAGTTCAAATTAGCGAAGAAGACTTTTGTTGTATTCAGATATTTTGATCAGTAAGAGCGCGTCTGATCAACGCATTCTCTGTATGAATTATACTGCAACTCCTGAGTTTTCATAATTCCTATGTCCTTGTTCTCACCATGTTTATCCAGCAGAGAGCAGCAAACCACCTTCCCGCCACCTTTGATTCCGTCTTTGGGCAAAGGAATGGTGTCTTACAACCACAAAAAATATGACCAAAAAAAATATGTAGTACACATTTTCACAGCATTTGAATACAAAATGTGTAGCAGACAACAACAAAGAAATCTACCCGAAAAAGTTATATCATAAAAAAAACAATTCCCTCAATGTATATTTTCTCAATTTGGGACAAACATTAGAACATTATAATCAGACCATTCTTTCCCTAGCATTTGTCTTACAGTTACTGAAATTCCTGTAAATGTTCTGCTGTAAATATGAACAAATGGGATAACACTTATTTGGGGAAAACATCGTATATATAGATTCCTAGCTTCATCATGAGATCTGCAACAATTTTCCACATTCCCTGTAAACACCAACAATCTAGAAATAGAAAAATGCTGAAAGAATAGATAAAAACTTGCTCTTTTGTCTCCGCCTACTGGCCTGTATTTTGTAATACATTATTTTGTAACAAGATATGGCACATACATTTTATTTAAAAAAAAATCTTCATTAAAAACTGTTCAAAGCTGTGTGTATACATTTTATTATAAATTGTACATATATGTTAAGACGGTACACAACATAATATTTAAGATGCAGTCATGTGTATACTTAAGAGAAATGACACTATATTACAAAAAGCTTCACAAAACTGCTTTAACCCATTCTTAGAGTGTCTGTGAACAATGTAAATCTGAATTGCTAGCATTAACCTTCATTTAAAATAATGAATTGTGGCTGAATTAGGCGCTACGTATGCAGGCTAAGAGTAAAAATTAACACATTCTGCATGTTGACAGCTTAGTTAGCCACAAGAAACCAGATTTCCTGCCAGAATGTAGAGCGTCTAGACACAAAACAGAACAAAATACTGATTGCGACAATGATTGATCTAAATATTGCACATTTTTCACATTTCCAAATCAAATTATACACATTTAGATTGGATTGAGTATAGAAACATGTCTCACTCAAATAACACCATAGATATAACTTAACTGTAAATGTATAACAACAAATTGCATTTCAATTGGTCGAAATTGAAACTACAAAGTCACAGTGGATGAGAGAGGGAGGAAACAAGAAGAGAGAGAAAAATGAGGGAGAGAGAAAGGGGAGAAAGAACAAAGAAAAAGTGAGGGAGTGAGTGAGTGAGGGGAGAGCGAGGGTGAAGAGAGATAGAAAGGACAAAGGGAGAGAGAGACGAAGAGAGAGGGGGAAAGAAACAGAGAGGAGTAAATGGGGGAGAGACAGAGAGAGGGAGAAACAGAGAGGAGTAAATGGGAGAGAGACAGAGAGGAGAAAAGAGAGGAGAAAAGAGAGAGAGGGAGAAACAGAGAGGAGTAAATGGGAGAGACAGAGAGAGGGAGAAACAGAGAGAGGGAGAAACAGAGAGGAGTAAATGGGGGAGAGACAGAGAGAGGGAGAAACAGAGAGGAGTAAATGGGGGAGAGACAGAGAGGAGTAAATGGGGGAGAGACAGAGAGAGGGAGAAACAGAGAGGAGTAAATGGGGGAGAGACAGAGAGAGGGAGAAACAGAGAGGAGAAAATGGGGGAGAGACAGAGAGAGGGAGAAACAGAGAGGAGAAAATGGGAGAGACAGAGAGGAGTAAATGGGGGAGAGACAGAGAGAGGGAGAAACAGAGAGGAGTAAATGGGAGAGACAGAGAGAGGGAGAAACAGAGAGGAGAAAATGGGGGAGAGCAGAGAGAGGGAGAAACAGAGAGGAGTAAATGGGGGGAGAGACAGAGAGAGGGAGAAACAGAGAGGAGAAAATGGGGGAGAGACAGAGAGAGGGAGAAACAGAGAGGAGAAAATGGGGGAGAGACAGAGAGAGGGAGAAACAGAGAGGAGAAAATGGGAGAGAGAGGGAGAAACAGAGAGGAGTAAATGGGAGAGACAGAGAGAGGGAGAAACAGAGAGAGGGAGAAACAGAGAGGAGTAAATGGGGGAGAGACAGAGAGAGGGAGAAACAGAGAGGAGTAAATGGGGGAGAGACAGAGAGGAGTAAATGGGGGAGAGACAGAGAGAGGGAGAAACAGAGAGGAGTAAATGGGGGAGAGACAGAGAGAGGGAGAAACAGAGAGGAGTAAATGGGGGAGAGACAGAGAGAGGGAGAAACAGAGAGGAGAAAATGGGGGAGAGACAGAGGAGTAAATGTGAGAGAGACAGAGAGAGGGAGAAACAGAGAGGAGTAAATGGGGAGAGACAGAGAGAGGGAGAAACAGAGAGGAGTAAATGGGGGAGAGACAGAGAGGGGGAGAAACAGAGAGGAGTAAATGGGGGAGAGACAGAGAGGGGGAGAAACAGAGAGGAGTAAATGGGGGAGAGACAGAGAGGGGGGAGAGACAGAGAGGGGGAGAGAGACAGAGAGAGGGAAACAGAGAGGAGTGAAGGGAGAGAGTGAGTAGAATGAGAGAGAGAATGAGAGAGCAAAGGAAAAGGAAAAAGGGAAGGAAAGTGAGTGTGGGAAAGAGAGGGATGGAAAGGTACATCAAGTTTTATTTGTATAGCACATTTAGTACACAGAGTAATTCAAAGTGCTTAACATTGGAAACAAAGAATAAAAAAGAAAGTACATTTAATAAAATCAAGCATAAAAACAAGTCATATAAAATCATAGTGATTAAAAACTGAAAATTGAGACATAGTTTAAAATAATGAAATGCAGAGATAAAATAGTTGTTGGACGTTGCTCAGTCGACAAAAGCGCAACTGGACAGGTGGGTCTTTATTCTAGATTTAAACGTGACTAAAGTGTTGGCACCCTTGATCTCCTCTGAAGCTGGTTCATCTGTGGGCCGCATGGAACTAAAGGAGTATTTACACTGTTTGGAATTTACCCGGGGTAGATCTAATTTATTTGATCTGAGGGATCTCAGCTCTCTGTTTGGTGTGTATTCACTGATCATGTTTGTTAGGTATTTAGGTGCTAAGTTATGTTTGGACTTATATACGAGCAGCAGAACTTTAAAATCTATTCTGAAGGAGACCGCAGCCAGTGTAGAGACTTAAGAACTGGAGAAATGTGCTCTGACTTTCTATTTTTGGTTAGAATTGGAGCCGCTGTGTTCTGAGCGAGCTGGAGCTGTTTAATGGTGTTTTTGGGAAGACCTGTGAGAAGAGCGTTACAGTAGTCCAGCTGCTGGAGATGAAAGCATGAATCAGTTTCTCTAAATCTTGTCTGGAAACAAAGCATCTGATTCTTTCAATGTTTCTAAGATGGTTAAAAGCTGATTTGGTCGTTGCTTTGACGTGGCTATTAAAACTAAGATCAGAGTCCAGAATCACTCCAAGACTCCTGACCTTATTTGTTATTAGCCCTTGCAGTGTTAACCTTAACAACCTTGTATTTGCTTCCGAATGCAATGACTTCAGTTTTGTCCTTGTTTAATTGAAGAAAGTTGTTTTCCATCCAGTTTTTAATCTCATCAAGACATTGGCAGAGAGAGTTTATGGGGTTGTAGTCATTTAAGGAGATACATTTGTGTATCATCAGCATAACTATGGTATGAAATCTGGTTCCTTCTCATAATTTGGCCCATTGGAAGCATGTACAGGTTAAATAGTAAAGGAGCAAGGATTGAGCCTTGAGGGACTCCACACGACACGGCAGTCCACTTCGACATGTAATCACCTATGTTTACAAAGAAGCCTCTTCCTTCTAAGTATGATCTGAACCATTTTATCACAGTTCCTGAAAGAACAACAGTTTTCTAATCTATCAAGAACGATTTTGTACTGTATTTCAACTGTGTCGAAGGCAGCGCTCAGATCGAGGAGAACCAGGACAGTGACTTTTCCTAAATTGGCGTTTAACCAGATGTCATTGACTATCTTCAGTAGAGCTGTCTCTGTGCTGTGATAAGCTCTGAAACCCGAATGATAACAGAGAGAGAGAGAGAGGGAGGGAAAGTGAGTGCGGGAGAGAGAGAGAGAGAGGGAGGAGAGAAGGGGGAGAGAGAGAGAGAAAGAGAGACTCCCTCGATCAGAACAGACAAAATATGGGTTGTGTTACAGTCGAGCTTGTTTTCTTCTCATTGCTAAACATTTCCTCCTGACTGAAATGCGACTCTCGTGGAAACACTGGAGCGTCTGCGCCATCAGCCTCCTGTTCATCTTCTACATGAGCTCTGACAGGAGCAGAAAGCAGCTGCAGCAGAGAGCAGCCCAGCCCTGGTAAGAGCTGCACGAGCTGAAAACGAAAGTGTGCGGAGGGTCAGGGTGTTTGCTCATTTACAATAGAACAAGCGTTAGTCTATTCCTTTCGTTTTAGCTGAGATTAACCCTTCTTTTCGATCTACAATAATTGGGCCGTTTTAGAAAATATAAGAGAAATATTAGAAAATCTCTGCTTTCCAAGACACATCTAAACATATTTGTGGAAACACTTTTAACCAAAGACTTATATTTAAAGACTCTTCAGTGTGACAGATGGGTAGATATGTTTTTTTACACCAAATTTAAACATATGTGTATAATTACAAAATTTAAGACACCCGCTTGAGAGATGAATGGTTGATATAAAGTTATTTTTACCATAATTTAGACAGGTTTCTTTTGTTTTTGTTTGTGCCAAATATATATATATATATATATATATATATATATATATATATATATATATATATTTTTTTTTTTTTTTTTACTTCTTACAAAATCTAATAATAATGGCAATATTTTTAAAATAGTTCTGTGGATGGTGTGTTGTTTCAAAATACGATAATTAAATAAAAAAAAATTTGTTGTCGTAAAATCTAATAAAATAAATAAAATCTTAAAATAAATCTAAAAACACACACTGAACATCTCATTTTGTGTTTAAATAATTTTTCTTTCATTTTTTCAGGTTTCAATAAACAACTATTAAAGCATAAACACATCAAGAAATACAAACGCTGACTAAGTTACTCCAGCAAAATTGTCCAGAATATAATTGATTAAGCTAGGCTTTTGTAGAGCGGCTTTAAAGAAACCTAAAAAAATTTATTGTGATTCTCAAATTACTAGACCCAAATATTTAAATGTTAAGGCTACAATCAGGAAGCCGTGGTTGTTATCCAAGCATTTTTAATTCCTCTTCCGGGAGTATACCTTAATGTGTGTTCTTTTCCATTTCAATCTCTTTCTTAATATTATTTAATACTAACGAAGTTGGCTCTGATCAGATATCAACAGGGATTCAGTGTCAGAAGTGTATTCTGGGGCACGTAGTTTCTTCCTTGCATTCCGCGCACCACTCGCAACATGTCACCCGCAACCCAAATTATCACCCTCTGCCTACGTATCAAAAGGAAACTGATACATCTTTGGGTTCAGAGAGTGGCTCACCACCTTCTGCTGAGAAGAACAGTTACTGTTTGTTGACAACTGGAATCTCTTCTGGGAGCGCCCTAATCTCTTCCGTCCTGACGGCCTCCATCCAAGCAAGCTAGGCTCTAAACTTCTGTCAGATAACATCGCTAGGGCCCTTATTAGCATCTGACTAAATAATTCCAAATGTAACACCTTAGAACAGCGCCTCAGAAACCGACCTAATAACTGTCAAAACCGAACATTTGCTACATAAAAAAACATATGAACATATGAAAACATAAAAAAAATAAAACCAACAATTTGGTTAACACCATTAATCTGATCAATGAAAAATTAGACTACAAATTAGGCAACTGGCAAACATACTCTCTAAAATTTGGTCTCCTAAACATCAGATCTCTTACACCAAAAGCTGGCTCACTCTAAACCACTATTTTAGATTAAATGAAGTGACAACCAGAAATTACCGTTACAATCATGAACCACGCTCAATTGGTCGTGGTGGGGGTGTTGCCACAATATATAGAAATTCCTCAAACGCAACCAAAAAGACAGAACATGAATTTAAATTCTTCGAAGTACTTGTGCTCCATATTACACCGGCAGAATCAAAACAAAGATGTGCATTCCACCAAAACACAATTCTAGCTTTCTTCAAGAATTTGCTGATTTTGTCGCAGATCTTTTGGTCGAAGCAGATAAAATACTGATTTTTGGAGACTTTAACATCCATATCGATGACAAAAAAGACTCATTGGGTATTGACCTCCTAAATTCTTGTGGGGTTAAGCAAAATCTGATCGGAGCAACTCACCGTCTAAATCATACTCTAGATTTGGTTTTATATCATGGCATTGACCTCAGTGACATTGTTATATTCCCTCAAAGTGAGGACTTCTCAGACCACTATCTTATATCTTATGCTATTCATACTGTGAACATTAGCTGTAGCATTCAACGCTACCAACTAGGGAGAAATATAAACCAAAATACTAAAGAAGCTTTAATAAGAATCCACCAGATATTACTCACCTTTCTAGTGTACCTGCAGATGAAAACGAACTTGAAACAATCACCAAAAGTATGAATAATATTGTCACTAGCACCCTAGACACTGTAGCCCCGCTTAAATAAAAAAAAGTCAGAGATAGACAGGCCACTTTGTGGTCTGATGATAATACAAAGGTTCTAACCAGAAATTATGAGCGTAAATGGAAAAAAAACTCCATTGGAAGTTTAAAATTGCCTAGAAAAAGATATTGTCTGAATATAGACTAGCATTAAAAACTGCAAGAACTAACTACTATCACAATTTAATAGAAACAAACCAAAATATTCCATGCCTTCTATTTGAGACAATGGCTAATCTACTAAACAGTCAAACATCGACAACTTCAAATGCAGCTATAAAAATTAGAAACAATGTTTTTATGAATTTATTCACATCTATACATCTATTCGATGCAAAATCACTAAAGCTCATATTCAATCTAAGCAGCTTAACTCAAATTCTATGCTTTTGCCTCACTCGCTGCAAAATGTTCAAATATTGACCTGAAAGAACTGCTGAAAATAATCACAGCATCTAAATTAATGACATCCTCTCTTGAACCTGTACCAACAATATTACTGAAAGAATTGCTACAACTAGCTCAAGAACCATTCTGATTATTATAAACTTATCAGGTTATGTTACTAAACAGCTCAAAAATGTAGCAATTACACTCCTAATCAAGAAAACGCACCTGGATCCTTCTGAGTTATCCAACTATAGGCCAATCTCTAACCTTCTGTTTTTGTCAAAAATATTAGAGAAAGTTGTTATAGCACAGCTCAGCTCCTTCTTACAGAAGAGCAACTCTTTTGAAGATCTTCAATCTGGATTCAGAGAGCATCACAGCACAGAGACTGCACTGGTTAAAATCTCATACAATCTATTATTTGACTGGGATCAAGGGAATATCTCTCATCTAGTTCTGCTAGATCTCAGTGCAGCCTTCAATACGATAAATCACAGGATTCTCCTCAAGAGACTAGAGAACGATGCAGGCATCCAGGGCCAGGCTATAAGATGGTTTAACTCACTACAGCTAAAAATCTTGGCATTATTATAGATAGTGAACTGACGATTAAGAATCATATACCTTATGTTACTAAGACTGCCTTCATTCACCTCAGAAAAATTGCTAAATTACGAAACATAGTACTGGCTATTATAGATGCATTATTGTAACGCATTGTTAGCCAGCTGCTCAGTACAAAACTAAATTAAAAACATATCTGTTTAATCTAGCATTCAAATAATTGGCTCTTGGTATTTGTCAAAACAGATCTGGTTTCTGAGCCCTATAAACACTGTTGAAAAAACAATGTGGTTTAACATTCTTCTCTAACCTCTCCTCATTATTTATCTATCATCCTGCAGCTGATGCCGATCACTTGTTTGTTGTCTGTTACATTTTTCTAACCATTGTTTTTTTGCTTGTTAGTTTCTGTTTTGTCTTTGTTTTGATTTTTTCAGGTGCTGTCTGGCAAATTTTCGTTGATGGATCTTAAGTTTGTATATTCTTTATGCTGGGGAGGTGATTAGCACCTGCCTCCGTCAACGAGGCTGCCAGGGGCCTCACAGAGGAACTCCTATTTACTCTACCTGATGCTCACGAGGACTTTGTGAAGCTGCTTTGAAAGCAACTGCTAAAAAACACTATATAACATGATCGATTGATTGTAACATTTTGTTCACACAGAACAAATCATTATTTGTAATGTGAACGAACTCACCAAAAAAACCCAGTTCAATTTTTTTAAAATCTGAATTGGGTTTTAAGACCTGCACTGTTGAACGTTTAGATATTGTTAGCAGGAAATCCAGCCTTGGATTATTTTCAAGGTCTGAAAAAAACAAAAAGTATTACTGTTTTCTTAATCCAAGAATCATTTACATTTTAACTCTTTATTGGCAATTTTTGTAATTTTTTATGTAATTATCTATTTATACAAATGTGTTAAAAATTAACTTGAGGTGTATAACCTTATTTTCTATATGGCAATTTTTTTCATTTTCAGTCAGTCCAATGCCACGAAAAAAAAAAAAAACTTTTTAATTTTAACTTCCACAACCAATAAACAACTGAAGCAGACACAGGGTTGAAGGGTTAACTTTCACTTTGTGTGGAGTGAACTAATATACCATACAAATGTCACTTTCTGAACCAGATTATACATTTATTTAAATGGATATTCTTAATCAAGTGATTTGGCACATAAACTCAGTGGTGTAGTCGGGGCTATATGCACATATTCTTCGTATTCCTACCTTTTTCCCTGGGCTGTTTGGGTATTACGACTTCTGATGATCAGTAATTGTGTGTACCCTCTGTATACGCACTTGTTTTACTAATTAGACTTCCCCAATTTACGTGTATTCTCCTCCCCTTTAATTGACTAGCAAGTGTATTTTTTAACTTGCTGCTTAATTTGCGGGAATTGGTGCATTTTTTACGCCCCTGATAACCTTAAGTGTCTGCAGCAGCTGTGAGAAAAGGAATATTTAGTAAATAGTTATTTCGAAGGCGACGAAGTTGATGTCTCGCTGAAAAATTCAGGTAAAATTATAACACAGTGTTTGAAACTTTGTTTTAATAGCGCCTACCGCGATGAGGAATGACACATTAGAGATTACTATTATAATATTACGGTCAAGCCTAGAAGTCACGTCTAAAAGAACACTCATTATTTCTGTCTTTGCTTCATCGTTTGCTGTCAGCTTGGTTTCAAACAAGCATGTGCGAATCTGAAATCATATAATGGTTGATATGATGTTTAAAGTAGTCTATTAGTTGTAAAGTTACACAGAAAGTAAGTTGAAAGCTGCACAGCCAGAGACGCTATAGAGCCTCACACGCTCAATTAAATAGCTGTATCATTCATTTGTGCATTAAATTAAAATTGTAAATGTCGAACTATTGAAGAATATTTTAAGCATTGATGCACACGGCCATGTTTTAATATTTCATTGTAAGTCTCTTGAAGTTTAGCTCCTGGACGCTTCTAGTATATCTTGTCAGAGCTTGATTTAAAGTTCTCACTTGATGCTTTTGTTATAGCAGCTAGAATCAAAATTTGAGCACTGCACAGATAACTTTCAGACTTCAATATTTTTCATTAATAAACTCTTTGAATCACCTCATCAGTTACAAAATAGTTTCAATAATAATAATAATAATAATGATCATATTTAAAATCATATTAACAATAATGAGACACGAATGGTCAAAAGGTGAAGATTTATTATTATCAAAATAGTATATACACGCAAAAAAATAATTCCATTACAATAAAATCAACTACAATACAACATTTATACATTTTGATACAATGCGATACAATATAATTTTCACAACAATTATATAATGTATTTCATCCAAATAAACGGAATTGCGTACAAGATTGAAATTTATGGGATGCATGCAGCTTGACAATACTCACGCAGCAGAAGAACCGCGGGTGATTCCATCTCTGGAAGTTCTTCCACCACAGTCTGCAGAAGATCCCAGACTGAGGCTCAAAGCTCGGGATAATGAATGTCTAAAACACAAGAAGATGTCAACATGTGATCTAAACCAAGGCAGGAACTTGTTAATCGAGTTACTGTTAATCGAGATGATTGGTCTTTTATCAGCAGTAAACGCCAAGCGCTGGTTTACACGAGAAATTCAGTCGTAAATAAGAGACTGAAGCAAAAGGTTGTTTTCAGTCACGTGATTTACACGAGGCGCGAACTCGCTTGGCGCTCAAGTAATATAATGAAAATAAGCTATGCGCTGAGTCAAAACGGTTATAAATTCACGGAGATGAGTAATTAATGAAAGACAAGTGATTACTGGACCTTTCCTTTGATGGTTTTTGAACCGTTTTGAACCCCCGATGTCGAGTGGTCGGCGTGCCTGCTGCGGAGCTTCCTGTCAGCCAGGGCCGATGTTTCATCCATTTCCATTTTTAAACATGAGCGTGAAATCGCGCAGTTTTGTCTGTCTGCTAATTCAAAACATCCCAGTTTAACCAAAATGACTAAAAGACCAAAATCATTTATTGTCATAAATCAATATATGCAGCAGAATGCGGAAGGAAATGTCGATGGCGTAGGAAAAACCAACAGACTAGTCCATAATTTTTTGCTTCGGCAGGAAAATCCGATAGAACACTGGCTCACATATCACTGCTCCGCGGGTGCTGCAGCTGGGCCTCCGAACATGTGGGTTCACTATTTACCCCATCATTGTGCCTATGGACAAGAGAGCTGTGTGCGCTATTTGAGCAAAAATTTAAGTAAAAGTGCGGATGCTTAATGTTAAACTCAAGCTAAACCCCCCCCTAACTGAATTTATGGACCATGTATTTGTGCTGACCGGCCTGCCCTGACTGTAGGTTCACTTCACAAGCTCCCTGCCACCTCGCCATGCCATATTAGTTACGTTAGACGTAACATAAATTGTTAATTTAACTTTTGAGTTATGTTATGCCTGGTAACATTACCCAAATAGCTTTTAGCTACAAAACGTGTTACAAGGGAACCGATTACCATTAATGAATAAAAATATTTTTTGAAAATAACAATAAACAAGTTTTTCTCCCGCTACTCCTCATTCGTCTGCTTCAGATGAAGATGGGGGTGATGTCCACCGTCACTTTTACAGTAACCCGGCGGTTGGGTTAAAAAAAGAACTTAGCGGTTGGGTTAAAGATGCCAAACTATGAAAATACAACCCAAGAAAATAACTCAACAAGCTCAACCCAGCAGCTGCGTTAAAAAAATAACCCAGCGTTTTTAAGAGTGTTTCAGGTACTGAAAAAATGCGGTCATGCACACACTTGCTTTCACCATAATGTTTTGCAGTTTTCGCGCACACACACTATTCCAGCACAGACAAGCTGAAGGGTTTCAATAGCAAGACATCGGTTATTTTGAAATCTAGGTACTGTCAGTTATGTGTGAGGGCATGTGTGATGGGGTAAGCTTGAGGACAGCAGTCAGCTTCTCCTCACATGTGGTTTCCTGCAGACGTGTTGCGTATGATTTCAAAACAGAAGAGCAGTATCTGAAACCTCACTCTAAATGTCAGTCTCTTGTCAGGTTTGAATTGGATTTCCTGAGATAGAAATCTATCAACTACGTTTTTTTAACCTTGATTGGATACAGTATCAGATTTGTTGCGACAATAAAGTTTATCGTAAATGATAAGTGTTTGGATAATTTAGGTTGACAGGTGTTTTATACCCTTCATTACCATACATATGGTTTATTTATCCATACTTAGCTCCTGTGAGCATTGAACAGAAATGATGGAAACTAATACATGCTGTATCTGAGGTGCCATTGTTAGACGGTGTGATACAAGACAAGAAACATCAACGTTCATCAGCAATCTCAGAACGGAAGTTCAGAGTCAAATACAATCCTCACCTCCTCCACACCCATCAACACTAACTTCTGAGCTTTGTGTAAAAAATGTCAAATGTTCTGAGAGTTCTGAATAGTCATTAGTTATTTCCAGATTTAACGATTCCAGCGATTATGTTTCTATAATGTTTTCCGGTGTTTCTCTCTAAACAGGGGCTCAGAGCCGAGAACAGCAAGACTGATGGTCAATGTCTCTGAGAAACTTGTCAGCAATGAGTTCACTGATCTTGATTTGGAATCAGCATGGAAATTTAATGCTACACTCATCGACATTATACGGTGAGTAAAAAAAAAGGTTTTACTGTAAAGTGCCATAGAAAGCAAGTCTCTATTTTTAATGGGCTATGCTGTATAAATACAGTTAAAATTATTTTTTTATATATTGTGAATACATGTATTTACAAGTATGGTAGATATACTGTAAAATAACAGGAGTTTGTCTCTTTTTATAATATGTATACAAATATATAAAAATGGATTTTAAAAAAGAGTATTTGGTGTTTTCCAAAAACTTGTTTTATAGCATTTTCAAGTATTTCATAAGACCATGCTCCAGGATACATAATTTTTACTCTAACAAATTATGACAGTTTAAGCTTTTATTTTTAAATTTCAAGTATATCAAAAGACCACGCTCAAGGATGCACCATTTTTTTTCTTACAATTATGCAAATGTAGGCTTTTATCTTGCAATGTCTTGCAAATGACCACACTTTTTGATGTAGCAGAAGTAAGGTTTTATTTTTAAATGTCAAGTTTATTAATAGACTACACTATTAAAATTATTCCAATTTTACCTGAAAACTCTCAAAATGTCAGGACTCCCTTTAGGCAGTTAAACTGAAAATGAGTTTTATCTGTATGCCCAACATAAAATGAATTCGCTACAATAATGATATATGTGACTGTGCTGGTCGATTGAAGAATCAGGGAGTCAGGGCTTCCACAAATGGTTAACTTATAGACACCATCCACAGAGAACAGACGCAGGTTACAGAGCAGACAGAGCTCACGCGATGCTGCAAGGCAAAACTAAAATAAGGAAATGTTTGTGGTTTGTGAGTTTCAATTCACACGTGTTACTCATATTGTGCTAAATAAACTTAACTTGGTAATCAACAGACCAGAAATACTAATAAGATGATAATATTACACTGTGAAGTGATAAAAACATAACTTTTTGCCTGTAAATAATAACATTGTAATAATTAGACGAAGCACTCATCGAGACGTCTTATTAGCGTCAGATCTTCATGTAACTGCTGGTGAAGATGGTCTACCGCCCCCTGGTGTATTACACTGCCAAGGGCACAGCAACCAATAGCATGTCTCCAATTTGGGCATGATTTAACACACTACATATATATATATATATATATATATATATATATATATATATATATATATATATATATATATATAATTGAATGATGAATAAAATTAGGAGCCACTGAGCATTGGTTTGCCTCGGGCCTCTAACGCAAGGGAATGTGCAATGGGCTATTATGATTGCAGCAAACTTTGTAAAATCTCAGGACCAGCTTATAATATTTTCCTCTTGAATATCTTTTTGATTTACAAGAAAAGACATCCTCCGCTTTCTGGATTCAGAGAGAGATGTTTCGGTCATAAAGAGCAGTTTCAAACCAGGCGATACCCTCCACTACGTTCTGGACAGACGCAGAACCTTCAGCGTCTCTCAGGCTCTTCACTCTTTGATTCCAGAAGAGCCTCCTCTAAAGAACAAGTCCTTCAAAACATGTGCTGTGGTGGGAAACTCTGGCATTCTTCTGAAGAGCGGATGCGGGAAGGAGATAGACAAGCATAGTTTCATTATACGGTAATGTAATTCTTTCTTCACAGGGATCTAATCATACGCATCTTTGAACATTAAAGTTTATTAGAGGCTTCAGAGGTTGCGTTAACTTTGCTTGAATACAGTTGCTTGAAACTTGATCCTGGAATGCAAGTCATTTAGGAGCTTCACGTGACATGTACTCATGCATCCATCAATCATCTGTACGTTAGTATTCAGAATTATGCAGCTCTTCCTTTCTTTATAAATGCTAATTTAGAATAAGATGCAATCATAGGTTATGATAGTTATGCTCTAAAATAACAGTAGTTTCCTGCATTTTTACAACTTGTACACAACCTAATAGAAATGTAATTTAAACCTAATTTAATAAAAATTCACATTTGGTATCTTCCATAAAGTTGTTTTAAAGCAAAGTATCAACGAACCATGCTATAGGATACACTATGTTTACTCTTAAAATGTAACTAATTAAGTTTTTGTAGTTTATTTCTGGTGACCGGGCTCCAGGATCCTTATTTTTTACTAAACAATGTTGCACATTTAAGCTTTTATTTTGAAACCTTGTATATCAAGAGACCAGACTTTTACTCTTAAAATGTTTCCATTTTAAGCTTTTATTTAGAAATTTCCTATAAACAATGCTGCAGGATACGTCACTTTTTACTCTTAAACTGTTGCAAATGTAAGCTTTTATTTGAAAATTTCAAGTATTTTCAGGTGACCATGCTATGAGATTATCCATTTTACTTTTAAAATGCAGAAATATTAGCTTTTAGTTTACATTTCTAGTATATTAATAGATCACTCTCCAGCATAGACAATGTTTTACTCTTAATTTAAGCTTCTATCTGAATTTCTTAGTATATCTATAGACCATGCTTCAGGATACACAATTTATTTCTTAAAATGTTGCAAATTTAAGTTTCATTTTGAAATTTCTAATAGACTATGCTCCAGGATACATCACTTTTTACTCTTAAAATGCTCCACATGTAAGCTTTTATTTTAAATATGTGTAGTATATCAATAAACGATGCTCTAGGATCTATTTTTTATTATTATTTCTATTATTTTATTCATTTTATCTAGCATTTCTTGAAATTAATTGAAACTTGATCCAGGTGTGTAAATAACTAAGGATATTTAGGATCTTCACGTGATGAGTATTTGTCTATACATCTATTATCTGTACATTAGTATTTAGAATTCTGCAGTTCTTCTGGAAAAACTGCCTTTTTTATACATGCTCATATAAACTAAGATATAGACATCAATCTTTAAAATATCATCTTTCACAGGTAAAGTAAAACATAAAACGTTTCCTCCAAAATAAATGCATTCATTCTCTCTCAGGTGTAACCTGGCTCCGCTGGAGGAATTTTCAGCAGATGTGGGCCTGCACTCAGACTTCACCACAATGAACCCGTCAGTAATCCAGCGAGTGTATGGAGGCCTGCGCAAGGAAGACCAGCAGCAGAGCTTCATCCAGCGCTTGCAGAAGCTCAACAGCAGTGTTCTCTGGGTTCCTGCCTTCTTGGTGCGAGGCGGAATGAAGCACGTGGACAGTGTCAATCAGCTCGTTCTGAAACACAAGCTGGAGGTGCGCATGGCTTACCCTTCCCTCCGCCTCGTTCACGCTGTACGAGGGTGAGTTCAAGGTTTAATGACTAAATCATTCAGAGATTGACTACCAAAACTCTATGGCTCCTTTGCTTTCTGATAAAAAAGCCTATGCATGGCATCACTCTTTTCACATACAACTTATAACCAGATAATGCACTGAGCACATGCATTTGTTTGAAATATACCTGTTGGCAATGTCTATTAACATTTTGTGTTCACTTCTTAGGTACTGGCTCACGAATAAGATAAATATCAAGCGACCCAGCACTGGACTACTGATGTACACAATGGCCACTCGCTTCTGTGAGCAAATCTTTTTGTACGGATTCTGGCCTTTTCCCAACGACCTGCGTGGGAATCCTGTTAACTACCATTACTTCGATGAACTGCAATATCGTTACTTCTCCAGTGCAGGTCCTCACCGGATGCCACTGGAGTTCAAGACACTGCGAAACCTCCACAGCAAAGGTGCTTTGAAACTCATCACTTCCAAATGCACGGGGAGTTAATGTCTGGTTGTTGGTCAAGGACTAATCTGTGGTTATTAAGAAAGAGGAGGAAACCAGGAGGAAACCGAGGTGTTCCCAGGCCAATCTGGAGACATAACCTCCATCGAGTCCTAGATATTCCCCTGGTGAGTGCTTCAAGAGGCACCCGGAAAATAAGACTGAGCCCTGTTCAGCTGACTCCTCTTAATGTGAAGGAGAAGAGGCTCTACTCCAAACTCCTCCCGAGGGACAGAAGTCCTCCTATCTCTAAGTTAGGGTCCAATTATTGAGGGGAGGAAACACGTTTCAGCCTCTTGTATTCAAGAACTTATTCTTTCGGTCATGACCCAGAGCTCTTGGCCACATTGTCCAGAGTAGTCAAATAAAAGCCTTAATCAATTCAATTCATTCATTCATTCATCTTCATGTCGGCTTTATTCCCTTTCGGGGTCGCCACAGCGGAATGAACCGCCAACTCAATGGCATCTGTTTTACGCAGCGGATCGCTGGGAAACATTCACACACACACTTATTCACACTTTAACACTATGGGCAATTGTTCTTATTCAATTCACTTACTCCGCATGTCTTTGGACTTGTGGGGAAACCGGAGCACCCGGAGAAAACCCACGCGATCACAGGGAGAACATGCAAACTCCACACAGAAATGCCACCTGCCCCAGCCGAGCCTAGAACCAGTGACCTTCTTGCTGTGAGACGACCGTGCTACCCACTGCGCCACCGTGACGCCTCAATTCAATTCAATTCAATTCAATTCAATTCAATTCAATAATTGTAAAAATGAGTTGTTCCTGGAGAAAACCCAGCAAATGTTAAATGTCTCCACATTCCTAGATGAATTGAAGATCACTTTGTTGCTCAGACGGTTTCTTTGCAGGGGACTTTTTGGCTAGCTTCACACCTCTGCTGTTTAATGTTAGTGAAGTGGTGCTCCTTGCTCTTGGGATAACACTGACATGGCTGTCCATTTTTTATCTTTTTTGAACAGCTCTTGATGGTTGGAGACCAACAAGATGAGCTTCTGAATATAAATTTTCTCTTTTAACATGACTTCTCCTTCAGTTCTTTTTCTTCTTCACTGTTTGGTGTTTCTCTTATTCGCTGTTTTGTGAGGTTGATGTGAGAGTATGTATCCACATCATTCTAAACATACGATCAAAAGAGTCAATTGGTCGACTGCGGGATTTTGGCCCGTGAAAAACCAAGTCGATATGGTAGAGCCAAACTTTTTTCATGCGCACATATTGTTTGGCCAAATGTGTTTACTCACATTGCCATGTATTGTGTCAAGGTGTGTTGACATTTTGGACGTAAAATATGCCTAGATGACCTTAAGATAGTATTGAAGGTACTTGTATAAAGTGCCAAAATTCAAAACCAGGATTAGTTTACTGTATTAACATGTTCACATTTTTTAACTTGTTAAAATGTGCACAAACAGAAAATGTGATCACACAACATCATAAAAACCTTGCTTTTACCATTTTTTGGTTTATTACTCCTGGTTGCTCCTGGGGTTTTTCCCCCACAGCAATAAAAAAAGTGAATTGGTGTTCTATTTCATCACAAAAATGGCTTAACCAGGCTTTTATTACAAGCTAGTGTTTACTGGTCAGTTAAATCCACACCTTCATCATACTCTTTATCTTTTTCCTTTTTGACTGAACTAGGATACTTATACTTTCCAGTGTCGGAAGGAACTTTACAATCGCTAAGGAAGCAGTATCTGGTAGTTTTCTACACACTAGATTTATTCAATAGGAGTTAATCTACTCTATGCCTTTGTGAAGCTGATTTGAAGCAACCGTGTTTTTCCTGTTTGCAATCTTGTGTGTTATTTGAGCTTGTGTGATAATATTTATATTTATTTTTTTGTTGTAAACAAAATTTTGTAATGAACTTGTTTGTTTTTAATTGCACTGCAGATACCTAACCAGGTGTGTGTATGTGTATGTGTGCTTTTGTGCGTGTGTGTGGAGGGGTTGGGGGGTGATCCCCAAAGTGTCTTTATGACTTATTAATTTAAATAATTTTAATAAAATAATGTATTGTTTTTTTCTTCCCAAATCTACATCAATCTGTTATAATGTTTTCAAATATTATATTTTTCAGATTTCTAACCGGTTAAAAAATGCTACATTATATGAACTTGTATTTTCAAATTAGTTTTTATTGGTGCAGTTATTTGAAGCAAGTTTTGATAGAGAGGTTGTTTACATTTATGCACACAAAAGTTTTGTTTATTTAGTATTTTAACGTAAATCAACTACAAAATATTAATTTAAATTTCAATACAGATCTAAGTAACAGATTGACCTCTAAATTATACTATTATATAGGTGGAAAAACATTTCGATTCGCTCCTGTTATATATATGAGCACCTGCCCCTCTAAAGCGCTCCGCAGCCCTGGTCCAAACAGTAAAAACCAGGTTATGTCAGATTAGAAAATGTCACCCAATTCAGGTTTTTAATCAGTTAAAACTCACATACTCTATTAGAGCAGTGGATGAGGATGAAATTGTGTGTCCCTAATGAGATTGACAATAAAAGGTTATTCATATTATGCATGTGCCTTACATTTGAAAACTGTGATGCTGTTCACATTCATTTATACCAGACATGTTAAAAGTTCTGCAACAATATTTAGCTTCAACCTCCATTATTCACATCTGAACTCCTTAAAAAGGTCCACTCAGGTTGTTTAAAGCTAATGTTAACTAATATTCTTGGTCTTTGAATTCTCTTAGATTTTTTTATTGCCAAAGGGAGCTGTTGATACAAGCCTCAAAACATGAACTTTTCAAGCTAGATGTGACAAAAATCACTTGTGGGAAAAATACACAAGATGTGAACACAGTGCTTAAAATGTTGAAGCATAGATTATTTGAAAATGATGTTGGTCAAGAAAATCTTGATCAAAGTTCTGCACTTTATGGAGTGCACACAATATTGTTTCCTGTTCATCAAATGTTGAATTTGGATTTGAAATAGACTGCTTTTCTATTTTGTTCATTTTTATGCAATTTTTTATGCTAAATATATCTCAGAGGAATCAAAGGAATTTAGTTTTTCTCTATTTTAGTGGTTTATTATATGATGCTTATTGTACTAAAGATATGTGAAAAAGAACAAGCCTCCGAGTGATTTTTGTGTGAAAATCATGACTTTTAAAGTGTGATTCTTAGGCTGCAGTCCAAAGAGACACAAATATACTTTTGTTGCCCATATGTGACCTGTGGATTTTTTCAGGACAGACTGAACAGCTCAATTCAGATTTTTTTTAGTCTGTGCCAGATTGCTTTCCTATGAGCTCCTGAATCTGACATCACATCGATGTTTTTGCAATGTTATCTCCGTCTGAATGCTGAATGTCTGAATTTTTCTGGGTTTTGTGTCACTGAGCACAACTTAAACATAAAGTTGCTGGAGACAATATTTCATGAAAATAGCTACATGAAGGCACTCAGGGATTTAATTAAAGCTTTAATGAATTCTCTTCCACCAATATTCCATAATATTTGTTTGTTTCCATCTCAAACTCTTTCTTAATGCTAATCATTACTATTACAGTTGGCTCCAATCAGGTATTTACAGCCGTCACAAAAATTGCAGAAAGGAATAACTTCTTGGAGTGCGTTCTGGGAGATGTAAGTGCAAACAAGTTAATTGGAGAAACATTGTTTTCACACAGAAGGCAAATAGCACAGCATATTTTTGTAATGTGAATAAAGACACAAAATAATCTGATAAAAAAAATTTATTTGAGGATTAAGGTCAGCTGTCTAACCATAGGCTTACTCTTGGCAGCCAGTATGATGCAGAGATCAGGAACTAGTGAAACAGGACTAAGCTAGAAAACAACCATTCAGGTTCCAGATAACCATGTAATCATCTTTATTTTAAGAAAAGTTTGCAGCATTTGAGGTAGAACATCATGGAGCTTTTTTTGGCAAGCTTGCTTCAGTCCAGAGGATTTTAATACCCATATATTCACATTTATTTACCATAAACAACATCAAGCAACCCTAAAGATCTCAAAAGCGAGCGATCACATTATGGGCTTTACTGATCAGAGGATTAACTGGGTCCTCTGATTTCAATTAACACTCTAACATCTTTAAACACAACGTTGTTATAAAAAAACATTAAAAACGTGATAACATGACCTCATAGAAATTATTTTATGTCATTTAAAACTTTTGATTGTCTCCTAATAGCCAAAAAACTACTTCACCAAAGTGTAAACTACAGCAGCAAAACTGTCAATTGAAGATCAGTGGTTCACATTCTGGTTTCCTCGGGCGGACGGCTCATGTAGTCTTGGATCGCCTGATGCAGCGGAAGCCATTTAGCCACAGAGGTTTTAAGAGCACCTATCCATCTAAAGAGACAGAAATAAAGCAACCGAGTTATGTAAAAAACAAAAAACAAATGTAATTTTATAAATATATGAAAATAACTTTAGACTTCAACAAAGATATATAGAGTGCCCCACGAGAGAGGAATATTCTGGATCACTGTTACACATCAATCAAGGGTGCCTACCACACCATGCCCTGTGCAGCTTTAGGACTCTCCGACCACTGCCTGGTCTACCTTATTCCATCATATAAGCAGCAGCTCAAAGAAGCTAAACCTGTAGTGAGATCTGTTAAAAGATGGACCACTGAAGCAGAGCAGGACTTACAAGCCTGCTTCGACTGCACGGACTGGAGTGTTTTTGAAACTGCTGCCTCAGACCTGGATGAGCTCACTGAATCTGTAACATCCTGCATCAGCTTCTGTGAAAAGATGCGCATCCCCACCCGGACATATGTGACATATAACAACGACAAACCATGGTTCAAACAGGTTCATCAAGCCAAGGGTGCTGCTTGCATAAATGGAGACTGCACTTTGTACAATCAGGTCAGAAATACACTGACCAAGGAGATAAGAGCTGCCAAAAAAATGTACCCTGAAAAGCTGCGAAACCAGTTTGCTACCAACGTGCTTCAGTGTGCTCAGACCATCAAAACTACATGGCGCCAGCATCTTCGTCAATGGGCAATCGAAACTTGGTGAATGACTCCAACGAGTTTTACTGTAGATTTGAGACAACCTCCGATTGTCTCCCTGAACAGCCATTAACACCTCCAGCACACACCCTCACAAACACCTTCAGCACACTCCCACACCTGCTGTACAGATCAGCGAGGGTGATGTTTGTCAGATCTTCAGGAAGCAGAAGAGGAGGACATCACCAGGTCCACGAACATGCCTCAGAACCTGTGCTGACCAACTGGCTCCCATCTTATCTCTGATCACTGGAGCTGTGTGAAGTCCCTGCATGCTTCAAACGCTTGACCATCATCCCCATCCTCATGCAGCCTAAAATCGCAGGTCTCAATGACTACAGACCAGTGGCCCTGACATCTGTGATCATAAAGTCCTTTGAAAGACTGGTGCTGGGCCATCTGAAGAACATCACTGGACCCCTACTGGACCCCCTGCTGTTTGCCTACCAAGCTAACCGGTCTTTGGAGGATGCAGTTTTAACATGGGGCTGCACTACATCCTGCAACATCTGGAAAAGCCAGGACCTATGAGCGAATCCTGTTTGTGGACCTCAGCCTTTAATGCCATCATCCCATCACTTCTTCAAAGCGAATTCTCCCAGCTCTGTGTCCCTGACTCCACCTGTTGGTAGATAACAAGCTACCCTCCCACCAGGACCTGTACACAACCTGCGTGAGAAAGAGGGCTAACAAAATCAGTCTGGGCCCCACTCACCCAGGCCACCACCTTTTTGAGCTGCTCAGAAGCCACTAACACTTCAGAGCCACTAACACCAGGACTGTAATGCACAAATAGAGCTTCTTTCCCAAAGCTATCCATTTGCTGAACTCTTAACTCTTAGCTCCCCACCATTTGTTACCTGCTTGCGACCATTTCATCACCTTGAGACTTTTGTTCAATTGTTTACATCTAATCAGTCTTTCACAATTCTACATCATAGCCTTATGTTAACTGCTTGTTAGTTGTGTTACACTTTATTGCACTTGTGTTTGTATTGTTTTTATGTTGTTTGCACTGACACGCACACACACGCACACACGCACGCACACACGCACTCACTCACACACACACAAGCAATAAAGCTGATTTTTTACTTTTAAAATTGAGCAACTTTAAGCTTTTATTCTGAAATTTCAAGTATGTCAAAACTGACAGACAGATTTTTTTTTATTTTAGACTAGTTTGTTTACTCTTAAAATTGAACCTGAAAACTTCAAAACTGTCTATTAACTTAAATATCTATTATACCCGCAAAAATATATATTTTTCATCAAATAATTTGAGCCAAAGAACCTGATTTGGGGCAATGTAGCACCCTTTTTAGAGTGTAGGCACATAAGATGATAACACTTCTCAAATAAAAGAATAACAGTGAAGAATATTCCGGATGCAGCCGAATACCGTTTGTTTTCGTTGATATTCTCCGCACAGAGGTGGAAGACTTTAAACTCATCCGACGGAGGCTTGAGCTCAATAGTGGATCTTCTGGATCCCAGAGGCTGATCCTTCACCGTGTAGCCATGCAGGTAGATTCCTCCTGCAAGAGAAGGAAAGGACTGAATGTATTTAGGAAGATTTGAGGTGGAGTATCCCTTTAGTGACTAAACTAACAATCAGTTTAATGTAATGTTCTGTATATGCTTGTTTGTATTTTGTTTTACTCACACAGCGTTTTAAAAAAAACTGGTCAACATTTTTAAACACCCAGGTGTGTGTGGACATGGCCTAAGACTGCTCAACCATCCAGAATCAAAGGGTCATCAAACCCTTAATGTAAAAGATGTTACATTTTTTGAGAGATTTGCATGATTTACCATAATTAGAAATAACTGTTTATTTCTTTAAAATACCTATTTTAGTAACTCTAAAGTTCCTAGTGTTTTTTTCTCAAACATTGCTAGCTTTGGTTAATTTACTATGTTTATATGTGTATTTACAAAATCTTGAGTTCCTCAACTAATACAGAGCAGATTAAAGTAACTTGGTGGAATTAGCTGGAATAAAATAAATAAATGTTTATTGCATTAACAGTACCGTTTGCTGATATGCTTCGTTCATGCATTTCTATAAATGAGGTGGTGAGGATGACTAAGACTTGAATGGCTTTGTTATATTTCTTTGTTAACTCCACCAGCCGTGAGGATTTATTTCGAATGTTTTTCCCCAATCTCATAATTATTCACAAACCATAATTCTCTTATCCAAACATTCTTACCCTTTCAAAGAGAGTTCATCTAACTGTGCCTTTGCTCATCCCCCACATTTCTGTCCATGCCCATTTCAGGTGGATTTTTTTACTTGAAATTAACTTTAATCAACTAATAAATCAAATTGTATGTGCACAGCCCTAATTAGCAGTAGCTGCAACTCTGCATTACAAGACTTGACAGAAACAGAGGGGTTTCATGACCCTCTAATGTTCTTCGGCACTTTCAAGCATGATTTTTTTGAGAGATTTTTTGTGTGTTCTTGATTGAATGCATTTTAAAGCTGGATATTTCTCCAACGAAGGTCTCTAAGAGCACACAAGCTCTTATTCATTTGTGTGATCAGCACAGGTGAAAGTACCTATAGTGCTGGTCGAGCGAATGCTGCTGTAAAAGTAGAGGCATCCATCCTTCAGCACGCAGTAGTACTGAACCCATGTTTCCTTGCTCCGGTCGAGCTGGTGGAGCAGCCCCAGGCACTCTGGGTTCTTGACGGCCAGCGGAGGCAGATTTGAGTTGTGTCGAGTCACGTCCACCCACACGTGATTCTGCAAACATCTGCTTTTTAAAACCCAAACCCTGATAGCAGCTGCTAATGCACATTTCCATCAATCCCATTTAAGCAGATGACATTGATACATTGATTTTATAATGTTTGTTATAAAATACATGGAGCTAAATATTTGCCAAAACTTTCTGAAATCGAATCGTTTTGATTTAAATTATTGCCAATAAATATTTCCTTAAATAAAAAAAGTTGGCTGGTTTGTATGGTTCACAATCGTGTTTTAAAACATTGTAAAATGTTGAAACATTTAAACCATGGTGTTTGTCAAGCATATGATGTAATCTGAAGTAATGTCACTCCTCTAAACAGAAGCACAGCAACATATCACACCGAGTGGAGAAGAAAGAATGTTTTTCAGTTTTGTTATTCACATTGTAATGGAAAATGTAATCATTATAATTAATGGCAGTAATATAGATAGTAATGTTTCCTATAAGATTGAGTTTCTTTGGGCACGTGTGTGCTTGGGATGGTCCGAGGGAGAAACAGGAGTGACGTAGAGTGGCGGGACTTTTCCTCGAGTGAATCCAGGGAAATGTGTTCTCTCCTGCCCTGGCTTGCTAACTTCTCGGATGTCCACTTTCTCTCTCTCTCTCTCTCTCTCTCTTCTCTCTCCTCTCTCTCTCTCCTCTCCCTCTCCTCTCTCCCTCCCTCCTCTCTCCGCCTCTCTCTCTTCTCTCTCTCTCTCTCTTTCTCTTTCTCTGCTTTCTCTCTTTCTCTCTCTTCCTTTCTCTCTCTCTCTCGTCCTCTCTCTCTCTCTCTCTTTCTGTTTGCTGCTGTGTTCATAAATCATGTCTCTTGAGTATTAATTTCCATATCAAGATTAACTGTTTTTGGAATTACTTTTCAGATTGTAAAGTAGAAAGATCAAAGTTTCAAAATAAGGTTAAAACTTCATTTTAAATAGCAGACTAAACATCAGGATTCCTTGAACTAAACAATGTGAAAACGCATCAACAAATCACTATAACTAATTTTTGCAAATGATATTCAAGTTTTGATGTTATTCCTTCGATAGCTGATAGATGTTGCCAACTTTTGCACTTTTTCAGAAAACTGGAATATAATTCAGGTCTGAAGGAGTTAAAGATCAGGAGTTACCTGAGTGCTAGGATGAACAGCTCTGTCCATAGCCTCCAGCCACCTAAAGATGAAAAAATTATAACATTTTAAAGCTTTAAAACAATTAACAATGAGTTAAAACTGGATTAGCTACAGTATCATCTCACCTTTTCATTTCCTGGTTTGATGTGGCGTACAGGAAGTAAGCTCTGCTCCCTGAGACAGGGCAGCATCTGAACACAAAGGGTTTCCCTAAACTGCTGTCTGCCTCTACGAGCGCTCCCTCCAGGTTCATCACAGACAGAGCGCGGCTCTTCCCTTCATCCTGCAAAAGTCGAGCAGAACGTAGAGTGATATTTCCACCAGCTCCAGAGTTGTTAGAAGGGAATCTTCCAGGAAACTCACACGCTTGTTTCTGTAGTAATAGAGGCAGCAGTCGTGTTTGAGCACAAACCACCTCTTTCTCCAGCCCTTCAGGAAGCTGGACTGGGTTCGTTTATGCAAGTAACCCCTGCATGCGGGCCGGGGAGTGTTGGGCATTCGACCGATGTCTGAGCCAATGGTGAGTGTCAGCAGGTCTGGACCTGGAGTATTCAGATAAAGAAATCACAAGAAAAAAACTGTTGTCAACACACATTGAGCTTTTCTCTCACTAGAGTATGGGCGCTGATGATGAATTTGGACCCCTGGGAAAAAAAAGTATTTCAGCCCCTCCAACATATAACATAGTGCTAAAAGATCATGTATTGCAGACGTATTTTCACCACCAGGATGGATCTATTGGAGCTAAAAATCAAGGAGCTAAAAATACAGTCCACTTCAAGAACTTTCCAGAGCTTACCTTGCCGGGCGAGGTCTGCAGCTTCAGAGTGAGGCACGCTGGTGACATCAGTGCCGTTTACTGCCTGCACAAAGTCTCCGACCTGCAGCCCAGCTTCTTCTGCTGGACCATCTGAACCAGAGAACATATTATTAAATGCAGTGTTCTCATTTCAAGGTCTTAACTTCAAAAACTTAGCTTAAAAATTGTTTGTATTTGTGCTTTTTTCAAATTGAATAACTGAACGAGAGGGCTTATGTTTGTGAAACAGCAAGCAAATTGAATCCATGCATCCCTGATGATTTGATCATAAAATAGCAGTGCATAAAAATCCAAGTTTATTTGTTCATTCTCTATATGGAGTTAAATACCGAGCCTCTCAACTTGTACCCTAAAATTATATTAATGAAATATGTTATACTATGTAAACTCTGTATTTTTACCCTGAGATATAAATACAGTTTTATTTACTTTTATAAAGTTGTTTATAGTCAATTAAAAAAAATTAATTACAAGAGATTCTGTGAAGAATTGGCTGTTTTGATGATAACAGGGAGCCTCTTAAATATTTTAGCTCAGTTTGTGGAAATTTTTTGCATGCTTTTTAGAGTATATTTGCTAATAGTTGATTTTACACTAAAAATGTTCCTGTGTAGCCTGACACACATGTTGACCGGCATCACTAATGTTTCTAACATCAATGCATGCTTACACTAAAGTGGAAGATATTTGTTGCGTTTATAAGTTAATGTTTCACTTATTCCATTTAAATTGGGTAGAAGATAATAATGAGTGGAAGACCTTTAAAAGATGCTTCAGCAATGATTAGAAGTTCTATTACTTTTAGGAGTGAATGTACTTTAGCTCTGCATCAAATGTCATTGTGAGTGCTGTGGATTGAGAGTGGTGAGAGGAGCGGAAAGAATAATAATAATAATAATGTTTATGAATTCAATTTATATAGCGTGTTTCCAGAGCTCAAAGACACTTTGCAATGATTAGAGCATTATTCTTTCATTCCAGATTCATATTCGGGTGGCCCTCAGCTGCCCTGGGGCAGTCTGACAGAACGTGGCTGCTAATCTGTGCCTACGGCCTCCTGCCCTTCACCAAACACCTCCACCAGTCACACACACATCCATACTGGGCAATGTGGGTGAAGTGGCTTGCTTCGAACTGCCAAACTTCCACTTACAGGACAACCAACTCCACCACTGCACCATATTTCCACACAATTGATTTTGCCTAGAGCTATGAGATATTTTTTTAAAAGATCAAATTGTTATAATGATTTTACCGTAAATCGAAAGCTCTCTCACCCTTAACTCAGTTGACCCTGAGAGCAGGATTAATTTATAGGGTATTTGTGTATGCGGGGATGAGCAAAAGTAAGAAAGTAAGATGAAATGTCAGGTAAGATAAATGTTAGAACATAGCACATTTATTATACTGTCGTTTTTGACAAAATAGATTGAAAACAACTCACTGGTGTCGACCTCCGTTACCACAATAGGTTTGGAGAACTGGATGCGAAACCCCCAGGGATAATCACCCACGCCTTTACATATTTTTACTGTCCGTTCCCGAACTGCAAACACATAAAGAAAAGAATGTTGAGATGATGTAAATCATTGCTATTCAATCTCAGAGTTAGATTTCAATGAACCTACTTGCAGCTGGACGAGGACAGGTTCTGAGACAGTGAGGAGTTTCATTCTGAGTGATGTCTTCTCCGTGATAAATCCATGATACTGAGTGGAACGTTTCCGTGTAAAATCCTCTGTCCTCAATGTGTCGCATGGACATGTCCACCGAACGGGTGTCCTCAGAGTTCATTGTGTCTTGAAACGAAATCAGACAGAAACACTTAGGGTGGAACAAGTAGAGACAATATCAGCAGTCATTACAATTCTAAAATGATTTGATCTAACATTTGGGCCTGAGTTACCCGATTCTTCTGTGATATTGCTGGTAATGGAACTTCCTCCAGCAGAACTGCGTTGCTTGCTCTCCTTGAAGAGCTTCCGTCTCTTTGCCCAGTGGTCGGAATGTTCCTCAGGGTCCTTGTGAATGGGATCTGTAGGTGGCTTGAGGTGCTCTTTGACGTCTAAGGAAACTAACATATGACATTAAAAATAAAATGAACAGGAGAAAGACAAGTCTGCTCATAATTACTTCTTTGCACCGCTGTCAATTTAAAAAGTATTATCAATTTCAACATAAATAATGTTGTCAGT
Source organism: Danionella dracula (assembly GCA_900490495.1). NCBI lineage: Eukaryota > Metazoa > Chordata > Actinopteri > Cypriniformes > Danionidae > Danionella > Danionella dracula. Next base: position 20,267,065 of record UELW01000334.1, read on the forward strand.
AAGGAGAAATAATATTATACAATTTAAGTATTATGAAATGAGAAAGTTAGGATTAATATTTCTGAGTATTATGACAATATCATTAACTAGTGTGACTCTATGGCGGTTTTATTTTCTCTCAAATCAACACTTCCAAGCCCATATATTCATTCATATTCTACAGGTCTACATTGCTGGGTCTAAAGTCAACCAGGACTCTCCAAATGAAAGAAACGAATAGGTCCTCCAGGACGATATCCGGGAAGATAATTACTTTTTTCCCCCTTTTCCCTACCTCTCTGCTTCCATGCGATAATAAAGGCTGCCCAAAAAAAAAATAATAATAAATACTACTCATTAGTGCACATATCTTTATTTATAATTTCTAAAAAGTGCTCTAAATTTTCTAGGATTTATGTTCAATCAAAAATTTTCAAGATTCTTGTTGTATATAACCGAGGAACAAGCGAAGGGGTTTTGATGCCAGAAAAGTTTTGTTGAATTGGCGAATTACAGTTATTAGCTTTATAAAAAAACATATTAAAGTTTTTAGAAGTCAAATCAAGTAAGGTTTTGTAAAAGCCATCACAGCCATTGCTGAGCTTGTCTCTGTCTCTATTAGGTCTGCTGGCTATGGTCTCTTCTAACATACACTTAGGTCTGTTTGCAACTTTTCTGGTGGAAGATCCTTTTCTACAGCTCTCCCCAAGAGGGCTCGTAAAGTGGGTTGTAAAAACTAGTTTCTGTGAGGATCATAAAATCTCATCCAAAACACACTCAAAGCACCCAAAAGCTGAAGTGAAACTTAATTTTTTATGTAATTGAAACAGAATATTTTTAACCAATGTCAAAGAAAATTATTAGTATGTTCTAGAGTTAGTAGCGGAGTTGATTTGAGACCACTTTAGTGTTTAGATTAGGTGTAATTCAATTTTGAAATACCTCCAAGTAAGCTTTTTATTGTAGTGCAAAAAATTGAAAAAGAAAGGATTTTAAAGGGACAAATATCCATATCAAGTGTTGCCATTCAGCTAAGAAATATAGATATTTGATATGATATGCAAAAGAGGGGGAGGTTAAAGAGGGAGACAGATAGAGAGAAAGAGAGCCAGAAGAGGGAGAGAGAGAAAAAGCGGGAGAGTGTTAAAGAGAGAGAGAGACAGACAAAGAGAAAGAGGGAAGGAGGGAGAGACAGAAAGAGAAAGAAGAGAGTAGGAAAGAGGAGGAGGAGTGAGAAAGAGGAGGGAGGGAGGGAGAGAATAAAAAAAGAAGATATTGCCATCAAACTTGATACTTTTAGAAATTTTAATCATTATTAATCATTGATCTGTACTGAACTATAGCTGAACAGGAAGGCCTGTACGCTGTGGCTATACTGGAGTCAAGGTGAGAACTACTGCTCGCTCTAACATGTGTTTTAAAGGAGACATGACTGAAAACTGGAACTGGATGTCTGGGTCACCCTTTTCGCCATTACACCCTTTTAAACATTACAGGGAGAAGGATCTGGGAGGGACTTTAAAAAGAAGAAGGAAGCTTCTGATTGGTCAAGACAAAGTCAAGAGATCAATCCTCATTCCAAAACACTCCTAATTTTTACATGGCGTAATTGTTTTGATTAAGCTTGATTGTTTTGCATGTGAATACAGCTAAACACACTTACGCCAAACAAACCAAACTACATTTATGAACACAGCCTAAAATACATATATTTGATTGAGTAAGAAGACATACTTTACCATTTTGTGCATTAAAAAAACTTTCAAATTATAACTGGAACAAGATTTTTGTTTCCTGCTCCCCTGATTTTGAATTCCAAGAACTGTAAGACTAATCTTCTTTGGCAATCATAACCCACCTGAAACCCAAATTCTAAACAAAGCGGAAACCAACAACTTCAGAATGTAGTCAGTATTAAAAAAACTTACTTTTGGAGCCACTTTTTCTTCGAGAAAACTCATTTTTATAAATTTTGGCTGTCCCAGAGACATCTTTGCTTATATTCCCCAATGACGCGATAGTTTGTGCTTCTAATAGCACCAGAGGGGGTGTGTCCACATGTATGGTAGGAATCGTTTGAGCTTCAGAGGAATCTTGGAGCTGCTCCCCCAATTCTGTAATGCTGCCAAGGTCTTCAATTGGAGATACAGTTGATGACTCACTCACAGGACTCAAAACACCCACTGAATCATCCTCATCAATTGAGAAGCCCTTCTTGCCTTGCAGACATATCTGCTCACAGTCCCCATTGATTATTGTCATCACTGATGCTCTTCGTATCACTGGAGATCCAGCCTCATTTGCAGCACAAGTGTAAGGAATCCCTTCATCGATTTTTTCCTCCGAGTTGCTCAGTGAAGGAGGGATGACATGAATGAGTAGTTCTCTTTGTTGTCTATCCATGCTGTTGCCTCTTGAGAAGTCCTCCTCCAGTTCTCCCATCTCCTCATCGAAGCCACTTTCGTTGACTTCATTCAGTTCGGGTTGACCTGCTGAGTTGCTGTCTTGATCAGCAAACATCAATACTGCCTCACCTTCTGAACTTGTTTGCTGGATCTCATACAGATGTACGCACTCATGATATTGTTCACCTCTAAAGAAGACATCTTCGGGGCTCTCATCAGATCTGGAAGGATAAAAGGGGTTTTTGATGGTGCTGTAAGCCTTAAGTTTTGGATTGAAAGATTCGGGACCCGTAGAGCTTGAGCTTGGTCGGTAGCTGCTGCTACTGGAGGATTTGCGACTCTCAAGGGGATGAAGCCTTTCGTCATCAACGTAGAATCTCCCCATCTTCTCTGCTTGGCAGGGAAGTGACTGCATGAAGAAGGAAGAGAGTGTGCCGGAAGAGAAGGACTCTCTGTTTGAGGGAATGCTCCCTCTGGATTCTCCTGGGAATGTCTTGCGTCTTTTGTGTGGTATCTCCATGTAGTTTGGATGTGTTTTACTTTGAAGGATGGCAATGCTGTTGTTGCGCATGGGTGTCTTCCTTTCGTGTTTCTTGATGAAGTTTTTAGTAAATGAGGATCTGTTTATTGAAAATCTGGGATTCATGAAAAAGTCTTCCTGAGGGCCATCATTTCTCTCTTCATCATCCATGGTATTCTGCCGTCTAACCTCTTTGGTAATCACTGATGCTGTCGTTGTTCGGTAAGATATACCCGGGTGAGCTATTTTGTCTTTGGGACTGATCTGGCATGATGCAACATTTTCTGCAAGATTTTCCATCGTGCCATCTGTCTCATCAGCAAATTCACCTGGGGGAGGAATATCCCTTAAATCTTCATCACTGAGACTGGTAGGCATTGATGGCTGCTCCTGACATTGCCAGAAATCAGAGCCTGACGATGAACAGGATGAACCATCAACCAATGTAAAATCTGTGTCTGTTTGGCTACCCCAATGAAAACTTTTCTTACAGCAGCTTTTCCGACAAGCTCCAACTTCTGGTTCATCCCAGGGCGTCGGACTCTTCGACGCATGCATTGCATCTGTGCCTTTCAGTTCTGTGATGCTTATCTTATAGGAGAATCTTTTCCTCACACTTTCTTTACAATCTTGATCCCTTGAGGAAATATGGAGATTTTGTGGTTGGTCCATTTGGCTTGACAATAATGTCTCTTCTCCTTCTTGGTTGAGGTTCTGAGAGGTGATGCTTATGTTAATGTTTGAATTATAAGAGGTCACTACTTCGTTGATCTCAAGCCTCAGATTTGATGCCATCGATTTTGTATCAGTGGTTGTAACTGTTAGTGCACTAGTGAATGTTCCTCGTCCTCCGGTTTCACGACATCGCTCGAACACTGCTTTAGGAGAAGACTGTCCAGAATGATCAAAGGTCAAGGAATGAGTTATTTTAAAGCCTGGCTCTACTTGTTCCAAATTCTTTTTTCTTTTGCATCTCAGAACATCCTCCTCACTCAAAGATCTGTTTTCTTTCTGCATTGTGGGAGAGTCAGTCTCTTTCTCATCTTCAGAATCTACATGCAAATGTTCTTTACAGAACGAGTCAGTTTCTCCCTTCTCTGCCATCTCCCCATGCAGCTCAGTGTCCACCACAGCGTGCCTTTGGATATTATATGGAGAGATGCATTCTGGAAAAAAAAGAAGACAGATTTAACTGTGTTTTATTTGGGGAAATGTTGTAATTTCAGTCTTTGCTTACTTTTAACAATAAATATAATACAAATTTTTTTTCTATTGGTTGCAGTCATCGTAAGAAGCAGATGAGCTATGTGTATCTTTTCATGTAGGACTCCATTTCCCATAAACTCTCAGTTAGACTCAAGTGGGCTGGTCAAACTATAAAAAATAATCCTTGAATTGGATTGAATGCAACTATGTGAAACTGATTCTACTCTGATGAAAATTTTAGCTGGAACTGGAGTATAAAATCCCGGGAAGCTCCACCTTGCAGGAGTGTCCTGGATTGAAATGATTTATGCTGATAGACCAGGAAGAATGGCATCTTTAAGCCGGAGCCAGAGAGAATAGGGCGCATGATGGCTGAAAGATCCAACATTCTGTATAATGTACTATTCACAAATTTTGAAGTACAGAAAAATGGGATTTGTCTCTCATTTATATTCAAACTCTGTAAGCAAAGACCCAAAATTAGATTGATAGCGAGTGTATGGTTAGTGTGAGGGTGTGCACATCGCCCTACTCATCGAGCCACTTCAACCAATCAGGAACTCCATAAAGTAGCCACAGGAAGGAGGGTGAAAGAAGCCATAGTGGAGCGTGGCGTTCACCTATGTGGAAAACGAGCGAGTAGCCCCTTTCTATAGTTTTAAAAAGTTTTACCCTTACCTCAACCAACTGTCTGTATTTCGTTCATATTTTCAGGGGTACCTTGCCTTCCCCCAAAAAAAGACTCCACTTAGAACTCACACATTTAATTGTCTCTTATGTGTTCACACGTTAATCATATTTCTAGACCTTTAGGAAACATTTTTAGCAGTTTGACCCCTCAGCTGTGTGTGTGTGCGTGCGTGCGTGTGTGTGTGTGTGTGTTTAACAGTGTTTAAAGAGGATTATCCCATACACATGGCCCAGCAGACATATCCAGCTTAGGACTCACGTTTGCTGCTGCTGGAGCTCTTCCTCCTGCGACTGTTCCTCCTTTTCCTCCGACTCATTTTACTCGATGTTGGCTCATTTAATGTCCCCTGAAACCTAAAAACAGGAAGTATGTTGTCATTAGGTTTTACTGTGCAGTTAAAATTTTGTGTTCAATGTGAATTTTTTATCCTATTCATAAACTGACAACATAACATTGTCTTCAGGAGAATAAAATTAAGCTGTAATGTTGACCTTTCAGTGTGTGTTTTTGTGTTCTTTTTTCCTTCCCCAACATAAAAATAAGTTAATTGAATAATCTATATTGCCCTGAAATTACCCATGAATAACACATTAATAAATACACAAATGATTCCTTATGGTAATCTAGTTTGGCAGTGATTTTAATCAAATGGATCAGGATCACTGATTCAAGAAGAGCTTGTGAAAACCCCTAAACACTCAATTTTTCTCTTTTAAACTGTTTTAACTAGTCATTTGATTGTCTCTATATGTGTATACACTATATATTTTGATAGGTTAGCATCCTTCCCTTAACATGTTTGCTTTAGTTACTATTGGGGCTAGTATTGAGGCTACTTATTAAATATTTGGTCTTATTTTAACACACATTATCTCAAAATTAGTTTTTCCCCTCAGATTTTTCAAAGAATCCAACAAAAAATAACCTGACTTTCATGAAGAGTGCAGACGAAAGTAAAAATACATGGGATCATGGGATCTACATATATATCTTATAAAATACATAGGATTTACACATTTATACGTTTCTAAAAAAACACATTTCAGTTCTAGGACTGAAACTATTATAAATTTATTGCATTTGTTGTTTGAGGTTTCTCCTTCAATGGGAGTTTTGTAGCCACAGCTGCACGTGTCTCAGTGTGAAGATTTAGTCAGCAGAGTCCTAATCTTACCAAGACGACTCAAAATCACACACAAAAAACACCTTTCTACTCAAGTGATATCTCATATAAATGTTTCTTACCTGAAGACGCAATGACTCCTGTCTCCACTGAGTTTCCTTCAGAGCAGAAATGAAGAAAAGATGAGCATTCGCTCAGACATGAAAACGGTCCCAGGATGCTGCTCCACTTCTTATTGCTCTATTCTTGACTTAAGCCTAGAAGCAGCTTAATTGAACTAATCCAATCAAGCTCCTCAGACGCAACCCTGTGCAACAACACTTCCAGGTACAAACACATGGGAGGAGTCCATTCAGCTTCCAGATGGTTATGTTCCTGTTTATTCAGAGGCCGTAGACTGTATGGCGTAAAAATATTAAAGAGTCTGACATGACCTGCTTGTTAAGAGCCACAATATAAACAGGGAGACAGACAAAATATTCAAGTATTTAACACAAGTGAAAAGATAACAATGTCTAGTCTAGTTTAACATAATAAAACAAATAAGACTCCATCAACTCAACTAAAGATAAACACAAAAATTGAAGGCATAAATCTACAACTTTACTCCCAAATGAATCCTCCGATCTCCCAACAGTATGGAGGGTCCTCACAACATTTTTGTCTATGAGCCGAATATGTGTTAGATAACAGTACAGTATATAAAACATTATCTTTTTCATAATTTTCATATAAGCAAAGCTATTTAGGGCCTAGGCAAGATCTCGTACACAGCGTAATTCAACGTTTTATAAAATCATAGTGATTAAAAACTGAAAATTAAGACATAGATTAAAAGAATGAAATGCAGAGATAAAATAGTTGTTTGGACGTTGCTCAGTCGAAAAAAGCGCAACGAGACAGGTGAGTCTTTAGCTTGGTTTTAAACATGACTAAAGTGTTGGCACCCCTGATCTCCTCTGGAAGCTGGTTCATCTGTGGGCCGCATGAACTAAAGGAGTATTTACACTGTTTGGAATTTACCCGGGGTAGATCTAATTTATTTGATCTGAGGGATCTCAGGTCTCTGTTTGGTGTGTATTCACTGATCATGTTTGTTAGGTATTTAGGTGCTAAGTTATGTTTGGACTTATATACGAGCAGCAGAACTTTAAAACCTATTTTGAAGGAGACCGCAGCCAGTGTAGAGACTTAAGAACTGGAGAAATGTGTTCTGACTTTCTAGTTTTGGTTAGAGCTGCTGCATTTTGAACGAGCTGGAGCTGTTTAATGGTGTTTTTGGGAAAACCGGTGAGAAGACCATTACAGGAGTCCAGCTGCTGGAGATGAAAGCATGAATCAGTTTCTCTAAATCTTGTCTGGAAACAAAGCTTCTGATTCTTTCAATGTTTCTAAGATGGTTAGAAGCTGATTTGTTCATTGCTTTGACATGGCTATTGAAACTAAGTTCAAAGTCTAGAATCACCTCAAGACTCCTGACCTTATTTGTTATTAGGCCCTCAGCATTGAGATGCGTGTTAACCTTAACAACCTCGCTTTTGCTTCCGAATGCAATGACTTCAGTGTAATCACCTATGTTTACATAGATGCCTCTTCCTTCTAAGTATGATCTAAACCATTTTCTCACAGTCTCTGAAAGACCAACATAGTTTTCTAGTCTATCGAGAAGGATTTTGTGATCAACTGTGTCGAAGGCAGCGCTCAGATCGAGTAGAACCAGGACAGTCACTTTTCCTGAATCGGTGTTTAACATCGGTGATGTCATTGACTATCTTCAGTAGTGCTGTCTCTGTGCTGTGATGAGCTCTGAAACCTGACTGATCGATTAGATTAAAGGTGCACATTGAGAGTGGAGGCTGAGGAGGTCTATCTTTAGCCCTGCAGGGGGAGGCACTAATGCCTTTTCTGATGTTACTGATTTTATTGATGAAAAATGAAGCAAAATTGCATTCATCCTCAGTCAGACGCTCATTTGGAGTCTGGTTTGATGGGTTGGTTGTTATTATATAACAGACTTGATTTTTAAAGTAAATGCATCAAGAAGGAAGTCAGCTGTGCCGGCAGTGATGCTTGGTGTTTGAGATATGGCATGCAAAAACATGTCACTGGTGTTATTATTAATGTGTCTGTCTTACAAAAATTGGTTTTGCTTTTTTGACATGGGAGATTGACGCATCAACAAAAACACAGAAGTGATCAGACAGAGCAACGTCTTGTATAACAGTGGATAAATAATTTAAGCTCTTACTAATTACTAAGTCAGGTGTGTGACCGTGACAATGTGTGACACCCGTTTAGTCACTTTGAAGCTGTTTAAAATATTGTTTAGTTCTTTGGCAGCATTTTTATCGGGCTTGTCCATGTAAATATTAAAATCCCCAGCAATGATATAAGAGTCAAACTTCGAAGAGATGGCTGAGAGCAGTTCGGTGAACTCATCGGTAAACCCTGTAGTGTACTTTGGAGGTCTGTATAAGGTGGTGAGAAGTACCCATTTGGTGCCTTTTAAAGCTATACTCAGAACGGATATATGCAGAAAGATGTCGCAGTGATGGAGTTGGTTGTTCTGTAGCTGGAAGGTTGGTGATTCGTTCCCCGCTAGGGCCATTCTGCCATAGTGGCCCTGGGCAAGCCACTTCACCCACATTGCCCAGTATGGATGTGTGTGATTGGTGGGGTGTGTTTGGTGGTGGACCACCAAAATTATTTCTAGCAGACCTTTTCTCCCACTTCTTTTTTCTATTTTTATGATCGTTTATAACATTTTTTTAATATATATATATATATATATATATATTTAAGAGACAAGGGATAGAGGTAAAGAAAATTTTCATTAACCCTTAAGAAATAAATATTGAAGCTTACAATTTTTCAAGTTATTGCACTTTTAAAGCACTATAAAACAGCATAACAAAATTGGAAAAGCAATGTTCTAATGAAAACTGACAGTTTTTTTACTTTTTGTTTTGACAAGAGACCGGATTAAATCTTTACCAAATCTTCACTTCCTATTGAGCATTGGCAGAGGAAGCAGGAGGTTTCCCTTTGTACATGATTTTAGAGAATTAATTCTGCTACATGATTTATAAGAGCATATGATACCCCCTAGTGTCCTCTACACACTTACACTACACCAGTGAAAAGGCTAGATTATAAGTTCAATATTAAACTGTTATATACTTTTAATTATTAAGTAACAATCACTTTAGACCAATAATCCCCAATATTTAATGTTGTCAAATGTTTAACTGCTTTCTATATATGTTCATTCTCAGTACACGCAATAGCTCATAGGCTAAACCGTACAGCTGAACTTTGTTTGAAAATAAACACAACACTAGCTTCTCCCAAAAATCGATAAATTCAACCAATCAGACCACGAGTTCAGTATTCTTGTTGTAGACATAAACGTTCCAAACCGATTAGGCATTATCCATCATTTCGTGGGCATGGTGTCTAAGGCTGAGACTATCCAGGACCTGACTTCAAGGTGTATTAAACATTACTTCAATATGTACTTGCATGATCTGACAGTTGTGATATCCCTTGATTGTGTTCAACACACAAGGTCAAAATATTTGTTTATTAGTATGCACTTTTACATCAACGCTGTGTGTATTATTAAATTATAATTACAAAGAGTTTTGTATGTAAATTCATTGACTCCAGTTTAAACTGTGTTTGGAAACATTGTGGCCAGTCCAAACAGGTTTTATTTCAGTGGTACTGTGAACATGCATTATGTAGTGTTAGATTTTGGATCGACTCTGAGGCTACATTATTATATCCAAATCTAGATTATCTTAGTTTAACAAAAATAAATAAAAATGCAAACAAGAAAGAAGTCCATAAGCTGTCCTATAGTACCCCTCTGGTCACGAATAGAGCTCTGATGGAAGCGTGCAGGAGCTTAGCGTGCTGGTCGTCGGTTCATTAAGAGCTAAACTGAAGTAAAGCTGTTCACTAAGTCCCCTTTCATCGCCATCCATTCAAAACCTCAACACATTCATTCAATGCCAATGAGAAGCACTCCACTCGCAGGGCCTGGAGGAAACAGCAATGGGGATTTTACGGGGTTTATGGGACATGACGCGAGAGAACTCTTTTTTTATGAAGAACAAATAAGTCTCCACTGTTGAAGCTAAAAGCTAGCAGAAATAGAGCATTCTTGAACAGATTCTGAGGGATTATTTTCTAGGTTTTGAGATGGTTTCCTTGACTTGTTTTATATCAAACGTGTCAATGGAGGATGCCATTTTTGTTTAGCCCTTTCAGAACCTGCATCCTTTATAGTCGACACAACAATGTTTCTGTTATTACTGGAGAATTTCGGTCAGATATTTTAGAAAATATTCATGTTTATTGATATATTTTGCATAGAAACAACTAATTTAAAAATTTTCGTTTTTTTAATTGTATGTAAGAATTTTGAAGATGACGTCTGTTAAATCTATTACTATTATTGTCACTTTTAATGTCTCTAACAAAAGAGAGCAAAGACTCTTATAATTCTCTGAAACGTTTTTAAAATTTGAGTCTGAAAAAGGTAATTGAGATACGTTTTAGCCACAACAACTTTGTTTTATATTTATTTTAATGTTTAGCTATCAAAAAAGTTCGTTGGTGACTGAAGCTCCCTCTGTTGGAGAAATGTGAGCGGTGCATCCTGTTTAAGGAAAGGGAATACTGTAAATAAAGGTCTCTAATGTTAGTTTTTACCAGTAAATTAGTTCAAAGTAAAACCAACTTACTGTCTGTCTGAATTACACACTTCACTTTCAGCTTAAATGTGTGACTCGTTTGCCATTAGATTAAAAAATGTAAATTAAAATTAAAATCCGACTGTTTTTTTTAAAGCATTTTGAGGCCTCATGCTTACAGCTTCCTCCAAAGCAAGCATGTTTCTTTAACCCAATGAAACTCTGACCATCAATTCTTTGCAATAACCAAATTAAAAAAGTTCTTCTTCTAATGACTTGAAGAATCTAATAATAATAAATATTTAAAAACTCCCTTGTTGAATTTGGTTGACTAAAAAATAGAATACATTTTCTTTTTTGTAGTCCGAGTATAAAGAAACAGACATTTAGTATAAAGAAACAGACGACACTATTTTTTAAACTTATATTTTAAAGTTGTCAAAATCTTTTAACTTTGTTGATATATGTAGGCATTTCTAAAAATAAAAAAATAAGTTTAAAAATCGCATAAACCCCATGAAGTCAGGAATAAATTGCACTATTTAAAGTGGAATTGTTCAGCATATAAAACATGTGCAGGGAATATGACATCCATTTTAATAACACACGATCTGAGTTGTTTAAATTATGAGCTTTCATAAATATATATATATATATATATATATATATATATATATATATATATATATATATATATATATATATATATATATATATATATATATATTTATATACTTAAACTATGTGACACTGCTAAATATTTACATATTGAAATATTAACACTTAACAAATTAAAAGTGTATTTTTTTCAGACTAAAACAATAAAGCGTCGGCACTGATCAACAAAGACAGCATTTACAAAAACTAAATAGTTTTATTACTAAAAAAAAAGATGTATCCAAGAATTCCTACTTAAAGAAATGCATTGCTAATATAGAGCTCTACAATGCACTTTCCTGTATGGATGAAGATTGAAATATTCACTAAAACATGAACATAATATCAGCTTTCATCAGAACTGTATTCCACTTTGCGGTGGTGCAAATCATTATACATGATACTTTCAGTCTTTATAATATAAAAACAACACCAGTGAGCAGCTAATATAGTTCTATCTCCATCTCTAAAAGTTATTAACTAATCAACTCAAACGGACGAGTCCTCCAGTGCTTCAGAGGCTGCATGTTGTTGGCATGGCTACACTAGACTAATCAGAGCTTTTTCCACTGGTGTGGCTGGATGATGTATCCATTATGTTCCACTAAAGAATGAGCAGATGTAATGGAAGCTTTATGGGCCCAGGGAGGATGTGCAATTAAACCCTTCTGTGCGTCATCACGCATTCAGCAGTTCTGTTTGCTCAAACACACACTTACACACGTTACGCCAGAGCTCGGTCACAAGCAGAGGAACTGCAGATAGGGATCACACCTGATTCCATTTAGCATCAATACTTTCAAAATGTCTAAATCTGTGTCTTTCGTAGTTAAAAAACAAAAACAGGCCAAATGATTTAAACATACATTTTGGATTAGATGCAAGCACTGTTTATTGAAGAGATGAGGCTAGTCTCCTTGGTTCGATCTAGACGAATGTGAACTGGAATGAGCGGTTGTAAAGAACAGCTGGGTAACACTCCTTCCATGTTGGGCAATTTTTGTAGCGAAATTTCCAGAAACATGCCGCTATGTGAAGTGAAATGCGATTGGTTGTTTCTCATGTCAGTTAAAAAGCTTCCTAGGAGGATCTTAGCCAAAGAAAGCTGTCAAACACACCAGACCTTCCCTGAAGCTCTGGCTACAGCGATCAGGACGAGGGTGGCTTAACCCTCGTCCTTTACAAAGGACATTTCTTTCAATCATTTTTGTTAAATCCTTTTTTCCTTGATTTTTTTTTTTCAAGTAAAAAAAACAAAAAAGATTGAATGAGTGTTCCTATGAATATCTTTGCGAGCTTTGTGGGTACGAAATGTTAAAAAGCCTGCAAGCAAATGGGATAAATGTAGCTATTAGACAGCATTTCATTAAGATTAGTAAAAAAAAGAAGTTGTCGTCTTTGGGAAATAAAATAAAAATGCAAATAAAAAAAAAACTAAAATGAAAAAATTCTCAATGTTGGCAGCTGCTGAGTTCAGAGGCTGTTTATGTATTGCAAACTCAATGTTGCTCAGTTTGACAAAATAGTTATGAATATTTTATTGTTCATTATTTGTATTTTGTATGCTTGCAATGTTTGCTTTTTTATCTTCTAAAATTCTTCTCAGGACTTCTCAGTTTTTTTGTTTGTTTTGACACGTATAAAGATATTTTATAAACACATTATTGTTTTGAAACATTATAATCGACAGACAACGGCGAGCCTTTGAGCCATTTCTCATTCTTTAGTAATCAAACAAACCAAGCAAAAGGTTAGACTCCAGACATCCGAAAACGCACTTCTCTGGCATTGTTTATCCAGTGCGTTTGTACAAAATAGATTTTACATTTGCATTTACAAAACTTTGTATGTTTTTTAACCTTTTTTAAATAATCAAGTAGATTTGGCCATAAGATGATACAAAACGATCATTTAGGTGATGTCAAAGACTATCAATTACTCTGTAAACTCGGGAGTCAAAAAAAAAAAGCAGTGAAATAAATATCTTTGTGCAGCTATGCTATAGCGCAGGAGAGGGAGGGAGTGATGCCAGGCCTGCTGAGTGACGAGCTGAAGCTGTGTGTTCTCATGAATGGAAGCCTGCCGTCGATCGAAGGATGGAAGCAGCGCTTCATAATGAGCGCTGATGGAGGCTCTCATCACAAGAGCTCCTGAGACTGGATTGGCAGCTGTGCTTTTATACTCCAGAGCTTGACTCGCTGGTTAAGAGTGGTTTGAGTTTTATTGCTCAGACAGCAGAAAAACACTGGGATTATTGATCAGGCAATTGATTAGTGGGGATACTCGTGTTACTGTGAGATCACGATGCTTAAGCGAAAATAGCAGCATTTAGAGACAACAGGAGAGAGAACAAAAGAAATCAACAACCTTATTTACCCTAGAAAAAAATATTATATATACTTTGTATATTCAGTGTAAAGAGCCAGCAATCCATGTTTTTTCTTCAATGTTTTTGTAGTTTTATGTGCTATAAGGAGGTTAAATCTAAAACAAGAGCAATGCTTAAAAAAGCTGCACGCTAAAATCTCATTAAAAATTTGAGTAAAGTCACCCAAGTCACAAAACATTGACTTATGAAAAGTTCTGAACTTATCTTGAATAAAGTCAACATTTATTACCTTCAATTTAAAGTTATTGAGCTTCAGTGTTCACACACAGTTATATTTATTGTTTAATATAGCCACACAAACTAACAGGCTCACAAGATCTTTCTACAGGGATCTCAGCATGACAAAAACATTTTTGGTGATATATTCAGAACACAAAACATGATACCAGATGAAGCATTTCCTGTTATCGTGATTCAGTTCTCATTAACAGCATAGATTCAATTCAAGTTTATCACTTTTAAAATATCTTAGCGTTAATACAGGATTTTTCATTCACTGCAAATACACAAATGAGTTTCCAGTGATTCCCCGTTCAATGACGGGACCAAACAGAATACAAATGAAAGCCCCATAATAAACATTGATTAATAATATAAATCTTTGGAGAATGGATAAAAGCCTAGTTGTTCTATGATTGTCGGAAAAGTCACGTTATCATGATTTGGAAATTTTAAGTAAGTGTGGAACATTTTGTAAGATACTCAAAAAAAACCTTTCAATTAACAGATGTATTTTTACGTTATTGTGTTTTTGTTATTTGTATAAAGAAGGTAATCAAACCCAAATATCTGTGTTTGGTGGAGGAAGATGAATTTCCACCCACCCCCAAATCTGTGAACCTACTGCAAACGCTGCCTTCTCATAAAATATCATACAGCGTGTGCTTTTCAAAGATCGCTGACTGCACAGGGGCAGCCGTGTTAAAGATTGCAGAACTAGAAAAGTCGCACTTTTTGGTATTAAACACAAACACTTCATTTTCACAAATCATTTAAAAAATAATAATGAAACTAAATTCAGGTTGAAGATTAGCAGCTGTGCTCATGAAAACATTTTCCATCCTTCAAAAGCAATAACAAACTAAAACTTAAGACTTGTGTATAAAGAAAAGGAGAACCTAAATCAGTGTCAAACTCAGTTTGTGGAGGCTACAGTCAAAACAGTTTCTCTAAAATCCTGTTTGTAAAAATTCTCCCAATTCAGGTGCTGTGAGAGTGTTTCAATAAGGCTCCATCTAAACTGTGCAGAGCTGTAAATGTGGTCTAAAGCATTTGGAATTTTACAGAGATATAGCGTACCATCCGAACCTCACACGACAACAAAGTTCACTTTGGATATTTTAATCTACAAAAATAGATATAGATTTATAGAGTTTTCATCTATTTCGCAGCTTGTTGAGATCCATGGATCCGAATTTCCATTGAGTTGCTCACACAATGATGAGAATCTTAAAATATACATCATTTTTGGATTCAATATAAGAGAAAAGAAAGATTTGAAACAAGAAGAGCAATGAATTCAATGTCTTTTTTGTGTGTACTGTCACTTTAAAACCTGTATTTTGATTGCCATCACTGTCAACCATGAGAAAATATAATAGCTTAATAAGCTAAATGAATAAGTGCAAGGTGTTACTCTTAATTTTGAAAAAAAAAAGTACACAATCACAAACACACCGCGTAAGAGTGGAAGATCTATTACATTCTCTCCCTCTGTTGTTGAGTTTGATTGTGACTTATGTTTACTATCAAGTCAGCACTCGATGATACAGGGGCACAGAAAAATGAGCAGAAATGTAAAAGGATATACAATGCATAGTTCAAGGCACAGATTTCACTTTAGTAAAAGGAAGATGTTTGAAATAGCTTGTTATGACAAAAAGGTTCGTCTTGACAGAAAAAGCTATGGAGCCCTTTCAGTGTAAACAGGAAGTGTTTTCTGAATGTGTTTGTCTTAAAAAAAATTTACAAAATCACGCCAACAATTATGTGAAGGAATTACCTTTTGGGGAGAGAACCAAATTTTGTTTAACAGGGGAACCAAGACATGTTTTACGAGATACTGAAATTTCACATTCATATAAGTCAGTGGACTTCAAACTGGATTTGTGATAACAATTTGGTAAAGTGTACTTTTCAGATGAGTTGGTTTGTGTTTAATTGCATAATTATGATTTAATGTAAACAGGCAATTGCAAAATGTATTTTTTTCACATTTCTAAAAATGCAACATATTTTTGTGCACATGTGCAAAATGCAGCTACAGATGAGATTAACAACACTTAATTATTAACAAGAACAAAATATATTTAGTGACTGAATTCAATCTTTGCAAGATAACAAATAAATATATTTGGTGAGAGAAAGCAATCTTTGCGAGAGAAAGAAAAAGTGTTTGCAGGAAAGGCAATCTTTGCCTGAAAAAAATATTTTGTCAGCTATTTTAAGAGGGAATGCTATCCTTCCTTGTGAGAGAATGCCAAATATGAGCAAAGTTTTCCTCCCTTCTGATCTTGTTCCACCTAAATTTCCACACTAAGTCTCCACACTTTCTTAACTCAAAGATGTGTGGACATTCTGATTTAACCATATGTATATCCTCCACAGGTAACTGTTAAATTGTGGAAACAAATGAATCTTTCTACAACTCACATCTTACACAGTTGGACTTCACCAAACCTACAAATCTCAAAAAAAGTGCATTTTTGTTTTGGTTTGGTTTCCTTTATCACATGATGACACACTTCCCTTTAATATTCTCAGCTCGTTTACGCTGCTTGCTCTTCTTACCATCAATCTGAAGGCTAACAGACCTACGTTTCTCCAAGTTCAGCAGCTCCTGGAAGAGCTCCTTAATGTTGTGATTGGTTTTAGCCGAGGTCTCCATGAAGGCGCATTTCCACCTCCTAGCCACAGTCTCCCCGTCACTGCTCTCCACTTCTCGACTGCTCATCTCGTCACACTTGTTGCCCACTAACATTATGGGGAAGTTCTCCACATCGCCCTTGATCTGGCAGATCTCCTCAAAGATAGGCCTGAGCTCCTCCAGAGACTGTTTGCTGCTGATGGAGTAGACCAAGATGAAGGCGTGACCCTTGGTGATAGAGAGACGCTGCATGGCAGGAAACTGGTGGCTCCCTGTGGTGTCGGTGAGCTGCAGTGTGCAGATGCTCTTGTCACAGCTGATCACTTGCCTGTAGGTGTCTTCTACGGTGGGGATGTAGCTCTCACGGAAGGTGCCCTTTACAAAGCGCAGGACCAGAGAGCTTTTCCCGACTCCGCCAGCCCCGAGTACAACCACACGGTAATCGTTACTCTGATCGGGCATAGCTGGGAGAGTAAAAACCTGCAAGGAAGCACACGTAAATGGAAGTTCGTGGAGTATTATGCAAGCTTTATATGGTTTCCATAGCAAAATTGATGAGTGATTAAAGAATAGCTTCTAGCAGCATACTCCCACATTCACGTAACAAAACATCTTTAAGGACTCTAAGGTATGATGGGTACAGCATTGTTGAGTTATACTGTGTATGGATGACAAAAACAGCTTCTACAGTTACTACAGGAAGACAAGAAGTTTAGTTTGTAAAACTTTACATGGTTGTATCTATCTTTTATTATCATAAGTTATCCATTATGCTAAACCATTCATATCTAGCAACTATATCACACTTTATATCTGAAAAAATAAACGTTTTGGTTTACTGTTTTTGTTAATCAACAACTTTGTCTCTTTACTTACTTCACCCATAGACCTCCTGTCAGCTGCTGCTGCTTAAAGGGCCATGAAAACCCAATTAAACAAAAATTCCCTAAAAATGGGAAAGGACAGCAGCGCAGACCTGGCAATAATGATTAGATTCAAATGAATCATGGAAAAGGTTTTGTAAAATGATACGTAACAGTACATACAATAAAAAATAGAGATAATAAGAGGAAAATAAACCAATTTTTTTATCAACTATATCAAAGTATCCCTTAAAATCTCTAAGTAATGTTTAACACACAAATTTCTCTCAAATGATCTCAGATACGACTCAAATAATGATATACGGCTCAAATAAATAAAGTCCCCTATCTTTTTTTTTTACAATAATAGTATTGTTCATTTTGAAATTTTCTGTAAAAACTGAATGCATTAAAACTTAAGTAATAAGTTACATTGCTGTGTTATTCAAAAAATCATTTTACAGAAATGTATTAATTTTGTAATATGCAACTCCCAACACTGCTCATTTGCTCTAAAAGATGTGTGCAAATGTATGATTCGTTTCCGTAAACTCGAATACTCATTTTGTCGTCACAAATACAGAATCTAATTTCAAGGATGTGGTATAAGTAGTCGAATTGGGACGGGGCACTGGGACGCGCAAAGAGCTGCTGGCCAATGAGACGCATCGCTCCTTGGCTGGCATGAAGGTTTCCTTGATTATCTCAAACACCAAGACGAATTTTAAACATACACCACCCACACTAGCACGTAAAACAGCACCATAACCCATACTTGAGCATTTAAGAATACTTTGTATGATTTTGAATCAGAATTAGAGTCACGAGGAGGGGGATAAAGCCAGGTCGGACGGTTGAGGCAACATGCGCTGGAAGCTAAGCAAAGGAGAAAACAGCCCTGAAATGTAAGTACAACCTCTAGTTTGTCATTGTTTTTAAAATGTCATGAAACCACTGTGTTTTAATACTTAAAATATATAAAACGCATGTATTTTTTAACGCTACAACTATAGCAAAAACGGAAATAATCAGAATTCACCTGAGTCGTGACGTAAAAGTGGCTGCGTCAAATTCGCGCTGTCATGTCGTGCTCGTCGTTGATTTAAGTTGATAGACTGGAGGTCTGTGCTGGCTTTAAAGATCCATCTCAGGCACGGTGAGAGTGATGTTTGAAGAGGAGAACGCGAACAGTTTCCTGTCTGATGCTGACTCCTCTCCCATTATTTGCCTGCACGTGACGTCACGAGGGAATACCGTTTTCTTCCTCCTGCTCCGAGACTCGTGGTGCAGCCAGAGATGCCCTGCACACAGGCTACTGCTGCGTTCCACTACAACCCACCTGGCACTGCATCATTTCCTGCTATTTTTGCATTAAATATGTAAGAGTTTGGTCTAAAACGTTCAATTGGCCAATAGAGCTGAGGAAGCCGTTTCAGATTTCCTTTCCAACAGTTTTACTCTGCTTTATTGAAGTGTGCAAACTGCCAAAATCAAGCTTTGCTGCAATTGGAGCTTTCTGACAGAAACTAAAAGGCTTGGAAATCACTTGCAAATGCTCACAAATAGTGTGATCCAACTACAGAAATATTCACTCTCACAACTGATAACCATCAAATGTAGATTGTAGATGAATGTAGAAAATAATTTTCAGTTACTTTGGGCAACAAGAGGTAAAGGGGCAGGTGCTTGTGCACACCCCATCTGCACGTGCATGTCATGTACAGAAAATTATGTAATTAAAAAACAATGTTTAGTTAAAGTTTTCCAAATGAAATGAATTGGAAGAATAAAACACAAGGAGGTGTGTTACGACCCCAAAATGGTGGTGTTATCTAGGGTCGAGGTGTAACAAAAAGGTGGAGGAACAGAAATGAAAACTGGAGCAACAACCAGACACAAAGACTAACTTGATAAACCAAATCTGCCAAATTAACAAAACTGTGTGAACAATGTGTTAAACAACTCAAATACAAATACACACACTCCAGGGGCAGAGAGGGACGCCAGGTAAAACCCAACATAAACTAACTAGAAAGGGCATACAATTCTAATTCTAAAACTAAATAACACACACAAAGCTAGAACTAATCTACACTAACTAGAAAGTTATACAATAAACAAACCTGTTGCGCACCGCTAAACTAGTGTGTATAACAGAAATAGTCCTACGTGTAGAATGTATGTTACGTGACATACTAAGCTGTCATTGAGACCCTGGAAGTCAGAAGACACCATACGTGACACACGGGGTAGGAAACAGAATTCAACTCAAACGGAAACATAAGCGGAAGCAAACAAACATGGAGCACGAACGAACAAAACGGGCAGCAACCGAGTGGAGCCACTCTCTCCAAGGCCCATACCCCTCACTGTTGGACAGGTGTCGGCGCGCTCCTTTCCTTTTTTTTTTTTTTTTTTTTTACCTGTCCTGTCCTACTCCAAAGCAGCCCCATGAGAAGGGAGGTGCTTCGTATGAGTTGGTCAGTTTTGCTCTTTCCAGAGAATTGAAGATATTATATATTGAGTATTCCTCTGGATAGAAGCTTTTAATTTATTTTATTCGCATTCATCACAATAATTACATTAATCAATCATATAAACATACATCACGACAGGACGGTGTTAATAAAAAAAGGGGAAAGAGGAGAGAAGTAATTGAGGGGGAAACAGAGGTAGAGAAGTTTTGGAGGGGGAAAGAGAAGGTGAGAGGTAATTGTGGGGGAAGGAGTTAAGATTGCGTTGAAAATGAGAATAAGTAAAATAAATAGTATTAGATACCTACCTTAGTACATCCAAGTAGTTCGCATCTTTCTACACATATGCATACAAATATAAATATACATACAAACATACATGCAGTTAAACGTGCAGAAAAATAATAATAATAATAATAATAATAATAAATAGAAGTAGTAATCGTATATATATATATATATATATATATATATATATATACACACACACACACACACATCAACATACATACATATACACACATACATATACATACACATATACACACATATATATACACAAATACACATAAGTAATTGAGTGTTACAGGACAGGTGACCTAAACCTCAAGCATTTAGCAGCGACCAAACATCCCAGGTGTCGTGACTAACCTTGGGACCTGCCTCAGGCCAAGTCCCATATATGGTCAGGAACTACCCAGCTATCCAGCCCACCCCCCACAGAATGACAAGTTTTGGGGCCTGGGACCCGGAGCCAGACCTGCCCCACCTCCCCTGGTAAAGTCGGCAACCCCAGAGAGCAATGCTCGGGGCCCTGGAGGGCCCGCTGCAGCAGAAGGACGACCAGCCCAAAGCTAGTCGGGAATGTAGGCCCTGACAGTGCGGGCAGAGACTGGGAGGCCCCACCCACAAGCACCGCCATGCCCACATCCCCCCGCGGTAGGCCCCCAGTCCCGGGCACCTCCATGGACCTGCCAGGAAAAAGGGAGGACGGCCAAGGGACCAGAAGGGGGCGGGTAGGGACACCACTCCAGACGTGGCAGGACCACCCCCCGGCCACACCCCGACCCCATGCACACATCAACCAGCAGTCCCCCAACACACACTCACCCCTACCAGCAGCCCCCCAAACCTAACCCCCCCCCCCCCCACCCACTAATTCAACCCCATCCAGTCATCCAATCATCCTTCCATCTACCCACTCATTCAGTCTTCCAGTCCCGGGCAGTAGCCAGCCGCTCACCTGCAGCCCGCACCCACCCCGGCAGCCACCCACTCCCCCGCGATGGTGGGCCCGTACCCCGCAAGAGGGAAGACGGGGGCAGTCGTCCACCCATTCCCCAACATCTGCTCCCAGTTGTCAAGTAATGCAGGTATATGTGGGTGTGTTGGAGAGATAAAATGCAATAAAAGAGGGAATGGTGTCCTGGAGTGTCACTGTCGTTTGGCGGATGATGTCCAGGCACCACCCCCCGCCCTACATATCTAATGTGTATTTAAAATGAGGGTAGCCTTCTCCGTCGTATATTGTGGGAGGTGCCACAGATCTGCAGCCTCCCCCCACCAAGATTTAGACAGAGAGACTAGCCCTCCAGGCCTAAATGTAGTGTGTCCTTGCAAGTGTTGTAAGGGGCCCAGGGGTTGCCCAACCCCAGAAGCGAGGCAGTGGCAGGTGAGATTGGCCTACTGTCCGCTCCGGGAGGAAGGCCCACCCGGTGCCCTGGAGATGTTCTGTGTCCTATGGGATTAAAACTGAGAGTCCCCGTCTAAGGCGTGTTCCTTTCCAACTCCAGCTGGCGCAGCTGATTCGCAGATGAGCTGAAGTGGTCCGCCTCCTCGATGGTGATCGGCATCTGAATTGGCGAATCAGGGGACAGCTGGAGTCACCTGGCAAATAACAAGAAGCGCGCATAGGCGCGCACAAGTAGGTGATTTACAAAACAGGAAACGCTGCAAAACAGCCAGGGCCGTAACAAGGTGAATCAGAATACTAGACCAGGCTTGTTTTCTAATGCAGGGCTGTGGCTCTGCAGGACAGACACCCAGAGAGCACCCAGAGAGCACCCTGAGAGCACCCAGAGAGCACCCTGAGAACACCCAGAGAGCACCCAGAGAGCACCCTGAGAGCACCCTGAGAGCACCCTGAGAGCACCCTGAGAGCACCCTGAGAGCACCCTGAGAGCACCCTGAGAGCACCCTGAGAGCACGCTGAGAGCACGCTGAGAACACCCTGAGAACATCCAGAGAGCACCCAGAGAGCACCCTGAGAGCACCCAGAGAGCACCCTGAGAGCACCCTGAGAGCACCCTGAGAGCACCCTGAGAGCACCCTGAGAACATCCTGAGAGCACCCAGAGAGCACCCAGAGAGCACCCAGAGAGCACCTAGAGAGCACCCTTAGCGCACCCAGAGAGCACCCAGAGAGCACCCAGAGAGCACCCAGAGAGCACCCTGAGAACACCCTGAGAGCACCCTGAGAGCACACCCTGAGAACACCCTGAGAGCACCCTGAGAGCACCCTGAGAGCACCCTGAGAACACCCTGAGAGCACCCTGAGAGCACCCTGAGAGCACCCTGAGAGCACGCTGAGAGCACGCTGAGAGCACCCTGAGAGCACCCTGAGAGCACCCTGAGAACACCCTGAGAACACCCTGAGAGCACCCTGAGAGCACCCTGAGAGCACCCTGAGAGCACCCTGAGAACATCCTGAGAGCACCCAGAGAGCACCTAGAGAGCACCTAGAGAGCACCCTTAGCGCACCCAGAGAGCACCCAGAGAGCACCCAGAGAGCACCCAGAGAGCACCCAGAGAACACCCTGAGAACATCCTGAGAGCACCCTGAGAGCACACCCTGAGAACACCCTGAGAGCACCCTGAGAGCACCCTGAGAGCACCCTGAGAACACCCTGAGAGCACCCTGAGAGCACCCTGAGAGCACGCTGAGAGCACCCTGAGAGCACCCTGAGAGCACCCTGAGAGCACCCTGAGAACACCCTGAGAGCACCCTGAGAGCACCCTGAGAGCACCCTGAGAGCACCCAGAGAGCACCCTGAGAGCACCCTGAGAGCACCCTGAGAACATCCTGAGAGCACCCAGAGAGCACCCAGAGAGCACCCTGAGAGCACCCTGAGAGCACCCTGAGAGCACCCTGAGAGCACCCTGGGAGCACCCAGAGAGCACCCTGGGAGCACCCAGAGAGCATCCTGAGAGCACCCTGAGAGCACCCTGAGAGCACCCAGAGAGCACCCTGAGAGCACCCAGAGAGCACCCTGAGAGCACCCAGAGAGCACCCAGAGATACCCTGAGAGCACCCAGAGAACACCCTGAGAGCACCCAGAGAGCACCCTGAGAGTACCCTGAGAACCAATGCTGATTGGTTACCACTTTCAGTGCAACCTAATTGCAGTAGGTTTATGAAAACAATTCTTGCCCAACAGATGCCTGCAATATTCTAAGGTGTTAATGGCTGATTTCTTGATCTTATCTGCACAGAGAAGAGTCAGTGTAACATTCAGTACAAAATGCAAGCAAAAAGCTACTCAAGCTCGTAACTCTATTTTATATTGGAATGATTTAATCAGACTCAAAATTGGGAGAAAAAAAATTTTTTTCTTTATTGTTGTTTTTAAAATTAAAAAACACAATTTTTACATTTTAAATTGAAAAACAAATGAACAACTCATTTGGGAAACATACAATAAAAATAACACTATCCTTTTGTTTAAAAGGCTGTAAAGAAAGACAAGCAAAACAAAGCACAAAGCTCATAACTAACACTCTTTAGTTACTTTTAAAACACACTCAAATGAAATGAAAATAACTGAAATGAAAAAGGGGTTTGATAACTAAAGTAGTAGTTTCACTGAGGAGAAGTCAAATGTGTTTTTGGACAGGATTTTGATGATCAAGTTTACAAATATTAGCAAAAGTTAAATATCTCTATTCTCAATTGCATTCACTGCAAAACTATTTAAGTACAAATGCAATATTCTTTATGTTTTGGGCTGTCCTATACTGTAGATGTTACCATGTTATGTGCCTTAAGTCAAAGGATTTGAAAATGTGTATTTTAATATTTTAGTAAAAACTGATGTATTGTTATTTTCCTTCTATGGGTTTGTATAATCCCATAAAATAATTGTATAATTATACGTTAGAGAGCTGAGCCAAAGCAAAAGATATGGACAAAAAACATTATTAGTTTTATTTCACAAATTAACATACCAAATTTTATTAGTTTAATCATTAATTTTTTTTAAAGATTTGTAAAAAGAAATTGGCTCACATTTTTGACGTTTCAAGGTTTCCTTTTATCATCGATGGACAGTTTAGATGGAGTTTTCTGAAATAAACTAATTAAGTTATTATTCATGTGCTGAAACAATCGACTAAAGTAAGAAAAATTTAAGTGCAAACATTTCAATTATGCTTCTTGCTTGTTTTTGGTAATGAAACCAATTTTTATATCTATAAAATATCTATTATCAGGTTTTAGTCCAATAAGAAATCACAATTTTTTGAAGAATAATTTCGAGTGTGTTAGTCTATTTCAAAGAGCAGAATAATAAAACTGCATTTCTTTCTTTTCTTGAGCTTTACAAACCCTTGCCGCCACTTGAATCCAGTGACAACTCTCTTAAAATCAGCCTTTTGTGCTTAAGAATTTAAAGCAATAAACAAAAAGCTACACAAGTGACAGCCTCATTGGCTGCAAAACATATATATTTTTTTATTTATTGTAGTTGGTTTAGATTGAAGAGGAAGTCAAAGATCACGTAAAAAAAAAGCAAAGGAAGTAGACAAGTTTGTTAAAATGAGGAAGTCTCACATAAACTGTCTCCTCAGTGAAGCGCTGAAGAAAAACACGTCTAATGTTAACTCTTGAGCGCATCAGAGTTTTCCTCACCTCACAGCTCTGTGTGCGTCTGCTCTGAGCGTTTGGATCCGCCCCGGCTCCACCGTGAGCACGCTCAAGGGCCCCTCTGCTTCAGCCCTTCACAAGGTAAACGCCGCTTCTTTTTCTAGCGCACATTAATGACAAGATTAAATGTTAGCGTTACAAGTGAACGAGTAGGTTTTTTTTCTTCAGTAAAAGGACTCCAAACAGAGATGAAATAAACAAGATCTGAATATCTCTTTGTATAAACTCTGTTTGATTGAACTTGAACTTAAAGACAGTGTTTCACTTCATCATTATAATTAC
The DNA here is from genome assembly GCA_900490495.1 of Danionella dracula. Taxonomy (NCBI): domain Eukaryota; kingdom Metazoa; phylum Chordata; class Actinopteri; order Cypriniformes; family Danionidae; genus Danionella; species Danionella dracula. Next base: position 20,292,140 of record UELW01000334.1, read on the forward strand.
CGGAGGGCCTCAGAGATGCTCTCTCGGAAAGTTTCTGGAAGTGTGACTCTGTAAGCCTGGTTGGTGCTGCTTTGCAACATTTCTAAGTTAATCTTCATTTCTGTTAGAAAGAAAGAAATTCACGTTGATTGCATTTTAACCCGAAGAATGCTGAAATCCTTGTGTTTTTAAGACCGCTTTATCTGTATAACAGAATAAACGTGTGACTCCACAGAATACTGTACGTATTAGAAATCTGACATCTTAATATACTGATGTGGTAGCACAAGAAGCGTTTATTTCTGTAATATTTGCACTTTGTTGTGGCTTTACTTGATCTTTTCTGCTGCTGTGAAATAAAAGCCAAATATTCTACCAATCTTTGCGTTTCCACTGTAAAACAAAGAGAATATGTGGTTAAGTTCATGATTTAATTTTGGGGTTAATTCATCTGTAAGTACATCTACACATGTTCTGAACATAATCATTTACGGGTTATATAATATATAGTTTGTCTGCAGTTGAATGGAATAGTATTCACATGATCAGTGAATGAACTAAATGAAATCTACTGTTCTTTAAATGTACTGACTCTTTTTAAACATTTGACTCAAATACACACAAAAAAATTTGATCTTTTTAATACGATTTAATCCAATTATTATTTTTTAATGGCAGTATACTCTAATGAATGATGCACGCCTGGTTTAATCTCTTTACCTGAACAAAATTATGTTTGTTCAATATTGCAACTTTAACTCAATTTGTGTTAGCGTAGTTGCGATTTATCAATAGTTGATTCAAATACTTTTGATTCAACGACTTAAAAAGGATTCAGTCATGCTTTAAAAAATAAATAAAAGAAGACAGTAAATCCCATCCAAAGCTAATTTTTAATCAGTTTTTGTATAATCAGATCTATATTTTGTTGAAGAGGGCAGAAATGCTCAAGAAGGCATCTTTACCTTCATTGTTAAGTAAAATGTTTGTTATTAAATATCCTTATTACCAACCTTAAATAAACAACATTGTGCAACATTAAATGTTCTTGTTGCATTAAATTGTTTTCTCCGGAGCAGCTTAAGGTTGCAGCTAAACAAGGTTTTTGATTGCTTGATGCTCAAAATGTTTACTGCTGTTTATCAGGAATGTACATTTTAAATTTGTTCCAAAAAGTTCCAAAAATGTTAAAGTTCCATTTCTTTTCAAAATAATCTATTTAAAAATGATCTTACTAAGCTTTAAAATTGTATTCTTCACTAAGATTCTCTACATATATAAGTTAAAATGTAAGATTTTAAAGTAAAGATTATTTATTTTTTATATTGAATATCTGAGTTCTTTGGGTTTAGAATAAAATGTTTCCTCGGATCATTTATTTGCTAAAATGTCATAAGTTATAATGTTTGCTTGTGATGTTGCTGTTGATCTTAAAAGAAGAATCTTAATGCAAGAAATGCCAACTATTTTCTTGCTCCTAGAATATAATCTTATTTAACGAAAATATTTTTAAGTAGTTGGATGCAGCTTTAATCTAGTTACATTTTCTTGATAACATTGCTTTTCATGAGCATTTTAAATGTAAAAGAAACCCAGTCAGGTTAACTTTGCCCATTGACAGATTTTGCTAGATTTGGGTATAGTTTAACTGTATAGAGGTAATAATTCTTTTATCCCAATAACAAAAAAGCTTTATTTAAATAACTTGCTTAAGAAACATGTTTTAAAATGATGTACAGAGAAGGTTCCCCATTTAAATCTTTATGAAAGTCAAGAGTTCTCCAAGATAAGATGTTCTATGAACAATAGACCGAGTTTGATTGTGGGCTCTATCTCAAAAACGTTAATCATGATTTGACGATCTGCTCTGGCTTGAATTTCCTCGTCCTTCTGCTTTTGTTTGTAACGGTCTTGATGCTTCTCACACGCAGGACCGAGACCACAGTTTCCATCGCCAGCGCTCGATCTTCTCTCCTTCTCAGCGCTGACCTTTTTCTTCTCTTGCTTTCTGGAGTCTTTGAGGTTGAATTTGCTTCTGTTCGGTTCAGATCTCTTTGGAGAGCTTTTTAACCTAAAGATCTCACAGAAGGCTGGATGAGAGAATTCCTTCTCGTCATCGAGGAGAGTTTTAGTCATATTTAACAAGATCACATGACTGTATTTCATTTGATGTTCGCGAACCCTAATCAAAGTTTTTAGCTATTCAAATCTGATGTGTAGTTAGAAAACTAGAATAAAAAATCATTAATGGTATGTATGAAAAAAAAGCCCAAAATACAATTATTAAGAACAATTCTTAACTTCAGAAACTTTACTAAAATCATCCTTTTACTAAAGAAAGTGTTAAGAAGATTATTTTTTAAAGGCTTGGCTTGTTTTGTGGAGCACAACCATTTGAGGTGATTCAATTATATTGTTTACGATAAAAAAATAGTCTAGATGGGGCAAATATTTATTATAAATGATCTAAAAGCAGCATGATATGCACTTAAACTGTTGTTTTTAAACCTGTTTATTTCATGTGTGTTTTTTTCTCATTAGCTTTAAAGGTGACTGTTATATGTATATTTTATTGTGATAGTTTTTTTGTTTGTTTTTAACAAAAATTTCTTCATTTCATTTCTAGACATTTGAGTCGCACTTTACAATCACTACACTACATGAATAAATAATTTAGCATTAGTTAGCAATAGTTCATTCATATTTTATAAAGCATTATTTCATCTGAATGCAGTTTAAAACTTTAAGTGCTTTATTCTTGGTTTATAAGCATCTCGAACATAACCTGTTAGTTATTAGTTGAGTGCAAGAGACTTGTGAGAGCTTTCAGAATGTGTTAATAAATAATTATTAAACTATTTGAAAGCATATTCATTCATCGTATTGTACAGAGATCTAGTAATAGTTACTCAGTTTGATAAAAATGCTTTATTAACAGATATTCTTACTGTAACTCACATTTACTAGCTGCCAGTAAGCAGTTTTTAGATCATCTGACTTCAATAATTGTCATTTTTAATCTACTAAGGGTTTTTTAAGCGATTAACATAACTTTAGTTGTATTGTTGTTTAGTTTGAGGTAAACTATGCGTTCCCTTCTGCGAGACTTTGAGAGGGTACAGATGAGACAGAGCTGCAGACAATAAATCAGGAATAGAATTGGCTCCAAAAGGACCCCTGTGGGATTAAATGCTGCTGACGAACGAAACAGCCCCAAAAGTGAGATGCTGACAGAGTCAGGAGCTGTCGAGATGTATGGATGTTAGGAAGTGCTGTCTCTATACAATATAAAGGGTGAAAACCTGCCTGAACCGGTTCTTACAGGTCCAGACTTGCTTGGTAGATCATGAAGCAACAATGATTTTTGATTTTATAAATGAATAACTGATCTTCAAAATTAATGATAATAATCATTTTATAAAGATGCTTATAAACCAAGAATAAAGTCTTTAAAGTTATAGTTGTAGTTATACTGTTTGGCAATATTTTCTGTATTATGCCTGCATGGCAAAATAATCTGCACCAAATCATTTCAATCTACTTAGATTTAATCAGATGGAAATGTTTTCCAATAATTTAATTTATTCATTATATTCATTTAACAAACTATAATTTTATTACACAATTTTATCAATGCAAAAGTGTTCCATAATGTACTTATGTTCATTCATTTATGCTCATTTCTTTCTCAAAACTCTAGATTATTTTAACGTCAATTAAAAGTGATTAATATAGTAGTGTTTTTTAGTCAAAAGGCATTCCTCGATCTCAAGTGAGGTCACACACAGACCTAAACTAAAAACATGAAAATAAAAAACACTTGCAGGCAAGAGTGCAGTTTAAAAGCATTGAAGGATTGTGTGCGCACGTGTTCAGTTAAACTCTTTAGTACATTTGGTAAGAAGATAAAAGCCAGAGTTCCGTCGCCTCAAAGAAGCCGGTTCAGGCAGAAAGAGGAAGTGCTGGAGGGGTTTGCAACACAATTCAGACTTGAAAATCAGCTAAGAGCTGACTTTATATCGTTTAACAGCTGTGCTTCACAAACAATACTTCGACCGCATTCAAATACACATAAGATTTTATTTGTATGTTTTTAAAAGTATATGTTCAGAATTGTATTGCTCATATTAAACTCACAAATAAATTAATATCTAATTGGTTCAGCATTCATTAGAATCAATTTCTATATAATGTTCTATTTAGGATTAATTTGTGCAATGTAAAAAAAGTCCTAAAACACACACTTTAATCAAACTGATAGTCACTATTATATTTATTATTATATAAAGTTATTATTACCCCCATCTACCCCCAAAAAACTAAAGATTTAAGACCCATCATGAAATTATTTTTAAAAATGTATTTCAGATTATGATAATTCTTTATTTTTATAGAGTTTTGTTGTCAGAGGCTATTGTTTCAGTGCTATTGAAAGAGTGACTGGAGGAGGTATTTGTGTGGAAAAGGGCTAAATATCAGGACCACTGCTCCATACAAGGCTGGAAGGCTAAGTGCTTCCCTGTGGAGGTTAGCTACAGAGGTTTTACAGGACAATCCCTTTGTAAGTTTATACGGAAAGTCTACATACAAAGTAAAAGGAGAGCCTGATCCGGAGTGGGGCTGCCAGGGCACATGATCAACCTCGCTATGGTCACCTGAAGTTTGATGTGAGGCTTTTGCTGCTGTTCGAGAGACCTGAAACACCCGTTGATCTCAGGATACATCACTGAAAACGTGCCCTGGCTGAGCATCTGATGATGTTTTCTAACAAATGGACAGCAATTCCAAACCTCAAACAATTAAACCTTAATGCACATTAAATGAGTTGATAACAAATGATGTCTCAGTACAAAACTTGAAGCATTGTTAAAAAAATTCCATAACATGTTTTCAAATTTACCCTCATTGATGTTAAAAGAGAGACTTCTCTTAAATAATAAAATGCATCATTCACTAATCTATTACCCCAAACTCATAAATGCTTAGTTCCACATTCTCTCTCTGATGTTCCAGGTTACTCACGACGCTCTGATCCTTCCCAGAAGCTTGCGCGGCGATGGTGGATGCGGTGCAGGAGCTGCCGTACTTCTTCGGCAACATCACACGAGAGGAATCCGAGAGCTATCTTCAGCAAGGTGGCGCTGGGAATGGCCTTTACCTCCTCCGCCAGAGCCGTAGCTTCCTCGGTGGCTATGCGCTGTCTGTTGCTTACAGCCATAAGTTCTACCACTACACCATCGAGCGAGAGCCCAACAACACCTATGCCATCGCCGGGGGCAAATCTCACCGGACGCCCATCAATGTGATCGACCATCACTCTCAGGAGTCGGAGGGCCTCGTCTGTCTCCTGAAGAAGCCCTTCAATCGGCCTCGAGGCACGGAGCCCAAAGTCGGCCCCTTTGAGGACCTGAAGGAGCAGCTCATCCGGCAGTTTGTTATGCAAAACTGGAAGTTAAAGGTTGGAAGTTCTTTAGCAGTCACTGATTATTAGGCTTCATTTCTGAATTAATTCGGTCATAATTCAATATTGATTCAGAGGACAAGGTACATTTTCTACTTTTGAAAAGATAAATTCAGTTAATGTTTACTTTCAGAAAGGAGCTTAAACAGAAGATCATTGGTTTAATAGCAAACACCTGAAATACAGTCTGAGCTGACTCAATCTCTCAGACTTGGGTGTTTGGGAAAGGTTGAATTAGTTGGGGGTTAGGACATTTATAACCTTATGGGGACCCTGTTTTAAAAAAAAACATCCATTCATGTTTTCTTGCTGGTTCTGCTGCAAAACTTATTTTGAGAAGATTACAAAAATAATTTTTTAATGTTTGTATTTAGCATTAAATGGTCAAAGGCTTCTGTCTGAAATACTGCACAATCACCAATATGCCTTCTCCCTCTCTCCTAATAATAACAATAATAATACGTTTAATTCATATAGTGCCTTTCCTTAGCTCAAGGACACGATGCAGTGCATGGGCAACATTAAGCATACAGGATAGCAAACAAAGATCACAATAAAGCATTAGCATTAAACATACAGGATTACACATTAAGCAGTAAAAATACAAGGTAGTCTTGTGCATCGCTCGCTAGCTGCTTTTCAACCACTTACATCTTCAGCGTGTCAATAACAGTGAACTTATCATCACTTCACACCATTGTGCCATATATAAGCAACAGCAAAAAGACAGCCTATCACATAGCCTCTCCTTGTTAAAATTACCAACTTGATCAGAAAATTGAAGGCTTCCTGGTTGAACAGTTATGTTTTTGGTGGTTATGCACTGCCATGTTTATCTTCAAATTATCTTCATATGTGGAATTTTTCAGGTTACATTCACATTTTTTGAGAGTTTTAGTAATCAATATGGGTCCTGGAACCTCCTTATTTGCCGCTGTATCATACAAATAAATAGTTAAAAAATCATACATTGCGATTTCTGGACTTTTCTTTTTCTTTTAGATCATGTTTCTTACAGTGGACATGCACCTACGCTGAAAATTTCAGACCCCTCCATGATTTCTAAGTGTGAGAACTTGCAAAATAGCAGGATGTTCAAATACTTATTTCCAAATACTTATTTATAGGCAAATAGAACGAATTTTCACTACATATTACACAGAAATACACCTAATGCATAATGGTCCTTCTCTTTTTGTGGCGAGAATAACTGTCCGTGACTTTGGCAAATTCCATTTTCCTGTGAGAGATTTTTCTGAGCAGCCTGCTCTCTCCAATGGCCAAGGCTGTCGTAAAGGTCTGCAGCAAGCTTGAAGACTTAAATTCAACAAAGATTCTATAGAAATATTTTCAGTGTCGCATGATTATTGTTGCATGTGCCATGCAGGGAACTGCGCTGGAGCAAGCCATCATCAGTCAGAAGCCTAAGTTGGAGAAAATGATTGCCACCACCGCTCATGAGAAGATGCCCTGGTTCCACGGCAAGATCAACCGAGATGACTCAGAGATGCTTTTGCTCAGAGGGTCCAGAATCAACGGCAAGTTCCTGTGAGTCTTCTCACATGCTAGACAATTTATAGAGTCAACAAGGGTTGGGATTGTGCCTTAAAGGTCTGCTTTAATTTCATTTTTAAGGCTTAAAATTTTGCCTTTTAAATGTTTTATTTTAAAAGACCCAGTGGAAACCCTGCAGTATCAGCAAACTACCCTAATTATTAATAATGTTAGAATCCTGTGATCAATCTTTAATAACTGAACTGTGTGAAACATATTTGCAGCATTATAAGTTTCTATGTTTCAGTAAATAGCTGATAATCACCATAATAAAAACACACCCTGATTCTGCAAAGTATAGACAATTCAAAAAACGAATGCAACATATTATTAATACATAACTAAAAGATTAAAAACAAATCACAAAATGTACTGGGTCAAACATTACATTTACATTTTTGCATTTGGCAGACGCTTTTGTCCATAGCGAATTACATTAAGGGGAAAGACAATATGCAATCTGTTACACCGTCAAAGTCTATCATTGTAAGTGTTCCCAAACATCATTTATACCCATGGTGAGGGGTTTAAATTAACAAAGTTGTAGCCTCAGGATCTGTGGAAATTTAATATCGCCCCGGTTGCGAAAAAAATGTACTTGCATTGTTGTTAGTTTTATTAAATGTACACTTGTTCTCAATACATAAATAATACAAGTAATCACATTTACATATGTTAACTATGTTATGTGTACGAATTGGCTGTTCTATTTATTTTATTTAATAAAGGTTCGTTTAGCTCATATACCATAGTGTAAAAAGAATATCCCTGTGCTCAAAACTATTATTTGTTGCATTTACTTAAAAACCTTAGTCAAGAGATTTCCACGTAAGCATTCGAAGAAATTTTTACTTTACATTATTCTGTTGAAAGCTCAAACAATCAAAGGTAAAATGATATTTGAGTAACAGTGGAGCGTTGACTGGGTACTTCGCCACATGACTGGAGAACCACCATAGATGCCGAGGAAGTTTGAATTTTTTAATAGTGGATGCCCATTTGCAGAAGATTGTCATATCTGGATTTGTGTCAGCCAATCAGGAGCTTCTTCTGTTGATGACAAGTTTTTACTCGAGGATCGCAAAAAAATAAATATGGCAGACAAGTTAAAAGACTTATTTACCGGGGGAGATTGTGTGGCGCTCTGCTGGTGAAATAGACACCTGTAGTTAGTTGACATATGTTCTGTTTTTCTGCCTTCAGAGAACATAAATAGTAGATTTTCTCTTGACTTGTCCATGGTGTCTCGAGAAAAAGCCTCCCGGAAGCTACTCCCCAGCACTCACACGCTGATCCAGTGCGGTACACAGGATCTTTTACTTATTTCAATGCGCGTTTGAAATCATATTTTCAGTATAGTTATTTGTTATTGTGCATTCTCCCTTTATTGTGTCCAAGAAGTCCTTTATTATTATATTAAAATGTCTTTATTTATTATTGCACCACATTTTCAGTGGAATTGATGTTTGTTTAACATAACAAACCTTAAGTTAAAGGCTTGAATACTGGAGGTTTGCCCTTTAGCGGCAGTGTGCAGGAGATGTTTAGAGTCTGCAGTGAACGAGGCGTTGAGCAGATCTGTGTTTGTTTGTGGTTTCCGCTCTGACACACTGACAGAGGGACTTCCTGAACTGACCCGTGTGTGAAAGACACAAGCACGTCTGCTCTGAGGGGGAGTAGTGTGGTGAGGGAGTACAGTGTGCACTTAAAAAACTACCATCCTCAAACACAAAGCAGAACCTTCAGAAACATACGTTGTTTAAGACCAAAAACTTGTCACAACTGCTAGTTTTTAAAGAATATTAATTTTGTTGTGACATGTTTGAGAATTTAGGAGGTTAATGTGTGATTTTAGTTTAATTCAAAGTTAGTGATTCACTGTTCAAATATAATAAAAATAGTTTAAAGGCAACACATTTTTGTTTGAGGCCATGTTTTGGAAGACATCATTAAATAACTTATACTATGTCAAGCTACATACATTTTTACTGATGATGTGGAGTGTTCAAATATGAAAAAAGCAGTTTGTTGTTTTTATTCAGCATTTATTTATTTAACTTTATTCATTCTTTATTTATGTTTGTGATGGTTTGAGTAAATAAAATCCAGCATTAGAAATGCATTGGTTACTTTCGTAACCCCTGTTCCCTGCATAGGGAACGGAGACTTATGTCGGTGACAACTATAGGAAGCTCCACTTGGAACGCTCTACTTTCTCCACACTATTTAAAAATGCCAATCAGCGAATGCACTGATGGTCATGTGATCACATCTCTTCCTGTAGTGAGTCTCCGTTCCATATTCGGGGAACAGAGGTTACAAAAGTAACCATTACGTTCCCCATCAGTCGGTCACTACGACTTATGTCGGTGACGACTATGGGAACACCCTGCAAAACACCACAATCTAGGTCCTTCTGCATCGGCCGATGGCCAGGCAAGCTGGGCACATAAGTGGTCCGGCACTGAGTGGGTCCTCCTCCGCCCTGGCCTTAAGAATAGACTTAATTTTTAAAGGGCAATCGGCAAATTCTCTCATACCGACTCATACCAGAGGAAGGAGCATCAATCCCAGAGCAGAAGGGAGTCGCGCGGAGGCTGTACTTGTCACCACGAGGGCTTGAATTAGAACTTCCAGCAGTTTAATACAGGCAAGGTTTCATTGAGGGACCTACAGAAAATGGGCATTGAACCACTAGGGAAAGGTCTTTTAGACCGAAGATAGCAGAGATGGAACTTGCAAGAGCAGTAGTTTTCGAGAGTTAGCCGTATCACAAAGAATGGTGCAACCCAAGCTGGACACCCCTTCGTACATCTCAGACAATGCTACCACCACCTAGCACGGCTGAAGGGATGGAATCAATGCTCAGGTTATAGTACCTGGCAAAGGTGTTGGGTGTCGACCAACCCACAGCCTTGCAGATCTCTGCCTGCGGAGTACCTCTTGCCAGAGCCCAGTAGGCCACTACACCCCTGATAGAGTTGGCTTTCAACTGCAGGGGGCAAGGGACATCAGACGTGGTGTATGTGGTAGAGATGGCCTCCACCAGCCAGTGGGCCAACCTCTGTTTGGAGACAGCCTTCCTTATTGTCTGCTGTCCTCCAAAGCATACAAAGAGCCGATCGAAACGTATAAGGTTCCGGCAGAGCTTGAGTTTTGACCCTGAGTTTTGAAGGGGATGGTAGGAATCTTGGGCACATATCCAGGCCTGGGCTTAAGAGTAACATGAGTATCACCAGGTCCAAACTTTAAGCAGGTCTCGTCACTGAATGGGAGGACGCAGTAACATGAGTATCACCAGGTTCAAACTTTAAGCAGGTCTCGAAGCTGAATGGGAGGACGCAGTACTGATACACTTGACGTTCAAGGCCAAACCGAAGAAGGGATCTGTGCCAAGGGAGTATATTCACGTGAAAATACACATCCTTCAGATCTATTGTGGCGAACCAATCCCCTGGGCAAACTGAGTGGACCGTGTGTCTGAGTGAACGCAAGTTTCTGAAGATGAGTGTTCAGAAGGTCGAGGATTAGACGCAACCCGCCTGTGTATTGGAAACTAGAAAGTATGGTCTGTAAAACCCTCTTTCCCTGTCGGCAGGAGGGATGGCTCAATTGCATCTTTGCATAAAAGGGAATCGATCTCCTCGTACAGGATTGGGGCCTCTGGGTGAGACAGAGGTCATTAGAACCCCGTTGAACCTGGGTGGCCAGGCAGCAAACTGCAGTTGATAGCCGTGCCGCATAGTGTGTACGACCCAAAGAGTAAATATTGGGAAGCTCCCACCAGGCTTCCTGAAACTCCACTAATGGCATACGTACTTCCCCGATAGTTTTCATAGCGGGGCCGCAAACTAGCGGACTTAGTGGTAGAGTCCGAAGGGAGCCTAGGTGGAGACCTACCTGGGCGTTCAGGCTCTACCTGGGGAATCGCTTCGTACCCCCAAGCTACCGCGCCATCAAGGGGAGCGAGAGAGGATAGACTGACCAGCCTCGCTCACCCTCACCTCGGAAGAGGTGCCTTCCAAGTTTGGGTAAGTTCCTGATGCGGTAAGAACGGGATAGGAGGCGGCTCCGGGGTATCATCCCGTGAAACCCCACAAACCAGGCGTCCAGCCTAGAGATCTCAGGTGCCAGGGGCGTAGCGACCTGCAACCCAATTTCTCTGGCAGCCTGGCTAAGCATCTAGGTCCATCTCCTCCGCAGCACAATCTGCCGTCTCCCCAATGGGGGAGATGTGTGATCGACTGATGGGGAACAACACAGTCAAGAAATGGATAAGAGAAACCATCTTCTTCTTTCATAGTCAAAACAATTGAACATTTGATGCATTTCTAAAAAGTTTTCAAACATTAAAAATTCTGAAGTTATCAAGTTAGTCACAAAGGTTTGCTGTTAGAAAATATGTTATATTTGAAAACAAAAATAACATATAAACAAATGAAAGAATGGTAAAAGCCTTCAATCTTATTGGTGTATGATTGTACATAAATCCAGTTTAAGCTATTATTTTCCTTTTCCCAACAAGCCAACTGCAAAATTTCAAACCAAAACATCTACTGCGCCCTCTGCTGTTGACCTGTCAGTACCTAAATCATTGGTTTCAGTGCATTTGTTCTCGTTTGTGTTGCAGAATCAGGCAAAAAGAAAACAATGGCAGAAACGAGACGTTTGCTCTGTGCTTCCTGCACAATAACAAAGTCATGCACTATCTGATCGACAAGGACAGAACGGGCAAGCTCTCCATTCCTGAGGGGAAGAAGTTCGACACACTGTGGCAGGTAAACAAATCATGAGCACCCACTGTCTGATGGAGGGGCTTTTGGAAGGGCAGTGCATTGCTTCTGACTAATTTGATATCTAGGCAATAAAAAAATATGTGGAAAATGAACAGAGGTTAAAAATTAAAATATTATCAATTCTTCTATGTTAACAGCATCACAGGAAAACAAGGGTATGTTGAGACTAGGAGTAGATGTGGTTTATTAAACAAAAAAAGGAGGAAGTAGGAAAACATGCAACATGGGAGCTAACAAAAACGTGGTATTACTAACACACTATAAACAATAAACACTCTACATTGAATACTAGCAGTAAGCCGTACGGGGGCGCTCTAGTAAGCGGGAAAAAGTATGGACAGTTCTTGGCACCCAGCAGTTCAAGGGGCTCTCAGAAGACGATTAGCGTTTAACCGTTCATCTGTAAAATATAAAAATTTAATATTTAAAGTCTTTCTATTATTCACTAAATGTATTTAATATGTGATTTTGAAGTGCTAAAGAATTCGGAGCATGAAGCCCTGGTGACCTCCGGAACCTGGGCGCTTAATTTTTTTGGGAGTAAAAAGTCTAAATGTATTGAAATCAAAGATGATTTGTGATGTACAATCTAATTTAGGCCTATAGTTGGACATCTCTAAACAGTATAAAGGTAACAAAAAAGCGAAGTAAACTAAAAATCCACAAAAATGATCCTAACTCTAAATGAGTCAATTATCAGGACAATAATTATAGGTTAACTGGACCAATATGGTTTACAAAATGGAACTGTATATAAAAATAAAAGTAAATAAGTTTATAAAATCAGGTCAGCCTGATGCTAGCCTATGTTGATATTGTATATATATATATAATTGTATAAGTCATGAAGAACTATTTTCTATTGGGGAGCCTATTCCAGCTTTTTGGGGGGAGAAAGACAGCGGTTTCCAGTTCCTCAGAGAGTGCATTTTTAAATAGTATATATTAAATTTAGGTACATTTTGCCTTAAGAGGTGTATTTGTTACCTCCATGCACAGTTAAATATCTGAGCAGACCTTCAGTTTAAACAGCACGGAGAATGATTATCTGGCTTTAGTTACTTTCTGAATTTTGCAGTGGCCTAGAATAGCTTTCGACCAAAAGGACAAGCAGCTTATTGCATTTCCTGTTTGAGTGTCTGAGCATGCTGCAAACCATCAAAGGTTTTTGAAGGTAACGCCGTTGCGAGTTTGAAGAGTAGCCCTGACGAGCTCAAGGATTATTGCTTGAGGAACCTATAAGGTAAGCGCAGATCATCAGTGCAAACCATGAAGAAAATTCTCATTTTGGTCTTTGGTGCAATGTGGGCTTTAATTTCATTTGAATGAAAGCAGTGGTGATGCATTTGAGGATTCTTTATCAGGGCTAGACAGAGAGACTCCTGGAGAACGTTTATGCGTAAGCGGCCTGTAATCTCTAAATGAAAATTGTTGTCTCCCGAGATATTTGTTTTGATATGTTGTTGTTTAGTGTGTTGTAACGAGACATTTCAATCAGGGTTTCAACTGTGTCTTAAAAGTTTAAATTCTAAAAGCTGTAATATTAAGCCTTAAAACGTCTTAAATTCACTGTTCTAGGTCTTAAATAATTTCTCACAGGTCTTATTTTTCTGATGTTCATGTAAAGCTTTGAGCTTTGGTTGTCAGAGATTAAGAAAAATTCTCCTAAATGCTAAATAAAAAAAAATGGTTAGGGTTGCCATAATTTGAGAAAACTTAAAAAAAAATTTAAAAAAATAAAAAACACCCGTAAAAGCTCCCTATTACTAAACATTTTTAAGGAATTATGATTAGTGGTTTGAGAAAAGGCTTATATACACTCAAAAGGCTAAAAATGATTAGGTTAGGGTTGCCAGAGTTTGCTAAAATGCTTGTGAAAACTCAAATGGTCAAAATCTTAAAAGGTGAGCGTTAGGTTTGGTAGATATTGACATTAGACTCATTAATGTTAAATAATGTAAATGTGATTGTGCCAGAGATGACGAGAACATGCATAAATGCTCAAAAACATAAAAGTGATTGTTGTCAGAGATTGAGAAAATGCTCCTAAATGTTAAAACATTTTAAAACAAACTGACATTTAGGGTTGTCAGAGCTTGAGGAAACCTTCATAAATGCTCAGAAACATAAAAGTGATGGCTAGGGTTTTGAACAATGTAATCGAAGCATATTGTTTATTATGCAAAACGGTTTTGTATGTGTTTTCAATGTTATGACAAAGGTGTTAAATTTGATTAAAAGTATAAAAAAAATCTTTAATTTGATCGTATCAAACCTGTAGAAACAACAATTTAATGCTTTATTATTTGAGATGTAGGGTTTTCCCCTCTGTTTTTGTTCTAAATCCAGATAATTAGAAATTCCAAATATTTTCAAAAGAAATAGCTATTTATTTGTTTTTAACCTTACCATTCATCATCAAAATTACAGCATTTACAACTTTTTGGAAGTAATTAACTAAAGCATTTTTTTACAGTGAGGCTACCCAAAGTGCTTTGGAATAAAATACACAATCACAACAGGAAATTAACCGCAAGACATGAGAAGACCACAACATGGAGAAAACTACACCCATGCACAGACTAAAAACAAAGACTTTACTACTCTCACGATAAAACTCAAACCCTGATGCTCACCGTAACAGCGCTTGGATGATGATTCAGTGTGCTATTTTTTTGTAGCTGGTTGAACACTATTCGTACAAACCTGACGGGCTGCTGCAAGTGCTCACCGAGACCTGCCCGAGAGAATCCCAGCTTCCCTCAGAGGTATTTCCTCCCTTATGTTCAAGCCGATTCATTCAGAAACTGCTCTGTAATGAGAGTGTGTTTATACACCGTTAACAACACGAGAGTGACCTTTTGCTTTAAACTGTGGTTCCAGAGGGGAGCCGTCGGTGGGCTTTTCTCCATAATCAGATCCTACTCCTTGCCCAAGTCTAGCGAAAAAAAGGTGCAACTTCTCTTCTTTCTCCCAAGCCCTCTTTGCTGCTTTTTGTGTCTGCTTTTGCTTTCATTTTAACAAGTGGGTCATCAATCAGATTAAATAGAATAAATCATTACAACTGGTTCAGAACTGTAAAAAAATATATAATTATAAAACTTCTGTTCCTGCATTTCTCACTAAACTTTGTTCTATTTCTCCATTCTCCATGTTTTTGCTCTCGCTAATGCAATTTTAAATTTCATTTCAAACATGTATGAAAAAGTACACCGAGGATGATGCTTAGCGTCGAAGAACATTTAAGAAAGACCAGAAGCACCACATCTGACTGACTCAAAATGTGGCTCAGTTCACGTTTTCATTCACATTTTTAACATGCTTTGTTTTCAAAATCAAACAAAAAGCAACCTTTGAGGTTGCTAGAGTTTTCGGATCATGTGCCTTTGGTCACCGGTAAATGATAATATGTAAGCCATTTTTAACATTTAATAGTCTTTCAGTACTAGTCCTACCTCCAGTTACAGGTGCCTCCACAACATGTGTGGGAACCCACCAGCCCAATTGTCCTCCAAGGCAACTTTAGAAGCTGAATTCTGAGTTAGCTGTGTTCTTTAGTGCACATGATGGGCCAGTCCTCAGTAGTGTTTTTCTAATATGTTAAAATCACATTTATTGTCCAAGTCCCCATAAAAATAGAACATTTTTAGGTCAATGGGTTTTGTATTTGAAAAAAAATCTGTATTATATCACAACCAATTCAGCTCAAAAGAGCAGTAACAATTTTATTTTGAAACCAACACTGAATGAATTCATCCACATGAGAATGAGAGAATGAGCAACTTAGAATCCATTTTTTGCTAACGAAAATCCTGCTTCTTTTAATGAAACTTGTTCCTTTCTCCATGGACCAAGCATTACTGCGTTAAGGTTTTTAAACAAATGCTACTTTTAAGTAAAATCAAGTTTGGATTCACCATGAAGCAGACAAGAATAAAGCTCTCTTACTGGGCATGTCTGCCTTTTCAATAATAACAACAACAATATGTTTGTTCCTTTAGGTGCATTCGGACATTCCTGTCAGTATAAGAGGTGACGAGTTTCAGGGTAATTACTTCAATACCCTTCTTGCTTTCACACTTACATGGGCAGTAAGCTCTTAAACATTCGACTTGAGCTTCAGGAGGAATTTTGCTTGTGTTCAGGAGAGCTAGAAGATCAGAATCACCTGTTTTTATATTCCAATAATATTAGCTCTTTAAGGGAGGTTATCTTCTAACTTCTTGTTTCATCTGTGGGGTTTTTTTTTTGTGTTAATGTGCTCTAATTCGAACACTTGCTGCTGATTGTCTCTAGTGGTATCCACAGATATGCCCATGGATTCCTCAAACTATGAGAGTCCTTACGCAGACCCGGATGAGCTCCGCTCCACTACGATCAACCGCAGTGACCTGTTCCTAGAGGACAAAGAGCTGGGCTCAGGGAACTTCGGCAAGGTTCTAAGAGGAGTCTACCAGATGAAAAAGTTGGTCTTCCTTTTGATTGCATCTGTTAAAACCTCCTGCACTCGCAGCCCATTTAAAAAACATTTTTTTTCCTACTCTGATTCAAAACCTTCCCCTTTGATTGATCGAGAAGCACAATTTTCTTGTCTATTTTTAAAGTAGATCCTTTGACGTGTCATGTCATTGTACGAGTTTTCTGATTCCATTTAAAAGCTACTTTTAACATTTTTATATTCATCTGATTTGTTAGTGGTTGTACTTCGGTCAGTGGACATGGCTAAAGCCATCTAACCATTTACAGCTTTCAGACAAAGAAAATAGGATTACACAAACATGCATGAACCGCATATACACAAACATGCATGAGCATATCTGAATATGACTTCAGGCATGTTTTTGATGAACGAACAGTACCAAAACATGAGAGAAATGTCTGAAAAGTTAAGCATGTTTTACACAGTCTGTTTATATCCAACAAAAGTTGTAGCAAATTTTTTGTAAACGCAAAAGAAAAATAAGCTGATAACTTTATCATACATTTTTAAACCATCTAACCTGAAGTAGTTTTTCTCCTTTGACCCCCATTGAGGGACTGAAAACTACAAGTCCCAAGGGTTATATCTCATCCCCCAATAAAGCCATGACATCATTTGAAATTCATAGTCAAAACTTGACTCCACCTCCATCTGCCTGAAGTCACAGCTGTTTTGGAACGGGGTGGTCGTACACCAACCATCCACTTCTCCATCCATCAGGAGCATCCAGGGTTGCATGGGACATATGAGTAAACAGGAGGGTTAGAATTTTTTTAAAAAGGGGTAATAAAAACAGAGTATAAAGAATAAGCAAGTATGTCTGGACATTGCTTTAGTCTTCATGAAATTTTCTGCCAATGAAGCTGTTTCTGCTTGAGAGCATAGGTTAGTAGTGGCTGATTGGAAGGTTTACTGTTGTAAACAGTTTCACGACATCTTAGGACTCGAAACCTTGATATTAAGATGCACCAGGAGCTTCAAATATCTGACTGCTGATATGTAAAGGTATTTAAGCAGCTGCTCTCCTGAACCGATGTGTGGATCTGGTAGAAATCTTCTTTCATCTGAACAAATCCGTCTGTGTAGGAGAATCACACTCAAGTTTTCCTGAAATATTTCATCTTTTCCTACCTTGTCATTGTAAAATGATTAGAAAATTTCCTCCATTTAAAAAAAAAAGATCACCAACGACAATAAAACAATTCCAAATAATTAGATTTTCAATAAGTGAACACTTACAAGAGGATAGCCAAGAAAAGCAACCTCAGGGTGATTATTTGATTTGTTCTCTCAGAACCCAGAAGATCGTTGCTATCAAGATTCTGAAGAATGAGGACGATAAGAATGATGACCGAGAAGTGCGTGAGGAGATGCTCCGAGAAGCAAACGTAATGCAGCAGCTGGACAACCCTTACATTGTGCGCATGATCGGCATCTGTGAGGCAGAAAGCCTGATGCTTGTGATGGAGCTCGCGGACCTAGGCCCCCTGCACAAGTTCCTTCAGAAGAACAAGTGTGTCTAATAGTCCCTATAAAACAACTTACAATACTTGGTGTTGGTTTGATGCCATTTTTAAAAATAGTCAGCTGCATTCCCATAAATGCTTTTAGACTCTACGAGCACTGTTTCAATGTTTTCAGGAACATCAGTGTGAAGAACATCACAGAGCTGGTGCATCAGGTCTCGATGGGGATGAAATATCTGGAGGAGAACAACTTTGTTCACAGGGACCTGGCAGCGAGGAACGTGCTTCTAGTCACTCAGCACTATGCTAAAATCAGCGACTTTGGACTCTCCAAAGCCTTGACGGGGAATGAAAAGATTTACAAGGTAAATTTGTGTTTTTGCATGATTCTTTCGTAGGTTCTCCAGTAGAAGTCGTGGATTAGCTATTTTTGGTGCTGTTAAAATTACCTAATGGCTTAAGTCTAATTTATACTTCTGCATCAACGTGACTAATTGCCCTCGGTGCCAGCTCTGTAATTGGTTGAAGCGGAGCCGAGCAAGCTCTTCCTCTCGCTTGGCTTTTGCTCCATGTTAACCACTGGATAATGAATTCAAACTTTGACCATAGAGTAAATAACCTCGTCCTGCTCTCTTCAGCCTAAAGTTCACGGGAAGTGGCCGGTAAAGTGGTACGCTCCAGAGTGCATAAACTACCTGACTTTCTCCTCCAAGAGCGACGTGTGGAGCTTCGGCGTGCTCATGTGGGAGGCTTTTTCATACGGACAGAAACCATACAAGGTGAGACAGGTAGTTTATACAAAATAAAAAAGGTTTGAAGCGATGCTGAGAGACTGTCTTCATCTTACCTAGAGAAAATTGAGAAAATAAAGCATTCATTTTATAGGAGAGCCTTTTAAAAAGGCATTGATTGAAATGTATGGTATATATAATGCTCTCCTTCAGAATGTTCTAACACTGACAGAACATCAAGCTACAGCAGTTGAATGAAGAAAGAGGCGTCGCAAGATTGACCGCGTATGCGTGATGACATCACTTTTGGTTGTGGGGAGTCGCAGGGACGCTGGTCAAATCTGATACAGATGAGAATCGTAAGCCATCCGTTTGAAAATATCCATCGGGCAATGCCTTTTCACCGTGTTGTATTGAAGAAGAGAAAAGTAAAAGGTCAATCTTGCGATGCCTCTGTCTTCATTCAACTGGTTTAGCTTGATGTTCTGTCAGTGTTGGAACACTCTCAAGATCCAGCATCAAGAGCATCAGCTCTTGCTCGTGCTAAAGCCGAAGCTGCCAAAGTAAGAGTGTCTTATGCAAATAAAGAGGCTAGACTTAAAATTGAAAAGGCTGCCAAAGAGGCAGAAATTCTCACAAGAGAAGCACAGAATACTCTAGAAAAGACCAGGATTGACACAGAGTTGGAGATGTTACAAATTCAAAAGGAAGCTGACGGAGACACATCTGAAGCTCAGGCTTTGGAAATGCGTTCGATGTTTTGCATGAGACCGGTGATTCAGTATCTGAGAGAGTTAAACTGGAACGCACAAGTGATTATGTCCAGTCTCAAAATGAAATCCATTGTCAATCTCCAGTTGAGGGTCAATCAAGTGATCTCTCCCGGCTCATTACATGGAAATACTGCAGCATATTAAGTTATATAGGGAAGTGACACAACGGTCGTTTCACAGACAGATGGGTAAAAACAAAAATGATGAGCCCCAGCATGAATCTACATGCTCACCCGTTCATGCCTCAAAGTAGCCATACTGTTAACCCATCACTAGGGGCAGACTCGTTAGCTCTGTACCTAGCTAAGAGGGAGTTAGTTAGTTCTGGATTGAATCATTATGATGACAATCCAGAAAATTTCCGTGCATGGCACTCTTCTTTTAGTAGTGCAGTTAGTGGAGTCCAATTATCGGCCGCACAAGAATGAGATCTTCTGATTAAGTGGCTTGGAAGAAACACTTCAGAGTTAGTGAAACGGATCTGCTTAGTTCATATAAACAACCCTAACATAGCTTTACAGAAAGCATGGGAGAGGCCACGAGAGTCTTACGCTGCCCCAGAAATCCTTGAGAAATCTTTGTTTCAGCGCTTGGAAAACTTTCCCAAGGTTTCAGCTAAAGACCATGTTGAACTCCAGGAACTTGGAGATCTGCTTACGGAGATAGAAGGCGCGAAGGAAGATGGTTACATCACTGGTCTATCGTATTTAGATTCACGTGGAATTGGGCCCATTGTAGAAAAATGTCCCTTTGGGCTGCAAGAGAAGTGGGTTTCCACAGGCTCACGCTATAAAGAAGATAACGGTGGCCATTACCCTCCCTTTGAATACTTTTGCAAATTCATGTGCTATGAGGCAAAGACAAAGAATGACCCAAGTTTCATGAATGTGACCAGTTATTCTATGCAGAGTAAACCAGTTAAGCCCAATCTGAATTATTATAACTCAAGGAGACCTCTTTCAGCATACAAGACAGATGTGTCACCTGCTTCTGATGATCTTCACAAAAACTGTCCATTACATAATAAGCCTCATCCTTTTAAAAAATGTAAGGTGTTCCGAA
The DNA here is from genome assembly GCA_900490495.1 of Danionella dracula. Classification (NCBI taxonomy): domain Eukaryota; kingdom Metazoa; phylum Chordata; class Actinopteri; order Cypriniformes; family Danionidae; genus Danionella; species Danionella dracula. The sequence goes on from UELW01000334.1 coordinate 20,312,442, forward strand.
ACAAATCTCTCAATGATAGAAAGGGTTTTCTGAGAGAGAAAGGAATATGCTTTAAGTGTTGTACATCAACCTCACATCTAGCCAAGGCATGCACCGAAACCGTGAGATGTTCTGAGTGCAACAGTACCTACCACGATACGGTCATTCACCCAAATACAATCAATCAAGTCATGCAAGCATCTTCAGCGCCACAAGAGGACGGCGGGGAGGGAGAAGTACACTCAAGAACATCAGTGTGGGTACATTGTGGGTACAAGTTGTACAGAGGTCTGCAGCCCAGGTCAGTGAAACCGATCATCCTCCAAAAATATGCCTAGCAAGTGTATGTCCAAGGGGGGAGAGAGACAAAGCCATTAAAGTCTATGTGATTTTAGATGATCAAAGCAATCGCTCTCTTGCTAGATCTGAGTTCTTTGACCTGTTTAATGTGAAGAGCAGTCAATTCTCCTATCATCTCAGAACATGCTCAGGTGTCACAGAGGCATCAGGAAGGAAGGCAGAAGGATTCCAAATTGATCTCTGGATCTCTTGCCTCTGGATAACACAGTCATTATAGATCTCCCTTTACTTCTTGAGTGTAACAAGATCCCTGATAACCGTTCAGAAATTCCAACTCCAGGGGCAGTGACAAGACAACCTCATCTGAGTCATATCGCTCAGAGGATTCCAGATTTAGACACCAAAGCTGACTACAATTTATGACAATTTAAAATTGTTTTAAAATTTATTTTATGTCCTAACTAACTGGTTTGAATTCACAAAATCTAATTATAAACTAATTGTTTCAGTTTCACAGTCCACAGTTCCTTTTTTATTGTGACGCTGACGTTCAGATCAGAGTTCAGAAGCAGTCACAGTGCTTTCTCCAATCTTGATGTTTAGGGCATGAAGGGGACGGAGGTGACTCTTATTGTGGAGAGAGGAGAGAGAATGTCTGCTCCGGCCGACTGTCCGCTGGAGATGTACGACCTCATGCTAAAATGCTGGACGTACAGGTGAGTTGCAGGCATTGTTCGGCTCATTTAGAACTAAAGAGGTTGTATTTCATGACTTTGCGCAGCTCATAACTGCCTCGTATTGCAAGCGTGGTTGGTGAGAAATGGAGAAGTGTACTAGGTGAATTGTCGAATTATAAGTCTCAGAGAACTTGGTCTCAGAGAATATTCATTCATTCATTCATTTTCATGTCGGCTTTTATTCCCTTTCGGGGTCGCCACAGCGGAATGAACCGCCAACTCACTGGCATATGTTTTACACAGCGGATGCCCTTCCCTGCCGCAACCCATCACTGGGAAACATTCACACACACATTCACACTTTAACACTATGGGCAATCGTTCTTATTCAATTCACTTATTCCGCATGTCTTTGGACTTGTGGGGAAACCGGAGCACCCGGAGAAAACCCACGCGATCACGGGGAGAACATGCAAACTCCACACAGAAATGCCACCTGCCCCAGCCGAGCCTAGAACCAGCGACCTTCTTGCTGTGAGACGACCGTGCTACCCACTGCGCCACCGTGACGCACACGTCTCAGAGAATATCCCCTCTTAGATTTTTTATTACCGCAGTTTAAACGAAGAGAAGACCGTCTTACGCAAAGTGAGAAGTGAAACATATATGGTGAGTGGTAAAGGGTGGAAGGAGGGAGAGCTTGCAGGATGTAGATGTTCTCTTTGGTCGTGTCTCATATACTGGAGATGATCTGGGGAGGTGGGAGCATAGGATTGATTGTCAACTATCAGCCATGCTCCTCCCGAACTTATGCTAATCTGATGATTAACGTAATTTATTCTGAATTCAATAACTGAACTAAAACAAAAATTAGAAATTAATACATACACATGGATTGAAATGTAAAAATACATTAAGTATATTCATTTATTTATCAATACATTTATTTAATCATATTTTATGCAATATTTGTTTATAAATATATGAATGCATGTATTTCTACATTTTTTTTTTACCATTTATTCATAATCTCTACTTTTGTTATATATGTATTGTTTTTATTATTCAGTTTATTTTAATAATTATTTTTTATTATTATTTAAGTAAATTCTGGTCCTCATCCTGATTCAATATTATCTTCCCCATCATAACATGTAAAATAGTCATGTGCAATTATTAAATTTTGATAACAATATCGATATTGTGTATTAACAAAAAACTTGATAATCGAGAGCAACAATGATGTGCTTATAATTAACTGTATTCCTGCCCACTAACACACCTCACCCTATCAGATTTTGCTACCTTGTGAAATAATCCTATCAAGCATTCAAAGACACATTTGAATTTATCACGAATATTTTTGCGGTTTCATTACGCTAACATGAATACATTTTTTTGCACAAAAAGCTTTATTTTAACATATTATTTACTAAAGAGGCAAATGCTCTTTAGTGTATTTTTATGTAAATCTTACATCAGGTTCTTTCCACACATTTTGCTCAAGTTTTTACACATTTCTCTTACTATTTTTTTTTGTTATGCAGCAATACTGACTAGAGAATCTGACAATTTATGTTATTTTATTATCATAAAATTTTGGCCCATCATGAAATGAGAGAGGTCATGGCAACAAAGGATCAACAGTTCCTCAAACCTAACATTTCCATAAAAAAATATGCATTTAGATAAATCATTTATTTAAAATCAACTCCAGTCCCTGGGGGCCACTTTTTTGCACTTTTTATTTGTAACTCTGCTCTAGCACGGATACTCCTCTAGCTTCAAACATGCGCAGAGGATCTTTCTTAGTGCAGCATGTGTGTTTGATGATGGTCGAACCAAAAAGGTTCAGGGGAATAGCCCTCCAGGACCAGATTTACTGACCCCTGTCATAGACTATAAAAGATTAAGCATTCATAATACATACATCATGTTATCCCCTGAAGCATGCACTTTAAATCCCTTAACCAGCAGAAGTGAGACTAACCAAGTCCCTCTTGTGTTTCTGCAGCCCTCAGGAGAGACCTGGATTTTCAGTGGTTGAACCTCGACTGCGCCATTACTATTATGATATTTCCCAGTGATGATGCAACTGTCCCGTGCCATGCAGAAGAAAGCTCTGTTTTTTTAAGTTTATGAAAGGTGTTACTTCCATTTAAAGCAATAATACGTCTTGTATTTACTTGTATGCTAATATTTTGGTAGCAAATGTACAAATGGGATGAATATGCAAAGAGAGCATGAAGTGTTTGTTATTAAAGGTTGAGATGTTTTAGGAGTTCAGAGCCAAGCTTATCTAGAGGATTGTTCATCGTTGGTTTTATATGGCTGACTGAAACAGGTTGAGAATCAGGTTTTATTTCTAAGCGGACTCTGCTTATGCACACTGTTTTATGGCACAAGTCTGCATTCTATGCAAGCATGGGCTTCAGGTTTTCTGCAGGTTTCTTCAGTAAAAATCATTCTTCAGATGTTAAATTGGTATTATTTAAACATGTAGAAAACTTTCTGTAAAACCACAAGAGATGTGATATCTGCAGTGATTGTGACCCGAGGTCAAGCACTGCTTTATTTACATCCACAAAAGTGATAAAAGATTTGTGTTGAAAGAATCTATAGCGGTACAGTAATGAAGGAAACTTTACAAAAATAAATATTCTGAAATCAAAGGCAATTATTCCAAGCTTGAAAATGTTGAGTGGCCTGCAGAAACTCTGTCGTTGCATGTCATTGATGTAATTCTTTTTAGATTTTTTATTATTGTCTATGTTTGATGCATGATATGAACAGCCTGGCATGATCCTACTCTGATGATATTATTAACCAACACAGCACAGCAAACATGTCTGAATCTGTATTATGCATGCTTGCTTGTGTGAAAAGTTAAGAAACCACCAGCTTTTTTAACATTTATAATGTAAACATCACATTTGTAATGTAATTATAACTTCCTCGAATCATGTTCAGATGCCATCCCAATAAAATCTTCAACAGTCTCAGTATTCTTATTTTATGAAAGCACTTAAATGAGGCCGAGGGTACCCACTGTACCTACTGACTGATGCCTTCATCTCATTCATGAGCAAACCATCGTAAACATTTAGTTCAACTGTAAAATGTTATCAAAACTTAACCCTTTAACTGCCACACCAAGACTAAAAATATTTTAAAATATCCTTATATCTCTAATATATACTCTATTGTTATTCCCATTGTTTTTTATATATATATATATATATATATAAATGATTACTGTTACATTACTGTAAAACTTACTGTACACCTACATGACAATCCCTCAAACTTTAATGTTGACATTTTTCAAAATACTTTTTACAAAAAAACTTTGATTTATTATTATGAATTGAGTTATCACTTTAAAAACTTCAGCTTTTCAATTAATTTTTTTGTTTTGCTTTTATTTATAAAAAGTTAAACAAAATACGATGACAAGATATGCGCAATCATTTTGTTAAAGGATTAACATTATGTCTCTATATGACTAAAGTTACTAAAACATAACTGTTTTAATGTAACCATTTTTCATACATAGACCTTGAATTCCAAAGTTAATACAATCCATTATCTCACTTATAAATGGAACTTTTTGACTTTGAGTTTGAGTTTCAGCTTCAGATATTGAACTGGAATGCTTTGTTTTGGTTTTTCATTTGTGAACTATGCAGTTGAAAAAGAAAGCATTCGGTGATGGAATGGTGCTCAGGACTCTCAGGAGCGCTGTGTGTAAGGTAACCATCACTGATGTTTGAGACTAAAGTCGAATAATACTCACAAATCGAGTCAAATGAGTAACGGCAGACCAAGGTTTAATGACGATGACAATGATAATATTCAGGCTCTATCTGAACTTTATTCATCTTTGAGGACATTAACAGTTTTACAAAAGACCCTCAGAAGTCAGATTGTTCTATTGCACTAGATGGCGCTGTTCCTCCACTGAAATACGGTTAAAATCATCTCACTGGAGCCTTTAGTAAAAAGAGAGCAACTCTGCAGCTACTAATATAGAATTCACATTCATTCATTTTACAACACATATCTAGTCATAGTGCCAACTAGTTTTTTTATCTACATTTCTAAAAAGGTGTGTGTGTGTGTTTGTGTGCGTGCGTGCGTGTGTGTGTGTGTGGGGGGAAATATATTATTGGAATAAAACATTTTTTAACAGGTGCAAAGCTTGTGTAACTAGCCTAGAAGCTCCCACACGCAGCGCTCAGAGAGATTGTATTTTTGCAACGACTGCAAGAGCCAAAGTTAGAAGAAATTAAATGAAACAAGAAGCTTCACATCTCTCAAGCAGTTTACATTTAGCCAAGGAGAAAGAGGTAAGAGAAAGTGAAGATGTAACAGACGAATGAATCAGATTCTAGTTTCAGTCGATCCTGTCGCTCGCTCGCTAACAGCTGATGCAGACGGAGCCTGACTGAAATCTTTCGTTGAGACAGTATTTTGAGTTCTTCATAATTCTTTTACCTTTAACCTGAGGATGAACTTGTTCTCTTTGTCTGTTTAAATATCGATTTTACTCTCTATACTAACTATACTTTACTAGCTATAATTTCAAAGAGTGTGAACATAAAAAAAAATGAAGAAAAATAATCATGAAATAACACAAAAAAATTGCATTAACATCAGATTGTGAATAAACTATGAATGCAGCAGCAAGTTTAATATTTGATTTGAAATCAGTTATTTTACCTATAACACCTTTACCTCAAAATTACTTGCTCTTTCTAGCAGAACAATACATCTCTCTGGAGCAGAAGTAATATGTAAAAAAAAAAGAGAAAGACAGCAAGAGAAAGGGATGTTTTAATAAAAACTTGCATAGTAAACAAAACTTTCATGTGTGTCTATAGTTATACATACACAAAAAAAAAAGAAATAAAAAATCGTCGATATGACGATGTCTGGGTCAGGTCAGGAAAACGTGTCGCACTTCAGACCCGGTATATTCCTAATGGTCAGGATGTACAGTGTTTGGCATTGCTAAAATGAACAACTATATAACTATTATACATATAATATTGAACTGCACTTAACTAGCTGAAGAAAAGGGCTTATACGCTGTAGTTGTGGCTGTACTCAACTCATTTATTTGGATGTTGATCATTACGGTGGTACTTCGAGTGGCAAGTATTTTCTGAGGTGGTACTTGGTGAAAAAAGTATGAGAACCACTGATATAATCAATAAAGCACAGCTCAACCATAATAAGAGGAAAACTGGTCGGACCAACCCAAGACTCGAATCTCACACCCCTAGAGCCAGATGTGCTGAAAATCATGGGCTTTACACAACGGCCCTGTTGCACCTCTTCCTCCTGCCATATGGGTGTGTGTGGTTGGCCAGCGCCCGAGCTGCTGCTGCTGCTGCTGCTGCTGGAACATCTGCCGGAAGCTGCTGAGCCACAGCGGGATGTTACAGGCCCAGCTCTGAAGCCACAGCTCTCAGCTCCTGGTCAGAGCTGCAGCCGTCTGATAGCAAGCGTCGGAAGTGAGAGCGCAGAGACGGTAAACCAGTGATGCTTTCTGTTCCCCAGCTGCCCTCAGCGCCCGACCCGACCTGGCTCGGCTGACTCCAGATCAGAGCCTTTAAGAGATCCCAGAGTTCAGACGCTGTTGTGTGGTTTTGGTTTGGGTGTTTTCAGAGCGATTAACAGTCAAAAACAAACCGTCAAACGCAATCAGGATTCACTATGTGTTTGTATTAAAGTCAAGTTCAATTTTTATATGGAAATACTTGGGAAAGAGTTTGATTAAAATTTATAACTTTTTTCTCAATAAGTTTAGACCGTCATACAGAGTCAGAACATGTCCAGTGTTACCTGGTCAGTCATTTTGTATGCCAAGTAAACAGATTAGAACTTTTCCTACTTATTCTCTGGAACATACCAAAAAGATTGATACTGCTTCTTGTCAGCAATTCTTCAGTCAAAAAGTATTTTCAAAGATATACATTTTGTTTTTTAGAAGCACGTTTTCTAGCTGCATCTCTGTGTGGCGATACAAGAATGCCGATCACTTGAAACAAAATAATTGTCCAATTGACAACATTCTCAATCATTTTTATCTGCTTTTCTAAATAATTAAGAGCTTTGAGATCTGCTTCTTCACATTTGTTTTATTCCATAAAAATGAAACGATTGATAGCATATTAGGTGAAATTAGACGCCTTTTTATCCATTTTATGATTTCTTGAACTATACTTCTGAGCATCATAGAATGCTTTTCTATTACATATTAGAATATTTTGTTTATTTTATAATTTTTTTGTTAAAATGAATCACATTTAAAGACCAGTATTAATGTTTAGGGGATGCATAGCAACATATGAGATAAAATATTCTGTTTAAGCTATTTTTTTTGTTCAAATTCAAAACAAAAATTCCAATTTCACCCAAAACTTTTAACATTAAAATATAAGCATTTGGCGGATGCTTTTTATCCAAAGTGACTTACAATGGATACATTTGTTACAAGATAAGTGTAAGATCAGTAAATCCCTCAAAAAAACTAGGCGAGGAAAAACCTTTAAGATGTAATTATGGCTCTTTTATGGTAAGATTTTTAACAGGACATCTAGTTAAAAAATAATTTCTGTCAAAATTGAAGACAGTTTACCTGTAAGCAAATAAATGCTCATTTAGCCTCTATGAATATGAAATCCTCTCGCACACAGGTGAATATACTGTACTGGCTATGAACTGACTGAAAAGAAAGCTTGGAGAGTAGCAGGAGGGAGCCTGGCACGTGTTTGGCTCCATTTTTAATTTATTATGCACTGGATGCTGCCAGACCAAACCACTGGATATCCGCTGGAAGTATATTCTATCTTCCCTGAGCCCTATGTGGTCGCCCTGCGGTCGGACGCAAGGCCACCGCTTGTCGAGGACAGCTCCCAACTCTTCTTGTGGCTCACAAGCTGGGCTATGCTTACCACTGTGACTCTACACTGAGAGAGAGCAAAACACGGAAGCGCGACCACTCTGTGTAATGCTCTGCTTTTCTTCTAGATTTCGATTGTTTATTTAGAAATGTTTTACTGTGTGTGAATGAAATTGGATGGAAATTAAATAGTCACCACCAAGTAGATTAAAAAGGAAAGCATTGAAGTGCACAGAGTCGGACTTATCAGGTAGACAACCTTGGGCCCTCAACGTTTTAAGGGCCCGCTAGGTCCCTGCCCATCACTTGAAATACCGAATAAGTTTAAATGAATGAAAAGATTCAATTGTTTGGTATTTACCCAATTTGTTCTTCAACCTTTATCGAATCTGCCTCACATTTCATCTTTTAAGATTGCAATCGCACAACTAGTCTAACCAAAACAACTCATTGATTAGTCTTGTCTAACAGTTAGACATAAAATTAAATAAAAAATAATACAAAAATATTCAATTCATAAAATAAAAAAATTCAATTAGTAATACAATTAATAACAACCTAGTTCTGCTTGGAGGAGGGCAATCCATCGTTCTCAAACAATTAATTAGACGAAATACTCATTAATACAACTAGTACACAAATTTGGCTCTTTCGGTTCAGCTTCCCATGTGACTGACGGTTCTGTTAAAGGCCGATCTATCCATAGAAGGCTAAACTGAAAAAATAGTTTTAGCTACGGTTTCAGCTGTCTTTGTGAATGACTGACCTGCACAAGGCTGTTCAATCCATAGTAGGCTAAACTGAAAAATAAGCTCAACAATAAGTTATAACAAACTCTAGAGGGAAAAAAAAAAAATATATATATATATTTATTTTTTGTTAGTTATCTTGAAACTCTATAAATAAAATAATCAATATTAAGATTTATATAAAGAAATAAACAAATAAATTGATTCCTTAAACCTATAACCTAGTTAAACACCAAGCAAATTTGGTTGCGAAGCTCGCTTTTAGTTATTTTTACCGTGCCCCATTAAACAACAGTGTCAGTGTAGTTTATAATTTAGTGCAGCTAAAAACTTTTTAACTACAGTCTAATTAAATAAATAATAACCTAAACAATATTGATAAAGCAGATAGATATTACTCTACATAATATGGCCTCACCACACTGTTCCTCACCAAATTGCGAAGATCAGGAGTCATTCGATCTCAGCGTCATCAAATCCGAATTAGCAGATATTGAGCTTCAGATCAGCCTCTTACAGGCCAAAAGATCCAAGCTCAAGGAACAATGTGTGGCATTCTCCGCTCATAAAAATTCTAATATTAATTCAGCGTCTGTGCACAGAAGGACAGATGCTGCTGCAGTAAACTGCACGCCAGCACTGGACCATCACAGTCCCACTTTCTTGTTTTGTGATCAGAAGAGGAGAAGGCGAACCCGTCCCCGGGGGGCCTTCACTCCTCCCGCGCAACCAAGTTTTCAGATCCGCACCCAGAACCGGTTCACAGTTCTCAGCGAACCTGAGATGAACACTCTGGTGATTGGCAGTTCCATCGTCCGACACGTCCAAGTGACTGTCGGTACGAACAAAGCACGTACGCACTGCTTCCCCGGTGCTAGGGTTCTTGATTTAGCCGCACGTTTACCTGCAATCCTGAAGCCTGATGGCAACATCAAGGCTGTGGTCCTGCACGTCGGCTCTAATGATACGTCTCGTCGTCAGTCAGAGGTGCTAAAAGCGGATTACAGTAAACTGATCCGCACTGCTCGCCGCCTGTCACCCGCGACCCAAATTATCGTCTCCGGCCCTCTGCCAACGTATCGAAGGGGAACCGATAAATTCAGCAGACTTTTTGCGCTCAGAGAGTGGCTCACCACCTTCTGTCGAGAAGAGCAGTTATTGTTTGTTGACAACTGGAATCTCTTCTGGGAGCGCCCTAATCTCTTCCGTCCTGACGGCCTCCATCCAAGCAAGCTAGGCTCTAAACTTCTGTCAGATAACATCACTAGGGCCCTTATTAGCATCTGACTAAATAATGCCAAATATAACACCTTTGAACACTGCCCCAGAAACCGACCTAAAACCTGTCAAAACCTAACATTTGCTATCGAAACAGTGTCCATACCACGAAAACAGAAAATAACTATAAACAACAAATTACTTAACACCAATAATCTGATCAATATAAAATTAGACTACAAATTATACAACTCGCAAACGTACTCTCTAAAATTTGGTCTCCTAAACATTAGATCTCTTACACCAAAAGCTGTAATCATAAATGAATTAATCTCAGAACTGAACCTTGACATACTGTGCCTAACTGAAACATGGCTCACTCCAAACGATTATTTTGGATTGAATGAAGCGACACCCAAAAATTACCGTTACAATCATGAACCGCGCTCAACTGGTCGTGGTGGAGGTGTTGCCACAATATATAGAAATACCCTAAACACAACCAAAAAGACAGAACATAAATTTAAATCCTTCGAAGTACTTGTGCTCCATGTTACACCGGCAAAATCAAAACAAAGATGTGCATTCTCTGTAACATTAGCTGTTGTCTACAGGCCACCAAAACACAATTCTAGCTTTCTTCAAGAATTTGCTGATTTTGTCGCACATCTTTTGGTCGAAGCAGATAAAATACTTATTTTTGGAGACTTTAACATCCATATTGATGACAAAAAAGACTCGTTGGGTATTGCCTTTACAGACCTCCTAAATTCATGTGGGTTTAAGCAAAATGTGGTCGGCGCAACTCACCGTCTAAACCACACTCTAGATTTGGTTCTATCTCATGGCATTGACCTAAGTGACATTGTTATATCGCCTCAAAGTGAGGACATCTCAGACCACTATCTTGTATCTTGCGCTATGCAGACTATAAACATTAGCAGTAGCATTCAACGCTACCAACTAGGGAGAAATATAAACCAAAATACTAAAGAAGCATTTATAAGAAACCTACCAGATATTACTCAACTTTCTAGTGTACCTGCAGATGAAAATGAACTTGAAACGATCACCTACAGTTTGAATAATATTCTCGCTAACACCCTAGACACTGTAGCCCCGCTTAAATTGAAACAAGTCAGAGATAGACAGGCCACTCTGTGGTCTGATGATAATACAAAGGTGCTAAAAAGACAAACCAGAAACTATGAGCGTAAATGGAAAAAAACTAGATTGGAAGTATTCAAAATTGCCTGGAAAGAGAGCATGTCTAAATATAGACTAGCACTAAAAACTGCAAGAAATAACTACTATCACAAGTTAATAGAAACAAATCAAAATAACCCACGCCTCTTATTTGAAACAATGGCTAATTTACTAAACAGTCAAACATCGACAGATTCAAATGCAGCTATAAAATTTAGCAGCAATGATTTTATGAATTATTTCTCAAATAAAATTACCTCTATCAGATGCAAAATTACTAAAACTCATATTCAATCAAAGCAGTTTAACTCAAACCCTATACCTTTGACTCACTCACTGCAGAATTTTTCAAATATTGACCTGAAAGAACTGCTAAAAATAATCACAGCATCTAAATCATCAACATGCTCTCTAGATCCTGTACCAACAAAATTACTGAAAGAATTGCTACAAATAGCTCAAGAACCATTTCTAAATATTATAAACTCATCTCTAACGCTAGGTTACGTTCCCAAACAGCTAAAACATGCAGTAATTAAACCACTAATCAAGAAAACGCACCTGGATCCTACTGAGTTATCCAACTATAGGCCAATCTCTAACCTTCCGTTCTTGTCAAAAATATTAGAGAAAGTTGTTATAGCACAGCTCAGCTCCTTCTTACAAAAGAGCAACTGTTATGAAGAACTTCAATCTGGATTCAGAGCGCATCACAGCACAGAGACTGCGCTGGTTAAAATTTCAAATGATCTATTACTTGATTGGGATCAAGGGAATATCTCTCTTCTAGTTCTGCTAGATCTCAGTGCAGCCTTCGATACGATAGATCACAGGATTCTCCTCGAGAGACTAGAGAACGATGCAGGCATCCAGGGCCAGGCTCTAAGATGGTTTAACTCTTACCTCTCTGACCGGAGTCAGTTTGTTCATGTAAATGGAGACTCATCGGACACAATAGCAGTAGAGTATGGAGTTCCTCAAGGATCCGTTTTGGGACCCATCCTATTCTCAATATACATGCTGCCCCTTGGCAAAATTATTACAAGACATGGTGTTAGTTTCCATTGCTATGCAGACGACACCCAGCTCTATATATCAGCAAAACCTAACGACCCTTTAAAGCTAAATAAGATCTCAGAATGTGTCGCTGATATCAATGATTGGATGAATGAAAATTTTCTTATGCTAAATCCAGATAAAACAGAAATATTACTTATTGGCTCTAAAAAGCAATTACAGAATCTCTCTGCTTTACATATGGAACTGGGGGGACACACTGTTAATTTTTCCACTACAGTTAAAAATCTTGGCGTTATTATAGATAGTGAACTGACGTTTAAGAATCATATCTCTTATGTTACTAAGACTGCTTTCTTTCACCTCAGGAATATTGCTAAAGTGCGGAACATGCTGTCTATCGTAGATGCAGAAAAATTAGTGCATGCTTTCATGACCTCCAGAATAGATTATTGTAACGCTCTGTTAGCCGGCTGTCCAGCCACCACGCTACAAAAATTACAGTTAGTCCAGAACGCAGCAGCTAGAGTTCTCACAAGAACAAAGAAATATGATCACATTACACCGGTTTTGTGCTCTCTTCATTGGCTTCCTGTACAATATCGCATTGACTACAAGATTCTGCTCCTTGCCTTTAAGGCGCTGAATGGCTTGGCTCCGGCCTACCTGAGCAGTCTCCTCTCACGATATATTCCAGCTCGCTCTCTCCGATCAAAAGAAGCAGGACTATTGATTGTACCAAAGGTTAGTAAATCCACAAGAGGTGGAAGAGCGTTCTCATATAGAGCCCCGAAGCTCTGGAATAAACTACCGGATGTTGTCCGCAGCTCAACTACGCTCACAGATTTCAAAACTAAATTAAAAACATATCTGTTTAAACTGGCATTCCAATAATTATCTCTTGGTATTTGTCTAAACAGATATGGTGCCTGAGCACCATATACATACAAACTGTTTGAAAAAACAATGTGGTTCAATGTTCCTCTCTAACCAATCCTCATTATTTATCTCTCCTCCTGCAGCTTATGCTGATCACTTGTTGGTTGTCTATGTTACAGTTTACTAACCGTTTTCTCCATTTCTTAGTTCCTGTTTTGTCTTTGTTTGTTTTGTTTGTTTTTTCAGGTCCTGTCCGGCAAACCGTTCATCGATGGATTTTTAGTTTGTATGTTCTTTATGCTGGGGAGGTGATTAGCGCCTGCCTCAGTCAGCGGGAGTCTCCTCTCAGAGGGAACTCCTGTCTGCTCTGCCTGATCCTCACGGGGACTTTGTGAAGCTGCTTTGAAAGCAATTGCTAAAGAAGCGCTATATAAAAACTGATTGATTGATTGATTGATTGACATTTAACACAGAATTGAAGACTTTACATTAAAATCCACATTTTAACATTTAACATGATACTATGGAAAATTCTCAAGAAACTATTTTTAATACTTTAAAAGATTTTATTCTGAAGTTTCAAGTGTGTGAAAAGAAAATGCTCCAGTATACAGCAATTTACACTAAGCGGCCACTATATTAGGTCCACCTGTCCAACTGCTTATCAATTTCTAATCAGTCAATCACATTACGCATGTTCAAGACAATCTCCTGCAGCTAAAAGTGTACATAAGAAAGAGGAAGAAAGGTGATTTAAGTGATTTTGAACATGGTTGTTGGTGCCACACGGGTTGAAACTGCTGCTCTTCTGGGATTTTCTCACACGACCCTCTGTAGACAATGCTTTTATCTAGTAAGCGGAAATTCTGTGGATGCAAATGCCTTGTTGATGCAAGAGGCCAGAGGGTAATGGCCAGACAAGTTTTATCTGATAGAAAGGCAACAGTTACTTAAATAACAAAGGATGTATGTAGAGAACCATCTCTGAACACACGACACTCTTTATGAGCACAGTATGCTGATCTTCTGATGCGGCTTCCAGCAGAATAATAAGCCATGACATAAATCAAGAATCATCTCAGACTGGTTTCTTTACAATGAGGAGTTCACTGTACTCAAACAGCTTTAAGATGTGGTGGAATGGGAGATTCACATCATTGATGTGTAGCTGAAAAATCTGCTGCAACTGCATATTGCTATCATGTCAATATGAGGAAACTTTCCAGAGCCTTGTTTAATCTGAAAAATGAAATCAAGTACTAGAAAGGTGCCCCTGATAAAGTGGCCGGTGAGTGTAGATCACCAAAAATAATTTGTAATCACATAATATATTAAATAAAAACAGGGGCCCCTGTACATTTGCCTACCTTAGGCTCCAAAATGACAGAATACAGCACCGGATGTGCACACACTTACAAATATTCAGTATAATATAATGCAGTAATCAGATCTCTCTAAGCTAGTAATACAACACTAAACTCCGAACACAACTTTGATTTATTTCAGTATCCTGTTTACAGAATACGATATTAAAAACTATGTTACAAAAACAAATAATGTTTAATAAAATTGGCTTGAAAGTTTGAGTTGGTTTCAACTTTGACTTGAGAGTTAGTCAAGGTATTCCATTAGATAAAATAATTAATGTCAGCTTTTTCTAAAAATGGTAAACTTTAAGATATGATATGATAAATTTTAAAATATGGTTTAGAGTTGTAGCAGAGCACGCACGCACCTTCAGCAATCTGTTAACAGCTAAACAAATGCCTTATATTCCGCAGAAGTGTGAGTACAGAATGAACTCTGCAACAGACAAGCCACGTGAGTCATGTGACAGACTTTTGGCAAATAATGGAAAGCATTAAATAACCCTTTTGAACACAAGAGTGCGAACTTACACAGGAAAATAACTAATGCAGTGACCTTTCAAAACCACACTTTGGGGCATCTAAAGGTTTTTTGGAGTTAATAACTGTTTTTTTGTAACCCTAACCCTAAGGAACTCTCAAATCTCATCTTGTTTGAAGACAGCTTGAACAGCTCTGTTTATGTAAGCAATCGAGCCTTGCACAAAAGTCACATACTCACAAGCACTTTTTCCTCCTCTCCAGAGCGTCTGTCCTTTTGAAAGTGTGTTTTTTTGGGTCATGATCAGTTCTATGAAGCCCCAAAACTGATTTATGCATACAACACATCATACATTAAAAAATATTTTTTTCATCTGTCTCCAAAAACATATAAAAGATAAAGTGGCTAATGGAAAATGTAAACAAAATCAACAATTTGCCTGAATTAATGAATAACCTTTTTGTATCATCTTTTGTTTACCTTCGTAAATTGTAACATGATACTAATATACTGTAATTTTTGGCTAAACTGTTGAGAAGAGAGACCTTTATATAGGCAACGGTGAATAAAAATAAATTGTTTATAGCAGAGCTACTGCTGCTTCCATAACAACAACTCACAGAAGCCAGAAAAAAATCCAAGCAATTTTTCAAGAATTCTATTGTTTCTGTTATTGGAGCTGTGGTCAGTATTCAGGCTGGAAAGACTGTGTGGGATCTGAAGCTTGAGCTGCGCAACAAAAATGAGCGTCACATTCTGTAGCGGTGTACAGCCAGTTTCAAAGCGACTACGGTGTGCGCAATCCCAAGGATTGAACATATAACAGTCTTTGTGAATAGCTTGTTACCACAATTTAAAATTGTCAATTGGTGCTTTGATGACAACACAAAAATGATTTTAAAAATATTATTTAAAATTGTGGTGCCCTCAGCATTGCCCTGTAACGTCTAATGCAGGGGTCGGCAAACCTTAATGTTGAAAGAGCCATATTGGACCAAAAAAAAAAAAAAAAACAATATGTCTGGAGCCGCAAAAAATTAAAACCCTTGTATAAGCCTTATAATGAAGGCAACATATGCTGTATGTGTCTATATTAGCCTACTATAAAAATGACTAAGTTGGCTACAAATACACAATGAGCCTTCATGATTAAATGTTTATTTTTCCTGTAGAGAATGACGCACCACATGACGACTCTGTTGCTGTCTCAAGTTTAACTTCATAACATTATTAACGAATTATGTTTCATTGCTTTGATGAAATTAAAGAAATGCAATAAAGAAATCAGATTTATGATGACATTTTTATTTTGAGGATTCCAAAAAACAACATCAAAATGGAACGTGCGTAACACACTCCTTATCTGAGCAACAAACAGTACATTAAAACGCAGCCTGCAATTATAACAATAAAATGCAGCCTTTTGAAAATATTAAATATATAAAATCAAATTAATACAGTTTAAGTTTGATTTGATAATATCCCTAAGTGTCATTACAAATATATACTTACAAAAATAAGAAATCACTTTACAAAAACAGTCACTTTGTTACTAAATACGTGTCTCTTCGTGTCTAAATTTCTCTTGTTATTTGACAATTTCTCACTACAGTGCAAACATTCAGGTGATCCTACCACATTGGTAATGAATGCAAATGATTCAGTCCACGAAACATTTCATTCTCTATTCGCAGTTATTTTTCTCTTTTTCCCTTTGGGATCCGTGGCTCATCACACATCCGGTTTGTTTACAACAGCCACCTGCCTGGCATCCCACCCCCTGCTGGTAGAAACGTGTGTCGCAGGCTATGAAGCAAATCTTCGTTGACAGAAATGTCGAAATTAAATATTTATTCTACACTCTTTTACAGCATTGGAAAACGTTAAGAATGTTTGTCCTCCTATAAAAAACATTAAAACAAAAAATACATTTACCTCCCCCATCTTTTTCCATTTTCAAACATTTCTGAATAAGCTCCAAGAAGCCACTAGGGCAGCACTAAAGAGCCGCATGCGGCTCCAGAGGTTGCCGACCCCTGGTCTAATGGTAGGGCCGGCCCTGGTGCCTGTGAAGGCAGCGTGAAATTTTTTTTTTTTTAAATCAGTCAGAAAATCCGAAAAGTTCCACTGGTTCAGTGCAGTTTTGCCCCCTCTCACCCCTCACATGAACAGTATCTGCCCTCTCACATGAAGCTCCACAGATTGTGTTTGGCGCTGTGACCCGTGGGCCAGGTTCAGAGTTTGGCTTGTTTTTGCACACACAGCTGCTGGCCTAATTTTAGACGAGGCATCATGGCCGCTGTGATGTAAGACTGATCCAGCATATTAGTGGGCTATTGTGCTGGATGGGACTGAAATGGAGTGGTAATCCAGTGGACTCTGTGCCTACATAACTTTGGATCTGGCCTCTCACGTGAGGCTTTATCAACCGAACGCCTGTTTACATGCTCTCCAGAGGCCATGAGGTTCATCAGCACAACCGCAGCCTTTATTCGTCTCACTCTTTGAGTGTGAGGTTTTAGCTGACGTTAGTGTCGTTTTCACCAACTGAGAATTTTAATTGCACTCCTTCAACAAAAGGCTCAAATTCACGACTGTACTTCCACATTTCAACCAAATTTTTTATTTAATTTAAAAAGCAGACAGATGATGGCAAATACTTTCCAAAAGAAATCCCCAAATTCAAACTACTAAAAGCTGTAAAGCCTGTGTTTTCATTGAACGCTATATAGACCAATAAACACTGTTGAATTTGAGTTCTGTTGGAATAAATAATGTATGTGTAATTACACCTTCCATTGAATTGCTGAGTGGTAAAGATCTGAGTGGTAAAGCTCAGATGATGTCGTGAAATATGAGTTTGAATTGACTTGAATACTTGTGTGGTGTTTCTGTTATTCTGACATGCATTTCTCCTGCTCCCATTGTCCATTATATTAAAACTTCCTGTGGTCAACTTGAACACAATGCGTACGAACAGACCACAGACATTCTGTATAAAAAGAAGGCAACCGGGAGACTCGTTGCTCTTCTCCTAAGCCAACTTGCACGCACTCCAGCTTTTACGTGAGAAGGAAAGCAGTTTTGAACTTGTTTATGTCTTGGCTCTACAAATAGAGTTTTGTAACTGTTACCTTTGTTTTGTACATTTAAAAAATAAATTGGACATTGGATTTCTTTGAGGGACAATTGATCTTCAATTCTACAAAAGTGTTGGTGAGATGCTTTTTAAATATTTTACATGGTTAAAATATTTTTCGACACAAAATAACTGAAACTTCGGGCATGAAAAACGGCCGCGTGTTTTGGAATATTTAAATGTATTGCTTTGGATAAGAAAACGTATTACATGGAGGCTCGTTCATATGTTTGGGATTTGAATATTGATGAGAATAATAATCCTGATATAGATTATTAAGTGGGAACGCTTGCTTAGTAGATCTTGAAACGACATTCATTAAGGCAGAAAATGGATAGAATCTAGCGAGTTTAATCCATAGGAGCCTAGTGACAATGGCAGAAGGTGAAGATGGAAGCAGGGATTTGAATGGATCTGTTAAGTCAGATATTAATACTCTCCATCATGGCAGAGAGGAAAACTCTGAAGGGGAAGGTCTAGTAACAGGAGATCAGAGAGAAGATCCCTGGGAATTTGTGGGGCCAGTTTTCCCAAGAGATGGTTATGAAATGCTGAATTTCAACCACTCTGGAGCTAGACGAAACACTACCCATATAAAAACGAACCCAGAAAGGCGATCTAAAATAGGGAATTTTCTATAAGCTCAGAGAAGAGGAGTCGAGAGCACCTAGAATGAGAATTAAACAAAAAAGGTGTTCACCCTAAATCACATGAAAGACCTTGCAGTACATATGCAATACCGCATGAAAATGTTGCGGAAAGATTGTACCCTTTATGGGGGAAAAGTAGAGCTACAGATGACTTGAAAAAATTAACTGAGCAGGCTGGAGGAGGTCCAACCTGGCAGAAAATCTTAGACAATAAATTTTGAAGCAAAGTTAGACATCCTGTAGAGTCTAGAGTCATATGAATGTATGCAAAAAACATTACCTGCATTAGTGTTAGTGTCACATTAGAAGAAAAAGGACTTTGACTTCTGATATCTTGAAAGTCAGAAAGACATTTTTGACTGGTATAGAGACAGAGGGAGCTTCTGCGGATGAGGCAAAGACAATGTGCAGCTCAGGGAGGAAGCTGAAGAAAGAACAGAGGTATCGCTGCTCGGACAATGAGGTGCGTAGATCAGAAACTCCTGAGAGTGATGAGGAAGAAAATTCTGATGAGAATGAAACTTTTGACGTGGCAGAAAACTCTGATGAGGAGGAGAAAGTAGTTTGGCCTAATTTAGCCAGAATAGCTGCATTGAATGCAACATAACAAAAAAGAAAATAACTTCCTCAAAGATAGTTGACATAACTGCCATACACATGTTAGAGAATATGACTTTTAACACAAAGGATAACATGGAGGCAGCGCAGGTGTACATCTTGGCTGAAATGCGAAAAGTACCTAATAAAACCACAGAATTGATAACTCGTCACACTGAACAAAATTTGACTATTGATATTCAGTTCCACAAAATGTTTACAGAAGTGGAAGGTGAGGAAGAGGAGAGAAGAAAAGAAGCTGAGCTTCCAGTATGTCAGTCTACTTGACTAAAAAAGTAAAAAAAAAGGCTTCACCCCAA
The DNA here is from genome assembly GCA_900490495.1 of Danionella dracula. Taxonomy (NCBI): domain Eukaryota; kingdom Metazoa; phylum Chordata; class Actinopteri; order Cypriniformes; family Danionidae; genus Danionella; species Danionella dracula. The sequence continues at coordinate 20,331,931 of UELW01000334.1, forward strand.
AGAGAGTTTAAGAGAACAAAGAAGTTTGAGCCCATTTGTCCAAGAATTGGGAGAGACTTGGGATCAATTGACTCAAGTATGACAGAATTACAAAAATTCGGGATAATAAAAAAAAACAGAACTGCTAGGGAGTGACAAAAGGCAGACTTGAGTTAGTCAAGGTTTTCCATTAGATAAAATAATTAATGTCAGCTTTTTCTAAAAATGGTAAACTCTACCTGGAATTAGTGGTTTAAAAATATGGTTTAGAGTTGTAGCAGAGCACACAGAAAAAGATGCATGTGTCTTTTCAGAACAAAAAGGAGGATGAGTTTAGGGGCCGCAGGAAAGCGCTGAAGAACTGAGAGAGAGAGGAGGGGGGCACAGGGAATTATATCAGTACAAAGGAATTGGGGAAACTAACCCCAGAAGAGAAAAAAAGAATAATGGATAAAAAGAAGAATCAGAGAACTAAACCAGACAGAGCTAATACGAAGCCAGTCAGAAAGGTCAAGTCTAATCAAGATTGAATTATTACGACCCCAGGAAAAGTGACCATAGCATCTGAACGCACATGAGAAAAAAGTTTTTTTGTACCTTAATTATGAAAGGATTGAGTTGATCCTTTGTTGGACACAGGATCAGAAGTCACAATATTAGATAATCAACCTGAAACTGCTGCAAAATTAGCAGGGACATTCAGACTGACAAGCTTTACCCCCTCACAGAAACCTGTTGAAAGAGATAGATTACTGTGGGAGGAACTAAAGGTGTGTATTTTGTCATGTAATTTGATGCGTCTAGCACATGCTACCAAGGTAATTGAGACAAAAGACAACTGGAGGTGCAAAAAGATAGACTTATAAAAGGAAGTCTAGTTAAAGAGGACAGAATCAGATATATTGTAGAGAGTATAATTTCTAATTTGGCCCACAGCAAAAATTATTTTGAAAAGTGCAGAGCAAGAATGAACACACAATGGAAGGGGGAATACACAGGCCTCAGAGACAGTATCCCGTAAATAAACAAAATCTGTAGACGAGATTGGCATGACAATAAAACTATTAGAACTAAAGGGAATAATCGCAAAAAAACAAAAATGGGGTAACACATTCTCCTTTGTAAGCAGTTGCTAAGCCAGATGGTCATGGAGGTTACTGACAATTTTCAAAGCCTTGAATAAAGTCACTAAACCAGATCACAAGTATCTAATTAATGCAAAAGATGTAACCACAGGGTTGCCAAAGGGCAAATTGATACCTAAAATTGAACAACCAAATGGCGTTTGGTCAGTTCCTCTTAATGAGGAGTCACAAGAGAAGACTGCTTTCACTTTCGGAAAGGATCAGTATATACTAGACTTGCGCAGGGTTTTAAAAATTCACCTAATGTGTTTCAGGCCATGATGATTGAAATCTTGGAAGGGCTAGAGGTCACAGTTTGCTTGCTCGTTGTGAAAGATGATGTAGAAAAACAAGCAGAGACTTTGAGACAGGTTGTGATGAGATCTTTAAAGACAATGTTGAATTTTTGGGCTTTGAGTTGAGTGGAGCAGAGAGGAGAATCTCAAGAAGTAAGAAAGAGACGCTTGAAATTTTGAGAGAGAAACCCGTTAACTCCTTAAAAGACCTTCAGAGCCTGTTAGGGAAGCTTAACTTTATTATAGATCTTATTCCAGGATATGGAAAGAAAGCAAAAATGTTGTATGATGCAACCAAAGGGACCAAGTTGACTTTGTCAGCTGGAATTTATTAAAAGGGAATTAATAGAACACGTTCCGAGTTCAGGATGTCTGGCACGGAGAGAGAAGTAAGAAAATCTGGTTGTTTCTCTTGATAGCACAGAGTGAAATTGAGATGGTTTTATACAACGAGAAAAATCTGAAGGCAAATCATTTCCTTTCCTAAGAAAAAAAAAACACACCAAATTCTGTCAGTAGGAAGCCCAGATATCCTAGTTAGCATATCAAACTGTTAGCTAACTCTGAAAACTGTTGCCAGAGACAGGTCTATAATAGTGCAAACAGATAAAGAGGGGATTAGACTCTTAGAAAGAGAGGAAAGAATCCTGACGCAGGATGAGAAGAGGATTCATTCTTACACGTGGGCTAAGTGGACAAAGGTTCTTGATGATCAACAGATACAATTTAGTCCAGCTGGAGTTACAAAAACAGAGGAGTTACAGTGAAAGCTGTCACAAAGGAGAGTCAGGGAGATGTCTTGACACAGCATCATGACAAGTTGTCCCATCCTAGTTCTACGTATATTAGTAGCTGTTGTAAACTTATGGGTTTGAACATTCAAAACCTAGCAAAAGATTATGCTTTAGTCAAAGCAGAATGCTCTGAGTGTAGGAAAGTGATGAAAAAAGCCCTACAGACTACAGTAGCATTATAACTTCTGAACCTAACACTGAAATCTGCCTGGATTTTGCAGGTCCTCTAAGCCCTAAGACAAAACATGGTAAGTGAATTGAAAGTGATCAGTTGGCCAGAAATTGAGTGACCCATATTATTCTATAAGTAAGGTTGGCAGATTTAAGGGCTAGATAAAGTTGTTGAAGTGACAGGAAGTAACACTGTTACACTTGAGAACAATGGCATCTTGTTTAACAGAGATTTTAGAAATCAGAAGAAGATCAGAACTAACATAAAGAAAACGGTTAGCTGGTCCTTAAATGATTTAACAAAATCTTTACCTAAGTGGGTGATAGTTAAAGATGAAGGGCCAAGGAAAGAGCGGGTTAAAGTCTTGAGTCAAAAGGGGAAAAGAACCAAAGTTGTGCCGATATCAAGCTGCGTAATATGTGGTGAATTGGAGGTATGTTCAGTCTTATGGCTAGGGCCGTCTAGCATAAGACCTGCCAAGGCTCAGTTAATACTAGCTGTTTGTGATAAGCCTACGTGGCTTAACAAAACTGATGTGGCCTCGCTGTGTGCTGTAGGTGAAAGCACTGTTTGCACGGAATGTCGTATGAATAATCAAGAATGTGTAAAAAAGAAAGTTAACTTGAGTACAAAGAATTGCCAATGCAGTATGTGTGAGATCTACATTGAGCAGAAATCAAAGGAGACAAAGCAGTGTGAAGGTGTTCGGAAAAAAAATGTGTTTGATGTTTTTAGCAGAAAAGCTGTTTGGCAAATGAGAAAAAAGGCCTCATGCCTAGGTTTTTTGAAAAATAACAATGTTTTGGTAAGATGGCATTAAAATCCTTTTCAAGTTTCAGTACATGGCTAAGAACAGAGGTTATAGCCAAACACTAGACTGGCATAAACCAGAGAATCCCATTTGAGTGTGATGAAGTTTTGGAGAAATTCCTGCTTCATTATACTGATGTTGGTTGATGGATGGATGTTATCCGGAGAGCCATCGGACCAAGGCTGGAAGTTTTCTTAGTGAAAGAAACTGAAGGCTATGTGAACAGGACAGAGTATGAGGTGTGTGTGTGTGTGTCAATCGGTTTAAACAATGAGTGGACTGAGCTGGCAGAACCACAACTTGAAACTCAGAGAGTGAGAGCAATAACAGAGACCAGCCTCACTGTTCTAAACAGATCACAAAAGATGTTAATGACTGAACAGATTGTGAAAATGAAGAAAGTAACCTAGGGGCAGTTAGGGAAATCAGTGGCATGATCCGCACCTGGGTCATTGTGGAAAAACCCATGAAACAGAAAATGGGGACATGGATTAGGAAAAGGTTAGGGAAAGCATAGGATGTTAAACTGTTCCTATTTCCTTTCAGATGGCGAAGAATATGAAGAATTCTGAAGTCAATAAGAAATACAAGAAGATAAAAAGTATAAAAAACGTATTTGTTTTTGGATGTCTGGGATTTTTTGTTGTCCTGACGAACCTCATGGTGTGCACAGTAGTGTTTGAAACAGATTAATTTCAGTTGAAAGTAACAAAGACTGTTCCCTGGATGTGTTGGAATCAAACGTTTAAACAAGCTAGTTATGTCACGATGGATAGCTCAAATTGATGAAACCTAATGGAATTGTGTTTATTCTGATTTTTCTTTTATAGAAGCCTCTAAAGCTTATGGACCGAGAAATGGTGTCCCCTGGAAGACCACTGAACGCGACACACCTGGCTGTACGGTAACGAAAACTACATTTCTAAACCAGTCACAAATTGTTCAAGTAAAATCAATAATCATCAAATGGGCAGGTTATGAAATTATTAATAAATAAACTGGATTGGAATATGACTGTTATAAAAATGTTGAAGAACAAGTAGAAGTTATCAAAGAACTAGTGAAGACACTGGACTGGTTGATATGTGGCCTAAGGGACTAAATAGGAGCGCTTTATATAATTGGATAGTTTTTTTAAGTTGGCGTTAAACGCTAAAAAGTACTGTACTAGATTTAAAAATTGTATAGTAATGACTGCAATTGTATGTGACATAAAAGCTAACTCTATTTGGAACAAAAAATTGATGGCAATTTATGAAAAACAAATAATTAATTTATGGAGAAGTTTCCTTATAAAAGTTGGTAACAGCATTTTAGATTCGCACCGCCTTGGATGGATATTCCAAGATGCTTTTAAAGCTGAGACAGAGAGATAAATTTCAACATCCTATAACTCTTAATTGGGCTAATGGTCATGGGTTAACGGAAGAACATATTGATGTGTCTGGGATTGGATCCTTTCTACTTTCTACTTCCATGTTCTAAAGATGAATACAAAGGAAAGTGATACACCAGGTATAATTCTTAGGATATGAAAATTAGTCTGTGAAGGGGTTTTGTTTGATAACTTAACACATTTCCAACCTTTACTGTAGTTGAATACTGGTAGTGGGGAAAGTAAAGAAACACACTGGCATTGTCATTCTCCTCTGAAAGTTTCTAATAAAATGGTTCATAGATGATCTCACTGCAAATGCAATGAAGAGAGAGAGAGAGAGAGAAGAGATTGAGAGCGAGAGAAAGGGAGAGAGGGAGAGAGAGAGAAAAGGAGAGAACGACAGCAGCCGTCTTAGAGGAGACTGGAGGAAGAAGAGAGAACAGAAGAGGTAATTCCTTAAGATTAAGGTAATTCCATTTCTCCTCCCCTTGACCATCCCAAGAAAACATAGGCACATACAAACTCAATCTTTTGGATAATTAATTACAATGATTAAATATTCTATTAAACCCTGAAACTAGTTACATGTTAATGGTGAAAATCAAATTTCAAAACAATGTGCCATGTCTTCCATTTATAGATATAATAATGACTTAGGCCTTTATCTATATCCAGTGGATAACTTTACTGAAGGAATATCCATGGGTGCACATTGGATTTTTGCTTTAGATTTTGCTGTACAAACACATAAGGAGACGGAAACTAATATTATCATATTTATTGGGACTAACTTTATAGAAAGTATGGGGGAGACAAAAGCTGATTTAATTACCACAGAGTGGGAATGGATCTCAGATGGTTGGAACACAATAATCGCTGGGGCTATGGTAGTGGTCAGCTTAATAGGAGCTAGTCTTTTATTGTCACTTGTAATCAAGGGTTTCAAATGTTGTGTGCTGCCAAGATAGATGCAGATGTGTTAAGCTGTTAAAGCCAGATTAGATTGCACAAGGTACTTTTTACAAAAAATACTCAAATTCATAACTGTACTTCCACATTTCAACAAATACAAAAAATGAAAGTAAAGTAATACACTCTAAACAAAATACCCTAATTCAAACTATAACAATTCATTAAATGCTAGAAAATAACCAGCGTTGTTTCATTTCTTGGGTGTATATTTATTCATGTGATTTTTTTTGTTTATTTGTTTTAGTGTTGTTCCCACATAAAAACATGCTTCAAGTCATTCAGATTGGTTCATGTTTGTCTAATCCTATTTTCTTTTTCTGGGAGCTCAAAACAACTCGATGGTTGTAGCCATGCCCATTCACCACAGCACCGCCCACTAACCAATCAGATGAGGCGCTAATGCAGTTCATCTCAATGAACAACTTATGCAATGACTGACTCGGAAGTGAACCAAAGGAGAACCTCATCAATAAACAAAGAAAAGAAAGAGTGTTCAAAAGATGAATGTATTCTTAGGGAATGGGTGGATTTTGGCAATGGGAGCAACATGACGTACATTGCTTGTTTGTTCTTTTCTTGCTTTTTTTCAGTATTAATGCAGAAATGGTGTGGGTCTTAGGTTCAGTGAAAAGTAGGACATGTTCAAAAAAATCTGTAAATATTCTCCTTCTTTTAGTCAAAAGCACTACGAGCGGACCTAAAGCACAATTTCAGATCTGCCAAGAGGAGAATGGACAGGTTTCTGTAAGAAACAAGAGAGCGAGAGAAACAAATAATACATCAGGAAGAGAAAATAAAAGGAGGCCCTTTCAGGAGATTGTTTACGAGATGGATAGTGCAAGTATAAAATTTATGACATGCAGTAGCAAGAAACACTTGATGTTATTCATGGAACTCGAGCAGGAAACCTGATTAGAGCTAATCTCACGCAGATCTATGACGACTGAATACCAGTTAATCAGTGAGCCAGATTTCACAAGGTTACTCAAAAAGCAAGGATTTGCATGAACCATAAGCTTAAACCACCATCTTAGTCACCTTGCTCTGCTCGCATCTCAACAAGGTTGCCATGGAAACATTCATCTGTTTTGCTTGATCAAACGGTTAAAAATGTAAGCATGTTTTTCTGTTAAAAATGGATTAGAAGAAACCTGGAGAATGCACTCGTGTTGCACTCTTTTGTTCAGAGATCATGAGGATGAGAGATACTGTCCTGCGTCATTATCAAATCATTGCCCACATGCACTCCTCGCTTCTGCGTTCGGTTGCTGAGCAACCCCTCATCACTGAGACCCCTGCACGTGCAAGTCTTTGATGACATCATCGCCCTTTGCAAATAATCACCCTGAAAACAACCCATCAGTACTGAGAAAGACAGAAATACCGAAGTAATCAGCGCTGGCAGATAGAACAACGAGAACGCTTCCGCATACAGCCGAAGTTTGCTTAAAGGTCTTCTGAACTCAAGAATCCTAACTTTATCACAAAAGACAATTGCATTTATATGAATTCAGCACTAATGTTAGAGCCATCTTTTTATGCAAGCTATTTCTTAATGAGACAACTTCCCAATATCAATAAATTCTTACTTATTCAGAGAAAAGAGGAAACCTGTATCTAGAGTGCTCTCTGCAAGTTTTGGTAACAGTTTAGGGTGGGGGACAACTTCCCACGTATGAATGCTTTACTCATGCATGAATTAGCTGTTAGTTAATTCATAATTAGCTCATGAGTCTAGGAACGATTATTACACAAGATCATAATAGTTTCAACATTTACCAAAAACATCTTTACCATATTCTGTGAACAAAGCAATACCTGTTTTAAGTTGTGCATATGTTGTGCAACTTACTTGCAAATAGTAATATATTTCTTATAACTACAGCCTAAAACCCTCTTTCCTCCGAATCAGTAGTGGCTCTGTAATATGTCTGGGTTTCCTTTCAGTAAACATATTCAGAAATTTCATACAATGTACCAAAATAACTGGTAAATTACTGGTTCTTTATTCAACTGTTTTGAATGTGAAAAGGCTGTAGCACAGGAAAAGGATGCACGCACCTGCCTCATGCTTTAGAGACTACACCCCTGGAAATATCCAAAAATGTATTTGTGTAAAAATAAAAATATTTGTGAAAAAATTTGCTCAAGTAAAAGTAACTCAAATATTTTACTTGAGCAAAAGTAAAAAGTATATAAACAAAATGTACTAAAGTACTTATGTACCCTTTTACTTCTGATTGGAATGATACAAATTAAAACACAAGCCATTACCTAGTTTTCCTATAGATTACTTTACATTATTTGAATATAATTACAATTCAATACAGATGTAACTAAATAAAAGTACAGATATTTCACACAGGATTTACTTGAATTAAAGTAAAAGTACACTTTTTAAGTACTCAAAAAGTACTAGTTACCCTAAAATTTTAAAGTAAATACCTACCCACCTCTGGAAATATAAAGTCAGTTAAGTGATACATCCTGCATTACAATTATAAACTACTTTATATCCTCAGCTGCATGTTGAGAAAGAAACCTATTTTGGAAAATCAGTGCATGGTCAAATCCAGAACCAGAAGCTCTCTCACATAGACCCAGAACTACAAAGCAAACTGAACTCTTTCACTCTAAATCTAACCGAAGATAATTTGAATAAGTGCTGATATTATTAATGTTAGTGTAGTTTTTTTCATAAATGTGAGTTTTGTCCAATTGAATGATTGTTACACAATGTGATATGGCTTTTGCTCAACTTAACTTGTAATCATAGGACATCAGTTTTTTTTTTACTTGAGTAGCCTTTTTAGACAGGTCTCTTTATAAATAGCATTTGAGAGAATGGTTCTTTTACTCAAGTGTCAAATTTTAGTTCTTTTCCCTCCCCTGATGATAAAGTCAGGTTTCTACATAAATTGATTATAAAATAAATAGAATCTCTTTCATCATTCAGTTATTTTTACATTGACAGAATTGCCACTACACATCTTAAGTAAAACATGTCCAAAGACTTTAAACCAACAAGCAGAAAAAATTATATTTTCATAAACAGGTGTATGAACAAGGTTTCTCTCTTCTCAAATCCTCCACTGCTCCAGTTCAACAAAGTTTCATCCCGTTTCAGTGGCCCATTTTATCTCTGTTCTCTAAACTAACAAACGTCAGTATATGGGTCTTGTTTTTTTCAATCAAAAGCCATCCTTTGTTCAGCGTCCTGGATTATGCTCCGACATTCAGAGCGTGACTCATACTTGTGCAACTATCAGAACATGTACCGCCTTTGTAGCAACTTGTGACCTTAATAACTCAAGCACACAACCAGGATAGAAACTAATTCCTCAAGAGCCTGTTCCTCAAAAGCCTGCTTCTGACCTGTTGACACGATAAACAGAAGGAGCACCTAACAAGGCAAATGAACCTCAAGGTTACAGTTACTCAAGAGCTGCTCCCTCTGACAGCACGTGTCCTAGTGGGCAGAGAAAGAAAGAGCTATTTATAGCTCATGGGCGAGTCTGGGAATAGCAACACGTGAGTGCGGAGCAGCTGTACTGAGAGAAAGAGAGAGAGTGGGTGCAGCAAGTCCTCTTTCTGAGAGTCTAAGCACTGAGCTGCGCTGCAGAGGCACGAGCTGCCCTGCTGGCCTCTTTCAACATCTGTTTTCTAAAGAGGGACAGAGCTGAAATAGATGCTCTTAAATAACTGATTCGGAGCACTTTACTGCTGTGATTAGCCCTGCGGCAACCAAGTCAACTTTTTCTTTTAATAAAGCAACTGAAAAACCCACAGGGGATGACTTATCGTTACTCAACAGTAGGCGACTGCTTTGCGACCCTACTTTTTAGGGGCCTCATTCTAAACATTCATTCTAATAGTTGCATTGTCTGTAATTAATTTTAACATTGTTGCTTCAATATTAAAAGAGTTTAGATAGAAACCCATTTTCCCATTTTTTCAGAACACACGTGTCTGTGCAGAAGGACATTTCTTGCTTAAATCGAATTTAAGGCTGGTAGTCAAGCATTCTGCTTGGCGTACGCGGCGACGAGTGGAGCTTTCCTTTTTATGGCTCTTTGATAGATCAAGTCATCAAACAGGATTATATTTGGACAATTTTCTAATAATTAAAAAAAATATTTTGTTTGATAATGTGTCAAAATATATGTTTGTACTTTTGTTTAATGGATTCTTATCAATATAAAGGGACAAAAGGTGATTTTGTTTTTACAACAAAAACAACACATTTAGAAGGTGGGACATTTAGGTCCCATAAATGCGAAAAAAATATGTGCATAGGAAATGTGAGATTAATGCAGATTTCCATTCTGCACTGTTTTTGCACATCCAAATGTTTGCCGGATCATTATGATATGACAATCTGCAATCTGCAAGTAACTCTGCATCTGTAACATTGTTACGCACATATGCTTTTTTCAAAAGGTAACGTTACTTGTGCTTTTAACAGAGAAAATACTTTTACTCAAGAGGAACATTTTTGTCCAATTTTAGTCCAGACGAGGGCTGGGTGATAATTCAATATAAAAAATTATCATTAATAAAACATTTTCTCAATAATATATAGAGAGGTCAATAGAGAGGTTGATAACTTCGTGACCATTTACATTTACGCATTTGGCAGAGGCTTTTGTCCAAAGCAACTTACATTAGGGGAGCGACAATATGCAATTTGTTACACAGTCAAAGTCTATCTCAGCTTCTCATAATAGAAGTTGTTTCAACTCATCAATAAACCAAAGCGGGGAGGAAATAAAGACAGAGGAGGGACATTTTTTATATATAGTTGGTGACCCCTGTAGAGAAGTTTTCAGTAACTTTTTGAAAGCTGTTAAAGTTGCTGCTCTCCTGACTGGATCAGAGAGTTTGTTCCACCAGCCAGAGACATATACATCTAGCGCGTTTCTTTGGCTGCTTTGACGATAGATCAAATGGTAATTCACAGCAAGAGATTCACAAAAACAGAAGAGATTTACAAATACTGAAGAGATCCACAGATACATCCAAGCAAACATGAGTGTGTGAGTTAAATATATATATATATATATATATATATATATATATATATATATATATATATATATATATATATATATATATACACAAGTAGAACCAATTTTAATTCACAAATTTTAATTTATTTATGTGTGAATCTAATTGATTTTACATCTATATTTAAAGCTGTTTATTTAGCTGTTAGAAACAATTATCCTCCCATAATTCAAGGCCCTCTAAGTTTGGATTCTCAACACATCCAATGCAGGTTTTTATTCTGAAATTTCAAGTACAGCATTGTGAAATTACAAACCTTCAGGAACCTGAACATTCCCCAAAATGTCTGTCGATGTTCCAAAACACACTATCTTGTGGTACAAAAGGGTGTAAACCCATTGTTAATTTAAGTGTGTACATTTAAATTTAGATGTCTATTTAAATAAAATATACATTTGCTCAAAAAAAATGGCTGTGACCTTTGTCATGTCATGTAATGTTATGCAGATGTAAAGTTCATTCTTAAGAAAAAATTGTATTAAAAAAAAAAACTTTGGGACCTAAGATTAATCAACCAGATACAATTTAACCAGATTGTTCTATTAAAAACAGCATTTTGGTTTGACACTGGAACAAGTAACCTTTTCTTCACACCAGTTAGATCTTGCTGACATTTAAAAGCAGTAAGTTTAAGCAGTGTGTGTGTTATCTGGCGTCTTTCACCACTTCAGGCTAAAGGTGTGGAGCCGTAGACAGGTGAAGACTTGCTCCGTATTTGAGGTCGGGAATAAAGGCTTCATTGAGGCTCGGCTCAGGAATGTGGGTTTGAATCCCAGACGTGGATGAGCTTCAGATTCCTGAGCCACCGCCACAGGCTTCAGTCCATCATCGACCAGCAAAGAAACTCCAGAAACTGAAGGTCCCCCAAAGCCTTCAGATATTCAAGTACACAAATCACTACCTGCCCAGAGATCAGAAGCCATCCATCTCTGCTCAAGAAGCGCTTCAGTACAGCACAGCAGGGGGTTGTTTTATGATTGCCAACTCCAGTTAAAATTTTCTTAAAAAGGTACTCTCCCACTCAAAAATGTATGTTAATTTTTCTTTAGTAAAGATGTATCAATTTGGCCACATTTTCAGTAGCACATACAATAGAATCCAACTAAATACACATTAAAACCCTAATTTTTGCATAAAAAAATCTTAGGGGACTTCAAGAATCTCTTTCACCAAAATTAAAATTTATTTAGGACATTTCAAGTATATCAGTTGACAATACACCATTATACACAATTTTTTAATGCTTTATTTTGAAATGTCAAGTAAATCAGGTGACACTCCAGGATATGCCATTTTACTCTTAAAAACACGTCATTTATAGCAATATATCAGATGACCACGTTGCGGAATATGTCATTTTCACTCTTAAAATGTAGCCAATTCAGTCTTTTCTTTTGAAATTAGCTTAACTTTGACTACTTATGTTTTCTATGTTGTTAGTTATGTTTAACTAACTTTGAAGACAGATAATCATTAGTATGTTCTAGAGTAGCAGCAGGGATGGTTTGCGACTATTTAAGTGCACATATTATTATCTACAAGTAAGCATTTTTTTTTACCTACAGTAGTGCAAAGAACTGATTTCCATGATACTTTTGCCCAAAATTGAAAGAAAAAAATATCAATGTACATATTGATTATCACCACTCAGCTAAGAAATATCGATACTTTTTTTGTATTTCAAAACACATAAGTCAGGTTTCAACTTAAGGCCTGCACTACTTTAAAGAACAAAGTCTTCATCACTGTGCTGCTAGGACATCAGAAAACTCCTAGAATGTCACTGGTGGTTATTATAAGACTTTTAAACTTTGAAATAAACTATAAATGATACAAAGAAAATACATGGTGTGCTATAAATGGTTAACCCCTCACACATACAAAAAAATAACAAAAATAACAACCCAATAAAACAAGCGACTCAGGATGTTAATTCACAGATGTCCACCAACAATCATGTGACCTCCCGCTGTCCATGTATTAAATAAGCATTACATCACTGAGCTAATAATTCCCAGCGGTGCAGTGGTGGTGGCCGAGCAATCTCCCAGGAGCCCCTGAGGCAGCGTTCCTGATGGCTGACACAACAGCCCTTTCAACAGTCTGGGTTTCTTCCTCTTAAACTGCTGAAGAGCAAAGCATGTAACCCTGCGCCCCTGTCTTCACTCTCACATCCAGCTTTCTGGTACAATCGTAATTAACATTTCTGGAGCATTACAGATGGCCCTGAAGCTTAGTTAAACTTGAACGGGATCCTGAAAGGGTATCAATAGCTCTGGCAGTTCCTGTCTTAATCTGGTTCAGTAAAAATGTTTCTTGGAATTGATCTTAACAGCTCTGACTCATTACAGTCTGAATGTGATTGAGTAGTTGCAGGTTTCTGTTATAATGCTTTTACATGCTTTAAATAATCGAGAAGCAGAGTAATAAAACAATGTGTCATGTTTATTTAAATCTGAGCCTAATGCTCCAGGTGTGTGTTCACAGTGTGTTTGTTCACTGCCGTGTGTGCACACTGAGTTGTGTTACATGCAAAGCACATATTCCAAGTATGAGTCACTTCATATCTGGCCAACTGGTCACGTTCACTTTATGTTTCATATAAAATATTTTAAAAAGTAACCCAAATTTTATAGACCTGCCAAATGCCAATATTGCCAGCCCAACATAACCAAAAATAGCAAAATTGGGAGAAAACCACAATCTGGCAACTCAAATCTCTGTCAGCTTGCTCTAGACTCGTTTTCTGTTTTCTTAACAACAACAAAATTCTCAGATAAGTCTGTGATGATTAAATGATTCTGCTCAGCAAGTTTAGCTTTAACCACTAAACTAGCCTCGTACTATTGAAGATCCGCTGCATTTGTAGTTAAAGTGTTCTGAAATAAGAGGAAGATACTGAGAGAGACTTATTTGTATGAAAGAAGAACGGACACTGAAGCCTCTCCTCCATACTCTGCTTGGTTTAATGCTCGATCTGTGCAGATTTTTGGTAGCAGATAAAGTTTCTGCTTTGTGAAAAAACTCTGCTTTTGTAGTTGTTGGAGAATTAAATCAAGTATAATTGAATTTAAAGGTTTTATTGAAGACATTAGAAAAAATTGTACAGTTTGTTGTGTACAATCTCCCGAGGGGAGAACTGGCTTGTTAAATTAACTATGGTACTTCACACTGATTCCTGGAAATCAACAGACCCAAATGATTCTCCTCATCTGATCTCAAGTTCACTTTCTAGTTGCATGTGGGTTAGTTTAGAATCTTATAAACTGATGAATCAAGCGTTGAAAAAAAAAATCATAACCAAATCGACATACCATGCAAATAAAACGTTGATCCGTTGATGAAGGAACAGCTTTCACTCTTCACTCATTGTGCTCCTAGCATCTCAGTGTTTGTAGTGCTGGTTTGGGAAAGGTTTCAAAGGCAGCTGCTGGTGACTATCACTCGCCCTTAAAGCATGGAGGCCGTTTCTCTTTGAAGGCCAGCAAGCCCTCGAGTCTGTCTTTAGTCGGGATCACCTAGAACACAACAAGACGTGAATCCTATGAGAGGAACGCTGAAAGCCTGCAGTCTGAGGAGCTAGACATAGTAGAGTCTGAGATCCGGCCGATCGTTCATGGTTGAAATGCATGGTGTGTTTGAATCAAAAGGGTAATTTTACGATCATTTCTTCAACATAAGGCCCAGGTCAATTCTGGTTTAGAAGCACAAGGAGTTCCTAGAGCTTAGCCATCCTGCAAATATCGTAAAGTTAAAGACTGATTTCTTGTATTAAAACAAAATGAATATTGGCTTGGTGTTTCACATTAAATAAATCCTCAACATGAGTCTGAACTTACACATTTGGTTGCCAGGAAAAGCTGAAGCGAGCTATGAATTTTCACAGTGGGAAATAAAAAATAAAATAAAATAAAAAAATTTTAATACAGAAAGACATTTTCATTCAGACCGTAGAACCGTAGTGAGGAAAATTGTGCAGAAAAAAAAATCATAACAGAATGCATGGTTGAGGTATTATGCTTTGTTCACTCTTAAAAGCAAATCATCTTCTAGTCCCGCTCTGAGATGACCACAAAACCTCTGCAACTTTTATTTTCTAACCTTTTTTTGTTGAGACCACCCTCCAGAAAACACGTCCCTAATTTGGAGCAAACTTATTGGTTGATTTCTGCTGATTTTTCAACTTCTGAATTCTCTTCAGCGTCGGCAGATGGGGTGATTTTCCTCTACTTTTGGTTATGTTGTAATACACAAGTTTCCATGTATCTAAATATGTTCAAGTAAATAGTATAAAATAGATTTTTTTGTATATATATGTTTTCTACATATAGAAATGCTTGTATTAAAACTATTTATTTTAATACTTGAATAATTGAAAATAAATATATGATTAACACAATTTGTTTTTGTAAAACTGTTTATGATGTCATGCTTTTTATCAGGTTTAATACAAGTTTTCTGCTCTGTGGAAATTTGGGGTGGTTTTTATTGAGGTGAGCTGTTTTAAGTAGAGTGTGGACAGGAAACTGTTCGTTAAGATCTGGCAATGCTGATTCTCCGCTTCTCCCGTGGCCACAAGAAAGCCTGCTTGGCATCTCAACACATCAAAATCTGCTCTGCTAGTCTGCTTTTCCCGTATGCGCAAGTATTCTCATTGACTTTACAAATAAAACATCTGCCATTCCTGCTGTTTTGCTTTTCAGTGTGAACACAGGATTAAAGGGAAAAAAAAATCTGCAATCAATGCCTCATTTGATCCTAACTTATTAAACACATTTTATACTTTATTTCTCAGTGCTGAACTTGGTTCTGCGTCTACTTTACAAAGCCAAAGCCAGCCTTTTTTATTGTCATTGTGTCCGTATACCTGTGCATAACATGCCTCTTCGATGGCTAACCCAGTCTTCAAATCCACCTGAAACACAGAACTGTTTTAATTCCTAGTCACACCAACGTTAGGTAACAATTGAATCTTCACATGAGGCAGGAGACTGTCAAAACTGAGCAGGCAGATAAATCTTTAAAAAAATCTGATAAAGATAACAATCATGCAATCTCACCTCCATTCCTTGGTTTATCGCTAGCTTTGCCATTCGTATTGCTATTGGCCCCTGGGAAAGCACAAAACATAATTTTATTAGAATTTGATTTCATGTTAGTCAAGTCTGGAAATCTGGTTTGCTTTTATATGCTAAGTGAGAAACTTTCTTTATTTTTTTATGTTTTTCTTTGTTTTGAGTATGTTTGAGTATTTTCGTTATAGTTCTGATTTTTATAGTTTGTTTTTTATGCTCTTTGGTAAATATCTGTCAATTGTTTTAAGGAGTTACATAAATAAGAACTGATTGACAAACATTCTACCAGCTTCTGTTAAAGGAGGTTAGAGTTTAGATTGTACTCAAAATTGATCTTAACCGACCTACACAAACATTTTATCCAACTTTTCCTGTATTTTATTCTGTCCAACTTGTGATCATGTACAAATTCTCATAATTCCATGCTGCCCTTGTCATCAACTGCAGGAGGTTTGATGAGGAACTAGCCTTATAACTCCATGCTACATTTATGTGCACTGTGTGGTAGGATTTACCCTGTGAACTTGTGCAACTTTGATGTAAAGTAGGATGCATCTTTGTTTGTAATTAAATACTATAACAACTCATTTTACATCCTGCATACAAAAAGTCTGCCACTTAAATCAACTATAAAACAAAGTATGCAACAATTAGTGTTTAGTGCAACGTGTGAAAAGATATTCATCACATGACTAATGTCATCTCATGCTTTCAAGTCTCTCGCCCAAGAGAGAGAGCACAATACTTCCCCCAAAGGATGGGAATCTCTTCTTACCTGAGCGATGAACTCTCGAGCCAGATCCAGAGCTCGCAGGTATGCAGCATCCCCACTGTTATTCTGCTCCACAGAGTGATTGACCAGCCCCAGACTCTTGGCTTCTGCTCCGCTCAACACCCGCGCTGCAAATATTAGTTCTTTAGCTACCGAGACCCCAACGGTTCGTGGCAGGCGTTGAGTTCCCCCTGCGAACAGGCAAGAGGCACATACATCTGATCATTTGTGCAATTATTAGTCAAAGAAGAGTCTGAATTCTTAACAAAGGAGACTTTATGAGTGTAACCGGAAGTGACTGAAGTTGTAACTCCTCGACTGAAAACTTGAGGCTGGTGCCAGAAGTGATGCAGATTCCCATCGACATCAATGTTAAAAATTCTTACTTTTACGTCTATCATCACAAGTTTTTTTTTCATTCACATTGCTAATTTTGACCTTCATGAGAACGAGGAGGGGGTATTTTATTAATGTTTTGTTAAGGATTTTGAGTTTTGAATAATGAAGGCAGGGCTACTCAAGCAAGAGCCAATCACCTTCCAATCCTTCAAATTGTGTCTTTATGACAATATTTGGCTCTAATAGTAATGCTTTCACAAGTAGGATGGTTTGCCGAAACTCTGAGCCTTATTTGCTCTCTGCTGAAACCTAAGATTGATATCATGTTACACAACATCCATACTCTATATTAGGGATGCACCGACACCAAACTCATGAATATATGCAGCTACTACAGACTAATAGCTTTAATATTAGGATGCTTCAGGACAGCAGTAACAGAATACTGAAAATACTTTAATGCCATTCATTTTATATATTTAGCATCTGCCTAAATAGTTCCAAATAACACCGCCTCAGAAACCTACCTAATAACTGTCAAAACATAACATTTGCTATGTAAACAGTGTCCATACTGCGAAAACATAAAAAAATAAAACAACATTTTGGTTAACAGCAATAAATGGATCAATGTAAAATTAAGACTACAAATTAGGCAACTTGCAAACATACTCTCTAAAATTTGGACTCATAAACATCAGATCTCTTACACCAAAAGCTGTAATCATGAATGAATTAATCTCAGAAGTTACCTTGACATACTATGCTTAACTGTACTATATGCACTATTTTGGATTAAATGAAGCGACACCCAGAAATTACTGTTACAATCATGAACCGTGCTCAACTGGTTATGGTGGGGGTGTTGCCACAATATATAGAAATACCCTAAACACAACCAAAAAGACAGAACATAAAATTTAATTCTTCGAAGTACTTGTGCTCCATATTACACTGGCAGTATAAAAACAAAGATGTGCATTCTCTGTAACATTATCTGTTGTCTATTGGCGACCAAAACACAATTCTAGCTTTCTTCACGAATTTGCTGATTTAGTCGCACATCTTTTGGTGGAAGCAGATAAAAAACTGATTTTTGGAGACTTTAACATCCATATCGATAAAAAAAAAAGACTCGTTGGGTATTTGGTTTACAGACCTCCTAAATTCCTGTGGGTTTAAGCAAAATGTGGCTCAAGCAACTCACCGCTTTAAATCACACTAGATTTGGTTCTATATCATGGCATTGACCTCAGTGACATTGTCATAGTGAGGACGTCTCAGAGCATTATCTTATATCTTGTGCTATGCATACTGTAAACATTAGCAATAACACCTTAATGTAAATGGAGTCAGTTTGTTCATGTAAATGGAGACTCATTAGAAAATATGAGATTAGTTTCAATTGCTATGCAGATGACACCAGGCTCTATATCTCAGCAAAACCGACTTTTCAAAGCTAATTTCATTTACGTCATTCATCACTTTTGTTGCTCTTCAGAAAGAGAAGATTTGAAACTTTGTTTCTGTCTTTGAATTCTGAATTTTAATTGACATCGGGGAGTTTGTACTGTGTTACTTGTTCCTGATCACATATTAAGTGTAAATTATTTATGATTCGCCAAATCAATAACTGAGTTCATATTACATTAATTAAGAGACAGTAACACAAGTGCAGGTTTAGCTTAAATTAACAAAAATACGTTGGCAAACCATGAAAACAACTCACTGAAAACAAAAAAAAATCTACTAATTATCAGAAAAAAATTGACGTTGCATTAAAATAAGCTGCTACATTTGTTGGTATCACTTTCAGCTTCGGTTTCGCAAATCAAAATTTTGATTGTACTTACAAAATTTTAATTTTAGTTATCAAAATTTTCATTTGTGATTCTGAAATTTGCATTCCTCTTCCGTGGAGTCGGGGCTTACAGTGGTTTGCAGATTTTGATTGGCAGCCCATTTAACCGGATATAGAAGCGTTTCCAAGACTGTTTATTCACCTGTGCTTCCTTTGAAAAGTGGGCACATTTGCAAGCCCGGAGCAGAAAATAGGTATTCAAAACGTATTACATAGAAATTCGCTTCATGAGATTAATAATACTACACCATATTTTATACAAGACTTTAGGGAGACAAATGAAGATGGAAATCACTAACTGATGAAAATGGGTTCCTCGTGAAGAATTGCCCAGTGCATTATAAGTACACTGTAGTACTTATATTGCAACGTTATCAGGGAACATTCTTGAAAAACATAAAGAAAAAAACTAATAAAGCCATCAAACATTAACACTTCATATCACTAAAGCAATATTGTTAGTTATTTTCACTAAACCCCAATCAAACAGATGAAAAAATATACAATTTATTTGGGATTTATAATGGTTTGATATTTAACTGAATATTTGAAGTTAAACTTTTATTTTTATTATGTTACTATGTTCTATTCTGAATTATAAGGTAAAGTGTGTGTGTTTTATGTGAATAAAGTAATGTAATTTATTGTGTAGGGTTGTATTTTCCTGAAATTTATCAAATATTTATATTGAACATTTAATCATCCAGAATATTGTATCATATCGAGGAGGATATCCGCGGCATGATATGCCAGACAGAGATTGCAGAGGTCTGGGCATGGGTGCTTGTGCCCACATCCCTGGGTCAGAGTTCTACGAACCAAGGGTGGTTGGGCCAATAAGGTGCCACCACTAGGACCTCTGCTTTGTCCTCCCTGATCTTCCACAGGAGGGTTGCAAGGAGGCTCACTGGGGGAAACGCATATAAGGGTTTCTTCCTGAGCTAGCAATGCGCCAGCGCATCTATCCCGAGAGAAGCCTGGGACAGAGCATAGAACAGCTGGCACTGAGCATTCTCTAGGGCGGCGAACAGGTCTACCTCCGCTATTTCAAAGCGTTCCCAGATCTGCTGGACTGCCAGGGGATGGAGTCGCCATTCTCCTGACCAGGGTTTCCACCGAGACAGTGCATCCGCTGTCTGATTCAACCTGCGGGGATATGGACTTCAATTAGGGACAGACCCCAATGCTGACTCCAGAGGAGCAGTGTACGGGTGAGAGCCGACAAACGGGGTGAGCGTCTCCCTCCTTGTCGATTGAAATACGCCACCGCTGCCGTGTTGTCCGCCCTGACCAACACATGATGTTTCTGCAGCATTCTCCTGAAGTGCTTTACTGCTAGGAACACTGCACATAGCTCTAGGCGATTTATGCTCCAGGAAGCGTGTTTCTCAGTCCAGAACCCTGAGACTCTGTGCTTCCAGCATACAGCCCCCCACCCAGTCCTTAAAGCGTCAGTAGTTACTACTACGCGCCTGGCAGGTCCTCCCAAGGGGACACCGGCACAGAGGAACCGAACATCTTTCCAAAGACGCAGGTGGAGGCGGCAACAAGGTGTCATGTTCTCCTTCAGTCACCCTGGAAGCCATGATTGCGATGGAACTCGGAACTTGAGCCAAAGCTGGAGTGGTCTCATTTGTAATAAGCCATATCTATTGTGGCGAACCAATCCCCTGGGCGGACTGAGTGCATCTGAGGGATATCGTCCTGAACGAAAGTCTCAGAAGATGAGCATTCAGACGACGCAAGTCGAGGATTGGAAGCAACCTGCCTGTGCGCTTGGAAACTAGTATATTTATTAAATATAAATTATGGGCTTTAAACTATCATTCCCTGTTGACAGGGGGGACCGGCTCGATTGTACTGCATCAGACGCCACGCCCTTGAATGTGCTACTGAGATAAGAATTCCTGTGGGTTCACAGCTTGATGGTGGTGGCACCCCCTCCCTCCAAAGGGGGGGGGGCTGGCTGGTGGCGAGGGCCGCACAGCAACAGGACTCCCTTGAGCGGCCTGTCCTAGGGCCGCTTACAACGGACCCTCTTCCCCTGATGATGCTGGGGGGGCCCCTGGATAAGACTGTTCCTCCGTCTACTCCTTGTAGCGGCTCTTGGTTAACCTCGTCGACATGGGGGCTGATGATCAGGGGAGGACTGAGAAGGTTTTCTCCGGCATCAAGCAGGCGGTTGGGGGCACCGACTTAGAAGGAGATCTGCCACGTCTCTTCCTACGCAGCGTCATGAATTCTGGGCCAAAGTTCCCCTCCTGCATCTCTTTGAGGGCCTTGGCTTAGAACACCTGAAAGGCTGCCATGGCATGCAGGGCAGCAGCAACTTGACCCGCCGCAGCGTAAGCCCTCGAAGTCAGGTCCAACGACAGGTTTAGCTGGCGGGATGGAGGCCTCGGCCGTTCACACCAGGCCGCAGGGTTAACCAGGCATAAGTGCACTGCCAGCGCCTGCTCTATCTATGGAATCGATTAGTACCCTCTAGCTACCGCTTCATCAAGGGGAGTTAGAGAGGGGAGACTGACCAGCCTCGCTTTAAGAGGTGCCTTCCAAGTTTGGGTCAGTTCCCGATGCACTTCCAGGAAGAACGGGATAGGATAGGAGGGGGTTGCACCGATGCACCGGGGGAGCGGGAAGTGCGCAACCCTGTTCAACTCCACTGGGTGCCGGAGACATTCGCTCATCAACCCTTACGAGCGCGAGCTACAAAGCCTCCAGTGGTGGACTAAAAAACTCCAACCTCGCCTTAAGTGCACTGCAGGACAGAACTGTGCAATCCACACATTCTGATCCCTCAACCGCTGCCTCAGCATGTCTACGCCCAAGACAACCGAGGCAATGATCATGGCTATCCGTCTATGCAATCGATCCACCGGATCCAACAGACTTGCAAGGTCGCGACATGTTTGGAACATGCTACAAACAGTCAACCGCCAAACAAGTGCTCTACTAAGAAAAAGGAGTTTTACTTGTTGGTGGAAGGCAGTGAAAGAGCTGAAGTCTGGGGCGTGTAGCGGTTTCACCCTTCCGGCCGGCCGATCTACCTCACCAGACCTCCAAAATACACACAAGGTAATCCTACTGTTTTTGTGGTGTCTTTCACAAGTGGCTTGCATGTCGAGAGTATGGCTCCAAAGGAACAACAGCAAGAGTCACGCTTTCGTCCGGTTTATGCAGGATGGCATGATCACATGAGTTTCAGCGTGTTTGCCCCTAGCGGAGCTTCGCATAGTCGTCACCGACATAAGTCATAGTGACCGACTGATGGGAAACATCAGGTTGGGGAAAAACGCACAAGTAACTGATTAGTTATGTAAAAAAAAAGTTTATTTAAAAAAAAAAAAAAAAAAAACACTTCTTTGATAATGACATATTTGTTTCATGTTTTCAAGCATCAAAACAATTTACTAGCATTATTTGTGTTTTCTAAGGATGAAAAAAGAAACAACCTGTACAAAAAGTAAATAGTTAGACAAAAAGTCATATTAGATCAGATTATGCTAAAAAAAAAAAATATATATATATATATATATATATATATATATATATAAAACACCAATTTGACTCGTAATCTCGTAATAGGCCAAAAGGTAAAGCAAATAAGCTCATTCAGTGTTTGTTGACATGACATAATGATAATTGCATCACCTAAAACCCAAAATATGATTAAAAACAGCATTTGGTCATCGCAAAAATTCAGCTTTAACAAATTAACGCCCTCTCACCTTGCCCACCGATGAAGAGTTTGAGTCAACTGCTAACAAAGCTATTAGTTGCTATTCATCTGCCTTTTTTACTTACAAGATATAATTGACTAAAAGTAACATCGATAACATACATTGAATTCAAATCATCAAAACACCATGATTGTGTAATAAATAAAAAATTATGATGATCTGTCCTACTTGGTTCAAGTATTTTTAATGTGTTGTACCATGAAGTCATGAATAGAACTTTTTGAACTAAAGATCGTTCCGATTAGACACTGAGCTATTAGGGAATTAACTAATGCTTAGATCATGTTCATGTCATGTTCTTGTCTATGACCAAAACTATGTCTGCAGAAAGCAGTTCCTAACTGAGCTTACACAATTCAGCAGCCAGTTAAGATGCAGAACGTAAAACAAGGAAACGATCTCCTCTCAATGTTCATACTCTAGCGCATACTTCCAACAGGAGAGTTCCTGAACAATAGATGAAATATCACTAACTCGACAGATGGATATAAACATTTGACTCAATTAACCAGTTTACACCGGTAAAACCTAACAACATTTATGTTATTAAAAGCGTTCAACGATCTTCTGTGGTGATGTGGGAAAAAAAGGACTGTGCTAAATGTAAAGCATTCATATCTGGAGTAGGAGCAAGGAAAGGATCCTGTCTGCCAGGTGTTTAGTTGTGCAGTAGTCAGTCCAAAGAAAGAAAGAATGAAACAAAATACAAAACACTATTGAGCACAAAAAAACAGTCTCTCAGCAGCAAAACTTTATAAACTAACACACTACTACTTTAAATTTAGCCTCTCAGCAGACTTTGCTGTCTCCAATCAGTAACAGCTTCCAGTTTCTCATGGCATTCTCGAGGTGGGAATCATGGTCGTAAATCATTTTAACAGTTTAATATCTGATTTTATCCTAAAAGATGTGGACCTTAGCAAAATTAAGTACTGCTAAAAACACGAAAAAGAAATAAAAGAAAGAAATACTGAAACTATTGTAATCTGCACAGCAAAATTGTGTTAACGCATTATATGAAAAACTCCACAAACTGTTTGCACTCTCAGTGAATAACAGGCTTTAAACAGCCTTCAAATGTTAAATCACTCATTTAAGGCTGCTGTTTGGCTGGGATCATGCTAGATTACTGTAGTTTTATGTGTTAACAAGTGGTTATATTGCATTAGGTTGTAACAAATGATTAATAAGACATGTTCAGATGTCAACAACAAAAACACACGATTCGATATTGTTTTATTAATAAAAAAAATGAGAGAATAAACAAAATATTTGTTCTAATGCATGTCTTCAGTGGGATTCGTTCCAGTAGATGAAACACTTATCTTGCTAGATTCTTCTTTCCTGGAAAATAAAGAACATACAGAAGGTTTACAGGTCACAGGATAAATCAGTCTATAAATCCTTTTATGAAGCATTTTAAGAAATAATTGATTGGTTGTATTTGCCTGTGTATAATTTGAACATAATTAACGACAGATTTACTGCAAAAATTTAATTGTCTGATCGATCATAAATTATATTATGAAGATCCATTACACCATTCACATTTTACCTGTCAGCTCAGTTTTCGTTCAGATGGAGGTTTGTGGTGGTTTTCCAGTCTGTGAATAAATGTTTTAACCATTACTTTAGCACATAAAAATAACTTCAGCAACGACTCCAGAAACTTTTGTGATTCATAGAACATCACAAACTCTTGCGATCAGTTTCAAAAAACACGAGACGTTTATTAAATTTCTCATTCCCTTCAGAGGGCTCCAGGTGTTCACAGGTCACCTGTCACAGCAATAATAACCCCTCGCGGTGGGTGGAGGTGTCTGCCCGCACACGTTTCATGACGCAGATTCTCTCTGCCCAATCAGTGATCTCGGAGGGCTTTGCACGTCATGCTTGCTCTGGCCAAACAGCAAGAATGGGTTAGGTTCTGGTTTTAGAGTCGGTTTTGAAACCAGTTCAAAGTAGGTCCGGAAATTGGCATCGATTCCACGCCCAGGACAAAATGGAAAAGCACAAAATACCATGCTGAACCGTACAGAATTGCGCCATGCCATGTAAAAGAAATGCGCCAATTACATGTCTCTCTCTTGACTGAGATTCTATAATTTATATAAAGCACTCTCTTTATATAAATATTAGGCTATCAAATTATGGAAATCTTGATTTCAGTTTAGTTTCTGGATTTTTCTTCCTGTGTTTATCTGCCAAATTCCTTCCTCTCTCGGTTGATCACACCTTAGTTGTTTATTGAATCCCTTTGTATTTAACAAGCAGCAAATTCCTGCTTTCCATCTCAATGTACAAACAGGAAGTGATTGAAGTGCAGTTTGTCGAGTGGTCTCTTGAGGCAGACTCCAGAAGTGAGCAGGTTCTCGTTCACTGGCATGTTAAAACTTGAGATGAATAAAACATGTTTCCACCCCTGGCTCCATAAGGTTATTGATTCAGATCGTTAGTTTTTAATATTAGTTTGTTAAATAAAATATTTATGTAAGGACATACAAAGTGATTTAATTATTAAGATTGTAACTTTGTAACCAGAGGAATTTAATCACAATTCACCTCTACTGCTGTTCTAAGACTGATGGTAGAATGCATACCAAAATGAGTTTCGTTGATTCACGTTACTTAGACCACATTGATTATGTTTGCTTAAGCATTTAGATGAATTTAGTATCATTTTACACCTTTGATAAAGCATAGAGCCTTCAAATTAGTTAAATTACTCTTGCAGCCTTAACTACAGGAACTCACAAGGAAACATCTCCCATTCTCCTTCCTCAGAGAGAAGCACTGTTTTTATCGGTTTGTGAATGCGCCGCATACTTCTCTTAGGAGTGTTTCCAAAGAAAAGAAAGCATGTCAAATTCGACGGAGGGAAATAAACATCCCTGCTGTCGAAGTACAACATGTTAAAATATTTGACTGGTTTAACCAGATGGTTACTTAATAAACAGATTTAATCTCAACTATTTTCTTAAGAAGGAGTTGACCAGCATTGTTATTATTAGAAGATTAATTGACCAAGTGTAAAAGATCTAATGTTTTAAATACACCAATTCTGATTGATTTGATATTTGCGATTAAAGGCATTACTTTTGAACCCAACTTTTCAGGATTGTTTTCCTGAAGTGCTCTGTTTGACACAAGGAGAAAAAAAACTAAATTCCTTGACAAGACTCTTTCAATCATGAGTTTTTCCTCTAGAAGGGTGCAGTTTGACATGTTCTACTCACTATTTATGGACAGTTTTTAACACAGATCACAATCAGAGTCTTACGACTCATTGCATAACTCTTACTCAAGCTACACACGAAAATGTTAAGTGTTTCATAATTCCTTTCTTTTAAAAGGGTCGTGAACTGTATTACATTTTTTAATTACTATAACTTTATTTACCTTCATGTCTCCAGAGGAGCACCGCTGAGCTGACAAAAAAATCTTATTGGGACAAAATGTGATTATATCGCACATAGAGGAATGATGTTATAATTCCCCAATAATTATCGAGTTATGTAATTTTTTTTTTTATTATTACCTTTGCTCACTAAAAAAGTGAATTCTTGATTTAAACTTGTGCAATTTGGCAAATCTTGAAAAATAATAGAGCTCCGAAACAAAAACATAAGAGTTTAGCATTAAAAGAGTAGAATATGGGAAATAATTTTGAATGTGAACTGTGCACAACTGAAAGCCTATCCTGAGTCACTGCTTCAGACAAGATAACCTGTTGTTTCTCAGAGTACAGAACTCCACAGCTCTTTGGAGAGATGCAAAAAAGAACATGATCCCGAAGGATTCAGCAGAATGTTGAACAAATGCCAAGAAGAATTAGGTCAAACGAGAGTCCAGCTAGCAAGGTCGACCTGATAACACACTCTGAGTGTGTGTGGCTGTTGATGACTTCTTCAATGTCACTGAAGAACTCGAGCATGGCTTTAAATAATAGCAAAACACAAAAGGTTTGAACTTTGTTACAAATTCTAGACGCTCAAACAAAGTTACAGTATTGAAATGTTTGGTTACGCAAAGATTTCACAACACATTCAAGGAAACCCTTGCATCACAGCTGTGAGAAAGTGTTCTTTTCCTTTGTTGCAATACACAACACACAAATATTTTTTTTACCAGAACCCATGACAACACCCTGAAGAATGGCCAAACTTGTGATGGGGGTTGCTTTGAAATCAACAGAAAAGGCTAGTACGTGTTACACTTTACATTCGAAGAAACCGGAGAGGCTGGGCGTCGCAGCCAAACATGTGCAGAGTTCCTGGAAGCGAGACACAATCCCTGCATGGTTTAATATAATCATGTCCAATTTCACAGAAGGAGAAACTTTAAATGCACTGACTGGGTAAACAGAGACCTGATTGGTCAAGAGTCAAACAACAAGTCACGTATAGTGTGTGTGTGTATATATACACACACACTTTAATTTACTTTTATTACATATTTCAATTTTAAGCATTTACAATTTTGTTAAATAAAAATTTATTTTTGGTTCAAAGGCCCGGTTTTGGCACCGGTGTCGTTCTAAAACCAGTTTGGCACCGGTATCCTAACAACCCCAAACAATACCCAACCCTACTCTTAATCAACCGCAAAAAGTATCGTTATATGAGGTACCTATGCAGGAATAGTGCCAACTGACTTAGAAATGTAGTATTTTAACTACAACTACACATTTTTCTCCTGTTTAAAACAAAACTCAATGTCAGATTGGACCGTGGCTCAAACAGCGGATTTAGACAGAGGCTGGAGGGAGGGGCCTTTTGACTAGCCCAGTGTACTTAAAAAAAAATCAACCAAAGGGCCGTGACTAATGTCTCAGATGCCCACCTGATAATTTTTTGTTTAACATACACTCACACACAGTAATGACAGCCGCCAGCTTGAGTACCACCAAGAAATTTGCAAGTACCATCTGTGGTACGCATACCACAGTTTGAGAACCACTGGCTTAGAGCATAAGATGAAATAAAAGTGAAATCTGCAGTAAATCTCTGCTGACCCTAAAGATACCTTATACGGTTTGGCTAACAAATTCACTCATCATTGTCATCTAAAAAACATTATAAGGATTCAATGAAAGTGAGGTGCATTCAGGTTTAAGAGGCACTTCTAAAATATTTTTTATTTTTTATCTGTTTTATAGTCATGTGCTATACAACTAAACTTAACTGAACTTTATTTACATCGGACTTTTAAAACAGCAGCAGTGAAAAGAAACTACTTTACAATATTTCAAATACAACATATTGAATGAAAAAAAAATTTTATTCTCCTAATAAACTAACAAAAACACAGCAGCATCTCAGACTCCATTAAAAGCAGCCAAATAAAAAAGGGTTTTAAGCCTAAATTTAAAAAGTAGCTTGAAACAGAATTGTTGTATTAGTAATGGTAAAGAATTCCACAATTTAGGGCGAGTAAACGAGAATGCACATTTCTCTCTGAATTCCTTTTGGACCTACACACCCCCTCCTACCTTGCCTTGCTTAAAAAGAGCCGACAGATAAACATTACTATTATTATTATTATTGTTGTTATTCATTACTGAAGACAAAAAATGATTATTGCCGCAACATTACATACAGCCTTAAACAGCAAGCAGGCTTCATGAAGTTGGTCAAAATCACACAAAAAACTAAAAAAGCCAGTGACTGAAAATATTAAACAGATAAAATGTGCTCTAGCTGCTCAAAAAAATATAACCAATGAATTCGCAGAATGCTCACTTACAAGGAAATAAGGACTTATTATTTTAAAAAATGTGTTCATCTGCTAGAAAGGCACCCACACACATTCTTAACTGACTGCTTTAATTGCACAAAGCACATGCTCGCTTCAAATAGTTATCAAGCAGCTTGTCTTCCGACAGCATGAGAAAGTAAAATGTGAACAGACTTGCACTGCTCTGCTTCACCCTGTTTATATGACCGCTGTTTACCAAACAGAACCACTGTGTCAGTGATGTCACATCTGACAGATAAAAACACAGGTGTCACATAGCGCTCAGGTTACAGAAGCGGCATCTTTCAGTGGCCCGGGATGACTCCCAGACCCTCTTGAATGCCCATTCAAAACAATAACTCCCAAGCAAGTGGCAACCTCCCTCTCCTTTTCCTTCTCGATTCATCGTAAAAGACTTAACTGCAGTTCTTCTTATTACCACTATTCTGTCAACTCCAGAAATGAGCAGATTCCTATTGATGAAAATGTCAATAATTTTTAGATAAAAGACACATTTCCATTGCATGGCTATTTGCTGCAGATTGCTTGCATTGATCTTCATGACAACTAACATTAAATATGGAAGAGCAAAACTAGAGTTTCAACATTTGCTTTACCAGGTTCAAGCCTCACCCAACAACACATTTTTGCACAGAGCACAGTGTTTATGTCTGAATGAGCTCAACTAGCGAGTTACGAACAATCACAGATCAGTTCCTATGGTTACAGGTAGGACACGCCCACTTTGTTTCCACTCGTTTTTTTTACTTTCATGCTATTATTGTGCTAAACTTTAATGCCATACATATGCCCTCTTTTTTTAACTTGCTTAGCCCCAGCATGCACCTCACAAAGAAATCACAGTAGAGGACTGAAAGACAAAGGCAGAAAACTGAAAAGGTGAAGGTTATTATGCCAATTATTAGCACCATTGTATTTCTGGCTATGACTTTCTACTTACTTTAATATTAAAAATGTTGAACACGTTCTGCTTTTGAGACCCCAAATGTTGGTGTCAGATACTTCAGAATATTTTAGAAACACCTAGCTTATAAATACTCTGCTAATGATACAATTACTCAGTATATTTAACATCTAAAGTCCTTGAAACAGGAGTAATGTTACGTCATTTTTTGTTAATTCAGGCATAGTCAATGAAAAAATCATTTAGGGACTCCAAACGGTCAACGGTCAAAAAGCATATGTTTACAAAGCTAGCCATGTTATAAGTCATCTATTGAATTCTGCATAAAAACCTGATTTTGATTTATTTAAAGGCCACTCACGACGGCAAAAGTTATTGTTTCACATGTTGGCACACACAAAATAGACACATTTTTTACTAATATATTCTGTTACGGTTACACTTCTGGGCCAGATGCAGTGTTCTCTCTGCACTAAGATGAGATGCATTGGCGGTTCATCTTATTGGTCAGTTGGTGGCTCTAAAACAATGGGAGGTGCTATATAAAATTGAGCTGTTTTGAGCTCCCAGAAAAAGAAAAAGGATTTCACAAACATGCATGAATCAATCTTAATACAAACATGCTTGAAATGTCCATAAATCTTTGAGATTGCATGATATATCACCTTTAAAAAGAAGAAACAAGATGAAAGAGTCACTTAAACAACTTTAAAAATTCCATTTCATAAAACTACAACTTTGCTCAAGAACCAAATAAATATAAAAACTTTAAATGTAAATACGTACTGGGATCAATCTTTATCTTTTCATTGAAAAAGTGAAATGAAAACTACATTTCATCATAAGATAAAATCATGCAGTTTCACTTCATGGAAACACCAGAAAAACCAGATCCCAGATGCAAACCCAGAAAACATTCAAACAAAATGTCAAGTTACTTACCTGCACCAGGGATGATGGCTAATTTAGTCTCTACTAGTCCCATCTTAGCAGAGTTGGCTGTGGAAAGAGGCGCAAAAAAAATCTATGACTATATCCACCGACTCCGTCAAAACTCGCACAACGTTCAACTAAACCATGATAAACAAACATGCACCATACATAATCAACAGAGTAAACGTAACATTTGAGCATTAACATCGATAACAGGCAGCTGAAACACTAGCTGAATCATCTTTTTCTGTTTTTTATATATTCTGATGTTAGAATCTATAATGAAAAACACTAAATCTAATGTTTCCTAATGCATCTCCGGAGACAATTTTACTGAACATCATTTTAAACACTTGATTCAGAGCAATGTGAAGATTCTTAATTGGTGTTACAAACGACAGCATGACATCAAGATATAAGCCTAATCAAGAGTCTCATAAAAGCATAAAACCAAGGATTCTTCTTCACATTCTGAGTCGCTGAGCAATTAAACCCGCTCCAGACATTGCAACAGATACAAATGCAAGCGCTGGCTCTTGTGAAAACATATGGTGTGATCGGGAAGTGTTGCTGGAGACCTGTAATAGCATCTTACGCAGGTCTTCTCGACTAAATCTGGATGTGTGAAGCAAATGCATGCAAGAATACATCTGCTTTCTTTCCTTCGAGAGATCACCAAAACACAGGTATTCTGTGAGTGAAGCAGGGAAAAATAAATACTCAAAGCTTGGTTCGGTGGTGATGTTTTTTCTACTTTTATACGTATGCATTATCAGGGTTTCTACAGGTTATATAAGATCAAATGTAATGCCTGTTAAGACCTTTTTAAAGACCTATATCATAACATCAAAAACACACAAAAAATATGCTTTTTTTTATTTTGTTTTTTACATTGTTCATCATTTAGGAGTATTTTCTCAATCTCTGGCAACCCCAAAAATCACTTACTTGCTTTTGAGCATGTATGCAATTTTGCTCTGGCAACCCTTATGATAACATTTCGTTTTTTTAAACATGTAGTTTTTTTAAACATTAAGGTTAGACTCCTTGTTTTTTTTACCTGCCACTCTGATGTCACAAGCGAGAGCCATTTCAAGTCCTCCACCAAGAGCTGCACCATCAATGGCTGCGATCACTGGCATCGGAAGAGCCCCTGAAACATGTCAAAAATTTTGTAAATAAAATAACCCTTCAACAAACTTTTACATTTGTGTTTCAAATAAAAATGAAAACCATCAAAATTTCAGAAAGTAAGAAAATATATTTATACTCCGCTTACTCTACTACGCCTGTTGGGAAGAGAGGAGCCAAGAATCTGGAGGAATCTCCAGGGGCAAAAATATTGCACATATCACTTTGAATGGCATAACCCAAACTGGACACCCCTTTGTACATCTCAGACAATGCTGCCACCACCTAGCACGACTGAAGAGATGAATTCAAAACTCAGGGTATAGTACCTGGCGAAGGTGTTGGGTGTCGACCAACCAGCAGCCCTGCAGATCTCTGCCAGTGGAGTCTCCTTGCTAGCGCCCAGGAGGCCGTGGCTCTCCTGATAGAGTAGGCTCTCAACTGCAGGGGGCAAGGGACGTCAGACGCTGTGTATGCAGTAGAGATGGCCTCCACTAGCCAGTGGGGCAACCTCTGTTTGGAGACAGCCTTCCCTGCCGTCTGCTGTCCTCCAAGCATACAAATAGCTGACCAAAGTTTAAAAGATTTCGAGTCCTTCTACATAGATTCTCAGTTCTTGGACTGGGCAATAGGGACCTGGGGTTGGTGCTGTCTCCACTCTTGGCAGAGCTTGGAAGTTCACTACCTGAGTTCTTGAAGGGGATGGTAGGAACCTTGGGCACATATCCAGACCTGGGCTAATAATAACATCAGTGACACCAGGCCCGAACTGTAAGCAGGTCTCGTCGAGGTCTCAGAGAGTGCTTGTAGACCCCCCTTTCCTCTAATCAAGGCTAATGCGATCAAAAGCACTGCTTAGCTGACAAAAGTTAAGCTCTACTGAGTCAAACGGGTCGAATGGATGAACTTGATCTCTCAGGACAACATAAGGTCTCAGGAGGGAGCTAAGGAAGGCCTAGAGGGTCTAACCCTTTTTGCCCCCCAGAGGAATCTGACCGTTAACTCAACTCTTGTCGTCTTGCCGGAGTTGCATTCAACTGGAAGTGACAGGCAGAATCACGTCAATATAACCTTCAGGGTGGATGGAGACAGTCCTCGATCCAGACCCTCTTGGAGAAGTGTTAACACAAGTCCAACGGGGCAGCTGCTTGGGTCTACTTGGCGAGAGTGACACTAGTCAACGAACCAACCCCACTTGCCAGCATTACAAGCTCTGACAATTCACAGTCCTAGACCACGGATGTGACATAACCAGGGGTTCTCCTAAGGTCCTAGACATGGAGTTCCAGAGGTCTGGGCCCACATCCCTGGGACAGAAGATCTGACTGCAGGGAAACTGGCCAGAGTTCTATGAACCAAGGTCGAGTAGGCTAATAAAGTACCACCATTATGACCACTGCCTCGTCCTCCCTGATCTTGCACAGGAGGAGTGCAAGGAGGCTCACAGGGGAAAACGCATATAGGCGTTTCATCCTGGACCAGCAATGCGACAGCGTATGTTTCCCAAGAGGAGCCTGGGGCAGAGCATGGAACAGCCAGCACTGAGCATTCCTTGGGGTGGCGAACAGGTCTACCTGCACTATACAGGTGCTCCTAAATCTGCTGGACTGCCAGGGGTTGGAGTCACCACTCTTCTGACCAGGGTTTCCACCAAAACAGTGTATCTGCTGATTGTTTTAACCTGCCGAGAGTATATACTGCAACCAGGGACAGCCCCCCAGTGCTGACTCCAGAAGAACGGTCTGCGAGTGAGAGCTGACAGTGGGGTGAGCGTATCTTTCCTTGTCGATACACCACCACCGCTGCAATGTCCATCCTGACCAACACTATGAAGCATTCTCCTGAAGTCGTTTACCGCTAGGGACACTGCACAACTCTAAGTGATTTATAGGGTTAGAACATGAAATGGTAACGTTTAAGAAATTCTAAGTACAAGTGTACCTGGCGAGTACTGCAGGGGCTGCAGGTGCAGGCTGACAGGAAAAAAAAAGTATTTGGGCCTCCTACTCTGGCCCTGTCTACCAGTCCATGTGAATGTTTTAACTTACCTAGTCCTGTAATCAGCGTTCTTGCTTTTGTAACAAATGGTCCCACTTCACTCTGCTGCATCTTTGCTCGTTCTTTCAGGTCTGCACCTGTTCAGACAAACATGGTGGAGATGCAATAATATTGGTTTAATCATTTAATCAAACTATTTTTCTCCTCAAATCCACAACATAAACGTTCATGAGAAACAGCAGAGTGTTTTAGTAGAAACTGATAAATATCAAGAATGCATTCAGAGAGTCAATATTAATCCTACAAACTGCATTTTTCATTTTAATTCTAGAGTGAACAATAGCTATCAGCTAGCATTACTTACTGCCACAAACAGAATGTGCATCCTGAAAGCTACCTTAAAAGGATTGAGATTTTAATTTTATGTGAAGAAAAACACAATTAAGCTTTTTTTCTTTTAAG
Organism: Danionella dracula; assembly: GCA_900490495.1. Lineage (NCBI taxonomy): Eukaryota > Metazoa > Chordata > Actinopteri > Cypriniformes > Danionidae > Danionella > Danionella dracula. The sequence continues at coordinate 20,365,496 of UELW01000334.1, forward strand.
AGAAGAAAGCTATGTTGATTTCTTTTGTAACCAAACCGTTAACAAAAGGGCCACGAACTTGTGTTATTGCTTAATATTTTTACCTTTCCTAACACCTAAAAATTCAGAGTGTCAATATTTAATCCCACAAACGGCCTTTTTTTACTTACATTTTGTATTAAAAAAAATTATCATTACTTACTACTATAAACACAGAGAATGTGCATCCTAAAACCTATCGTTAAAATTATATATGTATTTTGGAACGGGAAGAAAAAAATGCATTGTCTCTTAAAGGTGCATGAACAAAGGGAGTGTGATGTAAGGGAAAGGAGAGATGAGTTAGGAGCAAACTCATAGTGCTTTGAACGAGATTCAGCATGTCTTTTCATTGAAAAAGTTTTGTTTCAAGATGACTGAATATGTTTCAAGTTAATTTAATACCTATGAGACTTTGCTATCTAGATTTTAAATCCAAAAGATAAGAAAGCGAGTAACAAAGGTAAAATTGTTTTCCGTGTTACTATTAAAACAAACACTAAATTGAGGTCAACATACATAAATCAATCAAAATTTATGGTTTTGGAACCCTTTCATAGATCCACCTATTTGAATTGAAACATTAAACTACCTGCACAGAATATCCCAGGAACCACACTGCACAGAATAACTGAACGAGCTTGGTTGTCCGTCTTCAAGAACTCCACAGCATCTGACATCTAGCCAAAACCAAAGAAAGCATTAAGACAGGAAGCTAATATTTGGGCTTGCATACGAAAATTATTTCTGAGGATAAACAAAGTAAGATATAGACCTACTTTTCAGGCAAATTATTGCATGTTTTATTGGTTCATGCATGTTTGTGTAATCTTATTTTCTTTTTCTGGGAGCTCAAAATGACTCTATGAATGAAGAGGCAGCCATAGCACCACCCACTAAGCAATCAGATAAAGAACTAATACAGTTCATTTCAATGAAGATGGGGAGATTGTTTTGCACAACCATTTGAAGAGATTCAAAGACATTGTTTGACATAAATGCTGCCTTTTCACAAGGTTATTAAAAGTGCAGTGACCTAGAGGGGTCAACTACTTATTATAACTTTATTTATAAGGGGTATGATAAACTACCTTTAAACATAAAGTGTACTGGGAAAGGATTTTTTTTAATACATACTGAGGTTTTTAGGAATTTAAAAGGTCTTTAATGGAAAAAAAAGACACACCAAAAGTGTATATAACGTTCTCGCCTCAGAAAAGAGCAAAAATGAGACCTAAACGAAACATGTTTCAATAGTCTAGTGAAAAAATTAACTATTCCTTGTTACTTTATCGATTCCACTTTTATGTTCCATTACAAAAATACTCACCATTGTAACAAGATTTTTGCTAATGGCATTTTTTGATTCGGGGCGATTAATTCCCAAAACAACAATTCCTAGAGACAAAAAAACAAATCATGGTTGTTATTTGTTTGAATAAAGATTTGAATTAAACTAACTTTTGAACAAATTAGTCAAAACAGTTTATCTGATGAGCATTAAAGGATTAAATTAAAATATCTTGGGTAACTTTTAAAGAAGTTATCTTAAGAACTTAAGGTGACATTGTCTTGAAGTAAATGGGGCACTGAAAACGTTAATTACTGTCCATAACATAGACTTGGGAATGTTTAGGACCAAGAAAATTGACAACCTTCACGCACATATTTAAACTCCATTTAATCTCGTCGTCTACCTGAGTCTTCACCGTCCAAGTATCTAACGATTAGGTCTTCTCCAGGTTTTGTCTCAGAGCTGTACAGTCGCACACTTCCGGCGAAAGCGAGTCGCACAGAAGGCGTCCTTTTGATTAAACATTTTTGAAACCCGCTGTTCGTCTTGCTAACAACACTGACGAGTCGGGTTTTAGAGCGAGAAAGCTGGGAGAGCACTGTGTTCCTCACTAAAGACGCCATGCTGCTGTTGTGCATGACTTTCAACTCTGAACTAATGACGTAAGAGCAACATCACGTGACAAACAGGCGGGAATTTTCTCGTCAGAAAGGATTTTTCCTCACTCTTGAGTTGTCTTGCTTAATGAAAACTACTTTACTAAATATAAGATGGTAAATATATTATAAAAATATGTATTTAAAATATTACTTTTTGACCAGCAAATAACAGTGACCAAGCCTGGTGTTTCTTACAATAACATGATATATTAATCAGTTTCATACAGACTGCTTATCAAATGTTTGGAATTCTTTTAATTTTTCCCAGGTTTGTTTCATATTATCCAGGATACTGATCACACATACCTCTCGAAGATTTAAAACAAGGGTTCTGCCTGCAAGCATGGCACGTCTTTGAATATCAATCCAATGGCTGAGCTGTTGAGGAAAGAACTTGAACAAAAAGGTGAACTAGCCTCCTCCATTATTGTTAACCTTTAACCACAACTAATCCTGATCCAAAAAACATAGCAATCTTTCATATTTTGAACATAAAATTACATTACACAGTGTGCAAAAACATTTAAGCATTGCTCTCAACAATTCTGTAATGCTGAATATTCTTTATTAAGAATTTACTAAGCTTGAAACAAGATGTAAAAACATAAATAATTATTCATTCATTCATTCATCTTCATGTCGGCTTTCTTCCCTTTCGGGGTCGCCACAGCGGAATGAACCGCCAACTCTCTGACATATGTTTTACGCGGCGGATGCCCTTCCAGCCGCAACCCATCTCTGGGAAAATAAATAATTATAAAAAGAAAATTATTATAATTAAAATAATTATAAAAGAAAAAATGTTGCATTGTTGTCTTTTAATCCTGTTTGCTGATTTCCAGTTGTACTAGTATGCCAGAATATTGTAGTATATACCTATCTTTCAGCTTCTCAATTCCATCAGCACTTCAGTTCACCAGAATTAAACATTGACCTAATTCGTTTAGTACACCTTTTTAGAATGACAAAAAAAAGAGTCAAAGATTAGTGCTTTGATTTATTGTAAACAAAATGAAAGCATCAAATGTACTATGCAGTGTGAGAAGTTCATCAAATCAATAGCCATTTTTTGGCTAGTACTTTAGCCATCATGAAGACACAGTAAACTACAACAGTAAGTGCACAAAACACCATTCTTTTCAACTAAGTGCATCTTTTCAACACCATATCAATCGCACAGTGCAGTAGCAAACACAGTGGAAAACAAGCATTTTGCAAATAGAGGGATCTCGGATTCAGAAATATCCTCTTCATAATGAGTCACTTTTAGTAGTGCTTTATGTCGACTCAATAACAGACCCCTGCTGCTTTGAAATCAATCTTTTCAATGTGGCCACTTCTGCAGGCAAATCAGCAATGCCCTGTTTAAAGTACAAGTTCTCAGATTCAGAGTTAGCATAAGAGTCCTTTTCAAGGTCAATAATTAGTTTGTTGGGTGAGTCTGGGCAGTGCTGATATCTGTATTCAGTTAGTGACTCTTGGTGGTCTTCTTGCCATTCTTTCTGCTGGTGATTACAGTCTAAAACATTGGACATTTGATAGGATATTGGGCTAAGAGATGATTGAATGTACTCGGGAGTAGCACACTGACTTATTTGGTAGCATCCGATTGCAGACATGTCAACTGGGAAAGGAGATTTGCCAGATGATTCATAGTCTGGATCAATTGCCTCCACTTTGATCTGGATGGCCCGTGCTTTGATCCTCAGCTTATGGGGCAAAGCAGAGGCACTTGCATCTGGCACTTTGAGGGTTGATACAATCACACTCTGAGAATCAGCCCTAAATGGAGCTGGTCCCTTAGGTACTTGCTGTTCATCCTCTCCGTCTGAGGATTTGCTCATCCCCCCATCGTCACCATCAGATGTTCTTGGTGAATTGCTAGAAGATCTTGTGGTCTGCAAGAAGGCAGAAGGTTGGGAGAGGTTCCTAGGAAAAGGACTACGAAGGTAGTTCTGGTAGTGTTCATGTGGACTGACCCTGTCTTTTGTGTACCTTCCACTTTCTAGTGGTTCTTGTTTGATGCTGTCAGGGGTTCTGAAAATATTTATCAGGGGACTCCTCTGGGTCAATGTGGTTGAATCAGATCCATCAGACAAGGCTGGCACGTTTCTTCATCTCAGAACATAGCTATTTTCAGAATAATGAAACAGCTAGTTTTAAGCGTATCAGTGAAATCAGTCATTTCCCAGAATCAATATTAGGTACGTCCGAATTTAAGTGACCCACGTCCCTAGGACTGTCCCACTATACGCATTAAATCATGGTTGTTATTTGTTTGAATAAAGATTTGAATTAAACTAACTTTTGAACAAATTAGTCAAAACAGTTTATCTGATGAGCATTAAAGGATTAAATTAAAATATCTTGGGTAACTTTTAAAGAAGTTATCTTAAGAACTTAAGGTGACATTGTCTTGAAGTAAATGGGGCACTGAAAACGTTAATTACTGTCCATAACATAGACTTGGGAATGTTTAGGACCAAGAAAATTGACAACCTTCACGCACATATTTAAACTCCATTTAATCTCGTCGTCTACCTGAGTCTTCACCGTCCAAGTATCTAACGATTAGGTCTTCTCCAGGTTTTGTCTCAGAGCTGTACAGTCGCACACTTCCGGCGAAAGCGAGTCGCACAGAAGGCGTCCTTTTGATTAAACATTTTTGAAACCCGCTGTTCGTCTTGCTAACAACACTGACGAGTCGGGTTTTAGAGCGAGAAAGCTGGGAGAGCACTGTGTTCCTCACTAAAGACGCCATGCTGCTGTTGTGCATGACTTTCAACTCTGAACTAATGACGTAAGAGCAACATCACGTGACAAACAGGCGGGAATTTTCTCGTCAGAAAGGATTTTTCCTCACTCTTGAGTTGTCTTGCTTAATGAAAACTACTTTACTAAATATAAGATGGTAAATATATTATAAAAATATGTATTTAAAATATTACTTTTTGACCAGCAAATAACAGTGACCAAGCCTGGTGTTTCTTACAATAACATGATATATTAATCAGTTTCATACAGACTGCTTATCAAATGTTTGGAATTCTTTTAATTTTTCCCAGGTTTGTTTCATATTATCCAGGATACTGATCACACATACCTCTCGAAGATTTAAAACAAGGGTTCTGCCTGCAAGCATGGCACGTCTTTGAATATCAATCCAATGGCTGAGCTGTTGAGGAAAGAACTTGAACAAAAAGGTGAACTAGCCTCCTCCATTATTGTTAACCTTTAACCACAACTAATCCTGATCCAAAAAACATAGCAATCTTTCATATTTTGAACATAAAATTACATTACACAGTGTGCAAAAACATTTAAGCATTGCTCTCAACAATTCTGTAATGCTGAATATTCTTTATTAAGAATTTACTAAGCTTGAAACAAGATGTAAAAACATAAATAATTATTCATTCATTCATTCATCTTCATGTCGGCTTTCTTCCCTTTCGGGGTCGCCACAGCGGAATGAACCGCCAACTCTCTGGCATATGTTTTACGCGGCGGATGCCCTTCCAGCCGCAACCCATCGCTGGGAAAATAAATAATTATAAAAAGAAAATTATTATAATTAAAATAATTATAAAAGAAAAAATGTTGCATTGTTGTCTTTTAATCCTGTTTGCTGATTTTCAGTTGTACTAGTATGCCAGAATATTGTAGTATATACCTATCTTTCAGCTTCTCAATTCCATCAGCACTTCAGTTCACCAGAATTAAACATTGACCTAATTCGTTTAGTACACCTTTTAGAATGACAAAAAAAGAGTCAAAGATTAGTGCTTTGATTTATTGTAAACAAATGAAAGCATCAAATGTACTATGCAGTGTGAGAAGTTCATCAAATCAATAGCCATTTTTTGGCTAGTACTTTAGCCATCATGAAGACACAGTAAACTACAACAGTAAGTGCACAAAACACCATTCTTTTCAACTAAGTGCATCTTTTCAACACCATATCAATCGCACAGTGCAGTAGCAAACACAGTGGAAAACAAGCATTTTGCAAATAGAGGGATCTCGGATTCAGAAATATCCTCTTCATAATGAGTCACTTTTAGTAGTGCTTTATGTCGACTCAATAACAGACCCCTGCTGCTTTGAAATCAATCTTTTCAATGTGGCCACTTCTGCAGGCAAATCAGCAATGCCCTGTTTAAAGTACAAGTTCTCAGATTCAGAGTTAGCATAAGAGTCCTTTTCAAGGTCAATAATTAGTTTGTTGGGTGAGTCTGGGCAGTGCTGATATCTGTATTCAGTTAGTGACTCTTGGTGGTCTTCTTGCCATTCTTTCTGCTGGTGATTACAGTCTAAAACATTGGACATTTGATAGGATATTGGGCTAAGAGATGATTGAATGTACTCGGGAGTAGCACACTGACTTATTTGGTAGCATCCGATTGCAGACATGTCAACTGGGAAAGGAGATTTGCCAGATGATTCATAGTCTGGATCAATTGCCTCCACTTTGATCTGGATGGCCCGTGCTTTGATCCTCAGCTTATGGGGCAAAGCAGAGGCACTTGCATCTGGCACTTTGAGGGTTGATACAATCACACTCTGAGAATCAGCCCTAAATGGAGCTGGTCCCTTAGGTACTTGCTGTTCATCCTCTCCGTCTGAGGATTTGCTCATCCCCCCATCGTCACCATCAGATGTTCTTGGTGAATTGCTAGAAGATCTTGTGGTCTGCAAGAAGGCAGAAGGTTGGGAGAGGTTCCTAGGAAAAGGACTACGAAGGTAGTTCTGGTAGTGTTCATGAGGACTGACCCTGTCTTTTGTGTACCTTCCACTTTCTAGTGGTTCTTGTTTGATGCTGTCAGGGGTTCTGAAAATATTTATCAGGGGACTCCTCTGGGTCAATGTGGTTGAATCAGATCCATCAGACAAGGCGCTATGAGGTGAATGCTTGATGACTGAAATGCAGCTGCTGGTCAACTGCATTGACTCCAGATCCATTGGGTAGGAACCCTTAGTGGCAGTGGGCGGAAGCAATTCCTGGTAGAGTGCAGCAGTGGAAGTGGAGATTTTCTGAACCTCCTGAGCATAAACTGCTGAACTCACAAGGCCAAACCTGAGTTTAAGTGAGAGAAGCTCAGCTTTCAGTGATGCATTCTCTTCTCCGAGAGCCATGAGCTTGTTCTCTAAAACCATGTCATTGATTCTTCTCTTTTCCCGAGAGCGCTTGGCTGCTTCATTATTTTTGCGCCTTCTCTCCCAATACAAGTTGTCTTTCTTCTCATCTGGAATAAACTCTCGTTTCCTGCGACAAGAGCTGGACTTGGACTTGAAGGGTAGGGTAGGCAGTTTGTGGTTAAGCAGGTCCCTGTCTGTTCCTTGCAATGCCATTGCCAGCATCAAAGCATCCTCTGCATCGTAGGACCCACCACATATTGGCTCTTTTTTTATGGCTTGCATAGTGCACACTGATGTCAACAAGACTCCACAAGCTCAAAAGTTGACATAAGTTTTAGATGAACATCTCATCATGGACCAGGAGAAATCAGTCTCATAGATGTTCAGTATTTCCAATTATCTGGTGAAATAAAAACAATGTTAAATTCAGTGGCAGCACACTTTGAAGGATACCCATAGACTCACTTTCAAATGCACTAAATTACCAAACAGGAAATTCCAACCTTTGCTAATGAAAAGTAGTTCACTGATTCCTTATTTGTTTTTGTTTTTTTTTCAGTGTAGTTGAAGACTGTTCATCTAGACATGATATATCACATTAATTAATGTAGGAAAAACACATACTTGTGCTTAAACGTGATGAGTAAGAGTGATTCTAATTGTAAGTGCCCATCAAGAGTTTTGGGTGGGATTTTAAGATTGTGATATCACAAACTTAGCATCTGCTATAAAAAGTTATTAAGAGAGCAACCTTGATAGCATTAACCATTGTATGGTGGTTGGGTGCACATGCTAGTGAGCCACATTTATATTCCAAGCATGTTAAAGTTTTTTATAAATCTATTTTACTAAAGAAACCTGCAAGCTGTGACAATATAAATGGTAAAAAAAATGACTCATTCTTCATTTTACGCAGAGTTAATAATGGATTGTTTATCAATTTGGAATCTGTTCAGCTGTGGTGATAGCGCTTGTAGTAAAGCTTAGCATTGATCATTGAAACAGATTAGACCAGTAGCATTTTTACACAAGAACTAACTTGTAGTCAGGTCTTAAATTGGACAAATGTTTAATTATTTAATAATTCTGCTTAAGTTAGTGTTACAAATAGTGTTACCAAGACTACATGGTCTAACCAGATTGGATTGTCTATGCTAATTGTAATCAGAGAACCCTGCTTTGTGTTTCGAAAAGGAGTGACCAAGGGGCAACCTCCTCGGTTCCCTCTTGAAGCGTGATAAGAAGTGACTTAACTGTAGTTCCTTTTGCAAGTCTTTTTGGAGTTGGTCTCAACCAGCCACATGGAGAACTGCAGTTAAGTCACTTCTTATCACGCTTCAAGAGGGAACTGAGGAGGTTGCCCCTTGGTCACTCCTTTTCGAAACACAAAGCAGGCTTCTCATTCTCATTCCCTCCAATGTTAAAACTGGCCAACTTTTGGTTCTGAAAAAAAAAACACGTTTCCACTTCTGGCTCCATTAGGTTTGTTGATTCAGTTTTGACCTTAATGTTTGTTTAAGAAATGTTTTTTTTTTCGCGCACTGGCTACGCCCATTTTGAACTTCATTTGACTTCACCAGAAACTTATAGGTGACATCACAAAGACTCTGTCTATGTTATAAACCACGTATACATCTGATTATAAAAGTATCATTACCGGATCAGGGGAATCAGCTATAGATATCATCCAAAAGGGTACAAAAACGCTATCGATAGGGACGAAAAAATTAGTGTTCCTTTCGATTAATATAATATGAAAATTATGTACTATGATTTAGATTTAAGTCACGTCTTGCATCAAAGAGAAAGGACGGTCTGTCTAATTTAGACCATGAGCTAACAAGCGAGTCCAAACGTGCCATTTAAAACGTAATTCCCAAAAGCTCGGCCCCATTATGTCACCATTTTAAGGCGGGTCACCATCCGCTGAAAGCAGCCAGGCCTTCAGAAGGAAATTGTTTCTTCTTCTTAAAAAAAAAACATTGCAGTGGCTGATTGTAAACTCTTTAAAAACAAAGATTTTATTTTAGGAGCTACAGCAGACGTGAAGTGAAACGCTTTAAGCTCTTGTGTTTTTCACCAGAGAGGTCGACAATAGCGCTAGAAAGAGAAAGTAAAGAGTGATCTCGAGGCGCAGTGTGGAGCGGCGCAGGGAACAAAGGACTGCGAGCGGCCAGCATCACACGTGGCTCCGCGCAGACTCCTCCGGTTCATGGAGCTCCGCGCAGACTCCTCCGGTTCATGGAGCTCAAGCCAAACACATCCTGAAAGCGCTGCTAGTGTTGCTTACAATGCGCCTTTGACTTTTCAACCATGTGTATGACAACAACTGTTGTTCACACAATCCTTATGTTAGCTGGCACGTTTCTTCATCTCAGAACATAGCTATTTTCAGAATAATGAAACAGCTAGTTTTAAGCGTATCAGTGAAATGATCAGTCATTTCCCAGAATCAAATTCATATTAGGTACGTCCGAATTTAAGTGACCCACGTCCCTAGGACTGTCCCACTATACGCATTATAATATTTATTTTTTATATGCAACGAACTGCAGACTGATTAAGTGGGTTAAACCACAAAAATACCAATCATTAATACTGCTGGGTCACTGTGTCATGTTGCCATCTCAACACCAAATCCCTTCTATAAAAGCCAAAGTCAGTGTAGTTAACTACACATTCAGCGTAACTGTTAAATGTTAAGAAATCATTTTTAATTAGATTTTCATACCTCGTGAGACTTAACTTCTCTCAGGCGTCAGCAATGTTTTTCCAAGTGAATGTTCTGGTCGTAGAGAGTGTACAAATCTAAAATTAAACACATTCTAACTATTCATTTTTACTAATCTAAAAAATTATACTATAACATGTTTCGTCCAAAAACAACGCTTCAAAACAATGACTTTTGTGATAAATCGTTAACAAAGTTTTAGTCGCTCCATGCGCACATAGCTTCTGTAGGAAAATGTCACGGGTAGGAATATCCGATAGGTCCCCGACTGAAAGAAACAGCCCGGGCGATCAAATCCCTTCATAAAGCACCACGTTAGGATGGAGGAAGAAGATATTTACCTCTGATAACCTCAATCAAATAGGCGTCCTTGGAAACTATAGTGAATGAAAACATTCGAAGCGACTAGAAAAGGTTCTTCAGTGGTGATAAAATCCCATCTGGATTTGTTGCTTGTGTTCCTCCAGAGCGGTTTCCTGCCGGAGTGATTGCGGATCTGTGTTAGTAGGTCACCGCTGATGTGCATTGGCAGCGAGCTTTGACTGACACATCTGTCGACCAATCGAAAGAGAGAAGTCTCGCGCTTGAGCCAATTAATGCAATTTGCTGTCGATACAACAGGAGCAGTTATAGCTGCTGAAGAATGAACGAAGAGGACAATTCAGCAATGATTCAACATTATTCAGCAGTTTAATGACATTCAAAAAGCCTCTTTCAAAAACAAACGTTAGTTCGATAAAAATGTAAGACAACCACGACTGGTTTTGGCGTTCTGAGTAACATGTTCGCTCATTTTCCCACGTAGTTTAGCAAATATTCCTAATGTGACAACTTACTACGAGAGAATTAATAACCGTTTTAATAGGAAGGCTTATTATAAATCAAGCTACAACCTTAAAAACGAAAATATAATATGTTAGTTAATTTTTCCTCTACAATGATTTATTATTGTCTCAATATACTAAGTTATGTTTTTTTTTTCTTTTCTCTCTTTTTTTATGGCTGATAATTACTTTTATTTGCATATCAGGGAAATAAACTCAGCTGGCTGAGATTTTTAAAACTAGTTTCCAAGTCTTTTAAGCTCAAAATCTCGTAGCCAAACCTTATTCAGGGCCTTATTTGGAGGGTTTCGTCGTCAACGCTAGCTTCCTGAAATCACATACCGTGTCAGTAATAGAAGAGGGAAAACAACAATAACAAAGTCAATCCTGCTGATTTTTAAAATGTGTGTTTTCTGAAGAACGCTGAAGTTTACGAACAACTCAATTTAGCTCGAAGTTTTAACATATAAGAAAAGTAGAGGTGGAAATTATTCAAACTCTTGCATCCGCTTCACTAATAGGTCTTTCATAACCACTAAACTCAATAGCCTCTGTAACGCTAGTAGTTTATAAAAGTATTATGTAATGCTCAATCTTTATAATTCATGGTTGTCTAATAATGACTCTGATATAACAGGTGTGAATGTGACGTAACCTAAAACCAAGAGTTGCTCCACGTTGTGCCTGAGGTGACCGGTGTTAAACAAGAATGCGACAGCGTCACCCAGCGGACAAAGAACGCATGCACTGAAACAGTTTTTTAACAGGAGAGAACTTGGAGAGATTATGATGAAAAATAAATTGTAAAGCTTGTGCTGGGCTTGGTCAAATTTGGAAAACGAGTAAATGATTTGGTAATTTTTTTTATCTCTTATATTTGGTTGTAACTGTCATTGCTAGTTATTACCTCCGTTGTACTCATTACACCACTAAAACATAAATTTTATAAACATTTAATAAAAGATAAATAGATGAATTCCCAAATCATTACAAATACTAAAATTGCATTCACATTGCATGCTGGAAAAAAAAGAAAACATGTCAAAAAACAGATTAGGAACAAAAAAGCTAAATAATTGATGAATAATTTCATACATTAACCAATCAATCAATTTTTTATAAAGCGCTTCTATAGCAGTTGCTTTCAAAGCAGCTTCACAGAGTCCTCGTGAGGATCAGGAGGAGTAAGCAGGAGTTCCTTGTGAGGATCAGGAGGAGTAAGCAGGAGATCCTCGTGAGGATCAGGAGGAGTAAGCAGGAGATCCTCGTGAGGATCAGGAGGAGTAAGCAGGAGTTCCTCGTGAGGATCAGGAGGAGTAAGTAGGAGATCCTTGTGAGGATCAGGAGGAGTAAAAAGGAGTTCCTAGTGAGGATCAGGTGGAGTAAAAAGGAGTTCCTAGTGAGGATCAGGTGGAGTAAAAAGGAGTTCCTAGTGAGGATCAGGTGGAGTAAAAAGGAGTTCCTAGTGAGGGTCAGGTGGAGTAAAAAGGAGTTCCTAGTGAGGATCAGGTGGAGTAAAAAGGAGTTCCTAGTGAGGGTCAGGTGAAGTAAAAAGGAGTTCCTAGTGAGGGTCAGGTGGAGTAAAAAGGAGTTCCTAGTGAGGATCAGGTGGAGTAAAAAGGAGTTCCTAGTGAGGATCAGGTGGAGTAAAAAGGAGTTCTTAGTGAGGGTCAGGTGGAGTAAGCAAGTTCCTCTCACATTAACGTACAGATTTGTACCTGCCATTCCTTCATTGTACTGATTACACAACAAATAAAAACCTTATTGAGTGCATAAACACCTTTAATTTAAAAATAAGCACACAAAATACCGAAATTGCATTCACATTTCATGTTAAAAAATCATTGGCAAAAACAGGTTGGGAACAAAACGAGAAAATAAAACGTGCACCCGTAGTTGCGAGATATGTACCATGCGTTACACCTTTTATTTAAAAAATGAATTTTTAAAAACCAATGAAAATAATCTCTTGATTTCATGCATTAACGAACGTTGAACCCGTGGTTGCCAGATTTGTAGCGAAGCTTGTGAGGTAGCTGAACGGACCGCATTCCCTCTTGTTGCCAGATCCGTTGCGACCCGATTCGAGTTTTAGAGTCAAAATCCTGGCTCTGAGACGCTCTGATTACTGGCAACCCAGGCTTCTCATAATTGCTTCCACTGGGCAAGCGCTTCGTGCTCTCGGAGCTTCTCTTGGAAGGAACCTCTTCAGATAAACCCGCGCGCTTCGGAGAAATGAGTTGTGCAGCGTTTTGGGACGAACTCCAATCAACCTCTAAACTCAGATTTGTTGTTTGAGGAAATGTGCAGCATCTAGAAAATGGCCCTTGAGGGGGCACCGTTGATTGGTGGCAGAAGTTCAAGCAGGAGATTCCATCCAGATGGTGACTCTGAGGAGGAACGCTCTGCCTGTAGACAGCAGAGAGAGCAGCCTTCAGCGTGTCGTTTTCTCGCTGGAGCAGGGCCGCGCGCGTCTCCAGAAGGCGCTCCTCAATGCGCTTGCGCAGCCGGCAGCGCTTCGCCGCCTCGTTGTTGCGGCTCCGCTTGAGCCAGTACCTGCTGTCCTTCAGCTCCTCTGGGGTGAACTCTCTCCTGCGGCGCGTGACAGTCTTCGAGCTGAGTGCTGAGATGGCGCTGGGTAGATTGAGCTCGCCGTATGAGGAGCAGCTGTTGAACATTTCTGCAGGAGGTGGAACAGTCAGGGTTTGGTGCGCTTGAGCAGATTCAACACGTTTTGTCTGCACAAACTGAAGGCTTTAGATCCGCCTTTTCTATGGAAGAGGAAGCAGATGAATCAGCTACTCTGTGGTTCCTTTTAGTTACAATCTTACAAAGGCATAACATGTCTTTAATGATTTGTGCAAATATGTAACAATCGTGGTTGCCCCCTAAAGAAAAATTCAAGCATACATTAAAGGTACAAACAACTTTTCAGACAACTTTTGCATGTTTTAGTATTTCCCTTTCATCTCTCTTTTCTCTCTTAATCATTTTCTCTCTCCCCCTTTCATCACTTACTCTCCATATCTACCCTTTTCTATCCATATGTACACGATGTATCTCTTTCCTCACTCTCCTCTCTCCCTACAACACCCTCAATCTCACTTTTCTCTCTCCTTATCTACACTATCTGTCTTTCTCTGCTTCCCTTCTCTCCCCATATATTCTCTATCACTCTTTTCTCTCTCTCTCTCTCCATACTTATACTCCTCCTATCTTCACTGTATCCCACTCCTCTCCTTCCACACGCTCTTTTATCTCACTATCTACACTCTCTTTCTCCTCCATCTTCTCTCTTCCCTCTCCCTCTCTATATTTCTGTCGTATAGCTCTTCCCTATTGCCTCACATTCTTTCTTTCTTTCTTTCTCCTTACGTCACTAAATCTCTCCTTTCTCTATCTCACTCTACCATCTCTCTTCTCTATAACCCCCTCCTCCTTTTCACCCATCTCCTCTACATGTATCCGCTCTCTGTCTTTGTCTCTCTGGACTGGAAATCTGCAGAGTCCACATCATCTCCTTATCTCCTCTTTCTTAGTCCCCCTATATCCTTTCTCTCCTCTTTAGTTCTCCCTTCTCCCCTCTCTTCTATATCTCCCCCTCCTCTTTTTAATCTTCTATATTTCTCTCCCCTCTGCTCTAACTTTCCTCTTTCTCTTATCTCCACCAAATCTCTCTTTCGCTCTCTTATTTTGTAATAACACAAAACAAGAGCACATTCCAAATATGTTGCTTTTTTGGATAATGATAAAAGACTAAGGAGTATACAATGTAAAAATAGTTAGATTTTTGCGGTCTGTCATTTGAAAGTCTGTTATTTGATCTCAGTGGAAAAAAATGGATGACAAATGGATCATCATGGCCTTTGGCTCTCTTTCTGGTTTGTGTTGTACAATTTGGCCCTTGGGTAAAAATAATCGAGGACCCCTGGTTTAGAAATCTCAAATATTTGTTATAAATGTTTTAAAAGGGCACCTTTAAATTACTCCCACATCTTTCCGTGTCTTCCATGTAAGGTTTCATTCCTTGAGATGGTCAAGTAACCTTTTTCACCACTAATCAGGATAGTCTCAAGATATTTGATGTTTGAACAGATGCTCATTTGTCACTTCCCTTATAAATCCTGGAGCACAAATCTGTCTCCAAATGAGTATTTTAACCAGGTGACTGGGGAAGTAACTTTATTATTGAGCAGGAGCCTGCTTCATCAATGTGTACTTCATCAAGTAGTTTCACCAGTCAAGGCCCAGAAAAGGATTCAACAGATCTTCCATCTGCAAAATAAGCATTATGAGGTGCCTTTAAATTGCCTTTTACTCTAACCTACAAACAGGAAGTGCATGCATGATCCTGCTTTCCCTCTCGATGTGTAACAGGCAGTGACTAAACTGCAATACCTAGACTGGCCACTTGAGTCGAGAAGTTAGCAGGTTCTCATTCACTCCCATGTTAAAACTGACCATCTTTGGAGCTAAAAAAAAAAACAGGTTTCCCCTCCATTAGGTTTGTTGATTCAGTTATTATATTGCTAGTTATTATAATGAACACTTTGAGGAGGGTCTATTATTTTAGATTTGTTTGTGTCTAAGTGGCTTTTAGAGGAGTAGAGTAATCTAGTGGCGTATGATCCTTTGGTGTCAATCATTCCAGCTAATTGTATTTGATTAATTTGGCATCACTGTGATTACCAGGAAGTGATTTTGTGTTAAAGAGCCTTATCAATAAAAATTGATTTGAGTTTAATTAAAAAAAAAAGTGAATTTCCTTCCTTCCAAAAAAAAAAAAAAAATCTAATTTCAACAGTTAAAAACCAACCAAGATCCTTCTCTAAGTCCATTGAGAATAGCGGCAACAGAACACAAACAATTTATCAGTTTGGTGACTTCACAATCGACAAGTTTACCCTTGACATCATTACCTTGTCAATATTTAACAGAAAGAAATCACAAGTTTTCAGTGCAGGAAACTCAATTTATACCTGACAATGCATTACTTTATTGTGTTCTCTGTGCATCATAATGACACAAAGCTTGATGAATGTTTGTTAACATCTTGATGAAAGGCAACTTTTCGCTTGGAATGACTTTAAAGTAAAACAGATAACTAAAAAAAGTGTTCTTAGTACATGTCAATCCAATAAAATCAATGGTATAAATTACAAATCTTTACAGCATCTTATAAAACCACCTTCTGAAACAGGGCGAAGGGTTGAGGTCAGCATCAGTGTCTCTTCTACCACGTATCATGAACCATGATGAAGCTTTCCTCACACAGACCATCACCAGCACCCTCGAGCAAGAAACGCATTACTCGTTAAAGCATGTTGATTAAATAAAATAACAAAAATCTTATTTTTAATGCTGCTTGACGTTAACATCTATGAATAAAACAACAAAGAACTTCTAAAAAGCTTCAAGTCCACCCTGGATTATCTTCCAACTCCAAAGTAGAAGACTAGAAAGCTTGATTCTTCATCGTAGACCCAACAAAGCTAAAAAAAATCTCCAGCAGCATCAGTTGCAGCGGACAAACTAAAAACCATAAATAAGACCACGTGCATGGGTCACATTCTGGTTTCCCTTCACTTTTTTACCTGTACAAGTGAAAAACAAGTCGAAATCGGACATCACATTCTCATCGGCATGAAAAGCGATCGTCTATGCCTCCAAATTGAGTTTGCGCTCCTCTATCTGCGAGCAATCATTGTCCCCCAGGAACTTCGTTTCCGGGAGTGAAAGTCCATTTTGGGATGCTCCATCAGCTAAATCCTCATCTGTCACCTTCTGGTCCTCATTAATGAGAGCAGCCTTGTCCGTGCCCGATCCGTTGGAAGGCGCTGTGGTCACGTAGCCTGTGCTGGTGGAGCCACTCCCGCTGTGGTGCGAGGCAGCCTTGGCCACCATCTGTGGGTGAAGATGCTGCGGAGGCATTTGCATGGGGATCTGCATGGGGTAGAAGTTCTGGAGGTATGAGTAGCCTGGCATCGCCTGGTAGCCGTTGACCGGGATATACAGCTGAGGAGGCACCATTGGCCTCATCTGCCCCTTCATAGGCACAAACTGAGGCTGCAGAAAGGACTTTTTGGGGCTAACATAGCGAGCATTGCTAATGTTGCTGACGGGGCTTGTGCTGAGCGAGCTGGTTTGGGTGGTGTTGCTTGCTCCGGATGTCTGTGCGGAGCTGTTGTAGTTAGACAAACTGTCCCATGTGCGCAAGCGAGTGTGAATATCTTTAAACCCCGGCCTTCGATTGGGAAACTCATTCCAGCACTCTACCATAAGAGTGTAAATCCAGGCTGGGCAGTCGTCCGGGCAGGAGAGCACCTGACGGTTCCGAATCATCTCGATTACATCTTGGTTGGAGTATCCACAGTAGGGTTGAAGACCGTAGCTGAAGATCTCCCACAGAACTACTCCGTACGACCAGATGTCGGAGTCTGTGGAGAACTTCCCAAATAAAATAGCCTCGGGAGACATCCAGCGGATGGGGAAAGGACTCGCACCCATAAGCTTGTAGTAGTCGGCGGAGTAAACCTCTCGGAACAAACCCAAATCTAAGATCTTCACGTTGAGTTTATCACAGACCAGAACGTTTCTAGCGGCGAGATCCTTATGAACCACGTGGTGGCTGGACAGATACTCCATCCCAGCAGCAATCTGTGTAACAATGTGCAGGAAATCAGCTTGTTCCAGCGTGGATTTAACTGTTTTATCATCATCCGAGCTGCCCACATCAGAATGAGGCGATCTCATGACCAGGAACTCATGGAGGTCCCCCTGACCTGAGTAGCTGAAGACCATGCTCATGGGCTGTTCTTTGGTGATGATGCCCAGCAGGCAGACGATGTTTGGGTGCTGTAATCGAGAGCGAAGCAAAGCCTCGTGTCTGAACTCATCCCGTAGGGGCCCCTCCTCTTTATCTTTGACTGTTTTTATGGCCACCACCTGTGTCTGTTCACCTGGAGCCGTGCCGTATAGGTGACCCTTGAAGACTTTGCCAAAGCGGTCCTCGCCGAGCTCTTCCATAAAGCGAACTGCAGACAGGTTGAGTTCTCGTAGTTTTGTCTGGAACACAAAATAGAAGCTAGTTAAGGTAAGATGTTAGCTTCAAAACATGGTTTGACAATATTTTGTGTTAATGATCTCATTTTGGGTCAATGACACATGTCTCATTACAGGTTTTTATGGGCATAAGCTCATTTTCCCATCTCCTACTGTGTAAGGAAGTGGTGTTTCACTATTTGCAGAGATTCTGCTGATTTTTTAAAAGTTTTTTAAGACCTTATAAAGAACGTTAAGAATCAAATTTAAAATATATATCATGATATAAAAAACTGTTTTGCATAATAAACAGTATACTTCAAATACATTGTTTGAAACTTAAATATTTTTGAGCATTTACAAAAGTTTTTCTCAAACTCTGGCAACCATAGCAATATTTAAAACATTTTGTCAACCCCAAAAGTCACTTTTGTGTTTTTGATAATGTATGCATGTTTTCTAAATCTCTGGCAACCCTTAAAATCACATTTACATTCTATAATATTTGTGAGTCTTATGTCAATATCTGGCAACTCGAACAATAACTTTTTTGTTTTTAATGTATATGAGCACCGCTAAAAAGTTTTCACAAACACTGGCAAGCCTAACCCTGACTTCTATGTTTTTGAGCATGTATGCACATCATCTCAGACTATGGCAACCCTAACAATCATTTTTACTTTTTTTACATTTAGGGGAATTTTCTTAATCTCTGTCAACCCAAAGAAACAACAAAAAACACAAATCACAATAGCTTTACATGGACATCAGAAGAATAAGAGCTGTGAGAAAGCATTTAAGACCTACAACAATGAATTTAAGATTTTTTAAGGCCAACAACAATTTGGCTTTTAAATGTCAGACTTTTAAAGACATTTGGAAACCCTGATTTAACTCGACACTGCAAATAGATTTTTTTGTAGCACCCAGCCTCCACCTTTTTTTTCCAACTGATAACTTTCACTAACACAAGTTCAATCAACGCAACGAATAAGTGCGTGATTTTACTTTCAGAGTTCAAAATCCAAAACTTCGTAGTAACGAGACATTGCCTGAAGACAATTAAATTAGGTTGCCAAGTTGGCATGCAATGACACTCCTAACTGATTCTGACCGACCTGCTGCTTATGAGGGCTCAGCAGTGGCAGTTCCACATCTGGGCCGGGTGAGGCGCTGAGCTGCCTGCGAGCCGGGCTCTCCATGGAATCCTTCTGCTTGTTCCGGCACATACAGACGAGGAAGAACAAGCAGGCGAACACCAGGGGTGTGGCAATGCTGGGGATCAGGATGTACAGGATTTCTGTTTTCACCTTGTGAGGAGGGTCTGGTGAACATAACAATGGCTTCAATCTCATGTTCTCATCTCACATGCCCTTCTCCTGTTCTGAGCGCTCTACTCACTGCAGGGATGAACGTCACACAGGTCCACTCTCACGCTGGGGTCTAGAGTGTAACACCAGGGGCTCTCCATCTGTCCCCCGGGGTTCCTGCAAAAGTTGTGGCCTCCTCTTAGCTCAGGATACTCCAAGGGACTCAGGTGGTGGCTGTGTGGATACTGCGCGCTCCAGGGCTGGCACTGGTAGCCTGATTTTGTGATGCTGACCGTGCCTTTGTAGATGGCGCCGCTGCCGTTGTAACAGCTGTGATCAGGAGGCGAATCTGCAGGATGAATTAGACATTAAACACTCGCTCTAGTTAAAGTGGTAAAGTGGTAAAGTGGTAAGTTTGAGCACTGCTATACGTTTTCATGATTTTCCATTATGAACCATTAGCTGTCTCTGGACAAGAAATTTCTGTTAAATAAATCATAAAGGTAACAAGCTAAGGGAACAAAAATAAATTGATAGAAAGTGAAATTCTGTATTTTTTATACAAAAAGATACTACAACATTATGCAACAGCGTTAATTTAGTTTCAGTTTTACACCATTATTTTTCAAAATCTCTATTTTGTTTATTTTTTTCCATTTCAGTTTTTATTTTTTGCAAATTTCTGTATTCAGTTTGAGTTTTTCAGCTTCACTTCTGGCACAAATCTCTCAGGGAGGTTGGGCTTAGCTTATCAGTCTCCTCATTGGTCAGTGGTGCTCGAAGTAATCTATTGGTCAGTTGATTTAAAACCAAACATGGGGCAAGGAGGTCACCTCCCTGAGAGCTGTGTACCAGAAGTGAAACTGAAAATTAAAACTGAAAAACAGAAAACTGAAAAAGGAAAATGGAATGTAACAAAAAAGTAATTTTGGAAGGAAGTTGTAGAAAATGTTAACTAATTTAATGCAGTTATGTAATTTTTGCAGTTCTTTTAAAAAAATAAAAGTCATTAAGAATTTCACCTTCTATCAATTCATTTTAGTTCACATTTTTAGGCATTAATGTAAAACATCTGGTGCAAATCTCATTCCATAACAAACAGTGATATTTGAGAAGTGAAAGTTTATATGATTTATGGAAAGTGTGCCAGAACTATTTAAACAAAAGCAGGGTGTGCATAAATGTTACATTTACAAATGTTGGCATTTTATTGATTTCAATACCATTAACACAAATTATTAAAACTATTTATTAGAACTATTTTAAAAGGTTAGTTTGGTAACCTTGATAGCCCTTGGCCTCTATACCAAGTGAATCCAATCATGAGATAGTATTTAAAGAAACCCGATACCAAGCGTTTCTCCTGCATCTTTTCTAAAGAGTGGACACATGGGAGCCTCAAAACAACTCACTGTACATTAGAAGCTTTTCAGACCAGAACTTACACCGTGTTTGCTTTTTTGTGTTTGTCAACCAGAATAATAACACAAACTGAAACATAGGCAATCGTTCTATTTGATGTCAATCAAACATGATGTCAAACATTTCAAAATGTTTTTGTTTGAAAAGTGTCACACAGACAATTGGGTGAAATTCTCAATCATTTTAAAAGCTTTTTGGTTTTGTTATTTCAATAAGTGTTGTTAACATTATTAATAAAAATGAACAATTGTTCCAATCATTTGAAACAGAACTTGATCAAATGACATTTTCAGTTTTTTTAAAATAAGTCTCAACTAAAATCAATTCATTTCTGAGTTTATACCCTTTTTAAACAAACAAGACACCACAAGAGGGCCCTCTCAGGCTATATCATATGTACAAGGTGGTCTTGCTTCCCCTAAAAAACATGTTCTATTATTATATTTATTTATTGATATAACAGGAGCTTCAGGAACTTGAGTTTTAAATTGACCCTTACTATAAGGTAAGACCATAATATTTTGTGGATCTGTATTTGTTCATACAAGGCAGATGAGAGTACTCAGCATCTCCAGACACAAATCAAATCCTTTTTTTCCATGTTTCTTGACCCTTGACTGTATATGACAGACAGAGTGTTCCCCATCAGTCGGTCACTCTGACTTATGTCGGTACCGACAAATGAAGTTCGGCTAGGAGTGTTCTACTGTCTCCACACTTTTTTTTAAATGTCAATCAGCGAACAAGCTAATGGTCACATGACCATGCCATCGTGTATATAGCGGAAGCAAGCTTGACACGCTTCCTGTTTTTGCTGGAGCCTACTTTCAGCATGCGAGCGACTCGCAGTGAGAAAAAAAACACAAAAGTGAGTTGGATTATTTCTTTGTGTGGATTTTGGAGAGATCTGGTGAGTTGAGGGCAACCGGAGTAGTCTTTGGCCTTATTATTAGAGCACTTGTTTTGCCGGTTGACTGTTTGTAGCATGTTCAAAAAAACATGTCGCAACTGTGCTAGTCTGTTGGATACGGTGGATCGATCATATTGACGAATAGCCACGATCATTGCCTCAGTTGTCTTGTGCAGAGACATGCTGAGGCAGCGATTGAGGGATCAGTCTGTGTTGATTGCATAGTTCTGTCTGAAAATGCACTTAAGCCAAGGCCGGTGTACTTTCAGGCCCCTACCGGAGATGTTGTCGTTGGACCTGACTTCAAGGTCAACCGCTTCTGCGGGTCAAGCTGCCACTGCCCTGTATGCCATGGCAGCTCTTCAGGTGTTCTAGACCAAGGCCCTAAAAGAGTCACAGGAGGGGAGTTGTGGCCAGAGAGCAGCTACTGACTTTGCACTCAAGGCGACGAAAGTTCGCTCGGCCACACATTGTCTACGTTAATAGTCCACAGCCCCCATCTTTGGTTAACCCAGGCTGAGATGCTCCCACACGATCGGAAGCATTTCCTCAACACACCTATGATCCCAGATGGCCTCTTTGGCATTGCTGTAGATTACCTTACTACATATGATGCTGTTAGAAAAGTTTAGGAAGCTTGATGGGACCACTACTGTGGTCCAAACTCTGTGTCTTGTCAGAGCTTGTTATTCTGGCAAATGGGGTTGGTTCGTCGATTGGTGTTACACTTACCAAGAAGTCTCGCCAAGTCTCGCTGAGCAGCTGCCCCGTTGAACTCGTTCTAACCTTCCTCAAAGAGGGTTGGATTGAGGACAGTGTCCATTCATCATGAAAGTTACATCGGCGCGATTCTGCCGGTCACTTCCGGTTGAAGGCAACGTGCTGAGACGACATGAGTTAACGAGCAGATTCATCAGAGGGGCCGGAAGAGTTAGACCCTATAGGCCATTCTTGGTTCCTCCTGGGACATTCTATTGTCCTGAGAAGACATCAATTCGAGTCGCTTGATTCAATAGAGCATAAGTTTTGTCAACTAAGCAGTGCTCCTAATGGTGTTAGCCTCGATTTGAGGGTGGGGGCTCTGCAGGCACTCTCTGAGACCTGCTTTCAGTTCAGGCCTCAGGTAAAAAACAAAAACTCATGTTTCCCCTTGTTCTGGACATGAAACTCTTTGCATTGCTAATGCTTGCATTGATAGTCACACTTAAATTAAAAGAAGAGTAAAAAAAATTTTAGTGGGGAGAAATATCAAAAGCACCGTGATTTGTTCTGTATGTTAGGATTGGCCTGCACTTACATTGTGGTGGCAGGCCGATGCGGATGCAGCTGGCAGCTTCAGCAGAGCCGGGTGCAGGAAGGAGGCTGCAGACGGGCAGCTCCAGCTGCATGAGGATCAGAGGGTTGGAACGGGCAATGGTGTACTCCGTGTGGCACAGATCGTTCTCCAATGCCTCGCACTCCTCCCGGCAGAGAAGGCGCCGCCGAGCACCCCTGCTGCCCTCCTCACATAACGGGAAGACGTAATAACAGAAGGATGGGATGGCGAACTCCGAACAGTGATCCGAGAGCTGTGTGGAGGTGCCGATCATGGTGAAGGCCGCTGCAGAAATTGAGAAAAATGGCTGTGAGCTGGATCAAACATGGTGATCTGCTAATTCATCACTATGATGCGCTCACCCGTGATGCGGTTCTCGCTCTCCCCCTGCATCTGCAGAGACTCCACATAGATGCTGCGGTTTCCTATGAAGCGGGCGCAGGCGATGCCCCGGTACGGCTGGCAGAACCCTTTCTCGTGAGTCCTGCAGGAAAACATCATTAAAATCCCCCTTCACAGCCCCAGTTCTGCACACTTCGGAAGAAAAAAAAACACCTACAATACTGAAAGTATAGACTGTAAAAATTTGATTTTTGTAGGGAGAATGATGATGATGATGATGATGATGATTACCAACATTATTTTCCACCCCTAAAAAGGTTTCAGAAGAGGCTAAAGGGCCAATCGCTTGGTTGCAGTGAGCCAATGCTATAAGCCAAATGAATGGACAACTCTACTTGGAGCTGGTCTATGATGATGCACCACACATGAAAATGAGACTCCTCCCACTTTTCTTTTGTCAGAAGATCATTCTTCCCCACCATCGTCAGAGGTGGGTAGTAATTAGTTAAATTCACTTAAATTCATTTTTAGGGTAACTAGTACTTTTTGAGCACTTTTAAAAATGTGTTCTTTGACTTTTACTGAAGTAAATCTTAGTTACATCTGAGTTACGTTATTGCATTCTCTCTTTACCAATATCACGGAAACAAATCTAAACGAAGCTATTTTTGACGTTAGCTTGTGAGATGTTGAAAAGGCTGAGGCACGAGAGTTTGCACCTACGCAAGTGGATGGTGGCAGATGGAGACCATTCTCGCTGCAGACTGTAGCGCGCTGATGTCATACACGCACAGACATACGATGCAGACAGAAGACGCCTGTGCATATAATTGTGGATTTACCATCGCTCCTATTCTGTAAAATGTCAAATGTGCAAAACGTCTTTTTGTTGTGTGTATCGTCTTTGTAATGTAGATTTGATTATAGTTTGCAATTGGCTATACATTATTCTCTCCTTAGCATAAACTTTACTATAAACTAAAGTAATATACAGTAAATGTAGTAGCTAGCATTTTTCCATGGTAGCGTTCAGATCATAAGTAACTAGTAACAAATACTTGAGTAAAATACAGAAATATTTTGACTGTTTTCTGCTCATTCAATCATTTCCATCTTCCCAAAACTGGATAGAGAATCTCCAAATTAACTTCCTTTGAGAATATTTATTGACAAATGGCTCTCATAAACTCAAACAAGCTTCTCTTTCTGTTCCTGTAGATGTTCAAGTACCTATAATTTGAAATTGAGTCAATCTTTTGACAATCCTTGAGATTTAACGCTAAATGTCAACTATTCCATATGGTGAATTTCCCTTGAAAATAATAATTGTCAAAGTTGAATGATCATTATTATTAGTATTATTATAAAAGATGAAACTCTACAAATTAAAGGCCCCCTTTATCCTTTCATCAAATGTTTTTTAACACATTTCAATTATCGCTTATATATACATAATTGATTGCGAATCGTCTAGGGTGTTATTATGATTCATTTCCATCACTTCTGTTTCTAGCAGAATTCAAAGATGTTAATCAAGGGAACAGATAAAGCAAAGACTCAGTCTCTGGAGTAGGTTGCGGCATCAACCTCAACTAAATCACTTTTCAAGAAGACAAGCGTGTGGAAAAGGAATGGTCTCATCCAGGCAGGCTGTAACCCATCTGAAACTAATGCTGAAAGATATCCCCCGGGGGTTGAAAAGAGCACGGTATGGAGCTTTAAGAGCTCATTGGAGTAAGTGTGTGCGTCTGATGAGCCCGGGTTCAGGAGTCCAGAAATCTACAGTAGGTGCTCACACAAGGCCAAACGACTCCTAAGAAAACCCAGAGAACTGCGCTGGAACCCGAAGGCTTCTGAAGAGCTTTCAGTGCTTCTTTATTGCTCCACCTCAGGGCTTTACTGTTTCTCTCATCATAATCAAAGTCTGAACGCAATCACGAGGAATGCTGCGCGAGATCTTCAGACTCCTTCAGAGGTCCCCAGCTGAACACGAGAGCCAGTCATCATTTAAAATGGATTATTAGTTCTTTGTCTGCTCAACTAACGATTGAGAAAAGTGTATATTGCACAGTATGATTCTTTTTAATGATTTACTCTAATTTTGGTCCCTCTTTCTCACACAATGCCTCAAGCTAAAACTCTACACACACTGTAAAAAAATCTAATTAATCAAAGTTGGTTAACAAGACGTAATTCAGTAAATACTTTTTTGCTGAGTTGTTAACTAAATTAATATGCTATTGAACATTCTCAGTAGCTGTTAACTGGGCTATAAAAAAGCAAATTAAAAATGTTTGCAAGATTGTACATCTTGTACATTCATTCATTCATTCATCTTCATGTCTGCTTTCTTCCCTTTCGGGGTCGCCAGAGCGGAATGAACCACCAACTCTCTGGCATATGTTTTACACAGCGGATGCCCTTCCCTGCCGCAACCCATCGCTGGGAAAATCTTGTACATTGAGTAAAGTAAAAAGAAAAAAATAGTGTGGTGAATCTCGAATGTAACAGCGATCGACATGGCTTTGATTTTGTTGGTTCCGTTGGAGATGTCTCACACTCCTCCATTCATAGTTTTCTGTATGTTTACAAACTGATATTTCATATTTTGGCTAAAATACCAGGAATTGTAAGTACCGTAAAATCTTCCAATACTAGCCCTGGTTAAAAAAAACAGTACTTAAAAGACTGAAAAGATTGCTAAAGACAGACTATTTTCGCCTCACAGAAGGAATAGTGATGGTTAAACAGGATTCATGGTGAAATTTGTTATTTACGGCAACGAAATGTAAACAACAACACCAGAAGAACATTTTCAGGACTTAATGAAATGATCAGTACAGATGTACAGTATTATTAAAGCATTGTTTTCAGCATGCTTTTTTGTTCTTATGTTTAGCTGAAATTTCTAGTTTTAGTGGCACTTTGACAGTAACATATACACTTAGTATATTTGGCAGCGTTTTTGGCGTCTGATGCGTCCCCCTCGCCCCCCTCATCAAGAAACTGTATTGTGTTCTTTATTTTCAGGTTGTTTTAAGATTTTCCCTTCATAGGAGCCCCTAAATCAGGTGTAACACTATAAAAATTGTGAAAATGCTTTCTAAGAGAGTTAAGAGATTGATTTGTAATCAGGTTTTAAATAAACAGTGCAAGAAATACAGAGTACAATACTTCACTCATCTTAGCTTTTTCCTTGTTCAGCAGATTCCTAATCATTCTGAGAGCGTTATAAATCACACATCTGCTCGGAAAACTCCTGCGTTCAAACTTGTGAATGGATGCAGTGTGAAGCGTTGCTAAAATAACTGCTCTCAAAAGGAATTGAGCACTATTGGCTTTTCATTTCACTCTGAACTGTGGCTTATTGCCAGCGGAGCCATCAATGCCCCAAACTTCTCCCCTCCTCAATATCACATATGGTAACAATTTCACTGCCACTTGCATTGAGCCAGGAACTCTCGATGTTAGGACTCCAGCATAACAGGATTCTGATTAACAGCCAAGCTGAAACATTGAACGAGAAAAGAAAAAATCACGTGAAGCTCAGCATTCGGAGTTAACCTTGGGGTGTTAACAGTTCGTTTTTTTCTCATCTAAAGAATTTAGACGATACATCTAAAACACATCTGTTTAGAACAGTGTACTCCGTTTAACTGCATTTCTTTTTTAATTGTATTGTATTTTATTGTCTTTTATCATGTGTTTTGAATGGCCTTAATGTATTGTATGGTGACCTTGAGGGTCAAAAAAGGCACCTTTAAATAAAATGTATTATTATTATTATTAGAATAATTAATAACGCATTATCAAATAGTTAATCAATAATTTATAATGCATTTTGTTTCTGGTAATACACATTAGTAAGCAGTTCATAAACTTAAATAAGTGCTTTATTTGTGGTTTATAAGCATCTATATGATATGCTTAATAACAATAATTTCAGGATCAGTTACTCTGAGTAACTGTTACTATCTCTCTGAATAATAAAATGCGTGGATGTACTTTTAAATTGTTTAATAAACACCTTAATGTATGAACACCTTCTAAATCAGGGATCTCAAAAGACAGCTCAAAAAAGTTCAAAGGAACTTTAATGTTAATGTGGCTGGCTAGTTTTTTTCCTCTTTTATAATTCCATATACTTCCACCAACATAGTAGATTATTCATTCATTCATTCATCTTCATGTCGGCTTTCTTCCCTTTCGGGGTCACCACAGCGGAATGAACCACCAACTCTCTGGCATATGTTTTACGCAGCGGATGCCCTTCCAGCCGCAACCCATCGCTGGGAAAATAGTAGATTATAATCGTTACATATTTCAATCATCAGAATGTATATCATAATTCGCAATCTAACTTCTAAATCCAAGAAACATTGAGCTGCAAAGCACCTTTTATTGTGTGTGAAAATACTCAATCTGTAGTGTTTCTCGATAAATATATTATTTGTCTTCTGTCTGATATTTGCTATGTGCTTTTGCTAATTTTATGCTTTGTTCAACACTTCGGTGAACCTTGTTTTGTTTAAAGTGCTTTATAAATAAAGTTGAGTTGAGTTGAAAAGTTGAGTAAAAACAATATTTGAAAACATGAAATAAATCCCTACTAAATCCACGCCCCTACTAAAGTAATAATAATAGTAAAAGCCATTTTAATCTACTAAAATGAACAACAAAGTCTTGTGGCATGTGATTTGAGTTTTCCAAAATGGCAGGAAATAAATATTGCATCATATAATGCAAACACATGTTCATCACACATACTAAAAACCTGCTGTGAAGAGAAAACTCAGAGCTCCTGTACTTTAGAACCCTTAATATTTTAATCATTGTTAATACCATTTTATTATTAGCCCTCCTCAAACGCTCCTCCTCTCTCAAGTAGGTGAAGCATCACTCTTAAGCTCAGACATCTGCTTCCTTCCATCGGATCCGTCACACTCACACTAGTCTAAAAACATCCCTGTGTCCATCGTAGCATTTACCTAAGCAGTAAGAGGAAACATTAAGAGCAGCCTCAAACCACCTCTCCTCAGCTCTCAGACATGAACTCAGCAGCTGCTTCATGAGGAGGCTCGCTTCTGTGTTTTTATTCTGTTCTGGAAAAGCAGGGCATTCCTATTCCTGAGAATCCATCAACGGTTTTGGCATGAAGAGCTTAACAGACTAATACACAGAGAAGTAAGAGGAGGCTCACATAAAGAATGCGCAACAGACGATTTGAAATTTTTTTGTTTTTTTGGTGCAATCAATACAATTCTTGCTTGCATAGTTTTACGTAGTCATCAATGACGTACTTTCACTGCTGAAATCAGGTAAAATTATCCCAAAACTGTTTTGTTTTTTTGGGTGCGATCAGTAGAATTCATAGCTGTATCTCATAAGTAGTAATCACTGCTCGTATTGCTACAGTAATATTCAATGGGTCTCTTTCACTGCTAAAATCAGGTAAAACTGTCCCAAAACGATTGCTTTTTTTGGGCACAATGAATAGCATTCATGCTTGTATCTCTACGGGAGCTATCATAGGCTTTCTTTCACTGAAAAAATCTGGGTAAAATGAACCAATGCTTGTTTTTTAGTACAGTCATCAGGTTTCATGCCTGTCTCTCTACAGTACAGGACATCCAACCAAGAACAATCAATGGAATCTCTTGCTCATGTTAAAAAAAGAAGTCAGTAAACGAGCTAAACCAATCCGAAGCAAGAGTTTCACAATGCACGGCTTCTGGTTGGTCTTTCAGTTGATTGTGTCCTGTAACTACATCAACAGGAAGTGTTTGAACGCCTGACAGAGAAAACATTGCTTTTTTTGTATCAAACTAGTATAAAAGTGTTTAAATCTCTGAGAAGGAATAGTGTGAGTGTTTTATACTACATGCCTCTGGAGATTAAAAAAAAAACACGAAGAAAACGATCCCACGCATTTACCCCATTAATTTGAAAATAAACATGTTCTAGAGACAGGTCATTTCTTTCTTTGGGCAAACGCTCAAAATCAGATACTTATTTTCCACACTGTACAAGAAAGAAATGAGAACACACATGCAAAAGAACTGAGAAAAAGGGGTACTTACGAATCCTCTGCTCCGTGGGCCGGGGATTGTCCTTTAAAACACAGACAGAAGGAGTTAGAGACAAGCATCTTAACGTGATCTTCCCTTGGGGAGAAGCTGCTTTCTCAAAGCCTAATTTGCCCTTCTCCTCAGAGTCGTTGTTATTACACCAGGATTCTACTTTTAACCAAAGCCGGAGGCTCCGAGAAAGCAAGCCAGCTCCTAAAACAGTCATGAGTATGATGTGAAATATTGGACGCTGAGAGTTTACTGTATGGACATAAAAGGAATTTTTTTCTCCTCTCTGAAGGAACAGAAGGAAGTTGTTTCTTGAGTTGAGTCCTAATGCTTGGACACCACACACAGGTACCTCGTTGACTTGTTTCAAAAACTAACAAAGCATTAAAGACACGAACTTGACCAACAAATCTTTTGCATGTCAACCCTGAAGGGAATTTAGCACCGTCTTGTTTTTGAGAGCGATAGCAGGGGTCTGGAGGCAAACTCCATATTCAAAGTTTCATGCAAGAACTAGAAAGCTTGAAACTAGGGCTGCAAGATTCCGTACGTTTTCCATATTTTGATTATTGAGGTCAATATTGCCATATGTGATTATAATAAAGGGTGGGTATCATAAGTGAACTTGAATGGTTTTCAAAAATCGCTTTTATAAAATATAATTACATTTAATATAAAGATATTATTCACAAAAGTTTATCAAAATTATTTAGAAAGATAATTTTTGTGTTTGTGTGTGATGCAACCACTTTCCTCTTTCAAATCTTGCACAAAAACACATCTTTCTCCTCTACGCTAGTGTTGTATCAAACCTGAAGCACTGCAATATAAATACAGTCGAGATCAGTGTTATAAATCCTCTCGCATTGGTCCCATTCACCCCACACGACACACCCTTAAACTCCTCAGAAATCTCTCTTTTTACATTATTGCAACACTGCTGTGACATATTTGCAAGCAGCTTATATCGTGATGTAAGATTGTGATTATATTAGTTGTGCAGCCCTACTCGAAACTAGGAAATTTCATCGAACGCTATGTTAGACGCCATCATGGCAATGTGATGTGTGATTTTATAAGACAATGATCAAAAAAGGCTTGTTGATCATTTTGGAACCAAGCAAATAGGCTTCTACACATCTATCCAAATTTAGATTCGCAAGAATGTTCGGACGGCTTTCCTTCAGAGTGCATTTCACAAGCTAGTGTTTAATGTTGCTGCAGTGACGCTGCTTTCCTTTTGATGGCGCACACTAACATTACTCAGGGTACTGTTTTATAATCTTTAAGGGCTTTGTCAAACAACTCTTGATGATCAAACTCCAACGGGGCAAGCTTCTGAATGTTTATACTCTCGTGTTTCACAATCTCTTTCTCAACTCTTCACCACAATGTTCTTCCTTGTGGCTGTCTGTCGTGAGATTGAAGTGAGAGTGTGTATCGGCTCGTTCATGTCCCATTCACATCATCAGAACAGCAGCTTTCATTGGTCGTTCTTCTTGCAAAAAAAAAAAAAACAAGCCGATATGGCAGAACCATATCTCACCAATCATTCGGACAGATGTGTGAGCTTCCGCTGGCGCACGTGGTGTTTGATTGAGGCCTGGTCAAGCACGAAATGTGTAGAGACCTTTAGCTGTTTGCTGGCTAGTACAGCAAGTCTGAAGGGACAAAAAATCTCTTGTTCCACGTGATATAAAGATGTAATAAATGCAGGAGAGAGCTAAATCTCTCAAAACCACACCTCACCTTTATTGTTTTGTGTGTTTTGATTGTTTCCTTACCTGATAAAGAAACATCTTTTATTGTTAAGGACATGACACATAAGTTCTGATTTCTGATCTCTCAGAGAATAAAGTCTCACGTAGTCTCTCACTCTACATCAGAGGAGAACTAGACCTGTGTACACAGCGCGAGGGTAGAACTTTCTCTACAAGTGCACTGTTTTGTTACATTTAGAAATTCATTCAACTCTTAATAATGAGAATAGCAAATAAAATAGTGTGTTAGTAGGCTACAGCTTACCTGTGTTGCCCAGACGAACATACAGCACTCCGGTGGCTGAGATGGCCTTGATGGAGTTGGAAGCCACGCACTGGTAGTAGCCAGTGTCTGTGGTGTCCAGATCCTGGATGCGGAGCTTGGATCCAGCTTCAGTCTTCCTAATGGAAACACGTCCCTGCTCCTGCACCACTGGAGCATCGTTCTTTAACCAGCGGATACTAGGACGTGGATGGCCAGCCACCTTACAGTGTAACGTAGCCGTCTGGCCTTGCACTATGGTGATATTGTTTGGAGGCTCCAAGAATTCCAGGAAATAACCTGAGGAGAAAAGGGCACGGCGACTTTTAGAGGGGTCAGGGGGCAGACTCCGAGCATCAATGCAGCCTTCAGGAGACATTTAGCACCCCCCAAATACACGAACTGGAGACAGTCCAAGCATTTAAGAGAAAATTCAGAGAAAACTGTCTTGGATGAGAAGCTTTTTTTTAACAGTTAAATGAGTCAGAACTGTTAAAAGAACTTGTGTAAATGTGTATTAGTATGCTTTTATTTGTAACGTGTGAAGGTGAAACCGTTTATTAACTAAATCAATTTTTAAAGCTTTTCAGAAACTTTAAAGGGAAAATAACAGGTTCTTAAAGTATATGACATTCATTCTGTCCTCATAAGCTGGCTTTTTAAGAGCTGTGTTTTAAAATCGGACAATATATGATTATATTTATTTGAATTTTTAAAATATAATTACTGTCTTTTTTAGAATGTCTTTAGAAAATAACAAAAAACATTCCTCTACTACAGGGCTGACTCAAGGTTTCAGAAGGCCATCAGCAGAATTTCATGTAGGGACCCCTTTTCCACCAAACAGCTATTCTTGTAACTATTATTTATAAATCAAACACTTACACAAGCATGTTTATGTGTTACGTATGTGTTGATCACATTGGAAAGATGGCACCCCGGTTTAAAATTGATGGAGTTAGTTCCTTGGTCCTCTATATTCAGTATTTGTTGAAGAAGCTCAAAGTGCGTGGTAGGATTTCAAGACAAGTTGCTGTTTATTTCCAATACTATTATTCACCATCATTGCTTTTAATTGGTCAGGATAAATAGTATTTAAAGTGTTTTTATTTAGTAAAATATTATTTGTTCATTTGGAAAAATAGAAACTTTTTTTCTTGCATCTACTGTCAGGTCATTTGATCTTGTGCCCCCCTGGTGGCCATGGTACCCCAAGCAGTTATATAATAAGAGTCCTCTTCTATTCTCCTAAAACGTAAGGCATTTTATTGCATGAACAGTTAAATTAGGTCCAACATATAGAAGGTATATTTTTTGATATGATGCATTTCACAGAGTTGTGAAAGATAATCATTCTCATCACATAGGATTATTATCATTGTATGCAGAAAAAGACACAGGCTTAAGGTTATTCATGGGCAAGCTTGCTCATTGGGACTTTTATTGTGACAGGCAGAACATGACAAAAAACTGGTTAACAATCTATTTGTTTAAATCTTTTTTGCTGTTGCTTCAGAAGAAAATTAATTAAACACAATCACAACAAAAACCTTTCCGATTTTATTTAAACATCTACAACACATTTATCAGACAGAATAAAGATCCAAAGAAACGAGTTCTTAACTGAGCACGCTTACTCATACTTTTATCCTGACAGGAAAAATGTAATAGGAAAAAAAAAATATATATATCTTCTATCCACCAGCAAAAGCAAAAAGAACTGAAAGTTTTAATCACAACTAAAAAAAACTCATAAAAAAGTATGTTCAAAATATACATCATCACATTTTGCCATCCATCTTATCAGTAAAACAGCTAGAAAGAAAATACTTTTAAACTTTTTTTTTTCATCCCAACAAAACAAAAATTTGGTCAAAGAAAATTATAACTGTATAATCTTTATCGCATTTTGCCAGACAGAATAAAGATCCCAAATAACATGCTTCTCATTTAGGCCAAAAAAAAAAATCATGTTTAACTGGTTACTTCAGGGTTTCTGCAGGTTTCACAACGTCACATTTCAGACTTTTTAAGAACTTTTTTAGACCGTTAAGATTATAATTTCAGACCTATATTAGAACATCAAAAGCACATGCAATTTTTCAGCAGAATAAACAATATGCTTCAATACATTGTTTAAACCCCAATCTATCACTTTTATGTTTTAGAGCATTTACAATGTTTTTCTCCATCTCTGGCAACCCCAAGAATCACATTTACATTTTTTAACAGTTATAAATGTTGTCAATATCCGGCAAATCAAAAGATCTCTAAGGATTTTAAACATTTATGAGTGTTCACACGTGTTTTCTCAAACTCTGACAACTCTAAACATCACTTTGAGAAAATGTGTGTAAATGCTCAAAATCATAGACTATGGAAACCCTTGTCATCATTTGTACTTGTTTTATTAGCATTTATAAGTATTTCTCTCGGCAAACCCAAGCAGCAACAAAAACACATCAGATGAGCTTTACATGGACATCTGAAAAATAAAAGCTCTGAAAATTTGTATAAGATCTAGAACAGTGAATTTAATGATGTTTAAGGCCTAAAACTTTTTGGAGAATATTGGAGACTTTGTAAGGAAACCCTGTATGTGTAGAATTCAGCATGTTTCAATCATGCTGTAAATGTGGCGTCTGGTCATTGGCGAGGCTGCGCGGACCGCTGCGTTTGACGGCAGAAAGTTTGATGAACTGCTCCACCGTGGAAAAGCACATCTGGATTAAGTAACTTCAGCTTGGGCTCAAAGCAAACAGATTCCACCGAGCGCTCCCATCCTGACGACGGCGTATGAAAGAAACGTCTCAGGAGGAAAGCTGTTTGTTTTGGACAGCTGATGA
The DNA here is from genome assembly GCA_900490495.1 of Danionella dracula. Lineage (NCBI taxonomy): Eukaryota > Metazoa > Chordata > Actinopteri > Cypriniformes > Danionidae > Danionella > Danionella dracula. Next base: position 20,399,446 of record UELW01000334.1, read on the forward strand.
TTTGTTGAGCTCTGCAATCGAGCAAATAAACCTTGAAGAAGTTATTTGTACAGGGTAGAGAGCCGCTTTCTGTAGGTGAGTGGATAAAAGGTTTTTGGAAAGCCAGGAAACGATCCATGTTTGGTGTAGAGCATTCATGGAGGAGGCTTAGCACAACAATAATCATTTAATTGGATAAAAACTAGACCTGGAAAAATGATGGTGTTTTGTATGATAACACTGGTGATGGCTCGGCTTCAAAAGTAACCTTTCACATATATTTTTATCAAGGATTGAAAAGTTCTCCTTAAAATAGCTTTGCTGAGAATATTTGATCATCAAAATATAAGCTTCTCCTTCAGTAGAGTGTAGACGGTAGTCACATTTTCAATGAAAATGAGAGTTTAACAGATAGATAAACAAGCCAGCTGCAATTTTACTCATCAGTTCACACTGTTTAAGAAGACAGCATAAAATAACAAAGAGCCAAGATGGTGACATGGTTGAAACTACTTTATTTACTTATGGGGTCATGTACTTAAGTAAAAGTAATGGTTATTTGGTTTTACTCTTACTATACTTCTACTGTGATTGATCTCTGTTCTTATAAAAAAAAATATATAGATCACAGAAGATTTTTTTTTTTAATAAACTACTCAGTTCAGTAAGTAAAACTTTACAAGAGTAACACAGCAAAACAACAGGAAGCAGGAGAGAGAGGGAGAAAGAGAATGAGAGAGAGTGAGAGAGAAAAGAGGGGAAGAGGATAGAGAAAAGGGAGAAAGAGAGACCAAATGGAGAGTGAGAGAGAAAGGACAGAGAGCTAGAGAGAGAAAGAGAGCAGGGGACAAAGACAGAGAAATGTTGAGTTGAGAGGCGAGAGAGAGAAGGGGAGGGAGAGAGAGAGAGAGAGGGATGAGAGAAAGAGGATTAAGAGAGAGAGAAGGGGAGGAAGAGCGAGAGAGAGAGAGAGAGAGAGAAAGAGAGGAGAGAAGGGGGAGAGAGAGAGAGTGAGAGAGAAAGACAGAGGAATGTTGAGTTGAGAGAGAGGAGAGAGAAAGAGAGAAGAGAGGGAGGAGAGAGAGAAAGAGGGAGGAGAGAGAGAAAGAGGGAAGAGAGAGAGAGAGAAAGAGAAGAGAGAGAGAAGGGGAGGGAGAAAGAGAAATAAATATATAGAGGGAGAGAAAGAGGGCAGAGAAAGGGGAGATGTATAGAGGGAAGGGGGAGAGAGAGGAGTGAGAAAGAGTGGGAGTAGAGGAAGAGAAGGTACAGAAAGAGAGAGAGAAAAGTGGAATTATCAGTCACAATGTAAGCTAATTTACAGTATCAAAGCTGGGACTCTTGCAGTGGTACATGATCTAATAAAAAAAAAAATAAATAAATAAATATACGTACTTTTAGTCTTGACTTTTTTTTCTCCATGTAACTCCAAATAATAAAGTCCAACAATTGTTTTATGATGCTAAAGTTCACTCAGCATCTGCAGCCCCGCAAACAAACACATCACAAATCACAATTGTTAATGCTTAGCAGTTGGCTAAATTAAATTAACAGAGGAAGCGGAAGGTGGGTAATACCAAGTATTCGAAGACTACAATAACAAATAATTTAACATGAGAGCATTTTGCTAGAAAATAAAATGATGAAGGCATTCTATTCTATTCTATTCTATTTTATTCTAAAGGAAATCAACAAGCTATTCAGGCAATATAATACCCTTTTTCTTTTTACAAGAACTTAGTGAGTTTATTAGGGGGAATTATTTGATTTTCAGATTTTGGGGGGGTTGAAAACCCCAACAATCCTCATGAAAAAAAAACCTCGAATGCAAGGAACTGCTTGATTGACAGCATATCCCAGACACACAATCAACAAACTAAAATAACTTGCTCAAGTATACAGAAAAGTGTTTTTTGTTTTAATTTTTTGCAATTTTTAACTCCAAACGGAGTAGTGACAAACGGCTAAGTAGTGACAAACGGTGCCTAACCCCAATGTGACCTTCACTCCTCACAAATACATGAGAGAAGACTCCATGGTGAGGAAGTGAGAACTGCAACAGGGCAGGACGATGGGAAAACAGCGAAACGACAAGCAGACGTGCCAGGAAAGCTGTGTACTACAGAGCCAGACACAGCTCAAACAAACAGCCCAGAAAACCCTGAGCACCAGCTTTATCATGCAGGCATGAACTGATCTGAGAACAGTTTTGTTCAGCCATGACCCATCATGAGGGTGGTATGTAGCCTTAAAAGGCAGAAAGTCCCATGTGCATTTTTCAACCTTGTTTTGACTGTGTGACAGATTCCAGTTTACACAGTAAATCACTGAGGAGGTGTGTGAGCTTTAGAGAGGTCATGGCATAAGAAATCTAATTCTCCTTGCTCTTTAAGAGGTCATGGAGGAACCTCTTCATGTTGAAAACATTTTTGTCACTGGGTTGAAGATCCAACATGAATAACTATAGCTTTATGACTGCTTCAATTGAGGATTTTCCCTTAAATGCAAAACTGGTGTTACATTCTTTATTTCATTAAAGGAGTTGGTGTTTTCTTCTTTACTTCGAGGTGCTGTATCACATAAACTTGACTTTCATAAACGTGAGACATTTTTTGCTTTGCAGATTGGTTCATGCATGTTTGTGTAATCCTATTTTCTTTTCCTGGGAGTTCAAAATTACTTAATGGCTGTTGTCAAGCCCACTGGCTAAAGGACTGCTAACCAATCATATGAAGAGCTGATGCAGCTCATCTCTCGCTCTCCACTGCGCTGATTTACTAGAAGAGAATTGTAGTAGAACTGCATTGGTAAACAATGAAAAGAAAGTGCGGGTTTGGACATCTGAGGACAAAAATGTTTTGGTTTATAAAAAGAGTAATGTATTTGTGAGAAATAAGTGGATTATCTGTCTGCCAACGAGAAACCCCAGCAGAGGGTGTGGTGCAAGCATGGTAGTGGGAGGAACAGGAGGTAAACGGCTCAACCATTTGAAGGGGTTTAAAAACATTGTTACAATAAATACTGCCTTTTGAAGAATATTCATCCAAAATGAGTGCAACATCAAATAAAAACTCATTTTGGCTTAAGGTCAAGATTTAGTGGCATGCTTTTGTTTACCACAACTTTAACCCACTGTGGTATCCAATTGTACAATGTAAAATTTTAAGCCCAGTGATTTTTTTTTACTGAGCTGAATGACAAAATTATATGTATTGATGGGTTTTAGTGATCAAGTATTGTTTTATGATTTTTTACAATATGTAAATCAATGATAATATGTTACATAGTTGGTGCAAAACGTTTGTTCATCTATAAGTTGACGCGAAATAACGGTTGACCAATAAAAGTTGGTCTTTTGAACATGTGTTTAGAGTACTGAACAGCTGGGTGGCGCTCAATACACTCACACTGACCTCATGAAAGGAAACAGAGAAGAAGAGGAAGAAGAACATGAAGAACATTATCTGAAAATTAATTCAGAAGACAAAAGAGAATATATATATATATATATATACACACATGCCCCATAAGATGGTAGACATAGTCACGTCTTAGTTTACATTTGTAGTCTGTTCCAGCAAATATATATTTAGGGATAGGAGTCCAAACACGCATTTCACGTTGACCTCAAATGTTGAGTTTCTTTCATTTTTTTATTACCATGTATTGTTTATTCCAAGTATTTAACATCATCAATAAAGTTTTGTGCATTTCACTTGGAGTCACTCAAGCATTGCACTGCTTGAAGAAGAAACCAGACCATCTTCAACTGCAGACACCTCAAGAGTCAACAAAAGAGAATAAAAAAGAAGAATCATCCAAACAATGCATGGCTGGCAAAAGGAACATCACATCCGAAAGCTTCAGTAAAGAAACAGATGTAAAAACAAAAACCTATTTGTGTTTTACCTCCAAGTGTGAAGAAATCAAGCAAAGCTGTAAAAATAGCAAACGCTCAAAAATAAGATGTGCAAGTCGTTGCAGGTACTCCTCCATCAGCAATCCCGCTGGTAACATGAGCACGTGTTTGCAATCATGCTCTGGAGGTATTGCATAAAAAGATAGGAGTCTGCTACTGTACATGAATGTGTCCGCCTTCAGTGAAGCAGAGAAGAGACACACCAACGCTGCAGATGAACCAGTGTTTTTCATCAGGGGGAGACAAGCCAAAGCTTGCAGCAGAAGAATTTGTAACATAGGACATTTATCCAAGAGCAGAACTGGTCTGCAATGGGTTAATACAGTGCTTCTCAATTATTTTCTGTCATGGCCACCTAGGAAGAAGAAAACACCTCTGCATAACACTATATCCTTATTAACGTATAAACATTTTAAATACGTAACATTTTTTCATGATGTCACTTAAGGGTCTGCTACACTTCGTGTCTACACTTCATACTCAAACTCTGTACTGTGTGCAAAGCGGTACTTTTAACTCACTGGGTTAATTTTGCGCTGCAAAAATATTTTACTTTATATGCTCTAAATTAAAAATGTACAGTAAATGAGAGCGATTTTCTTAGTGTTTCTAAGTACACTCAACAGAGATGTTGATTGTCAGTGACGGAAGCGTTATGAGGTGCCAGGGCTAACTACAGATCATCGGTTCTAATCATCAATCAATCAATCAATCAATCAATCAGTTTTTATATAGCGCTTCTTTAGCAATTGCTTTCAAAGCAGCTTCACAAAGTCCCCGTGAGGATCAGGCAGAGCAGACAGGAGTTCCCTCTGAGAGGAGACTCCCGCTGACTGAGGCAGGCGCTAATCACCTCCCCAGCATAAAGAACATACAAACTAAAAATCCATCGATGAACGGTTTGCCGGACAGGACCTGAAAAAAACAAACAAAACAAACAAAGACAAAACAGGAACTAAGAAATGGAGAAAACGGTTAGTAAACTGTAACATAGACAACCAACAAGTGATCAGCATAAGCTGCAGGAGGAGAGATAAATAATGAGGATAGGTTAGAGAGGAACATTGAACCACATTGTTTTTTCAAACAGTTTGTATGTATATGGTGCTCAGGCACCATATCTGTTTAGACAAATACCAAGAGATAATTATTGGAATGCCAGTTTTAAACAGATATGTTTTTAATTTAGTTTTGAAATCTGTGAGCGTAGTTGAGCTGCGGACAACATCCGGTAGTTTATTCCAGAGCTTCGGGGCTCTATATGAGAACGCTCTTCCACCTCTTGTGGATTTACTAACCTTTGGTACAATCAATAGTCCTGCTTCTTTTGATCGGAGAGAGCGAGCTGGAATATATCGTGAGAGGAGACTGCTCAGGTAGGCCGGAGCCAAGCCATTCAGCGCCTTAAAGGCAAGGAGCAGAATCTTGTAGTCAATGCGATATTGTACAGGAGCCAATGAAGAGAGCACAAACCCGGTTGTAATGTGATCATATTTCTTTGTTCTTGTGAGAACTCTAGCTGCTGCGTTCTGGACTAACTGTAATTTTTGTAGCGTGGTGGCTGGACAGCCGGCTAACAGAGCGTTACAATAATCTATTCTGGAGGTCATGAAAGCATGCACTAATTTTTCTGCATCTACGATAGACAGCATGTTCCGCACTTTAGCAATATTCCTGAGGTGAAAGAAAGCAGTCTTAGTAACATAAGAGATATGATTCTTAAACGTCAGTTCACTATCTATAATAACGCCAAGATTTTTAACTGTAGTGGAAAAATTAACAGTGTGTCCCCCCAGTTCCATATGTAAAGCAGAGAGATTCTGTAATTGCTTTTTAGAGCCAATAAGTAATATTTCTGTTTTATCTGGATTTAGCATAAGAAAATTTTCATTCATCCAATCATTGATATCAGCGACACATTCTGAGATCTTATTTAGCTTTAAAGGGTCGTTAGGTTTTGCTGATATATAGAGCTGGGTGTCGTCTGCATAGCAATGGAAACTAACACCATGTCTTCTAATAATTTTGCCAAGGGGCAGCATGTATATTGAGAATAGGATGGGTCCCAAAACGGATCCTTGAGGAACTCCATACTCTACTGCTATTGTGTCCGATGAGTCTCCATTTACATGAACAAACTGACTCCGGTCAGAGAGGTAAGAGTTAAACCATCTTAGAGCCTGGCCCTGGATGCCTGCATCGTTCTCTAGTCTCTCGAGGAGAATCCTGTGATCTATCGTATCGAAGGCTGCACTGAGATCTAGCAGAACTAGAAGAGAGATATTCCCTTGATCCCAATCAAGTAATAGATCATTTGAAATTTTAACCAGCGCAGTCTCTGTGCTGTGATGCGCTCTGAATCCAGATTGAAGTTCTTCATAACAGTTGCTCTTTGTAAGAAGGAGCTGAGCTGTGCTATAACAACTTTCTCTAATATTTTGACAAGAACGGAAGGTTAGAGATTGGCCTATAGTTGGATAACTCAGTAGGATCCAGGTGCGTTTTCTTGATTAGTGGTTTAATTACTGCATGTTTTAGCTGTTTGGGAACGTAACCTAGCGTTAGAGATGAGTTTATAATATTTAGAATGGTTCTTGAGCTATTTGTAGCAATTCTTTCAGTAATTTTGTTGGTACAGGATCTAGAGAGCATGTTGATGATTTAGATGCTGTGATTATTTTTAGCAGTTCTTTCAGGTCAATATTTGAAAAATTCTGCAGTGAGTGAGTCAAAGGTATAGGGTTTAAGTTAAACTGCTTTGATTGAATATGAGTTTTAGTAATTTTGCATCTGATAGAGGTAATTTTATTTGAGAAATAATTCATAAATCATTGCTGCTAAATTTTATAGCTGCATTTGAATCTGTCGATGTTTGACTGTTAGTAAATTAGCCATTGTTTTCAAATAAGAGGCGTGGGTTATTTTGAATTTGTTTCTATTAACTTGTGATAGTAGTTAGTTCTTGCAGTTTTTAGTGCTAGTCTATATTTAGACATGCTCTCTTTCCAGGCAATTTTGAATACTTCCAATCTAGTTTTTTTCCATTTACGCTCATAGTTTCTGGTTTGTCTTTTTTAGCACCTTTGTATTATCATCAGACCACAGAGTGGCCTGTCTATCTCTGACTTGTTTCAATTTAAGCGGGGCTACAGTGTCTAGGGTGTTAGCGAGAATATTATTCAAACTGTAGGTGATCGTTTCAAGTTCATTTTCATCTGCAGGTACCCTAGAAAGTTGAGTAATATCTGGTAGGTTTCTTATAAATGCTTCTTTTAGTATTTTGGTTTATATTTCTCCTAGTTGGTAGCGTTGGAATGCTACTGCTAATGTTTATAGTCTGCATAGCGCAAGATACAAGATAGTGATCTGAGATGTCCTCACTTTGAGGCGATATAAACAATGTCACTTAGGTCAATGCCATGAGATAGAACCAAATCTAGAGTGTGGTTTAGACGGTTGAGTTGCGCCGACCACATTTTGCTTAAACCCACCTGAATTTAGGAGGTCTGTAAAGGCAATACCCAACGAGTCTTTTTTGTCATCAATATGGATGTTAAAGTCTCCAAAAATAAAGTATTTTATCTGCTTCGACCAAAAGATGTGCGACAAAATCAGCAAATCTTGAAGAAAGCTAGAATTGTGTTTTGGTGGCCTGTAGACAACAGCTAATGTACAGAGAATGCACATCTTTGTTTTGATTTTTGCCGGTTGTAACATGGAGCACAAAGTACTTCGAAGGATTTAAATTTATGTTCTGTCTTTTTGGTTGTGTTTAGGGTATTTCTATATATTGTGGGCAACACCTCCACCACGACCAGTTGAGCGGCGGTTCATGATTGTAACGGTAATTTTTGGGGTGTCGCTTCATTCAATCCAAATAATCGTTTGGAGTGAGCCATGTTTCAGTTAGGCACAGTATGTCAAGGTTCAGTTCTGAGATTAATTCATTTATGATTACAGCTTTTGGTGTAAGAGATCTAATGTTTAGGAGACCAAATTTTAGAGAGTACGTTTGCGAGTTGTATAATTTGTAGTCTAATTTTATATTGATCAGATTATTGGTGTACATTCCTGACCCCATCCATGCCTTGTTTATTTGTGAAGTAAAATTGCAAGCAAAGTGTGACCCCTAAACGTCATTGAGACTTTTAACCTCAAACAAAAAGCAGCAAAACAAACAATAGACAACATTAGCATTTTTGTGAACGTTTCAAAGAAAAACGATGAGATGAATAAATAGCGGCGTGTCCAAGCAGAAGTCTGTTTCAGGCAATGCCACTGAAATATTCCTTCACATATTCAACACAATGTCTACAGACGCTGTTCTTCAAACTTCTCTGAAAACGATTGCATCTTCTCTGTCCGTTTGGACCCTCGGCCAACACCAAATATTCCCCTCAGCTCTCATTTTCTGCTATAAAACATGTCTGCCAGAGGAAAAACGCCTGCTTTTCCTGAGCTTCCCCTCATGAATGCTCACTCCAAACACAAATGCAAGCCACATTTCAAGATCCAAACCTTATCGCTCGCATCAATCTGTGAAGATATTTTCATTACAGTAATGATTAATGTCACTAACTCTAGTGCATTACAGTTCTCATCTGTATCATAATTGAACATGACACTGAAGTTGAGTAAATGTGTTCTGGAAAACTATGAGATCTGTTTGTTTTAATTCAGAGCTTTCAGCGCTCGCGTAACGTTCTTCAGGAACAATTACTGAGGAAGTCGTTCATTGCGAAATAAAGTTGCTGTACAGTATGTTCTTGAAGAAAGTAAGTAAAACATAGTAGAATTGTGAGGGAGGTTTAATGGTGACTGAACAGGTTTAGAAGTGGTGGAATGCTGCATGTGTGAGGATGATGTGTTCTGGAATGAGTTGCACATTCCTGTACCTTCAGGTGTTGGCAGACCTCTGCTCTGGGCCTCAGCGACAGGCTCGAGCTCTCCGGACTCTGACAGAGTCCAGTCCGCAACTGTGGAACACACAAGACACAGTTAGAACCATTTAAATGAAAGAACAAAAGCCATGATCTCAAAACATTTAGTTTTTTTTTTGTAAAATCTTGGCATGCAAAATAAAAGCCTTAAGACGAAGCAATAATAATAGGAGTATAATAATAATTGTCGGGGGCACTGCTAGACATCTACCTCTACTGGGGTACGGCCACTATTATTCTGATCATATTTTTTCTTTTGAGATTTGACACGTTCTCAAAAACGCTAAACATCTAAATATTCGGTTTATTTCTTTAGTAACACAACAAAAGATGTACATACGCACATGAGAATTTCAGCATTATGTGCCACTTTCAGTAAATAAAACATGAAAAAATGAAAATGTAAATGTTAGGAATACATTCAAAGGTCAACGTTTCTAAACCCCTCTCTATAGTGTCTAGAGGCAAAAATAAGTTGATTCATGCATTTTATATGCATACATTAAGAATGTGACAGAATGTTTGGAAAGCATTTAGACTCCCAAATACTCCTGTCTTTCTGTGAATTACAATGTAAAAACCAAAATAATTAGCACTTGCCAAAAATATGTGTCGACATTCCAAGGAGTATAAGAAAACATTTTTTTTTACATGCAGGCTTTCCTAGGGTAACTTTAAAGTATTACAACTGAAATTGAAATAAAATAAGAGATCTGTGCCAGTTCTTTTGTCTATATATCTATTTTACTGTTGTCCTGCTTTTATGTGTGTAATATGAATGTTTACTTTGGTTTGTTTTGTTTTTTTTTTAATTGTTTTGTTGTGAAGAACTTTGTATGCTTTCTCTGTGAAAGGTGCTACATAAATAAACTACTGCTACTACTACCACCTGCTACTTCTACTTTGTTTTTGATAACAGTACAGAGTTTTGCATGTTAATATTAACACAAAAAACTCATTAATTTTAACTCACTATTTGAAAGCAAAACAACATAGAGATTTGTCATTTTATTTTGTGGTGCACAAGCGCTAATTATTTTTGTTTTGAATCAATTTTGGAGAAAAATAAATACATGTTTGTCCAAGCCAATGAGTGGTTACAGAAAATAAACCTGGAGAGAGTTACAGTCCTCTTTTATTCGTAATGCATTGACAAATGATCTACTCAGGAAACATTATAGAATAGTATCACGTTTGGATTAATCAGGAGTCCTCGATACCTGATCTGTTACAAAAATATGGTCAAATCCAACCAGACACTAGTCCAGATTATCAACAGGATGCAACCTTTTTGTGTTCTTGTTATTTGATCTAATTTAAAAAACACACGTTTCTCAAGTGTGTACCACAAACTAAAGCGTGGTTAGACTCATGATTTCTTTTTTGGAGGGACATTTAAAACAGATGCTGATCAGCACAAAGCCTCCAAACAGGTGGTTCTATTCTCAAATTATCATGAGCAAAAAGTTTTCTGGTCTTGGAAAAAACGTTTTCTGGCCAAAACAAAGTATAATTATGCTGCTTTTGGCCATGGATCAAGGAGAAGACTGAGATGGATGAGCACAGGTTGTTTGTTTGGAAAGTAAAGACATTTAGATGAGCATTAGGTGTGGTTAAGTCATCATAAGCTCATCTGAATGTTTTAGGTAACCGCCTAAAAGTCAGAAAAACAACAGTTTTATTTCATCACTATGACTGGTTTGTAGTCTGGCCTTTCAAATGATTCTGCGATGCTGTAAAGGAAGGGTGATACTTTATTAAAAACTTTTTTTTCCTATGATAGGGAAGTGCATTAGCTAAAAAGGTGGTTTAATTAATTTTAAACCATGTGTCCTAATCCCTTACGGTTCCTGAGATGTTAGATTTTGAAGAATGAAATGGAGTTAAATTTATTCCTTTCATCTGCTCAGCCAGTGCTGTCAGTCCATCTAGAAGATCTCTAGTGAAGAAAAAGTTGAAATTCAGACAAACTTCTTCCCACTGAGCTTAAGAGCTAAAACTATACTAAATTATACAGGGAAAATAATAAAATACAGCGCACCTGTCTCTAGCACTATTGGTTACCAAGATCTGTATCTTTTTTTAAGGAATTAAATGAACACTTGAAAAGGTGTTTGGGAATAAATTCATGCATGAAAGGTATGAAAATACTTCTGTTACAGGTACACGCTATCATGTAGTTTTTTGTTAAATTAGTAAAAGACAAATTTCTTTACTGGCCATGTTTTTCTACATTTTTGACTAAACTAAGGATGGTGTACAGGAAGTGAGGTTGAATATGGAACATTTGGTATAAAACTTTTTGGTATGACACAAGGGATAATTCAAGTCCAGACTCATGAGCGACTCATCAGCAAATGACTTAGTTGAGTTTTGCTCAATGTATTATTATTAAATAGCACCATTTGCTTTCCTTTTATTTTACATGGCTCATATCCAAAATACCTGACCTGGTAAAATTCTGACAGAATGTTTTGAGACAAATTTGAAGTAAAGAGTTATAGGTCAAAATAGGAAATTGTCTCATCTCCAGACCACTACGTGCCATTGTGAAAAAACTGTGCAAGGATACTCAGATTAAGGCTAGGATCGTGTGTACCAAATTTAAATGCATGGGTCAGCAGTGTCCAAAGTTGATATGGTCCGAGTTTCATGGAAACTGAACCAATGGTCAAGAAGGAGTAAAAAAAAAAAAAAAATTATCTTTTTCCCACCTTTGTCATCACAGCCAGGTGAAATTGAACAAGCTATAAAACTTAGTTTCAGCAACCCATCGTTCAGTAGATATGACCAAAAATATAACTGAAAGTTTGGAAAAGTGGTTTCGCTATAAAGTTTGAGTCAGAGGCTTGACATTTTTTTCCAGTAGACCACGAAACCCATTTGCAAACATTCCCTGAATTTGAAAACTTTCCTGCAAGGGGATCATGGGGCAGAAAAGACACAATTTATGTTTATCTAATTAATTAATTAGTTTGGACAAATTAAACTTTTTTTACTACACAAATTGTAACAATGCACTTGTAAAGTTGACTAAAACAACTCATATTTGTAGACAAAATTAAAAAAAAGGAATTCTTATGTCAATACACTGCTAAACACTTGCAACAGTAAGAATCCTGCTTTCCAGACTTTTTTCTTACGATGTTTTTTTTTTACCAAGATGACCAGATTTTGAACTGAACTTAGAATACTTGTGTTAGCAGCTTAAAGCCTTGCTCGGTCTGTGCCGTAATGCTGGAAGGAGACCAACAAAAGGGCCATTGTGGAAACTTGGGAAAAGACGCAGATCTAATTATTTTGGCTGGAGGTGCCTGTGAGCACTCAAGCCTCTGAATCACCACCTTTCACACCGGATTCTCCCTCTTCAGTGAATTACTTGCCTGGCAACTGTCTTGCGCGAGTCGCTCATAGTGCTTATGAAGAGCTGATGGCAAACAGCATGATGGCTACCGTGCCCCCAGTGCCCCCAGCCACCCCCACGGGAGCATCCGGCTCCAGGACTGGGGGTCGCTCACCCCAAGAATGTAGAAGCTTGTTAACACTCCATCATGCCCTCTGGAGAACTGTTTAACTGAGGACCGGTTGCCAGATTCAAGAAGGGAGAAACTCACAGAGAACGTCCATTCTGCAAACCTAGAAGAACACTATTATCTTCCACTAATACGTTTTCGTCCATACAATCATCAACTAAGAGGGGGATTACTCAGGTCAGATTTGGCACTTTCTCTTGATTGCCACCTCCCACACAATCCAGTTCCAGAGCCAGCACATCTGCAGATTTACTTAGCTAGAGGTGACAAGAATGAAAAACAGCTCAGAGAAGGTTAAACAGAGAACCACCTGGTTTCCCAAATATTTAGTATTTATTTCTCATTTCTCCAACCCCAAAACAAGTCTCCTCATATCTAGTTACGCTGCAGATGGCTGATATGGTTAGTGAGGTCAGCACTGGCTCATTAGAACGAGATTTTCTTCTTCCAACAGCATTAAAAGACTTCTGAGATATAAATCAAAGCCAGGCTTGTTCCAAATCAGCTGAAATTGAAAGGTCAGCGATGCCGTCAATTGATCAAAGTGCACCCGATACCATCCAACTCCACGAATCATGTGACTACATTAAATTCGATTCCTGACCATTCCAATCTGGATAACTGCATTCATCCATCGCCCACACGGCTTGAACTGAGCTTCAGCAATCAGTAAAACATTTAAACTTTAAAGCATTTTTCGTCAAGCTTTTAAATGAATTCGGCTGTCGCCACAATGGTAAATTAACTGTCCTCAATGAACTCGAGTAAGTTCTACTTTTCCTGCAGTCAGGATGCCAGATTGTTCATAGCTGGGCAGTAAAAGAGTCACAAAACATCGGATCACTATTCTGAGATTTTTACATCTGTTTACTTAGGAACTATTGCTCTGACTGGAACGTTGAGTAAACATGGAGATCTGGCAGACACCAGCTTCAGAATCATTCATAAACATGCATTAATACACCACTGTATACATGCACACAAATGTCTGGGTTTGCCTACAAAGTTGGTATTTTAAAAAAACTGTATACATTAATTTAAATCTTTACTTTGGTAAAACAGTAAATAAAAAACATGATAGATCCATGCAAAACACAGTAAACATGTGTTTCTCCATTAAGCACTTTGTTTAATTACCACAGCAACAGATTTTGTTGAAAGAATATTATTATTTTCAAACCTTTTTTAACAATTGTTAAAACTGATTGCAAAACCATTTAAAAAGTCAATAAATAAATAAATAAAAATCCATGTTTTGGTAGATCTTATGATACACTGAAGTACTATCAGAGCAGGGGTACCCTGAACTTATTCTATAATGCGGTCGACTTCTGCAGCGAGGTCTCCTTTCTGCCTTGGCCTTAATGCTCCATATATGGTCGCTAGGAAACAAACATGAAACCAACAGCTAGTTGCTAACGGCCTCTAGCAAAAAACAACAAAATTTGAAGGGATTGCAGGTCATATGTCAAACAAAACACAGACGACATTGAAAAGAAAACAGATTTTAAACGTTTCAAATTCAGGCACTAGCAGGTTTTTTGCATGTAATCAATGTTTTAATCTGTGTTTAATCATGGTCCTAAGAGAGAATCGATGCTGGCTGATAAAGTGAAAACTGGGTTCAAAAGCGATGGTGAGGGTAAACAGTTGTTTGTTCCAACCAAGCTCGTCCCCCTCCAGCTCAGTCAAACAACATTATATATTTACTTTGCAAAAGTTATGACACTATACGCATGCAAAAGGCCTGTGAGCCCACCCTACAGCGATCTGGCTTACCTCCTCAAACTCTATGGAGCATTCACACTAGTCAAACCCAACCAAACATGCACAGGTTTGACTTGTATTGTCCTTCACAAGTTGCGAAAAAGTTCCAAAAGTGGTTTGTTCTCAATGCGGTAAAGCTTCAACATGTGTAAGAAGAACTTACACTTGAGTCAGCATCTTAGAAACTATAAAACACCATTTCACAATCAAAAAACCTTTGATGGCACATACAAGTACCAAACAAACCCATCCAATTATATAATTGTGACTTTTGTGGTGTTGAGAGGAAAACATGTATTAGTTTTTAAAGAGAGGTGCTGACCATGAAAAATAAAGGGAAAAAACATTCAGGAAAGATGAGCTCCCATAAGAGGGGAGTTTTTTCAGGGCAAGAGTGTAATTACATGGCAGTGTACAAGCTTTGCTCAGATCTTCCACACAAATGAGGAGATAATAAAAGCTCTCTGCACAGAACAACCTCCCTGTGGGACCTGTGTTTATCCTAAGGAATGCCGGTAGCCATAACAAGATGGAATATATGAAGTGTAATACTTCATCTAATAAAATTTGGAGCATTGACGATGAAGTATAAAGAAGAACTCACAGAAGAACCAAAATAACGTATCGGGAGTGCTCGTGTTGCAGGACTTTTTCATATGGGAGCATATAAACCACACTCGACATTAGCTCATAATCAAGTAATTAAATATTTGAATCAGATTACTTATGTTGTGTGCCACAAGTTCATCTAATTAATTGCATATGCATTGTGGTCCTGTGGTATCCGATGGCCAAGGAAGGACCAATTAAAGCAGGTTGCTAAGTGCTTTATTGTGCCACCAAGTATTTCAAAATAAATAAAAGCTGCGAGCAGCGATGGAAGGGCTCTCGCACGATGCGTCCGCCGCAGCAAAGGCACCGCCTCCTGGCCTTTCAAGTTTTTTCACTCGTCGTCGTCAAGAGCGCGAAACAAGGTGAAAAGGCACTTTACGAAGTACTGAACGATACAAAGCTTTAAAAGTAAAGATGATCTATATTGTTACACAAACAACTCGTTTAAAAACAAGAGTCGGTGTTATAAGATTAGCATATCAATTCGTTCAGAATCACAAGATTTTCACCCTTCATTTTTTTCATGTACGTTGGGTGAAGTATGTGGGAGACACAGCCACAAATATACACAGGCAGCAGGTGGCACTATAAGTGTATTGTCACTTAAGCATAGCAACTTGGTCAGAAGGGTAGGCTCGTAATTCCATAAGTTTCAAGCTTTTTGGACAAAGTATGCGAGTGCTACAGTAAGAAATCCTTTTAGCCCTACATGTTTAAAAAAGGTCAAGATCATTAAGGTGCCACAGCAAGACTGTGTGATGAACTTCTAAGTTTTTGATAACTTTTGGTCCCAAATGCCTTAAGAGTCACCAAACCAAAAATCAGCTCCATATGGAAATTTTCCTGGGGGGAGTTTGTTAAATTGCGTGTTAAGCTTTTTTCGCATTCAAGGGGGCGCTGCAGAGTTGTCGTCCAAGATACAATTTCAGTGACAGTGTTACATTATTATACTTATTGAACATGACCTTCGACCAAATTTTGGTGGTCTTTCTAACATGTTCAATATGTCAAACAGCTAAAAAGGAGGTTTTGGTCACATTTAATGGGGAGTAAGGAGGCGCTGTAGAGCCAATTTTTGGAGCGCAGTCACAGTGATGCATATGCTTTTTTTCAGTATAACAAGGCTAACCATGCCAGGCTGTTTTTTTTGTTGAAATTGAATTAAAGTGAATTTTGGAGAAACAGTCCAAAATATGTTGATTCTTTTGGACATTTTTGAAGAGTGAACTTTGCTGGGGCGCCACCTTACCACCATTGGACGTACTGTTTAACTTTTGATAACGTTTTTCTTACATGCCTTACGAGTAACTACATCAATTTTCAGATGGATCGGACTTATCGCCTAGGAGGAGTTCGTCAAAGTATGAAACGAGCAAAAATTATCCCGACATTTTTGGAAACAGGGTTTATATTAGTAAAAGTTGCCGCTTGGTAATTTACATATTTGTGCCAAATTTCATTTGCCCATGACAAACTGTTTGCGCTACAGCGACAAATCCGCTTCAGGTGGCGCTATAGAGCACCCCCCAAAACCATTTGACGTACTTCTTAGCTTTTGATAACTTTTTTCTCTTATGACTTACAAGTAACTACACCAATTTTCAGCAGGACCGGACATTTTGCTTTGGAGAAGTTAATCAAAGTATGAAGTTTATGTTTTTTTTACATAAAACCTAAAATATAAGGTTTTCCGTCCAGTTTCAAAACTCGACCCTCTATACTTTTTTGTAGGTCTTAAGGTCCTGCACATGTGCAACAAGTTTTAAGTGTTTATGCAATACAATGTGTGAAATAGAAGCGAAAAAAAAAATGGATTTCAATGCTCGCCACTAGGTGGGGCTATTACTGATGATGTTCTTTGTCATTTGGCTGTTTCAGGTTTGGACTACGATTAGAATGAGACCAGTTTGAGCCGGATCGGATATTCCCTGCCCGAGTTAAAACAACTTCCTTTTTCAAATCGAAATTTAGACTTTGGCCGGGACCAAAAAGCTTCTTAATATCACTTGCTATATCCCTTATGGTGATACTCAAGAAGTTTGGAGATGTTTGGATAAAATCTGTGAGAGGAGTTTGTCAAAGTGTAGAACGAGCAAAAACGCCCATTTTTAGAGGTTTTTGGGAAACATCCACTTCCTGTCGATTTTGGAAACAGGGTTTATATTAGTAAAAGTTACACCTTGGTACTTTACACATGTGCACCAAATTTCATTTGCCTATGACAAACTGGCTGTGCAACAGCTGCAAAAACGCATTAGGTGTTTTAAAAATAAATAATTAAATAAGAATTTTTCAAAAAACAATAGGGTTCTTGCACCGTTGGTGCTCGACCCCTAATAATAATAAAAATAATAAAATAAAATAATAAAATAAATAATAATAAATAATAATACAAATAAATAAATAAATGAATAAGAATTTTTCAGAAAAACAATAGGGTTCTTGCATCACTGGTGCTCGAGCCCTAATGAATCAATAAACAAATACAAACAAAATATCCATTCGGGACAACACAAAAGACTAATTGCAGACATATTGAAAGACAAAAGTTCGATCAAAGAGTGTTTGTCCACCCAAATACAGCATCTGCAGCATTTCACACTGCATCATCCCAAACAACATGGTCCCCCTCTATCCGCTGTCCTGTAGTAATATTTTCCTGTAAATGTCTCTGTAAATATTATATAATTACAAGAAGTCTCACACAATTTCACACACTCACATGTCACACTCTAGGTTTCTCACACACAAATACTGTTTTACGACAATACCCACTAACAAATGCGAATATATTTGAACACATCATGAGTGTTGGGAGATCGTGGGAAGAGAAAAACAAAGTAAGTGGTGGATTCTCAAACTGAGAATCATAAAACCAACACCTCTGGCTGCTATCTGGGTTTCCGACGGTAAGTTGCGCTCGTTTGGAGTGTGGAGTTTAACATGATTAGTGATAGATTTCATTTGCTTGCTGAGGCCACACCAGAGGTTTCTCTATAGTCATCATCAAGAACCTTTACCCGTTGACAACTTAAGGGGTTACGTTTTGAGGTACTATTTGTTTTTCACACTGGATTGAATCATTTTTTTGTGTACTTAAAGACCAAAAATTATATGTGGACTTCATTGACTGTGGTTAAATTTTTTACGATTTCTGTGTATATATTTTTTAGTTGAATTGGAAGTTTGAACTGCATTCAATTTTAAATTAAATCGCAACTGCAAGTGAGATAAGGTTGTGTACTGTTAAGTATTCATTGTGCCTTTATAAAAAAAATGGTTTCAACCCAATTTTTTTAGTAACAAAAAGATGAAAGGCAGTATACAAAAAATGACGCCTGCAATGTATGTTTAGTTGACAGTTCTTTCACTATTTTATTTTTTTGACTAATCTTTGAAAATAAATGGTTCAGGTTACAGCAGACATAGACCAATAAATATTCTAGGGTTTTGAGATTCCATTCGGTCTCATTCTTTCCTGCTACCTCATTAAAATCTCTTGATATCAAAACATCAGGAAGTTTCAGTCTGTGTCCAAGGACGAGCAGCAGTTTACATTCACTGACGCAAAGATAAGCTAAACCTTCCATCCCGAGGGCAGCTCGAGAATAACTCCTGCCACACTCAGACTGTTGTTAAGAGCTTGGCAAAGCGGCCCAGGGAGAACGCTCTGAAGAGTTCTGTGGAGTGTCTGCCAACAGAAGAGTTTAGTTTAGAAAGCATCCTGTTACTAGAATAAAGAACTAAAGTCAGTTTCCATGAGGTGGACTTTGAGTCATGCTGCTGTCTGTGACGACCTAGAGAACGTCTGCAGTCTTCTTTCAAAAATGCATTCTTTGAATACATGTCCCATAAAACAAAAAGTTCCTTCAAAGTTGTTTGCTCTTAATTTTTTTACTTTTGTATTAAGGAGTGTTTCCTTTGATGAACATTTCTTGTATTTTGAAAAAAAAACTTTCAAAAATCAGGACAGGATAAAAATGAGAAACAGAATGGCTTTTCATTAATTGCTGGACTTGATTAAGGAACGATTTAAAAGTTGAGCCAAAAACTGTCTAAGTTTCAAAAGTCAAGTAAGGGTTATCCAGATACACTTTTCATCATCATCATAACCTTTTCATCCATCATAAAAAACCTTTTCTTCCATTTTACATAAAAACGTGTCTTATTCAACAGCAGAGCGAGCAATGTTTTTAAAATTCTAATAAAAAAAAATAAATAAAAAATTCGAATGAAAGTTTCAATAAGAGTCTTTTAGAAATAACGTCATTAAGTATATATATATATATATATATATATATATATATATATATATATATATATATATATATATATATATACAGTGGTGTGAAAAACTATTTGCCCCCTTCCTGACTTTTTATTCTTTTGCATGTTTGTCACACAAAATGTTTCTGATCATCGAACACATTTTAATATTAGTGAAAGATAACACAAGTAAACACAAAATGCAGTTTTTAAATGAATGTGTTTATTATTTAGGGAGAAAAAAAATCCAAACCCACATAGCCCTGTGTGAAAAAGTGATTGCCCCCCTTGTTAAAAAATAAATTAACTGTGGTTTAACACACCTGAGTTCAATTTCTGTAGCCACCCTCAGGCCTGATTACTGGCACACCTGTTTCAATCAAGAAATCACTTAAACAGAAGCTACCTGACACAGAGAAGTAGACCAAAAGCACCTCAAAGCTAGACATCATGCCAAGATCCAAAGAAATTCAGGAAGAAATGAGAGAAAAAGTAATTGAGATCTATCAGTCTGGTAAAGGTTATAAAGCCATTTCTAAAGCTTTGGGACTCCAGCGAACCACAGTGAGAGCCATTATCCACAAATGGCAAAAACATGGAACAGTGGTGAACCTTCCCAGGAGTGGCCGGCCGCCCAAAATTACCCCAAGAGCGCTGAGACAACTCATCCGAGAGGTCACAAAAGATCCCAGGGCAATATCCAAAGAACTGCAGGCCTCACTTACCTCAATTAAGGTCAGTGTTCACGACTCCACCATAAGAAAGAGACTGGGCAAAAACGGCCTGCATGGCAGAGTTCCAAGACGCAAACCACTATTAAGCAAAAAGAACATTAAGGGTTGTCTTAATTTTGCTAAAAAAACATCTCGATGACTTCCAAGACTTTTGGGAAAATATCTTGTGGACTGACGAGACAAAAGTTGAACTTTTTGGAAGGTGCGTGTCCCGTTACATCTGGCGTAAAAGTAACACAGCGTTTCACAAAAAGAACATCATACCAACAGTAAAATATGGTGGTGGTAGTGTGATGGTCTGGGGTTGTTTTGCTGCTTCAGGACCTGGAAGGCTTGCTGTGATAGATGGAAGCATGAATTCTACTGTCTACCAAAAAATGCTGAAGGAGAATGTCCGGCCATCTGTTCGTCAACTTAAGCTAAAGCGATCTTGGTTGCTGCAGCAGGACAATGACCCAAAACACACCAGCAAATCCACCTCTGAATGGCTGAAAAAAAACTAAATGAAGACTTTGGAGTGGCCTAGTCAAAGTCCTGACCTTAATCCCATTGAGATGCTGTGGCATGACCTTAAGAAGGCGGTTCATGCTAGAAAACCCTCAAATAAAGCTGAATTACAACAATTCTGCAAAGATGAGTGGGCCAAATTTCCTCCAGAGCACTGTAAAAGACTTGTTGCAAGTTATCGCAAACGTTTGATTGCAGTTATTGCTGCTAAGGGTGGCCCAACCAGTTATTAGGTGCAGGGGCAATTACTTTTTCACACAGGGCTATGTGGGTTTGGATTTTTTTTCTCCCTAAATAATAAAAACATTCATTTAAAAACTGCATTTTGTGTTTACTTGTGTTATCTTTCACTAATATTAAAATGTGTTCGATGATCAGAAACATTTTGTGTGACAAACATGCAAAAGAATAAAAAGTCAGGAAGGGGGCAAATAGTTTTTCACACCACTGTATATATATATATATATATATATATATATATATATATATATATAAATTAAAGCTAGAAATCAACAAGTGATACAAAAACTGTGTATTTC
Source organism: Danionella dracula (assembly GCA_900490495.1). Lineage (NCBI taxonomy): Eukaryota > Metazoa > Chordata > Actinopteri > Cypriniformes > Danionidae > Danionella > Danionella dracula. The sequence continues at coordinate 20,420,242 of UELW01000334.1, forward strand.
TATACAACTCAATGGCCATAAAAGAGTATTATTTCACAAATAAACACCGTTACTCATGTTTGGAGTGTGCTAATAATTTTAGCATTGGTCTAAGGCATCTTACAGTCAAATCATTAGCTTCTTACCTAGCTGAATTAATTCAACTAATAATCATTTTAATCACCTCTGAAGCCTTTTAATCTCTTTACATAATTGAACACAGAATGTTTAGACTAAATCGACCTTCTTTAGATTAAGGAAAAGAAGAATAGAGTTATAACCATTCCTGTACTTTACGTGGAACGTATCCTAAACAAACCTTTTGGTAAAAGGAAAAGGTCCTCCAATGCTCATAAAGCGGTGAACAGCACCTGTTCATGAAGAGCAGTGGAGGATAAAGGGGAGAATGTTTTGTTTCCTGCTGCATTGCTGGACTTGCCGGAGCAGGTCTGGCACGCAGCAAGGGTTTATTGACTCTTCTTCTGGTTTTCATCACCTCCAGTCTGTCAGCTGCAATCTCAGATGTACAAAAAACATAGCTTCAACATCCTCCTTTTCATTTGCTTTCAAATGATGCTTTCTAGATTGTAAGAAGCGTTGATGAAGGAAACTATGTAAAATACTGTTGACTTTGGGAGTTTCTCCTTGTATTTAATGACTAGAAAGTCACACAGATTTCAAACACAGTGAACCAAAGGGTATCAAAACAGGTCCTGATGCCTTAGTTTTGGTTTTTAATAACAGTAAAATTTATTTATTGTTGCACCAAGCAGTAAAAACATGTAAGGCGGTGACGTATACTAAACTGGGGATAACTTGAATGAATTCTTTTTTTCAATCTGGTGAAAAAAATATGATTGGAATTGTATCAGGTCAGAAAATATTGAGATATACAGAAACTCAAATAATGGAGATTAGATTGAGAGCAGAAAAAAACGTATCATGACATCCGGGCAATCCCAGATAATTATTGTTAGTTTATTATTTTTCATTAAAAAAATAAATTTACATTCATGCATGTAGCCAACACTTTAATTCTACATGCATTTTGTTCTGAAGTCAAAAGTCAAAATAACAAAATTATCTATTACATAACTGGCTTTCAAAGTGACTTAAGACCTACTCAAATTAAACTAACAAAATAAATAAAATTAAAAAGTAAAGTTAAGTATTATATTTGATGTCTTAACTATCCAAAAGGAATTAAAAAAAAAAAAAACAGGTTTCAGTTTAAATTTTGATCTGATTTTTCAGCACCAGATTATAGGCTTTAAAAAATCTGTCACAACCCATTACATTGTTTTTTATAAAAAGCGGCAACATTTTTAAAAGTTAAACAACTTATTTGTCTTATTTTAAGAAATTGCATGTGTGTTGTGCATAACACTAAGCCTACAATAGAGATTTCATCTTGTAAAAATTACAAAATTTGTCTGACATTGAACGACTTTCATTCCGAGGCTTAATAGCTTGTATTAAACAGACAGTTCTCTGCTAGTGGATCAAAGGAACACGTTAAAAGATTTGGATTTTATTAGACAATACATGGTTAAATTTCTTTTTTGACCATGATTTCAAAACATTTACAAGCTAAACGGTTTAGGGTTCTGATTGGCCGATATACCTGCAGGGTTAAGAGCTGCTACTTTACAGCTATTTACATTTTTGATTTGGGCAGATTGTATTTAAAAAAAAAAGTTCTCATTTGGATGCACGGTTTTATTAAAAATGTAGTAATTTTCAAAAAAAAAAAAAAAAAAACACCTGTGTAAATGTAGATATGGCCTAAAGCACAGTTTACACTTGTTTGTTTGATGCAACACAGACAATAGCAGAGTCCCATCAGTAAGCATTAATTAGCAACAGCTTTGAATCACAAGGCTTTGTAAGGAGTCTCATTTCGACTCTGCTGATAGATGTAGGTTAAAGAGTTAAAGTGCATAAACTGAAAAAAGCATGCATGTTTTCATGCATTTGTAATGTTGTACAGAACTCCTGGAGCTACTACACCTCCTTCCCTCAATCACTGAGCGCTAGACGAGCTTCATCTCGTAAATAGTGATGGCGAGGCTAAGCTAATTGAGGCTAAATGTGTTTCTTTTGATTAGCCTGGACACAACGACCCAAACTGTGAAAGGCTATTTTTGACTATTAATAAGAGCTGGAAAGCTTTTTTTGGTCTCAGAAAAGCACATGTGCTCTGTGGAGAGAGACTGTACATCACTTAATGTGATTAGCAAGCAGATTGGTTTAATGAATGAACTGACCAGGAAACACTGGATGTTTGTGATGGAGGGCAGAGAGTGGTAGTTAGAGGCAATTACAGCTGTGGAGCAGAGCTCTCAAGGAGAAATGGATGTAAAAAGGCTTTCTTTGGTATTTATGAGGCTTCCCACGTGTGTGCGTAAGCACCAGTGAAAGGCACCAATAATATTTCAGCATGACTTCCTTTCTCTTCCATGAGCTCTAATGTCGCTTGAGAGGGGGTATGCTAAAATGCAACAACTGGTGTAACAAAGAGTGCGATAGGGTCAAAAACATCCCAAGAAAAACTATTGCCATTTTATGTTTTGCAAGATTTTCCATCAGTATGTATATATATATATATATATATATATATATATATATATATATATATATATATATATATATATATATATATATATATACACATACATATATATATACACATATATATATATATACACATACATATATATATATATATATACATATAATATACAATATAATATAATATATATATATATATAATACTATATATATATAATATATATACACATATAATATATACACATATATATATATACACATACATACATATATATATACACATACATACATATATATATATATATACACACATACATATATATATATATATACACTTTTAAAGTTGCATGAAAAAGTATGTGACCCATGTAAAGACGCATGTGAAGAGAATGCAAACAGTGTAGGGTGGAAAAAGTTTGTGAACCCTTAGACTAATGACTTCTCCAAGAGCTAATTGGAGCCAGGAGGGAGCCCACCTTGAGTCCAATCAGTGTGATTATAATGAAAATGTTTCTGAAAGCTGTCCTACCCTGTAAAAACACACCACAGCTTTGGCTTTACTTGGGTCCACTTATTGAGCTGCTGCCAACACACTCAACAATCACTCTTTCAATCAACAAAAAAACTTTTTCCTGTGTAATAAATAACTCAACAAGTCCAAATATTTGATACTTTACAGCCATGAAAGTGTCTTATCTGATAAAGTATCTTATCTGTGTTTAGCTACACAGATGGCTCCTTCAGTGATGCCAGATTTTCTTCTGAAGTGAATATGTCTTTGGTCTCTCTGGAAAGAGACGTAATCGGCTCAGGAACTACAGACAGGATGAGGAGCATTAAGCAAACACTGCATTAGCAAAACCAGAGCAGTTCCATCCTCAACATATCTCAGAGTTCTATTACCAACATCAAACATGTGTAAAAGTGAAAACTAAAAGCAAGAACGAACAGACAGTTGGACAGAGGTGCCAGAGTTATGACAAAACCAATTGAGCGTATAAAACTAGTGCTTTTAAAGGTTTTTAAGGGTTCAGACAGACTCTAGCACTGGGAGAAGAAGAAAAAAATTGAGAGTTTACAAAACAGATGGCGAGACACTGGCAGGTATGTGAAACGCTAATTTTAAAGGCATTAAAACCAATACTAAGTCTGTAAACTCGTGCACTAGCATTCTTCTTCTGTGCTTTGTTTCTGTGGTTAGTGTAAGCTGTTAACTTTTTTTACAATCTGTACATAATTACTTAATCGACTGAGCTGCAAAGAGCAGGAATCAAGCCCAAAAAAAGTTCTCGCTTTATAATATTGAGAACGTTTGTTTTTACTCCTTTAAAGAAAATTATTTTTATTTGCTTCGTTCTGATTGGAAAATGTTTGATTGAATTGTTAAAGAGAAGAGAGATCCTGTGGTCAAACGTTTGAAGCACCGCAAAATAAGAGAATATCTTTAGATGCTAAAAACAACTGAGACTGCAATTCATCGACTGACCACTAGAGGCTGGCACCAACAGGGAGTAGACCTTTGGATAGGATTGTTCTCCTAATGTGCAACAGGAAGTGACTAAACACTAGAGGCTGAATCCAGAAGTGACCAGATTCCCATTAATGGTAATGTTAAAAATGTCAAAAGAATGTTTCTACTCCTGGCTGCGTTTTGTTTTTTGAGGCTTATCCCTTGAGTTGACCTTCATGACGACTCAGAACAGTAAGCTTTTATTATTTTCCCTCTATTTATTATTATTTATTCCCTCTATTTATATTTATTTACTATTATTTTTGACTTGTCATTAGTGATCCTTTGTCAAATAAGAAGGGGTTGATTTTCCTTAAAAAGGACCCTCATTTGCTTTCTCCTAAAATCTATGGGTGAAATCATGATTACATCACTGATTTTGATTCTTTTCTTTGTTCTTTGTCGGGCACAGATTTTCCAGAAGTGTGACTATGCAGACAAGCAGAGGTTTCTTTGAGAATGTTTGTCTTTTAAAGAAAATGATTGATTAGATTTGTTCAAATTGGAAAATAGGGGGAGACCTCAGTGTTTTTTTTATTGTTCTCTCGATGAGCAAAAGGAAGTGGCTGAACTGCAGTTCCTCTTCAATCACTAGAGGCTGACTCCAGAAGTCAGCAGCTTCCCGTTGATGGCAATGGTAAAAATGCACAACTTTACAGCTAAAAAAAGCTTCCAGTTACAGAACGACCAACTCCATCACTGCGAATCTTTCCACCCCAAAGATTGATGCTTGTTTGCTTGATCCATTAGTTTAAAATTGTAAATGAAACAAAAAAAAATTGTCCAAAGATTATATAGGAAATATTTCTACAATTCAGTGATTTTCCCCCTGTGGAATTTTAAAATGAACAATAATAATCTTGGCGAATGAATAAAAACTATTGCGAATCAAAACCGTTTAATATGCCATGGTCACGCGTGTTGCAGAGTTTATTTTCTCTGCGCTCATCTAGCAGGCTCCTCTCTGGCTCTCCTGTCCCATGTGCTCAGCAGATGTGCGAGAAAAAAGTTCCTTCGAGAGCGGTTTGACAACATCCGGCGTGCACCTCAGCACTCATTAATAAAACACAAAGAGAGGAAGTCAAGAAACGCGCAGGGTTCATCTCAGTTTGGTGGCTTTACAGTAGGGTCGCTCCTGGAGGGCCACAGCCCAGCAGAGATTAGCTTCAACCAACAAAAAAAAACACCTGAACACACAAATAAAGCACCCTATACTAGTCTGAAGCCAGACTAGTGGGCCTACTAGCAAGGGTTCTGGCTGAAACGTGGCCCTCGAGGACCGACTTTGGACACCCCTGCTTTACAGTATTTATGTGTCAGAGTGTTCATTTCCACTGAGAGGTTCCCTATAGTCCCCACTAAAGTATGCTATTATCCCCTTTATAACTGTTATTTATCTGTGTTCTCTCAAGAGAGGAACAGTTTCTTCAGTCATTTGGAAATGAATCAGGGTTCCTTCTTCAGACATTAAAAAGCCCTATATCTGCTGTAAATATGTCTGAAGATTGTGGCGACTTTAAAAGCAACGTAAACAAACTGATAACAAAAACTGAGTCCTTTTGTCTGTTTATATTGTTTAGTTAAAATAAAAACTGTTTTATTCCTCTACTTGAGAGGTTTTTCTTTCAATCACAAGAAAAAGAAAAGGCTTAAAAATGAGACAAAATTCTATTTTGATTTTAATGTAAAATTGTCCAGCTTTGCTGAATGACCAATGTGTTACTAGTAAAGGTAATTTAATTAGGCAGTTTTTTTAACTGTTGACATCTACATAGTTAAAAAGTTGTAAATCTAAATAGATTTTGTATATCTGGCAATTTTGAAAAAAAAAAATATATATATATTTGTTGCAAAATTATCCAACAATAAAAGTCACAAGGCATGTAAAGGACAAGACACAGAGGATCGAAGTTCAAGTTTACTTTGGATTAATGAAAAGACTACAAAAAAGAGAATACCAGAAGAACATCTTCGTTTGCATCGAGCACATGGGCTTTGTTTGAAACAGATGGACATATCAGTACACATAGAACAGCTCATTCGATCGCTGAGCAACGCTCAGGACTCAGAACTAGTTTTAAATCTGTTTAACTGCAGCCGAACGCATCATACGGTGATGCACCCTTGACAAGTCTGAAATAGGAATAAACATTCTAAGTAGGATAATCATTAACCTTCGAGACACAAAAAGATACAAGCTTTGCTGACAACAAACAAGATGTTTCTTGACCGTATCAAGTAAAAAACGTTGCTCAGAGGACTAACTACAATTAGCTTTTTTGGGCAAGTCATGTGAGCTAAATCTCTGGTAACTTTGATGATTCTGGGCAAATTTAACGTGATGACGAGGACAACAAAGAGCACACTAGATGGACACAATCGAGGCAGCCTCCAGTAGCACGATTGCAGAACTAAAATAAAAGCAGTCGAGGACAGGCGTATGTGGAGAAAACAAATCCATAAAGTGGATTAAGGTTGGCTTCAACTAAACAGCTAGTATCATCATCAAAAAGTTACATATTGTTTGTTATATTGTCTGAAAGACTGGATGATGCCAAATTACTACTGGTTTGCTCCAAAAAGGAGGGTCTGCTTTCAGTTACTATGCTGGAACCAGCTTCCAGAAGATATTTGAGGAGACAGAACTTTTTCACATTATACTCAGCTTAAAAACTCATCTATTTAAATGGGTGTTAACTGACGGAGCTCTGCCGTCCGAACAGTGGTGTACTTTTAAGCATATGTATGAGACTTTTAACATTTTATCCTCTTTTTGTTCCTCTGTAAAGCACTTTGAATTACCAAGGACAATGAAAAGGTGTTAAACCAATGCAAATACTTTGCTTTAATCCATTTAGTTTTACCATTTTTCTATTTTAGTCATATTTTTCTAAGTGCTCAAAATATCTGAGCTTGTTTCTTTTTATTTAGAAATAAAGACCTTTCTGCACTCTTCTTTCTTCAAATTGAATTCTTTTGTTTTATCTAAAACTTGTGCTTTTTAAATTTTCTGCATGTTTTCTGTACAGCACTTTCAGCTGCTTTCTTTCTTACTATGTGTGAGTTTGTTCTGAGAGCAGTCTTAAGAGGCTAATCATAGTTTTACTTACTTTTAATGTTTTTTTAACCAGCAACCCTATAAAAGCTTTAAAGGAATTCAACATATAAAGACAGCTCATCAGTTCAAGGGATGTTTAACCTGTAAAAAATGGCAAGGCGCTAAAATATTTTTTAGAAATAATTTCCTACTGCCCAAAAGTACAAACATTTTGCAAATTATTTTGATTCAAGGGTACTTCCAGAGGTTTGACTTTAATGCACCAAGGAAGCACATAGTTAAAGACAAGCCTTCGAATGTTCTCCAATATTCGCAGTGACCTTACAGGCTAAATGCCACCTGGAATGAAATTAGTTCACACGACGAGGGATTTCAGGGCAGCGGTTTCAGCCTCAGAGGGAGTCAAAGTGGAGTGAGCGACCATAGACATATCAGTGTGGCCTGGACATTTGACATACCACAGTGAGGTTTAGAAGTGGCCAAAACAAACAGCCTCTTATGAGCACACTGAGCAGCTCTTTCCACATAGACCACGTCCTGATGACACGCTTCAATGTTCCCCATTAACAGCTGCTGAACGTCAACGTGAATCTGGCGCCATTTTCATTATTAGACACACAGGCAAGAATAATTCAGTAATCCGAGCATGTGCGTGCGCGCGTGTGTGTGTGTGTGTTTGTGTGTGAGAGAGAGAGAGAGAGAGAGAGAGAGTATGCACTAAACGTTATTTTTTCAGTCCGGATGGCAATCAGATAAATCCAATTTTCCTACATTTTATCTGGTCCCATTTGGAATGCCGCAGACCACATTTCTGATGGGGCATTGCTGAATTAGGAAGGATAAACAAGAATCAAGGCTCCTCCGGAAGAAGCATTTAAGGTTTAGAAGCCACTAGAGGAAGTCTTTACTGTCTGTGAACAACACCAATTAAACTTAAAAGAGCTCAAACTGAAACAACAGGTCTTCTGCATGCTTTTTGAGGAAATGTGTTCTAGCTCCATCAGTGTTTCTCTGGAAGCCTGCCAAATGCTCACTGACTCAGAACTTACTTTGGAAAACAAACGAGAGGGTGGTTGACACTTCAGCAAGACCCTTCGTGTAAAAACATTGAGAAAAAAACTGCTTGTAGACATTCATATTCTATGCTAATCTTTCAATGCTATCGAAAGATATATGCTATGCTATGTTCTGTTCTTTTCTTTTCTTGAGAAGTAGAAAGTTAAAAATCCTTCTTTGCTGTCTTGATGAATTATACTCATAAGGCACCGATGTGTCAAGTAATGAAGGAGCTGTTAATCTATTCCTGATGTTCTGTGGTGTTTAGTGAACACAGAATTCAGGAATCAAGCTAAACCAAAGCAAACCCGTAAAAAGATGGGTTTACATGCATATGAGTAACCTAGTTATGATCAGATTTCATGTAATGTCTAAAAATGTCTTTCTTTAATTGGGTCTCGTTGTATGTTGCATTTGTACTTGTGAATGAAAATCAAAATTTGTCTCAATATTCTTGTTTTTAAGCCTTACTGAGTGCAAGAAACAAGAAAATTGCATGTGTTTTTGCTCTAAATGCACCCCATAAAGAGAATAATACAAAATAAAGCATCTTTATTTGTAGCAATTAAAATCTTATGATACCTAAAACTAAAATTCAGTAAAGTTCATTATTTTCATGGAAGCAATGGAAGAGCAGTCAGAATCTAATATCGATATCAGAATCAGAATGCGCTCCAGCTCTCTGTGCTAAAGCAGATCTTCTGCAATACACAGGACTACACAAGCACACAACATATTTAATAACGTGTTTAATAACAGAACAAATGCATCAAACCGCAGCAATGTGTGTCATTACTACAGACGCGCTCACCTCATAGAAACGCAAAAAGTGCCAGTTTATTAGAAGCTTATTCCAATATTAATAAAAAACTTTTTAGAAGCATGTATTTCTAGCACTGCATGTACTGATGTTTTTATAAAATCTCGCAGGGCAATCTCTGCAACTCTTTCTACCATGACATTGGGAAAACACGACTGCCCCAACACCCAGCTTTCCAAAAGCTATTGCCAAATATGGAGCAGCAGAACGCTGTTGTTCAGAGCAGACCCCCCACACACAGAAAAAGCACAGCTATATGATACATTCATCACTGTCGATGTGAGTCAAATGGTATGTTTAAACCAGGGAATCCTCGTGAATCGCTCGTTACAAAATGATCCGTTTGCACACTGAGCCTGTGGTCAAGTGAGGATTGGGTGTTAAAGCCTGCCTCTCCTGGCTTAAAGGGCTTCACCAGCACATATTTCAGCACCTCATGCAAAGTTTACAGTTTCTCAGTATAAACACAGCTTAAACAGCTCAGTGTGGGTGGGATTAAGAGTCGATCCTTACAGCGGGGATGTGCCATAGCGCAGTTTTTCTAACAAGCTTCCAAGATTACACACTTAACATGCAACGCTCAGAACAAAATGTATTCTAGATTGTGAAAAACTCAATTTCTCCTTCTTTATTTTTTAAAACCAAGAAAACAAATCTTCTGAACATAGGCTCTTAAACTGGATGAATTTGTAAATTAGATTCCAAAACCATGAAAAACTATTTTGCATAGAGGTAAGGAAACAATACAATGTGACCAGCTGACTGCTTCCGTTGAGACAGCTTGTTAACCATTTATGTCTGTTTGTAGATACTTTACAAAGCTTTTCTTCAAAAGACATGCTGTGTTTGTTCAGTTGAGGTTCGAGGTTCGACGTTAAGTTTTTGACCACGGTTTATATTTTCAATCATTTTCACAATTTTACAATCAAGTTTGACTCACCGCAACAACTTCACTTCCACAAAAAAAAAAGTAGATGAGATTAGGGCTGCAACGAGCTGGATTTCAGCATAATATATTCTACAACAGTTACAGAAACGCTGTAGAAAAAACTTCTCATCTCTCAAGTGCTGTTTGCCAATAAATATCCTTAAAGAGAGTTTTTTTGAAGCCTCTGTTTCACCCGGCACCAACAGTTATCTGATTAGTCGAAAAAAATAAGTAATCCACATTTGCATATAAACAAGATTAGTTTTTTTTAAAGGAGTACAGAGTTCTAAATTTTAGATTTGATAGCTTCAAATGGAAAAATAATTTTGCAATAGATTCAAAAGAGAAGCTCATTAAAAAAAAACTCAGCAGAGCTATGTGTGCGCTTACTCTCAGAGTTCCACTATTGGGAAAGGATAGGAAAAACTTTCAAAACTATTTTACCATGAGAAAACGGCTTGAAAAAGTAATCGAACAAATCACTTACATAAAGCTCCAATACTAGCTGTGACAACTGTTAAAAATAGAAACAAAATATCACATATTTGCACTAAATTGGGGATCTTTTTGGTGTGTGGAGCAAATCGCTCTCTTCCTGTTTTGAGTTGTGAGCTTTAGACGAATTGTTGATAATGATGTGATTATAATCATCAGGGTGTGTCAGTCGAGATATCAGATGCTGTGTGTATGTGAGAGCGAGTTCGGGTAGTTTGAGGGTTTTCGGGTGACATCACCAGCCATTAAAGACAACATATGCTATGGCAAAGAAAAAAGCTAAATGCTAAACTGCTACACTTCTTTCAAATATCACCATTCATCAGATGCAGAGCAAAAACTACCATCACTCCATAGTTGAGGAAAGGCCAAGAGTGCAGACAGAGCTTAAAAGAACAATACAGATGATTAAAGAGGTCAAGACTCATTTGGAATTTAGACGATAAACTTCTGAATTTGCTTGGCTAATTTTACACTTTTTTATGGAACAAAATAAGCAAATTTTAACAAAATTAAATTTACACATTATGAAATCATGCCCTTGAATCATGCAGTTGATGCACAATAATGAACTGAAATAAAAGAAAGATCTGAAAGTCTGAAAGGGGCCCTAAAAGATTTTAAAAAGCAACGTTAGCAAATGCATAATCTCTGATCCCATTGGTGTCAGAGGTGGGAAAATGTCAAAGTAATAAATCTGTGAATTCCCTGTGAAAAAAGAACCCTAAAACATTTGTGTTTGAATTTGAAATGCTTAGCCTCTAAAACATCTGTATGTAGCTTCTTTAATTAGCAAACACCGGTTTTATAAAAACCACCTGGCTTTAAATTCCTAATGATTAGCCAAAACGAAACCTAATTTAATGCTTCAGGAACAAAGATGACATCTTTAAATTCAAGGATACAAATGTTGAAATGTAAAAGTGCTGAAACAGAAACGCGTGCCCTCGGGGAAAGAGAGCAGTACTTTGGAAACTCACTGTCAACATCTGTTGATTTGTGTTTCGAATTCATCAGGATTTTAATGCAAAAAACAGAGATATCTTGTGAAGAACAAAAGGAAACACGTGTCTGCAAACGTTCTTTTTATAAACATTTTGAACACAATTTTTATATGCAATTTGTAGAACTGTATCTACTCAACCGAATCAAAGGGGAAATATTTCAGTAAGCATGGTTAGGATGGGGTTTAATTATGAAGTCAATAACTTGACACATTACTAACGAAACAGTCACTCAGCCAAGGACAGGACTACATCACGAATGGTCCATGACAATACGATCCAGATGACTTAGTTGGAATGATGTTAAATGAATCCAGGTTGAATCCTCCTGAGACACACAGTGAGCTGACTGAACGTCAGAGAAAACAAGACGCGCCTGATGAGAGGCACAATAGAAAGAGATTGGGTGTCTAGCAGTCTGAGAAGAGTCAGTCAAGCGGATTTTATTTGGACAGGCTCTGGATAAAAGAGCTCTTCAGCTCAGCTTAGATCCTCAAGTGTCCCTGGCATTAAACATGAAACTCAAACTACTGCAGGAGGAGAGGCAATGTTTGGATTTTAAGAGGTCTCCACTTCAGCGCTCAGACGCTAAAGCAGCTTTTGACACCATTGATCTTGATCTTCTCTAGACTAACAGGTTTGAGCATTATTTGTTGATAGATTAAAATATTTATAGCTAGAAAGAACATTTTCATTAGTAATTAATAATGTTACTGTTAGATTCCCTATTCAAAAAATTCTATAAAAACTAGTACAAAGTATGCTGTTCCTTGCTTTCGTCGTCATGCGTCTGGATTACTGAAACGAATTGCAGCTTGTCAGAATTCTGCTGCTATTGGCACTATTTACTGCTCAAGTTTTATGCAGCTTTCCAATTACATTTGCACACCATTTCATAGATCTGCATGGTCAGCTATTCTTCAATCCCATCAGGATAAAGAAATGTTTGATATTGTACAGTTCCTGAGCAGACAAAACATCAGCCATGGAAAATGACGTAGCAATAAAAACACAGCGTTGAGGGGAAAGGAAACTTTAAATTTGTTATTTTAGGAAGAAGGGGCACAGAAAGTGCAAATATGTCAAGACAGTCGATGACTGCTTCGTAAGAAACTGGTCGAAAATGGAAGAGATCCAGGGAGTCCCATTGGACCTGTGCTCTTGGAAAGAGAAGCCCAATTTACCATGTGTGAAGTGGAGCTGTCTGTTAACACCCTGAACGATTAAACAAGCACATATGAGATCTCCGGGGGAGAGCAAAACATGTGGAAAAAATCCACTATGAATGAATGAAGGCCTTTATTGGTCACTACTCTGTTACATGCAGTGAAATTGGACCCTTCCGACCAAGATATAGACATCTCATTACAGGGGGACAGACAGGTCATCGAAAGGTAGTAAATGAAATACGAAATACGAAATTAATCTGTTCCATGGTGGTCTTCGTATGCTGAATTGTCGTATGTCGAATCAAGTTTTACATGAAAAATGCCTAATCCGTTCCAAGCCACACAAACAACACTAAAAACAGAAAATAACATGGAAGACCAGAGAAAATAAAGTAGGACTCTTCAAACCTTAAAAGTACACATTATAAAGCTGGAACAGTATTAACAAAATGAAAACCAATAACAGCGTCACGGTGGCGCAGTGGGTAGCACGGTCGTCTCACAGCAAGAAGGCCCCTGGTTCTAGGCTCGGCTGGGACAGGTGGCATTTCTGTGTGGAGTTTGCATGTTCTCCTCGTGATCGCGTGGGTTTTCTCCGGGTGCTCCGGTTTCCCCACAAGTCCAAAGACATGCGGTATAAGTGAATTGAGTAAGAACGATTGCCCATAGTGTTAAAGAGTGAATATGTGTGTGAATGTTTCCCAGCGATGGGTTGCGGCTGGAAGGATATCCGCTGCGTAAAATATATGCCAGAAGAGTTGACGGTTCATTACGCTGTGGTGACCCCGAAAGGGAAGAAAGCCGAAATGAAGATGAATGAATGAAAAATAATGTTGGAGGAGGGTGTAAAAGAGTAGAGCCATGGCCATAAAACGATGCTTTGCCAAAAAAGCAAGACGAAAATATTCACAGCCTTTACCAAGTAGACCACATTTTCCAAAACAAAAAGGAGCCTTCTTCTGCCTAGGAAGCTCACGCCTGGGTTCGCAAAAGTGAAGGAAGGGGACTTCATGTGAGTGAACACCGGGTTTAAAACGGTAGACGTCATGGGGTGTCAGGCAACCAATAGGAGAGCAGAATGCCACACATGAACACAGCATCAGGACTGGAGTTGACCAATAGGAGAGTAGAACATCTGGTGTCCCATTGAATGCAGTCACGTGATGCATAGTGCTGTGTTCCGTATCTTGAAGTATTCATATCTTGGGGTATCACTTTAATTGCTATTGCTTGGCACTTTCCAGAGTTCCTATATTGTGATTTCACTAAAGTTTCAAGGTTTCGCAGACCTATGGAGACGGCAAGCTCTGTGATTGGACAAAGCAGAGCAATCTTCTCTCTTTCTGAGCTTCTGCTCTGTGATAAACGCTGGATTATGAAATAAAATTGTGGCGATTAAGTAAAAAACCTTCCTTAGTTATGTGTGCTGAGTTTTAGCTAGCTAGAAGTTAGCATGGTCATCAAGCAACGTTGTGATATTGATCTGTTGAGAATCAGAGCTTTCACAGCAGCAGCAGATGTTTGTAAGAACTTATATTGAAACGATTTATTGTAAGGTAAATAAAATCTTTCTTTTGATAATACCTGTATTGTGTTTTGGTTTGATAGCAGGTGGCTATCTTATCAAACCAGTATTAATCAGAGTGTAGGCAGCGCAGATGGAGCGCACAACTATGAATACTTAGTTTACATAAGGGTGCGCGCGGAGCTTCCGCAGAGATTTCACAATTACAATTTCGTCGATTTTACGCAGAAGTATAAATCAGGCTTTATATGTGAAAACAGTTTTAAAATAGGTCATTAATTGAAGGTGTTCCTTATAATTCCGTGCACCTTATAGTGTGGAACTATAGAGTAAAATTCCTCTAACCCTTACATAATGATGCTAGCTGCGGGTGATTCTATCACGTAAAACAAACTCAGCAGGATATGGTGTAGGAAAATATTGGCATAGATGCTTCAAAAACATATTTTTTATTCTTGATGAGTTTTGACAAACGTGTAAATGAAGCACAGCCTAAGGAACCAGAGCCAGGAAATGAGGAGAGGGGTAATAACTGCCTTTTCTATCTGACTCACTCTGACTGTACACTAATGCTTTAACAGAGCGTCTCTTGGATGAGTATCTGCACAAAGACGAGCCTGTCATTAGCCAAACGGAGTTCCTGTGTGATGAACGCAGACGGTTTTTATTGCTCCGGTTCAAGCCGTTTTCCTGAATAGATTGACTGATAAGATAAATGGGTTCTTCTGGTACAAATTGACACAAAAAGGCTTCCAACATCTTTTGCCATTCTTTAGATAGGGGCAATAATGTCTGTGTTAGTGAAGTCACTGTTAATGTTAACATAAACAGTCTGCTTTCATACAATTGACAACTTGTCAAAAAACATGAATAAATCAGGCCAAAAAGCTTGGAAAGACAAGTCTCACATTTGCTCATTGAAAAACAAAACACAGTATGTTTCAAACAAAATGGCCAAATATGCAATGAGAAAAGCATTATGTCAAACTTCTACCATAGGGTTAGTCGTAGCGGAAAGCCGTAGCAGAAAAGGAGGAATGGACAGCAAGAGGCAGAGCTGAACATGAGCCCTTGCACAAACCTGGATCATCTGGTCTTTATTAATACAGCAAACTCTCCGACTGTTCTCAAAAAACAGCAGTGTGATGCAGCTTGCACTTCCAGACCAGAGAAAAGGATTAATTTCAAACATCTGACCACTGAACCCTGGTTTATCCCCCAGCCTGGGAACCGTGGGTGAAACGATGGAAAGATATGTGCATTTGTGTGTTTGTCTGGATTTCGACTGTAAACATCAAGAGAGAAAGTGAGCCAGCGCTCATAAGTTAAGGCATAAATGAGTGGACAGGCTAGGAAATGAAATACAGATGCCATTGTAAACATTTTCGCCAAGTATAGTTTCGCTGCTTGTGCACCATAAGGATGGCATCTCATTGATTAAGTGACCGACATTCCATAAGCTTCTGAAGGATCTCATTAGCAGTGCTTAATGTTCTAAATGTTCATGTGCGGGTTTGGCACTCGCTGGAGCACTACAGTAACAAAAGAGCGCTTTAGAGACTATGAAATGATAAGATCTTTGTGCTGATCAGAGCTACAGAGCTGATCATGTTCAGTTTGTGCTTATTTCACAAAAATACACCTCCATAACATTTACAAACCATGACATAAAAATGGCATCTACCACATTCACACATATCTGGTTACTTTTACAAACAGTTATCTTAACCTGTTACTTGAGCCAGACAAAAAAAACACTGAAACGTCCCTACAAGACTATACCAATCACTCGAAGTTGCCAAACACCGATCATTTCAACCAATCAAAAGCTTCCAAACTAGTTTCATTTTATAGAGGTTTTTCTACTAGGTTCTTCCTAGTGAAGCAGCTCACACAAAGATAATTACAAAGACTTTATTAAACTAACAATGTTGGCAGTCTTTACCAAAAACTATTTCGCTTTCGAGAGAGAGAGAGAGAATTTATGCACATATTCTCAGACGATGACAACCCCAACCAGGATTTTTACTTTTTTTGTTGTATTTCTGGCAACCCCAAGCAACAACAAAAAAAATTCAGATGAGCTTTACATGGACGTCAGAAAAAAAAAGATCTGTGAAAAAGCATTTAAGGCAGATAAGTGAAAGACAAAGTGAAATTGAGCAGTTGGCCAGACATGGAGTGACCCATACCCAGAATTTGGGCTCTCCATTTAACCCATCCAGTGTACACACACACACAGCAGTTAACAAACACACTGTGAACGCTCACCCAGAGCAGGGGAGCCATGGCTGCGGGGCCCGGGGAGCAGTCGGGGAACTGGTGCCTTGCTCAAGAGCACCACAGCTGTGGTTGTTGAAGATGTTGTTGACCACCTTCAACTCGGTGGATCTGGGGATGGAACTCCTTATCTACCAGACCACAACTGCCCACAATTAATCTATTAATCATCTATTAATCAACAGGGAATACTTTTAAGGCCTAAAATGTGGGCTTTTAAATTTAAGACATTTTAAGACCCTGCAAAAACCCTGTACCAGCAAATTAATATATTGATAGAAGTGAACTGTTGCTTTTTTTAATCCTGAAAAAAATCCAATTTGTTACACATTTTATTGATTAATCTAAAAAAAATAAACAAACAAATAAATTGCTGACTAAACAATGACAATAATTAGTCAGAGCCCTCATCAACATAAAACTTTGTGAAACACAAGCACACAAAAACCTAGGCATGGATGCATTCCATTCATGTTCCTGGTGAGCTTTTCTTTCTTTCCTTTTTTATAGGCTTGCCCTTATCTTTCAGCAAAAAGTAATAACTATTTCATCAGTCTCTTTCCCTCCAAACCACCTGGACCTTTTCATCTATTAATCATCGACTCGCCAAAACCAAAAGGAAACTTTTACAAGATCCAGAAGCATAAATCATAAAAAAGTCCTGAACAGGATTAACCACTTCCAATTGCTTCTCAAATCCCATAATGTACAGTTTGGCCCCAATGTTGAGACCTCGCTAGCTCTACAAACTCAACTCACCTTAAAAAGCAAACATCTAATCAGCTGAAATATTGAACAATCTGTCTATAAAAATATAATGTACCTAAAAACGCAGCATCATAAACATTTAGTACAACTAAATCTTTAGCTCACTGTGGTTTTGCAAATGCAAAACACTATTTAACAAAAATAAGAAAAAGAGGTGATATAAAAACAACTCCAGACCAGGTAACATTTTCAAGCAAAAAGAAAGCTAAAGGTAGCAGAGAGATTGCTCGGGAAGAAAATATACTTCTAATCTATCGGAGCCAGCGACCGTTACATACTGGTGGAAGTATGCAGTATTAAACATGAGGCAATGTCCTGTGACTGTTTATGAGGCAAATTAAAAACAGACTCTTAGCCGTTCCTCCGGCTCCATTAGAGGCCAGCTCACATCTCAGCAGCTCGACATGAAACAACAGTTTGCAGAAAGCACACTTCCATCTCCATCAGAGCACGTATTAATCAAAATCAAGGGCACAATATTACTTTCAGACAGCTTTGGTGGGGAAAAACCCAGTGGAAAGACTGAAACAATCACATCAGTGTGCCATATAAAAACCACAAGCTCTTCTACAAACCTGCACTTGAAGCAGATTGAAATCTGTTTTATGAATTCATAAAAGCACTTCTAAAAGTTATTTAAAGAACAGGTCTGAATTCCACATGTGGTGATTTAAAGGCACTATATGTACAGTTATCATTCAATGCCTGATCTTCGGTTCCAGTGCATAGTGTTGGATTATCACCACTGCTTCTGTTTTGGGATCAGTTTTTCACAACTAAAATAAAAATCACTCCAGTGTTTCAACAATGGTACATACATTTAGTTTATTTATCAACTAGCAAACAGAAACAATAGTCCCACCTGAGCTTCATTCTATGTCCAAGTCTCCAAAATTTCTGAACCCAATTTGTAGAGACGTAATTTGCATGCGGTTATCGTCGTTTTTCTGCCAAAGATTATTTGAGCCTTCATTGCCATGTGAGAGAAAGCATAAAACAAAGCAGGCAAAAAAAGTTTAATTGTTGGAGCACAGCCAAATTAAAAGGAATAAAGGTAATAACAATAAGGCAATTTTACATTGTTATTATTAAGAAAGTGCTTTTGTGCTATTGCAAGATTTATGACTTGATGTGTAAAATAGCATAACTCTCGCTCTCCTCTCACTCACTCGATCACTAACTAATGTATATTGTCTTTCCCATTCTGTAAGTCGCTTTGGACAAAAGCGTCTGCCAAATGCATAAATGTAAATGTAACTCTCTCTCTTCTCTCTTTCCCTCTCTCTCCCTCTATCCCTTTCCTTCTCTTCGCCTCTCCCCCCTCTCTCTCAGGCACATGCACACACAAACTTTTTTTTTTTTTTTTACCTGTCCTATCCTACTTCAAAGCAGCCCCATAAGAAGGGAGGTGCTTCGTATGAGTTGGTCAGTTTTGCTCTTTCCAGAGAGTTGAAGATATTATATATTGAGTATTCCTCTGGATAGAAGCTTTTAATTTATTTTATTGATTATTCATTTATTTTGCATTCATCACAATAATTACATTAATCAATCATATAAACATACATCAGGACAGGACGGTGTTAATAAAAAAAGGGGAAAGAGTAGAGAAGTAATTGAGGGGGAAACAGAGGTAGAGAAGTTTTGGAGGGGGAAAGAGAAGGTGAGAGGTAATTGTGGGGGAAGGAGTCAGGATTGAGTTGAAAAATAAAAATAAGTAAAATAAAAAATAATAAAAACACAAACTTTTCTGTGCCTCTGCATAAATTATAAAGTCTGCAGTTTTATGTATGCATTTATTAGTTGTAGTCTTCCAACAAATTTCCTGAACTTCAAGCCTTGTACTCATTTAAAACCAGGGGAAAACCTTGTGTGGAATAGCGTAGTGTGATGATGCCCTTTTGAGACTCTACATCACGGCGCCCACAAACAGACATTTTATATATTTATTAGAGCTGTCAAAATGAACGGGCTAACGCATCATGCTCACGGGGAGAAAACTATCAAAGAACGTTCCATTCAAGGCAGCGGTGCAATTCTGAGTGCAAAACGTCCAACTTTGAGAGAGCAAAAAGTTAATTTGCACGTGTATGAGCTGCGTTTGATAATGAAATGTTCTTCTCGTGTATAAAAACGTATTTGAGGGTAAACTCTGTGCGTGTGCACAGACGATCTTGTTTGCTCTCGCAGGAATAACCCCAGACCCGCGCATAGCCCACACTGTGTAATGTTCAACTGTACGATCCATCACCCAAAACTCGTCAGTAAAACACTGTCCAGAGACCTCAGTAAAGGTCGTTAACTTTAATAATCTTGTCCTACCAACCAGAGATTATTTATGCAACAGGGAGAGAATGAAGTACAAGCGCTCCGAACTCTCTGCTGCACACAGCGCTGCGCTGCTATCATGCGAGGAAGAGCTTGTGTGTTTTCTAGATCCGCGAGATACAGTTTTAGAATTTCTGCGGAGACAAAACTATCGGTACACACAGTCTGAGCAGCTGTTAGTTGTTTTCTACATTAAAACGGCATGTAAGTACATATGTATTTACAATCTGTACTTACTTGAAAGTAAATGCACAGGTATTTTAATGCTTATTTTCATGCTTATTATAACATTCAGTGTTACAAATTAAGTGTATGTTCATGCACAGATGACAATAAAACAATTATTGTAAAACTTTTTATTAAATATAAATGTAATAAACTGATTAATTTTTATTTATTATACATATTATATATTGAGTAGAAAATGGTGTTGCACAATGCAATGTAAATTAAATAAATTTTCTCCTGCTCTGTGGTATCGCCAGCCTTGTGCCAATTAAAAATTTATGGAGTGAACAGAGGATGATCTGCCTATAGTTAAATTCAAACATGATTTTACCTCAGACATCTAAAAGCAAGGACAGCACTAATCTCACACGGATGAAGATCGCTACATCAATTGTTTCAAGGTTTAAAGATCTAAAGTTTCTTCTCAAAGATGAAAGGAACGAGTCTTCACTAAGCAAGCTGAGTCGTAGAAAACAAGAGTCTCAAAAGGCCAAGAACTAACAGCCACCAAAGAAAAAATATAATTTGGAGGATATTGATGGATTATTGCAGGTATGTTGTTTATGTGACAAAATATGTTACAGGTTAAACAAAAAATAAATAAATAAACAATCAATCATATTTTCAATTTAAATAGTTTCTTTGTCTTCAGTTTACATTAATTATTAACATTTTACATTTACAGATTTAAAAAAGTTTCAGTCTGGTAATTGCGATTAATTTAAAAAATTGTTGCGATTAATTAGTTTTTTTTTTAATCGATCGACAGCACTAATATATATTAGAGAGGACAATGAATATCATCTGGTAAAAAACATGTTTGTAGGCATGCAAGACTAGGGAAAATGAGCGTGTTATGTGCGCGGATATACTTAGAAAGGAAAGTGCTTACCTGTGTAACGATTAAATAAACATAACGTAACTTGTGGCTGGTCCATGTTTCAGTTAAAGAGCTGACTATTAATGTTAACAGACAGTTTTCATCTAAAAGAAATAAATTAAAATACAGAACATTGCTGTTTCTGCGATTTTAAAGTTGCTTCATTCCAATTGTCAATTAATTGTAAATAAATAAATAATAAATATAAAATAAATAATAAAAACAATAAATGTTAATAAGACCAAATCGTTTACCATAGCAAACATTTTAAAAGGTAGTAGAAAAATAGAAAATAGTTAAAGACACAGGGGCTGGTTTATAGAACTTTTTAAAGATCTACATCTCAGCTTAGGAAAATAGTTAAGATTTGGAGGTTGGTTTATATGACTCATATTGACAAGGGGAACATTATATTATGTTGCTGACCCCTTCATAGCAACCAGATAGTTTATCCTAGCAACCATTTTCAAAATTCGACAGAACTCGATCTCTTGCTATTAAGATGAGGGTTTATGTCTTATTTAGCCATCAAACTGTTTAAACTTTTAAAAGACTTTTCACACTGATTGAAACTTTAAACCGCTTCAAGCTTTAAATTTTCTGGCTAAAGCTTCACCAAACCTTTTAAGATCTGCTTTCTAAAGCCAAAAAAGATTGCTATCCAAAATTTAATTATTCATATTGAGACGTGGCACCAGATTTGCAGCCTCTCTCTGCTCATAGTAACCATGCATACTAAAAATTGGCTTTCAGGGGCAAAAAAGTTATAATATTTTGGACGAGAATTTTCTGTGCCAAACCCTTGAATCTATAGATGGTATAATTCCATTAAAACAGCTTAACTGTGGAAGCTTTAAGACTCTGGAGATATGTTTTAAACAGCTACTGCTGTATTAAATCACATTTAAATTCCGTTCCCTGACTAGAAGAGAAAAAAAGTCACCAATCTCCCATCACTCCGACACTTGAGCTGGAAGCATTTCTGAATAAATTCCAGAGCTAATCACATGCCTTCCAGTTATTAGTTTTGGGTCTTATCTCATTGGAAAGCATTGAGGATCAGCATTACCTGAAGGAATGAACACCTGCGGGCGCAGTCGTGATTCTCGCTCACTGCTGATTGATGCATGATGAGCACTTATAACTGCAGGCCTGAGCTCCCGCTGGCGGACGGCCATGATGCATCTCAGTTCTCTACAGACCCTTGATTCATGAAGGTCTATAGATTACAGGCTTGTACTTCATTCTAGATGTTTGTATCTCTACTGTGGGAGAGGTTGAGAGAAAAACATTCTCGATGAATCTGATGGATTGCGAGGGCCTCATTTAAGTGCCATTTGTAAAAGTAAAAGCAATTTGGGTGCTGAAAGATTTTAGTGTTGGTTTATGGTTGTGCCTGTTGGATATTTGAGAGTTTTAAAGTATTTCCATTATGAAATATAACATGTACACAGTCATGTGCAAAGCAATAGATTAAAGGCTGTTTCTTACATTTCCCAAAAACACATGAACTCGAGCATTGGCTGTTTCCTCATTTAAACACATCAATGGTATTTGAGGAGATGCACAGCTGGTTTTCACTCTCCTTTACCCAGCAGGATTCACACCTCATCAAACGTTTGCTGTGTTCTAAACAAACACAAAAATGCACTGGTGTTTTACAAGTCCAGTTTGCATCTAAACTATTAAGTGTTTTCTGCAAAGTGTTTTAACTGCTTACAGTTAAGAAACAGAAAAATTAGGAGGAAACCAAGGAGAAAAACACACACTAACAACAATAAAAACTATCCTTGTTAACTTAATTTTTTGTGTGATTTGTGCTGGGTCCATGATGTTATTAATACATCATTTCATTTCATCAGTTATTTTCTACAATAAGGTTAGTATTTTTTAGAGATGAACCCGGGTCCGATACCAAACTCAAGCAGTCGTTGTTGCACTCAAACGTCCACATGGCGATACCACAGACATTAACGACAGAAGTTTTAGGACAGCAGGAACAGAATGTCAGTTTCAGCAGAGTAGAAATGCTACTAAGTATTGTTAATGACAATACTTTAATTATTGCTTACACACTAGGGATGCGATGCTTTTAGAATTTGGTTTTTATTTTAAAGTGGAGACAATCACGGTTTCGCTGCCATTTTCCATTCTTGGACTTCAAATCACTAATAGATAAGAATATCACATGAAACATCTTTTTTTAAAGTTGTAACGAGTGCTCACTAAACAAACAATGTCAAACAAAATGATTGGTCAAATTTTGTAGACTAGAGAAGAAAAATGTTAAATGAAAATCTCTAACACTCTCATTTTAATAATAAATAATACAGTAGACTGTACTGAAATTATACTGGAACAAAACCAAGAGTCAAAACAGGCTGTAGTGTTTGGGGTTGAAATCAATTAACAGTGACAAATTAAACCTTGGTTAATATAGAATTTGGCTAATCGCTGAACCCCACATGGATCTGGTAGCTGAAAACCATTAGGCAACGTCAACATATTAAAATAGTTTCTATGGTCTTTGATAGACAACTGTTTCCACTCCACCTCTGTTGCCAAACTGTACTGAAGCATCATCATTATTAACAAACAATAAAGGGGTCCATAGAAATACTTTCACCAGTCATGTGATCTTAGCTTCGCTATATGGCTAGAGAATGCAAACATCAACACCAGTCATGTGAGCAAACAATGAACACAAAACTGTTGGAAAAACTCAGAAAATCCACACAAAAACATGCTGTAGATCTGGGATCACCAATTCTGGTCTTAGAAGACTTCTGCCCTTCACATTTCAGTTGCAACCCAGTTCTAGCGTGCATATTACCTTAGCTTCTGACAAGCCAAGACAACCCTAATTAGCAAAACAAAAGTGGAACAAAAAATACTCAGGGGAGTGGATTGATTAGTCACTCCTGCTCTTGTACACCAAGTTGTTATCAGAAGCTTTCAATCAATTTTGAGTTCAAACAGACAAAACGCAAAGAATGAATCTAATCACATCGAATACTAACATACATGAAATTAGGCTCCAAGTGCACTGCTATGTCATTGCATGGATTTAATTTAGTTTAAACTTGTATGTTAGGTGAAATTCACAAACATTTTCAACAAACAGCTTTGAATGAGACTTTCATGGACTGGCAACCTATTGAAGACGGCTTTAGCACAGTATGTAACAGTATCTTCAAATAAAACAACATCTCCATTTTTCATTTAAAGCATGTCATTATAAAGTCTTTTTTATTTTTTTAATCAATCATAAAACATAGCAAGCTCGAAAGTAGTAGAATAGCACCACAGAAAGTGATGGAGGCCAATTTTCCAACAGAAGGCAAGCACATTACTGTTGTTCTCCTGCAATGAGGCTCCTCCTCAAGTGCTCCAGCTCTGCTCAGTGTCTGAAGTATATTTCTGTTCTGGCACTGGGTGGCCTTTGGAAAAAATGTCACCTTGTTGTTTTAATGTGGCTTTCAGACAAATCGAGGTCCTTAAACTGTCAGAGAAAATCATAGGTGTGAGAGCCAGCACAGCCTCCACAGACAGAGCATGTTCAACACACACGGCAACTGGAAAGAATCAATCTGTAGGGTGCAGATTTAAAGCCAATGAACATTTGTCTGAGTGGAGTTTGCAGTTGGCCTAACAAACACTAAAACTAGAAATCATTTATTCACCTTTAAAAACACCTTTTTAAAGCTGCAACGACACAAGTTTTCCTATAGTATAGAATTTAAAGGAATCTATGAACTCCTGAACCAAAAAACCTGACAACGTAAAAAATCTTCATGATTAAGTCTAGAAAAAGCTGCCCCTAGTGTGTTTTGGATCAGAACCCACAAATAATCCTTGCTTTAGACTTTCACCGATACACTCAACAACACATTAGCAGTAGTACTTAATCATGTGGGATCCACAAGCACTTTGAAAAAGTAAACATACGCTGTGCATGTGGTCAAACACATACCATAATGATCATAGGTTGAGTTCGTTGGAGAAGATGTACCATTTTGAGGCTGCCTGAACACTTTAAACCAGCCTCTTTACTCTCCAGAGTAAAATAATATTAAAACCAGAGTATAGTAGAGATCACACAATTAATTTCACTTAATCAACATCAAACCCCTATTTTAGAAGGTGGCATGATGTAGACCTCCTATAGGGGTTGCTATAGTTATTCAAGCTCTAAATAATGGGAGAACTTGGAAACGTACATTTATTTGCTAATGACGAATACAAAGATTCTTGTTTGGATAATAATACCACCTTCCCGACCCATTGGTGAGTGAAAGATATCTCCCAAAACATTTAAAACACCAAAACACCCTACCTTCATAACTTTTTTTATTTCAAGAAAACACTAGAGTAAAGAAGTCATCTTTTACACATTACTCTGGCAGAGTGAAACAATAAACACATCTAAAAGGCACTGCAGGTAAATGTCTATACAAATATAATGGCGACCATGAACAATTTTTGCCCTAAATAGTTTAGTAGTCTCGTAAAGCCAGAGCTTCAGAACAGTGCTGGATGTTTTGGTAGATTTAGTTTTTCTTAGAAAGCTAGTGATCCGAAGACACGGGGTACTTTTTGTTAGTGGTCTGAAGCTTGACTGTCAAGTAAACAGTGTTGTCAGAGCATCTTTTTCAAACTGCGTTTGTTAAGGAAAGTGAAAGCTTTCTTATGACAAACATGTTCTGGAGTGCGTCATTCATGCACTGATTAGTTCACGATTGGATTACTGTAACTCTCTTTATTTTGGTATCAATAAGTCCCTGATAGCCAGACCCCAGGCAGTGCAGTATGTTGCTGCACAATTTTTAACAGGCTCAAGGAGGAACTTCCATATAACCCCAGTTCTGAGCAGAATTCACTGGCTTGATGTTGAGTTTAGGATTAAATATAAAATTCTCACACTTGTTTTTAAATTCCCTACACTCCTAGCACCCTCTTATAAAGTAGACTTTTTAAAGGAGTACACTCCAGAGCGCATGCTTCGCTCGGCCACTAAAAAACCTTCTGGTGGTGCCCCTTCTGCATCTCTGCTCCACAGTTATGGAACGCTCTCCCTCATGACCTTAGATCACTCTCTGAGTTTCCTGTTTTTAAACCTGCTCTAAAAACTAAAAATGTTTATGTTAAGGTCAGACAGGCAAGTAATTACTCTTAATATTACTGGTTTTATCCTGTAAGCTCCCTTTTAACTGTATATTTTATATGTTTTTAGTGTTTATTCTCTGTACAGCGCCCTGGGCAACAGAAATGCTGCAGTGTGGCGCTAGACAAATAAACTTTGATTTGATTTGGTCAAGACCCGTCCATGAGGCTATTTGACTGACATGCCAATCAACCAACTCCCCATCGCATCACATTGCTTAATGTTTTGGGGTTCGCTAAAATGTTACCACAACTATAGTGAATCCAATGTTTAGTTGTTACTTTTTTTTATCAAAACGAAAATGACGCTCTCATCTACCAGAATTCTGGCTAAGTTTAACTAATCAAACCACAATTTCAAGATACTTGATGTGTTTCCAACTTTCTGTACTAAACTTATCAGACGTTTAGCTGGTGTTGTGCATGGTATTAGACTTTAATAATTAGATGACCCTTCATTCATCAGAAAATGTTTTGTTAGCAATAGCTGAAATTGGCATTTTCTTAAAAAAAAAAGTAGTTATGAGCTTTATAACAAAGATTGCTGTGTTTCCCCTAGGATCGCAGTGGTGTCTCGCACTCTAAACAACTAATAATTGATTAGATCAGTGGTTCTCAAACTTTTTTCATCAAGTACCACCTCAGAAAAATTGCCGCTCCAAGTACCACCATAATAATCAACATCAAAATAAATAAGTATATAATAAACAGTGTATTGGCCCTCCTGTTCAGCTATAGTTAAGTGCAATTCAATATTATATTTATAATATTTATATAGTTGATAATTTTAGCAATGCTAAAAACGGTACATCCTGACCATTAGGAATATACCGGGTCCAAAGTGGAGTACATTTTCCTGACCTGACCCAGAAGGTGTCTTTATTTTATTTTTTTATTTTTAACTATAGACACACAGAAAAGCTATGTTTATAATGCAAGTTTTTATTAAAACATCCCTTTCTCTTGTTGTCTTTTTTACATATTACTTCTGCTCTGGAGAGATTTGTTTTTCTGGTATTATAGGTAAAATAACTGATTTTTTAATAAAATATTAAAGTTTCTGCTGCATTCAACGTTTATTCGCAATCTGATGTTAATACAATGTTTTTGGTGTTATTTTATAATTGTTTATCTTTATTATATTATGTTCACATGCTTTGAAAGGACCTAAGTTGAGAGTAAAATCAATATTTAAACAGACAAAGAGAACAAGTTCATCCTCAGGTTAAAGGTAAAAGAATTATGAAGAACTCAAAATACTGTCTCAACGAAAGATTTCAGTCAGGCTCCGTCTGCATCAGCTGTTAGCGAGCGAGCGACAGGATCGACTGAAACTAGAATCTGATTCATTCGTCTGTTACATCTTCACTTTCTCTTACCTCTTTCTCCTTGGCTAAATGTAAACTGCTTGAGAGATGTGAAGCTTCTTGTTTCATTTAATTTCTTCTAACTTTGGCTCTTGCAGTCGTTGCAAAAATACAATCTCTCTGAGCGCTGCGTGTGGGAGCTTCTAGGCTAGTTACACAAGCTTTGCTCCTGTTATATACAGTCAACTCTTTGCTCACACCAACGGCACAAGATTACCAAATGGAAAAAAAATTGTATTCAAATAATACATTCCCCCCCCCACACTCACATTTCTATCTTAATGGGTACATATACTATTATACTAAGTAGTATAGACAGAAAAACACACAAACAGAAATGACCTCCACGTACCTCTAACAGACGTTCGTGTACCACTAGGGGGTGTCCAAGTACCAACAGTGGTGTGCGTACCACAGTTTGAGAACCACTGCATTACATTATTAGTTATGGATTATTCCAGAAAGACCCTATTTGTACTTTTTCAGCTCCAGTTGGTCAGTTTTAACATGGGAGTGAATGAGAACCTGCTAACTTTGATACAAACCAAAGTTCTGTCATTTTAACACCCAAGCCAATTTCACCTCCAAACATAAACTCTCCAAAGCTCTGTTCCTCATCACTTCAGCATCAATCTAGCTTTAGTAGATCGTGCACGCCACGAGTTATCCTACAGAATCTGATCCTCTACAGTCTACATTAGAGATTCTTTCGATTAATATTGCCAAGCTTTAGCCACTTTACATTACTTTATATTTCCATTCCAGAAGCACACCACAAACCACACAGCTTTTTCTCAACTCTTCTGAAGTCCTCGGTTCAGCAGCCAGCAGCTTGTTCCCTCTCTCTGACATCTCTGTCTGGACTTGGAGCTTTCCATCAGCTTGGAGCTTTCAAAAGCTGAAGACTAAAATAGCATAGCTACAGTTTTTTATAAACTGAATTCAGCACAGATCTGAATTAAGAAACACATTAGTGCTGTGATTCTAATAAAGGCATAAAGGCGTTACAATCAACGTAAACATGGAATGGTAATCTTTGAATTACAGTCTGATTATTCTTAAGTAAACTTTGGATAAGTACAAAAAAAAAAGAGAACAATAATTGGCTTAATTTCAGGGGTAGATTTGCCTTTATTTTTGATAGACAATTGCAGGTTTTGCTTCAATTTGCATTCCTTTTAACTCAATCTTTTTTATTGATTAATTAAAATAACTTCAGCAGTATTATATTATAAAAGCCTTGTAAAAATGCATTTTACTAAAGAACAAGGAGGTCTAAGGCTGAACAACAGGGAATATGTAATTAATAACTGGCGTGGAATATGTTTTAAGGGTGTTTTAATCTGCTGTAAATAGCAGATCCCTTTTCATTATTGTATTAAACATTTATTCATCCTTAAATTGTTACATGTTTATGTATTTAGAAATGCTTAAAATGTAAATTATAATTTAAAAAGACTGCAAACAGGAAAGACACCTTGGTGCTCAAGCACAAAACTGTCTCAGTGTGCACATTAGTACTGAGTGATGTTGAGAGTCTGTAATATTGTTTCTTACTCTTCTTCTTCCTGCTCCTCTTCACAAACAAAGGAGCACCAGATGATTAAAGCAGCAACACCACAGATCAATTGATTGTTATATATTCTTTTACAAAGTTTTGCGTTCCCATCTCCAGAAAGATTTTAATTATTTGCTTCTTTCTCTGGCATTGTTTCTTCTTCTTAAAGTCCCCCACAAAAGACCTTTATCTTGGATCGATCCACCCAAACCAATCAAAGAATATTTCCCATGCTTACTTTGGCCGTTTCCTGTAGTATTAAGGGGTCAGCTGCCTTCCCTGGTTTTTTAGTGACAGGGGCTTTGAAGATTTTGCTCGTGCCCTGGTCAGCGCTGGATTAGCAGCCTGAACTCTGGGTAACTCCCTAACTGTGAGCGGCTCCTTCCCTGAAGCTCTTTTCGCTGCTAAAGAACAGCGCTGTGTGTGGGGCAGACAGATAACAAGACCGTCGTATAACTGGCTGACCCAACATGTTTGGCTTTGTTTCTGCAATGAAAGAGAAACGATCTGAGCTAAGAACCTGCTTTCCTTCACTCTGAAGTGCTTAATGAAGACTGCAGATAACAGCAAAATTATAGCAGAGGAACTCGGTGAAAAGTACTAGATTACAGCGAATATTTATATTTGAACATGTTCTGCGCTCTGATCAAAGGAAGAGGCATGTGACATTTTTCTCCATGTCAGTACAAATCAATGATTTCAAAAACATTAAATTGACTGGGGATAGAAAGTAATATATATTTTTAAGATTTTGGAATGGCTACAGTTACAAACACTTAAAGCAATAGATGGTGTTCTGTGGAATAATCTGTGAGTCTTCTCTCTACAGCAGACCTGTAAACTTGATCTCAGTGTGACTGAGGGCACCCTGGGGCATCAACCGGTTTAAAGAAGGCCTTGATGGAAAGAACAGCCTTACACCAACCTCTTTTGTTTCTTAATGATTAACACATTCATTGAGCATTAACCTCCAAAAACTCAAGCGTAAATATGCAAACAGCTCCCAGGCCCTGAGGAGGAGGGACTGAGAAGAAAGAAGAGTGATCACAAACTTAAGACCTCTCCTGAGCCAGTTTGTTTGAAGCCGAAGCGCTTGTCTGTGCGCTCTCATTAGCAAGTGAATCAATTAGCATGTCAATGGGTTTGTTGAACATCCCGACACCTATTCAATGGTTGAAAGCCTCAGGGAAAGAGATGAGCCTCCATCGAATTCCCCAAACACACCAGCACCCCCGAGCTGCTGAGTAGAGCTTTCTGACTGTTCATTTACACGTGATGGAACCCCTCAAAGAGTGAGTGAGAGCAAAGAGAGAAAGCTATGTCTACACGTACTCCGGATTTTTAAAAAGTATTTTTATTTACTCAGATTAGTGTATTTGGGTCTATATTTTGCTCCTTGTTGTATCGTTTTCCAATTAGATAAAAAATTTTCCCGATACAAATTAACAATTCATTTAAGTGAACAAGAGTCAAAAGAAGAAGCACCAAATTGAATAAATTGTCCCTTCAGTACTCAGGAGACAGCAGCCACACGCCGGCTGTTTTATAATCTTTAAAGGCTTTATTGAACAACTCTTGATGGTCAGACTCCAGCAATTCAAGCTTCTGAAGGTTTATACTCTCCTCTTTTCCAGTATCTTCCTCATCTGTCCATCTAGTTCGTAGTAGTTAGTTGATATGAGTTAGCAGCTGCTGTAAGTTCATTAGTTTGGCTGCTATTGGTGTAATAAGACTTGTCTGCGCTGGTTTCTATGTAAATCCATACTTAGAACATCTCTCTATAGCACACCATAAGCTCTAAACCTCGGTCAGACATGGCTGGACTTCATTCACTCATATACAGCTGAATATGAGTAATAATTCCCCTCATCATAGCACCATAATTCACCTGTCAGGGAGTAGCATCTGCCGGCAGACCCGGAGGACGCACTCTCAGGACCCTCATTGTTTTGTGAAAGCGCCGACTACCGTGCTGGAGAACTACACCTCCAGTAATATGTTTCCAGGATTCTAGATTTTAATGCCAAAAAAGTGCTACCAATGCAGTATTTCCATCCAGATATGAGTTGATTAAAGCTTTTTATTACAACAAATACTATTTTATTTTTTGCAATTAAATAGTTTAATTTTCATAATATAACTCAAGTAAAATAAAAAATAAAATTATCATTAAAAACCTAAAATTCATCACAGAAATCTAAAAAAACCAGGAGATCACTTCTGACCCTGCTCACACAATGAACAGTAACCGAGTAGCAGTAGCTTTTGCTTATATGCTGCATATCAGTTGTTCTTGTTTTTGTGCCTCCTGCATGGTTCTGAAGCAAAGCAGCGGCAGGTTGTCAGCAAGAGGATCACAACTGTAAAGCCAAATGTAAAGCACGTACCAACAAGAGTCTGAACAGAGGAAACTTTCTGTTTTTCCATCCCTTGAGGCAAAAAAAGCACACATTCTTATTTGGAGTGATAAGACACAACTGAAGCAGGTGAGCACTAGATTAATTCCTTAACCACTTCAGACCTTTCTCTGGGCATCACAGCAATGTTAATTTATATTTAGAATATGTAAAGGAGATCAAAAATACTAATACAAAACCATAACTATAGTTTTTTGTTTGGTCCATTTTTGTTTTTGTTCTTTATGTACAAACTACGTGCAAAAAATTAAATTATATTTTGTGTTTGAAGTAAGTCAGGGGTCTCCAAACTTTTTGGTTCAACCATCATGAAACGCACCTGATTGGCTGAAGCTAGAGTCGCATGCCTACTACACCAGGGTTGCAACTAAAATATGCAGGACTGCTGTTCTCCAAAACCAGGATTGGGGAATCCTGAAGTAAGTACCGTCATTGTGTTCACTTTAAATTGGTGGATTTACAAGGACAGGAAGAGGTTTACTTTTCAAAAATCTGGAGTTTTATTGAGGCAAAAAAGTGCTGTAGGTATATGGAGGAATTCTAGTGGAGCCATTCGAACGCATGAGGGTCTGAAGGGGTTAAAGTAGGTTTCTAATTGTCAGGGATCAAGGATGCTTCAAATTTTAGTATTCAGTATAAAATGTGGATATTTTTCAACCTTCACAATAATACACTTAAAATAATATAAATGTGTTCAAGTTCAAGGTAAAATGCCCCCCCCCCAATCATATCACCAACAATAAAAGCTGAGAAAGAAGCGCTTACATGATTCTCTCTCATAAATACCTGATGCATGAGCTCAGCTCTTCCACTGCAGGAGACACTCAGAAACACAATCTCAAGAGCCAGGACTAAAGTTTAGCACCGGGTGATAAAGCTGTTGGGGACACACAGCCCCTCCCCCATTCACCCTCAAACCAAATGGCCAAATAAGCAAATCTTCAACAGGAACTTTCAACATGTCCCCATCCGCATCCACCGCAGGGATGGAATTTAAACAACAAAACTCCAAATCTGTGTCTCACTAATAGATTTGCAAAGCCATCTCAATGAGAGAAATTAAAGTAGACCCCAATAAAAAAAATTCAGCCAAACTAGTTTCTCTCTGACTACATTCTAAGCTCTTATAAGGTTCACTTTTAAGCCGTTAACATGTTAAATGATCAAATAAATGTATCTACATAAATCTTAACAGTTTTTAACAGTAGTAATGGTTTAAATGCCATAACAATACATCGTGTGTCTGTTGCCCTATGCAGAATTTTTTTTTTTTTAAGTAATACTCACTCGTTCTCCAAACTTTCAGATGCCAGTCATGGTCAAGCGGTGACTGATGCCTTCCAAAATGTAAAAAAAGTCTAATGTTCTCAACAAAAATCCAATTCTTTGATGGTTTCTCTGAGTAAAATGCAAGAAAACTCAACTGTTACAACTTTGAGCCTTGGCCAACTTATATTTGATCATCACAGCAAACCGACTGGAATCATTCAAATGTCAGCATATAATTACACAATTCAACACTCTTCAAACCATATCAGACCAGTTTAAGGGTTTCAAGCATCAGAAAGAGCCTGGAAAGTGAAATAAATACACAAAATAACACATTTACCCTTATTCGTAAAGAATATCCACACAAAAAAACTTTATCAACAACAAAAAAAAAAATCACACATGATAATTTCTTCTTTTTAACTGAAGTGGTATCTATTCATGGAGAAAAGTTGTGAATTTACCTAATGGAGGATTTCCATTTAAGCACTAATGAAATACTTGTTCACATAAAAGTTCACAAAGTAGTTAATTAAAAGAGTATTTTTAAAGCAACTGGTAATAATGTTTTAAACGAAAAAAAAGCCTCATTTTGTGTTCCTCTGTGGTGTTTTTGAAGACTCCATCTGTATACTCAAGTCTCAACATGAATGTACAAATAATATTGCTGCAGATACCCCCATACCGCGCACAGAATTCAGCAGCAGATCTCTTCACTGGTTTCCTTCTCTACTTTTAACACCCTTTAACACCAGTGTATGCAAGCCAAAAGACTCCCAGCCATTCAACCCCCAGAAGCCAGATGTTTCCCAGCTTGCATGAGCTAAAACACGGGAGGAGAACCGCAAAACCAGCCCCAGGTGAAACTCAGGTGGGGACGCAAGCAGCTTTCAAAAAGCATTGCGTTCTTACCCGCGTGTGCAAAAGCTCCGAGGAGGATGCAGATGGCCAGCAGACGTGCTCCAGGAGCAACCCTCAGAGTGTACATCCTCACAGGAAACTTTCCTCCGCTGCAGATTCGCAAACTCTCCTCCACGCTTCACTTTCCGCGTGGCTTCAAAAGCTGCTGGCCTCCAAAGCGCTCAAGTGTGGAGTGAATGAAACTCTTTTTGGTGATTCGTGAGCGAAACAATAACGCGTTTCATTACGCTCTGTCGAAAGGCGCTCTTGGAAAAGTCCTGGTCAAGAGTCCCAAACAGCTTCGAAGCGCAAATGCAAAGTGAGCCCGAAACAATGTCTGAGTGACGTCAGCGGGATCATCCCGAGGGAGGGAATGGGGTGGCGAATGCTAGCGCGAGGAAACCTCTACTTATGAATATTAATCAGCAAGCTGGTTGGTATGCATGGGCGTGGCTTACGATAACTGGGCGTTTCTTCAGGTTATGTTAGTCGTCAGAATAGGAGTTTTTCTATGTATATATTTGAATATTGAAAAGTCAAACTGGGTAAATTTTACAATTTTGATTGAATTCGTTTTCAATATTTTTTTTATTTTTAAAACACATTAACCATCACGGGTAGCTGTACAAAATCATGATCTAGATGTTAATATTTAAATCTCAAACTTCAAGAGGGCTGTATTATATCAAAGGCGCATAAAACTGATGATAATTTTTGTTGGCAGAAATACTCAAAATAAAAAACACATATATATCTGTGACATATTAAAAATAGTCAAGACATGCATACAAATGCATCCTACTTTGGGAGCCAAAGATGTAATTTGGAATTTGCAAAACAAATATTAATTTACCCTAAAAGTGAAGTAGGACCACAGATGTGAATCTGCACATTTCATGTGCTCTTTAACACTACAGCAGAGAGTGGAACATACCATGTTCTAAAATTAAGTAATGGCAAAGAAAAAAGTTACAAATGTCCAACAAATAGAAAACACCCTTCCAAAATAAAAGTGTCCTGGAAAATAGTGCCTGATAAATGAAAGGAAGTATTCAAATAAATATTTAAACACGCTTTACGTTCATTTCAACAATGTAGCTCAATATCATAAAACTGATATAGGTGAGAACGAATATAATATTTTATCATAACCTAAAGATTTAGTTATTGAAATGAAATTAATAATTAAAATAAAGGCAAAGAGTATCCAAAAGTGTTTATTTAAATGGTTCTGCCTCACTGAGCAGAATTTCAATTCCAACCTCATGGCTTTTAACACTCCCCACACATCACTTCCTGTCTCCAAACAATCCTTGAAATGTGCTTTAACTTCACTCAAGAATTGAAACATTTTCATCAAACTTAAAATCTCCACCAGTCATGTGCACACATTCACATCACATGCTACCAAATCAGATTTATTCATCCTGACAGAAAGACAACCAATCACACGCAGTGCACAAAGAGGGTTTAAATAAAAAAAGCATTTCTTTGGTCGAACGAGAATATATATATAAAGTGTCCTTCTGTATAAAATATTTCTCAACTCTAAGGGGTTAGTAGATGTCTCCCACGATTAATCAAGGCATCGGAGTGAATATAAATAGCGTTGATGACAGCAAACCGATGCTTTCATTTCAATTTTAAATGAAGGCTAAAATAAACAGCATAATCTGTACAGCGCTTAACCATAAATACAATACAACGTGTTCCAAACCTTCAAAGCTTACAGAAACATCAGTCTGGACGGCTCTGCTCAGCCGCTTGTTTAAAGCTCTCCTGGTTTATTAAAGATGACTTCATTTTAGGATGTGTTTGGCAGCCTCTCGGATGCACTGCGCTGCTTTTGCGATCTCCTCCTCCGTTTGTTCCACCGTCACCACCACTCGGATGCTGAGGACACACGTTGAAATCATTTTATTCAAACCTGATTTTAAAGAGAGGGCCGACTGAGAGTGTTTGCAGTGGATCACCTCGGGGGTGGAAGGAAGCGCTCCTCTTTGTCCAGGTATCGAGCCAGCGTGAGAGCCACCTTTCTATCCAAACACTGAAGGAAAGAGGAAGTTAGTGTTAGTGTTAGCCAGCATGCAAAGTGTGCACACAAACATGTTTGGTTTGAAAGAAACCAAAAACCAAGGGCCTCATTTATAAATGTGTTTGTAGAATTTGAAAGTTAGCACAGACCAGAAAGGAACAAAAAAAAAATCTGATTTATAAAAAGTCACAGAAAAAATATACTCGATGCAAAACAATTTGTGAAGTTGAGTTTCAGTCACATGTTTATTAACAAACATTTTAAACAATAAAATCACTTTATTTTTGTGTGAGATAGGGTTTATCTGAAAAAATTCATCGATATACACTTTCCTGATTTGACATCAACAGAGGTCGATAGAGATCTCGATGACTACCTGTCCAGCACGTTTCTAACTTTCAGGTTTCACGCACCGGGAACATTTTTGCATGTTTATATTAGTCTTGCACATTTTAGTTGCAACCCTGCTGCAGTATGCATACTACTCTAGCTTCAGCCAATCAGAGAACCCGAATTACTGCCACAGGTGTGTTTTATGATGGCTGAACCAAAAATGTGCAGCGCTCCGGCCCTCCAGGACCAGGTTTGGAGACCCCTGCTCTATAGAGCAGCAGCCCCCAACCTTTTTGTGCCACGGACCGGTTTAATGTCTGACAATGTTATCAGGGACCGGTCTTTGAGGTGTGGCGGATAAATACAACAACATAATTTAATATGACCTGCATATAAACTGCGCTACTTTCTAAACATAACAATAAACGTGAATCCACTCTACCTGTTAGTTACTACAGCATCCTCTTAACAAGAGTTTTGAAGGCTTCGTTGCCTCATTCGAGAGCCAGTTGCTACATATTATGCAGAGTGAGCTTGGTGTGTGGAAATCTCCTGTCGAAATAAATCTGTACTTTAAGTGGGACTCTTAATATTTTCTGTTAAATGCATCTCTGTCTCCTTGCTGGGTCTTTTTCCCTTCGCAAAGAAACTTTCCAAAAACTTTTGTTTTACTCATTTTGCTAGCTACTGGGCTTAATTTCAACAGGAACCCATCACGTGACCGAGAACACCTGCGTCAGGAGTGAAATAGACGGACCTAACTAAGAGATTCTGATAATTTTTCTAAATAAAATATCGTTCGATTTCAAAATAAATAAAACGGAAGTAATGCAAGTTATTTATTCTTATTGGGTGGCCCGATACCAAATGATCCATAGACTGGTACTGGTCCGCGGCCCGGGGGTTGTGAACAGCTGCTATAGTGTTTTCAAGGAGCGCTATCAAAGCAGAAGTCGGCCATGTTGGAGAACTTCCCTAGAGAAAAAAACATTTAACAGAGCAGAACTCTTCACTTTTCAGTGCAAAAATGGTGAATTACTGTCTTGTTTTTGGCTCTGTTAATCGGTCGAATCATGACAAACATTTGAAATACTAGACTGTCAAAAGTTACATCATTAAGACCATTGAGTAAAACCACACCCACGAAAGAAAAACGAATTAATATTCAGAAAAATTTAATTATTAGGAACAGCTAACATTAGAAACTACATTTAGTAGAATAACGGCCCAATAAAACACTATTACTACTAGCAGCCCATATATCAGTCTGGCCCACCGGGAATTGTCCGATTAACCACCTTGGGCCTGACTAAAATGGAGGATGAATATTTTCATTATTCCATTCTTTGAGTCACCATGAAGTTCAACCCAAGCAACATGCATCGAAAACCAACGTTTCTATTTCTAAAGTTGAACATTTTTACCTTGCTGTCATCGAGAACCTGCTCACTTCTGAAGTCTCTAGTGTTCAGAGAATGAACTGCAGGCCTCTCAGTTCATATTGGACATCATATTAGGAGGATAATGCTCTCATTGTACTATACAATATTTCTCAAAAGCTCAATGATGCCCTCTAGCGGCCAGATGACCAGTTTACTTTAAAAATCAGACTGCATAGGTATGACCTCAAAACTCCAGATTTTGTCTGCTTCCAAAAATCTGCCAATCTAAATGTAATCAGATACACTCCTTCCTTCCTTCTTATAACTTACATAATCTACGATGGCTCTAAGCAGCTTCAGATCCTGCGTCCTGGTTCCTGTGCTCTTCCCCAGCTGTAGATGAAGAGCTGGAGCAAAACACTCGCCCACCACCTTCAGCCCTGGAGTCCTACCAAACACAAAACAACACATGTAAGTTACAAAAGACATTGCATTTCTTCAACTGAGACAGAAAAAGAACTCGCCCTTGGACCGCTGTGTGGACCTGTTTGCACTTCTCCCGAAGAAGCCCGAAAATACCTGAGATGGGAACAGAGTGAAGGAATTTAGCACCAAGCCATGCACAATACTTGAACGAATAACACCTTTAACATAACCTAATATGCCTTTACAGTATTTTAAAGGTCAAAAGTGTTTAATAAAATCAACTGTTTTCTGTTAAATTTTACACACAAATTTTGTGTTTTTCTAATTCAAATGGTAAAAAAAAAAATCTCAATGCAAAACAGCTGCTTTTATTATTTTTTATTATTTTTTTCAGCAGGTACCAAGCTGTACATTTGGATTCTAGCAAATCCATTACTAAAAAGTTCCATTTACAATCGTTTTGCTTCTGATTGAAACTAAAAAAGAAAACTCAACATGAGGTTAGAGATGTTCACAAAACAGCTGATTTCATTATTTTAAGTCATTTAATTCTGCGGCTATTGGGCATTAATTTTGCAATCTATTATAATATTTAGGTTTTTTTTTCTGAATAATTATCAAAAATGTTCAAAGCAGGGATAGGGACGTAGAAAACAGCTGGCTTTATTATTTCCAAAACAATTTTAGCAACCGCTGAGCTTTAGAATATAAAAAATATATATATTTTGCACATGACCTTAAAATTTCTCTGAGTAAAAATGTAAGAAAACTCAACATGATGAACACAAAACAGCTGCATTTGTTATTTGAAGTTATTTAGTGAAAAAGCCACCGAAGGCTAAAAATTCAGTACGGCGCAAATTAGTATGCTAATTTTGAGATGGTCCCTAAGCATGCGAATGTAAGACATCCATTATCAAGCCAACTTTACCAAAATCGAGGAAAGTTCTCTTCTAGAATGGCTTGTACTCTGTGTTTGCATTCAGAGAGAGGAGGACATTGTAGTGAACACTCTCCGCTTAGGTTCAATCCTATGGTTTCACTTAAAATAAAGACTCAAGACCGGTCTCATCCCGAATCTCCCTTTACCTGCACTCTTCAGGGCCTGCTCTGCTGATGTGGCTCATTCCCTCTCATCAGAGTGAGTCAGCTCTTTCAAGAGCCGCCAAACTATAGTCTAAGGATCAAACCGAGAAGCTCATCGAATGCATCAAACAGAAACAGCGACCTGGCAGCTAAATGTGATCTTTCTTTTCAGTGAGTGTACGTCTGAGTGTCACGCATATGGTTTGGATCGGCTGTTGAGTACTGGTCTCTTTAAACTTCAGCCAAATCTGTGAAGTTAGTAGAAGAGCTCAGATCCGTAATTTCAGCAGAGGACAAATAACTCAATTCTATCAGTTAAACTACTATGGAAGGAGCATTTAGCAATTCTGGCCACCTCCATAACCCCTCCTCAGCTTCTCAACAGACCTTTTCTTCCTCTCTAGTTAATACGCCAGACAGAATTGATCCCTGAATGAAAAATTCTAATTGAAAGAAAGTTGGTTGTAGTACACGCCAGCTCAACCTAGATAATCATAAACTGGGTTACATTAAGCGTGCCCTAGACCAGCCGCACTAGTGTCTATGCCTTTAACTCCCAACATAACCAAACAGTTGAGCATATCTTGGGTCATTATGTTTTATTTAACTTTAGTTTATTTACATACCTCAATACACGTTTTTTATTATAATTTTCCAAAATATTTTACTATTACAGTGAAATTTTGAGGGATTTTGATACATGTTTACTGTCATTTTACCATAGAAAGCTATATTAATCATTTGGTAGTCAAGGATATTCTTAAAATAATGGGACGAGAGAAAAAAAATAATGTAGATTATGGTGAAACAAAGAGCTATGAAACACAATTTCCAATAGTTTTT
This sequence comes from Danionella dracula, assembly GCA_900490495.1. Classification (NCBI taxonomy): domain Eukaryota; kingdom Metazoa; phylum Chordata; class Actinopteri; order Cypriniformes; family Danionidae; genus Danionella; species Danionella dracula. The sequence goes on from UELW01000334.1 coordinate 20,459,620, forward strand.
TTCTTGTTGTGCAGTCTGCAGTCTGAACATAGCCCTAGCGTTACGGCTAAGTGCTGATATATAAACTGTAACAGGAAGTGAAAGCTGCTCCTGTTATAGCTACCTGGATCTTCTTCCATGATGTTCAGGGCTTCAATAGCAGCAGCAGCCAGCATCGGTGGGAGAGACGCAGAAAAACAGTAACCTTGACCAGACAGACGCTGAAAGAAAATCACATTTATGCTACAACAGAACTCATATCAGCACCGACACATGCACAATCTAAACATGGATTCATCTCCTGGAACCATGAAACATGATTACACTTTGAGAGATTTGAAGATTGAGACAGTGACACATAGTGTCCAAACTAGTGAAACACTAAACAATGTTAATCAGAAATATATGTCTGTGGATGTTCGATTTAGAGGATCAACGTTCGCCGAGTTAAACCAGAGTTTTGACTTAATTTTCCCTTGCATAATAGATTGTTATGCACACTTAACTTTGCATGGCATACTAGACTGTTCAGCCCACTTAATTTTCCTTTCGACCTGCACTCCTGCACACTCAATTTTTCTGCACACGTAATTGTCCTTTGCAGAAATTTTACTCTGTTGTTAAGCAAACTAGACTTTATTCTCATTTTTGTTTAGCATTTCATCATAGTTCATCCTTTTTTCATTTATACTCTGTTCTGTTTTACCTGTTAAAATGAACACAATAATTACACTTTGTAGAAATTATGTTTCATTGACACTTCATTTTTGTGCCAAACTAACTTGACATCAAAAATGAATTATATAAATACAGTTCTCCCCTGTACATCAAAAAATCTTTATATGTGTCCATAAAAAACTTTTCGTAATAAAGCTGATCCCTAACCTGATGGATTAATATCTGCATTAATAGCTTATTAAGTCTCACTCCTCGTCGCTAAAATCTGCAGAATTCGGCAGATTCTGTCTGGCCCTACTCATAACTCCCCATCAAATATTTTCAATCAACAAATCAATCAATCAATCAAAGAGAGTCATAATCACTTTTTTGAACTAAGAACCTTTAGTTTTATGAACTGTGTCAAACATGCACGCGCTCCACAAGCCTTTCCAATAATGTATTACGTGCAGATACAGCAAGAAATAGTGTGCATCACAATATGGTAGACCATACTCTTTTTAAAGCATGAAACAGCTCACTTTCTCTTTTATCCCTGATAATAATCAGAGTGAAAACAGACAAGGCCCTCAACGTGGGCTAGAAACTGAATAACACACTGTAAAGGAAACAAATTTAAAGCTTCAATAATAAATAAAAATTTCCCAGAAAAATGTGCCTTGTGCTGTCGTACCTGATGATCAATGACGAACGATCGTCCGCAGCAGAAACCCCCGATGGACGCCATTGCATTCTCCATGTTCGCACTAATGAGATCAATTTCATCGATCTGTTTGAGAAAGCAATTGTTTGATCACTTCACATGTCTTGATAAACTAAATTCAAGCATTACGCACATTGACCCCAAAGAGCTCTGTAACTCCTCTTCCGTGTTCACCCAGCACCCCGAAAGACATGCTCTCCTCCAGAAAGATTCGTACTTTATACTTGTACTTCAGTTTGACCTGCAAAGGTCACAAAAGTACAAAAGTGTGCTTTTTCTAACCTAAATTGTGTTACTGCTTAGAACACAAATTCATTTAGTAATGACGCTCTCACCAGCTCAGGCAAGGGGCAGATGTCTGCCGTGTTGATGTAGAGTCCTTCCACCACGATGAACCTCCGGATCACTCTGGCCTTGCGTGGGTTCTGAAGTTTAACGCATTTAAAAAAATAAATCACATTTTACATTTACTTCACACTTAATTTTCCTTTGCATACTACATACTACACTGCTACATCTGCACACTTAATTTCCCTTTGCACCTGGGCTTCTGCATAATACATTTCTCTGTTCACTTAATTTTCTCCACACTTGATTTACTGTTGAACCTGTATTTTTAATCCAGATGGATTAAAAATCTTATATTAGTATTTATTCACCACATACAGTACTCATACCATCAAATTTGTTCAATCAGTCAAATCAGTAGACAACCTTCATCTCACCTTTTCTCAACTCAGAACCAAAAGCTTTATGACAACTGCACAAGCAATTCTGATTGCCTTTGGTCTCATTAAAGAAACTAACAAGTCTAAGCTTTGAGAAACTCTCCTCACCTTCTGGTCCTCGATTTCCTGCTCCTTCAGAAGACGTTCAAGGTCCTCCATGTCGTTGTGTTTGAAGTATTTGATGAAGCTGCGAGAAGCTTGAAGGCCTTTCTGGATGGAGAAACATGCAGCTTCATCCCTGAGGATAGAAGAAGAAGAATAATGAAGGCCTTTATTGGTCATCACACTGTGACATAACCCCTCGGACCATACAAACTTCACAGTACAATACAGGGGAAGAAAGGTCCTTCGAGAGGTAACATTAGAAAAAAAAGGACATGAGATACAATAGGAAGTATAGCTAAAAAAATACCCCTCACAGGCTGCTCTCAGAGAGGACTGTGTGAGAGCAGGGGGGAAACAAAGCCCCAGCGAACACTGACTAGACATAAACATTGGAACAGGGGGAAACAAGACCAGTCTGGGCACAGCCATCCCATCCCTGCAGCCATTGGGGCGCTGGGTGCAGACCCGCCCTCCCACACTGGTAGGAAAAGCACACAAGGCGTTACCCTTGAGGAGGAATTCAAAGCTTCTCGCTATCTTGTTCTAAGGGGAAAGTTGTTTTGTCTCCAACGACTTTGGCCAAGGCCGCTGTTGGAGTGTGGGGAGCCAAAAAAAAAAAGAATCAATATCTGCTAATTTCACAGATATTTATTGTCCATCACCGGTCTCCATTCTGGTCAAATTCTGCCACAGAGCTGCCAGCTTCTCCACATTGTAATCCAGTTGCGGTTAATCGGCACAAAGCGAGTTCTATCAGCTCTGCTTGGCACGAATTCAATTCAGCCGGTCAGCTTGATGGGGTTTGGAGCTCCACTGACCGCTTTTGGCAATCGGTGATACTCCAGGGCTCCACATAATCCATTAGCAGAAGCCCTGTGACCAGAGTTTCAAATAAGTAGACATTCTCAATGTCCTCCAGTGACAGAGCAGCAAGTCACACAATGAGCCACTTCCTTTGTCCGTCCATCTTGTAGCCAGCTGCGAATGTGGGTTCGCAGGGCAGGTGGGTTCCCCAGAACCGAGCTTCTCATTGAGAAGATGGTATCAATTGCCTTCAGAAACCAGCTGATTAGACCCATAGTTCCACGTTTAGTTTAGAGAGCACGACAAGGACAGTCTCAGACAGCACTAAACAGAGAGAGCCAGCAGGAGAGATAAGGGGAAGGTCTTCGTCACGAGCCAAACGAGATTATTTTAGCAGAAGGGAACATCTGCTCTACACATGACTCTGAGCACACCAGACAGCCAGGTTCCCCACGAACCTCTCTAAACAAACTACAAACAGTCATCTTACTTTTTTTTTTATACAAAAGGTTGGCCCTGGACAGCCAGTAGACGAATTGGGCAAAGCCACTCATTAAAAAGTTGATTTGATTTCAGAAGCCATAATAAAAGTTAATTGCATGTTACAATCCTAAATCTTAAGACATTTTCAATAATCAATGTTCAATGCTCTGAATTGATTATCTCCTGAATATTCTATAGAGCTCCTAGAACAAATCTAAAGACCAAAGAAGATAGAGATTTTGCAACTGCTGCACCATATTTGTAGAACAAGCATCTGACTGGTATACAAACAGCACTTTTTATCAAAAGACACACCTGTTAACCCAAACATTTTAAACAATGGGATGTTTAGATGATCTTTGTGTTGTGGAATTGATTGTTACCGTGTTTACATTTCCTGTGTTATTTTGAAGTCATTTTAAGTTTTGTCATGTGGTTTTAAATCTCTTGGACATGTTGTTCAGCATTCTTTTTTCAGATGAATCTGTATATATATGACAAAAATGCTCAGTTTACAGAGAGATTTTTACTGCCAGGTAACTGCGACCCAATTTAGTTTTTCTTTTTGCTTATATACAACCTCGATCAATCTCTAAATCTGAATCCATAAGACCAGATTCAGTCCTCATTCATAGGAAACAAATCACATATGTGACTGTCAGGTAATTTATGGCAATTCAGATTTTTTCAGGAAATGCATCCTCTGCATCATTTAAAAATGCATCAACGAAGGCTAGAGCGAAGCAGGAACTCACACAAAAATGATGTCTCCTCTTTTGGAGTATGCCGGGATGGCACTGGCGATGGTGGCAAAGCCATACGAGTAGATGATGGCTTCTTCCGTTCTCATGAACTTCGCCAATCGCTCCTCCAGCTCCAGGTGTACGTCTAAAAACGATCAGCGATTTAACTCGTAGCTGTCTTTTGTGGGAAAATACAAATCTTGTCGAAAAGTTTGGAATCGACAGACAAATCACTGTAACTGAAGATTAATAGGTAAACATATACAGGTTTGGAGACCTCACCAAGAAATCAGTTTACTAAGGGGAGTGGTTAGAGTGAGGCCAGCTGGGGGTGCTCACTGGTCTGTGTGGGTCCTAGCTCCCAAGTGTAATAACGGAGACCAAGTAGTAGAAAGACCAGCAGTTGTAGTGAGGTCCTGACTCTGTCTCAAAAGAGTAGAGGCCCTTGGCGAATCCCCCTAAACTCTCATTGGCTCCATTACTCAGGTTCGCCAGTTCTCCATGAGAGTGTTCTGTAGCTATTAAATCAAGCTATAAAGCACTTTGAGATCCCAGATTACTGCTTTATAAATGTTGAGATTTGTTTATTAAAGCTAACTCATTACAATGTTTGTATAAAAAACACAACATAAGCAAATTGTCAAAACTATTTCCATTTCAATTAAACTCTACAGTTTTTAACTTTCACTGTCTTAAAAGATGGATAATTATTTACCTAATTAGAGCAAGAACAGTCAAAAATACAAAGCATTTGGCTAGTGAGCACCTGCTCCCAAATAAGTTGTACCACATTCGTATTCATGAGGTGACACATTTTCGGAAATTTGTAGGATGTAGGTTATACAAAAACTCTAAAAGTAAACATTGCGGCAGGAAGGTAGCCTTCAGAAGCTTTACAAGGAAGAAAATCCCTCAAGGATAACGTTTTTCATAATCCCTAAAAAATGGAACATTCAGACCAAACAAATTTGATGGGGAATGAATAATAAAGTTCTCAAAGACTGCCGATCCCAAACCTTTGAGAACGGCTGCAGAAAATGCTTTAACACTTAAACAGTGAAGCACACAATGCCTGAAATGTGCGCCGTTCCTACCAAAGGTCCCGTAAAATCCTCTTGGTCCGCAAGTTCCCACGCCGTACTTCTTCAGAGATGCCAGCGCCTTCAACTGAAAACCGGACAGCGTGGATTAATGCTTCTGCTGAAGTATGCAGAGATCTCACACAAAACTATGAAAACATCTCCATCTTTGTTCAAGACAACGTGTTTGGTTTTGCTCTTCCTGAAACCAGAAGTGGCCTCATTCTCAGACTAAAACTTCTAAATCATGAGGTTGAGTGATTCTAAAAGAAACTTATAAAGCATTTTATTTCTATAATGAACATAGTCTTAAACGCAGAGCACCAAAGCATCTCTCTTCATGCATCAGCCATAATCAGCACTGACAAACAGGCTGATGGATGTTACACACCTTCACTCGCTCGCTGTCCAGCAGTCCCAGGAAGTTAAACGAGGCAAAGTTCACACACTCCTTCCCATTGACGATGATTTTGTGGCTCGGAGGCCTGCAGCGAAAAGAAAGCTTTGAGTGAGGATCTTATTTACGAAGCAGTAAATCAAATATGCTTAAAAATGCTTCATTTGTGCAGAGAAGGAGCTAGCTCATTCATTTTAATATGATTATTTACTAAAAACATGTTTGTAAAGCAAATTTATAACTTTATACAGCACAACCTTGGAATGGTAACCATTAGATTATTTTGTCATCGTGGCAAACTCATTTCATGGTTTGGACTCAAAAACGTAACATTATGCTAAACTGTTATACTTTTCATGGTAAATACAAAGAACTAGTTACATTTATTTAAAAGCTGACAGACTGCACATTTATGGACGTGAGCAGGAAGTTACACAGCAATCAAGGCTGACGACGGAGTTGACAAAAATTTAAAAGACTTGCTTTCTTTCTTCATAGACCCCTTAAAACAATTTAATTGAAATGATGGTGGCACCAAATTAGAATTTAACTTAAAGATGGCATATTATACCCTTTTAGGTCATTGAAAATATGAATGTTTTCCCTTCACTGTTGTGCTTCCACCACACCCCCTACTGGTTTTCCATGCTAGTACATAGAAAATCCACCCATTTCTGACTAATTCATTCATCTTTTGGTAAGCAAAAAAAACACTTTGTCCGAAAGACATTTTAATTTCATTGTTTATCGATGTGGTTCCGCTAGGGTTAACTGTCGGGTCATTCAGCGCATACATTCAGCACGTACAGTTGCATCCTGGCTTAATTTCTGGAATCATCCCAATGTTTTGGCTTGAGGCACTCAGGCAGATTTGTGATGGCCTTAATTCCAGTTCAATCAACACCATATCGTGCACATGCATGCCTCACATCGGAGCAGCAATCTAGTCAAACACAAGACCTGATATGAGTCACCTTTACTAAAAATGTAAACGAGCACACTCAAAACATCTTATTTACTTATTTTTTTTGCATTAAGATCTACAGATTGAACACACCTTTGGAGTTGGAGTATTTTTTCTCATCAAACTTTTTGCTTAGGTGTCGCACTTGTGTGAGAGTGAGGTTAGTCTTCATACGTACCCTGTGACTACATCGTAATGTAGAGAGGGGTGGTTTTTGGAGATGGGCGTGACCAGGGGCTCCGGCTGCCACTCTTCGATTAACTCCTCTTTCTCCTAAAGCACAGAGGTTTAAGACATTAGTAATAACACACACGTCTCTTACCAAATAAAAAACAATGTTTGCTAGCAGTGTTAAATTGTTATACATTGCACTCAAAAATGTGTCATACGTCATTCATTTTTATTTTTTCAAAGTGCAATTTCATGTTAGATGTAAGTGTGTGTGTGTGTGTGTGTATGTGTTCAGTCAATTACAACTGCTACATACGCCACATATTTACCTCATACGTCACATGACCAAGAAGTCAATCTGAATTTGGATATTCAATCTGAAACTTCGCCCCAAAATTAAAAGTTAATGTTAAAAGTCAGTACTCGACATAACATGTACTCATAATTTCCTCACCTTAAACCTGGAAATATGATTAAAAAAAACACAAAAGTTGTTCACTGTTCGTCCTTCATTAAAAATCACATCGATCAAGGAAATCCAGCAAAAAAAGCCCTGCCCACCACCACTGACGTGTGACTCCAGACAGACAAAATATGACGCAACGACAAGTGGAATTAATACTTAGATTCAGCTGTATATATGTGAATCAACTCAAGCCGTATCTGACTGATGTTTAGAGCTTTCAGTGTGCTCTGGAAAGATGTTTCAAGCATTGATTTACAGTGAAACCAGCGCTAACAGGTGTTATCACAGGTGTGCTAGCAGCAGAGCTAATGAATGTACAGCGGCTGCTAATGCTAATATTGGAGTACTGAGTGCTGTTTCCAGGTCAGCTGCTATGCTAGAACACTCCCTTATTTGTGAGGTGACAAATTTTCAGAAAGTTGATTGGTTAATATGTCTTCAGAAGTGCTCTTATTTGGACTTGGATTGTATAAAAACCATTGACTGTATATAGCATGGACATTGTTCGTGACGTCAATAATACGTTTTTTGGCAAAGTCAAATGAATTTCAAAATGGGGGAGCCAGTGCTCGAAAACACGTCCTAAAAGGTGGGACCGTTATGAAGGCTTCTGATTGGCTATAAATAAGGTTTACTTTTAAAAATATCTTAAACAAACACATTTTAAAATTATTCACCCCCTGTGTTTATTATGGTGAAAATCTGAAATCACCAAACCTAATGAAGCAAGGGGAGAAAACATGTTTTTTCAGCCCAAAGTTGGTGAGTTTTAACATTGGAGGGAATGATAACTTGCTGCCTTTTAGAGTCAGCCTCAAGTGGCCGCTTGGGGAGCTGCAGTTCAGTCACTTTCTATCACGCTTCAAGAGGGAAAGCAGGAGGTGGCCCCTTGATAAAAACTATGCTAGTAAACAGTGTGCCTCTGACATCGACCATGAATAGACAGAATAGAGACTTAAAGTTATAGAAACTTAATTTAAAAAAAAAACATAATTTTGAGTGGAGAGTTACTTCACTCCTGTTGACACTCTTGTCACGGCGATATTCAAGTCTTTAAAAAGCATGAAAAAAAAGCTTCAAATGCCTCATGAGACCCAAGACATGAAGGCGTTAAACTAGAGTTCTGGATCTTTTGCATTAATAAAGTATTCTTGGTGCAGGATGACAATTCATATCAAAATCACAATGGCAGATGGAGACATTTTATGGTGGTTTAAATACTTTTTTAAAGTGTGAAAATAAGCGTGGAATGACAGTAAATCGAGCACACATCCTGGATTGAACCAAAATATCTAGTTTAGAGGAGGACCAAAGTCTTAATGGGACTGGAAGGGTATCAAGGTAAGTGATTCATGACAATATTTTCATTTTAGGAGTGGGCGCATGTTTAATGTTCCCTAAAAGTCAAATATTATTGGAATCACACATGCTCTGTGTTTACTGACATAATACCAGTGTAATTTTTAATTTAAAAGGGGAGGGTATGGTATATGATTTTATAAATAACAAACTAAACATTTGTTTTCAGAACCCTACAAATGCATTTTGAGTGAAAATGAGATTTCATCATCAAAAAAGGCAGTTGAGGAAAAGCAGAGCTACACAATACAGCATATATTGTTTCTTTTCTAAAACTGATTATGGGCTTCTTAATTAAAACTAAATTATAATTCAGATTTATAATTTATTGTGGTTTAAAACTAAACTCCTGAAAAAAAACTTACAAAAATCTTGTATCTTACAAAATTGTGGGATCGGTAGTTTATGAATGCTTCATGTTTTGTGGCAAAACATTTTTTTTATCTTCTAAATCAGGGCAAAGTCCTTCTTGGAGGGTTTTTGTTCCTAACCTGTTTAAAGAAACACACTAGCAGCTTCAAACAAGCCCAGAGGAGCTTAACTGGTGGAATCACATGTCTGTGCACACTTCCTAAAGTTCATGAATACAAATCGATTGTACAAAAACCACTTACACCTACCTTTAAATTATTTATCAGACATATAAATTTAGATCAAATTTAGAAAAAGATTTATTAATTGTCATTATTTTTAAATAACGCAAGCACGCAGCTCCATCAGATCAGGCTAGTGGGTATTAAAAAATTAACTTTTTTTTAAGAAAAACCCTCTTTGACTATTAGTATTCTTACTATAAAAACATAACCTTGACTTTTTATAGATATATAAAAAAAACCTATAAGTAGAGGAGAGATCAACTAAACTATACCTAAATAAGCACTGTACGAGTATAATACAAAAACTCACCTTCTCTGTGAGGTCTGATCGGTCCTGAAGTTTGTATGTTTTGGAAAACAGCAGTCTGATGATCCAGAGAATGAGAATACCTTCTAAAATCAAGTGATATGCTGGAGCCTGCCAGGAAAAACAGCATCAGTATATCCTGGAGCAAACTGTTCACATTGGTAATGTGATTTGATGCATAAATATTTTAAAATATACGTATTCTTAAATTAGTTCAATAAATGATGGCTCTTCTGAACAGCAGAAATAGCTTTAATATCTACTGCTAAATTTGTCAAAAGCACACATATCAGAATCTATATTTCGAAATGTTTTAGATAACAAAAAGTAACCTTATAACGAAAAGCATTAAGATTATTTGCAGCTGTCTGCAAGAGATTATTTGCAGCCGTCTGCATTTGTTTAATGTCGTTCAACCCCTTCTGGCAACAAGTTATATGGTTAAAAAAAAATATTTACAGCTTTTTGGATTGTAATTAGCCTAATTGTTTTTTTTTTTACCATGAGAAAACTTTGCAAAACAATCTAAAAACTACGTTCTGAAATTATTATCTTACTTAATGGATAATAGTATACATGGAAAATGATATATATATATATATATATATATATATATATATATATATATATATATATATACAACTAGAATCCTACCAAAAAACTATTAGATTCAATGTTCACTATTACTTGCAGTTTTGTTACTTCATTTAAATTAAAGGGATAGCAATTCCTTAAAAATAGAAATAAAAATTTAAAAACTTCTACTAATAAAAACCCTTCTTTATGACCTTCATAACGTCTACTTTTACCGTAGAAACTTATAATCTTACTCAATAGCAAAGATTTGCTGCAGGATGGTACATCTAAAATAGAAAATATTTGAAAGCTCGTTTGCTATCTGCGCAGCTTTTATCACCAAATCTACAAACCGCTGTAAGAAAACGTGTCTGTCTCCTGAATTTCATGTTGAACGCTGCTCTGCACTTCCTGGAGTTTCTCCATGAGAATAATACTCCGGTTTCCTCGTGTAATACTGTTGGAAACACTCGTCTGTGCCAGTTTTGTTCACTTAGACAAGTCACGAAAATACATCTATACTTCCTTAATATTCAACTATATAACACAATTGAGAAACGTTAGAGTTACCTCGTAAAAAGCTTGTACCATTTCCACCAACACCCACTGTTGACCCGACGCCATTTTGACTGAGTCACATGACCGCTGAGCGTCATCCTCGTTGTTTAATTCAGGTAGTAGTTTACACACCTGTAGTTCTCAATGCCTCCAGCAGGAGAGTACTGTATATTTACAACAGCACACTTTTTAAAGACATATAAAATATTCGCTTTTGGTATGCTTTTATTTGTTTATATTAATCAACGCAATTTTTAAACAAAGTATATAAAAGTATATGCACTTTTTATTATGATTACTTAAAAACCCCAATATACTGGTCGTGCTGTTAAACATATTATTATTACTACTACTACTACTACTAGTATTTTTCATAATATTATTATTGTGTTGGCTTGAAAAACAATTGAAAATCTCTAAGAATTCATTAAGAATCTCTAACATCTAATCATTAAAATCTAGACACACAGAAGCTGGGTTAAGTTACTCATAGTGTCATGCTAGAGTTTTTTGCTATATCTCCTCATACTGGTACCGGTTAAAGATTCTGGGTAATCACTTGGAATGCTGGGACATGTTCCCTTTGACTTAACATGAGGTTAAACTTGTCAAGCTGTACTTTTGACTGAGAATGTCTTAGAAACTCCAAACTTATCAGTCTGAGTAAAACCATGATGATTAAGGTGAAAATGCCTACGCAGGGGTCAAAGGTCACTATTGACTTAACATTGTCATTAAGAATCTCTATCTCAAACTCAAAACAACATATCTCAAGTTCATTATCTCACCTTAGGAAAACAGTTAAGACATGAAGGTTGGTTTATAAGACTCATATTGACAATGGGAACATTATTGTATGTTACTGACTCCTACCTACATAGCAACCATATTGGTTAACATGGCGACCATTTTCAACGTTATTTATCTCAGCTCAGGAAAACAATTAAGACATTGGGATTGTTTTCTGTTACTCATTTTGACAAGAAGGAACCTTATAGGATGCCACTTACCCCTCGATAGCAACCATTATTGGTTACTATGACAACCATTATTGGTTACTATGACAACCCTTTTCAACGTTCATTATCTCAGCTTAGGAAAAGAGTTAAGACATAGGGTTTGGTTTATAATACTCATTAACAAGGGGAAAATTATTATATGTCATTGACTCCTCGATAGCAACCATATTGGTTACCATGACAAATACTTTGAAATATTTATATCTCAGGTTAGGAAAATAGTTAAGTCATGGGGGTTGTTTTGTTTTACTTATACTGACAATGACTCATACAGATTAATTCTGTTTAGTTTATAGCTAAAAGCTGTTTATGAATTTAAATGGCTTTTAGCTTTGAACTTTTCACAACTTGATAAAGCTTTATCAAACTTTTAAAATCAGCTTTTTCAAGCCAACAAAGTTTGCTGCTCAAACTTTAAAATATAGTTTATATTGAAATACTGTATGGTTTGCTGTTGTGGATTAGTTTAACTTCTTATTAATAGCTGATCGGATATATGCAAAAGGGTCTAAATCATTTGCAGGATGCAAAATAAACAAAAGAAACCTTCCATGGTTGTGAAAACCAAAACAATCGTTTCTAGCAGCAGGACCAATGAAAACAAACACTAGGCATCTGGAGCCAGATTTGTGATTCAAATGCCAACATTAGCCTGAAAAATAGCAAGTTGCACCTTTAATAACTAGGCCTTCGTCTTCAGTCTCAGTCATCTTCATCTGGCAAAGGCATATTCATTGTTTTGTTTCTCGAGTCATTGTTGCATTTTTTTTTCTTGCAAAATTATTATTTTTTTATATTATGTTTTAAGGTTTGGTGCCGCTTAGATAAAACTGAAATTGTTCACAATTTATGCTGAAGCGTTTTGGAAAGTGGGGTGTCATGGTGGCGCAGTGGGTAGCGCAGTTGTCTCACAACAAGAAGGTTGCTGGTTCGAGCCTTGGCTGGGGCATTTCTGCGTGGAGTTTGCATGTTCTCCCCGTGATCGCATTATCCTCACTGTAGGTTAGGCAGAGAGAAGCAGAATGATCCAAAAGGGGATATAGACTGAGATAGATTTCAAAATCTTCACTCTCTAAAACACAGAAACACACTGGATCCAGGTCTCTCACCAGCCCAAAAGTTTAGGAGTCTTCATTGACTGTACTCTCTCACTGGAGCCACACATTAATCTCACTGGAGCCACACACACACACACATGTTCCTTCTTTATCAGGAAAATTCCTCATCTCCATCCATTCCTACTTCAACACTAGTCCATCCCTTTGTAACCTCCCATTTTGATTTCTGTAACTCACCAGTCTGCCAGCCAACATCCTAAACAAGTTAAAGCTACTCCAAAATGCCGCCTCTAGACTGATAACACAAACACCATGCTCTGATCACATCTCCCTGGTCCTCCAACAGCTCCCTATAAATTTTCGATCCCAATTCAAAATTCTTCTCCTCACTTACAAAGGCACGGCTCCGCTCCCTCCTATATTAATGACCTTCTCTCTATCCACACCACCCTTTCTCTCACTCTTGCTCCTCCTCCGAGATCGTCTCTTGGCAAAAGAGGGCTCTGCTGTTCTGCCCCTGCTCTGTCGAACCACTTGCCTAGTGCTAAAATAATTTCCACATTAAATATTTCAATGATCTGTATCCTCTCGGCTGTGTTTTTCCATTTAGAATATAACCCTGCCTTTAAATATGACATGTTAAAGCTGAACAAGTCATAATTGGTCCTTAACTAATGTTTTTGTGCATGTTATATAGCTTATAAACCAAGATTAAAGTATTTAAAGTTACATTTATACCGTGCTTTCAAATGTAAACAGTGAAACAAGATAATTTGACTCCTCATAATATCTCCCAAGGGTTTCATTTTCAAGTTAAAATCGAGCCTTGTGTAGATGAGGATGAATGTTGACCTAGTTCCACAGAAAAATAATCCCCCTTGAGATAAGATCTTAACTATTTCGACTCTTCTTTTAAATTATATTTACAACTATATAGTATTATAGTTATCCATCCATCCATTATCTTGTCGGCTTTTTCCCTTTCGGGGTCTCCACAGCAGAATGAACCGCCAACTATTCCAGCATATGTTTTACATGGCAGATGCCCTTCCAGCCGCAACCCATCGCTGGGAAACATTCATTCAAATCTATACTCTATGGACAATATTTTTTCTCAATTCACTTATACTACATGTCTTTGGACTCGTGGGGGAAACCGGAGTAAACCCACGCGATCACGAGGAGAACATGAGAACTCCACACAGAAATGCCAACCGAACCAGCTGAGGCTCGAACCAGCAACCTTCTTGCTGTGAGATGATCATGCTTCCCACTGTGCCTGATGTGTTATAGTTATATATAGAATAAATATAAATATGTAATATTTTTGTAAAATTTTAATTAACTAATGACTCATAGTGTGCAGTTATTATAAAGTGCTAGCAAACCTTTACACTGCAGGCCTTAAACAGCACAAAATACCATAAAAATAACTCATTCAGAAATCACACTGAATCGGAAGTAAAGGTAGAACAATACAAACATACAATACTATGCTGTCAACAACTAGACCATTGTCGTATACTATTTAAATATAGTCCTTTATCTTATTTCATTGGCGAAAATGCATTCGTTAAATGTTTAGACATTTCTGAAACAACCTGTAAATAACAGATCTCTGATAAAACTTTTACAAAAATGCAGTTTGTCTCTAAACAAAACAAACAAACAAAAACATTTGCTTGATTAAATCATTTTATCTATAGCTAAAGGTTTGGTCCGTGAATGCCCCTGTTGTAACCAAAACACTCAAATGGAACATGGCATCATTTATTTGTTCGTCGTCTGGAGCAGGGGTCTCAAACTCGACTCTCGGAGGGCCGCAGCTCTGCACAGTTTCGCTCCAAACTGGACATGCCTGATTCCACTAACTTAGCTCATATAAAGCTACTGGTGTTTTCAGGAGCGGCGCTAAAAATATTGGGCCCCTGATAGACACAATTACTAAGGAGTTTCTTAAAAGTAAAAGTCAACTAGGGTACAGTGAATGATTTTTCACATTTGTGAGGATTTTGTCTGTATTATATTCCTATAGATGGACCGAAGTTCTGCTACCTAAGAAAACTTTTTGCTTTCTTCGGAACAATCGCTCACTATCATGAAACTGCTGTACTTAAAGTCTATATTGTATAAGATCATTCAATCTATTCATGTAAACATTATGGAATATTGCCTATTAATATCAGCCTGGTAAGATTGTACAAAATTTACAACAACCTAATGAGTTTAAACTAGTTGAGTGTTTTTAAAACAGCACACAATTTGATATTTAAATGAGCTCCTCTATGACTGTTTCTGAAACAGTGGTTAACTCCTACGTCTAACAATCGCGCTTCGGAACGAGTTGAATGGAACTTTTCTTAAATGATATATATATTGGGAGCTATTGTTGTTAGGAGAGCTGGAAGAGAAAAAAAATGTGAAAAAAAATGCAATTGTTTCCGGTCCTGCACGTCTAAATGGTGAAATGTTTTAGAAAGCAAGCTGGAGCTACCAAGTGGTGTTCGGGGAATTAAATAATAAAGCTTTTATTAAATCTAAAAATAAATCACATATTATACATATATAATTATGGTGAATAAACTAAAGTCTGTAAATATAAAATCAGAGTGATTTTCAATATTTAATTTCAACACTGATGGATGGTTGTTTGTCAATAGCCTCATGGGGCCTCCCTAGACTGCTGGGCCCCAGTAACTGTCCATACTTCACCACCCTTACCTGGCACCCCTGGGTGCATCTTTTGAAACAGGCTTGAAACAAAATCCAGCAGCCCTCCAGGAATTGAATTTGAGACCTCTGATCTAGATCACCAACAACAGAGCAGAGGGGAAAGCCACCCTCTCTCTGAAAAATAAAAACAATGTAAACAGCAAAGGAACAATCACACTTGGTTCAAATTGGCAAGTTTTGCTCTCATTAAGACAAAACAATTATTTTCATTGCACTGAGCAGTTTGGCACGCAGCACTGCAGCCACTCTCTTTTACAAACATTGTTGTCGGTTCCACACTTATAAACAAAGAGATCGTTCGCTCTAGGATTCCAATTCCATCAGTAATTACTCACTCCAGTGTTGTCCCGTGCATGAGATATTTGTAGGAAATGTGAGGAAATATAAACAGGAGCATTCAAGTAATTCACTTCATACTTGAACTTAGATCAGGGATTACTAAATATGTCCTGGAGGTCTGGAGTCCCTGCACATTTTTGGTTCAATCATTATGAAACACATCTGTTGCACTAGTTATGGTAATCATAGCTTGTCTGAAGCTAGAGTAGTTTGAATACTAGAGCAGGGTTATAACTAAAATAAGCAGGGTTCCAAACCTCCAGGGCCGTATTTGGTGGTCCCACACTGCAGACTCAGTGAGAAGGCTGGGCTCGGGAGAATTCAACAGTGAGTCAGGAACATTGCAGCTGGCTGCATGCAGTGGAAGAGGTGGTGCTCTGTCTCTGGAGGATATTGATAATATGTATTTACTTTGAGCTTTAATAACCGAGTTCTATGATAGGATCATGAGGTGTGGTGTGGCGTCAACAGAGAATTTGGCACCGCTGTACACGCAGCAGATGTTGGAGTTTTTGAACATTTGATGCTCATTCAAGATGGATACTCATATTGGTACTTGTGCCAGTCAACCAGAAGCTTCTTCTGTGCATGACGTGTTTGCTATGGAAGACCACATAAACAAACAACCATGGCAGACAAGTTAAGAGATTTATTTACTGGGGGGAGATTGATAAAATAGAACTGGTAAAATAGAAGCCTGTAGTTGGTAAACAGTTGGCATATCATTTGTTTTTTGCATTCGGAGAACATAAATAGCAGATTTTCTTTGGACTCCACCACGTTCCCTCAAGAAACAGCCAACTGGAAGCTCCTCCCCAGCACTCACATCACTGATCATGTGCAAACTTGGAAACATCGTGGTGAAATTAGCGGCTATGTGATGGGTATAATGGAGACCGGTGATGGAAGATAGACATAGGTGAACGTAATGTCGGGAGGAGCAATCTTAAAATTAGCGAACAACAACAACAGGTGATTCCAATCCAACATCTTCTCCCCAAGTCAAAAACAATCAATCAATCAATTAATCATGACCTTGTGAGGATCAGGTAGAGTAAATAGGAGTTCCTCTGTGAGGCTTTCATGCTAATTTCATGCTAATTTCATTCCTTGCCACCAGGGGTCCCAGCAGTTCTCACTGAACAAGATGTCCTGCTAGATGAGGCAGCCGATGAATGCTTTCCAACATGGTTGTATTTAAAGCACAATTTGGAAGTGGACCGCTTTCAGCTTCATCCAGATTGCACATTTTTAGCCTGCTGTCTGTGAGCACAAGTTCATTAAGTTCACAAGACTAAATACAGTGACGTCAATTAATTTAGATTCCAGTATTGTTCCTGCAGTTCTTGATAGGAATCATTTGCATTCTAGCTACAAGCATTCAGTGGTGATTCGAGAAAGACAATCAGAGCAATATTGAGCAGCAAGATTTATTTTTTTATTAACTTTTCTGCAAAATGCATATGTATTGCTCTATCTATTCCACACTCTGAACTTGCTTGTAGACTATGTTTGCAGCAGAGAAGCCATCAACTGTCTGTGTTTTGTTTTTCTGTTGTTGTCTGTAATTTCTGCAACTTTATTGTCATCATCTAGTAAAAAAGTGTTTATTCATATATTTAAAAAAAATTCCTTGTTACCAATACAGCACCATTCTTGGAAAACGATTCCTATTCTTTTTCTCCCTTTTGGTGAGTCATCTCTTCAGATGCCGTACTGCACCCCAGTGGCTCAACTCTCATATTTATTTGCTTATCTAAAAGTTTGCCTGGCAAGTTTTTAAAAACAGACTTAATTATTTAATTTAGATTTGTTTTAATTGTAGAAAGCTTATCTTATAAATTCCATATAATTACAAGAAATTTTAAGAGAGGAGAGGGAGAAAAAGAGAGAGAGGAGACAGAGAGAGAGAGAGAGAGAGAGAGAGAGAGAGACAGAGAGAGAGAGTAGAGATGCGATAGAAATAATGAGAAAGGAGAGTGAGAGAGAAGAGACAGAGAGTGAAAGAGAGAGCCCAAGCGAGAGGACGAGACACAGAGAGAGAGAGAGAGAGAGAGAGAGAGAGAGAGAGAGAGAGAGAAAGAGAGAGAGAAAAAGCAAGAAAAATAAGCAATAGAGAGGAGAAAGAATAGAGGAAGAGAGAGAGGAAAGTGAGAAAGGAGACAGAGAGAGTCAGAGAATGGAAACATATAGAGAAAGAGAGAGAGAGAGAAAGGAGACAGAGAGAGGCAATAAAAGAGAAAGAAAGTGAGCGAGAAAAGAGAGAGAAGACAAGACAGAAAGGAGATCATTAATTGTGAAACTCATCAAGGACTCTCTGCCAAGTTTGGTGGCAGTATTATATTACTATCTGAAATTAATCCATTGATCTGTGTTAACTCACCTCTTTCAACAGCCCACATTATCCTGCTTTTGTTTCCACTAGCTGCATCTGTACATTCACAGACAGGCCGTCTCCCCCATACCCTCCCTTTGACTGCATTTGGTTCTGAATGGAGTTCACCTGAGCATAGGTACCACAAATTAACTCAGAGTTGTCTCACAAAAGCAATTTTTTTTTTAGTTCAGAAATAATTATCCCAAGAACTGAACTTACGGAGTTAATCCCGCTGAAAACATCTCCGGAGCCTACGTGGGCTGTGTGGACAAAATTTGTCGGCTCGCCGATCATACTCCGATCTATCCGCCGCCGCCTTTTCTGGAGAGAAGGAAACGATAAAAGTTAAATGCAGTACTTAACATTCCAGTCGCTATGAGCTGAAAATCAACACACTTTCCCTCTCTTTCGGAATTTTTGAAAAATCTTACTCCACATCCAAAGCACACTGAGAAACATCTGTAAACTGTGGGCTGCCCCAAAGCTCTATGTTAGGTCCTCATGTCTTTTCTACTTCCTCACTGATGTTTTTTCATTAACTGTGAAAAAACCGAGGTCTTGATGGCTGGTTGTTGTGAATTAAAATATGAATTCCACTAAGAAGGAACTCTTAATAACGAACTTAAACATTACAGGCTGAATGAAAGCCCTAAAGAACATGCCTACATACAGTAGTATCTCCCCCATAGTATCTCCTTCCCCACTGATGTTTTTTTTTTCATGAACAAAGTAGTAGTGAATAGAGTGAACTATGTGTCAAAATGATTGATTGCTTCAACCTTTGTTCTTTATGGGCCCCCTACTTCCTCCTTCGGTCCCTTAGGTCCCTTAGTCTTTGATCTGTTGACCCCTTTGACATTTTTTTATGACTCATTTAAGTGACATCCGGTCATGTAGGAATGCTTTGATTATGACATAGGGATTTCCACATGTCCACGATGGCCCCATATGGCATCTAGTTTTTTGGAAAGTTCCGAGGTGTTGAAAGTTCACAATGCAGGAATTGCTTTAATGTAGACATGTTCAGGCATGTTCACTGTGCACGACCCCTTCCTTTGACATTCGGAATAGTCAGGATTTTGTTCTTCAGGGGTGTGTATATAGAGACAAGGGGGTGTTCCGGGGGCTACCGAAATCATGGACGTTGAGTTTGAACATATCCCTGAAAAACATGATCAGTGGAACAACAATATCTACGAGGAGTTATCAAAAACATGATAAAGACCTAGATTTTTCAATCATCAGTCATAATGTCTGATGTTTTGCGTTAAGTTTATTACACGGCATCAAAAACAGGCTCCTTAGGAGGAAGAAAAAGACTAAAAGACGATATACTAAAACAAAAAGGAATCTGGTTGAAGGATGATGAAGTGTCTGACTTGCAGGCTGGTGAAGACACTTACACGCTGCATCGTACGGCTCCTAAAACATATAAACGTAACAGAGTTATGGTTAACGGTGTCGACGCTCAGTTTCAAGCGGATCTTGTCGACATGAGCGAGTACTCAAAGGAAAATGACGACTTTAAATTTCTTCTGATGTGCATCTACCGTGCATGGGTATGGGTTTTAAAGAATAAATCTGGTAAAAAAGTCGTTAAGGCTTTCAAGTCTATTTTCGCAGAGGGCCGTGTTCCCCAAAAGTTGCAGACGGATAGGGGTAAAGAGTTTTTTTTAACAAAAACTTTCAAGCTGTCTATCACTTAACTTAATCATTTTGCAATTTAAAAATCAGAATGTGGCCACTAATTCAAGATGCAAGGGCAGAGCCACCTATTACCCAACCTTTCCAGCAGCCCGGGTAAGCAACTCGGCCAACTCATCTGCAGCACAATCAGCCGTCCCCCAGAGGGGGAGAGCGATGAACTGTTTCCTTCGGGAGATGCACCTGCTCTCTACGATTCAGCAGTGAAGATCTCATTATCAAGCACACAGGAGTCGTCAGAAGATGCCATCAGTGCATGTTCCTATAACTCTCTGTGGCAGATAGCAAATTCACCGGTGGAGCAGGAAGCACCATGCAGCCCAGCATGCAGCCCAGCTTCGACGCTCTGAAAGCTGGAGATGAGTACTCGTAGTCACATCTCTGGTGGCAGCCTGAGAGAATGCCAGCCCCGTTCAAATGCGTTATATGACAAAACAGTGCACTTCTACACAGTCTAATCCTACGACAGCTGCGTCAGTATGTTTACGCCCAAAATAACTGCTACAGTTATCGAGCTATCCTTCAATGCAATCGATATACCACATCCAGAGATTTGCACGGTCGACATGTTTGGAAACACGTTACAAATAGTTGACCGGCAACCAGTGCTCTACTAACAAAGAGGAGTCTTACTTGGTTTGATGAAAGACAGTGAAAGACAAGAGTCTGGGGCTTTCAGCGATTATCTTCCTTGATGACCAATTGTCATGCAATGAGTCGAGAAATTTTGGTAGAGTCAACTGGATTAAGACCTTAAAGTTCAGACAAATGTCAACCATATCATTTATAGGTGACCCAAACAATTTTGATATTTCTCTTACGTTGTCCAACTCAGTCTTGAGATTTTGAAGTTGCTGCAGATCGTCTCCGTAGTTATGTACGTCAATGTACGTGGTTTCTTGAAACTTGTGAAAATGTTGTTTTGAAAAATCGGTTTATTATACAATAAAGAATGTTTCACTCACAATGAGACAAAGGTCCTCCGCCGTAAACACACCTTTCTTTTCGGCTGTGCAGAGTGTTATGACATTTGTTATGCTATTATAGGGATAACCAAACACACGGGCCCCCGATGTTGGTAATTCTCTTTGAACAAACCAAGTAAAAACAGTTATATGCAGACAGAGAAACTTTCAAGGATCATAACCTTGCATGGCCTCACAATTATTAGATCTTTCACACATATAACAGCAGAGCAGGTCTGCTGTGAAGGTATTTGGTCAGACTGACGTGATTCCATTTCTTTTGAGAGGCCTTTGATGACTCTTCAAAGATATCATCGTTCTGCAGATCATATTTTTCAGGAATCTGATCAAACTCACCGTCCATGACTTTGGTAGCCCCCGGAACACCCCCTTGGTCTATATATACACACCCCTAAAGAAAAAAAAAGTTCGCTAAACGTTTCGGATGTCAAAGGAAAGGGTCGTGCACAGTGAACATGCCTAAACATCAAAGGAATTTCTGGATTGTAAACTTTCAACACCTCGGAACTTTCCAGAAAACTAGATGCCATATGGGGGCCATTAAAAGGTCGTGGACATGTGGAAATCCCTAGATTTCATAATCAAAGCATGACAGGTATGTGGCTTATGAGCCATAAAAATTTCAAAGGGGTCAACAGATCAAAGACTTGATGACCTAAGGGACCGGAGGAGGAAGTAGGGGACCCATAAAAAAGGTCAAAGGTCAAAGCAAATCAATCATTTTGACACATAGTTCACTCTATTCACTACTCATAGTGTCTAAATACAACACAAAAAAAACATCGGGCACATAGATCCCCCAAGTCTGCAGTATTTACCTAGCCTTATCCCTTTTCTGTATATCACTTTACTTCCTGTCCGATTCTTCACTGTCCTATCACAATAAAAGCCAAAAGGCTCTTAAAAATGCTTTTGATATCTTTTTTTACACTCCTCAATAATAAAAAACGAGGTCTTGAAGGTTGATCTTTAAACTCTGAATTCTAAAGACAGACACAGGGGACAAAAGACAACAAATTAATAATGAACTTAAAATTGTGTCCACGGATTTTTAGATTTGTAATCCAGTATTAGTCTTGGAGCCGCAAAGCCCTGAGCAGCATCTCTAAACAATGGGGTACACCAAGGGTCTACGTTACATTCTCTCGTCTTCTTAAGTCTAATAAAAATTCAGGTGCAAAAATAAAGACATGATGTCAGTTTTTTTAGAATGATTTCTTAATTCCAACTCACTGCTAGTGTTTGAATGAATTTAGAATGTACACAGGAAGTGAAATATAAATATGCAATAATTAATATGATATATTTAAGATGCCGTTAACGATCACATTTTGTATTGAAACATTACTGAAAACTTCCAGACAGCCATTCATTTCGCATAACATTTTGCTGATGCCAAGTCTTCCAAATGATGACCCTTGTAGAATTGTTATTTTTTAGATTTGCCTCTCAAAATCTCCCAGATTTACTGAATAAATTAATACTGAAAGAAGGTACAAAGAGTTACATAGTAAAGATAATAAAGATCCATGTTTTCACATTAAATAAATAAATAAATAAATTGTTTTTAATCTTGCAAGTTTAAGTTTCAGATCATACCAAATGTAACCTAAGGTTACCTTTCCTTGTTTATAATTTTTTCTACAATTAAACTAATCACACACATGCATGCACGCGCACACACACATGCATGCACGCACACACATGCATGCACGCATCACACACACACACACACACACACGCGCACACGCACGCACACGCACACACAAACACACAGTTTCATCATATTCATGATCAGATGAACTAACAGTGACATGGATTCCTGTATTTTACAATTTTACAAGCTCATTCATACAGCTTTCTTTGCATCTTGTTTTATGGTGATTTGGTGACTCCTAGAGACCGAGAAGAGAAATTATTTATCTATTAGGGTAAAACGGAGGGAATAATATTTGGTTGTTGAGAATTCCACTGTGAGGTTTTTCTTGGACCTTTAATGTCATAATTCATACCCAGGTTTGAATGAATAAAAAATGAATAAATTAATCAATCTACCGGATTCTTATAATCGGATAAATAGCAGCTCATATTTAGGACACATCCTCAGCTGGGGAAAATGTGGCCTAATTTACTCAGCACCCATCTCCTTAAATTACTTAGATTTGTTGCCTTAAATTGGAAGTGCTAAATGGATTGCTACTGACGCACAATTGTTTTTACAAAGATAACATAGATTGCATTATATACACAATTTTTCTACAAAAACAAAAGTTCACAACTAGTTAAACATAAAGCCACAACTAAAAAATCTCTTCAGCAACAGAAAGGCTGTAGAGTTCAAATTGTGCACCAACAGAGAATAATTCATTTTGGTAAAAGTTTTCAAACCATGCATTTCAAACAGCACTCAGACAATACTCATAAGCGCCTATAAGAACACAACTCTCAGAAATTTCTCCAAGAACCAAGAAGTTTATAAACCTCCCAGGTTGAATCCAACACAAATCAAAAGCCAAAGCCCAATTCAAAACAATAACTGTAGGACAGGCCCAAAGTAGGACATTTTTCTTTCATTAAATGTCTCTCATTTAGTGAAACGTCCCTCCTCACAGATTTTTTGGTTGGTCAGCCTTTTCACAGCTAAGCTGCAATCACACACATAGCTCTGAATAACAATTAAAGCATCCACTCTTACCTGAGTTAGTGTCCCCAAAAAGAACAAATCTGCTAGTCTTTATAAGTTGATTTAACTCTTTATAAAGAATGCCATACAATAGTTACATTTTGTCATCTGTATAGTATAACAACAGCAGTTGTTCCCGAACTCCTACTGACCCGCCACCTTAAATTGTTAAGTTTGCCTTTACACTCAGCAACACAATTTTACTGGTTAATTCATTTGCCTTAGCACAAGCTTCTTCAAGGAAAATGCATCTAAAAACAGCACAATTTCATCATGGATGAGGTATCTCCATGGCACTGATGGCACAGCCTCTCAGTGGTTTACTTGAGGCTCTCAATGAAAATTAAAAGCAAGCGTTGAGAGAAAACCCACACAGAGTAATGTCCAAACGAACTTTTCAAAGGCTCTGCAGGCACCCATTTGTCATAAAAAACATCTATAGTTCTGCGCTCCATCTGCGATCAACTTTGGTGTGAAAAGAATAGTAACTACTAGCTAACAAAAACACAACATAGATACAAAGCATAAAATTTACCTAGTATATCATCTATTCTAGCTAGCCAAAACACAAGACAAATAACAAAGGAAGGTTATTCGCTTACTGGCCAAAGTTTGGCTCCATCATCCATGATTTAATATGGGGATTAAGCCAAGGAAGAGAGTGAACGTACTTGCTCTGCTTCATCTCAACCAATCAGAGAGCTCGTGCTTTGCAAAGCCTTAAAGCGAAGTTAGACACGACAGGCTTTGCGACGGGGTCAGCGTGGGGTTATGTGAATGTGCAACCTTCTAGACCAGGGGTCGTCAACCCAAAATGTTAAAGAGCCATATTGTACCAATAAAACAAAAAACAAATAGGTCTGGAGCCGCAAAAAATTAAAAGCCTTGTATAAGCCTTATAATGAGGGCAACACATGCTTTATGTATCTATATTAGCCTACTATAAAAATGACTACGTTTGCTACGAATACATAATGAGCCTTCATGATTAAATGTTTATTTTCCCTGCAGTGAATCCTGTATAGAACGACGCACCACGCGACTACTCTGTTGTACGATTACAATATTAAGAATTATGTTTCATTGCTTTGATGAAATTAGAGAAATGCAATAAAGAAATCGATTTTTGATGTTATTTTTATTTTGAGGATTCCCAAAAACAACATCAAAATGAAACGTGAACAACATGCCCCTTAACGGGGCAACAAACAATGCGAAAAAACGCAGCATACATTTATAAAAATAAAACAGCAGCCTTTTGAAAAGAAGTATATAAAATCACAGCCACTTTGTTACTAAATACGTGCATGCCTTCCCGGAAATGTCTTTCCACTTTACTCTTGTTATTAGACAACTTCCCAAAACAGAGCAAACATTCAGGCAATCCTTCCGCATCGGCACTGAATGCAAACAATTCGGTTCAAGAACCGTTGAATCCTCAGTTCTCCTCAGTTATTTTTCTCTTTGGGATCCATGGCCCATCACACAGCCGCTGGTTTGTTTACAGCAGCCACCTCCCTGGCATCTCCCCCGCTGGTAGAAACGTGTGTCGCGGGTGATGACGCAAATCGTCGCTGACAGAAATGTTGAAATTAAATATTTATTCTACACTCTTTACAGCATTGGAAAACGTTAAGAATGTTTGTCCTCCTATAGAAACCATATTACACAAAAAATATATTTACCTTTTTCCTTTTATTTTTTCCCTTTTCAAACATTTTTGAAAAAGCTCCAGGGAGCCACTAGGGCAGCGCTAAAGAGCCACATGCGGCTCCAGAGCCACGGGTTGCCGACCCCTGTTCTAGACAATTCCTAGACTTGACACATAAGTATATATTGGCTTTAAAAGCGTTTACACATCAGGTGCAATTTAAATGTTTCAAAACAAGTCTTTGCTCTAAATATTTGGGGAATATGTGGAAATAGATTGAGTAAAGCAACCCAATCATTTTCCTGCGTCTGATTGCCAGAGACTTAACTTATTCGTAGCGGAGTAATGTTATATGGACACTGGAATCGCATTAACACCCTGGAGAAAAGTTCACAAAAAATTCAAGCTTCTCCAGGGAGATCATCCCAGACTCTTGATTCAATCACTTTTTTAGATATTTCTTGCTTTGTGTTGTGTTGACTTCTTTTGACTCTGTGATGAATGTTTTGGTTTATTGGTTGTTTCTCTCATAATACACTTGATCATGTGAACGTTGTTGTTGTCACATGGTTTTTATTTTAACTGTTCTCCTGTTGTTGTGACCTTGTATCGTTACAACATATGTCGAAAGAGCACAGATAGAGTGACAGCAACTCAAGTTGCATCACAAAGAACCTTTTAAACCCATAAGAGCACTTTAACAAATAAAAAAAAAAAAAAAAAAAAAAAAAAAAGTTGATTCAATGTTTGTTTTCCATCTGGGGTGTTTTTGCATAAATATCAGATGATGACGTTTCACCCAAACCAGGTTTGCTGTGCTTTTATTGTGAGGAAATCATCACGGGATTCATCAAGTGTTTGAATCCAAACATGAATACAGAACAAAACTACAGTTTAAAAGATGAAAAGTCAACGAGATCTTAAGCATCATTCACTCAGAGAAAGCTTTTCTCCCTTATTTCTGCGGTTTCAGAGAAGATGAACTCACGCATCCTCTTACCGGCTGTGGCTGCTCACCGATGCAGCAGTTGAAACATAACCAGAACTCACTCATGGTTTGTGTCCTAAAGTGCTGTGGTGCCTGGGGAGGAGTGGGGGGTAGGGTGTGGAGACACTGTGGCTTCTGAGGGGGCACCAAGAGCTCTGGTGGATCTCACAGCTCTCACTGTCTGGAAAGCAGCAAGCTGGCAGAGATCCTGACTGGAGGCTGATTTATGCCCCGTTCACTGAGCACTCAGACCTGCGGGACACAACACAATGATGTTAGAATAAACACATCAGGGTGAGAGAGCGACAGATGAGTCATGACTGTTGGAATATTTAGCTGTTGTTTTGAAGATCACCGAAAGTCAATTTTAAAGTGTCATTCAATTAAAGCCGTTGTTAGACATGATAGGGGAGATGGCTAAAACAAAAGACCCACGAGGGGGCAAAACTTGATCATAAACATAAATAACAGAGATCACTGGTAAATAAGCAACTTTACAAAAATAACTAAACCGACGTCACAACGTAGCACATAGATAACGCACACAAAGACAGTTAATGCACCTGTGACGATCAACACAAACACAGCGGTATAAAAAGAGAGACTAATAAGAGAGGGCTCGCGGGAAGACAGCTGAAAGGACTAACGACAAATTAGAACGAAGACTGACGCAACAAGCCACGAGGTGACGGGAGAACATAAACAAACACGCAGATAATACAACCGCCTATCAGGGGACCACGAGGGAGTCACATAACACGTGGGAGAACCAGGAACCGGCACAAGGGAAAACACAGCGAGACAGAGAACGCGCGATCCGAGACAAAAAGGAGTAGAAAGGACAAACAGACAGCCACGACACGCGCCTTGACGGCCACACCCCTGACAGTTACCCCCCTCTAAGGAACGCCTCCAGGCGTTCCAAACGAAACAACAACACAAGACACAGATGGAACATTCAATAGGGGAAAAAACAAAACAAAACAAAACACAAAACAACAAGATTATCCAACAGCGAACATATAAATCATCCCTCAATATAACAAAAAATCACCCAAAATGGGAAAAACACTTGACCGGAGCTTTGTGAAAACAAACAGCAGATAACTTAAAAAACACAAACTAAACCTTAGTCCAGGGGTGCCAGGTTGACGCGGAGACAAGAAAGCCCAGAGTTCAAGACCTGACCCCCGTTAACCCTGAAGAGGTGGACAAGGATTCTCCAGGGAAATACAAATCAATGGTTCCTCCATGGAGGAGCTGGAGGAAACAGCCAGGGAACCACCAGCAGAGACCCAGACGAGGCCAGCCATTCGAACAGGACCCCAAATTGCCAGCAAAGCACCAGACGAGGACTGCAGGTACTCGGGAAACCAGGAAGGGCAAGGCACAAAAACAACAGCACAGGGCCCGGCGAACCAGAACGCAGATCTTGGGTTGGAGGGCTGCAACGGAGAGCAGGAGCCGGCAGAGCTGGACAGCGGCGCTCGGGTGGTGCCGGAAGGCACGGGCGACGAGCAGGCACCGGCAGAGTTGGGCCGAGACGCTCGGGTGGTGCCGGCAGGCAGGGGCGTAGAGCAGGCGCCCGCAGAGCTGGGCAGCGGCACTCGGGTGGCGCCGCCAGAGCTGGGCAGCGGCGCTCGGGTGGCGTCGGCAGGCACAGGCGAAGAGCAGGCGCCGTCAGAGCAGTGCAGCGGCGCTCGGGTGGCGCCGGCAGGCACAGGCGAAGAGCAGGCGCTGGCAGAGCAGGGCAGCGGTGCTCGGGTGGCACCGGCAGGCACAGGCCAAGAGCAGGCGCCGGCAGAGCAGGGCATCGGTGCTCGGGTGGCGCCAGCAGGCACAGGCAAAGAGTAGAGCAGGGCAGCGGCACTCGAGTGGCGCCGACAGGCACAGACAAAGAGCAGGCGCTGACAGAGCAGGACAGTGGCGCTCGAGTGGCGCCGGCAGGCACAGGCGAAGACAAGGTGCCGGCAGAGCAGTGCAGTGGCGCTCGGGTGGCATCGGCAGACACGGAACCTGGGTTGGTGCCGGCAGACACGGAACCTGGGTTGGTGCCGACAGACACGGAACCTGGGTTGGTGCCGACAGACACAGAACCTGGGTTGGCGCCGGGAGACACGGAACCTGGGTTGGCGCTGACAGGCCTTTGTTCAACTTTGGCAAACTCAGGTGCTGGGGCGGCGCAGGCAAACTCAGGCGCTGGGGCGGCGCAGGCAACACAAGGCAGGACAACAAGACCTTAGACGCCGGCAGGCACAGGCGAAGACAAGGTGCCGGCAGAGCAGTGCAGTGGCGTTCGGGTGGCACCGGCAGACACGGAACCTGGGTTGGTGCCGGCAGACACGGAACCTGGGTTGGCGCCGGGAGACACGGAACCTGGATTGGCGCTGACAGGCCTTTGTTCAACTTTGGCAAACTCAGGTGCTGGGGCGGCGCAGGCAAACTCAGGCTCTGGGGCGGCGCAGGCAAGACAAGGCAGGACAACAAGACCTTAGTCGAACAGGGGAAACACTTGACCCGGTCTTCAGGCTTTCCCGGTCGAAAACCATGGCTTAGGGCAGCACTCTCTGGCTGATTGGTCCCCATGCCCTCTAGGGCTCCAGAACTCAAAACAGGACCATCCACAAGGGCACCATTAACTGAACCAGCAGGGCAGGGAGAGACTGTAAACTTCGCAGGGGGCTTGAGTTGAGCTAGGACGCAGGGCTGGATTGTCTGAAACCTACGCTGGAGAACGCTTGGAGAAGGTCTCTCTATGGCCGCCATTCTGCTCTGGGTCTGGGAACCCGACAGTGAGGCGCTCAGAAGAAGCTGGGGATAATCCTCACCGCACCCGGACTCACCAGAGTGAGGGACTATGTTGAGTTCTTTGTCCAAGATCAGATAATTAATGTTGCTCCCACCTCTGGTGATGTGACTGGTCTCCCTTGACCTCTTCCTCTTCTGCCTCCTCTTCTGACTCTTAGTGAGACTGTTTGGCTGCTCAGGTTCAGGAAACAGTGTCTCATTTGACCCTAGTAACTCACTGTAAGTAGGCCCGGGAGAGGGGGCGCAAGAAGAGAAGAAATAATAATAAGTGAGGGCGCGCGGGAAGACAGCTGAAAGGACTACCGACAAATTAGAACGAAGACTGACGCAACAAGCCACGAGGTGACGGGAGAACATAAACAAACACGCAGACAATACAACCGCCTATCAGGGGACCGCGAGGGAGTCACATGACACGTGGGAGAACCAGGAACCGGCACAAGGGAAAACACAGCGAGACAGAGAACGCGCGATCCGAGACAAAAAGGAGTGGAAAGGACAAACAGACAGCCACGACACGCGCCTTAACGGCCAAAAACCCCTGACAACATTTCACTGTCAAATTCATTATCGCACTCTGTATGTGTATGTAGTTGACAAATAAACAAAAAATCTGAATCTTTTATTGTGCAATAAGCTCAAATAAAATCTGATTGAATTGTGCTAATCTAACAAACTCTAATTGGGTTGAATCTTAAAGATATGAATATATATATAGCCATTTTAGCAAAACAAAAATGGTCTTTGCAATTTCATATAGTTAAGCCATGACTAACAGAGGTGGAAAGAGTATGTTGAATAAGACGATTAGAGAATTAGAGAAAAAGAAAGAAAGAGAGACAGGGAAGAGAAAGGGAAAAGAAAGAAAGAAAGAAAAGAGAGAGAAATAGATAAAGAGAGGGGGGAAAGAGAAAGAAAGAATGGATGAGAAGAGAGAGAGAGATGAGAGAGAATATAGAAGATAAGAGAAAGAGGGAGGGAAGAGAGAGAGAGAGAGAAGGAAGATAAAGAGAAAGAGGGAGGGAAGAGAGAGAGAGAGAAAGAAAAGAGAAGAAAGCGAGAGAGAGCTAAAGAGATTTGATATTTTGCATCTTTACTGTCTGCCAAACATATTTTCAGAGCACTGAATCGCTGATGCAACTTGCTTTCTAAATTTGGATTGGAGCTTCTCTTGTGATTGTAGGCATGGAGGTGCACACATGCTGCTCCACTACATCCTGTGCTGAGATACGAGAGCCAAACGTGTATGCTAATGAAGCTGGGACCGGAGCTGCACCCAGTCCCTCGTCCTCCTCCTCCTGGTGTTAAAACGTCCGTGGCTAAAAGTATCTGCACTCTTTCAAACTCTTTAATTTTGTTCATTGATGTGACAGTTTTTCCTGAAGCCTTTTTTTTCATCAAAAAGATTTGTGAGCTGCATCCGCCAATATATGCTGAGTTTGAGATAAATGTTACGCTAAATACTTTTTATAATAAGGGATGAAGCTTTTGGGGACCTGCAAACATGTTGAGCAGACTCTGGAGTAAGGCTGGGCGATATGGCAAAAATGTAAACTCGATCATTTTTTCCCATATTCGATTCCACAATATATATTTCGTTATAAGCTCAACAATGACTGAAGCCACAAAAATTAAAGGGTTCATTAAATTACAGTTTAAAGTATAGTTTATTAACAAAAACAGATTACAAATTTGGCCTTAAAAAGTAAAACATTTTACTAAAATAAAAAATAAATAAAAATTGTGGCAAAGTTTGGTAATTTAGAGTAAATGTACAAAATGTAAACCTAAAAATTATTGTAAAAACATAATTTGTAACACAGTTAGACCAGTGTCTGACTTTAAGAGGTAGATGATATAAATGTGCAAAACATAAAATGATACAACTTCTAGCTAGTAAACACAATTTGTAAAACTTTGACATTATTATCTTATTTATTTATCTATTTTTTGACAGGAAAACTAGTCTGTGAACAATGTCTGGCATTAAGAGGTGATTGTGCATAAATGTAAACAAAATTATTCAACGTCTAGCAAATGTACACAATTTGTAAAACTTTTACATTATTATCTTATTTATTTATCTATTTTTTTTTCTCAGGAAGACTAGTCAGTGACTGGCTTTAAGAGGTACATTAAATGTGCAAAAGGTATCAAAAATGAATTTCTAGCAAATGCACTCATCTTGTAACCAGATAAAATAACCAGAGCTTCGGTAGTTTGAAGTGCGCAGGTAACTGTTGTGCCACCGGTGTTAAAGGGTTAATCCATATTGAGCAAAAAAATGTCCAACGCTTATCATCGTTATTAAAATAAATGTTATTGTGATTCGATATGATATTGTTTAATAATCATTAAATGAATAAAGAAATGTATAGAAATATTTGAAGAATGATAAAACTCCTGGTCATTTATTTTTACAGTGACCTTTGCACTCTCATTACATGCTATACATAATATAGCAAACACCCGTTTTAAAACTTTTTGTCAGTTAAATTTTATGGTGTAAGCAAAAAAATCCAGACATTTGCAGGAAAACATTAAGACTTATGCTAACTGATTTCAAATAGTTTTAATAGTTAAACTGTTGTGCTACTTTCATCTCAGTAAAGAGTTCAATCACATTCTTATAGTAATGAGAACCTCTGACTTTCAGTTGCAACATTAATCCGATTTTTCACAACCACTTCAGTCTCACTGACAACTGCAAGTAACGTGCACGCTATTACATAAACAGTTTCTTCTCCTCCATCCATTCATTCAGCCATGTGCCTTCCCCTAAGAAAGGAAGAGAGTGCTTATTCTGCCTGGCCATCTTCTCTCAGCTTGATTCAAAGTGAAAGCCTGCCTTGTTAGAGGGATTCAACTGAAGCAAATCAATCTGTCATGACTGATATTCTCACAAACTCAGCAAAAACAACACAATTTCTCACCATCCTCAGTCGCTGAGTGGGAATTTGAGGAGGCTGCTCAGTTTCCCCATGAATAAGGAGCTCTCCAGGAGGCATTTGACCATTACCCCTCTGTCCTTTCCCCTGCCTGAGCTCCAGCATGCTCCTGAGGTAGAAGCTCCACCCCAGCCTCCTCGTCCCAAACATCCCACTGCTCTGGAGCCTTTACATAAGCACCATCCTACACTGAACGAGCTCTCTCTTACTGAACACAGCTTACGCAAGCATCGCTGGGCTGCAGAAACTAGTGACGAAAACCCCCAACAATGTGTAATCCGGTTCACTTCATCACATGTGTAGTAGAATTAGGATTCATTTGATTTGCATCGCTGAAATATTGGCCTGCGTTTAACAGGATGTGAGGAGGATATGCAGTGCTGCATGAAAGTTAGTCCTCAATTAACAAGACACTTTCATTATTTAATGCATTATATCAGCCATCTATTTGTATTTATGTATATTTCACTGTAACAGGATTTCTGCAGGTTTCAAGATGTCAGATTTAAGACTTTTTAAGACAGTTAAGAATCAAATTTAAGACCTATATTATAACATTAAAAAAAGAAAGATACAAAACTTTTTTGCATGATAAAAAGTTACATTGTTTGAAACCCTAATAATTACTTATATTTGTGAGGATCGACAAAAGTTTTCTCAAACTCTGGCAACCCTAGCCATGCATTTTATAAAAGTTAGTGTTTTTGAGCATTTTCTCAAACTCTGGCAACTCTGGCAACAATCACTTTTATAATTTTTAGAATTTTACACATTACCTCAATCTCTGGCAACCCTTACAATCACATGTACATGTTTTACCATTTTTGAGTCTTATGTACCTGAATACCTTACAACCCTAACCAACACTTTTTACGATTTTGAGTGTATTTGAGATTTTTCTCAAACTATGGCACTGCTAAACACCATTTTTATGTTTTTGAGTATTTATAAAAATTTTCTCAAACTCTGGCAACCCTAACGATAACTTTTATGTTTTTTGAGAATTTATGAACATTTTCTCAATCTCTGGCCAAAAAAACACATATAAGAGCTTTACCTGGATATCAGAAAAATATATGCTGTGATAAACTATTTCAGTCCTAAAAAAGGGAATTTAAGACTTAAAAAGACAATTTAACCTTGTGTAAACAATGTTGTATTCTCCACAGATCTTTTGCAAAATTTTTTGATCACATTAAAGCAAAAAATTGTTAACCTAGATTTTTTTACCAATTTATTTTAGCATATAAAAAATATACTGTGTCCACTATTTGTGCCGACTATTTGCTTTTTTATATAATCTCTGGTAGATGCGAGCTGAAACAGGTCCCTTTAATGAATTAAATAATAAAAACCATTAATATGATTGTGAGTGGATTCTATTTTAATTTTTTTAGTTCATGAAATCTGCTGGTAATCAAGGGATAAATGTGGTGATGCTTTCAAAACCCAACACTTTCAAATACTGGATTAAGACACATCTCAACAATTTTCTCAAAAATACTTGACTCAAAGTACAATAGAAAATTTCAAGTAAGTTTTGGGGAAAACAATTATTTTATTGACTCAACACTTCAGTCCGATACAGATTGACTCAACATTTTCTGAACATACTTTTTTTAATCCAGTCATCAAAGGCAAATGAGATTGTGAACTCAATTAGAAAATATTAATTCAGTCAGCAACTCTCAAAATTGAGCTGACAAAAATAATTAATTGACTGAATTATGGCTTTGGAAACAAATTGAGTCAATGATCTTCAACAGTGACCAAAAAAAAAAAAAAATTGTCCAAATTTAGTCTCTCTAGTCACATAGGTGGAGATTTCATCTACTCACAGATTCTCAACTCACAGATGCTCAACATGTATACAATTCCTGTCTCGTTTAAAGCTGCTCAAATATTTTTCTCCGCTGTGCCAGGGGCGAATAACAATGACGTCCTGGTTCCACGAGACAACCCATACTTTTGTGATTCGGATCACAAGAGCATTTAATCACACGCCTCCAAAGAACCATTAGCGTGTCAACTTTACCTCAGAAAAACTCTAACACGAAACATGTTCTTATTTCCGTTCTCTCAGATGGATCAACGACGCTACATTGTAGAATTGTAATCCTGAAGAGCGGATCGATAGTGCTTGAAACCCAAAATTGTGGAGATCTGGCTGATGCAGCTTGCTCGACCATGCAGCTTGCATGAAAGGATGTGTTTTAACACAAGTGTCACCTTGTCTGTCAGGATGTTTGCATGGCTTGATTTCCCTTTGCAAAAAAACATGGAAACAAAGCATGCCTTATACTGCCATTAGAATCAGCTGGCAGATACAGCATCAGTGCGTCATCTCTCCTTAAGGCAATGACCCACATACTATTGAGCATTGAACAGTCGCTTAATAAAATCATTAAAGTTTATACCCAATGCAATATTTACTTCATTTAATAGGATCCTTGAGAGTAATAAATAAGGTAGTTTTATATTTTTGGCAGTTATTATAGTTATTAAAATAACATGGATTACTTGCAAGTCATAGTTGTTTCCAAATAGCGCAATAAAGTTTACAACATTGAGTCCAGCTCAAAACAACAGCTCCAATCAACCAAAAGAACAGCCACCAGACCTAAAACTATGTGTGATAAGTAGCACGTGCTTGAAAGTTGATAAAGCTCAAGCACAGAAAACAGAGACTCAAGGCACAGTTTCTCACAGTGTGTGTGTTCCAGATTCTCTTTTGCTACTGGTTATTATAACAATAGCTTGCTTTTGAGCCATCCCAGTATAATGTGTGTTTGGATGTAGCACCTCATTTAATGCTTGTCATTGATCTGACATCAACACATCATAACACATGGAATTAAATTACTGTCAACATATATGTAATGTATGTAATCAGTGGTGTGAAGTAACAAATTAATAATACTCAAATTGCTGATTTTTTCAGAAATTGTAATTTTGTGAGT
This sequence comes from Danionella dracula, assembly GCA_900490495.1. Taxonomy (NCBI): domain Eukaryota; kingdom Metazoa; phylum Chordata; class Actinopteri; order Cypriniformes; family Danionidae; genus Danionella; species Danionella dracula. The sequence continues at coordinate 20,494,570 of UELW01000334.1, forward strand.
AGTTAAAATAACGTTTACTTTTAATTGAGTAAATTTTTACTGCTACATCTGAAATTTTACTGTACTATTTTTCTTCACCCTGAAGTCCTTACTTTATTTTTCCATTCAATGTTTTTTTTATTGGCAAAGGTGAAAGTCTTGTGATTCTCGTCCAACTGCTCATTAAAAAACCACGCACAGACTGGCATCAAGACAAGATTTGTGTGACCATGGAGGGGACGAAGGAGTTATGATGCGTTACCATGCATCAACACCTGAAGGAGCTTAGAAGAGTTCTAATGTCACCTCGAGTTTTAATCAACAAATTATGGTCGAATGTGCGAATGCTACAATAAATATAAACCCAGAGGGGTGTAATTTGGTACAGGTAATTCATAAATGCTGCAAATGTAAGTTACTTTGTCAGAGATTATACAAAATGCCGCAAAAATAACATCGATAACTTAACCCTGATTTGAGACCTGAGTTAGCTCATGTTAGCCGATTCAATTAAATATTTTAATTACTGTAAAAGATCAGTCTTTATGTTAATGTGAATATTTTTTATTTATTTAATTTTACTGAATGAATATTCCTGCAGAATGTTTTTGTAACTGTGAACTGATTACTGGTTTATTATTATTTTTTTAATTCCACACACGTCTGAAATTCAAAGCTCCTGCAGTTGCAAAAAATGTAGAAAAAACTTTTATTTTTATATGTACAGCACTAATAAAAGCTACATTATCCATTAGTAAGACAAAAGGGGAGATAATTTTACAGTGTAGTACTCACTTCTCTTAGAAAGGCTACTTTTTTATTTATACTTTCTTTAAAACCACACATTATTTATGATGATACTTTTACTCTACTTTCATTTTATTTTTAACAAGTAATGGTACTTTTACTCGAGTACGATTTTTCAGTATTCTTTCCACCACTGCAACTAATTTCTATTTAATTTTCATCTACTTGTGTGTGCTTTAAAATTATGTCTAAAATGATGTAAGTATACATATGTGTCTTTCTGCGATTTTCTTTGACTTGGAATGCAAAACTTACACCCAAAAATAAATGTTAATGCAGTAAATATTTGACTGCATGTAACGTTTAGTGAGCCCTGAGAAGTTGCATGAATTTCTGCATCTCTTTTTCTTTGGCTCTTTGGTGTATTTGCAGGATTTGGTTAGCAAATACCAGCAGATTGGGTAAATCCTCAGACAAATCCTCAGAGTGGACTTCTGTGAACCCCAAATCTGTTAGCAAATCAAGGAAATGTTGCTTGGAGCAAATCAGTGAAACTGCAGGGCTGAAAGCTAAGTAAGTAACATTTTCATGTACTCAAATAATTGGCTCCTGGTGTCCAAATCGGTCTGGTGCCTGGGTGCTAAAAACATAAAAATTGCTGAAAAAACAACATGGTTTAATGTACCCATTTAACCTATCCATATCATTTACTGAGGCACAGTCCATGATCTGTCCGTCGATGGATCTTAAGTTCAAATAGGCTTCATGCTGGAGAGGTGATTGCCACAACTACAGTCAGAGAGGCTCCTTGTGACCACACAGAGGGCTTTTTCACTGGGGAGATCTTTTCTCTGCATGGTGTGCGCGTGTGTGTGGGTAATTTACTCTGGTTTTTCAATAAAAATGGTTGCTTTATTTCTTCACATAATTGGTTTAAACTGGGATTTTGTAATAAGTTAAGTATTACTGGTCAGTTCATCACTTTCATCACTAAGGTAACAGTAGCCCAAAGGTATCCAATAGGTATTTGTGAAGCAGTTTTTAAGCAACCGCTAAAAAGCGTTATATAAAAACATTTTGGTCAATTGATTGATTGATTGATTGATTGATTAATAGTGCATAAGGTAACGTTGCAAATGGTTTATTGACTTTTCCATTTCCCTCTGAGTTATGCCATGGTCAAACTATGAAAACACTTCTATTGTCTTGAATGCATTCTAAGGTGTGAAACCGGTAGTTCGAGCTTAAGCTGTGAAATGTCAGATTCCGCGCAGACGAAAGTTCAGATGAATTTAACTTAGACCTGCGATTCCGCATCACGTGACACAACTACTAAGCACAAATTGGAGAGTGAGAGCATGAGTTAACTAAAATATTGTTTTAAACTAAATTTTATTTTTTTTATGGTTTCAGTTTTGATGTGAAGTACATTCAAGTGAAACATGCTGCCGTTTGGATCATTTATATTTGACATTTGATATATATTTTTAAATGTATCAGCTGGCCTTGTACCTTTAGCATGGTCTTCCCTGCCGTAGGCCCAATGTAGTGGCCTTTGGAACTCTCAATGACTCGTGTAACCGGCGCAATACACCAGCAGTGTTTGGATTCAAAAAGTTTTGATATTTTCCCATTTTGAAACTGGACTCTTTATTGTTAGGTAGTTACACCAATGGGAAAGAAAAGGTGGAAGTTTCCTTAGAATCTGGGGTCTGTTCTAAAAATTGCTCACCATAGCACCACTTACTAGTGATCCACATTTTTTTATATTCTATTTATATTATATTCTTAGAGTTTCATTGTTTCATATTAGATAAGAGCTAGTTGGTGTCCACGGCCACGTGTAGGTGCAGTGAAAACTCTCGTCTGGGCTTTACCTTTACATTTACAAAACCATGGCAGGAAGAATAAAAATATTATTCTTTATTATTATTAACAGGGAACAGAACAAGTTTTTTTAAGAAAGAAAGATTCCTGTGTGTGACTGGGGATGAAGGCAAAGCGGTTCAACTATCCTCCGGACAGAGGAAAAACCGAAGCCTGGTTTAGAGCTGCACATTTGTTGATTAAAACAATTATGTAAAACATTATATTTTGGTGCTGTAGATTTGGTGATATTTTTATTATGAATCAGAAAGTTAATGTTTGTATGTTACATGAGTGATGATCTGTACAAACATGTTGCAAGGTAGTCCTTTAAGAATGGTTAGTGGCTAATGAAAATGTAGAAGCCATTAACTGAAAATATAAATACTTCAGAAGGTTTCTAGAAATAAAGTGTTGCACTTTGACATTATAGTTGCTATCTTACAATTTATGTGTTAAGCTGCCTGTCTTTATCATTTAAATCACAATGCATTAAAAAGATGGAGTCGGTGAAACAGGTCAAAGTGACATGGAACCTGCTATTTTGCAATCTCATCTCCTCGTCTTCTCAGTAGTCGCATAAGGCCACACCCCTTTCTGAAAGCTTTTCCAACTCTGGGCCACAGGGGTTTTGTGACCCTTTACATTTAAATTTAAGAAGTTTCTATCAGAGTGCAATATTTGTCGTCTCATTTATCGTGTTATCCAGAGGTAAACCAAATCATCCTGGTGCCGGCTCTACTCAGAGGCAGTGATTGCTGCATTGTTTTCTGGCTGAAACAAGAGTGTGTGGCAGAATTGTTTCCAGGATGAGGAAATGCCATTGTGTTACTGCATGGTGTCGAACTGTGATTTGGAGAATGCTCAGGAAGGCCTTAATTGAGTGCCCTATGTTTCTCTTTAAGAGATCCTCCCGAGCTTAAGAAATTTTCAAAATTCCTCTCGTTCCTCTCTTCTCTTGGCACTGGATGAACAGTGTCTGCAGAAGCCAGCCATATTTCTTTTCATGTAACTTACTCTGGCAATAATTTTTCAAATAATAAAGTTACTTTTATAGAACCAATTCACTAAGATTTTATTCACCCGTTTACAGACCAAATTTATTATCTAGATCGCCATTTCATGCCGCTTTTAAATAATGCAAAACACATTTTACACACCATTACTATACTTCACAAGGCAGTATTTATCATAAGCAATATCTTTGAATCACCTCAAGTGGATCACCTCAAGATTTAAACATATTTAACATCAATTTTAAAAAATGTAAAATTAGAATAACTAAGAAATCATTTATATTTATACAAGCAAATTTCATGTCAAACCACAAAATTATGCATAAAATATAATCTGTGAACTGTGAAAATACAAATATATTGTATTCACTGTACAAGCAGTTGAACACTAATCAACTTATTTGATTAGTTGATTAATTGAAGAAAAAATAACCACGGACTAATCAACAATGCGATTAATCGCAGCAGTATATTTCATAATAATGAAAATAAATAGGGGCCCCCGTTGGATTCGTTTGCCATGTGCTCAAAAATGTCAAAATCCACCGATGTTTGCAGGCAATGTAAAGATCACCTAATCACTTATAAATGTGACAATTTGGTTCTTAAGGTGTCATTATGACCACAAATTTCTACAAAGCTCAGCTTTCTTTAAAAAATTTCAGTTAAATTTTCTTATTTTCTTATTTTTTTACTTTGAATACTTACGGCTGGAAGGGCATCCGCTGCGTAAAACATATGCCAGAGAGTTGGCGGTTCATTCCGCTGTGGCGACCCCGAAAGGGAATAAAGCCGACATGAAGATGAATGAATGAATTTTAAATACTGATGTCGCAACATTGTACTATTTTGACAGGATAACCTGCCAAACAAAATAGCCTCACAAGCCAAATGAGAGCAGGGCATACATTTGTCTTTGCCACACCAGAATTAATCCTAGAGAATACTGTCCTTAACAGCAAGCACAAATAGCTCTTCGTTGGACTTGTCGAGTACAGTAGGTCCTTGCTTTTCGGGATCCATTGCCCACAATTTAAAACCAGAATGAGTGAATCCACACCCTGAGAGCGAGAGTTTCATTCTAAAGTGGGTGTGCAATGCAGTGTTGACATTTCCATAACAATAAAAGACTCATTTACATGGCAATAATTTGGCTTTCCTTTTGTACAAAGCGGAATGAGATATACTATGGATCTTTAATGTGGAGTTTGACAGGTTGAAGGGTGCTAGCAAGTCTATGATAGGAGATCACAATGTTCCCGCCACTCGCTGTAAGTGATTTAAATGCAACATGCCTTAATGCTGTGTAGTATGTTTTTTGACTATGCGTATACCTTTTTCTAATAGGCAATGAAAATGTACTGTTATTGGGAACTTACATATTAAAGGTGTGTTTAATGCTAATAATGTTAATGCAAAAAGAAATATAGAAAATAGAACAGGAAATTAAAATGACATCTGATCCAATGACACCTAGCATTGTCTCCCATTTGATTTCAAAATAAAATCCCTGTTATTTGATTAATATTTTAATCTTTAAATAAAAAGGTAAAATGTTGGTCATTATTCTGAAATGTGTATCTGAATGAGCTATTATGTCATCAGACGGTCTCTTCCATAATACTTAAACGTAAAGAAAAGAGTAAATTTAATATAATGTATTATAAGTAAGCACGTGCATATACGATGTAAGCAGGTGCAGGTAACGTTAAAGTAAATAACCAAAGGTACAGTAAAAGAGCTCTCACCGATGGATGCTGATGCTGTTCCTCGAAGCACGTATCGTGGACGCGGTGATAGCTCCCACCTGCTCCGAGGATCAGCCGTGCCGACGCCGCCTGAGCGCGAACACAGTGCCGCTAACATCCAGCGCCAGTCCCGGGCTCGTTTCACACTCCCGCGTAGCTCTTTGTGCTTTTTCTGGATAAGAATGACAGCAGGGCTGGAAAAGGAAACCTTTGAATGAAACTGAACACTCTTACTGCGTTCAGGGATGCAGGAAAAGAATGTTGGAGAAACAGCGCCACCCTTAAGTCAACACTGGTACGGTTTAACGTTGCGATGACGTCAGAGGTACGGTCCGTTACGAGCGCTCTCCGTGATTGAGGGCAAGCTGTGGGCATTTCAAATCTAAGCCTTCAGAAAAATGATCGAAATGTACCAACCAAACACGTTCTTTCTACAGAATACCAATTAAATACTCAAATGTTCAAACTCATTTGTTGTTATCCTTCTTACTAAAGCTTGACTTAGATTGTCTTTTCAAATAACTTACAGCTATCGCTCTTATTTAAAAGCTAGCGAGAGTGGTAAAAATAAACATATATAAAGTTAAATTTATAGGTGAAATATTTGTTAAATAAATCAAATACACAGGTCACGTGAGCTAACAGTTGCGCGCGCATTTTGGAAACAAATGTGGTGGTTTTTCTCATTCAGTTGGACGTGAAAACAATGTTTTAAACAGTCTATAGATTTTGTTTTTAAAGATAGTTTAATATAGAAGGTTGCCATATCGAACGACAATTTAATTGTTTTTTATTATTATTTTTATAGTGTATCATTTTTGTTAAAACATGCTTATAAATTAAAGGATTTTAGAAGATCGAACAAAACAAGTTGGAGTCAACCTTTTAATTTAATTTGTAAAAAATAAAATAAAATGATAAAATAACAAAGTACAATCGTCTCCTATTTGTCAAATTCTTTATACACAAATGTGTCGCTATTTGAAAACTATTGCTTTTCTCTCCTTAAACTATTATTTATTTTTAGTAGGTTTTATAGATTAACCTATAGCTAATAAGGTTTTGCTATGTCTAGCGTAGTTTTGCCGGAAGTCGTCACACCATAGTGGGCGGGGCTAATTGTGCCACGTTGATGGACAGCTTTGGGTACGTGGAAGTGTGTTCGTCCGCGTCAAGAGCAGATCTTACAGTCAGAGCAAACCCAAAACAAACCAACGGACCTCCTGAAGTTATTTGGCTCTTTCTCTTTAAAACTCGTCTGTTTGTGTGGGTGAATCTGTATATGTCCGCTGAACACACGACTCAAGAAGGTAAACACTTTAAAGCTGTCATTTCCCTGTGATAGCTGCGTTAGCCTCTCTGCTACTGTAAGATCTGTTTAAATTCAATACTGCAATTGTCTTCCTCTAAACTTTTATATGCTCCAAAAAGATCGTGTTATTTTGCACAAACACTTATTTTGTTGACCCATTGAGTCAGTTCGTGTAGTGTCAAAAGGCCTGTTTTAAATATAACTTTAATGTCTAAGCTAGCTTTTCATGTGTGTTGACATTTCAATCTTAAAGTACTTTAATTACGTTACTGCATAAATTCAGTATTTCATACCACTAAGTCAGCCAACACTTAATTGGTTTCATTCATGATGCAAAACTAAGCAACACAACTGTTCCTTCAGGAGACTATTCTAGAACTAAATGTTGTCCCACAGAAAATGTTTTCTATGTATATATTACAAACACGTGCAATGTATTACCTACTTATTAATTCAATACATTATTTTATATTAAAGCTTGAAAATGGATAGAAAGTTCTGGCTGAAATAACTGTGAGAACAAAATTGCTTGTTTCTTAGAGGTACCATACTATTTATGATATAAGTACTTGACTCCTCTAGACGATCACTGCACCCTTAATAATGTTTAATAAGTAAACAATACCTTAATCACTTTTAGTCCGAAACATCCAAAAGCACACTTCCTTTTCAATGTAGCTTCTGCTACGATTCACTCCGGGTCGTTCAGTGTACATTCTTCATTTAGATGAGCTGCGTTAGTGCTTCACCTGACTGGTTAGTGGGTGGTGTTTTGATCGGTGGGCGTGGCTATGATCATCAAGACGTTTTGAGCTCCCAAGAAAAGGAAACAGAATTACAAACATGAACCAATCTGAACATGAGGCATGTTTTAGATGAGAGACAATACTAAAACATGCCAAAATGCCTGAAAACCCCTTTAAAAAAAAGCTTCTAAATTATTTAAGCATTCAAAATTGTCATCATTGGTGGTGTTATAATAATAATTAAATTCATGCATACAGAAAAAGTTGATAAAACAAATGCAACGATGGATCAAATCATCACAACATAAGCAGAGTTGAGACGAGAACCTTGTTTGTGAAAAGGTTGTTTGCAAGATATTTCTCTAGTCGAAAATGTAAAATTGACACATTTCTATATTTATTCCCTGAATGTACAAGTGAGAATGATTTTTTGTCATATGTCTGTTCGTCATTATTTTTCATTTAAATAATTAAGATATCTTGACTGGGTTGTGATCACTTTGCTGTAGATCTGTGCATTAGCTTGTCAACTGCTGCCTGTATTGAAGCTACATTTTCATTTCAGAAATTAACCCCAAAAAGGGTTAATGTGTAGATGATGAAACACAAGTAGACAAGTACTCGTGTTTGTGTTTGTCTACTTAAAAATGCATATTGTCAGTGTTTTTTGGTTTGTTAAATTGTGTTTTTTTTGTCTTTATCTGATCATGGATTAGAAAAAAATCTGTTGATTGTATATTTTAAAGCATAGGATGAAGCTCAAAGAGATCAACCGAACTGCCATCCAGGCCTGGAGTCCAGCACAGCAGCACCCCATCTTTCTGGCTGCAGGTAAATGAATAATTCCTGCAGGCAGTGCCAGATTCTTCTCGTAATGCACAGTACAGTTGAGATGAGCAATTTCACTTCAATGAGTCAGTGTGCTTACGGTTGTTATAGAAACAATTGGAAAATCAAGTACAAATTGTACATTTTTCTTGTTATAGCAGTCAGCTGAAATGTTTTCTACGAGCACTGCTTGAGATTAAAAGTTTCTTTTTGACCAAGCGATTATAGTTTGGCATTAATAAATGTAACCCTATGCTGTTTCTGTTGAGGTACCCCTGCTCAGCAGTTGGATGCCACCTTCAGCACCAATGCATCCCTGGAGATCTTTGAACTGGATCTGGCCGATACCAGTTTTGCCATGAAGTGCTGTGGTTCCTTCTCCTCTCCTCACAGGTGATGAGCTTTACAGCTTCAGACAAACACTAACCAAACCAGTCTCATCGCTACAAAATTATCCAGTAAAACTTGGTTTCGTATTCATTTTAGTTTTCTAGTCGTTTTTGTGTATTAATAAAACCAGAGGTGTACATTAATAATAATTTTAGCATACCCTTTTTACTAAACTTTTATTTTAAATAATTTTGTGCTGTGTTACAAACACCTTCACTGAATTATATATTGATTAACACAGTTCTGATTCTCAGTGAAAAAAAAATTCTCTTTTTGATAAATAATTTGAATTGTTTCTCTTTAATAAACTTTATAAGCATGGTATAATTAATTGTGATTAATATTCTGTTTTAACTCTGTTTTTAATCAAGTCAATCTAAGCATAGTTTTAAGGTTTTTAGAGGGATTTCGTTTTAAGCATCTTATCTACAGTTTAATACTGTAATGTCTTAAATTATTCTTGCTATGAAAATAGCCATTGAAGCTGTTATTGCATTAAAAAAAACTGAGAAAGAAACAAAATCTTTGTTTTTATAGTGATGTATATAATATTAAAAACCAAAAAATGTAAACATGCGAGTATTAAAGAAGTAAATGGGAGCACAAATACACTTTTCGTTATGTCTCAGATTAAAGCTAACAAAAGCAACCCCAGCATGCTAAAAATAAATATATTATATAAATACAAAATAAAAGAAGGAAGTAAGATGCCCAGCCAAATGTTATTTTACGATCATGAATTATGATTATGAATTGGTGGAAGATAACTTTTCCAAGGATTCCAAATTCATAAAAAAAAATCCTTTCCACTTACATTTATGTACATTAAATATTCCAAGTATCACAATTTTATTCTTCACAATGTTTTTTTTATTCTTCATAATGTTTATTAATTACATTCATATAACATCAACATCAAAACTTCAGCAGGGTAAGTGTTGTTTTTCATTTTAAATTGCATTTATGTCACTTTAGGATAAACTGGCCATCTAAAATGCTTATGGCAACCCCAACTCGTGAAATTTTGAGCTGGAGAATTGTCAGTCCTTAAGTACTGTTGAGAGTCTAAATCAACAGAGATTTTTCTTCAATTATTTATTTACAAAAATGTTTTGTTCACCAGAAACTATACATCTTTGAACTCATCGTTGAAGTCTTTATCTGTTATCTGAACCCTTCAACACAGCATTATCTATTAAACTCTAATTCAGGGTTCCTTAATTTATTTAGCAAAATTTATTGGAACACGTAATTATTTATGTTGCTGTAAAAAAAAAACATAAAAATTTATTAGTAATTTACTTTATATCAATTTAACTAAACAAGCGGCACAACAACTATGGCTCTCTCATTGCGCTGCTGGCTAACCCATATTTCTTATTATTTCTGTGGAGGTTGGTGTTGATAAAATACTTTTTAGTACATTTTCTTTATCAGACTTGTGAAGCTATTTTCAGTTGGGCATGTAAATTGTGTCTCGCACATTGTCTCAGGTCATCTGCTCTTCCTGATTCTACCTGATAGACTATCAGCTGACCAATCAAACTGAGCATCCCTTCCCAGATAAACTATTAAAATTACTGTATTTCCATGGAAGTCACAGGTAATGCAGTTCAAGAAGAATACATTTTGACTTTTATTTTTCCATCTCTAGGTACCACAAGCTTGTCTGGGGAGCACATGGCATTGAAAACCAAAGCTCACCATCGGGCATTCTAATAGCTGGAGGTGAGAATGGAAACATCATCCTCTACGACGCCTCCAAAATCATTGATGGAGACAGTGACGTGATTATCTCCCAGAGCGAGAAGCACACAGGTGCAGTTCGAGCTCTTGATGTCAACCGGTTTCAGGTGATACCCACAAACCTTACTGTCGGCTGTGTGTGAAGTGTTCAGCGTTTATAGCTTTCATTTTTCTCTGCAGACAAACCTCGTAGCTTCTGGAGGAAATGAGTCAGAAATTTACATATGGGATTTAAACAATTTCAGCTCCCCAATGACCCCAGGGCCCAAAACACAGGTACAACTCCGCAGTTTTGCTTAAAATCAACAAACTTAAAGTATTTCTCTCTACATTTGACTGCTGTTTTTCTCAGCCGCTGGAGGACATTAGCTGCATTGCCTGGAACAAACAGGTTCAGCACATCCTAGCCTCGGCCAGTCCCAGTGGAAAAGCTTCGGTGTGGGATCTGAGGAAGAATGACCTCATCATCAAAGTCAGCGATCACAGCAACAGGGTTAGAGCTAACATTTTGATTTAAAGTGTTTTGTAACTTGATGTACTGCAAGTATGATGGTGGTGCTGCTGCTGCAAATGAGTTTTGTGCTGTTGTTCATTTGTTGTACAGATGCATTGCTCTGGTCTCGCCTGGAACCCGGAGGTAGCAACTCAGCTGGTTTTGGCATCTGAAGATGATCGAATGCCTGTCATTCAAATGTGGGATCTGCGCTTTGCTACTTCTCCAATAAAAGTTCTGGAGAATCACACAAGGTAGAAGACGCGACGTCTTGTACAACCAATTTTAACGGATACATTACATGACGACACAAAGACCCCTCCATAGCAACCATACTGTTTAACTCAGCAACCATATAAGCAAATTTCTATCTCCGTTTAGGAAAGCAGTTAAGACATGGGGTTTATTTGGAGATTTAATATTGACTAGGTGAACACTGTCTCTGTGAGTATTGAGAATCTCAGCGTTGGAATATAGTCGTGACACAGGGCTTGGTTTATATGACTCATAAAGGCATGAGTAACGTTATATGATGTCTCTGAATCCACCATTGCATCCAAACTGCTTACCCTAGCAATCATATCAGTAACTCTATATCTCAGTTGAAAAAAAACTGTATATATATATATATATATATATATATATATATATATATATATATATATATATATATATATATATATATATATATATATATATATGTGTGTATATGTATATATATATATATTAGAGCTCATATTAACAATTGGAACATTACAGGATGTGACTGACCCCTACGTAGCAACCATATCAGCAAATCTCAGTTTAGGACTGTGTCTATCTTTCACATTTTTTAAACTTCTAACCGACAGCCTAAAGCTTTTAAAAATGTAAGATATTTTCACACACACCTTAAAAGCTGTTGTATATATTTTTGTTTCAGGGGAGTCTTGGCTATTGCTTGGAGCGATGCTGACCCAGAGCTGCTTCTTAGTTGTGGAAAAGATAACAGGATACTCTGCTGGAACCCGAACACAGCTGAGGTGAGAGGTTTTCTTTTTTTATACCATAAATTAGTTTTATTGGCATGACTTGTTGCATCTTTTCCTGGTACATGTCAGGTGCTATACGAGCTCCCCACCAGTTCCCAGTGGTGCTTTGACAGCCAGTGGTGCCCAAGAAACCCTGCCGTGCTGTCTGTCGCTGCCTTCGACGGTCACATCAACATCTACTCCATTATGGGTGGAAGCAACGATAGCACCATACATTTACAAGCTGATCAGGTACAAAGAACTTTTCACAGCGGACCCTATTGTTTGATATATTTATTTTGATTTAAAACTACTGTGATACTTCAAGATACAAAATGCCTTTGTTTGCTGAATTTTTCAAATGTCAGAGCAAGTTTTACATGTAACATACCTAATCTATTCCAAACCACATAGTAACAACACTAAAAACTCTTCAAACCTTAAAAGTACACATTATAAATCTTATAAATAATAATAAAACAATGAAACTGAATAAAAGAAATGAAAAATAATAACCCATACTTTGAGTGAGGCGAAGTGTTGGAAGAGGTGGTAGCGAAGGAGACCCATGGCCATAAAAATACATTTTGCCAAAAAAGTAACACAAAAATATTAACCGAAAGTATGTGTGAAGACAGGGAGAGCTTTTCCGAGAAGACGTCATGGGCATCAGGCGACCAATAGGTCAGCAGAATACTATGCAGAAACACACAGCATCAGAGCTGGCACTGACCAATAGGAGAGAAGTATACTAGGCACGAGCATGCAGCATCAGGGCTGGATCTGACCAATAGGGGAGCAGAAAATTTGGTTAGCACATTGAATGCAGTCACGTAATGCTCAGTGTTGTCTTCCGCCTGATTTTCAAACGTTGAATATGCAATTCTATTTTTCGTATCTTTACATTTTTTCACATCATGAAGTAAAATATTCTTTGCGTGACCTTACATACTTTGAATTGTCCATAATGTTTTCTTAGTTTATTATACATCCATATTAAAGCCAGGGGGTGCATTGCCTCTATACCCTATATGAATCAAATTTATTCTTTGGGTTTGCAGTTAAGTACGTCATTTGGAAACATGGATCCTTTCGGCACGGGGAAGGCATTGCCACCGTTACAGCTCCCTCCTCAAAGCTCCACTCAGAGTACCATCACTCCTCTGAAGAAGCCTCCCAAATGGATCCGGAGACCTGTTGGTGCTTCTTTTGCGGTGAGTTTCCAGAGCTGCGGGTTGGATTTATTTGAAGCGAATTGTAAACAAGCCTGTTCACAGCACCTTGACCCTGATATATTCATGACTAAACAGGTGAACATGCTGATCAGGAATAGCTTTTTGAATTGCCAAACTTAAGAGAACATCACCATACGCTGACATGGAAACAACTATATATATGTTTACAGGGTTTCCGATGGCTCTTTAAATGAAGTCTAAAATTTAAAACCTCAAATTTTAAACCTCAAAAAGACTTAAATTCACTTTTCTGTCTTTTCTAACTCTTATATTTCTGATGTTCAGGTAAAACTCATCTGATAAGTTGGGGTTGCCAGAGTTTAAGAAAATGCTCATAAAAGTTACATTTTGTAAAAGCCATGATAAGGGTTGTCAGAGTTTGTGAAAACCTTCGTAAATGCTCAAAAACATAAGACCATTTCTTATTAAATAGTTTTGTGATTTAATGATGTAGGACTTAAATTAGATTTTTAACAGCCCTAAAAAGTTTGTAATTGACTTTATGTAAGCTGCAGAAACCGTAGTTTATTTAGGAAGACTGGATTATTGTAATGCCCTGTACTGTAGACTTTCAAAAGAAGTTATGCTGAGGTTTCAGCTGTTCCTGAATTCAGCAATAAAATTGCTGACTGGCACCAAATTACACCAGTCCTAAACAGATTGCACTGGCTCATTGTCTCCTATGGGATTCAGTTCAAGATTTGTTTATTCATTTTTTTTTTAAGTGTTAAATGGACTCAGGAACCCAGCAGAGCCTCGGTCTCAGCTGATTCAAATAATCTAGCTGAAAACTAAGGGAGGCCGAGTCTTCTCATTAACTAATCCTCGTTTAAGGCCTTCCAAAGTAGTACTACCTCGCTCCTCGCTGTTAATGGTTTTAAAAATAGATTAAAGACATATTTTTACATGCTGACAAAACAGTGTTAAAACATCACAAATTCACAGTGAGTGAACATTTTTTCAAATTGATCTTTTGTTGTACTTTGTATTGACTATATTCTGTGAAACACTTTAGTCTGCTAAAACCAATCAGATTTTTTTTTTTTTTTTTTTACATATTTGACCTTGGTGTGATATTTTCAGGTCATTCTGAACAACTTAATTTTTTCAAAGCTGACTCAGGTCACTTTCATATGAGCTCATGAATCCAATATGGATGCAATTTTTTTATTTATTTATTTTTTTTTTGCCATGCAATCTCGTTCTGAACAGCCAGATCACATTTATTTGACTTTTTCGTCATTGTATGGGGACAGATATCTTGGATTCACATCAATCATAGCTAAAGACGGAGCTTTAAGTAGTCAATGGAAGCAAAGTGAAGTAATAGGACTTATAAATATTTTTTGTTCTAATGTCTTTGTTATGACTATGTTGAAATGATGCCGGCTTCTATCAGAAATGAACTGAAATAAAGCAACACAATCACCTCAAAACACATTCTTGTCCATGGTTACTTTTGTTTTGATTCTTTTTCTAAGCATGTGCATCTCTCAGCGAGCTGGGCAGCATTCATACACAGAACAGATGCAAGTAGCGCATTGTGTTTAACGTGAACAAACACACAAAAAGATTCTCTTAAAAAATATTAAATAAAAAAAATAATTGAGCATTAACACTTGCAGTCTGAACGTAGCCTTGGATACCTTTAAAATCAGCACACTACTGCTAAGTGCAGATTTAAACTTTGATTGCACTTAATTCACTTTATCTCTTGTGAGTAGTTTGGTGGAAAGCTGGTGACTCTGGACAACATCAAGCCATCAGTTCAGCAGCCCCAGCAGAGCGCTGCTCACGTTGTTCATATCAGTCAGGTTGTGACTGAAACAGATTTCCTTGATCGCTCCAATAAACTCCAGACCACTCTCAGCACCGGAAACTTTCTGGAGTACTGCCAAACCAAGATCCAAGCTGCTCAGAATGAATTAGAGCGTACTGCATGGTCTTTTCTGAAGGTAAAACTGGAATGCTTCCCAAGCATACTTTTGAAATCAAATCTCAGGGATCACCAAATCATGAAACACACTTATTAATGTCCTCTTGGCTTGTCTGACTAGCATGCATGCTTGAGCAGTGTTTAAACTAAAATATGCAGGGTTCCGGATCTCCAGGACTTGGTGAAGTAAGCTAAACTTTTATCTTCTCAGGTGAACTTTGAAGACGATGCGCGGTTGAAGTTTTTGGAACTTTTAGGATATGAGAAGGAAGAACTTGCTCAGAAGGTACTCCTTTAAGTGTATTCTCTTAGAATCAGTTTTGAAGTAAAAAGATGCATTTATTTCTGTGCGGCAATGTGGAGGATGTGAGAAGGTCTGCTTTTGGTTCACAGATTGCATCTGTTTTAGAAGAAAACGGCAAATCTGAGGAGGCAGATGTGGTGAGTTCACATTTCTGTGTATTAAGCGCAGTTATTGATGGCACACACACAAGAGACTCTGCATTTTATCTTCCATAAAATCCTTAACATGCCCACACTACAACAATCAATCATGTGAAACACACACTACAGGGATGTTGCTAACGTTACACGCTATTATGCAAAGCTTGCACATCAAAAAGTAATTATCATGACCAGATCTTATATTGGCATTTTACACAAGTACACCTATAACAAAATAAATAATTCATTAAACACTATGCTGATATTTGAAATCATAGAGTTTAAGAGAAGCCCGTCTGATTTACTTATAAACACGCTGCTCAGGAGCGTTTTTCCTCCAGTTTCTGTTTCATTCAGTGGACTCAAACTCCATGTCAGACTCTGGTTCTCACATATAAGGTGCCGTTACATCCCGCATAGCCGTTACCTGTCGATTTATAATGTTTTAAAACAGTAACACATTGAGGGCGCCGGTCAGTAGGGACGTGCCAGAAAGCTCGTCTGTGGGAGGGACCAGTGTAAATGGTGCATTTTTGCCAGGCCAAAAAAACAAGGTGAATTTTAAAAAAAAATTCAAAGGCATTGTTTATGAAAAATATTGCAATTTGAACATTATTAACTGTGCAGCACTAGTATGGAGGGATCAAATATTGATTATAAGTGCTATAACAAGGGTATAACAAGAGACCTTTGAGCTCTAATTTACCACTAAAAACAATCTTTATAAATTTAACAAGCGCAAAAATTTTCATATGCAAAGAAAACTAACATCCTTACCATATTGGAACAGGAAAGTTATAATGTTAATGCATGTCAGATTTAATGAAACAATTGAGGGCGTACAAAGTTTAAAGAGGAGGGATAAACCGTGCAGCCCACATGTGGCGCTATCGGTGTGGATTAGGGGTGGGCAGATCAATCCATAGTAATAATACTGACTTCGGTATCAGAATTGATCAATAATAGCCAACTAATTTATATAGTCTATTTTGTAAAAAAAATTGTCAATTCAGAGAGGCAAGTGATTATCCAGGTATACATCAATTAAAATTTATGTTTTCAAAAGCTCTAACAAAACTTGACTAATACAATTGCACCATGTAGATATGATATTTATTAATTAAATATCTATATTTAAAAGAAAAGTCACAACATTAAAAGTATTAAAATGCATTTTGGTTATAAGTTTTAAAATTCTTGCATTAAAAAAAATTTGATTAAAAGTAGCTAAACTTATTAATGTTCAACATTTGACCTTCTGATTTGTTTGTTGTATTTATAAAAAAAAAAAAAAAAAAAAAAAAATATATATATATATATATATATATATATATATGTTTTTTTTTATATTTTAAAAAATAAAATTAAGCTAATTTATAAACCCATTAACTATATGCTCTGAGAGCAAATACTGCCATATATTTTAGTTGTCATGTAAATAAATACTGAATAATGCTGAAATTATGAATTGTTATAACATTAATTAGTGAAAATCTAAGATTTTTCAGGTATCAGTTTTGGTATGGGTGTTACTGAGCCTGTAATTACTTGGCATTGGATCAATCCCCATTGTCATACAATCACAAAAGGAGTCCATTGATCATGATGACGACAGCAGCAGCCTTTCCACAGGTTATTAGTGAGCTGATGTAATGGTAATTGCAAATGGTCAAATGATTTGAAGCGGTTAATTTGTTTTTGTTATGTTGTGTTCTCTATTTACTATTATATTTATATATACTTTAAACTTTTAATACATTGTTCAATTTTAAACAAAAATATGTTCTTGAGTCACCCACCATAATTTGTAGCTTTTGTAAGGTATTGGTTCAGGCACTGTTTTGGCACCGGTATTATTTTAAAAGTATCGGTTTGGCACGGTATCGGAATAAACCCAAATCATACCTAACCCTAGTTATTTATCTAGATGGGTGATGCCCTTTAGTTGTTGCACATTTTTCTATCAAAGCTTTCTTTGAGAACATTACTTTATGGAAGTTGAAGCATGACACAAACAAAATAGTGTAGTTTGATTAGTAAGTTTTTATTGAGGTCTCTATCCTTTTGCGTAGGTAAAGGAAGAAAGCCCTGTAGAGGAAGAAGAGCCTGCTGCCACAGAAATGTCAGATCTTGATAAGATTCCTGTTGAAGATGAAAATGAACTGGTCATTGAGGAGTCACCAATTAGAGAAGTGACTCCCACAGCAGCTTTGGAGAGCTCTGAGCTCAGTGTTGGCCAGGGTAAGTGTCTTTTTTTTCACTTTATAGGACATGGAAAACAGGCGAAAGCATTGAAAAGACTAAAAGTCACTGGATTAGCTAGACGAGCCAAACTCCATAAATAGAAACAACTTTTTTTTTTTTATATAAAACTTGAACACCCTTTCTTAACCACATTAGAAACCCAACCTGCTCTTTGCAGGACAGTGCTGATTTTATAAATTACTTTTATATGCAAAGATGACAACCAACGTTTACGCTTTAAATTCATTGTTTTTTTACGGATTACATTTTTTCCCTGTCCTTTTTTTAATTTATTTTTTTATTTTGGGGTCTTGAATATGGGATTTGGGTGGGCGTATTATTGGATATAAAAGAAGTGTTGGGAATTATTAATTCATTATATCCACGTTAACTGTAATGCCTTATTGAACACTTTCAGGCGTGAACGTCACAGGAGGGCAACAGCTAATGTTGGCAGATTCTGATGTTTATTACACAACAGACAGAGGATGCCAAAAAGAGTTATTTTAGAGATGTGAACACAAAGCCGGTAAACAATGATGATAACACAGGTAAGGAATGAAGATTGAAGATGACGACGGAGAGAGAGGTAAGAAATCTTGCATACGAGTCCATGGAGCGTTGGGCACACTGAGGTGAGTCACGACGAGACTGGACAAGGATGGGAGGTGAGTGAAGTGTTTATATGGGGCTATGGTGAACAGTCACTAATCAGGTGGTTGGGAATGTCGAGCGGTGAGTGCACTGATTGCGAGTGGAGCCAGGTGATTCCGTGACAGAACTCCCCCTCCACGGTCCACTCTTGAGGGCCGAAACAATCCTCTTCGACGAGGAGGGTGACCTCGACCATGTGAGGCTGCTCCGTGAGCAGGTCTGGATCCAAGACATCATCTTTAGGAACCCAGCACCTCTCTACATGTAATACATGTTGGAATAGGAGTTCAGCCATTTCCATGGCCGTTGGGAGTGCTTTCAGGGGAATAAGAAGAGTAATTTTAGAGAAACGATCTACGACAATGAAAATACATGTGTCACTTCTAAAGTTGGAAAGATCAGTAGCAAAATCAATGTCCAGGTGAGACCAAGGATGACAAGGGATCAACAAAGGCAAGAGTCACAAACCTTCTGACATCCAGGGCCATGATACGTGTGTGATGGGAGGAAGTCACATACTGTCCGGTTGGCAACCTGGCAGAATCTCTGCTGGCAGAACAGCAACGGCTTCTTCGGGCCTCCACTGAATGGTGGCGACAAGAACGTGCCCTAGAAGAATGGTAGCAGGAGCATCTTATTCGTCTGGGGGATAGTGAATTCTTGACAGTGCATCGGCTTTGACATTTTTTTCACCAGGACACTAGCAAATAGTAAAGAACTATAGAATAGAGCCCACTGGGCTTGACGGGAATTGAGCTTTGGGCTTCTTGGTTATATTGAAGTTTTTTTGTGATCAGTGAGGACCATGAAGGGGTGAGATGCTCCTTCGAGCCAGTGACACCATTACTCCAGAGCTAACTTCACCACCAGCAGCTCACGGCTGCCGATGTCGTATTTTACCTCCGCCAGGTTGAACTTCTTGGAAAAGATGGTGCATGGAAGAGGTATGCGAGAATGCGTTGGTTTTGGGAAAGGATGGCTCCGACCCCTGTGGAGGAGGCATCCACCTCAACTATGAAGGGAAGGTCAGGGTTTGGATGGATTAACATGGGATCTTGAATAAAGACTGATTTCAGTGAGCCGAACGCGTCCTGGGATGTCTCGGTCCATAGCAGACGTCTTAGCTTGTTTCAGAGTAGTGAGGTTCGGGGTGAGACCACTTGACTGTAACTTCAAATTAAACAGTGATAGAAATTAGCAAATCCCAGGAAGCGTTCCTTGATGTTCTGTGGCACACAGATCCTCCACCTTCCTCTCATCCATTCTTATGCGGAAAGCGGTAATTATGTAACTTAAGAACGACGTGGAGGTGGGATGAAATTCAAATTTTTCGGCCTTCAAAAACAAAGGATGTTGACTGAGGGTGGTGAGACCGAAAATGACGAGTCGCTGATGTTCAGCAATAGTGGGGGAGTAAATCAAAATGTCATCAATGTAAACGATTACGAATTTATTAAGGAACGATTGTAAAATGGAATTCATGAAGTTTTGAAACACTGATGGGGGGTTGGATAAACTATACGGCCTGACCAGATATTCGTAGTGTCCACTAGGAGTGATAAACGTCTTCCATTCATCCCCCTTCCGGACACGTATAAGATTGTAAGCACTGCATAATTCTAATTTGGAGAAACAGTGGCGAAACAGAGTTGTTGGAGAGAATTAGCTACAGGAGGAAGGGGATAACTAAACTTGAGGGTTAAATTAATGAGGGTACGGTAGTCGATGCAAGGGCAGAGCCCTCCATCCTTTTTGGCAATGAAAAAGGAGGATGCGGCTGGAGCGGTGGGTGGGCGGATGTAACCTTGAGAGAGAGCTTCACTAATGTACTCTTCCATGGCCTTGTGTTCTGGGAGTGACAGGGATAGATCTTTCCTTTAGGTACTGGTGCACCCGGAAGCAGATTGATCACGCAGTCCCAAGGCCTATGTGGTGGTAACTCGGATGCTCTCATGGGACAGAACACCTCTGAGAAGGAGGGGTACTCAGGAGGAATAGACATGGATATGGATACCTGATCCATGGAGCTCTCGATGCTGGTAGTGCAGATTGGTATAAGACATGTAGGCACTTTTGTCAGAGGCAACTGGGGAAAGCAGGAAGGGAAACAGTGATTACACCACTTCCGGAATTCGCTGGAATCTCAAGAGAAGACCGGATGGTGCTGCTTAAGCCAGGGCCTCCCTAGGATGACATCAGCAGTGGAGTTGTCCAGAACCAAGAATGTTATTAGCTCATGATGCAGGACCCTGACGGTCAACGAACATGGCTTTGACTGGAACCGGATTGAGGTGGAGTTGAGGGGTTTGCCCATAATGGAGTGGGCGTGGAATGGCATATGAAATTTGCTGGCTGACCCAGAATTGATGATGAATATACCTACAACTGAAGCACATGTTTCAGTTTCAGAAGCACTATACCTACAACTGAAGCACAAGTCTTCATCAAGTTTGCAGATGACACAACTGTGGTCGGTCTCATCAACAACAGAGACGAGTCAAAGCTACAGGAGTGAGGTGAGCCGCCTGGCCAGGTGGTGTGGTGACAACAATCTCTTACTGAACATGGAGAAGACGAAGGAGATTGTTGTGGATTTCAGGAGAGCACACATTCAGCACGCTCCTCTAACCATCGACGGTGTAGCTGTGGAAAGAGTGAGAAGGACCAAGTTTCTGGGCGTGCACATCACCGAAGGCCTCTCCTGGGCAGACAACACCACAGCACTGGCTAAGAAAGCACATCAGCGCCTCTACTTTCTCCGCAAACTGACCAAGCCAGAGTAGGGCAATGGAGAGGCCAATGGACTGGCATTTCCGGTAGCAGGGGAAGATGCTTTCAGCATGTCCACCAGCTTGCAGAATGGATCTGAATCTGCCATTTTGCGGTGGTCCAGTCTTCTGTCAAGGGTGGACTTCACAGGAGGACAACAGATGATGTTAGCAGATTCAGATTTTTACTACACAATATGGGTAACTGACAGAGGATGCCAATAAGAGTTATTCCTGTAACTGTAAGAAACTGTGTTTAAGTTGTGTTCGATGACTCAAAACCCAGAAAAAATGTGACTCATGTGAGTCAAATGTGACTTGTTCAGACTCATTGTAAAAATTCAGTTTTTTTTGTTTGTTTTTTGTTAGATTCAGGAGCTCGCATTTAAAATTTGAGTTGAATTTGAAAAAAATCTGAATTTATCTCTATTTGAAAAAATCATATATAGGTCACATATGGGCAAAAAATTGGACTTGGGTTTCAACTGTTTTGCGTGGTCTAAGTCAAACTTGCCAAACTAGAAGTTTGAAAGCAGCATTAATGCACTAAAATGTAAAGCGTATTTGTTTATTGTGTGTTTTCTCAGATATTGATGGGCTGATCACTCAAGCGCTGCTTATAGGCGACTATGAAGCTGCAGTTAACCTCTGTCTCCATGACAACCGGTTGGCTGACGGCATTATTCTGGCAATCGCTGGCGGGCCCGAGCTTCTAGAAAAGACTCAGAAGAAATACTTTGCCAAAACCCAGAGCAAAATCTCTAAGGTGAGTTCATGTTCTGGCTGATGATTGTGGTTTTAGCTGAATCGAATTGAGAATTTCTACAACAAACCAGTATCCAGGATAATGTGGGATCTCAATGTGTTTCAGCTCATCAGTGCAGTGGTGACGAAGGACTGGTTGGAGATCCTGGAGACCTGTGATCTCCAGAACTGGAAGGAAGCTTTGGCTGCAGTGATGACTTATGCCAAACCAGAGGAGTTCTCCTCAATCTGTGGTGAGTTCAGTGCTAGTTATAGAAGATGCAGACTAGTCTCAAAAATATCTCAAATCTTCTCCGTAGACATACTTTCATCATGAACATTTAGTATTTAGTCAACTAAATATGTACATTTAGTTGTATGCATTTAGCAGACCCTTCAATCCAAAGTGACTTGATAAGACAGTTTTTAAATTGATTTAAAGGGAAACGCGGTGATTTTATTTTACTAATTTTACTATTTTTACTAATAATTACTAAAATTATTTATACAACACTGGTTTTACTTTCTAGGACGCATACCCAAAATGATGAATAAGTTCAGGGTATCTTGCATAAGTGTGAGCTACTTTATTCACAGCCCTGTTCACTGGGTTTTCACTTTAATCCTCATTCTGCCTGTGTCAGGTCTGCTGGGCTCCAGGCTGGAGGCATCGGAGGATCCAGAGCTTCAGGCTCAGGCTTGTCTCTGCTATATCTGTGCTGGTTCAGTCGAGCAGCTGGTGGCATATTGTACCAAAACCCAAGACTCCTGCTGTCTGCTGGCACTGCAGGTGAGATGAAGATCTGGTAAAAATGTAATACTCAGATACGTTTATTGTGGGAGAGGAAAGAAGTGAAAAGGGCCCTTCTGCTTGACCCACAATAGAAAACCCCTAGTGGGTTGAACCAACTTTCTGCCTATCTCTCTCTCTTGCTCTACAAAGCACCGCTCATGCAAAGTAAATATCGGTTAACCAGTCCTAAAATGATCAACATTAATATCTCTATTAATGATTAAATTTTTCCCATTACAATAGCTTTATCTTAAACCCTTAAGCACTTTAAAACTACAAATACAGAAGTTCTTTAATAGGTCAATGTTGTTTTAGCCACTGAAGCTAACGGAGTGTCATTATATTCCCTGCGTGAGTAGGAAAAAGCAGATTCTCCTCCTCTTTTTCTTCTTTAGTGACAGTTAGTTTATGGTGTGTTTTTGACTTTTTGTTTCTGCCATTAACAGCTTGCTTAGTGAAGTATCATTCCTTTCATCTTTGTGAAGAAAATTTAGGTCTTTAAACCTAGCATCAATTGCAGTAGTGATGTTCATCCATGTGATATTACTGCTGTCCTTCCTTTTAGATAGTCTGAGGGAAAGTCATGTTTGAATATAACTATGGGCTGATCATCCTCTGTTGACTCCATAACTTTGCAAGTGGCACAAGGCTGGCAAAATGGATCAGGAGAAAATCTTTTTTACTTACATTAGATTGTTTAACAACATATTTATTTCTTCTTCAACTTTTTAATATAGTTTTACACTGCTCTGAATTTATTTTTATTTTATGCATAATACCTTAACAGGGGATGCATATACATGCAAACTCATGCACGCGCACGCACGCACGCACACATACACAAAACAGACAAGAGACGGAGAAAATAGTATTAACCTACCTGCAAGGTTCTGTCCATATGCAGCTTGCTGTTCCATTAGTTTGTGAGCGTTGGATGTACTATGCTTTAGGTGTCCAACAGTCACACAACATTTAGCTAGCGCACTTTCAAAACCACTGCCGTGAAAGGAAACTTGACAGTTTGGTGCACTATGTGGGCTGTGCAGGACGTTAGTCTTGTGCCAGCAAACATATTACGATCACCGCAAGTGTCTTTTAATTTGAATTTTTTTTTAAACTTTTTTCCATTCTCTCGCCACTTTGAGACAATGATCCACACATGCCTCCGTGTACTGTCGTTCCTCAGTTTTAGACACAGTTAGGTCTCTCATGAGCGCGATGTGTCATGTGTCCATCCTGCATGCCTTTTTATCATCATACAAAGGGCATGTGTCTTATTCATACTTACTTTAAAGCATGTCCAAAACAACAAAAAGCAGGAAAATTTAATTTTTTTTTTTTTTAAAGCGTCATACAATTAAAATTAATCGCATATGTTATAACCAATAGTTTAGACAGCACTAGTTAAAACATATTTAAATATTATATATATATACACACACACACACATTTTTATCTTCGGAATAATATTTGTTGAACTTTTTTTCATAAATATATGATTATACATTGTCTTAGTTTTTTTTATATTGTTTTTAATGTCATGCTCTATATTAGGCTGTGTCTATTTGTTTTTTTATGTTCAACATAAGTTTTCTACCATGAGGAGATTTGGCCTTGTTTTTATTGAGGTTTGGCAGATTTTATTTTGAGTTGTGGCTGAAAACTCTCACTCAGATCTGGCAACCCTGAAGCTCTTCTTTTCCTGCGATCACAAAAAGGCCTGCTCGGCATCTCAACAAATAAAAATCTGCTCTACTAGTCAGCTTTTCCCTGGTACTCACGTCCTCATTGACTTTACATATTAAACATCTGCCATTCCTGCTTTTGTGCTATTCAGTGTGAAAAAAGCATGAGGATGTACCGGTGAATCAAAATCACATGTATGAGTCAAAATGAAATTGCAAAAAAGTCAGCCATACATAGCTTAATTCTCAACTTCTGTCTTAAACTTGCACTCTGTTTTTGAATGGTGTAAATATTCACATTTCATCCATAGCATATGACAAAGTTAACACCATGGCTAAAAACCAAACAAAGTCAATTGTCTCAAGCATTTTTAGACATTTTTTACACCCCCTCAGAAATTACAGGTGCCCTCTAATCCTGCATTCTTAAGAAAAGAAAAAAACATGCATTTCTGACCGTCTCAAAGTTTTAGTCAGTAAAATATACATTGCTTTATGAACAAGACCCCTGGAGCATTCTGATCAAATAGCTCAATGAATTTAGAAAAGTTAATTGAGTGATTTATATTTACGCAATGTGTTCATATTTTTAGGAGCTCGTTGAGAAAGTGGTAGTTCTTCAGCGAGCCGTGGCCAAGGCTCAAGATGGTGTTTCTCCTGATATGGGCGCTCTTCTTGCAGAGAGAATGAATCTGTATGCCAGCCTGCTAGCCTCCCAGGGGAGCTTACAGACCGCCATATCCTACCTACCCACTAGCACTGAACAGGTAACCAGCCAAAAGCTTTACTGTAATATCGAATGGTAAAATGAAGTGACTCATTCTTCTTGTTTAGCTTTGTGTGCAGCAGTTACGAGATCGTTTGAGTAGAGCTCTTGGACTACATAACCCTCAACCCTCTGCTGCAGCCGTTAACCCGAGCGCCCAGAGACAAGCCCTTCCTGCAGCTACTCCAGTGCCAGCGTACACAGCTCCAGCGGTGCCTGTTCAGCCTGCTGTGCCGCCTCAGTATTACCAGCAGGTACGTAGCCTGCCTCCACCCCTCAAACCCTAGCCCTGGCCACATTGTGTGGCCGATACCAGTGTGTGTGTGTTGTGTTCAGGGTAGATCGGCCTCTACCGTCACCTCCTGGAGTAACCAAACCCCAACAGCTCTGCCCGGTGTCCATCGCCCACAAGGTCCTGCCTCAGACCCGCAGGTACAGACAGACAGAGCTGTGTCCTGGCTGCTCACGCTAACAGACATCTAACAGCTAGAGGCACAGATGTATTCACTCACTGCATGCGCCTTTTGTATTCGTGAGGAAGAAAACAGAGAGGTGCTTCGTGAAACGCTTATCTGTTTTAGCTGCTGATATTTGGCTGGGAGGGGTCCTCTGGGTTGGTCCAATCTGAGACTGAAGAATGTCTTAAAGTTGCAGTTTGAGATTTTTCAAAATGTCAGAACCATGGGTGGTTTTATAGCAGTGTGGTTGTTTTCGGCCTGCAATGTAGAAAAAATAAATTTAATAAAGACAGACTACGACTTTCAGTCCGACTTTCTCTTTACTTTTCTAGCATAAGTCCATAAGATCTTTGAACAGCAGCAATGGTGATTACAGAACCAGACTTTCCATACTGTAACACACATGGTTGTTAGAAACGCTGTGGTACTTATACATGAAATAATGATGACATCTTGAAATACAGATTCATGCAGAGTCAGATCACGCTATTTTCAAATAGCATGTTGTAGGTTCCACATAGCTGATATTGATCACTAGTTACACATCCTTTTCAAAAAAAAGTTCTACTCCGTTAAGGCCAGACTGTTTTTTTCAAGAAATCAAGATCAATTTGTGAATTAAACAATTGTAAAGTTAAATCACTCAAATGGCAAAATACCCACAGCAGCCCTGAACTTACTCTTAGCTCCTCAAAAATGAAACCTTTCATTAGACATTTAGCTGAAAGCTGAAACTGAAAAAAAGTATGTCAAGCTGTCCAACTTTCCGGTCAGTTTTTAAAGTGCAGATCAATGAAAGCTCAAAGGGCTGATATTACCCACAATCCACTGCACTCAGGCAGAAGGAGTTTTCTCTTTTAAAGAAGCACAGAAATAAATGTTAGTAATATAAATAATGTTATATCTTTATTATAAACATTTTATTGAAGGAATTGGTAAGAAGGAGTTAAGTTCTCACACACGTACGTAATGATGTGTCACAACTAACATTTTAGTCCATTAGTGCACACTCTTAGACTCCTAACCCTAACCCTAACCTGTCTTACACTAAAAAGTATGTCAATTTTTTTTTCTGAAAATGAGTATCTACTTAAATGGTACAGTATAAGCAGGACAGATAGCCTCCTGTTCCTGTTCTTTTATTTTTATTTTCAGCACATTGTATGTGACCGTTCCAATATTTTTGTCACACTGTAATAGAGATGAAGGGGTCAAGACATAGAGAGAACATACATTTTTTTATAATGACCCCTGGTGGAAGGTTTTCATTTACAAACTCAGCGTAAGGACACTTCATGAGAGTTTTCTGAGAACGTAAACATTTTCTACTTTTCTTTCTGTCGTCAGGTGGAACAGCCAGCCCCAGCCTTCGGTCTTCAGTCTCCTGTGATGGCATCCTTACCAGGCTCTGCTCCTTTCAACTACTCGCTGCAATATCAGAGTAAGAAAATAAATCTTTCATGCTATTTCTTGGTTCTTATCAGCGAGGGACACAAGTGTAACCATGATGAATGAAATGTGCATTAATGTAAAAGTAGGTTCATTTCAAACTACTTTCAATTATTATTATTATTATCATTATTATTAAAACTGCTCTCTCAAACAACAGCGACCCCCCTGAATAAACCCTGTCCTTAGATCTGATAGTACTTTGGATCGTAATGGCAAACTTTTAGCATTATCGATTTTATACATTACATTATTTCTACTTTCTACTATAACTTCTACACTAAAACAGTTATATTAGTGCTGAAAAATTTACTAATTTCAAATAAATCACACAAATCAAAGGGAGGTGTGTTTGTGATTACTTTTTTTAATAATGAAAATGAAGGAAGGCTTTATGTAACATTTCAAATTGTGATAATAGCGCTCTGTAAAATAGTTTTTGCTTAACTTAAAAAAATAGCATTTATTTATATACAACTTCAACAAACAACAATTCAAAGGAAATGTGTGACACTCTGGAAAAAAATTATAGACAATAAAATGATGGCACCCAATAAAAGTGCAAAAACTTGCTAAAGCTAGCCACTACTCCACCTTGTACATGGACACCCATTTGCTAATGATCTGCTGACAAAATGGCAACAGTGTGCAAAGAGAATAAGGAGAGCTAACAAAAAAATCAACATAGTATATACAGGGAAGTTGGTGTATTGAAACACATGTGAACCAGGGCTTTTTGGTGAGCTAACCTGATGTTTAAAAAGAGGCTAATGTGCCGTCTGTGGATAAAAGCTCAAAATGTGCATCTCCATCACTGTATACCAGCTTTAAAACCAGCCCAATGCAGCGTAACACTGCATTTATGGCATTAATTACATCAGAAATTGAATCAGAGCGATTGTTCGTCAGCTATCAGCCCATGCATGTTCTATTCAGATGCTAATGGTAGCATCATGCTTGTTCTAAATTATGTAAACCACATAACTTATTCAGCCTTTGCATGATCTTGCTCTTAAATGAAAATGATATTTGCGTCCAGATATCTTGTTTAAAGCTTCGATGTGAAAATCTTCACTAACTGCTTCTGCCTGTGTGTCCTCTCCTCCCGAACCCAGACTATCCTGCTGCCCCTGGCATCTATCAGCCATACTCTTCCTCCTCCTCCGCTCCTGTTCCATCTTCATTCTCTTCTTCTGCTCCGGTCTATCCTCCTGTGTTCCCTCGCAAAGGCTCCTCTCAGCCTTTCTCTCCTCCGCCTCTCTCTTCCACCGGGGGGTTCTTCCAGCACAGTGGTCCGGGGTCGCCCACCGCTCCTCCTCCTCCTCCTCCTCCTCATTCTGCAGGTACTCAGAATGAACCCGCACTGATGCCGGCCTCACAGAGAACAGGTCTGCATGCACTCACTGAAGCCACCCCTGAATGTTCTCATTGCAATGATATTTTTATCTGTTCTGTTTTCCTGATTGAGAATCTGTTTAATACAGTGCAAGGTGCAAAGGACTTCATTACTGCTAAGCTTATATAGCAAACGTAATGGTTACTTTCATAACCCCCATTCCCCAAATAGGAAACAGAGACTTATGTTGGTGCTGACTATGGTATCTCCACTAGGAATGCTCTACTCTTTTAAAACACCAATCAGCAGCTGTGCTGATGGTCATGTGGCAACACCCCATGCAAGCGTGACACTCTTCCTGTTTGTGAAGCTGGAGCCATACTCAACCCCTAGGCAAACAGACTTACTCACAGCCTTACGGTTGTGTCTGGGGACATAAATCTCAATTCTTTATTCGGGGAACGGGATTACGAACTTAACCATTATATTCCTCATCAGTCGCTCCAACTATGGAAATACCCTACAAGCGCTACAACCTAGGTTCTTCCGCATCAGCCGATGGACACGCGAGCTCGGCACATTAGTAGTCCACACTAAACCAGCCCTCCTCTGCCCTGGTCTTAAGTATAGACTTAATTTTAAATGTGCAGTCGGGCAATAAAGGGAGGGAGCATCAATCCCAGAGCTGAAGGGAGACGCACAGTGGCTCTACTCGCCATCTCGAAGGCTGGACTTACAACTTCTGGCAGTTTAGTATGCATATGGTTTCAATGAGGGACCTACAGAATAATGCGCCTTAAATCACTGGGGAAATGTCTTTTAGAGGGAAGATATCATAGATGGAACTAGCTAGAGCAAACGTTTTTGAAAGTTTAGCCTTTAAGGGAACTGCTTGGTCCTCCCGTGCTCGGGGGATTCAGTCGTTAGTCCCTCACAGAGTGCACTCATATGGACAGTATGTCGGAATACTCCGCTTACTCTACTACGTTTGTTGGGGGCGAGAGGAGCCAAAAAGCTGGAGGCTATCTCCAGGGGCAACAGTAGCGCACATATCACTAAGGAATGGCGCAAGCCAAGCTGGACACCCCTTTATACAGGTCAGACTGCTACCATAGTACCTGGTGAAGGTGTTGGGTGTCGACCAACCCGCAGCCTTTCAGATCTTTGCCAGCAGAGTGCTCATGTCGACGCCCAGTAGGCCCTGACCCCTGATAGATTGGGTCTTCAACTGTTGGGGACAAGAGATGTCGAACGCGGTAGAGATGGCCTCCACTAGCCAGTGGGCGAACCTCTTTTTAGAGACACCCTTCCCTATCGTCTGCTGTCATCCAAGCATACAAAGAGCTTATCAGGAGCAATTGGGACCAGTGGTTGGTGCTGCCTCTTCTCTGGGCAGAGCTTGGAGGTTTACTACCTAATTTTTGAAGCGGATGATAGGTACCTTGAGCACATATTTAGATCTGTGCTAATAAAAACATGAGTGACACCAAGCCCAAACTGTAAGCAGGTCTTGTTAACAGAGAGTGCCTTCAGATCCCTGCAGCATTCTCCTGAAGTGCTTTACCACTAGGAACTATGCCAAGCTCTAGGCGATTTATACCCTAGGAAGCAAACTTCTCAGTCCAACCATGAGATTGTTCTTCTGGCATACAGCACTCCACCTTGGTCTTTGAAGCATTGGTAGTCACTACTACACATCTGGCAGGTCCTCCAGGGGGACACTGGCAAGGAGGAGCCAAATGTCCTTCCAAAGACGATGAAATCAACGTTCACCTTCAGTTGCCCTAATGTCATGCTATCCAGGGAGTCGTGCTCGCAAGTTCAAAGAGTTTAGCTCCATACCCAGAAAGATATGCTCAGGCTGGGTGTTAGACTCCTTTCTGGGTTGATCTGAAGCCCAACAGCTGAGGTGACAAGAAATAACCTCCGGCGTCGAGCAGGTGGTAGGGGAGCAGCCTTAGAAGGGGACCTGCCACCCTCCACCTGCTTCCTGATCGTGTAGACCCGCAATGTGAGGTCCTCTACGGCAAAGGCAAAGAAGCCTGGGTCAACCAAGATGGTGGCTTTGGACTACCAATGTAGACATCATGTGGCCATTGAGCTTACCTCAACTTTTACAGCAGTAAGCGCTAAAGTTCGTAGCAGCTGGTAGGTCATCCAAAAACCTGGGCAACAACTCCCCTCCTACATATCTTTTAGGTCTAGGCTTGGAATACTTAAAAGGTTGCCATGCCATTCAGGGCAGCGGCAGCTTGACCCGCAGCAGCGTAAGCTCTCGAAGTCAGGCCCAACGATAACTTGGCTAGCGAGATGGGGCCTCGGCTTATCCTACCAAGCGGCAGGGTTACCCGAGCATAATACACTGCCAGAGCCTGCTCTACCTGGGTAATCGTGTCGTACCCCCTAGCTACTGCGCCATCAAGAGTAAAAGAGAGGAGAGACTGCCTGTCGTCCCTCAGAAGGACCCCCACAGGAGTCATTAAGAGATGCCAGCAGCACATGTTCCGATAACTCTCTATGGCAGCCCAGCTTCACAGCTCTGAATGCTGGAGATGCGTAATCAAAACATTTCCAGTGGGAGCCTGAAAGAACGCCAACCTTGTTCAAAAGCATTATATGTCAAAACAGTGCAATTCTCTACACATTCAGGTCCTACGACTGCTGCGTTGATATGATTACGTTCTAAACAACCGATATAGCTATCGAGCTATCCGTCGATGCACTGCATTCACAGATTTGCGCAGTTGACATGTTTGGAAACACACTACAAATAGTCAACATGCAACAAGTGCTTTAACGGTACTACAAAAAGGGGTCTACTTGGTTTGATGAAAGGCAGTGAAAGACATGAGTCTGAGACTGTCAGCGACTCGAGCCTACTGTGAACAGCCAGTGAACAGCCGTAAACACCAGATCTCTTGATCCACAAAAGGCGATTATAATCCAACACCGATGTGAATGCTTTCACCAGTCACTTGTGTTCTGAGAGGTATGACTTTACTGAGCAGACAGGAAGAGTGTCAAGATTGCACCCACTTGGGGCATGGGGCGTGGTCACATAACTATCAACGTGGCCACTGAGGCATTTTAAAAAGAGCGACGAGAGAGTAGAGCGTTCCTAGCAGATTTCCCATAGTCAGAACAGGCATAAGTCAGAGTGACCGACTGATGAGGAGCTTCAGGTTTCAAACAGCTAATATTAAAATTTGTCAAATACAAGGCAAGAAAAGAAAAATGTTTTCTTTTCCGGCTTGTATTTTAAGTAGCTTGAAGTAGTATCTCTATGTTTTGACAGTTTTTTTATTTACATTTATACTATTTAAATAAATTAACATGAATTAACTGTAAACAGTGATCCAGGGCCAAACATTCAGGACCATAAATTTTGGGACATAAAGCACATGAACCCTTTAAGAGAAAGCAGAATTAAGATGTTCAACAAAAATATTTTGTAAAAATTTATATTTTTTTCATTTTTAACAATTACATCTGTACAATCGATAAATATATTTTTCAACAGAAGACTGACATGGCAAACACCTTTTAAAACAGAACCATCATCTAGGATCCGAACACTCTAAAAAACTGCCTCACTGACATATTGCTTTACTACGTAGATTTTTTATAGAATATTTTAGATGTTTTGACCGTTGAAAAGTATATTATATGATTTAAGTTAATGGCGCAAAATTAGCAATTTCTTTATCTCTGACGCTGTGTCAACTTTACAAGCAACCAGATATCATGGTTAAAGGGGACCATATTGGCAAAGGTGTGTAATGTTTGTTCGGAAGTTGTTTGAAAATGGGTTGACCAATTGAGTTCCTTTTCAAAACAGTTTAGTCAGATGGTCCAGAAGTTGACCTGGACAAAATCTTCTTGAAATGTAACAATTTGCCAAGTTAGAAAAAAGTTATGGTTTTGACTAAACTAAGGATTGCAAACAGGAAGTAAGGTTGAATATGGAAAATGTGATATCACTTTGTGGTCAATGTGGTATTATTTTTGGTATTACCCAGGGAAAAAGTCAAGATCAGACTCCTGAACGTAGGCTTTAATATCTCAAAGCATCGCTCAGATATAGCTTTGTGACTGAATTAGCAAATGTGTATTTGTTTGTAAGCTTTTCGAAACCAGTTTGAAATGATGGTTTCGTTTTAAAATTTTACCTGAACCAAATTTTGTGAACACTGAAAAAAATAATAATTTTATTAAATTATAGATGGCCAACTGGAAGTGTGATGTCAGCCTTTTTGCCATGACCCAGGAATGTCAAAGATCAGACTCATGAGCATAGGTCTGGGTTGTCCAAAATCGTTCTTGGGGGGCCACAGCCCTGCAGAGATTAGCCTTAATTAACATATAAAACACCTGATCTCACTCATTAGGGCCCTCTTTTCTTGTATGAAGCCAAATTAGTATGCATACTTGCAAGGGTTGCAACTAAAATGTACAGCAATTATTGACTTAAAATTTTTTTTTTTAAGCAAATTGTTTTAAGATGCCCCAAAGCACAGACGAAAATACATGTCAAGTTTCTGAGTTTTAGCTCAATGTGTATGTCAAAATATAGCACTTTTCCCCCAAAATGGCCAACATCCAAAAGCAATTTTATGAAATTTGGTCAAACCTATGTAGTTATGGCTCAAAATAGGCAAGTTCTATATCTCATTACCTTTAGGTGGCACTGTATCAAGCCTCAGCTCAAGGTTAGGATCTCGAACCAAATATTTACCAAATAAACATTGCAGATATACAGCCAAACGAAACTATACGAAATAATTTGGCAAGTGTTCATAAAATGACTTCAAAATCAAACTGGTTGACCAATCAACTTTCTTTCTTTAACTTAAGTGTCAAGTTAATGATGACCAAGTTTCATAGAAATCTGACCAAGGGATTTTGACATGATGGTATTTATTTTTTTTTTAGAAAAAAATAGCTGAAAAACAATATGGAGGCTAATGATGTCATAAGGTGCATTTGAACAAGCATAAACAATGCAATCAGAAAAAGGACATTTGTTAATGACCCATGGTTCAGTAGTAATAGCCAGAAACATAATTGAAACTTTGGAAATGTGGTGTGGTGACGAAGTTTGTTGCTTGGCTCCTAATAAAAGTTACACACGTAAACATTTTACAGGTTACCATTTCAAGTTCACTTACAAAATGATCTTTTTTTTTTTAACAAATCACGTGATTTTTGTGAGTTACTGAATTACTGAAAGCTAAAACCTTTTTTATAGCATCTGTAAAAAAAACATTTTTAACCAATTTTAAGGAAATATGATCAGAATGAGCATACATTCATCCTCGTCCTCACCGCTTGTTTGGGAAGTCCTTTATTTTCAGAAAGCACAATTATTTAGAAAAATTTTAGGTGATCTAGGTGAAACATTGAGATCTAGTCATCAAGCTGTTTTTTTTTTGTTGTTGTTTTTTCAAACTAAATTGAGCAGAAACAAAATCAAGGTTTTTCGGACTCCACAAGCTGTATGTGCGTTGAACACATGATGTCTTGTTTATTTCAGGAGGATTTTACCAAGACTCATCTTGGTCACTATATGGTGAATTTAATGAGGGATTTGTGGTTGGACGCTTTATTTTAAAGTTAACTCCTGCATGGCCATGTGCTGTACTTCTTGCAATAACCAGCAATACATCTTTGCTAATCATAAAACAAACATGTAAATACAACCATGTGCACAAACTGTGATAACAACCTAATGTGGTGCATCACAATTATCTTGATTGATACTAAAACAGATCAAGTAACAGCTTTCCTCGTATTTGATTTTCTGGGGATTCTGAGGTCATGAAGTGATTATGAATTCTGGGATTTTAGTTGCATTGATTTGCATCTCTGAATCTAAATGAATAATTTAAGTTTTATTTGCATCAGTGACTGCAGAGAAAATTAAACCTGACTGTTGTCGAATCGTGATTGGTTTAGCTTAATATCTAATAATAGCTCGGCGTTGGGTGTTTTGAGCTTTTGTTTTGTTTTCCTGCAGGACCTCAGAATGGCTGGAATGATCCCCCAGCACTCAGCAGAGCCTCCAAGAAGAAGGTGAGTCTGAAATCTTCCCATTTCGAGACTGAAAGTTTTTTTGTGGGCATCCATAAATAGTGCGTACAAATGGCAAGCCATTTTAAAATTTAAAACATTTACCTGACTATCTGTAAATTTATATAAAGATTGGAATAAAAGTATTCTGACTAGTGAAAAATATATTTTTATTAAGCATGAAGACGGTGTGGAATATCAGGAAAAATGTAAAGAAAAATATTTATTTGTAAGAAGAGTAATTAAATGTATTTATAATTAGATTTCTGCCAAGTGAAATATATTTCCAACTGCACTTATACTTGTCACAAATTCAGAGCAAATTATATTTAAAGATACCTCTAACTGGGTTTTTAAAAGTGTCATATTTAATGATATAAGCTATTTATAAATCATGTATAACTGGGCAAATTAGAATTTTAGATATCTTTCTAATGTCTAGAAGATTGCATTTATGCCAAGCAAAAACCAATTTAGAGACATCTCTAAATGTTTTTGTAGCTAGTCCCGATTAATAGTAGATGTCTTCAAGTATTTTAAAATGGAAGTCAATGGAGAATTTGGACTAGTCATAAATTAATTGCAAATATCTTTAATATGCATTACTACTAGTCAAACAAACATTGCATGATATCTTCAACTAGTTAAGGTTAAATCATACTTATTTCAAATGCAATTGTGACTTATCACAAGACAGACAAAGTAGATATTAAATTATGACTAGGAGTGAAAGAGTATTAAATATGAAAATAACTTGCCATCGCACTCCAGGATGAAAAGATACACCTAAAGCTTTGTACTCTCACAAAAACAATTGGGTTAGCTTAGCTAGCACCACTGGTCAACCGTTGCACATTCTCATGTCGACCTCACAACTGGAAATGTCAAGGAACAGCAAAGAGGAGAATAAGAACAGTCAGAATTTCGTCTTGAACAGCAGAGGTCTGAAACCATCCAAGCGAGCGATTTTCGATTCATCTTGATGTGTCGAGAACCTAATTCTTTAGCTTTTTCTTTAGTCACTTGCTTCACACATTAGAAGGGTCAAGTTTTGCTTTTGCTAGTCAACCAGCAAACAGACGTTTATGCAATTCAATCCTAAAATAATTGATTTCTACTCAATTTGTTCAGGTTCCTGAACACTTCACTCCCCCGGCGCCCATCACAGCGCCCATAATGGCTCCTCTGGGGGACCCTCAGAGCCCTCCAGCACCTGGCATGCAGCCGCAAATTCAAAATCAGCAACTGGGTACTACCTTTACCCCCATTCCTCAGCAGCAGCAGCAGCAGCAGCAGCCTGTAGGACTGCCTGGAAGAAAAGCCAGCATGCCTCTAGGTAGCATGGAAGGTGCACCTGGAGCACCTGTTGGCGATGTTGTAAAGGTATGTTGAGGGAGCACAAACAAATCTGACTTTCATCAGTACTTTATGTTATTTTTATTGTCTTGTAAGTGTGTTTTCTTTAAAAATGGTGCTGAAGGAAGTGGTGCTAACGTTTGGGTCCTAGTACCCCTGGGTTCTGTATAGAGTACAGTCCTTCAGGGGAGAAGATTTGACTCTGGTCTTTAAAATGTTTTATAGTGTTCAATTAATCCTTTAATCTTCAACCTTTTTATTTATTATTCTCAGATTAGGTTAAGTAAGTTGAACCTGCCCTAAATTCTTAGATTTAAATGCTTCGATGCTTAGACCTTAGTCTTGGTCAGTTCTTTCTCTTAAGATTTTACATTAAAAAATCCTTAACATTTTTAAATCAAAAACTTGATAGTCAGTAATAGGAATCAATTCAATTTATTTTAATGAATCTTTTTTTAAATATATTACAAAACATAATAATCTTCATAATGTAAAATAGTACTCATCCAATGTGGATACAAGTTTGATGATTTTCAAAGTCTTACGTTTTCTCTCCATCATCAGCTGTCTTTCTCTGGCACTGGAGACGGCGCTGCCTTCTGTGCCGTCGGTCTGCTCTGTGCATATCTCCATCTTTTATACTCGTTGTGATGCATTCCAAACTCAAAAGTTCATTGGTTCCTCATTCAAGCTTTCTCTTTATCCCACTGGATGTGTTCAGCTTGTGTCCTCCTTCCTGATAATACGCACTACCTTTTTTGTCCACCAGGCAGGCTCCCATGTCCAGAGCTAATATTTTCCCTGCTTATTTTACCTCTCCCCTTCATCTGCTCTTTGGATGCAGAATGCAGCTCACGAATACCTCTTTTGCAAGACAACTCCAACACATCCTCATTTAGTACCATAATTCATGTAATGTCTTTAAATTAAGCGTGAGACTGAAGTTATAATAAGAAGGAGAATTGCAAATTCTTGATTTTATACAACAAAAATCACAGAATGATGCATCAAATTGTAATTTTCTCCCACTGGTCTCTGACCTCTTAACAATGCCTTTATTGTTATTGCCTACATATAACACATCAACCTATATATAAATTCGTTGTGCTGCCACTTGATTACAAGTTGTCAAAGTGATTTTGTTACCCAAAAAAGTTATCTATGAATGTTTATTATGGTGGCCAAGAGGCGCAAGACACATTTACATAACTTGAAACACTCACAAGTTCCAAAACACTTTTGCATTTCAGAAAATAAATGTTCAAATTCCAAAACAATTTTACTCTTTAGAAAACATAATTACATGTTCCAAAACACTTTTAAAAATTCTGAAACAAATGCATTTCAGATACCCGAAAGGGTAGGTACAATTGAGAACAGAGAATTTGTATTAGTGTTTTGGAATTTGTATATTTGTTTTCTAAAATGAACATTTGTTTTGCAACTTGCAAAACTGTTTCCCATTATGTAAATATGTATTGCTCCTCTCGGCCATTGAAGTTTATAAATGTTTATATGAAAAATAAAAGTAGACTCTCGTTATTCCTGCATGGAAGCTCATTTCATTTACCAAAACATTTTTAATATCACAATTAAAGCACATTTTTGTGTTCATGTCTCTCTCTCTCTTGAAGCCCCTTCAATCCCTCCAGACAGAGAAGATCACCAAGAAGCCGATCCCTGAGGAGCACATGGTCCTGAAGAACACCTTCGAGGGGCTCATCCAGAAATGCTTGGCTGCAGCTTCCGACCCGGTGTGTGGGAAAACACTCTCACTGAAATCCTCATTAAAACATGTCATTTTTATTCTAGACCAGATCAAATCTTACTCATACTTACGATGTATTGATACTGGCTTTGATTGATTGACTTGTGCAGAAATAATATATTTTTGTGGTGTAACAAAAGCTTTAAGTGTAGAACTGATAACTGAGTTTCATCCTCTCCTTTCCTGACAGCAAACAAAGAGGAAGCTGGACGATGCTCATAAGCGGCTGGAGTGTCTCTATGATAAGCTACGCGAGCAAACCGTGAGTGCTTCACACAGCTCTGGCACATTTAGGGAACAGTGCATGTCTTCTAATAGGTTTGAGGTCCTAATCACACCTATACAGAAAACTGATTAGTCTATCACTGTAATCGATCAGGAGGGAAAGGGTGTTGCAGCTTGATTTAGGCCTGTTTCAGACTCTGACTGGGCTCGGACTCTGACTGGGCTCAGACTGGGCACTGACTGGACTTTGACTCAGTCTGCGCTCTGATTGGACTTGGACTCTACAGCATTGGACTCCATCTTGACTCGGTCTCGAAAGTCTTGGACTTGTCTTGGACTCAACAATGGTGGACTTGACTTAAAAACTTAAATTTGACTTAAACAAATTATGGAAATGGTTAAGGTAAAGATTTCAGGAGAATTTTTTATTTGTCATGACAAAATATATATTGGGAGGGTTAAAGCAATGAATAAAGTGACTAGATTTCTATTCTGCACATTATATTATTATATATTTAGTTTCTCTTCAAAAGGTTCCTCCATCTCCCATAATTCACTAAAGTAGTTTTGTTATTTACATTTACATGTAATATAGTTTTGTTTTTAATAGATTATAATGTTCAGCATGATCCTGTTGCACTGGACCACACAATCAATGAGTTAACAATAAAAACCTGCTGCCCACATCTAAAACTTTGTATGAGTTCTAACCTTTAAGTTCAAATAGAGTGAACCGTTAGAGTTTAGTATGAAAAATCTACAGATAATAGAAGGAAAAAAACAAAAGCAAATAAAGGCTTTCCCTCCTGAATTTCCTTGTCTGAGCTCGTCTCTATTGTCTGCTCTGAACCACTCTAAAGATCTGAGGATCTGCAATACCTTCTGAGAATTTTTCTTTGATTTTTCTTTACTTTTTCTTGGCCTCTGCCACATTTTTATTACTTGCTCCTCTTGTTGACGCTCGTGAACAGTGAACCTGATATAGATTCTACAAACTGAAAGATAGTATTTTTATTAAAATAAAATATTAATCAATAATTTTTTTCGACTCGATTAATTCGATTAACTGTTGCAGCCCTCGCTGGATCACTGTACAAATTGTTTGTTCACATTACAAATAATAAACAGCTGTTAACCACGAGTCGCTGTTCCTTCTGAGCGCAGGCTTCTGGAGCGCATGTATGAGTGTATGAGTTCATGGAGGTAGACAGGGGTTGATTTGGAGATAGTTTTGTACGCCAGCATCAGCCAGTGAAGAGTGACGAAGAGAGGAGTAACATGGGCTCGCTTCGGTTCCTTGAAGATAAGACGAGCTGCAGAGTTCTGGATCATCTGCAGAGGTTTAAGCTCGTTGGCTGGAAGTCCTGCTAGGAGAGCGTTGCAGAAACTGGCTTTTAAAAATTATACTTTTACTTTTTTAAATTGTAATTTGTTTGTGAAATATTGTACTTTTTATTCCTAGTTACATTTTGCAGTGTCCCTCGGTTACTAATATGGAAACAAAAGAATATTATAATTTATCTCGCAAACTATTTTAGCAAGTTTTGCATGAGGCTAACGTGCGAGAGTTTTACCTTGCTTATGTTCAGTGTTTAGTTAAAGATGCTATATTATATCTCTTTTAAATCATTTTAAAATAAATATTTGACCCCTACAGACTATCACTGCACCCATTGATAAGCAAATAAAAAATTCTAAAACTTTTGGTCTTGGAACATCCAATAACACTTTTTGATTGTTTATCGATGTGGTTCTGCCATGGTTCAGTTCCGGGTCAGTATGCACATATGTTCTTCATTGGTATCTGATTGGTTAGTGGGTGTAGCTATGACCATCAGGCAGTTTTTAGCTTGCAGAAAAAGAAAATAGAATAACAAAACATGCATAAACCAATCTGAATATGACTCGATGCATGTTTTTATTAAGGGAACAATACCAAAACTTGTAAAAAATGTTGAGTTTACATGATACAAAACCTTTGAATGAAATTAAATGCATTAAATCCCAGCATGAGTGTTTAAGCTTAATAACAGCTCTCTCTTGCGCAGCTCTCTCCAGCGATAGTCTCCGGTCTCCACAACATGGCGAGCAGCATCGAGTGCCGCTCTTACAGCGACGGCCTCAACATCCACACGCACATCGTCAGCAGCAGCAACTTCAGTGAGACGTCGGCCTTCATGCCTGTCCTCAAGGTGCTCCTTACACAGGCCAACAAACTCGCTGTGTGACGGCCGCGCCCACCGGTGTTCTCCAAACCCTTCAAGCCATCATTCCTCAAGAGCGTCGATCTCACCAGTCTTACCATGATTTTTCTTGCGTTTTAATGTTATTTTGAGTCACATGACTTTTAATGTCATCAGTTCATGTGTGTGAGCAGCACGGAGCAGAGTGCAAGAGGGCTTTCGGATTCCCTCATTTGTGTTAATGCTGGGGAAATGAAATTAGAGAGAGACTATGTTTCCGGGACGGCTGCTGGGGCTCTTTTTTTGCATTCAAGATCATGAAGCATTTCAGTTTTTGTTGTTTTGTTTTGTGGATGGAAGTCTAACTTTCGGCAACAAAAAAAAGAATCACTTTATGATGATGCTGTCTGTCTTTGTTTCGTGGAATGGTATGATGTTGAGGTAGAAAGTAAAAGTGTGCAGGAACATGGAAGTGTTTTTCTCCCAGATTTAGTCCCGTCAGTCGGTTTTGAAGAGTTTGGCTTGTGGCTGCACTAAAGGTTTGTAGGGTTTTATGCAATCGATGTTCTTTCTCAGCTTTTGAACTCAAACTGTAAATCTACCATGTGTTTTGCAGTTTCATTAAAGTTATTTGAGACAATCTTATGCTGACTTTTTTTTCCATCTGAAGGTTGTGGTGTGATTAAATCAACTCTTCAAGGAAAATGGGCCGATAATCATGCGGGTGATTTGGAGCAGGTGAAGAAACATCTTTGTGCTTGTTTGCTGATCTCCCGGAATTAATCACCACACAAGTATTATTTCACTTTTTTTACAGTCCCAGAATTAATTCATTTTAGATTTTTATTTAATTTTCCCTTTTTGCCAGCTGAAGCCTAATTATATTCTTTTACTTTTGTAGATATTTATTTAAAAAAAATTAACACGACAAAATAACTGCTCCGCTAGTTACAGTACTAAGGCAAATGTGCATTCTTCACCTTCAGCCCTTTTACATTCCTAGACACTTCTAATACCTGGGCATAAGAAGAGATGGGAATGTTCGGGGAAAGTGGAACCGCACCAGTAACTCACAACCACCAAACACACCCCACCAGTAACTCACAACCACCAAACACACCCCACCAGTCACACACATCCACCAAACACACCCCACCAGTCACTCACATCCACCAAACACACCCCACCAGTCACACACCTCCACCAAACACACCCCACCAGTCACACACATCCACCAAACACACCCCACCAGTCACTCACATCCACCAAACACACCCCACCAGTCACACACATCCACCAAACACACCTCACCCGTCACTCACAACCACCAAACACACCCCACCAGTCACACACATCCACCAAACACACCCCACCAGTCACTCACATCCACCAAACACACCCCACCAGTCACACACCTCCACCAAACACACCCCACCAGTCACACACCTCCACCAAACACACCCCACCAGTCACTCACAACCACCAAACACACCCCACCAGTCACACACATCCACCAAACACACCCCACCAGTCACTCACATCCACCAAACACACCCCACCAGTCACACACATCCACCAAACACACCCCACCAGTCACTCACATCCACCAATCGCACCCCACCAGTCACACACATCCACCAAACACACCCCACCAGTCACACACATCCACCAAACACACCCCACCAGTCTCTCACATCCACCAAACACACCCCACCAGTCACACACATCCACCAAACACAACTCACCCGTCACTCTCATCCACCAAACACACCCCACCAGTCACTCACATCCACCAAACACACCCCACCAGTCACACACATCCACCAAACACAACTCACCCGTCACTCTCATCCACCAAACACACTCCACCAGTCACTCACATCTACCAAACACACCCCACCAGTCACTCACATCCACCAAACACACCCCACCAGTCACACACATCCACCAAACACACCCCACCAGTTACTCACAACCACCAAACACACCCCACCAGTCACACACATCCACCAAACACACCCCACCAGTCACACACATCCACCAAACACACCCCACCAGTCACTCACATCCACCAAACACACCCCACCAGTCACACACATCAACCAAACACACCCCACCAGTCACTCACAACCACCAAACACACCCCACCAGTCACACACATCCACCAAACACACCCCACCAGTCACACACATCCACCAAACACACCTCATCCGTCACTCTCATCCACCAAACACACTCCACCAGTCATACAAATCCACCAAACACACCCCACCAGTCACTCACATCCACCAATCGCACCCCACCAGTCACACACATCCACCAAACACACCCCACCAGTCTCTCACATCCACCAAACACACCCCACCAGTCACACAAATCCACCAAACACACCCCACCAGTCACACAAATCCACCAAACACACCCCACCAGTTACTCACAACCACCAAACACACCCCACCAGTTACTCACAACCACCAAACACACCCCACCAGTCACACACATCCATCAAACACACCCCACCAGTCACACACCTCCACCAAACACACCCCACCAGTCACACACACCCCACCAGTAACTCACAACCACCAAACACACCCCACCAGTCACACACATCCACCAAACACACCCCACCAGTCACACACATCCACCAAACACACCCCACCAGTCACTCACATCCACCAAACACACCCCACCAGTCACACACCTCCACCAAACACACCCCACCAGTCACACACATCCACCAAACACACCCCACCAGTCACTCACATCCACCAAACACACCCCACCAGTCACACACATCCACCAAACACACCCCACCCGTCACTCACAACCACCAAACACACCCCACCAGTCACACACATCCACCAAACACACCCCACCAGTCACTCACATCCACCAAACACACCCCACCAGTCACACACATCCACCAAACACACCCCACCAGTCACACACCTCCACCAAACACACCCCACCAGTCACACACACCCCACCAGTAACTCACAACCACCAAACACACCCCACCAGTCACACACATCCACCAAACACACCCCACCAGTCACTCACATCCACCAAAACACACCCCACCAGTCACACACATCCACCAAACACACCCCACCAGTCACTCACATCCACCAATCGCACCCCACCAGTCACACACATCCACCAAACACACCCCACCAGTCACACACATCCACCAAAACACACCCCACCAGTCTCTCACATCCACCAAACACACCCCACCAGTCACACACATCCACCAAACACACCTCACCCGTCACTCTCATCCACCAAACACACCCCACCAGTCACTCACATCCACCAAACACACCCCACCAGTCACACACATCCACCAAACACAACTCACCCGTCACTCTCATCCACCAAACACACTCCACCAGTCACTCACATCTACCAAACACACCCCACCAGTCACTCACATCCACCAAACACACCCCACCAGTCACACACATCCACCAAACACACCCCACCAGTCACTCACAACCACCAAACACACCCCACCAGTCACACACATCCACCAAACACACCCCACCAGTCACACACATCCACCAAACAC
Source organism: Danionella dracula (assembly GCA_900490495.1). Classification (NCBI taxonomy): domain Eukaryota; kingdom Metazoa; phylum Chordata; class Actinopteri; order Cypriniformes; family Danionidae; genus Danionella; species Danionella dracula. Next base: position 20,538,138 of record UELW01000334.1, read on the forward strand.
ACCCCACCAGTCACTCACATCCACCAAACACACCCCACCAGTCACACACATCAACCAAACACACCCCACCAGTCACTCACAACCACCAAACACACCCCACCAGTCACACACATCCACCAAACACACCCCACCAGTCACACACATCCACCAAACACACCCCACCAGTCACACACATCCACCAAACACACCTCATCCGTCACTCTCATCCACCAAACACACTCCACCAGTCATACAAATCCACCAAACACACCCCACCAGTCACTCACATCCACCAAACACACCCCACCAGTCACACACATCCACCAAACACACCCCACCAGTCACTCACATCCACCAAACACACCCCACCAGTCACTCACATCCACCAAACACACCCCACCAGTCACACACATCCACCAAACACACCCCACCAGTCACACAAATCCACCAAACACACCCCACCAGTTACTCACAACCACCAAACACACCCCACCAGTCACTCACAACCACCAAACACACCCCACCAGTCACACACATCCACCAAACACACCCCACCAGTTACTCACATCCACCAAACACACATCCACCAAACACACCTCATCCGTCACTCTCATCCACCAAACACACTCCACCAGTCATACAAATCCACCAAACACACCCCACCAGTCACTCACATCCACCAAACGCACCCCACCAGTCACACACATCCACCAAACACACCCCACCAGTCACACACATCCACCAAACGCACCCCACCAGTCACTCACATCCACCAAACACACCCCACCAGTCACACACATCCACCAAACGCACCCCACCAGTCACACACATCCACCAAACGCACCCCACCAGTCACACACATCCACCAAACACCCCCCACCAGTCACACACATCCACCAAACACACCCCACCAGTCACTCACATCCACCAAACACACCCCACCAGTCACTCACATCCACCAAACACACCCCACCAGTCACTCACATCCACCAAACAGCAGCAATGTCTAGTTACATTGTATAATATATTAAATCATCAAAATTTCATTGCGATTTCAAATCTGAACGTTTTCATTCGTGGAAAGTTTTGATCTCATTAGTTTATCAGGAATCGTGTGCGAGGGGACTTTTTTATTTAAGTCCCTGGTGAGGACCTTAAAAAAAAATATATATAAATACACTTCACTGCTGGTTTTGAAGTGAAGTGAAAGTGACCAGTTGGCCAAATCAGGAGTGACCCATACCTGGAATTTGTGCTCTGCATTTAACCCATCCAGAGTACACACACACACACACACACACACACCTTGAACACACACCCGGAGCAGTGGGCAGCCCCCGGGGAGCAGTCGGGGAACTGGTAGTTTCACTTACACTACCTTCAACACTATACAGTTTACTATACACACACACACACACGCGCACTTTGTTTTTGTTGTTTACTTTATCACTATGAATGTGTATACCAAGATGTGTGATGGCTTGTGCTGTGTATTAGGTGGTGAAAAATATATATTTCACCTATAATTTTCAGTATAAATGAATTCTGGTTTCGGCTAAAAATAAAAATATATTATAAAAATAGCAATTCTCATTCCCTTTTGGGTATTTTACTTATCAGTAAAACACTAAATCTAAGCTGATTGTAAACCTTTATAGTCACAGAATGCTCATAAAGATCATTTTATTGCGATTTAGTGTAGAGTCTGAATTGTTTTGTGCATTCAGAAAATATATCGGATAATTGAGGAACTATATAGGACTAATTCTAATAGTGTCTGCAAGATTTTCTGTTTTATCAAGCAATACATGTGATTTAATTTGACAAAATATTCGATTAGATTAAATTATAGCACCCGTTGTTGTTCACCTGCCTCCATTTTCCTGTCACGTGATCTGTTCGCGTGAGCTCGTATCGATTACTTTGGTCTGAATGAACACTAAACATGCACAAAACACAGAAGAAGGAAGGTAAGTTGCTCCTCGAAATACTTTGTATGCTCTTTATGCTTTAAATTAAATCTGTCGGTTACAGTTAAACAGTTTTTATCTATTTCGAACTCTATCGTGGAAGTTGAGAGAACTTTTCTTGACGTCATTGGTTAGCAACCTAGCATAATCTTTTTAGAGTTTATGCTGATTATCCAACGGGAACATTAAGTGGATTTATTACATCGATTTAAAAATATTAAAACATATCTACTACTACGACTAAATACAGTTAATCTCGCTCCAAAACAAGCATTAAAAATGTGGCCGATTCTTGTGAATGTGTGAACAATTATTACTACATTTTATATTATTTTTTGCGCGTTTTAGTTTTTAAAAAGAAAGTATTATTATTTTCATGGACTAATTCAATAGACGAACTTTTTGACTGTTGAAGAACAAGAATGAATTGTTTTGAATGCTGAAGGAGATAGATCTAACTTGAACTCAAGTCAATATTATATTTGTTATTATATCATTTGTATTTGTTTACTATAATTATATTGTACTTCCTCTATATTTATATCACAGAGTAATGCAGTTTTAGTATAAACTTTAAACTGGGCCAACTGTATTCTTAATATGTGGTGTTGCAAGCCTTGCTTCTGCAGGCAAAACAAATGCAGATCTCGCACGCGCGTTATTTTTTTAAACGTTTATTTAGCTCTTGTCTCTTGAGAGCTTAAAATTATTACAGTTTAAGTGAAACTAGGAGCTTTCATTTATTTTTTTTTTGCTCGGCTGTAACTCGGACATGTCTCTTCTTGTTCTGGCAACTCTTGTTTTGACTTGTCAGTAGTTTATTTCACTGGTTAATTGCTCATTGTGGAAGACAACGAATGAAAGAGACTATACATTCTATCAAAAGTTAGGAGTTACTGTAGTAACTGCAATTGTTTTCAAACATCAAATTCATGCGAAAACACACTATTACAAACTGTTACAGTTGCCCAGTAGGGATACAATATTCTTGCAATGTTTTCAATAATATTGCAAGCAAATGAGCATTGTGACATCTTTCTCCTTATGCAACTCTTGCTCTCTGACATCTCATTAACTCACAGCTAACCACGTGTCTTTTCTCTGAGATTTTTGAGACTGGGGCATAAAGAAATTCTGCTGAATCAGGGGGGTGTTGTGACTCTTTAAGCCTTTAAGGTGCCCTATCATGTAAACTTGATTTTCAGACATTTCCTGCATGTTTTAGTCTTGTTCCATAATCAAAAATATGCCTTGAGTGTTATTCAGGTTTTGGATGTCCTGGGGTCAAAAGTTTTTTTTTTGGCTTACCAAAACATGAACATATTCCTCAACAATGAGTGGATTTTCTTTGCCAACAAGAAAAATCCAGCAGGGGGTGTGGTAGAAAATGGCAGTTGGAGAAACATGGGCAATCATTTGAGGTGATTCAAAGACGTCGTTTACTGCCTTTTAAAGGTTATGTGTGTGTATATATATATATATATATATATATATATATATATATATATATATATATATATATATATATATTTTTTTTTTTATAAATACAACAAACAAATCAGAAGGTCAAATGTTGAACATTAATAAGTTTAGCTACTTTTAATCACATTTTAGTAGCGTCCTTACAAAGACAGACTGCGTGGGTGGATTAAATGTGTCGCATCACTGGTGAGCGAAAGGGAGAGAGAGGCTCATGGGTGTGGTTACTATGGTAACTGATGGGGATGGCTCTGGGTGTGCAGTGGTTACCGTAGTAACTCTCTCTGTAGGTCTTGGGTGTGATGATGTCAGCCAGCATGTTGGGCTGCGTCTGTCTTTCTCTCTCTCTCTCTCTCTCTCTCTCCCTCTCTCAGGCTGCGGTGAAGCAGCAGTCCCCCTCTTCTCTCGAGTTCTCTTTCATTCTCTGCTGCGCTTCAGAGCTTAATGTGACAAACGAGAGAGGTAGGCTCTGATTTTTTTATGTCTTTGTCTACCACAAACTGCAATGTGGGTCTGTGATGGTTCTTGAGATCTATATTTAAGTGGATTTATTGCAGCAAAGAACATTTATTGCCACTTCTGAGGGACCTTGTCGTGAGGCAGGTTGATCTTCGCAGGATGATCAATGGTGTGTCCTTTTCAGAGTGCTGAGGTGAATAATTCAGTTTGTTTCTCTAGCTGTCTAGAGTAGTAGAATTTATGTTTTTTTGGGACAAAAGCCTCCGGAAGTCAAATGGATATTGCGGTTGAGCTGGACGTTTATAGATGTGGGATTTTCATTTCATAACAGGTATGGATGACGTGCAGAGCTGCTCGTGTGATGATTCATCCTCTGATAATGATATGCTCACCTAGAGACGGCTCAGAGAGCTCGCTCGCTCTCTCTCTCTCTCTCTCTCGCTGTTTGTTTTGATCACAGACAATGGAAGATGAAGTCAATTAAATTGTATTTTATGTTCTTATGTTTGATACTTTGTTATTTATTCACATCAAACATACATCATTAAGCTTTTCCATTATTTAAGTGAGATCTAGCTTTATATTACAATAGTTTAACTAGTGAACAAATAATTTCTAAAATATTCAGAACAAAAGCCTCTGTGCATTAATGTACTAAAGCAATGTGTTTGCTGTCCCTCAGATCATTTGACATTACTCTGCCTTTATTTGTTACAAATAAAGGCAGATTAATAAATTGCTTTTTGGCTACGTTTTTGTTACAGGCTTAAACGATTGATGCCCTTTTAGATCTGAAATATAATGTTTGAGTGTTTTCTTAGCTAATATTTGAGTGTCAACACTTCAATGATGTTTTAAGTTAATTTTCCCAAATTAAACACAGAGTTACGCTTAACTGATTAATTAGTTTGCATCATCAGATGCACATCAGTTAATCAATTATATTCAGGACGCTGGTTTTGTTTGTGACATAAATGCAGAAATAAAATAAAAACTCTCAAACGTCATTATAGCCACCATGCAAACAGCACAAAGTATTTCTAACAGCAACTTAAGCATTCCTTGTACTTTGCCTATGTACTGTCTCAAAAACCTATGGTGTCAGTTAAAGCAGTAGATGTGTAATCATCAAAACCAAACAATTAAATGGCTGCACTCAATGTTTCTGTAAACAAATATGAAGTCATTAAGTTGTAATTCTGTTTGGGTCGTGCAATTAAAAAACCTGGCAAAGCTGAGTCTTGTAAATAGTTTTTTCTGTGAAGCCGGTTTGTGGATTTACACATAAACAATCAAATATAGTAGTTGTAAAGGCTCTAATGAAGGATACCTAGTCGTCCCCTTTCTTAGTCATTTCCTCTAGTTCTTCAGGGGGAATACAAAGGTTTTCCCAAACCAGTCAGTTACCATATTGAGTGTTCTCCAGGCCTCCTCCAAGCTGGTCATCCGCAATATACCTTCCTTAGAAGCATCCAGAAGACTTCAGGCATCCCAAACAGAAACCTGAGCCACCTCAGCTGGCTCCTCTCGATGTAGAGTCGTGATTCTCAGACCGTCTCCGATTTTCTGCTGAGTGACGCAAATCCTCACCCACTTTCTAAGTAAGCCCGCTGCTTACTTTGAGAAGGCTCTTTTTTGCCAGTTGTTGTTGAGATCACTCAGATTCTTTCACTCATGACCTTAAGCTGTAGTCATAGCCAAGAGTTTGACCGTAGATCAACTGGCAAATCAAGAGCTTTTCATTATTGCAGACTCTTCAGATTCTCTTTCAGATTCCATCCTTCCCTCAGGAGGAACACAACCAATTATTTACTTTCATCCCTGCTGGACTCCACTCCAAAACTCAGAGCTCCGGCTGAATGTCTTGGTCTGATGAACTTAATCTGCTAAACCCCCCCAGCCACACTTTTCCCCCAAAACCCATCGGGGAGACACCAATAATGGCCAATCCAAATATAATTCAACCTAAATAGGTGCACAAATTATCTACAGACTGGACAGCCTTTAATAAAAGTGTTTAATTACCCACACCCCCTTCATTTTAAGCCTATTTACATTCCCTAGTAACTGGCCGCAATCAATCAATTAATGAAAGTTTACTGTGCAGCACAAAATTGACACAATAAAAGCACACGATGAAGCGAAACGCAGCCTAACCCAGATCACACGATTGCTTGGTTTTAACCCACCTGACCTAGTCAAGTGATGGCTAAGACACACCACCCAAGTGCGGATTCATAGGGGCTAGAAATCCAGAAGCAGGGATCTAAGCAATCGGAAAACTTATAAAGTTTATAAAATGCAGTGTTGAACAAAATTGTCTTCCCATACTAGACGATATAGGTCAGACACCACTGAATAAATAATTAGAAGTATAAATAAAAGATATTTGCACCCTTGAACTCATAGGATTATGCTATAAAGAGCTTGTTCTAAAGTCCTCTCGTGTTACATTTTGTCTAAAAAAATCTAATAAATGATACAATTTGACTAATTGAAATATAAATATTACATTATTCTTATGGGATTTTGTCAGTGAATGCCAGTGCAATCCTGAGGAATTGTCTGTATTTGCAGTGTTGGATTAGCCGTTTGTTTATGGCCACAAAGATCTGGGCGCAACTTCTTACATTGTGTCTGAAGGGGATTGTTTGAGTGGTTAATTCAGCTTACTGTTCAAGTCTGTTTCTGATGGGCTTCCAGTTCCTCTTCTGGTTTTTGTCTTCCTTTGTCTCTCTCACTTTCATCTAAAGATGTCTGCTCTACCAGTGAGATACCAGACACGATTAGCGAGGCGGCATCTGCTTTTCATTTAATTGATTGTGCTTGAAATTCCTCCTGCTGACACTGGATGTGCACTGGCAAAAATAAACCAGCTGATATCAACAAGAGTTCCAGAGCTTGAGGCATGTCTGGGTGTCCCACTAGCAAAATGATAAGTTCTTATTTGAACTGAACATAAGATTCCTCACTTCTTATGTGTGCTTGCTATTATGTAAAACATTTTAAATTAGTAATTTTATTTGTTTGTTGTTGATTTTGACGCTTTAAAGGCCCTTTTACACCAAGGTATATGATCTATGCATACTTGATCTCGGAAATAGCTGCTTTTTGTAAGCATGAAAGCAAACTTAAGGGATTATTTTACCTTCTAAATGATTGCATAAGCAGGTTTAAAACTAGTACGTGTAAATATCAGTTTTAAAAACAAATGTGAAATTTGTTACACAAATAAACAATGCTCTTGGTGTGCAAAGACTGTGAGGTGAGTGTCAATGGAACAACATATGCAATATTAAGCAAAGCATTTAGTATAAAACTGCATAAAACGTTCAATAGCTGAATCTTACTGACCTCAAATTCAGTTCATGCCTCCATGTTCTCCTGCTGGATCTAATCGATTACTCATTTTGGGAAACTATGAGAACAACCCATGGTTTTTAAATCTAATACTATCATTAAATGACGATATATTCTTTCAGAAATGCAACAAATTTGGTCCATCTTGTTTCTCATGTTCAGTGAACCAGAAGTAAGTGATCCTTTTTAAGTGTATATTTTTATTAAACTAACATTTGATTCGTATTCATTTCCATTGCACGATTTTTTTAAAATAAATTAATTTGAATAACTGCTTCAACCCTAGTTGCAGAAATTGTTTTAAACATCCACAAATAATAGATGGCATATCAAATGTAAAAACAAGTCTTCTTTACGTGCAACTAAAAATGACCATAAAATATCGCCTTCCGAATCTGTCAACTTGGTTGTTAAAAATCAGAATGACCTTAAAAAAAAAATCAAGACATGTTCATCACTAAAACAGACTGTGTGTGTTGGTCATCTGATATTGACTGGTGCTGTAGATGGTATGTATACAAGTAGTTATATCACAATTGTTACAATATTTACAGCAAAATCAACTGGTAATTTTAAACACATTTCAATTCAAATTGAAAGTTATTTTATCTTACAAATAAAAACTTTACAAATCAATGGCTGTAATCGAACGCTATTAATTGTTTTTATGCAGCTGTAGATTTAAACACCATTACTAAACAGGAAACACTCCTCATGTTGGCCCCGCAACTTCCTGCGTCTCCCTGCTAGCAAGCAGACTGGATTGTTATGGGAATCCTCTTTGATTAGATTCTCTCTCTCTCTCTCTCTCTCTCTCTCTCTCTCTCTCTCTCTCTCTCTCTCCCTTCAAAGTATTCTGCGCATCTATATTTCATGACTGTTGTTAGGCAAAATCTAATAATATTTCTCGCTTTATTTTAAAGGAGAAATTCTGCATGTGTTAGGAGGAGCTCGTGTTTTTCTACTTCTTCACCTGTTCTTGTTTGATCTGCTCTTGTTGCAGGTCGTGGCAGAAGCTTGATGCTGCATTGCTGATATGCTCTGGCCAGCGTGAAGAGTCTCTTCTCCTTCATCCATCTCTCTGCTCACTAATTTGGACGGAGCCTTGGACTGTGTTTTTATATTTGTAAAGAAAGCAGGTGGAGAGCAATCCGAGCAGCTCCTGGTCGCTGTTTTATCTGTGCTTATGGAGGACGGGCAGGATTGAGAGATCCAGTTAGTTCCAGTGTTGGTCCCTCTCCCTCCCATCAGAGATGGGCGTCCTGGGGTGCGGGGTTCTCCTGCTTGCGCTCCTCTTTCAGTGCCAATGCAGCAGCTTCCAAAACCACATGTACAGGATCAAGCGGTGAGCCAGACAATAGAAGGGATTTTAATTTCATATAATTAGAATATGATGAAAAATGTTATTTTATTCTAAAAGGTAATCTTTTACATTATATTTATTCGGTACACACCAACTTTTTTTTAAAAAGTGGAGTGGATCAGTCTTTTATTAGTAATGAGTGCCCAGGTTTTTCTTATTTTGGCCTTCAGCTCTTCCAAATTGTTGGATCTTGCATATCGTATCTTCCTCTTCACAGCACCCCGTAGATTTTCTTTGGGATTTAGGTTTCAGACTAGTTTGTTTGGCCAAATAAGAACAGGAATATCATGGTTAAACCAGGTACTGGTAGCCAGCCGACCAACACCAGCAGATGACCCTGCATCCCTAAAAGCGTCGTCACTGATTCTTGAAGTAGTAAACTCAAACAACATGGATTCTGTGGCAAATTTACTTTCAGAAAACATAACTTTGGAGCAGATAGTTGCAGATAGTTAGCTGATTAGTGTGTGGCACCAGATGTCTTCAATATTGAACCGTTTCAGAGTCTTTTTTTTTTTTCTGGGATACTGAATTTGAGGTTTACATCAGTTGTCAGTTATCATCATCATCAAAATGTAAATAAACGAACAATTCAAGTACATCAATTCTTGTGTAATTAATTAGTATAATACATACATTTCTTTTTTTAAGAATTAAAACTTAAATCAATATTAACATTCTAATTAAATGATCAACACATGTATGTAGTGATTACCCCAGAATTGACTTGGGATTCAGGGGCCTATTTTTAAAATAAAAAAAGTTTTAAACAAAAGTAGTTATTTGTTTAAAAGGTAAGGTTTTAGCAGATAGATGTATTCTACTTGCATTCTCTTCTTTCCAGTGCATTTCTCAAATATCAGTCATTCTCAAACCAGTAATTTTCAATTCTATATCAGGACGCATTACTGTAATATAGTTCTAAATCTCTTCTTTTGATTTTTTTTTTTATTAGAGAACAGCAACTGAAACTCAAAGCAGAGCTCTAGTAATAGTGTTCGTTTGCTGTTGAAAGGTTTGAAGACAGCTCCTGGTCTGATCCCAATGACTGCTCGAGGGCCAGACAGCCGTTCGTCATGTACAATCCTCACAATTTCTCTCTGGATATTCGAGCACCTGGGTTGATTCCTCAAGAGGTAGGCGTTTGTGTTTTTGTTAATCAGTATTAAACAATAAAATGAAAGTTGCCTGTACATTAGACAAACACACACGTGTTCTTTCAGCTATTTCTAAACTGACAAAACTGCAGAAACCTTTGCACTACTCCTTGCCATTGAACATATTGAAAAACTATCCTGCCTCCAAGCATTAAAATCTATGAGACTCACCCACCCAACTATTATAGAAGTCTTGATCGGAGCTAATAGACTTTTGAAAGTAGGTTTTAAGATTGTCTTTTGTTGGATTCCTGGACACATAGGCATTTGTGGAAATGAAAGAGCGGATACAGTGGCAACACAGCTGTGTGGGAAAAAGATCACCCGATGTACAATCCCTCCTTCTGACCTAAAACCTTCAATATACAGCCAGATTTAAAAAAACGACAGCAAGAGTAATAGCAGCAGCAAAAGGAAATAAACTGTATGAATTAAATCCAGTGGTAAAAATGAACGCACCTCTAACGCGAAGACAACAAATTCTTTTCACAAGATGCCGGATAGGGCACACCAGACTGACCCATAATTTTTTACTAAAAAGAGAAATGCCACCACAATGTGAACGCTGTCAACTACGGTAAATCAGTAAAACACAAACTTGTGTATTGTCCAATATATGATAGCATGAGGAGATGTTGTTTGATGGGCTGAACTCAGACATTTTTAATGAACCTGAAAGAATTGCAATTTCTAGTTGAATTGCTAATCTGGGAAAAACACTATAAAATAAGACTGTTACAGTGACATGAAAGTGAAGTTAAACTGTGCTTACTTACAGGTAGCTATGTATATACTTGTGTGAGATGTTATTGCTTTGTAGCCATGAAAGTGCCAAAGAAATTGTCTAGGCTTAAACACTAAATAAACAAACAAACAATCTAAATTGACAAATATATGAACAGTGTTTTTTTCTTTACTGTATCTGATACTTTCATGAAGGCAGGGTGCTGTTGTTTTTGTTCTGAATTTGTCATCAAGAGATAAGTTCATGATTAATTAAACTAGGCTGCTTCTTATAGGATAAAGAGAGAATAATGATAAAGCATGACTCATCACTGTCGTCTAAATTTGAGAAGATGAGCCTGTGCAAAAAGGCCAATGATTAAGTAGATATTAAAGTTGCTTTCATTGTTTTTAACAAGTTTAAAGAAAACGGAGAGGCATTTAAAGAGATACACCCCAAAATCCATAGGAGCTGGAATCAAGTGTTTTAAGTTAACATGGTTGGAGAAAAACTTTGCATGGCTACAGCCCTCCAGGAATCGATTTTGAGACCTCTTAAAACCGGTATTAAAGCACCATAAAATGTCTCCATTTGCCATCAGGGCTTAGATATGAATTTAATACCACGATGACTTTCTGATTGCAAAAATGAGGAAATAATTGCTTAAATTCACATTATCATCTTCTAAACAATTTTGTGTGTTTATAAACTCAATAAATTTCCATTTTTTTGTTGCTATTAACTATTGCCCCAGATCTCAACATGGACCCTCATGGGTGATTGAACTTGAATAGCTTACATTTGAATATATTGGTCACCTAAATGTCAAACGTACATTACTATTACTATTTCAGAACTGAAGCGCATTACAAGCCTCAGTGCAAGTTAGCTGTTCTAATTGGTTCCTGTTGTAAAGCCTCAATTACATTCATACTTGATTATGCTTGAATTTCCATCTGCTGCCTGCTACAATATCTAATAAGTGTGTTTGTTTCAGTCGGACAGCTACTACTGCATGGCTGTTTCAGTTCCAACTTCTCGGGAGGCTTATATTGGTGAGTAGATGAGGTTAAACAAAGGGAAAGGAACTGGAAAACACACACACACATGCGCACACACGCGCGCACACACACACACAAAGGAGACCAAAAAATCTTCATGATGGCTTAAATACTTGTTTTGGTGTGTTTGCTCTGTATTGTTTGGACATGGCGTGTCTGCCGTACTGAATGTTATTTGCTAAGCCCGCTCAGTTGATGAAATTAATGTTTAATCTATTCAGGCTTTAAAAGGTAATCTTCATGCTCGTTTGCCCTGGTCAATTTTCTAAATCAGGATTCCTTCAAAAAGTAGGAATTCTCCCTTCTGCTGTTTTTATGTCTGGTAAATCCTGTTATATCAAGATCTGAAGGCCAACCAAAAGCTGATACCAAAGCTGAGCATATTCTCCCTTTTTCTCTCTCTTTCCTTTACTAGGAGGTGTTTGTCACAAAATTTAGAATAAGTTTACTTTGTCTTAGTTTTGCTTTAATGTGCATGTCCTGGATACCAAAATGAGATAAAAATGTCTGTGCTACAGAAATGGGGTTGTGCATGTTATGTAATATAAACAACAAACTATTTATGGCTGTTGTTTGTTTATTTATTAGATTAAAACATGCCACAGTGAGTCATGCAATATCACTGGCTTTTTGAAATGGGGGAGGGGCACCAATTGAATGGAAGGGGAAATATTCTAAAAGATTCTAAAGATACTTCCATTTGTTCAATCATGTTATTAATATCTAATCATCAGCTTGGCTCTCAGCCGGAGAACCCTGTGACGCTAACATACGGGGGTGAAAAAATTTATTTATTTTAGGTCAATCATGCTCCAGTTTATGTTGGAATAGACTCTTCCATTCTTCTGCCTGTGTTTGAGAGATTGTTAACGATTGTGTTGCTGCTACCATCAATCAAAGATCTCATCCATTATACATGAGAGAAGGAGAGATAGGCCTTTTCTGAAAGGATCAATCATCTCGATGTGGAAAGCATATTGATGTTCGCTTTGCTGAAGACAAACCGCATTAACTCTCCCCACACTTGGAAGAGCTTTCAGTGTGATGCTGCTACATCTGTGGGTGATTTCCGAGAGGTGAATTTAGTCATGGTTATCTTATTTAAAAAGACAAAATGACAAATAGGCTTATTTTGAATCAGCTTTAGCCTGACCAATTCTATTCAATATATGGGATATTTAAACTGTTGTTCTCTGTGTTATACATGCGATGGATGGAAATTCATCATGCGATGTCCAAAGATATATGTGGTTTTACCAAACTCATGCCCACGCCTGTCACCTTTTCTGCAGTCAGTGCTGAGGGGTACTAGTTCCAATAACATTTGTGATAGGAATGTTCTCTAGTCATGTTGATGTATTTCATAATAAAGAAATAATTAAAGTGAACTAAATAAAATATGTTCGATCATTTATTTGTCAAAATCTTTCAACCACACCTTATGCCTGATTTATACTTCTGCCTCAACTCGATGAATTCTCCCTTGCGGAAGGCTATCTTTTCCAAACAAAGCATTTTTAGTTCTGCGCTCCGTCTGCACTGCCTACACACTGATCAATATCTCTATTATAGGAATGCCAACTGCTACCAAACCAAACAGATGTTAGCAAAACATAGGTTTTATTAGCCTAGATATAAATATAATTTCTTACATATATCCGCTGCTGCTGTAGAAGCATTGTCTCCAAACTGATCAATATCACAACATGGCATGATGACCATGCTAACTTCTAGCTAGCTAAAATTAATCACAGATAACAATGGAAGGTTATTTACAAAGTTTTATTTCATTATCCAGAGTTAAAATGCAAGCCCAGTAAGAGAGAGGACTGCTCTGCTTTGCCCAATCACAAAGCTTGAGGTTTGCGAAGAGTTGACGTGTAATTACAATTTTTGAGAGGTGCATGTCAAGCTTCGCAGAAGGGGAAGCCTGCAGATAACGTAGAGGGCAATTCGTCGAGTTGACGCAGAAGTATAAATCATCCTTTAAAGACTTTCTAAGTCATAATTGTCCTAACAAGTTCACCTCTCATCACACGTATTGGTAAAAAATAATAGTGATGCAGCAGGAAGGTGGATTTAAGGCCATGTTTGTGGCATTACACAGTTGGAAGATGCATGGCCTAGGGCTGCTGGCATGATTACATGATAACAGAGTAAAGAAAGTTATAGATGAATAATGATTTGGCCTTAATTCATGTTCGCAATGGGAGTGATTATAATGTTGTAATAAAATCTATCCTCTTTTCTACTCAGTGGACTTTATTCCCCATGCCAGCATGGACACAGCCCACCACATGATTCTCTACGGGTGCAAAACTCCTTACGCCACTCAAGGATACTGGTGAGTCACCTTTACTATCATATGTATCTGAAGGTTCAGAGTCAGAAACTGAGATCAAAATGGCATAGTTTCTTTGGCTTCAGGTGACAAAGTGTCCGTCAAAGTTCTGCGTGATACTGGTTCCTTGGAATCTTTCATTTTAGAGTCCGTACTTCCGTGTTTGTATTTTTCCAATTTGGCGGGAAATGTTTTGATTAGGGGGTTAGGATTGTAGACTTTTACCTGTGAAACGCTTGGAGGTAATTTTAGGCAATAATCTTGCAGGTGGACAAGTATGGATGGATGTGCTTCCCCCTCTTGTTGCGTTATCTTCATCAGATGATGTGCTTGTGCGTGAGGTTCCTTAGCTGTTTGGTGCATGTGCGGTGACTTGTGCAATGTCCTAAAGCACAGGCTAATGTTTCAGAAAGAGATTGTTTGGATATTCCTGGGCTTTCTGTTTTTTCTCCAATTTCGAGAACTGACTTGATCGCTGCACAGAAAGAAGATCCCGTTTTGAAACCTCTGTTTGCAGCTGCAGTTAGTTTGGAGGAGGTGGAGAGTTTGGCTGGTTGCTACTTTTGCAGGATCACCTACTTCTTAGGAAATTGTGTCATCAATGGTGTCATCTGCACGGGTGTCATTATTCAGGTCGTTGTGGCAAGTAAGTACAAGGAGACTGTGTTTAGTGCTGCGCATGTAGAGGTGGCTGGTCATTTAGGCATTAAGAAAACATATCGCCGTGTTTTGCAAAATTTATATTTGCACAGTCTGAAGAAGGATATTGCAACATTTAATAAAACATGTCATGTTTGTCAAGTGGGAGGCAAACAAAACCAGGTTTTAAAATCTGTGCCCTTGTGTCCAATACCTATAACCAGTCAACCATTTGAGCCCTTAATAGTGGACTGTGTGGGACCTTTACCCCATCTAAATCTGGATATTCCTTTTTACTTACTGTTATATGTCAGACCACCCGATATCCTGGTGTGTTTCCTTTAAGAAAAATTACAATAAAGGTTGTGGTTAAAGCTTTAACGCAATTTAGGTCTATTTATGGAGTTCCAAAGGTTTTACAAAGTGAGAGAGGTACTAATTTTACTTCCAACATGTTTGCAGAAATTCTGAAACAACTCTGTATAAAACATAACGTATCGAGTGCTTACCACGCACAAAGCCAGGGAGCTTTAGAACGCTTTCACCAGTCCCTGAAATAATTATTGCTTGCGTATTGCATTGGACTCAATAGAGACTGGGAGAAAGGTTTGTCGTGGCTGATGCTAGCCGCTCGAGAAGTAGTGCAGGAGAGTTCAGGGTTTAGTCCTAATGAGTTGGTCTTTGATCATACTGTGAGTCCTTTTGCAGTTCTAGTGGAAGGTTTGAAAATGGAAGATCCAACAAAAAGTTTGGTTGATTATGTCAATGGGTTTCGTAGAAGCTTATTTTTGAGTGTCCAGAAAGCCCGGGAGCAGCTTGCAAAGACACAAGTTAAAATAAAAAAAAATTTGATCGTCGGACTGAAGGACGTGAGTTCAGTCCAGGAGATCAAGTTTTAGTCTTGTTGCCTTTACCTGGATCTCCGTTTGATGCCAAATTTTCTGGTCCCTATACAGTCAAGCAGAAAATATCAGAGCATGATTATTGCACCTGATCGAAAAAAGTCCACTCACCATTGTCATGCAAATCTACTTAAACCATATTTTGACGGTAGTGAGTTATCAAAACCAGTGCTGCTGACATCTGTTGCTGTCATTCTGCAGATGAGGCTGAGGATGTCAAGACGCCGGACGATACAGAGCTGTTACCCCACTTGAAAAATTCAGAGACTCTTAAGAATAATGAAAGTCTATTAGGGCATTTACTTCACGAGTACAAATCAGAGTTAACACAACTAGTTGCTGACTTTCCCATGTTGTTTGGTGACGTACCCACTCGTACAAAATAGGTCCAACATGATGTCGATGTGGATGTTGTACCACCAATCCGCCAACGTTTTTACAGAGTTCCTGTAGATAAGTGCAAGATATTAGAGACAGAGGTTCAGTAAATGGTGGACAATTAAATGGCGAAGCCTTCCTTTTCTAGCTGAGCCTCATCTTGCTTGCTGATGAAAAAGTCTGATGGTACCTACAGATTTTGTACGGCTGTTGGAAACTTAATAATGTAACCAAGCCAGATGCGTTTCCATTTCCTCGAATAGAGGAATGCGTTGACAAGGTTGAAGTGTCATAATTTGTCAGCAAGTTAGACCTTTTGAAGGGTTATTGGCAAGTGCCATTATCATAGCGCTCAGGAGGTTACTGCCTTTATTACACCATTTGACCTTTACTCATCTTCTGAGTTTTAGTTTGCGAAATGCTCCTGCCATCTTTCAAAGGTTGCATTTGGATGGGTGTGCTGTTTATTTAGGCGATGTGATTATTTTTGGAGACACCTGGGATCAACATCTCAGGTGGCTTGGGGCATTATTTACCATGAACTTATTTAACCATCAACCTCTTAAATTCCGAGTTTGCTCAGGCTGAAAAAATGTCAAAAGTAATTGACATTGTTAAGATGCTCTTAATTATAAGAGTCTGTCCTTCGTTCGCTTAGGTTCAATCAACCTTTTAAGATCCAGGTTGATGCAAGTCAGGTAGGAGCCAGTGCGGTACTATTACAAACAGGCGATCGTGATTTTCCGGTATGTTTTTTTCCCCAAAATGTTCAATAAACATCAGAAGAACTATGCAGTTATTGAAAAGGAGGCGTTAACTTGGGCACTCCAGTACTTTGATGTTTATTTGGGAGGAGGTGCTGAGGTACTGGTGTATTCCGATCATAATCTGCTCACCTTTCTGCATTCTTTGCAGAGTCCGAACCACCGTTTACTGAGATGGGTTTTGTTTCTCCAACCCTATAACCTAAACATTCGGCATGTTCCAGGAGCCGATAATGTTATTTCCGACGCATTAGCTTGTGCATGTATCTAGCTTATCTTTTCTTTAGCTTGTTTTTTGCTCTCCTCTATCGACGTAATTTGCATTCAATTAAAGTGGAAGATTTTTTGAAGAGGGGGGGGGGTGACTGATGGTTTTAAATCAGTTATTATAATCAGTCATTTGTTACATTTGACATTGGTTAAAGATACAAAAATACATGTCTTGAGTTCTATGTGGTGGTACTTAAAGATAATTTTTAATACAAACTCATAGCAGTGTTTTTAAACAAAAATATTTACTAAAATAAAATTAAAAAACACTAAAAAGCTGACAGAAAGAAACCTGTTTCTCCAAATACCTGTCTGGGCTAGTCTCCCAAAGTGCTCAGAATCAAAACTTGAAAAAAAAAAAAAAGAATTTTGCTCTCCTGTCTTTGCTTCCTGTGCATAACTGACTAAACAGACTCTAATAGTGTGAGATGTTGTAAACGCTGTGACCTTGTGATTCACAGAGTACAAATATTGATCTCTGTTGAAACTGTTTGGTTTAGCTTGGGATTGAGCATTAAGTGTGGGTTTGTATTTGGATTATTGAAACTAGCTGGGAGTTTAAAGGGTTAAAAAAAAACATTCTTTTAACACAAGATTTAAGTTTAAATGCCACAAAGATCAACTCAGTGTGACTACTTATCACTAAAATAAAGCTATTTAAACAAATACTTACTTTGAGTAATCCAGCAGATCTGTTGATGCAACAGGTTTTGAGACATAAAGGTGAACTTCATTTGGAACAAGTAAATTTGAACATTTTGTGAATTATATTTTTCTTTTCAGATGTTTATTTCAAACGTTTTTAACCTGTGAAATTGTGTTAATCTGATTTGCTCTTTGAACAACTGTAGCAAACCTACTGAAAGAGAGTGAAATTGATTAACCTGCTTGTTGCCATGGCAGCCATTAGCACCTTGACAGCAGGTTAAAATATGATTCTAAGGATTGGGGGAGGGGAGATGGAACTTTTTCAGTTTCAAAGAGCTGCATGAATCAATATAGCTTAAAAATGTGTGAAAATGACCTAAAACATACAACATATAAACCACTGGTACTCATATACCATATAACAACTGGTTTGTTAACTGGTGTTGATGTAAAATAATGAGGAATTGCTATTCTTGTTTCCTTTCGTAAGCCAGCAGCTTCTGTTTTTAATGTCAGCCAATGAGTGATGAAAAATTCATCCTGCAAATTCACAGTGTGATGTGAGGCTTCAGAGGCGCTCGAGATCAGCATGAAAATAGGTTCATTATGTCAAACGCAGTTCATATGCTGAACTGAATGAAGACAGTGAGTCATGTACAGCCCCGTTAATGATGGGTTGTGCGATTGTCAAGAAGGTTTAGAAGGTTCTCACTGCTGGAGGAAACTTCTCAAAAAAGAAAAGCCCAGCTATAATGCTTTAACGCTAGCTCTGAGTTCTCTGGAGCAGCTGGATTTATGTTTTTATTTTATTTGAGAAGACCATGAATCTTTCTTTTGGCAGTTAAGGTCTCCTCCTCTACTATGCTTGAGTATACCACTTTTTTTGTAACGGTACAACTCTAATAGACAAGTTATGTAGCAATGCAGATATTTTCATGAAGCAAGTTGACCAAAAGCTGTAAAATTCACCACTTTTTGATCAGCTCTTTGCGTCTGACTCAATTCAACAAACAAGCTAAACTAGAATGACGTGAGGAATGAGTCTAAAATGTTCTCCCACATACAGTGATCGTGGCAGAAGCATTATAACAATTTCTTTAAAGATTTAAGGTTCGTCAAGATGGAAGTAGCTGATTTAAACAGACTTTCTGTTGAAACGTAGGGGTGACACCACTTCCATGTTATAAACAGTCAATTGGTTTTGTAAGAAGATGAGACGTAGCATCCAGAACCAACTAAATATGACGTGTGTAATGTGGCATGTAATAACAGAAGGGTTGTTGCATAATTAGTTAAATCATGAATGACCAATTCATGTTCAGATTGTGACTGGCAATCTATGCTGACCTGAATTTATAAAAGATGCACAAAAAAATTTGGGTACAACACAGATGTGTTTGTTGATAGCTGATCATGTATTCAATGTACAATACAGCAACAATATAAACACAATGATACAAAGTGATTTACAAAGATATCAGGCACATGGCGGAAATTCAACATTTATACAAACAGAAACCCTGAAAGCTGGTTTAAAGTCTACAGTGAAGCCCGAAGTCAGTAAATCTTATAATATACAATATACTGTGTTTAGAATAGACACTCTGTTTTATTTTAAAATTGATGAAGTTGTTTTTGGTATCTAAATGTGATTTGTTGCTGTCTCTAAATGTGGTTGATTCTAACTAGCACTTTTGAAGGCTGGTTCAAAATAGAGTATGCCCACATGGTTAAGGCTATGATTTGAGGCTATGTGGCACTATTTTTTTTCAGTATAGAAATCTCAGCCCAGGAGGACCAAGAGTTTGTCTTTAAAGATCAAGTGCCTGCATTGATCACTGCAGACTGCTTTGTGAATGAGGAAATACATTGCAGGCTTTACAAGTAAAATCTTATTGATAGGTGGATCTTGAGAAAATTTTATATAAATACTCACAGCTGCAGCAATGATGACTCATTTACATGTAACAAACACATGCTAAAATGGTGTCGACCTCCAAAACGTTAATTAACATATTATTGTAAAATAATTGTATTGTACAGCCACAAGATCAATCCTATAAAAAGGGTAAATTGAAACCCTTTTACATTGGCCATTCTGTTTATACTCTCAGTTATTAAACATTAAAGTTTGAAACAAGCTTCAGTTGTCAGATTTCTACAGTTAAGTAGATTCTGAATACTTTCAATTTATTTTGTTTTTTTAATCATAGCAAATGCCCACAGTGTTTTACCCCTCATCTGCTGTACTGAGAAGATCCGTTGTGACTGTAGAAGCTTTGGTTGTATAGAACTTAATAACACAGTGTTTTACCCCTCATCTGCTGTACTGAGAAGATCCGTTGTGACTGTAGAAGCTTTGGTTGTATAGAACTTAATACCACAGTGTTTTACCCCTCATCTGCTGTACTGAGAAGATCCGTTGTGACTGTAGAAGCTTTGGTTGTATAGAACTTAATAACAGTGTTTTACCCCTCATCTGCTGTACTGAGAAGATCCGTTGTGACTGTAGAAGCTTTGGTTGTATAGAACTTAATAACACAGTGTTTTACCCCTCATCTGCTGTACTGAGAAGATCCGTTGTGACTGTAGAAGCTTTGGTTGTATAGAACTTAATAACACAGTGTTTTACCCCTCATCTGCTGTACTGAGAAGATCCGTTGTGACTGTAGAAGCTTTGGTTGTATAGAACTTAATAACAGTGTTTTACCCCTCATCTGCTGTACTGAGAAGATCCGTTGTGACTGTAGAAGTTTTGGTTGTATAGAACTTAATAACACAGTGTTTTACCCCTCATCTGCTGTACTGAGAAGATCCGTTGTGACTGTTGAAGCTTTGGTTGTATAGAACTTAATAACACGGTGTTTTACCCCTCATCTGCTGTACTGAGAAGATCCGTTGTGACTGTAGAAGCTTTGGTTGTATAGAACTTAATAACACAGTGTTTTACCCCTCATCTGCTGTACTGAGAAGATCCGTTGTGACTGTAGAAGCTTTGGTTGTATAGAACTTAATAACACAGTGTTTTACCCCTCATCTGCTGTACAGAGAAGATCCGTTGTGACTGTAGAAGCTTTGGTTGTATAGAACTTAATAACACAGTGTTTTACCCCTCATCTGCTGTACTGAGAAGATCCGTTGTGACTGTAGATGCTTTGGTTGTATAGAACTTAATAACACAGTGTTTTACCCCTCATCAGGTTAAAACATTTTTTTGTTAACAATTATTTAAATTATCTCTTTAATTATACTTTCGCTGTGACTGTTTCTAATGCATCTCTGTTTGGATATTTTGTTGCATTCAGGGATTGTGGGAAAGAGCTGGGTACCTGTCGGGATCAGGCCAAGATCATGTACGCCTGGGCCAGGAATGCTCCTCCTACCAAACTACCAAAAGGTGAGTGCCTTCTCCACTCAGCATTCATCTCCCTCCAATAAATAAAAGATAACTTTTAATGTGATTACTTAATAGAGAACTCAGAAAAGATAGTTGTTTGGTGGAAGTTTTACCTCTTCGCTCAGCTCTTGTTACTGTTTGAACCAATTTCTTGCTTGAACGAAGAAGAAGCTCAAATCATTCAGCTAGTGCAACAATCTTTGAGCCTTCAGGGTTTGAGCATTTTGGCCACTGAACTTTTTGTGTTTATAAGCTAAACTTTTGTTATCTAACAAACAAACACTCAAAGCTACTTGTTGTCCTCTTTTGGAACTCATTCATTCGCGATGTCAGCTTTCCTCCCTTTCGGGGTCGCCACAGCGGAATGAACCGGCACATGTTTTACATGGCGGATGCCCTTCCAGCCGCAACCCATCGCTGGGAGACATTTACACACACGCACACACACACACACACACACACACTTTTAACACTATGAACAATCGTTCTTACTCAATTCACTTATACCACATGTCTTTGGACTTGTGAGGAAACCGGAGCACCCGGGGAAAACCCACGCGATCACGAGGAGAACATGCAAACTCCACACAGAAATGCCAACGGACCCAGCCGAGCCTAGAACCAGCGACCTTCTTGTTGTGAGACCCACTGTGCCACCATGACGCTCTCTTTTTTGGAACTGTCTTTTCTTTTATAAGTGTGTGTTTTGCTAAAGAGACAGGGTTTTTAACCAGAAATGTGTGTCAGGTAAATTTAGTGACTATTAAGTTCTCTTGAAGGGTTTTGCTATTTTATTTAATTATTACTTATTTAGTACAAACTTTATTATCTCCTATTTTCCTCTTATCCCTTTCCTCTATGATGACCCATTTCTCCGCTTCAAACGTCTTTATTGACAACTAAACAGACAGAAATTATGACTTTTACTTACATTTTTTTGGCTGTTTGGGAGGCGAGTTGCAGATTTTTGTTTGTAATGTGTGTTAAAATATACAATTCTACATGATGTCTATTTGAAAATTTCATTGAGTCTCAAAAAAACAACAGGAGCTGAAAACTAGTTTATCCTTTGGGATTACATGACTGAAAATAACTGAACGTGCTCTCTTCCATATCCACAAAAATCAGTGTTCGGTTCTTTCTTCTTTTTCAGATGTTGGCTTTAAAGTTGGAGGTGACACCAGAGTCAACTACTTTGTGCTGCAAATTCACTACGGTGACATCAATGGCTTTAGAGGTATAGCCTCATTACTGCTGATTCAGAGGATTGCAAGCATTACCGTGTTTAACCTGTTAATCTTTTTATAAATTGTAGATCATCACCAAGACTGCTCAGGACTTACTTTAAGAATGACTTCCAAACCGTAAGTTTCAAGCTCTCATTCACAGTACAATCATACCTTGATTCTTTCAATTAGTGTCAAATAAGCTATAGAACAATTCATTAAAGAGGCCTGGCTTCAATCATTATTTTTACATTCACTAGGAAACTAATAACTAGGTAACAAATCATGAAACATTTGTCTCAGATATACAACGTTTATATATGACTGCTTAGCTAGGTTTCTCAAATGTGTTTGGTCTGTGATGTCACTTTCTTTAAGACCTCAGAAGTAGCTATACTGCTGTACATCCTACTACGATATAGTGCTACCAAATGTGGTCTTTTCTTTGAATCTTTAATGAACTGTGTGAATTTTTTACTCATATTTGATTGACACAAAATGTTGAAGTGCATGGAATATCGCCCCATGATGAATATATTCACTGAATCATCTTCTTAAGGACTTCTGAGAGTGGGTAGTATGCTGAAAGTGCTTTACATTTCACAAAGCCCAATATTTCTGCAGCTCAAATACAAAATAATAACTTTATTTTACAGTTTATGGTTTAGACCAAGTGTTTTGTGCAGAAACTGGTTTAAATGTCAATGAAATCAGGTTTTTGGGTTTTGTTTGTAACCCAGAAACAGAAACTAGTTCAGAAATCAGCTTACTGAGAATAACAGAGTTACTGATGTGTATCTGAACTCACTCATTAAATCACCTTCGGTTGAAATTCTGTGTTTTGTGGTTTTTTGTTTTTGTTTGTAGACAGCCCTTCATTGCTGGCATTTATCTGATGATGTCCGTGGATACTCTCATCCCTCCTGGGAAAACCGGTATGAAGTTTACACAGTTGTATTATTAGAATGCTTTTTCCTACATGTTTAGATGTGCTTTTTTTTCTTAACTTCACTTGAAGTTACTGTTCATTACATTTAAGGTTGGCAGTTGAGGAATTGCATTGAGGAAACCCTTCCACTCAGTTTAATTTCAATGCAAGTCGTTTTCTGTTTAAGTTCTTCCCTTAAGATAGTAAAAACAGATAAAGTTTAGTGTTTCCTTCACATTCTTTTAGTCGGTTGTAAAGGGTACATTCCCTCATTACCCCACAAATTCAGAAACACAGGGTTAACATACAGGACTAAAGTCCTTTTTGGTCAACTGGGGGAAATAACCCATTATGGGGCTTATGGGGTTTACGTAAGTTGATGTAATCAAGCTGCACCTATTTTGGTCGTAAAAAAAAGCATGACAATGGTGGCTGTTACTCCACAGTTGATCAAACATACACAAGAAAATAAAAACTAAAAATGTATAATAGCTCTTTTCAAGACACTCAGAGACTCTTTACAATTATCAGAACATTATTCATTCATTCCACATTAACTCTCTGGTGGTGATTAGCTACCTTATTAGCGCACCGCTGTCCTGGGGCAGTCTGACAGGATGTGGTTGCCACTCTGCGCCTACGACCTCCTGACCACCACCAAACACAGCATACAGGGTGAAGTGGCTTGCCTGGGGCCACAACAACAGAATGTTACAGAACAACCAACTCCACCACTGTGCCATCTTTCTGCCCTATTTTAGTAATAAGATATTAATCACATTCTTTCAGTAAAAGAAGAGATGATTGGTTTGGTTACTCGTGTGACAATACAATATGATACATTTCAATTGGGTTATAGCTTCAGTTTTATGGCAAACATTTTGTTATTATTTTGCTTCCTTAATAACAACTCCTTTTCACAAGTCTTACCTAGTCCAACCCATTTGTAATTTTCTGAAAGATCATGATTAAAATCTTGTTACTAAATGACAAATTTATTTGTAATTTTCATGCATGCGCAGGCAAACTGTGTAGGTTTAACAGAATGTGAAGTAGCAGCAGCAAGCATGGAGCAGGTGGAGGAGGAGGTGCTTGTATAGAAGACTGCTGAACGTCAGTCATAAGGACCTGGTTTGGGTTCAAGGTGTTGGATGTTGCTCAGTAGTAAAGTGTCTGCAAAATGTCACCTCAAAACAAAAACTGTGTTTTAATGCGCTGAATGTGAGCTAGATATTCATCTGATCACAAAACTAAAATGACATCATTTAAATCATTCAAGTAAAATACTGTTTAGGTAAAAAAATGTTTTCCATAGGATTGAAATTGTATATACACTAGCATTTACAAAATAGGTTTAAAAAAAAAACATTTCTGATACTGTTTTCCATTTCAGTTTTGCAAAAATACCACACTTAGCTAGATTTATAAAAATGCACGACAAATTTAAAACTTAAGCTAACATATGCAATATAACACTCACAAGTAGAAGCAAAGAGTGCATTTCAGAACATTGCTTCAGCGATCAGGTAATGATTGCTGCTGCCAATAGCAAAGGGGCGACAAAATATCAATTTAAGGGTCATTTCAAAATATATTTCTGTTCAGAATGGTTCAAATAGTTTCATATTTGTAGGCGTTCCCTGAAATGGTTCAGATTCCTGGTGTTTAGTAAGCAAGCAGAAAACATAATTTGAGTAAATACTGTATCTATAGAAGAAAAGAGAATATCTCTATGTGTGTATCGTTGCGTATGTATGTGTGTATAGTTTGATTATACATATCGCCCAGTCCTAATGCACAAATTTCACACAGTCTGCTATTAAAATAGACAGCTTCAGTTTACCTCTGGGGAATGTTCTTTTTTTAATCACAAAATAAAAGGGAAAAAAAACCTTTTTAGAATTTCTTAGAATGTTCCCAGAAATACAATAGTTCTCTCTTCTTTGTTCACCCACTTGATACTGAAGCTGCTGAACTGGAATTATTAATGAAGCCAGCTAAAGTTCTCTTTATGTATATGCATACTTTTCCTCTTCTCTTATTCTGTATACCAGAGTGAGCTTGTTTTGAATTTCTCTTCCAGCCTGAAGGCGGGTATAGTATTTGCAGTGGATGGAGGATGCTTTAATACAACTTTTAGCTATTACACCAAGCCATGGAACATGTTCCAATTTAATCTGCAAATTACATGCTTGCTTTAAAACACTTTAAGGTACCTACTAAGTATGTTACATTGAAAATGTATTGAAGCACATACACAACATTTTGTACCAAATGTTTAGTGGAATGCAGATCATCTTTCCTAAATCAAAGCCAATGTTGAGTTACGGTGAAATAGAAGTTTTCTGTTTAGATAAATCTAATAGTTTTGAATATCCACCCAGGCCTGAAGGCAGATGTGTGATATTTGCACCGGATGGATGATGTTACATGTTTACTTCAAGAAAAACTGAACTGAAGGTGTCTTTTTACAAGTCTTAAAAGAGAAAAGTTTTTTCCCTCAATATCAGATCTGTTTGAGTGATAATAATTTTGAAATAGTTTCAATTTGTCGTAGCACTTTATAATTGCTACACTCTATGAATTATTAATTAAGCATTAGAAAATATTGAATTATTATTTTATAAAGGATTGTTTCTATGTTGATGCACAAACGTATAATTCAAGTAGTTGTAAAACAATTTACATCATCTGCATAAATAGTCCTCACTAGACGATCTCACAAAAAAACATTAACTGGCAGCTTATAAATGTGTTATGATTAGTTCAGCTAATGATGTGTTAATAAAGCATTTATCATCACAGTGAGTACATATTACTATAAATTTGTTTTAAAGCCTTATAAATGATAAAGATCTATTTTAATGCTTAATTATTTATTCATAGAGTGTTGTCAGTATAAAGTGGTATCTAATTTGTTACATTGTATTTGCATTTTAAGACAAAATAGTTTATAATTTGTGCTTATCTTCTCATTTGGTTTCATCACCTCAAGGTACATATCATACCCACATTGACTGTTTTATTGATGGTTTTGGTGTTCACAGTTACCAATGCAGACATCGCTTGCACTTACACGTCCTCTCCGATGTACCCCTTTGCCTTCAGGACACACACGCACAGCCTTGGTGAGCTACTGCGTCCTTTTATTCTTCTTTTAGTTTTGATTGTTTCAATACCACAGTTTTGTTTGAGCTGGACTTTTGTTACGTCTTATATTTCAGGAAAAGTTGTGAGTGGGTACAGGGTTCGGAATGGACAGTGGACTCAGATTGGACGACAGTCTCCGCTGTTGCCGCAGGTGAGAGCGAGCGTAGCAGTTTCACAAACGTCAGCGAGCACTTTTACAAGAAGTCTGGGTGCCGACTTCATCGAGTGCAAGTGACATAACTTGCACTCTGAGGAATTAGAGTTTGGCCGTGTTTCATACTTGTATATTTATATACTCATGGGTCATATACACGTGGCAAAAGCCGGTATAACTTGCACGCTCACTGAGGAAATAGAGCTGTATGATGTCACTCCCAGTCGACACCCATACTTTAATAACATCATTTACACAAGACAACAGCCAGAAAATCTTTAGCAGTTTCACTAAACCACTTTAGAATTATGATTAAATAACTTGTTACATAAACATACAGAAAGAACAAATGTTCTTAAAAAAACATTTAACCTATTATACTTTCAAGCTCTAACCTATTAATGTACAAATGTTGTAGTCTTGCTACTAACAAAACAAACATTGAAAACTCCAATAAACTTTTCAGAACAACAAAGTGTAATCTTGTAAGAAAACATTGCTAAATCTCACACTCAATGATTCTCCATTTCAGAAAGTAAAGTGAGAGCAATTAGAAATAGTTTTTTCCTGTTAAATGTTAAATTAATGTTTTCTCCTGTCAGAGGTCTAGTTGTGTATTAATTTTTTAGTTTTTTTGTTTAGTTTTTAATAAAATTGCTGGAACTATGTTTTGAATGTGTTTAATTTTTTAGGCATTTTACCCAGCCGCCAACACCATTGACATAACAAATGGAGACATTGTTGCGGCCCGTTGTGTGTTCACTGGAGAAGGACGCACCGGCACCACACAAATCGGGTGAGATGTTGCTGAAACTGAATGTTTTTTCCTGATCTCACTGCAGATGTAGTTTGTTTTTGTTTGTTCAGACTTTAATTTCTACCAGTCTAGAACAAGTGGGAGTACTCTGTTGTGTTTAATGAGTGATGGCGCTGTTAAAATTTCTCTCTTCGTGCATGTTGTTTACCTCTTGGATCACCTGTCTTACTGCTTATCTCGCTCAGATAGACGGGTGATGTGTTTGTTTTCAAAGCTTGACTAAACACATGACTCTGGACGGTGTTGATGTCTCCATTTTTATTGTTTCCCGTGAGAGCGTGACTCCTCGGATGTATATGCGGGCCGCCCTCTGCCCTACCATTTCTGTTACCATGGTGATAGAGGGAGCAGATAATAGTGCATTGACGCATCTCCCAGGAAGCCTTCCACCCTCGCCCACACAGCTAACTCAAGGCTGCGAGAAGAAGATGATTGTTGACTTAGCGTCTGCTCTTTGTTACCAAGAAGCCTTCATTAGAGCGGAAATATGTACACAGGGAGGAGTTTAATGCAGATGGAGGCTCGTATGTTAGGTGCTTTTGTGAACTTTATTTCTTAAAATAAAAAACAGACAAAAAGTGTTCCTCTGAATTAAGCTTTTTTTGCCCGTTTTTGTTCAATGGCTCCTTTTTTTCCTATATCTGTATATGTACATGTTTATCGTTTTTTTAGTAGTGTGTGACAATGTGGTCATAAAATTTAAATTTTCTTCAGGACTATGATTTTTTTGGTATGTAGTGATTATGGTCTCTTGGTCAATAAATGCAGTAGTTAAAGAGTACATTAAAACAGTACAATAATGTATACAATTCTGAAATAAAATCCAATTTGGAAGTTATAGCCCAATGAATTTGTCTTGTCACATTTTCCTCACAGAGGCACCTCCAGCGATGAGATGTGTAACTTCTACATCATGTACTACATGGACAACACCCGGGCTGTGCCTTACATGAACTGCAGAGATGATGGGAGCGATGAGCTGTTCAAAAACATCCCTTCAGAGGCCAATGTTCCCATCCCAGTCAGTCCAGACCACATGATGTCCATGAAGCACGAGTCACCTCCGCAGAAAGGTATCATTGCACAGCACAAAAATACACACTTGACTAAAAAGTGACGTGACTTTAGTTGATTGTGAGATTATTTACTAGCGTATTAGCGTATGAAAATTTAATCAGTCAATCTTGACTTGCGCAGATGTTGAGGAGCTCAAGGAGCCAAAGAGAGACGAGGAAGCTCAGGATCAAGGTGAGATATTAAACATTTGTCACAAACTTAAGCTCTCCTAGATGGAGAATCACGTTTCATTTTTAAAATCATTCAGTAGGTGCTTAGAAACACAGAACTGGAAGTCTTAAAAATCTTTGAAAGAGCTTCAGAGAAGGATGATCTCCAGACCGATGTTTCATTCTCTTCAAAAAATAATGATAAACTGTTGAGCTCTAAAAAGACAACAGTGTTATTAGACTCATGCAATCTTTACGTTGATAATATTTGCTCATATGGATCATGACTTTATTATCCTGTGAACAGCTTAAGAGTGGAATTTCCACCCTATTCCTAGTGCTTGAACAGTGTTTAAATATGTTTACGACTCAACTAAATTGGTTTTCATTTGTTGTTAGTGATGAGAACAAGATAGGCAGGTATGGAGAGAATTCTGGGGAGGTGTTTGAGGAAGATTCTGGGGAAGACCCTGCATTTATACCAGTGGTGTTTTTTCTGTTTTACGGTCAGAGAATCACTGTGATTGGTTTGATTGGAAAGAATAGACAATTCGCATAATAGTATGGACCTCTCAGGACTGACTTTGGTGACCAGATCATGTCAGAAATCATGAAAAAGGAACACGATGAAAGACAAGGCCGGGGTTTATATTATTATATTGCATTAAAGTAATTGGTACAAGAAAATTAAAAGAGAAGGGGTTTGCCTAGGATACAAATAGAAATTTCATAGAAAATAGTTTTTTTATTCTTTGTGTTTTTTTTTCTTTGACATTCACAATCAGTCAATCAAATCAATCAAAATGTATTTACATAGTGCTTTTTGCAATTGCCACAAAGCAGCTTTACAGTGGCCTAATGTGGATTAACATAGTTTAATAAGAACTGCTTTTGGATAAATCCATAGATTTTTCATGTACTCACAACTTTAGAAGCTAGAGATCCATTTAGAATAAGTAAGTATTGTTATCCTTATTCAGACAATTGAAAGAAAGTGCTGTTATCACCAACCTTATTATATAAGTCAGGTTTAGTCAAATTTTGATGCGAAATAAAGTATCTAGTTTACATGTTATGTTGTGGGGGGAAAAAAAGAGGAGAAGCAGGAAGTAGAAAATTCCTGCACATACATGTGCAGAGAACAAGAACTCGTCACAATGAGCATCCCTCCATGAGCTCACAAAAAGAGCCTTGCTTAGATGGTTTGGTGCTAATCACCTCGCTAGCATAAGACTGATCAGACATGAAGATCCATCGATTGGCAGACAGACAGACAGCACCTAAAAAAACTAAAACAGCTAAGATTGTTAGGACAACAGGTGGTTTGCATTGGTTGCAGGATGTGTGATAAATGATGGGGATAGGTTAGATAAGTCCACTGAAGTGTGTTGTTGTTTTAGCAGTTGATATCACTTAGGCATCATATAATTTTGCACACATACCAAGATCCAATTATTTAAACACTAACTTCCTTTGTAATCCTTTATTTTTGTATTTAATACTATTTTTAACACAAATACCAACTGATCAACTTCAAAAATGCATTGGATTGGACAAAGTAAAACAAGACCAGTGCTGACACATGGTGCAGATTTGCATCTGGCGACTGGTGTTTGAATCCGGGGCCAGTCCTTTGCCGATATTTCTCTCCAGATCTCTCTCTGAAATATTTTTCCTGTCTACTGTTCTATCTAATGAAGGCATTAAATAAGTGGTGAATGTGATTTCCAGTTTTTCAGACCCAGTCATTTAGCAACAACAATCACTTGCATTAGAGCCTTTTGTGTTGCTCCTGAGAGATCAGATATTGGGCTTTTTTAAGCTGGTAGGTATTGAAAAGGCATCCTAAAAATCTGTAAAAGAAAAAAAATAATATTTAAAAATGGGAGTTTTTATAAAAAAAGGAAATTAATTCCTCCCCCCATGAAGATTCTTCTGTTTGTTTGTGACATGTAAATTGGTGTTAAATTTAAATCTGGATGGTATTAAAAAGTCTGATGATGGGCCGATTACGCTTGCTTTTGAGAGCTACTATGACTTTAAGAACCCACTCACCAGGCTGCATGGCTTTAAAAATATCAAGTTCTAGATATCAATCATTCAAACACCAACAGAGTTCACTATAATCTACTTCACGTCAACCCTGAAATCCTAAAATAAAATCTTGCTTTAGTCGAGATGATGAGGTATCGCAGGTCAGCTCTCGTCAGAGTGGAATCCGAATTCCATTTTTGTACCTTCCTCTGTGAGCCCATTTGTAGAGTTCAGTCGCACTAAGAAAAAGGTTATAGTCTTTTATTCGTATGTCTTGTTCTTAAAATTGCAATGTTCTCATTAGTTCTGGCGTCTGTTTAGATGAGGGTGAACAATTCGGAACATAAACCTTTGGCTTTTCATATATATATATACCCCATTTTCCACTGCAAGTGACACAGAGGTATAACAGAGTATTCGCTTTGATCTCTATGTAGAATAGGCCAATGATCCAGTGGTTCGGAATAGATAGAGCAGTCAGTGTTCTAGTATAAGATGGCTGTGATGTCATTGGCTTGTCATAAAATCTCATTTGAAACAACAGTAAAGACGGTCAAAAACAGATCAATGCATTGCAAAACATCTCAACCTCCTTTCCTCCACTCGACTGACTTTCTCACTTTTCTACTCACGCCATCATTCCTCTTTTTCTTTCCACCTTTCCTCCTCTTCCTGTGCAGGTGAACTCTATTCCCTTCTTTCTAAACTGCTGGGTAAGAGAAAAGACGTTGTCCACAGGCATAACTACAACCCTGCCGAGGCGCCTCGAGCCCAGACGCTTCTGATGGCGGAGATTGATAGCATAATGCACAATAAAGACCTGGGCTGGCTGAGGTTAGGCTACAAATCTAAAGAGGATTCAATTCTGGGCAGAGACCGAGTGCACAAGTTTCACCAGTTTCAGTCCACTGCCAGCCCCTCGAGGAGCAGGACTGTTCCCCTCAGTCAGTCAACCTCAGGGGTAGAGCAAAGCGACCAACAAGGTGGGTTTAACAGATGCGTTTTACACCAGCCAAAAGTTAGGGTAACTACATAAACTACTGGGTTTTTTTTTTTATAAATAACCTGCTGTTGGTTTTTAGAGACATGTTTATGGCAACCCAATGACATCCATCTGGCTTTGAGAGTTGTGAGCAATGAGACGGTTTTGGGTGGACCACATATTATGAAAGCCCCAGAAGGCTTTTTTTTTAAGGGGTTGTGAACTAGATTTTTTTTTTTTTAATCTAGCCACAGGGGTTTCTAGCCAGTGACTTCTGTGCCGGTCCCAAGCCCGGATAAATAGAGAGGGTTGCGTCAGGAAGGGCATCCGGCATAAAACATGCCAAAACCAAATATGCAAGTCATCAATTCAATTTCCATACCGGATCGGTCGAGGCCCGGGTTAACAACGACCGCCACCGGTGCTGTTGACTTACAGGGTGCCGGTGGAAATTGGACTACTGTTGGTCAAAGAAGGAGGAGGGAGATGGATTCGTAGGCAGAGAGAGAAGAGGAAAGGCAAGAGTATAGGTCTGAGAATAGGGACTCTCAACGTTGGTACAATGACCGGGAAAGGTAGAGAGCTGGCGGACATGATGGAGAGAAGGAAGGTAGATATTCTGTGTGTGCAGGAGACCAGGTGGAAGGGTAGCAAAGCGCGTAGTATTGGAGGGGGATCCAAATTGTTTTACTATGGTGAGGATAGGAAGAGAAATGGGGTAGGAGTGATCCTGAAGGAGGAGTTTGTGAGGAATGTTTTAGAGGTGAAAAGAGTGTCTGACAGGGTGATCAGTTTGAAGTTAGAGATTGAAGGGGTGATGTTGAATGTAGTGAGTGGTTATGCTCCACAAGTAGGCTGTAAGCTGGAAGAAAAGGAGAGATTCTGGAGTGAGTTAGATGAGGTGATGGAGAGTATTCCCAGAGTGGAGAGAGTAGTGGTGGGAGCAGACTTCAACGGTCATGTGGGCGAGGGCAACAAAGGTGATGAGGAAGTGATGGGCAGGTTAGGTGTTAAGGAAAGGAACCCAGAAGGACAGATGGTCAGACGGAGGAGTTCAAGGTGGAGGTGGGGCTACATCAAGGATCGGCTTTGAGTCCCTTCTTGTTTGCTATAGTGATGGACAGGTTGACAGATGAGGTCAGACAGGAATCTCCATGGACAATGATGTTTGCAGATGACATTGTAATCTGTAGTGAGAGTAGAGAGCAGGTGGAGGGACACCTGGAAAGTTGGAGGTCTGCTCTAGAAAGAAGAGGAATGAAAGTCAGTCGTAGTAAGACAGAATGAATACATGTGTTTGAACGAGAGGGAGGGAAGTAGAACAGTGAGGTTACAGGGGGCTGAGGTCAAGAAGGTGGAGGAGTTTAGGTATTTGGGGTCAACAGTCCAGTGCGACGGGGAGTGTGGAAAAGAGGTGAAGAGGCGAGTGCAGGCAGGTTGGAGTGGGTGGAGAAAAGTGTCAGGGGTGTTGTGTGACAGAAGAGTGTCAGCAAGAATCAAAGGAAAGGTGTACAGAACAGTAGTGAGACCAGCTATGATGTATGGGTTAGAGACTGTAGCAGTGAGGAAGAGACACGAGGCAGAGATTACCACTAAGGTGAGCATGTTTTAAACTAGCCAGAGCTTGGCTAAAACTGGAACAAGTATTGTACACAATATGATTTTTATGCCTTCATTAGATAGCACAGTGTTAGTTGTGGGACAGACATTACTTTAGGAACCAGGCAGGGTAGAAAGGACTGGAGTTGCTGCTATATTTATGCATAGCAACTTGTGGTTTTACTATTAAAGAAGTAAAATTAAAGGTTATTTTTTTGTTGCTTTTAGGTTAAAATAATTCAGCAGAAGTGTTGATAGAATTTGAAGTCATGAAAAAAAATGTCAGTGATAAATATGCATTACTAAAAAAAGATGTATTTAAACTTTCTTTAGCAGGGTTTTTAAAGTAAAACTAAAATGTAAATGCTAAATCAGTAAATCCTGATTTACCACTACCTCTCACAAGGGTGTGCATGCCCCTTCTTCAGTAAGCTTCTTTGCACTCCAATAACAATAGTAATGCAAATACAAAACTCAATTTAATAAATCTAGGCAAAGATATTCTTATTCTTCACAATCTAAGGTTCTAGTCTGGAGACCGCATCCTTCTCAGTCTGTATTTAAATTTATGTTGCATATTTATATATGTGTATATATGTATATTTATATATGTATATTCCAGGATTTTTGTGCACATGGATTTCATTTAGTTTTTAAATTAGCAGTCATATTACACTAAGAGTGTTGCGTTTAAATATGTATTTGTTGTATAACCTCCATTTTTCAACTTGGGTTGAAAATGATTTTGGGTTAAAAATCTTTTATTTTACACATTCTGTGCAAATGTTTTGCTTTGGTACTATGTTGTCAAATTGACTACCCTTTTTTTATTTTAGAGAACCAAAAGTTCTAAAAATTACTTTCTTTTTTTGCAGCATCAGCATTTAATTTTTTACCCTCATTTCTGTCTAGTGCTCCATTGGCTTCGTCATACCTACATGTGTTTTTATTCCAAAACTATATAGTCATTAATTGTTAATTTTTGTAATTACTGTTAATCATCAGTTGGTACTATCAACCCTTCAGACAGGCCTGTGGAGAAAAAAAAGTTTAGTTTCTTGCTTTAAAAATCAACCAAGTTTTTATATTGCGCTTCTTTAACAGTTGCTTTAAAAGCAGCTTCACAAAGTCCTTGTGAGCATTAGGTAGAGTAAATAGGAGTTCCTCTGTGTGGCCCCTGGGAGCCTCACGGACTGAGGCAGGTGCTAATCACCTCCCCAGCATAAAAATATACAAACTTAAGATCCATCAACGAACCTGAAAAAAAAGTTATATGAAGCATGTTATAGTGCGTGTGTGTCAGACCTTGCATTTTGTTTTTATACGTCTGTGTCTAATCAAAGTAAGTGTATTTATGCACTTGTGGCTTTTGATGCTGAGAAGTTGGTGGATGTTTTGGCTCCCCAACATAATGAAAGGGTAGTCCATTTGAGCAATTCACAAGGGTCCATGAAAAGGAGTCCTTTTGCAAATAGTGCTGTAAAGAATTCGTCAGTTCTGCTTTATGGTTGTGTGCAGGATCACATCTGGTTGAGGTGTCGGACTGGCCTGAGGCAGATCTCCATCTTGGACAGGTCTCTGGTCTGGCTCTGAACTCAAACAGGGATCTGGTGGTTTTCCACAGAGGAGATCACATTTGGGGAATCCAGTATGTTCTGCATGTTAAACACTTTCAACATTCTAACCTTCACCATCTAACACCTCTGAAAATCAATCGGTGCTTTTTAAAAGTAAAGCCTGACAAAATAATTTCACTTTTGTCTATCATATAAATGACCTAATGAAATATGAATTCTATTTGCTATCAGGGTTTCTGCAGGTTTGAGGAGATCAACAAATTTAAAGACTTTATAATATAGGTCTTAAATTTGGTTCTATTCTTTACATCAAAATGCATACAAAATCTTTTTGCATAATAGTATACTTCAGCTACATTGTTTAAAACCCCAGCGATCATTTTATATTTTTGAGCATTTTGGTTTTCTCAAACTGGCAATATTTTATGTCAATATCTGGTGATCCTAACAATCACTTTTAAGATTTTGAGCATTTGTGAGTGTTCACAAGCAGTTTTTCAAACTCTAGCAACCCCTAACTTTTTTTTTTTTAAACAATTTTAAGTGTAAACAAGCCTCAAAGTATGACACAGATAAATGTAAAAAGTTACAAAAGTTCTCAAACTATGGTAACCCTAAATATGATTTTGTTTGTTTTTTTTGTTTTTGAGCTTTTAGGCACATTTTCTCCGAATGTGGCTACGCCAAGCAACAAGAAAAACATATATTAGATGGACATCAGAAAATAAGAGCTGTGAAAAATTATTTAGACCTAGAACAGTAAATTTAAGACTACCATTTGGACCTTTATATATTAGTCTAAAAATGTTTATATATTAGACCCAGCAGAAACCCTCTGCTATGTTTTTTCATCCTCTAATGTAATGCAAGTAAAGTTTTCACATTTTCAAAGCATTTTCCAAAATATGTATAAAATATTTACTGAAACACAAATTATGACTCAAAATCACTCTAAAGTTCCCAACAACAACAACAACTAAAGGGTAATTCTTGATATTAAAACATAATCTTGGAATGAGTCTGGTATTTAGGGCAAAAGGGATGGAAACAATTTTGATGAAAGCTGTATTTAAGTGAATGGTGCTAAATAAAATCTGTTTTATATCTTACTACAGCTCGTTTAATCTCAATGCCATCTACCAGCTGAAGGACCAGGGCCCCATCCGACAGCCCACCATCCTGGTGCTGGATCCAGTCACAGGAAAAGTCCTCCGGGCGTTAGGAGAAAACATGTAAGCTCAGGAGGGTTCAATGCCACCCAAGCCTTTATTTGTTTGCAGACATTCTCAATATATTTTTTCACAGGTTCTATATGCCTCATGGAATAACCACAGACAAGGATGATAACTACTGGGTGACAGATGTAGCACTTCATCAGGTGAACACACATTCACTTTGTCTACCCCAGCACTCTTTATTAGGGTTACATGGTTCTTCTGGTGTACAATGATTGGGCCACATTCTCTCTTAAGGAAACTCTTATACATCTGCAGCCTTGCAGTTTCACTTCAACTGTCATGAAACACACCTGATTCTACTAATTATGCCTCTCTTGTTTGAGGTTAATGATGTGTCTCTTGAAACATGGTGGGAATCCTCCAGGAATTGATTAGAATATAATCTTCAAATTACCTGAATTCTTGGATGCTGGGAGGATGGAACTGGGAGGATGAACAGTGAGGATGCAGTGCCACCCACTGGACAAACATGTTATTTTGCTAATAATTGTGTAAAAACAAATAAATCGGATGAACTTTAGCAGAATTCAGGGAAAATAATGCCTGGCCTCTTAACTTACTTTCAACTTTAGTGAATCATTTCTCTAAATTTAATTATATTGGTCCTAGTCGCTGGTAAAACAGTGAGCTGGAAACAGGAATAGCTATGCATCAGGTGACTGTCAGCCTGTTTTTTCTGGTTCACCTTTCTTTTTTAACCTTCTGTAAGTCAACTAATAAAAATGTATGTTCTGTATTTTTTTTTAACTGGTCTAAATTTCACCTGAAAAAAACTGCATTTCATCATTTCATTTATTTTGCACCATTTTTAAAACAATCTTCTGCTGAGAATTCATTAGCTATTTCATTCAAAAGCACTATAGATAAAATGCACTTTATTTTCACAATTTTTTTATAATTATGTTTTCTCTTCAGGTTTTCAAACTGAGCAGCAACAGGAGAGATCAGCAGATCCTCGTCTTGGGAGAAGCCTTCAAACCAGGAAGTGACAAGAACCATTTCTGCCAGCCCACAGACGTAGCCATCGACCCAGTCACAGGAAATGTCTTCGTTTCCGATGGATACTGCAACTCCAGGATCCTGAAGTTCTCAGCTGAGGGGAAATACATCTCACACTGGGGAGCAGGTACATTTTCCAATACATGCTTCAAATGCAAAAGGGCTTCATTAGACGAGATGTACTTCATAAGTATTCTCTGTTTAAAAAGAGAACATATGGTGTTGGATTTTATATGAGCTTTTGAGTTGGTCTACTTTCCAAAAAAATTTGCCAAGTAACATATTTTTACCTCAATATCAAAATTATCAAAAATACACGCTCCATTCACAGTGTTTTCATTTAAGGTGCTTGTGCATCACCGTTGTGCTTCCATGCCATGAAAGCTCAGCGGGCATAGCATGCAGCTCACCGTCTTCTAAAGAGCGTTCAAAGAGAAATGATTCCACACTTTGGAAGATTTCGGGCACACACTTTTTCCTGAAGACAACGCTTCCTCCGGCGTCTGTGTATCTATGTTTGATCTGTGTGTCTTGGTGTCACGCACCTCCGTGACGTCACGTGATTAGGACAACTAATCGATAACGGCATTCATTGAGGACGAATTGCATCATCGATAATTATCGATCCATTGTTGCAGCCCTAGTACTTACATTCCTACGAAAAAAAAAACATTCCCATTAGATGCATTTCCCCCTGTGAATCCGCGTTCAGAGTGGGTGCACACGCTCACCGGTTTTATTTCATTTACATTTATGTCCGGCTGGTCATTGTTATCCAGTACACAACCCTCTTTTGCTTCATCATAAATCACAACTTAAACATTCTTACCTGATGAATGTCAAGTATATGCTCCGTTTCAGGGAAGCTAGCGGCAAACTCAAGCGCGGGTTGTTGAGCTATAAATAGCTCTATCGCTGCTCTACCAGACGAGGACAATACCATTTGAGTTTTGTTGTTAAATTTGTTTTATATTTATTTAGGCAGTGGAAAATATTTATTTTTGTATTTTCGTGCTTACTTAGAGGAGAATAATTGATTTAGTGGAACTGAAATAATTTGTAAACTTTATTTATACAAAACAGCATGTTTTCCCTTGTTTGTGCAAAAATGGTGGGGCCCGGGGAGGAGCCTGGGCTATATAAGGAGCTTTGGCTCAGTTTGAGGGGCTTTTGGTAGGCAATATACCGTGCATTACTTGTTTACTGTATAACCAAGTATACCGTGGTTACATGTTTTTCCTTAATTTAAAAAAAGTGTGGATTTGTTGTCCCCCTTTATGTATATTTATATATTTTTGTATTTTTTGGACATTACTCACTGTATATACGGGCACTCTGGATTTGGTTTTGTCCTGTTCAAATAAAGACTTGAACATGCACCATAGTGCAACCGAGTGAGCAATCATATTTTTTTCAACAACTTCAAGAAGATGAACCTAAAGACCTCCTCCTTTACATGATGAGGATGAACATGAGATATTAAAATGGTTCAGCGGCTGACATCAGGAGAATTGAAGTGTTGATGAGTTTGATGAACTCTGGAGGAGGGCCAGATGGAACTCCAAGTCAAATCAAATTCTATCAGAGCAGACCCCTCCTCACTGTAAAGAATCAAGGAACAGAATTATTAGTTTCACATGAAATGATTCAACCAGAATTTACTCGAATGTTTGCGTGTTTGGTGGATGTTTTCATCCTTATCCTTCATGCACCAGTGGTGAGAAAATATTTTGAACATACGTCAACAAAATATCAAAGATTTACTTGTAGAGCAATCACTTTACAAATCTGGAGATTTCCTTTTAAAGGTAATAACTCAATACACTAAGAATGTTTAAAAATTGACGTTTTCAGAACCATGTTACACACCCCACATGAATATTTTTTTCAAGAGTCCATAGTTAATTTTGAAATGGTAGGGTTACTAAAGGTTGATTTGCTTCCATCGCAGGCTCCTCAGACAGAAAGCGGCGCATTCCGTTCCGCATCCCGCACAGCTTGGCCTTCCTGCCTGATAAACAGGAGCTGTGTGTGGCTGATCGAGACAACGGACGGATCCAGTGTTTCATGGCAGACACTGGAGAGTTTGTGAAGGAGATCAAGAAAGAAGCGTTTGGAGGAGAAGTCTATGCTATTGCATACTCGCCACTTCAAGGTAATGAGGAAATATTGAGATAAGAATTTAAAGGAATATCATTGGATTAAATAAGACCTTTCACGACAGGAACATTATTATTCATCAAACCTATATCATCAATTACATGAGGTAGACTTCTATTCTGCTCTCATCATAATACTTAATTACAATTAGGGGGTGGGTGCCATACCAATATTAAAGTGAATACCTGTGTTGTGTTGTGCCATGATATGGATTTTGCAATACCATGGATACAGTTACACATTCATAAATTTCATGAACTCAGCTTAATGTTTCGCTTACATATGCGCAATTTATTTGATGGTTAGACGAGGAGATGTATCTTCTCCTGCCCTCCACAGGAACTGGTGTGACATGACGCAAGCGCTTGTTCCGAGAAGAGAACACTAGTCAGGTGACTTACAGAGACTGAAAATGTTGCTGGGTTGTTAAAAAAAGACGCTAGGCAGTCTAAAGAGTCGCTAAACCCAGTGAAAGTCACTAAATTGGCAACACTTGATGGGCAGTGAGTATGGCTACCAGGGGCGTCTCCTCAATGCGCACACACTTTCTCACTCGCTGTTGAATCAAAAGTCTAATTTATATCGTCAGATTAGCGCATTTAAATATGACATTACTACATCTGATAATAAGAATAGCACAAACAGAAAACTGAACCACATGAGCAAAAATACAAACTGCAAGCTTTTTTTCAACTCGCGCTGGTTTTTCAACCCTCTCGTGATTGTGTTTCTCTCTCAAACTTGTTTCTCCACATTCGCTCAATTGTTTCCTGCGCTTGAGTGAGTTTGATTTTTGTTCAATATGGGACAGGGACCTCCATCTTGGGGACCCACTGCACCTTTTGAATTAAACAGTGGCAAAAACAGTTTTCAGTTCTCTGTCTAATCCTGCACTTTAAATAAGGTTAAAATGCAAGTTTTCCTGTCATATTACGATATAATACTGATACTGTCTGGACAGTGGAAAGTTGATATGATATGAATTTGAACTCATATCGCCCACCCCTAATTACAAAAATAATTATAATTAGAGATGCACAGAAATTAATTTGTGTCTGAAGTGTAAAAATTATTAAAGATCTTGGCTGAATGCCGAAAAGTTATCAAATATGGATGCTGAGGCTTTTGAATATAGCTAAAAATATATTTTAGATACGTTTTCAAATAAAATAAATGTTTTATATGAAAAACATTGATTCGAACAGTTGATAAGCTAAAAACAAACAATAGAAGACCCTTATCCAAGTATACAAAATAACCACGGCCAGTTTGTCAACAGCAATACTTTAGCTTCAATATAAAATAAAATAAAAAACCTTGTTGTTTTACACAGACAAAAACCTTAACATCCATGCTTATGTCAAGCTGCAAATAAAGTACTGAAGAAATGTGAATATATGCTGTATTGCTGCTGGCTTTCCTTTTAGCTGCTGCGGCAGTCTCTTTCTCATATTCGCAGCGCTCTTCTGGGTTTTTGGCTTTAAAAAGATAAATTAGCACAGTTAATTGTTCTTTTGTCGATCTGTCACTTTAAAAAGTCAGCAGTGTGGAGGTATTTTAAAGTCGACTAATTAAACTTGTGTCATGTGTCACACTACATCTTTGATGAAACTTGCTCCCACCGAAGGCTGAATGACTTTTTTTTTGCTATATATTCAGTGCATCTTGAATTATAATAGTTATATATAAAAACAATTGTCAAAATTATTTTAATTTTCACCATAACTATATTACAGCTATCACTGTTACATTCGCACATTATGAGCATCACAAACTTGTGTTATGAACTTGTGTTTTTTTTTTTATTATCAACAATCAATTAGTTGCACAGCCCTAATGGATAGTGTTATAAATTTGAGATTTAGCCAAAGTTTGCTGCTGTTTGCAGGTGGCCTCATCTACGCGGTGAACGGGGAACGTCCTTACGGTCAGTCAGCTCCGCTACAGGGATTTGTGATCAGTTATTCCAGCAAAGAGATCTTGGATTCCTTCAGCCCAGACTCACAGGTAAAGATCACACGTATGACATTTGATCAGTATGATCAGTGAAACAAGCTGAAAATGAGTGTAGCCAACCATCGCCTTCGTTAAAGTGCATCACTTCCTGAGAACCAAATATGGGTGTAGAAAGGTGGGACATAGGCATAGCACAGATCTCTAATTGTTTAAGATATATAAAATGCAAACATTCAGCCAAACAAATGTAAAACTAATTCAACCCCCTCAGTGTGTTCATGAAGGTGAAATGATCTAAATCTAAATAAAAATCAAATTACAGCACCAGGGGCGTAAACATGTTATTTCAGCTCCAAAGTTGGGCATTTTTAACATTGGAGTGAATGAGAACCTGTTCACTTCTGAACCAACTCCCATGCTCTGCTGATGAACGTGCCTTGATCGCCCCATAGTGGCCAAATTCATAGTAGTATTTCATTATAGTAAGGGCCACTTCTCTCCCTTGGTCCTGACCCTTAGTGATTAGCCTTTTCACGAAGAGTGCTAAGGGGAAGGGCTAAAAAGTGTATGCACAGGGACACTATAGTGGAGCTGTTAAAACACTACAAATAAACATACATGAGGTCTACATTAATGTCAAAAGACTAAAATTACATCCTTTTTACTTTTGTGTTTTTTTATATTGTCATTTTAAAATGTATATTTGTACAAGTGTGATTTTTTTTCTGTGCATCTTCGTCATTTCTCCTTCAGTACCTGATGCTGTTTCTTTGTCTTTTAGGTGCTCAAGCTCCCTCATGACATTGTTGTTTCCGTAGACGGAACCGTGTTTGTGGGTGATGCAGCCTCAGACTCCGTTCTTAAGTTTGTTCAAGCTGCAAGTAAGTGATGCATAGTTGGACTTTTATAGTATTGTTCAACAAATTGACCTGAAGAGTCAATGTAAAAAATCTTCCTTTTCATTATTTTATAGAAGCAGAGCACAGGTCTGTTAAAAAAGGAGGAATAGAGGTTCAGGAAATTGAAGGTAAGGTAATTGTCTATGTTTATAAATAGATACTAAGAGTTTTGATAATTTCAATCATTACAAGACTGAGCAGATATAGCTAGAACAGACCGTCTTTAAAGGAATGTTGGAGAGCCTCTGCAAAAAAATGGGGGTGGGATAGAAATCTTTCTTTCTTCTAGAAATCATTGACGCAAACACAGTAAATATTTAAAATGAAATCGCCTCTAAAACACAGCTAAATTATTGTTAAAGTCATTCACAAGTAAACAATCACTCATCTGTCACCACTCTCCACAAACTTCCCATCCCTGGAACACAAGCAATGTTGTCATTATCATACTAAATGTAATATCAGTCAAAAGAGCCGTTTCTCAGTCTCAGTGCCACCACTGTTTTTTTTTTTATTAATTATACTAAATATTTGCATTAGAAACAAAGGACACTCAGATTTGTAATCTGTTACTGTGGGTTTTTTTTTGCGGGATTTAAGGCAAACTTTCAGATCTGCTATTTGGCAAGAGGTTTTGGATCTGGATTATCACTATTAGACATTATATTATATTATGTGTAATCACTTAAAACTGTTTTTGACAATGCACAACCGTATATAACATAACAAATAAATATTTATATCTATTATATACATTTTAAACAATCTACTTATTGGTGACTCTAAATTAAAAGTGTTTTAGTAATGGTTCATGTTAACTTCACCTTCATGAATTCTTTAAGCCTTGTTTCAACGCAATTCATGCAACTTTCAGACCATTGAAGTGTGTCAGACATGTTTTCAAACCTTCATCTTTTTCTGTGTTAGAAACAGAAACCTTTCTGCAGGCTAAACTGAGACCCTTACCCAAGCTTCCCGCTCAGGTCGTGGAGGCGTCTCTGCAGAAGATCCAGCAGCCAGCGC
This sequence comes from Danionella dracula, assembly GCA_900490495.1. NCBI lineage: Eukaryota > Metazoa > Chordata > Actinopteri > Cypriniformes > Danionidae > Danionella > Danionella dracula. The sequence goes on from UELW01000334.1 coordinate 20,580,997, forward strand.
ATCAGGAGCCTCAGCACCCGCTGCCTGCACCCGAAGAGAAGGAGACAGCAGCCAATCAGAGCGCTCGGGGCCTGTCGCCAGCTGCCATCACCATGCTGCTGCTAGCCCCGCTGGCTGCGGTCATCATGATCGCAGCGTTTGTTCGCTGGAAGAAGAGCAGGATGTACAGTGGTAAGCGATTCAGCTCGTATGCCGCTGCTTCAGCTAGCAGCAGAACAAGTCGCATCTTCATTCATTTTCTGAATTTTCTGTTTGTAGATGAATGTCAGGTCAAGTTGGATCCTTCAGGATCTGCCGGAGGAATTCTTGAAAAAATCAGAGGTAAGGGAACTTGTTTTACACCAGCACATTTTACAACAATCAAATAGCTACTTAATGGAGGTATCGTTTAACAGTCAAGATACAATTTTCATTCAACCTCTCAAAGATTTTCAGCCACTTTTGTTTATTATGCCACCTGTTATTTACTTTCTAATTGTTGTAATTAGCAGTCAGTTAGCTTACTGGTGCCACCTAGTGATTTGAAAGTATATATATATATTTTTTTTTTACAAACTGATTTTTTTTTTTAAATGTCACATGTCCAAGCACCAAAAGAATTTGCTAGAATTGAATTTTTCACACACAAAAAATGGAAGAAGAGAAGCACAAACTGCAATTCGCACAGTATTTTTTTTATAAAGATTAAAAAAAGACAGAAATATAGTTCAGGCTTTGCTGGAAAAAATTTAACTAAACATTTGCATTATAAACCTGGTTTAAGATTTAAAACTTATTTCAAATAAAAAGAGGCTACAAATCCTCATAACAGAAAGCTAAAGTGCTTGAATTTTTAAAGGTGGATTTATAATGGTCTCATGGTTTGATTAAGGGCTACATTAAGATTCTAGCTAGATGATTGCTATCTAAGAACTAATGCAATAGATGAATACACTATAGTTGGGCGATGTCAACCAATCTGGCATCGTACGACGTCTATCGAAAACATCGGCGATTGCATCATCTATCGACACAACCCTAGAATACACGTCACATCTTGATGCTTAGCTCTGATTTTTTTATTCCATTTTTTTCCTAGTTGTAATTGGTACCAGATGCATGTGTTTACTTGTGCTGTAGTGTTGTTTGTGCTTTGAAGGAGATTCGTGCATCACACAGGAGCCCAAATGAACACTGGGAGAATGTGCTTAATGCTAGCTCTATTACTCCATGTGTTTAGATTTAAAGGATTTCACAAAACAGATATTTCAGATACATTTTATTTCATTTAAACAATTATTTAAATGTCAGAAAGTAGTTTCATATTAAAGATGTTTGCTGACAAACATTTATTTTGATCTTAAAATACATTCATTGTTTTCTTTTGGGGATGGTCGCCACAGACCTTCCAGCTGCTTTTAGCTTTTTTCCTTTCGTGGATGCCCTTCCAATATAGCTTTACAAAATTCACTTTGGACTTGTGGGGGAAAGGGAGCCCCTGCAGGAGGCCCACGCGCACGCGGGGAGAACAGGCAACTGACCCAGCCGAGGCTCGAACCAGCTGTGAGCCGATAATGCTACGCGACTGAGAAACCCTTGATATTAAATATAAGAAACATTACTAAACTTGCAAAACCCAAAACAAAGACATGCCTTAATAACAAACAAATCTTGAAAGAAATGTGAGTAGCATTTTATAATAATTACGCAATAGTTAAAGAACTATTTTTAAAGCATTGTTTTTTATGTTAGTAAACATTTGTAAGCAGTTTGTAAATATATTCTTGGTTTAAAACCATTTATATATAATGTCTAATAACTATAATTTTGTGCTTTATTGAGGATCAGTTAATCATTTATAAATTAAGTTTTTCAGTATCTAAAAACCTTTGAGGTTGACGAGTTCACAAAAACCATTACCTGGCATCTAGTAAATGTTTTATAACTAACAGATTTAATGATAAGTTACAGTGGAATATGAGTTATAAAACATTTATCACTCTGAGTAACTGTTAATATGAATGATACGACGCATGAATGTGCTTTCAGATAGTTCTAAAGGATCTCATTGATAACTTACAAGTAATAACCAACTGGTTTTTAAATAGTGAAAAGATTTTTTTTTATACATGATTAACCGATCCTCATTAAATAAACATAAACATGTGTTCTGGCCTTAACTCCTGTTAAGTTGTAACTAGCGATCGTTAAAAAGTTAATCCGACTATTGTTTTCAGTTAGAATCTGAAGATTAAACTAATTTATACCAAACTTTAATAAAACCTTCTCAGCCAACCAAAAGTTGATGTTGTAATTTGTAATGAATCTTTTTTTTTACACCATGTTTTCTGCGCAGGGAAAGCTGCAGGAAGTTTAAACCTGGGGAACTTCTTGGCCTCCCACAAAGGTTACACGCGACACGGCTTTGACCGGCTCAGCACCGAGGGCAGCGATCTGGAGAAAGACGAGGAGGACGCCAGCGACTCTGAGAACGAGGAGTACACCGCCCCCCCTCCAGTGATGCCCCCATCCTCGTCCTAAACGCTCCCATTCTGACCTGCGTCCAAAACCTCCACTGCCACTTTAACTTCTGGTTTTAGCCGACCACGAGGGTCACTGAGGGTGTTTTTAATGTAGATTATTTATTTAGTTTTTAATGAAGAACGTCCATTTCTTCCAGTAATTTAACTCATAGCAGTGCAATTCTAACGATACAGACATTTCATCTCATAACTTTTACTGTGTTTGTGCCTTTTTATGTAAACCACCCTTTTCTCTCTCAATATAAGTAGGATGTTGATAAATATATAAGAATTATTACATATGTGCCACATATTTAAGAGCTGCTACTGTCACCCGTGATATCCTTTGTGTTTGCATCTGATAAAAGAAAAAAGAGGTGAACACGTATCCGAGGCTGTATTTGCTGCATTTTCAAAGCTAACGTGAGATGTGTCTGATCTTTGTTGTGATACTGAGGTTTAAATCGCAAGAAAACTATTTTCAGTAACGATGTTATTTGTGTAATAAAGTGTCTGCAAAGCATCAGCTTCTCTGGAGCTTGAGTCAAGCTTCTTTGGTGGAGATTTGCATGTAAACAAACTAATAAAAATACTTTCTGGGGTAATTCCAAGTTTAGAGCCAAATAATATATTTGAAACATATATATATGTCTCATATATAAAATCTCATATATTATTCCATATAGCAAACAAATACAAAACTTACCAAACACTATAGAGCTCCATGTACAGAGTTGCATAAAAAAGTGAATCAATGTGATTCTTTTTTTGCACATTTCCATTACATTGACATTTTCATTCGTTCATTCATCTTCATGTCTGCTTTCTTCCCTTTCGGGGTCGCCACAGCGGAATGTTTTACGCAGCGGATGCCCTTCCAGCCGCAACCCATCGCTGGGAAACATTCACATTTTATTAAAAACAAAATATACCCTTTCATTAAATTTGGCTTCTTATTTTTTTGTCTTCTAAATCTAAATATTCATTTCAATTCCCAGTAAATAGGGGTGGTTTCCCCATAGCTTTGTTGCAATATATTGTGTTTCCAATATTATTTGAACCAATTTAGTAGACTTTCTAGAGCCATGCCCACAAAATTGAAATACTAAAATAATATTTATGTTTTGATTAATATTAATTTAACATTACACTTTTGGTGGGCATGGCTCCAGAAACTCTGCTCAATGGTGTTGCAATAAATTCAGTTTCCAATATTCTTTATAAATATACTATATTAAAAGCAAATAGATTTTCAACGCTGGTGCTACCGAAGACTGATCCCCTGCTATGGTTTTCACACCTGAAGTTAATTTAAAACAATACAACCTTAAATTGTTACATGTTTGTGCTAATTTCACAGATTTAGCATCTCTTGAAAACTTCCTCACATGCTTTTCCAGCTTCAGAAAAGTCAAAGAAAGCAAACTAAACATTTTCAATGTTTTCTTTTTAATGAGAAAATAATTATATATGTGTGTAAGAGTGAGACTCACAATTACTATAAAACAATGGAAGCAGAATATTAACATACATTGAGTGGTTAACATGTCGAAAAGGCTTAAGCGTGATTGCATCATCACACCGGAAGCAAAACTCATGAACCCTTTAAAGAAAGCATTACAGATAGACTTAACCAATCAACTATGTAACAAGAGCAAAATGCACAATAGATATTTTTGGTGTTACCTCAAAATAAAACACTGCTTACTTGGTTCAAAAGCATGAAAAAGAAACCGCACTTCTTGTAAATACAGTTTTCTTCTTTAAAAAGCACTGAAGGTAAAAATCTATTGCAGCAGACACATTATTATCATGCACACAGGACACTGGCTAAGCTAGCTCTTCACTCGATGTCTTAAAAATCATCTTTACCTTAACAACCTCATCATAATAAAACATTGTTTTGAATGCAAAAAAGGTGTACCGGCTTTAGAAGTGTGATTCTGAACCACATTTGGAACGATTATTTTTAATTTTTTTTTTAGACTTTTTTCTAATTTCTCAGAAATAAACTTAAAATGAATATAATTTGAATCAGAAATGTGAGAAATCCTCATGGAATCACATGAAAAATGCCAAAACTTAATTTTCAGAGAACTGTAACATTAGTTTTCAGCTAAAGTGGAGTTTTTTTTTTTGTCTCAAATTGTCAGTCAAAAAGAAAAGAAAAACTATTTAGGTTACAAATTTAATAAAAATGCTCAGTTCTTCACTCTTCTAATAGCTCATACATTTCCCTTAAAATAATTCACTTTATCTACAGATTTGAGACAATCCCAAACACTTATCCAAACTGCTCATTTTAATCAAATAGCTAAATTTAAAGTGCAAGCTGTAAGTTTGCTTTTGAAAAAGTAAAACAAAAACTCAAAAATTCGACGAAATGTTGAATCTAGCAAGCTTTTTAAACAAATTCCTGCTGCAAACACAATATACAACTAAACAATAATTTTTTTGCATTCAAAATTGTTCAACAATGTCCCCTTGATCATGCCAGTGCTCAGTTTCTGTGCCAGATTTGATAAAACCTCTTCTTCTGTCCTACATGGAAAGTTTTTTGGCCACCATTCTATGTGTTGGATTCCTATTTTACAAATGAGACCATTGGCTAAGTTCATTCATATAGTCTCTCTTCATGAAGAAGACACATTGCTGACAAACATACAACTTTTCCCTCCAATTTTCTCTTTAATATAAGATGTTATATCTTAAAGCAAGATCAAATGTTTCTTATTAAAGCCACATTTGGTTTAGTTTTTAAAATTGAAATAATTTGGTTTATGACAAGCTAGATATGTCATCTTCCAAATGTATCTTAAATTCTAAATAGTTTATATAATATATATATATATATATATATATATATATATATATATATATATATATATATATATATATATATATATATATATATATACTCACCTAAAAGATTATTAGGAACACCTGTCCAATTTCTCATTAATGCAATTATCTAATCAGCATATCTAATCACATGGCAGTTGTTTCAATGCATTTAGGGGTGTGGTCCTGGTCAAGTCAATCTCCTGAACTCCAAACTGAATGTGAGAATGGGAAAGAAAGGTGATTTAAGCAATTTTGAGCGTGGCATGGTCGTTGGTGCCAGACGGCCGCTTCGAGTATCTGCTCAGTAACTGAGATTTTCACGCACAACCATTTCTAGGGTTTACAGAGAATGGTGTGAAAAGGGAAAAACGTCCAGTATGCAGCAGTCCTGTGGGTGAAAATGCCTCGTTGATGCTAGAGGTCAGAGGAGAATGGCCGGCTGATTCAAGCTGATAGAAGAGCAACTTTGACTGAAATAACTACTCGTTACAACACGTTACAACACGCACAACCTTGAGACGAATGGGCTACAACAACAGAAGACCCCACCGGGTACCACTCCTCTCCACTTCAAATAGGAAAAAGAGGCTACACTTTGCACAAGCTCACGAAAAATTGGACAGTTGAAGACTGGAAACATGTTGCCTGGTCTAGCGAGTCTTGATGTCTGTTGAGACACTCAAATGGTGGAGTCAGATAGTGGCGTAAACAGAATGAGAACATGGATCCATCATGTTGCTACTGTGCAGGGTGGTGGTGGTGGTGGTGGTGTAATGGTGTGGGGGGTGTTTTCTTGGCACACTTTAGACCCATTAGTGCCAATTGAGCATCGTATCAATGCCACGGCCCACCTGAGCATAGTTTCTGACCATGTCCATCCCTTTATGACCACCATGTACCCATCCTCTGATGGTACTTCCAGCAGTATTAGTGTACTTTAGGTGATATATATAAATATATATATATATATATATTCCAAACAAATACTTTAGTCGTGCGCAAACTGAGTATTGTGAATAAAATGTTCTTCCAACTAAAACTATTTTTGGGCAGCAAAAATATAGTTTGAATTTAAAATATGTTCATGCAAGTGTGCAGACGCTTTCGTTTTATCTCGCTACATTGACCTCGTTCAAACAAATCAAGCTTACAAACTGCCCCAATCCCAGCCAATCAGAGAGGAGTCTTCAATATTCTGATTGGCTGGCCTGCAAACCTTTTTACAACCTTCTCTCAGTAGAAGCAAAAGATCATTTCTTTTTTTAATATTTGAGTGGCGTTAAGGTGAATCAGGACTGCAGTGACAAAAGAAACACCCTTCAGCGCCAAGTACGAAATGTTTTGCTTATTTTAATCTATAGCTGTCATCTGTGAAGGTGGAGAATGTTGTGATTTACAGGGCAACCAATCAGAATATGAAACTGTGTCTTGTAACTGTTTGTAACTGTAGTTTTATTCAAGGGAGAGTGAATGAGGTCATTGTTGTGATATTTTACATATTTTAGGCTATTTTACAGCCTCAAAACCTTTCCTTTGTGAGGAGAACACTTTACTCAATTATTGTGGGTCAAAAAAATATGACTTTTCGCACTCCATTATTTTCTGTCACTAGTTATGCACTTGTTTAGTCAATATCCTTATGGGACCTCTAGTGGTCAGTTGATGAGTTGCAGTACTTTGCGAGATAGTGTGAGGTGTTGCAGCTCGATTTTGACATTAACTCTATTTTTTGTGCCACAAAACATAACATTAAATTCAGAAGTTATTTCAGCATATCTGTAGCATACCATCTATGTCAATATTTAATTTTAATAAGAAACACATGTGGTTTAACAACATAACATCATAACGAGAAAATTGAAAAGATAAAGTATGAGCAGCAGCAATGGAAAAACAAAAACAAACAAAAAAAAAAACCACTAAAGCTCTTTGTCTCTAGGAACGAAAGCTGGCTTTGCTTTTCCTTTGAATCTCTTGATGCAAAACCTGTCAGCATCACGGTCAAAAACTACACACTGCATCTCGTAAGGCAAAATCAGCCCCCAAGCACACACAGCACAAAAAATATCTGCGTAATTATAGAACGAAACACTGTGTTCAAAACAATTTCCCATTCATAGAAGCACTGTATAGACTTCAATGCTCAAATAAAAATATGTTCCCCTTAAAATCTTCTTAGTATTTTCTCACCAAAGATAACATTTCGTATCAAAGAACACAAGAAAATCTTCACTTCAGACAAGCATTCTTAAAACAAAGTCTTTCTGCAGAACACACTTGCTCCTGTTGGTGCGCAATCAAAACTCTATTTATCCCCAAAATCGGAGAAATTATATTCTACTCAATGTCTGAGATTACAAATACTTTAGGTATAGTCTCAAGAGGACACCAGCCCATTAAATACTTCTGTGTAATATATATTATACATATGTGGAAAGTACAAAAACAACAACAAAACCACTTTGAAGAACGAAAGCTGTGGGATTGTCATCATTTGAGGCTTGAAAAAAATCAAAATTGAAAATTTTTTCCTATGTACTTGTTTTGCTTTGCTTCAATCTTTGATCTTTGAATATATATATATATATCCAACATATCCAATATATCCAACATATCCAATATATATATATATATATATATATATATATATATATATATATATATATATATATATATATATATATATTTTTTTTTTTTTTTTTTTTTTTTTTTTTTTTTTTCAAAGATATATAGGATTAACTTGCAGGTTAGCCAAAAGAAATCTTGAACTTTTTCAATTTAGAAAGTTCTTGCATCTTTGAAACTAAATTAATCTCCTCTTTCATTGCTCTTTGATTGCATTTAAAGAATGAATTCACAGCAAAACAAACGTTACTTGTTCCATCGAACACAAGGTTTTTTCCTTCTTCAACTGAAACGGAAAATATTTTGAGGTGTTTTTGTCTCCTTCTGTGTCAACACTTATTTTTCCTCATCTGAACAAATGAACCTACAGGTGTCTAAAGTTCTAGTTCTCCTTCACCAGAAACGTTCCTCATTAAGTCAGATTATGTGTTTTAGTGATTTATGATCAGAGTTTTTGTTAAATGCTGCAGAAGAAATTTATATTTGGAAGAACATTGATTTGCGTCACTCAAATCAGAGTTCTAAAAATAAAAACTGGTGAAAAACAAATGTTTTTCTAAAGATAAAGTCTTATTTGAAGCTGTCCTTAATTAGCTAATAACATTACTTCTTATGTCCCTTAAAGTAGTTTTAATTAGAAGTGACTTGTGAAAGCCTTGTGAAAACAATATGCTGTTCACAATAAATATCTAAATAAATATCTAAAGTTATGAATTAGTTAAGTAGAATACAGTATGTGTTCCTTGTACTTGTAAAAAGGAAAACTGGAATTGTTAAGAGGTTGCTACCTCAGATATGTTTTATCTGGTCTTGCCCACATTAGAACCCTTGAACTAAAATCAGTTGAGCTGTCTGTATATTCATTCAAAACTTTGTTTGCTTCAGCTGTGAACGATTGAACACATCCACATGAGTTCTACTTGGGCTTTCTGTGATGAGGCTATTAGATCACGTTCTTACTAAAGTGAAAAGAAAATCATTTGGTTCATCTTCTAGCCACAAGAATCAGATCCAGATTCGAATACGAAAGTCACCGATCTCTATCAAACCAAATAATCGGTCGAGGACAAATCATAGAACCACCAACTTTTCTTCTTTTTTGTCTTTTGCTTTTCTGTAACTCTAACTTTCAACACCATACAAAATGCTCTGCAAGTCTTTGCACGTTCAACATTCTCAGCACAAAATAAAAGATAAAGTCTAGAAAGAGAAGATCTGAAGCTCCTCGTCCCCATCTCTTCCTGGACTCTACGTCTCAGTGACTCCACAAATCTTTGAGTTCCCAATAAATACTTGAGTTTGTTCTGATCTAGGTTTTCTCGTTCCTCTGGTTTACTCCTCCTCCTCCTCCTCCTCCTCCTCGTCTTCTTCATCTTCTGGGTTCTCCAAGTTGGCGTAGATGCCCGCCTCCCAGCGCAGAGCCATGTTGCTTTTCCTTCGAGTCACACGAGTGGCTTCCAGAACCTGAAGAGAAACCAACAGGCTGTGATGCATTCGATGCCATATCTTCAAATTTAATTATGAAAGAAATTAAAAGTTTAGATGAATCCACAAAGTTTGAGGGTGAGGTTATTTGGTTTTGTTCATTAAGGAACTGGATTTCCTAATAGTCCACTTCATTCTCTAGCTTTAACTAGTTATATTTGAGCGCATCAGCATAGCTTTGGTTATATAATCTTGTTTTACTTATATACTTATGAATAAATAAAGCAAAAAAATGACTCATTACATTTCTTTTGCTTGAGCTTAGTCAAGTCATATTAAACTGACCATTTTTTTGTAATGCTGGCCAAACAAATAAAAACTAAGAAAAAATTATTACTTTGTTAATATTATAAGGAAAATTAAATGTGAAATGCATCTCAATATAGTTAACAATTCTCAATTATAGTTATAATTACCGCGAGCTCTTCAAGCACGTCGGGTTTCAGTGAATGAAAACAGCTTGCAAAGATAATGTGTAATAAATCCCAAAATAACAATAAAATGATCTCAAAAAGCACTCGTGTTTACAGGAATTTCTTTGTTCACTTGAGGACCATCTAGAGTCGAGGAGAAGCTCCTCTCTCAAACAGACGACCGTGAAACTGAAACTCTTTTCAGCATTCAGGAGGTTTGTGTTCTTGGTTCAACATTTAAACCCAACAGTTTCATGCACACAGGAAATGCATGCGGGAGAGAAATAGGTTTGAGGAGACCTTAATAATGCAATAAGTGAAAAGGACCTGCAAAGTCCTTCATTTGAGTGTTTTTCCTCAAAAGTTGGTAATGAATGGAGGTAATGGCTCTTTAGCACTAGATTCGGAGCAAATACTTTGTCTCAGAGAATGTTGATGTGATGATATTAGTGAGTAAAATGCATTTGATTCACTGGACAATGTATTTGGCGCTTGTAAAACACCACACAAAGAAACACAAACGAACATTAAAGCTGCAAGCAGCGATGGAAGGGGTCTCGCACGATGCGTCCGGCGGAGCGAAGGCACCGCCTCCTGGCCTTTTGAGTTTTTTCACTCGTCGTCGTCAAGAGCGCGAACCAAGGTGAAAAGACACTTTACTAAGTAGCGAACGATACAAAGTTTCAAATGTAAAGATGATTTATATTGTAACAGCTCCAAATACGTGTTAGGTGGCGCTATAGAGCCATTTTATAAACACTTTTCAGACCAAAACTTTATGAAATTTTTCAACGGGTCTGAGGCGTGTACAAAATCCTGGGACTTTTCACTAATGTTCAGTTACTAATAAGTGCCAGCAATGACTTCCGGAACAATACATTTTTTTTTTTTTAAATGCAAAACAATTTGATTTATAATAGGGTTCCCGCACCGCTGGTGCTCGAGCCCTAACTAGCAGAAAACATGCAGTCAAGACAAATGAAGTACAAGTACCTTGGTTGTAATTAAGCGGACAAACTGATGAGAGGAAAAGAGGAAGAATTAGTCAAAGCTTGTGTGTAGAGAACAGCTTCAGAGAACAGAGACAGCAGTGTGATAACCAGGTGCTGCATCCTGTTCACATCGGCATAAACATTAAAACAGCTCGCCATGCAGGTTGAATGTGATCACAAACTCACGCTGTTGTCCTCAGCTTTTTCTCGCCGCTTAACCTTGTGTGTCTCGTAGTCCTCCATGAGGGTCTGCATGAAGTTTTTAGGTCTCAGGGTTCCAGTAGAGTCGTCGCTGCCCGGGTCTGAGAGAGGCGAAGACAGGGTCCTTTCTGAAGAGCAAGGAGAAGCTGGAGGGACCGGACGCACCTTCTCAATCTTACCTAGAGGTGCAGCACAGAAAAACATCTCTATCAGCATGTGCCAACTAATAGCTTTATTATTTGACACATAATCATTTTATTATTAATTGCCTAGATTGGATTGGATTTTCCATAATATTTTAATTGGATTGCAATCCCAGATTTTCATTAATTCTATTCTAATATTGACTTGAATCATAAGTAAAAAAATAAATGCTTTAGAACTTTTTTTTGAAATGTTGAATCATCAATGAACATTTGACATGATTGAAGCTAAAACCAAGCTTTGGATTTCTCAATCCTCATGTCACCACTAGAGGGCAGAAACAATCTTATGGATGAGACCACATGGAGAGGAACTTAAAGAAACAGGACACAAAATCAATCGATCAAGTTTTTATATTGCGCTTCTTTAGTAGTTGCATTCAAAGCAGCTTCACAAAGTCCTCGTGAGGATCAGGTAGAGTAGAGAGGAGCTCCCTCTGTGAGGCCCCTGGGAGCCTCGCTGACAGAGGCAGGTGCTAATCACCTCCATTGACCAACAGTTCAGCATAGAGCACTTGAAAAACAAACAAACAAACAAAGACAAAACAGGAACTAACAAATGAAAAACAATGGGTAAAAAAAACACAACTAAACAGGTGTTCAGCATCAGCTGCAGGATGAGAGATAAATGATGGGGATAGGTTAGAGAGGAACGTTGAACAACGTTGTTTTTTCAACAGTTTATATGTTTATAAATACCAAGAGCCAATTATTTGAGTGCTAGATTAAACATAAATGTTTTACATTTTGTTTTGAACTCTGTTAGTGTAGCTGAGCTCCGGACAACATCCGGGAGTTTATTCCAGAGCTTCTGGGCTCTATATGAGATTGCTCTTCCCCCTCTGGTGGATTTACTAATCTGTGAAAAAATAAATAGTCCTGCTTCTTGTGATCGAAGAGAGTGAGCTGGAATATATCGTGAGAGGAGACTGCTCAGGTAGAACGGAGCAGAGCCCTTCAGCGCCTTAAAGGCAAGGAGGAGTGTCTTGTAGTCAATGCGATATTTTACAGGAAGCCAATAAAGAGAGCACAGAACCGGTGTAATGTGATCATATTTCTTTATTCTTGTGAAAACTCTAGCTGCTGCGTTCTGGACTAACTGTAGCATGGCAGCTGAGCAGCCGGCTAACAGAGCGTTACAATAATTCATTCTGGAGGTCATGAAAGCATGCGCTAATTTTTCTGCATCTACGATAGACAGCATGTTCCGTACTTTAGCAATATTCCTGAGGTGAAAGAAGGCAGTCTTCGTAACATAAGAGATATGGTTCTTAAACGTCAGTTTACTATCTATAATAACGCCAAGATTTTTAACTGTAGTGGAAAAGTGAACAGTGTGTCCCACAGCTCCATATTTAAAACTGAGAGTTTCTCTAATTGTTTTTTAGAGCCAACAAGTAATATTTCAGTTTTATCGGGATTCAGCATTAGGAAATTTTCATTCATTTAATCACTGATATCAGTGACACATTCTGAGACCTTATTTAGCTTTAAAGGGTCATTAGGTTTTGCTGAGATATAGAGTTGGGTGTCGTCTGCATAGCAATGGAAACTAACCCCATGTCTTCTAATAATTTTGCCAAGGGGCAGCATGTATATTGAGAATAGGATGGGTCCAAGAACAGATCTCCATACTCTACTGCTATTGTGTCTGATTTACATGAATATTACATTACATATTATATATTGAGTCTCCATTTAGATGAACAAACTGACTCCGGTCAGAGAGGTATGAGTTAAACCATCTTAGAGCCTGGCCCCGGATGCCTGCATCGTTCTCTAGTCTCTCGAGGAGAATCCTGTGATCTATCGTATCGAAGGCTGCACTGAGATCTATCAGAACTAGAAGAGAAATATTCCCTTGATCCTAATCAAGTAACAGATGGTTTGAGATTTTAACCAGCAGAGTCTCTGTGCTGTGATGCGCTCTGAATCCAGATTGAAGATCTTCATAAACGTTGCTCTTCTGTAAGCCTCCCAGAAGAAGCATCGATGATGCTCTATTTCAGGATTAATTCCGGAACAAAAGACCCTTCACCGCTAGCAGTGAAGAAAACAACAACTTAAGAAAAGGGATTTATGTTTTTGATGGAAATGGTATTGAATAAATATGGTGTTTATCTGAGTTTACCTTTCACTTATGAATGAATTTTTTTTTTATATTTGTTTGAGCAGTAATCTGTTAATTTCATTTACCTGAATAAGTTTACATTTTATATCAATATAATTTGCTTGCTCTGTCACTCTGTTACTTGCAGTGACAAGTTGTTATACTATTTCAGTAAATATAAAAAATATATTTAGATATTTCTAATTCACTTTTTTATTGCAATTGGAATTGCAGACATTTCTTTACGACTAGTGAAATATAGTTATCACTCATCAGAGTACAATCATTTATATCTTGAAATGTTTTTATGATCCACAAGTTTAAATGTAAAAACAGCTTACCATAACTGTCTTTTACTTGTCTTGGCTCTGCCCCTGTCTGAAACTAGCATAAAACCTCACCGTTTGTTCATGTCCTCAAAAGGACATTTTTTAAAAAGTACAAAAACTATTTTTTTACTTTTTAACTTCACTTAACTTGTTCAGGTGAAAGGTTAAAGGTTAATATCACATCCTGTCAAAAAGGCATAATAGGTGACCTTTAAGACATTATGAGAAGGTGTCTTAGAAGCAGTTAATTCTGTTTGTAAATGCACAAAACCAAATGTGACTCCTTCAAGCCCATCAATAACTGCATCAGCTTATCTGTGCTTGACTATGACTGCCTAAATTCTCTGGGTCATATTATCTATAATAACTATTCCTTTAAATTCAAGAGTGTGAAGAAGTCATACCTGGTGCAGTCTTCCCCAAAAGGACCAACTTGCTTGGCTGTGCGCTGCTGTTCTGCTTGCATGCACGGGTTTGGTGTAATGTCTGTGCCTGCCGTTGTCTCTTCAGCTCTTCCTCACGTTCCTGGGCTGCTCGAATCTCCTCTTCAATCATAGATAGGGTTCTCTGTTTGCGTGACCGCAGCTTGAACGGGCCTGAGGTCACTTCAGATTCCTGAGCACGAGTGACAGCGGCAGTACTCCTGAGCTCAGCCGCCTCTGAGTACTTACTGAAGTAGCTGAATTCTGGCTTCTCGACGAGTGGAGGAGATGGGGTGGGAGGTTTGTAAGAGTTCCCCGGGATAACCGGGGTAGCTATGGTTATTTGAGGAGGAGCTGGTTTCTTTACTCTCGGGTTGGAAAGCACTTCACTTGGTGAAGAGACCGTAGATCTCCCTTCATGGGAATGGGGTTGAAAACTTTCAGTATCTCTCTCTTGAATGGGCGATGAATGTTGGGTGGCCTGTAGAGGCTCCCATTTATCATTTTGCTGAGCAATGGCTTGCTTGATAGCGTTTTGCACTAAAATACCAGCATGGTATTCCAACTCCTCTTCTGTAAAGCCATCCCCTTGAAAAGAGAGGCTCTGGTCGTCTGGAGATTTGATCCCACTTTCATGTTTCTCATTGATTGGTGTGGTTGCCGATGAAGTTGAGGGAAAAGAGTACTCCCCAAGAGAGTTCTCAAAGTAGGCACTCATGGTCTCATTTGAAGCACCACTGTCACTTATATTGTCCATACTGAAGTCATTGGAGAGCGTCTCAAGAAGAGTGGTGTCTTGAGACCGAAGGGATAGATCATCTAACCCGGAATCGATTTCTTCAGTGTGGTTGGAGCTGTTGAAAGATTGTTGACACAAATCCTCATCCTTCACGATGGTCATCACAGCATGGGCATAAGTGAAATCATCATCTTTTAGATCCGTATGATACAAACCCTCAGTGACACCAATATCTTCTTGATTGGCAATTGTGACAGAACCGAAAGGTCTTTCTATATGCGTCACCTCTGGTGTTCTGAAAAAAGGTTTGGCAGAATAAAGTTGTGGGGCTACATTCCTTTTAGGGATAGCATACTGCTTGCTTTGTTCCATCTGCAGAAACTGCTTGCGAGCTGTGGAAAAGTTGATCTCTTCCACAACGACGTCTTCCTTGCTTCCTATCTCAGGTTGAAAGGACATGGTTGTCTGTTGGGGTGCAGCTTGAGGCATGTGGTTCGTTTCTGGTTTCCTCTGCTTCCTCTCTTCGTATCTTCGAAGAGACTCCAGTTTCTCTGGTTCAAGCTCTTCTTCCAGTGTCTTTTCCTGAGGTGGGTTCCACCATTTTGCCGCAATGCCTGGGTTTTTCTTGACCGCCTGGCCACGAATTAGTTCGAGCCTTTCTCGCTCTAGTTCTACAACCTCCTCTGAAGGTCGAACTTTCTTTACCCGGATTTCTTTCTCGGTTGGAGTGTCGAAAAGTTTTGAAGGTTTCTTCTCTTCATGAAATGGCCGGAGTTCAAAACGCGCCTCTTTTTTGGCCGCAGTCCTAGGCGAGTCAGGGGACATTGTGTAGTTTCCCATCATCGCAGGATGGCCGTTGGGTTTGGTATCATCATCAATAAAAGTGGTCTGCTTTTTGGCTTGTAAAACAGCTCCATGATTGTGTGGTGGAGAAGTGTCGCAAGTATGCACAGATGGTCCCACTCCATGAATTTTAACATCTGGGGAGCTTGTACCATTTGAATTAATTTCCACCCGTGAGTTTGCTTCGAGAACCTCATCCAGGTAAAGGATTTCCTTAGCAACTTCACTCTCCAGTCCTTCTCCCCCAAGATTCTGCCCACTGCTGACAAAGCTGTGCTGGATCTCGGGTTGAACTTCAAACTCCATGCTGCTCTCACTGCCGGATATGAAACTCACAGAATCAAAAAAGCTTACAGTCTTCAGGCTTCGGTCTCTTTTCAGCTCACAGTCATCCTCTGAGTATGCAGGAGACTTCTGGGAAAACAAAGACAAAGGTCATATTAGCTCTGGCATTCCTGGATACTCCATTGGGGGTGAACAGAAACAGGCCTCTTACTCAAGGACTATAATACAGGAATGATTGAGAATGAAATTACAAAAACCGCACCGCTGCATCAACAACTATGAAGATCATATGGACCATTGGGCTCTTAATAGTACAACTTGAACCACCAAACATAAGAGAGGAGAGCAGGATGTACTTCTTTAAGGTTCAAGTTAAAGTTTACATTCAGATTTTAGTTAGAAACAAAAAATGTAACTTCTGCAAATTAACTTCTGATTTTCAGAAACAATTCACTGCAAAAAAAAAACATTGACACAGCAATTAATGGACAGAATATGGCGGGGTTAAACGTATGAATTTCAGAGAGACAGTATGGAGATTTGAAACAACCAAAACATGCTCATAAACCACAAGCACCCTGTCCTCATCTTGACAGCCCCTTCTGATTGGCAAAAAGTTTTGGTTCTTGAAGGACATGGACCATCACACCCTCTGAGCAGTTTGAACGATGGCATGTATAAATGAAAATTTATTCACATATTTCACAACTTTTCATGTGAAATGTTACACTTTTCAGAAGGATAGTAAATGGGACAACTGAGAGTTGTCTCTCAGTTAAGAAAATTAATTAAAACAAGCAAAATAATATTATGTTTTAGTTATAGATATTTTTTCTTGGTTTTAAAAACTGTGACAAATATCCTATGATGTACCTAATATTACAATATTTACACCGGGAGTATGGTACATCAAACAAAGTTATTAAGACAGAAAACTTTTATCTTAACTTTATCTTTAATCTTAATCCGAGTATAATCAATATTACACATTCAATCAGTAATTTACAAAACAAAAAAATATTCAGTAACAGAATATTGGCTAGTACATCACCAACAGCGTGATCCTCTGAGGCCAAAACAACATCCCAAGGGGAACGCCGAGTGTGACCGTCATGCATAATAAAGGTAGCCAGTGATAAGATGTGGAAGATAATGGGTTTGTTGAACTCTGACCTGTGCTACATGATCCCGAGTATTAATAATTTAGCATATCTTCTCTGTTTGCTCAGCAGTGGGTATAACAGGTTTGTGTCTGGTGTGAGAGAAAAACATCGGAATCTCTCTGTGATACACGTTAACACTTTCTATTAATGCAAATATACAAAAAGTAGCAGATTTTTTTAGATCGACCATAAAAAATGCATAAACTAAATTCAGAATAATGGTTGTGTGCTAGCTGAATGTGTGCTAGCTGCATGAATGCAGCAGAGACGTTAGAAGGTTGAAAAATCACTACATTTGAATTTAAATGTAAAGGCACCATTTAAAAGTGCTATATAAACTTGATCTGATATTTTTTTGCAAGTTTTAGTATCATTTCATAATCAAAGACATGCCTCAAATCATAATCAGTCAGAGGATTTGCAGTCAAAGAAACATGTGATAAACAGCGCATTTTGAGGACCAGGACATTTTGAGGTGATTCAAAGACATTGGTTACGTTATATACTGCATTTCGAAGGTTTCTATGGATGCGGTGAAAGTACAGAGGGTCCATATATTTGTTTTAAAAACTTTAAAAAGGGCGGAATATGGCACATTTAAAGACCTCTGAAAAAGAAAAAAAACTCAGATTCCTATTTGAAAAAAAAGATAAATGCTCTAGTTTTCTATGTCCCTCTTCTTCTCCATGTCTAATCGGTGCAAGTGGGAAATAGGTTATAGTTATTTACTGAAAGAAAAACGCTAATGTCTGGGGCATGAAGAGGCTCTTGATTTCCAAAGAAAAAATTGCTGGGTTTCTTCCATGGATCTGGCAATAATACTGAAGTGGTCGGGTAACCCTGAGGGAAATAATTGAGGTGCGTTTATAGATTGAAGGACTTGCGTAGTCTCTTCAGGAGAAACACCGCTTAGCTATCAATGCCACTCACAAACCAGACGGGTCAGTTCTTTTCACTGTGAAACCTCTTTAGAACCTTTTTTTTTGTGTGGAGTTACGCTCTTTATTAATGGTGGAGATTATGGAGAGATGGCAGGCCTGCAAAACATGCAGTAAATTTTCTTTTAATGTTCTCAATTTCTTTTAATGTTCTGGGTTTCAATCATTGTTGTTCCATCTTAAGAGTTCATATGCTATTCTAGCCGTGTGGAATTATTCCACTCAGAGTTTTTCCAAGCTGCAACAAGTAACAAAAAATGAAACCGTTCTTAACATCTATCTACATCCGATGCAAAACCTCCACAAGTTATTATCATCCCTCAAAGTAGAAGTATAGGATGCTCCTGACCAAAAAATGTCTTTACTGGCATGTGGAAAGAGGTGGACGAAAACAATCTGGACCACCAGTTTGAGATCAAACTCTACAATGCTGTAAAACATTTGAAAATGTTTTAAAAGACTAGGAACTTGTAGATGCTGCTTTGATATGGGGCTAAATATTTCCATGTGCTCAGCATCATTGACTTCCAGGAGAATAGAACTTGTGGAGTAAGTACAACGTAAACAGCAGTCTTATCAGGCAATCAAATGTTATTTTCTTTGTTGGACTGTGAAGAAACTGAAGAAAGAGCTCAGCTGGTCCATAAAATCTTGGTCTAAAATAAAGAAAACTCATCACAAGTTCCTACAACATGCAGTCAATGAAATTAAACTAAACTAAACTAAATTAAATGACTAAATGAAAGCTAAAACAAGACAAAACAAAATGAAGAAAAGAAGAAAAAAATTGAAGCAAAACAAATAGAAAAAGTTATAGTGAAACAAAGTAAACAAAAACATAACAATTGAAATAAATTTAAACAAAGGGAAGCAAAGATCAAATAAAAACAAAAACAAAGCAAAGCAAGAGGAAACAAAAACAAAGAAAATAAATTAAACCAAATGTAAAACTTTAACAAAAAGAAACATAACAAAATGTAACAAAATAAAATAAACTAAATAAAGCGAACCAAAATTAAACAAAGTAAAGCAAAACAAAGTAAAGTTAAATTAAATAAAAAGAAGCAAATTGAGACAAAAGCAGAGCAAAGCAAAACAAAGTGAAACAAAAAGAGACAACACAAAGTTAAATAAAACTAAACAAAAAGAAGCAAAGTAAAGCAAAAAGAAAAACAAAATGTGAACTTTTTATTTTACTAGGATATAAACTCCTAAAAAATAGTGTAAAAAAGTATTGTATCATCAAGCTTTTATTTATACTGGACAGTATTTCATTTTAAAATAATCTTGTTGAGTATTCCAAGATATCTGAAGTAAAAAATATCTAGGCAAATTTTAAAAATGAATCCAAACACAGATCACCTGAATTAATTTTTCACATTGGTTTTTTACCCTCGAGGGAAATGCATGTCTTCCTAATGTCATTATTACATGAATATAGCAGAGAACACACCCTGAAGGGAAGGGAAAACAAGGAGGGGGGGTCTGTGTGCCTGAAGAAAGGGGGCTTTTCAACCCAAGCCATTAGAAAACCACGTGACACTGCCTAGAACAATGCACCTCATACTTAAGCAGTCCTGCAATAACAAGGAAATTATGAACTGTTATTACTTGAGTCCAGTATTATTTAGTCCAGATTCAATGATGTAACTATTCCACGTAAGCAAAGACATGGATAGTCCCATTCCCACACTCTTCTGGATAACTTCATACAGGTCATTTTGAAACATAAGGGATGTTTCAAATCAATATCTTAGAACTTTTCTATACAAATGGTCTTTGAGGCTTTATTTAAATGTAGATCAGTGTTTTCTGTGGATTTGGATTATTTTACTAATGAGTATAGTTAAAGTTCTTGGGTACAATGCATTCTTTACCTCTCCTAAAAACTCCCATAAACTAATTTAGTTTAAGCTTCCTCTATCCACATATTTTGGCATAGGAATAAAATCTGAATTGAGCTGTTCAGTCTGTCATGAAAATATCTGATACAGGTCAAAAAGGACAATTTTTTTTGTGTCACTTTAGACTGCATTTTTAAAGAAGCTGGATTTGCCTAAAGTGGTTAGATGAAGAATTGCACTTTCACTCTTTTATCTTTGAATTTTCATCTCACAAAGAAAGTTTGCTGCTAGTGTAGTGCTGTTAAGCTTAAGATCACAAGGGGATACCAGATGCTAGGTAAATTACTTCATTTTTGAAGGTTTGATGATACTTTGCCCCTTTTTTGTCATTTCTAAGACAGTGATCTTTGCAGTGGATGACCATTATATCTATAGTCTCATGCGACTGAAACCCTGAGTCAGAAGTTAACGTACATCAGCAGTCTTTCAGATGAACACACACTCTGTCTCTACGGACGTTCCTTGAAACCCCCTCGGACATTCCCTGCATACTTCAGCTGTTCTCCAGCCTCTGACAGACTAATAGAAGTGATGAAGGACACACAGCGCTGCCTCGCATACCTAAACCTGTATGTGTCTCTAGACGTGTATACAGACCTACACCCAAGACCATGACGGATGGCGATAACCGTATGTATATTTATACTCTCACTAACTTAATGTGTTTATAGGCACCGCGCCACACTTTTCCCTCTTCCATTCCATACAGGCTCTGTTTATGTGACGCTCTGCATCTTGTTGCATTCACAACATCTGGATGTGGTTAGTTCGACAGACGTAATTATCACAACTGAGCTACTTTGATACTTTTGGGCTCTGCTTTCTTTTAAATAGACCGGCCCTGAGAAGTATTTGGAATCTTAAGAGCTTAAAGGGATAGTTTATACAAATATGAAAATTCCATCATTAATTTCCAGCTTCGTTCACATGCAATGATTTCTTTCTGCCTGAAGAAAAAAGAAGACTTCAAATGTAGAAGGTTATAATACCTGAGATGTTTAAAAAAAGAAGTGAAAGAATCATAGCATGCATTAACATTTCTTCATGTTCTTTTTTCTTTTTGTATTATACAATGAAGAGAAAGAGACTAATTGATTCTTACAGTTGAATTCTGCTGAATAAAAGCGTATAAAGTTGGCCCCACCACTTCAAAACACCATATTTTAATAACTGATAGCTCAATCACAGTGCTGCAGTGTGGTATTGCTTGGGCTTTTGAGATGTTAAACAACATTTAAAGCTCATGCTGAGGTCCCTGTCAGACTTTGACCTGCAAAAAGAAATGTGTTAAAAACTACACATGTTGTCCCTGATCACACTCGCCACATGTGTTAGATTCCAGCACAACACAATTGGAGTTGAATGTAACAAAAGTTCCCTCCAAAAAATCACACGACACAGAGGCGGCGTAGCACCATGCATGGATATTTTAACACATCTCTTTTTGCAGAGTGTGAGTGGAGCTCAAGTCCTTGCATTTCATTTTACTCAGGAATATCCTTTTCTCGCTCTCTACTCACTCACTTTCCTCTCCACGATCACTTCAAGATTTTAGGTAAATAAATAACCAAATGTATTGAATATTCTGTTATCATCATCATCATTAAATTTAGATGAATATTGAGAACAAATGCATAGAGATGTGCTTTTGTTAACTCACCTTTTAGCAGAAATAGAATGATATGAATTATTGCTGTCAATCGATAAAAAAAAAATTACTAATTCATCGCACAGTTTTTTTTAATTATTCGCGATTGATCATAATGACAAGACTTAGACTTAAAAAAAATCTAGAAATCTAAAATGTAAATAATTAAATTAAAAAGACAATGATATGATCATTTATTTAATTTTTTGTTTAACTTGTAACAGGTTTTGTCATAAAAACAACTTACCTGCAATAAACCATCAATATCCTCCAAATTAACTTTTTGCTTCTTTTCTTTGGTGGCTGTTAGTTGAATGAATGAAGGCCTTCATTGGTCACTACACTGTTGCACGCAGTGGAAGAGGACTTGTTGGGTAACCGGAGGAAACGCACCTGAACACGAGGAGAACATGAGAACTCCACACAGAAAACTGACAGACCCAGCCGAGGATCGAACCAGCGACCTTCTTGCTGTGAGGGGTTTTGAGAAGCTTTTTAAAGTAGCTTTTAAATTAAAATAATACGGGTGGCTACGTGGACAAATTACCAAATGAATACACCACACCTATGAAGAGGGGGTTTGAGATTTCAGCTCTCTAATCTGAGACTTACTTACTTAGGGAAGTTATATTTCCACTGCTATCAGTTCAGATGCATTTTATTACTCTTGTAAAGGGGTTACATTACAATGATAGGAAAAGCGAATTCATTGTGGCCCTCAGACAAGAAAGATAGCAAGCTTTGGAACATCTACAAAGACTCTTTTGTTTATGAAATCAGATCTCCTTTGTCATCTTTACCTTTTAAAAAGCTCTTATAATTTATATTACGTTTATTACGGTAAAGTATTTTAGGAATTCCATCTTCTTGCCAACGTGACTGTGTGTCTGACTTCTAATAAATAATATTAATTAGATTAAGTATTTAAAGTGAGTTGTGCTAGTGAGCCTTGAAGACACAAGTGAGCAGAGAGTTCCGAATTTTTTTAAATCCGCTCCAAGACTCATGTATTCAAGATTCAAGTTAACCCACTCCTCTCTCTGCTCCCACTCTGCACCACTTGCATTCATGGTCCCCGTTGTACTTTAAATTACATTTAAACTGGGTCTGTTATTATAGTATCTGTTGCTATAAGATACTTACATTGTGCAGGCAATGACTTCACTCAGCTCTAGTCGAAATCATAAATCGTGATGAGAGGGGATGAGAGACTTTACATACACATGGAGCTATAATGTTGTTCGCAATTACATTACCCTTAATTTGAAAGGCACATTACAGCTAAGAGCACTTTAAATTTACTTTTTTATGTTTCTGAGGTTTCGTGGATGTTTTGTGATGTTTGGGGGGCGTTTTACCTTAGGACTATTCAAAAAAAATGATTACTTCCTTTCTTGACCATTGAAAAGAAGTCAATCAATCAACCAACCAATAAAGCAATCAATCAATCAAACAGCCAACCAGTTAATCAATCAATCAATCAATCATTTATTTGTATAGAACTTTAACTGCAGCCATTCACCTCTCTCAAAGTGCTTCATGTAAGATAAATAATAATCACACATAAATCATTATTTAATTGATCAGCACACATATGCATAAAGCTTGATATTAAAAGCACTAGATCCCTGAACTGTAGGGTGTGTTCCTTGCCCTTTATGATGCTGTTTATCCGACACTCCTTGCTGGGATTTAAACAAAAGCTGTGTTTTACTGAGAAAAATGACACACAAGTTCACCTTGTTCACTTATCTTCAGAATTCGATTGGTCCCTCTAGATATGAATGAGAAGAGTCAGAGTACAGAAAAAGTGTGAAGAAATCTGGTGTTTTAGTTGAAAAGGAAATTTGAAAGTCATTGATTTTTCTTTTATATCTTGAAACCATTTTTCACAAGTGTAATATAATATTTAATTGTTGTAATGAATTGTCCAATAAGATAGAATTTCTATGTGCCTGTGTTTATATGGATGGTCAACGGGAGGAGAGCATTAATTCTAAAGGTATGATTTTATCATGTTTGGGATTGAGTAATAAATTGCTGTTTGCGAATGTGTTCGTAAAACACGTCTCTTGAGTATTAATTTTCATCACACAAGTAACCAATACTTCAAAGGGTGTGACCACTTTTGGAAGTTACAGTAAGTTTTACTCAGCTGTTACTAGGCTTTAAACTATGATACTTCGCATGAGGCACAGACCTCTTGTGCTTCGATCAGCTCAGATACAGAGTGT
Source organism: Danionella dracula (assembly GCA_900490495.1). Taxonomy (NCBI): domain Eukaryota; kingdom Metazoa; phylum Chordata; class Actinopteri; order Cypriniformes; family Danionidae; genus Danionella; species Danionella dracula. The sequence continues at coordinate 20,604,876 of UELW01000334.1, forward strand.
TTCCCTTAATTTTACTTTTAGTTTTGGGATATCAATAAAGCCAAACCATGCAAAGATTTTATCCAGAGTTTTTGGAAGAAGGCAAAACATGTTTGATGTTTACTGTCATTGCTGTTCCTAAACAGTTCATCTTTGAAATGTGGAAGAAATCCACATGAAACAAAATCTCAGTTTTAGACCTTTTGTCTCCAAGTCTCTTCCATCTAATCTGACATTCAGCAGCTCATGGTACCGCCAGTACAGACTGTCCCATCACTCCACACCACTGATGAAAGACTCTCCAAACAGGATTAATGGCCCTCCTTTCAGACACTGATTGCATCGCAGGTCAAAACATCAACCAGCTTTAATCAGTTCTCAACTAAATTCAGCCCATGACGCATTTTATCTGCTCCAAAAGATTTTTTTAAGGTTGAAACTCCTCTTGCAAATCGCTGATCTCCAAAACACGGCCAATGCCAACACGCCTCAAACTCATTCAAAAAAACTCTTTTAACCAAACATTCAGTAGTTGTGTCCTACCTTTTTCATCTTTCCCAGATTTGCTAACAAATTAAGCTAACAATTCAAACAAACCAGCACATACAGTCCAGAGTGTCCTGTTGTCACAAGTGAAACGTAAGACACACAGCTCCCCCCTAACACCCCCTTTGAGAAGAACACAAGCCAGGGCATTTCCTGACCACTTCTTCCAACCCCCGCCCCTCTTCCTCATGCGCTTGTGTGTTTTCACTCACCCCACACCACTGGCCACACCGCATCCGTCCTCGTTCTTCACAATGCCCCTCTCTCTTTTCTGTCTGTCCCCTCAGAGTCAAAAACCTTGCTCTGCCTAACTATTGGCTGTGATGTCATGGTTAATGGGTGTGGTTTGAAAGAGATGGGGCGTGTCCTCCTCCTGTACACACACAAAGCAGTGCTGTGTCAGTCTGAGGGAGTCTCCGAACTCCTCGAGCACATCCAGCACATGCCTAAATTCTTGGAGAAGTAATGAATTGCTCAGCTTTGTGTATCTTGTAGAGTTCTTTGAGATAAAACCATCATCTTATCAAGATACAGATGTGTGATTTGCTAGAACAAATATGCGAGGGCAGGTTTTTACCTTTTGCACTAGAACAAATACAGTTCTGGATTTTGAAGCTGTGGTTTTAAAGTTAAAAAAGACCTCTTTCATCAGCTTTGCTTGAAAATATCAGTGGTGTTGTGGTTACAGATGAAGATAAAATCACTGTTTGTTATTGAAGTGTAGAAATTTGTGAGGCATGCTCATTTTTATATCCTCTTCTACGAGGTCTAAGAAATAACTGCTGTAAAGGTAACTCACTCAGCGAGGACATTGGATGTACGATCTTATTATATCATATTTAGATAGGCATGTTTGTGGAGGGCAGGGAGAATTCTATGGTGCGGTTTGCAGATCTTTAGACGTGGAATACAGTAAATCACAGTTAAAAATTCAGGAGATAATTGATGGAGACCTGATCAATAACTTGTATAACTTGTGGTTGCAGCTGAGCATGCACAGTAGACCTGTGCTCACCGGCTGACTATGTAATCACTAAAACCAGAACGATTTCTGTAGGACACTGAAAGTTCCTGTTACGTTAATTCTAGTGAATTTATCAAGACACAGTTTTCCTTCTTTAACTGCACATGAAGACCAAGAACGGAATTAGCATGGTTAGGATGTAATACATAGTGCAGAGAGCGTGGCATCTTTTTTTAATTGCTAGTTCAACCAATCAGGAGCTTCTAAGAGTAGCCACGTCAGAAAAACTGGCCGGTGAGTGAAGTTCACCTATGGAAAAGCGAGTTTCCTATTCCCAGTCAGAACACAACATAAGGGAACATAAATCTGCATAGCAGTGGAATGAAAGACCATGTTTTCTCAGAAGAGGGAGCATGTAAACTGAGAAAAGAGTAGGCCCTAGAATGGATCCTTGTCGAACACCAAATATTAGCTATTAATTATTAATTAGCTATTAAATTCACTTCAAAGAATCCAATGGTAAAGTATATCTTAATGAAACTAACAACCAGCTAAAACACATGCAGGTTCCTCTTCTCCACAACTGCAAACAAAAAACATTTAAACCTTGAGAGCATAAAGGAGGTATATTTGCACTCCTGTCCAAATCCCAGATAAAAAACTTAGATTGCAGTGCAGTTTGTTCACTTTCTCTACAAAATCTTATCAATCTCGACTTCATCCAGGAATCTGTTCACAGAGGCAAGTGTGTAATATTTGAGTGTCTTATCAGCTTAAGCAGGACACGTCAATAATTTATGAGTGGATGATGAAATACTCATTGTTTTCACTGAAACCTCAAAATAAAATAAAGAACATTGCGCCCCTGATGAAATCCTGCTTTAGGGAGACTATAAAAGTCCCTAAGGCCGAATGAGTTTTCTAAAATAAATTACAATAAAATTCCAGATAAGAATGAAAGAGTTTCAGGCCAGATTCCGGTGAGAACTGAAGTCATACAAGGTTGCTAGAAGAAACTTGCGCTATTAATAATAAACAAAGACTGAAGTAAAGCCTTCATATGAAGCCAAAAACAACATATAGAGAGCAATCAAAGTGAGAAATGAATAGCATCTGAAACATAACCCTAAAAAGAAGAGGCCAAAGTATTTTAGGTCCTGTCCACATGTACACGGTGATTTTGTAACCACACTTTTTTAATGCGGTTACAGGGTGTGTCCACACGTAACCGGAGCCACTGTAATCCACTGTAATCCACTGTAATCCACTGTAATCGCGTTAATTTGAAAACTGAATTTTTCTGTGTGGACAGGATAACTGAGCAAATTCCAGTTATATGAGCTCTTTAGCGTATGCAGCAGCATTTGCTCAGAGCTCCATATGGTTAATGAGGACAGAGCGAGGGTTTGCGCTCCAGATCTCTGTGATAAAGTGGATCTTCTGAGACAAACACATAACATATTTAATAACAACTTTAATGACAGAACAGACGCGTCAAACCGCAGCAGTGTGTGTTATTGTTACAGACGTGCTCACCTCGTACAAACACAAAAAGTGCCAGTTTTGAAAAACTACTTTTTGAGCCTCAGAAAAATGAGAACGTTTAGAGACTCAAACATTTGTTGCTAAAGACTGGTAAGAGAAGTTTTATGCAAGTTTCCCAGCCATTAAAAGGAAGCGCTGAAGTCTGAAGAGTCTCAGCTCTGGGTGTTTTACCTTTCTGAGGAATCAGACTCCACTGTATCTCTCTGAGTTGTTGCGTCCTCCATCTCAGTCCAAAGCTGGAATTGGACTAGCAGAATTAACTCCATTTGCAGTAAAAAAGTATTGTAATTCCCACCTCTCCTATAAGCGGTGGCCCTCACCATCAACTACTTTCTCTTGACTAGTCGCCTTGGCAGAAATAAGCAGAGAGGGGGTTTAGTACTTCACGTTACAGGTATAGACTACAAAATTGCTGACACCTTATGGTGCAATGAGGATTTACATTTTTTAAAGTTTAATGGTTTATTTATCCTGAAAGAGCCATAAATAACATATTGAATACAGGCTGAAGCTGTGGTGGCCCGTGTGAAATCTGACTGCGGGCACTGTTTGGCCCCCCGCTGGACTTTAGACATACCTGGCATACCCAGGGACAACAATCCTGGTCTTTGTGCCAAGAATCAGACTGCAAAAAATGAAGGTGATCGAGTTTTCATAGTCATTGGACTTAAGCTCTGGAACAACCTTCTCGACTCGCTCAGGTTTAAAAAATCTGCTTCAAAAATAGATCTGTTACCTGTGGCTTTTAATGTCCCTTGATATTAATGAAATTTATTATTGTTTACTGTTGTCAGTCCTAACAACGATGATAAAAAAAGGATGATAAAAAATGTGATCATTTTTACAGCATTTTATCTTTTAAAACTGTTAGTTTAGGCTTTTACACTTGGTCTTGTGTCAATGTGAAGCACTTTAGACAACACTTGTGGCTTTTAAAGGAGCTGTATAAATTAATTAGTTGTTGTTGTTTAAATACCATGCTTTTCTCAACTGGTTCAACCCAAACCATAAACCAAGTGAAAATGCAGAAGATGCAGATCCTCTGGAGCGATGACATTTAAAGCTAATGTGAGTTCTTTCCACCTCCCAACGCAGTTTAAAAGTAAAATCTGAAAAAACTACTCCTCTATTAAAACAAACTGAGCTTTAGGTTTCATAGGGCTAAAGGGTCTTTCTTGCACTTTATTGGATCGTGAAGTACCAAGTAATTTGTGAAAACAACATGTACTTAATCTAGGATTAAAGGCTGGATAACTTTATTACACACAATCATGCAGCGAGCAATGATGTAACGGGTACTTAAGTGTTATTAAAGCTTTTCCTTCTGGTGAGTGAGAAGGTGTGTGTGGAGAATGCTTGGAATGTGAGTGTGCTTCAGTGGAGGATGTTGAAGGCCGAGGGTTGGGGTGTGTATCATCCTCTGCTCAAGAGCTGCTTCCTCACAGTTCTTTACTCTTTATTATTATTATAATTATACTGGCGGGCTATGTTTTAAAGACACGGTAAGACATTTTTACTTTGATCAAATTAATAAAAATTCTGAAAGTGCTACTGAAAAATATCAAAATTCATCAGAGAGCAACAGTGACTGTTCACATTAATACAAAGTCTGATAGGAACAGTGAGTGTTCAAAATTAATAAAAAAGTCTAATAGGAACAGTGAGTGTTCAAAATTAATAAAAAAAAAAGTCTGATAGGAACAGTGAGTGTTCAAAATTAATAATAAAAAAAAAAGTCTGATAGGAACAGTGAGTGTTCAAAATTAATAAAAAAGTCTAATAGGAACAGTCAGTGTTCAAAATTAATAATAAAAAAAAGTCTGATAGGAACAGTGAGTGTTCAAAATTAATTAAAAAAAAGTCTGATAGGAACAGTGAGTGTTCAAATTAATGAAAAGTCTGAAACATAAAAATAGGAACAGTGAGAGTGTTTAAATTAAGAGTGTTGTTTTGAACAGGTTTCTGAGATAAAAAAGGGAAGTATCATTGTCTCTGCCACTAAAATAGTGCCTTTCCTCCAGCCTGTATCTTGCATATATATATATATATATATATATATATATATATATATATATATATATATATATATAGATATATATATATATATATATAATTTATGAGAAAATAGATAAAAATTTGTTAAATTACATTTGGTGCATACAATGCATAAAGAAACCTAAAATGCATATAATATCTACTACTTTCTAAATTGTGAACCTTCTTGTTATTTAATGTTTCATCAAAAGGTATTAGGAGAATGTTCCAACTTTAAAGTTGGAAGAAAAAAAAATCACAATGTTATTCTACATTTCTGGAATTTTAATATAAAAACAAAACTGTTATCAAACTATTCAAATGAGCAAATAAGTGCCTTTCCACCTACTGGGGACTTAGTTGTGTATTCGATGTGCATAAGCTTAAAAAAAAATCTCCTGCAAAAATACAATTGTAGATCAAGTGAGGATTAGGATTTACTTAAAAATAATAGATGAAAGCATAGATAAAAGCAAAATTAAAATTATGATTTATTCTAAAAATCATTGCGTTCTAGAGCAGCAAACATATTCTTCTGCCAAGATAAATAGAGCTGACCCCAAGTTTTGTATGCCCTTTTTATCTATCGTAAGAATGGGATGCAAGGTTGGGGGTTAGCACCTACTAAATTAAATGAATAGGTTTGATAATGGCTAATGATTGGCATAGAATATATTATTAGCATAATAAGAAAACATGCGCTTCATTGTTAAGCAGGTACTTCTTTTAAAAAAGTGTCTTTTTGGGTGCACCACAGGTGTTTGCAGGACAGAGAACTTACCAATGATGGACAATAGAGCTTATACTAATCTACCTCTTTATAACGAACTCTCGCCTGGTTTTGAAAGACTAAAGTTGTTTAGCTGAAGCTTTAAAACTCCAATAGACAGCTTAAAGAGTGACCTGTTAGACTTCAACATGGACATTTAAACAGATTTACTGAGACCGGAACCAAAAATCCAATTCCACTTTTCAATAAAAACTTAAATATCTGATATTTATTTAGAATAACTGACTTTGAAGTTGCTTTTGGTATATTGAAAATAAAAATAAGCAGATCTTAATATTTTGTTTTAACCAACAATTTCAACTCCCTTTCACCTGAAAGCTTATCCAAGGTCCCTGTGAATGAATAACAGGTAACTCAATTCTTTGATGAAAACCTTCAATCATTCAGCATCTTTCAAAACAGCCTCTTTTTTCGCTAGAGTCAGGAATGTCAATGGAACTCAAGACCATGAGGTGACGAGGAGAGTAAACCCAGGACGCACTTCTTAACCACCCTCCAAAAATACAATCTGTAATCTATGAGAAGAGGGTCATCTGGAGATCGTCAGGCAGACCCTGGGGTGCGATGGGAAACATCAACACCTAAGCAAAACAGAGAGGGCTTGTCCGAGAAGCTCCAAGCAATGTTGTTTAATGAATACAATCCCTTCGGTTAGCTTTAAAGCTGTAGCTATCATTTTAACCAGAAATGAGCATGTTTAGAAGTCTGGGCAGAGAGTGAAAGCAGAAATAGATTAACATAGAGTGGCTTAAAGGCTTATTAGACTATTTAGTGATGTTAGCCCACTTACAGCGACACGCATCGTAGACTTGGCCAGATATCAAGAGATAAAGGCCAAATAAACGAGCCACAAACACATTATAGACAACATGTATCATTTATAAATAGGACTTATTTAATGATAATAGCTAACATCCAGATTGGAAAACAAAAATTGCCTCAAAAACGTTTAGAAAGACAACCTTACAATAAGCTTTAAAACAGTCAAAATTTCCGTCTGAACAAGTGAAACTCAACACAAATTTTTTTTTTGAAAACCCTCTCGTACTACTAGAGTTGTTCTAAAAACAGATTCATTTGATCCAAAAAGTGTTAAAACAATTATTGGACGAAAAATAAATTTTAAACATCGTTTCTGTTAATACAATGGATTTGTTATGGAACCATTTTGCGGACTGTATTGTAGCAAACAAAAAGAAAGTTTTGCCATCAAAAAGAAAAATGTTATGGCATTTAAAAAAATAATAATAAATCTTTATGAAATGATATGGTGTTAAAAAAAGTTTAAAAAGGCATAAAAAATATATATTTAAAAACTATAAAATTTTCAAACTTTCTTTCTTTGATGTCATAAAAAAATCTAATTTTTCCTTTATATTCATGCAGCGTATAAAAAAGTTCATGCCTTCATCACCACATTTTTGGGAATCAGCACAACTCTGACGAGTCTTCTCATGTGTCTACAGTTGCACAATTATTGCTGTAGCACAACCGCTCATAGCACTGTTGTTAAAGATCTCATACATCTACAGTAGCTCGATGTACTGTTTAACCTTCTTTCTCAGCCCAGCGGGAGAGGAGAACTAGAGCACGTCTTTCTCTAAATCTGGCATCCAGGACAGTGCTCTGTGTTACTCAGAGCTCTTACAGAAGAAGACACATCCAGAACTGGCATGTTTGAAAAGTAAAAAACAGCTTAAACAAAGAAAATGGTTGAAAGGATCAACAGAAAAACCCAATATTTGGATTACATTTACCAATGTGTTCCTGAATATTGTCTTATGTTTATAACTCTTTCAGCAAAAAGAGATTGTACATTTCTCACTCATCAGCTAAGCCTAACAGACCAACACTTCTCCTTTAAAAACTCAAAATAACTCAAATGTATTTGTCCCCCAAAAAAGTAGAATATCAGCTCTAAAAAAAGACCCCAGAACATGACAAGGCATGGTGATCCACTGCTCTAACATTCCTTCATTAGATGTTTACTCCTTCTTAATTATAGCTCGAGACCTCCTTAAGTTCAATTTGAGAGAAAACAAATAAAACCTGGAAGCCATTGTGCTGGGAGGAACATTCCCAACTAATGCAGACATCAGCAGCAGATTTGTGCTTTTGATCTAAAATCAGTGTCTCAAGTTATTATAGAGGTCAGCTATATGAAAGCGTTCAAAACCAGTTCTCTCCATCATTTTGAGTTTTGAGTGCTCCAAAACTAAAATGTGCTTTCTCAAGAAATTAGTTCATTACTGCATTCAACTGTAATGATGCACCATGAAAGACGAGGCCAGCTCAATCCGCAGGCAGCTGATGATAGCTCTGTGTGTTTGTAGAGCACCAGTCAGCCTGCCCTTGTCAAATGTGACCCAGATTCAAACAGCAAGGCTGGCACACTTCTTGTCCTCTTCCACGAAACTACACTAATGTGTGGGATTTTTATTTCAGGTTTGGCAGCTCTCTCAGGCCTAATGGTCAACTTGACAATGCTTAACAGAGGAGATTAATCAGAAATTCAGTAGTATGACGTAAAAATGTATATTATTTAACTAAAATTTTGAGCTGATTAAAATAGTTAAGTATTAGTGAACTGTTTAAATAAGTATTTGACATTACTAATAAAAATGTATGACCTTTCTCAAGTTTTTTTACATGCTCAATGAAGCACAACTCCCCTCCCCAACCTTCCAAACTTCACTGAAGCACATGGTCTGAAACAGTTGTTTGAGCAACCTTGAGAAACCCTTTCTAAAAAATTAGATTTGAAGTATTTTTTTTGACACAGGTAAAGGTCCCCATACTTTATGCATTTTTTTTTATTAGCAACACGTTGTTCTTAAACATCTCTTCATTTGATAATAAACTCTACAAACAGTTTTAGATTTGTGTTGCGTGTCTTTGTTCTTCCAGTCAGCATGTACTTAAAACGTTCACTTTGAAAAATGTTAAGAAACCAATTGCACTGAGAATTGAAGTCAGCATTATTTAAATTTGAGTATTAAAATTATTGTTAAGCTAACTGTTTTCATTTTTTACATAATTATTTTAGTATTCTAGAGCAGGAAATGATTAGTATTGGAGCCATTTCTGGCTGATAAGGTGTATTTTGTGTTTCTGACCCCAGGGAGGCAGTATAGAGTAATTTATTAATTATTTATTATTAGGTATTCCAATCACTTCTCTTGATGTGGCTTGGTGGAGGTGCACTTTCAGTTTTTTTTTACCACATACTCACATTAAAAGAAAAACAAATGGTAATACAAAAAAACTCCCACATTTTCAGTCTTACATTTTACTATCTGTAAAGAGATGAAAAATAGGAATGTGTAGCTCTGGGTTCCTTTGTGTACGTGAGTCTTACATTTAGCTTTCAAGCCAACAGAATGAACAACCAGTTTACTTCAGCTACAATTGCTTTATATAACTGTTCACAAAAATTGTCAGCCCAAACAGCAATCTAAATTTACTTTTTTGCCAAAGTAGTTCACACAGAAATCTCTTTCGTCAGTTTTTCCATTCACTCGTACAATCAAGTAAAATGAGTTCATTTATTCAGTTCTTCAGCCCAAAAACCTGCTTGCCATTCATACTTTAGTGCTTGTATGAATAAAAAAGGGACTATTGTCCGGTACCAGAGTTTTACAGTTTCAGACCTTAAGCATGCTGAAACCAATCTGTCTCAAAGCTCCTTCAAACGGATGACAAACTTCATCGGGAGGAAGCAGCTGAATTGTTTTGTGCTCTCAGCACAATGTGAGAGGTCGAGCCAGGACAGGAAGAGTCCAGAACGATCCCAAGGACAAACCCTGAACAACTAAAACCAGTGCCAAAAGACAAAAGCCATACTGGTGCCTTACTGTTAAACAACACAAGGTTTAGACTTAGATATAGCCTTGAAGATAACGAGACCTCTTATAGAGAATGGTTGATCTCAATCCAGATGTTTTTCCAAGGATTTTTCAAGATCATTTTCTCCTTTAATCTTCCCTTTTCTCGTTAAGTGATTCAAATCTCTTCAAAACTACGTATCTACAGCATCATTCAAACAAGATTAGCACCAATATGTAATAGCAAATAAAGACTGTCCTTCAAAAAGTGATATAAACTCTCTGTCCTAATTATGTTTTAATGGTAAAAAGACTTGAAGACAGGACTATCTTACAGCCAAAATCACCAGCTAAATCATTCTTCTAATGAATTTATAACACAACTACAATTGATTTAAATTAGGTAACCATGGAAGATTAGCTCCTTCCACGTAGATTGTCTAGGTGTATTTTTTGAGTGCTTAGTAAGAGTTTTTTTGTAAGTTTAAAACGGCATCACAACCCTGGTTTAGCAGCATGCTAACAGTAGCTTCTGTTTACATCAGTATTGATGGTGGATTGGTGACTTTGAGAGTGAATTTAAATAGCAACCAAGCATGTGTGATTAGAGATTGTGAGCAGTCACCCTCCTTCTCCAGGAATAAATAAACAATATTTAACCTTTAGCAAGAATAAGAATAGTACAGTGCTCAGTATGGAACAAAATATTTACAAAAAAAATACTCATTCATTTTTTTTGTGTTCAGTGCAGACTACAGGAAGTACATTACAGGACACAACAATGTCCTTCAAAACAAAAGCCTGTTCTTACACAATGAGTAAAAGTGTCTATGAGCAATTTAACAATGTGTTAGCAGCTAAAGGAGAGTACTGACTTTTTGTCATCGTATATTAGTATCTATATCACAATTTTTTTTATGAGACATACGTTCACCAATAATAAATATACACATGAGCGTGAACCTAACTCCTTATTTTCCATTCCTTCACAATAAAATATCCTAATAATACATATAACACTCTCTATATTGACATTATTTATGTAAGTGTTTCTTCTTTAAAAATGAGTCGTATTACAGAGAGAGCTTGTTTGTTTTGGTCCTAGAAAAACTCCTTTTCACCCGAGCGCAGGGGATTGTGGGTATTATCTTCGGTTGAGCGTCCATTGAGCTGCATTTCAAAATCTAATCGGAAAAAGTACATATGGCGGGACCCCACTCGGACACTTTTTTATGCACACTACTACAGTTACAGGGACACCTTAATTTCATTTCGCACTCATAAAAGTATGAATAGTGCACTGATTGGGACAGTGTCAGTCTTACTGAAGCTGGGTGGTCCAGAGAGAAAGTGACATAAAAGCATTCTCTCTAGAAGGCATTCAAGAGAGAACGCAATCAACCGGTCAACTCTGAGCATCACTCCTTCATCCGTCACTCAATTAAGAAACATAAAGTACTCTTACCAAAAAAATCTGTAAGTCAGTAAAAACGCTGTTCCTTAAATGTGAGATGAAACTTTACCTACCAAAAATGCAGAAATATCATCCAAATTGAAAGCATGCTGGGGGCTTTTCTTGTCGATCTGCAGATTTAACTGGGAAGGGGACTAAGATGGAGTCTACGTTGGCAACACTCATGGCAACATTGGGTTTGCTCGCTCTCTTTATAAACAGGCAGCTCAACAAAAGCCTGAATGCTGGGGAGACAGGAAAAGAAAGACTCTGTGCATGAGATTCAACAGGTGAAATCAACTTACGAATTGCAGCATTTACCTCACACACGCACGCACACGCACACGCACACACACACACACACACGCACGCACACACGCACACACGCACACACGCACACACACACACACATTTGATTCATTGCACAGCATTTGAGTATGTCAAAATTACAAATATTTGAATTATGTCTATTTTTAAATGGAATTTAAAGAAAAAGATGTACTATGTTTGATGTTAGTTTCTAACTTATTATGCTGTATTCAATATGCAAGATTTGTCACAAACGTCAATGTTTTGTGTATCATAACTCTTAATCCTAAATGCTCCATTTTAAAGATGAAAGTTTAATCATTAATTTGTCATGTGTGATGTTCATTCCTCCTCAAACACAATTTTTATTGAAATGTTTAATAGTATAACATTTTATATATTTTTTGTATAACTTAGGAGGTAAGTTGGAACTGATTTGGTTTGACCTGAAGTTAGATTTAATCAATAAACTGAGCTATACATTAGAAAATATAACAGTTTATTTTAAAGTATTTACCTTAACCTTGGATGTAGAAGATTTCCTTGTGAAAATATTAACTGAAGCGAGTCCTCTGCATTTAAACTCTCACCATTTAAACCCGCTAAAGCAATAAGTTACTAATGATTTAACAAAAAGCATTACATAAAAATATAAGCATCCCCTAGATAAATGTATATGTTTATATTTATAAATGTTTATAAAATAAAGCAATTATTTATCAAATAAAGCAATTCTTTACCAAATAAAGTGATTGTTTATAAAATAACGCGATACTTTATCTAAAAATTACAGTTGAAAATAATGAAAAGCATTGATTCGAACTGTTTCTGAGCAACAATCAACAATTTATTTCAGTTTAAAGAAGCCAAATTGTTGCTAATAAGCACAAATACATTTAACAAAATTCAAATAAAAGTCATTTGAACAAAAAACAGAACAAAATTTTTTAACAAAGTTGATTGGAGTTGTTACAGATTAATCGAATCGCACATATTGTAGATCTTGAAGTAAGATATTGTATAAAAGAACACCAAAAATCTCTCAATCAATTAAGTCTTTTTTTTTTTTTTTTACTTAATTTTTTAAACAGTCCAAGTTAACAAACATGCAATCCAGACACAGACCAAACATTTCCTTCTGAGCAACTAAAGTCTATTTCATGAAGAGGACAGAGATAAATGAAGACCACATGAGGAGGAAGGCTTAAGAAATATGCTTGTGGTCAGCATGATACACTCCCAACAAAACAAACTCCTTTGCAAGCAGCTTTGTAATAAAACATGTTGCTGTTTATGGAAAACAGTCACCATTATCCTGAACTAAATGCATGGAGCTGAAATCAAAAGCCTCACATGCAGCTTCAGAATCCACACATTTCAATTTCAATTACATTCATTTGTATGAAGTCTATCTGGAGAGCCGAAAACTAATTTTGATGCTAACTAATGTAGATTATCATCATTTCGCCAATGCACTGCAGCTCTATGCTTTCACTCATCAAGAAACGCATTGGTTGTCATGGTTTTGATCTGAGAAGATGAAGGGTTTCACTCCGTTAACGACAATAGATAAAAGGCATCTGCATTTCAATCAGATTATAAAATGTTTCTATTTTGGCCAGTAAACAATTGTGTATCAGTGTTAACAAATCAATTCTTTTTCTATGTAATAAATGAGAAGGCTATGCAGAGCTTAGCTTTTAACTTCTTTCAAATGCGCTAGTCTTGCATTTTAAACCCAGTTTTTGAAAGGTGCAAAGAATATGCTGAAAAGAATGACACTAAACATGTGTAAAAAATGTGTGAAAAAAAGAGAAATTTAAAAGCCGGCCAAAGTGGTTCAACAATGTGTTTGACTCTGAAAGGTTAATAAATACTTCACTGCAAAGCACTTGGGAAAGCCCCTTTATTTTTTTATTAGTTTTGCGGCTATTAAACGCGTGTAATACACAACTACATCTCCCATCATGCCACACTACTTCACCCAAGCATTTCCTTAAAGCGACAGCTTACAGGTAACCCTCGAGCAGCAATTCCTGCTTTCCCTCTTCCTGTGTAACATAAAGTGACTGAGCTGCAGTTCTTCGACTGGCCTCTTGAGGCTGACTCATGAAGTGAGCAGGTCTCATTCACTCCATTGTTAAAACTGAACAACTTTGTAGCTGAAAAAAAATATGTTTCCATCCCGGGCTCTGAGGTTTGTTGATTTAAATCCCTAGTTCATGATCACTCTGTGGCACGATTATTTATTTTCATATTAATTTGTTTAAGATATATTAAGTGTTAAAGTTATCCATAATAAAGGGCATTGTGTCTTCATTGGAATGATTGACAGCTCCTCAGCTCGTCTCGTCGCATGTGACCCGCTGGTTCATTCATTCAGCTAATTTCATCTGATGAACTATGCTCACTCTGAGACTCTTTTATCTAAATTATGAACCTATGGGTGATGTCACAGATATTACATACATGTTTCATAAGGTCAGTGGTTGTTGACAACTTCCTGGTTCAACCTATTCAGCTTGTTCTAAACACATAAATCATTACTTTGTAAATTAAACCTGCCTCTACAGTCTCATCTAAGTATTTACATGTCAGACACAAAATATCACCATCATAGTATTAGGCATCATCCGCTAACAATCTCATCACCCCATAATGTCATTAAAATTCAAGCAAGCCAACCTCACACATAACCTGGTTAAAGCAGTCGCGCATCGAGCTCATCCTGTTTCCCTGATCCTCTCCCGGGGTTATAGACTGACGCATCATCTCTTTTGTACCAATGCAGTACGTCAAACTCAATTAGCAACTGTGTCCATTTCTCACAGCTGCCTTTGGTACATTAAAACAGGCTTATTCAAATCAATGCGTTCTCTGTGAAATAAAAATATAGTGTTTGCATGTCTAACACCCAACAGACTGACCCTCAGATCCCAGAACAATCCTAAGCATAGCTCTTGATTACGCTGCTTTTTTTAGATGGTGTGAAAAAACACAGAACCTTCAAAGCTCCAGCACCAACCCGATCACTTCCTGTCTGTCTCCTTCTGGAATCAATAAGTCTGGCTTTGTAGATATTCTGCTTTGATTTAAGTTGCATGGTTTTTGAGATTCAATTTTGTGTTGATTCATGACGTTTTGTCTTACAAAACTCAAGAATATGATGAATGAGGTCATTCTTATGTCATAGAAAAAATGTCAGTGTTGCCACATGGCGGCTGTTAAAAACTGGAAGACCCGTGAAGCACATAAAACTTGATCTGAATTATATAAGCACAAGCTAATGCTACAAAGAAGTAAAATAAATAATTTTACCAAGGAACGAAAGAAGGTATCGACATAGAACTTAAGACCTACAGGATTTTTTTTTAGACAAAGCGTGCAATACTAGAAATATTTGGTCATCTTTTGTGATATTTGGAAATTGCCTTAACAATAGGACAGAGTTTAGAACACATCAACTAAAAACGTTGACAAGCGGCTTAACTTCTTGAACCCCATTGATTAAATTAAGCTTTGTTATTGACTGGAACACATGAATATTTCAAAGTTAAATAATAATAATAATAATAATAATAATAATAGTAATAATAATAATAATAATATATGTTCATTTTATAAAGCACATTTCTTAGAACTCAAGGCACCTTTACATGGGTACAAGAGCAGAAATCACAAACCCCCCCACAAACATTAAAACACATACGGTCGAACAGTCATAATGTAAATAAACAATACCAATACATAGGCCATGAGAGGAAATGGAGAGAAAGAGAAAATCATATATTATACAAATTGTGAATAAAGTATCATATACGATTTTAACTAGGATTTAGAGAGCTGAATGAACATAGAGCTGAGAAGATTTTTTATGACTCAGTATTGCGCAGGTAATTGTACACTTTTTGGTGAAAATAAGAAGCCTGGCTGCAAAGTTTTGGAGGTACTGAAGATTATTTAAGGTAAAGTATGGACGACTATGTGATAAATGTTTCTTTAAATGAACTTTACAACAATACAGATATTTACATGTTTCCATGTAAGATTCTATTAATGGTACAAAGTTTTAAAAAACATGTAAGGATGAAGTCAATAATTTTATTTTATGGTCTCATTTATTTTATGGTCAACTTATTTGGTCATTTGAAAACAAAATTATCATTGACTATAAGGTTTTACATATAGTATTTTACAGAAATTTACCGTAAAATCCTGCTGTTTTTTTTAAACTTTGCTGCCAAACTTTTTCTTGCTTTTTTTGATAAGCTAGATCCCTAGATCTGCTCAGTTGCAGCTGGATACTTCGAAGGGGAAGTGTTAACTCAAAGCTTCAGAAGTGATGTGCCACTCACTATTTCAGGTTCTATGCATCAGCGTTTGATTGAAGAATTTAAAGAGCTGCAGACAAGCATTCTCTCGGATAACTTCTCATCAGACTGGAATTCAGTCACAAGCTTAGATCCTCAATGTGAAATTCCACAGGAATCAATAACAATTCCAAAAATCAACCGGGCTGTGATGAGCTAAAAGCTGGCTGAAACAAATAGCTGTGTTTTCCAAAGTAACTGACGGAGGTTGTGAAAGTTTTTCGGACCTATTAATCTGATCAAATTAAAAATGACTTCCTTTTTTACATAATATATATTAAAACCTCAAAGTGGTTTATTTAACACTTAAAAAAAACGAATTAAACACTTTACTAACACCTAACACTAACACATTTTAAAGGTGCCCATACATGCACCTTTTAAAACCTGATAAATATTTCACTCCTCTAAATGATCACTGAACCTTTAAAAAATTAAGTCAATATTTATCATAAAGAATGCCTCTTGAATGACCTCAAAAGTTTGTGTTTTGTAAAAATGAGCTGTATACCCCTGTTTTGGTTTGCTTGTTGGTGAACAGAAAATCTTCCCATTTCTGACGAAAAAATTCATCTATTGAGTCAAAAAACACTTTAGTGTCTGGACATCAAAAAACACACTTCTGTTGATCAACGAAGTTCTGCTACAGTTCAATTCCGGGTCAGTCAGCACATCCACTCGTCATTGAGATGAGCTGCAGTAGCTGATCTCAATCTGATTGGTTACGACCATCGAGACATTTTGAGCTCCCAGAAAAGAAAACAGGATTACACATACATGAATGAAAGAATCTGAGTAGGATTTGAGGCATGTTTGTGATGAGGGAACAACACTAAAACGTGTGAGAAATGTCCTACAAGTCCGTTTTACACAATACAATACCTATATTTCACTGTAAGTTCAAGTGGAATAAATTACTGAGAAGACTTCATATCACAGAGTGTTTACTATGATTAACACGAGGGTGGACGCTTTTCCAGGACAGATATTGTGTTGCTTAAGAGCCAAAGACAATGAGCAAGAGGGTGATAAATAATCCCAAATATTGTTCAATGTTATGCAACTCTTTTCCAGGAAAACAGTCTGCAGGTGAAAGAAAAATAAGCAGGGAACGCGGCTGACCCCAAGTCTGCCTCTAAAAGCGTCATACATAATGTAATTCAGTCCCACAGACTTCAGCGGATGCCAGGCACAACAAAGTGGAGCTCAGTCCACGGCTTCGACTGTCCTGGTTTTTAACGTAATGATACCCTCGGCTCACTTCTTACCCCACAAATCTTCTATTACAAAGCGGAGAAACCACCAAACATGAACATGCTTTCTACTTCCCAGTGAGATACATGTCAGAACACAACACCGACCCAGCTGCGGAGGATTATACACACGTAGATGTGATCTTTTATCATTTATAAGCAACAAGAGATGAACAGATAGCGTGTTTAAACACTGCTGTGATTATTTTTATGGTGACACAACAAAACCATATTGACACAAAGAAATTTCAGAAGTTAATACAAGCTCATAACAAAGTGATGCAAAGAAAACAAGCTACAACTAAAATTCTCCTGGTCACTAGAGGGCAGTCAGTCACAAAATATGCCATGTTGTTTTTGTTTTTACATCAAATAAGCAAACAAAAAACAAGTATGTTATAAGCAAAAAAGGAAGTAAAATTATCTAGTGTATGTTGATGCATACAAGAATTTCCCGTTCATGTGAAGGGAGGGACTTTAATGTTGCTGTGTCATATAAACAATACCGTGTTGTTCCCTCATCAACGATATGCTTCAAATCATATTCAGATTGGTTACTGCATGTTTGTGTAATCCTGTTTTCTTTTTCTGGGAGCTCAAAGCAACTTGATGGCCATAACAATGCCCACTAACCAATCAGAAGAACCACCAATGCAGCTCATCTCAGAGGATAAATATGCAATTATATTTGGGTAAACAATGAAAAGAAAGAATGTTTTTGGATGTCCTGGGCCAAAAGTGTATTGGTGCTCCAAAAGATGAATGTATTCATTGTAAATGGGGGGGATTTGTGTGCCAACGTCTCATGATCATCTCATGCATTTCCTTTTAATAATGTACATAATATAGCTTTAAAGACTAGTCAGCCAATGAAATTCTGCTAGGTTAGAAAACATCTCTGTGGTGCGTAAAAATAAAATATTCTATACGAACACAAACGCTCCAACCAATGAAGAAGACATGGTTCTGAAAGGGAGTTGAGTTTCTCTCATATTTATAAGGATAGTTCATCACGATTGCTCAAGGCTCAGCTGGTGACCTCCAGTAAAATAATATTTACATTTATCTGAACTGAAAGATTTCTCTATTAAAGCTGCTGGGCAAATCATCCGTTTGATTAATATATTGATGAACGTAAGCAAGATTCTTGGAATAACAACCTGAAGTGATCAGAAGATTGATTCTGTTATTAGTGGTTCTTAGAATGCATTTGTCCTGGATTCTTTGCTCTTTATCCTGGACCTGAGTCAGATCACACACAGCTTTCACGTTTGGGTGGAACTTCTGCTTTGTTTCAAGGGAAGGGTTACATTTTAAAGATCAAACTTTTTTATAGCTCATATTTTTGTAACCTTTTTTGAGGTTAAAGGTTCAGTGGTTTGAACACGAATGACCTGCGATGATCAAAACTAGTCTTTAGCTTCAACAATCAGTATGATTCTGAAAAATAATAAGCTGTAGTTACGTTTTAACGTTAACTACAGTTACGTATGTAAGTCATGGCTTACTTTTTTACTCTTTTTCTCCCTCTTAAACCTTTCTGGTATTTTTCTGTTGGTTGTTCTTGCTATAACAGCTGTGAAGTGATACAACCCTTTTGTCCTGGCTTACGTTTGTGTATGTTTTTCACTAGTCATGTGTTTGGGACTGACATCTGCTGAGGTTTCACTGGTCTTGTGTTCATGTGAATTGTCTTGATGAGCACATGGCTTTCTTCTGTTTTCTGTTGCCATCCTGCCCCACGTTTTTGCTCCTAAATAACTTTATCAGCATCATCTTTTATAGCTAGAGAGTAGCAAGAGAATAATATCTACAGAGTCAGATTAGAACATGATTAGAACATGACTGTAATAATTAATATGATTTTTTACTTTATGTAATAAATACCACGAAAACAGTAGAGATGACTCAGAGCTGCTTGAGGAAAAAAAATTGCTGTTAAAAGTTACTCAAGCACTCTTACACTTTTCATGACCTACTTTTTACTTTTATTTTGGTAGATTTTTAGTTGGTAACTTTAATTTTCTTAATTTACTTCTTACTTTTCACTGAAGTAACTCTACTTTTACTTGAGTGCAAAATTTGTGGACAAAATATTAACTGAACAAACAAAACCAAAATCCAAAATCAAGCAAGAAGTGCAATCAGGGAAATTTCAAGCAGCAACCTTCAGGTCTATCTGCCAATGTGCAATAGGAATTGATGGAACTGTAATACCTCGACTGACCACTAGGAACCGGGTAGAAGTGAGCAGGATCTGATTTACGTCCATGTAAAAAGAACATTTTTAAAATGTTTTTAAAGAGTATCAGACATCAATTAGATGACCCGCCTATGTAAGAAATGTTCCAATGCCAGGAAGTGACGCACTCCTGACTATTTTTAGACTCTTTTACCCTTCATACGAAACATATGGGGTCCCACATGGTATGTCCATACAGTCACTGGGAAAGACACAAACTCCATCATGTGATCCAATATCAGGAAAAACAAATGTAGCTGCACAACAAATTCTGATCGTTAAAAGTGATGGAGGGCTGGTTGTGTGTTTGATACGTTCGTTCTGCTGCATTCAGCATTCAGCGATTCAGCTCAGCTCAATGCAAATTTGTGCTTGTTGATAAACCGGCAGCATGGAATCCATTTCCTTATGGATTTCTAAGTGGACGTACAGAATAAACCACCAGGGTTTATGTGGATCTAGGCAGTGCTCTCAGTTTTCCCACAGATAAGCTGAATCAGTGAAGGGCATCCGAGCCGGTACTAAGAAGTGCCCCTGGAGGACGCTGCCTCAGGAATGCTGACCATATGAGATTCATCATCTGAGAGTCTTTCACCCACAACACTAGAACTGAGCAGATAGCAGCCGTGCGCTGTGCTGGGAATCCTTCAAATGACTTTTCAGAGTGATTATAATCAATACATTCCTATCAATATGTCTCTGGAGTTCACTCAGTTCAAATCTGAAATTTTTTTTCTAGTATTTTGTGACTCTTTTGTGTTCACATTTGTAGTTTATTCATTGACTTTTTTTCCAATAAAGACATGAAAAAAGGTGATGCATTAATACAAGTGAGATCAGCTGACAGTCTGCAAAAATATATTCAACAAAACAACCTTGACATAACTGCCCTTTTTAAACATTGAATAGGTAACCTCTACATTATTATGAATGCTTTCAATATTACACAATTAAGCAAAAAAAAAAAACAAAAAAAAAAACAATCAACCACAAATGTTTTATTCGATACATTATGTTAATTGTAACATCGTTCCATTTTTTACTTCTGAAGTAAAGAATGTTTTATTCAGCTAGGTGTTTTTTTATGAAGGAGGGTGTTTGCACATATTAGGCCAACAGCAGACATTCTAATTACAGGAAAATTAATAGTATAAAGTTACACTACTGCTTTGCTCCAAAAAATTAGCACATTACTTATTACAATATTGCTCCAAACACTGTACACAACATGAACCAACATTTGAAGACTTGAAGGTAAACAGATAGAAGGCACATATCCGTTTTTGGATGTTCTATCTCTTTAACAGGTTAACTGCATTACTTACTTGCTTCTGTTTAACATGTTCAGCTTAAATAAATTAAACATAACACCAATATAACAGGATCCACTACAATAAAACAAGTTGACTTCTGCTGTCAAACATGGCAACACATCCAGACAAGCCACGCAGACATGTTCTCAAAGCCAGGTTTGATGTTAGTAATTCAGGTCTCTCTCTAATAGTGGCACAAAAGCAAGGTTACCTCTCAGCAGAGGACCGCATCAAGTGTCCAGCAGCTCCTCCGCTGGAGACTGGGAGATGAAACCGTCCCTGGGGGAATGATGTGGCACGAGGAGTCAGGAAGGAGGAAAGGAAAATGTCTGAGCGCTTCAGGGGCAGCTGGGCGCACCGCTGCAGTAACTTTGACATTGAACGCGTTTTCGCTTCCACCGCTTCTGCTGCGTCCGAGCTCTTCCAGAGCCTCGCTGAGTGCGCGCGCACCTCGCTCTCAGGGAGTCTGGCAAGCCGCGTTAACACCTACTTTGGAACTAGCGCTTGGTATTTTATTTATTTATTTTTTTTTGTATAATTGTGGCATTTTTTGTCTTATCTTTTATCTAACAGGGCTTCGATGTTATGGAAGGGTATCTGCTTCACATGTCTAAAAAAGTGTATTGTCCCCAATAAATGTAAAGAGATAGATGAACATAAATTAGATTCACAAATAAATCAATTGAAATAGGTTTTACAAATATTTACGACTACAGATTTGCTTGGTTTTATTTGTGGATCTCGTTTTGTCGATTTGTGACATGGTCGATGAATTTTCACTCAAATTTCTCTTCAAGAGCCAGTAAGCCCCGCCCACCGCCTGGTAAACCAATCAGGATGCTTAATATCTGCTGCTCAGAAATTTAGCTTCTGCGATTTTTTAATTTTACATATTTGTTGAATTGTGTTCTAAGTCTTAAATATATATTTAATTGTTTGTGAATTAGATTTATTTTGTTTATTTTATTAGGTATCTCTTTAAGTTTATGTGTAGATCATAAACTTATGAATTCATTCAAAAGACACAATTATATCTTTGTCAAGGCTGAAAACCAAATTGTAAATTCTTTATGATATATGAGTGAATTTTATCCTAAATGAAAAGGCATAATAATATTGATGAAAAAATACAGACATATTCGGAAATGCACATATGGTGGCTCAAGTCAGCACTTTATTCAAATCAACTATTTTAAAGTGTAATACATTTATTTCTGTGTATTTTTGATTTCCACAGTTAACTTATGTTACAATGGTGTCTGTTTTGTTGTATTGTGTTGTATGGTGTGTGGACTATAGGGTTTAAAACAATGCAGCAAGCTGCCAAACGATGTTAGTGAGTTCCAGCATCACCATGAACTGTGAAGAACTATATTGTTACAACTTATTTTAGCATAGCTTTTGAAATAGGTTAAACATTTGTGGCTAATTTCCTGCTAACCCTATTTAAACTAAAATCCTGGTTATGGTCAACTTTAAGTGAAAAATGGTGTTAATATGGATGGAGATAAGATTGCATTTAACAACCAACTTTTTGGTTTGCAACAAAATCCAAGTAGTCTTACAAAGTGCTCGTTGTTAACGTTCTTTTAATGCATTTAAATTAAATGTTAAGCTTAGCATGCAGAGGTGTGGTACTTTATTATTCATGTAACACTTAAATGGTTTAATGATTTAATAACAACTATTCAATAAATATATAATTTTGTATCGATATTTTGACAGATTTTGTAGTATAGAATTTTTTTAACATGTGATGATTCCATATTTAACACAAACGACACACTATTATTATTCTATTTAAATATATAAAATGTAAATAAATTGTTATCTCAACACTTTTCTGAGTGAGTAGACATCGTTGAATATGTTAAAATGATATCTACATATAGTGTAGACAATCTATATTTTAAAGTCTGCATTTCTTATTCAATTTCTCCTCAATACACATGATTACATGGAATCATTCAAATAAGTAAATTAGACAACTGCCCATAACAACGCTGATAAACAGCTCTCCAGTTTCTAGAAGTGTGTTCATTTTGAAGTGCGTTTGGGATTTTGTGCTAGAGTGTTTAGGATGTGTTTGTGTGGAGGCTAGGAGGCCTGCCGCACCCGCGGGCGGTGAATAATGCAGCACCGGAGCCGCGTGGACGGTTCTCTCCCGTTCCAGCGCCATCAGGAACCGATCACAATGAGCCGAGCGCTGTGCTCGGGTTACAGCTCTCCTATTCAATCTGGCCCCATCCTGCCTTTGTTTCCACTCAGCCAACAAAGCTCGCAGGGGGTCAACAACAGTGAGATATTTGAAAGCCGATGGCATTTCTGCACATTCTCCAAAACAACAAGCAGCGCCCCAACAAGTCCCAGCGCCCCACGCGATCCCGCCCGCAGAGGAACCGACCCGACGCGACGCGTCCGAGCAACGCCCGCGCCGCGTCCTTCTGAAGACAGCGTTACACATGCCAGAAGACGTCAACGCAATCAAACCAAATATTTCCTTCAGGTTTCATCCAGACTTTACTGCAGATGTTCGACCAACAACATAAAAACTATTTTACTGAAATAAACGAAAGGAAGGATTTGTACATCATTGTCAATTCACAGTTACCTTTATGCATTTGGCTGACGATTTTGTCTGAAAACATTGAAAGATTAAATTATATAGTCTCACAAAAAAACTGTTATACAAAATAATTGTATAGAATATAACTGTTTAGAAAACAAACGCAGGATGAGAGGGTCAGGTTTTTTACTCACGAACCAAATATACTGTGGCGACCCTGCACGGCACCGTGCCCCGGTGCATTGTGGGTAACGCTATTTCGCTACAAAAAGGGGTATTACTCGGCTGTTGTGTGTTTGTGCCACGTTTAAATGTTGTTTTACGTTCGTTTATGTTGACAGGGATTGTTATTTGTAATGAATATGTGTTTGTGTGTGGACTCACCGTCTACTATGCACTCGGTGCAAATGGTCTGGTCTGTGTCAGCTACCAGGTTATGTATGTGTGTGTGTTTGCCAATAAAACCCGCTTCAGTGAAGTTTCAGATGTGCTGTGTCTGATTGGGTAATTGCAAGGAGAAGTCCTGGAGGCGTGGCTGTTCCTGAGAACTCATCAGCTCAGACCTTCTATTCACTAACAGTTCTTTTAAGAGCTATGAGCAGCAACAGCTCCTGAAGAGCTAAGAGTTCCCTGGGGTCGAGCGGTGTATGGGACACAGGGATCTCTCATGAGTAGATAGACACCTGGCGCCCCGCCAGACTAGCTAGCTTTCCAGTTAGCATAGCGCAGATAACACAGCTCAGCTGCCACCCGAACCAGCGGCTCGTTACATTGGTGTCAGAAGTGGGATGGCGAGCTGTCTAGGAGACAGAGTGGAGCTGAGCCTGGCGGAGATCGAGAAAGCACTCCTGGAAATGGATGAGTCACTCCACGTGCTGCATCGAGCAAAACGCCGGCGGGAGAATGCTGCTCCTGATGCCGCGAGTGAGCGCCGGGCAACGTCAGCGCCCCACCGGCGGGAAGCAGAGCGAGGCGGTGCGTCCATCAAGCTCCCACGCTATAGTGGAACGGCAGCGCTGGAGCCGTACCTCGCGCAGGTACAGCTGGTGGCACGTCACGAGGGGTGGAGTGATAGTGAGACGGCGTTCAGAATTTCCCTCGCATTGGAAGGCCCCGCCTCACACGTACTACTAGACTTGGCGCCAGAGGAGCAGGGAAACGCAGACGCCCTCACGGCAGCGCTCAAGTGCAGATTCGGGCAGCACATCTCAGCAGAGCACAGCCGGGACGAACTGGCCGAGAAAAAGCGGCGGATGGAGGAGAGTGTGGGGGCCTTCGCGGCGGAGATCCGCAGTTGCGTTCGCCGGGGTTTCCCCACCTTCCCGGCGGACGTACGAGAAGAACTGGGTCTCCAAGCGTTTTTGAGAGGGTTGGCGCCAGAGAGGCTTCGACAGCACGTCAGGTTGGCAGGACCCGCCACCTTGCAACATGCCCTACAGCTGGCAGAGAGAGCAGAGGAGATTCTCCGCTCCAGCCCGGCCACATCACATGTCCCTGAACAAAAACAGCCCAGCCGAGCAGCTGAACGAGAGATGCGGGAAGAGGCGAGCCAAGCGAGGATCGCTAGAGAGGAGTGCTGTTACCGATGTGGGGAACCCGGGCATCGAGCCAGAGACTGCCCAGCTCCGAGCCCCAGAACCCCGGGCTCGCCCACCGGCGGGAAACGACGGCAGGGTGAGACAGTGAGGGGAATCTCACCCTGCTCCCATCCCCCTCCTCATGAGAGTGGGCGGTGCGGCCAGAACGGCGGACTGTATCTCAACTGTGTAGTGGGTGGTTACCGCTGCAGAGCACTAGTGGACACTGGGTCGACCATCTGCCTCATAAGGCGAGGACTGCTGCCAAACACAGCAGGGGTGTTACCAGAGGACTGGACCCCCACCAACACCGAGCTGCTGACAGTGACTGGTACCAAGACCTTGATGCCTGGAAGGAAGGTCCTTCCTGTCCACGTCAAGCACCTGACCACGGCCCACGAGTTCTGGCTCGCAGACATCCGGGACGAGTGCATTCTGGGGTTGGATCTTCTGAAGAGCTGGGGAACTGTGGTCAACGTCCCAGGGGCCCTCCTTCAATTAAAAGACGGAGCAGTACCTCTGCAGACCGGACGCCAGCGCGAAGGAGCTGCTGCCCCCTGCAAATTCCTGCATCATGGAGCCCCAGCATCCCGTGCCATCGAACCTCAACCACCGGCGCTAAGCGTAGTCGTCCCGATGGGTAGGAATTCAGTATCGAACGCTGTCGTTGCGAATCAAACCCGTAGGCCGTCGCGAGAAACCACTGTAGCGATAGAAGAGTTGGCTCAGCGCAGCAGCGCTCACTTGACGGAGGGTCAGCGGTCCCAGTTGAGTGGACTGCTTGCGGAGTACCAAGACATTTTCGCCGCTAACGAACGTGACTGTTCCCGTACGGATCTGGTAGAGCACCACATCGATACGGGATCAGCCACGCCGATTCGCTTGAGACCACACCGGCTGCCTATTGCTAAGCGACAAGCAGCAGAGGAGCTGATCCGTGAGATGGCGTCGAGCGGCGTTATTGAACCATCGGATAGCCCGTGGGCGGCGCCTGTTGTTATGGTACGCAAGAAACACGGGGGGTGGCGCCCTTGTGTGGATTACAGACAGTTGAACGCTGTGACGCGCAAGGACTCCTACCCCTTACCTCGCATCGACGACGCCCTTGATCATGTCACCGGGTCCAGCTGGTTTAGCTCCTTGGACCTTCGTAGCGGATATTGGCAGGTGGCTCTGGCGCCTGATGCGAAGGCGAAAACGGCGTTCTCGATCGGCCACGGACTGTGGCACTTTAATGTGATGCCGTTCGGGCTTTGTAACGCGCCGGCCACATTCGAACGGCTAATGGAACGCGTGCTGAAGGACATACCCCGTTCGCGCTGCGTTGTGTACTTGGATGATCTTTTAGTTCACGCTCCAAACTATGAGCAGGCGTTACAGAACTTAGGTGAGGTCATGGCTGCCATCCGTAGTGCGGGACTGCGTCTGAACCCGGCAAAATGCAATTTGTTGTCGCGTCAGACGCAGTTCCTCGGTCATGTCGTCAGTGCGGACGGGGTATCCACTGATCCGGAAAAGACCGCAGCGGTCCGTGATTGGCCCCGGCCCGTGAACGCCCCTGAGTTGAGGAGCTTTCTCGGGCTAGCGTCATACTATCGACGGTTCGTTAAAGGATTTGCTACGCTAGCCAGCCCGTTGCATGGGCTGACCATGAAAGGGAAACGCTTCGTATGGTCGCCGGACTGTGAAGAAGCCTTTGCGCAGCTGAAGCAAGCCCTCATTGACGCACCCGTGCTGGCATACCCGGACCCTAATCGCCCATTTATTTTGGACACAGACGCGAGTGGCGTAGGAGTGGGGGCCGTGCTCTCCCAGCGTACTGACGACGGAGAGCGCGTAGTGGCCTATTATAGTAGTAGTCTCAATCGCGCCGAGAGAAACTACTGCGTCACCCGGCGCGAGCTGCTCGCGGTAGTGCTAGCTTTGCGCCATTTCCGCCCGTACGTGCTCGGAACGAAATTCACGTTACGAACGGATCATGCGAGCCTCACATGGCTGTTAAATTTCCGACAGCCAGAAGGGCAAGTGGCACGGTGGATCGAGATTCTCCAGGAGTTCGATATGGAGGTTCGCCACCGAGCAGGGAGACTACATGCGAACGCGGATGCTTTGTCTCGGCGACCATGTTTGACCGAGAGCTGTTCATATTGCGAGCGCCAAGAGGCACGGGAGTTGGGGTTCCCTGCAGTGGAGGCGGCGGCCCTGGGTGAGGGCACTGGCGAGCAGAGGGCCGCTAGAGCAGCGGCAAGTTGGAGTGGACTGGAGCCCAGCGCAGCGGCAGCAGCCACCACTGACCACGACAGCATCAGTGAACAACCCGAGCTCTTCAGCAATGAGCAACTCCGGCAGCAGCAAGCGGCTGATGAAACGTTGGTGGAGGTGTTGGGCTGGTCGGTGACTGGCGAGCGCCCCGAGTGGCCGGAAGTCTCGTCAAAAGGGCCCGAGCTGAAGATCCTACACGCCCAGTGGGGGAACATAGAGCTGCACGACGGGGTTCTGTATCGGCGGTGGCGAGCGCCGAGTGGAGGAGCGGATCGCGTGCAGCTGCTGGTACCTCGTGGCCTTCGAGCCGAGGTCCTTCGTTGGGTACACGGCGCGGCTGGGGCTGGACACTTCGGAAACGCCAAAACCATCAAGCGACTCCGCCAGCGTTTCTACTGGCCAGGGTGCCGTCAGGAGGTGGAGCTGCACGTCCACTGCTGTGACACCTGTACCGCCCAAAAGGGCCCGATCCAGCAATCACAGGCCCCGCTACAACCATACCTAGTGGGGGCCCCCATGGAGCGAGTCGGGGTGGACATTCTCGGCCCCTTTCCCGAGACTGAGTTGGGTAACCGCTACGTTCTGGTCGCTATGGACTACTTCACTAAGTGGCCGGAGGCGTATGCGGTGCCCGACCAAAGTGCTGAGACAACTGCTAAGTGTCTGGTGAATGACATGTTCGCCCGCTTTGGAGTACCTAGTGAGCTGCACAGCGACCAGGGGCGCAACTTCGAAAGCAGAGTCTTTGCAGAGGTGTGTCGGCGCTTGGGTGTGAAGAAGACGCGGACCACCCCCCTACACCCCCAGAGCGACGGATTGGTTGAACGGTTCAACCGGACACTTGCGACGCAGTTGGCTATTCTGACGAGCCAGCATCAAAGGGACTGGGACACTCATCTGCCTCTTGTGTTGTGGGCATATCGGACTGCGGTGCAGGAGTCCAGTCGGTGTACGCCCGCAGCACTTATGTTCGGCCGCGAGCTCCGGACGCCGGTGGACTTGGTATTCGGGGCCCCACCAGAGCCCGAGATACCCGGCGGCCAGGAGCTGGATTATTACAAGCGTTTGTGCCAGCGTTTGAACTCCGTGCACAGCTTGGCACGAGAAACTTTGCTTGGTGCGGGTGCACGTCAAAAGCGTGCTTATGACGTTCGAGCACACGGACCTACCTTCTCGGCTGGGAGCCGTGTATGGATATACTGCCCACAACGGAAGCGGGGTCTTTCCCCGAAACTGACTCACCAATGGCAAGGGCCCGGGGAGATACTAGAGAAACTGTCGGACGTTGTGTTTCGAGTGAGACTGCCTGGGCGGGGCCGTCGTGTTGTGCTCCACCAGGATCGTTTAGCTCCCTACCGTCCGCACGCTCCTCACACGGAACCAAGTGAGAGTGTGGTCAACCCGCCCATCATGCCGTCTATATCTGAGATGGCCAGCCAGGAACACAGTCCGCATCGTAGGCCGACTGATGAGCAGAGTGCCCGGCCGCGGCGTGAACGCCGACGACCAGCACATCTAAATGACTTTGAGCTAAGCGCTGACTACAGTTGAGTTTTGTGAGGATCACATGTGTTCAGAGTCCATGCGGTTCAGCTATTGAAGTTTTGAGGGTGTGAGGACACTTACCCTCTTGAGAGGGGGGCTATGTGGCGACCCTGCACGGCACCGTGCCCCGGTGCATTGTGGGTAACGCTATTTCGCTACAAAAAGGGGTATTACTCGGCTGTTGTGTGTTTGTGCCACGTTTAAATGTTGTTTTACGTTCGTTTATGTTGACAGGGATTGTTATTTGTAATGAATATGTGTTTGTGTGTGGACTCACCGTCTACTATGCACTCGGTGCAAATGGTCTGGTCTGTGTCAGCTACCAGGTTATGTATGTGTGTGTGTTTGCCAATAAAACCCGCTTCAGTGAAGTTTCAGATGTGCTGTGTCTGATTGGGTAATTGCAAGGAGAAGTCCTGGAGGCGTGGCTGTTCCTGAGAACTCATCAGCTCAGACCTTCTATTCACTAACAGTTCTTTTAAGAGCTATGAGCAGCAACAGCTCCTGAAGAGCTAAGAGTTCCCTGGGGTCGAGCGGTGTATGGGACACAGGGATCTCTCATGAGTAGATAGACACCTGGCGCCCCGCCAGACTAGCTAGCTTTCCAGTTAGCATAGCGCAGATAACACAGCTCAGCTGCCACCCGAACCAGCGGCTCGTTACATTGGTGTCAGAAGTGGGATGGCGAGCTGTCTAGGAGACAGAGTGGAGCTGAGCCTGGCGGAGATCGAGAAAGCACTCCTGGAAATGGATGAGTCACTCCACGTGCTGCATCGAGCAAAACGCCGGCGGGAGAATGCTGCTCCTGATGCCGCGAGTGAGCGCCGGGCAACGTCAGCGCCCCACCGGCGGGAAGCAGAGCGAGGCGGTGCGTCCATCAAGCTCCCACGCTATAGTGGAACGGCAGCGCTGGAGCCGTACCTCGCGCAGGTACAGCTGGTGGCACGTCACGAGGGGTGGAGTGATAGTGAGACGGCGTTCAGAATTTCCCTCGCATTGGAAGGCCCCGCCTCACACGTACTACTAGACTTGGCGCCAGAGGAGCAGGGAAACGCAGACGCCCTCACGGCAGCGCTCAAGTGCAGATTCGGGCAGCACATCTCAGCAGAGCACAGCCGGGACGAACTGGCCGAGAAAAAGCGGCGGATGGAGGAGAGTGTGGGGGCCTTCGCGGCGGAGATCCGCAGTTGCGTTCGCCGGGGTTTCCCCACCTTCCCGGCGGACGTACGAGAAGAACTGGGTCTCCAAGCGTTTTTGAGAGGGTTGGCGCCAGAGAGGCTTCGACAGCACGTCAGGTTGGCAGGACCCGCCACCTTGCAACATGCCCTACAGCTGGCAGAGAGAGCAGAGGAGATTCTCCGCTCCAGCCCGGCCACATCACATGTCCCTGAACAAAAACAGCCCAGCCGAGCAGCTGAACGAGAGATGCGGGAAGAGGCGAGCCAAGCGAGGATCGCTAGAGAGGAGTGCTGTTACCGATGTGGGGAACCCGGGCATCGAGCCAGAGACTGCCCAGCTCCGAGCCCCAGAACCCCGGGCTCGCCCACCGGCGGGAAACGACGGCAGGGTGAGACAGTGAGGGGAATCTCACCCTGCTCCCATCCCCCTCCTCATGAGAGTGGGCGGTGCGGCCAGAACGGCGGACTGTATCTCAACTGTGTAGTGGGTGGTTACCGCTGCAGAGCACTAGTGGACACTGGGTCGACCATCTGCCTCATAAGGCGAGGACTGCTGCCAAACACAGCAGGGGTGTTACCAGAGGACTGGACCCCCACCAACACCGAGCTGCTGACAGTGACTGGTACCAAGACCTTGATGCCTGGAAGGAAGGTCCTTCCTGTCCACGTCAAGCACCTGACCACGGCCCACGAGTTCTGGCTCGCAGACATCCGGGACGAGTGCATTCTGGGGTTGGATCTTCTGAAGAGCTGGGGAACTGTGGTCAACGTCCCAGGGGCCCTCCTTCAATTAAAAGACGGAGCAGTACCTCTGCAGACCGGACGCCAGCGCGAAGGAGCTGCTGCCCCCTGCAAATTCCTGCATCATGGAGCCCCAGCATCCCGTGCCATCGAACCTCAACCACCGGCGCTAAGCGTAGTCGTCCCGATGGGTAGGAATTCAGTATCGAACGCTGTCGTTGCGAATCAAACCCGTAGGCCGTCGCGAGAAACCACTGTAGCGATAGAAGAGTTGGCTCAGCGCAGCAGCGCTCACTTGACGGAGGGTCAGCGGTCCCAGTTGAGTGGACTGCTTGCGGAGTACCAAGACATTTTCGCCGCTAACGAACGTGACTGTTCCCGTACGGATCTGGTAGAGCACCACATCGATACGGGATCAGCCACGCCGATTCGCTTGAGACCACACCGGCTGCCTATTGCTAAGCGACAAGCAGCAGAGGAGCTGATCCGTGAGATGGCGTCGAGCGGCGTTATTGAACCATCGGATAGCCCGTGGGCGGCGCCTGTTGTTATGGTACGCAAGAAACACGGGGGGTGGCGCCCTTGTGTGGATTACAGACAGTTGAACGCTGTGACGCGCAAGGACTCCTACCCCTTACCTCGCATCGACGACGCCCTTGATCATGTCACCGGGTCCAGCTGGTTTAGCTCCTTGGACCTTCGTAGCGGATATTGGCAGGTGGCTCTGGCGCCTGATGCGAAGGCGAAAACGGCGTTCTCGATCGGCCACGGACTGTGGCACTTTAATGTGATGCCGTTCGGGCTTTGTAACGCGCCGGCCACATTCGAACGGCTAATGGAACGCGTGCTGAAGGACATACCCCGTTCGCGCTGCGTTGTGTACTTGGATGATCTTTTAGTTCACGCTCCAAACTATGAGCAGGCGTTACAGAACTTAGGTGAGGTCATGGCTGCCATCCGTAGTGCGGGACTGCGTCTGAACCCGGCAAAATGCAATTTGTTGTCGCGTCAGACGCAGTTCCTCGGTCATGTCGTCAGTGCGGACGGGGTATCCACTGATCCGGAAAAGACCGCAGCGGTCCGTGATTGGCCCCGGCCCGTGAACGCCCCTGAGTTGAGGAGCTTTCTCGGGCTAGCGTCATACTATCGACGGTTCGTTAAAGGATTTGCTACGCTAGCCAGCCCGTTGCATGGGCTGACCATGAAAGGGAAACGCTTCGTATGGTCGCCGGACTGTGAAGAAGCCTTTGCGCAGCTGAAGCAAGCCCTCATTGACGCACCCGTGCTGGCATACCCGGACCCTAATCGCCCATTTATTTTGGACACAGACGCGAGTGGCGTAGGAGTGGGGGCCGTGCTCTCCCAGCGTACTGACGACGGAGAGCGCGTAGTGGCCTATTATAGTAGTAGTCTCAATCGCGCCGAGAGAAACTACTGCGTCACCCGGCGCGAGCTGCTCGCGGTAGTGCTAGCTTTGCGCCATTTCCGCCCGTACGTGCTCGGAACGAAATTCACGTTACGAACGGATCATGCGAGCCTCACATGGCTGTTAAATT
This sequence comes from Danionella dracula, assembly GCA_900490495.1. NCBI lineage: Eukaryota > Metazoa > Chordata > Actinopteri > Cypriniformes > Danionidae > Danionella > Danionella dracula. The sequence goes on from UELW01000334.1 coordinate 20,636,923, forward strand.
TCCGACAGCCAGAAGGGCAAGTGGCACGGTGGATCGAGATTCTCCAGGAGTTCGATATGGAGGTTCGCCACCGAGCAGGGAGACTACATGCGAACGCGGATGCTTTGTCTCGGCGACCATGTTTGACCGAGAGCTGTTCATATTGCGAGCGCCAAGAGGCACGGGAGTTGGGGTTCCCTGCAGTGGAGGCGGCGGCCCTGGGTGAGGGCACTGGCGAGCAGAGGGCCGCTAGAGCAGCGGCAAGTTGGAGTGGACTGGAGCCCAGCGCAGCGGCAGCAGCCACCACTGACCACGACAGCATCAGTGAACAACCCGAGCTCTTCAGCAATGAGCAACTCCGGCAGCAGCAAGCGGCTGATGAAACGTTGGTGGAGGTGTTGGGCTGGTCGGTGACTGGCGAGCGCCCCGAGTGGCCGGAAGTCTCGTCAAAAGGGCCCGAGCTGAAGATCCTACACGCCCAGTGGGGGAACATAGAGCTGCACGACGGGGTTCTGTATCGGCGGTGGCGAGCGCCGAGTGGAGGAGCGGATCGCGTGCAGCTGCTGGTACCTCGTGGCCTTCGAGCCGAGGTCCTTCGTTGGGTACACGGCGCGGCTGGGGCTGGACACTTCGGAAACGCCAAAACCATCAAGCGACTCCGCCAGCGTTTCTACTGGCCAGGGTGCCGTCAGGAGGTGGAGCTGCACGTCCACTGCTGTGACACCTGTACCGCCCAAAAGGGCCCGATCCAGCAATCACAGGCCCCGCTACAACCATACCTAGTGGGGGCCCCCATGGAGCGAGTCGGGGTGGACATTCTCGGCCCCTTTCCCGAGACTGAGTTGGGTAACCGCTACGTTCTGGTCGCTATGGACTACTTCACTAAGTGGCCGGAGGCGTATGCGGTGCCCGACCAAAGTGCTGAGACAACTGCTAAGTGTCTGGTGAATGACATGTTCGCCCGCTTTGGAGTACCTAGTGAGCTGCACAGCGACCAGGGGCGCAACTTCGAAAGCAGAGTCTTTGCAGAGGTGTGTCGGCGCTTGGGTGTGAAGAAGACGCGGACCACCCCCCTACACCCCCAGAGCGACGGATTGGTTGAACGGTTCAACCGGACACTTGCGACGCAGTTGGCTATTCTGACGAGCCAGCATCAAAGGGACTGGGACACTCATCTGCCTCTTGTGTTGTGGGCATATCGGACTGCGGTGCAGGAGTCCAGTCGGTGTACGCCCGCAGCACTTATGTTCGGCCGCGAGCTCCGGACGCCGGTGGACTTGGTATTCGGGGCCCCACCAGAGCCCGAGATACCCGGCGGCCAGGAGCTGGATTATTACAAGCGTTTGTGCCAGCGTTTGAACTCCGTGCACAGCTTGGCACGAGAAACTTTGCTTGGTGCGGGTGCACGTCAAAAGCGTGCTTATGACGTTCGAGCACACGGACCTACCTTCTCGGCTGGGAGCCGTGTATGGATATACTGCCCACAACGGAAGCGGGGTCTTTCCCCGAAACTGACTCACCAATGGCAAGGGCCCGGGGAGATACTAGAGAAACTGTCGGACGTTGTGTTTCGAGTGAGACTGCCTGGGCGGGGCCGTCGTGTTGTGCTCCACCAGGATCGTTTAGCTCCCTACCGTCCGCACGCTCCTCACACGGAACCAAGTGAGAGTGTGGTCAACCCGCCCATCATGCCGTCTATATCTGAGATGGCCAGCCAGGAACACAGTCCGCATCGTAGGCCGACTGATGAGCAGAGTGCCCGGCCGCGGCGTGAACGCCGACGACCAGCACATCTAAATGACTTTGAGCTAAGCGCTGACTACAGTTGAGTTTTGTGAGGATCACATGTGTTCAGAGTCCATGCGGTTCAGCTATTGAAGTTTTGAGGGTGTGAGGACACTTACCCTCTTGAGAGGGGGGCTATGTGGCGACCCTGCACGGCACCGTGCCCCGGTGCATTGTGGGTAACGCTATTTCGCTACAAAAAGGGGTATTACTCGGCTGTTGTGTGTTTGTGCCACGTTTAAATGTTGTTTTACGTTCGTTTATGTTGACAGGGATTGTTATTTGTAATGAATATGTGTTTGTGTGTGGACTCACCGTCTACTATGCACTCGGTGCAAATGGTCTGGTCTGTGTCAGCTACCAGGTTATGTATGTGTGTGTGTTTGCCAATAAAACCCGCTTCAGTGAAGTTTCAGATGTGCTGTGTCTGATTGGGTAATTGCAAGGAGAAGTCCTGGAGGCGTGGCTGTTCCTGAGAACTCATCAGCTCAGACCTTCTATTCACTAACAGTTCTTTTAAGAGCTATGAGCAGCAACAGCTCCTGAAGAGCTAAGAGTTCCCTGGGGTCGAGCGGTGTATGGGACACAGGGATCTCTCATGAGTAGATAGACACCTGGCGCCCCGCCAGACTAGCTAGCTTTCCAGTTAGCATAGCGCAGATAACACAGCTCAGCTGCCACCCGAACCAGCGGCTCGTTACAATACTTTAAAAAGAAGAAATGTTACACAGCAAAACCAAACTGGTTAAAGCAACACTCCTGGTGTTAAATGTTGGACCTAAATATAAACACTGGCAAAGTGTTGAATGTAACTGTGTGCAAGTTATTTTATCACTGAGAGTTATGTTAACACTGTGAGAGTTTTATTAACGCTAGAAGAGTTTAAGGTTCACACCAGAGCCATGTTACATTTTAACTGGGGTCTTAATACACTTTCACAGTAATTCAATTCCAATAGTCTGATATTTGTATACTTTTGGCAGTGTTAATATACATTTGTGAATTTAACACTCAAAATGTTTATATTTATTTATATATTTATATTTATTTGAACTTTTTCTCTTTTACTTTGTAATGTATAATTTGTGTGTGTATAGGTGTTAGGATTGGCATTCTTTTTTGTCTACAGAACATTTTATCATGTTTTTAAAAATAAACTAAAAAATAAACTACTATAAAAAAAGTAAAAGTTGATAAAGTTGCAGTTAAAATCTGGTTTTCACAGGGTTTACCTGTTTTAAATGTAACATTATTTTAGTTGTCATGTAAAATGAAACAAAAAAAGAAAAACATAATTTAAAAAGTAAATTTTTTTTATCAGGGTCATCACTTAAATTGATCTTTCAAGTGTTCCAGGTCTCCTCCCGGATTCTTTATCCAGTTTATAATATAATAGTAAGTGATTTTATATGCTGACAAACATTTGTAAAAAGTCTCCAAGTGAGTTTTCATTCCATGAAAACTTTTTGAACCTGTAGCAAGGTGAACGTAAAGTTAAGCGTGAGCCTCTGAGCAGAGATGTATCATCCTCAAACTCACCGGAGCGTCTGAGAAGCGAGGGAAGGCGGCAGGGTAGAGGCCGTTCTCTGCCGTCAGCAACACTGAGCGAGCCTTCTCACCACCTGCGACAAAAACAGCATCCAGTCACTGGTTTTAGAAGAGCACAGATTGTTCCCCATGCAGCCCGTCCTGCCAATGCTGGTGGACTCACTGAGATGAGATGAGGAGCGAAACAGCTCCCCCTGTTTACTCTCCACATCCTCAGCTGAAACCAAGCCTTCAGAATCCAGCGAGAGAAAACTCAAACTCATTCAGGCTTCGTTTAGGACTCCTAACCTTTGAACATTCCCAACGGTGTTAAATCCACACTCCTGGTGTTCAATGTTGGACTTATATAACCCCTACAAAAATAGTAACACTATTGGAGTTTAACTAACACTACTTGATTTGAATTAGAACGATGTGAATGTGTGACCTTAACTTAAACTCTCAGCGCTAATAAAACTCTCTTAATTCTCAAATACCATTACAGTGAACACTTTGACCTTATTTATACAAGTCTAACATTTAAGACGGATTTGAACCCTTTTCATTTTCTGTGTGCTTGGCTTAAAACATGGGTCTCAAACCTGGTCCTGGAGGCCCAGAGGACTAAACATCATGAAACATACCTTATGCACTGAAAGCGAACAGATGTCACCCTCTGTTTATAAGTGTGCAGTTTCATTTCAAAAACAAGAAACACATCAGATATAGTCTGCCTCAAACGCTGTGCTTGCAAAATTGTAAAAAGAAATCCTGAATATCAAACCTGTGTAGAGACGGTTAATCTATAACACATCCTCATTGGTTCTCGATCAAACTATGGCACATATTAAAAATATGAAAAGTGGGAAAAACCTTTGTTCATAGTATGATGTGAGGACATTTTAAACTGACAATTTTAAGTTTGAAATATAAAAGAATACCTTTTATTAATATAAAATGTAAACATGTTTTTTGTTAATTAAAATGAATTAAATTCACATAACAAATACTAGAACATTATTAAGGTTTTTCCACTATTTTAATTGATGGTCTGCTTTTACTATTTTTAAATGAGTCTTTATTAAGATCACAATCCTTCATCAGATTTTAGTTTTTGCTGAAATTATATCAATTGTCACTTTATATTAGTTTATAATTTGTATCGATAATTGTTATATTGTTAACCAATGTACATCATTTATACAGCATTCAAAAAAGACTAAAAGGTTAATTTATATGTATATGTGTGTGTGTATCTCTCTCTCCCTCTCTCTCTCTCTCTCTCTCTCTCTCTATATATATATATATATATATATATATATATATATATATTATGCTTATATTTTAAGCATTTAACTATACCATTTATCAGAATGACTTTCAATCTTATACTTTTAAAATGCTTCCACATGAAAAACATGAAGACCTTCTTTTTTGCTCCAAATGAATGCAGCAAACCTGACAACGGAGAAATTTCTCAGAGCATCATGAACAGGAGCCTCTTAAAACCTCTAAAAGTTTATCAGAATAATTGATTATGAGCTCGTTCAATTCTCACAAGCTTCGAACAAAGTATTTGTCATGTTTTTCCACTTGGATGCTAGAATCGCACCCGATATCGTTTGTGGTACTGTTTAGAATAGGTTTTAATCATCTTTTTGATTCTGATATTTTAGATTGTCACGCGTGTTTCTTCACGAGACGGAGAAGTGGTGGAGCGTGACGGAGGATGCACCAGATGAGCTTGAAGACTCTAGTATTCACCGCCAAATCCGTTTCATTCACAGAGCATTGAAAGAAAATTATACAGGATTCAAAAGGATGAAAGTTTGTTTGTAAGCAGAACAAAGACTTTTTAGGCTGTTTAGGATTTTATGAATTATTAATTATGTCAAAAGTTACTTTACTAGAATTGTAGAATGTATTTTGGGTACACGTGAGCTACTTTCAGCTACTTTTCTAGTTTCGGTACATGCACCAAATAACTGTTGCTTACTTCTTTACTTTAACACGCTCTTACATAAACCTTAAAGACATAAATAAATATTTCCATAATTTATTAACTATTGGGCTCATTCAGATATGCTCCTTGAATATTTTTACATTTCTCCATTAAAGTGAATTTCATCCATTAAAGGATGAATAGATCAAACAGTGTAACAATGAATAAAAACATACCGTTTATAACTTGCAAGTGTGTTTAAATGATGCACACTCATCAAACACTAAGGTAGAAGCTGTTCATTTTAAATTTTCTAAGAAAAAAGTTTAATCTATGAGCAAGAGTGTTTATTCATTTACATTTTTTACCAGACAATGATGACAAACATTCTATAATAATTCTAGGCATGCTAGAAAAAAACCCCTGACTTTATATTTTTTTAATAGGACCCCCCAAAGTTCGTCATAGACTGTTAGTGAGTAATTTAGCTCTTAAAACGTACTTGAAAATTACTAGCGTAGTTTACGAATACGAAAAATCATACTTTGAACAGTTCTGAAAATTCTTCAGATTACTTCATCTTTTAGTAAAAGTTTTTTTTGCTGTCTCCTCATTTAAAAAAACTATTTTTGTGAATCTATTTTAGCCCTCACACTATGCATCCATCACAATAACCTTTCAGCACTTCTTTATTATGTTAGAATATTTCACTCAGTGTGTTGCTTGTTGTTTCTAACATTGCAAGCTATTTATGCAGTAAATTGTTAGTAAATCTCATGATGAAAACTGTAAAAATATGCTTAACTTTTCTCCAAACACAAAATAAAACCTTTCAGTTTTTGTTTGTATCTTTAAACTGTTTAATTGTGCCTTATATTAATATATTAAAATAACATATTAATATTTTAGGGAAGACCTGATATTCCTATCAATGATAGAAAAACATGACCAACTAAAGAGTATTTTTCAGAACTGTTATTAATTTTTTGCATTATGCAAGAAAATTACCTCCCATATTTTACTGATAGCATAAAAAGAGTTCAGGTTTGAAGGTGTTAAATCCTCAGCGCAGCCATTAATGGTGAGCGAGGGAGAGGTTTGGGTTAGGGTTCCGCTCATGCACTCAAGGAATCAGCCTCTGGACCAATCGCCTCTGGAGAAAATCAGGCAAATGTTAACGGAAGTTAGTGCAGCCCAGAAGAAACATGTGAGCATCGAAATTTTGGAGAGAAAAATGGTTCATGATGAGAAATTAGTGACAGAAAGAAATGTAGCGCAGACATGGAAGGGTCAATTGGAAAAATGCTGTTTATTTGACTACATACAGTATAGCATACAAAGGAAAAATAAATAGAACCGATATTGCAGTTTTTTTCTGCTGACAGCCCGGACTGGAGAGAGAGAGAGAAAGAGAGAGAGAGAGAGAGAGAGAAAGAATGTGAATGAGAAGAAAAAGTGTGCATTATACAGAAAGCGAATATTGTAAGCATTAAAAAGGTGGCACAAGTAGAAAAGTACAGTGGATCTCAATCGTGAGGACTGGTTTTGTTTCATAGAGGGTAAAACAGTTATGGAGAGGTTTAAATTGTTTAAGCATATGGCAGTCTGAGGCTAAATTTCCTGGTTCACAACAATGACTGGATTAACATTGGAACAGTAGTCAGCATCCTGTATGAGGTACAACAGCATGTAAACCGACTCACACAAGCTCTTATATGTTTTAAATCAGGGGTGTCAAACTCATTTCAGCTCCGGGGACACCATTTGATCCTGTGCAACAGACAAATCCCCCCAAAATAACCCGTTAACAGGTCAGGTGGAGTTTTTTTCTGTGCAGAATGTTTGGTAAATTCCATTGAAGTGTTTTAAAGTTATTGGGGAACATAAATTAATGAATTAAAGTTCTACAACCAAGAGAGTTGAAGCTCTACCACACTCAAACTCTGAGTCACATTGGTATCTTCTGTTAGTGCTCAACCCTAGGCTCTACAATCTGCAGAATTCTGGAGAGACAGACTTCTGGAATGCAGGCGGGACCTACTTATTAATCATACTTATTAATCATGCTATTAGCTCATTTGTAAGAGCAAGTACATTCTGGCAGTTCAATGCCAACAAACTACCATTTCATGAGATGTTAAGAATGAAGTTGATTACTTCCTTTTGATGTTATCCTCAATGCACCACAGAAGAATCTTTTCGTACAGTGGATACATGAATTTCATGTTTTTTTGATGTGTGAATAGTTCTTTTGCTGTATATCAGTAAATACAACGCATATACGAGCTGCACACTTCTGTTCTGTCGTGGAATTAAAATACAGACTACTGCAATCTTCAGGAACACAGAGGAATATATCTCTGCGCACATGCAGAAAACACTTAGTTTGCATTTGGTGTTACCGGTTCAGTGTGTTCCAGCTCAGGTTTTTTTTAAACCAGGCTTACGCAGATGTAACCAATGAGCTAGTTGGTTGGTGTCGAGTTGGGGTGTCAGAGCCTTTAAGATTGCTTGCATGGATCTTAAGTTCTAATAGGCTTTATGCTGGGGAGGTGATTAGCACCTGGCTCTGTCAGTGAGGCTCCCAGGGGCCTCACAGAGGGTTTTCTCACTGGAGATCTTTTCTCTATGTGTGTGTGCATGTGTGTGTGCGTGCGACTCCAGGTTTCCATTTTTTCTCCACATCAATAAAAAGATAAGTCTTAGTTGCTTTATTTCACCAAAAAAATTAGTTTAAAGTTGAAAAAGTATTTTAGTTTAGTACAACACTTTCTCCATACTAATAAACTGTACCTTACAATCCCTAAGGTGGCAGTATAGCGCATTTCTATTTGTAGCCCTTAGAATTGTCCACTAGGAATTCCTATCTAACTCTTAATCCACACTAGACCTTTGTGAAGCTGCTTTTAGGCAACTGCGTTAAAAGCGCTAAGTTTTCTCACCGTTTCTCATCTGTGAATGGATACAAATGTGCCAAACGTCTTTTAAAAAAAAAGTCATTTTGATTTTTTGAAAGACATTGTGAGTGATGTTAGTGTCACTGTCAGTCACTATCAGTATTAAGAAGATTTAGGCAGCTGGTGGATCATTTAAGCATCTGAATATATTAAAACATTGAAGTAGATTCAGGATTAAAGTCTTCCTCCAGGCCAGATGGGGAACTCTGGGAGGCCAGATGTGGTCCGCAGCTGTTGGTTTGACACTCCTGCTTTAAATTCATGGTTGTTATTGAGGCATCATTTTAGTTGAAAATGGCAACGTTTAAACTCTCCTGATTGCAACCTTTCTCACTTTTATGAGCGTACCCAACATTTGAGAACATCTTTGAACAAATACTAGCATCTCACGTCTACCAAAAAGTCTTGTTATTTAAATAGTTGTTTCCGATCATTTGTTCAGAAGCCTTGACAGAATGTTTTTCCGATTAGTTAAATAAAACCTGAGATTTTGGTATGAGAGAGAAAATTCCATAACTGAGTCAAGACTCCGGTGGCAGTATAAACAAGAGTAAACTAGTAAATATTCACATGACCTGTGAATATTTCAAATTCAAAATGGCTTGTCATTTAAAATACTTTTTTTGTGGTTCTAAGTATTAAGTGGGTGCTTAATAAGTTTATAAGTTTAGAAGGCAGCTTTTAAAGGCGAGTTGTTTTAGCAAATGCCTACAGGGGGCTGTTGTCGCCAACCAGCAAGAGGTATCACAATCGGGTCTAGTGGCATTTTTGTTTTGGCAGTATTATAAAGTCAAAACTGGCTCTCAGAAATGGCTTACAGCACCTTTAAATTAAATCTTTCAATAGATACTGCTCTATTTTTAACAACTCATGTGACACAAGTTAAACGACATGTTTCCGCAGAGATGTATGCTAATAACAGCTAATTTGATTGTCAAACATGAGCTCCTTATAAATAAATTTACATAAAAACAAATGCTTAATATATTATATGATTTTCAAAAGGTTTTTGTTTAAAGCTTTCAAAAGCCATTTGGATTACTAATATTTGTTAGAGCTGACTGTTATTGGCTACAGGGCTAGATTAGCATGAGAGGTTCCAATGGTCAGTCTGTGGAAAACTTTCAAAATTGAAGTTGAGATCTAGAAAGCTTTAAAAAATGTCCAATTTTGTTATAACAAAATGTTTTTGGAGGCTGACTATGTGTCTATCACCCATCCTCATTATGGAAGAAAATTGAATTAAAGCCTCTCTGCAATGATGAACAGTTAGAGTTTGTTGCTTCAATGGATGAAACCAGCGGCAATTGAGGTTTATCTGAAAAAATGTGATGCATGTATTCATTTTAACTAATAGTACTAATTATCTGAATTATAGATTTGAATTGGCAGTACTGAGCATTTGTCCAAAGTAATCCGTTTTATTTGTGTGGCCCTTAACTTTTTGAGGTACATTCATCCATGTTTCAACTTTCTTTAAATCTAATTAAAGACATAGATAAGGAAAGGTACATTTTGATTGGGAAAACATATGAAATCATCTTTAGGAAATCTGAACGATATTGAAGGCAAGTTGAGAACTTGATAACGATGAGGCATGTCATTATGTTGAAATATCCAATGAGAAGTGGTCAACATCTGAAGTCTGGGGTTCGATGGAATTGTTTGTTCTAAACTGGACACATTTAAAAATTTTCTCTGTGTAATAGATATTTATCTATATTCCATTTCAAAGTGGAACCATACAATACAATCCAAATAATTAGTATTTTGCTAAACGTAGATAGTTTTTTTAAACACAAATTCTACAAATAAATAAATATTCAATAAACCAGTTGATTAATTTCACTGAACATTCCATAAATGAACCATCTCGCCACATGCTACTACTCTTTATTCTATATTTGTAAGAATAATTCTATTTTTGGCATTTGTTTTTCAAACATCCATTTTTTTTCAATTGCACAAAAGGTCATTTTTTCCATTAAAGGCATTTTCTTCAGAGTAACAAATTGTTCTTTCAAAAACTTTTCTCCTTAAGGCCATAGTTTCCCTTTCATTTCACGAGAGCATGTACGTTACGCGAACATTTCTTCCCCACAGATTGATATGCTTTGCTTCGAAGAGTGTGAGTCGCACCATAACAAGTGCCTTTTTATAAAATGAATCGCTCAATACAGGCTTTCACCTGAAGAATCAGACAATCAGTGAAAAATAGGTCAGAGAAGAGCGACTCTCACAGGTCACAGAGGTGGAGGTGCTGTTAGTAACAGACAGGGTGAGATTGGTTTGGAAGGAAGGCAGAGCCGTGGTGAATGTGCTCCAGGAAAGAGAAGTTGTGGGAGAGAGGTCACATGACAGCACAGCACTGGCAGCGTTTTTTCTTTTCAATACCTGTGGATGGAAGTTCCTTGATCGAGCTTTCATCTTTGCCATCTGAGGAGAGTTCGGTGGTGTCGGAGAGCGGCCGTCCCGACACAAGATCTGCAGCGTTCCCATCAATGGTGGACATATCTGTGACCGTCTTCTCCCGCAGCGATTTTTCATCGTCCTCATCGATTAGGACGATCTCTGCTTTAATGGTGCCATCAAAGCCAAGCAGCTTCTTGGATTCATCCTCATCCTCAATGCTGTGGTATCCCATGAAGATCATAGTGACGGGTTTGTCAGTGGAAGCCTGTGGAGTCTCTGTAACCTCTCCTTCGTAGGGTTTGCTAGGGCTTTGTTTTTCAGCGTGCTTGGCCTCCTTGTTGCTTGGCTTTGGTTCCTCTGCTGTAACTGTGACGTGTGCACCATCACGTTGTTGTTGTTGGCGCCGGCCGACCTGTTGCATAAGTTCATCCACGTCTCCAGTGCTCCAGGAGTGAGTGCCGTTCTCCAGTGTCGCAGATCCTCCAGAATGCATCTCACTGATGACTTTTCGGCCGTCGTCGTAAACCTTGATGCCCCTCTGGTGAGCTTCTGTCGGGCTGACGGATGAGGCAGAGAGGATCTTGGTGGCCCCTGTTTTCCGATCCTTTTCCACATTGATCTCCATGGCGTATAATGCTTGGGGAAGAGTGCAGATGGATGTGGGTTAATTTCTACTCTGGGTGACCTACCATGCTTTTCTGAAAGGTGCTTGCATGCTCGTTATTGATGGTGTTTTTAGGTGATGTCACTCTCAGCATGCAATATGTGTATAGACTCGTAACTTACAATAATTGTAAAGCAAAAAAGAATATATTCCTTACTGTTTACTGTACAAGATGTATAGTGATGCAGCTAAGTGGATGAGACTTCACGTTCACGTTCAAAATATCTTGTCATGAAAAGTTCCTGACACACCTAGCTCAAATGTACAAATAGGTGCTCCTCAATCATAAATATATCTTCTGATCAATAATGCTATGAGAAAAGTTAAGTGATCTTAATTTCTCTCGGCTGCAAACACTTGGTTTCTTATCTAAATCAATGTACAGCAAACGTGGATTTTCGAACACTCTGGACAGTTTGTTTTTAAAGCCTACAGCAAAGAAGAATGTCTGAGGTGTAGTAACTGTACATTTAATTGAAGTAGTAACTGGTTACATTTAATTGAGTACACTTTTATGGTACTTTTGAGTACTTTTAAAAGTATGTACTTTTACTTTTTTCTGAAGTATTTAAGTATTTGTAAGGGATGCACCAATACCGATACCGGTATCAGCCTTGATACCACATACTCTAAAGTACTTGTTAAAAGACCCCCGATACCACCGTCTGAGAAATGTCTGTTTGAGCAGTGTGCAAGGGGTTAATCACACCCTGGCTGCAGCTCAGACCTGGGAGAAGATGAGGAGAGACATGTCAGCCGTGTGGAACTATTTTAAAGTGAATTAAGAAGATAAAACAAAGGCAGACTGCAAATTGTGCTCCCCAAAATTGTCCAGAGGAGGCTCAAAATGTAACATATTTAGCACAAGTAATTTAATCAAGCACCTAAAATGTTCTGGATCCCAGATATGATATCCTGCTGCTACATGACTCACACGGAGCTGTTAAATTACATGAGTTTCATCATGGATGAACTCTAACCTCCCAGAGTTTCACGCCACAACGAGAGGTTTAATTTATAAAAATTAAGATTTAAGATTTTTTTATAATGATTTATTCTGTAATATGTTGCATACAAAATGCTTTTCATAGTAAAAAAATGGTCTTAATTCCAAACTAGTCCATTATTTGTTTGTTTTTTTAATTATATGACTAAAGCTGTATATTTAAATCAAGTTTTTATTAAGTATCGTTATCGGCGAGTACTCGTTTGCGAAAAAGTGGCATCGGTGCATCCCTAGTATTAGTACTTAGTTACATTTTAACTCCTCTTTACATTGAAAAAAAAATTGAGAAATTAAGATTCAAACCAAAAATGTATTTTTTTGTAAAACCACTATTGTTTAAATCCTTATTTCTTTATAATCCTTTTTTCTTATTTTCTTTACTCCTTTATTATAAGTCTCTTATAACTTAGCACTTAGCAGCAATTATATGAGTTCTGGGTTGGATTTTATTTTCAATGTAAAGTTATGAGATGTGTATCTGCTCATTAACAAACTGAGATTTACTTCATATTTCATATTTACTGCATATTTCATAAAGTGCAGCAAAGTTACAGTAGAGATAACTAGACACTTTTATAGTAGTTTGACAATTACCATTTTAGCTTTGTATCGTTCAGCTCAGAATTAACTAGTAACTTAACTAGTTGTTTATATAATGTTGTTTTGCTACATTAAATAAAAATGCCACAATTACCTGCTTCGCTTTTTTTGAAAGTATGTGGTGAAATTATTCCTGAAATTATATGTTTGATTATATGCTCTGGCAAAATACTAACCTTAAACATGATTTAATTTACCTTAAACATGATCTCATCACATTATTTGATTTAAATAGATTTGAAAATTATCATAGTTTTTCTCTGAAAAGTCTTTTTTAATTCAAAGTATTGAACATTTAGTTTTTTAATTAAAAGTAATAATTTTAGTAATTATTCAGAATCAGAGGTATCTCTATGCATTTGAGTTTCATCATTTAAAAATTGACAAATTAACTCGAACACCTACTTTTAAAACATATTTAGAGTGTCTTTATGTACTGTATGAAAGAGACTTGACATATATTTACTTTTTAAAGCTCAACATCTCAAAATCGCTTTGAACAAAGATTTTAAAAAAAAGCTTGTACAGAAATATAACTCTAAAACCATAATATTTCTGGATCCACAACATGCTAATCCTGACTCCAGCAGGACTAAACCTACAATGTGTGGCTGAGCGAATATCTGCTTATCTACATTGCCATCCCTTTCTGGCCTGCTCCCAAACCCGTGACCACCCCAGCCCCTCCCACCTACAGACCAAACACCTACCAGATTTTCTTGGTGGAAGTTGATCTCCTGAAGTAGGGATGGGAGACTGAGAGTCGGATTCTGGGAGGCCCTGGATCTGCATGCAGTTGTAATTCACCGCATCTGTCCGATGGAGAGCAGAAGAGAAACTAAAACTAGATTCCTGTGCTCAAAAGCCCACCGAGGTGGCTCCCTCCCTTTCCAAACCCCCTCTCTAAACTGAGTTTCCCTCTCTCTGCTTTTTTTTGTTCACGAGGCAGTTCATTGCTTAGACAGCAAAAGCACCGTGAGTGAATTAGAGCAAAACAATGGCCACTGTGGGTTATAGGGATTCCCTGTGAATAGGTGGATCAGGGTAAACAAAGTGCAAAGTCATTGGCGTGTGTGTGTGGAGTTCAATAGTCTAGCTGAGGCAACAGGGAAATGGTCCAAGAGGGCAATATTGGAGGCTGCTGTCCGATAAAAGGAAGCTCGCTGTGGGCTTGTATTTGCAGAGGGATTGTACGGCCTGGTTTCTTGGCGGTAACATTCAGCAACTTTTTGAGAGCATTCAATTCGTTCTTTTTATTAGACGTGAAATGTTGTTTAAACAAATGTTGTTCTTCCTCTTCCTCAAAAAGCCTCAAATATGTATAATAAGTATGGAAAAAAAAACTAGAAAAAAAATCCTAATGCACGTTTTTCCGAATTAGGCTCAATCTCCAACGATATATTAAATAGGTTTTAACTATTCTGATTTACAACAGCACTTTTAGCATAGCTTAGCATAGACCATTAAATCAGGTTGAACTGGTATCATTGTCATTATCATTATCAACTGTTGCATTATCATCAGAAAACTTGGATTTTTTTTTTTTGAGTAAAACTTGATCCCTCTACGAATTGAATCTATTTCACATGCAACTTTATATCTCTGTGCCTTTTTTGGCTATGTTGCAGCAGCAAAGCTTCTAAAGTTTTAAGCAGAGTTTCTAAGAATGTTAGAGGAAAAAATATCATGTTTTTATTTTCTGGTGATCTTAGCACACAATAAATCAAAAGGTGTCAAGCAGTTAAAAAAAAGTAACATTTAGTATTAACAGTTAGTAATTTCTTTTTATATGCTCTACATACAATTTTCTAGCCATGGGCTAATTAGCAGCAGCAGTCCCTGGTTAGGTTTTTCCAGATTAAGTGAGTAGTCTGATAGCTGTTTAAAACAGAATGAATAAATAACCAGAGTACATTAAATAAAAACAAAAAACAAGTTAATTACGAGAGATTCCAATATTCTTTGAAATCCACTGCTCTAGAAACTATTCCTCAAACCTAGCCTGAAAGTCAGTAACTCTGTTAGCATTTTTAGCTCTGTTGGTAAACTGTTCCAGTGAAGGGAAGCTTTAACTCAAAATGCTTCTGGTCTAACATGATTCTATTAACTATGCCAAGCTAAGCTAAAATGATACTGTCTGACACATTAAGACACATTAAGTACCTCGAACTTCAGATTTTTATGTTATTTTATCAAACTGCTTTATGTTTCTACTCATTCTTGATCACATACATTATTATATGTCTTGTTATTGTTTGTGATTGTATTTGATATCAATGTGTTATGAGGCACTTAAAATCCATTATAAATGTAGTTTTCCCCTTCAGGTAAAGATGTGGCCAAAACTGTACTGCAATCATATAAAACATTCCCTGCATTCTAAAGGTTGTCAGTGATTAGTTTTCTAAAATATGCGCAAACACTGATCAAAATTTGAGTGATCAGACCGCAGAAACTTGATAGAGAGTTTTATAAATATATTTTTGGAGTGGAGAGAACCTTGCAACATTCAAAATGACATCAAACCCCGAGATGTTTCAAGAACATTTTTTTACACATTAACCATGTGTTGATTAAATTTGTTGGAGATAAGAGTGATGTCTGCATACTATACCTCCATCTTGATTCTGAAGACTCTGTGGATTGAAGACATAAACAGTGGTTAGAGAAGTTAAAGCTGTTCGGTTACTGAAACACACATCAGTCTTCAGTTGAGAGTCTTTTGAAAACATTTTATTTACAATGGCGTATTGCTTTACAGAGAGTTTTAAATCAAACTGTTGTAATGTTCACCGAAGTACTGTTTCCATGAGATATGATTCATAAATAATAAATGATTCTCCAATAATTGATCTATTAAGTACATAAAATTACTATTTAAATGCATTAGTATCATGTAGTACATTTTTAGAATTGATTAATATGTATAAATTTAGAATAAGATGTATAAATTGGTTATATTGTAGAAATGTGCTAAAGGCTTAATTTTGTACACGTGAAACTGACAATTACAAGTTTTCAGGTAATAATAATCTACATACTTAATTGAATATGAAATACAGGCATGCAATAGATTACTTTCATGTTTATCAAACAAATAGAAAGGTTCCTTCATTTCTGAGCGTGTAGCAGAAATAATGCAATATTCTCTCGCTGTGTGTGTGTGTGGGTCCAAGCTGAGGATCTCTCACCTTCTGCAGGTCTTCGATGGATCTTTCTGTTTCTCGCAGTCGCTCTCGGAGAACCTGCTCTTTGGCGGAAATCTGCGATTCTTCATTCTCCAGATGACAGATTTCTGATCCCAACCTACGGACAAAAAACATACATTTGTTTACAAAATGGGCAAATAAAGGATAGCATCAGATAATAAACCAGTGTTATGTTATTTTAGGAGCACTGCAAATAATTATAAAGTTGGAAAGAAGATTCATGGCATATTTCAAACTCTGTCATTCCTTTTGACCAGAGACCAAAAGGAGTTGAAACTCGTGGATGATAACTTTATACGTCTTTATATGCAGGAAATAGAATGAAAGGTGTGTGAGTCTGCGTGTGTGCGTGGATGTGTAAATATTTTTCAACAATAACATTTTGGTGAATTAATTTCAGCTATTGTTTTAATTTTAACTTTGAAATGCAGATGACATAAATATGATCTCTGAAGCGTAAAAAGTATAAATAAAAAAATAAATACAAAAAAGCCATTTGTCAGCTTAGTTTACAGTAACATATCTGTTTTGTTAATATATAGCTGGAGTTTACGAAACATCAACATCAATTTCTAGTCATGTGAATTTCCCTTTTTGGACGGCATTTATTGATGAACTCATTAGAGTTTAAGATGAATTTTTATTAATAAAACCATACTAAAACAACCTTACCTCACACACTATAGCTCCAATATTTCTTTTATTTTGTAATTGTTTTCTTGTCTACCACTTGTATGAAAAAATTTGGAGCCCTAAAAGCAGAAAGATGCTCTCTAAGAAATATCCTTCATGGTAAAGAAAAATTAAGACAAAATAACATTCATTAAAAAAATTATTAAAAAAAAGCTAGTTTCTTGTTGACAGTCTTCTGGCTTTGAACTAGCAGTGTTTTCCCGAGTGCTAGAGATGTGCAGCGAGTGTGTGGAACACATATGGGCTGAGAATGAATGAAACATGGCTTCAGGCTCGTGTAACCCTTGCATATCCCGCTGTTTCCGAACACACATTGTGGAAGTGAATGTGAATGCTGGCAACCAATCAGGAAGCAACTCTGCCTCCACCCAGAAACGACTTCCTGCCATTGTTTTAAATCGCTGAGGTTACGTGGGCTGCAATAACAAAAGAGTAGGAGCCTTCCCACGATTCCTCATGAAACATTCCTTCTGGAGAAGGACATGTGCTATCTGTGTGTACAAACAGAACGCATGGCCAGGGGCGTTTCTGCAGGAGGGCATTTTACTGATCTCAGAATCATATCTAAAAGAGATTTGGTGGAACTTGGAAGGTGCAACAGAACAATGTCTTCATATTTGTTCTATAGACAATTGTTCTATAGAAATGTGCAGCAGAAACATCTGAAAACGCCCTTCCTATATTCTAACTTTTAGGATTACGCCTTCCAATTCTGCTATTTCCCACACAACACAACATAATTTTTATTGTGTTGGACAACAAAGGTGTGGATCACTGATGCAGGGCGGTAGGTTTAAACTAAAGCGTATTTATTAAATACCTCAGAAACATTAAAAACAAAACAACAGAACAACAAAAAACAACAAACCATAATGCAGCAACACTGAACTTAGGAAATAGGAACATTTTAAAGGGAGCACAATTAACTTAGCTCTTTTAACTCAACTGAACATGGAAGAAGTAGACACAGGTGCAAATCAATCAGAGCAGAAATAAAAATCAACAAAAGAACGATAAACCTAATGAAAACAAAAAAGCATTACATAATAAAAGGACAAAAAAGGAAATATTACGAGAAAGGTACAGCAATCTTTCAAAAAGACCAGAAGGAGACCCTGACATTAACATACTTTGATAACAGCAAATTCTTTCCGTAGTTCTTACTTTATGGGACATTCTTGATTGAAAATCATTTTAGTAGACACGTTTTTTCAATTCTCCCATATGAAAAGTTCTTCAAGGCCATCTAGAGGAGGATTCATGTCAAAGCATGTTTCAGCACATACAGTTAATTCCACAAATTAGCACGTTAATCAGCTATGATCCGTGGAAAGCTGGTCATACAGAATGTATAGATTATTAAAGCGTTATTTATTTTCGGCCACCAAGGCTCATGAAACCAAATCATTCACTAGTTCCGAACTAAATTTAGTGTTAAAAGAAATTCACAAAACAGTGCAGCAAGATACTTTGAAAGCAAAAATCTTCTTGAGCATGTATTTTATGAGCCACCCTAAACTCTTTCTGCAGATGAAGCCAACACAGGAGTGAATGAAACACATATGAGAGGGATCCACTGGCCATCGGGCTGCTCCCAAAAAGGAAGCGGATCCCAGACACTCCTAATTAATAAACCGCAGAACGAGACATTTAAAGTCTGGTACCAACAAGTTGTCATAAGCAATTACACTTTTACACATCTATTGCTCGTTTTTACTTCATATCAAATATAGGAGTTGATTTTTAAACAATAATTATTTCAAAAATAATTGTTTAATGAATGACCAGACCAATTTAAAAACTGCCAAAACCTTCACTGAGCTGATGCCCTTGTATCCGTTTTTTCATTCAAGTGTAAAATCCACCTTTCTTCATTACAGATGACGATTAACTCACAAACAAGAAGAATCTGACAGGGCACACTTTTAGCTTCAAAATCTGCAATCGAAAGTCATATGATATCCTGACATCATGCCAATATTTTTACATGTTCTATTACCTCCCCACCTCAATAAAAAACAGCAAAAAGTTAGCACATAGCATAAAAAAACTTCTGTTGAATGTAAAACTATTGACTATTATAAAGCTGATATTGAGCTGATAAAGAGGAAGACATTATAAACAGTTTTATAAAATAAACTGATAAAATGAAAAAAGGAAAAGCTTCCTTTCGATATAGAAAAAACATCAACTGAAATATACACGTGATAGTTCCATGTTTTTCAAAATATTCAACTTATTAATATTCATAAGGGAAATGTACCCGGATTTATGTTCATTGTTATTTATAATAATATAAAATAATATATATTTTCAAGAAGCATTTTTATATTGAACAAAGAATAAAATGGGCAAAAATCAATTATTTAAATATGCTTTTACCATATAATATTTGAATCATATAAAGTAAAGTCTATTTTCGACTATTTAGTTGAATATATTTAGATACATAGATTTTATTACTTTATTTTAATCTATGTGTCATCCTAATAACACATACAGGCATAATCATTAAAATCAGTTTTAGTTGCCTTTCAATCTACCAATAATCAACTGATTCATAAATATATTGACTACTGTTGACAAAAATAAAGAAGAACGCTTTTTAACTTATTCTCCAGACTGGACCCACACGTTATTTCTTTCCAGAAATAGTTCGAACGGAAACACTCTGGTGGCACCCTCTTTGCAGTGAAACAAACCCTGTTAGTTTGAGGAGAAAGCATACAATAAATCGACAGAGAGACGATTCAGAGAGAAGCAGAAACCTATGAAACCATGAAGAGAGTCTTGTGAGGTGTATTTGTGTGCGCGTACAGACCTGCGACTGTGTACACAAAGCTCTTTCACTCTATGTTTTCACACTATGTTTTCTTTAATAATGCAGAACTTCCATGTTGAACAAGCAAACTAAGGGTTTGTTCAGAGAAGCAGGAAGCACATGATTTAAACCATTCATTATTGTCAAAGCACTTAGTTGTGAAAAGCATGTTGTGCTGTTTGTAGTTTAGAATGGGTGTTCACCATGTGGCTCCAAGGAAAAACACTCCTTTTCCAGAACTCAGAGGTCCTCAGTTCATCGTCTTTGCCTGGATGAGCTAATTCAAACCGTTCACATCCAGCCCTCACTTCCTGCATTGCTTCCTGACATCACTTTCTCCTATTTACAACACTGATATACTGCTGTATGATGGAAAACGAGCCTTATTAGAGCATCAATTTCTATTTAAAATGTAGTGATTGCATATCTTCACGATTGATTTTGTGTGATCTACCCTTTTAAATTGCTCACTGAAGGAAGTGGACTAAGACGCCCAGTTGATTCAGTGTCCAGCATTGACCCTGCACTTAGTCCTTTCCTCCTGTTCCCATGACGACACTCAGGCAGAATGCTTCCCGTCCTGGTGAGCAGATGTCTTCAACGTGAGTCTTTGTGCCGAACTGTGATTATAATGTGATGATGACAACATGGGGTCTTCTTACACGTCATGGTTTCTATGACAATGCTCAATATAGCTTAATCAATCCATTGTGTGTGACTGTAGGTAACTGGAGAGTACCATTTATTGAAAAAAAAAAAACAGCTTATAAAAATCTGCCAAAATATAGTATGCCAATATTTTTGTATTATGACATAAGTAGAAGACAAAAAGAAGATTATGATTAAGTTTTTTGGGTTTTTACGCAGAATATCCACACAGCCATCTATTTATGTGTGCTTAAAAAAAGTAATATACTACTTTGTTATATTTTTCAAATGTATGTTAATTTGTAAGTCACGCTTACTACATTAAAAAGTTTTGTTTTCCCCAAAAATATATCAGTCATTTATCTTTGCATAAATATCAAAATAAATGTAAAATATATTTAAACCATATAAACAAAAAAAAAAACGAGTACAATATATTTGACTAAAAAACTGAAATAAATCTAACATTTAATTATGAAAATACATCAAAAATACATTAATTTTAAAAGGTTAATTGCCGCTAAAGGATTTTTTTGTATTTAAAAAAATACCGCAACTATGGACCCTGCACTGTGAGTATTTGCAAGTTATTTTCAACAAAACATGAAAACATATAATTTCTGTTATTGTTTATTGTTTAAGGCAGACTTTGTTTTTTATAGCTTTATATATATAGTTAAATCGTTTGAAGAAGATCAGCAGATAGTCAAAAGAAGGGACATTTTAAGACCAATTCCTGCAAAACTCATTGTGATCTTAAAAGGCTCACAAACCTTTTCTTGCAACTATAGATCGATAGCTAATTGTAATTTCCCTTGTACCTTTTTATTAGTTTTTTTGTATTTACAACAAAATAATGCACAATGCAGCATCCCCCCAAAAAACAAACAAACAAAAAGTCATAAGAGAGAGTCAAACAGAACAAGACACAAACAAAAAACCAGCTCAAATAAAAGGCATAGTACTGTAAGAGAGAAAAGGCCAAGAAGAGCCAATCAGACCAAAAAGACAGAATAAATCAGTCTCTTTGGTCAGCTGGAAAAACTTTTCTCTTTGTCTCTCCTGGCAGGAAAGCAGCTACACAAACAACTTTCAAGAAGCAACTAAAAACTCTTCTCTTCTGGAAGCACTTTTTCATTTAGCATTTTTTCATTCTTCTGTTTTATTACCTTCCTTCTATGTTCGTGAGTTGCTCAAGTTAGACCTTGATTTTATCACAAATTGAGTTTGAACTTTAAATGTGAATGTAAAGTTGATAAAAATGCATGCACTTGCAAACACCTTAATAGGGCATTACATGCTTTGATGACCACAAGAAATATATTCACAAAAAATTTAAATTCAGTGGAAGAAAGAACTTTACTTAAATAGCTGCATGGTCCAGAACCTTGAAACACTTCGCAGTTCTTCAGAGTCGGAGCCAGTAAAAACAGCGGAAGACATTCAGTAGCACACGCTCTGTGTACTCATACCACGCAGTCTTATCTGTGACCCTGAAGTAAAGTTTATTTTTACCTCTTTTTTCTCCAAGGTAGAAGACAGTTACACTTTCTTTCACCATATTAGGTGCTCAAATCACACAGTTGTATAAACAGAGAGTACAGATGTGTAAAGAAGGATTTTTATGTCTGACTAACCATCAAGTCAACAGCACATTTTTCCTGAAAAGCTTGCTGGTTACAGCTCTACTGTAGACTAATGTTAAGGTTTGGCAAAGTGCAAATCTACAGCTAAACATCAAATAAATGTGTGTGTGTCTGATTTATTATAGTTTCACCACTTTATTCTCTGAGTTTAAGTGCTACTTTTAGTACTGAGAGTAGAGGAGCGTCCCAGTACTCCTCACACACTGTACTTTGCATCCGGACTGTCACAGCATGTATGGATGAATCCCAGCTGGTTATTGATTACACAATAACACAAATGGTTACAAAAAAGCCACGGGACTAACAGAACAACCCACGATAGGGCAAAACCTAAATTATAACAAAACAAGCTAAAAGTAGAATCCAATCATTGCCCAGAAACAACTTTACGATGTGCAAAACTATTTGCACAGACAGATGAGGAATGCAGGGATGGATGGGATTGGAGAGGAGAGAGAGAGAGAGAGAGCACAGAGAGAGAGAGAGAGAGAGAGGAGAGAGAAGAGAGAGAGACGAGAGAGAGAGAGAAGAGGAGAGAGATAGAGATAGAGATAGAGATAGGGATAGGGATAGGGATAGGGATAGGGATAGGGATAGGGATAGGGATAGGGATAGGGATAGAGATAGATAGATAGATAGATAGATAGATATAGATAGATATAGATAGATAGATAGATAGATAGATAGATAGACTATCTAGATAGATAGATTGATGACATTTAGTGTGTGTGTGAGTGAAAAGAAGGCATTGATTTCCGGAGGTATTTTAGTTCTGCTGGGTCAGATAAGACAGATCAGGTGAAGAGGGAAAGCCAAAGCAACACGACTTGCCACAAGAGCTAAAAAGTTCAGAAAAAATTGACTATGAGGGGAAAAAGAAAGCGCAGTTGAAGTTTCATATTCAGAATCTGACTGATTCATGTTATACATTTTTCTTACAAGTTCATAGAAATTTCTCTTCCATTAGAACCAAATATTTTGAGTTGGCTAAAACTTAACTTGGCCAAAGTTTTTTTTATTTGTTTTTTTTTTACTCACCCTTCACTGCTGCTGTATTTGTTTGTAGATTAATGACCAGAAAGCATGTAAAAATGCAGCTTTTAAAACAACAGTGCATCTATGTTTGTGTGGAGATTACCATGTAAAAACATGCAAAAGCGTTGATCCAAAAGCCACGGGAACAAAAGCCATCAGTGAACAGGAGACGTCTTTTGAAAACAACACAGAGTTTGTGATCAGTCCTAAAAGTCTAGCTGTTTTATTGCCATCATGTGCATCTGTTTATATTTAATCGACTCTTCTATGCATTCCTGTATTTGTAGTTGGATTCAAACATACTGTTTAGATAAACTACACTGCAGCAATTGCAGCTATTATGCACAGCTCACTATGACATCCGAGAACTCAGATCCCCTTGTTTTAATGCCTTGTAAAGTGAAAACATCCTGCCACAAAGCAATCAGCGTTATTTTGCTGCAAATCCCAGGTGAAGAACTTTAGAACAGCATCTGAAGAAGTTTAATTCGGTAAAGCAGATGAGCGAAGGGCTTTGAAGTTCTGAAGCTTAGTTGAGCAGAAATCTAGAGCCTCAGACACGTTGGCAGAGTGTTAGGGACAGTGGTTGCTTGGAGTAAAAAAACATCTTCAAACATAGTGTTTATTTAGGATGAGATCAGGGAAAAGAGTTGAAGACTTAGAATGGGATGAACAACTAAGAAACTCTTTCTGATTCTTTAGATTAATTTGGACAGCAGCTTTGGCAATCTATTTTTTGTGTTTTTTTCCAGCTTGGTTCTAGACCTAAATATAGAATAAATCTACAAAACACTGTAGGTGACTGAAGCGACTTCTTTATCTCTCCATCTCATTTTGTTCCTGACATAGCTGTAGTCTCAGGAGAGTTGGTCCCTAACATGACATGAGGGTTTTGTATAAAGATAGAGCTTAACTGTGGCAAACCGCAGTCATTAAACAATGCCTCTTACACTAAAGTATCTAAAGTGCTATTACTTGTTTTCCTTGGGAAGCTAGCTTTACACAAAGATATGCTTGACAATAATAATTAAGCACAATATATTTTAAAAAGCTAATACAAGATACCAACATAAATGCGAACACAGCAAAAATATATACAAATAAAATAATTGCGAAACGAAAGCTGAAGACACAATTAAATCATCACAATTAAACTTCACAATACAACGGAAATAAATCAAAACAACAGCTACGCAAAAACAAAATGAAGTGTAAAAAGCTGTGAGTCTAAAATTGCAACATGAAGAGCAATTCAAAAGCAGCTGTGAGATCAAATATGTACCATTTCACTACAATAAAATGAAAAGTGAAATCTAAAAAGAAAAACAGAGTTCATGACATCACAATTCTGCGACACCAAAGCGGTTTCACCAAAACAAAACAACCACTAACTAAAGTTTCAAAACAAACAAAATACAACAACAAACACAGCAAAACAAAGTGAAACATTCAAAACACACAGCAAAATGAAATAAATACATACACATTTAAAGCTAATCGATGGAATTCAAAACTAAAATGGAGTTGCCAAAATGTGTAAAATTTAAAAGTACAAAGAAGTCCACCGCTCAGCGGCTTTCAAAAATAAAACAAAGAACGTAATGGAAAAGAGCAATTAGTTTACAACAACAAATTGAAATTAATTCAAAAGGAAATACAAGTTTACACCACAATAAAAAAACTATCCAAACCAACAATGCTCAGAATATTTAAGTATGTTTTTGGGAATCAATCAGTTGCATTTTTGCCTGCTTCTCCATTAATTTTGTTGCTCTATTACGCCATCGTACTTTATACCAATAAAAATGGAATATGACGTGAAACGTCTCTCAAAGAGCATCCTAAAGAAACATATTTTCTCTACCTATGAATGGCATCCTCCAGCGTTATGATGTGACGTTCATCTTGCTCCACCTGTTTCCTCCTGCCTTCATCCTCCTCTTGAGGGACAGCTGGGGTCCCCTGCAGGAGCCATCGCTCCCTCGTGGCTTTAGACTGCAAGACACGTGGGTTTTTTCTTTTCAATTAGCTCATTCCATCGTCAGTTTACGAAGAGTTATAGACACACATTTAATAAATGAAATACTTTCATTGCATTATGATTGATTGTAGAATGCGCAGTTGCGTTCAAGAAAAAACTAAAGTTGTTATGGCACATTTTATATTAAGATTTTCGAATTAGGTTCAGGTTTTCAGGTGTTACTTAAACAGAAACAAACTGAGTAGGAAATAAACAATGAACAAAACGCCGAATAGGTCTAACCAGTAACTTACAGTAAATAGTTAATGGAACATAAGTTCAAAACAAAAGAAATAAAGCGACTGGTGAAAGTCTTGTAAAAACTTTACCTGCCATTGAGAAAGTGTTCTCCCTTAGATCCTTGTCTCTGTACAAAACCTCTTTACATGTATCTTAAAACCTAAATATTTAACCATTTTTTTATATATATTTTATGACTTTTATTGAGAAACCAATTATTTAATATACAGACTGTTCTCTACAGTATTTTTTGTATTTTGATTATGGTAAATTGGATAAAGCCATTAGTTTAGCACTAACTGATCCAAGTTACCAGATACAAATTCCATCTTTCCGTCTACTATTATTTCTCTAGTGTAAAAAAATACTAATAATAAGGGGATAATTTTTCAAGGTTAAAAACACATATTTTAAAGGCAGATTAGTCTGAATTTTTTAAAAGCAATGAAGCTTTATTCCTATTTAAACTGAAAGTCATGTTGGGTTGTGTCTCACTTAAATTCCAAGAGCTCTGTGGAAGCTTTTTAATTAGTATATAATTTATAATTATTTTTATATAAGTTTTTGATTAACATTGCACAGACTAAAAGTTAGGCAAACTTTGCTAAAATATACTAAATCCACATTTTGTTGTCTATTTTAGCCAGCATGTTACTTCAGATTGTTGTTTGCCAAAGAGAAACATTTGAGATATTAATATAAAAACCTCTGTGTTACAGAGCTTCAAATCAAATATATACCATAATACACCATTGTTTGTGCGTTGTTAAAGAGCCATGGCGAGTGTTTTTTAGGGTTAGTCTTAATCACCTTGCTGTTTATGTTATAAAGCATCACGCTCTTCGCCTCAAGACTAATTTCTGTAATCTGTTTGAGTCCAACCAATCTAGTTGTTCTACAGATATGCATTTCACATGAATGGTTACTCTAACGTCCCTGACATATGCGTTCACTTCTGCTCACTACTTCAGCTCAAAATGTAATCTCGGACACTCTTCTTCTGCTTTTTAACCCAGCTTGAGTTATAATATATGAACTGAGAAATCATGTTGCGGCATTTAATCGACCAAGATTTTAAACCTTTTTCCTTCAGGGTTAATGCTTAGCAACATTATTAAAGATGAGCTACGGCACAGGTTGTATAGAGTTGTAAGTGACTTTTACCCTACGAAGTGGTATACAACGAATTAAATTTCAAGTGACTGTTTGCTCAAAAACAAAAAATAACAAATGTTATCTAAAAAGTTATATACATGTATGGAGTTATACATACAAACATTGTGAAAAAAAATCCTATATAAACATGATCTGCAAAAATCTAATTTATTTTAAATTATATCTTATTTTATGACGTGATAGTTAAAAAATAATGTTTTTTTTAGCTATATTTATAGCTGCAGCTTTATTGGGTTTCAAGGGTTAATCTATTACCTAAAGTTTATCTATTATCTAAAGTTTTATACATACGGTATATGACAACACTACATAAAGCATTTAAATGGAATTCTACCTTAAACATTTACCTTTTGTCAACATTGCTTCCATGTTATTTTTTTTACAATGCAGTACAATTGCAATAGTTTATAAACTAAATCCAGACTGAACAATTTACCTAACTGGATTACAGAATGATTTTAAAAACAACTACAATTGCTTTAGTTTTTACCTTGAAATGCTGAAGCTGTAGAACAAGTTCATCAAGTTGTCTTCGCTTATCCTCTATCTCAGCTTGTCTTTTTCGCTTTTCCTAAAAACACAAAATAATTAGTATTAAACAGCTTAATGGCAAACAGGTTAATTAAATGACTTTAACCCTCTCAAAAATAAAAGAGAGCTTCACATGATGAAAACAGAATATTGTTATCACTCAATTCTTTCCAATTTTTTAACACAAGGATTTTTCTGGAATTCTTCACACAAAAGAAACCTCAATATCTATATCTCAGCTTAGGAAAAAAAGTTAAAGGGGTTGATTTTAAATAAGGTTTAAATTATATGACTAGGGAAACATATGTCAGGACCCGTCCATAGAAACCAGACAGTTTACCCTAGCAACCATATTTGCAGATTTATATTTCAGCCAAGGAAAATAGTTACAATATGGGGGTTTGTTTATAGAACTCATATCGACAAGGTGAACATTATATAACATTGACAATCTCTTTATAGCAACCGGACCCTAGCAACAATATTTACATAAATCTATCTCATACTAACATGTTTTGTGCCTTCTTAAAGTATCAAACTGTTTAATTAGCCAACTTAAAGTGCTGTAAAATCTAGTTTGATTTTTCTAAGTGATCGCTAGCCTTTTAGCTATTCAGAGCTAAATTCTTCAGAAATTGATGATTACCTCGAAAAACTGGAAATAATTCTTCTCCAATATTGCAGATTTGAGAAAAGTTTTACCAAAAACTTTCCACAGCACCTCAAACTGCAATCTCCATTAACCTTAGACAGTAGCGATCTCTATCATCTAACAACTATCCACTTAACATGACCCCAGAGGCTCCCCGAAGGAAACAGAGATGCATGTGTAGGTTATTCAGGTTGTTGAGTGCGATTTCAGATGTTTTGACTCTTTGACATAGTTTCACAAGCACATTCCAGTGAGGACCTCTGTGTATGCTCTGCTGAGAGCTCCACTTGAAGAAAGCCGATCTGTTTTCCAGATGTGAACAAACGGGCCTCTAAAAACTCAAGAGTCACTGACTGATGCTACTGAATTTTACATGAAAGCTCAAATGTAACTGATGTACAAGTTTACATTCTTACATTAGGTTCTTATTATTAGAGGACTTCTTTTAGAGAATATTTTAGGATTTTAGACACTCATTTAGCATTTTCTTTGGTAAACTTCAGTTACAATTGCACCAGTTACTATTAAGATAACATTTCCCAAATAAAAACATTTTGACTACATGAAGGAAGGGGACTTAAACACATTTAAGTAGATTTTTTATGATGTTCAACTGAAATCAATGTAAATGACGCTTGTTAGTTACTTTCTATCGTTAACTACAGTACTCTTGCATTAGCAATCCTTGAAAATCAATTCCAGTTTTCTTTGTGTGACAACAAAAGAAAGAAAAGGTTGTGTTATTATTGTTAATAGGGTTGCTCTGATCATTTGAATGTAAATATTTGCCAACCGCGATATTTCCGATCCAATTATTTTTTGCTTTTTAAAGACAGTTTGGCAATGGATTAAGAATAAAATAAAATAAGACAAGAACTCAGTCAAGTTGTCCCAGATTTCTTTTTAATATTGTTAGTGCTGGTGCGCCACAAAAAATATAAATGATTTAACTAATACAAATAGAGCAGAATAGATCACTTCCAACCTTCATCGAATTGAAAATCTCCATGTGTCCTCCGGTAAATAAATAAAACAAATTAAAAGATGAGGTTATTTTGCTAATATTAACATAAAAAACGTACTGTACTGTTATTAAAAACACAAACGAAGTTCTCAGTAGGGTTGGGCGATGTTTTTTTCATACCAGTCGATATCAATAAAAATCATAATGTTGTCAAACCTTTGACTTCTTTTACAAAATAAAAGAAAGTTTTTGCTCTGGAGTGAAAGTTGTACCAACCTGACCATTACTTGGGGATTTCAACAAAACAAGGCAAAGTCAAGAATATCCTTTATCAAGAACATAATTTATACTCATGAATATAAAATTTACACTAAAAAATGTTACTGAAAAGCAATGCACTATGTAGGTTCTAAGACCCGTCACCGGTGCAGTTGTTCAGTAATACATTCATCACATTCTCCACATTCTGAATCTACGCGAGCGATTCCTCGCGACGGCGGGGCTGTAATTTCACAGCACACATACTGGCACGCACTCCGTAGAGAGAACATCCCAGATCCACTGCCCACTAGCTTTCAGAAACACTAACCAAAGAACGTAGAGAAACAAGAGGCAAGGAGTCCTACACTGATAGATACTATTAATTAGCAGCATCAACTAAACACAAACATGTACTACCAATCAAAAGCCTGGAAAAAAGAATAAAAATTTATTTTGGGTATAACTATGATTTTATGAAATGATTTTAGGAATAAAGATAAACTTTGTGTTCCCAACTTAGTAAATTTGTCGCCAGTTTTGTGACTTTTCAGAACCATTAGTGACCTACTTTTAACTAGCGACAATGCTAGCGACAGTCTTTGGTCTGACTTTTATCAACTTTGATGTCCTCATCTGGCTCTTTTCACAGAGCAGCAGAAGATGTTCATGTGCTTAAGAACCGCCTCTTCTTTTTCTTCATTAAAGTCACAATATATTTATAAAAATAAGGTGAAAAAACTTTCAACATTAATTATGTTTGTTATTTTGTAACATTATTTTTTACTTTTAGAGCAGCCAATAACAACTTTCTCACTGAGGAGTTGCCAACAGTGATCTTGAAACATCAGAAATTTGCCAAACCACCTCGTTGCAAAGTTTCAATTCAGCCAGACCTCAGACATTCTAGCTGTCTCTTTCGCAAATAAATTCATGCAATTTCACCCAATTCTACAAGATGAATTGGCCTATGCTAAATCCATCCTCTTGGGGATTTGTTTCAGGTCTTGCATGGAAAACATCTGCATTCAGTGCTCAAACAAGGCTGATGCCACAAAAGCAAAAGCCCTCATTTCAGTTCACCCAGTCTCACCCAGTCTACTCTAAGATGCAGAAGTACACTTCAGTTCCTGTATTTCTTGCTACAAAACCTTTATATAATAATGGCCTAGTGCACATTGTTAATGAGATGTTAATGTTGTTCCTGGGCAAACGTCAAAACTCTGGAGAACAACTTTCCATGAGTTCCATCAGTAAGAAAAGAAATGTTTGTGGTCAAATTTATGACGCTTTGCTCAAAGTTACATCCTCTTACAGAACTTGAGGTTTCAAATGGTATTGTGCTTCAGAGTCTGCTTTCAGTTACTATGCTGCCCGCAGCTGGAATCAGCTTCCAAAAGAGATGAGAGGAGCTAAAACTTTAGTCACTTTTAAATATGGAAAAAACATCTATTTAAACATGCTTTTACTGACTGCACTCTGTTGTCCGAACATGAACGTTTTATTCTTTACATTTTTATGTGTTTAATGTCTTATCCCTGGCTTTTATCTCTAATCAGTTTTTATTGTCTGTTTTATCTCAGATCTGTTTTACTCTGCTTTGAATTGTTATTGTGTACGAAAAGGTGCTATATAAATAAAATTGACATCAATATTAAATTTACATTTGCACTTCAGTTTTCCCCCATCCCATTAGCATTATTATCTCCAACACTTACAACGAAGTTCAGGGATTCATTGTTCATTGTCTTGTAGGTTACGAATATGTGCATGTTCAGTGTTTATTTTTTAAACATTATTTGAACAGGTATGGACATTAGAGACAGACAACAGGAGAACTGGGTGATTTAAACATGTTTTTATTTGTATTTTTAATTATTTAGATTGTGTAGCACTTTGATCAACTCCTCCTGTTTTATGTGCTTTATAAAAAAGTTTATTCATTTCAGTCTGGTGGTCGTTTAACATATTGGATTGAGCTTTGAAGACCAAAAGCACGCACTAAGCACTGTAACGTGTCCCATATGATTTATTACACTTCACATTATTTTCAGGAGAAGCCTCTCAGACAGTTTAAATCTGTTGATTTATGAAACAAATAAATTTCCTCTGTGAAACCAGCAGTGCTGTGGGAGCTATGTATTAGTTGATTTTCTGACAGAACTGTTTTGAGGTCTACGGTGATGAAGGGGCCCTTTATCAAGAGTCAAGGGCTCGTCCTAGAGGACTGACCAAAATAGACTGGACACAGTTTTCCCAGGGAGCATTTTGAGAAAGGAAGTCTTGTGGTATATATCATCGTTTTGATTGTTATCATGAAATAATCTAAAGTTGAGAATCTGTAAATAGTGTACAAGAAATCATGTGTGCATTTTCAAGCAAAAGACTGTGAGTAAAGTTGCCAAACTGTATTCTTTATACACATCATCTATTAATAATAACTGTCAAAGGTGCCAACCAAGCCAGTTAAAATTATTACAGTTTCTTAACTCAACCTACTCAATACAACATACACATGTATTTATTTATTTATTAATTAACGTATTTATAATGCAGTGGTTTGGAAACCTTTCAGTTTTGTAGCATAATGCAGATTATCAAAGCTCAGTGTTCTTGTCCATGTGCAGTGCATACATCTTTAAAATGAAATATAAACCTGCTTTAACTCTGTTCTTAATTTGTGTTGAGCCAGTGAGGATGGGTGGTGGTGCCAGATATTCAGCACAATTTTCGGCACACATTTCCATTCAAATTTTGGGGAGTTAAAATGATCAATTGTTAATTTGACTTACAAATAAAACAATGTCTGATTTATACAAAGACAGCTAAAACAAAGTTGAATTTTGAAATGCAGTTTAAATTCAATGCAGGGTTCCCCAAATCCAGTCCTGTAGGGCCGGAGCTCTGCATGTTTTAGTTGCAGCCCTGCTCTAGCACACATAAAACTCTAGCTGTGGACAATCAGAGTAAAACATATAGACTCTCTGATTCTCAAAATGCAAATAAATGTAAATTAATAATCATTTTAACCAGCAACGATTCTGTTTTACAATATAAACTGTTTTACAACTTTAACAACAGTAAAATATTTTTTTCTTTTAAATGTCTAAAGTTGCAAGTTTAGCAAAAGTTCTGAACCCACACCCCCTTAAAATTAAAATAAACAAACACCTGCAACTACCCTTCATAAAACAATGTTCATTTTGTGAAGTATACTTTTATAGTCTGCGATTGGATGTCGTGACTTACAAAAAGAACGTATGTACATGAACACTGCTTTCTTGGATAATTGCAGACAGTGAACTCGGGGTAAAGAGAGTCTCAGAGTGAGTCAGTAGAATCAACAGCACAACACAAATGCCTCATTCATTCAAATCTGCACTTTGTTGTTTTGTTCTGGCAACAATTCCAAAATCCATCGCCATGTTTTCATTTTCAGCAATGAGTTGAAAAACTTGACATGAAGATCTAAAGAAATCAGAAATATTATATTTCTGCTACTAACATAACTTGCAAACCAGAGCAGATGGGACAGACTTAAAGTTCAATAAGATCACAAATCTGAGACTCAACCTCATCTTTAAGCCGAAAAGGCTTCTCGAAGTCCAAATCATGTACTCTTTCCCCTCAAATCTTTTATTGATTAAAATTCTTTAAGTGGCCTTTTAAAACTCAGGCATGCCTTGAAATGTATATATGATTAACTTTTTAAATGCCTTGAAATCATCTAAACCAGGAACGCCGGCCGCCCAGCACTTACTTCCTCTCACCTAGCCTAATGATCTCTTGCCTCAGCCTTAAAAACTCAGACATACCTAAATTGCATTTACACAAAAATATTAAGGGACAAAAGAAACATATATCATAAAGAATTAAACTGAATGGTAGGTTTGAGACCAAGAGATTTTGAAAACAGTGTATAATATAATAAAATTATAGGTGTAAAATTGCTAGTGGCAATCCAAACGAGAAGGAAAAAAAGCAGAAATAGATCTTTGCTGATCTGAAGGTTATTAAGGAGATGCATCTGAATGCAATCTTGAAGATTTTCCAGATGGCCAACCAATTTTTATTGTAAATTACGTTAAAAAAAAATATAACAACTCTAGGCACTTGCAATTTTCTCACATACTCCTCCGTGCTGCTACAGTTTTTATGTTGCTTCGGGGGCACAGTTTCACACTTCTTTCTCACATTCTCTCTCTCCTCTCTTGGTTCTGATTGGTAATGATTACACATACAGTATATGGGTATTGGGAATAGACCAGGCATATACAGTATGAAGAGAATTGGTATCTTACAATGAAAAAAAAAAAAAAATTCTAGTTGATTGATCGCATTAGACTTTGACTTTGACAAATTTCAAATGGTCTCTCCCTTACTGTAAGTCGCTTTGGACAAGAGAGTCTGCTAAAAGCGTAAATTTAAATGTAATGTAATGGTGTCATGTGGAGGATCCCTTTATGTCTTTGTATTCAAGTTTCACAAATTAAATGTCTGTTCGTTTATCTTTTCTATCAAGATAAGCTCACTGTGCTCTGATTGGATAGCAGCTCTAATATCAGCATGTGTGATAATTATAACGGCCTTCTTCACAATAGCCTCGAAGAATCACCGTTCAGGACCTCAAAGCATCAACATACAGCCATTTTACTACAACACTGTAAGTCTAAACCTTGTGCCCTGTAGAAGAATTGAATATTGAATTAGGATTATATAGGGAAAGAGACAAAGAGATCGAGAGAGAGTGAGAAGAGGGGAGAAGACAGAGAGAACAAGAGAGAAAGGAGAGAGGGGGAGAAGTATGGGAACGCATAACTGTTCTTATGTGCTCATAGGCTATTTTAAACTTATCCAAAGTCATCAGAGTTACACCCTTCCATTACAACATAAATATATGTGGCAATGTAACTATTCCAAACTATTTTTTACTTATTCTTTCTATTTATAAAAAAGGAATTCCAGACAGTTCAACTATTACTAACTGGAACATGTGACAGCAGCTGGTATTGACCAATCATATTATTTTCGTGTTCCAGGCAAGTAAAAAATGTGTGACATTTTGTGAACTGGCATAACACAAATTCCCTGCTCTGACATCTTCAGCTGCCAACTGCGTTGCAGAAACCGAAACCCAAAGAGTATCTACAGCTAAATGAGAATATTTTGTTCACATACCGTACCCGATTAAGGTACCTTGTACAATTGACAAGAGAATTGTAATTGCAAAGAACATCTATTGAAAAATCTAATTTGTGTTAATAAAAGGAAATTAATTATCAATATCAAATGTTTAAAATGTTTATTTTAGTAAAACTGAAATAATTATTCTCTAACAATCTCAACAAAAGAATCCAATATAAAGTTTGAATAAATTTAGGATTATGTGCTCTTTTAAGATTTTATGTGCAATTTAAGTGAACGCAAACATAAAAGTTCTGCCCAAATACTTCATTACTAAAGCCTTTTTCTACACTGTAAAAATTAAATAGTGTATGTTACTTGAGAATTGCGATTATGTTTATTTGATTTTACTCAAATGTTGAGTTTATTTAAAATTGTTAGGTATTGGTAAAATGTTAGAATAAATATTTGGGAGTACTAACAACACAAGTCAATTAACTCAAAAATTGTTAGTATGTCTTTGAGCATGCATGTATAACTTTATTTATATCAGTAAATTTACAAAAAGATAATCAATTCAATTTACTTGTAAATTATTAAATAACTAAAATTTGCTTTGAGTAAATAAGGCGATATGTTTCCTAACTTTTTTTTAAATCAACTGAACTAATTGAAATGACAGTCTAAAGTTACTCTCTCCCTAAAATCCCTCCTCTCTGAAACACATAAACCGTTCCCATCACAGACAGCTGAAGCTAAATTTAAGCTGCTCGTAATTGCTGCATGTGTTGCTGTTGTAAGATCCGAGTGCAAAGGTCTAGACCTGCTCCACTGCATGAATCTGTGCAAACAAATCAGAACTCCTCAAGAGTCATTTAAGTAAAGTGGAAAGCCTGTCCTAGTCCAGAAATGTCCTTCACCCAGTGTGCCGCAATTAGCATTATGCTAACCTGTTTCTAATTTGAGCTAGCAACACTGTCTCACTTGTTGGGTTGAAGAGAAAAACCACAGATTTGGACCAAACAACCGTCTGGCACAGCAGCATCCGCGGCAGCAGGAGCAGCAGCAGCAGCAATGTGTTGCTGTTTTAGGAAAAGCCAGCAAGCATTGGATTTACTGTTGCCTTGTTTATTGTTTTGTTTTAGTTTTTTTTACCAGAAGTGAGTGTCAGGGGGGATCTAGTGTTTTTCGTGCATTTAAAGAATGTTTGCAACTTGTCGTTAAGCTCGTTGACACACGGAAGGCTACATTAACGTCTAGCAGTAACCAACACTCTCAGCAAAACAGCGGGAAAAAAATAATGCCTATAATATTTAAATGCATAAAAATCCAGGATATGATCTCGATATACTAACCAAACTCCACTAATCTATTAAAGGTTCGTGTTTAGCTCTCTGGAAAAACTTCAAGCGACCCACACAAGCCTTTGGTTTTCTGCAGTTTGAGAAGCCAAGCAAAGCCCAGATAAAGCATGTGGTCACGCAAACACAGATGTTGGATGAATATTGAGAGAAACTAGAGACCATAAATATTAAATCCACAGGCAAAGTCTTGTGGCATTTCTTAGGAGCAATTTCAAATTAAAAGCTTTATAAGCATGGCGATGCTGAACTGCTGACCACGGTGAGATCTTTGAGTGCCAAGCTCTATTTGAATAATAAAAGCTCTGCTGCATGGAGTAGTTTCGAATGGAAATGCATTTTAATGAGTAAACAAAAAACAGCTGTTGACAAAAAAATAACTTTGCTACATGTTCACTTGCGCTTGTTATAAGTCTTTTGCTCAGTGGGACGGTAAGACAAATGTAATGTAAACTAATGTTTTTTGAGTCGTGGTAAGGATGACATGGGAAGCACCAGACATGACAGCACTCCACAGTCCACGAAAGCCTCCAATAAATCTCAATGACTAGTTGGCCAATTTTTGTTTTGTGTGCGGGAACAGAATGCCAGTTGTCATGACATGTCTAGATGGATGCTCCAGACGGAAAGTGGATAAGAATTGTGCGTAGCATCCTGCTCTCCTAATGGTCAAATCAGTCACACAACGCCTTCCCAAAAGATGTCTCCCTCTTTCGCACTCTTTCGGTTTCGGTGTATTAAATTTTTTAATATTTTCTGGTAGCTTTTTTTGGCAAAGCGTATTTTTATGGTGAGGACTCTCCTCTGCTACCTTCCATTCTCTTCCTCTACCTTCTCCAATGACACTTCGCCTCACTCTAAAGGTAAGGGTTATTATTTTTCAATTTTTTTAATATATTTTCATTTTCTATTATTATTTATTAGATTTATAATGTGTACTTTTAAGGATTAACTAAAGAATTTTCATTAGATAGTTTCTGTTTGTTTTTTCAGGTTCTGTCCGGTGAACTTTTCATCGATGGATATTAAGTTTGTATATTCTTTATGCTGGGGAGGTGACGAGCACCTGCCTCAGTCAGCGAGGCTCCCAGGGGTCTCACAGAGAGGGAACTCCTATTTACATTTACATTCACATTAGGACTTTAAAAGCAACTGCTAAAAAGCGTTATATAAAAACTTGATTGATTGATTAAAAAAATCCTTGTTTATTTTTCTCTGGTTATTTTAAATTTTTTGTTGTTGTTTCTATTTAAAATGTAAACCTTGCTTTGACATATGAAAAATACAGTATACGAAGGCCACCCTGGAACAGATTAAATTAATATTGAGGTATCGATGTATAAACAAGATTAAGTGAAATAAACTTTTGTTAAGTTTAGAGCAGCTTAAGCTGTTGAAAGCTTAGAGCAGTGGTCATCATCTTCAGTCTAGAAGGGTTACTGCCCTGCCCATTTTAGTTTAGTTTAGTATGCATACTACTCTAGCTTCAGACAAGTCAAAAGGGTTTAAGTAGTACAAAAGGTGTGTTTCGTTATGGGTGAACCAAAAATGTTAAGGGTAGTAGCCCTGTAGTGCCGGAGTTGGTGACCCCCTCCTTGAGATCTTCTCAGATCAAGATGTTGCAGAATTTCTCTGAAGTCAGATCTGAACTTGCATAATTTTAAACATTTAACAGATACCCTTATAGTTAAGCTCTTAATATATATGAAACAACCGCTTTAGAGCTGAAATAAATGAGCACGAAACCCACAAAATAAACATTGTTCGAGATTTATCGATAATCGTGAACATTTTTGAGGGTTTATGTTCCACTTTCTGTCCTATTTTTTTATTTGAAATAAAACTCATCTTGCGGCATTTCACTTTACAAACATTTGTCCTTGATGCATTGGTATCTCATAATTATTAAGAAGTTTAAGTTTTTTTATCCAAATTGAAAAGATAGGCTTGACTGCACGCACAACTTTCACACAGATTTCATTTCAAGGCCTATTTAATTTTAAGCACTGAAACCGGGGAGTTTCATGGTCCTTTGAAACATCTTAGGATGTTTCCATTGAAGCCAAAGATCAGAAATGTCTTCAAATACATTAGCTTTTTTAAGCTAAAATCTACAAAAATGGTGAGCTAACTCATCTATGTCACTTCTTAATCTTTTTTCACTTTAAATACATTAATTTCAAGTCACTTTATACTGTACCAAATGCTAATTTCAGGAACAGAACCTTTTCGCATTGTTACCTGATTGTCAACAACAACTCCCTAATTTTTTTCAACAAGTATCAAGTTCAGATTTGAAAAAGAAAACCACAATCAACCACCATATTAATATTCTCGAACTCTGGAACCTTCCCTGGAGGAGTTCAGCAGTTACAAAACAATGCCATGGCAATCATCCACTACATTGTAGCATTTCCAGATTGGCCAACGCCTCTCATTTAATCTAATTTGCAGATAATTAAATGCAAGCAATAGCTCACATTTGATTCTACTATATTCTCGTATCTTAAAACTTGGGTTTGCTTGTAAAAGTTCCAGGGAACTTCTAGAAAATGGCGTCAGAGTTTACAAGCTTTCCAGAGAGCTAGCGTCAGACAGTGAATCCAAGCCTCATCCACTCATTAAACACAACTTTTTCCTCTAGCCTTACATAAAGTGGAACCCACGCGGTGTCTCTGATTGGCCCAGTAAAACTTACACACAGAAGCTGCTCTGAGTGATCGTACAAATATAAGTAAAACATTATGTCTTCATCCACACAACCCACACCAAATACCAGATTTAGGACTTATCACCACATGTGTTCAACCATTTGAAGCTCAGGCTTATGGTTAAAAAAGTAATTTTAAAAAGTCATTAAAATCAAAGAGAATAATGAAAAAGAGAGTGCTACAATCAGATTTGAAGAACTCAGGAATACAAGCTTAAATACATGAAAATTATCCAGTAATTACAATAATTTAAGATAATGGAGAAAACTGCCTCTCTGCAAGAGAACTCTCAATGCCATTGCAATTTAGTAGACAGAGTTTAGATTATCTGGGTTTGATTCAATAACCACATAATAATCACAGAAGATGTCAGATACTGAAGAGCTTTAATTGTTCACATCTTCACCGTCTGAGCTGCATCTTCTAAGCCCCTCTGTCTCAAGACTTTTTCTTCATCCAACTACACCCAGAAAGCGATGTTGGGTCACTTTTATTGAAGTAATCCTAGTTTTACTAGAAGTTACATTACTCAGAAACAGTTATAAGTTAAACAGTTAGGAGAAACATCCACAAGACTGAAGTTTTCTGATGGAAATTGTACTTGCACACCAAGAATGGAGGTTACATGGATTGGGAGTAGTGATGTGTCATTCGTGAATGAAATTCTAAAATAAAGAATCTTCAAAATGACTCACGAGTCAGAACTTTTTGTGGAGTGAATAATTCTTTCTTTGGTGCATGTGGATTACTCATTCATTCATCTTCATGTTGGTTTTCTTCCCTTTCGGGGTCGCCACAGCGGAATGAACCGCCAACTCTCTGGCATATGTTTTACGCAGCGGATGCCCTTCCAGCCACAACCCATCGAGATTGTTTGTTCTATTCTATTCATGTAATCATATAGCAGCTCTCTAGTACTCGAGTATCCACACAACATGAACCAGATGAAGTAAAAGGTAACTTTTCAGAGTCATTCTGCAACTCATTTTTTGCTCTTTCATTCAAAGCTGCATCCGCACTTATCATGAGTCTTCATTTAATGTAGTATTGTGTTGACATTTTTGTGACATGATGTCTCGTCTCGTCTTCTCCCGCTTATCCGGGGCCGGGTTGCGGGGGCAGCAGTCTAAGCAGGGATGCCCAGACTTCCCTCTTCACAGAAACTTCTTCCAGCTCCCCGGGAGGGATCCCGAGGCGTTCCCAGGCCAGCTGGGACACATAGTCCCTCCAGCGCATCCTGGGTCTTCCCCGGGACCTCCTCCCAGTGGGACGTGCCCGGAACACCTCCCCTGGGAGGCGTCCAGGAGGCATCCGGAACAGATGCCCAAGTCACCTCAGCTGACTCCTCTCGATGTGGAGGAGCAGAGGCTCTACTCCAAGCTCCCCCGGGTGACGGAGCTTCTCACCCTATCTCTAAGGGAGCGCCCAGCCACCCGACGGAGGAAGCTCATTTCGGCCGCTTGTATCCGGGATCTTGTCCTTCCGGTCATGACCCAGAGCTCATGACCATAGGTGAGAGTAGGGACGTAGATCGACCGGTAAATCAAGAGCTTCGCCTTTTGGCTCAGCTCCCTTTTCACCACAACAGAGTGATACAGAGACCGCATCACTGCAGATGCTGAACCGATCCGTCTGTCGATCTAGTGCTCCATCCTCCCCTCACTCGTGAACAGGACCCCGAGATACTTAAACTCTTCCACCTGAGGCAGGAGCACTCCACTGACCTGGAGAGCGCAAGCCACCTTTTTCCGGTCGAGAACCATGGCCTCAGACTTGGAGGTGCTGATCCTCATCCCAGCCGCTTCACACTCGGCTGAAAACCGCCCAAACGCGCGCTGCAGGTCTAGGTCCGAAGAAGCCAACAGGACAACATCGTCCACAAACAGCAGATATGAAATCCTGAGGTCCCCGAACTGGACCCCCTCCGGCCCCCAGCTGCACCTAGCGATTCTGTCCATATAAACTATGAACAGAACTGGTGATAAGGGTCAGCCCTGTCGGAGGCCAACACGCACTGGGAACAAGTCTGACTTTGTGCCGGCAATGCAGACCAAGCTCCTGCTCTGGTTGTACAGGGACCGGACAGCCCTTAGCAGAGGGCCCCGGACCCCATACTCCCAGAGAACCTCCCACAGAACACCACGAGGGACACGGTCGAATGCCTTCTCCAAATCCACAAAGCACATGTGGACCGGTTGGGCGAACTCCCATGACCCCTCGAGGACCCTGCAGAGGGTCTCAAGAAGGGGGACCGGAGGATGTGTTCCAACTACCGGGGGATCACTCTCCTCAGCCTCCCCGGGAAAGTCTATTCCAGGGTACTGGAGAGGAGAGTTCGGCCGATAGTCGAACCTCGGATGCAGGAGGAACAATGCAGGTTTCGACCCGGTCGTGACATGACGTATCTTGTGTAAATTCATTATGAACTTCATATTTCACTGCACAATTATGATGGGTACATTTTTGACAATAATGAATGAATTTATGTTTTGGAAGTATTTTATTAATAAGCTGTCAGGGTTGTGTATGGGTTTTCCCCTTTTGGTTTTTATTCGTATCTAGTCTTCTTGTTTTTCATCATTATAGAGTTTTGTTTCTGTTTATTTCTTTGCAGTTTGTAAATTCACTCCTGTCTTGATTGTTTTCCACCTGTGTCTAATTATCCCCGGTTCAGTTGAATTAAGTCACCTGTGTCTGTTCTCGTTTAGGTTAATTGTCTCTCTTTATGACCCCTTCTTCTTTTGTTCAGTGTGGCTGCATTAATGTTTGTCACACCTTTCGGGCTGTTAAATGTATTCAATCTTGCTGTAGTCTTTGTTCTGTTTTAGTCTTCTCATAGTCTTATCTGTTTACGTTACTTTAGTTATTGGAGGTTTTCCCCCTCGTGGGTTATTTTGTGTTGTTACTTTCTGTTTATAATAAAGCAACTGACCGAACCTCTGGCTGTCGTGCATTTGGGTTCTGCTACTACCCTTATCTCTTATGAGGATCGTGACATAAGCATAAGGCATAGGTCAACAAGTTTATTCCACCAGATTCTGGCATTTTGTTGTTTGTTGTTGCAGTTTGCAAGTATTTTAGGGTTCTTTTAAGGAATCAATCTTATGCGGAGAAAGCGTTGCACATTCTGCAGTGTAGAAATCGTTTTCAAGGCTGAAGAGGTTCAAATACTTTAACAGATATTAGCAGCTTGTTCACAATTAATTCATATTTAATTGTCTGAGGTTGTGCTTGAGAGGCTTACTCCAATAAAAAGTTGCCACTAAAACACTGTAAAGAGTTTGCCAATACAATAGAGGGCAGTCCACTCCTTAACTCTGAAATTATATCAGCTGTAAGGATTCCGATCGTAGTGTCTTGACGTTTCATGTGTTTGTTCCATGGAGCCGTCTTGCTGAGATCTGTGGATTGGTCACACCCCCCTCCAACGTCAGCGCGCTTAGTTGTCTTCAGCCAATCCGGTCAGACCAACGGCCGATAAAAGCTCTCAGCGAGTCACTTCGACAGCGATGAGCAGAGAGCTGACTCACCGAGAGAGTTCCATGGGTTACGAAGTGTTTGTGTGTAGAGAACGGAGTAAGGTGTTTTTGAGCTGATTGCCTGATTGAAGGTGTGTCTTTTAGTGTGTCTCACATACACAGATTGACTTTATTGATACACACATTAATGAGGGAGCTGGGGCATCTATCTTGTACTTTTGTTTGAGCCAGCGTAGTCAAGGCAGGACGCAGTATACGCCGAAGATCCTGGTTTTTATTTTCTCCCTTTGTTTTTATTTAGGGAAGTTTTGGGGGAAATCTAGTAAGACTTCTTTGGTTCTATTTGTTTGTTTGTTTTGACGCTGTCTGGACTTTTTCTTTCTTTATCTTTCCCTGTTCAGTATTGAGTAATCTTTTTGTTTAAGAAGAGGACAATTAAATGGTTATGGTTTTACTTTATGTTGTGAAATAAATTATTGTCTGATGCTAGTTCATTTGTGTGCATTTTCCTCATCATTATTCATGCTTGACTTGATTTGTTGCAAATATATCTCTTAATGTTTATGGCCTTATCCAACGAGTCAAAACTACTTTAACAAGGTTGTAACATCAGCCAATCAGAAGGTTTCAAAAAAAGTGTAGGCAAAGCTGCTCTCACAATGATAATAATGTATTTGATAAACAAAATTACTCCCCAGTCTTTATTTTTCCCCAGGCTTTTCATTTCCCCAATATTTACTTTGCTGTCAAAACGTCCTCATTTATCTGAGACTTAATTCAGTTCTTGTCCACAGCTGGCGCTGTTTGTGCCTGTGTTCAGTGAGCAAACTCGAGCATCAGTTTGCTGGTTTGGTGCATTTGTTCTGTGATTGAATATGTTATTAAATATGCCAAGAGTGCTTGTAATCCTTTCAGAAAATATGCTTTAGTACAGTGAGACGCAGTGCAATCCACCATTGCTTTTGGGGTTTTGACTGAATCAATGACAAACTGTTCTTGCTGTCCACACGACTACGATTCAACCAGCATTTTCAAAAATACCTGGTTACTCTTTTATGGAAGATACTCTGTCAGAATATATGTCTTTGTATAGTAAGATTTGCCTTATAAGGAAATTAGATCAATAGAGAGAATATTATAAATCAAAAATAACTGATTAACATTAACTAGAATATTCTGAACCCTAAATGATAATCATAATTTGTTACACAGTTTAACCAAGTAAAATACTCTGTTTTCAAAATAACGGAGTAGAGCAACTCAAGACAGCACTTCCGTTTTGTGTACAAAGAAGTCCTTCACTCTAAAAGGGTTTATCATTAAATGGAACGCAAAAGGGGCAATGCATGCTTAAAAAATTATGATTTTTTTGGAGCGGATCGATCATTCACTTTCACAGACACACATCGTTGTTTATTTGTTATGATTTCAGCTCCAGTGAGCATTTGTGGCCATCAAGCAGAAAGTCAAGCAACGTCTGTCATGTGAACAAAGGAATTAATCGCATCAATTTCAGTAAGTGCTTAGGAATTCTGAAACAAGATGGCTGCATTTGTTCAAAAATAAACATATCAACACTGGAGAGCTGGTGTTTATAGCAATGTTAGCGCTCGTTGTTATGTTAAGATGAGCCACTGTATAGGTGTGTAAGGGCCTTACATTTCATGACTAAGTTTCCCTAAAATTAATTTTAATGGGCTGTCACTTCATGATCCTCATTTTGACCTCAGTGGCTGTAGAGATCCTAGTTAAAATGCTTTGCTTCGTTCATTCAATTTGACGTAGAAAGTACTCGCATTCAATAATCTTTTTATAGAATTCAGATGCGATCAAATACATTCATTCATTCATTCATTCATCTTCATGTCGGCTTTATTCGCCACAGCGGAATGAACCGCCAACTCACTGGCATATGTTTTACGCAGCGGATGCCCTTCCCTGCCGCAACCCATCGCTGGGAAACATTCACACACACATTCACACTATGGGCAATTGTTCTTATTCAATTCACTTATTCCGGACTTGTGGGGAAACCGGAGCACCCGGAGAAAACCCACGCAATCACGGGGAGAACATGAGAACTCCACACAGAAATGCCACCTGCCCCAGCCGAGCCTAGAACCAGCGACCTTCTTGCTGTGAGACGACCGTGCTACCCACTGCGCCACCGTGACGCCCGATCAAATACAAT
This sequence comes from Danionella dracula, assembly GCA_900490495.1. Classification (NCBI taxonomy): domain Eukaryota; kingdom Metazoa; phylum Chordata; class Actinopteri; order Cypriniformes; family Danionidae; genus Danionella; species Danionella dracula. The sequence continues at coordinate 20,680,554 of UELW01000334.1, forward strand.
AATCAGTTAAATAAAGGTTTATGTGATTACTACAAAAAATGACACCCAACACTGCCCAAGAGTATCAGATTCAGTGTCATCAACATTGTTATAAGCTGTGGATCCTAAAGCACCACTGTGAGAGTTAAGTTCAGTAGCCATGAGATTAAAATCAAATTTACAAACTTCGGAGGAAGCATGTGAGCCACATTGAGACCCTTGTAAACTAATCTGAAAAGGCACATACTTTAACAACTTTGGTTTGAAACACTATTCATTTAACAATGTACCCGGGTGGTCTTTTGTCAATGCCAACACATGACTCCGTACTGGCTATTTTTGAGAAGTGCATTCAATGGTATCACAAAGATGTAAGCAATGTAGCCAAAATAGTTCTCCATCTGTTGCTAACTGCTGCTCTGTGCAGAGGGGCTGACCCTGTGCCAGATTTAGTGGCTCTTTTAGCCACACTTCAAATTCTTAACCTCTGGTTCATATGGGGTGATAGTTACGAGAACACTTTCGATTAACATAGAATTTAAAACCAAACACACAATCCAGAAACATACGCTTGGTCAACACCATTTAAGACATTTAGCACGTTTTTCAGACAAATTGGAAAAAAAGCAACCCAGAACTTACCGCAAGAGCTTGGAGCCGTTCCTTATGAAGTTCAGCTTCAGCCATCCTGGAAAAAACAAAGATAGATGTCTCAGTAATTGAGAGAGTAGTAATCCCAAGTGTGTCTGAGGCAGGAGGTGATCTAGTTAACAGTTCGACACACTCTGCCCTGGTCCACTGAAGGAAGCCAGCCAATGAAAGACACAGTGTACTGAGGGTAAAATCTTCTCTTCACTGGCCATGTGTCTGCCAGACTCTCTTTCTCTCTCCTCCTACATCCCTCCCTCTCCTTCACAGGCCGGGGACAGACGACAGAGTCTTGAACCGCCCCCTGGTTGCAGACGAGAGCTGCAGGCGAGCAAGCTGAGAGGTGACACTAATGATTGGACAGCACAACACACCTAACTCTCTCTCTTTCTTTCTTTCTTTCTTTCTTTCTTTCTCTCTCTCTCTCTCTCTCTCTCTCTCTCTCTCTGGTGGGATGGAAAACAAAGGTGTGCCGCACACTTGGGACATGAGCGGCTGTAAGGAAACATGCTCGGTATCATAATCAGAGATCTGGTAAAATTAAGCTATTGTTTAATAACAGGTTCTGAGTAGCTCACCCATAAAAACTCACTTCCTGATGCAGATGAATCTGAAGCTAAAAAGCACAATAGAATGTGTATAGTATAGCATTCTGCTATAAAGCTAAATGATGCCATAGATGCTAGCATGCTAACCAACTGAATCCAAAGAGGTTAAATGCATTAGGAACAGCTTTATCTGTGTTAAATATGGTGTCAGTTGTCTTGCAATAATATACAATACTAAGAAACAATTTATAACAAATACAATACTTGTTGAATGTTTTTGGTAACTTAATGCTAGATAAACCATCAATCTAAAAGGATAATATTACAGAAACTCAACTTTTGGAAGATGTTAGGACATGTGTGTCATACACTTTACTATAGTGGTTTCATTTTCAGTCTTTTCTGCAAAGCTTGTAAAAAGCTATATGGGGTGTAAATCACAAGCTATTTTCAACTGATCACATTGTTGCATTATATTGATTGAACCTTGCACATTAGCATACCCTTTGTCAGTTACGCTTCCAAAATGGGAGTTTTTAACTCATGATTATAGCACATCTATCTTTTTTTTTCCAAATAAACGTTACCTTGGCATGCTCAGGATAGCCATGAAATCAATGTCACCTCTTATTATATTCCAGTTATTCTGTGGGTTTAAAGGAAACAGCCACCGTGCACTGTAAACTTGCTAATACAAAAGTGGCATTGCAATTACAAAAATGTGACTAAAGTATTGAGTTTACTTAAATTAAGTTATTTTTGGAGACACACACACACGGTCATGTTTGGTGGAAAACCACATTGGGTGCAGTCCTATTAATATATTTATGCAAAAAAAACTTTTTAAATTGCAAATTAAGGAAATTCGGTGAAAGAGTTTAACAGAGCTAAAACAAGCCACCCATTTCTGATTTTTTTTGTACTTCTTTAAAAAAAGGCCTCATCCCAGACAGACCATCTGCAAAAGCTGCGGACTCTCTCAACTCCCTCAGTAAATGTGGCATTTGGAAAGCAGCTTCCAAACCTCAACAATAAACATCTTGAGTTATACTTTATTCCTTAACTGAAGCCAAAGCGAGCAGTAGGAAACAGGAACATGGGAGTTCAGCTGCTTTCCCCCATCCAACCTCACCCTGGAGGGACTCAAAAAGTCCTTATATGGAGAAAAGGCTGAGCTAACCAAGTCTGGACTTCTCTGCAAGGGGACAGCTCAGGGGAATTGTAAGAAAGTCACTGAATGAAAATATAGTGAAAGACGTATATATATATACATATATATATATATATATATATATATATATATATATATATATATATAAAATAAGCATTTTATCAGTAAGGGAATTTCTAAGTGGGCTATTGCCACAAAATTTACACCAGATGTAGCCATCTAGCCAAATATTGAATTCATTCAAAGAAATCAGAACATTTAAGAATACAGGTGGAGTTTGTTTGTTTGTTTATAGCTAAGACAACAGGTTAGGTTATTTAATGGCTACATGTTGTATTTGGTATGAAAAAGGGAAAAATGTCTACAATTTATTTAAAAATATATATTTCCTCAACTATTAAAACAAGTATGGTAAGTCAGTTTTGAAAATAAAATGTAATAGCTTGCTAGGGACTGAGATTTATTTTAAGTTGTTAGATTTCAGAAGTTGTTTCTTCATGGAATCATATACAGGGCATTCTATAAGCAGATGTCTGAGCGAGAGTCTGCATTTGCAGTGTTTACATTTTGTGGCAGTTTCTCCTTTGAGTAAAAAGTTGTGCGTCAGTCTAGTGTGACCTATTCGGCTTCTAGTAAAGACGACTTGTTCTCTTCTGGTCTAAGGTTTATGATATTGTGCTCTAACTTTAGGCTGAATTTCATATAACTTGTTTCTTTGTTGGTTCTTTACAGGTGGAGTCATGATAAATAAAGGGGAAAGGCACAGGGAATAATTATTGAAAACATGAAGATAACAAGGTGCTAAATGGCATAGAAAGCCAGATCATCACCTGAAATCTGAAAAACTGCCCCATATCAGTACTAATTGATATTAGCTGTTTTAGTCCTAATTGATGGCCTAAAAAGGCTTCTCATTACCCACGGTGCACACAGGAAAGACTTCATGATGGGTGAAAGCAAAGAACACTCTCAAGATCTCCCTGATCTTATTGTTGAAATGCATTTTAATGGGAATGGTTATAGGAGCATTTCCAGAATGCTGAATGTTCCTGTGAGCACTGTGGGGGGCATTATCCAGAAATGGAAAAAGCATCAGTTCACCATAAACTGGCCACGATCCCTGTCTGAGTAGTCCAAAGAATAATCAGGAGAGTTCTCCAGGAGCCAAGACCATAAGCAATGTACTGAACCGCCATGGCATCCATGCAGGCTAATGCCCCAAGACTCCATTGCTGAACAAAAAGCAGGTTGAAGCTCGGTTAAAGTTTGCAAAACAACATTTGGACAAGTCTGTGGATTATTGGGAGACTATAGTATGGTCAGATGAAAACAAAATTTTACTTTTTGCCAGTCATTCTACACACCATGTAATGGCACTACCCACCACCCCAAGAACACCCTAGCAACAGTTAAGTTTGGGGGTGGAAGCATCAGGGTTTGGGGCTGCTTTCCAGCAAGGGGTACTGGCAGACTTCATATTGTTGAAGGCAGGATGAATGGAGAAATGTACTGGGATATTCTGGATAAAAATGTGCTGCCATCTACCAGAAAGCTTAAAATAAAAATAGAGTAGGCATTTCAGCAAGACAATGATCCCAAACACAAGGCCAAGGAAACGATTAAGTAGTTTCAAAGAAAGAAAATCAAGTTGCTTGAATGGCCCAGTCAATCACCTGACCTAAACCCTATAGAAAATCTATGGAGAGAACTGAAGATCAAAGTTCATAAAAATGATCAAGTAACCTTTAAGATTTAAAGACCGTTTGTGTGGAAGAATGGGTCAAAATCACTCCTGAGCAATGCAGACGACTGGTCTGTCCATACAAGAGGTGTCTAGAGGCTGCAATCACCAACAAAGGTTATTCTACAAAGTATTAAATAAAGTATGTTCAAGCCATTTCACTTTAATTATCATGACTCAACCTGTATACTTAAATGTTCTGGTTAAAATTTTGTGCCAATAGCCCTCCTAAAAATCCCCTTACTGCTAAAAATGTTGATGTGTCAAATACTTATTTGCCCCGCTGTATATGACAAAGCACCTGATGTGAATTATAGCCCTCCTAAAAATCCCCTTACTGCTAAAAATGTTGATGTGTCAAATACTTATTTGCCCCGCTGTATATGACAAAGCACCTCATGTGAATTACATTTTGGGCTGAAGTAAAAAGATATAATTGCAGAGATCAATACAGATCTAGAATGAGAAAAATCAACACTCAGGGTTGCTGAGCTTCAGATCTTTCTGGAGATACCTTTGCCTCAACTGTATTAAAATTGAGCGGCCTGCAACTTAGTAATGGTGAAGAACAGCTATACAAAGGTACTTTACCTGTCAGCAAATGGTTATAAATTGCCTCTGTCATTCATGCAGTCACAACGTAGTGCAGCAGTAAAAGGAGGAAATTCCTGGAAGTTCACGTAACTACTGGAAATACACACCACTCAGAGACATCAGAAGCTCTCTGACTCAACCAGCTCTGAATAAATTACTCAACAGAAGTCTGTGAAAGATTTGAGTTTGTCTCTTTTCTTCTGAACTTGAATAACAACACAATCAAGCTGCAAATCTTTAGGAAAACATTTGCAGTCCTATGCATTCTTAAGTGCATACTTTACGGTGGACTTTTCCGCCCAAAGGGTGGTTTAACTTTTTCCAACCGAAACCTGCAACGTCAACAGTCGACATCACAGACAAAAGCAACATTGTTCTGGCACAGTGACCTCATCCATGAGCCAGCGAGGCACTGTAATGACTTCCAGATGTGCACCGTCCAAACGCTGGGAATTGGATATCACACAGACAGAGCGCTTTCAATTTCTTTTAAGGAGAAACACACTATTAGAGGGCTGCCTCTGTGTATTATTGAGCTTGTTTAAAAAGAAAAGAAACAGATACAAACAGAACTTCCTGCAGATAGATTGATTAAGCCTGCAAATTATTAATTTGCAAAATGGTTGTGTTTGTACAGCAATGGCAAATTAAGACAGGAAAAATCAATTTAATGTTCAGTCATTAAATAACACAGAAGCACTGTGTGTGCAGCACATCTGTTACAGAAGGATCTAATTGGGGAAAAAACATCAGTAACAGGAATGATGTAACAAAAATATACATTGTCACTGTAGTATCCCTTTTTCAAAATATGTAACCCTTCCCACATAGAAAATATTACTTGGCCCAACATCGGCACATATTTCAGCTTTTGCTTAGCCCAAGAATCACAATGAAAGGTCACAGATGAACCATGACTGGCCCAAGTCTCACCCAAGCTAATCAGACAGTTATCCTTAACAAAGGGGTTACCATAAATAGCGTGAAGTATTTCAAACATTGATTTAAAAATGTTCATTTATTTTATATATGGTTATATTCTGTATTAATAGCCTGACCCACAGATCGATATTTTATGTCTAGCCCATGCATTACATATGATTTTTGTCCCAGGTCTTGTGTGCCACACTAAAAACAATATCTCCTCTAACAGACAATTGAGAGATGTGCCTGACAATGGTTGGGCCATTTTTGGCTGACTGGGTTCAAGGCATAATAAAAGTTTGAAATGAAAGGGGTTTGTTCAATTCAAATAAACTTGTCTTATTTATCCTATTATTCTAAAAAAATAATTGCTGACTAATCCACAAAGTGAGTATTCATTAGTTGCTGCCCTATTAGAATGTTACTGGCATGATTAACAAGTCACTAGCACGCTTCAAACTTCACCGGCTGTTCTGTGATCATCTACTCTTCCCTGTAGACGACCCCTAATGTACTTTAAAATTGTATTTTTACACACTCGATATTCGCAGTATTGGATTTTAATTAGTTTTAAAATGCTTATATATATTTATTCCTTAACGATTTTTTTACATTTCAGATGTTCAATTATCCAGTTATGATTTCATTAAATTACAATTGTCAATAAAAATAAAAAACTATTGGGAGAATTTGGGGAACCCTGCTATACACCATGGTGTTTATTTTATTTTATTAAAATGAGTTAGTGAAAAATATTATAGTGAAAGAGATAAGCCCATTGGATGTTAATATCTGTTTTTTATGTGTTGAAAGGTATTTGCTGTTTAAAAAAAAAAAAACATCAATGATAAGTTGGGGGAACTAAACTAGACATAATAATCCAGAAACTCAGATTTATTCTCCAACTATATATCCACGCTGTGCATCAAAGCACATGACTGTTGAAAACACTATTGTAGCACTGCCAAGCACAGAGATGTTTTGCATCTAGAGATTTGTACAGGTGACAGATAAATAGACATTCACTCAAGAAATATATTGGTACTAAAAGGAGTGAATATGACAAATTTAAACATAATTTAGTGATAACTTTGGGTTATTTGTGAACAGTCAAACCACAAAGAGAACAGTGCTTATAATAACTAGAAAACTAGAGGCTTATAAGCTGCATCTTTTTGTATATTAAATTTAGAATGTCATATTACTGTAAAGAATAGCAAAGATATGGCCTTGCTTACACATTTTAAGCTCTACCTTTATATCAGACATAAGTCAGTTGTGTCCCGAAATTTAAAAAATGCCACTGGCTTGGTTTTTACTTCCACTAAACGCACTTAAAGTATGATACATTTAAACCACTTTTACGTTTATGTCCAAACGCTATTCCAAAGTTTAAAACTGCATCACATGATTAATTTGTCTTTTTTGCAAAAATATTGTTAAATCACATTTGCAGAAGATTTATCATGCAACAAATCAAATCACATAACCATGTTATCAAAGCTTTATAAAATGTAAACACATCTCTAATATCAGCGTTGTGTGCAAACGTTTAAACAGTACTTGAGAAGCAATGACCTCACACAGATAGGGTGGAAATCTTTGGTATCTTAAAAATGAAGGGCATTTGAACTGGTTGCACTTGAAGTTAAAAGGTTTTCAGTGGCACTTAGGCATTCTGTGATAAGACTAAAAGATTTCTTCATTAATCATGGAAACTGAATGGCACTCGTCCCAAACAGCCTTCTTGAGCCATGAAGTGACTTCCCCAAGGCTCAAATCTTCTAACATCTATTTACAAATAAAACCGTTGCTTTTAAAAGAGGTTGACATAAGGAATCTTGTATGCACAATGTGCATTTTTGGGAAATTTATTAATTAGTTGCTCTTGTAATAGAAATTTTAAGTCATTATAATGGGTATTAGTAATTATGAGTAGTAAATATCTATTTTGGTATTTTAGAATGATATTGAATGTGTGTTAATGGTTTTGTCTGCCTGAGAGGGAGGTGACTGGCGGAGTGGGTGGAGTCTCCGGGCAGCGATGGGCCTGTCCCTTGAGAGGGCATAAATTCGGCTGCACAGAGACTTTCCATCCTCTTTCCAGCTTTTCTTCCTTCTCTCCTTTTACGAGCTCCTTTAGCTTCTATAGAGTACAATTTCAGTGTTTTGTTTAAATGAGAAGTGCAAAATAAAGTTGCCGTCGTGCAGCTGTTCTGTACCCTACCTCTGCAGTGATTTCTACGAGAGAGAGTGTTTAATATTCTACAACACCCTCAATAGAAAAAGCAATGAGTGTACAATGTAAAAGTATTTATAAAAGCCTTAGTGATGACTAGGACCACATTTCTGCAGAAAACTTTGACTGTCACAGACTGGAGTGCCTATAAACGAGTACTACTAAAATGTTTTGTATATATTTAATTCTAAAGCATTTTTCATAGTTTTTAACCCCTTCTGCAGAATTCCACAGAATATCCCAAAAATTCTGCACAGAAATTGGCAAAAAAAACTTAAATGATCAGGAAATGTCAAATGTTAGGTACTGTATATAACATGAATGTAGCATACGCAAAATTAGTGTAAACGAGAGATCAAGATAAAAAATGGCCGTAGCCAGCCATCGCCATCATGGAAGTGCATCACTTCCTGGTAACCATAAATGGGTCCAAAGTGGCGGGCATGACATCTGATTGGCTAAATGTTTCATGTGTTTTATAAATGTTTAATATGTATTATATGTTAAACAAAGTCATTTAAAAATAATTCACCCCTCTAAGAGTGTTCATGGTCAAAACTAACGATCTAAATAACAAAAAACATTACAGCACCAGGGGTGTAAACAGGTTTTTTCAGCTTCAAAGTTTTTACATTGGCGTGAATGAGAACCTGTTCCCTTCTGATCAATCCTGTCGAGGTATTACAGTTCAGTTATTTCCCATTGCACTGGAGCAGGAAGAGCAGGGGATTTGCCCCTTGTTTAATGTAGGACCATATGAAAGTTCCTGTAAAACGTGATTAGCTTTGGATTATTTTATGGTTCACAGATTTAAATGTTATGAAATCAAATAAACTCTACATTCACAACAAAACTGGTTTGCATTAAGATCAGGGATATTATTCAGAATTAGCTCAGAAGAATTAGCTCAGAAGAATTAGCGAAGGTGTTTCTGTGGATGCTGGTGCTTCGGCAGCTGCTAATTTTGCTCACGTGTGGAATGTGACAGCTGCAGCCTCACAAGTGCGCCGCTCGAACTCCCCAGCATTCTTCACGCCAATGACTGCTGACGTTCTGGCTTATCAGAAAAGCATTTTCAATCGAACCCACACAGGCCTGAAAGCTAAACAGCTAATATTAGAATGGTTTAAAGGGCGGATCACAGTGATTTCAGTCAATTTAAACACAATTACTTCTGTCGATTCGCTCTAAATTAGGTTTTAGATGTAAGTTTAGATGCTAGTTCTCAGGCTTTTAATGTGTTATGTGTAGAAACAAATCTATTGGAACAGATCACAAAGTGATGACAAGTAGTTCACTGCTTTAGCTGTAAACGTCATTACAAACATGATGTATTGGACAAAAATTTGTTAGCTTGAAAATAGAAATGGAATTCCATGAGTGTAATCCATTAGGCCTGTCCATTTCACCCTTGTGTGTTGTTGGGGACATTTAGAACCACGCTGGGATGATTTTGAGTCTTAATTTGGCCTTAACTTTATCGAAAGAAAAAAAAACTGAATAATTTTAATAGAAAAATCAAATTTTAGCCCATATTTTGGTAGGACTAACTTGAATTGAAGTTGCAGAAATCTGTTATATAAACTTCAGTACTAACCAAAAGTATCAAATGTTTTTAAAAATCCCAGATTTTGAGATTTAATCGCAAAACTTATAAACGCTGCTGATTTGAGAGGGGGTAAAAAATCAATATAAAAGATGATCATAAACTAGATTTTCTTTACCTTTATCATGGTCTTGTACATGTGAAGTAGAACAACATAGGCTTTCATGCATTTTTACTTTTTATGAAGCGTCAGACTGATTTTTTTTCTGTGCTCCATTGACTTCCATTTTATCCACCTTTTTATTATAACAGCATGACACCACACAATCGTGAATTCTCTATTGTTGGCATGCTTTCTGATTGGAAATAGGTAGAAATCGGCATTTTCACTGTTGATCATCAGTTTCCAGAATAAACTAACTATTACATGGAGTTTATGGAGTGTAAAATCATATTATAGTGTGTGTGTTTGTGCACTGGCATGGACACATCTGCAAAAACAAAGTAAGTGTATTTATACCTTTTGATGCTGAGAAGTACAGACGAAACAAAGTAGGTATAATTACTTTTTATATTGAAAATATGAAAAACTCCCTCAAACCAGCTAAATAATTTCTTAATCTGGCGGTTAAAATCAAGGATTCGGTGACTACTTAGGTTGATTAACAGATTTATTCAAAAGAAAAGGGAAAAAGGGAAATTTTTTTACAGAAGTTTAAAGGTGCCATATCATCTAAACTCAACTTTTCAAACATTTCCTGCATGTTTTACTGTGATTCCATCACCAACAACATTCCTTGAGTCATATTCAGATTAGTTTATGCATGTTCTTACATGCGTATTTCTATTATCTTTTCTGGGAGCTCAAAACTGATCGATGGCCCTAGCCACGCCCATTAGCCGAAAGCACTGTCCACTAACCAATCTGATGATTTACCAATCTTAACAGAACCTTTTTGATAAACAATGAAAAAGAAAGTGTGTTTCTGGACGTCCTGGGCTAAAAGTGTTTTTATCTGTAGCAAAAACTGAACATATTCACTAAAAACCGATGGATTTTCTGTGTGCCAACCTGCAAAACCAACAGGGAGCATAGTGGAAGCATTGGGAGTGGGAGGAACATGAGGTATATGGCTCGTTTTGCGGAGCACAACCTTATAAGACGATTTAGAGACATTGTTTACAACAAATGCTGCCTTTTGATGGTTATTAAGGGTGCAGTGATAGTCTAGAGGGGTCAAATATTTATTATAAATAATTTAAAAGAGACATAATATAGCACCTTTAAGCTAGTGGACATTTGTGTTCCCTGACATAAAGAAAGAGTAGTCAATTTAAACAGTGCACAAGAATTAAAACTTGTACAAAAGAATAACAATCCACCATTCCTTACACAGCAATAAAAATCTTATCAGCATCAAGAACCTTTCGCTTCCCTTTAGTGGTAATTTGATCTTCAGTGTCGCAAACCCTCACACGCATGTGCATGACTGCAGACAGCAGCTGCAACAGCATCATCCTCCTGCTGCCGCCGTTGCTACAGCAACCACTCCATGATGTTCAACCCTACAAAGGGAGGGTGAGGGAAAAAATGGAGGAACTCACTCATCTGCTGGGGCTTTCCTCCGGAGAGGTGTGCCCATCATGGCTCCCTCTTCTTCTCAGTTCTCTTCCTCTGGCTTCCCTGGTCTCCACTCAGTAGCTGTCACCAACATCAACGTGGGAATAATGGATCTTCTCCAGCTCCTCCTCAGCTTTCACCGGACTGCTGCATGCTTGCTTCCGCCCGGTGTTGCCTGGAGGATGAGAAAGAGAGAGAAAGGGAGAGACAGCGACAGGAGGGAGGGTCATATTTGTTTAGCGTCTGATTCTATTGGTACTGGATGTGCTCTACTTTGAAACTTTCATCTGAGGGTGTGTTATTACATCTATTCGAATTTTTTACATCAACAAATCCTGCATTAATGTTTCAAACGTCAGGTTTATTACTTATTTTATTTGGGGGGAAGGCATTAAAGTGTTAAATAATTAATTAAGCTTTAAAATCATGTTGCTGATTTTAAAACACACAAAACAACTTAATAAAAAGATTGAATTCAATATTGTAATAGTTTTAATTCATGTTAAATTGTCTGTGTAACATTAACTCATTCAAATCCATTTTCTAGACACAAATAGATCCAAATAATGTGTCATAGTAGCTGTTTGAAACTAGTTGGTAGTTAGCTAGTTCTCCTGGGGACTGTCTGCATGTGTGTGGGCGTGTGTGTAAAACTCACACAGTTGTAGAACAGTTGTAGCCTATGGTAGCATGGGTTATCCCACTGAAATTGCTGCTGTTGACATGCTTGTGAGTTCTATGACCACATTGAACAGAGTACTTGCAAATGCATTCATCAATACTACACACCTTAGACATGATGTGTGCCATACATCTATGTCCTCTCCATGTTAGCATCATTAACCCTTTCTTTGGTATCTTTGTTGCTACAATCCTCTTCTTTTGACAAAAACAGGACAAAATTTGCTGGAAAGGCATTGATAAATAATTCTGGAAAATTTTTATAGAGTTTAAAATTAAACATTATTTCACTATTGTGACCGGTGGGATTAAATGGGTATAGTATTTATACTTGTGTTATGTTCTGAGCCAAAAACATTTTTCCATAATGTCTTATTCTTTCAAAGCTGATTTTGTGTGTCTGTTTATGCTCAATGATTGGCCTCTGTCACCTATTGGATCCTGGCTTGGGCGAGGCCTTATAAACAGCAAGTCTTCGCAGTTTGCAATGTTGGGTGGTGTGAGACGAGTATTTCTGAACAGACAAAATCCCTTAGCATTTCCTGACACGTATTTGCATTAAAGATACAGATTATCTGCTGTAGGAATATCATTTGTGAGCTTTAGCACACATACTGACACGCAGAAATCCTGCCCTCACTGTACCACAGATGGTGTGTTATACGACTAACCTGCTCCAGACCCTTATTTTTATCTGCTGCTATGATCTTCCAAAAAATACAAACAACTACATAGATCTTTTAAATTTAAACATACATTTGTAGAGAAATAAGCAGTTAATTTATATTGTAATACAACCATAAACACGTTAATATGACATAAAAAATTGACAAAAAATAAAGCTATCGTTATCAAATGCATATCATGCACAATACTCAATTTTACATTAAACTGAATGTGCTTCTGTGACATCGTTGTGTGGTAATTTTCTGGCAACAAACTCGTCTGGCTTTGGCAGCATCCACAGTGTTACTACGACACAAAAATATATGTAAAATATGTAACTTTACATTTACATTACATTTATACATTTATGCATTTGGCAGACGCTTTTGTCCAAAGCGACTTACATTAGGGAGAGACAATATGCAATTTGTTACACCGTCAAAGTCTATCTCAACTTCTCACAATAGAAATTGTATCAACTGATCAAAAAACCAAAGCAGTAGGGGAAGAAGATAAAGACAGGAGGGAAAAAGAAGGTAGTAGTTTTTTTAAAAAAAATTTTTTATAGTAGGTGTTCTCTGAAGAGAAGAGTTTTCAGTTGCTTTTTGAAAGCTGTTTGTGTTGCTGCTTTCCTGACTGGATCAGGGAGTTTATTCCACCAACCAGGGACAGTGAAAGAGAAGGTTCTGCTGAGAGATCTTCTGCCCTTGTGGGATGGAACCACAAGTCGCTGTTTAATCTCTTGCTCCTCCTCCACAGAGAAGAAATAATTTGGCTGTATCATGTTCATCGGGATTGGTTTTGCAGTGCCAACATCAGTCTTTTACTTAGCTTCAGGATCAAAGCCTGACTCAATAAAGAAAGTTGATGAGCTGCTTCATGATACCGATTTAGCTGGATTGAAAGTTAGGTTTTGTCAAGTCAAAACCTGTCCGGTAATTGTGAGTTTGTTAAGCCACGCTCATGGCACAGTCCCCAGGAGGTGACGTCTGGATTCTTAAGCTTTCTTAAACAGAGTAAACACTGAAAGAAGAGTCGTTTGAGGGACAAATCACAAAACAATATTTCAGGGCTGTAACTTTTCAAATGTGAATATTCTGGCTGCGCTATAAATTTTAGTGATATCGGAGAGTGAAGTTAATGTTATTTCTTAATGTCTTTTGACATTTGAGTCAATCTATCACTATTTTTGTTGAATTTCTTACATACTTAATCTGTAATACAAGGTTTCAAGAGCTCTATTAATTAATGCCACACAACAACTCAACTCTCGGACACTTGTGCCATTCACTCACATTCTGATGCTAATGAAGCTATAAAATAAAAAACATAAATCAAAAACACAATACGCTAAAAAGGAATGATTCACTATTGACACACCTCCATAAACAGAATTTTTTTCAGTCTAAAATTAAAAATATGCACATGACTGCTCCCTCGGATCTCATCAAGTTATTGATTCCACAAAAATAGGGCTGCACTGCTAATAGCGCAATCCCCAAAAGTAGATCAAAAGGAGCACTCTAACTTTGGATTAGTTTGGATACAGTCAACCGAACGTGTTTTGGGGGGTAAATAATAGAAGTAAAAAAAACTGCCCTGGGGAAACCCATGCAATCCATGCAGGAAAGATCCTTGAATGTGGCCTCAAACCCCCAAAATGTCTGACCCAGAGGCAGCAGTTATTGGTGTTGAAAAGTGCATTTAATTAAAAAGACATAAAATGTTAAACACCAATGTAAAACCTGCTAAATGTGAACAAAAGGTGCAACTTGAATTATGGCGGCAACAACAACAAATAATGGCTCCACTGATTTTAGATTCAAACAATGAACAATATAAAAAAATGTTTGCTTAACTTCAAGTTAAGATGCTTACGTGAAATTAGTGTAATAAAATGGTGTTGCTTTTTAAAACACATTTTAATACACTTTTAAACACCTGCAAATGAATTTTTTTTTTTTAGTTTTTCTATCATTTCTGGATTCCAAAAATATTTTTGGTGTGCCGCTGACAAAAATGATTTAGATTAAAGAGAAAAGCTAGAAATAGTTCATATTCACCAAAGTAAGATGAACAAGTGAACATCAGAACGAACACAATACCAAGCTATACTCACATCCTTCAGGTCCTCAAAGAGAGCCGGTATGTGTTACATGATCCTCTGCATTCCTTGCATGGCTGACAGCTGAACGTGTCCCTCTCAGATGTTTGTCCAGAAAGAGGAGCCCGGCTTGTCTCCTCTTACAGCAGAGTCAGAGGTGCTGTGCCTCTTGATAATTTGTACAGATTTGTGTTTTCTCAGACCTTTCTGCTGGACGTGTTCCTCTTGTTCACCACACTTCTCAGTATTCTGTAACAGACTTGCACAGAACTGTTTCCTGGCATTAAAAAGTTAAAGGTGGGTGTGAATAACAAGGGCCTTCATGTAGGCGACAGAACCAGAGAAATCCCAAGCAGAGACAGTGAGATCTTTGTTGAAGCTCTTTCTGGAATTTTTTGGAGAGGGGACATTTCGTCACTGTTTGCACTGTGTTCTTATCAGTAACTCATGTGAGGTCACTTGGCACAGGGCAATTACAGGCATAGATTGAACCTAACAAAACTAAACTATATATAAAAAACATATTGCCTCTGTAAAGGTATGCACAGTAAAACTGAAACACTTGCCAGTATAAAATTTAATAGCTTCATGACTTTACTTTAGGAGATAATTTAAACATTGGTTACACACTCCTCTAATAAGAACAGCATGTGCAGTAGAATCCAAAGGTAAAAGGATTTTGCGTATCATTGTAACACACTTATAGTATCATTTTTAATTGTCTTAAGTTAACCAGGGAGGATTGATGAAGCTGAAAGGCTCACCTGGCCTGCTTGCTGGTCTATTTGTTCTTACCAAGTTTATGTTACTTGATTTAAATGACTGCCACCTAGTGGATTGGAGTGTTAGCGTTTTTGATTTAAGAAATACTCCACAGTTTTTAATAACTTTTTACTAACTTACATGTTTTAAATTGCCCCAATTACTTAAACTCTTGTATAAACGTGTGTATTTTGTTAAAATGTTAAGCTATTACAAATTATATTTTAATTCCTCAGTGACAATACCAGTGTAGTATTACGACATTCTAGCAGCAAATGTTCAACTGTTTCCAGGGCTCTCCAGTATAAGCATAGTACATGTATATGTTTTCCAATTGAATACAAATCAAAGTACAAAAGTGTAAACCTGGTTGTCCGATTATATCAGGATATTTTTAAATCTCTTGGTCCTTTAGCTTGTTTTGGAGAAAAGAGTCATGAAAACCTACGATAAACAGCACCACCTGGTGAGACGGAGGAACGACTCAAAATCTCTGTGAACTGTAGTTGTCCAATATTATGATTACTGGCTTTCTAGTATGCAGAATAGTCAACATTAGATGGCCTAGCATAGAATGGACCAAACAAATGTTTTTGTGTGTGTGCCCGCACGTGCGTGCGCGTAGGAGTTTTTTTTTAATCTTTCCTAATTAACTGCTATTGAAGAAAAAACAATAGTCAGGATTTTTGTCAGCAATTTATCATTTACTTTGTCAATTGAACAACAATAGTTTTACAACTACTGCCAATATTAGCTTTAAAATAAGATGATGGCATCTCTGTGCAAAGAATCTTGGGACACCTAATGTGTACGGTCCTTTAGATGATTTGTCCATAAAATGAAGGCCTCATATAGAGGCTGCGTATGAAGGAGTTTTCAAAAGTGTTGAGATTGTTGGGATGCTGAAATTATTTAAACTTAAAAATATCCTAATGACATGGTCCTAATTTGTGATTCCCTATAAATGTGCAAGCTTTTTGGCACCAATTTGCGAAATGATGCTTTGGCTCACAGGTGTGGACAAACAGGACAAAAGAATTACATTCCAAATTCTTGCCCTACAAATTAATTGAATTGAAAATTTATTGAAAATTCACAGACCATGGTTTGGAATTAAATAAAAACATTTAAATACTAAGGGTCTATTTATACACTTGGAAAGACCATTGACTTTCTTCGAATGTTGAAGCAACACATACACTTTAATTGCTTTGAAAAGATAAGATTTATAAAACAGCTCTATATAGACATGAAGAAGCTAAAATAATTCACATCAGTTAAATCAAATAGCTTATTGTTGTTACGTTTCGTAGGAGAGATCGACAAGACAAGGAGTATAAGGAGTGGCTTTAATAAATTAACACAAGTAGGAAGAACTGAGGAATGCCACTGGCGTTAAACAAGAACAGGCTTCGCATAGCAAACTTAACAGTCCGAAGAGAAAATAGTCCAGCCGTGTGTAGAGGGGCTGGAGACGGGCAACAGAAAAATAAACATCTGAAAGTAAAGTTCTGGAGTAAGTATGAGGAATGCACAGCAGAAATAGTTCCTTCAACCAAAGTGAGATGCAAAACACTGAAGCAGTTCTTCTCATTCCATCACTCTTTTTATTTGCGAACTCTTCATTCAAACAGCAGAGGGCAATATCCCATCGAGATTCATCAGATTGAGTTTAATGTTTGAGTTGAGTGTAATGTCTTGGTACCTTAAATTTACATGAATTTAAACTGATTGTAAGCAATTTGAACAAAAATTTGTAGAACATGTCCTATAAAACTTAGGACGGAAATGTATTTTCAGAAAAAAAAATCTAAAAATGGAAAGTAGTTTATATCGAATTCCATTTGACATGTTGAAATACCAAACTTGCCCTAAAAATATTGGGAAGTGTTATATAATTTTTAATACAATAGTAAGTGATTTTAATAGTAACAGTAAGTGATGTTCCACTATAAAAATAGCATGCAATAATAGTTTAGCACATTTGTGATCTGTTTCTGCCTGAACACAGACAGAAGGTGTGTGACACATCTCTACCAACCAACTGTTGATTTTCTTTCTCTCCACATTCACACTGTTTGAGTCCACAGGCCAAATTAGTCTTTAATTCAGAGCACACTCATGAAAATGATAGCACAAAAAGTCAAATGGTGTATGCAATCAATTTCTCATGCTGAATCATTTTCCTCAGCCTCATATTTGATTGTTTTGATTGTGTTTGTGCAAAATCTCTTCACAGGCCTGGAACTAATGGCCCCTTCAATGCCCTTCATCTCAGATTTCTATTCTTGGTTTTGTTGTGATTAAATATAGATGAATAGATAGCTGAATAATGTACTGCATCTAATAAGCTGCTCTTGAGTCTAGCTGGTGATTTACTGTTGTGTTGTGCACAAGAAGATGCTCTTACTGTTATAAAACTATAAAATAACTTTTAAAAAAATAGGCGTTTTTGAAATAAACCCTTTTATCGAAAAAGACTAAGAACAACACAGTAGAGGAAGCAAAAGAAGAACAAAAGAAGAAAATGAAAAATAAGAATTGGAACGGAAGAAGGATTGGTAGAAAAAAGGAATCGAAGAAGATGGAAGAATAAATAATGATAAAATAAGAAAAAGAAAAAAGAAAGAGGGGGAAGGAAAGAAGAAAGAGGGAATGAAGAAAAGTAAAGGAGAAACGGAGGAGAAAAAAACGAAGAGAAAAGGAAGAAGAATAAAGGAAAAAGGTGGGGAAAAGGAAAAAGTAAAAAGGAGGAAGAAGAGCAGAAGAAGAAAGAAAAGAAATCAGGAAGAAAGATGGAAAAAAGAATCTGAACGAGAAAAAGGGGGCAAGAGGAAGAAAAAGGAGAAGAAGAAGGAGGAGCAGAAGGAAAAGAGTAGGAAGGGAGAAAGAAGAAAATGAAGATGGAGGAGTAGGAGAAGAAGGAAGAGGAGGAGAAGTGTAAAAAGAGAAGAAGGAAGAAGAAGAGGAATAACTGAAGAAGGAAAAGGAGAAAGAAGAAGGAAGAAGAATAAAAAAATCTGTTTAATGCAAAACTTTTAAACTAATTGATAATTTCAATAGCAGAAATTAAGTTCTTAGTAAGGTTATTAAATTAAGCAAAGTTTAATTTCATATTAATGACCAAAAAGAATTCAATTTAAATTTTTACTGTATTTTTACTGTATGCATGTGCTCTACATTAACCACGTGTGCAAAAAAATTGTATACAGAACTCAACTGAATATGATTCTTTTTTACCCGAGGAATCGAAGCACTATTGTGTTAGCACACAACTCTGCTACAGGAATGCCATACTATTGGTCAAACCCTGCTTGATTCCATGTATTTAAAATCGCAAACAAGATAATTTGGTCTGGAGGGGTTGAAACTAAGCTGTAAAGAGAAAGATTTTGGAAGAAGCGATTGCATACCAAAAAGAAGGAAATGGACCTTTGTGAAATGTATAATACAATTGAGCTGAAAAAAACAATTATTTTATAGTTTGATGCCTCCTATATAAAGAGAATAGTTAAACATTTATAACAAATGCGTGAACAATAAGTCCTGCATTGCTTAAGGTAATGTGATGATTAAATCATAGCGCTAATGTGGCTAATTTGATCTGCAGAATAACCCCTGCAGACCACTGGCAGCAGAGTGTTTCCCTCAGAACTGAAGCCTGAATCCAGAGATTTCAGATTGACCCTGTGTGCTAATTGCTTTGTTGATGGATGAAACATCTGTGTTTCATGTGAACTGGAGAACAAGGCCAGGCCTCTGGAGATGGGAACGTCGGCCTGCTAGCCGTATGTTGCCATGGTGACAAAAATGGGGAGAATCCGCTGGAGGAATCTCCATTAAATAAAGCAGGATGTGTGTTTGCACATTGCTCCACACTGCATGCCTTCAGATGCACCATTCAAAAGTCAAGCTACCGTTTCTATTGAGTGTTGGACACTTCTGGAAATTATAGAACATTTCATTTTATTAAACAAGGTTGGGGGATGTCAGTGTGTGGGTTAGCTTTTCAAGATATTTTAGAGAAATAAAAAGCAGAGAACACTAGGAACACCATGACTTTTAACACTCTACATCCCTGACGTAGACAATTTTCTAATCCACCAATTACAATTAAGACACTAAGAAATGCAGCAATAATTAAGATACATTTTTTTTAATGATTTCAGCTTGAATATTCATCTTTTCTGTTTTTTTCTTCCATGCCCAAATCCCCCACAGATTTGTGTTCATACAGTAACTACTGATCTGTTTTCAGAGACACTTGGTTATTTATATCATCGAATAAACATTTCCTGATTGGAAGAAAAGAAAAAAAACCTCTCAAATCATCGGTGTGTGACGGTTCGTTGTGTAAAAAAACTTGAAGAAGAAGAAGCTGTGTGCAACATGAAGTGAATGCTGTTTTTGTAGATGTTCTTGTTGTTTAAAAAAACTTGTAAATTTGTTATTGTCAGAGCGTGCGATCTATCTCCTTTTAATCAATGACTCACTTCGTTCACATAGATATCCTCATCAGCTGAAGTCAATCCACTGACACACCGGTTCATCATCTTCTACGCCCTCCTGCTGTGTATATATTGTATCAGCTTCCTCGTCTCTAGCGTTGTTCAGTGATGTCATCTTGCGTTTTCTGATAACTTCCTGTTTACCACTCTTATGTTAATTATTCCACTTTTATAGATATTCTCCTCAACTTTGGTCCTCCTACGTGACTATAGATCACCTGTTGAAGTATGTTTATTAGCAGTTCCTGGAGCCCTGAACTCCTAGAGTTAATGTGATAGGTACAATAAAACCCTATAAAAAGATTAATTAAGAGTAGGAAAGAAAAATACGGAAAGAAAGAAGTAAGGTTGTTCAATCAATCAAGTTTTTATATTGCGCTTCTTTAGTAGTTGCATTCAAAGCAGCTTCACAAAGTCCTCATGAGGATCAGGTAGAGTAGATAGGAGTTCCCTCTGTGAGTATATATATATAATAATAAAATCGGTATAATAAATAGTCCAGCTTCTCATGATTGGAGAGAGTGAGCTGGAATATATCGTGAGAGGAGACTGCTCAGGTAGAACGGAGCCAAGCCATTCAGCGCCTTAAAGGAAAGGAGCAGTATCTTGTAGTCTATGCGATATTGTACAGAAATCCAATGAAGAGAGCACAGAACTTTTGAGAGCTTTTGTAGCGTGGCGGCCGAACAGCCGGCTAACAGAGCATTACAATAATCCATTCTGGAAGTCATGAAAGCATGCACTAATTTTTCTGCACTAATTTTTCTGCATCTACGACAGACAGCATGTTCCGCACTTTAGCAATATTCCTGAGGTGAAAAAAGGCGGTTTTAGTAACATAAGAGATATGGTTCTTAAACATCAGTTCACTATCTATAATAACACCAAGATTTCCTGTAGAGGAAAAGTCCCCCCAG
Organism: Danionella dracula; assembly: GCA_900490495.1. NCBI lineage: Eukaryota > Metazoa > Chordata > Actinopteri > Cypriniformes > Danionidae > Danionella > Danionella dracula. The sequence goes on from UELW01000334.1 coordinate 20,701,203, forward strand.
CTCCACATTTAAAACAGAGAGATTTTGTAATTTCTTTTTAAACCCAAGAAGTAATATTTCTGTTTTATCAGGATTTAGCTTGAGATACTTTTCATTCATCCAATCATTGATATCAGCGACACATTCTGAGATCTTATTTAGCTTTAAAGGGTCGTTAGGTTTTGCTGAGATATAGAGTTGGGTGTCGTCTGCATAGCAATGGAAACTAACCCCATGTCTTCTAATAATTTTACCAAGGGGCAGCATGTCAATTGAGAATATGATTGGTCCAAGAACAGCTCTCCATACTCTACTGCTATTGTGTCTGATGAGTTTCCATTTACATGAACAAACTGACTCCGGTCAGAGATGTACGAGTTAAACCATCTTAGAGCCTGGCCCCGGATGCCTGCATCGTTCTCTAGTCTCTCGAGGAGAATCCTGTGATCTATCGTATCTAAGGCTGCACAGAGATCCAGCAGAACTAGAAGAGAGATTGTAGATCTTCATAACAGTTGCTCTTTTGTAAGAAGAAGCTGAGCTGTGCTATGACAACTTTTCTTGACCTATAGTTGGATAACCCAGTAGGATTGTTAAAGTGAGTAATATTCTTATTTTATGTTTGCTGTAAAATTGTCTGTGTTTGATGTAACAGTGTCAAACACATTCTCATACACTCTCTTGTGTAGCAAGAACAACCTTGAGCTTAACACGCTCAAAACAATGGAGATGTCAGTGTAGTTCAGGAGAAGCCCCCCTGCCCACCCCTCTCTTACCATCATGAACAGCACTGTGGCACCAGTGGAGTCATTCAGGTTCCTGGGAACCACTATATCCTATAACCTTAAGTGGAGCACACACATCCACTCCATTGCAAAGAAGGCCCAGCAAAGGGTGTGCTTTCTCAATTTCCAGAATATTTTACTACATTCTATTTACTTTACTTTTTTAACTTGAACAATTAACTTATATATTCTGTGTTACTGTGCAACTGTGCAACAGGTGTTACGTTACCTGTGTCACAATCCTCATAAGAGAAGGGTAGTAGCAGAACCCAAAAGCACGACAGCCAGAGGTTCAGTCAGTCTCTTTATTATGAAACAAAAAAATAACAACACAAAATAACCCACAAGGGGGAAAACCTCCAATAACTAAAGTAAACAGATAAGACTAAAATAGAACAAAGACTACAGCAAGATTAAATCCATTCAACAGGCAGAAAGGTGTGACAAACAATGCAGAACAAAAGAAGAAGAGGTCTTATAAAAGAAGACAATTAACCTAAACGAGAACAGACATAGGTGACTTAATTCAACTGAACCGGGATAATTAAACACAGGTGGAAAACAATCAAGGCAGTGAACAAGACAGGAGTAAATCTACAAAATGTAAAGAAAAATAGAACTAAACGCTGTAATGATAAAAACAAGAAGATTATACAAGAATAAAAACCAAAAGGGGAAAACCCAGACACAACCCTGACAACCTGTTTTACTGTGCAACGTACCAACACTGGAGAGTTCCCCTGTTCCACAACAAATTCCTTGTGTGTGTGCGCAATAAAGATCTTTCTGATTCTGAAAACATGATCTCTGAATTGCTTCAGCTTCCTCAAGAATATGCACAATGTTGTGTATTATAGAATTAAACAAACATGATTGTGATTGCTCACTCATTCATAGGAAAATATAAATGACAAGCCTGTTGGTCTGCCCACAAAGTCATTGAAATACAGTTTGCAGTTAGCAAGACCAATATCTGGTCTTCTTTGCTAGTCCCTCCACCAACACACCTAATGAAAAGTGACTTCCCCCAAATCCCATGTTATAGTTTGAAGACTGCACATAGTTATCTCTTTCTCTGTGTAAGAGTAGTGTGTTATTCAAGCTGAAAACAAAAGATGTCAATGGCGTCCCCCACTTTCTCAAATCTCCACTCTCAAAGAGAGAATTAGCATTGATTTCTCTGCTACACTTGATCAAGCAAATTCACTCTTCGATTGATTGGCTGCGACTCGATTTAATGTTTGCTCATTTCCTTCATGAGCACAAACTTCACCTATTACAAGCCTTATAAAAGCTTCGGCTTTGGTTTCCCAGGGTTTGTTCTTCAATGCTCGGCTTGTTTGGCCTTGAGGTGGAATTTTCCTCCCCCTTTTTGTCTCAGCTCAGGAGTGGTGTCGTCTCAGTGCGCATCTTAAATCACATGCTGACATGAATATGCATGAAAGGCTGTTTTTTTATGTTCTGACCTTGGAATTTCACAGTTGAGAGCAATTTGAGATTGAATGCACAGAACATATATTTAAAATAAAGTGTGGTTAATCTAGTAAAACTTTGTTATGGAGTGTAAGGGCGTTTTTTTGCCAGTAAATAATTTACCATATTTAGGAAACAAAAACTGAGGCTAAAACAGTCTAAACATTTCAGATAGTTTTAATGAAGTGATCGATGCGAAGTTTAACCCGAGTTATGCTGGAGAAGCAGGTTAGTAAGCAGATTAGAAGATGAACAGATGAAAACAGCATTTGGCATTTATAATGTAGCATATATAAGGCCTTCCTGTTAGTCAGCTTTGCTCTGATTGGTTCTTCCACTCATCATGTCTCTGTGTCTGTGAAAAATCTGGAATGTCGGCTTGTATATCTGGGATTTCTTAACAATGTGATTTACCAGTCTCTCTGAATCAAGTGCAAAAATATTGTTCTCTTGACACAAAAACACATCATCCCCACATTTTTACATTTTTATTTCAGTCTCCCCAAATGACGCCATTAACACCCATTCTGCTCACAGCCATGCTTTCGCCACCTTTTCTGTGCAAACCTGATGGTCAGAACATGCTAAAACATCTCTGCAGAGGGTTTCTTATGAATCTCTATCAATGCTCAGGACACTGAAAACTCTTTCTCTGCATTAATTCTCTGTACAGGTCTGCTATTCTTAGATGTGAATGATCTGGCCATCATGACTGCTCTCAGTCCTGTACTTGGGTGTACTCAGATGGACATTCACACAGCCAATTAGGGGCTTGCTAATAATATGCATAATATTGCATAGTATGGCACCTTTGAAGGATCTAGATGAAGGTTCTTGAAAGGTTCAAATAATCTGCTATGTTGTTAAAAAATGTGTAATAAATTAAATCAAGTATGCGGTTTGCAAAGGAAAAAGCATGATGTGGATAAATGAGCTAAATCATTAGGTGTTTGAGGACACCAGGAGCTGTATGACATCTACTTATTTTGGAATATAAAATAATCTTTCTTGGCATAATGTGCTTTAAGAGCGTAAGCAATATGGTATTTTTCCATGCGACTGGAAACATGTAGCTTGGGTAATAACAATTTGTGTCCTTTTATTTCTCACTTGGTATGAATGCTACATTACACTTACGGTCTGCATTAGCGGTTCATCTGAATGGTCAGGGGGCAGTGCTATGCTCATCAAACAGTTTTAACTCCTATAAAAACGAATAAAGGATTACTCAAACATGCATGAACCAATCGAAATACAACTTGAGGCCTGTGTTTGATGAAGGAAAAATCATAAAACATCCAAGAAATGTCAGAAAAGTCAAGTTTATACCTTCAGGCACCTTCAAGTTTAACTTTTCAGTTCGTATTCAACACAAACCTCCCTGTGAACCAATTTGGCCATGTTCAGTCTTCTCACTTCATTTACACCTTTTCTTGAGTATCTGAGAGCCACAATTTTTCACGCTTGGAGGCAGCAATCCTCTGCTTGAATAACCATACAGTGGTTCTGACCTCCTGGCCCGCTCTCATTCCCATGACATTCATCTGAAGGGCAGATGATGAGACGTGAATTACCTACGTGTTTGCCACAGCTGGGGCCCTTCTCATGTGACTGCCAATGTGTGTTATGGTGCATAAGAGCCATAAATTCTGGATTCCGTCTGAGGTTGCTGCCAGCACATTTAAATCCAGGTTTTGAAGCTAACATACACACATTTCTGAAAAAGATATGCTTTTTTAGGTTTGAAAGCAATGATTTGAGGATTACAGACAGGAATAATGGGCTAAAGTACAACATACAGAACACCTAATGCCCCAAAATTACTTCTCTCTTACAGAGAAGGTAAATGTTTGTCTTAACGAGATTGGCATGGCAATTCTAGCCTTAAACGTGTTTAAAATAAAATCAATATAATTGTGTTTCATATGCCATGGCTTTAAAAGAACGCAGTTGTCAAGGAGACTGCCTTTCAGAAACACCTTGTGCAAGAATTTTTAACTACAGGGTTTGCTTTTTTGTGTTCATATAAAGATCTAGAGGTGCATTTTATCCTGTGTTCTGAAGAGTAAGGCAGTAAATTACAAACCCTATGAATAAATGATGACGCAACACAATATGATGAGATGCTGGCTATAAAGACCAGATCAGATATTAGTGGAGCTGTAAATCTGTTCTAATTTGTTTAGATGGGTTGCTTTCTCTCTTCGTTATTCTATTCTTGTGATATTATTCTTATGTTATATTGTGTCACGTTAGAACTGTTCATTAGATATTGCTTGGTTTGGTATTTTTACACACACAGATGCAAAAAACCCATTGCTGGTTTTAAAAGGGACATCAGATGCTCATCTCTGATGATTGATGGTTGATATGGACGTTGTGGGTATTTATGAAATGTTGTAAGAAACAACTCTGTTTAGAATGACAGATAATTAACTCTGGGGCTAAAGTCCCACCCTCCTCTACTTTTTATAGGCTGGAACGCGTGTGCCGTCCAATCATCAGCACAATACATGAGGCCAGAAGGTTTTTCGAGGTGAAGTTGAATCATTCAGAATCGTTTCATGAGGATTGAGTCAGGGCAGCTCTGAAATATTGGACAAAACATTTCACTATTTGATTCAAAAGAGAATGCCTTATTTCTTGTTCAAATACAGAATTATTACATATTTAATGGCTTATTTGCCATTTGTTACCATGAAAATTCATCCTGTAGACTTTCACACCTCAGGGTTGCCTTGCGGCCTCAGCAGTTGTCATTGTTTCATCCCAACTTTGATTAATTGTTTTTAATTGAACACCTCTCTAAAATACATACCCATAGGTTTTGATTGGTCAGGCAGTAGTTTTAGCCAAACCCAAACCCGTAATTAACTTGCGTTATTTTCCTCCAATCAAATAGCTTTTTATAACTGGACACACATACACATTCCTCTGTTCTTCCTCTTTGGGTTTCTGATTAAACCTACTACCTTATAATCCTTGTCTTGTCGATCTTTCCTACGAAATGTCACAGAAAGACTACACACAGACAAGAGAAGTTCCGGAGAGGGGCTGGAGACGCTAGTCGACTCGGTCCGCACCTCCAGATGGACTCCCACGGAACACACATTCCTGCACCTCCAAGTCCTTCCCCTACCGTGCCACCGCACCCAGTCCCATGGCACGGCCCACTCCTTTCTCCGAGGAAGAAGAGAGGTGCAACGGATTTCTGCTCCAGATCTCTCTATATATGGAGATACATGCAGCGGAGTTTCCCACCGAGCGATCGAAGGTAGCGTTTGTCATCTCGCTACTCTCCAATTGGGCTTTGAGCTGGGCGGAAGTGCTGCAGAATCTTTGTCAACCTCGCGTGAACACCCTGGAGACCTTCTTAAATTACATCACTCCGTGCACATCCTCTCACTCCATCTCTGAAAAACTGCTGCAACTCCAGCAAGGTAACCTCATCGTGCACGAGTATGCCATCGAGTTATGCATGCTTACCGCCCACAGTAACTGGAACTCCGCTGCATTGCTGCCTGTCTTTCGCCGGGGTCTAGTGCCACGCATCCAAACACAGATGGCCATTAAAGAGGATAGTGCAGATCTGGAGATTTTTATCAATAAAGCCATCCTGGTAGTGTGGTTGTTTTCCCGCAATATAAAATACACTTTTGAAAATAAATTCAATAAAGACAGACTACGACTTTCAGTCCGATTTCTCTTTACTTTTCAGCACAAGATCAGGAAACAGCAATGTGATGGGTTACAGAACCTGGCTCGAAAACTGCACCTCCCTTGGTGTTTCATAGGCGCGGTATATATGCAGAAAGCTATCCTTGCAGATAAGTTTCACGTGGCAGATATTTTGTCTCTAGCTGCGTATCCCTATCAGAAAAGCGTCACTCCTTTTAAGTTAGACTGTCTTTTTCATGGACTCTAGCTTTTAAGGTCAGACTGTCTTTTTCATGGAGTCAGGTCCAATTTATGAATTTAATAAATGTTAAATCAGGTCACCTAATTGCCAAAAACACCCACAGTAGCTCAAAATCTACCTCAGTCTATTGAATCACCGGCTCTCTCTGCTCCCTGGCCAGCTGAGTCCGCCCTTCCAGCACCAGAGCCCATGATTGACGACTCTTACCGGCTCAACGCGACGGAACGCACTAGGCGCATCACTCTAAACCTCTGCCTGTATTGCGGCAGCCTGGATCGCCAACTAGCCTGTTGCCCCGTGCGACCACCACGTCCAGCGGTAAGTACCATCAGAGTCTCTCCGTCTCCCTCGCCTTCGCCAATCCCCGTGCAACCAGATCACCACCATTCAGGGAAAACCGTTGGGTCGAGGCTTGATACAATAATGCACTCCGGAGATGGAAATCGTCGTGGGGGCTCTACACCACAAGAAACTGGAGCTGTTGGTGCTGGAGGGGACTTGCGTTAACGTTGTCCTGGGACACCCCTGGATTGGAGCATCGGAGACCCCAAACAGTGTGGAAGTATCTGATTTTGTAACTGTCTTTGACTACCTACCCACCGTAATCCTCCTTCACTCACCCTACCTGTCTCCTCCACTAGTGTCTCCTCAGCAACAGACCTGTTTCCCACTGAATATCGGGCATTCCAGGACGAATTCAGCAAGACGGCGGCCACTCGTCTTGCACCTTATCGGCCACGGGACTGTGCGATAGAGTTACTGTCAGATGCACAAATTTCCAAGGGCCGCGTGTATCCCTTGTCGGGCCCAGAGCAAGAGGCCATGGACGCTTATCCACTTCCTTTGGTACCAACTGCTCTGGAGGATCTACTTTTCCAAAGCTAGACCCCTGAAGCGCCAACAATGTAATCCGTATCTGCCATTGGGATGAGTGGAAGACGGCGTTCGCAACACCCATGGGACTCTACCAGTACTGGGTGATGCCGTATGGGCTTTCCATCAGTCCCTACGTCTTCCAGAATTTTATGAAGGAAAATTTGTAATAGTCTATATTGACGATATCTTGATTTATTCTCCAGATCTTCACACCACCACTGGCACAATGGCCTCTGAGACATTCGCCACTATGAAGTCCGCCTTCTGCTCGACGCCCCTGTTACGGCATCCCAGCCTCAAGAGCCGGTTTGTGGTGGAGGTAAACACGGCTACCCTGGGGGTAGGAGCCTTACTCTCCCAGTGGCTCGAGAACCCTCCAGTACTCCATCCTTGCGCCTACTATTCATGGAAGCTCTCCCCGGCAGAAAAAAATACGACATGGGCAACCGAGAACTAAACTGTTGGCCATCAAGCTAAAACTGGAGGAGAGGCGCCATTGGCTGGAGGGAGCGACCCATCCATTCGAGGTCATCACAGACCATAAAAACCTCAAACCCAGACAAGCACGGTGGGCTCTGTTTTAAATTAAAGATCTCTTTTCGCTCCAGCCATCGCAACACCAAGGCTGACACCCTGTCCAGGATTCATTCCCCTGATCCTGTTCCAGAGGTACCTGAACCTATCCTCCCTCCAGCTCTTTTCAACACGCCTCTCTTCTGGAACATTGACGAACAGATTGCAGAGGCCAACTGCCAACGTCCTGCTCCGCCAGGAGGTCCAGAGGGGAGGCTCTTCGTCCCTGAGGAACTCCGCGTACCCCTTCTGAACTGGATCCATTCCTCTCTGGAGCACAGGTAACCCTGGCAGTAACCGCCCACTCTCACAGGTATGCTGGTGCTACTGGTGGCCCTGAGTCTGTCAAGAAGTCCTCTGGTACGTCCAAGGATGCTCGGTCTGTGCCACTTCATCCACTCCTCGGAATTTCCCCGAAGGTAAACTACATCCTTTTTCCATCCCAAACCGTCCCTGGTCACACTTAGGGGTTGATTTCATCACCGACCTGCCCCTATCCGAGAATAACACCGCGGTATTAGTAGCGGTTGATCAGTTCTCCAATTCAGTTAAACTCATCCCTCTCCCAGGATTACCGACAGCATTCCAGACAGCCCAAGCTCTGTTCCAGGATGTCTTCTGTCACTTCGGACTCCCTGAAGACATCATCTCGGACAGGGGTCCCCAGTTCATATCTCAAGTCTGACGCAGTTTTTTCAAGCTCCTAGGTTTCTCCGTAAGCCTCACATCTGGTTATCATTCCCAGTCCAACTGTCAGACGGAGCGGAAACTTCAGGAGGTGGGACAATACCTCTGGGCCTACTGCCAAGAACACCCAGAGCGCTGGTGCCAGTTCCTACGAAACGGGACAACTATGAAAGCAATTCCATTTAAAGGAATCTCATGCAACAATGTGAAACTGGAGCTTCAGGACTACATGGTGTGATTCCGTAATCTACCATAATGAAAAACTGAGCTGTATTCAGCGGATCACGTGATGGGACAAGAGACACCAGATTGCAGAGATAACAATGTAGACTTTATAATTGAGAAACAATGTTATTTAAGCATGGAAACTAAACCTCTCACACTGAGCTATATATAATTGCATCATCAAACCATCAAAGGCCCTTCTAGCTCCACGAAGAAACATTGAAACATGATTCATCAGAACCTGACTCACAAATTTATCGTGACTGGTCTGTAGCATAGAAGGAATGGGCTCATAGCAGCAGCATCCAAGGAAAGGTCAGTGTAAATGACACAAGTGACAAATAACTAAATGAAAGCTGACAGTTTGAAAAGAGCTGTAAATCAAAATTGTGGTAGAGAAGCTATAGAGAATGTAGCTTGAGAATATTTCTGAAAACAGAAGGACGGCCATGACTTGAAAAAATACATTGCAGGGACTGAATCAGTTTCAAGTATTTATTAATGTGTAACGCCTCTCACGTGAACAAAATACACCTATGTGAAGGAGAAACTAGCATATCAGTTATCAAGCATCAAAAAAATAGGCATGGGCATGGCAAGGCAAGTTTATTTGTATGGCACATTTAGTACGCAGGGTAATTCAAAGTGCTTTACATGGGAAATAAGGAATAGAAAGAAAGTACATTTAATACAATCAAGGATAAAAACAAGTCATAAAAAAGCAGAGTGATTAAAAGCAGAAATATAAGACATACATTTTTTTATACTATTTTATTATTGAAATTTAAAGGAGTATTTAGCATAATGTGTGGCACAGCAGGAAAGGTGACTCGTTGGTCATGTTTTGTCATGCCATGTCAGTAAAATAATGGATCATTTGAGCAGTTCATTGCCAAAACCTTTGGCAACTCTATCATACTATAGTATATATTACTATCAGGTAATGCATAATTCTTGGGTAAATATATATATATTTCCGTTATGGGGTGGCCTTCGTATGTTGTATTTTTCATATGTTGAAGCGAGTTGGTAGGTCTGCTTCTCTGTCTTCTCTCTGCCTAACCTACAGCTACAGTCGTTGACTCGACCCAGTGCGCCTGCTCTCCACCTACAAGCCGGTGAACTCTCCTTCCCTCCTCAGGACAACCACCCTTGGCTCTATCTCTGCTGATCTGGAGCATATCTGAACTAACTTTGTTTTTATACCTCCGGAGAGGTGTACCTTGGTTTCTTTTTACCGCTCCTGCCTGAGTTGTCCCTGTTCTATTGAACAGTAGTTATTGGTTCTCTTATTAATAAAAGACTTTAAGTTCACCCCTTGCTTTTGAGTCCTTCCTCTACAAACAAAACAAAAGTTTTATTTGTGTAAAATGCTTAATCTGTTCCGTCATGCATATGACCAATAGGAGAGCAGGATGTTATGCATGAACACACAGCATCAGGACTAAAACTGACCAAGAACTGTTGGTGACGAGTTGACTGCACTCACGTGATGGTCAAGTCAGCTGCCCGAATTTCAAATATTGAATATGTACGTGTACGTATTTTTCATAGACGATTTTTCATATCTTGGAATTTTTTTCCATAGCATGGAGCAAAATATTCACAGAGAGGCCTTTCATATCTTTGATTTTACATAAGGTGAAACATTTATATCTCAAGGTATCGCTGTATATACTGTATATTAGTGATATCGCCTAAATATCTAACAGAAGTTATTTACTTTAACCTTAACTTCTAAATAATTAGTAACTTTTTATGCTTCTTTGGGAACTACTTAGCACTTGGAAGAGTTTTCTCATAGTTCTGGTGATACTAAGTACCTGGAAGGGTACTCTAAATTGTAACGATTTCCAAACATGTTGCGACCGTGCAAGTCTGTTGGATGTGGTGGATCGATTGCATTGACGGATAGCCACGATCATTGCCTCGGTTGTCTTGGGTGTAGACATGCTGAGGCAGAGATTGATGGATCAGACTGCGTTGATTGCACATTTCTGTCCAGCAGCGCACTTAAGAGGAGGTTGGCATTTTTCAGACCACCACCGGAGGCTTAGTAGCTCCCACCTGCAAGGGTCGATGAGTGCACGTCTCCGGCATCCAGAGGAGCACTCTTTTGTCCTCTATCTGCCACAGTGCGTTATCGGATGATGTGCTGCTTGCATCTCCCGAAGAAGACGGCACATCACTCTCCCCCTCTGGGGTGATGGCAGATTGTGCCATCATTGAGGAGATGGCCAAGCTGCTTACCCGGGCTGCCGGAAAAATTGGGTTGCAGGTGGGTCCACCCCTTGCACCCAAAATCTCTAGGTTGGACTCGTGGTTTGTGGGGTCCCGCCGGGATGATACCCAGCAGCCGCCTCCAATCCCGTTCCTCCCGGAAGTGCATCGGGAACTAACCAAAACTTGGAAACTTAAAGCGAAGAGGGTTAGGCTCCTCTCACTCGCTCCCCTTGACGGCGCAGTAGGGGGTACGAATTGATTTTTACCTTTTCCCTGTTCAGTATTGAGCAATCTTTTTGTTTAAGAAGGGGACAATTAAATGATTCCTTATTTATGTTATGGTTTGTAATTGTTCTACTTTATGCTGTGAAAAATTTATTATTTATTGTCTGTATGCTAGTTCAGTTGTGTGATTTTTCCTCTTCAATTTTCATGCTTGACCCGATTTGTTGCACATTTATCTCTTCATTTATTTAATGTTTACGGACAGCCTTATCCGCTCGGTGCCGGACTACTGATGTGTCCGGCTTGCCTGGCCGCCGGCCGATTCGGAAGGACCAAGATTGTGGCATTTTGCAGGGTGTTCCCATAGTTGTCACCGACATAAGTCGTAGTAACCGACTGAGGAGGAACGTAACGGTTACTTTCGTAACCCTAGTTCCCCAAATAGGGAACGGAGATTTATGTCCCCCAGCCACAACCTTAAAGTCGTAAAGTCTGTTTGCCTAGGGGTGAGTACGGCTCCAGCTTCACAACAAGAAGAGAGTCACGCTTGCGTCCGCTTTAGGCTGGACAGCGTGATCACTTGACCATCAGTGCGTTCGCTGTTTGTCATTTTGAAAAAATTTTGAGAGAGTAGAGCGCTCCTAGTGGAGCTTTCCATAGACGTCAAAGACGGGGGTTACGAAAGTAATCATTATATTTATAATATTCAGAATTGGTTCTTGAACTATTTATAGCAATTCTTTCAGTAGTTTTGTTGGTACAGGATCGAGAGAGCATGTCGTTGATTTAGATGCTGTGATTAATTTTAAGCAGTTCTTTCAGGTCATTATTTGAAATGAATAACACATCACAGATGTAAAATAGGTTACAAATGCTGTTTCATGTTGACTATAAAGCTCTACTCACTCTCTAGGTCATTGAACTCATTTGATAGCACATGCGGCAGCTTTAGACTTCATTAGATGCTGTGGGCAAAAAACACTGAACTGTGAACATCAGGCGAATGCAGAGTAGACTCGCAATGTTTGATCTATTTAAATGGTTAAATGATTCTCTTGCATCATCAAACCTCCAAGTTCATTACATTTTAATTCTATTTCTTGTTTGTATATGTCATTAGCCCATCACTAATCCCGCATCACATGGGAAAAATCCTCACTGAGGAGAAATTAAGCTGTTCTGAGTGATTATTAACATATCAGCATTTTTTTTAAGAACTCTGAGTGTGAGACAGTGGGAGAATGCCTGCATGCAGAACAGAAGGAACTGCATACATATTAACATCAAGAAAATAATGTTCATGAGCAAAACCCATTTTTATTTTTATTACATGAAAAAGAAAAAGATTTTTGTGTCTAAGTTCTGATTTATTGTTTTTCCTCTTTTAAGAGTCATATCGGTTGTGTTCCAGGTTGAAGGTCTTTCTAAAAATTGAAGTAATTGTCTGAGCACTCTGAACCAAAATTGTTTGTTCTTATTCTCTCTATATATGAGCTGACGGAACAGAAAAAACTAAAGCAAACCAATGTTCTTCCAAATGAATCTAGCAATGAGTTTTGAGAGTCCAATTTAAAAGTGCCATTGATTTAATACAAAGTTTTAAGATGACCTAGTGTAAGAGGCATTGTGTTTAATACTTTAAAGTAAACATTAGGACGCCTCCAGAGACATGTTTGGAGGTTTTTAGGTTAACAAAGTAAAATTGTGAAGCGGGGTCTCAACTTAAAATGTCAGAAAAAAGCTTGAATTTGCAACATTTTAAGATAAAAATGGTGTCTCCTTGAGCGTGATCACCTGAAATACTTGAAACATCAGAATCAAATCTTGAATTTTCAACATTTCAAGATAAAAATGGTGTCTCCTGGAGCGTGATCACCTGATATACTTGAAACATCAGAATCAAATCTTGAATTTTCAACATTTCAAGATAAAAATGGTGTCTCCTGGAGCGTGATCACCTGATATACTTGAAACATCAGAATCAAATCTTGAATTTTCAACATTTCAAGATAAAAATGGTGTCTCCTGGAGCGTGATCACCTGATATACTTGAAACATCAGAATCAAATCTTGAATTTTCAACATTTCAAGATAAAAATAGTGTATCCATGAGCGTGATCACCTGATCTACTTCTATATAGTTATGTCATGGGACGGTGGCAACATGTGGAATGGGGACCCTAAAATTTGGGGGTCCAAGGCAGTCGCCTACCTGTGCCTAATGATAAGTCCAGACCTAGTAAGATGTGTAAGTAACTGAATTATGCCTTTTTGTGATTTGCTTGAGAAAGTCTGGCCATTTGCTTTGAACGCAAATGATGACCCCATTTGGTGAATTCCTGAACTGAGGAATAAGCTCCTTTTCTGCTATGACTTTCTTTCCCGATACTCACGAGGTAAGATTCCTTTTGATGTCAGGAAAAGATCAGGTCTTACACATTTAAAAATCTAAATTCCTATAAATTAAAATACTGAGACACAAACCTAGCACACTGAAAAACTTGCTCAGAATAAAATTTGTATATCACTAAGAGTCCAATATGGTCTAATAGAGGGCTAATATAATGATGAAAAGGAGAGAAAGTAACGGGACCATAATTTATCATTTAAATTTCACATCGATTGCGAGTCAATTCTATGTTGCACTCCTATTTTTCCTTGTGCCACATGATGAACAAGGGGTACAGAGTCTAGTTGTTAGCTGCTAAAATATCAGCAGTTCAATTTTAGCAATTGAGGGTCAACTTTAGTGCAATATCTGAAAAACATCAACGAGTTATCAAGTTATTCGTAGAGAGCTACGGGTGACCAATTATCCTCTCATTAAAAAGAATCAAATTATAAGTGGGGAACTATGGGTGATCAAATTAACCCCTGATCAACAATGGTCAAGTTGTACGTAGAGAGCTATGAGTGATCAAAATAAACCTCTGATTAAACATAATCAAGTTGTGCATAGGGAACTACGTAGGGTCAAAATAAACCTCTGATTACTTTCAAGATGATATTCAAGTTGTCCATAGTTGCTTTGACCAGTAATGCAAAATTCTAAATTAAATATGTTTCACTTATAAGTCAGGAAAGAGAATTTTGTTGGACAATAAAGAGATAAAAAAAAAACCTCCTTAGAACTTACATGCATATTCACAAGGGAATTGAACCTAAATGGGCCTTATACATACTTCATGCACACTTTTAAAGTGGCCCTCTGTTTTAAAACAGTTTCCAAAACTACAAGGCAAGGCAAGTTTATTTGTGAAGCATATTTCATACACAGGGTAATTCAAAGGGCTTTACATTGGAAATAAAGAGTAAAAAGAAAGTACATTTAATAAAATCAAGCATAAAAAAGTCAAAAACTGTGTCAAAGTCAAAGTGACTAAAAACAGAAAATTTAAGAACATTGATTAAAACAAAGAATAAGATAGTGAAGTGCAGAGGTAAAATTGTTGTTCAGACGTTGGTGCTCAGACAACAAAAGCGCAACTAAACAGAAGAGTCTTTATCCTGGATTTAAACATGACTAAAGTGTTGGCACCCTTGATCTCCTCTGAAGCTGGTTCATCTGTGGGCTGCATGGAACTAAAAGAGTATTTACCCTGTTTGGAATTAAACCGGGGTAGATCTAATTTATTTGATCTGAGGGATCTCAGCTCTCTGTTTGGTGTGTATTCACTGATCATGTTTGTTAGGTATTTAGGTGCTAAGTTATGTTTGGACTTATATACGAGCAGCAGAACTTTAAAATCTATTCTGAAGGACAATTCTATAATTGTGTTCAACACAATTATAAAATGTCTTCCTTGTTGAGTATGCTTAAAATGATGACATAGTCAAAGTTAAATACAGACACATAGACTTTGAAACACTTTAGTTTAAACATTCAGTTCTCTCTCTCGCTCTCAACATCTCTCTCTCTCCTTTCTCTCTCTCTCTCTCTCTCTCTTTCATGGCAAATCCAATATAATTACAATGATGTGATTTATAAATGATAAGAGTAATCATGGTATCTTTAAGCCATTACTTGGGTGAGAATCAGAGTTTGTTCTGCACACTGTTAGAAGTGCAATGCTTGTTTAAATACTTTCATAATTTCCCACTCATTTACCCAGAGTATTTAAAGTCCAAAATACAGCTAAAAAGTTCAATATTGAGAGATCAGATAAAGTGGGACAACCTAGTGGTCTACATGTCTTTAAAGGTTTTCAAACATATTCATTAATTGACCTTACAACAAATGAATCAATGTACAATCAATATGTGGGCATTCAGATGCTGCCTAGGTTCCAATGATGAACCAATGAGATACATTCTTTTTTGTGTGTGTAAAAGTTTGACATGTGCTTGTTACCCTTCCCTTTGTTACTTCTTAATGGGACAGCTCATTATACTGGTAAAATGCCAGTAGATGTTGGGATATCCCCCTTGTGGGATGATTCAGTGGACAATGAACCGAAGGACTACTTCGATAGATTATCTTATTTAGGACCAGGTGAAAAACAAACCTGGCCAGTTTTCTACTTGCTCAGCTTTGAATGTTTGCAGTTCTATATTTGCTTTGAAGCAACGGATTACTTCAAGACACCGCCAGCTCACTGAAGACGTTGACCAACACTTTCCCTGGCATTAGTTCACTCTGTAATGCCTTTGAGAATGACAATGTTGCACAGGTGCCACTCCTCAGGGCAGCTGTCTTCCCATCAGCAAGAGGCCATAGGACAATGCTTAAGGTGCAGAGGGATACATCATCCCAGCTCCAACCAGTAACACCAGCTCCAGACATGACCCAAAGCAGCTCCAGCTAGTCCTCAGTCCAGCTCCAGAAGTGACCCATCCAAGACACCTGAGGGCCCCACAGAAACAGTTCCTGAGGCCATTGGGCATGGGTTTCAGAGACGAGTTCAAGACTTCCCCAACGGAGAGTCTCTCCCTACCTGCTGGTCCCTTGCCGATGCAGGAACCAAGGACGCCCACCTTTTTAGATGCATATCAGGCAGAACGCACTGATTGAGCTGAGATGGTTCTGAGATGTATATGACATTAAATAAACGAGCTGTCCTTTTGGAACATAATTTTAATGACAATGCATGGAGCCAAGAGACTGATTTGGGTGTCGAGTAATATGCTTCTCACTGTGTATTGAATCTACATATGAGTTTATTTAATTTACTAAACCCTCAAGTGTTTTGCTTTACACCACAATGTCTGGTCTCTCACCATTCATACACAAGAACAACTTTTAAATTAAAGTTCAATCAGTGTAATGATGTAATTTGATATTGAAATTTCGAGTATTTAAAGGGACTTCTCTTTAAGCTCGAGGAGTTTCTGCAATCAGAGCTCCCGCGCCAGGACTTGCATATGACCTTTTGCGTATGAAAATGTGCAATACAAATAAAATTGCCTTGCCTTGCCTTGTCTCTTTTGTTTATTAAAACAATACATATAGATTTTATTTGAGCCAGCTCTGCTTCACGTACATTTAAAAAGTAGTTATTACTGGAAAACAAATATTGCCTGTCCCAGTTTCACCTATTGCAACCAACACACTTGAACCAAATTGGAGTACACAAATTGGGTTAAAATAGGTCAAACAATCCCAAATTAGTCTAGAGTAAAGATAGTAAAAGAAAACCTTAGTGAAACACACAAAGTTGTTTACTTTGTGAAATGTTTAAATCTAGCGTTAAAGATTTGAATATTTTAACAAAACTCAATTACTACTTGGAACTGAGATTCACTGGCCTTGGCTCATTTTCTGAAAAACATATTTTAGAACACATTTTTATTACCCCACACTGTATACCCTCTAAACATTCATATTACACTCAAGGTGTTCGGCTCTAAAATGAGAAAATGGAAGATTCTTTACCTTTATTCTGTCTTCCCACACAAACATAAATCTCAAAAAATTAATTGTTCCAAAATGCCCACCAACCCTGCCAAAGTAACAATAATGAGAACAACACACATGGTTTAAATAGTAAATGTGAAGAAATAAGGTTAAAGAACAATAAAGTAAATATATTTAAAGTAGTTTAACATAAAATGTCTTGATTGGGTTTAAAAATCAATGAGTCCACCAGACCTGAAAACAATGCCTGAGTAACAATAATATGAACACCACACAAGGGTTAATATAACAGGGTTTACACAAGATTCTTGAATTAGTTCACAACGCACACACAGGTAAACCAAATTCCACTTAAATAAAATATTTCCACAACAATTCTTAAAAAAAAAACACGATTTGCATGTCTCTATAGTTTCATCGGACCATATTCTGCCTCACTGAAATGTACATGTTAAAATGAATGTGAAAAGGAAAATGTAATAGGACACAGCTGCGGTACATAGCCCTGAGAAGGATTCAACTCAGTCTCTTTATTTACATGAACACATGGCCTCGTTACTCAGTCATGTGTGAGGAAGCAGAAACCATAAAACACAGTCCTTGCCGTGATGACATGTGCGTAACTGTGTGTCCTGCTATATCCTCTTTATGCTCAGAGCCCGCCATGGTTTTTGGAGATCACGCCTAACCATTGCATCCGTTGTGATGTCACCATGGAAACCTTCCCTCCACGAGGTTATTTTTAGCAAACACAAGCTCTCACCACAGGAACATGCATTCAGTGCGAGGAGCCAAGATGGCCACGCCAAAAATTGGGGATAATTGTTCTATATTGCGTTAAGAAGCTTATGTGTATTGAAGAAGAGAAGTGTTGAGGAATATGACGATATTGGGTTATTTTATAAAATTTTTCATAAACATTGGCAATTCAAAGTGCTTTACAGAGAATTACAAAGTTTACAGAGAGAAAAAAGACAATAAAACAGATCAGAGATAATAAGCAAATGGTAAAATGTTACAAGCGTCCAAATTAATAGAATAGAAGAAAATACATTCATGAGCACATAATTGTTGCTTTGCATTATATTTCTTTAAAGAAGGAAAATGGTTAAACCCTTAAATACAACAAAACCCCAAACTTTTGCTTTTACAAAAAACATCATCCAATTACTTTTAATTGGGTTCAAAATACTTGAAAATAAGTGTACAAGAAGGTTCCCTTCAGCTTTCTAGAAAGTTAAATTAATGGTTAACCTTTATGCATTAATACATGGGAATAAACAATTTCTATACGTTTTAATATAATTTGGGCCAAACTGTTACACAATGTTACAACTATGCTTACTCAAATGCTCAACTTGATCTTGTCAAAGTTACCTTAATTTTCAAGTATATGCAAATGTTATGTTTTTGCAGGTTTGGTTTAATAACAGCTTTTTGCACACCTGTAAGGTTTCTCTGCATTTACTTACGTTTTCCGGGTTTATTTAGCAATGCATTGACTGTTTTGGGTTGGTATTCAGTTTGCATTTCATTAGTTTACTGTTGTGTAGTTCTTTTAAGTAGATCTTGATTAAGAGCTCTGATGACCATCACATGGCATTGCAAGAGTTCCAAGAGTCCAAACAGCTACAGGGTTCACTCTAATCTATTTCACATCTACACTGAAGACTTAAATTTTTTTTATTTAGCTTTAAAACAGGGTTTACCTCTCTAACTTGAAGATTTGTAGTCACCTCACATGATGCAATATCGCAGGTCAAAGTTTAATCCAGCTTAAGCTTCATCGTAGCAGAATCTGAAATTAGCGGGAACATTCGGTTTCGCACAGTCACATGCGATCGATTCCATTCAAATAAATTGAATTGTTTTATAGTGTAACTGTGGCATTAGCTTGCTGCACTCCTTATTTGGTTTTCCTCCCTAATCACTTCCCAGACTCATCATTTATATTCAGCTGTTCCGTCAATGATTCCATTTAGGATTTAAGTTCCATTGATTTTGTGTTTCTTAGTTTGTTTGGGAATTGCATGTGAGGCCAATTAGCAAAGGCGCTTTACCAATTGCATGTACTACCCCTTCTTTCATAATCGGTACATTTGAAATATTCAGTAGATTTTGTACAGTTCTATTTAGAAGTTGATGTGGGTCAGAAGATTCAATTTGTATGTTTTAAAAAAATCATGAATAAACCATGAATATACGCCTCATGCAAACATTCTCATTATAAATCCCAGATCAGCAAGAAGTAGGTGTTTACAAAACATTTCCTTTCAATATTTAAGTTCAGTGACTGTTCATGGTTTGGTAAATGTTGCCAATTTTCATTGGCCACAAAATGTCAGAACTCAAGCCTCAAGTTTACTCTCAGCTGTTTTTAGAAATTAAAAGAAAAAAAAGTGAAGTAAAAAGGTGATTCATTTTGTGTGTGCACTGTTTATGAACAAGGAGACTTAATTCAGTCCAGGTGAATTTAGAGGCTCAAACTTGAGTTTCTGAAGCTATTAGACATCATTCAACACTTCTACAAAAACCCATGACATGGCTGACAAAACAGCCAAGAAAAAGGGTTCAGATTATTTTCTACAGTTTGGAAACAATGTATATTTTGTGTTCAAGTGACCTGACAACTCCTTTACAGAATTGAATACATCTCTGGTCAAGAAATGTTGTTTGTAATGAGCACGTAAGTCTGATTTGTTGGTGCTGGCAGTAGAAGGAATCGCAGCTGTTATTCCCTAAGGGAGCCTGTTGTTCATGAACTTTGATGAGGAAAAGCAGAGTACCAAATCTGTTCTGGATCTTTTATTTATATATGAGTTTGTTTTTTCAAAGATCTCTCATCTTTCATGGACATAAAAAGCCCAGCAGGGATCACTGAGTAAATCCAACTCTGCAGAGGTCAGAGATTTCCAGGCGTCTCACTTTCTCATGCAAACTGAAATTTCTCTGACCTTTCTCTGCCTAAGACAAAGATTCCCAGGAGCTGTGTTTTTTCTGTCTGTGGCCATTTATCATAAATGATTTGACTCCTGGTTCTATAAAAAACATATTTAAGAATTGTATCCTATGTATCCAAGCATATAAAAATAAAACTAATAATGAAACTAAAGATTCATTTGCAAACACAAATATCCATGAATCTAGCTTTGATCAATTTGCCTAAAGCCCTTTATCTTCACTGTAAAAAATACAGAAAGGTACTGTTAAAAAAATAATAACTGTTATTTACCGTTATTGTTACTTCATGGTCACATTTATATTTAAAAAAATATATATACATATAAATGTGTTATTTTAAAGCTTATAAATATTTTTTTTTATTTTAAAGGTCAATATTTGTATTTTTGTTTTATTAGAATCTACCAACTTTATAGAGTTTTTCTTTTTTAACCTGTTAAAACGATTCAAATATTAGGCTATTAGGTTCTACCTCATAGCATTATGTAAATTGCTTGTTGTGTTACACTTTACTGTACTTATGTGGTTTGTATTGTACTCATGTTGTTTGCACTGATGGCTTCATTGTACCAAAGGAAATTCCTTGTGTGTGCACACACACACTCACACATGGCAATACAGCTGATTCTGATATTATATTAAAACTTAGTTGGCTAAACAGTCCTTTAATAAAGATGTCGGGGTTTGGACTAATCTTCTTTAGTTTATCAAATAGACGTTGACATTTTTTCTTCAGATTCCAGTAGTTTTCCACACTGGTTCATTTTCCCCCGATGCGTCTAGTTTCCTCTTGTGCCATGTCATTTCCCTTTTTAGTGGCTCAGTTATCTTTGCTACTCAGCTTTGAAACACTAGCTCTAACACTTTGTGTAAGTTTGCTTCTTCTGAAAATGTTGCTTTAGTGTTTATTCTGGAACTCAAGTCTTTCTGATGAGTGTTACTTTCTTGTTCTGGATTTTTGGGAACTTGTTCTTACCACTTTCGTTTTACCTTCATTAAAACAAAAGTGTGAAATTTATTATGGCTCATTTATTGCACCCACCCTGCCTGCGTGGCTCTGTGTTCTATACCACCTACCATTTAATCATTTAATTATTAATCAATTAATAATTATTACAACAAAAACTTTTTCAGGAGACTGAAACATATTTACAAAACAGTATTTACATAATAGTACAAAACAGTTTAACATAATTTAATGCAAGTTAAGAAGTAGCACTCAGATTATAGGTACAATATATTTGATTTACAAAAAAATAAAAATAAAATAAAAAGCCAAAGACTTATTAACTAGTGCAAAAAATAGTTTCACACATTGATTTCAAGAGTCTCGCGGCATGAAGATCGCTGATTCGAGCCTTGGCTGGGTCATTTGCCTATTTCTCTGTGTTTACTCCAAGTGCTCAGGTTTCCACCACAAGTCCAAAGACATGCAGTAAAACAAAATTGACCGTAGAGTATGAGTGTGTGTGGATGTTTCCAGGTGGTGGGTTGTAGCTGGAAGGGCTTCGGCTGCGTAAAACATATGCCAGGTGAGTCGGAGGTTCATTCCGCTTTGGCAGTCCCTGAAAAGGGAAAAAGGGACTAAGCCGACAAGAAGATGGATGGAAATTTATTTAATATAAATATATGAAACATCAGTTATAAATCTAGGATGAATTTTGATCAAGAGTCCTGATAATTCCTTTGCATGGGTAGATTTTCAGCTGAGAATGAGGTGTGGAGTTTCTCGGATACAATCCTTTTTATCAGGCGGGGCTAGTCTCCCTGGAGTCTCATTTACAAAATATCGGCTCAGCCAAACTGTCTACACATTGATTTAGTGCCGTCCTAAGATACCTATGTCCCTGCCGCATATATTTCCATGGCAACCCCTGAGTGCCAGCACCGCTCATGTTGTACTGTTTGAAATTACAAACCTCAGCCGGGGTCTATGCATACAGATTACACATCACGGCTGACCCAGACAAGCACTGCTAAATCATTGAAATGCAGAATAAAAGTATAATTTCCAAACAGTAACGGTCAATTTTATCTTGGCTTTAATCATCAGAGTTATTGTGTCAGGATTCTCATAAGAGAAGGATAGCAACAAAACCCAATTGCACGACAGCCAGTGGTCTTAGTCAGTCTCTTTGTTATTAATACAGAAAATAACAACATAAGATTGCCCTGGAGGGGGAAAACCTCCAATAACCAAAGTAATCAAAAGAAGTAAATGATTAAGGACTAAAACGGAGCAAATGACTACAACAGGACTAACCAAATTGAACAAGACAAAAGGTGTGACTTGCAATGCTGCAACACTAAACATAGGAAGGAAGAGAATTATAAAAGAAAAACAATCGACCTGAACGAGAACTAACACAGATGACATAACTCAACTGACCCGGGAACAACTAGACACAAGTGGAAATCAATCAAGACAGGAGTGCATATACAAGCTGCAATGAAATAAACAGAAGCTAATATCTATAATGCTAGAAAACAAAAATACTTAACAAAAATAAAAACCTAAAAGAATAATCAATAATAACCCTAACATATTGTCTGTTATGACATATTCTAGCAATTACACAATAGTTAACAGTTACATAATTAATAAATGTTCCCATAGATGCAGCGATGAATACTGAGGCCCTTTGTCTTCAGCATTAAAGATGTGTAATGACCATCTATACATTTTGCCAGTTTATTAGTTTTCAGGGTCATAAGATTGTCCAGCTAACAGTGAACAGAAAGAAAGGGACACCATGGACAGGTTGCCAGTCCATCACCGGGGCACAAGCGTTCTCAGATATCCCCAGAATTATAGGGTGGGTGGGTAGGTAGTCCTCACCAGGTAATATATGATGGAAATTTAGTCTGTAACAGCTAGAAAAAGCAAGCATATATTACAAAACATAATACATCACTGAAAAAGGTTATAATGTCACTTAAAATACTCAATTTAATGAATGATCTGCATGCTGCTTAATACTGAGTTGCATGGCTGTTTTAGTAAGAACACAACAAAGAAACACAAAGATTATTAGCAAACAATGTTCATGTATCAATTTTTTAAGCACAAAATAAGTCATTTTATAAATTTTTATAATAATTGTTAAAATACTGTCAGATTTCATTCTGAAACTGAAAAAGAGAATGCTTGAGCAGCTTGTGTTTGACTGGTCACCAATTCGTATGTTTAACTGCCAATCGCAGTATTTGTGGATACTTTTGCTTTATCTTTGCTGTAAACTAGCATCCATAGTGCACTTATATCACATTTCTTTCCGTGCTCATGTAACGGTAAATACTGCAGTACAATTTGCTTGCAATTATCAGATTGTTTTTGTCAGGACAAAGAAGTGTGGAGTGTGAACAGCGTGAGAACATCAAAATGTGTGTGTTACAATCCCAATGCATGTGACTTGAGAACCCTGGACACATTAACTTTCACCTTCCTTCCTGAAAGACAAATTTAAAGGCCGCAAAATGTTTGCGAAATTTAGAGACCCCAAAGAATCTTTTTGAAGAAACCAGAGAACCCAGTGAAAACCCCTGCAAGCACAAAGAACATTTAAACTTCCCCCAGGAATACCTTCATTTTGTGATAATAAGTTACATTTTCAAGTAATTTTGCTGTTAATGCATTATATATAAAGTGTAGCATTAGAGAAAGTCAACCTCAAAAGATGGATTATCCGCCCCCAGTAATTAATTTCCTTTAGATGCCATATTGTAATAGCGCTGGATCTTAAAGTATTAAAATGAAGCCAGTCATTATTCACCCACACAACCGGCTTTGTAATTAATTAGCTTAATTTATCTTTGGTATGTATAATTTCAGGGTTAATTGATTTTTACAAACGAAATGTTTTCTGTAAAGAACGGCACTGACTATGAATTGACCTTTCAGCATTATATGACACTATATAGTGAAAAAGGTCACGCTGCATACTGTACAGCATCAGAGATGCTAGCTCTACCTTTACTGGATACGAGTGGCCATAAAACACATTTCTTCTGTAAGAGTGAACATTTCAAATTAACAACAGACCACAGAATGCAGTCAAATCAGGGGTGACCTCACACACGGGCTCCCCATTTCATGAAGGTGCTGAGTTTATTACTGTAGATGGCATAGAGATTTGTATTCACAAAACAACGCTTTTTTGTTATTACAGACTCCATTTGATGGGGGCACTGGTAGAAAAATGTGTTGTGGAGAGCCCCCCAGACTACCCATTTCTAATAATCTTAAGCTTTTTTCACAGGGATTTAAGCATCAGGAACGGATGAAGAATCCACAAGGTAAGTATACAAACATTTATTTACATGATACTTCTGTAGAGACAGCGACAACAAAAACACATAAACACAATGCAACAAAAGAAGACACTCAATGAAAATAGAGACAGGTGTGGAAAAGCGTGCTGTTGGTTACTGGCAGAGATTTTATGAAGAGATTTTCTTTGCAGGTTTTGAAAAGAAGCAAGAGAGAATCCATTATCAGAAAGTTGGAAGGAAATTGGAGTCTTTTAAATTGTACAAAATAGAGTTTTTTTTATAAAAACAACTGGAATACATAGAGCTGGAGTGAGAAAAAAACAGAAGTTTTACTCAAAGAGAGGAAAGTATGATGATAGGAACTGAATAATTATAAGATCACCAAGAATACCTCAAACCAGTTCCAGAGTAGCCAGAACTGGGAACCAGAGTGGATATATCGGGTCGCTGGAATCTGCCAGCTTTTTTATCCAGAAAGAAAGTGAAAACGCAAATTACTAGTGAATCAGACTTTAGTTACAGCCGGTGTTGGTGCTCGCTAACAGCCCTATGTGCAGAAGGAACCTAACTAAAATGTAGCTGATGATGCAAAATACTATTTAAGGCTGGTTTTTTAAATAATTATTCTGTTATTTACCTTCTGTCTGTATTAATGGGATAATGGATCAAGTTTATTCTCAATGATGGCAATTACTTTGAGTTGTTGAGATTAACCTTGATTAACATTACTTAGTGGAGTTTTGATTCTCTTTTGAAGTTATATGTGTCTCCTATTCTGCTCATCTCTGTTGCAATCACAACATCCACCTGCCAGCCTTGATTGGTTCACTATTTAAGCTTGCTGTCGGCACAGCCTGGCTGTGAGTTGATTACTTGTCTATGCGGATTGTAACCTGTACATGTCCTCCAGTGTTATGAAGTCTCATCTGTGCCCCTTCTGCTTGAACCCCGAAGAAAGCTAGCCTTACCTGTGCCTCTGCTCTCTTCCTTCAGACGGCTGCTCCTTCCAGGAGACATGAGATTTTTCCTGCCGGCGCTCTGTCTCTTCGCCCTTGGACAGTGCTCCTCGGGAGCCTTTTCCGTTGCTACTTTTTCCCTCCTTGGTTGTTTATTCCCCTCGGAGCTACCTTGGCTATTTCTATTATATTTTTTTAACATTGAAATAAAAAGTAAGTCAGACTCAACTCTCGCATCTGGGTCCTCATCATTGTTCCCTCTTCACAAATTAACTCACCAGATGGACTCAGCGAGAGAAGATCCGGTGTGTTCGGCTGTGGAGCACCAGGGCCTCCTGCTGGGAAGGCATGACGATGAGCTCCGAGCCTCCAGAGTTACGGCGGAACAGCTCTCAGCCCAGGTTCGGGATCTCACAGAGCAGCTCCGTCTCCTGTCGTCTCGCCCCCAACTCCAACAGCCCGCGTGGTGCCTGTGAACCCCAGGTCAATAACCCACCTTGCCTTGACGGAGAACCTTCATTCTGTAGGTCTTTCTTAACCAAGTGTGAGGTGGTGTTCGCCCTGCTGCTGAAACCTATGCCAGAGAGAGGGTATAGGATTGCCTTCATCCTCTCGCTCCTTACAGGGAAGGCCAGAAGCTGGGGCACCACTCTATGGGAGAATGGCAGATTCCGGCTGCTAATCCCATCGTACTGGGTCACCTCAGGTTTTCTTTGCATAATCCTCAATTAGATTGGGCCAAGGGGGTGATTCTATCTTGGGGAATAGCGTGCCATAGTTCTTGTTTGTTGTCTGCTGCTCCTCCATTTATCCCGATCTTGATCAGGTTCTCCAGGATTATCACAAACTTGCGGCAGTTATTAGTAAGTCTTCTCTTCCTTCTCATCGACTGCATGACTGCAGTATTGAGTTTCTTCCTGGCTCCACCCCTCCGCGTGGTCACTTATACTTTCTCTCTGAGTCCGAGAGGGAAGCACTTAAGCAGTATCTCAATGAGAATCCTGCTGCCGGTACCATCACGCTTTCTTCTTCACCTGCGGGGGCAGGTTTTTTCTTTGTACAGAAGAAGGATGGATCCTTGCGTTCCTGCATAGATTATCGCGGCTTAAACGAGGTGACCGTCAAGAACCGTTATCCCCTACCCCTCATGTCTTCCGTCTTTGATCTACAGGGGGCAACGATTTTTACCAAATTAGATTTACGCAACTCATATCACCTAGTGTGTGTTCGTAAGGGGGATGAATTGAAGATGGCCTTTAATATGTTATTAAGCCACTTTGAGTATAAGGTTCTTCCTTTTGGTCTCGCTAACGCTCTTGCCGTTTTCAAGGCCTTAATCAATGATGTCCTGAGGGACATGCTTAATGTGTTCATTTTTGTGTACCTAGACAACATATTGATTTTTTCCCCTGATCTCGAGACTCACAAGCAGCATGTTTGCACGGTGTTACTGAGACTCCTAGCTAATAAATAATTTGTCAAGGTTGAGAAGTGCGTTTTTCACGTTGAGACCGTTCAATTTCTGGGCTAGTTATCTCTCAATCATCCGTGTAGATGGATCCCGCCATGGTTCAAACAGTTCTCGATTGGCCAGTTCCCAGGTCACGCAACACATTAAAGACCCGCTTTAGTTCCGCTCCTATTCTGATTACCCCGAACCTGAGTGGACAGTTCATCGTTGAGGTTGATGCTTCCGACACTGGTGTAGGGACGGTACTCTCCCAGCGAGCGATTATCGATGGCAAGATTCACCCCTGCGTGTTTTTCTCCCATTTCCTGCAGAGAGAAATTATGCCGTTGGCAACCGTGAGCTACTCGCTAAACGCCTGGCATTGGAGGAGTGGCGCCAATGGCTTGAAAGGATCACCATTCCATTTATTGTCTGGACGGACCACCGAAACCTTGAGTTCATCCGCTCCACCTAGTGCCTTAATGCCAGACAGGCATGATGGACCCTATTCTTTAGCCGCTTCAACTTTCTATCTCCTATCGACCAGGGTCCAAGAATGTGAAGCCCGATGCATTGTCCCAGTAGTACGAACTGACGCCTTTGTCTTCTGACACCAAGCCTATTCTTCCTCCTGGCAGAGTGATCAGGGGCGTATCCTGGGGTAAAGTATTTTCGTCAAAGACGCCTTACAACAGCGCTTCTTAAGTGGGGGCATTCTTCAGTCCATCCCGGTGTCCGCAGGACTCTTCATGCAGTGCAACAGTAATTTTGGTTGCCCGGTGTGGACTGCGACACTCACCAATACGTACGATCTTGTCCGGTATGAGCTGCTCTGGGGCTTTTCCCTCTGGGTTTGTTTATTCCCCTCGAGGCTTCCTTGGTTATCTTTGTTATATTTTTTGGACATTTAAACAAAGAGTAAACCAGACTCAACTCTCGCATCTGGGACCTCATCATTGTTCCCTCTTCACAACTACACGAAGTGTCAACATAAAATCTTACCGAAAATTGATTACAAAACAACATCAGTAACCTCGTGTTAAGGTGTGATTTTAAACAAACAATGAAGGCAGCACACACTTCAAAATTTTATAAAAATAATCTAATATTTTACCCATAATCCCTTTGTGTATCAATGTCTTTGCATTACAATTACTTGAGCTTACTAGCATCAGTTATTTCAATAAAACTCCTAATAAGGCCATGTGCTGGATGTTAGCGTGTTGTGCAATAGAAATAGTCTGTGAACAAGATAGAAGAACCCAGAAAAAAAAGTAACACAAAAAAAAAAATTTAATCTCTCTTGACCAGAATAAATATGAAAAAGAGAGTGATGGCAATAGATGTATAAATGGTGGTCAATGTTATAAAGAAAACTTGCTTAGTTTAGACTGTGTAAAGTTAGCTTTCCTGCATGGTATTAGTTGAATTGAAAAAATAATAATAACAATTTTCACAATAATTCACAAAAAAACAAAGGGAAGGAGGGTTGTAGTTTTGGGATGGTCTTTAACGTAGAATGTGAAAATGTGTCCCACTTAAGCCCTGCTCAAACCTACATCATAGGAGATGAAATAAATTAAGAATGAACACATACACATATAACCTTACTGAGCTCAGAGCCCAGAAGTCGACCAAACCCATTAGAAGCATAAAAATCAAATCATTTCATTTAGTGATTGTATGTTTTTTTTGCCTTAAAATTCATGTTTTTCCCCAAAAACATTTTACTAGTGTTTTAAATAGATAGGGATTTAAATAGAGTAAGTGTGTTTCTATGTTGACTGCGTGGATTATAGTGGTAAGAGAAAATTTTTATTCTTAAATGCATTAAAATTTTGCTTCTAAAAGTTAGAGCATTTGAAATCGCAGAGACAACCGTACTTATTTAATAAACTTTACATAGAGAAAACAATCCAAGATTGACTGTGAGAATTATCTTTCAGACTAGATGGTCTTTACTTTCAATTTAAAATCTTTGCAGGTTCTCAGATGTCCTCTTTGTAATATTTCCATTTGTGACCACGGAAGAAATCAACATTTTCAACATCAAGTTTTTCTACATCACATCCATCCATTATCTTGTTGGCTTTTTCCCTTTCGGGGAAACCACAACCGAATGAACCAAATTTCCAGCATATGTTTTATATAGCGGATGCCCTTCCAGCCGCAACCCATCCACAATGGACAGTTGTATTTACCCAATACACCTTTAGCACATGTCTTCAGACTTGTGGGGGGAAACCGGAGCACCCGTAGAAAACCCACGAGATCACGGGAGAACATGCAAATTCCACACGGAAATGCCAAAGACCCAGCTGAGGTTCGAACCAGCGACCTTCTTGCTGTGGGACCACCGTGCTACTCACTGCACCACCTCCTTACATCACATCATCACCCTAAAAGAGATACTCTATGAATCTTTTCTGTAAAAAAAAATTTTGATTATGCAATCGATTGTTTTTTTTTAGGTGAGCTGGCATGCTTTGAGATCAAGATTTTGAATTGCGGTTTAAGGGTACCTATCTTTATTTGCAGTGCATTTTATCTTTGGTAGCGACATTTTCTCAAGTTTGATCTGATCCTCCAGTGTCAGAAATGTAAAGAAGTGGGTTGCAGAGAGTTTTCGGCCTGCGAGTTAATGATTAAACACAATGGAGGGCCTTTCCCTCACAGACCCATTGAGAGCTGCTAGCCTGAGGGGGAACACAAACACACCCCACAAAGCAACATGCACCCTCTGCATTCCTCCAGTCTCTTTGTCCACACTGCATACATTAAACGCTTGACGGCACATCCTTGGTGCAAGCAGATGCATGTATAGTGCCTGCCATGACAAATTATCATCTAATAGCAGCTGCTTGGTGAAACATCGTTTTGTTTGGTGGGCGGTCACAGGTAGTGATCTTGAATTCATGTGCTGGTTTAATGTCAGATGCATCAGATAGGATTTAGTCTAAGCTTTAAGATGAATGCAGCTGATATGGAGGTGCTCCTTCTGTATGTTCAAACTGATGAATGAGGGTGATGTCTTTTCTTATTAATAATTCAAGAGGAGACACCAATGAGGTTAATGGCTCTGGTGGCAGCCGGTCGTATCGTAGTGCGCTCACTCTGTGTTTATACGTCTCAGGGGGTCCCGCTTGTTTGACTTTCTGTTCACGCTTGAGTCATGCTCAATTCGAAAATGAAACGTTCTTTTGAGCAAATGTCTTCTGGATGGTTTGGTGGAAATCTTTTCAAACCCGTTGACTTGAGTTTGAGGTTGAACTACAACTTATTTTGCATCGGCAAGGTCTATAAGATCACAGTGTTACACTCAAACTAAATATGAATAATTAAAATGTATATACAAAATTATGGTTTTAATATATATATTAAAACCATTTTCATTTTGTATATATATATGATTCAGAGCCAAACAATTGATTGGGTTTCATTTTTGGAAAATCTAGACATAAGGGAAAAAAAAAGTTACCAGAGAAATGTTTTTGCTCATTGCTAAATACTGTAAAATACAAAGTGTTAAATTTACTCCAAATGGACTTTTTGATCCTTCTCTATACAGAGTTAAAGTAACACTGAGCCACAACTTGAACTGTAAAAATGTATGAAGTGAAATTAAGATTTTTTTTATGTTGTGTTGGGGAAAATGGTGTTGTGAGGGTTTTTGTAAAGTGAAATACAAACATGTATTACAAAGTACAAGCTTTGGTCAAGAATTGGTAGTTTAGATGATAAGCTTCTAGATATTTTACTGGATTTTGAGTCTTATTTGAGTGTATTTTGTCCATCTCTAAATAAAGTTAGTTTTACTCTCATGATTTTGAAGGATTAACTACCTGTTACTGAGATTTTTGCGTAGTGTAATTAATTAATTAATTAATTAATTTCTCAAATTAATTAAGAAAGATTTTGAAATTGAGGACTATTTGATACTATTTGATCATTAGGAAAGAAACAAAAAGTGCAAATTCATTGTCTTTTGACACTAGTCATATTTTCAGTATCATGTGACCAATCTGCATTGATTATGACATCGCTCTTATTGTACTTCCCTGATTTAACCACTGTCTTTGATACAGTGGACCACAAGATTTTAATAGCTCGTTGAAATCACTTAGTGGGCATTTGTGGAACAGCACTCGATTGGTTCAGGTCTTATCTGGATGACAGAACATTTTGCGTGAGCATCTTGGATGCTGAGTCGTCCTGTCCCCCCTGTCATGTGGGGTTCCTCCGGGTTCAGCTCTAGGACCATTGTTGTTCTCCCTTTACTTACTGCCTTTAGGCTCAATTCTTCGGAGACATAATATCGGCTTCCACTGCTATGCTGATGATTGCCAGATTTACCTACCTTTAAAAAAGAATGATGGCTTCTCAGCTAAGGCACTCCTGGACTGTTTTAAGGATATAAACGCTTGACTGGCCCTGAACTTTTAAAATTTGAATGAAAGAAAAACAGAAGTAATAGTCTTTGGATATGCTGACTTGGGTCTGCTGGAAACACATTTTAGCGTTCACATTGTAGTGAAGTCCTGTTTCTACCATTTAAGGTGACTGGCTAAGGTGAAATCATTTCTTTCTAGGCAGCATTTAGAAACTCATTGTTCATCATGTCCCGTCTGGACTATTGTAATGGACTTTACTCTGGAGTGAGTCAGTCTTTGCTCTCTCGTCTGCAGCTGGTTCAGAACGCTGCTGCTCGAATAAAAGAGAGCACATCACCCCGGTCCTTGCATCCCTCCACTGGCTGCCTGTGTCTTATAGAGTTCATTTTAAAATTATTTTGTATGTTTTTAAATGTCTAAATGGTCTTGCCCCTCCATACTTCTCTGAGCGTCTTCACACTTATTCCCTCTCTCGGTCCCTCAGGTCAGCTGACCTGCTGCTCCTGCAGGTACTGAGGTCCAGGAGGAAGCTCAGGGGGGACAGGGCCTTCTCTGTCGCTGCTCCTCAGCTGTGGAACAACCTCCTTCTGAGCGTCAGAGCTGCCACCTCACTGCTAACTTTTAAAACCCGCCTTAAAACCCATTTTTATTCTGTGGCTTTTAATCCTAGCAGGACTTAGTCTCTTTTACTAATTCTATGTGTTCTTAAACTGTATTATTGTGTTGAATGTTTTTATCTTTATGTTTTTAGTATTTAGAGATGTGCAGCACTTTGGTGTCAGCTGTAGTTGTCTTTTAAATAAAGTTGGTATGGTAAGATATGGAGTATTCTGAAGTTCTGCTGTCTTTCTTCATGGAATGATGGTTCAATGCTAGCAATCCAGACATATTACTCATATCATACTAAGCATTTCACCTAGGGCCTAATTGAAAACTAATACATTTTGCACAGGCTCTTACTGTTACTGTTATATGTATGACATCAATGATACAAAACATTTTTTTACAGTTGTACACAGAATTGCAGGTTTATACATAAATATGCCAAGTCAAGTCATTTTTTTTGCAATATGCATATAAAAAATGCAAGCTATTTGGATTTAAAAAAAAATTGGTAAAGCTACATTTGGAATTTATTTTTATTGACTAATAAAACTAATGTTTTTATTTTTAACTGTAATGCATTGAAAATAACACTGGGTTGACTCTTTCCTACCAATGTATGTCTATAGAGAAAATGTCATCTAATAAGTAACATTTCTTTTTTTACTGGTTGGCATGTTTATGAGAATTAAATGTAAACATTTTACATGCCACTGTAATGCCTGGTTCAATAACAACTTTCTTTTCCCTTTTAGGACATGAACACTTGATAGGCCTCTTTGACATAACCTATATGACACGTTGACCTTGGCCACACTGTAAAACAACCCTGCTAATGAGATAAGTCACCTAATTTTCATGTGGTTTTATATCTGTTTTATTGTCTGTTTTTATCTTTGATTTGTTTTTTATTTTCTGGAATCTTTGAATTTGAACAACATTTGATACGATTTTGAATCAATCCACTGTCAATCAACTTGAATTATATGATATATTTTAAATGTGAGCCAACTTTCACAACGTTATCACTCTACTGTATATATTTTTCCATAAAATGGAAATGTTACTTCTGTCAGCCTGGAAACCCTATGAGTGTTGCGTGCGTCATGAATATTCATGAGCTACACCCTTACCATAGTAGGATAGCTTGGTCCAGGGGCCCCGCCCCCGCTCTCCTCAGCGCCTGTGTGAGTGGATGCTCGAGAGAGTGAAGTCCTTAAGCGTTCACGATACGCTCTAATCACTGATCTCCAATCAAACACACACACAGAAGCCCAGAGAACGGCTGAAAACGCCAAATATGGACTATCGCTTCTCCCCAGCCATGCCGCGCACCCTGATGGACTGACTAGCAGTGGAGTATAGCACACATCCATCGCAAGGTGAGTAGATGGAGGAGGTCGGGAGGGTGAAACGGTAAAGCATGTGGCAGTTGTAACCTGCCATTGTCTCGTGCTTGCGTCCACTCGGATTTTATCTCCATTCTCTATTTGTCATCAAGAAAAGGTCATTTATCTGCACGGTTGGTGTAAGAGTCTCTCGATGAACCCGAACCTACCGTGATGATGTTCTTGAGTAGTGAACCGTGTGCAACTTGTTTGGTTTGGAAACCCAGAGGAAGCTACACGTTGGAAACAAGTGATGTTGCCGTTCATGTGATGGAGCGTGATTGACACCTGCTTTAGGATGCTGCAAGCAAAGTAATGCACTGATTGGTGACTTGAAATTCTTTGGTCTCCAGGGAACGTTATATGTTTGATTTTATGCAGCATCGTGTGATTAAGGGGCGGTCTTGGTGTGTTTTCTGTTCACACTGACACAGCCAGTCTTCATGGGGCATTAGGTTAACATTTAAGGAATTTTGGTTTCATACAGATTTATTTTACACAGCACAGCTTGACGGTTGCCTATTTTCTGAAGACATGCAGCAGTCACATGATGGGGGAACCCTCATTTTAGGGGGCTACACGTTGCACTGCATGTCTGAAGGGTGGTTTTAAGTTGCTGTGGTTTCCCAAACTTCGAGGATAAATGTTGGTTAATGCATTGAAATAAATTTGTTTGTTTAGTGTGGACTTTAATCCTGTTTGATGTGATATGTTTAGCATCTTGTTGTAGGACATTTCATTTTTCTATTTTGTTATATTTAGTTATACACTTTGCTAATTTAATGCAGTTCTGCTGAATGTGATATTTAGAATAAAAAAAAACCTGAGCTGGACTCATTTTTATGGAGAGTTTCCAAGTTTAACATTGGTTCCCAAAGATAGCATACAGTATCGGGTCATAATAATCGTAGAAGTTTTACTTTTTTGTTTTTGTTAAAAACTTTCATTGAAACATTAGTACTTAGCAATGTGATGATTTCCAAACACTATACAAAACGGCAATTTTATGGATTTCTTCATTTTGCTATTGTTTTTGAAGTCTGAAGTAATGGGGAACCCTCTTTTTAAGGGGCTACACGTTGAACTGCATGTCTGAAGGGTGGTTTTAAGTTATGCACGATTTTTCTGATTTCAAACCCCATAGTACTTGAAGTGCACTGTAAAAACTAAATAATTTTTTTTATAAAGGCATAACTCAGTCAATCAGTTATTTTGTTTGGAGTTTTTTTTTACTTATTTTTTTACTTTATTGGCTTCACATTCTCAGCACTGTTTTGATTGGAATAAAAAAGTTCAGTCGATTGTTTTGTCTATCTGTGACAGAGTGATTTGTTTAGCCAATTAAAAATGTTCCTTGACTACATTTTTTTGACACTAGACTTTTCTGTTGAGTATGCTTTAGCAATGCACTTCAGTCACTCAATAGTATAAATTTGAATTGATAGTGTGGTATACTATGAACACAATTACAGTATACCAAAATACTCATGTTGGCAAATCAGTATAAGAAT
Organism: Danionella dracula; assembly: GCA_900490495.1. Taxonomy (NCBI): domain Eukaryota; kingdom Metazoa; phylum Chordata; class Actinopteri; order Cypriniformes; family Danionidae; genus Danionella; species Danionella dracula. The sequence goes on from UELW01000334.1 coordinate 20,735,554, forward strand.
AAGTATAAGTATAAGAATCTGCAAATATCCTGGTAAAGTACTATTTTTATGGGGCGTTCCCGACCACCATGCTACATGTACAGCTTGTTGAATGAACGTTTTGGTTTAAAATGTTAATTCAATTTGTAATACAAAGCAGAAACTGTTACACAAAAAAACAGCAAACTTAATCAGCTGGAGCTCTCAATGTAAGGACGAGACCATTGACTCTATATAACATGGACAGAGTGTTGGTGACGTCAGTCATTGGGTTCTGGCAAAGTCAAATGAAGCTCAAAATGGGTGAAGCCTAATTTGAAAAACGCAGCCTCAGGGGCGAGACATGGCCATAGTGAAGGGGTCTGATTGGCTATGAGAAAAAAATCTTATATATCTTAAACAAACAAATGTAAAAATAATTCACCCCCTCAGAGTGTTCATGAAGATCAAAACTAGCAATCTTAACCAAAATCATAATGGAGCCAGGGGTGGTAATATGTTTTTTTCAGCCCCAAAGTTATCCAGTTTTAACATTAGAGTGAATGAGAACCTGCTCTGTTTTGGAGTCAGCTTCAGGGAAGCCACTCGGGGAACTGCATGCAGTTCAGCCACTTTCTTTTGCACTACAAGCAGAAAAGGAGGAGGTTGCTGCTTGGACGAGACACTATTGGTCAAGGAGGGGCAAGCTTTTCAAAAAAAAAAAAAAAAAAAAAAAAAAAACAAGTGTCTTGGTTGCTTTATTTAATCACAAAATCAATTTAACCTTCTATTAAATCAGAGATTACTCGTCAGCATAAATAAAAACTTTCCAATAATTTCTACTAACCTTTACAATGCCTAAAGTAGCAGGTTATGTTTCTACCTCCTAGAATTATTTAATAAAGCTCCTATGTAACTTCTAATCCATGCTAGTACTTTGTGAAGCTGCTTTGAAGAAACGGCTAAAAATATTTTAGAAATGCTGTATAAAAATGTTAATTAATTGATTGATTGTAAGCAGATAAATTACTAAAACACAACATACGTGAAATCTATATGGTTAATGTTATAAAGAGAAATTCATCCATCCATAAATTCACCCTCGCTCTTTACTCACTTTGACCTGGTTTATTGTCGCTTGGAGTCGCGTGGAGAGTAGCATCCACAAACCAATTAAGTCAGTAAAGGCCTTCAATTCTTATGAAGCAAGGTTTTGGATGGTGGTGAGAAAGTGGAAAATGAGAGTTTCTTGAAGAACAGTTTTTGTAATTCTTGCTGATTGTTGTGTAATAATGACAAATGCTGTACTTTACAATAAATGTCAAATTTAGTGTTTGTGTAGTTTTTGTTCTAATTCACGCTCCTGGGTTTTAAACAACTTTAGCATGAACTTAAAGTCATTTTTGATGCACAGGTGATTTTTAAAGGCATCATTTACATGGAACGTAAGAAATGTATACAAAAATTGGGGAAATTAGTTTGTTTGATGTTGCTTTTAATTAATATTAAAACGTGTATATTTGTGAACATTATATATACATAGTATATATTTACTTCAATTGAGAAGAAAAATAATTTGACCTTTTGTACAACGTAAATGAATGTTTGATTTTAGGGACTTAATTCTCTCAAGCACTCTTTTAAACATCTGTATTTAGTTAAATACAGCAAATGTGGAAGCAATAAAAATGATTAAATTACTCATAAATTATTCTGATAATATCTCAAAAATCCAACAGATATCTTTGACCTATAGCATGTGCAGCGGTATAACTAAGTCCTCTGTTTAAATAAGCATAAATGCAATGTTATTTTGGAATGAGTATGATGTGGTGATAAATCAATAGCATATTTATTTTAAGTATGGCAACTTTAAATCTTACTCACTTAAAATGTTAGAATTCTACCACTGTAGACCACTGTTTATTTAAACATATCTTCAAGCTTTTATACATTTATTTATTTTATAGACAGTAACCACTATTGTATATTGGATGGATCTGATTATTTTACACTTACAAACATGCATTTGTTCTGTTTGAAGCTATTGTTTTTTTTCTTCCAAGTAGGCCATCTCTTCTTTGGACATAGTAACCCTTCTGTAACCACTGAATCAACATTAAACACTCTAAAATGAAAGCACAACTAAAGCAGTTTGATAATAATGCCAAGTCCCATTGACACCCCATCTCTTCAATCTGATTGGTTGATGTGGCTGTTGTTTTTAGCTCAGAGTTGTTGTCAAACACAGCTTGTGCAGGACAATGATAAAGCCTAGAAGGGACTGATGCTGGAACATCTGTTGATGAGCCGGGAACACATTGCCTGAGAGATCAGACAGTGCGAGAGATTAGCAACCATCCATCAAAGAGCACTTACTGATCCAGGATTATTTAGGGCTATTTTAAAGAAGGGTCAGGGTTTTCTGTAATAACAGAGCTTATTTAAATTAGTATATACAGTAATGTTTTTAGTTTGAAAACGGGTGACATTTATTTTAAAACAGCTTATGTTTTACATGCTTTACAAATGAGGAATGCAATGATGCTAGAATGAATTCAGTATTTAGCCATTTGAAGTTGAGGAGTAGAAATAAAAAGAAATCTTTGCAAGGCATGTAAATTATGCTTTGAAACGTCTTAACTGCTGCAGGAAAGATGCATGTAGCGTCTTCATTATATTTGCTCCGGATGTAGTCTGACAAACTCTGGATTTCTAACTCACAACTTAAACACATCAATAATTTCATCACTTAAATCCAGGTTGGATGCTGTGAAAAGTTGTAGTTGTATTTGTTTTACATCTGTTTTATTTCTATTCCATTTTATTTCTATTTCTATTCCCTAGACATCTTTGACGTTTATGGAATGGCACTTTATAAATAAACCCTTAAAGAATCCCTGACAAATTGTTTTGTATTATTTGGGGCTGGGCAATATGGCTAAAATTATATCTTTTTTTGTTGTCCTTTTTCAGTTGATAATTATCACAATATCGACAGATATTTATTGCTGGTTTAAATAAAAGTTTTTGCTCTGGAGTGGAAGTTGAACAAACCTGAGCTTCAGCTGTTCAACATATTTTAATTGTAGAAAAAAGGGAAAGATTTTTAAATGTATTCTTTTGTTAATGATGATTTAAGTTTTAAATAATATTTTTGGAGCACATTTTTTTTAAGTAAAAAACAAAACAAAAAAACTTTGATTTGAAGTCTTGACAATGTATGAATGAAGTGATAAATAAGCAGGTACTTGAGTGTTTAGAATCAGCCTTTAATGCGCACGGCACTGAACTGTGCCAGGTCAGCTCTCAGTCTGGTGTGAAGTCGGCTGTAATGCTATCCAGAGAGCCGGCTAACTGCATAACAGTGAAATCCGCAGTGACCCCTTTCATTGTGAGAGTAAAGCTTCAGTTGATTCTCCAAGGCAGGCAGCTAATCAAAAACACCTCGGTCGGGATGTTAATTATACAACCGTTCAAATGCAAAGGAAAATCACCAGTTCCCTGTAGAACTCGTGTTGCTGACTGTACTGTATGCCAATAATGGATTTTCCCTGTCTGCTAATTGCTGGTGAATTGGAAAGAGGATATTGTGCAAGGCACTTAAAGAGATTTAGATGCTTTGGATTTATGAGTCCGTTCCGGAGGACGTTTTTCTACTGAACTCTGATTAACTGCGCAACATTTCTGTGCTGATATGTTCAACACCAATCACAGGCAGAAAAAAAACATTTGTACCTGTCACTTTAAATGTGAGATTAGTGATTAAGAATCTCGTTTTATTTTTATTTTTTATTAGTTGTTTAGAATTTGTTTATTGAACTGTTCTCCAACTGTTTTTGAGGGCAATTGTCACAGATCAACTTTTAAAGCATCTTAAAATCCTGTGACTGGCAGAAGTTAGGGTGCTTTTGTGAGTTGTGTATATGCTCTGAAAGCAGTCCAGAAACGGAAAAATAATATGAATATCCTCGGTCTGATCCTTATGAAAATACCTTCATTCTAAGAATGTAGCCAGAAAAGCTCATTTAAAATATATTTCTCACCACGAACCCAGTAGGTGTTTTGGGGTCATGAGAGACGCATGAACTTTGTTTCTTATGTTCAATCTGCATGGGTGCTTTTAGGCCTTTTTTAGGTGTGCTAGCACCCATAGCAGGAAACCATTTAGTAAACATTTCGTTTTGTCATCAACTTTTCAAGAGGAGCCGAAAGAGTTGAGTTTATTGAAGATGCCAGACTGGAACTGCTGGAAAATGACAGCTGAGTTGCCCAACAGAAAAGCTAGTGGTTCTTCTGTAGCGCTACAAATGCTAACAGGAAGTAACTAGCAGGAAGTTACATCATATTTAATGCACCATTCTGTGGCCAACATATTTAGAGAAGATATAGACAGCACATATTCTGATTATCTAGTTTTTCCCCACTCACTTTAAAAATGTTCAAGGTACAGTTATGGTCTCTTTCATTTTTCTAAGTGAGAAACTCTCGTTTTAAACACACAAAATTAAATTTTATTGACATTAATCTTGATTCTCACTGGCCTGTTGGTCATCATTTTAAGAAACAGTATATTTGGTCTATTGGAAGTGATGGAACTGTAGTACATCGAGTGGCCACTGGGAGCTAGTGACAGAAGTGAGCAGATTTTAATAGACTCTGTGTAAAAAAGGCCAACAAACAAAGAAACTCATTAAACTCTCAGGAGCAGTAATGTTTGTTAATTCAGATAGCTAGTTTTCATCTTCATGAACACTGAGTTTATTCAGCCAGTTAGATGTCTTTGCTACCTCTATGTTTCAATTATCGGAAAGTGGTAAATTTTCACCATTCGCGATGGCTGGGTATGTCCATTCTGAGCCTCCTTTACAATTCATATGAAACATACGAGTGATGTCACGCATGGTACATTCATGTTATATACAATTAATGTGTATGTTAAATCAAGTGTAACCTTTCACTAATCATTGAAAACTGTAACATGTTCTGTTCTGCACATTACCTCCAAACCACATCTCTTAGGCACCTTGGACTTCTAAGTTATTGTTCTATTGCTTTTTTTGTTTTACTATCTCTATTTCTAGAATATTACTATATTCTATTTACTTTTAACTTAAGCAATTTTTCTTTTATAAGCTGTGTTATATGTGTATATATAGAGCACAAAGTCAGTATGCTCATCATCATCATCATCATATATTTTATTGAAGGGTTCTCGTGTCAGAACTGAATTAGCGAAGTGTACTTTTACCTCAGCTTCAAACACTCCTCAAAAAGAACTGAATATTTTACATCTGTTTTCAGCTAACATTTTAAAATCCCTCTTAACCACTCATGTACCGGGAGCTAGTATGCAGGGTCATGTTTTTAATTTAGCTTTCTCTTAAATAATTTAATATTGTTCTATTTAGGTATTTTATGTAGCATCAAAATGGCATGTGTGACCACTGACCATCTCGGACGGGAGACGCTTGAAAAAGAGATCTCAATCATGTTTAAAAATTTGCAATAAATGCAAAAAAAAAAAACATGATCGACACAAAATGCCACCATTTTTAATTTTAGCATCTGTTCATACTGACCAAATCAGGCTGAATATCAACATTTCCTCGGTATCAGCATTCATTTTCAGCTGTAGTGTTCAATCAAAGGAGAGCAGGCTCTAGGGGTTTCAACCTAGTCTGTCTATTCTAGTTGGTCCTTCATCAAATATCTGAGCTTCATGGGTCTCAAGAACCCCCAGTCCATTAGTGGCTTCATGCTGGTATCACGTTACCCGGATCTTCAGCTCCTCTGCTGAAGATATGTCACAGCTATTCCCTCGAGAAGCTGCTTGGATCATGGTCTTGGATAGAGCATGGAAAAAAGGCAGTCCGGCAGGGATGGACACAGTCGAAGGACTTCATCTCTGTTCAAATCTCCGTTGTGTTCATTTCAACATCGGCTGTGTTTACCACTCTGTTATTCCTTTCAATTTGGAACAGCTAACCGTGTCTTTAAGGGTTACTCTCAGAAATTTTGAGTAGTTGACGAGTTTTTTTACTTTAGTCTTTTCTAACTCATGGCTTTGTAGCTTGTCTGAAAATATTTTGAGATCTTTTGATTCTTGAGAATCAAATTAGCATTCGTGTAACATGGATTTTCACACCTTTGACACAATACTGTATAGCCTGCCATAGAGGGCTAATTACCGTCATTGGAACCCCTTCTGATCCCAAAACCCTAGTCTTAACAGATCAACATCAGAATGCAATACTTAATACAAATTTTGAATGACATTTACAATTGTGTTTTTACATGATTTGATGCAAAATGGCTTTGGACAATACATGCTGTTACTCTCAGGATTTTAGTCATTTACCACTTACCTCAATGTTGTTTAAGACTTGTTATAATCGTCTGAACACAAATGGTGCCCAATTAACACTCACTAAAATTTTACCTTTTAAAACAGCATTTAAAATGTCATCAAACATCTCCATCTGTCATCAAAGGTTTGATACAAATGTATTACAGTGACCAAAACAAACATGTCAGTTACACATTATTAACTCCGTCTTCTCTGTTTAAAAGCTGTTCGCTACGATGGAAGAGCAGTTCGAGTCTGATCAAATGCGTTTATGAAAATGTATATTTCACCAATGTACAGTCATACAATTGTTTTGCTGTTAAGTTCTTGATCAAAATGGTGATTAAAACTGTTAATTATATAAATCTTTCCTTTTTCCTTCAGGTCTGTCAAAATCCCTCTTTGTTTTCCAGATTATCATGATTAAATACCCGTTTTATCCCTTTATTTTTTGTTCAAGGATAAATGAAACTTTTGACAATGCTCTAACAGCTCAACAAATTTTTTTTTATTATGTTACCCCCAAATTTGCGTGTTGAAAAGTGATTAACCAAATTTGAAGGCAGGTGTGTGCGCGTGCGTGTGTGTGCGCGTGCATGCGTGCGTGTGTGTGTGTGTTTGTGTTCTAGAGTAGTTTATTTGAGAGCATTTTAGTGTATAGATTATTTAAAAAAACATTTAAATACCAACAAGTACACTTTTTACCTGCAGTAGTGCAAAGAACTGATTTCCTTGATACTTTTAACCAACATTAAAGGAAAAATATCAATATATATTGAGTATCATTGTTCAGCTAAGAAATAGTTAGAGACCTAACTTTTATTCCATATTACACAGCCCTAGTGTTCACAAATGTTTTTTTTTTTCATCGTCTCTGTTAACAGATGTTTGTAAATGTGTATGTTTAACTCTAAAGTCTTCCAATTTTAATTACTAAACTTTTTTCACATTTGTCTTTTTTTGTTTATAGCTTGAAACTGTGGAACTTCCTGATTTGATGCAAAATGGCTTCGGACAATACACACCGCAGTTACTCCATCATACCGTGCTTTATATTTGTTGAGGTATGTATCTTTTATTCTTCTAATAGTCATGAGTTCTTTTTATCAGCTATTCAATTATGTGCTGCTCATCACTCTTATGTTTGGTTTTGAGATATGCTGTCTTCATAAACATGGCTGCATATTTCAGGAAAATATATGTGAAACTCTGTTTAACCAAGCTGTTAAACACTTCAAAGCGATCAACCCTCCCCTCAGAGGAATGAGATGTTCGTATCTCTCAAACAGTTTTGTTGGGTTATGGAGATTAACTGCTGTGCCAGAGAAGTCTGAACCGAAGAAAAATGTCTGCCAGAAATCTAAAGCTGTTCACCACTGATACTGTTGGAGATCTAGCATTGTATTGGAGAGTGGTGAATAGATGATAAACTGTTCCTTCTATGGAGTTAAGGCTGAATAATTTCATTTTAAACCATCTAAACTATTCATGAAGCAGAGCATGTAAATCTAATGGTCCATACATGTCTGTGTTGACTGTATTTACAGTTGTACTCCTTCTGGTTGCAGTCAATCAAATAAACATTTGGTTTGTTTCAGAGAGCCAAATCATTTCAAGACTAACAACTGTTTTCAAACTATTGTTTTAGTGATGTGATCTTAAAGGGACACTCCATGTCTAAGAGTAATCTTAGGCATTAATTACTTTTCCAAAACACACTTTTGCATATTTTCAATTTAAACCATGAGGCATGGAATTCCTTCAATCAATTTACATGCATGAAATTCCACTTGTCAATGTCTCAGATGCGTATAAAATATGTCCCAGATTTTCCATCTGCCATTAGAGGGTTACTATGAACTTTGTAAAGCAACAAAAATCCTCTTTGTTAAAAAATTTTAAAAGAAAAGAGAATTTTGGCCCCTTTTTTTTTGTACCGATTTAAACAGGAAATGCTAGATGATGTACATGTTCACAAAATATTCACTGCAAATTATATTGCTTTATCATTTAATGGAGAGCAAAAACATGGAAATGGCAAATGGAGTGTCATGTGTTTGAGAGATTATTCTCTCAGTGAGTGGATCGATCTTTCACTCACAAACGCAGACACTACTGTGTTGGTCATTTGTTTTGTTTTTAGCCTAATCGAGGATTGTGCTGTTAGCGCCACTAAGTGGCAAGTCAAGAAAATTTCATCATTTGAGTAAAATAAGCAATTACAAGGGTGTGATTCACATCATATTATTCATAAAGGAGCTTACATTGTTTATTAAAAAGCTGCAGAGTCACATTAGTGCTCTTGTTTTTTGATACGATGCAGCCACTGCATACATGAACTGCAAATGTGTCTAAATGCATTTAGAATAAATGAATAACTCTCAAAGGTAGTTAATTTAGTGAGAATTAAATGTATTTATTTTTTTCTAAAACTGATTGAGACAAATGTCCTAGGTACTTTTGGACATGGCACAAAAGAGGCTGCAACTCACAAATGTTGTAAGAGACAAATAAGATGTTTATCTCTAAAAGCAACTTGAAATGACTTGAAACATACTTAAACATTCTCACTCTTGGTTCCTTACACCCGGGTGAATCTTCTTTTCCTGTGTGAGTGTGCTAGTGAGTGAGAGCTTCGTTCCTCTGTCTCTGAATGCACTTGAAGCTTTCAAGACACATCAGAGACTGAAACTAGGCCACACAGAAATGATCATGCAGCCTAATGCTCAGTTAGGGAAGAGGTAAAGGCGCTGAGAAATGCTGTCTTGTGCTCCAGTTCTACAGAGAGATTATTCTGGTGAAAAAAGGCTGAGAAACGGATCCAATATGGTGACATATGCCAACACTCTTGCTCTTCCAGATCCACACTGTGCAGGCTTTGGCTTCTAGCCATCATGTATAAGTCTTGTGTATTTATGTGTGTTTGTAATTTCTGACTCTAATTGACAAATAGCAAAATGATGACAGTTTGGCTGCTAGCATTTTTCCCTTATCTATCTTGTCAGTCAAGCAAATTGGTTTTCATGATCATGCTGTTTGCAGCACTTAAGATAGTTACCTTTACCAGTAGAGATGGTAACAAACCTAGACTGCACCTCAACCATCTGCTGACCTATTTGTGCGTTGGTTCTATTCAGAGGAATATTTATACATTGCCGACAGGATGACGGCTAGCAGTTGCATGAATTTTATGTTAAATGTAGAGGTGAAAAGATTCCATTGCTAGAGCTCAACTGAACTAGATGTATTTGAGGTGAACAGTTTATTATGCTAAACTAAGTTTTTAAGTTGTTATTGATGTTATGATATAGGTCTTAAATTTGATTCTAAAAGGTCTTAAAAGGTCTTAAATGTGACCTTATCAAACCTGCTGAAACCCTGATGTCAGTAGAGCTCATTTAGGTGACAGCCAGAGGGCAGAGTAAGCCTTCTTTCATTCAAGGCTTTGAGATTTTGAGATGTTTATGTGCTGTTTGTTGAACCTCAGTCTGGGCTAATTTAGTATTTGTTTAGGGTTTTTTGTATTAAAAATTGTTTATTTCTCTTTTATTTTGCAATATTTATCCTTTCAAGTTTAAAATAAAATGTAAGAAAAATTCATTCATTCATCTTCATGTCTGCTTTCTTCCCTTTCGGGGTCGCCACAGCGGAATGAACCGCCAACTCTCTGGCATATGTTTTACGCAGCGGATGCCCTTCCCTGCCGCAACCCATCGCTGGGAAACATTCACACACACATTCACACATTAACACTATGGGCAATCGTTCTTATTCAATTCACTTATTCCGCATGTCTTTGGACTTGTGGGGAAAACCGGAGCACCCGGAGAAAACCCACGCGATCACGGGGAGAACGTGCAAACTCCACACAGAAATGCCACCTGCCCCAGCCGAGTCTAGAACCAGCGACCTTCTTGCTGTGAGACGACCGTGCTACCCACTGCGCCACCATGATGCCATTCAGTAAATTCAGTTTATAATATATTTTTATATAGTATTTTTAATATAGTTTTGCCATTTTTGGATGTTCATGAGTTTTCTGGTTTGGTGTGAAAGCGTAGTGGAAGTCACTGCCACCAAATTTGACCATTCCATGACCATTTGACACACTTTCAGAACTGGGTTTTATCTAAAGAAAAGACACACTTGTCCGTATGTGACACTCTCAAAGAGAGTCGCTCAGCTGTGACTGCTCTTGCCACTCGCTGCTCTCTCCGATCCGAGATGCTGGTAAAACTACAGGAATTTAATGTAATATGTTCATTTCTAACTTAAATAATGTGAGCAAATCTTATAAAATTGTAAAATAATTTACTGGCTTTTAAAAGCTTTTTTTACAGTGTGATTTTTAAGTTTCTAAGTTTTAAACTGTTTATTTGTGCAATACAGAAGAGCACAGATTCCAGGTCAAATAAAATACATCAAATGTGTTCAACTCGCTGACTTTTGGGTACTATAAAGTTAATTTTAGAATGCCTTATGTTTGCCCACGTTTGACCTGCTTTCTGAGAAAGGCTTTTTTTTAAGCAAATGCCTATTCCCACTAAGCATAGCCACGATTAATAATTCATCCTAAAATGTCAAGCCATAAAGTGCTGAGCTTGTCTTTTGTCCGTTGGGGCTCTGAACTATACTTTCTGCTGCTCTTTTAACCCAAGTTTGAGGTTTTTTTTGCATTGTTAAAGTGTGTTACATGTTATTTTTGGTACCTGGGCTTTCCTTGATGAGTTCAGACACAGAAAGACTAGTATAAACCTCAAATTATAGTAAAATCCAGCAGAAAAAAAATTATGAAATGAAATACTATACAATAGATGTTAAAAGAATGTGTGAAGGTAAAGTATCCACAAACGATTGAGGTCAGATGCCATTCTCCAAATTTCTGAATTCTTAATTTTTCTTTTGCCTTTTAATGCTGATATCAAACATACTGGTTATTTGGTGCATTTGAGAATAAAAAAAATCTTATGTAGGTCTCATTGAAGTGGTAAGATATGTGTCACGGGTCACAGAAGGTAGAGGCAAAAGGTGTGATTCACGCAGTGTTTATTAAACACAACAGTCTTCGTACCGAAGTACTAGCAACAGTTCAATGAAGAGTCAAGGTGGTTAGTAGCATTACTTCCCTCGAGCAGAGCAAGCCGGTAACAGGGGTTAGTCTCTGGGTGCAACGAGTAGCAGAAGCTCTTGGCAGAAGATCGGGATGAGAAGACGGAGAGAGATGCGATCCTGTGAAGATGATACCTGACGATGAGTGAACGGCGTGGGTGAGTCTTTATAGTGTGGTGTTGATGACTGGAACAGATGAAGGTGATGAGTGCCCAGGTGTGTCTGATTAGTAAACGGGTGATTGAGTGCATCGTGTATTGGCTGGAGAATGTGACTGGTGATCGGGGCTGATAGAACGTGCAGGGGGTGTGACAGTACCCCCCCCTCCACGGGTGACTCCTGGCACCCTGGACCGGCGGCGTGGACGGCCGCGACCTCGAGGAGCTGGACGGTTGGGATGTTGCTGGTGGAATGTTTCGAGGAGAGAGGGATCTAAGATGTCCTCCCGGGGTGTCCATGACCGTTCCTCGGGACCTAATCCTTCCCAGTCGACTAGGTATTGGAGTCGGCCGCCCCGCCGCCGGGAGTCGAGGATTTCCTTGACCTGGTAGATGTTCTCACCCACGACTTCGGGGTGTGGCTGGAGGGGGAGGCAGCTCTGGGTCTGTGGAAGGGAGGAGAGACAGGATCAGTGAAGGGTTTAAGGAGAGTGAAACATGGAAGGCAGAAGGAATACGGGAATGAGGTGGCAGATTGAGGCGGTAGGTGACAGGGTTTATCTGGGAGTGGATAGTGTATGGCCCTATGTAGCGGGGACTCAGCTTCCTACAGGGCAGTCGGAGATGGATGTTCTGGGTTGACAGCCACACTTTGTCCCCGGGTTGGTATACTGGGTTGGGTAACCCTGCGGCGGTTAGCTGCATCGGTATGTCTCCGTACTGCCCGTTGAGGTGGACGTGAGCTGAGCCCCATACCCTCTCGCTCTCCTGGAACCAATGGTTTACCGCGGGGCACCTCCGAGACTTCGCCGGTCCACAGAAACAGTGACGGTTGGTACCCTAAAACCCACTGAAAGGGGGTTAGTCCCGTGGAGGCCTGGCGAAGGGAATTCTGGCATACTCTGCCCACGGTAAGTACTGGCTCCAGGTGTTCTGGTGATGGGCACAGTAGGTCCGGAGGTAGCGAGAGATTTCTTGAATCTTACGTTCGGTCTGGCCGTATCGTCTGTGGATGGTAATTCGGGACGAAAGACTGATGGATGTACCTAGTAACTGGAAGAAGGCCCGCCAGAACCCTGGAAATAAACTGAGGTCCTCGGTCGGAGACGATATTCGCGGGGAGACCATAGTTGCGAAAGACGTGATGAAATATAGCTTCAGTGGTTTCTAAGGCAGTAGGTAAGGCTTTGAGCGGGATGACCTTGCACTGCTTGGAGAATCTGTCGACGACCACCAATATGGGTGGTGTGGACCCCCGTGATGGAGGCAGGTCTGTAGCGAAAGTCGATACCAATGTGGGGTCCAGGGTCGGCGGGGAATAGGTAATGGCTAGAGGGTTTGCCTTCAGGCAGACGGTGAGGAGTGGTGGTTACGGCGCAGACCGAACATCCCCGGACATACTGGGCAACGTCCTTGGCCATACCTGGCCACCAGTATTTCCCACGTAGGAGCGAGAGGGTTCGCCTGCTGCCCGGATGTCCTGAACCGAGGGAGGTGTACGTACTTTCGAGGAGGGTGAGACGGTGACTGGACGGAACGTAGGTTGAACCGGGTGGTAGACCCGGAGGGGCTGGCTCCGCGAGAGTAGCGGTCGGATTTCCTCGTCAATCTTCCACAGGATGGGAGCGACGGAGATGGAGGGGTGGTAGTATGGGTTCGGGAAGCATCTAGAACGGGATCTGGCGAGTAAAGGTGGGACAGGGGCGTCCGCTTTGCAGTTTTTGCTCCCCGGCTGGTATGTGATAGAGAAATTAAACCTCGCGAAGAATAGTGGACCACCGAGCTTGGCGGGCGTTCAGCGTTGGGCATTCCGTAGATACTGGAGATTTTTATGATCCGTGATGACGGTAAAAGGGAATCTTGCTCCTTCCAGCCAGTGTCGGCCATTCCTCGAGGGCCAGCTTGATGGCTAGTAACTCACGGTCCCCTATGCCATAGTTCTGCTCAGCAGAAGTGAGTTTACGGGAATAGTACGCACACGGATGGAGAGCTTTGGGTTTGTTAGACCATTGGGAGAGTACGGCCCCCACTCCTATGTCTGCCGCATCGACTTCGACTACGAAGGGTAACGTAGGATCAGGATGTCTGAGGATGGGTGCTGCGGTGAATTTGCTCTTGAGGAGTCGGAAGGTGCGATCCGCCTCGGAGCTCCAGGCGATGGTTCTCCGACCCCCTTGAGGAGTGATGACAAGGGTGAGGATATGGTACTGTAGTTCTTTATGAAGCGTCGATAGAAGTTGGCAAATCCGAGGAAGCGCTGGAGCTCCTTGACGGTTTGGGGTACCTTCCAGTTGTTTACGGCGTCCACCTTGGCGTTCTCCATCTGGACCCCCGCAGCGGAGATCACGTAGCCGAGAAAGGAGATGGTGGATCGGTGGAACTCGCATTTTCCGGCTTTCAGGTAGAGTCGATGCTCACGGAGACGTTGCAATACTTGGCTGACTTGGTCACGGTGGTCTTCCAGATTACGGGAATAGATGAGGATGTCGTCAATGTATACAATTACGCATTTGTGGAGGAGGTCTCTGAAGATTTCGTTCATATAGTTTTGGAAAATGATGGGCTGTTTGCTAACCCATAGGGCACCAAGTATTCATAGTGACCTGTGGGGTTATGAAGGCGGTCTTCCACTCATCTCCTTCTCGAATACGGATCAGGTTGTACGCGCTGCGGAGATCCAGCTTGCTAAACACTCGCGCCTCCCGAAGTTCCTCAAGAGCTGCGGGTACAAGTGGTAAGGGTAAGCGAATTTTACCGTAGCCTCATTCAACCCTCGATAATCATACAGGGCCTAGTCCTCCGTCCTTCTTGGTCACAAAAAGAAGCTCGATGCGGCAGGGGACTTGGATGGTCGGATGAACCCTTGGCTGATGGCTTCGTCGATGTAGCTCTCCATCGCCTCGTGTTCAGGACGGGAGAGAGGGTAGATACGACCGTGCGGTAGCTTGGCATTGGGCAGCAGGTCGATGCTACAGTCGTAGGGCCGGTGAGGAGGAAGTTGTGCGGCACGTTCCTTACTGAAGACATCTAGGAAGGCGTGGTAGGTGGAAGGAACGTGCCGAGTGAGGTCCGTTGAAGAGTGATCTAAGGTGGTTGAGTGAAGGGGAAGAGATGACTGGTGGTTCGATGAGTGATGAGTGTGATCCTTGCAGGTCTTGCTCCAGCCGAGAATCTGTCCAGTGCCCCAATCGATGGTGGGTTGGTGTTGGACCAACCAAGGTCGACCCAACACAATATCGACATTGGCCCTGGGTAGCACTAGGAGGTGGAGTTTCTCCCGGTGGTCTGGGGTAATCGTTAGAACCCTGACGGGTCCGACGGGTGATCTGGCCTTCGCCCAATGGTGAGTTTTGAATAGTGTAAATGCGATACCGGGTTTCGTTGAGTACTGTCGGGAGGCGATGTTTGCTGATGAAGTTGTGGAGATGAAGTCCCCAGCGGCTCCGGAGTCCACCAGGACATTAACAGGAAAATCACAAGAGTTCATGGTTAGAGTGGCTTGCAGATGAGGAATTTTACACATTGATGGAGTATGGAACAGGCACTCACCATTGGACGAGGAGGGCGAACTGGACAGCAGGAGAGTATGGGAAGCTTCTCCGCAGTACAGGCAGAGTTGGAGACTGAGTCGTCGGTGGCGTTCCGTGGAGGTAAGGTGGTAGGCATCCGTGATCATAGGCTCCTCCGAGTCGGGTGGTGAGGAAGCAGGGTGAAGACGAGGGGTCCGATGGTGGTGAGTGATGGTGAAGGGTGAGGATGAAATGGTGCTCTATGGGGAATGGTAGGGATGGAACAAGCGTTGAGGTGCTGGGAGATGCTGATGGCTTTCGGATGAACACCTCAAGGTCCACGTTATCGTCGTAAATGACAAGATGTTGGCGAACGTTGGGGTTCAATCCGCGCCGGTATGCGGCTAACAACGCTACTGGTTCCACCCACTACTGGCGGCGAGAGTGCGGAACTGAAGAGTGTACTCGTGGATGGTTAGCTTTCCTTGGGTGAGTGAGATGAGTTCGTCGTGGACTGATAGTGATGTGAGTGCTGTGCCGAATACCTCCTTAAGGTGCTCGGTGAAGGAGTGATAAGAGTGAAGGACTATGTTGTTGGCGTTCCAGAGTGCGTTTGCCCATTGCAGTGCTCGACCGGTGAGGAGAGAGATTACAAAGGCAACCTTGGAGAGTTCGTTGGGGAAGGATGTGGAGTTAGTCTCGATATAGCGAGCATTGCAGTGTAATCCAGCACAGGCTTGAGGATCGCCAGCATAACTGGCGGGACGGGAAAGAGCTGAGCTCGACATCGCGAGCGGATTCGCGGCTGGCTGCTCAGCGCGCTGCACCCGGGTATGAGTCAGCGGGGCTCCCGGAAGTATTAGCAGACCGTCCATGTTCCGGGAATCTTTTATTCGGTCAGGTATCCTGTCACGGATCACAGAAGGTAGAGGCAAAGGTGTGATTCACCAGTGTTTATTAAACACAAGTCTTCGTACCGAAGTACTAGCAACAGTTCAATGAGAGTCAAGGTGGTTAGTAGCATTACTTCCCTCGAGCAGAGCAAGCCGGTAACAGGGGTTAGTCTCTGGGTGCAACGAGTAGCAGAAGCTCTTGGCAGAAGATCGGGATGAGAAGACGGAGAGAGATGCGATCCTGTGAAGATGATACCTGACGATGAGTGAACGGCGTGGGTGAGTCTTTATAGTGTGGTGTTGATGACTGGAACAGATGAAGGTGATGAGTGCCCAGGTGTGTCTGATTAGTAAACGGGTGATTGAGTGCATCGTGTATTGGCTGGAGAATGTGACTGGTGATCGGGGCTGATAGAACGTGCAGGGGGTGTGACAATATGGGCTTCTTATGAAATAAACTAAATAGATCAATAATTAAATTCCTTGGTAAGTTAAGTTCTGCGAGTGTATATTTTTATTGTATAATATAATATTTATTTCTCTTTATTTATTATATTTATTTATTTATTGTATAATAATAGCTTTATTATTAACATACGTATTAGTATTACAGTCATTTTGTATAGAACATCTTTACACACACCTGATCAAAATGCAAAAAGTATACTTTTCTCAAATGCACACAGAAAAAGTAAAGCTCTGTAAAAAAAAATATTCAAAAGTTAGCGTGTTTTCAGGCACATTTTTGTGGAAACAATCGTCAAAACTTTCCACAGCACAAAGACTCATTTAAAATTGTTGGATATCTCATTGCTATAAACACGCTTTAGACCCCAAAATATTGCAATTCTTTCATCGTAAGTTGTGATATATTAGGCTTTTATCTGTCTTTGGTTGTGGAGGTCAATCTCTGGAGAATACACGTTTATAAAATATCTTTCTTTATCAAACTTTTGAGACGGGCCAGATTTAATCAGTAAAAGTTTTCTTATTCATTATGTACAAAATTTTGATAAATTCCAGTTTTTAAATTAAAAGCTAATATCACACTGAAGTCCAAAATGTTCATTGCATTTCGACACAGAAATAATCCAAAAAAGAAAAAGCTTACATGAGAAAACAAACAATGAAATAAACAGCCACTCATTAAATAAAACAAATATATCAATATTATAGATTATAGAATTATAGAATATTAATAAAGATCAAGTTCTTCAAATTTAATATTGTAACATTTTAGAGTAAACACCATGCGTGTGGATGGCAGTTGTTTTGTATAGAAAATCTATGTACACACCTGATCAAAATGATGAAAATTATACATTTTAAAAATTGCACAGAAAATATATCACTCGATAACATTTCTGTTCACAAGGTAGCATTTCCAGGCACATTTTTGTGCTAATGAAAGCTTCTGGTTTTGTGTTTCCACACTACCATGACTCATTCAAAACCATTTCAGATCTGTGCCGATCAGTCACTTATTTTCTGCAGTCTTTGTGGAGATAGATCACAGAAAATCACGACTAACCCGAGACAGCTTGGCTTTGAAGAACGTAGGGAAATCCGGCTTGTGCTCAGCATTGACAGACACTAGAAAGCTCCTGACAGACTGAAAGTCAACAAGTCAGAAGCCTGAAAGTGCAGACGCTCAAAATGACATCTGCCTAATCACGAGTGCGAGTTAAGAGAAGGCCCACTGCTGAGGGTTTCTGAGAGGATGCAATTAGCAGTAAATGAGTCGAGCCAAATTTGACAGAGTAATGACCACTCTCTTTACAAACACACACGAGGACTGAAAATGTTGCAATTATTTCATTATAAGTTCTCCTTTGTGACAAATTAAATCTATTGTTTGTTTTTGGTTGTGGAAAGGAACTAATATACACAAAAAATATATCTTTTTATCAAACTTTTGAGCCATGCTGGATGGAATCTGTGGAGTATCTGTGGAAAATTTAGATAACGTTTGGCGGTATTCTATTGAAGGTTTTGGCACACTAAAGCCCATACATTGTTATGCAAACACTCCATGCACGTTTTGATTTATTGCATAAAAATTGTGGAAACACACAAAAAGGTAACAAATGGAAGAAAAGTTCATCCTCTACGAGCTAGGGGGCAATCCTGAGAGACTTAAGGTTTTAGGTCTTTGGGGGCCTCAGTTTGTTGCGTTTTATTGATTTTAGAGGCAGATTTTGTTCCTAAAAGTGTTCCTGAACAGAGACTCACACGGATGAAAAATGTCTTCATCCCACCTTATAATACAAATATTGTATGAACTATAACTACATTACAAAGAAAATAAACACTAGTGTCCTCTAATGATTAATCTTCATTTATTTTGTCCGCTACTTTGTGTTAATGGATGCCCTGAAAGACCAGACACATTTCAAAATGCTTTCAGGACTTGAAAAAAACAATCCCATTATTGAAAATGTGTCTCAACTCCAGCAGGGTGAGCCAAAACTCTTGCTGCAGTCTTCCCCAACCCCCAGGCTTTGGACAGGTAGTGGTTTGTGGGGCAATTACTACCTGGCGGCCCAATAAATAATTTCTTTGTTATTTTGAAAAAAAAAAAATAATAATAATGTAAAAATATTACGAAATTCTCTCAGTGGCAGCAATGTTACGGCGAAGTTGCTAACATGTTTATTATCATATTCACAATATCAAGGGAAAAGACTAGAGCTTCTTTGATGGTCGTCTCTTTAGAAGGCTTTTGACTGTTTTGTGGAACAGTGCAGCTTGAAAATCAGGAAGTATTGCTCAAAAATCTGGAAGCAATTAACCTCTAGCCAGCGAGATTCAGCTCTATCACATCACCAAGGTGGGCACTGCACAAAAAACCTTCTCTCTCACTGTCCCTGGCTGCTGGAATATCTCTCTCCAGAACCTTCTCTCTCACTGTCCCTGGCTGCTGGAACATCTCTCTCCAGAACCTTCTCTCTCACTGTCCCTGGCTGCTGGAGCAAACTCCTGATCCAATCAGAAGAGCAGCAGCACTAACAGCTTTCAACAAGCAACTGAAAACTCTTCTCTTCAGGGAACATCTACTATACAAAAAATCCTTTTCCTCTTCTTCCTGCTATGGTTTATTGATCAGTTGATACAATTTCTATTATGAGAAGCTGAGGTAGACTTTGACTGTGTAACAAATTTCATATTGTCTCTCCCTTACTTTAAATGACGCAGCACCCCCCCCCCCCCAAACACTAACACCACTGTCTCACTAAGATATTTAGATAATGTATTTTTAATAGGATTTTTCTTTAGAAACATATGTACAAATATGTTGTCTAAGTGTATTTGTTGATATGTTTTGAACACTTTTTTTAACCATACCATTATTTTTTTTATTTCTACCTGACATCTGAAATCTCACAGGAGTGTGGTGTCTCTTTAAGAGTTCAAATGCTCAACTTTTGCACAATCACATTTTCCTGTGCTCCTATTGAACTATGGGATACAAAACCTACTCTTTACACTCATTGGTTCTACCAGCCATTTCGACTGAAGGGCTCTTGTTTTTCATCTGCATTGTTTGCACAACGCACTGAAACAGTATTTGAAGTTAATAGGAACCACTAGGCAGTTTATTTATCAATATCTGCTCAATTGATTAGTGTAGCCACACTGCACACTATTTTATAGTCAAACTAAACCTCCCAAGTATGAAGAACCCCTTGAAGTCGATTAAACTGTATGAAGTAACTTATTCCTGAACTGAATATCTGAACATACTCACATTCAGATTGGTGCTTTTAAAATATTCAACAGTAAAATGTCTTATTATGGTTATGAAATATGCATGGGCTCATTACAGAGTCGTTATACATTATCACGCTGCTAGAGAGAAAAGCTGTTGACATGTCTAGACCTTCCCTCTCCCTAGTCAGAACCATTCTTTGCTATAAGTGCAAGGTTATAATTTGCTTCTAAAAAAAATGTTTTTTTTTTATTGTTTTTAATAGAAATTAAAAATAGATCTATATTGAGTTCAAATCTCTCTCTCAGACTCTACAGAAGACTATTTTTACTGCATAGCTGCTGAAAATAGAGAGAAGCTTCTATTGGTGGAGGTGGATGATTCAGCGATGAGTAGAAGGAGGAATCATGAAGTTGGAGTCTGCTGTAACTGTGAAAATAATTCAATATTTGGGGACAACACTACAAAACATTTTTAAACGACTTTACTTAAACTAATCAGCCTAGCAAAGTGGCCCTACTAGAACCACAGAGCATTCCCAGAGATGCTCTTTTCTGTACGTAAAAACTGGCCAGTTGTGGTCCGGTGGATAAGGAGATAGACTTGTGATCAGAAGGTCGCAGGTTCGATCCCCAGATCCACCGAGTTGAAGGTGGAGTGAGTGATGAAACACTTGCTCTCCATCTTCAACAATCACAGCTGTGGAGCCCTCGAGCAAGGCACCAGTTCCCCGACTGCTCCCCGGGCCCCGCAGCCATGGCTCCCACTGCTCCGGGTGAGTGCTCACGGTGTGTTTGTTCACTGCTGTGTGTGTGTGTACTGGGATAGGTTACATGCAGAGCACAAATTCCAGGTATGGGTCACTCCTGATCTGGTCAACTGGACACTTTCACTTCACTTTTACTTCAGATTCACTTCACTTGTAAAGCTAAAACGTTTGCAATATATTTTTATACATACCTTTAGTGTTAGTCTCTAAAGCTGGGTGCAATTTTTCAAGAAAATAATAGTTTTGATCAATTAAAACGTGTGTGTCTTGTCATTTCAAAATCTGATTAAAAGAATTTTACAATAAATAATGCATTTTGAATGTTTTAAAAGGTGCATTGCTAGTCTAGAGAGGTTTATCATTTATTTTAGGTGCATTCAAAAGGAATAATAAGGGACTTTTATTGTTAAAATCAATTACAAAACTACAATTGTTCTTAAGCAGCTTTCTAAATTTGTTTGCCATGCAAATAACTACATTAATTGTGTACTTAGCTCTTTTATTGCCTACAAATCAATTTGTATAATGTGGTTCGTCTTGACAATTTATTCCATTTTTTTCCAATGAGTTTTGTTTGTGTTGCCAAGAAAATTGTATTAAGTGCAATCTGAAATCTGAAAATAATCGAAAATATAATTCCAGTAATATATTTTTATATGCAGCTGTGTGGATCAACAGAGATTTTTCCATCCAAAATTAGTTTTATAATTTGTGAAATATTGTAGTTCTGCTTCAGTTTTAACTTTATATCAAATTAGGAGTTAAATTAAGACTCCAGCGAAAGTGTGCAGGGTGTTAATCCTCCAGGGATTCAGTTTGCCTTCCCTGAGCTAGAGATTGTAGGATGGTATTGTCTTAAGGAGTCCACTTTTAAAAAAGGATAAGAAAGTATCTCTCTCTCTCTCTCTCTCTCTCTCTCTCAACATCTCTTTCCATCTCATTCTCTCTCTCTCTCTCTCTCTCTCTCTTTCTCTCTCTCTTTCTCTCTCTCATCATCCTCTCTAATCAACTAATCAACACTGCCCCCTGTAGGAAAACTTCTGTTATGTGTGAAAATATTTTATTAACAAAGTGCTACTACATTAAAATAATCAATTAACATACAAAATACATGCATACACTTTAATAAAAAGGAGAACTAAAAAGTTGGTCATATTGAATGACCTCACTTATTTCAATAGTTGACCTTTGTGTTTAAACAAAAGAGTGGCATGCAGTCAGCTTTAAAGTAGGAGAAACATTGACAAGTTTCAGATGATGGACAATAGAGGACATGCAGTTTATCCTGAAATAATCCACTCTAACCTTCACATTCAGCAAAATCAATTCGATTAAAACAGAGGACTGAATGTGAAACCTGCTGTCCTTCCCTAAAATAAACCGAATTACTTTATTTTGACAGATTTGTACCTTGCTTTTTTATTTACATCTAAGACCTCTCTACCAAGATTTACAGCCATAAACAGTGTTTTGTCTAGCTCTCAACAGTTTCAAGAATATATGTATTTTACTACTTATTATTAGCTTAAAAGAATTAAGCTACTTAAGTACTTGCTACAAAAATATGAAAATATAGTAATTAATAAGCCAGTGTTGATTGAAATTGAACCCTCTCTTTGAATGAAGGGAAGAGAGAGAGATTTTTTGTAGCCCTATAAATGTATTGTTGTGTGGGTTTGTGTGCTCTTTTCATTGTAAAGTGTTACTAAAAGCCTGCTGCAGGGTCCTCAGGCTTTCTAAGAAAGATCCTTTCATGCGCTTGGAAATGGACTTACTTTCTTTCCCTGCAGAGTTATTCACAGGTCAGAAGTTATGAAGCAGCTGTTATCACACAAAAGAGTGATGTGATTGTAGTTGTTACGACTCTCCTACCAAATGTGCAGACACACAGGGGTCAGCACGGCGTATGCAGAGCTTGTGTTACATTTCTCACCGTATAGTTTCCTGCTGATGGAAACCCAATTTATCACATTAAAATAAAAGCAAATAAAATTATGAGTTCTCATACTCCTTTCTTTCACTTTCTTACCTTGAGAGTAACACAAGGACATTTCACAGACTAATATAAAAGAAGAGATTGTGCCAAAACCAAAAAGTACAAGTATAAGTAAATAAATAAATAAAGTGAATATGTGCGGTTGAAGCCAGGACTGCATTTTTCAATGTTAGTAAACATTATATAATAGCCCATATCACCTCAGGCCGGCTTCTGCTGATCTCAGAAATGCTGTCTCAGATGTTTTATGAAAGGCGTTTTACATACCGCTGTAAATGAAAGCATCAGAGAGGACGAAAGCATCAGTGAGAGTGTTTGTTTGTTTGTTTGCAGCTGGTGATCATGGCTGGGACGGTGCTGCTGGCGTATTACTTTGAGTGCACAGACACATTTGGCGTTCACGTCCAGGGTTTCTTCTGCAAGGACACGGATTTGCTGAAGCCGTACCCGGGGCCAGACGAGAGCAGCTTCATCCCTCCGCTCATCCTCTACTGTGTGCTGGCAGCGCTGCCTACAGCTGTAGTGAGTGAATATACACAATAGATGTCCAACAGCTGCGTCCAGGCCCTGACGATGGAAATAATTACAGTTACTGCTATCCAAATCTTGTCCCCTTCACACTTTTTTTTTTCATTTTTAAGTCTAAGCTTATTGTTCATTTCAATATTTATTCTTTTCAGAACATATACAAATGTAAAATTATTTTATGTTCACTCTATGTGCAAAAAACCTTTCATTTAAAAAATGTTGAATATATCAGATTACGACAGTCTGAGCTTTCCTGATGTTTTACTCCATAAAAATGTATAATTTCGCTTGAGGGAAATTTTCCAAAAGTGGTGAAAGACAGATGAAATGTGGTGTCCATTGAAAGAAATGCAGGGTCTGAAGGGGTTAAACTGTGTCTGTTTAAGGAGATTGATGATTTTCTGATTGACTGAAAGATTCTTTAGTGGTTTGTTTTTTAAATGATAAAAAGGTGAGAAGAACGCTTTTTTAAAGAAGATGAAGAGAATGATGGAAATTGGTATTTTACTGGCAACTGTCAGTGTCTGATTTATTAAAAAAAAAATTTTTTTTTAATGATTTAATCGCTTTAAGAACTCCCCTCCGAGCACTAACTGAAACCGTTTTTACACACCGTCCTTGTTAAATTTTATATTTGAGGAAAGGCAAGATTATTTATGTTTTGCATTTTATGCACTTTAAAAACATGAAGTGCTTTTCAGAAGAATTGGACCTGTTTTGTTGAATTTTTTCTTAAATGCAATAAGAGAGAGGCATAATATGTTCTTGAACTTGTAGCTTATTTTTAAAGCATGCAACAAAGATTACAATTGAGATGTTAAATGAATTTGAATTCAGTAATTATTTCTTTAGCAAAGCCTTTTTAATTTTTGAACAGCAGAGGGCACTCTTTCCCTTTGTGTAAAAATAAAATATTTTTTTAAATTGGTTATTTTATTTTGTATTATTATTATTGTTGTTTTAATTACTTTATAAATCATTATATATTCTACATTCTGATGAAAACAGTTCCAGCGTTAGACCACTAAAGAAATGTGTTATTGGTTGCATAAATATATATATATACATATATAAAGAGAACATTTTTTTTCTCAGAAAAGGGTTAGTTTATTCTGCTTTGTGATTACTCTTTTATTCACTATTAAAACAACTGTTTAAAACTACTTTTTAACCACTAAATATGTTTGTTATTGAATAAATAAATGTTTTTACTTTGGTGAAAAAAGTATAACTTCATTCTGCATTGTGATTACTCTTTTAATTATTACTTTTTTACTATAAATTATTAATATATACTCTAAAGAAAACTGTCCCAAAATAAAAAGCACATAAACCAACCACTAAAGAAATCTGTTATTGATTGAATAAAACAACTTTCAAAGTGAGGAGAAAGACATCACGCTTGCATTTATTCATACTCTTGAATCTAATTTATGAGCTGCTGTTTCCTGTGTGAGCAGATATTTGTGGGTGAGATTTGCATGTACGTGATGAAATCAAGCAGAGAAGCGCTCCTGGCTCAGGAGAAAACCATTGTGACAGGAGAGTGCTGCTACCTGAACCCTCTCATCCGCAGAATCATCCGCTTCATCGGTGAGTCACATGGTTTCATCACTTAGCAACAGTTGATTTGGGAATCGGTTGGTGCCTGCATGGTTTCAAAAATCGTGACCCAAAACGAGAAGTATACGGTGTGTATAGCCGCCAAGCTAATCTTTAGGCAGCTGGGTGAGACTGGAAGTTGTAGTCGACGCGCATTAAACACTCAGACGTATGAATTTAGTCCTTTTATTATTCATCGGCACCACTCCAGGTAGGTGTACAATAGCGGTCAAAACTGTGCAACCTTCCCGCCAAAAACACACCCTCGGTGAGGAAAGGTTCCCCCTTTATACTCATCAATTAACAGACCAAAATATACCAAACTTAAATCACCAAAATATAAAAGCACAGGTATGGCTCTTACACGGTGTATACAGCTACATCTCATAAAATGTATAATGTTGTGAAAAAGTATAATATGGTTTGTTTCAGAAAGAAAAAATATAAAATTACACTTGGAGTTTCACTTTGTCGACGTAGTAGATCTCAAGCAGATGGTCAATGACACCCCACACAAGGAGACTAAGCCCCAGTGATCATTGCTAAACTAGTGGTTCATTCTCAGAGTTCCAGATCCAAACATTTTCAAAAAGGTTGAGCTGAAAAATAAAAAAACATGATATGAGATAAGAATAATGCGATAATTCAGCTAACTGGAACCACAGCTTTGAGTAACGGACTAAGTTAGCATCATGAGGTACTACTCGTAGATTCCTCGAGCAGCCAACAACCTCAGAAGCATTCCATCTGGGCTGTAAGGAAAAGAGCAGTGCTCTATGTCATAACAAAAACTCCTGCAATGCTAACGGACCTAAAACAGGCAAGATAACAATGTAACAGCATTCCTCTGTCATTTGATTTATTGTCCTAACAGTTTTACATAAATCATAGAACTATAATCTTGAAAATCTGAAGAGCAAGAGAAAAAAATAGAATGAAAAAAATCTTATTTTCTGCCAAGCTGGACGTCCCATAACTCTCTGTAAGAGCAGAACAGTCACACTTCAATTGGCAAAATTATTTGATGGAACATGATATTCTAAATATATATCATGCTTCTGTGTAATTTAAATTCATTTAAAATACACTCTGAACTTTTTGTTTAAGCCTTCTTCATTAGTGAAGAAAGCCATTAATTTATTACAATAATATCATTATAAAAAAAGAGGAATTGTTATTAGTATCAAGATACCCACCCCAACATCAGTAATGAAAGCTCACAGATCCTATCAATCTTTGAGTTGACATACCTGGAGAATTTCAAACTGCTGAGCTGTTTTATTGACAAGAGAAGATGAGACACACTCGACTGCCTCCAAAACACATCAATTATGAACGTTTCCCACAGATATAATGCCAGCGAATACACATCAGCTTTCCGGGAAAGCCAAACAAATTTCTTTAGGCATTTGCGTTGGGTTTCAGAGCACATTTATCAGATCTCAACCAATTAGGGCAAGCAAGAGACAAGTGAAGAGCTGGATTTACTGTGATGTGGGATGATTTAGAGACAGTGTTGCTCGTGTCTTGATCTTGCTTTTTCTTGTCTTTCTCCCTCCAGGCTCCAGCCGTGTTTGTATTTTATTCCTGTAGCTCATTTGTTTGCCCAAGATTCTAAGAGAACAAATAAGCGTGTGCAGATCTGTATACTAAAGCCTGTGTACCTTTTGCTTTAGCAACATGCTAACTCACGTTAAATAGCTAATAGCAGCAATCTCATAGTTCTAGTTAATTATGTTGAAG
Organism: Danionella dracula; assembly: GCA_900490495.1. Lineage (NCBI taxonomy): Eukaryota > Metazoa > Chordata > Actinopteri > Cypriniformes > Danionidae > Danionella > Danionella dracula. Next base: position 20,761,877 of record UELW01000334.1, read on the forward strand.
CCATTTTTAAAATGATTTAGCATGTTTCAAAAATACCTCAATAATGAATTACAGAAGTGTTACCTGCACCAATTTAATACCCGTTAGGTTAATTTAATAGCTGTCATTTTTTAAAGGCATTTATATTCTTTCTATGCTGACAGCATGCTAAATCATGTTAAAAAGGGTACCAATAGGAGCTTAACCTGGATTGTAAACTGCTAAATAATTGTATAAATGCTACTTTTTTTCTGTTCAAGTCATTGATTGTTTGTTAAATGTGTTAGCAAGATGCTAAATCATAGAAAACTGCTAACCTTTTCTTGAGTTGAAGTATAATCTGCTAAACATTGATCTTAAATTCTACTTTATTTTCCTTAAGACAATAATACAAAAGCTATATATGTTAGCAACATGCTAAATCATTTAACATAGCCAGGTTAACCAGCAGCTTAATCTGAATAGTCAACTGCTAAATAGTTATTAGCTAATTCATTTTATTCAATGCAGACACAGTTGATATGTTAGCAAGATGCTAAATCATATAAAACAGCTAACTCTATCTTAATTGTAAGAGTAATCTGCTAAATATTTAATTGAATGCTAATTAATTTTATTCTGGGCAGTCAAACAATAGCTGCGTATGATAGCAACATGTTAAATCATAGAAAAAAACTGCAGATAGTAATCTGTACAATGTTGCTTGCTAACAAATTTATTTACATTTTTATCTGGGCAATTGGCTAATTGACTAATTATAGGTAACAGTACCTTAAAAGACTCTACTTAAAGCTTTCAATCATGGAAGCAAAATGCTAAAATGAGGTTAGCATTTTGTTAAAGCACGTTAGGCACAAGAATGGCACGCTAATTCATGCTATCTATTTAGTGTGTAGTAATTAAGTTAAAATGACAGTTTTCAATTAAAAAAATGCAGAAGGAAAAATGGAAACGACAGAGAGGGTACCAAAACAAGCTTGTAGTCAACCGCTATAGCTATCAACATATTCTATGCCGTGCTATTGGTCAAGGCAAAAGTAGGTTTATTTTGGGGATTGTTAAACATCAATATCAGCTTCTAAAGACCAGCTATTGCAATAGAAGATTGTTCAAACCCAACCATAAAACATGTCTTTAATTTAATATAGTACATGTCATAATCATGTTTACTAACAAAAAAGTCTGATTACTGTTATAAGTGTTTATTTTCAGGACTGATTCATCAAGTTTACTTTTTATTATGAAAAAAGATATCTCTTTAAAAGTCAGTAGAGAAACATCCATAGGAGAAGAATTATAAAAACTAGAGGACATGCTGATTTAATAAAGTTAAGTGGCATTGTCTGTGTGAAATGGTGTATAAAATTCCAACTTTTGTTCTAGTAGGCATAAGTAATTGCCTCTGGATGAACATAACAATAACATCTCACCATCAGGACTGCGTTTGTATTCATAGGCATCATCCAAATCCCAATCTGATTATCAGTTAGCTTTGATTGAGTGCAACACATTTTCTGAGCTACTCTTTACTTTTCCTGCAGGTGTCTTTGCATTTGGTCTGTTCGCCACTGATATTTTCGTCAACGCTGGCCAAATCGTGACTGGGAATCTAGCGCCCTACTTCCTGAACGTCTGCAAGCCAAATTACACGGGGCTGGATTGTCAGCTCAGCCACCAGTTCATCGCCAAAGGGAACATCTGCACTGGGAACCAGCTGCAGGTTGAGAGAGCGCGCAGGTCTTTCCCCTCCAAAGATGCCTCGCTCAGTGTCTACTCGGCTGTCTATGTTACGGTAAGTGTTTTTTTTTTTTTTTTTTTTTTTTTTGCATTGATTACAGCAAGATTTCTGCTTTAAAGAAACTATGTTCATTTCAAGTGACCATTGACTTTTGGGGATTTTAATTCACCCAATTAGGCATTTAATGTTAAAATTCTTAAAATAAATGTACTTTAACCAAGAAACAAGTGATATAAAGAGAAAATAATTTTTAACCTTTTCTTTAACCTTCTTTCTTTATGTTTAAAGCATGTGTGGTGTTCTCATTATCATTACTTTTACAGGGTTGACAGGGCAAGTTTTAATTCACCCAACCGTACATATAAAAATGTAAAATTGTATGTTTATGCTTGTGTGGGAAGACCCTTAGCGTAGCTCTCTTTGTGATGGTACATAATTTGACGTTGTTCCAGACGTTTCACAGTTTCACTTGACGCAGTTAACAGTGGTGCTCAGCAGGCTTCACATTGGGGTCAGCGCGGGGTTGTAAGAATGCACAGCCTTTTTTAATGAAAAGTATAGATTTGCCATCTTGTTGTTGTTATCTTGGCAGTGTAGCATTGCTGGACTCGGTCGAGACCACCGATCAAGTCCGAGACCGAACACAAGCGAGTCCGAGTTCAGACACAGTCGAGTTTCCTGTTGTGGCTGTATCAAACGAAGTATGAATAAGACATATGTACTTTGTTTGAGGACACATGTGACACACATCACGCTGACGGGGAGCACTGAGCTTTTATGAGCAATGATACACGGCCCACATACTGCAACGAACTTTCCATTCATGACAGCGCTGTAATTCTGAGTGCAAAAGTCCAATTTTGAGAGCCCAAAAAGTATATTTGCACACGTATGAGCTGTGTTTTTGAATGAAATGTTCTTATGTATAAAAACGTATTTGAGGGAAAACTGTGCACAGATTATCTTGTTTGCTCTCGCAGAAATATACCCCAGACCCAGAATTTCTACAAAGACAAAACAGTTAGTTGTTTTCTAGATTAAAACAGCATGTAAGTGTATATGAATTTACAATCTGTACTTACTTGAAAGTAAACAAACAGGTATTTTAATGCTTACATTCATGCTTATTATAACATTCAGTGTTACAAAGAAAGTGTATGTTCATGCACAGATGGCAAAAATTCCTTTAACTTAATTTTAGTACATTTGATTAAACAAAAATGTAGGAACCAGGGCTAAATTTGGGGAATGTTAATCCCTATATATTATAATATTTCTGATGAAATCAGATTCACTACCTTAAATCCTTCCTTATTCCCGTCCAGCGAGAATCAAAGTATATCTCAAGTAGTTACGTCAAACATTTAATATAAAAATATTGACTTTAATATAAGCTATTATAAGCTATTTCATCACTCTCACCCCCTTCAACTTTGGCAATCGAACCAGAAACCTTCTGATCTCCAGTAGATCTTCCTGTCCACTGGGCCACGGGTTTTTTTTTTTTGCATAAAAACATTTTATTCATGTTTGGTATCATTATATCAGCATAACCTCAGCTGAGTTATGGCAGAGTTATTTGATTTGTGACAAGCTAATTTCATGTTCTGCACCAAAAATAGATTAAAACAATCATAGAAAAATGTGGCTTAACCTGATAAACAGTTGTAAAAACAATGATAATCTATCTTGTTCACAGCAGTCAAAGTTTACATGTTAACAATATGACTCAAGACAAAGAAATTATTCAGCTGAGGTTTCAATGAAAATAATGTTGGCAAACATGTTGAAAATGTGTTTATAGCACTATATAAATCATAAAAAAGGTTTTATACATTTTTGGGATCATTATTTTTTCAGCATAACATTTAAGTACATGTTAGTAAGTTACTATAAGCATATTGTATTTTATTATAGTATCATTATATTATAGTATATTAAGCATAAGCATAGTTTTCACTGTAATTTCCACCAAAAAGATCATTTATTAAACTTGAAATAGTAAAACAAATTAGTAAAAATGTAATGTTAGTTAATTGATGTTTATAAACACATGTATTTATTTTAAATGGGTGTACAATTCATTGCAGACTTTATTTTTAAACCTTGCTCACCATCGCGCTCTCTGGGAGTTGGAGATTATTCGCTTTTTCTAATTCCATTGTCTTCAATTGACTAATTTCCCAGAGGTGAAACGAGCACCGAATGTGTTTGGGCTGTCTCCTCACACTCCTGCGGAGCAGTCATTTCACCAAATAAAGCGGTTTCTCAGCAGGCGTCTGTGTGTTTGTTCCAGATGTACATCACCAGCACCATCCGGACCAAGAGCAGCCGTCTGGCCAAGCCGGTGCTGTGTTTGGGGATCCTGTGCGCGGCGTTTCTGACGGGGCTGAACCGTGTTTCTGAATACCGTAATCACTGCTCCGACGTCATCGCTGGCTTCATCCTCGGAAGCTCCATCGCTCTCTTCCTGGTGCGTTGCACAGCTTCTGCTTGCTTATATTGATAAAGAACTTATCTCTTTTCAAACCAAAAGCTTTAAACAGTTGCATTTGCACTTCTGTGAATTCAACATCAAACATTTTCCTTATATTTGATAGAGACAATTGTTATATCATTCAATGTATCTATTCTAAAGTTAATTAAAGTTCTATTGAACTAGAAAGCATTTAAGCATTTAAAAACCGTAATGACAGCTAATGATACATTTATTGCAGGATATTATTATCTGATATTTAACTTGCATTGGAAATGGCCAAAATGTAACGAGTCGACTCAATCTCTATAGTAGAGACAGGTGCATTTACAATTGTTTGGCACATATGCAGTAAACACACGCTTCCCAGAAGGCCAGAAATTGGCTAGAAGTGCTCATGTATTGATCTTCCAAAGTATTCCAATTTGTTGAGATCAAGTAAAGCTAGTGTCCAAAAAACACACAAATACAAAGACTGCGTCTGTGTGCCCTGAAGTTATTTGCATTTTAAATTGTGAGTTTAATTAACTTGATCACAGGGAAATGTTTTGTGTCCTGTAGCTCCTTGTTTTAAATGTTATAAATATTATACAAATTCCCATCCTGATCATATTTTAGATAAACATTTGATTTGGTTTACATTAGGGGAAAAAAAGCTTAATAAATAAATATAAAGGTCATTTAAGCGTCATTTAACTTTATTATTATTATTATTTTATTAAATAATTTGATTCATTGCGGCTGGAAGGGCATCCGCTGCGTAAAACATATGCCAGAGACTTGGTGGTTCATTCTGCTGTGGCGACCCCGAAAGGGAAGAAAGCCGACATAAAGATGAATGAATGTCTTCCTTTTGATTCATTTATTTTAGGGAATCTGTGTAGTGAACAACTTCAGAGGGACTCGCACAGCTCCGGCCAAACAGAAGCAGGAGGAGTACCGTGGCATCCCTCTGATGAGCTTTCCACGGGTGGAGAGTCCCCTCGAGACGCTCAGCGCTCAGGTATAGAGCTCAACTTAGGTTTGTTGTGCAGTTTGTTTTGTATTTTGATTTTTTTTAAGTTTTTTGTATGTTTTTTATAGTGATACCTAGATGAATGCTGTTCTGAACCCAGAAGTTTTCTCTCACATTTAACTTTAGCTTTATCTGTTCAAGTAAAATACATTTCAGAATCAGAAAGATCTTTATTGCCAAGTGTGCATGTACACACACAAGGAATTTGTTGTGGTACAGGGGTACTCTCCGGTGTTGGTACAAACATACACAGTAGCACAGGTTATATAAGTAAAATTATAGAGAAAAATTTGAAAAATTATGAAGTAATAGAACTATAACTATAGAAGTCCAAAGTGCTTAAGTGATGTTGTTTGGATATAATGTGCAGAACAAAGCGTAAAGTAAAAATAAAGTGCAGTAACGGTTAACTGCTAAGTTATATGACATAAGGATTAAAAGATAACCATAGTAACATCAACACTGATGTGATTCAAATATGTTAACTTTGTAACTTACCTTTACATGCTTTTTTAAGTTTAGAGCTGGAGTTCACTAATGTCTTATTCTCCATCACTTTGAGAGCACAAATCATGCACTGCATTGTTTTTTTTTTCATCTCATGAGACTTAACGTCTGAAAAAGATGACAAGAAAAATAATATCTATGTATTTCTATGATATTAGTTATGAAGAAATGCAGCTTAAGATATAACTCTGTAAAAATATAGATCTTAAAAAAAATTCACTTGAGTACAAATACATACTTTTAAAAGTTTTTAAAGTTACTCAACTATATGCAACTAATAAATGTAGTTTGTTACGACCCACCTTTTGGTTTCCCTCAACTTGTGCTGTCTAGACAGATATCTGTTTGATAAATCAACCGTAACTTTGTTCAAAAAAGTAGTTGGATTAGTTTTTTTCCATTTATCCTCCAAATAAATTGTCATCCCCTTATACAGCAGAATTCTTTTTTCTAACTCTGTTTTCAGAAGATTAAAAAAAAAAGAAAATAAAACATAAGCACAATCAAATTAGAGAAAATAAAGTTAGCCTGTTTAACATTAATATGTTGGTAACTCATAAACCAGCCAACAATCAGAATAAACTGTTGATAAGAAAGTATAAACTTATAGCTAACTAATCCAACTGTGTTTGTTTTTCAGAACCATTCGACATCCATGACTGAAGTCACATGACTAAGGGGGCAGCACAGAGTCACTTTTGCTTCTCCTCAACACTTTTAGGCACAACGTTTTTTTTTTTGTACAGTGGCTTACTGTAAACAAAAAAGACTGAACCACAAGAGGAAAAAGACAGTATTATGTTGTAACTGGTTGTTCCTCGAAGCAGCTGTTTTGTACATTTTGTATACGAGATTGCTGTAGCTTTCCCTCTTTGTCACAAATCATATCCAGACTTCTGCCTTCCTTGCCATGTTTTACATCACAAAGTAAATATATGCAGTTCATACCTACTGCAATCCCGTATTGATGTTGTTGTGTTGTATTTGTACAAAGGACAATTTTATCTTCTGATTTCTTGTACATTTTTTGAGCAGATATAGGTTTTGTATTCTTTGTTATTTGTATAAAGCATTCTGCCTGCTGATTTTTCCAGGAATGTTTTCGGTATATGTTATTTTTTGTGTGAGACTGTACAGACAAGCTGTTGAAATGTTCCATGTCGTCGTATTGGATTCTTCTCGGGCACCTTCGAATGGCTCTTGTACTCAGCATGACACACAACACTGTTTGAAGAACTTGTTCTTGACTTGTGTTTTGTTCACTTTTAAAGTTAGCATTTCTTTTGAAATGCTAAATCTATTTTTCATGAGTAGTCTGTCAAATAAACAGTCTGTAACGGAATCGTGACAAACGTGTGATTCTTTGATGTTTTTGAAATGGAAAATAAATTAGGAGCCACCTCTTTCAACTCTGTATTGAAGCCCTCTGTGTGTCTCATTCCTCATTTTGTTATGAGAAATGAAGGGTTGTATGATCATAAAATACATAATATCTTTAATCTTAAGCAGCTGAAAACAATATGACTGCTCACAATGACACACATTCTAACCCTGCATTCCAATCCGCACACTATCCACACTTTTATAAGTGCAAAATTAGAACTAGTGTGTCTCAATAAAGTGTAGTATACATAATAAAAGTATCCGGACGAGTCCCAGATGTGTACTTTTCTAGTTCGATTTTTAACCCACGATATATAATATTACCCACGATACCCAGTGTTTTCTCTTGGACCCAGATGTGTTGAAATATAGAAATACATGTCTTGCATTTATATATGTACTTATTAATTAATAATTTATCAATGCATTCATTCACACATTTAACTATTAATCATATTTTCCTTAATTTATCATTGTATACATTTTTGGTTTTACTCATGCATTTATTTCAACTGGTATTTTTATCTATTTATTTATGCTGAAAAGTATTGTTTATCATTTTTCTGTCTCTATATTGAAAGAGAGCACTGATATTAATAATAACGGTTTTGTATGGTCAGAAAAAACAAGTGTATGTATAAAGAAATTTAACTATTTAAGCGCCTGGTTTCAGACAGTCAGTGTCAGATCGTCTGCGAACCTACAGCACGCTGAGGCAAGCTCTTATGACTCCTGGCTCCTCTCCTGTTTTGTTACCTGCTTCCTACCTGTCTGTTTCTCTGTCCCCACTGCCTGTTGTTTGTCTGCCGAACCTGAATGCCCGTTGACGACTCGGACCACCTCGACCACGCTCAACTCTCCTACCCTGATAGAACCAACGCCTGCCTGTTCCCGACTGTGCTCTGATCTTCAACCCTGGCTACCCGACCTACCACCAGCTCCTAACTACGCTCTGCTCTCCTGCCCCGGCTCTTCGATCTACTACCCGGTGAAGACCCCGAGGGCTTCGTCTCCCAGCAGCACCACGAGACGCAGCCAGCTAGGCATTGAAGTCTGCTTCATTGTTCCTTGTCTTTATCACTCAATAAAGAATCTCTGTTAAACGTGACGCTCTTAGGTCCTTGTCTGTCTCATAGCCTGACATCAACATTATCTGTGGGCCAAGGTGGACACAAAATACTGAAATCATTAGCTACCAAAAATCATGAAGAGGGGGCTTGATTCTTCTGTTATCATAAAAAAGTCCATATCTTCCAATATTCTTTAGCACATTTAAACTACAAATATACAGTGTAAATATACAACAGTACACTGATAGAAAAGTCAGCAATTGTGATCCGGTGGATAAGGAGATAGACTTGTGATCAGAAGGTCGCAGGTTCGATCCCCAGATCCACTTAGTTGAAGGTGGTGTGAGTGATGAAACACTTGCTCTTCAACAATCACAGCTGTGGAGCCCTCGAGCAAGGCACCAGTTCCCCGACTGCTCCCCGGGCGCCGCAGCCATGGCCCCCACTGCTCCGGGTGAGTGCTCACGGTGTATTTGTTCACTGCTGTGTGTGTGTGTGTACACTGGATGAGTTAAATGCAGACCACAAGTTCTGGTGTGGGTCACTAAAGATTCACAAAATATCTGGCCAACTGGTCATTGCACTTCCAATGTGATTAAAAACATGAAACTCACCAGATTCTTCTCTTCTTCACTGACTAGTGTTTGTAAAAGGCTTCTTTGCTGTCATATACACGATGTGACTTTAAGTTGCTTCACTCTGTTTAGACTTTCCTTCTGACTTTATTTTTATATGATAGTTTTCTTCAGGTATTGTCAAAACATACTCGCTGTTAATAACCAAAAAAAATACTTCAGTAAGTTGTACCTAAGATACTGGTTCCTTTTTGATGGATGAGGCAGGATGAGCACTGTATGAATACAAATGAAATGATTTCCTCCATCACTTTTCTGTCTTAGACTGTAGGTGTGGGAGTCATTAGATTGAGCCTCGACAGAAAGCAATCGCTCAGCTCTAAAACAAAGCAAATCCTCATCTCATAAAGCCTGGAGTCCTGCTTTTCCTTTGTCTTCTGTGAAAGTAATCCATTAGACGGTCGAGGTTTAATCCTGATTTTATGAGCAGCAAACTTCGACTTCCACAAAAACATCTCCATTTCAGTGTGAGATCAAATTGATGTCTGAAGTTAATTTATAAAGAGTTTATTGTGCTGGAAGTGTTATTGTTCATGCTTGGTTTTAAAACATTGTTGAGGCAGCTTCTGATTTCAGTGAACCATGAGCCTCTGTTGATATTAGTACCAGTATCAGTCATTTACAAAGTGTATGAAAAGTCCTGTAAAAAATAAAAAGCAGCAACACTTGAGGGGTTTTGGTATCAGAGCTGAAGATGGATTGCTGGGCCCCACTGGAGACACATGAAAATAAGCCTGTGTTCTTGTCATGCTCACTGTTTAATACATTTAATATATGTATTGTTAAAAAAAGGAAAATCCTGATTGTACATATCTTCCTAATTTTTCATAAAGTCCTTGTTTCCCCTCTGTTTCCAAATATTTTACTTAGCCAAAAATAAGAGTCCTGTAATAAACATGTATTTTGTAGTCAAAATATTTAACTTAAATAAAAAACTAATAGATAATACTTCATACCACTCAATTCTATAAATACAACCTGTATTTGTGCTCCAAACTGTATGAAATGTTGTTGGTTATTAAGGTGAAATCTTTTCTTTGAATAGGCCAAAACTCCACAATGTGATTAAAAACATGAAACTCACCAGATTCTTCTCTTCTTCACTGACTTGTGTTTGTAAAAGGCTTCTTTGCTGTCATATACACGATGTGACTTTAAGTTGCTTCACTCTGTTTAGACCTTCTGACTTTATTTTATATGATAGTTTTCTTCAGGTATTGTCAAAACATACTCGCTGTTAATAACAAATAAAAAATACTTCAGTAAGTTGTACCTAAGATACTGTTTCCTTTCTGATGGATGAGGCAGGATGAGCACTGTAATACTTCATACCACTCAATTCTATAAATACAACCTGTATTTGTGCTCCAAACTGTATGAAATGTTGTTGGTTATTAAGGTGAAATCTTTTCTTTGAATTGGCCAAAACTCCACAAACCCCCAAGGAGCCAAGCAGGAAGTAGCTTTCTAGAATTATCAACCTGCAACGTCACACTAGACATGAAGCTTGAACCCGGAGATGATTGTCAAAGCTTCCCACACTCACGTTATACTTCACTTTCAGAGTTACAGCACGCTTATGTCATAATGCAACTTCTTGAAGCAGACAAGAAGAGAAGCACCCTTGTACATGAGTGTATGACTGTATTTTATTTTATTTTTTGTTTTGTTTTGACTGCAATCTAATAAACCGAGCAGCAGAGAAAAGTGAACTTTTATGTTTGATAAATTTGAATTATTTCACATCACAAGATAACACTCTGGGACAGCCAGCTTTGGGAGACTTCTCACACTAGTCAAACCAGCCACGGATTTATGACCCTAATTGCCAAATGTGAGAATGCCTTGAAGCTTATCAGGGCTGATCCTGCACTGTAAAAAATTGGAAAATTACCGTGAACTTTTGTTCTCTACTTTCTAAATGGGCATACATTTTTTTAAATGGCACAAATTGTCTCTAACAATATCATAAGGAACATTTAAAACTGTAAAGCTTTTCTTTTCCATGCAAAATATCAGATGGTGCAGGAAAACCATGACATTTTGATGTAAGAAGCCTGTGAATGCATTTGACTGATCTTGTGAATCATGTACTGACACTATCCAAAATCATCAAATGGGTAATACAATTTTGCCAAAACACTGAAAATTAGACTAACTCTCTTGTGTTATGTTATGGTGGAGCCCAGTAATATTTCTGAGTCTTTCAAAGACATAATTAAAACATTTTAACAATGAGCGCTCTGTTTCATTCACAAAAGCCAGTGCCAGTTTTGACTTTAAAAATCAGAAATTGATTTGCCATCCAGCTACTACAGGGTATGACCATAAGGAATCGCCTGCAAAAAAATGGTTAACTTTAATTCAATACATGATTACAAGTCATCAAAAACGAGTGTGCAAGTTTACCTCAACAACATCTCCTCTGATCAACTGAACAAAAAAAAATAAAGATAGCTGGTAGTTATTTGGGATTTAATGGCACCCATTCAATTAGCAGGCTATCCCAGAATGCAATGCAATTTTTAACAAATTGATCAAACGAACTGATTTCATAAAATTAACAGGGCGTCTGTCCTGTTTTTACAGATTTGCTTTAAGTGTGGTGCAGTACCGGGAAGAGAGACCTCATGGGAAAACCTGGTTGCTGTGTGAGGCTAGCTGGGGTTTTCATCCTGTGGTCTGTGTGTGTTCTAGTGTCCCAAGATGCAACATTTTAAAGGCAACTTTGTGCTAAAGCCATTGTGCTAAAGCTTGACTATGTTCTTTGTGTCCATTTTTTTAATTAAGTGTCTATAACTATAGTCTATTGGACACATAGCAAGTTTATAATTATTAAACAAATAAAACTATGTTAGGATTGACGCAAGAAGAAACTGAGCTCCCAGAGCAAAAATTTGCTGTAGCAGGTGGAGGCCCAATTTTGCTCATGAAACCCTCTTTCTTTCCTTATTTGCTAGTTTTATATAACTTTCAGTACTGCCAGCAGTAGCATTGTGTAGTTAAATACAACGGTCTAAGCAGGCTATATTACGAGTAGCTCAGTATTCTGAAACACTGTGCAAAAAAGGAATATGCAAATTTTGGGGCATTTTTGTGCGTACACAATGCTTATAAATGAAGGCCCTTGACGTTACATTGAAAAAGAGTAGGGTGGTGGCTTCAGCATTATCACCAAGTTTGCCCTCTGGTCTAAGAGTTCCTAAAAATCGTATCATCACATCATCTGGGTAAGTGGTGCAGATGGCTGCTGGATTAGGAAACTCCTCTCTGAATTTAAAGTGCTCTAAGTGTTCAAGTACTATATAATTGTCATGAATTAATTATAACTAGTACAGTCATCCAGATCGTTTGCAAACCAAAACGGTACACATTTTCTCTGTACTTGGTGATATGCATGTGTGTGTCAGTGTTTTGCTTTTAATTTTTGCATTTAGTTTTGCATGTTTAAGATTAAACATGCTGAGCTCTCTTGGCCATGTTACATTTTAGATGTTCGGTTTTAGAAAACAATCTTTGACAGATGCTTCTGCGGTCTATCTTTTGTAAAAGTGTACAAACTGAACCCACATCTCAATCATATCTCAAATCAATTTTAATCCATAGAAACTGAACCATTGTGAGGTGTGTTCAAGATCAACATGGGTCCAGAGATGGCACCACTTTTTAGAAGTCCCTTTTCCACACTCATCATAATAACATTTCTCAGAACAGGACTTTGGAAGTTCAGACTCTTAACTTCTGTGTATTTATTTCCCATCCTTTTCTTCTTGCAAGTTCATTCCAATAAAGTCACTTAAAAACAAAATTCAAAAAGAAATCAGAGGATGAAGGTGGAAAGTCTTTTGGATCCATATATGAAAGAATAATCCGGTTTTAAAGACCCAAGCCTTTCAACAATGTAACCTAAAAAACTGCAGTCAAACCTCCCACAAGTCTAGGCCTCGGTGGACGCTTTGCTCTTCTGATACTGTTCCAGCTCTTTTTTCTTCTGCATAGCAAGCTGCAGCTGCTTCTTGATGAGCTGGATTTGTGTTTCCAGGTCGTTTAGTTCCTGTACTACTGGGTTCTGGGCCAGAGGCAGAAAGTCGGTTCTTCCATTGCACGTAGCCTGTAATGGAAGATGCCTCCTCTCCTGTGGACACATCAGCTCTTTACAATGAGAGCACTGCAGGTCGTTTTGCGGCCCCTCTTGATTGGAGAGTTTTCGTCTGTTGCAGTTAGAGGTTCCCAAAGAGTTCCATGGCATCTGCTGGTTGTTTTCGACATTGCAGCTTAAATGTGACAAGAATTATTGCACTATTAGATCCATGTTAAAAATTAAAAATAAAAATACTAAAATTTAAACCTGATTTTACAAGCGCTTAGAACTGAGAATCCAAGAAAGGTTTGATGCTCTGACACATTTGTACAGCTTTTAATAGAGCATGCATATTTCAATATATTTTATAAAGTATTAGATGATGTTAGCTTTTTTTTTGCTTCGTGCCCCTCTACTTGAAGAAATTTCCCACTTTTTCATGGACACAGTTGCAAAGTTATTTCACGACACAAGATAAATATGGAGCTGATATGCAGAAATCTACTTTTAAAGATGACCTAACCCACTGAGCAGTCAACATGAACAGGACGTCAATTTTACTAGTTCTGAACCAAAAGATGTCATTTAGATGTGATATGAACGTCTATTTAAGGTTACTTTCTAAAAGTTAATGCGACAATTGTAATTACCGATACAACTTCAACAATTGTTTAAAAACAAAAAAATGCAAATGTAGCTGACATTGCATATTGTAAATATACCTGTAAAGATGAGCAAAAATGATTTTTAATTATTTTCCAGAAATCACAAATAAATATGTGATTTCTGGAAGTTAATGTCACATTTAAAATGACTAAAACAAGCACTTGTTTTTATTATGTCCAATTACATAATAATGTTATTATGGCTAATAACATATAAAGCTAAAATATAAAAAATAAACTACGTAACAGTAGAAATCTAACGACTGAATTATGTTTGTAACTTATCACATTGAAATAGGTCACTAAAATTGGGTCATGTGAGCAAGAGTGACCATTTATGGTCAGATTGTGCAACCTTACATTGACAGTCTTTGTTGGAACCATCAAATCATTTTTTTTGTTTGTTTAATATTAATTGTTTATTAAAGTACTTAAAAGCCACTGAAATGGACCTATATTTAATTCAATATTGTCTGAAAGCACCAGAAGCTCTTTTGTTTACCTTTTTTCTGGTTTAGCAATAGTCTGTAATTTGTCTTCTGTGAAAGTAGGGTTGAGTGCTCGATGTAATCTCTGAAAAACAATTAAACAAAGCCGTAATTATTACTGAGTGAATAATGAGCCTAATTCTTTAACGTGTCACTATTATGAGAGGTGCAGTCAATACGAGTAAGAAAACTCTACTTACTTGACTAGTGTGGAGCCAGTACTTCTGCTGGGGGGACAGTTGCATTTTGGGAATCAGCCAGCGGTGAACAATGTGCTCACCCAGAGTGGTGAGGAGAGATAGCGCCACCCCAACACAGAGCATGACAAACAACCCTGAGAAGTGCTTTATCCCCATCTGTAAAGTCTGGAGATAGAAATTCAGAATTAAGAACTGGACTAACCATTCGTGAAAAAGATGTCTGCCGCAAAAAAATTTTCACACTCTTTAAATTTAATCTGAAATCCTCTCAGACTTTGAATTTAGTTGAGTATATTTGTACATCCTAACTTTTACACTTCCAAATGGATGAAATGCTAAGACAGTGTTGCATGGTATCGGATGTAGTGTTGAAGTATATGTAACGGCAGCCATTAGCTGAAAACACTCAAATTATTAGCTCTGCAATGTCTCTAAAATGTAGATGTATTTATGTATTCAAGTATATTCAATAAAGTATTGTGTAATTTATGTTTAGTATGTTTATATGTTTATGTTTCTTTATTGAATTTTGTTAATTCTTGGGTTTATTATGTGTTTTTTCATGTTTGGAATGTATTGTAATTCATTTGGTAATTTCTCCACTAACTTTACAGGACTCTTATTTTGAACATATCTGACTGATTCGAATAATGCAAAGTTATATATAAGTAGCCCATTGCCTCCATTGAAATGGTCTGTTTACCAAAGAAAACGCTTGGATTTAGCACATGGGTCTGATGGAGAACAAGTAAACTTTTTATTTGGATTGTTTAAATTCAATTGAAAGTGTTTATGTAGCTTTTCTTTGTTTGTTTTTTTCACTTTGCATATAATCTCTTACTATGATTTGTCCCACAATGCTTAGAATTTTCAGGTTTGAACAAATTGTCTGGTAAATAGTCAACTTTATTCAGATACATGATACTACAAATTGATTTGTGTGTTAATTATTTAGTCTGTAAATGAAGGATCAGAAAGTAAGACGATCCTGGAGGATTAGAATCATGAAGATTTGGATGCCCACCTTTAGTAGACGTTAAGTAGTTTAAAAAGTACATTATAGCGTATATACCAAATATATCTTCACTAGATATCTCTTATACCGTATATAATGAATGTGACATCACCCAATCGCTAAATAGAATTGTTTACTTCTTGCTGTTGCTATTACTAAAGGGTACTGTAGACATGATGTTTTTTTTTGTGTTGGTACTTAAATTTAATCCTATCTTAATGTGTGAATTTATTGAAGGATAATGCCATAGAGTTAAACATTTTTTAAAAATCTGTGTGATGAAATTAGTGATGCACATTAGTAGCTCCTAAAGCTTTCTGGAGTAAAGCGGCACCATTTCGTCACTGAAATGATTGCAGCCAGAAATGATCGAACACAGAAGTAAGTTGGGCATATAACCCATCTTTTTAAAAAACATACACCAGGTTCAAACACTTCTTGCCACACATTTTCATGTTAAATATGTTTTTATGAGTGAGAATCTTTCAACAAAAAAGGACACTTTTTGGGCAATTGTTTTGTGCATATGCACCATGTATAAATGAGTGCACTGATGCGTGTACTTTCAGACAGTGAGTAGAAACTGGAGAGGCAACAAGTATGCACACAAAGGTTACTTGAGACTTCTGTCTCACAGACCAACAATTATTTAATTTCAAAACAGTTAAAACCTACACAGCAAATATTACCTTATTTGGCTCAACTCTGGCCCATACTTTCAGCTTTTGCTTTGTCTAAGTATCAGAAATAATTACAGTATATGCATGGACCAAGTCTTGTTACATTGTCATAGTTCTATTGTGTTCTTTACATGGTGGGTTCTTTACATGGTGGGAGACAGCTCATGGCATTTAAAATATTGTTTTTAGTTAGCATAGCCCAGGTATTAATATTTTATGATCTCGGGCAAAGTCTACTGTGCCACACTTAAAACGGCACCAGCTCTACAAGACTTGGCCCAATTTCTTTTTTCTTTTTTTTTTTTTGCTGACTGGGAAGTTTTAACCATATTTGGCCAGAAAATATTAAGACATATACAGTAAATAAAATCATTATTGTGGGAACATAGACAAACTTTTACATGTTGACAGCAAAATAAAAATAACAATTTAAACAAAAAACTCACCTCAGTAACGGCAAAGCTTCTTTTACCACAGGGGATCACCTTGTACCACTTATCATGCAGCATGTCCATAAAACCATCTGATTTATACTGACTGACCAACTCGGAAAAATTTGAAGTCAGAGGAGAGTTCTGTTTGAGTCCAATCCCGTAGCCTGCCATCAGAAAAAAACTGCATTCTTTCAAATCAAGAAGTTGGTGTAAAAGAATTAACTAGGCAGCGAAATGAATGTCAGTTCTTGCCTTCAATTGCGAAAGGCTTTCCCACTGTCAGCATCTTGCAGTCTGCATCAATAGACACTTCATAATCTAAAAGTGCTTTGTCCATTATGAAAGCATCCAGCTTTTGTGGATCATCCCTGAAACAGCATCAAACAAGTTGTATTAGAGATTCATATATTTTACACTAAGCTATGAAGTAAATATTTGAATTAGTTATTTGGCTGAATCAGGGAATTATCCAAAAAGATGTACACAAAACTCAAAAGCATTTAGTAGTATTATATAAATTCTTACATATCCTACCAAATGCAATATATAGCAGTATAAGTTATCTAGCAAAAACATGTGTTAGATTGATTGAAAAGGAGTGACTTGGAAAGCCTTAGTACATTTAGCAAACTGCATCTGCTTCTGGAGTCTGTTCACTCTGCGCTACCTGAAGGGAATTGTCAGAGTAGCTAAACCTCTTCTAAACTTAGTTCTGTGTGGCTTGTCAAAAACATACATCTTTGAATATGAAGAAAAAGTTACAGCTTGGTTCCTACCACATAGACTGATGGTGAAAAATAATAAAGAATACACAAGGAATGCGAAGTAAATGTCACATTAGAATTTTTAGATACACTATGAAATATCGTTACTGCGACCTTTCTTTTACATTTAAAGTCTAACGCCATCTACAGCTTTGACTTGCCATCTTCTTAGTCCCAGCTTTACAGCTGCTAAAAGTTGCTGGATGATGGATGAAATATACATAATTTGCATAAATAATGTTTGCCTCGAATAATGATTTATTCTACGACAGCAAAATATTATAGCATACATAGATTAAGTTCTAAATAATTACACGCGTAGTATTTAAAAACAGAAAGGTGTAAAAAACAAAACAAAACATATTTTCTATATATATAATTTCTAATTTCTCTCTCTCTCTCTCTCTCTATATATATATATATATATAATATATATATAATATATATATATATATATATATATATATATATATATATATATATATATTACAGATATCGTAAAGCTAATGCATAGCTTCTTAAAGTCACACTGTAAAGTATGTATTTAAACCGCATTCGCAGGAGATAAAGGGGAAAGGTCAGGTATCAATATCTTTGATACTGCCTGATGGACAGAGGGGGCTCCAGTGAGCTAAACATGCACTTTTCATACACCTACAGCTATATGCACCTACAGCAGAAATCAATGTAATTTTAAATTTATACTTAAATTTATCCCCAGCATCCCAGCACCAATGCGGTGATTTCCCCTTCTGTAAGTCGCTTTGGACAAAAGCGTCTGCCAATTGCATAAATTGAAATTGAAATTATACTGTTTCATAATGGATGTATGAAAACATCTTAAAAAAGCTTGAGTAAAATCGCCCTAGTGTGAATGAGCCTCAAGGGCATCAAGGTCATCTCTCTCTAAGAAACCACAATTTACACTTAAAGATATTTTCGCTGACTTTGTTAAAAAGTCCCTCCCAACATTATTTAGTGAGTACTTGGAATCCTGAGGCAGAGCATCAAATGTGAATCCATCCTGTTTGAGTTCTTTACTTCAAAATGTAACCTCAGCCATATTGTCCAGTGAGCTATAATATGTTTTATATTCAATGCCACTCTTGTACAGGAGAGCCAGAATGATTTATATGATATAGCAAGAAGGTATAAAAGCCATCTTAAAAGGACATCGCAGAGGGCATCAACTTAATTAGTGCTGCTTCAGTGATCAATGTCACTTTGCAATAACGATTATGACTTACTTAAGAAGATCTATCCCTTCAGGGGTTGCAGGGACGTTATATCGCCTCATGTATTCATGCATCTCCGGGAAGCTTTTTTTTACATAGTCCTCAGCGCTGCTCTCTCGAACAGTTGCAAAGCGGAAACCTTGTGATGGATGGTGGAGCTTTAAAAGGAAAAAAATGTTTTTTTGTAAACAGTCAGCAAGAGTGAAAATTTTATGTGTAGCTATTCAGAAGATTGCCAGTTCCCTTGAGCTAAAGCGACAATTTTTTCCCAAAATGACACCTTCAATTTACTGTCACTCAAATTTGATGAATTTCTTTATGATTTGGAAATGTTTGACATTGTAATTTAGGACACGTGTGATGTCCCTGAAGCTGCTAAGTGTGACCACCAGCCAGTCTGCTCAACCAAACGTTTCATTTTGAAATAAATAAGCAATGCTT
Source organism: Danionella dracula (assembly GCA_900490495.1). NCBI lineage: Eukaryota > Metazoa > Chordata > Actinopteri > Cypriniformes > Danionidae > Danionella > Danionella dracula. The sequence goes on from UELW01000334.1 coordinate 20,780,683, forward strand.
CTCCTAAAACCACCACTAAATTCTAAATTAAGCATCTTTGAGCTCTGGAAAAGCTCTATATAATTTCAAAGCAATAACATTATTGTTATTAGATTCCTTATTGGTTATTCCCACAACATACCAAATCTGTAAATGTGTTTGTTGCATACTCAAACAGTAATTTAGTTTAAAATCAGAAGGCAGCATACTATTTAATAGACTTGTCAAGGACCATAAACTTATGAAACACTAATCTCAACGTACTGACAATGATATAATGCAATAAAAACACTTTGTTTGCTAAAGAAACTAAGTATTGACTTTAAAATGCTTTTGTTTCTTTGTTTTGTTAACCATAAATCAATTAATTGCATAATGAACTAAAATTGGCATGTTTGCTATGCATCCATTAACTGGTTATTCTTACATAAATAAATAGAAATTGGAACTAAAATAACAAACTAATGTTCTATCTTTTGTAATCTATTTCTATATTTGCATAAACAACCTAGCATATTTATGAAATTCCAACATCTTTGAAAGCTAAAACTCAAGCAGTTTAATAACGCAATTATTAGTTAAGTGTAGTTAAACGGCACCAATTTTGCTTATTTTTACTAAAGTCAAAACTAAATTAAATTTTTTTTTTGTGCAAAAAAAAAAACTTTTCTCATTACTTATAATTTTATATAGTGATCAATATATACATATTTAATCTGGACTGTAGATGGAGTACTTCGAGGATGCTTTTATATTATTCTGGCCATTGACACAAGGTAATATTTTAAAGAAACTTTTTAGCAGTCCTCAGCTTCCAGGGGTGATGCAAAACATCTAAAATTGTGGAGAATAAAACCTTTTTGTTGTGTAATATCTTAACACTAAGATATTAAACTCATTTGCTATCGCAATCAGTACCATTATCGTTTGGGGGTAAACTGTCTCTTTTAATTTGAATGTGGTTACTTCAAGTTCCTCTTACCTTGGGATCATGTATACCTGAGAGTTGCTCGTAGGTTTTTTCACCAACCATCACTGCAGCCAGATTAGCAGTGTATGTTGACAGGCAAAACAAACAGAAAATTGCCCAAAGGTTCATGAGAAACCTGCCAGTCCAACACTTTGGTGGTTTGATAGCGGCAGTTCTGCCAAACAAGATTGCGTAACAAACATTTAGCGCTGAGGAGAATGAAAAGACCCGGTCCCTGTTTCTTCCCCGTGGGGTCATTCCAAATGGGCTCTTCCACTCGTACAAGGTCAGGAACACAGCTGTGACGTGTAAGGACACAAATATTCCCAACCACATACTCCAGTGTAGGGGCCACATGAAGGCACCAATAGGTGCTGCAGTATCCCTAGTCCTGACAAGGATTCCCAAACTGGTGGAGAAGAATGGACTTGTGAAGTCAATGACTTGACTGCGTGCTGAATTGATGCTAAAAGAGGTAACAGCCAGATGTGCTGCCCCACTCATAAGGTCTCCAACCAAACCTGTCCACCGTCCGTTCTTGTACGCTCCATATTTCCCATCCCCCACGATGTAGAGGTTGAAATCAAACTCCATATCCTCCGCAAGCTTCTCCAGAAGATCAATGCAATATCCATAGCAGCATTTTTTAAACTCCAGAGGCACAGTGTCATTTGTACCTTGCAAACCCTGAAAAAGACTTTCCAATAAGGTGGTGTCGTTTGTTAGGGGGTCAAGGCACAGCTGGCCAGCCGGACATAAACCTTCTTCATCCACATCTCGGGTAAAGACAAACGGGTGTTCAACTAGGGTAACCACTCGTAAGTGTACGCGTGAGGAACGGTGCCAGTCCGCTCCTGGCTGAGATCGTTTCTTGTTAGGCCACACACCATAGTCCATCACCATTTGGCCTTGCTTCCAGCTTCCCAGACGAGTCCACATAGGTTTTCCCACTGGGTCGAGCTGAAGATTCCAAATGAAGTGATGGCTTTCAGAGATTATGTTGGATTCTTCTTGAACACTGACGTAACCACTCAGACCATCGAAAGATGTTTGTGTCATGTATCTGAGGACATAGAAGAATCACTTCCTTTAATTCAGGCAAGTACATTGTATTGCTCTGAGCTGGAGATGAAACAAAACTCTTCAGTAAACAGGTAAAGAAGATGGGTAACAGGCTCTTGGTACTGTATCATGATATCAAGCTGCTTCTGTTAGAGAGTGAGTGCAGGCAATTTTACTTCCACTTAAATGCTATTCTAATGGGGAAGTCCCCAGGCCACCGTAAAACCAGTTAGTGGACGATCTATGTACTTTCTCTAATGTGCATTAAGCATAGGAGTTAACTATCGTAGCCAGTTATCAACAAAGTTGTTGAATTAACTAACAGATTGGGGGTGTAGCACAGCAGGCAGGCCATTGGAGGCTGCATGGGGTCATGTGAAGAGGCAATTGGACACTTATATAGTGCTGTTGTTGAGAATTCTGTCCTTGTTACTTTTAGACATAGTTTGCTGCTTCTCAACAATTATTTAAGATGACAATATATTGGTAGCAGATTATTAATTTTGAAGAAAATATGGTGCCTGTGGACAATATTTTTTAATCAAACTTGCTTGAACTTAGATTTAGGGAATAGCATAACTTTCGTTTAGTTTAAAATTTACAGTACTTGCACTGCTGAAAACAACAGCAATGTTTACCCTGCCATTCAATTGTGGGGGCATGGACCCCTTCTTAACTGCCTGTTTCATTGACGATTAGTGTAATTCATGCAATCAGACTAGCAGAATGGTAATAAAACATCATAATACATTTTAATGAATATTAGAATTGTCTGGTAAAAGTTTTTTTTTAACTAAAAAGTTAGGTTTTCTTGCTCTAAATGACCGTTATCCATGAAGCTAACTATTTGAATGTAAAACAAAATAGTTTTATGCTAAAAACTTTATTATGCTGTAAATTTGTGATTAGAAGATTGAACTGATTTTGATTTATGTGGTGCATTGTTTTTCAATTTGATGTGCTTTTATAACACTTCGACCAATCAACAGCTGCTCTCTGATCCTTCTGCGTCAAACAGCAGCAGTAAGTCAAAAAGACTCCACTGAACTCTCCCTATATAACTAATGCTGCTTTAGTCTAACCCTACTGTGTTCAACTCGCTCAAGAGTTTAAAAGAGTTTAGGTTTAGCTGTGAAACAATTTTTTTAAATAATGTATTGACATTTTCTCATTGTAAAAAGTCCACTAGCCAAGAAGCTAACAATTTTAATTGAAGTCTTCATAGACTTTTGCTAAAATGTTAGCAAACAGTAAATGTCTAATTAAATGTGATTGTTTGATTAAATGTGATTGTTTGTGAAATAATAACAAAATGTTACATAAAAACATTTACTAGTTTTGGTTGATTATTTGGACAATTTTATATTTCAAGTCAAATGTCAGTGAAATGTAAAACATGTAGTGTGATTTAATATGGTGATCCTAAATATATTTTTCATTTAAGATATTTTTAATGTTATAAATTATTTGTTAATTGTGTAAAACATGCATCTAAAACCACATATTTGTGTTTGGTGAGAGATTTTGATATTGAAACACTGGACTTCATTCTGGCTTCCCCCCCTGAAGCAGTGACCCTATGGAAAACACTCAACAGTAAACCTGTAACATTAGCAATAGTGGGATTGTTTATTGTGTGAAATTTACAGACTGAGCCCTTTCCTTTGGAAGCTGGCAAAATTGTTTCCTGCCAGTGAAGCATTGATGGTAAACTTGTATTACACCATCTCTGTGTGTGTGTTTGGCAACCGGCTATTAAATTAACTCTTTCGGCTTTCACTTCCATTTATGTTTTAATTGCAGCAGTGTAATGCTTGTTAGTAGTAATAAAAATGTTTTCATTGACCTTGTTTCAGTGCACAGCTTCCTGCACAAACTACATACACAAGTGAACCAATTACTGGAAAAGCACATCCCTGGGGAATTTTATTCCAACCTTTCTAGAATCAACAGACAAGTAGCTTCGGCCCAGCCAACAGGACCTAATATGTGTGATCAAGTGCATATGAATTAATTCCTGTGGTACCTCAGTAATGACTTGGCACCGCTATTCAAAGACATTAACATTCATATTCAAAGCAAATTTGTGACTAAAGTGTTCACTTATTCCAACAAAGAAAATATACTTGTTTCGCGTTAGATAAGTAAAAAAAAAAACTTAAACTTTAAAGTCCTATATTGTAGCCCAAACCAACAATATAGAAACATTAAAATATGAATCCGATAAATTACCTGGCCACAAAGGTTCCAGATGTAAGAGTTCTCCTGTCAAGACTTGCCAGACAGTTAGTGGTGCCAGGAATCAGTGCCAGCTCTGGAGAAACGGTAGCAGCTGAGCCAACTGCCTGTGCTACCAGCTTCAAGGCATCCTGGACAAAGTGATCCAGTGAGGGCTCACCCATTTGCCCATGTGCAAGAAGACCTATGGGAAGCCCTTCTGTCCGTAATTCCTCCACGTTCTGGGAGTCGCCTAAAATCCAGTGATAATCCGGCAGTGCCAAACCAAACTTTGTGATGGTGGTAAAGATTCTCTTTATATCCCTGATTTCGCATCCAAATGTCACTAAAGTAGATGTTGAATCCTTGATGGACTCCAGCTGACCTTTCAGTAATGTGTGAAAGTTACTTTTGGAGCTGCTGTTGGTAGTTATTTTGAGAACGGTTCCCAGGTTGAATCTGGAGTTGTTGTGGAGTAAGAAAACAAAGTCTGAGATGTTCGTCTGTTGGCACATCAGCAGACTAACATCATACCAATTGTTCATGGACAGCAGGGAGAAGATGAGGTCGGCTTGAGCAGTTTGAGGGTTTTGCATGGACATCTGAAAATGGAGTGAGTTCTGCAGGAAAGAAACATACAGGTGAAATACATAAATATCTGCAGCTCACTAGTTTTTTTTCTTCTTCAAATAAATAATTACTATTATTGATTTATAACAGACCAGTCTATAGCATTCCAATTTTGAAGAAATGTGTTTTTTTTCCCTCTCTTCCTCCTGTCTGCTAAACAAAAGAAGCCAACAGCTAAATAACAATGTTTTGTTTGAAAGCTTGTATCTTATATTGTAGTATATATTATAATATTGTGTTAATACTTTATAATAAAGAGAGATGAATCCATCCATTCTTTTTCTTGTCTGCTATTTTCCCTTTCGGGGTCGCCACAGTGGAATGAACCACCAACTCTTCTGGCAAATGTTTTATGTGGCGGATGGACCTTCCAGCCGCAGACAAATGAATCATCATTACTTAATGCATACATTACCCTTTAAATCATGACGAGTTAATTATGTAGTAATGGCAAGTTAACATATGCATTAATGATGGATTCCATTGTATGAATACCTGTCTTAAATATTGATTAGTTTCTGGTTGTTTATGAATGCATTAATTGACACATTGAGGTGAAATAAATCTGAAATCAAAATGAGTTAATCAGCGTTTGTTCTGTAATAGGAAAACCAACATTTTGTCAGATGCTGGCTGACTTCTGAATTTTCAATCTCACCCTAATACCACAAAAAAACAACCAAAAATACATCACAAAAATATAGATCGAAAGACTGAGTTACTACGACTTATGTCCTGCGCGAGGAGATCTAGTACCTTCTACTTAAAGGTGCTATTGAGCCGGTCCCTCCTGCCGACAGGGAAAGAGGGTTTTACAGTCCTTACTTTCTAGTTTCCAAACGCACAGGCAGGTTGCGCCCAATCTTCGACCTGCATCGTATGAACGCTCATCTTCTGTGTCTTCCGTTCAGGATGATATATCTCAGACGCATGGTCCACTCACTATTTGGTTCGCTACCATAGATCTGAAGGATGCGAATATTTACGTGAGTATACTCCTTCGGCATAGACCCCTTCTTTGGTTTGGCCTCGAAGGAATTACTTGGACGACTAGCTGATACTGGCACAGATGAGGTCCCAGTTGATTCGCCACAGACAGGGTCTTATGCCACCTCAGCCATCTGGACTTTGGGTCAACTCATAAAAGAACTAACCCCTTGCCAGAGCATATCTTTTATGGATATGGAGCTAAACTCACCGTACATGCAAGCACGTGCCTTGAGCCTGCTGAAGGCAGCACGCAGGATCTGCACAAGATTAGTTGTCCCTATGAAGAACTTCCAGAGGCTCCTGGGGCATATGGCTTCCGAGGGCAGCGGTTATTGCGTTCGGCGTATTACATATGAGACAACTCCAGTTTTGGCTCAAGTTCCAAGTTCCATCACGAGCATTGTGTCCAGGGCGACTGAAGGTGAACATGACACCTTGTTGCTGCCTCCACCTCTGTCTTTGGAAGGACATTCAGTTCCTTTGTGCCCCTGGGAGGTCCCCTGGGCCGGGTGTGGTGCTGTATGCGAGAAGCACAAAATCTCAGGGTTTTGGACCGAGAAACACGCTTCCTGGAGCATAAATTGCCTAGAGCTATGTGCAGTGTTCCCAGCAGTAAAGCACTTCAGGAGAATACTGCAGGGATATCACGTGTTGGTCAGGATGGACAACACGGCGGCGGTGGGATAAGTTCACCCAATTTGTCGGCTCTCGCTCGCAAACTGATCCTCTGGATACAGCACTGGGGTCTGTCCCTAGTTGCAATCCATATCCCTAACAGATTGAACCAGACAGCAGGTGCACTGTCAGTGGAAACCCTGGTCAGGAGAATGGCAACTCCATTCCCTGGCCGTCCAGCAGATCTGGCAACGCTTTGGATTAGGGGAGATAGCCTCCTCAGTGCCGGCTGTTCTAAGCTCTGTCCCAGGCTCCTCTCGGGATAGATGCGGTGATACATTGCTGGCCCAGGAAGAAAAGCCTATATGCGTTTCCCCCAGTGAGCTTCCTTATACCCCTCCTGTACAAGATCAAGGAGAACGAGGTAGAGGTTCTAGTGGTGGTACCTTATTGGACCAACAGACCTTGTTTCATAGAACTCTGCTCCCTCGTGACAGTCTCTCCCTGGCCAGTCCCCCTTGCGGTCGACCTTCTGACCCAGAGCAGGGATGTGGTCACAAGCACCCGCGCCCAGACCTCTGGAATGTCCATGTACGGCATATCAATCTGTGGACGACCCCCGGTTAATGCCACACCCCTTGGTTCAAACACTGTGTCTTGCCAGAGGTCCCTCTACTGGGGCCTGTTATGTCAGCGAGTTTGGTCAGTTTGTCGACTGGTGTCACTCTTGCAAAGTAGACCCGAGCAGCTGCCACGTTGAACTCGTGCTAACCTTCCTTCTAGAGGGTTTGAATCGTAGACTGTCTCCATCCACCCTGAAGGTTTACATCGATTTCTGCCTATCACCTTCTGGTTGACGGCAGCACTTTGGGACGACACAATTTATCGGTCAAATTCCTCAGAAGGGCCAGAAGGGTTAGAGCCTGTAGTTCACCCTTAGTTCCCTCCTGGGACCTTTCCATTGTCCTTAGAGGACTTCAAGGTCCTCCATTGGAGACGCTTGAATCAGTAGAGTTTTAATTTCTGTCAATTAGGACAGTGCTCCTGGTGGCATTATCCTCAATTAAGAGTGTGTAGGATCTGCAGGCACTCTCTATCGACAAAACCTGCTTAAAGTTCGGACCTAGTGTACTCTTAAGCCTAAGCCTGGATATGTGCCCAAGGTTCCTACCATCCCTTTCAAAACTCAAGTAATGAACCTCCAAGTTCTGACCAGAGAGGAGGCAGCACCAGCCCCTGGTCCCAATTGCCCAGTTCGAGCACTGAGGATCTATGTAGAAATAGATCAGCTCTTATCAGCTCTTTGTATGTTTTGGAGGACAGCAGACGCTAGGGAAGGCTGTCTCCAAACAGAGGTTGGCCCACTGACTAGTGGAGGCCATCTCTACCTCATACACAGTGTCCGATGTCCCTTGCCCCCTGCAGTTGAGAGCCCACTCTATCAGGGGTTTCGCGACCTCCTTCGCTGACAAGAGGTACTCTGCTAGCAGAGATCTGCAAGACTGTGGGATGGACGACACCCAACACCTTCGTCAGGTACTATAACCTGAGCGTTGAATTCATCTCTTCAGCCAAGCTAGGTGGGTGGTAGCATTGTGAGATGTACGAAGGGATGTCCAGCTTGGGTTGCGCCATTCTTAGTGATACCTGCGCTATTTTTTGCCCCTGGAGATAACCTCCAGCTTTTTGGCTCCTCTCGCTCCAACTGAAGTAGTAGAGTAAGTGGAGTTCTGTCCACGTGTGTGCCCTTTATGAGGGACTACCGGCTGAATCTTTTATGATCCCGGGCATGGGAGGGCCGAGCAGTTCCCCGAAAGGCTAACTCTCTTCATCTATGCTATCTTCCCTCTAAATAGACCCAGTAAAAAGACTCATTAAAAATTAAGTCTATTCTATTTCGATCAGAACGGAGGAGGGCCCACACAGTGTTGGACCACTGATGTGCCTGGCTGTTGGCCGATGTGGAATGACCTAGGTTGGGGCATTTTGCAGGGTGTTCCCATAGTGTCCTCACAGACATAAGTCGTAGTGACCGACTGATGGGGAACGTAATGTTTACTTTCGTAACCACAGTTCCCCAAATAAGGAACAGAGACTTATGTAAAGTTGTGAGTAAGTCTGGTTAAGTCTAGGGGGTGAGTACGGCTCCAGCTTCACAACAGGAAGAGCGTCATGCTTGTATCTGTTTTATGCGTGACAACATGATCACGTGGTCATCAGAGCGTTTGCTGATTGGCAGTATGAAAAAGTGTTTAGAGAGTAGAGCGCTCCTGGATGAGCTTCCCATGGACGTCACTGACATAAGTCTCAATGCCCTATTCGGGGAACGGGGGTTACGAAAGTGACCATTACGTTATTCCACCAAATGAGTTGTTTTCATTTTTATTGCTGAAAAACATCAGACATCCATAAGTCATATGCATGTTTGACCCGATCCATCCGTTGTGCTAGAAATCAATATACAACTTTCTTAATGTCATTTAATTTCATTTTTATCATCTCTGTAGAATGGGAGAACACTAATAACCTTCTGATAAGTGAAACACTACGACAGAAAGTTCCAAGGATGGAAAGGATGCGCAAACTCTACTTAAAAATGACTTGTTGAAACTTACTTAATACATAAATAATGATGTGTAATTGGTTCTGTGCCCCCTAAAATAAAGTTGCCTCTTAATAGTAATGAGATAATCATGAACTTTGAAATTTTTACTTTTGTATCATTATTAAATATAAGTTAATTATTATTAGATGGTGACTTTACATTTGTCAGATGCTCACACAGGGTCCGGGGGAAGCATTAAACCATTTATTGGTGCAAACCTTTTGATAGAACAAAGAATGCAGGCGGGAAACGATCAATGAAGCGAGGGATGATACCATGAAGATAACACTGGCTAATACAATATTTAGTGCATAAAAAACAGGACTAAGAAACATGAGGAAAGGCTTAGCATGAAACAGGATGATGACTAGCAGGTGTGGGGTGGAAATGAGGGACTGTGGGAACAATACATTGGGAAATACACAACTAAATACAAGGAAATACAGAATTGAATATCTGGATTGGAACTGAGAATAAGATAAACGGAATAAAAACAGAGGGCAAACTCAGACAACTTTAAGAGGCACATAATCCTAAACTCAATATTGTTTAATAATTAATTATATTTCAACAAGAACTTTTAGATTTAGGTTACCTCAAAGTGTCAATTAATGCCTTAATAAGGTAACTAATTGATCCAATAATTAATGTATTAAATCATATGATGTTATAATAAGTTCATGATTAATACATATTTTAACTCATAATTAAGTCATCATTTATCATCTTAAACTAATGGAAAAAGTGTTACCAATATGGTTTGTAAAGTTGAACAGGATTTTAGGCGATTCTGCAACAGGTTTCTGACCCAACTATACTCAGAAAGTAACACAACTAATTTATTTATTTATTTGAGAGAGAGTTCCGCTATTAAGTCATTCTCTATTAAGTATGAGAGATTTTAATACTTTAAAGATTAAATGCTAGTTTAAACACTGGCCAACAATTGAAATTGTGCAGATTACACTATACTGTAACTAATACTCCTTCAGTATGAGAATGTTTGAATTAAAATAGTTTCCATCATGTTGTTTATTAACAGAAAATCCATGACTGACTTATACAGCTAAAGCAAGCTCAGTGCCAAACAGCTGCTCTGACATGAAGTATGACATTTATTACATTTTCAGTTCAATATATCCAAGCCTTCATCCTATGTAGGGTAATTAGCATCTCATAAAGAAGCCTTTTTTTGTCTTTGCCTGCATCTGCATGCTAGAGGCAAAGTATTATGATGACATGGTGCTGCGTTTCACATAGATTGTTCAAACACTTCTCACTCCAAAAAAAAACCCTATTTTGCACTGCCTAAGTAATGTTCAGCCTTTTGCTTTTTAAAAGCAAAAAAGACTAACTACAAAATAATTAAAAATCGAATTTAAACTCTAATATTGCAATATAATCAAATAATCAATTCACTATTTTCCAATTTTCATCTTAAAACCTTTTTTGTATTCATTACATGCATAAATACAGTTGTCCGTCTCTCTTATTACACATATTCAAAAGCAGAGTTGGTTTGTAGGGATAAAAACCAATTAGTCCAACAGAAGAACTTGAATCGTTCAACAGGCCACTGTAGAGATAACATCTAAATGTTGCCCCTACGCTGGACATTTTAGAGATCTTATTACACAAATTCTAGGAAACTCATTGTTTTAATGATATAATAGCCATTAATGACATGACATTGTCCTGCAAAGGAAATCAAGATCTTAACAGATGCTGCCAGATGAAACGCTCAGACGAGTTGTTTAATTTCCCCTAGGACTTCAATTACAGCATATCAGAAAACAAGCTAATCAGAAATGATTTAGCAAAACCTCACCAGGGATTTAATTGAAGATATCCAATCAAAGTCAGAATTATTTCAAGCATGTGTCAGGGAAATTTGTCTTTTTTAATTCGAACATGTTAGAATGGACACTTGGAGTTTCTGAGTGGCCTACATCATCTTCTGAATTATGGGTAATCTTGAGTGAGCTTGAGTGAATGTCATTAATGATTTGCAAGCTGGAATCCAGCCAGCTATTCCTGCTGCGCTGTTAAAAATACAGGGCTATACGGTTATTTCCCTTTTCCCGCAGCTTTGAAGATGAATGGTAAAACAAGGCTGAATTGAAATGGTCTTTCAGGTCTGCAGAGAGTAGTTTTAGACTCTGCTTTATCTTTTCCTAACCTTGAGTCTTGCAACGGAGTTTGAAGAGTGTGTTTTAAAATATTGTAAATGTAGATTTGATTCATAAAATTACAGAGATATAATTATGTGTCAAAGTAATTCTTTAAAAATATTGTGAGTGCTATGAATTAAAAGATTTGACCATACAGGACAAGGATGGGAGAGTCAGTCCCTGAGGACCACAGCATCTACAGGTTATCCTGTAAACACCTTTTTAAAAACACCAGTACAGTGTCTCCAAACAAACCAAGAGGACCTGGAACAAAAAAGACCTTAAGTTGATTTAGCTGAAAAAGATCATAGTTTTTATGGATTTTGCTCAATCTGCTGGCCAATATGCAGGTATAAAGCTGAATTATAGCAGTGGTCTCACATAAATATACAGTTCCAGTGTTCAAAAGAGGTCTCTGTGACAAAAGCAGCAGGTTGTGCTGTCTCACACTAACAACAAATTGTTGTATTCCTTGTTGAAGAATAATTGGGCTGTGTTCAAAATAATAAAAAAGAGAATCTGACAGATCTCTTTATTGCTTAAATAAGTACTGAAAAAAAACCAGGGTTGAGACCATTTGGTAAATTGTTTGGTCGTTTTAACCAAACAATGGGTTAAACTGTTGGGTTGGACATTTCCTACCATGACAGCTGGCAGAGACAAGAAGCCTCCAGCAAAATTACAAGGGCTCCATTTTTCTACCTTTTTTACAAGGTGAGTAAAGCACAATTCAAATTCCAAAAATCGTAATTCTTTAACTGTTTGTTAAAAACATATTTTAACTGCACAATGTTACTCTATTATTGCCATTTCGTGCCTAATGTGGGAGAAAATGCATTCCATTAAAGAAAATTCATGAAAGAAGCGGAGTAAGTGGAAGAAGCGGAGTAAAGCATTGGAGCATTGTAGGGGGAGTCCATGGATTTCAGCATTCCCAAATAGTTCCTAGAGATACACAAGTCAGAGGGGGTTTCATATGCTAAATTGTCATCTAATCTAAGCAGTCAAACATTGTAAAGACAAATAAAAATGAGCAAAACGTAAATAATCAGTGAAAATAGTAGATGATGAATGCCATGGGACAACTGTGTTTTGTGATTGTTATAGCTTGATTAGCAAGTAAATCTTTTTAAGAAAGGTTTTGCGAGAAAGGTTTACAGCTGTGGCCTGTGTTCTCTTGCTACTCAATTCTAACTATAGAGTTAACATCCACAACAAGCAGCTGACCAGAAGATGGTGCTCACTCAAAAGAAGCAGATATCAAGCAGCTCCTTTCTGAAGCTGTTCTGCAAAAGGCATAAAAACCTGGGTGATGCAGTCCCGGGTAATTAAAATGTTGGGCATAAAATCTAAACACATTCACAATACCAAAAGTGTGGTAACAGTGCCAATAAAAGATGGAGAAATGGGTAGCCCCAGGGGGAGGCAGACAAACCAGAAAAGGCAGAAAAAACGAGAGACCAATGAGAGAGAGAGAGAGAGAGAGAGAGAGAGAGAGCGAGAGAGAGAGAGATGAGAGAGAGAGTATATAGATATATATATAATATATATATATATGTGTGTGTGGTGTGTGGGTGTGTGTGTGTGTGTGTGTGTGTGCGTGTGTGATTGTACATCAATTTAACCCTTTCACTTTTTTTTTGTATATTTTGTGTAAACATTATTCTCCTAACTTCAATACACCATTTAACTAGTTCAGCTAATATTTTGTTACATTTTACCACGTGTCTATGACAATTAATGTAATATAATAACAATTTTATTTATAGAAAAATCCACAAATTGCCTGACAGCAAACAAGCAATCTTGCAATGATTAGGTTTAACCCACTGTTTATAGTCTCAAACTTTAAAACAGAATGATTAATAATTTAATTTTGATTCACTTGGTCCACTTCAATGCATTTTAATGAGAGGCCAGATATAATATTGTTGTCAAGCCTTGAATAATTAATTCTCACATTGCAGAAGAAAGTATGCAGCTGTTGGCCATGACTCATATCTACTGCACACTCCTGAAAATGTGTGAGGTGTGTATTAGCATTTAGGCTAACTGCAAAAACACTTCTGCTTTGACATAATTTTACAACTTCAAATTATTTAGAGTTAGAGCAGAAATGTGCTTAAAGAAAATGAAAAATAGGATTTTTAACGGAAAACTCATGTTTGTCCTCATTGTTAAATCCTTAATTGCAGGTGAGAGATAATTGGTTAAAAAGGGCGGGAATTTCCGATACCCATGTTGTAGACCCACAATCTTTAACTTACAGATAAACTATTTAGGGACGATTTTTATCAACCCACCTGAGTCTGTCGTTTGATGTGACTCTGTACGAGGCTGATAACTGGAATCTGTAGCGTCAAGGCAATAAACTCCAACTTCACCAGCTCGTCCCTGTTTTGAGGAAAGCCAAGAATGGCAGAAACTCCTGCACGACGACAGTGTGACAAACACTTTGCAAGAACGACACCGGATCAACACAGGCAGCTGAAGAAGACGAGGAGAATGAAAAAGCAGGTAGTTCTCCAAGCCCTGCTTCCACTGCCATCACAATCTCAAGGCTCAGGTTGTAAGGTAAAAGCCCCTCCACTTTATTGAGGCTCTCGGTGCAAGAAGAACTGAGTCTCGAGGTAGAAACACAACATCCTGTGCACTTGTTTGAATACACTTTTATTTTTGGAAACCCTTTCGGGGTCATTTGCAGAGCTTTTAGCCCTAACTCCCCTCCATTCTTCCTCATCATCACTTTGGAACAGCATACCCCACTCTGCCCACGTTTCTCTATCCGCATCCCAATCCTGATCCCCGTCACTGATGGAGGAATCTTTTCTGAAAACACGAGGTTGGAGGTGCAGGGCTCCGACTCTCACCGTGTGCCCGATCCTCTTCAGAATCTGACATGGCTGTGGATGCGCCAGAGACGCCTGCGCCAGCATCATAACCAAAGCCCCTGGCGCAAGCAAGGAAATCCACACCAACCTTCCCAGCGCATCCCAGACCCGAGAGCCCGGCATTACTCCAAGCAAACCTCGGTGCGGCTGTGGAAACGACGGGGTCCGCGTGCTCCTGCGCGCCCGCAGCGCCGGAGCGATGATGGATCGCCGGTGAAACACGAAGCAAAGTTGCGCTCCTCTCCAACAGGCTTCTGGGGGATCGCCAGCAGTGCACACGTCCAGCGCGGTTCCAAACACCTGTTTCTCATCTCAAAAGCTTTAACTCGCTAAAATAAAATGCATACAATGGTCTTCAGACAGAATAAAAGCGGGTGATGCAAAATGATAGACAATTTTAAAAAGTGGACAGAACAGTAAGAAGGAATTTGTTTGATATTCCATTCCAGGTCATCTTTTTTATCATCCATTCGACGGGTCTTGAAATCAGTTTCTAGTTTGTAGACGCAGTCTGGGGGAATGGCGTTGGAGCGGTGCACTTACCAGCGCTGGCTTTTCTGCGCGTTTAACCCCTTCACTCATGCGCTGGGGTCTAAATCCTTGATTAATGCAAGATTCTTGTTTGATCTAAATCATGGGCTTGAGATGATGTCTATATTTTAACTCGACATACATAAAAATATAAATACATAATCTAACCCTTAATATTAAACCGTTCTGCATTATTCCAACTCAATAAAAATAGTAGACTCGAAATAAAAGTCAATTTTACCTTCCCAGAATTGAAACAGCTCACCCAGAACTGAAACTTTGACACAGATTGACACAACATTGGCTGAACATACTTTTTTAAATCCAGTCAACGGCTACTGAACATTTGACTTCAATTAGAAAATATGATTTCAGTCAACAACTGAAAAAAAAAACAAAAAAAAACAAACACACACTTAATTACCTGAATTACAGCTTGAGAGAAAATGAGTCAAGACACTATTTATTAAAAGTAAAACTGTGGAGATAAAATACTCATCATGGAAAGGCTGTACATGACAAAAATTAACTATTTGCAGTACTGAATGTGGCAAATTTCTTTGGGAGGAATTTTGGTTTGAAATTACTTTCCGCAATTTGCACTCTGTGGAGTCTGTAGTTTATTGAGGAATATGCATAAATGTACACTGCATATATATATATATATTTTTTTTTTACACACATAAATTTCCTTTATGCAAAATGAGGCGTGTTACTATTGATTGAAAAATGAAAACTCATCTGCTGCCTTAAAAATACAAGTCAACTCATCTTGAGATTCATCTTTGTTAATAAAAGTGGATTTTAAAATGTTGATTGTACTACATTGTGCAGCTCTTCATCATTCTTCCTCATTTTTCTCCCTCCAACTTATAACAAACCCACGTTCAATCGACGCATACAACTCTGTCTAAAGTCTCAAATAGTCAACCCAACTAAGGTTTACTTTCTAAAACTTGTAAAGAAGAGTTAAAGATCCAAAATGGTAATTATTTTCCTTCAAAATAAGTTAAAAGAAATTAAAAAGTGCTCCATTAAACCAACAGGAAATATTTTTTTAATTCAGGAAATGGTCACATTAGTCAATGTTTCCAGATTCCAGAGTGCTAATTAACTCTGCTATATAGTTTAAAAAGGAGTTAAGACGTGTGTTACTAGCTAAATGTGTTCAGAAAGAAACATTAAACACATGGATAGAATAAACTACATCAAATCAATGGTTTTCAGCAGAAATTCAATAGATAAACTTTACAAAACATTCGTTATCCTAGACAGGCATATTATAAAGAATGAGAAAGATTCTGCAACCTTTTTCGGTCCTCAAGAATTGTCAGTTATTGCTTGTTGCACATGGAAATAATTAAGTACCCCTGCAACGTCTTACGTTGTATATGCAAATTAATAATGCATTAATATAAATTCAGAAGACTAAATATAGGCAAGTTTCCTTCTGGCAATAAGAATGATCACATGGTTACATATCAGTCCCAGAACAGGTTACAATACATGTTGAGTAAGAGTTATTTAGAAAAGTACATTGTCCAAGTACAAAAGTGGATGAAGTTCATCCATACTCATAAATGAATTCAGTACAAATTGTTAAGACTGATTTGAGTTCACACAGTTCTATGTAGATATATAGACTGAGAATACAAATGAATACTCTCAAGATGCAACATGAATATATATTAACAAGAGAACTGCATGATTCGTGACAGATAGCACCTAATGATACATGTGTGATGATGATACTGACATGTGTCGATGGAAAGAGCCTCTTCATCATAAACAGGAAGTGTAAAACTGTTGTCCATGTTGGAAAACAAAGTCAAATGAGGGAGGGAGTCGAGGGGCAACCTGGGGATTTTGGGTGACAAATCCCATGTCGTTTTGCATAGTGTCATGTTTCGCAGTGTGAAAATGTCAACTACGTCAACTGACTGATATGCAAAAGGTTAGCCATAGCACAAAGTCCCAGATGATGAGAGATAATGCAAAGTTACAAGAATAGAACAACATTCTCTATGATTGAAACGAGGGGCACAGAGCTAAAAAAATAATCTTTTCTCGATCGTACTACTGAAATTAAATGCTTCTTCCTTCAGGCCATTCAGCTCCTGAACCTATATCTTTCCCCACCAACACTTCATTATCAATATATATCCCTTAAATATTGCACTTAGCAACAAGAGTTTGACATGGACTCTGTGGACATTTCCAATTGCTCCATGTTTTGCTGTTCTGTTACTGTACTGTGTAATTTTTTACTTTAGGGTTTGGTCTGCACATTACCTTCAAAGCACATCTTAAGCACCTTGGGCTTCTATAGTTATAGTTCTATTACTTTAAATTTCACTACCTCTATTCATAGAATATTACTATTCTATTTAATTTTGTTTCCCAGCGATGGGTTGCGGCTGGAAGGGCATCCGCTGCGTAAAACATAAGCCAGAGAGTTGGCGGTTCATTCCGCTGTGGCGACCCCGAAAGGGAAGAAAGCCGACATGAAGATGAATGAATGTATTTAATTTTAAATTGAGCAATTTTCTTATATAACCTGTGCTACTGCGCCACGTTTTGTCTCAATTTTTGTAACACTGGAAAGTACCGCTGTACCACAACAAATTCCTTGTGTGTGTGTGTGTGTGTGTGTGTGCATGGGTGTATGCGTGGGTGTGTGCGTGTGAGTGTGTACATGCACACTTGGTAATAAAGATCTTTGATTCTGATTCTGACACTCACTTCTTCCAGAAATCTGGTCAAATGAAACCAATCCGATCACAACTTCAGGATTCTTGAAGTTTCTGCCATAAAAAAGCACCAAACCCATCTAACCTTCAGCCAATGCTTCGTGGACATAAGGTCTGAGGCTGAGACTAATGTATAACAGGAAGTACCTCAACAGCAGTTCATCGTCTGACCACTAGAGATTGACCCCAGAAGTGAGCAGGCTCTCATTGATCACAATATTCAAAATATCTGAGTTTTTAACATTTTAAAACCTGGTTTCAATACTGTTTGCTTGAGTTGGCCTTTATGACAATTCTGAGAGGGTAATTTTTATTACCTAAAAATTGTTTAAATGTGTGCATTATTGAGGAAGGGGCTACTTCTTCTACACTGACCAAGTTCTGAGGTTTCATTCTCATTTTCTGAACCACCAAATCAAATCTTTTTGCCCATTTGTGAATTTCCGGTAGTGATACTTTATCAGGAAGGAAGTGGCTGATTGACCCAAACCTTGAGCCTTGTTTCCTTTCTGCTGAAACCTACAAGTGACATTTTGCTTACTACGTTCAATGGAGGGTGCACTTACTGTTTGTGAGAGATACACAAGATCAACCAGCATCAATCAATGTTATGAAAGAAACCAGTAGCCATTCAGCAAGAACTATCAAATTACGAAATAACAGAGAGATGCCCTTTAAGGGATCTCTTAAATATATCTTTGTATGAATGATGACTGATAGAATGATATTTGAGAACATCTACATATCATGCATTTGATGCAGCTGTAACAACAGAACTGAAAAGTTTTGTTGCTTTTGTGATCTACAAAGAGAGGAAGTATGGCTTGCATGATTGATTAGATAGTCCGGAACCTAAAGGTCCTCTGATGACTCTCATTGAAATTGTGTTTCCATCATCAGCGGATCTTATTCTGTTTTATTGATTTATTGCTTTGTAATATTGATTTTGAGAAATTCCTCTTTATTTTTATGGCAATAGATCAGAACTGTATTATGTAGAAATTTGGGCGAAGGCAGAAAAAGTAATGTTCTTGAACTTGGCCTATGGATGGAATTAAACACAGCATATTTTTGTTGACTCGTGTAATTGCTTTGACACATGAAAAACTTGGAAAGCCCTTGAGGAGGGATAGTAAGGAGGGCCTTGACAATTATATGATCTAACATGTTTTATTTAATTCACTTTAAATATGTATATTGATTATGAATTATTTTAACATGATTGAAGAACATTCCTATCTCAAAGGTTATTGAAGACCTGCACACATCAGCACTGACTATGTGACATACGTCAGCACACGTGGTGATAAACTAAATGTCTTTGGACATCCCATGTTGAATCCTCTCTTGGTTTAATTTTCACCCACAGTGCTATTGTTTAAGGGGAGTTTTTTTGTGGGGATTTCAAACGTCAACATAGCATCTCAACGATAATTTGCAGCACATTTAAATCCAGATCTTTTTACACCATCATGATCTTTTAGGTGTTCTGTAGCATTAAAAGGCATGTGCCAAACCTAATCTTGAAATGAAGGCTTTTGCAAAAAGTTAAGCTCAATAATTTATATTGATCCTTGAAGAGTAATATGGGACGGTAATGCCACATACTGAACATGTTAGTTCAGTGTTAACAGTCAATTCAAAACCCCAGAAGAATCTGTTCTGTTAGACTAAATAAATGTGCATAAAGTTACACAATTCATAAATGATCCATCAATACCACAAGCCCAACAAACCTTTCTCCAAGATTCCATAATACTTATCATTGATTTACCGCACTTTTTGGCCCTAAAACCTATCTATGGGAAATTAATTTTGATGTATTGCTGATATCCAGAAGCCTGTCTTTCTTTTATTTTAAAGCATAGTCTTGGTTCTATGAGAGAGGTCATGAAATAAAGCTGATGGCATATGATTCAGCTTGAAAAAACCACACACACACACAATTGTTTGAAAACCTACTTCTATGTTTGTATTGTCTCTTCAATGTTCATCCCATCACGTGCTGCGCTTGAAAATAACTCTATCTTCCTGTTGATAGCTTCACATTTTATCTGTTGTGGCAGCCAGATAAAAGTACACAGCAGTTCTGTAGAAAGTAATTGCTATTGGTCTGGAAGTATAACCTCTACCCTCCTCTTGAATCACTTGCAGCTGTCGTCCAATCAGTGACGAGATCTTGACATATGGCTGGAGAGATTGGAGAAGAGGAGGAGTGTGACATGTGGACACAGCTTCTGACAGCAAGTGAAGAAAAAAAAAATCTGAGGTCGCCGTTACTCATCAGTGAGGCCATTAATCTCTGAAGCCTCTCGTTCACCAAGACGCTGGAGCCAGTTTACTGGTTGCCCCCAGAGCTCCGGGTTTGCCCTCAACAACTCAGCAGATGACCTGATAACTTGATTCGCAGACATGATCCTTAGGAGAACAGCCAGACTGTTTCATATAATAATATATTAATCCAACATCTTTAACTCTCCTTGATGTTGAATTAAATAGATCTCCACAGATCTCTTGTTGCAAGAATATTTGTAACTGAAACCAAGATTTACTTGTTTATGCTATTTATTTTTCTGCAATAAAGCTCTGGATGAGCCTTAAAACACAAGTGTTTTGAACTTGAATTGAAAGTGTCTAATTTCTTTTTAATGGTGCATTTATTCCCTCCGTTTGTTACAGCCATCTGCCTGATATTAATATTAGAATAAATCCTAACCTGTGTGACTGGCAGGCTTTTTTTGCTAGCAAAGTGTAGTTTGTGAGTGCACAGCTATAGATCACAGAGAAGAACCAGGATCTGGAAGAGTCCTAGGCCCTGGATATCCCTCCACAAATATAGCGAGGAGGTAGGAGAGGGAGATGAATTGGCGTTTAATCGTCAATGATGCTGGGCCTATGTGCTGTTTATATATGGCTGCATTACCAAGCTTGAGTCGATCCACATGCTAATTAAATCACTACATCATTACATCACTAATTCTGAAAGTTGATTAAGAATCATCATGGTGTGAAAATCATACACTGAAAATGAGATTAAAATGAACTTGCATCCGAACATGAGAAAGAGGAGAAAGAGTTAAACTGGCAAGTGCCGGATATGCAACGACACAAGTGATTACGTAAGGTGTTTTTCCTGTTCTAGGTGCATCGGAAAGCATTCAAAGTTAAGTCATCAGGCTGTGAATGATTAGACGAGTGACTCAAAAGAAGCGATCATTTCCTCTTCCTGTTCTTGACGCATTGTAAAGAATAGGTAGCTATTACCTAATATGACGACAAAAAAAAGTCCTCTGCTCATAAGAATTGTTACTAAAGAGTCACTTTAAAGATTTCTCCTTTGAGAATGATTAATTCTCAAATGGCACTTCACTACTACTAGATTGCCTTAAAAAATTAAAATGTAGGAACCGTTGTTGATTTTTGCAAAATTCAGATTGCCTTATCTGGGACATTTTGCAACAATTTCCTGAAACCAATATTATAAATTCCATTCTCAAGTCTAAATCAGAAGTTCCCAAGGCACAATTTTTTCAAACCAGTGTATAAAAAATTCATCCTAAAATTGAATTCAAGCTCATTAAAAATTAGCTAAAGCCAGCAAATCTCTGCTTTTTAGCATGATTTTGATACATAATTTAACAGCAAAAAGTGTTTAATGGTTAAATATAGTTTTATTTGATAAACAAACACGTTTGATCAAATATGGCCCATTCCATTTCCACTGAGCAGTCAACGTGAACAGGACGTCAATTTTACAAGTTTTGAACCAAAAGAGGTCATATAGACGTGATAGGAACATCTTCTCCTAAGAGACAAGCACTGAAAATGACAAGTGTGAAGAGGCTGATGAATGAGTTTGCAGCTACTTGAGTCAACGGTAGCAGATTGAGAGCCTCCTCGCTGCAGACTGTAGAGCGCTGATGTCATGCACGAACAGATATCATGCATACAGACAGTGGACGTCTGCGTATACCAATGTGGATTTCAGAGCGCTAGTATTCTGTGAAATGTGAATGTGATTGTAGAGAAAATTTATTTTTATTGCGTTTATTTTTATTTTTATCAGCTTTGTAATGTAGGTTTGATTATCCAATCCAATCCACTTTATTTATAGAGCAAATTTTATAAATAGAAAAGTTTCCACAGTGCTGAACAAAACAGTGCTCAAAAGAAATTAAAACTGATAAAACCATATTAAAAAATAATAAAAGAAAACACAATAAAACTAATCAAAACACTAAACTATACACATTAATAAAACACACAGAGGACCACACAAGCTCAGACCAAATTAAAAGCCAGAGGAAAAAATTAGTTTTAAGATGAGACTAAAACATTCTACAGAGGGAGCCGTTCTAACAACTGGAGACCCCTCACGGAAAAAGCCCTGAGCCCCCTAGTTTTAAGTCTGGTCTTTGGAACCACCACCTGGAGCTGACCCTCTGACCTCAAAGAATATGCAGGAGTATATATCTGAATGGGTTCAGTGAGATACTCAGGGGTCAGTCCATAAAATCAATCGTAAAATGTTCCGGCAACCAGAGCAAGGATGCTAGATCTAGTGTCATTAGTAACAGTTAGCGATGAAGCGTCTTGTGATTTATCCCAGTGCCGATGGCATTACAGTAGTCCAGACATGAAGAAATAAAGCATGCAGCACTTGCTCAAAGTCTTTAAAAGATAGAATAGAATAGAATGCCTTTATTGTCACTATACACATATACAATTTGCATTATAAACATGTACAATGAGATTAAGAGCATCTCGCTAGTCGGTGCAACAATTAGTAAAGAAAAATACTATAAAGTGTCAAGTACAATAGAAATATCTTTAGTAATAGTGCAAAGAAGAGAGGGGGGAGGTAGGTGAGGTGGCAGTTCTGTTTAAGAGCTAGACAATGTATAATGTTAAAATTGCAATTGCACAGCAATCATAGTTTTATCACCTATAAGGTTATTGTCCATGTAAAGTGAAATAAAGTGAGTATATTGCACATGTTGATGTCACACAGGGTGATGCTTAGGTCCGGTGAAGTGTAGATTAAGCCAGTCCCTGTGAGCGCCTGTTAGAGTTTAGGGTAGTGATGGCTTCTGGGAAAAAACTGTTCTTGAGTCTGTTTGTCCTCATTCTGATGCACCTATAGCGCCTTCCTGAGGGCAACAGTTCAAACAGTTCAGAAGCCGGGTGAGAGCTGTCCCTGAT
This sequence comes from Danionella dracula, assembly GCA_900490495.1. Classification (NCBI taxonomy): domain Eukaryota; kingdom Metazoa; phylum Chordata; class Actinopteri; order Cypriniformes; family Danionidae; genus Danionella; species Danionella dracula. The sequence continues at coordinate 20,803,296 of UELW01000334.1, forward strand.
GATGTTCTCAGCTCTGCTGAGGCAACGGGAGGTGTAAATGTCCAGTAGGGAGGGGAGAGGGCAGCCGATCATCTTCTGTGCTGCTCTGACCACCCTCTGGAGTCTCTTCCTGTCTGCCATGGTGCAGCTGCCGTACCATACTGTGATGCAGTATGTCAGCAGGCTCTCGATGGACGCACGGTAGAAGGTCAACAACAGGCTGGAGTCCAGATTGTGCTTCCTGAGGACTCGCAGGAAGTGTAGTCTGTGCTGGGCCTTCTTGGTGACCACTGTGATGTTCTCCGTCCATGAGATGTCATCCGAGATGACGACGCCGAGAAAACGGAAAGTGTGGACCCTCTCCACACACTCACCGTTGTAAAGGGGTGCTAGGTCGGTGCTGCGCCTCCTGAAGTCGACGATGATCTCCTTGGTCTTCTTGGTGTTCAGAGCTAGATTATTCTCTGAACACCAGGTGGTCAGCTTCAGGATTTCCGCTCTGTAGGCTGTTTCATCACCCTTTGAGATGAGTCCGACCACAGTGGTGTCATCAGCAAACTTCACAATGAGGTTGCTGTCATGGTGTGGCCTGCAGTCATGGGTGTAGAGACAGTACAGGAGAGGGCTCAGCACACACCCCTGTGGGGAGCCTGCGCTTAGTGTGCGAGTGGAGGATAGGTGGGGGCCGAGTCTCACAGTCTGGGGCCTGTTTGTCAAGAAGTCTTTAATCCAGGTGCATGTGAGAGAGGGGAAGCCTAGAGTGTCCAGTTTATTGATAAGTGTGTCTGGAATGATTGTGTTGAATGCGGAGCTGTAGTCCACGAAGAGCATTCGTACATAGCTCTGTTGCTGCTCCAGGTGGTTCAGCACAGCATGTAAAGCTAAGGCGATGGCCTCTTCAGTGGATCTGTTCTCACGATATGCAAACTGGTGGGGGTCAAAGTCTGGTGGGAGGTAGTCCTTGATGTGCCGGAGAACCAGTCTTTCAAAGCATTTCAGGATTACCGGAGTGAGGGCCACAGGGCGATAATCATTGAGGCTGGTGATGGAGGAGTTCTTCGGCACTGGGATGATTGTTGCTGATTTGAGGCAGGAGGGGATGACTGCCTGGGCCAGGGAGAGGTTAAAGATGCTTGTGAGGATGAGGGCAAGCTGGGGTGCACATGCCCTTAGCACCTTTCCAGGAATTCCATCCGGGCCAGCGGGCTTCCTGGGGTTCACTGCTAGGAGCACCTGTCTGACATCTTGCTCCGTTACGGTGAGTGGCATGGTGCGGCAATCGGGTGGGGGGTGGCGATGAGGGTTGAAGTGGTGGCAGGGCCGGAGCAGATGAGTGCTGCAGTTGTTCTGTTCCAAAGCGGGCAAAGAAGCTGTTTAGCTCTTCTGCTAGCGTCCCACTCAGGTCTCCCATTGTCACATCACAGCCTCTGTAGTTTGTGATGTCATGTATGCCCTGCCACATCTGTCGCGTGTTGTTGCTGGACAGATGGGACTCCAATCTCCTCTTGTGGTCCGATTTGGCTGTTTTAATTCCTTTTTTCACGTCTGCTCGAGCAGCTCTGTACCGAGCTCTATCCCCTGACCTGAAGGCAGCATCACAGGCTTTGAGGAGTTTGCGGACATGGCTGGTCATCCAGAGTTTCTGGTTTGGGAAAACCCATATGTTTTTTTCCACAGTCACATTTCCAATGCAAAACTTGATGTAATCTAGCACCGTTCCTGTGAATGTTTCCAGCTCTTGGTGTTCAAAGATGTCCCAGTCTGTTTGTTCAAAGCAGTCCTGCAAACTGGAGAGTGCGTTGTCAGGCCAGGTCGTTATAGTCTTTGTAGTGGGCCTGGAGCTGCGTCTGGGGGGGTGTAGGCTGGGGAGAGCAGAAGAGAAAGATGGTCTGACTGGCCGAGGTGGGGGAGGGGTATGGCTCTGTACGCATGTTTGATGTTAGTGTAAACATGATCCAGTGTGTTCTCTCCTCTAATCGCACACTTTACATGTTGATGGAACATGTAAATTTGAACATTAAACATGACTTAATTTGAGATAAAAGCCAGAGATGATAAAACACAGACCTCACAAGTGTATTGACCTGTTTATAAAGTTTAAAATCAGAATCAAAAGTGGCTTAATGAACTCTTTGAAAAGCCCCAGATCTAATTGGAAACGTACGACGCCAAACAAGATCACTCTCAAGATTTTCTCTTTATTTAATTTCAGTTCTGAGCCAACCAAGCCTTGGCGTCATGAAAATGAGATAGTAATCAACTATACATTATTTTCCCCTTAGGAAAAAAACTAAAGTAATCTATAGAAAATACTATGAAAAAGCTAGGATTTTGCTTTGTATCGGTTTGTATCAAAAGTAACTAGTAACTAAGCACTTGAGTAAATTTTGTTGATATACTTTTTTACTCTTACTCAAGTAAATCATTTGGGAGTTACTTTTACTCTTACCTGAACTTTTACTTTTACTTGAGAACATTTTTGGATACTCTACTCACAACTGCAAAATACTGTCAACCCACAACAGTCTCTCTAACACATTTTTTCAGTAGATCGACTGCATCTAAATAAACGATGATTAGCTGATCTGTCCTCGTAGGGTAGTGAGCAAAACAGTGCGTCAGTTAAAGCACTTTGTTCTGTTCTATCCACATGAACGTGGATCTTCCGCTTTATTTCACAATTTTGTTAATGAAATTCCAAACTTTCAGCAGAAATCAAATAACATGTCTACTAGATAAATCGGGGTGAGATATAACAACCATGACAACCCCTTCCACAAATCACCAAGTATTATCGATTTTAAAACAAGTTTGGAAGGGACGAACGACATCCCTGTAATTGCCCTACCATGGAATCTACTTTACAGAGGACATTAAACTCAGGCATAGACCCGCATCATGAGAGAGGTGTGTTTCCACGGTGACTTCTTGACCCTTCATTGACAATCCATGTTAATAAATCACACGCTCCCATTCCCCTTCCGATCAGACTTAATTATAAGAGAACCCGGCACCGGGCCTGACTGCTTATATCATCAGCTTCAACTGCTGTACAGATTCTTACTGTAGGTCATGAGGAGGTGCTTGAACAGAGCCGTGGGTTGCATGCTTTCATCATGAAACATTTTAAATGTAATTTAGAGAGAAAAAAAGCAAAATAGCGCATGTGTGAACAGCAAAATACAGGTGAAAGCTAGTTTGAAACAATTCACTTAGTTATACAATGAATTGTACCAATATATTATTACCAACTGGCAATTGTGCAGTTTTTTTTAACTCATTTAACTACTTTAATTAACTACTTTGACTATTTAACTACTTTCATTTTGCAATTATTAAAATGTTGCAAAAGATATCAGTCAACAACTGATAGTTACAACTACTAAACTTCTATATAAAGCCTCAGCTCTCCCAAGTATTGTTCCAATGAGAGAGAGAGTGAGAGAGAGAGTGAGAGAATGAGAGAGAGAGAGAGAGAGAGAGAGAGAGAGAGATAATGATAAGTGGCTTTCTCAAACAATCAAGAGTAATTTGGCCTGTCCTTCAATGTAACATGTAAATTTTTTGTATGTGCTAGACCATTAAACAATCAAAAGGAGCTATCAGATTTTACTAGATAAACAGGTTCTGTTTGTCTAGGTTTTAGTTTTAATTATTTTAAATATTAATCCCGGCTCAGAAAAATCACATACAGTTCCTTCCGATTCACAGTAGTACAACATAGGCTAGATTTGATAAGTATTCAATGTAGGTAGAGTAGATTGGTCAGCACATCAAGCATGACAATAGTTTTCAATCATATATTCATTCATGTGTTTTTGGTATTAAAGCCATTTTGTTGTTTCTCTTAAGATCAAATTGGTTGAAAGGTAGCGGCAGATGTCCATTCTGTTGCTGAGCCACATTACGAACACACTTAGAGACTGCTTAAGGTTTTGCACTGTAGAAGTAAACCATAGAACCTCGAGAGAAAACACCAAACTCCACAAATCGAAAAGTGCCACTGTGCTTGCCATAATTTTGAATATCATACATTTTAAGAGGTGCTTTTTATTGACAACCTGGGAAAAACATTGTCAAGGATTCAATAAATTTAAATCAAAGCAACTCCTGGATTCGATCAATATCTGGTCAGTGACCTTCCTCAATCAGATAGAATATGTGTACCAAGTTTGGGATTACATACACAATATTTTGCTTGTTATATGACCAATATTAGGAAAGTGAATTTTAAAAATGGTGTAAATAAATAGGAGGTAAAATTGTTGAGAAGCTGTATTTTTAAGCCTTGTATTTCATGAAACACACGTTAAACTTTTTAAGATCCTCTTTACTTTTTCAACATTGGTCTGTTGTAAGTTTTAAATATTAAACACGCATTACTTCAGGAATGATGATGCCTGATCATGGTTGAGAAAAACCAAAACATTTAAGCTTTTTCCTGAGTAAGATACTAATACCTTCTAAATGGAATTCTGGATCATATAATTCGCCTGCCCCAGCAGCGGGTACTAATCAAACCCTTAGGTATCTCCGCTAATAAGCCATCATTATTGATTACAATCTAGATCGAGAACAGCTTCCCCATCTCTTCACTGGGAAGGAGATGGTCTCCGAGCACAGACCGCTTGTTGGACCCTGTTGGGCCCAATGAACACTTCACTATTTTACTCCTGCTTTGCAATTCCAGACTTAATTTTATGTAAATGATGTGAATTGCTCATAGCTATTGTTCGTCATTTCATTAATACATAAACAGTTGCTCATCAATATTTCTATGTTTCTGGTTCTGTGTCCTCTGTTGCTGTCTCAAGTCATTTCTTTTCACTTCCTTCCAGTACATTATGAACAGATGACATGGCGTCACGGTGGTGCAGTGGGTAGCACGGTCGTCTCACAGCAAGAAGGTCGCTGAATCTAGGCTCGGCTGGGGCAGGTGGCATTTCTGTGTGGAGTTTGCATGTTCTCCCCGTGATCGCGTGGGTTTTCTCCAGGTGCTCCGGTTTCCCCACAAGTCCAAAGACATGCGGAATAAGTGAATTTAATAAGAACGATTGCCCATAGTGTTAAAGTGTGAATGTGTGTGCGAATGTTTCCCAGCGATGGGTTGCGGCAAGGAAGGGCATCCGCTGCGTAAAACATATGCCAGAGAGTTGGCGGTTCATTCCGCTGTGGCGACCCTGAAAGGGAATAAAGCCGACAAGAAGATGAATGAATGACTTGAACAGAATCACAAAACCGGAAATGATAAGAGATGTAATTCAAATTCCGCTTCAAGAGGAAGTTGAACTGAATATATCTTTCACCTGCAATACCACCTATTAAAACGTGAGGACAAGCATCAAAATTGGAGAGCATGACTTTACATACAAATATATGATTTATTTATTTTTTAATTTGCCATATTTTATACTTTTAAAACACGTTGTCTGGTGGCGGGCTCTTTTTCTGAGTAGCATCCAGCTGCATTGCCAAAGCACTGCACAGTTAGGGCCCGGGCTTCATCAAAAAATGCCCTCCAGTTTTACAAAGAGTCTGCGAAACATAGAGAACAACCATAGCGCGAATACCAAATAAAGTTTTACTTGAACATCAAAAATGGAATAAATGGTTCCATTTATACAAAATGGAACTTGTGTTATTTCTTAAATAATCCTGAATAGACCGAAAGCAGTCTAGTACAGTAAGCTAATGTATAATAAAGTCTACATTATAAAAGATTTTGATAACAATACATTAAATAGTGCATAAACTTCATTACAAGAGATTGTTTAATGTCTATTATTTTTCAAGGACAGGAGAATAGTTCACAACATTTGTTATCACTTGCTTCGAAATGAGCATTTTCATAAACATGCCAATACCACATAGCTGTGTTAAGATTTTTGGAATAGTTTGGAAATTGATAAAAAGCTGTTATTTTGCTGTTTGAAAAAGCTTGGGGCCTAACTGTGAGCGCTACCTAGTGAGATTCCACTCCACCTTTGCAGCTGATGCTACTTTGGCCCTGTGACGGTCCATCAGATCCCTCAAAGCAGCAGAAGTACTGCACCTAGCAGTTTATTTTTTTTATTGGCTAAATGGTGTGACATTTTAAATCTGAAATGTTCTTGACATTACTGCTAGCTACTTCGTTAAATAAGAAAAAGAAGTTAAAAACCAAAGCCACAATTTTGATTAAATTAAAACCCTGCTCTCTATTTTAATTAGCAATAAGTAGTGTTGTGTAGTCAGAGAACCTTTTGAAATGTTTTATAGTTATATGAAATAAACACATGTATTTCTGCATGCCGTTTGATGCCTCAGGAAAAGAGTCCATGGTTTAAATGTCATTTCAACAGGTTCATATCAGAGTAAAATATTTGAAAGGTTTAATAATCATCAAAATTCTTGGCATTAACTTGACCTTGCGCAGGTCTGAGCATGTTTTTAAAACCTTGTGTTAAAACTCTTAACTGCCCCGTGGCGTTAAAAAACCTTTCTCCATCACATCACACATTTTTTTTGTTGCAAGATCTTTCCTCTATTCTGTTTTCTGTTTCATTGTTCATGAGAAACTTAAGTGACTTCTAGTACACGAGATAAAATATGCCCAAAATATGTTAATTCTTTCTCTTAAAACAGACACCATGAATTATTTGTACATAAATTCATTATATCTTTAAGTCTACTTCAAGGGCAGCTGGCTTCGATTTTTTTCTTTACAGAGATCAGATCTTGCATATCTTGTTTGGTTAGAAAGTGTATTATTTATTTCGCTTTCCTTTTTCTGAGGATTGAGTAATTCTTGACTTGAAAAGGTTTGTACTTTGAACTGGAAACTGTTGGGAGACAGTCTTTTTTTTAATACAGACATGAATGCGTCTTCCATAGAATGTATCTTCTCTGAATAACGTCTGAAATAAAAAGTTAGAAAAGAGAGAAAATTAAGTGCAGATGTGTTTCTAGACGTGGATGTTCAGTGTTTGTTGTTAACTGTGATTTTGAGTTAAGACCAAGTTTTTGGATTTTTCATTTTCTAACTACTTCTCACTTCCATTTGTAATGTGTCATTTGATTTTCCAGACAACATCACCATCTTTCCCAAAGAGAACTTAATTTACCTTCTCATCAGCAGGCAATGATGTTTCACAAATCATTTCTTGAGATGAATTTAACCCTTAACCCATGCTGGTGGTTTGGAAAGGGTTTGAGCAAGCCTGGAAAAACACGAACAAAAATGTGGATTTTAGAGTGGAGATGGGGTGGAAGTGGGCTGATATATAATAGTTATTTCATTTTGATTGGGACCCTGATTAGCAGGGTTGCTCAGAGATCTTTTGAGGGGTTGGTGCTATTATATAAAAAGGGATGCATCATTTTGCTTTATGATAACTTAAATATCAATCTGATAATATAGACCTTCTTAATTCAAATTATCAGTAATATTAGCCATTTACAGAAGGTAAATTGTGCCGATTTGTGAGTGTTCTGAAAGGCATCCATCACATCATTCAGGAGGATGTTGCACACTGGTTCTGGATTCAGAGACAGCTTCAAATTTTAAGGCACTTTGAGTGGCTGCAAAAGCAATATAAATGAAGAAATTATATAATATTAAAAATTTAACTAGAAAAATAGAAACAAAGAAACAATTGCGTGGGTTATACGAACAAGTATCTTTATAAAATTATGCTCCAAACAAACAATTGTAATGAAAATTCTCATAAAATCTAGTATTTTTGGGGTGGGGATAAGCTGCTAATAATGCCCTGTAAACTGGAAGTCTATAAGTTATTTTAACTACACTCGTGTTTGCTAGCATCTGCCATTTTCAGGATGGTTTTATAACCCTCTTTATATGTATAAATGATCCTCTGTTACCATTTGTGTCACACAGGGTGCACTACTATATACAGCCCCTAATGTGATTGCTGATTTGAGGAGGCATCCTGATTAAAAGTCACAAGCTATTTATAACTATTCAACCATAATAGTGTACCTTTAAAAATAAACTTGAAACTCTTTCAGTAGTTGTTTAGAGGGAATACATTATTATTCATTTCAAATAAGAAACTTGGGAACAGCTTATAACTCGGCTATGTGACATTAGCTCTACACGCACAAACTTGTTTTTACCTTAAATACCCAACAGTCTCAGCATCAGGTGACTGAAGGCTTTTCTGCTATTAGCTGCTATTGGCTGACACTACACACAATTTTGGATTTGATACACATAGTTTTGGATAGTATGATCTAACACTGGTTTGAATTATTATTATTATTATTACTACATTATTTTACATATTTAAATTGAATGATCCATAAAGACACTTTGGTGACAAGATTGCAGATTTTAGCCACAAGGGGAGCTACTTGAGCACCCGCAATCTTTCTATTCATTAGTCTAATTACATGACTTGATCCTCCTGCACTTTGTTCAATAACTATCATATATATGGATAAAAATAGAGTCAATGCCGTTTCATCATAACTTTGAACTTCAAATGTAAAGCAATGGTGACTGATGTGACCACTGAGATTTGGTGTAAAATAATTGTCTGTGCATACCCAATTAGCTTCTCTCTTTTCATAGACTTGACAGAGACTTTTTCTCACTATAAAACGTCTCCCCCAGGAAGACAACAAGGCTATGTTTTCCTTTGACAATATCTCTGTCACTTTGGACGGAATATAACAAGAGCTGGATGTCTTTTGGGAACGTGTGAGTTCTCTACATCTCAACACAGCTGCAGTGGAGTCATGAAGCATGACCAGAAAACAACACTGTTATGCCTTCCACGCATCACACAAAATCTACACAGTACACGCAATAAAAAACTCGAAACAACCCAGCTGTCTTCTGTCAAATTGTGGTATGTTCATCTATCTAAATTAAGAACTGTTGTCTTCATCATGTAAACGGTTTGAGTAACAGTCACTGGATTGCATTTCAATTACGTTCTTATTTACTGCTCTGTGGGAGTTTTTATTGAGTCACTATGGGAGTCCAGTAGTGTGCAACAAAGGATCAACCTTCAACTGTCTCTTTTAGGTTATAGCCACATATAAAGCTGTGCTTTTAAAACCAGGCATTTTGTTCCTGTGTTTGGAGGAAATATGGGATAATGAGGGTAAAAACCCCAAAAAGCTCATATCTCAACAACAAGTTTTTTTCCAGAGTAACATTTAGCTGGTGGTATGTTAAAGAGGAACGGTGCCGGAAAACTACAGGTTTTAAAATAACCAGGCTCTTGTTAAGAGAAACCAAGAACTATTGTTCCTCTAATGGCTTCTTGAGATGTTTGTCTACTGGGGATAAGATCTGAAGAGATTTTAAAGCAGAAAGACATGTTCACAGTCTAGTAAAAATATATTTTTTTTATCTAGAGCAGGGTTTCCATGGCGTCCTACAAAGTTTTAAAAGTCTCGTCTCGTCTCGTCTTCTACTGCTTATCCGGGGCTGGGTCGCGGGGGCAGCAGTCTAAGCAGGGATGCCCAGACTTCCCTCTCCACAGACACTTCTTCCAGCTCCCCAGGAGGGATCCCGAGGCGTTCCCAGGCCAGCTGGGAGATATAGTCCCTCCAGCGCGTCCTGGGTCTTCCCCCGGGCCTCCTCCCAGTGGGACGTGCCCGGAACACCTCCCCTGGGAGGCGTCCAGGAGGCATCCGGAACAGATGCCCAAGCCACCTCAGCTGACTCCTCTCGATGTGGAGGAGCAGAGGCTCTACTCCGAGCTCCCCCCGGGTGACGGAGCTTCTCACCCTATCTCTAAGGGAGCTTCTCTAAGGAAGCTCATTTCGGCCGCTTGTATCCGTGATCTTTTCCTTTCGGTCATGACCCAGAGCTGATGACCATAGCTGAGAGTAGGGATGTAGATCAACCGGTAAATCGAGAGCTTCGCCTTTCGGCTCAGCTCCCTTTTCACCACAACAGACCGATACAGCAACCGTATCACTGCAGATTCTGCACCGATCTGTCTGTCGATCTCGGGGACCTCAGGATTTCATCTCTGCTATTTGCGGACAATGTTGTCCTGTTGGCTTCTTCGGGCCTGGACCTGCAGCGTGCGTTGGGGCGGTTTACAGCCGAGTGTGAAGCGGCTAGGATGAGGATCAGCACCTCTAAGTCTGAGGCCATGGTTCTCGACCCGGAAAAAGGTGGCCTGCCCTCTCCAGGTCAGTGGAGTGCTCCTGCCTCAGGTGGAGGAGTTTAAGTATCTCGGGGTCCTGTTCAAGTTTTACTAACAAAAAGTCTAACATTTAACAGCTCCAAAATTACGCCTTAAAAATCTTAATTCCCTGTTAATACTAATAAAGTATTAGTTTACAATACAACATAGCTGAACATTTCATAACCACTAGAAGGCAGTTGGTTTGTAAAATATTGTCCAACCTAAAACTTTCTACTTATAAACTGTTAAGATTGTGTTTTCAATTGTCATTCTACCCAGCTCAAATATCTACATGCAAAAGAACAAGATAAGATCAGATCATTCAAGATAAATTAAAAGATAAGATGAATAAGATAAGAGTGATCCATAAATATAATCCATCCATTATTCAGTCTGCTTTCTTCCCTTTCGGGTTGCCACATCTGAATGAACCACCAGCACATGTTTTATGCGGCAGATGCCCTTCCAGCCACAACGCATCGCTGGGAAACATTCACACACACTCATTCACATTCTATGGACAATTGTTTTATCTCAATTTACTTATATCACATGTCTTTGGACTTGTGGGGGAAACCAGAGCATCCGGGGTAAACCCACACGATCACGGGGAGAACATGCAAATGCCAACAGACCCAGAACACAGAAATGCCAACCGACCCAGCTGAGGCTCGAACCAGCGACCTTCTTGCTGTGAGACGATCATGCTACCCTCTATGCCACCATGGCGCCCCCATAAATATCTTACTTCACACTTTTCAGGTGTTTTTATTTATTTTTTACACAAACAGATTATAATCAAGCAGCAACTCAACACTTTCCCTCTATGGGCATAACTAGAAGTGATTGAAGTTGTAATTTCCTCGACTGACCACTTGAGGCTGATCTCAGAAGGGAGCAGATTCCAATTGACATCCACGTAAAAATGTGTATTATTAATACATAACTTTTTTTTATTTGTATAATTTTGATCTTCATGGTAACTATTAAGGGATACTTGATGTTTATACATTTATATTATTATTTAAAGAGTTCATTCAACTTAAAGAGAGCCACTCACCAGCACTGAAGTTTGTTTTCTTCATTTTCGATCCAACAATTTATAATTTCTGCAAATTTTAGGCTCTCCATAGTGAAGCTTTGACAAGAACCTATGGGTGATGTCATGCAGTATGATGTCATTTTTAAAAATCCTAAAATTTTTTAAAGATGTTCTATTTCAGCCGAAGAATTAAAAAAATCTTTTTAAACTTGTACAATTCTCTATTTAAAAAAGTGGCCTTGAGAATAGAGGAAAGAATAGAATCCATTTTTTTCCTTGGTGCACCTGTCCCTAGCCTCTTGGTATTCTAGCCATGAGCTGACACGAGGACAGACAGAAACAGGGGAAAAGATTACACACACAGTTAATAAGAAAAACAAATTTGAGGATTGCCGGTGTCATATAGGCTCACACTCTAAAGCTCATCATACACACTCTCACATCAAACAGCACAAGTCTTTCTGAACATCCTGGAGACTTTTCCACCCTCAGATGTGCTTCTTCCACAAACACAGATAAGAATTAATAAGCTTAAATAAGAGATAATGACATTTTCTCCTATCAGGCACTTTATGTTATTTACTGCAAAAAGGATTTGACCTCTCAACCAAAACCTAAATACTTTCAGCAAATAAGACCCATCGCTCTTAGTAGAAGATTTTTAGGTTAAAGGACAACCTTTTTATACAAATCAAACTAGTCAAAATGTTAAGAGATTGTTCACCCATGAAATAAATCCATGTCTTTAGACAGACTCTATTTCCCTTTGATTTGTTCCAATATCTTTATTTGAACTGCTCAAGGCAGGGAACAAACCATGGAAAAATTACATTCTCTGGAATAGAAATGCATGAATCGCTCATTTACAGAAAACTCAACCCTTCGCTCTTCTGTCAAATACTCCTCTATTTGTAAGTAAGGACAAGGTGTTGGCTTAAAGGGGAGAGAGCTTTTTTTGGTGGCAGCACCAGAGCTCTGGAATGCACTACTCCTGCTCGTTAGACAGTGTCTGTTTTAAATAATTTATAATACATATTTGACCCCTCTATACTATCACTGCACCTGTAATGAAAATCAAAATGCACTATTTATTGTAAACACTGTCATGGAATCCCCTCAAAAGGTTGTACTCCGCAAAATGAGCAGTGTACCTCTGCTCCTCCCACTGCCATGCTGGGTTTACTTGGCAAACAGAAAATCAACTCCTTACTGAGTTGAACATTTAAGTCAAAATACACTTTTGGCTCAGGACATCCAAAAACCCTCTTTTCATTCTTCATTCATTCTTTTCATTATTTGTAAACGTTGTTCTACTATGGTTACATTTGTGGGTCAGTCAGTGCGCCGGTAGCTACATTAGCACTTAGTCTGATTGGTTAGTGGGTGGTGCTATGGCCTGTAGGTGGGGTTGCAGCAATAGAGCCATTAAAGCTCACAGAAAAAGAAAATAGGATTACACAAACATTCATGAATCAATCTGAATATGACATATGAGTGTTTTTGATGAGGAAACAATGCCAAACATGTCTGAAAAGTCCAGTTAACACCATACAGTACATTTTAAACCATTTTTAAAATGCATTCTAACTTTAGCAGTTTCTTTTTTTATGGTGTTACTATTTTAATCTTGTTTTATTTGTGCTATTTTATTTTGTCAACAACAATGTTGTGTTAAAGTGCATTACAAATAAGAATTGTGTTGAGTAACTAGAGCCCTGGACTTTTTAGGGTGTCCCATATGTATTGAAGAAATGACTTATATTTTGAGTTTTGGGGTTTTAAAAAAACAAAATTCCATTATTAGATGAATACTTGTGCCGTTGTGCTTCCTACTATAATTACCAATGCGTCCCTGGCATCGGTCCAATCAGGCTCAGCTGTTCTGTCTTCGTTAACGCACAGGTGTCCTTAATGAGCTCATTAGTCCTGATTACTATCTTTTACACTAGATAAGGTCTCACATGCATGCATGCACTTTAACTTCACAGCTCTTAATGAATCTATGCACTTAAAGTGTTAACCGAATCACCATTATTTATTAACACCCAGCTAACTTTCTAAATTGACTCTTTTACTAAAATATTGTGGTGTTATATATTTCCTGAGAACACAGTATACTTTCCAAAACATCAACACTGTGTTCCCAAAAATGTCAAACAAACTATCAAATAAAAAAATTTGTTCATCTCAAAAGGTGCTTGAATAACATTTCCTTTATATATCACAATATTATATCATATATATTATAAAATATATATAACAATGTAGTTGAGCAGATATGAACTGTCAGGAGCCCCATCAGCACGGATTGCTGACCCCTTTTAACTTTTATAATATTCCATTAATTCGCTCCATAAAGCTGCCAAACGTCCTGCATGCATCTGCTCTCTGTGCTTCAGGTACATCCATAACACTCATTATTCAGAGAGGAGAGGGAGCACTCTGTCCACATTAAAGACTCATGCACACACAGGATTACTGCTTTTGCTTAAGTCAGTGAATTTTTGAGCCCTTTTTCAGCATCTGAAGAATTCCCTTCTGGCATTAGATGACCATTTGTGACAAACAGAATTATCCGTTCCCCACACCAGTGCTCCCTGAAACGAATGCATTCTGAGCTCTATTGTTTACACAGAACGCGACAGAGCAGGTTTTGTGCCTGGAAAATCCTTACCGGGGTTTTATACTTACTGGGAAAAAAATCATGAATTCTAAACAACTTAATACATTTGATTTCAAGTAAAATGAGTTATATTTTCAAGCATCGCATGATATATTTATATTAAATCATTTGCTAGCACTCTATAATAACTACACAATATGAATCATTAGTTTAGTATTGAAATATACTTCATTAATACAAAGCATTGTTTCTATGTAAAAACAATTTTTGTATTCGCTTATAACTATAACTTTGAGTTATTTTATTTATAAACCAAAAATAAAGCACTTAACACTAAATTTATAAATGGCTTATAATGTTTAACTACTGATTCCTAGAGTTTAGTTGTTATAAAGTGATACAAATCCTTAATAATTTAAACTACTGTATTGGTAAACAAACAAAAAAACTTACAACAACCACCAAACTAGCAAATCAAAATAAAAACAGGGATTAGGTAACTGTCTATTAATTAGGAGTTTTAATTCTACCATTAAGGGAGATTAATAACATGTAATGTTTTGGAAATACATTTTACAACACGGTGACATGAATCTTTACTAGTTAATGCTTATATTATCTATTGATTTATGATTAGTTAATGATGTGTCGATGATGAAACAACAATCTGTAAAGCACCTAATAATATTCTTTATTATTTATTTGAGAATCATTAATAACACATTCTTGATGATTAATTAATTCATGATTAGTTACATTCTATTAAGTGGTTACTTTACTGTAGAAAGCACCTCTTTGTTAATTATTGAAGGCATTAGTTAGCAGACAAACACTAATGTTCATATTGTTCAATTAATTATTAGTTTGTATGACTTTTGTATTAGTTAAAGTTCATGATTAATGCACATGTTAACTCATTAGTTAATCATAAATCAATGTCTGGTTAATGCATTAACTAAAAATATACATTTCACCTCATTGTAAATTGTTGTCCATATTAGTAAATAAACTCTTTCTGAAATTCATGACGGTCATGACCGTAACTAAACACTCACTAGTTACATACTACTTTGGTAAACATGAGCTCAATATGAGTTAAATAAAACATTAATACTTAATACATCATTGGATTGATGTTTTTGCAAGGAATGCATCTTCTTAGAAAAAATGGCAGTGTCTGTGGAGGAAACTATGGCAAAATTGTCCTGCAGTCGATCTGTTTCTACATAATCTTTGTGGTTCATGCATTTGTAGAGCTTTTAGTTTCCCTTTGAAGATCAAATTCTCGTCCTTATTTCTGGTTCACACATGCTGCTTTTCTGGCTCAGCAGCTGGGACACTGAAAGCCTTCGGTGTATCAGTGTCTCTTCTGTTTGAGGAGAGATACTGCACGTTTTGTGTTTGCATTTGTGCTTATATAAACCAGTTCATGCACTTTCTGCTGAGACATAAACTGCTTTGCCTTTCGAAAAGAGGAGTTATGAGAGTCTGACACACGTGGAAAATAACAATGCAGAGGGGCAGAAGAAACTGGGAAATGCAGTCAGGTCCTTGTTTGTTGTGCCAGGGTTTCTTGGGATTTGTTAGAGGACACCTGTTGGCACTCTTGAGTCTGGTTTGTGGTGCGGTCTGTCATAGAAACAATTGGGGTGATAATTAGGTATTGACATTTTTGCAGATCTGAGTTCAATGTGAAATGGTCTGAAAGATACACGCTAAAACAACAACTACAACAATAGACTTCAGAGTTGTGAACTCTATATTATAAAAAAAAGAAATAAAACGTAATTCTTGCCACCACACTTGACTAAATGACAATTTTGCAACTCATTACTACTAATAGAATTAAGTGTCAGACTTTGGTTTTGCAATGCCCTTGAGTAAAATGATAGAGAAAATCATTATTTAAACAGATACGTGTTTTTGGTGGAACGTACAAACATATAAGTTCTAGACTTTAAGCGACGAAGATTTTTTTTTAAACAACTTTATTATTAATTTAGGATATACATGTAGTCAAAAGCCCTCAATTACAAAAATACTAGAAAAAGAATGTATACACACACACGCGCGCATGCGCGCACACACACGCGCACACACACACACACTCTCTTGCACACATACAAACAAACAAACAAACTTTCACATTTGTAAGAGAGATGGACAAGACAAGGAGTATAAAGGAGTGGCTTTAATCACAGTAACTCAGTAAGAAGAACAGAGGAATGCCACTGGCGTCAAACAAGGAGAACGGGCTTCATAGAGCAAACTTAACAGTATGAAGAGAAGATAGTCCAGCCATGTGTTGAGGGGCTGGAGACGGGCAGGAGAAGGCTGGCTGGAGACGGGCAGGAGAAGGCCGGCTGGAGACGAACAGGAGAAGGCCGGCTGGAGACGGACAGGAGAAGGCCGGCTGGAGACGGGCAGGAGAAGGCCGGCTGGAGACAGGCAGGAGAAGGCCGGCTGGAGACGGGCAGGAGAAGGCCGGCTGGAGACGGACAGGAGAAGGCCGGCTGGAGACGAACAGGAGAAGGCCGGCTGGAGACGGACAGGAGAAGGCCGGCTGGAGACGGGCAGGAGAAGGCCGGCTGGAGACGGGCAGGAGAAGGCCGGCTGGAGACGGGCAGGAGAAGGCTGGCTGGAGACGGGCAGGAGAAGGCTGGCTGGAGACGAACAGGAGAAGGCCGGCTGGAGACGGACAGGAGAAGGCCGGCTGGAGACGGACAGGAGAAGGCTGGCTGGAGACGGGCAGGAGAAGGCCGGCTGGAGACAGACAGGAGAAGGCCGGCTGGAGACGGGCAGGAGAAGGCCGGCTGGAGACGGGCAGGAGAAGGCCGGCTGGAGACGGGCAGGAGAAGGCTGGCTGGAGACGGGCAGGAGAAGGCTGGCTGGAGACGGGCAGGAGAAGGCCGGCTGGAGACGGACAGGAGAAGGCCGGCTGGAGACGGACAGGAGAAGGCCGGCTGGAGACGGACAGGAGAAGGCCGGCTGGAGACGGGCAAGAGAAGGCCGGTTGGAGACGGGCAGGAGAAGACCGGCTGGAGACGGGCAGGAGAAGGTTGGTTGGAGACGGACAGGAGAAGGCTGGCTGGAGACGAACAGGAGAAGGCTGGCTGGAGACGGACAGGAGAAGGCTGGCTGGAGACGGGCAGGAGAAGGCTGGCTGGAGACGGACAGGAGAAGGCTGGCTGGAGACGGGCAGGAGAAGGCTGGCTGGAGACGGGCAGGAGAAGGCTGGCTGGAGACGGGCAGGAGAAGGCCGGCTGGAGACGGGCAGGAGAAGGCCGGCTGGAGACGGGCAGGAGAAGACCGGCTGGAGACGGGCAGGAGAAGGCCGGCTGGAGACGGGCAGGAGAAGGCCGGCTGGAGACGGGCAGGAGAAGGCCGGCTGGAGACGGGCAGGAGAAGGCCGGCTGGAGACGGACAGGAGAAGGTTGGTTGGAGACGGGCAGGAGAAGGCTGGCTGGAGACGGGCAGGAGAAGGCTGGCTGGAGACGGACAGGAGAAGGCTGGCTGGAGACGGGCAGGAGAAGGCTGGCTGGAGACGGGCAGGAGAAGGCTGGCTGGAGACGGGCAGGAGAAGGCTGGCTGGAGACGGGCAGGAGAAGGCTGGCTGGAGACGGGCAGGAGAAAGCTGACTGGAGACGGGCAGGCTGGCGAAGGAGGAAGGATACTCGTCACTGGGTGTGTAAATTTGAGGAGCGATCGGTGAGGTGAGTGAGGAGTGAGTCTTTGTTGCAGTGGTGACGAGGTGAAGCTGGGGATCGTTGGTGAGGACGCAGGTGCTCAGTATTCTGGTGATTGTGGTCGAGTGTGAGGTTGAGCCAGGTGAGGATGTGACACAAACATGCATTTATTTATTTTTTGGTAATTAATGTGTTTTTATTATGTAATTATTTATTTATTTTTGTAGTTAATTGAATCATTTGTATAGGCATCACGGTGGCGCAGTGGGTAGCACGGTCGTCTCACAGCAAGAAGGTTGCTGGTTCTAGGCTCGGCTGGGACAGGTGGCATTTCTGTGTGGAGTTTGCATGTTCTCCCCGTGATCGCATGGGTTTTCTCTGGGTGCTCCTGTTTCCCCACAAGTCCAAAGACATGCGGAATAAGTGAATTGAGTAAAAACGATTGCCCATAGTGTTAAAGTGTGAATGTGTGTGTGAATGTTTCCCAGCGATGGGTTGTGGCAGGGAAGGGCATCCGCTGCGTAAAACATATGCCAGAGAGTTGGCGGTTCATTGCGCTGTGGCGACCCCGAAAGGGAAGAAAGCCGACATGAAGATGAGTGAATGAATGAATCATTTGTGTGCACGTATGAAAGAGACATTCTTTGTTTAGACATATCTGAAATATGTAAGCTTTTCATTAACAATATTTTGGCTCATGTAGACTATCCTTTGGCTTCTAATATTTGTTAAAATGATCGAGCAAGCAAGTAAATAAATAAATAAATCATGTTGGTGGTTGAGTAGAAATTGTTGTCTACATTTTTCAGCCAGAATAAAATAAATTATGGTAGTGTTTAAGTAAGTACTATAAATTATCCTCAAGAAAACAGTTTGTTACATAACTTTTTCAATTATTTCTGCATACAGCTACATTCATATTCACTTCAGCTCAAATGATCAGTTGGAGGCTCTATAGTAATTACCTCATTAGAAATACTTTTATCTGGAAAATATACTTATACATATCATATCTATTGTGCATGTCCCTTATTATCGTAACCTTTGAAATGACACGACTGAAAATAAATATAAAAGGCTGACAAAATTTCTAACAAAGTTTTTTCTTAAATCCTTTCTTTGCCATTGGTCTCAGATCTATGATTTTGTGGATAATGCATGCATAAATACAATAAGCCAAATTTTCAGATTTTTGGAAATAAACTTTTTATAGAAGTATCTGCAGATTATTTTGTTCATTGTATTTTAAAACACTCCATAGATCTATGATTTCAAATGTAAATTTCAATAAACATAAAATTGTCTGGTTTGACTTTCAAAGGCTTGGATAGACAAAATACAAATCCTTATATTTTTGGCTTTTTATTTTAAAGTGAACTCAGATTAAATAATCCTTTATACATTTAAGACTGAAAGCAAATAGGATTTTGATACTCTTCGATCTTCTACATTGTAACAGGGTAGCTCCAACTAACTTCTCATCCACGTTCTCCACTGAACGAAACCATATTTCTGATATATTCTGATATCACATATTTTATAATCATTATATCTGAGTGTGTTAAAAGACCTCAAAACAAACTAAAACAGATCTGCTAAAAGAACTTGAATAAGCTAAATGTCCCTTTTGAATTCATCCATCTAGCAACTTAACAAACCATTAAATGTTTTTAAAAATTATTTACAACTGCTAAGGGTTTATAATCTGAGTCTTATCATGTCTGAAGTCTGCCTGAAAGCTTGAATTGCTCCAGTAACTCCGTTGATAATTCTGGTTAAATTACATTTCACCTTCAAGAAGGGATTAGAACGTATGCATCAGAAAATCTTCTAAAGAGTAAAAAATTATAAAAAAAAACCTTCTTTACACATCTGGGATTACCCTAAGTGTGTCTTTCTCTTCTCAAACATAATTGTTATTCATGGAGTCAAGTTGTGCATTTAATTAGCCACTGACTGTCTTCTAAGAGAAGGTAAAGTCATGCAATCTTTTTTAAAAATTAAAGCAGCGAAATCCCGGATGAGTCTCAACCTGTCATTCATTTTCGTAGCAGATCTTAGTCCCATTCTGGGTGCAACGTGAAAGGTACTCCATTAAGCATCAGGATTGAATCTAAAGCGTTCCGTGGGTCTTGCAGAACCATCCTAATCCTCATTATCTTGAGGGTGCAGCACAGAGACCTGCAGCGCACAGTCATGTTTAGAGATGACCAGGGGTTTATTCCAAGTTTAGTTTAAATATGTTCAAGCAAGGTCAGTTAGCGCGCTGAATAATGAGAGGAAATTGCTTATAACACAACATTTATGTTTATTGCAATTTTTGAGTAAATAAATATTTTAAAGGTTTTTTTAAATATTAATTTTAAAACAATAAAAACCAGTAAGTTCAATTTATTTAGAAAGCAATCTGTCTAATGCATGGTTAAAAGTTGTATATAAGGCAAAAGTTACAAGAAGTAAAAACAAACAAAACAAGAAAATGTATCCTTTTAAACACAAAGTTTGAAATGTCGTTAGGAAGATTAGTGTCAGGAATGTATAGAAAATGTATAACACATTTATTTTATTAGCAACTTAAACTGATTTTCCTTTTTGTTTCAGTTTACAGAAGCATGAGATGACATCGACACAAGGATCGGGAAAACACTGATGCATGATTAACAGGAACATCCAGAGCAGCTTAGTAAACTCCAAGTCCAAGCACACCCAGATCGAGATCAGGAACGCAACAGCAATTGGATCATGGGCTGCTGGGAAATGGAGTTCTTTATAGTGAACACAGATTTGACTGAATTGATTTGAAAGTCTTTTTATTACATTGCTAGAACTCAGGAGTACTGAGATTTACTGAGCGGATTACTTTTGATCGCTTTAGAGTTAGCAATCTCATTGGATGACAATGGTGTACCTCTGACTATAATGGTATACTCGTACTATGCCCAGGACGAGCTTGACCTTTAACAACTTGCTCGCTAGTTGGCTGCTAGGCAACAAGGTAGTGACATAAGCCCATTGTTGTGATTGTTTCCTCTCTTCCTGCGCTAATGGAGGACCAAGTGAAGAAGGCTGAGATATTACAAGTTTGTGCTAGTCAGCTCGGTGTGTACCATGGCTCGGACATTAAGGATAGTCCCTTTAGCTTAGTGTTCAAGATCCCAGAGTTTTGGCTGCAGAACCCCAAATAGAGACAAATCCTAGACTCATCCATGTTTCAGGACAACCTCACTGACATCTTTGTTGGTGAGGTGCTTGTTACTTTAATGTTAAGTAAGAAGTACAAAAACAAAATTGGGGGTTACAATTAACAATGTAATTTGTAATGTCAGTAGAACTGGAGCTTTTTGATCATTTCACTTTCCACTGCACTGGAAATCATACAGTTTTGATAATTTTCCCATTTCTACTGTCAAATTATGTTAAACATTGGCAGAATACCCACCTCCAGGAATTTGATGACTGTCTGCACAAAATAAAATGAAGTGGGATGGGTTGGTTTTAGCTATTTTTTTCTGTACTAACTTCAGCCTATACAAATCAATCACCATAAGTTTGAGAGGAGATTTGTACTTTCCTGTAGCTAAGATGAAATCAGATCTGGCAAAAATTGCAACCTCTCCAAATGGAAAAAATTTACTTCCCATCCTGTCTTTATCGTTAAAGGTGCATAAAGGTGCACCGACTGATCTGGAGTGTGAAGTGCTCATCAAGTGTTCTTTGACTGGATACAAAAAAAGAAAACAAAACTTAACTATATTTAAATTCCCCACATAAAATTTTGTTTCCTTAAGATATTTCAAGAGAGCATGGAATATCTTTGACGAATTACTTCCCAATATGCATTTTAAAGATTTTTCCGATTTCTGGTCTTATTTCTTGCTAAAAATGTAAACTTTTTCTTTCATATGCAGGACATTTTAAAACAGTGGGCAGTTGTGGCCTGGTGGATTAGGAGATCGGCTAATAATCGGAAGGTCCCCAGATCCACTGAGTTGAAGGTGGTGTGAGTGATGAAACACTTGCTCTCCATCTTCAACAATCACAGCTGTGGAGCCTTCGAGCAGGGCACGAGTTCCCCGACTGCTCCCCGGGCGCCGCAGCCATGGCTCCCACTGCTCCGGGTGAGTGCTCACAGTGTGTTTGTTCACTGCTGTGTGTGTGTACACTGGATGGGTTCCATTCTAAGCACAAATTCCAGGTATGAGTCACTCCTGATCTGGCCAACTGGACACTTTCCCTTTCACTTCACATTTCATCAAAATGTGTTTTACTTTTCAAAGTGTCTGTCACAGGATCCAGTTTCATGTTTCCTCATGTTAAACAATACACTATTGAATGCAGTGTACTATCTCTTTCCTCCTGTTTTGATATATGTTCTTCTCTTTCTCTACTATTTGGAATAGGTTTCTTCCTTTAAAATATAGCGTCACGGTGGCTCAGTAGGTAGCACGGTCTCACAGCAAGAAGGTCGCTGGTTCTAGACTCGGCTGGGGCAGGTGGCATTTCTGTGTGGAGTTTGCATGTTCTCCTCGTGATCGCGTGGGTTTTCTCCGGGTGCTCCGGTTTCCCCACAAGTCCAAAGACATGCGGTATAAGTGAATTGAGTAAGAACGATTGTCCATAGTGTTAAAGTGTGAATGAGTATGTGTGGATATAACCCAGCGATGGGTTGCGGCTGGAATGGCATCCGCTGAGTAAAACATACGCCAGAGAGTTGGTGGTTCATTCCGCTGTGGCGACCCCGAAAGGGAAGAAAGCTGACATGAAGATGAATGAATGTCTTCCTTTTGATTCATTTTCACACATTTTGGCCATATCTTCTTAATTTCAATTATTGTCATTTTTGTATTTCTGATTTACTTACCCCGATGTCTATATCAATATCTATTTATGGGATTTCTCTGCAATATCACCAGTTCTCTCATTTTCTGTAACCCCAACATGAGCTGGAATCCATAGGAACTGGACCATATATTAGATGTTGTCTAGCTTCAGATCCTCCGCTTGTGAAACTTTGAAGAGATGTCTTTGAATCTGAATTATTATCCTGTCCTGTCTTCTTCTCCTATGTCTTATACAGCACCCCTCCTGTTTGCCATCTTTAGCTCCCACTAGTGGCCAGGTAGATGGATCTCTAGTAACAGGGGGAATTGTTACAAAGTGAGCTGGGGTCTAAGATCATGATTTCTGTTTAATCTCGACTCACGACTCACAGACAGATTCGGAAAGCACCAATAACACAGTATCAAGACATTTCAAACAAAAACAACAATATTAAATTATTATTTAGCCATATGACACAAGCTTTCAGTATACAAGCTTGTGATGAATCTGCATGTTTAGCAGTTCATGTACCATAATTTATAAAATCCCTTTCACACAGTCTGTGTTGTCAATAAGGGTGTCCACTCTCTCTAATGAAATTAATAAAACACAGCCATGGCTCATCTGCAGACTGTTTGGACTAACATCTAATCTTTATTATGTGTCACAATGGCTTTTCCTTTTATTGGGTTGATGCTTCAGCCATTCATGACACACCTCACAGCACAGGGCAGTGTGTTCAAAAACCTATAAAACTCCTGATGTGTAAAGTAATATAAGTTCCATATTGAGTATTATTTAAAAAAACTGTGATGTCTCCATTAGAAACATTAAAGAATCAAAACCACTTTCAAAACCATTGTTTTCAGTACATCATGTTAACATATATATAAATACATTTATTTATTTTTTGCTGTAAAAAAATACAGTTTACAGTTGAAAATCTGTTTTGTTTTAATTGAAAAATCCCAAAAAGTAATTTATTAGCAGTTTTGAAAAGCTGTTTTATTCTGGTTTATTGTTAAACTAATGTCTGAGAGAAAATCCTTACCTAGCTACAAATATTTTCACAAAAAAATGTGGAAAAGATTAAAACCTTTTACTTCGCTCAGTTTTTGGTAACTGAAATTAACCCATCTTTTATTTTGTTTGTGCGAGGTATGTTCCAAGGGGTTCTTGAATACGCAGGAATTACCATTTATGGAAATCTAAGAAACGGTCTGTTTTATGACATATGCAAACAAGGTAGCTAACCATCTCTGGAGTCCAAGGTTATGTATAACTGATTTGATTTGAACAACTTTGCATCAAGGCCACTGAGAAGATCAATGCTTTAGAATTCAATTAACTTGTTTTATACATATTCATCAAATGAGACCTTATGTTTTTATCATGAGTGGAACCAAATACCTAGAGAGCTGTATATAATCTATCCATCACCATCCATGCATCGCGATCCACATTTGAAGAAGCCATCTTGATTTTGGTTCACTTGTTTGAATCGCCAAATAAACATCAGCGTTTAAAGTGTTAAAAAAACACTTCCTGTACTTCTGCAGATGTTACAAAACTTGTGTAATACCTTGAATACATTTACCATGAGTAGTAAGTACCAAATATATAGATGCTGCACGGATTCTGGCAAGAACTAAGAAGTCGGAGCACATAACACCAGTCCTCAGGGTCTCTACTCTTGCTGCCAGAGATTTTAAAGTGTTGCTGCTCATCGACAAGTCACAAAACAGCTCAGCACCAAAGTACATAACAGATCTCTCAGATTATTGCGTTCAAATCAGTTAGAACTATCATGGGTTCTCTCCAAACAGAGAGAGTCTGCTTTCAGTTACTACAGCTGGAATCAGCTTCCAAAAAGATAAGAGATAAAACTTTTGTCACATGAAAAAACTTTTCCTTTTATTCATGCAAAGCTTCCAAAAAGCTAAGAAGAACTTTATCCTGCAAAGTTGCAGATGTCATGATTTTACCAATTACATTTTTTTGGGCTTTAAATTGCAGTATCATAGAGTTTGCGCAAGCTTTAGTGTTTGTGGCTGCCTTTTGTGCAGTCCAATAATAAGCACCTAGATTCAAAGCTCAAAAGGCTCTTTAATTTGGCATATTCACAGTAACCGCCAGTGGAAAAGGTCCTAGTTTGAATGGCGGACCTGTCAAGAGATTTGCGGACAATGCCTTAGACATAGCTGGTTTTATGAAAAATGCCCAGCACCTTAAACTTTAATAAAACAAATATTGTGTTTATGTTATCATAATAACCTCATTTGCTTTCCCGAAGGTAATATTTCACAATAACTGACTGGTCAAAGGGTTTTTAGCATGCTACTGGAGCTATAATTTGATTTGTTAGACCAACTTTGGGATTTAAAAAGGCATATGAGTTGAAGAAGTCTTTTAGGTTTCTGCCACCTATTCTACAAAGGGGTATCTTCCAGTTTGGTAATTGTAAATGACAGGGGCCCTACAGAGAGTGGTTTGAGGTTCGGGCTTGTGAGAGTTAGTGGACTGGAGCCGGAGCTCTGGTGATGAGGTTATCAGAGAGGTCACTGGCCCTGCTTGACAGAGACTCTGATGGATTTTCCCATGGTTCTTTTCCTTCCATTTCCATTCCTTTCACACAGAGACACAATCACAAGAGTGTTATCATTTTCTCTATTCCTTCTGTCGCAAAGAACACTCATGAGGAGGACTTTTATCTTTTTAAAGCACACTTCGATTGCAATTTGAATATCGTTAGAGTTTCTGTCCTTGTATTGCTCAAGGTTTGTTTTCTGAATTTAATGTAAAAATGAAGTCAATGGCCAAAATGCTTACATGCACCATAACATTCTGCTTGTGTTAGCATTCTGTTATAATCTCTTACATTAACGTCCGTTTTGACTCATGCATTACAAAGGTTATAAAACACACAAAGGTACTCTAAAAGGAATATTTCCTGAAGTATCAAGCTGGAGACTCGGAGACACGTCTACTTTTACAGATCTGCACACGGCGGCACATGTGCTGTGTGTAATTCTTCTGAAACTGAACTCGCTGGACAAACCGCTCTAGTTGTGGTAAGGGGATGATATTTTTGTACTGCTTCACATTCAAACTTTTTGTTTCTCTCTTTTTCTTCTTATTTGTCTTCTTCACTGATCTAGGTGAAACATTATTGTTAATAAGGTGTATATTATAAGTGTATTAATATAAAAATATAGTCAGATGACATTAACTACTTTACTCACATTTCATACAAGAAACTCCTTTTTTAATGCTAAGTTGTGAACCAACTTGGATGTCCACCTGGCCAACTGCTGTTATAAAATGTTTGTAGTTCAGTTTGTTTATAGTATTGTATGTTTATAAATTCTTTATAGAAAATAAAATACTAAATACATTTTCCGCATTGGCGCTATACTATAATAAGTCTACTGTGAAAGCCAGATAACTTAACGTTAGCAGTTTCTTTTAAGAGTCCTCCATTCATTTTCAAATTGTCATGACATGCTCTGCCTTCTCTGATGTTAAATGAATTTCATATAAACTGGACATGCTTTCCTATCCTCTTCAATGTGTCTTGAGTAGTGGCTGCAATATCCTCCTGGATTTCTGCAGTTTTTTCTCCTGGAAGTACAGGTCTGGGTGCTTCTCCTGCCTCCGTATGTTAACATAACATTTCAAGTTCACAACCTGAAATAGAAAAGTTTAACGGATCACAGCCCTCTTGCTTGAAAAGCATTTTCAAGATTTTTCAAGCAATGTGCTTTTTACTACAACGCTATAATTGCTTTGCTAATGTTACGGCAAGAGAAGTTACCTTCTGTACATTTAAGTAGAGAAGCCAGAGCATGGGTAAATCCCATGTTTGCAAAATAATTTTTAAAGATTTCTGGATTTTGTAAGCTGAATCCATATGTTGTCCGCCAAAACCATTGTATCCAAGAGAAGAAAATGTATGCTTTAAAATGTAGAGACATTCCTCAAATGCACCAATTAAAAAAAAAAAAATAAGGTGTTTTGGAAACAATGGGTCACCTACGAATCCTAGCCTGCAGTCGTTAGATTTTTTTGTCTCAATTTCTTTAAAGATCCTCATTAAAATGCTACTTGATGATGCAAGACTAAGACTGGGAAGAAATCTGCTGCACTGAGGTACAATGTTTGACACATCTCTTTTATTCCTTCCAAAGATCTAGAAATAAATGCACACACTGTTACCTGCAATCAACGCTGAAAATTCCATCTGTCAAGCTTTGAATAAAAATGCCTTTGGTGCCAATGTTGATCTGTATCTTTTTGAATGAGGAGCAATTTGATAGAGAGAAAGAGGATGGGTTGGACTATTTAGGGTTATATTTTTGGCACTAGCATCTTTGAAGCTCTGAAGTTTATTTAAATAAGATTGCTTTTTTTAAAAAGGGTTTATTATGTCCATTTGCAATAGATTATAGCCATGATGATATCATAGTGTGGGGTTTTAAAGATGGGCAACAAAAAGAGATCTAAATATTGAATTGCTTTGATGGGATTTTATTCATTTGTCAATTTTGGCACCTGGCTTGAAGTTAATTTATCGTCCCACTTTTTCAAATAGCTAATTTTTGCACAACCACAATTAAAAGTTTAGTGTTACATTTAACTCTAGGGAGTGTTTGCATAGTTCCTCACCAGCAGTGTTAATTTAACAATGTGGTTTTCTTGATTACGATATACAGTATTACCTGGAGCAATGTCTTTTTGGATACAATGCATTTTAGAGATGCTTTCTTTGAGAATGTTACTGCAAGAGAAGAAACCTTCTGTACATTTAATTTACAGAACCCAGATCACGGCTAAAAACCGTGTTTGCGTAATGTTTTAAGATATGTGGCTATTGCAAGCTGAACATGAAAAAGAATGTAAAAAATTACTGCATTGTAGCACATAAGAGGCTCAGAAACCTGTTCACAGAGGGTCTTTCTTTTGCACCTTTTGTTCAAAGTTTCTTTGTGATCACAATTACTTTCAAAGAAGCTCTGTCTGACACAATTATTATTGAAGCATTGAATTCTCTGCCAGAGAGACGGCGCTGGCCTAGATTTACAACATGATCCATCAAAAAGGAAAAATAGTGAGAGTTTATACAGAAGAGCAGATTTTTACCTTTTAAATGGTTCCCTAGATTGAATTTTGTGTAATTTATTCCTGTATGTCCAATTCTTAGTCTTGTTATTAAACTTTCTGATTGCTTATGAACACTTCTTGTATTTTACATAAATGTCTTTCTGTTTCTCCTTCATCCCACTGTTCTTGCTTCCTTTACATTATGTTAATTTTAATAATTTTTTTTACCTCTGCTCTACATATCGATACATCCAACATAGGTTTTTTTCCTTTTACTTATAACTTGTTTACCAGTTTTGTGTCTGCAATTTCATTTCCTTCAATGCTCACAAGTGCTGGCACCCTTATAAATCACACACATTTTCCTGAATGTGTCATTTTGTCACAAAGAACTACGTTCACACCGCAGGTCTTAATGCTCAATTCCAATTTTTTTAACTAAATGCATAAATTTTTG
Source organism: Danionella dracula (assembly GCA_900490495.1). Classification (NCBI taxonomy): domain Eukaryota; kingdom Metazoa; phylum Chordata; class Actinopteri; order Cypriniformes; family Danionidae; genus Danionella; species Danionella dracula. The sequence goes on from UELW01000334.1 coordinate 20,831,158, forward strand.
TCTGTGCTCATTCACATTACACATAATATGCAACATGTATCCGTCCTGTGTATGAGAGGCATTCTGCTCACTGAGAAGCATACATTGGCAGAAAATGGTTTAGATGGAAACGAAAGTAAACATGGACGAGAATGCAATATGAGGCGATTGTGTGGCTTTATTTCTTTTCCTTTCTGATCATCATTTCAACCCAATCATATAAGTAGACAAAGAAAAAAATGTATTAGTTCTATTACTTCACTTTCCTTCGACTGACCGCTTTCAGCTCCATCATCAGTCATGATTGTTGTGAAACTTCCCACCACGCCCAGAAATGCAACATCTGTCCCCATACAATGACATAAAAGTCGGATAAATGCTGCTTGGCTGTTCAGTCGCAGTCTGAACGTAGCCTGAGAGATAAAGGACATCAAAAATTAGAGTTTTCAAGCCAGAACAGGAGCTTATTGGGCCCTGCTAGCCCTTTTCAGCCAGTAGAATTGAACTCTGGAGGAGATGAGAGTGAATGCTGCGAATGAGCCGTCCTGAACTAAGCGGTTTGAAAGACAGCTCATTACAGGAGTCTGGTCACCAGCAGCCACCTTTGATGGATAGTTTTCTGCAGACACCTGGCAGGAGACGTGTGTTTAGATGGTAAACAAACAGAGGGAATGTGTTAAACAAGGACATTCTGCTCATGGTCAGAGTTTCAGGTCAACTCGTAAGATTTTTAAAAGCTTATATTCATAGCAAAAGTTTAAATGGTTGCACCGTTTATGAAATGCTCGATTTCTAAACACAAGCTTTGATGAGCTTCCATGATTTTTATTTACATCATCAGCTCATCAAACATAACTTTATGGCCAATCCAAATCAATTTCAATCACTCAGGGGTCACTGAGTATGGTTTTCATGAATGCTATTGCCAAAAACACACACACATTCTGAGTAGACCAGTTAATTGGGTGCATTTTGAACTTGCTCCCCACTAAGGTTGCTATATAAACAAGAAAGCTATCAAAGCCCTTTTCAGTTCGCTTCCGCTGTCTTCAACTTTCATCTGATTGATTTTTGTGGGCAGCTAGGACGCATCCTTCACCTCCTTTGATATCTAGCACACCTTTTTGTTTCTAATCCTCAAAGAGCTTGAAATAAATATGACGTCTCAGATTTGTGCTTTAAAGTTGTCTTTTTTACTTCAAAAGCTTTGTAGTACTACTTCATATTCCAGCAAAAATTGATAATTGAAGATGTTACTGTGAATGGTCAAATCAATGCAAGTCATAGATGCCTGTTTAAATGTTACCAGAGAACTTAACACGTACATTTCAGAAGTACTCGAGCATTGCTATGGTGCATCAGTGTTTGCTCTAGTTTCAAGATTGCATCGGAGTACAGTGTTATGTCATCCGAATATGATTGATTTTGAATAAATAATTTTATTACTAAATATTTAATAATAATAATAATAAATTATTATTGTACTTTTACATTTTTATTACACAATAATAATGAAAATATTATAATTCTTTATTTTTAAATATTTGAATAACATTTCAAGCAACCCAAGGACACCTCAAAACAGAGCAAGTGGACAACATTGTAAAACATAGAAAAGACAAAGTGAAAACAACAGTGTAACAGAGGCGATATAAAGCACTGGGACACACCAGAGGTCGTATTTCTGTCTAAATAAAACGGTTTTAGTCTGTTTTTAAAAGCTTGCAGCTACAAAGTATCTTTTACGTCTTGTGACATTGAGGACATCTTTTTGTTTCTAATCCTCAAAGAGCTTGAAATAAACACTTCCAGTGCATTCTTCTTCTTCTGCTTATTATTATTACTATTATCATTTTACTAGTGAAAAATTATATAAATGTATTTCTTAGTTAAAAAATCTAATTTAGATCCTTACTACATCTCATTAAATGTGCCATATGTCATTAAAACCTGAATTAAAATCAATTAAAACACTGTTAGTGCCCAACTTTGGTGTTAAAGAATTGGCTCGTGGACCACACAGTGAGTAATAGTAAAGGGAATAGAGGATTTGATTTGTTTTTAGAGAAGCAATAGCTGACACAACGCAGAAAACGTGATTTATTTTCAATGCTCAAGATGAGTATATTTACAGCATTAACATTATTGTTTAAAATGATATTTTCATTCATATTCTGCTTTCTGGCTTTGGTTTCCAATGAAGCAGAGAATGTTATTGCGTTTAAAAGAAGAAAACATGGTTTTGATGGGGAGCATCACAGTGACAAGATGAAAGATATAAATAATATTTTTCTGAAAGTTTATTGTGTTGTCTGTGCAAATAAATTCTACATTAGGTATGGTATCACATCAAGTGATCAATCAATCAATCAGTAAATAAATAAAAAGGAAAGGAACAGCCCAGCCTGCTGGCCAAGATTGACATCTGCGTCTGAAAGCAGCCTTCCTCGTCTACTGAGATTTAGTCTCCATGTCAGAAAACAAATGGCTGACAACCGTTGTCCAAGATCTCTATACCTTTCATCTGTATGATCGCTCCAGGAAACCGCTGTGGTTCCATCATTCCAGGCTACTGCAAATCATCGGAGAGACCTGGATGGATGAATGGGATAAAGGCTTTACTTGCAACTGCTGTCAAACACAAAAAATGTCCCTTCAGAGATTTGCCTATTTTGTTGAAAGCCAAACCTGATTATAGAGCAAAACCTGTAACAGGAAATAAGTAAACAAGCATCTTAAAGCATAAATTTGACTACACTGACAATTTTTGTATTTATTTTTTTTTCTGGGTGTAATATTTGCTTTTAATGAGAGGGCAGTTGAGAAATTTGCAGGAAACTAAGTGGGAGAGAGCATTTCTGATTTTGTTATGGTATGCTAATATTTTTAGCACAAGTCTCAGGAATTGAATTGAAATCATTCAAATCGTTAGCTTCTTGGCTAGCTGAAATAACTAAAAAATATATGACTTTAATTGTATCATACATTAAAAACACATCCGCCTTAAGAATTTCAACTACCGTTTAAATAAGTGCATTTCTTCAGGTGCAGTCACATGTTCTGTTTAATGGTGAGGCTAATACTTGTCACTAATCATTTAGAGTGGAAATGCAACTGCATAACTCAAGGCTTTCAATGTGAATCCTTCCACATTATTCGTCCTGATAGATCCTCCCATCCGTCTTAGGTCTATTACTCAATGTCTCTTTTTCCTCCATGTAAAAGGCATGACATATTAGTTCGGTGCTTGCAAAACAAAGACCAGACTTCCATTAATTCTGTAACATCAGTTTTTTTTACTTTCCGAGTTTCAGTTTGAACCATAAAGAACCGACCGATAAAGAGTTAATAGAAACAAGATATGAATTGATTTTTATGACAGTTTTTTATTGCTTAATGCTCCAAAAAAGAGAACTATCCAGTGAGTGTTCTGAGGTTGTAGATCCAACCTGGAAAAACAAGGTGTACCTAATAAAGTGGCTGGTGAGTGTATATCCGTCACACCTGTTTTCTCTCTCCTCATTTCCCTCGCTCTCAGCTGCTCCTCCTTCTCTTCAATTAGCCACACTATTTATTTCCTATTTTATATCCTCTGTTATTTGTCTGACAATATTTCAGTTCATAAATAATTGATGACAAACAACTCAAAAACGTGATGAATTCAAATCTGTGAAAATGTTTTGAATGCAAATGTGTAAATATTCAGACAAAATGCTTTCACTTAAAAATGTATGTTCATTTATTAACTTTCGTTTGAATATATAAAATGGATTTTGCATTTTTATTTATGAAATTAATGGTACAGACAGAATCAGATTGAGATCATCCTGGCTCCGTACAAAGAAGGCCCCATTATTCAGAATAAATTAAGCAAACACTGCAATATGTGAACATGTTGGTCTTCATAACAGAAAGTTGAGAATGGCAATGACAAAACTCTGATAAACATTTTATCAGCCAAACCAACCAACCTACCTATCTACAAATTAATCAATCAATCAACCAACCAACCAACCAACCAACCTACCTACCTACAAATCAACCAACCAGTCAACCTACCTACCTCGCTACCTACCTACAAATCAATCAATCAACCAACTAACCTCGCTACCTACCTACAAATCAATCAATCAACCTACCTACCTACCTCGCTACCTACCTACAAATCAATCAATCAACCTACCTACCTCGCTACCTACCTACAAATCAATCAATCAACCAACTAAGCTCGCTACCTACCTACAAATCAATCAATCAACCAACTAACCTCGCTACCTACCTATCAATCAATCGAACCAACCAACCAAGCTACTCCCTAAAATCAATCAATCAACCAACCAACCTACCTCCCTACAAATCAATCAATTAACCAACCAACCAACCTACCTCCCTACAAATCAATCAACCAACCAACCTATCTACCTACAAATGAATCAATCTATCAACCGACCAATCAAATTACTTACCTCTCTACCTACAAATCAATCAATCTATCTATCAACCAACAAATCAAATTACTTACCTCTCTACCTACAAATCAATCAATCTATCTATCAAACAACCAATCAAATTACTTACCTCTCTACCTACAAATCAATCAATCAACCAACCAAACTACCTACCTACCTACAAATCAATCAACCAACCTACCTACCTACCTACCTACAAATCAATCAATCAACCAACTAACCTCGCTACCTACCTATCAATCAATCGAACCAACCAACCAAGCTACTCCCTAAAATCAATCAATCAACCAACCAACCTACCTCCCTACAAATCAATCAATTAACCAACCAACCAACCTACCTCCCTACAAATCAATCAACCAACCAACCTATCTACCTACAAATGAATCAATCTATCAACCGACCAATCAAATTACTTACCTCTCTACCTACAAATCAATCAATCTATCTATCAACCAACAAATCAAATTACTTACCTCTCTACCTACAAATCAATCAATCTATCTATCAAACAACCAATCAAATTACTTACCTCTCTACATACAAATCAATCAATCAACCAACCAAACTACCTACCTACCTACAAATCAATCAACCAACCTACCTACCTACCTACCTACCTCCCTACAAATCAATAATTCAACCAATCAACCAACCAACCTACCTACAAATCAATCAAACAACTTACCTACCTACAAATCAATCAATCAACCAACCTACCTACCGCCCTACCTAAAATCAATCAATCAATCAATCAACCAACCTCACTACCTACCTACAAATCAACCAATCAATCAACCAACCTACCTACAAACAAATCAATCAACCCACCAACCAACCTATCTACCTCCCTAAAAATCTATCAATTAACCAACCAACCAACCTCGCTACCTACCTACAAATAAATCGAACAACCAACCAACCAACCAACCTACCTACTCCCTAAAAATCAATCAATCAACCAACCAACCAACCTACCTACAAATCAATCAATTAACCAACCTACCTACCTCCCTACAAATCAATCAACCTACCTACACATCAATCAATCTATCAACCAAACAACCAACCTACCTACCTACCTACAAATCAATCAATCAACCAACCAACCAACCTATCTACCTACAAATTAATCAATCAACCAACCTACCTACTTACCTCCCTACAAATCAATCAATCAACCAACCTACCTACCTCCCTAAAAATCAATCTATCAATTAACCAACCTCCCTACCTACCAACAAATCAATCAATCAACCCACCAACCAACCTACTTACCTCCCTACCTACCAACAAATCAATCAATCAACCAACCTCACTACCTACCTACAAAACAACCAATCAATTAACCCACCAACCAACCATTCATTCATTTTCATGTCGGCTTTCTTCCCTTTCGGGGTCGCCACAGCGGAATGAACCACCAACTCCTCTGGCATGTGTTTTACGCAGCGGATGCCCTTCCAGCCGCAACCCATCGCTGGGAAAACCAACCAACCAACCTACCTACAAATCAATCAACATACCTACAAAACAATCAATCAACCTACCTACCTCACTACAAATTTAATCAATCAATCAAAGTTAGTTAGTTCAAGAAAAAAAATGTGTAAAATTGTTTCTTTAGACTCCAAGACCATAAGATGACCATGAAGCTCCTTTTTGGGTCGCAAGCATGGCACCGCTTGTCAAGATTTATTCAAATTTGAACTTCGTTTCACCAAACCACCCGTACGGTATCTTTCACATTTATGTGCAGAATTTTGTTCAATAAATAGTTTGTGCTCTATAAGCTTATCTTATGCCGCAGCAGTTTTGAGAATCATCTTGAAAGTAGCTGTAATAAACCTTGGTATGGACAACCAATTTGGATCTGCAGTCAAGATTTTTCATAAAAATAGGTGTTACATTATTGGTCAGATCATATTAATTATACTTACCTTGAGAAAAATATTTATTTTTACATACTTATTCTTATTTATGTGGCATCAAATAAGCGCATATATTCACCTCTTGTGTACTGGGTCCCCTGCAGAATTCACTTTAGCATCTCTGCTTCCTTTTTTATACTTTCTGTCATCTTGCATCAATACAGATGCAGCAAAAGCTTGATGAACACGTCTGGCTTCCTGATCAGTGCATAGAGTGTGATTTATGATTATGTATATTATACCAAAGTCCTTTCTATTGATTAAAGTGTTGGCTTACACATTTGGTTTTGTCATCACCAGATGGATATGTAAAGCAATATTTCTTGACTTAAACGCAGAGCTTGGATTTGCTTTAGATTGACTATTTATAGCCATCACTGAAATGTAAAAAGTTTATTATAAAATAAATAATTTAGAACCAATAAATGAAGGTCTTTAAGATCACACTATACATTTTCACAGGTCAAGAGCGTATGAGAATGATGAAAAAACTGTCTGCCTGACTCGAGTAGTTGCCTAATATCAATAAATCGCCTGGAGAAGAGGGCTGGCCCCGTTGACTGTTTATCTGCCCTGCTCTGTGAGTCGAGCCACCTTGCCATGTGGCACAGATGGAACATTAATGATCATAAAAACTGCTGGCCATGTGCAGGAACTTCAAAGTGTCCAAATGTCATTCTGAGCGACTGCAGGGAGCCTCTGTTTGACTAATGAGCAAGCTGAGGAATAGCCACCACGATTTGTTTTGGAAAATCTTCCCAGATGACAAAACACCAGCAAACTGTCATCGCTGTGGAAGGGATGTGTTGAGCTTGTTTTATCAAAGAACTGGATCTCTTGTTCTCAACTTTGTGCAAAATAAAAACTGAAATGGACACTGTAAAACACATTTAAAAATAACTCTCAGGATTCACGAGTTTAAGTTTGCCTGAGATTATTTAAATTTATCTATGATCTTTTTTGGTTATCATTTTATTTTTATATCAGGTTTTTTATTTTATTTAATTGTCATGCATCATAGGAGCGATAGGACATTGTTAAATAATTTATTTCACAGTGAAACAAGCAACAAGGAAATGTAACAGCATACAGTACATTGATGGGCAAGAAGTGATTGAAAACCAGAATTTAAATACAAAGTGTGTTACAGAAGGATTGGCTGAAAAGGAAACAAAATAATGACTGGTGAGAAGTGGAAACAAGTTGGTGTGGGAAGCAATTAGAACACTCACCGGAACAACAACTAATATGAAGGGCTGAAACTGACAATGAAAATTAGGAAGAGTAAAAACATTTTCTCTACTGAACCCTCAAACCTTTTCCTCATCTGTAATAGACTAAAGCTTGTAGTGTGAGCTTTTGTGGCAACATACCCTGTAACTAGGATAAAAAATGTATGGACTGTGAGTGAATGAAAAAAAGAATAGCACCTACTATTATATTGGTTCTCAGTAAAAGAGACGAAAAAAAGAGACGGAAAGAGAGAGAGAGAGAGAGAGAGAGAGAGAGAGAGAGATGCAAGACAGCAGCTGGAATCATATGACTCTAGATGTCTGGAGAGAGCAGGGTTTTTTGCCCGGTTCATCTCCTTCAGACATCTAAAGCTCATGTCTGTTCAAGCTAACGCACTAGTGAGCAGCCTGTACACGAAGGGCTGAAATTTTAGGTTATTTTTTTCCATTTTGGATTTTCAGAAATAACAAAACAAGTAACATAACAAGTAACATTTACTTATTTTTATTTCACAAGTTTATTTCGTAAATATAAAACATGTCAAATTAAGTAAAACTTAAACAACAACATAGAACATTGAACAAAGTTCTTACGTATATATTATTTGACCTGTAAAATTTTGTTGGGTCATTTTTACTTCAACTGATCTGATGTAACATATATTTACACAAAAACTTTTTGCTATTTTCGGTGTATTAAATTAGTTTTATGGAGTAGCGTTATTTTACTGCAACAAGTTATGTTTATATGTGAAAGATTGTGGCAATATTCTTGATGGCACATTTGATTAAATCATCTTGTATAACATGCGCTTAAAGAGACCTACAACGTGTAAGAATGCATTTTAAAAGGTTAAACACCTTCATCAACTTCAAACAGCCAATCCTTCCAGTAGAAAATTATTATTTGTATACTAATTGTTACTTATATATTACTTAGACAATATCCAGATCCTGGGTCTTTATGTTCAGCCTCTCTTGGCAAAATAGGAGAATAAATAGCAAAATAAAAAAAAAATTAAAACAATTAGACAATGGTAATATTTAGCAAAACCAAATATGAATTGTAATTTCCCATCAACACGATTTATTTTAATGATGAAACATACACAATTGCAAAAATTCTGAAACACTGCAGTGTCTGATGAAAAACGGCAAACATATGAAGCACATGTTAATCCTCTGTTGTTCTGTTGACTGCTAAAGAACACCATCAGCTCTTGATCGACACGTCTATGTTATAGTTATATTAGATAAATGCACCCACGAACTCTTGTTATTTCCTTGTAATGATAAAACCGTCTGGAGCTCTTAATTCAAACTAAGAATAAATGTTGACAGCTAAAGTGTACAAAAACCCAGTTCATTTTTTAATTAATTACATTTTCACTGCAATCGCTGCAGGGCTAGTTCTTAGTTCTAGTTCTCTAGTTCAGGACAAATTCTTCCAACCCAACAAAGACTTTTAATTTCTAATTAACATTTATTGGATTATGTTTTATAAAAATTGCAATTTTACCATTATGAATAATGCTTGGTATTGTATCTGTTATGGTGTTGCATATTTTGAAGTATTGGATAACAATGTTTATGCAGTACATCTCAAGAACTGTTTACTCTCATGGCTGCTTTTCTTCTGTGTCTTCAAAATTGTCTTTTATCCACACCATAAATCACATTAAAGTGTGTAATTGGTTGCAGCACAAAACAGATGCCCTGTGTCTGGAAGGCTAAGTCTTTAGTTTTATCAGGCATTTCTGCCTAATTAGTTTAGTCTCACAAGAGGCATTGGTAAAAGCTATTATCTAAGGATTTTAAACCTTATAATGTTTAAACTGACCCTAATTTTTCACTAAATTCTGGTTTATTTAATAAACAGTTCTTAAATCAGACAGAGTTCACATTAGGATTAGGAGCATAATGCTTAAAGGTGTTAAATAACATTAAATCTCTTACGTCTAGACCTCAATTGAAATATATAAACAGTGGAAGGCAGAAAAAGTTAACAGCGTTAAATTCTTGTACAAAACGTTGACTTTTAAAGAAACTAATGGATTACAGAAATTTGAAGTACTTTCAAATTCTCTTTTAACAAATCACGTTTTTCAGTTAGTCAGGTTTTGCCTCTGTTGAGAAGATGTTTTACGTATGTGTTGTCAAAACATTTGCAAATTGGATTAGTAAAAAATCAACAAAATAAATTTAAAGTCAAATCAAACCAGGTTTTATTTAAAAGATATTGAGCCCAGCCCGGAGCAGTCATGGTGTGTGTGTTTGAGCATTTTCTGAGTCTCCAGTTTGCTTACTTTTGCTAACTTAAAAATGCAATGCTGGGTTACTTTTTTAACCCACACTGCAAAAAATGCACTCTTAGAACAAGAAAGAAAACTTCAAATGAAGTTAAACTCTTCCTATATCAAGCAAAAAAAATTGCCAATTGGGTAAGCAAATTTGACATGGCAAGAAAAATTATCAAACATTTCTAACTGATAACAAATGCTGTTGGATCTTAAAAACAAGTCTTTCTAAGCTGTTAAACTGCTCCGAATATTTCAACTTGTATCTAGTCACTGGGGGGTCTTAAAACAATCTGTTTTAAAACTAGGATGTTAGCCTACTATACAGATATATAGATCCACTTTAAGGAAAATTGTCTCTTCATTTTTGTTCTATGCTAATTGTAAGAAATCCGCACTCCTGAATACTGTCTGATATTTTAACATGCATTAACTCATTTACTGAGCTCCTTAGACACATTGACTTATTCAAATAGAAGGGGGCACATGGGTTTTGGATTAGCATGAAATTTACTGAGTGGGTAGTGCTTGTCTCTTATAATGCAAGATCTGGGATTTTTTGAAATATTTGCATACCAATCCTGTTTTCAGCCTCCTCTATTTATTTGGTATTGTGTTGTCGAAACGCTTCAGCACAGTACACCCATATTTTAACCCACTCATTCCCAAATAAATCAGAAACAAGTAGTGAACCTGTATCTTATATCTTACATGATTATGGAATCTGCAGTAAAATATAATCATATCGAGTGCTTCTGTGACATTAAGATATTGTGGAGAAAAAAATCAGTATTGTTTTGGACATGGCTTTTTTCTATATTTATGAGCCAGGGCTCTTGGCTAGCACACTGACAGAACATTCTCCAAGCGCTGTGAACTCATAATTGACCTTTTGATTGGTTTTGGCCCCAGGATGGATTGAACGGATTTTCTCTTGCCCTGGGATGAACTGTATGTCTAGGTCTGTCTCCCTCATAACAGAGTGTTCTTGATGTGAACACTTGCTAAAGTTTCTTGGTGGGAGCATGTGCCCAGGTGTTTTGACATAAGAGCTGAACCAAGAGGTAAGAGGAGAGTACCAAAGAGATGAATACACTAAACAGGTTTATTGTCAGGAATTTAAACATTGAAGTATGACAATGTGCCTTTGAGTGAGTGCAAAATATTCATTAACAGAAGTTCACAGGAGACATAACAGTCAAGCTTTCTTCAAAAATGCAGGAACAGCCAGGAACTGAAAAACAGAGATGTTAGAACAGACCACTTTGAGGGAAGACGGTGACCAGACAAGGAAGTGCCAAGAAGATTAGGTATTTATAGGGGTTCAGAAAAATTGGGTGCAGGTAGTCTCAGCTTCAGACATCACTCACATGGAATCCTGAAGTCATGATGTAATTGATTGAATTTCTAGGAGAAGCAAAAGTCCAAATTATTTTTGGCAGGAATCAAATATATCAACAATATGACCAAGACAAAGTAATTTGTACTGACAATGTTATGTAGCAACTCTTCTACTTCCGAAAACGTGATTTTATGAAAAGTGATATGGGATTGGTTATTTGACATGTCAGTCAAACGGCTTCGTGGGTGGGGCTGCCAAACACATGAAGAGTTAGTCCCTGTTTGGACCATACCCACTGCAAAAATAATAGTCACATTAATTCATACTTTACAGGGCCAAAAGTGGTCCACAATACATAACTCAAAATAAAGTTAGACACTGTGAAGAAACATATAAGCAGTGTTTATTTGAACAGAGATGTACACTACTTCAACTAAATTCTGTTTATCTTGAACAAAACATTCAACCGAACAGTGAAATCTTTAACATTGGAAGCTTAAAGTAAACTAGTTTACGTTTGTAACAAATGGATGATTAAAGGCACTTTTACTCTGTTGAAAAGCCTTGTAGCATTTTAATATTTTATTGCCCCAAGATAATATTTTATAAACACACTTTGCAACCTTGGTGAAGGCAAGTAATGCAAAAACATCACGAGAATGGTATCCCCAATATTAGCTACAAAGCAATCTGCATTATAACAGAAAGCTCAGGAAACATTGCAAGTTCTAAAAGAAAGTCAATTTCGATACCTACTCCTAATAAAAACAAACAACTATGCTTTTAACAACTTCAAATGTGGATAGATTGGTACAGTTGTAGTTCAGCTGAATGAACTTGTAAGAATTTGACAACGAAAGTTGGAACAAAACAGGTATTTTATTAATAAAACATTCCAGGCCAAAAAATGCTGCAAATCCAACAAATTAAATTAGTTCAATCAGCAGGCTGAAATGCAGATGTTCTCTGCGAGGGGCACGAGGTATTATTGCAAATGAAGGTTGTCAGAATCCTGCTTAAATAGGGAGAGCCACAGGTTTATGAGATCCAGCTCATTACAAGGCAAATTAGTGAGAGTGTGAGCCAGCCAAAAAAACAGCAGAAAAGGGAGATATGCAACTGAAAACAGGAAACGAGTAGTATTCCATAATTAAATTAAGTGCCATAAACACCCGAGATCAGCCAAGTAATTAATTCAGTCGAGTAACATGAACTTGTGAAGAGGAAGTGGAAGTTGACCAAATGTTATTTGGTAAAAAATGTTTTAGAAATCTCAACCGAAACTAAAACTTACTTAGCCCATCATTTGTTATTTATAATTTTGACCATGAAGCACAAATTCGATAGTGAACCAAAAGAACATTTCCCACACTTAAAAACATATGACAAAATATATGTGAATCTCTGGCCCATGTGTGTTAAGCCATGCCACTTCTCAGCCATTAGGAGCAGCTCTCAGCCACATTTGGCCTAAGTGTTCTTGCTATCAGGGATAGATTTGATATTATCAGAATGCTTTCTGATGACTGGTGCCGTGACTCTGAAATGGGCTATTGCAAGTTCATAGGTGCTTGGAGCAGAGCGAGACATAAATAAAACATTTAAAAGAGATAAAAAAGCATATGGAACCATTGCTACATTATATAATGACCATTGACCTTTCACCAGAAAATGCATATAGAAAATAGACAATTTTATAGAAATTATACTTATTTGATTTATTTTACTTCATTTGTATTATTTTATGTTATGTGTGATGTGTGATTGATATGTAAGGATGGGTGGGAGGGAGATGATTGAAAATGAATGGATGAAGCAGAAACAAATATTATTGACTCATTCATGCTGTATCTGTACAAACTACAAATTAAGCACAATTATTTAAAAAAACATAAATAAAGAGATATTTTGAGAAATACTTGTAAAATGTGCATTGATATGATATTGTTAATACATGCTAAAATACCAACTATTATGTTGTATATAATTCTATTCATGTTTTAACATTTTCAACCAGTTCATAGAAAAAAATCATTATGTTATGTTTTCCTGTTAAGTATGAAAATCTGAATTGTAATTTCACCAAACATCTTTGTAAAAACAATTCAAATTGTGAAAAAAGTTTTCCATTTAAATACACTGCTATTAGCATGTTCATTCTAAAGCAGCTTCAGGCTTTCCATTCCAAACACAACTTCTGCAGCGCGGAGCCCTTGTGCTAGAGCTGTGTGTGTTGAGATAGTTGTGGGCTGTTCTGATTAAAGAGACGCTGGATGTCATTCTGTGAGGCAGACCTATGGGATAGCTGCCAATGAAAGCGTGTCCCGCGGGGAGTTACAACAGAGATAGCAGTCATCAAGTGACAAGAAGAGCATGGCGGTGGAGGGTTTCGTTGAAGGACAGAGGTCGGAGATGTGCAAGGACTGTGATAAACACTCCGGTGTCTCAGTGAGAGATGTGAATTGTTTGTGGACAGAGAGAACAACTGCCATGTTACCACTCTGCTTTAGTTTTTCTATTTATATCGGAGCACAGGCAACTCAGAATGCCAACACAGCTGTGTTTATTAACTCTGACTTGAGTAGACCAGAAGTATTTGTTTTACTTAAAACTATACTGAATGACTTCAAGTTCATTATCACATCTTGTCACTGAGTTGTGTAAACTGACAGCATGAGAGATAATTCACCCAATTGGCATTAGTGCTGCTAACTAGAGTATTACAGTTCAAGGTTGCCCTGTTATCTAAAATGAACTTTTCTGACATTTGTAGCTTGTTTTAGGTCTCTCCCCTCTCAAAACATGCTCCAAAAATTGAGATTAGATTGTGTATGTTTATTTTTGGGAATCTCAAAATGGCTGTATGAACATATCATAGTGTAAGAGTAGCAGCCCTATGCAGTAAACAGAGAAAGTGTGTTCCCCATCAGTTGGTCACTATGACTTATGTCAGTGACGACTATGGGAAGCTCCGCTAGGGGCGCACTACTCATTCCACACTGTTTCAAAATGGCAATCAGCGAACATGCTGATGGTCACGTGATCACGCCATCCCGCATAAACTGAACGTGAACGTGTCATTCTTCCTGTTTTTTCCTCTGGAGCCATACTCTTGACACGCTAGCGACTCGTGAAAGACACCACAAAACAGTCGGACTATACCTTATGTGGATTTTGGAGATCTGGTGATTTCAAACGGCAACCGCTGCAACGCCCCAGACTCCAGTTCTTCACCGCGTTCCACCACCAAGTAAGACTCCTTTTTCATAGTAGAGCACTTGTTTTGCGGTCGACTGTTTGTATTGTTCCAAACATGTCGCGATGATACCCCTCCTATCCCGTTCTTCCAAGAAGTGCATCGGGAACTGACCCAAACTTGGAAGGCACCTCTGAAAGCGAGGTTGGTCAGTCTCCCCTCTCTCGCTCCCCTTGATGGCGCGGTAGCTAGGGGATACGAAGCGATTCCTCAGGTAGAGCAGGTGCTGGCGGTGCACTTATGCCCGGGTAACCCTGCCACCTGGCGTGAACAGCCGAGCCCTTCATCCTGCCAGCTAAGCCTGTCGTTGGACCTGACTTCGAGAGCTTATCATGCTGCGGGTCAAGCTGCAGCTGCCCTGCATGCCATGGCTGCCTTTCAGGTGCTCCAAGCCAAGGCTCTGAAAGAGATGCAGGAGGGGAGTTGTGGCCCAGGTCTTACAGAGGATCTGAGGGCGGCTACCGATTTTGTGCTCAAGGTGACAAAAGTTGCAGCTAGCTCACTCGGCCACACAATGTCTACGTTAGTAGTTCACAGCCGCCATCTTTGGTTGCGCAGGCTGACATGCTCCCTCAAGACCGGAGGGGTTTCCTCAATGCACCTGTGGTCCCAGATAGCCTCTTCGGGTCTCTACGATCAGGAAGCAGGCGGAGGGTCTGGGAGAATTCATGACGCTGCGTATGAAAAGACATGGCAGGTCCCCTTCTAAGTCGGCGCTCCCACTGCCTGTTCGACGCCGGAGAAAACCTCCTCAGTCCTCCCCTGATCGTCAGCCCCCATGTCGAAGATGTCGACCAAGAGCGGGCCTACGAGCGAGTCAACGGAAGGAGCAATCCTGTCCAAGGGGCCCCCCCAACATCATCAGGGGAAGAGGGTCCATGGAAAGCCGCCCTAGGACAGGCCGCCCAGGGAGTCCAGCTGTTGCGCGGGGCCTCGCCACCAGCCCGCCCCCCCTTGGAGGGAGGGGGTGCCACCACCATCAAGCAGCGGACCCACAGGTCAGATCTCAGTTTTTCATTAAATATGGTGTCATGACTGGCTCAAGTCCTGACAAATAAATGGAGGACAGCGTGGTTTGGGAAGACACACACTTAAGGTTTATTAACACTAAATGAACTTAAAGAATAAATGAATTAAACTCACAAAACCCCTAGACTACCCAAGATTGGCACTCAACAAAGATAACAAAACCAATAAGGGCAAAACCAAACAGGACTGGTGAGCAGAGAGATCCAGTCCGAAGGTGAGGTGCCACTTATAAAGGGAGAAAGGCAGGTGTCACTTGTACTCCTGATTAGCCTGCGACCACACCCCCATCTCCACTCTCATCAGGATGAGCAGGCAGACTCGTCACACCCTCCCCCTTTAAAGAAAAAAAAAAATATATATAGTAATTTGGACAACCAAAAATTTATTAAATTAGAGTCCACATATTCCGAACTTTCCTGAACATATCCTTGGTCCCATCCCTTCCCCATGCAATCGTAGTGCCTAGAAAAGAATCCAAGGAATTAAAGAAAGAGGAGTTGTAAGAGATGCTGCTCCCCCTGCATATTACTTGGACACGTTACTCGGAACCATGGAATGCGTTCGACCTGCGCGAATCTGCCCTCAGTAAAACCATCGCTCAAGCCTCACTTTAAACACGTCAGAACGTAATCACCTCCACGGATTAAAGGGGTCATCAGATAACCTCCAGCGTCACCTCTCTGCTCCCATGAGCCTGCGAACACGCTGACGCTGCCATGACCCAGGATCAAAGCGTGGGGTGGGTGAAGCCTGTTTCAACTCAAACGAAGCTGCGCAGAATCAAAGGATTGCTTTGATTCTGTTTGGGTAACATACAGAGACACAGAAGCGTGATCTTATACCGTACTCACAAAACTGCTTTTAAGAACACTACGTATGCTAAAAGACACTTTCGGGTTCACACCTATCTCCTGAAATGTACTCCCGGGTTACGGAATAATTTGTACTGTACAGTAGTAGCTTAGTCAGTTTAAAAGGAATGAATGTGCGAATGAGTGAGTTTTTCCGTAACTGACCCCTAGTGTTTGATCTCGTTAGAACGTTTGTCACGTTCCGGAAAGGATTTAATTGTGTAAAAAATTATCCAGAACTCTCCTGCTGAGATATAGTGTCGTTTTTAATAAACGCCATTCAAAAAGGAAATTTCTCTTCAGATGAGAGCCTCCCTGGGCTGGACCATGGTGTGACTCCACCAATCCGATTCCAGGAGTACTCTCAGTGGCCAGAGCTGCGAGGAAGACCCGCCTCCAATTCAAAGAAATCGAGGCGTGCTCCCCTGGGCTCTAGAGTCTTTTTTCTTTGCTAGCGATAGTCTTTTTTCTTTGCTAGTCTAGTCTTCTTTCCTTAGAGAGTTTTCTTTTAGTCTTCTTTTCTTCCTTCTCCAGTTCCAGTCTGTTTCCTCCTCCGGCTATTAGCCAGCTACTCTCAGTACCAGTTCAGAACTTTTATCGTTTGGCTTCTCAACGAAGAAAAACCCGGCTCTCATCAACCCAGAGTCGTGATCTTATATATAAAGACTGCCGAACCAACGCGAAACGCCTTTTGGACTTTACGGACATCTCCTCACAACCAGAGCACGCTTTCACAGCCCTACACAGGAAGCCTCTCGTTCTGCCCCGCAAGCAACTAGGGAACCCCGATCGACTCAAGGGATCTTAAACGGTATCAAGCAATCATTAATTAACTTCTGGCGCGGGTAACGAGAACAGAACGACTGTGGGAATGCTGAAGCTGGTTATATACTTAAATTGATAATTAAGAATAAGCTTAGACTTGGGATCTGAAACTTTGTCTCTCTCTCTCTCTCTCTCTCTCTCTCTCCTCTCTCTCTCGCTTGCTCTAATCCACCTCTCCCTCTCTCTCTCGGTGTGCGTGCGTGCGCGAGCGAATGCGTTAGGTTAGTTTAGCTTAAAATCATTTATCCAAGTTGTGTGTCTAGAATAGATTAATAAACATTATAAGTACATTTACCTTGTTTGTGGTCTATACAGTGTTACACCGTTCACTGTGGCTGACGATCTTGGCATAATGCGATTTGCAGGTTGATTCAAAGGTTTTGGGATACGATTCATTTTGATTAAGGATCCATATTAATAGCGGTTGGTTGATTCTGGTGAACAGATTAACTCTAAACTGTAAAATGGGATCTGGCAACTTCATTTAATCGACCCGAGACCAGGCAGCAGTTGTAATTCCCCCAGTGGACTGCTCTGTCGCCCACACAGGTGATTTTCCGGTCTGTTTTCATGACGGATTGAATGATTGCCTCTTATCGTATTATTAATTATTAAATATGTGATAACCCGTTTGTTACAGAGTAGAAAGAAAAAAGGAGCAAAAAAAAAACAGACAAAAAAAAAAACTCAGGCAGTGTAGACCTTAGAAAGGGCATCTGCAACTGTATTCTGTGTCCCTCTGATATGGCGAATATCCATCAGATATCCTTGCAAAAACAAGCACCACCGCATTAGTCTCTGGTTGGGATTTTGCAAAGAGTTCAGAAATGTTAGAGGATTGTGGTCGGTATAAACCACTAAAGGGTCCTGTCCAGATCCTACATAAACTTCGAAATGTTGAAGACCCCAAATTAATGCAAGAGCTTCCTTTTCAATTGTAGAGTAATTCAGTTGGTATGAATTAAACTTTCTAGAAAAAAATCCAATTGGATGATCTATCCCCTCACTGGATGTCTGCAGCAATACTGCACCAGAACCCACATTACAGGCGTCCACCTGTAATTGGAAAGGCTTTTCAAAATTAGGAGCTGCTAATACTGGGGCTTCTGTAAGCAACATTTTCAACCTTTCAAAAGCTTGTTGACACTCTATGGACCAGACAAACACTGCATTTCCTTTCAGTAAATTGGTTAGGGGCACTGCTACCACAGAATTTTTTTTACAAAAACAACGATAAAACCCCACCATTCCAAGGAATCTCATCAAGTCTTTTTTTGTAGCTGGAACTGGGAAGTTATCAATGGCTTCAACCTTTGATCGAACAGGTTTAACTTGACCCTGGCCAACAATCTTTCCCAAGTAAGTCACAGTAGCTTTCGCAAACTCGCACTTCTGCAGATTCACAGTCAAATTTGCCTTCACAAAACGATCAAAGAGTTCTTGTATTTGACACCTATGTTCTTCCCATGTGTGGCTATATACAACCACATCATCAAGATACACAGCACAGCCCTTTAGACCAGAAATGACCTTGTTCATCAAGCGCTGAAACGTTGCTGGGGCATTTCACAAACCAAAACTCATAACCTTGTATGAGTATAACCCAGAAGGTGTAACAAAAGCAGATATCTCTTGAGCCCTAGCCGTTAAGGGTACCTGCCAATAACCTTTTAACAGGTCAAATTTACTTACAAAAATAGCACCTCCGACCTGATCAACACAGTCTTCAATTCTTGGCAAGGGGAAGGAATCAGGTTTAGTGACAGCATTTACTTTCCTGTAATCTGTACAAAATCTAAACGAACCATCAGGTTTAGTCACCAACAATGACGGAGAAGCCCAACTAGAAAAAGACAATTCAGCAATTTATTCTCCAGCATGTACTCAATTTCAGCATCCATATATTTTTTCTTATCCCTGGATACCCGATAATAGCGCTGACGAATTGGGTTAGAGCTTCCCACATCAATATCATGTTCTACTAGACTTGTGCACGATGGAACATCAGGAAATAAGGATTCATACTCATTTATCAAACTAACAAGATCCCTCTCTTGGGAGTCCGTTAAGTGGTTTAAATAAGTGGACAGAGATTTTAAGACTTCTGAATTTCTTAAACGGGCCTGCAAAACATCATCACCAAGATAAATTTCCTCCACTTCATTTGCACCAGTATTGGCACAAGCACCAACAATTAAAATGGTTTAATGTCAGAACCAGAGTCACACAATTTCATCAATTTTGTACAGTCCTCAACATAATATGGCTTTAATAGGTTCACATGACACACTCTTGTTTTCTTTCTTCGGTCTGGTGTCTTAATTAGATAGTTCAGGTCAGAGATTTGCCATTTAATAGTGTATGGACCCACAAACTTAGCTTGAAAAGGTGAACCCACAATCGGTAATAAAGCCAAAACCTGATCTCCTGGTTGAAAAGAACGCAATTCAGTTCGACGATCAAACCGCTTCTTCATCCGTCCTTGTGCCTTGCTCAAAGATGCTTTTGCCAAGCTAGATGCCTCAAAAATAAGTCTACGAAAATCACTGACATACGTCAAAACATTTTTGGGAGGTTCAGATGTCTTCCACTCCTCTGCCAAAACAACCAAAGGTCCTCGCACATCATGGCCAAAAACAAGGTAATTTGGACTAAAACCAGTGCTCTCTTGTGCTGCTTCTCGAGCTGACAAAATTAACCAGGGTAAACCTGTTTCCCAATCTCTACCCATTTGAGTACAATAGGACCTCAGCATGGCTTTCAATGTTTGGTGAAATCTCTCCAGTGCCCCTTGGCTTTGAGCGTGATAAGCACTAGAGAGATTATGCTGAATCTTGAGTTGTTTTAACACCTGTTCAAACAATCTGGAGGTAAAATTCCTTCCTTGGTCTGATTGTACTATCCTTGGGATTCCAAACACAGAGATGAACTGCGTTAAAGACTTTACAACTGACTTAGCAGTTATAGAGCGTAGAGGGTAAACTGCCGGATATCTGGTAACCTGGCACATAACCGTAAGCAAATATTCATGCCCTGCTTTTGACCGAGGCAGTGGTCCAACACAATCCACAATAAGATGATCAAATGGTTGGCTAATTGCTGGAATTGGATAAAGAGGAGCAGGTTTCAAAGCCTGATTTGGTTTTCCTGTTAGTTGACAAGTGTGGCAGAACTTTATGTATTTAGACACATCACGTTTAATTTTTGGCCAAAAGAATTGTTTCAAAAGCAATGTATAGGTTTTCTTGACCCCCAAATGGCCAGATGAGTCATGTGCAGTTTGTAACACAAGGTGGTGGAGTGACTGAGGAACCACAATTTGCTTTATTGGATCTCCAATAGCAAACTCTCCTTTAGGCATCCATTTTCTAACCAAGACTCCTTCTACCAAGACACTCTCCTCTTGTGTGAATTTTGGAGAAGATGTCACTACCAAATGGGGTGGATTATGTCCCCACACTCGATCCTCAGCCAAGTCATTTCCCAAAATAACCTGTATTCCTTCCACAGGCAAACAGGAACATACAGCCACTTCCACCTCACCTTGGACCAAATCAGAATGCAAAAAAAGTTTGTGAATAGGAACTGAAAATGTTTTCAAACCAATACCTCTAATCAAAACATTGTTTCCTGTGTAAGAACTATCTGAGAAAGGCAATACAGACTCTAACACAAAAGTCTCTAATGAACCTGTATCTCTCAGAATTTTAACAGGGACATTTTGTTCTGAACCCACCAAACGCACTAAACCTTTTGTGACAAAAGGACTAAATGTTGGATCACCCAGCTCTTGATGTTCTTGAACCAATGGAGCATTCACACTTAAAGCTACAGGTTTAAAGTTAGTTCTGGATGTGTCCGTTTTTGCTTTCAACACTGGACATTCATGCTTCCAATGCCCAAATGCATGAGAATAATTGCAAGTATTTGCATCTTCTTTTCTATTTGTTGGACCCATCAATGGTATGGTTTCTGAATCCTGTGTTGACTTAAATGATTGATAAGTTTTAGTTAAGAGTTGTTTTTGAACAGAGTCCCCAAATTGTTTCTGAACAAATGATGTATTATGGATCAGGGAAAACTCATCTGCCAAAACAGCCGCCTCGTACGCCGCGGTAGCTTTACGCTCACTGATATGGTTTGCAATGCGGTTTGAAATTGAACTTTTAAATTGCTCCAGTACTATCAATTCTTTAAGATCATCAAGAGTTTCCACCTCCGAAGCCTGACACCAGCGAGTGAAATAGGTGGAAATATCACGTACAATTCAACATATGTTGTTCACTGCTTTTCTTCCAATATCTGAATTTTTGCCTATATGCTTCTGGTACCAATTCATAAATTCATAAAACTGCTGCTTTGACCAGTTCATAAGAGGCTGAATCTTTTACGCTAAGGGAGGAATATGCTTCTTGAGCTCTTCCTGTAAACACAGACTGCAGCATGAGTGTGCGTTCCCTATCTGGCCAGTTTTGTGCGTCTGCCACACGCTCAAAGAGCAGGAAAAAACGCTCCACATCCCTCTCATCAAATTTGGAAGTAACTTTAAGTTGCCCACTAAATCAAATGCTGGCTTACTTAGAATTATTTCACCCATACCTGAATCTTTCACACTAAGTTTGCCCTCACCAATTAAGTTAAGCGATACACTCAAGCTCAAGCTGTTTCTGTTGTAATTCCAATTTAGAGTTTTCGATTTGGCACTGTGCTTCCAATTGTTTGGTTTGTACTCAGTTTGAATCAACAACAACTGTTTCTGCTGTTCAAAGGTCAGATGAGTTTACTACAGCGGGATTTGAAAAAGTAGCTTCGTCGGAATATTGAGTTTGAGCCCCAAAAATTCCCCGCTCAATGAGCTCACTTGTTATCCGAGATTTTACATTCTCTTTTAATTGTTTATCTTCAGTCCTCAAATCAATTTCATAATGTGTTGCGAGTTCTAGAAGTTCATTTTTAGTAAAGCTGTTCAATAACATCAAAGATGGCTCAGAAACAAATTTCTCAACCTCGGAAGCCATACCAAACTCCACGCTGCAATGGCAAACTGAGAAAGTGTTGTATCAGCAATTTCATCTAACTAGACAGACAAAGAACCTAACTAATCTCAACCCTAGTCTTCGTACAGTTACTTGCGGTGGGTTATTATACACTGTAAACCAGCGTCTGCAATAGTAACCAACAGATAGGTAACCATTACAAGACACGGACGTGTTCCCGAGACTATTGCTCTGACCGCTTTCCCCATACAAAAATAACAAACTAAAATAACAAACTTGGAGTATCTGGTCAAGGATACCCCACTAACCCTGCATATGAAAAAGCATCAGCCAACACTTTCACATACATGCCAAATAAACTAAAATATTCAAAAAACACTTACCAATATCTTGAAAGACTAATCAGAAGAGAAACAAAAATAAAAAAATTCTTGACAAACCACTAACTATCCTCCACTAGTTACTAAATTAAGTTTGCAATGTAATGACAATAAACTAATTTGTATTTAACATAAATAATTTAGATTTTAACCGACATTTAATCTTAATACAAAAAGAGAAATTTATAGACGAGCCCCCATATTTGTCATGACTGGCTCAAGTCCTGAGAAATAAATGGAGGACAGCTTGGTTTGGGAAGAATACAACTTAAGTTTATTAACAATAAATGAACTTAAAGAATAATAATGAATTAAACTCACAAAACCCCTAGACTACCCAAGATTGGCACTCAAACAAAGATAACAAAACAATAAGGGCAAAACCAAACAGGACTGGTGAGCAGAGAGATCCAGTCCGAAGGTGAGGTGCCACTTATAAAGGGAGAAAGGCAGGTGTCACTTGTTCTCCTGATTAGCCTGCGACCACACCCCCATCTCTACTCTCATCAGGATGAGCAGGCAGACTCGTCACATATGCGAAACCTGAACTCCCTGGGTTATGTGTGCAGCCAGGAGGCTTGCATTGCAGATCTGAATGCAGTTCTCAACTCACAGGCACATTCAAGGGCGTGGCGTCTGATGCAGTGCAGTCTGGATGGCTCTCAGCTTCCGTGTCGGAGTCAGCCTCGAGTGGGACCTCCTCGGCTGGAACCAGATGCTGCTCCGAGGTCGAGCCTGGACGCCCAGGTAGGTCTCCACCTAGGCTCCCTTCGGACTCCACCGCTAAGTCCGCTAGTTTGCGGCCCTGCTATGGAAACTATCGGCGAAGTGCGTAGGATGCCATTAGTGAAGTGTCAGGAAGCTTGGTGGGAGCTTTCCAATATTTCCCCTTGGCTCGTACGCACTATCCGGCACGGCTATCGACTGCAGTTTGCTGCCAAGCCGCCCAGGTTCAACGGGGTTCTAATGACCTCTGTCTCAGGCACAGAGGCCCCGGACCTGCGCGAGGAGAACGATTCCCTTTGACGCAAAGGTGCAATCGAGCCGGTCCCTCTTGCCGACATAGAAAGAGGGTTTTACAGCCCATACTTTCTAGTTTCCAAGCGCACAGGCGGGTTGTGTCCAATCCTCGACCTGCATCGTCTGAACGCTCATCTTCTGAGACTTCCGTTCAGGATGATATCCCTCAGACACACGGTCCACTCAGTCCGTCCAGGGGATTAGTTCACCACAATTGACCTGAAGGATGTATTTTCACGTGAGTATACTATCTCGGCACAGACCCCTTCTTCGGTTTGGCCTCGAAGGTCGAGTGTATCAGTACTGCGTCCTCCACTTCGGCTTGTCTCTGTCCCCTCGCACCTTCACAAAGGTGATCGAGGCGGCTTTAGTACCGTTAATACGGGAAGGGGTTCTATTCCTGGCTTACTTGGACGACTGGCTGATACGGGCTTAGACGCGGTCCCAGTTTATTCGCCACAGAGACAGGGTCCTATGCCCCCTCAGCCATCTGGGGCTTCGATTCAACTCAGAAAAGAGCCGTCTAACCCCTGGCCAGAGCATATCTTTTCTGGGTATGGAGCTAAACTCTTTAAACATGTGAGCACGCCTCTCTCTAGAGCGCGTCCTGAGCCTGTTGAAGGCAGCAGGCAGAGACTGCACAAACTCAATGGTCCCTCTAAAGAACTTCCAGAGGCTCCTAGGGTATATGGCTTCCGCAGCAGCGGTTATTCCGCTCGGGTTATTACATATGAGACCACTCCAGCTTTGGCTCAAGTTCCGAGTTCCGTCGCAAGCATGGCGACTCCATCCCCTGGCAGTCCTGCAGATCTGGGAATGCTTTGGTATAGCGGAGGTAGACCTGTTCTGTCCCAGGCTCCTCTCGGGATAGATGCGCTGGGGCATTGCTGGCCCAGGAAGAACCCCCTATATGCGTTCCCCCCAGTGAGCCTCCTTGCAACCCTCCTGTGCAAGATCAGGGAGGACGAGGCAGAGGTCCTAGTCGTGGCACCTTATTGGCCCAACCGACCTTGGTTCGTAGCACTCTGCTCCCTCGTGACAGTCCCTCCCTAGCCAGTTCCCCTGCGGTCAGACCTTCTGACCCAGGGATGTGGGCACAAGCACCCGCATCCAGACCTCTGGAATCTCCACGTCAGTCATATCATGCCGCGGAGGACCCCCGGGTAATGCCACAGTCTGTGGTTCAAACACTATGTTGCCAGAGCACCCTCTACTAGGGCCTATTATGCTGGCAAGTGGGGTCGGTTCGTCGACTGGTTTCACTCTTGTCAGGTAGACCCGAGTAGCTGCCCGTTGAACTCGTGCTAACATTCCTGCAAGAGGGTCTGGATCGAGGACTGTCTCCGTCCACCCTGAAGGTTTACATCGCTGCGATATCTGCCTATCACCTTCCGGTTGAAGACAACACGTTGGGACGACACGAATTAATAGTCAGATTCCTCAGAGGGGCAAGAAAGTTTAGACCATCTAAGCCATCCTTAGTTCCCTCCTGGGACCTTTCCATTGTCCTTAGAGGACTTCAAGGTCCTCCATTCGAGTCGCTTGAATCAGTAGAGATTAAATTTCTGTCAATTAAAGCAGCGCTCCTGGTCGTGTTAGCCTCGATCAAGAGGGTGAGGGATCTGCAGGCACTCTCTGTCGATGAGACCTGCTTAAAGTGCGGACCTGGTGATACCCATGTTGTTCTGAAGCCCAGGCCTGGATATGTGCCCAAGGTTCCTACCATCCCCTTTAAAAACTCAGGTAGTGAACCTCCAAGCTCTGCCCGGAGAGGAGGCAGCATCAGTCCCTGGTCCCAATTGCCCAGTTCGAGCACTGAGGATCTATGTAGACAGGACCCGGAACCTTAGTAGTTCTCATCAGCTCTTTGTATGCTTTGGAGGACAGCAGACGATAGGGAAGGCTGTCTCCAAACAGAGGTTGGCCCACTGACTAGTGAAAGCCATCTCTACCGCATACACAGCGTTCGATGTGCCTTGCCCCCTGCAGTTGAGAGCCCACTCTATCAGGGGTGTCGCTGCCTCCTGGGTGTTGACAAGGGGGACTCCGCTGGCAGAGATCTGCAAGGCTGTGGGTTGGTCGACAGCCAACATCTTCGCCAGGTACTAACCTGAGGGTTGAATCCGTCTCTTCAGCCGTACTAAGTGGTGGTAGCATTGTCTGAGATGTACGAAGGGGTGTCCAGCTTGGGTTGCGCCATTCTTAGTGATCTGTGCGCTATATTTGCCCCTGGAGATAACCTCCAGCTTTTTGGCTCCTCTCGCCCCAACAGGCGTAGTAGAGTAAGCGGAGTATTATCTATGGGGGACTACCGGCTGAATCTTTTATGACCCCGGGCAAGGGAGGGCCGAGCAGTTCCCCGAAAGGCTAACTCTTGAAAACTATTGCTCTAGCTAGCTCCGTCTACGCTATCTTCCCTCTGAAAGACCTTTTCCCAGTGGCTCAAGGCGTATTTCCATAGGTCCCTTAATGAAATAAACTATCGGCCTTCGAAGTCCAGCCTTCGAGGTGGCGAGTACAGCCTCCCCGTGTCTCCCTGCAGCTCCGGGATAGATGCTCCTTCCTCTGGTATGAGTGAGAATTGCCGATTGCACATTAAAAATTAAGTCTAAACTTAAGGCCAGGGCGGAGGAGGGCCCGTTCGGTGCCGGACTACTGATGTGCTCGGCTTGCCTGGCTGTCGGCCAATGCGGAAGACCTAGA